>CM028134.1:537412500-542212500 GCA_016271365.2 Neoceratodus forsteri | reverse complement strand
GGGGGGGGGGCTGCCTAGCAGCCTACCGTTGAATGGCACAATCCAAATTCTGCCAGTCTGATTCCTTCCCCTCCAACACTGAGGTGGGCTGGTAGTGCCAATTATTTTGCTTGCTCACTGACTGGTGGACTGCGGACTGGTGGTGGCCTGATCTTCCTACAACCCCTCTACCCACCATAAGGTCAATATTGTGGCACGTGTATGAGGAGACAAGTGCGCGAGAGAAGCAGCATATTGGCTGTAGTTGCCATTTTGTGGAGAGACTGACTGCGAGCACTGTGTCAGGTTGGAATCACAATCATAGCTTACAGTTCACTGCAAACACCCAACCAGATCTGACCAGCATCCATAAGGAAACTGTGACCATCCTCTGGGATCGAACTTGTATACTTATATGGGATCTACAAAGAGGAACCTAGCTGGCACTGCAGTCGATATGAGTCCTGCCAGCCCAGCTGCTATAAAAAGATATTTTATGGGCCACCCCCCACTGCCACGATGGACATCTAGCCACAAGAGACCAAAGCTGCACATTTTACACCAGTGAGCATGTAGGATAAATGGAGCCGCAGGAAAAAATTATTTAATTTATTTTTCAGGCATGAAACTAACATCATGACCACATCATCATCAGTGCTAGGCTAGTGCTAATAGTACCAACTAGGCAGGACTCAGTCAAGAGGAGAGAAGGAAGAGGTATGCTGGTATTGCAGAGGGCACGGTGTCCTGAGCTATCAGCCTGTGTGTTTGTTGCCTTTATGCAGCAGAGGTGCCTGGCTGCCTACTGTGCGTGACAGTGCTGCTTTGCCTCTTAGAGTTGTGAAGAAAGTCAAGACAGTTTGGGGCAGTGGAACTGTGCCGTCCTTCTGAAGAATGAATCGCACATCACACAGTGGTGTGAGTCTGTGTTGCAGTGTCTGCCAGATTGCCACTGCCTTTTTGGGCAGCACTCCCAAGAAGGGAATCATGATGAAAATGATTATCCCTGGGCTAACAGGCTGGAAGTATTTCAAGCAGTGGCTGCAACTTTCCACCAGATGGTACACCGAGTGCTGGCCTCTGGTGGGAAATTTTTGTTTTTAAACTGAGGCTGTATTCTGGAGCAGATCACTGGGTCGCTGCTTGCTCAAGGAGTGAGAAAACTGTAGGCTCTCACTTGGTGTAGCAGCAAGGACAGATGGGGATGTTAAAGAAGCACTCCTTAGATGGCTTACCAATCCTTGTTGAAGACAGGCCAGAAGTAGCAGTCCTTTTCTGTTGCAGAAAGCGAAGCAGTCTGCTCTAGCAATGAGTAGACCCGTGTTTGAACCTATGTATGGCTGGCTACAGAGATGGAAGCAGAGACACAGGAAGTACAAGGAATCACAGAAGGAGCAGGACAGAGAATTGTATCAGTTAAAGCAAAAGGAAGCGGGAAAGGCAGTCAGAACAGCAAAGGCCCAAACCAAGGAAAAGATTGCCAACTCAGTTAAGAATGGGGATAAAACCTTTTATAGGTACATCAGGGAGCGAAGGAAGACCAAGGGAGGAATAGTGAGACTTAATAAAGGGAGGGGTGGGCAGAGGGTGACTGTGAAAAGGCAGAGATGCTAAACAAATACTTTTGCTCAGTATTCACAAATGAAGAGGGGGAGGTACCTAAACCAAACAGTGGAAACACGCTGGATACGGGGGTTGATACTAGCCCTTTCACAGAAGAAAGGGTTCTGAAGGAACTCTTAAAACTGAAGGTGAGCAAAGCAATGGGGCTTAATGGGATTCATCCCAGAATTCTAAAAAAACTAAAGGTAGAACTAGTGACACCCCTGACTGCCCTTTATAATAGATCATGGGAGGATGGGGTGGTACCTGAAGACTGGAGGAGGGCAGATGTGATTCTGCTTCACAAAAGTGGGAGCAGGGCAGAAGCAGGAAACTATAGACCTGTTAGTTTAACCTCAGTGATTGGGAAAATGATGGACTCACTTCTGAAGTAAAGAATTGTTGGGTACCTAGAGGCCAGAGGGGCACAGGACCCAAGGCAGCATGGATTCACAGCAGGAAGGTCATGCCAGACGAAGCTAATAGATTTCTTTGACTAGGTGACCAAAGTAGTAGATCAGGGAAGGGCTATAGACATGGCCTACCTAGACTTTAGCAAGGCTTATGACACAGTCCCACACAAAAGATTAATATACAAGTTGGCCAGCCTGGGAATGGGTCCCAAGATGGTAGCCTGGGTAAAAAATTGGCTGGAGAACAGGACACAGAGGGTAATAGTAAACTGAGTCCACTCTGAAGAAAAGGGGTTACTAGTGGGGTACAGCATGGTTCAGTACTAGGACCGGTCCTCTTTAATGTCTTTATAAGTGACATTGCAGAGGGACTGGAAGGAAAAGTATGTCTTTTTGCAGACAACACAAAGATCTGCAACAGAGTTGATACACAAGGTGGGGTAGAAAGGATGAGAAGAAACTTGGCAAGGTTGGAGGAATGGTCAAATGTATGGCAGCTTAGATTCAGTGCTAAGAAGTGCAAAGTAATGCACCTGGGAAACAGAAACCCAGGGGAACAGTACACAATGGGGGGGTGAGATACTAACAACAACAAAAATGGAAAGGGACCTGGGGGTAATCATATCAGATGACCTAAAAGTGAGCAAGCAATGTAAGTAGGGCTGGGGGGATACTGGAATGCACAGGGAGAGGCATCACCAGTAGAAAACAGGAAGTTGTTATCTCTCTGTACAGACAGCTGGTGAGACCCCATCTGAAGTACTGCATGCAGCTCTTGAGACCCAGTCTCTGCAAAGACATAGACAGGATGGAGGCTGTCCAGAGGAGGGCAACTGAAATGGTACAGGGTCTGCACCAGAAGACATATCAAGAGAGACTTGGGGATCTTAATATGTATAGCCTCGAGGAGAGGAGGGAGAGGGGGGACATGTTAGAAACTTTCAAGTACCTCAAGGGAATCAACAAAGTCCAAGAGGGTAGCATCTTTCAGAAAAAGAGGTGTGCAAGAACAAGGGGGCTCAATTTGAAGCTAGAGTAGGGATGGCTCAGAGGTAATGTGAGGAAGTATTATTTCACAGAGAGGGTTGTGGATGCATGGAACAGCCTTTCTGAGGAGGTTGTGGAGTCAAAAGCAGTGGTGGAATTCAAGAATGCATGGGACAGGCATAAGGCAGTTCTCGGGGGTGGAGGTTGGAAGAAGCAGGCAGTTGGTTAGCTAGGATCTGCAGCTTATCCATTAGGTAGGGAAATGGGCAGACTAGGTGGGCCAAGCGGTCCTTATCTGCTGTCAAACTCTATGTTTCTATATGTTTCTATCAGCAACAAACACACTCGTGGGGAAAAAGAAAATGCTGACATGACCAGAGCTGAAACATGGCTAAAGGATGTGCTGTCAAAGATCTAATTGTTTATAATAGCATGAACATCTTCAGCTGTGATGAGACTGGTCTCTTTTACTGGGGTATGGCACACTCAATTTTAAAATCTGATAGATATGAAAAAAAGCCAAGGAAACGGTTTATTTATTTATTTGAAAATTGGTAACTGGGAAAGGCACACTGAGCCAAGGTCCGTAGGTGGGAGTACAATAAAACAACATACACAGCATCAACGAAACGGTGCAAAGTAAAGTGCAAGAAGTGCACAGGTATACATCAGGGGCGTCATTAGCCCAAAAAGTGGGGGCATGGGCCCCCCCAGTTTAGGCTGTTGTCCCCCAAGTCTTTTTGCCCACCCTTCTTTTAAATTATATGGCTTTAAAAAGTCCAGCAGTGCCAGCAACTGGCCAGCATCTCCCACTGGTCCGCCCCACCCCGTGCCCTGTCCCATCTCAGCCCTGCCCCTGTTTTCCCACTGACTGCCGTGTTCTGCCACCACGTAGACTACATTACATTTCCTGTCGTTTGTTCATGTCTGTGCTTCACCTAGTCTACATTTCCCAGCATTTATTATTTCCTCCTCAGGTGCTCTTCCCTAGGCTCATTGGTTTGTTGCTATTGCCAAGGAGCGCACAGGCTTTATGAACTGGTGCTACAGGAAGGAACTTAACGGGAGGCACAGTACTTTCTGCAGGCAGCAGCTGATTGAGACCGGTGAGCCAACTTGTTCATTAAAGTGTGTACTGTCTCTTTTCACTGTATTCAGTGAGTCACTTAGTATAAAATGCGGAAGGTGTTCTTAACTAGGCTCAGTAGCTGTGGCTCATTACTGTTTTGTTTGTTTTTTGCACCTCTGATTACTGAATGAAATTAAACAGCATTCCGGTTCCAGAACCACAGGTTCAGATATGTTCTGGGTCGACCGAGTCCAGAACTGGAATGGTCCTAGAAACTACATTCTGTCTATTGCGTGCTCCTGAAGACCTGTCCTTAGAGTGCATTTTGTTTCCTGAGAAACATTCTTTTTTTTTTTTTTTTTTTTTAGCGAATCCCCATCCCATAGAGCTTTTCCTGGTGAAGTTTATGAATCAAGTGGGCATTCGGTGGAGATGAGGGCCTGTTTGTTAACCCTAGTCCATATGTTAAACTGCAGAAAATGCCTGCCGGTAAGGGTGTTAATGAGATTATTAAATGATATCTAATTCCCCCTACCCCAATTACACTACTACATTTATGTTTTTGCTGCAGGAGGTTGTGTGTGCTCACTGGTTTTATTAGCTGTATAGGTCTAGCACACTAGCCAATTTGAGAGAGCCATGTTATGTGCTTATGAATAGTTAGACTTTTAAATAACTATATCGCGTTGGGAGAGAGAGAGTGGCATGACATACCCCTTCTCATCCCTCATTTTACTTTTATTAAATAACTTCCAGTCTTTTCTCCCTGATGGCACTTGTACCTTAGGATCTGAGTGAAGTTGCTGCCGCCCTCTATATCTTCCAGTCAACAAAGGTGAGGTCTTGAACTAACAGCGCTAGCAAATAAACTCACCCATAGTTTCAAGAAGCATTGGTCAGTGCCAAATGTTTGCTTGTTTTTATTTGCTATGTAGTTGCTGGGCAAGATAGCACACTTCAGTGGGACAGTTAGAGACCACACTCTCTTCTTTTGCTGTTCTGTCTGACTTTGACAGCTTTGTGGTAGGGACTAATAAGTGGTGGTGTGGTGTGAGGTGGTGGAAGTGGCCCATCAAAAAAATGACTGTGCAGTTTGGTTATGAGGACCTGATTAAATGACTGAGGCAATAAAACAATTCTAGAATAAGTATGCTTCCTGATTGAAGCCACATGCTGTATTTTAGGGTTTCGGCTAATAAATCCCTCTGCTTGTCTTGCTTGAGATTTCACGGAATGTGCTTCTAAAATGCACCATTTTGCACCAAATTCTTCAAAATTTCTTCTGGGGGCAAATCCCCCCAGACCCCCCTTTTCCGATAAAGTCACTGAGGGGGGCATGTGCCCCCGCCCACATTTAGAATCCTGCTGATGCCCCTGTTATACATGGTAAAAGTGCAGTAACAACAGAGGATCCCAAAAAATTGATGTTACATTGGGTTGCATAGTTACACAGAAATAAAATGAAGTATTCATGTAGCAGAAATAGTAGTGCATTCTTTGTTGGGAGAAGACAAATCCAGACAGAGAAAGACCCTCAGCAGAAGCCCTCCAGTTGGAAGATAAGCACCTCACTGAGGAGGTCAGGTTAGGTAAAGGGCAGGCAGGAGCTGAATGGTGCTTGGAGATGTTAGCTGGTGCCTTGGGGGGGAGCGAGATGGAGAGCGAAGGGTAGTAGGTTCCAGAGGGAGGGAAAAGAAAGGGAAAGGCAGGCTGCCCAGCACAGGAGTGTGGGTAGGGAAGGCAGAAGGTGAAAGGATCCCTGTAGCAGAGGGAGTGTGAGGCAGAGAGAATAGGAGAGAGGAGTGATGAGAGGTATGAAGGGAGGGACCCGAACCAGTACTTGAAAGTGAAGGAGGCACAGTGAGACTGGCAGCATAATGGTAAGGGGGATGTATAAGGAAGAGTAAAGGGAACAGTGAGGAGTTCGAGAGGGTGAGTTGGTGGCAGAGAGACAGAAGGCATTGCAGGGGGTGTCCCGCCTGGTGAGGGAAAATGAGAGCACAGTGCCATAGACGACATCTGCATAGTCGAAGACCAGGGAAACCATTTTGGCGACCAGTCACCAGCAGACTGGGAGAGACAGGCAGTCTTTGTTACAGTACAAGGTACTGAGCTTGGGGTGGAGCTAGAAGTGGATGGCATTAATATGGGCAGAGAAGTCAAGCCTACTATCTAGCTACACACTGCAATACTTAAAGGAAGAGACCACTTCCAAGAGGGTGCCAACCAGGGTGGGAAAGACGGGAGGAGCAGTCATTGCTTGGCTGATAACAAAAGTCATGGACACCATTTTTTTTAGTATTAACTTAGAATGGTCGATCCCAGTCCTTTCACAGAAGAAAGGGTTCTGCAAGAACTCCTAAAACTGAAGGTGGACAAAGCAATGGGTCCTGATGGAATTCACCCCAGAATTCTAAAAGAATTAAGGAAGGAACTAGTGAAACCACTGGCTACTCTTTTTAATAAATCATGGGAGGATGGTGTGGTACCCGAGGACTGGAGGAAGGTGGATGTGATTCCCCTTCACAAAAGTGGGACCAAGACAGAGGCAGGAAACTACAGACCTGTCAGTCTGACCTCTGTGGTAGGGAAAGTGATGGAGTCACTTCTGAAGGAAAGAATAGTTGAGTACCTAGAGGTCAGTGGAGCACAGGATCCAAGGCAGCATGGGTTCACAGCGGGAAGGTCATGTCAGATGAATCTAATAGATTTCTTTGCAAGGGTGACCAAAGTAGTAGACCAGGGAGGGGCTGTGGACATGGCCTACCTAGACTTTAGCAAGGCATTTGACACAGTCCCACACAAAAGATTATTAGTCAAATTAACCAGCCTGGGAGTGGGTCCCAGGGTGGTAGCCTGGGTAAAACATTGGCTGGACAACAGGACACAGAAGGTAATTGTAAATGGAGTCCACTCTGAAGAAAGGGGTTACTAGTGGGGTACCGCAGGTTCAGTATTGGGTCCAGTCCTTTTTAATGTCTTCATCAGTGGCATTGCAGAGGGACTGGAAGGAAAAGTATGCCTTTTGCAGATGACACAAAGATCTGCAACAGGGTTGATACACAAGGAGGCGTGGAAAGGATGAAAAGGGACTTGGCAAGGTTGGAGGAATGGTCAGACGTATGGCAGCTAGGATTCAATGCAAAAAAGTGCAAAATAATGCACCTGGGAAACAAGAACCCAGGGGAAGAATACACAGTGGGTGGGAGGTAGTAACAACAACAAAACAGGAAAGGGACCTGGGGGTAATCATATCAGATGACCTTAAGGTTAGCAAGCAATGTGAGAAGGCAGTAGGGAGGGACCGGGGTATACTGGGATGTATAGGGAGAGGCATCAGCAGCAGAAAACAGGAAGTTGTTATCCCTCTGTACAGACAGTTGGTGAGACCCCATCTGGAATACTGTGTCCAGTTCTGGAGACCCCATCTCCGCAAGGACATAGACAGGATAGAGGCAGTCCAGAGGAGGGCAACTAAAATGGTGCAGGGTCTGCAAGAGAAGCCTGTATGAGAGAGACTAAAGGAGCTTAATATGTATACCCTTGAGGAAAGAAGGAGAGGGGGACATGATAGAAACTTTCAAGTACCTCAAGGGAATCAACAAAGTCCAAGAGGGTAGCATCTTTCAGAAAAGAGACTTGCAAGAACAAGGGACACAATTTAAAGATAGAAGGAGGCGGTTCAGGGCAATGTGAGGAAGTATTATTTCACAGAGAGGGTAGTGGATGCATGGAACAGCCTTCCTGAGGAAGTTGTGGGGTCTAAAACTGTGGGAGAATTCAAGAATGCATGGGACAGACATAAGGCAATTCTTGTGGGGGGCAGGAAGATATAGGCTGTTGGTTAACTAGGATCTGCGGCCTATCCTGTAGGTAGGGAAATGGGCAGGCTAGATGGGCCTAGCGGTCCTTATCTGCCGTCAAAGTCTATGTTTCTATGTAATGGTTGGTGTGGAACCATTGCAAGACGTTGTGGAAGTCAAGCTGGAGCAGGCCTTATACAGCTGTGATTGTGGGGCCAGAGGTGTAGATAACTGTGTTATCTGCATACGTATTGATATGCAAGTTGGCACAAGCAGAGGGGAGATCATTCAGGAAGGAGAAGAGGCTGGGATCTAGGATGGAGCACTGTGGGACCCCAACCTGAATAGGAAAGGGAAGTGACAGAGCGCCTTCTTCTTCTACCAACTGAAGATGTCCTGTGAGGTAGGAACATAACCAGTCAAAAGCTGGGACTGAGAGGCTGACAGAGCTCAACTTGTCCAGGCGATGGTGGGCCGCTGAAGCAAAGTCCTTGGCCAGATTCAGGAAAATGGTCACTGTAGTATCCCCTGATCCATTCCCTTGAGGACAGAGTCAGTGACTTGCAACAGGGAGGAGAGGTAGCCCATGAAGACAGAGGCTGAAAAACGGTGCCAACCAAAAACAGCACAGAAATACAGTGAGTGCACAAATGGTGACTGGGGGTTTCCCCACTACCTGAGATGCACCCCCCAAGAGTTGGCGTATTTAGTAAGGAGGGTGTGGGGGACATAGGGGGAGAAGCCCCTCGAAAACAAGGAGATCGCTATTTGTGCATGTGCTGTATTGCATGTGCCATTTGTGGTCGGCGCCGTCTTTCAATCGCTATCTTGAAATGGAACCAGGAGGAGGCTGTGAAGTGCTTCTTCTGGAAGTCAGACTGGTAAGGGCAGAGGAAGTTAGCAGAGTCAAGGACATTAGTAAGTTTGGACTAGATTTGCTTCTGTTACAGTTTTGTAAGAGAAGGGAGGAGGGAGATAGGATAGAAGTTACCTGGGGAGCAAGGGTTGCCCCTGATATGAAGTGGAAGAACTTTGGCCGTCTTCCATGACTGAGGAACAGCACAGAGGGAGAAGGAGGGGTTTAGAAGGTGAGCTGGGGGGAGATGATGGCAGAAGCTGGACCTGATTGTCATAGGCCAGTCTGCTAACCTGTGCTACTTTCCCGGCGTTCGTCATATTCCAGTTACTTACTAAAGCAATTGGTCAGCATGTACTGCCAGCAGAAGTCCCAGGAAATGTTCCTGCTGCTTTCCAGTTTTACTGGTCTTCTGCTAGTGCAGGGGTTGCAGAACATCAAAGTAGTGTGTCACCCTTCTAATTAACATTACATACATTATCTATCCCCTGATTTATGCCTTTAATGTCTACACATTACGCATTCAAGTTCTGTATGTGATGGATGCCAGCAAAGAACTCATTGCGGTAACCTGTGTCAAGCCATTTAATGTTGCATGCTTAATGAAATACAGTAGGTCTAAGACAACATCAGCACTGACACCATCTACTGCTGATTCTACAAAGCTGGCTTTGCTCCAGAGACACTGAAGAAATGAGAGGAGGACCATTGTGACAGTGGCACCACAAGGACTGACTGAGCAGGAGTTCGATCACTTGTGGCACTTTGAGGGGGGGACTAGATTGAATGGACTGAGGGGCTGTAGATGGATGAAACTGAGCAGGTTATTTCACAGATGTAACCAGCAACACAAGCCGAGTCATCCAAAGAAGAGGAAACAGAACCAGAACACAAAAATGAAACTCCAGTTACACCAGCTGATGTTCAGACCATTTTTCTCACTCTTTGAAAGGCTATGGAGCATCGTTTTGGCATTGAAGCCGTATAACCACAACAGAGATCATTTGGAAATACTATCCAACTTCTCATAGCCAGCATTCACAAAACACACCCCGTTTAAAGAAAATGTAATGAAGTCACTTGGTTCCAGTCACTTAATCACATTTCCCCTGCTGAAAGTCCTTTTATAAAGATGATAATCTGGACTTCTCCAACACTGGACAAAAGCCTGCACACAGATCAGTCCTTCGTAAGCAACTTACAGTATATAACATTACCTTTTAAAAGTAATATACCCAATGCTGTTGACCACTTAAGTATTAAGCCACGATGAGGGAGGCTTCTACTGGGGAATTAATGCATGGTTGTGGGGGATAATGCCTACAACCATGTGCCATGCATTAATTCCCTAGTAAGCTCAATCTCAGAGTGGCTTAATGTGCCTGTAACATGACAGGCGCTTTTGGGGATTGCTTTTCGGTGAAAAAGAATACTAAAACACAGAACCCCTTTTTAATATTTGTAACGTTTTACTGCATGAAAATCCTATTGTATATACACAGTACTCGTCATTCCAGCACACTGTTAAACACTCAATAACATTATATTGTTACACATGACAAACACTCATTATTTCGATTGCCATCCAGTAATATTGTTATCGTAGTTTTCGTTACCTTTTATTCCGAAAAATTTGTTTTATTTGCTTGAAAAGTTACCAGATGCGTTCCTGTAATCCGAGTTTCTTAGATGCGTTGCATTCTGGGATTTTTGACGGCTTTTTACATCGTGCGCAACTTGCTAACATAACTAACAACTTGTTAAATTTGCACTTTGGACACAAAAACATTTAAAATTTTTACACAGGTTTAAATACCTTTACATTTCCTTGCTTAATTTTCTCCCGTCGCGTTGCTATGACCATCACTGATAATTGAGTGGGTGGGTGGGTAATCAAAAGGCATTCCGTTATGTTCACTGACCCAGGATTTGGGGACATTTTCCTGCTGTTTTCTGTATGTTTCACATCGTGCATTTCATACTGGCAAAATCGGGTACTGCTACTTCAGGTGAGGATTATTGCTTAGTTGGAGTGGGCATTACCAGTGATTAATCCCCGCTCCAACTTTGGTCACCTGATGCCTTTCAGGTAATGCATTCCCATTATTCCTAGTCATTCATTGCTGTCATGTTACAATAATATTTAAACCTCAATCAAAATGGGGACTGTGCATGCAGAGCACCAGTCAGAATATGGCATGCCATAACCCCCTGCCTAACAGGCAGGGGATAATCCTATGTCTTGTTCTCATTTTATGGACTCTGTGAAATACGAGACAGAAAGTTGTTATTGTCCTAGAATGTATGATGTTACCCATCTGCTACCTGTCTTATGTTCCAGTCTATGTACCGTGTATAAATATGAGATGGAAAGTGGTTATATCATAGAATGTATACTTGTTCCCTATCTTATGTTCTACTTTGTATCATTTTGCTAATATCTCTACTTGTTGTTGTTTCTACTGATGGTACCTCTGTCGGTACATTGTTTAATGACCAATACTTGTAGAATGCTTAGGTTCCCTGAGTCGCCACTGAAAAAGGGACTGTCTTGTCTCAGTTGGGTTTACTCTGTCATCAAAATTCAAATAAATAAATAAATAAACACTACAGTGTTGTAGCAGCACTACCACCGTAGTTGCCCCCACCCATGGCACCCCTTACATTAAGGCCTGCTTCTCGGTTGACAAAGTCTCTTTTTTCATACCCTCCTTGGGCACTCCCTGATGGTCTATAAGCTCCCTCCATAACTCCATCCAAGTTTTAGTTATCAGTACCTGGCATCCAGTGGTACCTCCATCCCTAGCCCCGGTTTCCTAGCAGTGCTGGTGTTTTACTTTAGGTGTCTTGACGCTCTCCATTTCATGTCAGGTCCTTCACCCAACTGTAACACTCATGTGAAACTTCTTTTCACAGTTCTGCTGGTGTCGGAGGTGCTGTTGTGTGCAGCAGGGTGTGAGGGGGGCTGGCAAGCATTGGAGCATAACTCAGTGCATGATTAGCATGCTGGACCCACCCCTTTCCCTGTGTTTTTGCAATGTCCATTGTAACTATGGACTGAAAGGCTTATAACACTGTAGAGTATGCCATATGGGTCACAAACTAAAACAGTGGTACACAGTGGTTGTTGCGACCGGTTTGCCCCATACGTTTGCAACTGTTGTACGGGGGTTCTGGGTTGCCATTATTTTAGGGCTTGTTAAATTATTGTGTTTCGCTTTTAACAGCAATATAATTATGACAGTAAACATTTCTGACATTTGGACGGATGTGAATGTATTGTAGGAAAAAAAGCTACACAAAGAGACATTATTGTGCGAGGCAGACACTGTTGTGAGACTTCTTATACCACAGCCTGTAATCAAAACTACTAAAAATAGTAGTTTTGCTCAGGTTTCTATAGTTTCCTGTCTCTTGGCAGGTATTTATAAGCTCTGAAAACTTGAGGAGAATACAATAGAATTTTAGACAGGCTTGGCCAGTGACGAAAGCACTGTTCAGGTGAGGCCTGTTAAACTTAGCTTTCTGAGGAAAGACTCCATTATCAAAAGATGCATACACAAATGCCCTTTGTAAGAAAGTGCTGTAGGACCATAGCTGACTAAACCTTTGTTTTTCCGTATTTATGGGGCTTTAATAGACTCGCGTTAACACTTCAACCTACTAATCCATATTTTAAAGCATACATCCTTTGATTCAAAGGGTGACTTCTGCAGCAAACTAAAAAAAATCACTGTTACTATCACTAGAATTCAAACACCCAATATTCTGCAAATTTAGACTTTCACTCCATTCAGTTCTTTAGGGCATTTGTAAAAAAGACAGATGTTTATCCATTAAAGGGCAACAGTCAGCAATAAAAGCCTCACATACCTCACAGCTAACCACCCTATTTCGCCCAAGACACTGCTGCACTTCTAAACAAGCTTTGCTATAAAATGTCTTTATGGCTGCCACTTAGTCCAGTTTCAGTTATTTGCATGTACTAATGCTACTTTTGTCATCTCTGCATAGCTGTAAGTATTATATTGAGTACTGTCTGACTTGATCTGTATTCTAACCTACCTGTACTATATACTATGTACCTGTACTATATACAATGTATTGTATAATCTCATCTCATTTTATGTATGTATTCTCCCGGGTTGTGCCTGCAAATAGTCAACTTTGGCTAGCGCACCTAACCCGGTTAACAAAAACTAAATAAACAAGCATTTGTCAATGCCGAATGTTTGCTTGCTGGCATTGGCAGTGGTAGTGCAGAGTTACAGAGCTGCGTAATAGGAATGGCAGTGAAGTATTGAACTGAAGCCAACCACACCACCACCCTGCAGAATGACAGGCATTGGGGTGTGCCTTTGGGTCGTCAGGCATAGGCCAACCATTTCACCACACCCACCCTGCAGACACTGACAAGTGTCACGGTGTGCCTTGGGGTCTTTGGCCCTTTTGCGCACCCCATTCCATCAGGAAATACGGTGAGATGGGTGCGGTATAGGAGAATGGGGTGAACTTTGGGGCCGAAGAGTCCAAGGAATACCTCGATGCCTCTCACTGGCTGCAGGGTGTGGAATGGTATGAGCATTACAGGCAAGAATCCTAAGTCACACCCCTGATGCCTGTCAATCTCTACAGGGTTGGGTGTTATGGTTGGAAACCCTAATACCTCAGGCATTCGTTGGTATTTTCACTCCAAATTTTCAACATGGTTTTCTTGTGACCCCACCTCATGAACAGTGGCAATATCAGTTTGTTAGCCGAAAGCTGCTTATGCACAGCGACTACGGCATTTAGCACCACAGGTGCAAAAACATTCCGAACAGGATGTAAAAAATGACAGCTGTACTGTTCATGGGGAGGTGTAAAAAATGGCAGTGTTGCAAATCTGCAGTAAAAATATTAAAAAAAACTGGTGAAGTCACGAGCGTGCATAGGAACTGTGCAACGCACACCCATAATGTAATTAGTTTGGGGATTTTATACAGTAGATTGTCAACACAGGCATTTTGGAACCTCTGATCATGAACAGTGTCACTGTGATTTTCTTTATCTGTCCCGAACAATGATTTCCCACAGTGACCACGCATCTCTGCGCTGAAAGTGTGAAAACACATTTCAGCCATGTTGTGAAAAATGACAGCTGTACTGTTCATAAGGAAGTGTGGAAAAATGCCACTGGTGAAAATCTGGACTGAAAATATTACAAAGTCATAAACTTACGAGGGTGCGTGGAAACTGCGCAATGCTCACTCGTAACACAGTCATTATGGACTTTTGTCGCAAATTTTCAACATAGCCATTTTAAGACCTCTGTTCATGAACAGTGTAACTGTGATTTTCTTAATCTGTCCCAAACATTGCTTTAGCACACCGACTGCACCATTGTGTTTACATTGCGAAAACACATTTTGAGCAATGTGAAAAATGGCAGCTGTACTGTTTATAAGGAAGTGTAATAAAATGGCAATGTTGCAAATCTGGAGTGAAAATATTGAAAATTATGACTTACGAGCATCGTAGGAACTGCGCAATGCTGCGTAAATAAAACAGTCATTTTAGAGAATTTTTCACCAAATTTTCAACATAGCCATTTTAAGACCTCTGCTCATGAACAGTGTCACTGTGGTTTTCTTAATGTGTCCCATACATTGATTTTGCACACCGACTACGCCATTGTGCGCTACATGGGCGGAAACATGTTTTAGGCAAGATGTGACAAATGACAGCTGTACTGCTCATAAGGAAGTGTAATAAAATGGCAATGTTGAAAATCTGGATTTATAAAAAAATTGGAAATTCGCAACCCTACGGGCGTGCGTAGGAACTGTGCAACGCACGCTCGTAAAACAGTAATTTTTAGGGATTTTTTCACCAAATTTTCAACATAGCCATTTTAAGACCTCTGCTCATGAACAGTGTCACTGTGATTTTCTTAATTTGTCCTGTACATTGATTTCGCACACCGACTGCGCCATTGTGCGCTGCATGAGTGAAAACACGTTTTGGGTGAGATGTGAAAAATGACAGCTGTACTGCTCGTAAGAAGGTGTGGTAAAATGGCAATGTTAAAAATCTGGAGTGAAAATATTGAAAATTTGCGAACTTACAAGTGTGCGTAGGAACTGTGCAACGCACGCTCGTAAAACAGTCATTTTTTTGAATTTTTCCACCAAATTTTCAAAATAGGCTTCTTGAGAGCCCACCTTATGAACACTGGCAGTGTCATTGTGTTAATCGGTTCCGAAAGGTGATTTCGTTTACTGACTGCGAAATCACCCTTCGGGCCTGAATAACGCCGTGACAGTAACAGCATTCATGAGAAGGGGTCCCAAAAACCCCATGTTGAAAATTTGGTGCAAGAATTCCCAAAAATGCCTGAGATATGCAACAAAGTTGAAAAAAAAAACTATTTATGCCATTATACAGCTCACCGGCATTTCCTTAGTTCGCGGTCGGCTTTGAAGAGTGCAGACGTGTTCCCGGTCCACCAAAGATCGTCGCACTGAGGTCCGGAGGTAAGTATGGGGTGAGGGGGTGTGGGGAGGCAGGGTGCGAGTGGGTGGGTGCGGGTTGTGGGAGGGGCAGGGAGAAGTGCCCGGCGACAGTTTTTATTTGCAGTTTTTTTTTTAAATGATGACGGGGCGTTTGCCACACTGGGGTGGGCTCCCAGCGTGCACAAGAGATAGCTGGTTGGAGGCGTAGAGCCGCGGGGATTGGGCACCCGCGTCGGCCATAGCATCTGTTGCCAGCTGGGGTGGGATCCCAGCGTGGCACCCTACTCTCGGGGAGGAGGAGGACGGTGGGCCGACGGGGATTGGGCACCTGTTGGCTGTCGATGAGATTGCCACGCTGGGGTGGCACCCAGCGTGGCATGTGTGGAGGCTTTTGGAGGCAGCACGGCCGTGAGGATTGGGCAGCACGCAGGGTGTAGGGGAACACGCGCGAGAGGCAATATCTTATCACTGCTCACTGGGCGTAGCTCCCCTTTCAACTGTACTCCATTGCATTTTGGAGCTGTCATAGACAGCTCCAGCAGGCATTGGAGAACTGCGGCCGTGCCTGCAAACACACTGCCTGAATTGGAAGAGGGCTGACACACCTCCGAAAACTAAGATGATGGCACTATGTTTCTTGCACATGCGTGCAAGCAAACATAATAAATATGGTTGGTCCAGATTGGTGCTTTGTGTGCAAAAACAACTTTTTTTGCTTAATGTTTACTGCAGTATAGTAGAAATACAGAAATATATATTTTGTTGGCAGAAAAGGACCTTTAGGCCCATCCAGTCTGCCCCTTGTTCCTGCCTATCCCATCACAACTGACCCTAGCTGATCATAGGTGTTACTCCGCTGTTCCTCTACCTAGTATGCCTCTGAGCTCCCCACAGTCTTTGTCCCCACTACCTCCTCTAGCAGGCTGTTCCAGTCATCCGCCACCCTTTCTGTGAAAAAGTATTTATGCATATCTTTCCTAAACTTCCCCCTCTTAGCTTCATTTTATGCCCCTTTGCTCTAGTGCCTTCCTTTCTCTGAAATAGACCCTCTACTTGTACCTTTTTTACTCCTGTGAGGTACTTGTAGGTTTCAGTCAAGTCCCCTCTCGCACTCCTTTCTTCCAGGAAGTACATGTTGAGTTCCTGCAGCCTTTCTTTATATGCCTTCTCGTGCAATCCCCTCACCATTTTGGTTACCCTCCTCTGTACCACCTCCACCCTTTCAATGTCCTTACAGAGGTGTGGCCTCCAGAACTTTACACAGTACTCCATGTGTGGCTTCAGCAGTGAGTGAGACAGCGCCAGCACCATCTCCACCCTCCTGCTAGAAATACCTCTCCCAGTGCACCTCAGCATCCTGCTAGCTTTTCCCACTGCTTTGCCACAGTGCCTGGCTACCTTGAGGTTATAGGATATGATGACCCCTGGGTCTCTTTCTTGCTTGGTGACTGTAAGCTCCACTCCCTTCATCTTACTCATAGCTTCTAGTAGACTGTAACAGGCCAATTTTGCTGTATTCCAGGCTGACATTTCCTGTAACCAGAAATCCCAGCCTCCCCTGCAGCAGACATCAGAGGAGGGCTGCAGCAGTGGGAGATTCAATAGTCTGCAGTGCATGTTAGAAATTTTATACACTCACATCAGATATTTGCTGGACCCACTGTCCTTCTGGGGCTAAGTACAGTCATAGAAGACTATACTATACTGAACCAGTCCCTAGTATAGCTGAACACCCCCAACCACCACAGACCCATCACCCCATGCTTCCTCCAGGACGTATGGTTATGCTTCTGCTGCATGGCCTGAATGCTCACATGGTACATGACTTATGAGTGGCTAGAGCTTTCCAGCCAGACGGGAACTGCTTTTCCTCAGTTTTCTCCCAAGCAGGAGCAGGGCTGCAGTGCCTCTCCAAGATGGCCCTCTACATTCTGCTGTGAGCAGGATGTCAGCAGCTGCCACTCTCCTTGTCCCATGCATAGTGGTCCCTTGCTGCCTTGCCCAAGTCATCGCTAGGGGCCAGGTTTCAATGAGCACCCCCCCCCCCGCAGAAAAGGAGAGCTGTTCCCTGGATGTTCAGCCCTCTCCCTCCCTGGCCAACCTCCAGCAACCCTGGTCTGCTCCCAAACTAGGGTCACCAGTGTGGTGGCAAGTATGGGGTCCAGCTCTTCAACCCTCCGCATAACCGGGCTGGTAACTTTTATCCATTTTCTTTTCAAAATATTTTATTGAAAAGATGTTGCATCATGAAATAAAGACATTAACTTTATCAATTGCAGTTAAACAGTTAACTTTAAAAACAAAAAAACACTTCATTCGTGTAGTACATAGTAATTATCATAAGAGACCAAGACTGTCACTCTAGTCCAATGCCAAGAGGCTTACATTCACCTAGTCCCATAAAGCTCATTCAGGGCTAGCTCAGGAAAGTGAATGGAGTTCAGACAGCAACGGGGTTGCAGTGGGAGCTGTTAGCTACCCAAGGTAATGCTGATTACTAAATGGGGAACTGACCCCTCTCAGTGGTACTCAGGAGGGGACTCCCAAGTTTCAAAAAAGATCTGTTTCTTCCCGGGCGCCGTGAGTTGTGCCCTCTCCAGTGCCATACATTGTTTAAGGCTGCTTACCCATTGCTGAATGGGGGGGTGACATCCAGGACTGGGCCACCACTTTACGGGCATTAACCAAGGCTAAAGACCACAAGGGGTCATGTATTCTTCCCTCCAAGTGGTGATGATCTGCGTCCAGCAATAGTTCCAACAGGGATCCAGATGGTTGATACCCTAGTACCTCACTCATGAGTTAATGCATACCATACCAGAAGGGGACTACCCTAGGGCAAGTCAGGGCCATATGGAGGAAATCTCCAACTCCACTCATACATTTAGGACATGTATTGAGCTTTTGTGGGTCAGTTAGGTGTAGCTTTGTGGAGGTAATGTAAGCTCTGCATATAAAATTTAGTTGAACTTGTCTTAAGTTTATTACTCCTGGAGCAGTGCTGCAGGTGCAGACTAGCCCGTTTATAAGTATTAGCATCTACTGAGATGCACAGATCCACACTCCAGGCCGCTTTGTACCTTCGCCGCAGGGCTACAGTATATGCAGTGTATAATTTGGTAGTATGCAGTTAGTGGTTTCTTGCCTGGTTGTGGGCTGTGCAGTTCTTCTTGAAAGGGTGAAGGGGGGCCCAATCAGTAATTGAGCTTAGAGTATCCTCAAGCCAATTTTTGAACATGAGGTATATGAAGAAATCCCCTTTGGGTATACCCCACTTTGCACAGAGATATGCAGATAGGGTTACCACCTTTTCAGAAGTCCAAAGTGGGACATTTCTTACTGAAACTGGATTTTTCGCAGGACAATATGTAATCTCGACCAATGCAATAGACATGTTTTCTCTAAATAATCAGAATTAAGACTAAGTGTTGTAGTTTTTTAGTTGTTTCTTATGTGTTGTTTTATTATTTTAAGGTATTTTAGTTAAGGTGTTATAGTTTTTTTTTGCAACATTTAGAGGAAAATCAGAAAATATTTTTTCTACTATAATGTCAGGACATTTCGTATTTTTCATGTTTTTCTGCAGGACACAGCTGCCCAAATCAGGACTGTCCTGTGAAAATAGGGACAGGTGGTAATCCTATATGCAGAACTTAAAATTGTTCCTCCCTCATATAAGTGCTGCACTGAGGTTAGCCCTTTGCACCTCAATTGAAGCAGTCTCTGTATCAGTGCTACTGTGCATGCTCCCCTGAGTTGCATTGCAGTGGACAGCCCAGTATAGGGGAGGGCTGGGGGTATGTTTGATCTGGGTGTGAGCATCAACCCAGGCCTTCAACGTGGCTACTGTGAAAGAGTGGCCACCTCAGGGACCCTACCAGGCCATAGGGCCACTGCTAGAATCTCTCCTGTCATAGAACCAGTCAGAGTTTCCTTGTCTAATTTTATCCAATCTAACCCCACCGTCTCACTTCCAGTTGGCAGATAAGCAAGTTGAGCAGCCCAGTAATACCACTGAAAATTAGGGAGTCCTACCCTACCCAGCCTCTGCGGCATCTGCAAGACAGCTCTTTCGATCCTAGCCGCCTTGCCCCGCCATAAAAACTTGCGTAGGATTACATTCAAGTGCCTAAAATGGGCCTTTGGGACATTTATAGGAAGTGATTGGTAGAAGTACAGAAATTTTGGCAGTGTTGTCATCTTGACTACCCCAACTCACCCCAGCAGGGAGAGGGGAAGACCCTGCCATCTGTCACAATCTTCAGAGATTTTTAATAGCAGTGGTTTAATATTCAGAGCATATAGGGAGCTAGTTCTGGCTGAGATTGATATTCCCAGGTATTTTATTTTTGTGACCAACTGGAGGCCCCCAGGTTTGCTATTAGGGTTGAGCTCTCTAATTTCCCTATATGTAGCAGTTCACTTTTCATCCAGTTAACGTTGTGCCTGACAGCCTCCCATATTCTCTCATCAGTTGGTGGACTGCTGGTAGATCCCTTGCGGGTTGTTGCAGGCACAGTAACAAGCCATCCGCATATGCTATTTTATGCTCACTGCTACCCCTCCATCATTCCCCTAATTTCTCCATGTGCTCTGAGAGTGGAGGCCAGAGGAGCAAGTGAGACCACATATAAAAGTGGTAATAGTGGGCATCCCTGTCTGGTTCCCCGTCCCAGAGCGAAAGGGGAAGTGATCAGGCCATTCACAGCTATCTGAGCCTGTGGGTTTGTGTATAAAGTTTTCACCCAAGCCTGAAAGGTTGGGCCGAAGCCCACTCTCTTCAGGATTTCAAAAAGGTATCCCCCACTCCATGCGGTCAAATGCCTTTTCTGCACTTAACGCCAGAATCACCGCCCCATGTAAATGTGTGGGCTTCTCTCAGCAGTAAATCATATTTAGAGTTCTGCGAATGTTATGTTTACCCTGGGATTCCTTCACAGAGTCAGACTGGTCTGAGTGAATGATGTCAGGCAGCACCGGATCCAGCCAGGAGGCCAAGGTCTTCACCAAAATCTTATAGTCGGCCATAAGCAATGAGATTGGTCTATAAGACGCACATCAAGGTGGATCTTTGCCCGGCTTAGGCAACACTATAATGGTGGGGGCTCTCTTCTATCATGTCAAACAGGGGGGTCCAAAATCAAACTATAAAAAGTTTTAAAAAAATCTATAGGCACTAGAAGGGGGACAGGATCAGATCTACAGTATAGTAGCTTCTTGTT
The DNA here is from genome assembly GCA_016271365.2 of Neoceratodus forsteri. NCBI lineage: Eukaryota > Metazoa > Chordata > Ceratodontiformes > Ceratodontidae > Neoceratodus > Neoceratodus forsteri. The sequence goes on along the minus strand of CM028134.1, from coordinate 542,192,075 downwards.
GTTTTTACATTGTTTCTTGTGGATTCTGCTTGGTAGAAGGTTATTTCTTTTCTTTCTTACTACTAAGGGGCTGGCAGGGTATTGTTCGGGGCTGTTGGAATTTTGAAACCTGTTTTGGTAGCTATAAGTGGGCTCATTTGTTTGATTCACTATGTGGCAGGCTGCATTTGTAGAGGCCTGTTTCTTCTGTTTTAAAACATAATTGGTGTGATTTAACTGGGTCTGTTTCTTTGAATTGAGACCTATATCTTCTAATTCAAGCCTATTTTGATGTGTTGTTGGTGAAGCTGTTTGAATTGGAGTCCTGTTTCTTTGGGTAGCAAACCTATTTTGGGGGCTTTGAGTAGAATTGTGATTCATTGTTGCTGGCTTCACTAGCTGCAAAGTTTTAGTGCAGAGTGGGGAAGAGGTGCTAATGGTCTGACCAGAGGCCTCAGCTACCTGATTGTTTCTGGAAGACTTGGCTGGTCCACCCCTACCCCACCACCCATGTCCATTATTTCCTTTATACCAGGGGTTCTGACATCACTTCCTCAAACAGGCAAAGGATATGCACCTGTCATAGCAGAAGCAGACATCCAGGAAAGGAACAGCAGCAAGTGAAGAGGTGACTGCTATCTCAGTGGAAGGGAAGTAAATGCAAATCTAGGAGCTTTCATTATTACTTCTTCGCATTGATATTGCATTGGGGAAAGGAAGAGTAGGAGTTTGAAGAAGGTTGTGCAATGGCTACTTAAAGTCTCTTTTTGAGTGTGGATAGGAAGGATAGGAATATAACAAGCAGTTGCTCAATATATCTAAACGTGTGCAACAAAGGAGGTAAGGGAAATAAAGAAAATGTTTTGCGCTGATAGAGGGGGGAGAGGGGAGACTTGGGGGAGTGTTTTGTATCTTGCATCTGGAAGGGTGGAGGGTCGCTGGTGGGCAATGACAGCAATGGGTAGGGTGGTAGGCTGCAACAACTGCGGTGCACCAATCTTTCTAAAAATTGCCTGGAATGTGGGAGGATGTTTAGTGTGCAACCACATAGAAAGACTTAGGAGATTGAGGGTCTGCAGGAGGAACTAAGACAGGCAAGGCAGATTGGGGGTGGGTTTAGCCCAATACTGGAGGGAGGAAGAAGAGGAGATGAGGGACGGCAGTTTAAGCCAACAGCGGTGAGAAGAGGGTCAGAAGAAGGGAAGCAGAGACAAAGGGGCCCAGGACAGGAAGAACGATTGCCGGGGAAACAAGGTCAGGCGACAAAAGACAAATGGAAGGAGGAGATAGTGACTTGTGAGGGGAGGCGAAGAAGTGGCAAAAGTCATGGAGTGGAAAGGAGAGAACAGGTTACTGTGAAGAGAGAGGGAGCTGGCATTTGTGAAGGGTCTTCAGAAAATAGTTGTGCACTGCTAGAGAGGAAGAAGGTGGAGGAGGGAAATGATGAAACTAGAGGTGTAATTGATAAATGCCTGGACCAAACTGGAGTGGGGGGAAGTTCTGCTGGGAGAATTGCAACAAGGGTAAAAGGGGGAAATAATGTGCAGGAGGAAGAAGAGGAGCTGGAAATGAGAGAGGGAGATGAATGGAACAAGCAGGGAGTAAGAGGGTGGAATCTTAGTGCTGGGGACTCAATACTAAGAGAGTCAGGTGGGGTAGCAAGGGGAGAGGCATAGTCGCGATTTGGGTGGAGGCCATGCCAGGAATGACAGCGGAAGGTGGGACAATCTGTTCTGAAATATGCTAGAAGGGTAGGGACAAGCCTCATTTAATTATACATCTTGGGACAAACGACCTGGCTGACAAGACAGTAGATATAGTCTAGAGGAGGTTTGAGGAACTAGCACAATTATGTGAGGGGCAGTAAGATCAGTAACTTTTTCAGAGATTCTTTCTGGTGCCAAAGGCAAGCACAACAAGAAAGCTGAGAATAGAGGAATTTAGACGGATGGCTAGAACCTGGTGTTGTGCTAAAGGGTACGTGGGCTGTTGGGGGGTGGGGAGGGACCTGGGAGGACAGTAGTCTCTATGCCAAGGACAGACTACACACTTGAGTGAAGAGGAAAGAAAGTGTTGAAACAGAGGATGGAGGTACATGAGAAGTGAATTTAAACTAGGAGTGGGGGTGGCAGTTGGGGAATAGATATGCAGAGACTACAGGTTGGGAAACCATATGAGCTTACCCCATAACAGTGACAAAGGACAAATGGCAAGTACTATTGGTGATACTAGTAAGGAGGGCAGGATGGGAGGGGGGGGAAGGGTGGAAGGTGGTTACCCTTAATGCTAGGAGCCTTGGGAGGAAAACTGCAGAGTTACAGGTTCTCATGGCTGAAGGAGAGGTGGACATTGCAGCCATCACAGAAACATGGGCCACCCAATACAATGACTGGGACCTGTCTGTACCAGGGTGCAGGTTATTTCGTAGGGACAGGGTGATTAGGAAAGGAAGGGGGGGTGGCACTGTATGTGAAGGAAGGACTGAAGTGTGTAAGGGAGGAAGGGGAGGAGGGTAGTATGGAGTCACTTTGGATGCAAATCCTGGATTCCAAGAATAGGATTCTTAGAATGGGAGTGATGTACAGGCCACCATCTCAGATGGAAGAGTTAGACAGGGAACTAGCGTGACAGATCAGGAGGACCTGCAGAGAAGGGTGGTAGTGTGGTGATTGTGGGGACTTCAACATGCCAGGGTGGACTGGAGCACCCCAACAACCAGGGAACAGAAGGAGCAGGTACTGCTGGATGCCTTCCAGGACAGCTTCCTGCTGCAATGGTCAGTGAACCAGCCAGGTTGGGGAATACCCTTGACCTTGTGCTGGCAAATGGGGACTTGTGAGAGAACTTACAGTGGAGGAAACGCTGTCAGGGAGTGACCACCACTCAGCATGGCTCACATTGGATATGGGCAAGGAAGGAGTGGAATCTCGCACAAGAGTGCTGGACTTCAGGAGGGTCGACTTTGGGAGGATGGGGGAAGTGGTAAAAGGGTACCTGGCCAGAATTCAATCTAGTATGGACATTAACCAGAGGTGGGAGCTCATAAAGCTGGGGATAGTGGAGGCAACCAAAACCTGCTGCAAAGCCCAGAACAAGAAGGCTAGGGCTAAGAAACCGAGCTGGTTGAGCAAGGAGGTCATGCAAAAGGTAAGGAGGAAAAGAGCTGCCTTTAGGAAGTACAAGAAAACAGGGAGGTGGGGAGGACAGGGAGGAGTACTTGACAGAATCGAAGAAGGTGACAAGGGCAGTAAGGGGAGCCAAAGCATCTACGGAACTCAGGCTGGCACAAGGCATTAAGAAGAGGAAGAAGTACTTCTTTAAGTACATCAGGGAGATAAGGAGCTGTAAGGACCACATAGTAAGGATTAGGAAGGAGGGGGGTTGGGTGGAAGCAGGGTGCGATAAGGCAGAAGCACTAAATGAGTACTTCTGCTCAGTATTTACTAAAGAGAAGGGGTGACACCCAAGGTGGGAAAAATGGCAGAAGCATGGGGGAAGTGGTAACAGATGGGGAAATCATGGAGGGCAGAGTTCGAGAGGGTTTGAAGGCACTGAGGGTGGACAAAACGCCAGGCCCAGATGGCATCCACCCCAGGGTACTGAAGGAGCTGGCAGAGGTCCTTGCAGGGCCTTTGGCAGACCTATTTAATACCTCACTACATTCGGGGTGTGTACCTCAGGACTGGAGGATGGCTCATGTGGTGCCCCTCCACAAGAGTGGCCCCAAGGATGAACCGGGAAACTACAGACCAGTGAGCCTCACATCCATCATGGGTAAGCTAATGGAGACTATCCTGAAGGAGGCTGGTGGCCCTCCTAGAGGCCAAAGGACTACAGGACAGCAGACAGCATGGCTTCATGCGTGGCAGATCCTGCCAAACCAACCTGGTCGAGCTCTATGACTGGGTAACTGGGCAACTGGACAGGGCCATGCAGTGGATGTCCTGTATCTGGACTTCAGTAAGGCATTCGACTCGGTGCCGCATGGAAGGCTGGGAAGGAAGTTAGTAGGGACAGGGGCGGGTGCAAAGCTGGTGAGATAGGTAGGAAACTGTCTTCAGGGAAGGCAACAGAGAGTGGTGGTGGGTGGGGAGCTCTCACACCCAAGAGCAGTGACGAGCAGTGTTCCACAGGGCTCGGTGTTGGGACCAGCGTTGTTTGGGATATTCATTGCAGACATCTCGTGGGACATCAAGAGCAAGATCAGTCTGTTTGCTGATGATACCAAGGTAAGAGCGGTGGTGGATGACCTAGGGGGATGGCAGGGGTTGCAGGATGATCTGGCAAAGCTTGAAACCTGGTCAGACACCTGGCAACTGGGGTTTAATGCCAAAAAATGCAAGGTGCTGCATTTTGGGATGAAGAACCCAAGGAGGAGTTACCAGCTAGAGGAGTGCAGCTAGCCCAGACAGAGGAGGAGAAGGATCTGGGTGTGCTCATTACAGGGTCAATGAACAACTCGGCACAATGTAGGAAGGCAGCTGCAAAGGCCAACAAAATGCTGGGTTGTATTGCAAGGGGTATATCCTCGAGGAGGGAGGAGGTGATTCTGCCACTGTATAGGCCATTAGTTAGACCACACCTGGAGTACTATGTGCAGTACTGGCGCCCGTATCTGAAGAGGGACATTAAGTTACTGGAGGAGGTGCAGCTCAGGGCAACAGAGATGATCAAAGGGCTGGGGGACTTATCATACGAGAGGAGGTTGAAGGAGTTGAACATGTACTCACTGGAGGAGAGGAGGGACAGGGTGACATGATTGAAACCTTTAAATACATGAAAGGAATAAACAAGACGGGTACAGAGGGCTGTTCAGAGTAAGGGAGGGAGGGCCACCAGGGCATGATGATGAGACTGGAGGGAGGAAGGTTCAGGAGGGAGATGAGGAGACACTTTTTTACAGAGAGGGTGGTGGCTGGGTGGAATGCGTTACCTGCAGAAGTGGTATGCAGTAGAACAGTGGAGTGCTTCAAAAGGGGATGGGACAGGACAAGGGGGAGGGTTAATGTAGGGGAAAGGTGGAAGGGAGGGGCAGCTGCAGAATAAGGGGTGCTAGCTGCACATTCGAGCAGACTTGATAGATCTCTAGGTCTTTATCTGCAGGCAAATTTCGTATGTTTGTAGGCCGTCAATACTGGGTGTTTTATCATCTTTCAGCATCTTAATGGCAGCACTCACCTCGGTTCTGGATACAGGTACATTAAGTGCATCTGCGTTTTCTCCACTCAGTACTGGTAGAGGGGCCTTTGCATAAAACTGGTCCAACTCTGAGCTAGTAGGGGCCACCTCTGAGGTGTATAGGGCACTATAGAAGGCCCCAGATGCCTCACCAATAGCCAGTGACTCCTGCACCACTTGACCAGATGCATCATATATCTGGCCGATCAGTCATTCCCCCTTCCTCCGGCAAAGTTGCTAGGCCAAATACTTACCCCACTGTCCCCATCAAAAATAGGCTCCGGCCCACGTTAGCAGGATGACCTGTTCTACTCTTGTACTGCTCAGTGTGGTAAAGCACCATTTTCATTTTTGAATCATCCTGTAGAGGGGCAAGGTGGGTTTTAGTTTGTGGGCTTTCTCACATGCCTCAATTTTGATGCACAAGCGGTTTATCTCTTGCTGATTAGTTTTTTTAAGTGGGCTGAATGCGCCATCATTTGCCCCCAATGAAGGCTTTTAAGGCTTCCCATTTAGCACAATGTGTAGTGTCCCCCTTTTTATTGAAGAGCAGAAATTCATGTATGCTGCTGGTCTTTTAAAAGTAGGGGTCCAATCTCCATTGTCTAACCACCGGTGGTGAGTCCAAGGGAGACAAATCCAGTGTCAGAGAGACATGACCAGACAGTAATATAGGGGAGTATTGAGTGGAGTTGACTACCGGTAAAAGTGAAGGGTTTAGTAGTAATCTATCCAGCCGAGCATATGATTGGTGGGCATGGGAATAGAAACTATAGTCTCTGCCTGCTGGGTTCAGGTGCATCCACACGTCCACCAACCCTAACTCTGTTTCTAGTTCCCCCAGGGCACGTGCATTTTTAGAAAACGGAACTGGGGCTGTGTCGGAGCGGTCCAGAATGGTGTCTCTGATGCAGATAAAGTCCCACCCCCCAGGATTCAAGGGCCAGGTCACCCTGCCATACCCAGGGACAACTTCTGAAAGAAGCTAGGATCCTCCACATTAGGCGCATATATCGATCTCAGTGAGAAGGTTCCCACCACCGTCACCTCTGCCCTGACCAAGGCATATCTCCCAGCAGAATCCATAATCCGACCTAAAACACTAACCTGGGTTCCCCATGGAAAACAAATGGAGGCTTCTCTAGCCTTAAAAGAGAAGGTGGAAGAGATCCATGTCCCCACCAGTGAGAAACTTGTTTTTATTGCCTCCCCAGCTGACATGTGCATTTCTTGTATAAGCATTGCCTGCCATCTGGACCTTCTAACCTCCACTTGGAAACGCTTCCTCTTGACCACTGACTTTAACCCATTTATGTTCCATGTTGCTACCTTGAATGGCTTAGCCATGGTCAAAATTTACATGTAGGCAAGGAGGAATTCGCAACATTATTGTAGAGAGAGCCCTTGTGTTGGTCTCAGATTTTCCCACCAGTAACATACAATGATTCCAACTGACAATTAAATGCTTGAAAGACTTGATTTCATATCGCAACATCCAAATTTTATCCCATTTTAACCACGTCCACATTATCTCCCCTCCCAATTAGCTATGACAGAGGTCCCAGGAAGCCCACCCACCAACAGATTTGTACAGAGATAATGGCATCCGCTGGAAGACAAACCCCCAGACCCCCCCCATCTTCCCCCAATATGTGCTCCATCCCCCCCCGACTTATACAGCCAAGCTGACGAACCCCTCCTTTTCCCCAAACTAATCTGCTAACCCATGCCCTTTGTTTCCCGCCTAACTGTGCCTGAAGATCTATCCCTTGCAAACAACTGGCGAACATAGCACCATTATTATAACTTCTAACATATCCTATCTAATAGTAGGCACATATTGAACTGTTCACTTATGATGAGGCCCCCACTTAAATCAAATTATAATGTAAATTCATGGGGGGAAGACTTGATTAACTTAAACATTAGCTGTGGTTACACTATCGACCCAGCATTTAGTAAACATTTGCAGGCCTATACACTGTGGCCAGATGACAGTTTTAAATGACAAATAAAAAGCCAGATGTACTTAGAGCAACGTGGCCCATGAACTTAGGACCTAAAAACGGTTCTGGTTGGTCAGGGTGCCGGCAGTGGTGTGCCAATAATCAGAGCGTCAGCAGGAGGGTGTCAGTAGGCACAGTGCCTGACCACAAAGCCGCAAGGGAACCGGAAGCGCCAACCAATGCAGCACAGCCAAGATGTGTCAAACACTGCACTCCCGTGGAGCCACCCACCGAAAGCCTACACTGACGGGCAGCGCCCCAATGTTTCACAGCAAACACACTTGATGGCACTACCAGTGGCAGTTTCAGATGTGTGGGAGATTAAAATGCATCCGGTGTTATACACTCGATCCTGAACACCATCAGACCTGTTATCCACACTATGTATTGCAATTGGCCACAACCAATACATGGTACCCCTGTCCAATTGTGAGTCCCACAGTTGCTGGCACAGCTTCCTAGTGCACATGACTGGCCACTGTTGTGTGTCACCCATTCCACGAGATGTACAATCATCACGTCTCCCCACCCAACACACACACACACAATCACCACAGCTATGGAGTTCTATAGTGGACCGCACAGATCTCCTCACAATAGGACTTTGTAGAGCCCCATTCATGCCAGTGCCGCAGTGTACTTCAGAGTGCTGGGCACCCTGTTACACAGTTGTTCTGCTTGCAGGGGTGCCCTTGCTGTGTTTACCGTCTTGCCAGCACTCTGTTTGTTGGCACCGATTGCCTGGAACCCCTAAAAACATTAAAGACGTTCCCATAGTGCTAGCTGGGCCAGGATTGAGCACTTCCAGATCCTGTAGGTATGCTGCAACTGTTTATCCAGGACTCAAGAGATAAATGAAATAAGTTTTCTCCGTGATGCTTAATAGCACCTGATGCAAGCAGCCAGGCCTTCAAGATAGCAGATGAAAGTCAAATGAGTAGTCCCCTGCCTCATCGATACCCATGTCCCCAGACATGGTCAGGGGGGATAAGAACACCAGACCTTGATACAAACTTGAGCATGGCTGATACCAGTCTGGTAAATCAGCAGGTGATGGACCCAGCAAGGGAGGGTCATATCCTGGATGTGGTTTTAGCGGATGGGGATCTTGTACGAGATCTGGTTGTGGAAGAACCCCTGGCTGGGAGCGACCACAACACAGTCTGGTTTCAGCTTAAACTGGGGGGGCGGGATTGTTCAAGGACAATGATAATTGATTTTGGGGGGGGTGGACTTTCAGAACATGGGGGAAATTCTCAAGGGGCATTTGTGGGAGATAAAACCAGGTTTGGACATGGAAGGTAGGTGGGAGATCATAAAGCGGGGGTTACAGGAGGCCACCAGGACCTTTGCAAGAGTGATGTGCAAGGGTGGTAGGTCTCGAAAACCATGCTGGTGGACCAAGGAGGCCCAGGAGGCAGTAAGGGAGAAGAAGGTTGCCTACAGTGGGTACAAAAAAATGAGAGGAGAGAGGGACAGAGAGATCTATCGACTTGCAACCAGGAAAGTCACCAGAGTGGTGAGGGGGGCAAAGGTGTGGAAAGAGCAGAGGCTGGCGCAGGGGATACGGGGTGGGGAAAAGGGGTTCTTTAGGTATATTGGTGAACAGAGGAAGGTCAAGGGCCAGCTCAGTAGGTTGAGGACAACTGGGGGGTGGGTGGAAGGGGCTGGAAAGCAAGCAGAGGTACTGAATGAGTACTTTGCCTCAGTGTTCACCAGGGAACAGGCTGGGGAACTTCCAAAAAAGGGGTTGAAGGACACAGAAGGCACAGCAGACCTGACTATTGGGGTACCTGCTGAAGAACAAGCCGCTGGGGAAAGTAGGCCAGGGATGAGATATCAGGCTGGTTCTGCTGAATGGGAGGGGGAAACAGATGCTGATATTCCTATTGGTTGGATGCGGGAAGCCTTCCAGTCCTTAAAAAAGGATAAATCTCCGGGGCCTGATGCTATTCATCCCAGAATAATGAGGGAGTTGGCAGACGTTTTGGCTGTGCCATTGGTGGATCTCTTTAAACTTGTCGCTCCAGACAGGGAGGGTGCCAAGGGATTGGAAGCAGGCGCATGTTGTGCCCATCCATAAAGGGGGATCGAGAGAAGAGCCAGGAAACTATAGACCCATCAGTTTGACGTCGGTAGTGGGGAAGACAATGGAGAGCATACTTATGGAAAGGCTGGGAGGTTTCTTGGAGGAGATGGGTTACCTGGATGACCGGCAGCATGGGTTTGTGTCAGGTAGATCATGTCAAACAAACCTTGTAGAGTTCATTGAGTGGGTAACATCAGCACTCGACAGGGGGAGACCAGTGGATGTGCTGTTCCTGGACTTCAGCAAGGCATTTGATTCGGTCCCTCACATTGGCCTAAGGGAGAAGCTGGGGGGGATGGGGGTGGCACATTAACGGTTAGGTGGATTGGAAATTGGCTTTCAGGTCACATTTAGTGGGTAGTGGTCGGAGGGGAGGTCTCGTCTCTTAGGGAGGTGATAAGTGGGGGTCCCACAGGGATCAGTCCTGGGACCACTCCTGTTTAACGCCTACATCTCCAGTATCAGGGAAGGTATCAAGTGTGAAATGAAGCTCTTTGCAGACAACTCTAAGCTGTGGGCAGTGGTGGAGGGGGAGGAGGGGAGATTGGCATGCACGAGGATCTGGATAGGTGGTCCTGCACCTGGAAATTGAAATTTTAACTCCTCTAAGTGCAAGGTGCTTACACCTAAGATGGGAAAGCCCAACTATGTGTACTCCCGGGGGGTGGGATGAGTTGCAGGCCACAGCAGGGGAAAGAGACCCAGGAGTCTTGGTGGATGTTAACATGAATAATTCAGAGCAGTGCAGGAGGGCTGCAGACAGGGCAAATAGGATGCTGAGATGCATCGCTAGGGGGATTACCTCATGGAACAGGGAGGTGATTTTGCCACTGTACAACAGCCTGGTTAGACCACATCTTGAGTACTATGTGTAGTTCTGGAGGCTGCACCTAAGGAGGGACATTCAACTCCTGGAGAGGGTTCAGAGGAGAGCATCCAAAATGATCCGGGGCCTAGGGGATATGACATGAGGAACGACTAGGGGAGCTCAACCTGTTCTCGCTGGAGGAAAGGAGGGACTGGGGGAACATGATTGAGATCTTCAAGTACCTCAGGGGAGTAAATAAGGTAAGCCGAGATAGGATCTTTTGACTGAAGGAGCATGGAATCACTAGAGGACACAGTTGGAAGATTGAGGGTGGTAGGATTAGGGAGGAAAGGAGGAGGAGGTACTTCACTGAGAGAGTGATGGAACCATGCAATGCGCTGCCCGGGGAGCTGGTACGGGCAGCTACGGTGGAGGGATTCAAGAGAGGGTGGGACAGGTATAGGCAATGGGTGAAGCAGAGGCTGGTTTGCTCAGGGGGGCAGAACTGGGGGATGGAGTAACAGTGGAAGGAGACAGATAGAGGACTACGGTACCCAATCAGGGTGCTGAAGCACGAGCAGACTTGATAGACCAATAGGCCTGCTCTGCTGGCATCTAGTATGTTAGTATGTACGTTAAATCAAAGTACTATGAAATTTCAAGTGTCAAGATCTTTATATTGATCACACATAGGGTTGAATTTAGCACTCTGCTGTAGTCAGATGCGAGGGGGTTGCGTGCATGATTACGACTCAGTCAAGCCCCATGTAGCGCTCTGGTGGGAAGGAGCTTACTACTTGAGCTGGCAGGCTGACTGCAGGCCTGTGTTGGTTCCTTCTCCTGATGGAGAGTATTTCCCCCGCTCTCAAAACCTCCCCATATTAGATTTAAATTTAGGTTTTACAGTAAATAGAGAACTTATCTGTTTGTAGCTTCATTAGGAAGTACAGGTGACTGGCTGGCTCGATGTCTGGATTCTTCCTCAACCCATCTTTCCACAGCTTTCAGGCAGGTGACTTTTGAGAATGGCTTCCTTGTCTACATATCTCAGATATTTAATAAGACAGTGGCACGGTCTCTCCCCTGGCTTTGGCGCAGGGTCTACCCTGAGCGCACGTTCTACCTCAGATTTCAGCATTTCTTGGGGGCAGGTCTAGTTGCTCTGCAACCATTTGTGTATGCCTTTTTCTGGATTCCTCCCATCAACTCCCTCTGGCAGTCCCACGATACGCAGGTTACAGCGACGTGGACTGATTTTCTGCACCAATGCACAACTCCTCCATCACCTTCTGCAAAATGTTCCTCTCGTTAGTGACCATGGTCAGGGAGTCTTCCAAACTGCTCACTCGATGCTGCAACTCGGAAGTCTGTGTCGCATGAGATGCAGTGGTTTCAGAAAGTCCATTAACCACGCTTTGAAGGTGGGTAATCTGAGATATGATGTTGGTGAAACCAACTTTCATTTCATGTTGCATTTGTGCCAGTGTGGCAGGAACCGTAGCGAGTGATCATTCCAAATCAGACATGCTGTGTGGTGCGATTTTAGTCTCTTGGGCCTGATGCCTGGAATGAGCCTCTGGTCCCCGGCAGGGTTCTTTGGGCGAGCCACAGGTTCGAATTGAAGTTTAGACTGCTTGTTTTTCTGTCTGCCTGAGGCCATTTACCCTACGCTAGCATTTTTACTTAAAATTGCTTGTCGTTTCAGTCATGGGGCACCTTGAGCGATTTCAACAGTGTGCCATAAGGAGCTCAGCTAGACTGCGTCTGCCATGTTATCACTTTTATCCATTTTTAAAATGCATTTTCCCATGATAGCCCAGCTGAGATGAAATATCTCATTTTCAGTGCTGACCTGCTTGCACCCATTTTTACACTATTTACCCAGGACAGCACAGTGGAGATGCACTATCTCATTTTCAGTGGGCTACATAATTTTGACCCCAAATTTTGCAACATAGTCTTTTTATGACCTCACAATATGATCAAAGATAGGTGGGATTGTTTTAAATGCCATCCAAAAGATAATTTGTGGAGCAACTGCAAACACATGTTTCGGAGGGGATTGGTGTAATGCAACAGATATGTTGAAAATTTGGGGCCAAAGTCTGCAACAATAAAGTTACGAGGAAATGCTGGAGAAATTCAAAGTTTCTTCACAACTTAAGTTTTTTTTTAATTCAACATTTCCTCATAACTTTGTTGTTTTTTGACATTTTGACCCCACATTTTCAACAGTCTTTTTATGAAGCCATCTTTTGATCAAGACAGATGGACTCTTTCAAATCCCATACGAGAAGCGATTTCACAGAGTGACTGAAAAAACATGTTTCGGAGGGAATTTATAAAATCACTCTTGTCAGGTTCATCAGGTTGGGTAACAAAGGAGTGATGTTGCACACTGGGCTCCAATATTTGCATAAATCACAAAGTTATAAGTAAACATTGACAAAATCAACGTTTCTTCATAACTTTGTAGTCTTTTTGACATTTTGACCCCATATTTTCAACATGGTCTTTTTATAACCCCCACTGTATGCTCAAGACAAGTGGAATTTTTAAAATCCTGATTGAAAGGTGATTTTGTGGAGTGACTGTGAAAACATGTTTTCAAGGGGATTTGAAAAATGACACCTGCCATTTATGTTGTGGGGTAACAAGAGGGCTATGTTAAAAATTTGCAGGCAGTATTTGCAGAAATCACAGAATTATGAGTAAACATTGAAAATGTTCAATGTTTCTTAATAACTTCTTTATTAATATTTTGACCCCAAATTTTCAACATTGTTTTTTGATGACCCAACCTTTTGAACAAGAGAGGTGGAAATGTTAAATCCCATTAGAACGGTGATTTCAGGGACATGTTTTGGGATGATCTGAAAAGTTTCATCTACCTTGTTTACGACATGGGTTCCCAAAACGTCTGTGTTGAACATTTGGTATACAATATGTTAAAAAATGACAAAGTTATGAGTAAAAGTTCAAAATGCATTTTAAAAGCCATTAACCACACCAGAAGAACATTACATGTCCTACATCACTTTTAAAAAACACCCAGGCCCAGATATTAAAAAGAGTTGAGCCATGCGCTATAGGGTTACACCTGTGCAAGTCCGATTATGCACCATTCTGCGATATTCAGCAGGAGGCAGTTGCGCCCCCCCAAATCACGCTGAGCAACAGCGCAATGATAATGAATGTATGCGCAACTGAAGGGGGAGGAACCATGCATAAATGGCACAGTGTGACATTCAACAACATGCGTCATGCGCAATAGGGGAGCAAGCAGAAGTTGCGTCATAGCAGAAATGAGCCAAAATAAAAGGGAGCAAGGGAGAGGCACAAGAAGGCTACAGGGAGGGCACATGAGGCTAAACTCTAGCAAGAGAAACTGGGCAGCAGGGACACACAGGGCAGGCCAGGGAAAGGGCACCTGGAACCCACAGGCCAGGGGAAGGTGTGGGGAGCCACAGTGCAGAAGGGGGAAGTACGTGCCACACAGCAGTGAGGCCAGCACAGTCAGGTGTTCCCGGTGCAGGGGAAGTAGCAGCCAGGACAGTGGGGGGAATACAGAAACAGCTGCGGGGGTGAACACAAGCCAGGGCGTGGCCAGTGCCACCATCCAGATGGAGGCAGTAATGAGGGGGGTGAGAAGGTGAGCAGCAGGGGGGGCGTGGCCGTGGAAGGGCCCGTTGGCGGTATGCCCCCAACAGGCAGTACCGAGCCTGCACCAGCTTCGAGCTGTAAAGTGATACTGAGATCTTGGGCCGGTACCACCTGAATCGGGCAATTCTGAGGCGGCTCTGTGAGCTGTGCAGTGATGTGATGCAGGCACCCACATGGCGAAGCCATCCCTGTCAGTGGAGACGAAAATGACAGGTTGCATGTGCTTGCTTGCCACGGGTACCTTCCAGAGACCAACTGGGGACACCACAGGCATAACCCAGTTAGCCACATCACGCCATCTCACCCAATTCCTCAGTGCACTGCTGCCACATGCTGCTGAGTACATCCATTTCCCCAGCACACCGGCGGAGCGCACAGCAAACATACAGGAGTTCCACAGTGTAGCACGTATGCCTGGCGTGCTAAGGGCAATAGACTGCACCTATGTGGCCATCCGCACACCACCTGGCCCCGAGGGGGCCGCATATATAAATCGCTAGGGCTATGCCAGCATCAACTGCCAGGTGGTGTGCGATGCCAGGGGGCACATAATCAATGTCTGTGCCACGCATCCTGGGGGAGCACATGATGCCTTCATCTGGCACCAGTCGGCACTGTGCCACAGATTCGAGAGTGGGGATATCCCCACTGGCCACCTAGTGGGTGAATATGCAAACAACAGGGACAATCATAGGGCCGCGGGGGGCATGGTCAGAGGTGACATGGGTAGTGGCCTACATGGCTCGGGGCAGGGCGATGCTGATCGCCAAACTAACCTCCACCCTGTACACACAGGTGACAGTGGATACCCACTCCATCCCTGGCTGCTCACATCCTACTGGCAGCCCGTGACCCCATCGCAGCAATGCTACAGTGAGGCACACGCCACCACACATAATGTCATTGAGCGGGTGTTCGGGATGCTGAAGGCACGTTTCCGTTGCCTGGACACCTCCGGCAGTGCTCTACAGTACAGCCCCTCAAAGGCCTGCGGGCTATTCCTGGCCTGTTGCATCCTGCACAACATGGCTAATGAATGTGGGATAGCCGACCAGGTCGAAGAGGGGGACAGCGATGGGGACGATGAGGACGCCGGTGACAGTGGTGATGGGCAGCCCCCCCCTTGGGCGACGGGACCCCCGACTGCTCTGGCTAGCACAGCTGCACTGGGACACCATCACGGAGGAGCACTTCAGCCAACCCAGGTAAGTCATGGGGCCATGTGCAACTACCAGTGGCTAAGGCATAACCCACAAACACGCATGGACACACACCAGGGGTGCATGCCATCAAGGGGAAGTGGCCGGGCATGGAACCACACACACCACCAGGGATGGGTGAGGTCTAACATGCCATGCAGAGACACACACACACAATGCACCAGACGTGCACAAAGGGTAGGAGGCACACTGACCCAGAATGTTACCCCTAGCCACACACACGTCCACAGACCACCACGCCCACTGCCTGTCATTGTGCGTGTGTCAGATGCTGAGCACCATTGCACATTGGTGTACAGCGCAATGCAGGCATCATCTTGCACACACAACTGCGGACAGCAGCCAGGAGGGTGTGCAGATGGACTGTGTGTCCACGTGCAGGGCCGGGTACCCACCCGTGCAATGCCCTCTGAATGACACAATGCACACAGGGCAGCACCAGACAGTAGCCGCGTTGATAAACAGGTCAGTCATGCGCCACAGTGCCTCGGCTGCCACGGATGTGTGGGTGGCCCCGCCGAGACCCGCCAGCACTCACAGGCTGACCACTGGCCTCATGGGGTGGCACTGATGGTCCCCCAAGGGCTCCACTGTGTGAACGCGACTGTGCTCGCACAGGGGTCTGCAGCACACCAAACATGCCTGCGCCAGGCGTGCTTGGGATGCCCACAGCTGAACCCGGTTTCGACAAGGATGGTGTCGCACGATGCTGGGAATGGGAGGTGGACAGTGCACTGCGTGGTGTCTGCGACGCATGGGCAAATAACTGTGTGCCCATTGTGGCCATGACAGCAGTGAATGCCTGTGTCTGCCTGTCAGTGGCAGCGGTCACATCCTTCCGCAACCAGTCCATCCCTGCCAGGATCAGAGTGGTGTCTCTGCTGCGACACTCCTCTGCCCGCTCCAGAGCCGCACGCAGTGCATCCACCGATGTCGCAAGCCGCATCTGCTGGTTGACTGATGCTTGCAGTATGCGGGTGTGCTTATCCAAGAGGTCATCTGCCTCCTCGGCATCCTGTCCGTCAGGGTGCGCGCGGCCCTGATGCTCAGCACTCCTTGAGGGTGGGCGCTGCACACCAGGACCAGGTCTGGGCATGTCCACAGGTGGTGCATTGACGCTGCCCCCTGACACTGTACCCCCAAGCCCATTGGCCGACTGCTGATGCTGCCCCTCCGGCTGCTGCTCCCCAGGGCTCACTGGTGCAGCAGCAGTGGCCGCAACAGTCCCACTGTCCTGTGCACACACCAGTGCTGCCCCACTGGTGCTGACAGGCACAGGCTGGGACTGTGATGGCACGCAGGCCCTCCACGGCGGCACCACCCACAGCCATGGCTATTATGTTACCTGCTGTGTGGCCATCCCGTGGCACACACGTGTCACTGCCCATGGCGTTAGCGACATCATCATCGGTGATGGAGCCGGCACCAGCCCGAGTCACAGCATGCTGGCATCCGTGGACGCTGACACACTGGGACATGGGCAGGGCCTCCTCCACACTTGTTCCAACAACATCAGTCTGGACAGCCAGGCGGGCCCACTGTCGCACTGAGCCGCGTATACCTGTGGAAGTGGATGGGCCCTCCTCCATCTCCATCTGACTGTCCTCAGTGGACAGGCCCACCACCGCTGACCCATGCAGACGCTCAGGATCTGTAAGGGAAAACAAAGTCGTGTTACTGCATGTGACCTACCCTACCCCTCCAATAGACTGACCATGACCTACCATGCAGTGACGGGCTACCACCCGTCTGGAAGCCACCACCCGGAACACCCTCAGTGGCACAACGCTGCATGCTGCCAGCAACCCTCTCCTCCTGTGGGGTCAGGTGTAGCACCTCCGGCTGTCCCCCACCTGTCCCAGCTCATGCTGCCCTGATGGCAGCCACCTTCTCCTTTATCATCCTCCTGTCTGTGCCCATCTTCTTCTTGCACTCCTGCACGGAGCGCTGGTGGCTGCCATGCAGGTTCACTGCACGTGCCACGTCCTCCCATGCAGCAGCACGGGCCTGTGGTGTTCTGCTGTCCGCTGAGAAGCTGCTCCTGATCCAGATAGGGCCTCAAACAGGGCATCCGTCTCGAACTTCGGTAAGAAATTAGGCCTCCTCTTCCCACCACTGTTACCCTCCTCTCTCACAACTCGCTCAGTCATGATTTAGCCTGTGAGAATGAAAGTTGTTACCTGTGACTGTGCAGTTCCATGCATGTCCCAAAATCCACAGTCCACACTCCCAAACAGCATGCAACTCACCAGTAGACTGCAGTAACCGATTATGGCCAGTGCAGCCCAATATCGCACTTTTATAGTGCAACCCATGCAAATGAGGCGAGGCACAACTTTAAGTGGATGCAAATTGCAGTGCTGCGCCATTGAATGGCTGATTAGCTGATTTGCATATGACGGCTGAATATCACGCTGTTGCGCTTTGCGCAATTGTGTTGAACGTGCTGACCCAAGGGCGCAGTTCTGTGACATGCGTAGTACACACCTCACTGCACATGCCTGGGTTGCTGACGCAGGCACCTGCCACGCTGCTGATATGCTGTGCGCGGGAGGCAATGCAGGGCATGCCACCATTGTGCCAGTGGTGCTACAGCAATGTTCACCTATATGACGCTGTGGCACTGGGGCATCATAGGCGCACTGGAGCAACAGCGCGGTAGGCCACTACTGGAGGTAGCACACAGGCACTCAATCGCGCTACACGCATTGGGTTCCAGTGGCGCTGTGCCTGTCCGTGTGCCAGAGACCCTTGACCCTGTGGCCGACATTTGCCCCCTGGGCGCTATGCGTCAGGCTTGGGTGCACCACTATAGCGCTGTTCGGTGACAGCACGATAGGGAATGGCAGCGCTGTACTGTGCAGCATCTGCACGTGGTGGAACCGCACTGCAGAGCGCCATTTTGAACCTACTGAGCAAGTGAGATGGCGCGGAGGAGAGCTGCCTAGTGGAGCCAGATCGAACTGGCAAACCTGATTGACACTGTTGAGCCACTTTATGGCCCACTGTTTGGGGAGGCACCCCTGGACAGGTCCAGGTGCCAGGTGTGGCAGGAGGTGGCCGACGCCCTGAAGGAGGCCACAGGAAGGGGGCGGATGGCAGAGCAGTGCCGCCACAGCTATGGGGACCTGAGGCAGAGGGAACCCTACCTGCTTGCCCGCCTGCAGACACGTGCCAGGAGGGGCACAGTGCCACGGCCAGGTAGGTGTAATGTCCACACACTTTTATCTTCCATATGGGTATCATGGTTGCATGTGTCCAGAACATGGGGAGGGACCAGTCCGGTGTTGGCTGTGGTGGTGTTATCAGGTGTGGGGTGGGTGGGTCTGGCTGGGTGGGATTGCACACACATGGGGCAGGGGGACTTTGCTACAGGATTGTACTGATGTTCCTCTCTTCATGTTTGCACCTTAGGGCCGGAAGAGAGACAGCTGGCCAGGGAGCAGAGGAGCCAGCAGGAAGACAGGGCCAATAGGAGGGGCGAAGGTCCACAGCGCTAGAGGGACCAGCCAGATGATGGTGAGTGCCTTACCTCCATGATTACTATTGCATGCTGTGTAACAGGGCAGGCAGCGGGGCATGGCCACCATCCATTGACACCACTGCCATGCACGCAACTTGTTACAGTCAGCACTGTCCAGTGGCACTGCATGTCTGGGAGTGCGTCAATGGTGGTCCATGCCTGCACTGGGTACATGGCTGTGCCACTGCCTTCGCACCACATAGCCATGTCACTAAACAGCCATGGTGGTGCTGTGCAGGACTTGGCTGGTGGGTGTGTGCAGCGGTCCACATGGCTGTGTGCGCCTGGGTGGGCAGGTCTTGTGGGCAGGATCACTGTGGGTGGTCACACACCATCACAGAGTCATGTCCCACGGCCGTATGCCATGCACAGTGGGTGGGCTGTATGGGGCTGTGCATTCACACCTATTGACTGTGCTCCCTTGTCCTAGGTGTCCGCCAGCTGCAGGCAATCTGGGAGGCACTGCAGTAAATATTGACCATGACGAGGGCATCACTGGACATCTTGCAGGGTTTGAGCAGCTGGGTGTCCAGTGGAGACACAGAAGGCGGAGCAGCCGGAGCGGGGAGCGGGGCTCCCACTGACCATCTCTTTGCGCCGATTTCCTCTACCCCCCTGGACCCACCCTCACATTCCTTCTTTCCTGTCCCATTTGTTCACCCCTGACCCTTACCCACCCCCACCTTGTTTGTGGCCCTCCCCCCACACATTTGTACATAGTTGTAAATAGTTTTGTTTGATGTTTTTCATTACAAGTCTTTTGATATGAATACTGTGGTGGTCTCTGATTTGCAGCGGGCTATAGGTGCTCAGCTGCAGTGGTGTGCATGGCGTCAGGGGTGGTGCAGTCATGGGTATGTGTGTGTGTGTCTGTGGGGAAGTGACTATGGTGTGGGAGTAGCTATCAGTCACTGTCTGTGGTGTGTGTGTTGTTCCCTGTGCACTGGATGACTGTGTGCAGTGGTCCATGGTGCATGCTCTGTGTCCATGGCGCACCTGTCAGCCCATCCATGGCCTGTGCAGCTGACACCCTTGCATGTCTGTGACCTGCATGGTCTGCTGGCATGTCAGTGGTGGCTGTCCACTGGGGCAGCCACGGTACCCATCACAATGCTGGGTTGCCTCCTGTCACTGGTGTGGTGCATGTCTGCCTCGGATGACACTGTGGCCTCCGCGGTTATTGTCCCACCTCCTTGCTGTGGCTTGTGTGTGTTGCAGGGGATGTGCACCACTGTATGTGACTTGTGCTCTGGGCAAATGATGGTGGCGTACAGGTCCACAGTGCCCACGCAGGGTGGCTGGTACTCCTGTGCCAGGGAGGAATGCTGGCCATGTGTACACAGTTTCCCTGGGCCCACGGTGGGGGCTTGGTTGCCCCGCTACTGCGTCCCAGTGTTGTTGTGCCCTTGGGTATGGGTGGATGTTTGTCCATGCACTGTGTTGCATCCGGTGTGGTGCATGCTTCCACGCACCACTGTGGGTGTCTGCGCTGGCTGTTGTGGCCAGTGCTGGGTCGGGGTGTGTCCTTGGGAGGGTGTGCAGGGTGCTGTACCACTGGTGGTGGGGTCCGGGGCATGCCCTGTCACGTGTGGGGTACCTCGTGTGCCGACGCGTGGTCGGTCTCTCAGCTGTACCTCGGGGGCTGTGCGTTGTGGCACTGTGTATGCCGTTGTTGCATCGCTGTGTGCTGCCACCCACTGACGGGTGCTCGTGGTGGGGCTGCCTTGCATGGTTCTGTGGTGCACAGGGTTGCATTGTCACAGTGGGGGTGGTGGCATGCATGGGGTATCCTGCAGTGGTGGACACTGCTCCTGGGCAGGGTGTCTGGGGATCACGGTGCAGGGTGTGCTCTGCATTGGGGGGATGGTGAGGCATGGGGTAGTCGGCCCTCCTTGTGTGCCGGTCACAGCTTGCCAGGGGGTGTGATGGGGCACCATGGCCCAGCTGTGGGTTGGTTGCTTGTCTCCATGGGCCAGTGGTTATTCCAGCCCTCCCCCAGTTGTGCAGTGCATGGGGTGTGGGGAGAAGATGTCTGTTCTGCTATGTGTTCCTCTGCCCATCTGTGGCATGGGTTGTGGGCCCCTGCATCCCTAGTTGTGCTGTTGCATTGCTGCCCTGCTGCTGGGGGGCATCCCTGGTTGCGCTATGGCGCCTCTGGACTGCTCAGCTGAACATCCCTTGTTGCGCTATGGCGCATCAGATATGCTCAGCTTCCCCTTCTTAGTTGCGCTATGGCGCAGGTGGTGTGATATTCAGTCGTTGGCTGTAGGCACATCTTGGCCGGCTCAGTTTTTGAATGTCACGCCTCTTGCACATGGGTGCAATGGGCTTGCGCTTGCTCCTGCTATTGCGCACTTTTTGGGCGCAGTTTGACTATCTGGGCCCCTGTGCCATCAGTCATTTTAAGCCTTGATGCTAAAAAGGCTTTTGACTGGATCTCTTTGTCCTTTTTCTATTTGTTATGGGGAAGCTAGGATTCCCGGTCAAATTCAGCCAACTTGTGCAACAACATTACCAGTCACTCCAAGCCTGTGTCTAAGTCGGCAGACACCATGCAGAAACATTTCCCCTTCACGCTGGCACCCAACAGGGCTGTCCATTGTTCCTCCCCTCCTGTTCACTTGTATACAACCACTAGCACAGGCAGTATGAGAGTCATCAGACATCCAGGGAGTATAAATGTTGGGGAGAGGGGCATTGGATAGCCCTGTATGTGGACGTCGTGCTGCTCTACCTGTGGTCCCCAACTGCATCATTGGCCACAGCTTTTGACAATCTTTACCGTTTTGGTACCCTTTGTGGGTATACACTTACTACAACAAAAACTCATCTTCTCACATTTAACTATGATTCCCCACTTGAGATACGTCACAATACCCATTCTGTTGAGACCTTACAACCCTGAAATATGTATGGTCTACTTGCCCAAAGCGCCAACATGTTCTGTAAGAACAGTTATCAACCCTTTACTGCACAGCTCTAGCAGGAACTTACACATTGGAACACATTGCCACTTCACCTTTCTGGTAGGGTGGAAGTCATTAGAATGTTGGTTTTACCCCATGCACTATATTTCTTCTCAAATGTCCCTTTACGCTTACCAGAATCAATGTAGCAGTAATGGCAGTGGTGAATATCTAGGTTTATCTGGGTGGGATAGCGCTCATGTATTCAGCATCAAATTTTATCAGTCCCGCTCATAGCTGGAGGCCTTTCACTTCTGAATATCCAACAGTATTACTGGGCAAGGCATGCCTGCTTTTTTTTCTCCTTGGACATCTCGAAGACCCCTTCCCAAACTGGTTCACTATAGAGCAAGCTGAGCTTCTCTTTGGAACCCTAATCTCTCTTTTATTCCATAATGAAATGTGACTGGGCTATATTAAACAGTTTAAACCCTTGGTGCAAAAGTATGATCAGAGTGTGGTGCAAGATGGAATATCTTTTGAAGAAGCTGATATTTATTGTCTTAATCGTTCAAAATGTATTTATTACTGTTTGTCACTGCTTTTGTTTCTTGTCACGGCTGAAAATGGGTGTTTACTCACCTGGTAAAGGTGATTGTGTTGGTTGACATCCATGGCACTCCAGACATTACATCATGTTATTTTTTAGCCCACCTGATAGGCTAGTTGATGCACATGACTCTAGGATCAAATTTCTAGTATATCCAGGTCCCAGAAACCCCTGCTCTTCAGTTCAAATCTTCCCAAGCTGAAAGTAAAAGTTAGTAAACACGGCCACTACTAGAAACAAACAGTAACTATCCACTCTAAATAATGCAGCGTGAGGCGACATGTAGCAGTGGACCAGTGGCCCTCCTTTTATTTTCCTATTATGTACAATCTAAATACGACCCGTAGTAGTGATGATGGCTATCAGGATGTCTTTTTTTTGCTTGGCAAAGTTCTGTTAATTTCAGATAATCCTTTTCTTTATAACCTGATCACTACTAGAGCACTGTGTTGGGAGGGTCTTGGAGTGCCATGGATGTCAACCAACACAATCACCTTTACCAGGTGAGTAAACACCCATTGTGATTGGTTGATCATCCATGGCACTCCAGACATTACATCATGGGTAGATAAGAAGCAGTAGTATACCCGCAGGAGGGAGACAGGGTGTTCTAGTAGTGAGAGGAAGAGCTGGCGGCTGAGAGAACCTGTGTGGCAAAGGAAGACTGTAGCATGTACAGGTGCTCTAGTCTGTAATGCCTGGCAAACGTGTGGATGGATGTCCAAGTTGCCGCTTTGCAGCTGTCCTCTATGGAAACGTTAGCCCTTTCTACCCAGGAAGTAGCTACTGACCTAGTGGAATGGGCCCTTATGCCTGGGGGTGGCGTCATCTGCTTTGCCTTGTAAGCCTCCTGAATGGTTCTCTTGAGCCAAGCAGCAATGGTTGTCTTTGAGGCTTCCTTACCCTGTCTTTGACCCCTTGTGACAATGAACAACCTCTCTGTTTTGCGTAGAGGTTGAGTTCTGGATATGTAGGTGGATAGGGTGTTTTCTACGTCTAGGTGGTGCGGGACAGGGTTGTCTCCCAGATGAGTGTTATCTGTAAAAGTTGGGAACTCGATGGGTTGTTCCCTGTGAAAGTTGGAGGAGACCTTTGGTTGGAAGGAGGGGATAGTACGGAGGCGGACCCCTTGTGGGGTGAACACTGTGTAGGGTTCTTTGCAGGACAGCGCCCCCAGTTCCCCGATCCTTCGGGCGGAGCATATTGCGACTAGGAAGCAGGTTTTCAGGCTGGCCCAGAATAAGTCTACCTCATATAGTGGTTCGAAGGGGGTGGTGCTGAGAGAATCTAGCACCAGGGGGAGATCCCATGGTGCGATGGATGGTCTGACTCTGGGTCTCAGTATCTCAACTGCCCTTAGGAAGCACAGCGCGTCTGGGTGAGCTCCTGGGTAGTGTCCCCCTATGGGGCCAATGGCTGCCCCGATAGCTGCGAGTTGTACTCTAAGGGACGAGTGGGCTAGCCCTTTCTCTACCCCTTGTTGGAGAAACAGGAGGATGGTGGCCATGTCTGCCAGCTCAGGATTCCTGTCCTGAGCTTGGCACCACCTAGAGAAGACTGACCATTGTCTATCATAGGTAGATGTGGTGGAGGATCATCTGGATTGCAGTATCATAGAGACCACTGAGTCGTGATATCCTGCGTTCATCAGTCTCTTCCTCTCAGGAGCCAGGCTGTGAGCTTTAGCGTCCGTGGGGCCGGGTGCAGTATCGGTCCCTGTGTCAACATGTCGGGTTGGTATGGTTTCTGGGACCTGGATATACTAGAAATTTGATCCTAGAGTCATGTGTATCAACTAGCCTATCAGGTGGGTTAAAACCCATGATGTAATGTCTGGAGTGCTATGGATGGTCAACCAATCAACAATGAGCTGTGCCCAGTTCACCGCTTGTAAAAATACAAAAAAAGAAAAAAATGAAAATGAAAGATTAAGAAAGTTCTCCAACTAACAGCATTTTTATCCCTCTTTTTGCCCCATCTTGAAATTAGAACACTTCCAACCCAGACTACTAGATCAGGGTTATCAGACATGTGAATGTTAGTCCCTCCAGTATCTTTTTCAAACTTTATGTGGGCCCTACCTTTTTAACATTCCTACAACTACAACAAAAACATGGCTTCAGACAGATTTTTACTGCTATCTCCAAATACTGTATGTCAGTACTAGGGATGCTCAGATTCTCCCAAATCTGTCCCGACAGCATAAAGTCAAAATATCGGTGATTCTGTTTCTGATACTGATTTCAGTCTGATTCTGTTTTGGGAAATAGAACAGAATTGATAATGGAACTTAATTTCTGATGCCGCTTCCAACTCAGTAAGCAGCAAACAAAACTAAGTGTGACAAGTTCCCACAGCTTTCCCCTTAGCCCTACAACATGTCCCATCTTTGAACTGAACCCTCCTTAAGGTACCTGCTGAGCAGGGAGGGATCGGTGGCAGTGTGGTGGGTCCCCACCACTTCCTTACTGGCCACGTGGTGGTGGGTGGCCCGGTCCATCAAGCACACAAGAACCAATAGCTTCTTTTGAATTTGGTGGCTGCCAACAATGAATGTGAGAGAGTAGAGACTCTACCAGGCTGCCCCCCTAATGGTGACACAAAAGCAAACACCACCAGGTCTAGTGGTACTGACCCACCCATGGCTACATGCATCCTGTCGAGTCTTACACTAATCTGTAACTCTGTGTCTTCTTTCCTCTTGCATGCTTGTCCACCCCCATCGGCATTCCCTCATGACCTGCATGCTGCCAAGTCTGCCAGCTGAACCCAGCTCCGCAGTTCTTTGGGACATGTGGGGGGGGGGTGGCCAACCTGCTTGTAACCCAGGGTTCCCACATAGTCACTCAATATCTCCAGTGTGGGACTGACATGGGAATTCTAGGGAAAAGATACTGTTGGCCTCTTGCATCCTCCAGCCATAGCATGAGTCAGGCTGAGGTGGGCGGCTGAGTGCGCTTGTCCGAGTGAACGTCTGTTGTCATGGGCAGGGGACACTTTTCTGCGCAGAGAAAAGGAAATGAACTGGATATCAAAGAACAGGTGGCACAGCATTGGAGGGGGGAGGGGGGTTAACACACACACACAGCTACTGGAAGGAGTGGAAAGCCGCCATCAAGAAGGAGGACAGACTGCGATGACTGTCACTCAAGTCGGACGGACTAGCATGGCATTGAAACTTGGCAGCACAGAAGGAAGGGGAAAGGGTGCTGGGGTGGAGAAGCTAGGGGAAAAATAAACTGTTTTTTTTTGTTTTTGTAGGGATGTCAGAAGCAGATTCGGTATCCGATTCCAATACTGAATCCATTTTTGACTATTTTTCGGAATTTGGATTTTTGTCCCTTGATAACAAAAATCTAATTTCTGGAAAAGGACGAGAATCTGATGTATCTGATTCTGTCAGTTTCTGAGCAATCCTGGTCACTACAAGACAGCACTTCTAATAGCATCACAGAGTACCACTAACCACCCACCCTTGGTTACCTTTTTTAATGATTTCCTTAGGACCCAGGGCACACAACATCTAATATCTAATGTTGTACCCAAAATATATATTGGGAGTTTAAATACTACACAGATGATCCCCCCTGTTTACTCATCAGTGAGTATATGAATGGACCCCCTGTACAAAACACCCCCTATTTACTTATTATATTTTTACTTAGCTGGAATATTTGGTAGAATTGCAGCCCCCTTTCTTCCCTCCCCCTTTTCCATATCCTCCTGCCACCACCCCTCTCTTATTTAACTGTGGTTCATTGGAAAGTTACAGGTTAATGTTCTCAAACCAGTAATCAACAAACTGTAATTGGTACTCTTATAACTTGTAGAGCTACACCCCTAGCCCAAGTTGTACTAAAGAACAGGGTGCATTTTATACTTATTAGAGTACTCAGTAGATATATGTGAGACAGTCCAACTTTAAAGATCAGTGCTAAATCACATGAACCTGTAACTGTTCAATAAAAATACATTCACAAAAAAAAATATTAAGCAAACTTTTCTTGTTTCATTTAGTCCCTGTTTGGTGTTGGAAGCAGCAGGACATGACAGTCGTCGGAGGAGGATCCCACAGGTATGCTGGAGATGTATGTGGGGTGGTGGGTTATGAGAAGGGGTTTGGGTGGGGAGGTTGGAGGGTCAGGGAGCAGCAGACATCTTTGAAGGACCATTTGTTTTAACAGGGAAAAGGCAATGAGGGTCTGATGACACAGGATGATTTTTTTTTTTTTCATGTACTTGGCTGGTGGCAGTGGGGGTGGGCATCCCATTGTCTCATTGTGTTTGAGGGTGAGTGTTAGCCAGCAACAGGGGAGAGCTCCCTGATGTTGGGCTGTGTGTGTGTGTGTATGAACAAATACTGGGCTGGGCAGAAGGGGGATACTGGCAGTGGGGTTAGGCACCCGCCACTGGTTAGATTTTTTCAAAGTTAGATCGGGGGGGGATGCCAGAGATGATCATGCCTTGTTGTCATGCTAATGGGTGAAAACTGTATATGATAGGAGCACAGAAACATAGACGTTGACGGCAGATAAGGCCCACTTGGCCCACCTAGTCTGCCCATTTCAAACAACATGAAGTCTTGCTATATTATGACATATGCAGTGAGTCCCAACCTTCAAACTGCTCCGGAGGTGAAAGAGTTAACTTTCCATGCCAGGCATGGAACGCTGAGCTCGAGCTCGGTTGAAAACTCTGTCTGTTGTTCTTCAAACTTAAACTGTCAGATTCTTTACTCCGCCTCACTGAACAGTCGCTCCGGAGATTTTCTCCTTCTGCTCGGTTCATTTTGTCGGTTAAAGTATTATTTTCTCGGTTTTTTGACCGAATTTAAACCGTAACCGGTCAGTTCAAGCTCTGTCTGTGGTATTGTAAGTACTAGATAGGTTTTACATTTATTTCTTTTGTGTGGAACTTGTAAACGGTTATCGGTTCGGTTTGAACCGATCAGGTTGTTTTAAAATATATTAATCTGTCTTTAGAGTGTGGTTACCGGTCTATCGGTTCTAAAAAACATTTGGCCATGCTTTTTTCCACGACCCATGACACGGTTGGGAACCGATAAGAGTGTCTTGCTTTACGGATTGCTAAACGGCAAGTTTGGTTAGACTGGCACTATGTCTGAGAAACCCAAAAGAAAAACCGGGCCCACTGGGTTTCAACACTGCAGTGTGTGTGGGGAAGTCTTTGCCAAGGCTGACCCCCACACCACCTGTGTTTATTGTCTGGGGTTTGACCACCTTAATGCAGACTGCCAGATTTGCAAAAATTTTCCTGCAGCTACCCTGGAAAAGAGAGTTGGTAGGCTCAGGAAAGGAGGCTGGCGAAGTCCGCTGACCCGATGGCCAGCCCGGGTTTGGTTCCAACCGAATCTGAAGGGAGTGCCCTGAACAGGGCGAGACTTCCTGGGCAAAAGGAGAGCTGACTCGGAGGAGTCGGTTCCAGCAAAAAGGACTAGGAAATCAGCTGGTGTGGAGCCAAAACTTTCCTCTCCAACCGCTGAAGAAATAGCCAAAGCGATTAAAATTGTCCAGTCACTTTCCCCGGTTCCGACCGAACTGGCACCATCAGGTAAGCGTACCGGTTCGGCCGGTTCCACCGGTTCAAGAGTATGATTTAGAGGAATTTTATGAACCGGAGGAGGGGGAAGAGGAGTATGAGGAGAGTGAATGTGGATTTGAAAGTCTGGATGTGCCCATTGAACGGACATCTCCCCAGACAGACCTTCAGGAGTGTCTCCTCCTAGGCTTTCTGAGTCCCCTTCTCATTTTATGTTTTATAAAAAAGTGGCTGAAACCCTCCAGCTCCCTATGGAGGAAGCTGTGGATGATCAAGAGGAGCCTGACTATGTGGAAATGCTGGATATCCCAGAGTCTAGGAGACTGTCTATTCCCTTGCATAAATCTTTTGGGAAACAGACAGTAAAAATTCTAAAAACTCCTCACACTATACCTCCTGTTGATAAGAGAATGGACAAGAGGTACACATTGTCAGGCTCTGATACGGAGTTCCTTACACAACAATGCAGCCATGTTGGGGTAGTGGGGTAGTGCAGGCTGCAGCCTGTGACATGGCAAATATTCCTTGGCCTCACACCCCTGACAAGGACTCCAGGAGGATTGATGCCATGGCAAAGAAACAGTACATGGCAGCATCCTTGGGACTCAGACAGGCAAATTATATGGCTTTGTTGCTAGATACCAGAAATCCAGATGGGATACTGTTATGGCTCTAGCAAAACAGGTCCCTGGCCAGCTTGCCAAGGAGCTGGAGCAGGTGGCTGCTGATGGTATTGAGGCATCTAAGGTGCAATTCCATGCTGCAGTGGACTCTAATGATGTGTCATCAAGAGTCATGGCTACATCTGTGGCACTTCACAGAATGGCTTGGCTCAGATGTACTAGCCTGTCACAGGATACCCAGACTAAGGCCATGGATTTTCCTGTTGTGGGTAATTCTCTGTTTGGGAGCAGACAGAGAATTACATGAAGAAAATGGATGAGTATAGGACCACCTATAGGAGTGCACAGGCCAAAGAAAGGCAGGCCACTCCTCAAAGGCAGCCTTCCAGGGGCAGGCCTTTTCATAGGCCTTTTTACCAAGCCCAGGCCTCCTCTTCAGCTTACACCCAGAGGGGGTTCTTTTTAGGGAGAGGCAGACGGGGTACAAGCAGGCCTGCTTCCACCCCTCAGCCTAAAGCCCCTGCCAAGCAGGCACCCTGATGGGGTGGCCAGGGCTGATTCTCAACTACCTGTAGGGGGCAGGCTGGCTTACTTTGTCCAGGACTGGAAGTCTCTGACATCAGACAAGTGGGTCCTGGAAGTAGTAAGCCAGGGACTGGTTCTCAGCTTCAAAAAATTTCCAAAGATGAGAACCAGATCCTTTCCACCTGCAAATCCATCAGAGGCACTTGCCCTATAGGCAGAAGTCTCTACCCTCCTGGCTCTCAGAGCCATGGAAAGGGTTCCACCCCTACACCAGGGCAAAGGATTGTACTCTAGGTACTTCCTTACCCCAAAAAAGACAGGAGAATGGTGGCCCATCCTGGATCTCAGATACTTAAACAAGCACCTTTTAAAACCAAAATTCAAAATGGTGACTCTGGGAATTATTCTACCCTCTCTAAGGCCAGGGGACTGGCTAGCGTCCCTGGACCTCAAGGATGCCTACTTCCATATTCTCATCAGAAGCTCCCATCGAAAGTACCTCAGTTCGAGCTGTCCTCAGGCCATTACCAGTTCAGAGCAATGCCCTGTGGCCTCACCTCTGCTCCAAGGGTATTCACAAAATGCCTGGCAGTAGCAGTTGCCCACCTAAGAAGGCAAAAAATTGCCATCTTCCCTTACCTGGATGACTGGCTCATAGTAGGCCAGTCTCCAGACCAAGTCAAGTTACATCTTCAGATAACTCAGCAACTGCTTACCTCTCTAGGTTTCCTTCTGAATTTTCCAAAGTCAGTTCTAGAGCCTGTCCAGCTCCTCACCTTCATAGACGCAGAACTGAACACAGAGGAAGCCAGAGCCTTCCTTCCTTTGGACAGGCAAGGACCCTGGTCTCTCTGGCCTCCTCATTCACCCTGCAGGTCTCTCGACCAGCAAGGCATTTTCTGTAGCTCCTGGGGCACATGGCTGCTTCTACAGCAGTAGTGCAAGGAGCAAGATTTCAGATGAGGGACATCCAGTTCCATTTGAGAGCCTTTTGGTTTCAAAGAAAGGACCCTCTAACCAAGTTGATCCCAGTGACTAAACCCTGATCCAAGCCCTACAGTGGTGGCAGGATCAGAGCAATCTGAGACAAGGGTTCCTTTGTCACTCAGTCTCACTCTTTAATCCTTACTACAGATGCATCCCTCTCAGGGTGGGGAGCTCACATGGGCGACCTCACTGCAGGGACTGTGGTCCCCTCAGGAATCTCTGCTCCACATCAACCTGTTGGAGCTCAGAGCAGTTTTTCTAGCACTTCAAGCTTTTTCCAAATCTGTTCAGAACAAAGTTGTACAGGTCAGAACAGACAACACCACTACAATGTGGTACATCAACAAGCAAGAGGCACTCAGTCTACGGCCTTGTGCACCGAAGCAATGAAGTTGTGTCTCTGGCTTACTCCCTGAACACCTCCCTTACGGCAGTTCACCTCCCAGGCAAGGACAATGTCCTGGCAGATGCTCTCAGCAGGATTTCCCAGGGCCATCACGAATGGTCACTGGATCCTGGTCCTGGGGTAATATTTGCCAGATGGGGCACCCTAAATAGATCTTTTGCAGCCCCAGACAATCACCAACTTCCTCTTTTTGCTGCAGGCCCCAGTGTTGGGCTGAGTCCCTCTGGATGCCTTAGTTCTCAATTGGGAAGGGAAGTTTCTTCATGCTTTTCCCCCTTTCCCTCTCCTGTTCAAAGTGTTAGTCAAAATCAGATCTCAATCCTGCAAAGTGATTCTGATTGCTCCAGATTGGGCCAGACAACCCTGGTATCCACTCCTACTGTCCTTAGCAGTCCATCTTCCCCTGTGTCTTCCCAGGAATCACAATCTGTTAACCTGTGCTCAGGGAAGGGTTTGGTACCTGAACCTCAAATCTCTCAATCTCAAGGCCTGGCTCTTGAAGAGTTAGAGTTTGCTGATCTACACCTCTCCCAAGGTGTAATGGATATATTGAAGGCTTCTAGGAAGCCTTCCACCAGGGCTACTTACAATTCCAAATGGAAGAGGTTTTCCATATGGTGCTCTGGGAGGCATATTTCCCCAGAATCTGCTGATTTACCCACAGTCCTGGATTATATGGTCCATTTGAACACTTTGGGGCTCAGACCAGCTACCCTAAAGGTGCATTTGGCAGCTGTGTCTGCTTTCATTTCAGCAGGTAAACCCTCTTCTCTTTCAGCTCATCCTGTATTCTCTAAGTTTTTTAAGGGATTGCTTCACACCAACCCTCCATTCAGGGACCCTGCCCCTGCCTGGGATCTTAATGTTTGCATTGCTCAGCTTATGCAACCTCCCTTTGAGCCCTTGTCTTCAGCAGAGCTTAAGTATTTGACTTGGAAGACTGTGTTTCTGGTAGCCATCACTTCTGCCAGACGCATAAGTGAATTACAAGCTTTGTCAGTAGAGCCTGATTTTAGCTCCTTTCATAGAGATAAGGTGGTCCTCAGGACTAACAGGAATTTCTTGCCTAAGGTGGTTTCAGATTTCCACCTTAATCAATCTATTTCTCTTCCAGTGTACTTCACTGACCATTCCTCCTCTGGCGAAAGGAGGCTGCACAGCTTAGATGTGAAGAGAGCCCTTAGTTACTACATTGAGTGTACCAAGGGTCACAGGTTTGACTCCCTCCAACTGTCCCTCACTTATGGTGAGGTTGGTAAAGGGAAACCTGCCACTAAAAGATCCATTGCCAGGTGGATTGTCTCTTGTATCCAATTATGTTATGAAAAGCTGGGTAAGGTTCCTTCCTCAGGCCTGAGGGCTCACTCTACCAGAGGTACAACTGCTTCCCTGGCTGCTGCCAGGGACATCCCCATTCTAGAGTTTTGTCAACCAGCTACCTGGAAAACATTTCACACTTTTACCAAGCATTACTCTCTGGACACCCAGGCTAGGAGTGATGCTCGGTTTGGCACTGCTGTGCTTCAGAGCCTATTTCCTAAGTAGGTTCTGTCCCTCCTCCATGGAGGTACTGCTGTGTAGTCTGCATATGTCATAATATAGCAAGACTTCAAGTTGTTTGAAGAAAAAATTACTCACCTTAGTAATGTTGTTTCTTCTAACGGAGTCTTGCTAAGGCTGTGACCTCCAATGCCCCTCTCAGAACCTCTGTTTTTGGAATGTGGGTGGGCAGTGCAGTGTTGGCACTAGTAGATGCCCACCTTTGTTTTTTTCACCCTCCCTTTTTGGGGTGACTGGTGTTGTGTTTTCATTTTTGGGTCTCTGACTTGAGTCTTTGTTTTGGGACCAAAAATGTGTTCTTATATTTAGTAGCCAGTTGGCTAGTGTAGGTTTACAGCTTCCACACAGGACCTGAGTGAGTTTAGCTCGTAAAGATCTGACAGTTTGAGTTTGAAGAACAACAGACAGAGTTTTCAACCGAGCTCGAGCTCAGCGTTCCATGCCTGGCATGGAAAGTTAACTCTCTCACCTCCGGAGCAGTTCGAAGGTTGGGACTCACTGCATATGTCATAATATAGCAAGACACCATTAGAAGAAACAACATTACTAAGGTGAGTAATTTTTTCTTCCCTACCTATTGGGTAAGCTACAGATCCTAGTTTACCAACAGCCTACTTCTTCCTACCCCCCACAAGAATTGCCTTATGTCTGTCCCATGCATTCTTGAATTCCCCCACTGTTTCTGACCCCATGACCTCCTCAGGAAGGCCGTTCCATGCATCTACCACCCTCTCTGTGAAAAAATACTTCCTCATATTGCTCCTGAGCAGCGTTATCTTTTCATGTGTAAATAGTTTCTGCCCATCAGCAAACAGAACAGTGGCATTACCAGGCCACTTCCAATGTGCTGCTCACAGCCCAGTCTCTGCAACACTCCACTCCATTTGCCACAACATGATCACACCTTCAAAAGTCATACAGTGCTACATGCCACCAGTGTGTTTGCTTTGTGCATGCATGCAGGCAGACATAAAAAGGAAATAATCTTGTGCTTGTACAGTGTGATGTGAGAGCTTAAAATAGTAGTATTTGATGGCCACCATGCTGTTTTTTGTTTTGTTCTGTAGTAATAGGAACATACTTCTGGCAGCACCATCATTATAGCTGTCTTTCTTTTTCCTTTTTTTCATTCCTATACCGAGATGTGGGATTTTGAAGTCTTTAAAAAATTCCCACTCTGGTGTTATGCCCCTCCATCAAACTATTAAATATCTGGTTGTGGTGCTATGCTGTTCACCATAAGAAACATGTGGTAGCATAATCCTAATACATTCACAGTATGAATCTACAGTAGTACATACCTTCAGCAGTTAACTTCAGTGGAAGAGATTTTTAAAATTGCGAGTTACAGCCATCTTTAATATACTGAATAATTAATTATTACATTATAGTGTATGGTGAGGGCTTCTTCTAACTGAATTTCAATCTCGGCTGAAATGCTCTTCTGCCACAGTTCAAAGTTCATGGAATGTGATTATACCCTTTTGTGGCACAATAACATTGCAGCTGATTTGGAAAGTGCACGAGCCACACACACAGCAGCTGACAAAACACGAACTGACGAAAGCTGGATCAACCAGAAAAAAATGCTGCACTGTACGATCACTCACACAAGTCTCAGTAGATGCAGGATCAACTTGGTATTTAAAAATGCAGGATCAACCAGATATTTTAAATTATACACAAAATCCAACACTGTTCCTCAGTAAGTGGCGTAATACTCAGCTAGAAATATAGCCACCATGTTTAAGAAAAAAAAAATCCTCCCAAATGCAATTGAAAACCAACAGAAGTCTGCACTGCAGATGTAGGGACATCTTGTCCCTAACAGTGACACCACTGACCTTAGCAATCAGCCCTGAACTGTGGAATGAGATGCAAGAGAGCACAGATTTCTTCTGCGAAAACAAAACTATTTGTGTGACTTAGTGATGAAATGGTGTATCTAAATGATTTTTGGGGCATCATGCACTATAAAAATACTGGATGTGAAACTATATGAGCAACCTGTGTGTTCTGACAACTTAAGGTTCAGATTCCCATGGAGTCAACGAGAATCGGAACCCCTTGGTGGCAGAGCACACTGGTTGTGCATGGTTGCCCATCCTGTATTCTCTATGGTTACAAAAGCTGTTCTAAAAATATGTGAAGAAATAAAAAAATACAGTGATTGTGAATATAAGGATGTCAGAAGTGCATTTTTGCCAGACAATTATATGATGATATTTTTGCCAGCTAACAAATGCTGCTTCTTTAAAAGGGGAAAGCACAGGAGAGATGTTAGCATGGTAATCTGTACTGCAAATACCTGGATGGCTTGAAGAGACTTTGCTGCATTTCAGCACGTGACTCATTGGTAACAGAGTTTAGCTCTGTCTCTGGGAAGGCAGCACCACAGCTGGCAGCTGGACATTGTGGCACACTAGGGTCTGAATGCTAGGACGTGGAGTGTTGGTCTGACATAGTCAGTGTTCACTGGCCAACGCTGCCCCTGTGACACTCAGAAGAGGATTGTCTGCTCAAGCAATTAGATTAGAACTCAATCAGATTAGAAACAATGGTGGAGGGAATAAGTATTGGCCATTTGGAATACAAAATTATGTTGTATGCAGATGGCATCTTATTAACCTTACAGGAACTCGAACGCTCCATCACAGAAGTTTGGAAAATGTTAAACAGTTTTGGTCAATTAGTGGGTTACAAATTAAATTTACAAAAAATGGAGGTCATCCTCAATCACTACTTGCCCACTCCTACCCTGAAAAGATCATTACCATTAAAATGGCACAGCACAAAGCTGAAATACTTTGGAGTACACATTCTGAAGGACTTGGGTAACCTGGAATTAATAAGTAGTGCACCATTGTTGATGGTAATCCAGAATGACTTACAAAAATGGAGACTTCTGTCACTTTCCTTCTTCGTACGGGACGAACTTATTCGAATAAATATACTGTCCTGACTACTTTACTTATTCCAAATGCTACCTATAATTCCAGCATCATTTTATTTTTGATTCTGGAACAAAATTATATCAAACTTTATATGGGCCGGACAGTGCCCGTGAACTCGCTTCCCATTACTACAACTCCCACATGAGATGGGAGGGATAAACCTACCTCATTTGCTTTCATTATGCTCGACCTGCACATTTAAGAATTTTACAAATCTGGCTGATCCCTACTACCACACTGGCTTGGAAATTTATAAAATTGCACATAAATGACCTATGCGATATAGGCTGTATATTATTCACCACCCCCGCTCACACACTTTAGGGCTCTCAGGCGAAACACTCTCAAAGTGTGGGACACCATTAAGAAGCACTCAGCCTTCCACCAGATATTTTATTTTTGCAGAGTCCTGGAGGTGGATGAGGAATTTCTTCGAGCCCAAATGGACCTAGTGTTCTGCAGGTGGAGACAGCCTGGACTGACATACATATATATATATATATGTATATATATGTGTGTGTATATATATATATATATATATATATATATATATATAACGTGTGTGTGTGTGTACACCAGTTCCTCAACTCCCATGGGGTTATCTCTTTTGAAACACTACAAAAACAATTTGGTATAACAGGATGAGAGCATTATCGCTATCTCCAAGTATGTACTTATCTACTTCATAAACAAAAAGCTACTCTAAGCTCCCACAGCAGCACCTGTTGATAATGACAATTATCTTAGATGCCCAGAGAGTGAACCTATGGGGACATCTAGTTGGAAACCTCTGTAGGGGTCTGTAGCAGCTCCTCTGGAACTCAACTAAATCAGTTCTAGATCAGTGGAACAAGGAAATTAACACTGCAATAGAATATCATTGTTGGCTAAAATATGCTACACTCGCTATAAGGGTAATGTCTTCCACTAAGTGCGGAGAGTTTCCCTGGAAATGCAAGTACAGATTCTTTCTCACCCCAGTGGTTCTGGGGAAGTATATGCCAGAATCATATGGGAGCTGTTGGAGAAACTTGGAATAAACCCAGCGACTCATGGACATGTTTTTTTGGGAGTGCCCAGCGCTAGCCACATTTTGGGAGCAGATACTGAATCAGATGGAGGAACTGACAAGTGGGCCTTTCCAGCTTATCCCAGAGTTGGCACTTCTGTATATCCCTCCGAGAGAGATGTGGCTATCTGTGGGATCTCTAATTTTTGTCTACTTATTGACTGCCAAGAAAGCTATAATACGATATTGGATAGACCAGATCCTCCTACATTAGATTCCTGGCACATCATAATGAAAGAACTATATCAAATAGAAAAACAGACTACCACCAGTCATGACAAATTAGAATGATTCAATACTACACGGCAGCGCTGGGTAATATATGCCTCAATGATTGATACAGCCTTAGTACCCTCAGATAACCCTAATAAGGAAAATAAAGATATTTTTTTATCAGGGGGTACAAATAACAGGTTATACAGTACAAGCCACTTATTCGGGACACGGTTAAATGGTATGTTCGGTTAAACGGGACATTTCCCTGGCTACCAATTAATTGTCCATGTTAGCCAATGAGACATTCTGTCACTTAAGTGGGACATGGGAGCCACTTAATTGGGACGTTTGGGGGATGTGCGATCCTCATTGTTCAATATGTCTACCAAAAGAAACAAACTAACTCTTGCTCAGAGAGTGAAAGTAATAGAAGCCCTTCAACTTCCTAAGGCTTCTTTGTCATCTGTTGCCAAGCTGTTTGGAATTTCAAAAAGTCAAGCCGGAAGAATCAGCTTGAGCCATGATGCCATTCTGGCTGAATGGCAGTCCAATATAAACCTGGAGTGCAAGAGGAAGCGAGAGGGTAAAGGTGGTGAGGTGGAGGATGCACTGTTGCTGTGGTTCAACAGTGCAGTTAGCAGAAGTGCTCAACTGTCTGGACCTTTGCTTAAAAAGAAAGCAAACAGACTTGTGGCACAGTTTGGGCACAAGTGCTTTGAATCTATAGATGGATGGCTTTCGCGATGGAAGCAGAGGAACAACATTGTATGTAAGAAGGAGCATAGTGAGCGCTCAGACACTGACAGCAAAGCTGCCACTGACTGGGTGACAAATGTGCTGCCCACATTCTAAAAGATTATCAGCCTAGTGCAGTGTACAATGCTGACAAAACGGGGCTGTATTACAGGGGCTACCCCGATCGTGGGCATGTACACAAGGAGACAGAGCTTCTGAGTGGAAAAAAAGCAAAGGACAGAGTGTCACTGCCTTTATGTGCCAATATTGATGGCACTGATAAACGTCCAGTGTTGCTAACTGGGAAAAGTAAATGGCCGAGATGTCTCCCCAAAGATCTAGCAACATTACCCATCTCCTACTATGCGTCATCTAATGCGTAGATGACTGGGTGGATTTTTATGGACTGGTTCAGTCAGTGGGAGTGAGAACTGAAAAGAAGACGCCGGTATGTTCTCATGCTCATGGATGTGGGCGTCAGTAGGACCCTGAAGGAGCACTACAGGGCACAGATGTCAACCAGAATTGTGGGTGTAATTGATAAAGATGGGTCAGTGTAGGCATCAGCCATAGCGAAGGCAGTCAAAAATTCTGGATGCTATTTACATGGTGAGCAAAGTTCGGCAGTCAGTTTCCTTGAGCACTATTAGCAATTGCTTTAAAAAAGTCAGCTTTGTTGTTGGGGAGGTGCGTCAGATCAAGAAACTGACACTGGCCAATTGGCAAATGATGATGCTCTTTTTAATGTTGAGCCGCCATCATTCATGACCACCAGTTTTCTGATTTTGTCGACATTGATGCGGACCTGCCAATGGAGGGTGAGGCTACTGATGGCGACATCTGTGAGCAGGTAAAGAGACAAAGAATTGATGAGACAGTTGTGGAATCAGACACCGAAGATGATGACTCACCACCTGAGCCCATAACAAACAAAGAGGTGCTGGATCATCTTCAGGTCTTGATATCCTGGTGCACACAGAATGGGAACATGTCTGAGTGGGATAGACTAGCAGCTTTGGAGCAAACAATCACAAGAAAGGTTTGCAGTGAAGCAAAACAGAGTAAAATTGTTGATTACTTCAAAGCGCTTTAAGCACATAAAAGTTTGACATTTCCAATAACGTTTCCGAATAATGCTGTCACTGTGTTTACGTGTTCTTTAAAATATACCACCAAATTACAAGCAGATAAAACAAAAAAAAAGATAAATCACTTTTAGCACTTAAAACATGTAGTTGGTGTCGTTATTGATATTACTGGCATGTTGAAGGCATACTGCACGTTTTATTACGTTTCCTTCTGATAAACGGGACAATCGGTTAGCAGGGATGAAAGCCCATCCACGGGAGTGTCCATATTAACCGGCTTCATCTGTAGTAGACCAATTTACACTTTACATCTCATACAACAAGCTTGGTGCATTGTTGCGGGGGAGAGCAGAGTCAGATTCACTTGAAACTTACCAGGTATAAATTCAAGAGTTAAATGCTAATAGGAGCATAGATATAGAACAATAATAGTGCTCCACCATGGTAAATCATATAGAAATTGTCGGCAGATAAAGACTGCCGGGCCCATCCAGTCTGCCTGTGGGCCTATACATTGTATGTGGCCACTGACCCTATGTGATCAATGGCTTTCCATCACTCCCTCCCCATGTATGTCTAAATTATTTAGTCAACCTAAGACTGCAGGACTGTTGACGGATGTTGTAAAATGTATGACATGTAATTTATATGAGACAATGTCTCAATAAAAATAAATGGTTTAAAAAAAAAGAAGAGGATCGTCTGCTAAAAGCAGAGAGGAGGAGAAGCCTGACTAACCCTGCAGAGATAGGTTTGCATGCTGACACCAGAGGCATAAGACCAAAGGAAACTGAACGAGCCGGGGGGAGAGGGGGACTTGCTGCTACTGTGCCACTCCACCCTGCTCATTGAGGGAGATTACACTGGTCTAGGTAAACAATGAGTAATTCCAGGGCTTGTCCCTGCAGCATCACCACTGCTGTTGTTTGCAATGTGGGGATCAGTAGATGGATTAGGCCATCTGGCCAGGAATACAAAAATGCCATTTGGGTTGGTTTGGGTTTTGTTGCAACCAAGTTGTTTGTTAATCATTTAAGTGTGCTGATGCTAGTTGTATATATAAATGTACACAGGGCCTGCACTGCTTCTCTGGCTGGCTACCTAGTGACACACCAGAAGCTCTCTTAGTTATTAAAAGGATAGTAGGTATCACTAGAGCAAGGGTACTGCATCACAGTACAGCTGGGCAAGGATACTGTACATGTGTGTTTTAGGGGTTGGCTTATGTTGTTTTTGGCTGCACCTAGGAGGGTGATGAAAGCACATTTAGAACACCTGCATTTAATTTAGGTTGGGCCTACAGGGGCACCAGTAGACCAGCTGAGTATATGCACTGCTTCCTCAGTTACTTAACTCCTTCCTTTTTATGTTTGCTTGCACGCATGTGCAAGAAACATAGTGCCATCATCCGAGTTTTTCCGAGGTGTGTCAGTATCTTCCAATTCAGTCAGTGTGTTTGCAGGCGCAGTCGCAGTTCTCCAATCACTGCTCCAGCTGTCTAGGACAGCAGTTGAAAAAGCAGTGGCATACAGTTGAAAGGGAGAGCTCCGCTTTGGTGAGCAGAGCCCCCCTCCACGCAGCTGCATGCACATTGCGTGCTCGCCCCACGCACATACTGTATGGCGATGGGGTGCCCAATCCCCCACTGGCTCCAGGCCTCCCCCCAAAAAAGCTTTCCAGGTGCCACGCTGGGATCCCACCCTAGCGTGGCACACGTCCGTGTGGATGGTGGGGTGCCCAATCCCCCGTTGGCTCCAGCCCCACAAACAGCCTTACAGCTGCCACGCTGGGAGCCCACCCCAGCGTGGCAGACGTCCCGCGTCATCTTCCTTTAAAAACCAAACAAACCGGTAAACGAGAAAACATTCCCTCGGCACTCTCCCAGCCCACCCACTGCGCACCCTGCCTCCCCACACACCCCCTCACCCCATACTTACCTCCGGAGCTCGGTGCGACGATCTTCGGTGGACTGGGAGCACATCTGCACTCTTCAAAGCCGACCGCGAACTGAGGAAATGCCGGTAAGCTGTATAATGTAATGACTAGGGTTTTTTCAACTTTACTGCATATCTCAGGCATTTTTTGGAATTTTGGCACCAAATTTTCAATATGGGGGTTTTGGGACCCATCCTCATGAATTCTTGGAACTGTCATGGCGTTAATCGGGCCCGCAGGGTGATTTCGCATTCACCGCACAAAATAACCTTTCGGGACCGATTAACAAAATGACAGCGCCAGTGTTCACAAGGTGGGCTCTCAAAAAGCCTATGTTGCAAATTTGGTGAAAAAATTCTTAAAAATGTCTGTTTTATGAGTGTGCGTTGCACAGTTCCTACGCACCCTCGTAAGTTCGCAAATTTTTAATATTTGCACTCTGGATTTTCAACATTGCCATTTTACCACACCTACTTATGAGCAGTACAGCTGTCATTTTTCACATCTCACCCAAAATGTGTTTCCGTGCATGTAGCGCACAATGGCACAGTTGGTGTGCGAAATCAATGTATAGGACACATTAAGAAAATCACAGTGACACTGTTCATGAGCAGAGGTCTTAAAATGGTAATTCTGAAAAATTTGGTGAAAAAATTACTAAAAATGACTGTTTTACGAGTGTGCGTTGCACAGTTCCTACGCATGCTCGTTAGTTCGCACATTTTTAATATTTACACTCCAGATTTTCAACATTGCCATTTTACCATACCTCCTTATGAGCAGTACAGCTGTCATTTTTCACATGTCGCCCAAACTGTGCTTCCCTGCATGTAGCGCACAATGGTGCAGTCTGTGTGTGCAATCAATGTTTGGAACAGATTAAGAAAATCACAGTGAAACTGTTCATGAGCAGAGGTTTTAAAATGGCTGTGTTAAAAATTTGGCGACAAAATTCCTAAAAATGACTGTTTAAGAACGCATGTTGCACAGTTCCTTCGCACACTTGCAAGTTTGCGAATTTTTAATATTTGCATGCCAGATTTTCAACATTGCCATTTTATTACACTTCCTTGTGAGCAGTACAGCTGCCATTTTTCACATCTCGCTCAAAATGTGTTTCCACACATGTAGCGCACAATGGTGCAGTCAGTGTGCGAAAGCAATGTTTGGGACAGATTAAGAAAATCACAGTTACACTGTTCATGAGCAGAGGTCTTAAAATGGCTATGTTGAAAATTTGTTGACAAAAGTCCGTAAAATGACTGTGTTATGAGTGAGCATTGCGCAGTTTCCACGCACCCTCGTAAGTTCATGACTTTGTAATATTTTCAGTCCACATTTTTACCAGTGGCATTTTTCCACACTTCCTTATGAGCAGTACAGCTGTCATTTTTCACAACATGGCCGAAATGTGTTTTCACACTTTCAGCGCAGAAATGCGTGGTCGCTGTGGAAATCATTGTTCGGGACAGATAAAGAAAATCACAGTGACACTGTTCATGATTGGAGGTCCCAAAATGCCTGTGTTGACAATCTGCTGTAAAAATCATGCTAATTACATTACGGTGTCGTTGCACAGTTTCTATATACTTGTAGACTTCACCAGTTTTTTAATATTTTCACTGCAGATTTGCAACATTGCCATTTTTTACACCTCCCCATGAACAGTACAGCTGTCATTTTTCACATCCTGTTCAGAATGTGTTTTTGCACCTGTGGTGCTAAATGCTGTAGTCGCTGTGCAAAAGCAGCTTTCGGCTAACAAACTGATATTGCCACTGTTCATGAGGTGGGGGCTCACACAAAAACTATGTTGAAAATTTGGAGTGAAAATACCAACGAATGCCTGAGGTGTTAGGGTTTACGACTATAACGCCCCACTTTGTAGAGAATGACAGGCATCAGGGGTGTGACTTGGGATTCTCGCCTGTAATGCTCATACCATTCCACACCCTGC
Source organism: Neoceratodus forsteri (assembly GCA_016271365.2). NCBI lineage: Eukaryota > Metazoa > Chordata > Ceratodontiformes > Ceratodontidae > Neoceratodus > Neoceratodus forsteri. The sequence goes on along the minus strand of CM028134.1, from coordinate 542,150,479 downwards.
AGCCAGTGAGAGGCATCGAGGTATGCCTTGGACTCTTCGGCTCCAAAGTTCACCCCATTCTCCTATACCACACCTATCTCACCGTATTTCCTAATGGAATGGGGTGCGCATAAGAGCCAAAGACCCCAAGACACACCGTGACACATGTCAGTGTCTGCAAGGTAGGGTGTGGTAAAATGGCGTGGCCGTTATTCCTGATGACCCAAAGGCACTCCCCAATGCCTGTCACTCTCTGCAGGGTGGTGGTGGGGTTGGCTTCAGTTCAGTACTTCACTGCCATTCCTGTTATGTAGCTCTGTAACTTCTACACTGCCAGTGCCAATGCCAGCAAGCAAACATTCAGCATTGACAAATGCTTGTTTTTCCTAGGACCTATCCTGTTATTTAATATATCCCTTGAGTGTTTGTTGCAGCTACTATCTGGGTGTATATCATTCATAGAATTAAGTATTGCAGGTTGGTGGGGATTGCTGTCACACTTCATTGGTTCATGGGTGGGGTGATCCTGTGGGGAGGTGGGTAGGTACTGCATCTCAGGGGTTCATACTAAGGTGCAGATGAAGAGCTAGTAGGCCAAAGCCCATAATGCTCTTATACTAGACCAAGGGGTAATAAGCTAAATTATACACTGAGCAGATAAGTTTGTCTAGACATAGTTTGAAAGCATTTTTTGACTCACTCAGAACTACGGAGAGTGGTAAATTATTCCACGGGCCAATAGAGCGAATAGTAAAGAAATATTTTCAGTTTTGCATTTTAAATGGTTTTCCAATTAATTGTAGTGGATGACCCCTCATATCATTAAGTGATGATTTTAGATGAAGATCTAGTTCTGTCATGAGATAAGAGTCATGCGCTACATCATACAGAAATAAAAGATCGTCTCTCAAATGCCGGGTGGAGAGAGACATCAAATTCAATGAATTCATCCTCTATTCATACGATGAAGATTCTAGGCCAGATATTTTTTTGGTAAATTTTCTTTGTACCTTTTCAAGGGATGCTTTATCAGATTTTTTGAAAGGGCACCATATCTGTGGTGCATATTTTACATGGGGTCTAACATATGACCAATATAGAGGCATAAGCGCATTTTGATCTCTTGAAATTATATTGCGAAGAATGGATCAGACAATTTTATTTGTTGTGCTAATGACTGAATACAAATGTTTTGAATAAGTAAGATCATGAGAGACTGAGATGCCCAAATCCTTCTCATCCATGGTGGCACTAAGTAGATTGCCACTGGTGTTGTAGGAGATTGAAGGATTGTTAGAGCCAAGATGCATGACCTTACATTTTGAAGTGTTGAACTGCATGTTTGTACCAGGCTCACCACACTTTGCTGTAGGCAGGGGCACAGCAGTTTTTCATTAAAATCTTGGATATAAACATCTGCTAGGGCCTAAATCAACATGAATTTACCACATGGTGTGGGAAGGTAGTCTCGATGGATTTCGGCCTCCTTCTGCCTTAAAGGAAAGCTGTCATAAACCCCATTTTTCTCCCAGACTCTACTCACCTGCCAATATGTAGTGAGATAGCTGCATTTCTGTCCAAGGGCATCTATTTTATTTTAAATTGTTATTTTTTTATACTGTAGAGTGAGTGGCACCATTTCAGTGATTGTGCCCAGAGCTGCAACTTCTATTCAAATTAACACAGCAGTCTTCCGGTGTGCTGCTGGAATGCTCGTTCATGGTGAGCTGGGCACATTTTTACAAAGAAAAAAGAACTGGTGTGCCATTTAGCTGATCTTTTAGAAGTGAGGCCCATTGAAAACAAAGCACGGTAACCTGTTTAATTTTTTAATTGAAAGTTGAAAATTAAACAGGTTACTGTGCTCCATTTTCAACAGGGCTTACTTCTAAAAGATTGTGTAAAAGAGCACTACATGACACACCAGTTCTTTTTTCTTCGTTAAAATGTGCCCAGCTCATCATGAACGAGCGTTCCAGCAGCACACAGAAAGAAAATTAATGAACGGAGCTCACTCTCAGTCTTCCAGTGTGGTGGCAGTTTTCAAATGGCAGCTTCAGCATAGTACTCAGTACTACACTGAAGGCACAGAAACAGGGCAAATTTAATATGATAGGTTTGCTGGAAACTTGTAAACTTCTAAAGGTTGTGCTAATCGGACATTTCTGCAGCCCTGATAATTGGCAAAAGTGTTTATGACAGCTTTCCTTTAAAAAACGAGTAATACCAAGTAACCCCTTGAGTTCAGTGACCCAGGACCCCCTCAACCATGTTGATTCCACAAGGCGAGGGGTAGTAACGGTCAGCATCTATGGTGACCCAGTTACATTAAGATTTAGCTATACAATCCTAATGATCTTAAAAAAAATGTTAAAATGTGCTTTCCCTGTGTTTGAGTTGCTCTGCATCTTGTATACTTCAAGAGAGTAATTTGATAGACGTGGTGAAAGAGATGTGACCCCACCTTGAGATTTGCTTCCATGTAGCATATCTTGCAACTTGAATATAATTCTGTGTGCCTCTGTTTCACTTCTACTCAGACTGAATCCAGCTTCTTCTTGAAATTTGTGTTTTATCCATGATTATATCAGTGTAATTATACAATGGCAAAAAAAAATCCCTGAGCTCTGATTGGTCAGTGTGTGCCTGTGACAGTGATGTTATTTTAGTATAACATCACTGTGTGAAGTCCAGCCACACACTTGACTACATCTTACTAAGGGAGTTTGATGCCTTGCAGCTGAAGTAGCACAAGCTTAGTTTCATATAAAAAACATATTCACTATTGTACAATGGCAAGAAAGAATGCTGGTCTCTGGTAAGTCTGGGACTTGACCCATGATGTTATCTCAGTACAACATCACAGGTCTAATCTCAGTCCTACTGTGAACCTCCTGACTGATTGCACTGGATCATTTATCACATCATTTCTTGCATCTTCTCTTAAGAAACAAAAATATTTTTCCACACTAACAAAAACATTTTTAAAATTATTTTTTTATTCTGTGTAAGAACAAGCTACTGTATAATAGCAATAATGCCCTTTAAGGTGTGTGTCGTGTTGGGATAACGTCATGCCTCAGGTATTGGATGCACTCAGCCTGCAGCCTTGTGCCCAGCCACCTGAGGCGTGACATTATCCTAGCACGACACACGACCTGGAGAGCATTATTGCTTAAATATTGTGGGGACAAAAAGGTTTGTCATGGCTAAAATATTTCATAGGTAGAGAACAAGTGTCAGAACATCTCCTTTATACTCTGGGAACATCTCTTTTATAATATTAGTTTTACAGTTTTATTTTTTTATTAGGAAACACACCACATGTGAATGCACTACATCATGGGTATGCAAATACCTAATTGCCTGGTATTGCATAACACACTACAGTGATAACAGACAATTATTTGCATACCCATGATGCAGTGCTTTCACATGGGGAGTGTTTCCTCAAAAAAAAAATGTAAAAATAAAACTATACAACTGATACTATAAAATAGATGTCCCTATACATAAAAGTGATGTTTCAACACTTGTTCTCTGCCTAACTATGAAATGTTTTAGCCATCTACACATGCTCAATTTGTCCCTACAATATTAATAAATAAGAGCCATTGTATAATAGCAGTTATGCTCTCCAGGGTGTGTGTCATGCAGGGAAATTGTCACTTCTCAGCTGTTGAATGCACTCAGTCTGCGTCCTTATGCCCAACCACATAAGACATGACATTATCCCAGCACGATACACACCTTGTGCATTATTGCTTAATTGTATGTGAAAGGTGTTACTTGTTTTAAGTGTTGTACTGTGAAGTGCTCTTAATGACCCTTGGAATAGCATGCATTAAATAAAGGTTAATAATTATTGTTGTTATTGCTTAAGGCAAATTCAGTATTTTGCTGCATTTTTCACAGAAAAGAGTAGCTGCAAGTGATTTAGGCTGAAGGTGGAAGTAGAGAAAGAGTTAACACTTTCTTCTCAAAATAGCAAGATGTTGCTCAAGAATCATGAGGTGCAACTCCCAATTAAAGATCAATATGGCTTTTTAAGTGATTTATAAAAATAGATCAGTAAGAAATGTCCTTTTAGAAACTCCAATGAGTAAAATCACCCTACTCTCCGTCATATTGATCGGTCCTTTATGTCCGAACACGCATTAACTGGGGCAGACAATAAAAATTAATCCTCTGCTTTTCTTAAAATGGAAGGCCGGCTTCCTGACCAGTCCCCAAGGGAAATGATGTCATTAGACTGTGCCACTAAGACATTTTATTATATCTGATGAGGACAATTTGCATAAAAGTAAATTAGAACAGTCAGTGCTACTAGGATAGAATGGAAAAGAAAGTAAGGGGACTTTGGGGAAAATGGTATTAACTAAACATGCAGTGCATTACAGCTAAAATCCATGGGTGTTTGCAGCTAAGAACCTTACTTTTAGGTTTAATTTTATTTGCTTTGTCATATTTTTGTTTTTCTTGTGAAAAAAGAAATTCCAAATAAAACCCATTTTGAGTCCAATACTGATGTGGTAGAAGTGTTGTTACTGCAGCCTTGACATTTAGATTTAAAGGTGCAGCCTTTTTTTTTTTTTAAGTCATATTTCCCTGTAAACTAGCCCCGCTTTCACTTTTTATATATTATTTTTTTTTGTTTATTTAAAAATGTTGTTTGCCTAGGAGGGCATTCTGAGTGGCAGACGGCTTGTTTTCAGCTCCATCCTGGGGAAGGGTAAGATGGTACAAAACAAACGGAGGGTAAAAACAGAGCAATAAATGAACTAAATACATTACTGTCCAGGGAAAAGTAATTTGGTTATGGCAAAAAAACCAACACTACAATGTGTTATGCAAATAGAAGAATAATAACTAAGCCCCCAGGAACAGTTGCACTCCAGTTGTAGCAAATATTTAAAAAAATTACAAGGTGTGATCAGCTTATATGGGAAGGAGCTTGGGCAAATGGTTTTTATTGGTCCTTATCCTGAATCATTTTATATTTACATGTAGGATACTGGTGATTGCTTTGGCCTCCATCCCAACCCCTGCCACTTCTTGCAGTGGGATGCAAATCAGACAGAGCTGTCATTCTTGTCATTGGTAACAATTCTTGTTCACTGTTAGTGGGTGAGAGGAGCCAGTCAGTGTGAACCAGACCCTGATTATGTCAATGCCCTTGAAAATATCATGAGCAGCAACCAGTAAATTTTTCCCTCTTCCATGTAGAGTGCTTGCCACTGCTTTCATGACTGTATATTGCACCAGCCTGGTGGGCTTGGGGGCAAGCACTGCACTGTTTGTGCCAGTGCCAAAGCTTCCCTGGTCCCCACCATAGCAAGCACTAATGTATCATACAAGTGGCGACCAGCCCCCAAGAGTCTGAGAGCACGACTTCTCTGGTACTTCCAGTACTCTGCTGGCCCTGGGCCAGTAGCTGGGCTTAAAAGCATGTGAATGTAGGCCACATTGGTGGTGGATTAAGGAAAAAAGGCGAAACAGGATATGCATTATTGTGGATGACAGTATGTGGCAAGAAGTATTTGCATCCTGTCCTTCGCAACTAAGAATTGCCAGTATTCTGCAGATCTTCTTCAGGGATATCTCTTTCATCAGGTCACACCTTTGGAGCATAAGATGTCAGGCACTAGGACCACACGGAAACCTTTTCCAGCAGTACCACTAGGAGCCGCCCATGATGACATCAGATGTCGCTACCCCTATATAAACATAGACGGCCCAACCCTCCTCAGTCCTTTTCCTGCTGTTGATCTAGTCACGTTGGAACTGCAGAGACTCTACGCTTCAGCTTACCAAAAATGTACGGATTACAGTTTTTTGAGTTTGGATTCTAACAGCTCAAAAAGCCACTCCTGCATACATACTTTGCACCAATCCACTGGCCTTGTATTTCTTGGACATGTACACCTTGTTCTTGGACTGAGGACCCTTCCCGCCACTGGTGGATTTGGTATCTGTGGACTGCGGCTTTTTTGGCTTTTCTTGTGGGTGGAACTCCTAATGGCCTCTGGGCCTTTCTTCCCACCTCGGTGCCCCACCATGCAGCATCTTCAGGTGGGGAGCTCCAGGGCAGCTCTCTGGGGTTCTGCTATGGTAGGGCCTCTCTGGACGGTGATGCCTCAGCCTGACCCATCCTTCTCGCTCCCCCACCCCACTCTGAGCCGGGCTAGGGCTGGAATCGTCTTCTCTTGCTAGTCATAGCTGTCCCAGGCCCTCAGCTGTGGTGCCCCATGCTTACCTCACTGACTTGGCCTAGTAGACGGGGACACTGCTGTGTCTCCTATCCCACCCTCTCCCCCATTGCCTTAGCGGCTAGGGTTTGGCGGGCTTTCACCCTGACCAGTTGTGGCTGGCCTTGGCCCATTGTTGGTGGCACTTTGTACCTCCCCTGAGGACATGTTGTTCCCCTCACTTTGCGAGGGTCAGAGGACTTCCTTCCCTAGGCTACTATGTGCCTGGCCCAGTCTTGATGCCAGGGTATCTAGTGCATCCCCCATCTTCATTCTGCCCTCACCATTACATGGCGATGGCTGACTACCCTGCTCTGATGGTGGTGCCCCCTTGCCTCCCCATCAGGCTTTTCTTGGGCCCATCACCACTATGGGTGGTGACACCTTAGGGTTTCTAGCCCTGGTCTCTCCTGTTCAGACCAACCTCTGTGCAAGTTTAGTTTAGTATTTAATAAAGTGCTCTATTTCATTGTGACTCAAGATGCTGTACAAGTGAACAGATTTATATAAACAGTTAAAGTACATAAAAATACAATGAATAAAATAAATTTCTTATTCATATGCCCCGCCACCAGTCCTACGGACCTTTTGGCTGTTAGTGTTGGAGGGCCTATCCGGGGAGCACCTTGAACCTCCCTCTTGCCCTCTGTCCCCCAGGCTGCTCTGATACAAAAGATGGCACCAGTGGTGGTGGTGGGGGGGATTCATGCCTTTCGGTTGCCCATAGCCCAAGACATAGTGCGCATGGTTCTGTGCGGGGGAGGGGGCTTCAGACGGCTATTCCCCGGGCTGCCCCTCTGACATGTCAGCTCTCCCTCCTCCCTCTTTCAAGGAGGGACCTCCTGTACCTTCCCTGGGTGTGGGGCTTCCTGCACCATGCACTCCCCCAGGTGACTGATGGCCCCACCAAATCTCTCTGTGAGAGGTGTCAGAGTTTTCTAGCTTGCCCTCCCCTACTTCCACTTCAGCATAGCAGGTCTTACTCCCCACTGGGGTTACCGCCGGTTGCTTCTAGGGTGGCCCCTTTGGTGGCTCTACTCTCTTTCTGCGTAGGGCTCTCCTTTTCCTCCCCTGGGCTGGGACTTTCTGCTCCAGGCCCCCACCCAGTGTCTTGGAGGCCGCATCAATGGCAGGGATGTCAGGGCTTTTGAAGCTTGCCGTCTTTCAACCTCTTTGGAGCTCCTCCCTTTATCCTCAACTACTGGAGAGGAAGCTCCGGGTCTATGTGATGCTTGGCGGAACACCTAAAGACAATCACTGTTATCGGCTCCAGTCAGAGTGCCAAACACATTTTAGCACTCAAGCAACCAACGCATCAGCACAGCGGCGCCGGGAATATTTTACTGCTTTCTGTGGGATCTGCTTCCCAAACCCTCCCCTCTGATGGGGCTTTTGCCCCATCCCCCTACTTAGGATTCTCAGCTCCGGAGGGTGCATTTGGTGGGGGGGAGGCAGTAAAAATAAAAAGGTTTGGGCCGGGCACGATAAAAATCATACCAGCGCCTGGACCCAAACCTGGTACCTCAGCCAACCCAGCCACTAGCCAATCCCCGACGCCACAATGCAGCTTGACCGGCAACCACAGCACCACCCCCTACAGCCTCTCCACCTCCCAGCCAACGCTCACTGTCCTCGCTCCACCCCCCTACGGCGTGTACATATGGCGACATCCTGTCGCCTAGTTATCACCCCTCATCCGAGTAGCCTTGCCTTTCCGTCAGCCATGAGTGGATTGTTCCGGGAAGGTATCACCATAATGGACGGCGCCCTTCCTCATGCACCCACTTCACGGGTTAGCGGAAACTTTCCCCTTTCTCTTCCCCCAGGCCTTGGTGGCCTGTGGGGGGGGGCTGGGCACTGGTCTTCTCCACACTGCCCTGGCTGTTCTTGATAGGGCAGGTCACCTTTCTCCTCCAGACAGTGTGTGCCCCCCCACAGGTTTGCCCACCCCTGCCATACCAGGCCCCATTTGCACCCTTGGGTGCCCTGCTTCTTTCTCAGTCAGCCTGGGTTGTGCCACTTGGTGTGTGGTGTTCCCCTGAAGTAGGGGTTTGCCATCTAGGCCTTCCTCTCCCCCTCTACTTCACTTTCTTCACTATGCTCGAGGGGACCACTGCCCACAGAGTGGTGGTGGTGGTTCCAGTCACCTTTGGCCTGTCCCTCACGAGATGCTTGGTGGTTCCCTGTTTTAGTGGCCCAGTTTATCCATGGGATGAGGGACACCACAACAATTCCCTAGGTGCATAAGCTTACAGGGGGCATTTCCTCTCTCCCTCCTTCTGCTCCCACAGGGTGCGGCCTTGAAGGTTACACCCCCTCTTTGAGCTCCACACCCTGTCTTTCACTATGCGGGGTTCAGCATGGCTTCTTTGCAGAATCTTCTATCACTCCTGACACACGGGAGAAGGGGTGTTCCCCTCTGACCCTGCTGGCTGCTTTCTACGCTGGGTTCCCTTGCAAGCACTCCCTTGGACTGCTATTCTAGAGGCAGCATTACTAGTTCAGCCTGGGCCCTTCCCCCCTCTGGTGGTTACCAGTTGCCCTACAGGGCCGACAGTGAGCCTCGGGAGAGGGGACTGTATGGGTTTCCCTCTCTGGTTGCTCGCAGTCCTCTCCAAGCAGCGGCTGTCTTGAACCCTAATGAGCATCAGAAGTTGTTCCATGCCTCAGGGCTCTTTCGCAACTTGTTCCAGTCCACCCTGGCTCTTCCCAGGGCTTGCAGCACATAGGGGTGGTTCTGGGTGCTGCCCATGGCCCTGACTTCTTGCCCTAGGACAGGATGCAGTGCCTTATAGTTCAGCTGTCCACAGGAAGTGAGACTGTACATCTTCCTCTACCTGGATGACTAATTGCACTTAGCATAGTCTAAGGAGCATATGCTTTGGACCCTAGCACAGTCCAGGCAGTTGTTCCATGCCCTTGGGGTCATGGCCAATCAGCCCAAGTCAGTCTTGACCCCCTGTCATCACAGCAGTGTATAGGGGTACTGGGCACAACTCAGGGTTTTGCTTTCCTCCCGCAGGAGAGAGGAGACCACCTGCTGGCTCAGGCCCGGCTGCTTTACTACAGCAGCTATGTCACAGCCAGAACCTTCTTGCAGCTCTTGAGCCTGATGGCTGCAGCCATTGTCATGGTATCTTTCGTCAGGCTGCACATGTGGATTCTGCAGTGGACATTGAGGGTCCAGTGGGACCAACGCACAGATGACCTGGAGTAGCAAGTCCTGGTCTCCCCTCCGGCCAAAAAAAAGTGCTGTTGTGGTGGAAGGAACATTGCAACCTGTTGAAAGGGGTTCCCTTCCTCATTACTTCCCCTCAGCAAATTCTCACCATGGATGCTTTGGTGTCGGGCTAGGGGGCTCATCTGGGGCCTCATCAGACTCAGGCAACATGGTCCAGAGTGGAGACTGCCCTCCACATCCATATCCTGGAGATGTGGTCCATTCTGTATGCTTTACAAACCATCTAGACCCATCTGTCCCCAGGCCATCTGCTAGTGCAGATGGACAACGTCAGTGTAGTGCACTACATCAACAAACGGGGGATCCAGTCATACTCTCTGTGTCGGGAAATGATGAGGGTCTGGCACGGTGCTCTAGAACACATGTCTAGAACTATAAGCCATCCATGTTCCAGACACCCAAATCATCCTGGCGTAAAGACTCAGCCTCAGAGCTGCTGACCTAATTTGTAGAAGACCTGTTCAACCAGTGGGGTCATCCTGTGTTGGATCTTTTGGCATCCCCACTCCATGCAAAACTGACGCATTTCTGCTCACTCTAGGGCTTGGAGTTTTCTGGTGAAACACACTGTCCCTTCCTTGGAAAGGGAGGCTACTCTATGCCTTTCCTCCCTTCCATCTACTCCAGAGAGTACTGATTAAGTTCCAGATGGAAGGGGCTACCCTGCTCCTCATTACCCTCTTCTGGCCTCATCAGATCGGGTTCTTCTTGCTGCAGCAGCTGGTTGTGGGACCTCTTGTGCTGCTGCCCCTTGTGCCCAGGCTTGCTGTCACAGGAGCAGGGCAGTCTGGTCCATCCAGGCCTCAAGTCTCTGCACCTTCATGCATGGCTCCTGAAGACATAGCCATGGCTAGATTTGAGGTGGAAGGTAGCTGATGTCATGGTGGTTGCTAGGGAGCCTTCTACCAGGGCCTCTTGTTCCATGAAGTGGAAGCACTTTGCTCTGTGGGAAGCTTCCCACCATTTGGACCCTTTCACTTGTCCCATAAATCAGATTCTGGAGTACTTGCTGTCCCTCTCAGATTCTGGCCTGCAATATTCCTCCTTTAAGGTGCACCTGTCGGCCATTTCCACCTTCTGTGTGCCTGTTAGTGACCATATGGTGGTACAACTAGAGGTATCCTGTACTTTTTTGAGAGGCATTCTCCATCTGAAGCCTCCTGTCCGCAATCCAGTCCTGCCTTGGGACTTAAATTTTATGTTGGAGAAAATTACTTTGGCTCCTTTGAGCCAGCCGTGACATACAAACTTTACTTTCTGTTGTGGAAATGGTTATTTTTAGTTGCTATTACAGCTGCTTAAAGGATTTCCAAGCATCAGACTCTGATGTGTGAATCTCATTTGATTTTCCACAAAGACAGGGTGTCTTTGTGTATACATCCTAAGTTTCTTCCTAAGGTGGTGTATGAGTTTTCCTTAAATCAAGCCATCTACCTGCTTGTTTATTATCCAGAGCATGCCAGTCCAGGGGAAGCATTGCTCCACACCTTAGATGTACATAGAATTCTGCATTATTGTACACACCACCTGAAGGACTGCAGGAAGTCTTCACAGCTGTTTGTTTCTTTCACCCCTGGGAAAGACGGTGTACAGTGTCTGTCCAAATGGTTGACCAGTGGTATCACTTTTTGTTGTAGGAAGTATGGTAAGGAACTTCTCAGTGTTGTTTGTGGTCATTCAACAAGAGGCATGGCCACTTCAGTTGCTTGTTTCAGCTGCAGAGATCTTAACTGCTACAGCCTGGTGTTCTGTCCATATTTTCACTAAGCATTACAGTCTGGATGTTGCCTCTAGGAGTAGGGCAGGCTTCAGCCTGGCATTGCTTCAAGGACTCCTGTCTTAGGTCTATAGCCTCCAGCCATCCAGACTGATTCTCTGTCAGAACTGCCTGGGACTTATTCCAGAGGTGTGGCCTGATGAAAGTCCCCAGAGACAATAGAACAGTTACATAAGAACTTACCGTAACAGTAGATCTTTGAGGGACTCTCTTTCTCATCAGATTATGCTGACCCACCCTCTGTCCCCCTTGGATGCCATGCTCTTTAGTTCCAGTCTTCCTCTTCAGGGCAGACTGTTTGTTGTGCGAACCCCTCCTGGTGGTTGGCCCTTTCTGCGCTGTCCCGGCCGGTTGGCACCTTGTATTCTTTTCCTGGTCCCAAGAGTGTGTCCCTCTGAGCTGATTCCCTTTGGGGCCCCCAGGACCTTCTAGCTCGGTCCTTTTTCCTTTTTGGGCTCCTCTGCTGTTTTCTGCCTCACCTGTCTGGCAAATTTACTCTCTCTCTCTCTCTATTTTTTCTGGCCCCCTGCAGGGTGGTCCTTTGCCTGTGTTCTCTGGATAATAGAGGAGGGCACATGTAGTCTCACTGCACAGAAATAGCAGTAGGGAGGAGGCAGGGAACTACAGGCCAGTCAGCCTCACTTCAGTGGTAGGAAAGATCACGGAGACACTGCTGAAAGAAAGGATAGTGGTATATCTGGAATCCAGCGGTGCTCAGGATCTGAGGCAACATGATTTCACAATAGGAAGATCATGTCAAATGAATCTAATAGATTTTTTTTGATTGGATGACTAGGGAAGTAAATCAGGGAAGGGTGGTAGATGTCGCCTACCTAGATTTCAGCAAAGCCTTTGACACCGTCCCACATAGAAGTCTGATCAACAAGATGGGTAGTCTGGGCATGGGAGACAAGGTGGTGAACTGGGTTAGGAACCGGTTAAGAGACAGGAGATAGAGGGTGGTGGTAAATGGGGTACAATCTGGGGAGGGGGTGACCAGTGGGGTACCACAGGGATCAGTACTAGGACTGGTCCTGTTCAATGTCTTCATTAGTGACATTGCAGAGGGGCTGGAAGGAAAGGTCTGCCTGTTTGCAGGTGACACCAAGATCTGCAACAGGGTGGATATTCCAGAAGGGGTGCAGAAAATGAAGAGGGACCTGGAGAAGCTTGAAAGGTGGTTGGAGATGTGGCAACTGAAGTTCAGTGCAAAGAAGTGCAAAGTAATGTACCTGGGTAGAGGGAATCCTGGGGAGAGCTACAGGTTGGGGGAGCTGACTGTCACCAAAGAGGAAAGGGACCTAGGGGTTATCTCTGATGTCCTTGGGGTATCAAAGCAGTGCACAAAGGTGGCAGGGAGGGCCAGTGGCATGCTGGGGTGCATAGGCAGGGGTATCACTAGCAGGAGGCGGGAGTTGGTGATGCCATTATATAAAACATTGGTAAGGCCTCACCTGGAGTACTGCATGCAGTTCTGGAGGCCACACCTGTGCCAGGACATAGATAAGGTGGAGACTGTCCAGAGAAGAGCAACAAAGATGGTGCAGGGCTTGCACCAGAAAACATATGAGGAGAGATTAAGGGACCTTAATATGTACTTACTGGAGGAGAGGAGAGAGCAGGGGGACATGATTGAAACTTTCAGGTACCTCAAGGGCATAAACAAGGTGCAGGTGGGGGACCTTTTCCAATGTAGAAAAAGTACTAGAACAAGGGGGCACAATATGAAATTGGAAGAAGGTAGATTAAGAGGTAATGTGATGACATTTTTCTGCACAGAAAGGGTAGTCGACGCTTGGAATAGTCTGCACCAGGAAGTAGTGGGGCAAGCACAGTGGAGGGGTTTAAGCATGCCTGGGACAGGCACAAGGGAAGCGTAAGAGGGGAGGGAGGGAGGGAGAGGGGAGTGATGAAAAGCCATTGATCACATAGGGTCAGTGGCCACATACAATGTATAAGGCCTATGGGCAGACTGGATGGGCCTAGCGGTACTTATCTGCCAACAGTTTCTATGTTTTTGTAATAGAGATATTTCTGCCTTGTCCTCTTTTTCTTCTTCAGGCTTTTCTTCTGCTTGCTGCCTTCCCCAATAGGCAGCACCACAGTCCCTCTCTTGGTTCCTTATAAGGAGGTCCTTTGGGCTGGATCTCTGGTGGGAAACTGAGGTGGGTCAGAGCCGACCACGCTTATATGGGGTAGTGATGTCAGACATTGTCTTGGGCAGCCTGTGGAGGTACTGCTGGAAAAGGTTTCTGTGTGGTCCTGGTGCCTGACAGCGTATGTTCAAAAGGTATGATCTGATGAGAGAGATTCCCTCAAAGATCTACTGTTACAGTAAGTTCTCATGTAACTGTTCTTTATGCACACCATGAAGCACCTTATTGTGATCTATGTAGAGATCATAAAATGGGATGGGATGGTAATTTTGAACGTGAGCAGTGAGGTTCAGGAAGTTAAGTATATCAAACTGGTGCCATTTGCTGGAATAATACAAGGTCATATCTGACCAGTATCATTTGTTGGTCTATCTTCTGCATTTTTATAATGCAGTTTGAGCTATCAGCCTCCACCTGAAGCATGGACTTAAAAATATATACAGAACATGCAAGTGGAAGTGTACAGCTGTCACAGAAATAAATTATTCAAGATAACAAAACAAAACACCAGACTATATGCATCAGTACGCAAAGAATACACATTTGCTTTTCAAAATCATTATGTATAGTCTGCGCAGTTTTATTGTGTCCTTAAATTAAATACACAAAATAATATCCTAAGAAAATTTATTTACTGAATGCCTTGACAGACCTGTCATGTATGGTTGATTCTATAATGAAAAGGTTGCTTTCTCCCTGCTGTTTCCTGGAAACCTTTTTTTTAATTTTCAGTCTCAGGCTACAAGAAGACCTGTTTGTATGTACTGGTACTTTGAAACGCTCATGAAGCAAAAGCTAAAACAATTTTTTTTAGTAATAGTTGTTGGAGAATGTAAAACTATTTTACATAGTTAGTGAAGCATAGCTTTTAAGTAGGGAATGCAAGACTAACACTATGACATTTTTTACAATGTTACATCCAGTGTTTAAAAAATAAATAATTATAGGAAATCTTGCCTGTAGATGTATTGGTTGGGGAACTGTCATGTCTAGATGGGAGAGCACTCCTATGTTATTTAACTGAGAAAGATGACAGAGGTAAAGGAACTCTCATACAATTTTATCAAAAGGTGGGGGAACTGAGATCTGCTTCAAAGACATCTCTGTTCATTGAGCTACATGCTGGAACTGTAAGCCATCAGCATCAGGACCACCAGAAACTTTTCCCAACATTCCTCAGTTCTTTTTCACTCTGACAGCCAATTGTTAGCTCACCAGAAAATCAAGACCGAAACTTGCCTTTGCTGGTGATTTTCATAATTACTTTCAATTTATGTTGCTCCATTGTGTATTTGATGCCGCAGTCAAAGGATAAAGAGCTGTTATTCCATCCCTGTCGCTGTGGCAAAGTGAAAGTCTACAATGACAATGTCCATACGCTGTGTATCTGCTACTTAGGCCTTTCACATGACATCAGGAACTGCGGTATTGGCTAGCGCTTTAACCAGGTCACAAGAAAAGACATGGGGTCATAATAGCACCGTCAAAAACAGGCCGGCAATAAATGCCACGGGCAAAACAGCGAACACCAAGGGTGTATGGACTTGATGATGGGACAAAATTCAAGGAGGGGAAAACTTAACTTTAAAAAAGCTGCAGCACGGGAGATGATTGGGGGGACCGGACCCAATCATGTCCTAGGTCTCCAACCCTGCCGTGTGCTGGTTCCTTAGCCACTCCACCATGGGAGTGGCTCGACCAGGCACCACACACACGGCAAATTGATCCCTCACTTGTAAGAGCACAGAGCGACAAGGGTAATGGTAATTCCCTACCACTATTATACCCCTGTCACTTTAAATGCAGGCATGCTTTATGCAGTGTGGTTATTGCCATGCGGTTTTTGATTAGTGATATTGACCTGGTACCCAAGAAGACATCACCAAAAGGCTTAGAAGCCTTTCTAAAATGTATGGAGTGTGCACAGCATTTGATGCCAGCTTTGACGTTGGTTTCACCTGTCTGCTTTTCCAGCTCTGCATCTTTGATGTCCTACCACTCACCTAGGTGGAGAAAACTTCACTGTGGACATCAAAGACAATGGAGAAATCGTAGGACAAACCTTCTAAGGACTCTGAGAAGCACCAGCACCAAAGGAAGCACAATAATTTCTGCTCAGAAGCTTTTACTGACCATTCCAAGTCTCCTTTAAAAAGAGACAAAGTAAGTCTGCCTAGACCCAGGCCAAGCCTGCAACTTCAGTTCTGTTACACCCCTCTCCCCGACCATCTCTGAGACACCGTGGTTGGAGTCTGGCACTGGCTCCACCACAGTTAGTGGATCTCAGCCAATTCCATTATTGAGATTTGGCCCATCAATGGGATTGTTATTGATCCCTGTTATAGGAGTCATCATCATCATGTAAGCTGTGCTGCAGACCATGTCAGCTCTGTTTATGCAACTCATGCCTTAGGCCCTGCTGTCATTGTCTGTACTATTAATGCTTCTGGACAGCCCATCATTAGTGCTTCCCTTGAGTCCAGTGACTTCTGATACCAATATCGGCACCATGCCTCCTCTGTCGACTTCTGTACCACCGTTGCTGGCTCCCTATAAGGATCTTTTACAGCATCCCCTTCCTGATGATGAGGAGGAATATAATCCTGACCTCTACCATATGGAGGAGGGTTAGGAGGAAGAGGGTGACCTTCCCCTAACTGAATACATTGACTCCAGCTATATCCTCTTGTCCTGTAGTAAGAACAGTATGGTTAATGCCCCACATCCTCCTGAGGATGCTTCCTTCTAGGCTTTCCTCAGGCTCATGTAGGACTCTCTTGGTTTCTCGGCTGAAGAGGAAGACTCCTCCAGAAGGAACCTATATGAGTTTCTGAAGGTTCTGATGGTGCCTAGAGAAATCATCCCTCCTATTCACTCTGCTTTGGAAGATGCTACTATGCCTGCCTGGCACAGGTCTAGTGCCATTCCTGCTGTGCTTCATAAAGCAGACAAGCAGTATCCAGCTCTGACTACTAAAGCCTTTTATTTATCTCAGCCAGAGACTGATTCCATGGTCATTGTAGCAGCCCATAACAGATATAAAGCACCTCGTTATATGAGTTCCCTTCCTCCTGACAAGGAGTCAAGGAGGCTGAATATTATGGGCAAGAGAACCTACAGTATGTTTCGTCACTTATAAAATGGTCAAAGATTTTTGAGCAGTTTGATTGGTTGGTAGGCGTGTGTTAGAAGTGTCTAACGCACGGCTAAAAAAAATTTCTGGCTAGCTTGATATAGGGCTGTGAAGAAATCGAAGAGCTAGTAGATTTTTTTAAAAAGTTAAATCCATTTTTGTGCATCCCGCTAAGCCCACATGTCTACTACAGAACCCTATTCTATGTAACCATACAGACTGGGGTACACACATTGCTAAAACCAATATTTCATGGACTTAGTTTAGTCAATCAATTGTCTCCTAATTCAGAATAACACAAAAAAAACTGCACTGCTGTTCCTCTGGAATTGATACTGGGATCCCGACCTCTCCTGTAGCGACCAACCCTTCCCCCCCAGCCACTTGATCGTCTCTGTAAACCCAACTCAGTCTTCACGACTGCACAAAAAAAAAAGTGAAAGGAAGCCCTCACATTAACATTGCACATGTTGTTGAACACAGATTTCTTGTCTGTGTGGCGCTCAGTCTGTTACTGTGCCGCGATTCCGACCGCTGCTGTGGTGCCTAAACACCCGCCCCCTGGCACCTGATTTTTTTTTCCCAAAAGATTGCTTTTACCATTTAATCTATTAATATTCAAGCACTCATCATCACTTAGCAGAAAATTCCAAGAAACTACATTTCATTACGGCTCACTTAAACACAAGAATCTCTTCTTTTCTTCCTGTCTCTCGTCTCCACTCGCGTCAGTGTTGTAACCTGCCGTACAACCACCAGCTCCTCTTCTTGTCAGTTGTACAGCAAACAGAAGTTTTGTGCACCAGAACATGAGGAGTAAAATAAAATAAATGTCAAAAAAGACTATTTGCTAGTTTGTGTGTCTGTCTGTGTGTGTCTCACCAGCTACCAAACTCATTCGTGCAGTCTCCCCTTCACAGACATGCTGAGCACCGATCTGACATTTAATAAAAAAAAAGCAATAAAATGAAAGAAGAATTAAATTCTTGCAGGCACTGGATGTGTGTATTAACGGGGAAGGACATAACAACCATAGCTTTCAACTTGCTGCTATGGAGGCTCCATTAGGATAAATGTCCTCAAGTCCATCAAAAAACACATAGCAGAAATGCGGGCGGAGGAACTATTTTATCTGAAAATAAACACCAGTTTTGACTGTTTTAATATTTAAACGTAAATTTTTTTTTCCATATATAAAATACAGAGGCCCATATTATAAGTGTAATAAGCCACTCTGGGGTGTGCATAAGAGAGTTTTAATGCACAGCTAGGGGCTGGACGCACTCAGCCTGTAGCCTTGTGCCTCACTACACCCCCTAGTCATGCGTTAGAGCTGTCCAACACACACTCCATCGTGTCTCATTGCTTACATGATGTATGTATTGCCAGCTGTCAGGCTTACATGATTAACTATCAGAATAGTCTATGGAAATCCATCTCAGCCATGGCTGACAAGCTGCCTGATGGACCCACTAAAATGGAGGTCCAGCAGACTATTGCTCATAGCCTGGATGCTGGGATGCATCTTCTGCATCTATGACACAGTGGATGCTTTCACCTGTGCTGCTGCTTCTGGCATTTGCCTCAAGTGCTACTCTTGTTTTAGGGCGGCTGATTTTGCCACTGATGTTCAGCAGTCCATGCTTGATGCCACTTTTCATGTCCAGAAACTGTTTGGCTATGACATGAAGATGGCCTTGTGTCAGTTGCAGTCTACTGAAATGACTTTATGCTCCTTCAAGGCTCTTACTCCCTCAGTTTTATGGTCGTGGTAGAGGTTCCTTTCATAGGCTTTACTCTCATCCTGCCCATGGCTACTCTTATCCCCTCGGGGTGTGTCCCAGCATACCTGTACCCTTCCTCCCTTGCCCCTTGGTGTCCATGCCTGAGTCACTACTGGTGCAGGTGCTGATGGCATCCCTGCCACCCCTGGAGCCTTCTGATTCCCTTGCATCTCCTCATATCCCTTTAAAAAAAACAGAATCATTATGGGAGGAAGCATCTCCCTTTTCCTGTTAAAGTGGAGGAAGATCTCCACAAACTCATTGGTCCTTGACATTGTTTGAGGGGGGCATGCCCTGGGGCTGCTGTCTACTCCTTCAATGCATCCATTCTTCCCCTCCCTGTCATTCCCCTCCAGGTCACCTGTCTCCCCTATCAGATGTTAATGCACAGGCCAGCCGTAGAGCATGTTTCCTCTGCAGAACATACCCAGGTTTACTACTACCAGTATTTTCTGGTTCAGAAGTGGACAGGCAATTTATGTCCTGTCCTAGACCTTGGGAATTAACCTGTATATCAAATACAAAAGGTTATGTGTGTGTCTCTTCAGTCTCTGCTCTCTTTGCTTCTGCAGGGGGATTGGATGTGCACCCTGTATATATGAAGGAAGCTCACCTCCATATCAAGGTCCTTTGTATCCACCGACATTGCCTCCACTATATGCTGGAGGGCTCTCACTACCATTTTTGTGCCTTGCCATTGGCTTATCTTTGGCACCATGTGTCTTCACCAAATGTTTTGCAGTGGTTGCTGTGGCACTACAGAGGGAAGATCTGTATGAATTCCCATATCTGGACAACTGGCTCTTGAAAGCTCTATACTGGGACTCAGTAAGTTATACTTTGTGTGGACATGCCAGCTGTTTCATCAGCTAGGCATTCTTGTCAACAAACTGAAATTGATTCTGATCCTGTCAGCACCTTCAATACATAGGCTTTGTCCTCGACACATCTGCCGGTTCAGCCTTCCTTTCGTAGGACTGTGCCACTCTCTGATTGCCCAGGCACAGCTGCTTCAAATCATTATGTCTCGGCAAGATGCTTTCTCCAGCTGATCTGGCTAATAGTTGTGGCCATCAGTACTGTC
Organism: Neoceratodus forsteri; assembly: GCA_016271365.2. Taxonomy (NCBI): domain Eukaryota; kingdom Metazoa; phylum Chordata; order Ceratodontiformes; family Ceratodontidae; genus Neoceratodus; species Neoceratodus forsteri. The sequence goes on along the minus strand of CM028134.1, from coordinate 542,131,077 downwards.
CCTCTGGCACACCTTCACATGAGCATTCCTTAATGATTCCTCCATGTCCACTGGGCTCAGCAATCTGACAACCTAGAATGTTTTTTTCAGGTGATGGCTCCTCTTTGTCATGCCCTGCTCAGCTGGTTGAACTACTCTAACCTCGACAAAGGGTCTCATTTTCTCCATCCCACTCCTGTGATGGTCATGACAGTGGATGCCTCTGGCTCCGGTTTGGGTGTTCATTTTGGGACGTTCTGGACACAAGGTCTTTGGTCCTTCCTCAGTCACTCTCTCCACAGCAACAGTCTGAAGATGAGGGCTCTTCTTTTTGGTCTACAGGCCTTTGCTATTCTTTTCCAGGGTCAACACCTGTTGGTTTGGATGGACAATGTTTCAGAGATGCAGTATATCAACTGACAAAGAGGGGCTCACAACTGTTCCCTCTGCAGGGAAGCAATGAGGGTCTAGTATTGTGATGTGGAACACAACATGTTTATCGTTGCCATGTTCCTGCCTGGTACCCTCAGTATCCAGCAAATCACCTTAACCAGTCTGTGGCTCTATCCCATGAGTGGGAATGTCTGGGCTCTGCTGTAGATGACCTCTTTGACAGATTAGGTCATGTGGAGCTTGACTGTTTTGCATCCCTGCTCAAAGAAAAACTAGCATTTTTGCTCGCTTGCTTCAAGGTCTGGAATTTTTGGATGAGATGCATTGTCACTGTTCTAGACAGGGATGTTCCTTTTTGCAGTATCTCCATTCCCTCTGATTCAGATGGTTCTGGTCAAGCTTTGGGCAGAACTGACCAGCCTGATTCTAGTGGCACTGTTCTGACCAAGACAAATTTGGTTCCCTCTGCTGCAACAGTTGGCAGTGGACCCACTGGTCCTGCTGTCTCTTTGGACATGACTCCTGTCACAAGAAAGGCCTCTCTGGTGCACCTGGATCTTTGACCTCTGCATCTCCATGCCTGGCTCCTGAGGACATAGAACTCCCACTTTGGGGTTTCCCCCTGCATTGCTGAAGTTCTCTTTGTGACTTGTAAGCTACCTGCTAGGTAGCATATTCCCAAAAATGGAAATGTTTTACAATATGGTGTACTTCTCATAGCCTGGACCATTTTACATGTCCAGTGATTCATGTTCTGAATTACTGCCTCTTGTTTTGTGAACCAGGATTCCAGTACTTCTCTGTGAAGTTGCATTTGGCTGCTGTTTCAACCATTCATGCCATCACATATTGTCGGTCAGTTGCCCAACTTGAGTTTTCTGAGGGTTCCTTAGAGGTATCCTGCATAGTTGTCCTCTGATCCATAGATTGGTTCCAGTGTCGGACCATAACATGGTTTTGGAGATCCATACTGCACTTCCTTTGGAACCAGCTGCTACCTGTGAAATGTACTTCCTGTCCCAAAAGATGCTGTTTCTGATGGCCATTAATTTAGCATGCAGAGTGTCTTTTTTTTAAAGATGCTACCATCTTGTACCTTGTTTACTCCCTTGAGGTATTTGAAAGTCTCAGTCATATCTCCCCTCTTTCTCATCTCCTCCAGTTAATACATATTCAGATCCTCCAATCTCCTCTCATATGACTTTTGGTACAGCCCCTGCATCATTTATGTTGCCCTTCTTTGGACCACTTCTGCTCTATGTCCTTCCGAGATTTGGCCTCCATGACTGGACACAGTACTCTAGATGAGGTCTTAGCAATGTTCTATACAGTGGCATCACCACCTCTTTCCTTCTGCTGGAGATATCTCCCTTATAAACCTCAGCATTCCACAGGCTCTCCTCAGAGCTATCTCACATTGTTTGGCAACCTTTAGATCATCAGATATGATTACTCCCAGGTCCCTTTCCTGTTTGGTGGCTGTCACTACCCCCCATCATATACTCCTCTCCTGCATTTCTGTGCCCCAAGTACATGATCTTGCACTTTTTTGCACTGAATCTTAGCTGCCACACCCTTGACCACTCCTCAAGCTTGCTTAGGTTCCTTCTCATTTTCTCTACCCCTCCTGGAGTGTCAACCCTGTTGCAGATCTTCGTGTCGTCTGCAAAGAGACACACTTTCCCTTCCAGCCCCTCTGCAGAGTTGCTTATGAAGATATTAAAGAGGAGTGGTCCAAGCACTGATACCTGTGGGACCATGCTAGCCACCCCCCTCTCTTCGGATTGAACTCCATTCACCATCACCTTCTGTCTCCCATCGCTCAGCCAATTTTTTATTGTTTACCTCCCTGGGACCCACTCTTAGGCTGCCCAGCTTGTTTACTAGCCTTCTATCTATGTGGGACTGTGTTGAAGGCCTTGCTTAAATCCAGGTAGGCCACATCCACTGCCCCTCCCTGATCCACCTCCCTAGTCACCCAGACAAAGAAATCTATCAGATTTGTTTGACAAAATCTTCCCCACTGTGAATCCATGCTACCTCAGATCCTGTGCTCCGTTGGATTCGAGATATATCACAAACCTTTCTTTTAGTAGTGATTCCATTAGTTTCCCCACCACTGAAGTCAGGCCTCTTCTGGGCCACTTCCTGAAACAGCTGTCACCTTGGTGCCCCATGTACATGTGGCACATAGGTATTCTGGGGCTAGGGTGTTCGATTAAACTGAAGGGTTATTTAAGTCTTAAGGTGAAGAGTTTTAATTAGGGTGTCAGAATCCGTCTCATGGAATTGGCTTCATCCGACTTCAGGCACTTTTTTAGAATTCTGAATTTTGAAATTGCTGTAGTAGTCTTATTTATTTGTTGCCCCCCCCCTCCCCGGAGGCTCAGGGCACCATTACACAGAATAGCATACATTTTAAAATACGCAACCACATAGACTGTACTCAATCCATAAAAAACATATAAAGGAATCTTAAAACACATATGTATAATTACTCAACTCTAGCTAATCCCCAAATGCTTGCCTAAACAAAAAAAGTTTTCAGATCACATTTAAAAGCCTCTACTGAGGGGGCCTCTCTTGGAGTCCTGGGCAGTGAATTCCAAAGGACTGGAGCAACCACCTCAAATGCCTCGTCCCTGGATGATTTTAGTTTCCCCCTTGGGACTACCAGGAGGCCTTCCTAGGCAGAGTGGAGTGGACTTCCTGGTGTGTAAGGGTGGAAGAACTCTTTAACAGGTAGCTGGGGCTCAGCCCATGTAAGGCCTTGTAGGTCAGCAGACCCACTTCAAAGGAGATATGCCACTTCGCCAGCAGTCAGTGCAGTTTGTGCAGCACTGATGACTCATGACGGGATCTGGGAAGACCTGTCAGTAGCTGAGTCACAGCTTTCTGCAGCAGCTGCAGGCATTGCAACACTCCTCCCTTGACCCCAACGTATAAAGTGTTAACAGTAGTCAAGCCTTGAGGTCTTGAACACATGTACTAGCATGGCCAGATCATTAGGCAGGACAAGGAACTTAATCCAGCTGATATTTTGAAGATGATAAAAGCCACTCTGGACTTCTGCTGCCATCTGTGCCTCCAGTGTCAGTTCATTATCCAGAATGACTCCCAGATTTTTCACTGTGGCGGAGGCCGATGATGTAGAGGGACCAAGCCAAAGCCCAGTCTCCCCTTTGAAAGCCTCCACTCCCCCCCCCCCCCTTGACCTGGCTCTGTCACCAGCACTTCAGTCTTCTCAGGGTTCAGTCTCAACCAACTTGATGACATCCAGGTCTGAATCTTGGACCAGCACTTACTAAGCACATCGACTGCATCTGATGTTCCAGGTGCAAAGGACAGTTAGAGCTGAGTATCATCAGCATAACAGTGAAACCCAGGCCCATACCACCTAATGATCTCACCTAGGTGCAGCATATACACTGCAAATAACATGAGTGACAGGATCGAACTCGGGGCATACCACGGTGCAGGGCCACCGGATGTGAGCAGTCTTCTAACACAAACCTCTGAGTCCTGTCCTTAAAAGAGAACTGTGCTGAACCTGCAAGCCATTTTCTCCAGTAGCAGCTGTTTTGAAGTACTGGTTCCAATTCTGTTATCATTCCCTCTGTGAAGGCCTCTCAGTAAACCCAGTGTGTGTTTCTGATTTACACTCTGATGTTAAGTGCCATTTTGGAACTATGTGATGTACTTTATGTCCCTCTCAGCCACAGAATTCTAAAACAGAACATGGATGCATTGTACCAGCAATAGAGGAGCCAAGCAATGGACATAAACTACATCATACAGTTCTAAAATGGCACTTACTATCTGTGTGTAAATCAGAAACACCCACTAAGATAACTGAAAAGCCTTTAGAGATGGAAAAGTAACAAAACTGAAACCAGTATTTAAAAATTGGCTTTTTCCAAAGGAAAATGACATATAGGTTCAGTACACTTCATCTTTAAGGGAAGAATTGAACCAGCTGATAACTTTGCCGGTGAGTCCTACATATGCCTTGAGCCAGTCCAAAAGTAGCAATTGAAGTCTGAAAATCTGAATTCTGAAAATGGTGTAAATCGACATGAAATCAAAATCCAGTTCCAATTCTGCATCTGATTTCAGCTACTGTTAAAACCTTTCCCTACTCAGTGCACAAACAGCTAGAAAAACTAAAAGGAGTCATACGATATGTGGCAAAAAGCAAGTAAAATAGATGTTCTAACATGTTTCAGCACTCGTTAATCACTTTAGATAAAGAGCTGTGTTACTCTGCTTACTTGTGTTTTGAACACTACGATTAAAAGTATTTTGGTCGTTACAACACAAATAAGTAAGGTTCAACAGATATATTCCAAGAATCAAGTGAGTATGTTTGCTTGTAAAACATGTGAATAAATTGGTAACAGTCTGAACTGTGAGAGCGTTTATGGGGGCATGCCCCGTCTTCACTTATCACTGCATCAGAATACTGAATTTCCTTTCTAATTCTGCCTACTGTCAGTCTTTTCCTTCCTTGCCCAGTCACAAGACACTCAAGTCACAACAACAACCTTATGTATGAATCTCCTTATTTTCCAACCATGACCATCCACTGTTATAACTTGTGTTATGAATTTGTTATTTTTAACTGCTGCACTATCTGTGCCCAACAACTACACAGCAGATATGAGCAAGGGAACATTTGGCATTGGCAAATGCTTGTTTCAATGCACTGGACTGTGCCCGAGAGGAGTAAGGGTAGCACTGGCAGGTACTGGCAGGGTTGGGGCAAGTAGCCTCCATCCATTTGAGGCAGTATAGAGCAGTGGTTTAAGGCTCTGAGCTGCAAATCTGGTGACATCCAGCAGACCAGACCTGGGTTTGAATCCCACAGCTTCCACTTGCATACTGTGTGACCCTGAGCAAGTCACTTAACTTCCCTGTGCTCCCAGGTTGCTTCTGTAAAAAAGCTTTCAGCTTAGTGTGCTACTCCTGGTTAAACAACTAAATTAAATTAAAAAAAAAATCCAAAGTGAGGTGGCAGCTGGGGGTCACTGGATTGGATTACCTTATCAATGACCATTCCTCACAGTACCCCGTGACATGATGGAGGCGTGGATTAGGGCCTAATGGGAATCAGTGTAGACTGACAGAGATGCTGAGTGCTGAACTGACTGACCAGGCAAGGGACTGTTACAGGCCAGTTGGCGAGGCCACCTACTTGTCACACCATCATGGCAGTATGAGAAAGGTAGGATAGGAAGAAACAACTGGGAACTGTGATTTGGGGGGGGTTATGGAAGGGGGTCAGACATGGTCTTTCAATGTTTTTCTCCAATGTGTGCTGGGTGGGGGGGAGATATGAAAGAATACCTGTTGGTATTCTGGGGCGGAATTGGAATTCCGATTCTGATTCCTCAGCTGTTGGCTCAGGTAAGAAGTGGAACAAAATTGGACTCTGAATCGGAACTACTGAAATCCAGAATGGATGCAGACGGGACAGATTCCGGAGAATCTGTGCATCCCTAGTTTTAATATTGATTTCTAGTAAACCTTTATCTGTTTTAGTGCTAGATATTTTAGATGCTTCTTGAGTAACTGGGACTGTGTTGAAATCGGGAACTTCAAGTACATCATAATCATATGTTATTTTTTTTAAAGACATTAATTCTGTGTAAGTATTAATAACATTTTTGATATGTTGTATTTATTAATATATTAATCATGTTTTTAACTGATTACAGAATTCTTTGTTAAGATCAATCAATAAAGAGATAACCTAACTTTCTTATAGTGATAGGGAGGACCAGTATGTCAGAGGAAAATGTGTGGTGCAGTCACTTAACAGTGCTGTTTCTGCTCCTCTATGGCCTGACTATCCTTTTGGGCTCACAGGGTGCTGGTACCTGGCTTCAGTGATTCAGTGATGACATGGGGATAGTTCTGTAATGAAAACATAACAGCAGCCTCAGATTTATTAATGCACAGCATCCCTCGGGCAATCCTGGCACATACAGTATCAGTTGGTAGAAAACAGTCACAGAGTGAGCGAGAAGTTGCAAAAATGAGAAGTCCTTTAATATTTAATAAACAAACAAAAAAATAACAAGCACAACATGTGAGGTGCTTCAGTTTTTAACAGTATCTCAAGCTCAAGCATGCAAGCATGGTCCTGAGTTCAATGTGTCCATGCTGATTAAATTTAAATGTTAGTCTGGTAAATTTATTTATTTAGTATTTGTTGACTGAGAAAGGAGGATTTTTTCAGCCTTGTCCGGGGTTTTTGGGGGTAGATGCAAACTGACATATATTCAGCTGTCAGTGGTATTTTACTGAATGAGGGAATTGGCCAGGTACCAGGGAATTCCCCTACTGTTTTCGAAAGTGCCACGGCATCTTTAATGTCCACCTGAACAACCACAAGAATGGGCATTCAGGACCTTGATTTCAAGGAGTAGTACAGTACACCCTCATATCTAGTAAATGTTGTTTCCTTGTCAACAGACAACTCTTTTCGTGTAGCTGTTGGGGATTGATGTGTTTGCTTTAGTTTGTTTTCACTTTTAACACCTGCCCCTGTAACTAGCCTGGGGGGCTCCATTTTCTGGTTGTTTAAATTTAATTGTGCCTGAGAGCTGCATTGGCATATGAGAACATGATGTGTCAGCACCCTTTAGACTCCACAGTATGCCTGCCTGCTTACTTTGAATTCAATAAAAGAAGCTGCAGCAAGGTGTGAAATATCACATTTACCTTCAGTTAGCTTCACAAACATAGATGTAATACAAGGTTTTTCCTTTGAATTATATTCAGTTTGTGTGTTAAGAATGATTTTTTCAGGTTATATTTACTTTCAGCATAAGAGATACATGGTGTAAATGGGTGCTGTGGCATCATGTTCTCATTTGCTTTTGTTGAAAAAAGAAAAACTATACAAGCATAACAGTGAACATTAACAGAAAAAGTATTGGACATTCATACATGTGATCCAGGAAACAAAAACAAAGGTTAAATAATTACAAATATAACTATTCCCACTCCCAGCTGCCTTTAAAGAAAAAGTAAAAAACTATTTACACATGTAACCCCCCTGCAAATGGGGGTTCCCAAAAGACTTCCAGGAGCTTGCTTGAATGCTCCAAGCCTGAATGGTGTTTGACGTTTAAGCCATTTATCTGTGAGTGTTTTTAGAGCCTCTGGTACTGTCTCTTTAAGAGCTGTCTGCTTGCAGACATAATTAGTTTGTATGGGGAGACTGTGTGTTTCTCCGCTTGAGTACCACCTGCTGCTGCCAATTCACTCCATTTTTGCAGTCACTAGGAGTGCAAAGGAACCTATCTGAAAGATGTAACTGTTTGCCAGAAATCATTTAGAGTAATAATGAAAATACAGTTTGTCTAACCTGCTTTCTTTGCAGTCAGAACTGTGTTTGCCTAGTTCCCATTCTAGTTTTGAACTGCTGAACTGGACCAATCAGTGTAGGTTAAGGTAGCTCTAAAATGGTGCCTTGGGCGAATCAGAACTTGGACTAGTAATCTGAGCCAGCCACAAGAGGATTGTATGGGCAGTGACTCTGGGAGATGTAGTTTGGACTTCAGCGCCTTTTTGGACCAACAGGGCAGTCTATTGTGAGTGACAGCCAATCCAGCCAAGAACTGGGAGAACTCAAAGGAAGTGCCGGTTTTGTCTGCTGGAGTTTCAGTTGAGCTCTGGCAGTGAAGAGGAAGGAGCCCTGTGCTTTTTATTGTGCAGTTTTAGTCAGGAAACGTGTGTAAGGCCCCGAGTTCCGGTCTGCAGCTTGTGTAACTGCTTGTTAGGACTGAATCCGTCCTGTGAAGAGAATCAAAGGATATCTGAAGAGTAGAAACCAGGCCACCCTGTAGAAGACTGGAGAAATTGCTGAATTGTGCCTCGGTCTGTCAGGAACTGAATCTACATGTGTTCTCCAGGGTATTGTGCAGTAATTACATTAAGGATAAGAAAACTAGCCTGCCTGGTATAGTACTTTCTTTTTTCCATATAAATGTGTGAGGAGGCTTGTGTAGCTCAAGTGAATCCTGCTGCCATTAAAGGACTTTTGCCTGTTACTGTTTACCATATAAATGTGTGAGGAGGCTTGTGTAGCTCAAGTGAATCCTGCTGCCATTAAAGGACTTTTGCCTGTTACTGTTTACCATATAAATGTGTGAGGAGGCTTGTGTAGCTCAGTGAATCCTGCTGCCATTAAAGGACTTTTGCCTGTTGCAGTTTGTCATATAAATGTGTGAGAGTCTCGTGAGCTCAAAGAGTAGCCCTGCTGACGTTGAAGGACCCTATCTTGTTTGGAGGTCGTGAGTACTAATTCAGGGTCGCTCCCTGTTGAATTGCCACATTGAATCCAAATGGAATTACTGTACTGCTGACTGTTTAACTAATTTTTCTTTTCTCTGTGTGAAAGGGCCCCTACCAGCTGGTACGGTTTGGACTAGCTGCTAGGGCTTAAACAAGGGAAGTAACTGGTAGGATAGCCTGTGCACAGAGCCAAGGTAGATGAGTAAAGTGATAAGCTAATTAACCTGATTTCCCTGTCCTTGTTATATCCCCTAAATAAATCAGAGCTGCTTGTTTCAGCAAAGTTACACTGCCTGAGGTATTTGTCTATGTTAAAGTATTGTACTGTGATTGTTGCACTGTATCTTCTTATTTTACAGGGGTCCCAGTGCCTGAACCAGTCCTGGGGGTAAGTGTATACTGTGAAGGTAATTCTGATATACTGTGTGGGCCACTAGTGGGAAGAAAGGGGGGGTTGCAGTGTCCCAGAGGGCTGTGACCAAGTTAGTTTAACTATTGCAAACCCTGACCTCTGGGTGGAGGCACCCGCCATCGGATCCAGGCCCCTCAACCTGTTAGTGGCAAATCAGGCAGGGGTAGTAGCCCCTGGAATAGTGCCATCTAGGGGTTACACACATAATTAATTGAGAAAAAGGAAAAGCAGTTCTGTAATAAAATACATTACTGAGAGCAACAATATGTACTAGAAATCAAAACAAAAGGTTTACATCGCAGCCTTGTCTGAGTCTGTAATCCAACATGGCACGTTCTGCTGCTACTCTTACAACAAAAACTAACTGGGGAATACCTACCTACATTCAGCATACTTTACATACATAACTTAGTGTTCCATGATCAGTTTTACCAATAACATCCCATAAACAGCAGCCCTTCTGTTGTAATGAGAAAACATTGAATAAGTCGTGCCATTTGAAACATGCAGAAATAACATTTAAAGTACTCTTATGCCATTTCTTTCCCAGCTTAATGTAGTCCCCATATACCAGAATAATATAGTCTATAACCTCATATACAGGTTCTTTCCATGCTGTGGCTACTTGATCCCAAAAGCCTGTGATATAGGTGCATTTAGAAAATAATTGAGGTCTGGAGCATATTCTTTCCTCATTTTTTATGTTCACCCTACATGCACATGCAAATGAACATCTTGATATGATAGTGCATTTTGAGGGGTATGACACTGTCAGTCCAATGAAGAGTGGTCTGCAAGGGGTGAGTCAGTGCCACACCAGTCATCATCCAGGCTCATTATGATGCAGTTTTGGCTTGCTGGACAGAAATGTGCTTTACTTGAAAAGGAAAAGACGACCCAATCATGGGTCGACTTTTCCCTTAGATCTATGCAGCCCAGCAAGCTGATCTGTCATGATCAGCCTGCTGAGGAATTTCAAACATCCTGGAAGGTCCCCACAGTCTTGCAGATGCCAGCTGTAACAAGGAAAACCATCCATTGATGTCTGTTCCTGCGCCCCTGACTGGCCCAGGGTGCTAGGGATGCTTACTGCAACCTGGCCTGTCACTTACAAACCAGATATTTGGCCTGTGCTTACAAGTCTTTTTTTTTTTTTTTGTTTGTTGCCCTGCAGTTATGCCGACACTTGAATCCTTCCCTCCCCAGACCTTCCCCCGCCCCTTTTAAGACAAGTTGGCAAAGCAACCGGCACGTCAGTCTAGATGTAACGTCACTGTAACATCCGCCTGCTCACTGCCTCCGACCTTCTGTTGGTGCTGATCACTATTGTGTAGCAGTAACAAGAAAGAGCTTAGCTGCTTTTCCCCATCTGCCCATGCTATGTCTCTGTTGCCTGTTACCACCGAACTTTGAATTTTGTGCCAGCTACTGCCCTAGCCACCAGAGGAGGTGGAGCAGACTAGCGGAGACAGGAGGACTTGATGGAGGGGGATGTGCGACCACATGACACTCTTCTGCAGTGCTAGCTCATCCCTAGCCGATGACCTGATTGCCAATGAGGATGAAGGTATGCAGGGTGGAGCAAACTCTTGACTCACTGGCACAGGCCAGGAAAAGCCATGGAGGGAGCCAGCAGTCTCGGTGGGCTGTGGGGGCTCAGTTAAGTAGGACAAGTGGCCCTGAATTTTCAGGGAACCTAAGGCCCTGCAGTGGCACCGCCTTGCCAAAGTCAGCACCCATGTCATTCAGGCGAAATTTTTTTGTTTAATGTTCTGTATCCAGACAGTTTCAAGTAAGCTTTTCTTACAAATAAATGTTTTTCCCAGTGTCCCTCCCTCTCTCTGGCTCATTTACTTTTTCTGTCCCATATAATCTATCTCCATGTTGGGATCCCATACTTTGCTTCTTTAAAATGCTGTGCCACTGATGAACTCATGTCCTCACATCTTAATGCACTCTTGCACTCAGAGATCCTCCATCTTGGCTTCCTCTTCATTTTTCCAGTGTAGATCAGGTCACAACAGGACATTTGACAATATAGACCACATAGCCCGTCTTACAATTTATGTACTCCCTAATAGTTATTATCTCATTTTGTGACACACTTTTTATTGTTTTCAGCCCATACATATTGTCACAGCTAGCACAGTTCCCACAATAATAATTTTACCAGCTACTGTATTCTTATGGTGTCCAAAAATGTCTTTGGTTGATGTGGGATCCTATGTACAGGATTGCATAATTGATCCTTCAATGCTCTACATATTTTTGAGTTTATTAAAGGCTTTTCTTTAGTTTCACTGACTTTCAGAGTATGTAGTATATGCCAGTTTGTGTAATTCATATCACTGAGACATCTGAAATGTTCCCCAAATTTACTGGAAGGTATTAGTCTATCTTGTTGGTTTTGAGTCCTTTGTTTAATATGGTGCTTCTCTCTAAGGCCTAGATATTCAAACTGCTCCTGGAAAGGGTGCAAGTGGTTGCTCTACGCAACTGAAATGCACCGAAGCACAAAATTAATATATTCAAATGAGATTTGCAATGGCGCATCTAGTCTAAATATATCAAGAAATGTGTGCAGCACAAATGGGGGCCACCTGAATACCTGGCATGGGAATGCGCAGCGCAACTTGAAGATAGGTGGGGTGCAAATTCCAGATATTCAGTACCAAACATGCAAATGAGGCCATTATGCATGCAAGGTGCAAATGGGTCCATTTGCATGTTATTATGGCCCCAGTTGCATGTCTCTGGCAGGGATGCGCTGGGTGCCCTGCAATTGCTGTAGTAAAAAAGCACACTATCTCCCTCAGTAGTCCAGTGTCCCCCTCATCCTCAAATCCCGAATATATAAAATAAATTATTCTCATTCTCCCTGGTAGTCTAGTGGCCCCTCCCATCCTCAAGTCCCGATCATATGAAAATGACTTGAATACCCCAGCCATGGTATTCCAGTGGTACCCCCCTTCCATCCCCAAACACCGGTGTATGAAACATGTACCTGTAGGTCCGAAATATCCTTGGTAGTCTAGTGGTACCCCTCCCACCCATTCCTGAACCCTATCATAGAGTAATATGAAAAATCCCAGTATCCCTGGTGATCCACTGGGCCCCCCACCCACTGTGGTACCCACACTCCACCCTGCTCCCCCCATCCCAGCCTGGCCACTCAGCCATGGAGCCAGTGGGCAGCACATCCCTCCACACACCGTCACAGCTGCCCACTGACTGAGCTGTCAGTGAATGACAACTTATTGTACACCTGTAAGCCCATTGGTAGACAGTTTCTACAAGTGGGCTTGCAGTGTGTACAGTAAGCAGTCATTCACTGACAGCCTAGTCAGTGGGCAGCCATGGCAGTGTGTGGAGAGATGTGCTGCCTGCCAGCTCCGTGGCTGAGTAGCCAGGCTGGGATGGGGGAGCGGGGTGGGGTGTGGGTACCACAGTGGATGGGGGTCCACTGGAACAGCAGGGATAGTGGGAATTTTCATATTACCCTGCGATCGGGTTCAGGAACAGGTTGGCAGAACCACTAGACTACCTGGGATATTTCGGACCTATATGTTTCATACGCCGGGGTTCGGGGATGGGGGGTACCACTAGACTACCCTGGCTGGAGTATTCAAGTCATTTTCGTATGATCAGGACTTGGGGATGGGTGGGGGACCACTAGACTACCAGGGAGAATGATGAATCTTTATTTTATATAATTGCGGATTCATGGAAGGGAAGGGGGCCACTAGACTACCAGGGAGAACAATGACACTTTATTATACATAATCAGGGATTCGGGGACAGGAGGGGGGCCACTAGACTACCAAGGAGAATGATGAGTCTTTATATAATCGGGGATTCTGGGAAGGGGGGAAGGGCCACTAGACTACCAGCGAGAACAATGGCACTTTATTATGGTTCTATGTGAAAACGGCGAAAACCTAAAGGTGATCGCTGTTATCAAGAAGTCTAGAGTGCCAAAAACATTTTCGGCACTCTGACACCCCGGCACACAGGAAAACAGAACTGGGGACTTACTTTTAATGTTTTGTGGGGGCTGTGCCCACACACACCCATACGGGGTCTTTGCCCCTGCACCCCTCATTAAAGGATTCCTCAACCCAGGCGATGTTGGTGGGGGTGAAAACATTAAAAAATAAAAGGTTCGGGCCGGGTGCAATAAAATTGTACCAGCGTCCGAACCCAGTACCACACCAGCCGCAGACCAACCCCCAATGCCACAATGCAGCTTGGCAGCCCACCGCAGCACCACCCCCTACAGCTCCTCCATCCCCTCCCAGCTCACGCTTGGTGTGCTCGCTTTCCCCCTGCACGCGTACGTATAGTGACATCATGTTATTTTTGCTGACCCTCCCATCCGGCTGCCCTACCCTCCCATCACCGTGAGTGATTTGCTGGGGAGTGGGTCACCGTTACAGACAGCACCCTTCCCCATGTGCCCTCCTCATGGGATACCCTTTAGTATATATAATCTGGGATTCGGGGAAGGGAAGGGGGCCACTACACTACCAGGGAAAACAATGAATCTTTATTTTATATAATCAGGGACTCGGGGAAGGGTGTGGGGCCACTAGACTACCCGGGTATGGTGCTATCTCATGTTTCTTTCCACGACCGCGGTTCGGGAATGGTGGGGGGCTCGCCACCTGGGGGCTGGCAGCTGCTGTGCTGCGCTGTGTAGTACAGTAGCCCACCTGTGGGTGGCCTGGAGTTAGGCATGGTTCTTCCATATTTAACTTTGTGCGGCACATCTACGAGATGTGTGGGCAGCTGAGCTGCACATCTCGGCTGAATATAGTGATGTGACGCAAATGCATGGGAATGCCCCTCTGGATGCACTGCATACAATTATCTTTGTGCTACGGTGCATCCTGAAATGCGCAGTGCATCCTGTCCTTTTGAGTATGGCCCAGGAGGGCATTCCTGGGAATGTGCTGGCACAACTCAGTTGCCCCAGTTGCATCTCCTTTGAATATCTGGGCCCAAGCTCTTACATTTTGTTTTTGCTTGTGCCACCAAACTAGTATTATAGTGGTCTGTGCTTACACGTCTTTTTTTTTTTTTGTTGCTTGTTGCCTTGCTTTCCTCCTGCCATGCACTCTCCAGTTCTGCCAACCCTCGAATCCCTCCCTCCCCAGACCTTCCTTCTTCCCTTGGAAAACAAGTTGGTAAGGCAACCAGTCCACACACTGTCACTCAATCTAGCTGGGAATGCCCCCTCTGGCTAAACAGCATACCAGCCTGTATTTCCCTAGCCCCTAGTCTTGGCCAATTTAAATCTGGCCTCAAGGACCTCCTACTTGCATCAGCCGCCTGCGACCGCAACCATTAAGGTGGATACTGTGCCTTACCCCTGACAACATCCTCAGGTCCCACAATCACTATGTATATAAAATCTGACTCGGGGTTCTATTAGGACCCCCGAATCTGTAAACTACCTTTGGTCACAGCTAAGACCAAAAATCCACTCTAAGATCCTTGACTCAATGTATATACTGTATCTATGTATATTATCAGTAAATGTTATGTTTGTTCTTTCTGTACTGATGTGGAGCCTTTGCAAAGGAGTCTATGACTCAAAGGATTGTAATTCCGATTCTCTTCAATAAAAATAAAAAAATGTGATGTCACTGACGTCCACCTGCTCACTGCCACCTGCTGTTAGCGCCAGTCACCATTTACCTCATTTACATGTGCACTGTAACCCAGTTCAAACTCTGAAAAAATGGGGATTAAAGAAAAAATCATGATTTACAGATGCTTGTAAACCCAATTGCTGCACTAACCACATTGCTTTTGAAATTGTAATTAAAGTACGTGGTTTATAGGAATTGACATGGACACTGGTTTTTGATTTTCACCGGAAAACCTGGTAAAATTTCAGAATTTGGACTGCCTGCGCATAAGTAAAAACAAAGAATTTCACAGAATTTGCCATTTTATACCACACCTGTAAATCTACAGAACTTCTATTGTTCTTATAATTTGTTCCTGTACTGTTTTCAGTTTGTTTCATTTAATGCACTGTATATTAAGCCTTCTTTTATTTTGATTATTTATACACATACTAAGAGAATGATAACGGAATTCTGTTAAAATCTGGAAACTAGACTAACAGTCACTGATGCAGTTCCCAGAATTTCACGTCTTGAAAACCGAATTTAATTTCTTGAATTACTGTGAATTGATGCCTGTAGAACCTGAATGTGCTCTGCATATAGATGGCATCAGTTGCCCGATCATTCCTGGACGCATGTGCCTTTAATTAATCCTCCCTTGCCAACACACAACAGCAAGTACTGAGCATCCTCACATTAATTGTGTATCCATTGCCAGTATTCCAGAGACGTGCATGTAAACTGAATCATGTCTCTGGAATCGGAATGAGCTGCTCATGTATACTGAACAGCATTGCAGCCAGAACTACCAGCACTGATCTCTGTTTCTCAGTCACATCGCACATGTAAGTAATTTTGTAGCAGCAACAGGCAACAATACTCTGGCTGGTAGGATGAGTGAGTGAGTGAGTGACTGGGATATGGTATGTGGTAGCAGTGTTGTGGGTCAGCATATAGGAGGCACAGGCAGCAAGCCAACTTGCTCACAAAAGATTAAGAAGGCCATCCCATGGCCTCAAGCATTCACTGGGGTCAGGGGGACAGGCCAGATGGGTGGCTGCGTTGTCTGTTGGATGGAAGCAGTTCACAGTGGGGCGAGAGATGAGGTGGGTTGTGTCATACTGCCATAAATGTTGAGCCCCTTCTGCTGCTGTCTGTCTGCTTCGTATCACGTGACCATCCTCTGTGTGTGGTGTAGCTGTCAGGGACTCGGGTTGGCATCGTTCATCAGTAGGATGGGCTGAGAAGGGATGCCAGTGGGTCCATTGGGAACTGGGTTGGACTCATTCAACACTTAGCAGAAGCAAGCAGAGAAAAGTGGTGGAGTCAGGCAGCTGGAGGGACAAGACAACGGGTTTGTTATCCTTACTGAGATTGCGGGTTTAAATGGCTTTTTTAAATGCAGGATGCCACAGCTAAGCTTTATTTGATCTTTTTATTTCAGTAATTTGAACTGGTTGCATAATTAACCCTACAGCTACAGTGGTCTGCCTATCTGAAACTGGTGACCAATGCCAGCTACTGTATATTTTTTGGGGAAAATTACTTTCTGTGGCTATGGTCCACCAGAGCTCACAGGACAACATTCTAAATGTTGTATGATATTGGCAATTGCAACCTGTCTTTATTTGGTTTAAACTCATGTTAAATATGTGGGTACTGCATTTAAAAACCACAAAGTTAATTATAAAGCAACTCTGTACTATAATTAAAATCTTAAAAACACTAGATTTACACCAAGTATGTTTTTACTTTGTTTACTAGGGTGTTTTTTATGTTCCCGTGCTGTTGATCCACTAGATGTTGTAGATAATGCAGCTCTTATTTCATGGAGTCTATCAAAATGCATCTAATCTTTCCCTGCTAACCACACAGTTGCTGTTTTCTGACATCACTGTGTGTTGCCGTGGTGAACACTATGTTGTCATAAACTAATGTATTGTAAGGTTAACGGGGAGAGGCAAATGTTGATACAGACTTTTTAGATAGACTACCAAGATGTGCTGCAAATCTTGGAAAGGAACACTAAAATGAACTTACGTATTCAGTAGTAAATTGTAATAGTTGAATCATCTTATGTATGAAAGTACATGCTGAAGTGCAGAGCTGCTTTTTAACCATCAGTCTAGTTTCTTCTCTAATTTTGACCTACACATTTTTTCATTGCAAAGAGATTGTAATGCTGTAACATATTCAGTTGGATCTTCTGTATTCCAACTGATAACTGGAGGGTCTTCTCTTTGAAATGGTGCTGTGCATCTGTAAGGAAGAACAAGGTTGTGCTTTTCATCAGGAGACCAGAACTGACTTTCCTCCTTCAGACTTATAGCGATGCAATGCTTTAATTCTGGAGCATCAGGCTGTGTCTGACTTCCTGACTCGGTCTGGGTGTCGAGCTGGAAAGTGGGCAGTTGCAGTGCTAGTGTCTGTCTCCCCACCTGACAGTACTGCTGGTGCTGCACCCAAATGGGGAGGAAGATGACCTTGTGCCAGCTCAGCTTAATGCCTGCCGTGAAACAAACACTTGCACACTGAAACACTTAATCTGTAATTGTTCCCCTTAATGCACTGAGCAAGGGCATGGAGGGCTGGCAGCCTGGCCATGAGTCAAAAAGCACATAGCTTGGACAACCTTGACAACTTGCTGGGGATGTGGAAAATGCACAAAATAGGGTGACGTAGATACACTGCCACTTTGATGTTGGTCTCATTGGCATTAAAGCAGAAGGCTGCTGCTACAGTATATGAGAAGCACACTGTCACAGCTGTATAACTTGGCTTTTTACTGTTACTTAATTGTGTTGTTTCCTTCCCTCACTCATACTTCTGATGCATACTTTCTAACAATGGGGCCTATTCTCTAATGCAGGTGGGGTTGCATCACGGAAGCCCCTGCTACATAGCTCACGCATCCTCGGGAGTTCTGTGCATTAGCCGTATTTTTGAACACCGGCCAATGTGTGGCTCCTGTCTGCAGCCCCCCCCCCGGTGTGCAGGTAAGCAGGGGGCAGTCTGGTGTGGAGCTGGGGACCTGGGCAGGCAGCAAATAAGCTGCCCGCCCCGAGTCCCTTGCTGGATCCACTGCGCCCGTGGGCACCATGTTGGTGGTAGGCATGAATGCCTACAGCACAGGGGGCTGGGGGTCACCCAGATGATTGTCCCTCAGCCCTCCCAGTGTGCCCTGACATCAGGAGCGGGCTCAGTGTGGGGTCCATTGACCCCCACTATCTCTGCTGTGACCAGCGGCAGCATCCCAGGGGGGGGGCGTGTTACATTTACAGCTGCCTGCAGAAGGCATAGCCATTACCCCCCATGCACCGCACCTGCACCATCGTGCATGGTGTGGAGTGCAGACATGCCCCCCTGCACTGGCCCCCGGCCCACCCCCGCACGGAGCTACACATTTGTCTGCTGGGTTCAGGTGCACGGGGGGTGTAGTGACATCATGAATGCCACAAAGGAGGTGCAGTGGGTGCCGGCAGGTGTGAATGGGTGCAGGGTGGGCTATGCTCCGGGGGTTACGCGGCTGTGGGTTACGCGGCACACAGCCATTCCGCACCATTTGTGAATAGGGCCCATTAATGGTTAACCAGTGAATTGCTTTCCCAAAATACATATTTTGTCATGTGAGATGTCTGTATCAATATAGTCTTCTCTTTAGCATTGTATGCAGTATGTATGTATGTTTGTGTACATATAATGTGCACAAAATGTATATAATTTCCATATAGAAAGATGATGTGTGGCTATATGTCTGAGGATGTTACTATTTAGGTTTAGTGGTTTCTGAAAAGGCATGCAACATTGTGAATTTTAATTTAGGGACTCGCATTCCTGTAAGTAGAACAGCTGGCAGCCTCTTCTTGTATGTAGTAATAGTTATGAGGCTGAATCAAAAAAGGCCAGCATTTATCTGTGTCAGTAATGCCAATAATGTTAACATGACAATTCAGGGATCTGCACACTATGTGTTGCCTAAAGTAGCTAGTAAAGTCTCTTAGCAGTGCTTTGCACTGTTTCGTTTGTAGGAGTTTATACATTTGGGCTCACCTGGCAGTGAGATAGCAGGATGTGGATCGGTGGTGTGCTGAAAGAGACTATTTGTATACCTTAATCACTGTGTTAAGTTTGTGGACCAGAACAGACTGGTGGGGAGGGTGGTGTGGCCTAGACAAGTGGAAGGGTTTTACTGTATATGCAGTGAGGTGCTACCAAAGGTAATGTTGCCATCTTAGTGTGTAGGTGGCCTTTTAGTTTGATTTGCTGCAAAGTTCAACAAGTTGTAATACTGAATACTGAAATATATATCTAGAATAATACATGGGTGAGCGGGTGTAACCAGAATTTAACACACACCAAAGGTGTGAAATGCTGCATTTATAAAAGCATCCCATACCAAGGGTGCATGTACAGTTCTGGTTACACCCACCCACCCATGTCTTGTTTTTTATAATTACTTTTATGCCTTTTTAATGACTGTGGCAATTGTGTGACTAGTGATTGTACCACTCACAGCATAAGCTTGACTGACAGGGAGCAATTACACGCGGTTGTAATACAGTTTTACAAACTGGTTATCTGAGAATTTAATATATATACAGTGTGTGTGTGTGTGTGTAGTCTTCTGTAACTTTACAAGTAACATAATAACTACAGTTAGTAAATTAACAATAATTGCGTTTCAAGTAGGTGGGCACTGGGTGGGTCAGGCAGCTATGGCCTGTCCTGCTCAGGTAGCACACTGGCTTATGACCCAGCCAGTCTTCCCCTGGCTGTCACTGCTCCCCCACTCAATCCTCCCTCTCAGCACCCCCTTCCCAAAGGTAAAACTGACACTGGGGGTGCCCAATCTCTAGTGTTACCACCTCGTATATTATGGCCTGTAAAAATGAAAAACATTTATCACTGTCTGTTGCTGTCATCCCTTTAACTGTCCGCCCACCGGCCTCCCTCTCAACACCCACCACCACCGACACCCCCAGACATAAAACTGACACTGGGGGTGCCCATTCCCTTAGTGTCACTGTCGCCATCTGAAATAATGAAAAGCATCCCACATTGTTTTTTTTAACCCTGTAAAAAAGAAAACTGTCTATCGATGTCTGTTGTGCCATTAATCCCTCCACCCTTCCCTCCCCTCCCACTCAGTACTCATCACCTCATCCCCCCCAAGCCCAGACCCCACCTCATGACCAGGGTCAGTGGAATTACACAAAATATTTATTGAAGAGTTTCACCAGAAAAAAACACGCTGAGGAACAAGTTGCTAATTTCATGATGCATCCTAGGGGAGGGGGAGGAGGGGGCACCAAGCTTGGGGCACAGTTTCTTTAGGATGGCGTCAACATGGTCAGAAAAGTTTAGGTGTTGATCAAGCCAAACACCTAAATATCTGAAAGAGGTGGTATTGTCAAGTGTGGTCCCATCCAGGGTGTAGAAGGTAGCTAGGGAAGGAAGCCTAGAGAGTCTCTACCTTGTGCCAAAGGTCATGGAGACTGTTTTCTTGGCGTTCAGGAAGAACTGATGTGACTTAAACCAGTGCTGAACATTATTGAAGTCTAGCTGGAGGCTGGTGGATACATCAGAGGGAGAGTGGACAGAAGTGAACAAGACCGTGTCATCAGCATACATATGGATAGAGGAAGAGGAACATACTGATGGCAGGTCATATAGGACAATAGAAAATAAAAGTGGACCAAATACGGAGCCTTGAGGCACACCAGTTGAGATGGGCAGTGGCAAGGACTTAGAATCAGCTATTTTAACTGATTGAGTTCTTCCTACTAAGTAGGCTTTAAACCAGTTACAGGCCGACTGGGATAGGCCAGCTGAGGAGAGGGTCTCAAGAAGGAGGGTGTGGGAAACAGTGTCAAGCGCCTTGTCAAGTGCCTTGTCAAGGTCGGCAAAGGTGGCAGATGTGATATGACCACTATCCATGGCAGAAAGGATAGAGTCAGTAAGCCTAAGTAGGGAGGTGGTGGTGGAGTGGTTCTTCCAAAATCCCGACTGGAATGGAGTAAAAAAGGAAGAGTCATCCAGGAGGAAAGAGGATAACTGAGAGAGAACCAGGTGTTCCTGAAGTTTAGCCAGGGTAGGTAAAAGTGAGATGGGGCAATAGTTCCCTGGAGTAGAGGGGTCACCACCTTTAGGTAGAGGAGGAACAATGGCATGCTTCCAGGTATTAGAGACCGTGACAGTGAGGAAAGATAAGTTGAGTAGATTAGTTAGGGGATGGAGATAGGAGGGACAGAAAAGTAGAGTAGCTTGGGGTCCAGGCCATCAGGCGAGTTGCCTTTTGTAGGGTTTAGAGAGAGAAGCGCATGTAGGGTGTCATGTGGAGAGATGGGAGAAAAGGAGAAACTCATGGCTGGCAGTTGTGGGGAGGGGGTTTGGGTAGGTGTAGCTTAGGATGTATGTGGCGAAGACAGAGAGGTTAGCAGAGCTGATGCACAGGTTGTAAAATAGGAATTAAATTCTGCCGCTACAGCAGGGTGTTCGACTATGGGCTGGTTGTTCATTTTGATGACAGGAGGTGGTGGATTATTTTGGGGGGAGAAGAGAGAATGGACCACCTTCCAGAACTTAGGTTATTTATATCTGAGTTGAAAGTTGATTTGAAATATTCTGCTTTGGCAAGCCAGATGACCTTAGTGCAGGAGTTTCTGAGTGAGCGGTAGATTTTATTTATTTATTTATTTATTTTTTATTTAGCTTTTGTTAACCGGGTAAGTGCACTAGACAAATCCTGCCTATTTTCAGGCATGACCCGGGGGAGGGGGATACAGATGAATGCCAACTGACCTTGAACCAGATTAAGCTGTTAGTGGTATTTTTAGTGAATGAGGGAAATTTGGCCAGGACACCGGGGAAATTCCCCTACTCTTTTCGATAAGTGCCATGGGATCTTTAACATCCACCTGAACTACCACCAATCCAGGCAGATGGGACCTCGGTTTAACGTCTCATCCGAAAGATGGCACCTCAGAAGTGCAGCACCCCTCTCATGCTGCACTACAGTGTCAGTACTGGGATATTAACCCAAGTGCCCGATTATAGAGAGATCTTGAGGAAATTTGGTGGATTTGTGGGTCTTCCAGGCTTGGTCTCAAGCATGTTGGCAGGCCAGTAGCTCAGGAGTAATACAGGGGAGGTGAGAACCCCGAATTCTCACTTGCCTTAATAGAGCATGTTTGTTCCAGATACAGAGGAGGGTGTCTTTGAAATATGCTAAAGCATGATCTATGGACTGCGCAGAGGCTATCGGAGTCCAGTTAGCATTGGTGATGTTGTGGTGGAGCGGAGCAAGGTCCAGGGAGTTGTAGGATCAGATAGTAAGGAGTTTGTGGGGAGCCTTAGGTCTATGGACTTTTCTAACTAGGTAGATCATGTGATGATCACTGAGTGCATCTGATAATAAGCCCGATTGGACAATCCTGTGAGGGTGGGAGGTGAGGGCCCAGTCTAAGAGAGTGTGGTTTAGTGTTCTGTGATTTAAATCGGTGGGTTCAGTAATTGGGACAAGTTGAGGGCAGTAATGTCAGCAAGTGGGTTACCTTGGGAGGGTGACAGCCAGTTCAGGTTGGGGTCACCTAACAAATAAAGCTCGCCAGAAGAAGAAAAGGACCTTATTTTGGTAACTAGATCAGTGGCTGTGGAGTGGTGTAAACCTGGCCCGGCAATAAACCTCTGCAATAAAAATTGGCACAGAAAAGAGGAGGGATAGTTGAGGGACGAGTGCTTCATAGGCATCTGGGATTGAAGTGGACAGGACCGTTGAGATTTGGAGTCGGGAGGAGGAGTAGATAGCTATGCCCTCTCCCTTGCCAACTCGATCTTGGTGGGTAATTGTTAAAGATGCATCAGAGACTTTGTTAGTTAGCCAGGTCTCTGATAAAATAAGGATGTCAAAAGTGAGGGAACTAACTTGAGGGAGTGGGAGATCGAATTTAGAAAGGAGACTACAAATGTTAAGGTAGAGGATTTTTAGGCCATGAAAGAGGGTCAAAGGGGAGGCTAGGGAGGTGGAGGAGGGGAGGGGGGAGGAGGATAGGACAGGGGAAATTGCCACTGTAGGGCCTGGGTTGGAATTAATATCACCAGCAGAGAGAAGTAGGAGGGGAGATAATAATAAGATGCATCTTGATGCTTTTGTACCAGGGATGGGTGGTGGAAAAAGGAGAGTGGTGTGATAGGATGGTGCTATGGGCGTGTAGAAATTTAGGAAAGGTGAGACTAGCAAGAGAGTAAGGTACGAAAGTAAGAGAAGAAGATGGCTGTAAGGGAGAGTGGGTCCAGGATAAATTAGGAGTGATGAGGGCTATAGCAAGGCTGTGCCAGAGTTGGATTATAACTGGGGGTCTATCAGCAGGAGTCTGGCAAGATGAAAGTGTGATGGGGGGTGCAAGTGACAGCAGGGTTGCAAATAGAAGAAGGAGGTGTAGGGTGGAGAACCAAGAATAAATCATCTTGGACTGTGCAGTGTTATGTAGGGAGTTTCAGTAAAACAGACGAGTGAAGACGAGTTCTTGCTCCTTAAAGAGGCACTGTCAGCTTTGTCCCTCCGTTTTTAGTCACATGTGAGCAGCGTGCCTCGTGGCACACACCTATTAAGGAATGACTCTAGTATGCCCCTGTACATCTGAAACTTAATCCATTGTGGCCCATTTTGTTAATATTTTAATTATTAGTTGGTCACTTGGTCCGGCGTTAACTCACCCACCAACGAAGCATATCTTGGGTGAGAGGCGTCTGCCATGGCGCGATCCTGAAGTCTTTTTGGCATGCAAAGTGAAAAATACAGTTGCACCTCTACATTGTGGTATTATGAACTGTTCGTGGTCTATAAGATAAAAAAACGAGCACCGAAAGTACTGCAAATTACTTTTGTAAACCGGGGGGCCGAAATCTCGCATGTGCAAGCAAGCACGAGATCTTCATGCCACTTTTGCGCATGGGCGGAATTTTGGCCCCTCGGTTTACAAAAGTAATTTGCAGTACTTTCAGTGCTCAGTTTTTTATCGTATACACCACGAACAGTTCATAATACCACAATGTAGAGGCGTAACTGGATTTTTTCACTTTGCATGCCAAAAACGACTGGATCGGGCAATATGGTAGACGCTGCCGGTCTCACCCAAGATATGCTTCCGTTGGTGGGTGAGTTAACGCCGGACCGAGTGGACCAACTAATAATTCAAATTTAACAAAACTGGCACAATGGATTAAGTTTCAGATGCACAGGGCATACTAGAGTCATTCCTTAGGTGTGTGCCACGTGGCACAGTGCTTACATGTGACTAGAAACGGAGGGGCAAAGCTGACAGTGCCCCTTTAAGGTTAAGGAGAAAGTAGTGCTCAAGGGAGGCCACTAGTGGATGGACCTTGCAACAAAAAAGTGGTGTTTAAGCAACTAGAATATAGAGGGAAAGTGCTAGGCAAGGCGGGGGAGGGGTGGAGGTTCAATGACAGCAAAAGCATGAAAAAAGTAACACTGTTAGGATGACTAAGAGGAAAGAGCAACAGCTGGCAGTGGGGCAGAGCTTTGGAAGGGCATGGGTTCAAGACTTGCAGGAGGTTAGGGAAAGGACTGCTAAAGCGAAGATTGGGAATTACTAAGGGTTGCAGGAAGAGCTTGCTGAAAAAGCTTGTAGGCGACAAACAATAACAAAAGGTCTACTTATGTTAATGAGGGGGATGGAAGGTATTCAGAGCTTAACAGCGCAACCTAGTGGAAAAGCTGTATGAGGAGCAGATGGGAAACTGTCCTGATTGGTTAAACAGTTAATAAAGCTAGCACCAATCCTGGGTGGGCTACTGCAAGTCTGCAGATGAGTAATGATGGAGGGAGGACCTCTATACCTTCTAGCAGCTCCTTGTAGCAAACTTCCCAGCTGGGGTGCTGTAGGTGGGGATGTATGTAAGCTGGCAGCTTCTAGCAGCTCCTTGTAGCAGGCTTCCCAGCTGGGGTGAAGTAGGTGGGGATGTATCTAAGCTGGCAGCTTCTCGCAGCTCCTTGTAGCAGGCTTCCCAGCTGGGGTGCAAATCTGGCCTGAAAGGCAAATTCGGAATTACTTGGTAAAATCATCTTTTGGGTGAGATTTCAAAATTTTCACTGCTCTTGTTCATGAGGTGGGGTTAAGACCTCATAATATTTGCAAGTCAAAGGTTCAACGTGTATGTACAGATGCAAATGTTGAGACAGGGTTGCAGCTGCAACATACATTATGAACATCTTTTATGACAATACTTTTAGGTTTGGTGGGTCATTATTTGTAAACCGTTGTTAAAAATTAATACTCTGGGAATGAATGAGAACTGGAACACAAGCATCTCGTCTACCAGGACTGCTCAGAGATGTTATTTAGCTTCTACGTAAGGCACAAAGTGCACCACAAAGCATCTAGTACCCCAAGCCTCCTACACCAGTGGCGAACATCCGGCATTGACAAATGCTTGTTTGTTATGTTTTTCTGGTTGGCCTTTACGTCTAGTCTGCCATGGCAGCAAACGCCCAAAAGAATCCCTAATTTTAGGTGGGATTCTGGAGTTATTCAACTGCCTTAACAGAAAGAGTGCTACTGTTGGGGGTCTATTCTCAAAAATAATACTAGCTTGAAACTGTATTTCAATAATCTAGTTATAAAACTGTTTCCTAGACATATCAATCATGTTGGGGACTGTAATTTTCCAGATTCTAATTTTGCTGAAGGGACGGTTCCTAAGGCTTTGGCTACTCCTGCACTCCATACTGTCAGCCAACCTAGACGCAGTTAAGTAAGCCAGGGAGCCCAGATTTTAATGCCAGAAACAAGCAAGGGCCTGAGGTTACAATAAAAAAATATAGAGTAAAAGAAAACTATGGGATTAACCATGTTTAAGCACCTTGTTTTATTGGAAGATACATAATATTTCGCTTGACTGGGTTTAACTGGCTTCCCCAGACAGCCTGAAAGAAGACACTCGGAAGGGAGGTTTCTAATGCTGCAGGCGTAGGAATTATCTGACTAATGTATAAAAATAAAGGGATTAAATAGGTTTTTATCAAGTATAGCCTCTTTTTCTTACTCATTTTCCGTTGGTTCCAGTAGGCCACCTTCTTCCTCTCCTCAGTTTTAGTCTCCCAATTTAATAACACCAGATCTTACTTCGAGAGGGCTCTTGCAGTAGGTACTTACATATAGGACTGACGCTGGCCGGCAGCAGGACCCCATGGAAAAATTTCTAGCTAGCAGTCCCTGGAGAAAGACCGCCCCCACGTCAGGTGACCGGCGTCATGCGACGTCGGTATAAAGGGGCGGTCCCGGACGCCCACCTTCCAGTTCTTTCCCTCCGTTAGCTCATGCAGCGCCTCGCGGTAAAGTTCGTGCTTCGTCAGCCCTGTCTTTCGTCATTTTTTTACCGAAAATTAGTTATTCTTTTCAATCGTCAGGTACATCGTCGGTGTATGTCGTCCCCTACACCCTTCGAGCACAAAAACAAGTGCGACTCGTGCGGCGCCCAACTGCCACACAAGGACAGCCATTCCCTGTGCCTTTTCTGCCTAGGCCCCGATCACCCGGTTGATAAATGCCAGCATTACCTCAACTTCAACGCGGCTACCTGTAAACAGCACCAACAGTCCCTGGAAGCCCATCTCCTTAAGAAAAAGATGTCTTCTATGGAAAAAGAATTGAAAAAGTTGAGGCAGGCGTCCACTTCCCCGGAAGGACATCGGAAAAAGAAGGACAAGGAGAGGCACCGGGAGAAGTCCTCCTCTACCACGTCTCCCGCTGGAGTTGCGGCCCAGGTAACATCCCCTCTGGGGGACCATTCGACGGCAGCCTCCAAGGGTTTGGAGGAGGTGTTGGCCCACCCATCTGGCTCGCGCTCGGGCCTTGCGGGTGCCTCTGGGCGAATGGAGGCCTCTGCCCCCGGTTCGGCCGCAGGTTTGCGGCCTACTGGTGTGGGCGACTCCTCTTAGCCGGACGTCGGCTCCTCTGACATCCGATGCTGGAGAGGGTCAATAACACGCCGACTCCTTCGTGTGCACGACCACACTTCCCTATTGGACCGGCTGCCCCTCCTCTTGGCCCGCCCCAGTGAGGGCTCCCGTAGCCGGACGCCGCCCTTCGCGCCTCGCCGAACTGATCCCCAAGTCACATGTTGGCTCCTCCGATGCGCGTCGGGCGACAGAACTGATGACGGACCCCCACATCCGCTCGTAGTCGGCTCTCCGCAGCCCTCGCTGCCGCCTGGGGAGCCTGACCACCCCAGCCTGACCCAGGGATTTCTCCTCCTTCCCCGGTGACGGGGATCTTCTGCCTCTGTCAGACCCTCCTCCAATGGAACCCGGATCTGGCGTGCGCTCCCTGGACGCCGGCACCTCTGATGCCGGTACCTCCAGGCGCGGTTCCGCGGCGCCGCAGGGATGTCTCCTCTGTCGGGCCTCCACCCCCAGGCCCATTAACGAGGATCCGCCGACCGGGCCGTCTGCTCCGGCAGCTCCCCCGGCTCCTGGATACCCACCGTCTTATCTGACACTGTCGTACCCAGGACCACAGTATCCAGCGCCGCAGTACCCGACGCCGGTTCCTCCGACGCCGCAGTACCCAACGCCACATTAACCGACGCTGGGTTTCCCGCAGCTGGGTTACAGATACTCTCCTTAAGGGTACAACCCGTACACCTTTCCCCCTCCTCCTCCACCTCCACCGCGCCCCCAGCCGCCGGTGGATCTGCAGGAGACTCTGGCCTCTTGGTGGGCTGAGGCCAAGGCTCAGCTCACCAAGGAGGTGGAGATCTGCCTTATGACGACGGTGCCGCCCCCGGCTCCCGTACGTCCAAGACGGCACACTCCCTCACCGCCTCCAGACTCCAGGGCTCTTCCCTCTGGATCCAGAGAGGGGCAGGATACGTGTTCACGGGTACCACCCAAGGAACCGGTTCCTCCCCGTAGTCGCGTGAGGTAGTCTTATTCTTCTTCTGCTTCTTCTTCTTCCCTCTCGGATTCTTCCGATGGATGTTCCGAGAGAGACGACGAGCCCCGCTCTCTGTCTAAGCCCCGGCTGAGGACCCCTCCAAAGTCTCCTCCGGAGGATCCTTCCTTCACGGAGTTGCTTAGAAAATCCAGGAAATTCACCACTGGCGCTCCTTGGAACCATATCCCCAGCGTCTAAAACTCACCAAGCATCTGGACCTGCCTGTGACAGCTCCAACCTTAGTGCCACCCTGGATCGAGCCTCACGCCCACCTTGTTATCACGATTTGGAAACAACCATCGGCGTTAGCCCAACTTCCCAGGAAGTCCAACTGGCTATACCAGGCTCCCGAGGGTGTAGACTATCTTGACACTCTCACCCTCATGCCGATTCAGTTATGATTAGCGCCGCTCACGGCAGATCGGCACATCTAAAGCATCTGAGCTCATCTCCTCTGGATAAAGAATCTTGCCTCCTGGAGCAGTATGGAAGAAAGATTTATGCCTCTTCCACACTGGGAATTCGGACCCTGAATTACGTCGCCCACATGGGGGATTACCAGAAGGCCATCCTTACCCAGGTGGAATCCAAACTAGACTCCTTACCTGACTCTCAAGTCAAACAGGAGCTAGCAGATCTTGTCCGTTCTGCTCATTCGGCCAGTCGCCACATTTTACGGGTGACATACGATGCAGTGGACACTGCTGGGCGGAGCTCCGCTTTCGCCATAAGCCTACGGCGTCATGCCTGGTTCACTTGTCAGGTTTGGTCCCGAGGTGCAATCCACCATTCAAGAGGCACCTTTCAGGGGATCGGTGCTTTTTGGGGTGATGTCAAAGACATCATCACCGACTTGCAAGAGAAGGGGACGGCCCTGAAATCCGTGGATTCCATGTACCGTCCCCATCCTCAGCAGCGCTGTCCTTTTCGCAGACGGACTTGGCCTCAAGCGAAACCCCAAGGAAGGCAGGCCACTAAAAGTCGGGCCCCTGCAGCTGCCAGGCCGCCTCCGCCCAAAAAAGCAGTAGGTGCCTCAGCTGCAGCACTGCCCCACACCACCTGACTCCTTCCCTCTCCCACCGCCTCTGGATCCACTGGAGGAACCAGTAGGAGGGAGATTTTCCCTCCACCTTCCAGGTTGGGAGAGGATAACCACGGATTCTTGGGTGCTCCAGCTTATAGCGGAGGGGCACTCCATAGAGTCTCTTCAGAAACCACCCCGTCACCCTCCTCAGAAGTCATCATACTCCAGAGATCATCTTCCCTTAGTCCAGGAAGGAATCTCGGCCCTTCTTGCGAAGCAGGCGATAGAACCTGTTCCCCTTCATCTTCGGGGGATGAGTTACTATTCTCATTTCTTCCTGGTCCCAAAGAAGACGGGAGATCTCAGACCCATTCTAGATCTCAGCTCCTTGAACCTTTATGTGGAATACAAAAGGTTCAGGATGCTCTCTCTGCAGAGTCTTCTGCCCCTTCTTCGGCCGGGTCAATGGCTTTGTGTGCTGGATATGCAGGATGCCTATCTGCACATTCCCATTCGCCTTTCTCATCGCAAGTATCTTCATTTTGCGTTTCAGGGGGACCACTACCAATTCAGGGCACTCCCATTTGGTCTTTCCTCGGCGCCCTGAGTATTTACCAAATGCCTCGCTGTGGTAGCGGCCCACCTGCGTACAATGGGAGTACAGGTGTTTCCTTACCTAGACGACTGGCTCCTGGCGGCCTCATCCAGGGAGGAACTCCTGCATTTTCTCTTCCTCACCCAGCAGGTTTTTACTGGCCTGGGTACACCATCAACCATTCCAAGTCCCATCTGGACCCTCCCAGAGGCTACAGTTCATCAGGGCTGTCCTCGATATGACAGTGAGCAAGGCCTTCCTGCCTCCAGACAGGCGGCCTCTTCAATCCCAGATTTCCCTGCTATCAGAAAGCAGGAGGGTTCCGGCGAGGTCAGTCCTCTGTCTTCTGGGGCTCATGGCAGCCGCTATTCTGACGGTCCCCCGAGCTCGACTCCACATGAGGATCTCTCAGTGGACTCTTCACTCCCAGTGGGACCAACTTGTAGATGACCTAGATCAACTAGTTCTGATCTCCTCGCCGATGGCACGGGACTTGCACTGGTGGATGATTCGAGAGAATCTATTTCGGGGGGTCCCCTTCTTTCATCCTCCCCCCTCTCAGACTCTGACCACGGACGCATCAGGCGAGGGTTGGGGAGCCCATGTGGGCCCTAATCGGACCCAAGGCTTATGGTCCAGTCTGGAACTAGCTCTCCACATCAACGTGCTCGAGCTTCGAGCTGTGCTATATGCTCTCCAACCCTTCACCAATACATTCTTCCTGGCCACCTACCCGTCCAGACGGACAACATGTGCGTGGTGTGGTACATCAACAAGCAAGGAGGAACTCGTTCCTACCCTCTATGCAGGGAAGCTATGAGGGTTTGGGATTGGGCAACTCATCACAACCTTCACCTCATGGCGATTCATGTTCCAGGAGTCGACAACACCCTGGCAGACAAACTAAGCCGCTCCTCTGCCCAGGCACATGAGTGGGAATTGGATCAAAAGGTGCTCGACAATATCTTTCAGCTTTGGGGACTCCACAGGTAGACCTCTTTGTCTCCCCCCGAAAACGCAAAACTTCCCAGCTTTTGCTCGCTCGCTTCAAAGCGAGGCACTTTCTGGAGTGACGCTCTGTGTCTAGACTGGAAGGACAGATTCGTCTATGCCTTTCCCCTAATTCCTCTGATCCCAAGAGTTTTGCAGAAGCTCTCCACAGAAGGAGCGAGAATGATTCTGATCGCTTCTTTCTGGCCCAGGCAAATCTGGTTCTCTCTTCTACAACAATACTCAGAAATTCCTCCTCTTCCTCTTCCTTTATCTCGAGGTTTGCTGACCCAGGATCAGGGGACCATGGTCCATCCAGGTCTCAAGTCCCTTCAACTTCATGCATGGCTCCTGCAGACCTAGCTCAGTCCCATTTTGGTGTCTCTCCAAAAGTGGCGGAGATTTTGGTGGAGGCTAGAAAACCCTCCACTAGGTCCACCTATGCCATGAAATGGAAGAGATTCTCCATTTGGGCCGCCCCTAGGAATGTGGAGCCATTCTCCTGTTCAAGTGGCTGTTCTGCTGGATTACTTACGTCATCTCTTCGACCTGGGTCTCAGCCATTCCTCCTTGAAGGTGCACATGGCTGCTATTTCAGCCTACCATGCTCCTTTCGCAGATAAAGCTTTTGCCCAACTGGAGGTCTCTAAGACCTTTCTCAGAGGGGTTCTTCATCTGAGGCGCCCCATCTGAACTCCTGCTCCCCCTTGGAACTTGAACTTTGTTCTCGAGAAACTTACTCTTCCTCCCTTCGAACCTGCAGCTTCTGCAGATCTGAAGTTTCTGTCATGAAAGGCGCTCTTCTTGGTGGCCATCACTTTGGCTCAAAGAATTTCCGAGCTCCAGGCCCTTATGTGTAAAATCCCCTATTTGATTTTTCACAAAGAACGAGTTGCCCTTCGCACGAATCCTAAGTTTCTACCTAAAGTAGTAGCAGAGTCTACCTTAAATCAGTCCATAGAGTTACCTGCCTTTTTCACACAGTACTCCAATCAAGGGGAATATTTACTCCATACCATGGATGTTCATCGGATTCTGAGATACTACACCAGCAGGACAAAGGATCTCAGAAAGACTGATCAGTTGTTCGTCTCTTTTGCTCACAAAAGGGAAGGCAATGCTGTTTCCAAGCAATGCCTGTCAAAGTGGTTGGCTCATTGCATCACTTTCTGTTATGACAAGTACAACAAGACCCTTCCGGGTCAAGTCAGAGGTCATTCCACTCGAGGAGTAGCAGCCTCTGCGGCTTGTTTCAAGAATGTGTCTGCGGCAGACATCTGTGCTGCCGCCACCTGGACTTCGGTCCATTCCTTTACGAAACACTACAGTTTGGACATTGCCTCTCGTCGTAGAGCAGGCTTCGAGCTAGCTGTTTTGCAAGGCCTCCTGTCTTGAGGCCTTCAAGGCTACTGCTTCTTTCTGGAGTAGTTCCCTCCTCCAGGTGCCTCTTATTTGTTCCAGACTGCTTGGGTTCAGTCCTATATGTAATTACCTACTGCAGAGCCCTCTCAAAGTAAGATAGTACGGTACGTAAGAACTACGTAACAGTAGATCTTGAGAGGCTCTTGCAGTATTACCTCCCTCCTCCTTCCCCTAGGCTTTTTCAGCTTCTTTCCAGAAATGGAAACATCTGCTTCTCTCTCGTCCGGGCCTTCTGGGTCTGTGGCGGGAAAGAACTGGGCGGGTGTCAGGACCACCCATTATACCGATATGCATGGCGCTTCAGTCACCACAACTTGGGCGGTCCCTCGCCAGACTGCTAGCTAGAATTCTTTTCTGTGGGTCCTGCCGCCGCGCCGTCCTATATGTAATTACCTACTGCAAGAGCCTCTCTCGAAGATCTACTGTTACGGTAAGTTCTTACGTAACTGTACTTTCTCCAGAGACAAATTTAACCCATGTGATACTCAGGGAATCTTCTAGAATCTTGAGTCCCACAACCAAGGCAGGGTGTGGAGAAACCCCTTAGATACCGCCCTGTGCATTTTGTAAGGTTCAAGTAGGATCTTGAGAACAACCTATAGCTGCGAAACCAGTGAATGGCTTGGGTCACTGATGTGGTGTTCCAGACCATAAGCCAGATATCATTTGCATAAGCTATTATTTTTCCTGTGACAATCCTTTCTTCATTTTGTAGTAGGAAACCCTGAGGATCCTGTTCTATTTTCTGCAGGATAGGATTCAAACACAAAATATATAAAATAGGACTCGGGTGGGGCGGGGGGCACCCTTGCCTAACTCCTTTCAGAATTTTACGTACCATCCCAAGCCATCCATTTAATACTGGTATGACAAAGGTATTATTGTAAAAACTTTGAATCCAAGTACTAAAGGTCTTGGGGAACCCATATTTGTTTAACACAAACTGTAAGTATTCATGTGAAACCCAGTCGAAAGCTTTACATTGGTCAAGGGAGAATAAAAACCTTTCCATGCTGTCAATATAACCCTTCTCCACTAATTCCCATAACAACAATAAATGATCTTATATTGCCCTGTCTTGGACTGAGCAAGCCTAGGATGGGGCTATAAGATACTCTACTACTTGGTTCAGTCCAGCAGTTAGAATTTTGGGCTAAAATGTTTAAATCAGTGTTAATTAAACAAATTGGTCTCCAATTGGAGAGATTCTTTTTGTCACCTTTTTTGTTCAACAAGATTAAAAGTCCTTCATGTATAGTAGGAGTTATGATCTCTTGTCAGAACATAAAATTATACACTTGTACCAGTTCCTCAGCTATAGCAGGAGCAATGTATCTGTATAATTCAGAGGGGAGACCATCACACCCTGGGGCAGTATAAGAGTTTAAGAACCTGATAGCTGCTTCTGGTTCCCTAGTAGTAGTCTGGACAATGAGTAATGAAGCCCAGTGTTCTGGTACCTGAGGAAGCTGCAGGTATGAAAAGAAATCTTCTCTTCTGGAAACAGAAGTGAAGCTAGGCCCAAAGGCTGTCTGTACATATTCTGTGCCTACAGACAGAATTTTATATGAACCTGTATGTATTTGTCCTTGAGGATCACAAATCTGTGGGATGGTTTTCTTCTTTATTCTTTTTTTACAGTTTTCGTAGGAGCACATTTGAAGTCCGCCCCCCCCCCCCGTATGCCGAAGTGCTGTTCTTTTTGCATGCAAGATAATTGTTTTAAATGGAACTGCATCATACTTTGTTTTACTGCATGTATATGAGCACTGTAATCATGTCCAGTTTCTGCCAACAAAGATACTTTTTGCAGGTGATGCCTCTGAGGCAAATACTGAAAATATTCAGATGTGGCTTGTCTCTGTCCATGTTGTTGAAAACAATGTTGTATTTCCCTTTTTGGATCCTCCCACCAATGCACATGGTCATTAGAAAGGATAATTACATTTTTCTGGGCTGCAATCAGTTCCCCTAAATAATTCTGAATGAAGGGCTCAGGGAGCAGCAAGGCATTTAGTTTCCAAGTCCTATGTCCAAAAGTGTCTGGAAACATCCTCTATGGTTATTGATACCATTCTATGGTCAGAAATTCTATGGAAGTGACAGATACTTGCTGAATTGGTATGTGAGAAAGTAAAAACAGAAAGTCAGTTTTGGTAGATAGGTGACCTTTTATAGAAGATAGGATCTATTTTCTTTATATGTTTAAAGTATACATCTGATAACCCAGATGATTGAACAAGTTTGTGCAAGAAGGACATATCACAAAAAACATTCTCTTGGTTTGTGCACCCCGGTCCAAAGTAGATAGCCCATAGTTAAAATCACCATGGATTATGATAGATTTTGTGGCAAATACTCAAGGTTTAAAGAGATTCAAAAGCTATATTCTTGTGATTTTGTATTGAGGTGCATAAATATTCACAAACCTATATACTTTACATTAGATTTGGCATCCTGTATCGGGACCTGTCCAGTGGCAAGATCTATAAATTCAGTTCTTCCACCTCACGAGCATTGACAAGTATACTTACTCCCTATGCATGGTTCATTACCCGATGACCAGTAAGAGGGGCCTACATGCCAAGATTTCCTAGCTAAGGAGATCTCTGAGATCATATGTATCCTGGTATCCAAAAGGAGAGAGCCATTACTCTCTTTTTAACATTCTTGATGCTATTCAACATTGGCAGTTGCAAAAGTAATATTAGAATAGGTCATAAGGGCACAAAGATAGAAAAATAGGGCCCCCATTGGTCACTTATTTCTTTTTTCACGCACACCCTCTTTTAGTCCTACTTTTCTGTTTTTTTTTTTTTTTTTTTTACAGAATGCAGCAGCAGTTTGTTCCTCTGCCTGAAAGGAAGGTTCAGGTTGTAAAGACAGAACCAAAAAGGCATCCAAGTCCTCCTCAGTCTCACCCCATTGTCTGGTTGATTGCAGAACTTCATATCTGTGACATATGGATACCAAATCAGTTTTTAGCACCTTAAGTTTAGGTTGGTTCCAAATCTTCCGTCAAGTGACCATTCTGAGCTTGCTGGTTTTTTTTTTCCAATTGTTTAACCAGGAGTGGCACACTAAACTAAAAGCTTGTTTACAGGTGTGACCTGGGAGCACAGGGAAGTTAAGTGACTTGCTCAGGGTCACACAGTATGCAAGTGGGGGCTGTGGGATTCAAACCAAGGTCTCCAGATTTGCAGTGCAGATCCTTAAACCACTGTACTGTATTGCCTTCTCTGGTTTCTGGAGTAGAAGGTGGGGGCATCACATCCATCGGTGTCTCCAGAGTACTGGACTCTGCAACATCAGAAACATAGAATTTGACGACAGGTAAGGACCACTTGACCCATCTAGTCTTACAATTTTTCCTAACTTACAGTATCATTGCAGACCCTGCTTGATCTCCGTCTCTTTTTCTCCCCCTTCCCTGCCTTTCCACTAAGATTCCCTTGTACCTATCCCATGCATACTTGAAAGCCACCACTGTTTTCACCCCTTCGACCACCACTGGAAGGCTGTTCCAGGAATCCATCACTCTTTCTGTGAAGAAGTACTTCCTCACATCTCTTCTGAATCTACCCCTCCTCCAGCTTCATAGCATATCACCTTATTCTTGAGCACCTTTTTTCTGAAAAATACTTCCCTCCTGTTCCCTGTTTACCCCACAAGGTATTTAAAGTTCTCTGTCATATTCCTCCTCTTTTCCAGGGTGTACATATTGAGGTTCTTCGGTCTCTCCTCATAGGGCTTTTGATGCAGACTCTGCTCCATTTTAATTGCCCTCTTCTGGATCACCTCCACTCTGCCTGTGTCCTTCTGGAGATGTGGTCTCCAGAACTGGACACAGTACTCTAGGTGGGGTCTTACCAGCCATCTGTACAGAGGCAACACCACCTCCATCGTTCTGCTGGTGATACTCCTCCATATGCACCCCAACATCCCACTAGCCCTCCTGACTGCTGTATCACACTGTCTGGCTGCCTTTAGGTCATCAGATATGATTACTTCCAGGTCCTTTGCCTGCTTGGGGGTCCTCACTACCACTCCACCCTTTTTGTACTCTGCCTCTGGGTTTCTGTGCCGTAAGTGCATTATTTTGCACTTTTCCACATTTTAACCCAGCAGCCTTACTCTTGACTACTCCTCAAGTTTTCTCAGGCTTTGCTCATCCTTTCCACATCCACCGGAGGGTCCACCCTATTGCAGATTTTGGTGTCACCTGCAAAGAGGCATACCTTCCCTTTCAGCTCCTCTGCAATGTCACTGAGAAGAATCTTCGGCATGAACTGATGTGGGAGGTGCATTAGACGGTTCTTGCTGACTACCATCCTGCAAATCAGGAGAGGAGGGAAGAGGGGAGGTAGTAGCTACATCTGAGTGAGAGAATGATTCTGTTGGGGGGGGAAGAAGCAGAATTTATGGAACTCAGGTGTGGTGCCAAAGGGTAGGTGCTTGTCTTGGCTGCTGTTTTCTGGTGGTAGGTGAAGTCCCAGTAGTTTTGGCTTCTGTTTGTAATTTTTGAGCTAGAGTCACAAAAAGGCTTTGATCTGCCTGATTGTCTTGATATGGATGGCTGTGTGCAGTCCATGGGCAGCTTTGGTTAGAATGGCCCTTTTCGTTGCATAAATTGCATCTGAGATGATTCACACAGTGCAGACTAACATGCTCAGTCTTGTAACACAGGCTGCATTTAACCTGGGTGGAGTCCCCACTTAAATGATCTCTGGACCTGCACCTGTAGGAGGCCTTGGGCTGGCCTGCACAGAACAGTACCCCCTGTCCTGGCCAGGGAAAAAACTGTTCAGGAGATGTTGTATCCCTGCCTCTGTTTGCCTCAGATGTGGTTTCACTTTGCACCCCCAGTTCAAATATTCTGAGTTGGTTATTGCTTCTGTTTCCCCCAGTACAGTGCATTTTTGTTTCAGCCAGTATATAATATCAGTAATGCTAACCCCCTCTTTCCTGATCAAAATAGTGACAGTTTTGTGGGTTGGCTTCATAAGAGGGCTTTTCAGGAAGGGAGCCCAGAAAAAAAGTATTCTTTTGCATGTGGAATTTAAACCAGAAGCATCCCAGATCCCCAGATGTTTTGAAACTAATATCAAGGGTTCAAAAAAATTTCTGATGTATTACATCTGAATGAAGTGCACTCAAAATCAACATGACAGCTATTGCTTGTTTTGCCGAATAGTTATATTTATTCTTGTCATAAACACACAATTCCAGAAAATGCCTCGAAACACCTCTTATTCAAAGCCCATAATAGTGTTCTTTAGCTTAAAGCGCCCTTTTAATTCAATACATTGCTTTAGAATTTGTCAATAGACAGGCTCACAAGACAGTCATAGATCTCTCCTTCTTACTTTATCGAACTTCCTTGAGCTTCACAACTCACCATTACTTCATGGCTCAATTGCCTAATCCCATTTGTACTCCAAGCCAGGTCGCTTCCCAAACAAGCCGAAAGCAGGACACTAGCAGCACATTGTTATTTTCTTAGCGCCATTGCTTCTTCTTGCTACTTGCGTCTCAATGGACTGACTACGTGGACCAACCACGATAGAGAATGCTGACTTTCTGACGTGTGACGTCTTCTTCAGAGCTAGTATCTTCATTCATGTGTCCATTACTTTGTACTACTAGTTACCATGGTGACAATACACATCTATAATACCATCATTTTATTCATTTCCATACCATATAAACTTTTAATAAAATAACTTATCCCAATGTGCAATCAGTGTTTAAATAGTTAAAAAATGTTTAAAAAAACACGATAGCCTTAACATTTTTTAAAGGCACTATCAAATACTATTACTTGAATATTCACTTTTCTATATAGCACTTGTCACTGCGAATCAAATATGGGGCTTTAAACAAAACTCCCTTTACAGACCATTATATAGCGTATGAATTGGTCATTCTGTTAGTTTTTGTATTTCTGCCTGTGTTTGCTGTTGGTTCCAAATCATTATTGCTAAAATTCCATTTTCTACTTTATCATTCTTTTTAAATGTAGTCAATAAACGAGTCATGTGCAATCTATTTCTTATTCTCTGCTATAGTCATGGGAAGGTGAAAATGTTCTCTGTTTTTAAAGCTTCTACAACCCTCCACATAATAAACTTCACAGAGGAGTAAATGGAAGGCTTTTTAGGTTTATCACATGCGTTATGTGATTATTGGGCTCAACTCCCACCACTGCTCTGAACCATGAGCAATAAGCTCTGTCCATTCACTTGTAAAATTGCATCACTTGACTCCTTATATTCTTATATATAATGAATCCAATCTTTAGAACGTCATTCTTACTTTCAATGTTCATATTTTACAATTCTAATTTTACATTCACTCAAGCCAGAGCTTACACTTAACTTGTCTCTGTCTTCACTTCTACAAATTCATAACACAGGTTCCAACATTTTGTTTTTCTTGCTCACAGTTTTCCACCACACTAACTATTTAATTATTTTATGCTTTTTATAAAGGATTATTTCTGATTTCTATAAATTTAAACTTCTGTCATATGACTGTCACTTCATGATGAATTCATACGTTATACACAAGTCTTAGATTTTTTTCCATTGTGACCTCTTTACATCCAATTTTATCAACAGAATTTCTCATTATAACTTGCATGGAACTACATCCTCATTTATTCCTACAACATGGCAGGCATTTATAATCCTACGAATGTGTGGAGTCCATGATCTTCATTTAGACCCTTTGGAACCACTGTATCTAGTTCATGTATCCAGAAACTCTATGTCTCAGTCTCAACTTCATATCACCACCTCATACTGGCAATATCACGTGTTCAAGTCCAATAAATTTTAAAGATGCAGGAGAACCATGGCCCATTTCCTCATAATGTCTTGTCATAGCATATGCAGTGTTTTTCACTTGGGGAGGGTGGGGTGAGGAAGGGTGGGTGAGTAAACCTGTGCTGTCCAGAAACAATCACCTACAACTCTTAACCTCCACCCCAGGAAGTGCCTTCCTTCCTTTCAGACACCTATTTCACAAAGGCTAAGTAACAGGTCTAGTCACAACTGACTACAGATATCTCCCAGCTACAGTTCCTCCCAGGCAAATTAAAGTAAAACTAAGAAAAGTCCACCCCAAAAACAGAATCACTACTAGTTACTTACAACACCTCTGAGACAAAAAAAACATTTTCAGCAAAAAAGAAATAAATAAAATAGGGGCAAACAGTAATTTTACTTAGCCTAATGATAAAAAGTCACAAAAATGTAAGCGCCACCTGTAATAATTTCACAGAAGATGTACCCTGAAAGAAACACTTTGCTACCGAGAAAAATAAAGCAGTAACAGAATATATACCTTGCAAAAGACAGTTTGAATCAGAAGATTACAGCAGTAATCTGTTAGCACACACCTGTAGGCACACCTTGTAATAATGTAGCAGAAGGTATACCCAGCAACAGCAATTTGAATCAGAGAAAAATAAAGCAATAAAATGCTAGCAACAAACAGTAACAGTCCCTGTGAGTACAAAATAAAAACAACAACACACAGTAAATCTGCCTGGCCAAAAGTCTTAATCCTTTCCCTTACTCTGGTAAGGTTCTTAGTTCTGTCCTTTCAAGCAAGCTAGAAGGAAAGAGCTCAGGTGAAGCTAGGTGCCTTGGCCAGCAAACCTAGCCTTCCATAACCCCAACAGAAAGGCAGTTGGAAGTGAAAACCTCCTGAAGCTTCAAACTGTGGAAAGAGTCCCCTTCCCCCAGTGGGAGAAAGGCCTGTATTCCAGATATTTCCTAACCCTAAAGAAGAATGGGGAATGGCACCCTGTTCTCAACCTAAGGTACCTGTGGTCCTTATCTGCTGTCAACCTCTATGTTTCTATGTAACAGGCATCTGCTAAAGCCAAAATTCAAAATGGTCACCTTGAACCAGGTGATACATTCTCTGCAGTAGGAAGACTGACTAGTCTCCCTGGAACTCAAGGACGCCTATTTTCATATCCCCGTGAGGCCGTCCCACAGAAAGTTTCTCAGATTCAGACTGCAATCAGGCCATTACCAGTTTGCAGCCCTACCATTTGGACTCACTTCCATTCCCAGAGTTTTCACAAAATACCTAGCAGTTGTCACAGCTCACTTGAGAAGACAAAAAGTGCCTGTCTTCCCATATTTGGATGTCTAGCAAATAGTTAGCAAGTCACCACAAGAAGTTTCAGAAGCCCTAATGGATCCTAATTAAAATTCTTAATATTCAATGTCAGTTAATCCAGTAAAAATCATATCACAAAATATTATTGGTCTCCATGACCCTATCAAAACAGCCCGCCTTATGCAATATCTTAGCAAACATACATCAGATCTTATTTTTCTCCAGGAGACTCACCTCTCAGACACTGAGCATCTTAAACTAAACTGAGGGAACAGGTATCAGGTTGAAAAAGAGGAGTGGGCATCTTAATCCCTCAAAATACTCCTTTGGAACTATTACAAACACATATTGATGCCCAAGATAGATATGTGATAGTCATGGGTCTTTTATACGGCCAGAAGGTCCCTTTGGCTAGTGTATACTTCCCTCCTCAGACAAAATTCCCTATATTGTGGGGGTTTAAATCAACAATGCTGGACCTTCCTTATGGTCAGTTGATCTTGGGGGTCGATCTTGATTTGACTTTATCACCATACATTGATTGTTCAAACCAGCAGAGGCATAGGAACTCTACAACCACAAAACAGTTTAAAAATACTGTGGACCACCTAGGCTTTGTTGATGTGTGGAGACACTTATTCCTCTCTGCACCTGGTTACACCTATTATTCGCCTAGGTTTAAGTCATACTCTCGACTGGATTATTTTATGATGACTTGAGAACATTTATCATCAGTCCAGGATATCTCTATAGGCCCCCAAATATTATCTGACCACCATCCCCTGATCTTGAAGTTAGATATGGGTAGAGAGAAGAAAAATACCCTATGGAGACTGAATTCATTAACCTTGGTGGATAAGGAATTTCAGGAAGAAATAAAAATTAAAATGTCTCCGTCTTTTTCTGAGAATGCGTCCCCGGACATCACTGAGGCAATTCAATGGGATGCTATGAAGGCAACAATCTAAAGGGAAAGTATAGCATACACCTCTAAAAAGAATAAAAGAGAGGCTAGGTATCGAAT
This sequence comes from Neoceratodus forsteri, assembly GCA_016271365.2. Lineage (NCBI taxonomy): Eukaryota > Metazoa > Chordata > Ceratodontiformes > Ceratodontidae > Neoceratodus > Neoceratodus forsteri. The sequence continues at coordinate 542,090,206 of CM028134.1, read as the reverse complement.
GCTGTCAGAGCAATTACTAAATTGCCAGATGTTACATAGGGATGGAGATACTGATCAGCAAAAACAAATCAGGGACACTAAGGCTGCATTGCAGAAGATTATTGATAACAAAATACAACCAATCCCTAATTTACCTTAGACAAACATTTCATGAGGGTGGCCCAAGGCGGTTTAGGAAACTAGCCCAGAAACTTCGGTCCAGGAACCGCTTCTCTACTATCCTTAAGCTTAAAAATCCTACTACAGGGAACTCGCGCCACACTGATAGTCATATTTTACAGGCTTTTTCAGATTATTATGTTAAATTATACTCCCCAAATTTGTCCCCACTCCACCCGATACTTCTTTTTTAAAACAAGCTAACCTTCCAACACTATCCCCCCTCCAAATTCGCTCATTGGAATCACCCATCTCCCAGCTGGAAATAATGGAGACAATAAAAACTCTTAATTCTAGGTGTTGTCCGGGTCCTGATGGTAACATATCTGAGTGGTACAAGATGTTTATAAAAGAATTAACTCCCAAGCTATGCTCCTTATTCACTGAGATATCCCAGGGCAGTTTGCCCCCTCCATCTTGGGACTTTGCAACAATTGCCCCTATACCTAAACCACATAAGGATCCTTCAGATCCTGGATCCTACCGCCCTATTTCTATTTTATATGTAGATTAAAAAATCTTAACGTCAATTTGGGCTTCCAGGTTAGAATTCATTATCACAAAGATTGTACACTCTGATCAGTCTGGCTTTATCAAAAATAGGAGTATTGAGGACAATATCCACAGGACACTGGTCCTACAGGAATATGTTCGTACTAGAAAAATTCCATCAGTATTTATTAGCCTCAATGCCGAAAAGACCTTCGACCGTGTCTCATGGTCTTTTCTACAGGACACCCTCGGGGTCTTTCATTTTCCCTCTTCAGTTATAGCTTGTTTAACTAACCTGTAGAGGTTCCCAAGGGCTTATGTCTGAGTCAATGGTGCCCTGTCTAACCCATTTCAGTTGGGCAGAGGAACGAGACAGGGGTGCCCCCTGTCTCCTTACCTCTTTGCACGGTACCTTGAACCTTTAGCGTCTGTGCTGAGAGCTATGACTTTGGTGGAAGGTATACCAATCAGTCAGCAGGAACATAAACTTTATATGTTTGCAGACGATATATTGTTAACCTTACTGTCCCTGACTGTGTCCATTCCTGAAACGTGGAATATATTGAGTCAGTTTGAAAGAATAGCAGGATTTAGGTTAAATGTAGCCAAAATGGAAATTTTAGCTTTTAATTTTAGCCCTCCCCAACAGTTAAAAAAGGCTCATCCTTTTAAATGGTTGTCCACTAAAATAAAATATTTGGGCCTTCATGTCCCCTTGGATCTGGAGGTCATGGAAACAATAAATTACAAGCCCCTTACATTACTAATTCAGTCTGATCTGGATAGGTGGTCCAGTGGTTTCTTTCCCTTTCGCCAACGAATAGAGATTATTCAAACTAACATCCTTCCCAGGCTTCTGTATTTGATCCAGAATATCCCTTCTTTTTTCCCTTCAATATATTATTTCAAGTCCTGGAATATATTAATATCCAGTTTTGTCTGGGGCAGAGGCCATCCAAGAATAAGGTTATCGGTCCTTAAATTATCCTTGGCCCAAGGGAGTTTCAACCTCCCAGACTTCAGTTTATACGTCAAGTTGGCGTTCCTTAGGGTATTATTATTGTGCTTGACAGAGTCCTATAAGTCTCTCTGGAAGACCATTGAGTTTCATTTAAATGATTTATTTGATATCAAGAGGATTCTGTTCTCCTCGGATGAGAGATTGGTGTCATATGGAACCCTCACGAACATAACGGCCCAAATTTATAAATTATGGAAACGCATGAGAAGGTCTTGCCCAACCCGTACAATATACGAGTACTATAAACTAATCTCCGAAGATGATGCTTTTGTTCCTATACATATTGACCACGGCTTTTCAACTTGGAGAAGATTGGGACTTTCCCATATTTTTCAATTTCTCTCCCCTCAAGGGATTCTCCCATTTGAAAAGTTACAGTCCCAACATAATCTCTGTAATTCAGACCTATTTTGTTACTTCCAGGTTCTTAAGCATATGCCTTCCCTGACTCCAGAATTATTAAAACTATTCATAGAAGCCACTCGAGACAATCTGGGAAAACATATCATAGGAACTATATACAAGGGGTTGAGGAACGAACAACAAGAGTCCACTGCCTCCATTTTACAAGAATGGAATAGAGACTTATCCTTGGAAATATCCATGGAGATGTGGTTGAGGTCGGCCTTGGGGGTTGTGAAGACCTCCTCATCCCCTTTATGGAGGGAGTTTGCGCGGAAGTGTCGCTCCCATTACTTCTGAGCACCTGTGGTCCTCCTTAAATTTCTCCCAGATAAATATGGGGTTTGTTGGAGAGATTGCGGTTGCTCTTGGGCTTCCCTGGGTCACATCTTTTGGCTCTGCCCTAACTTGATGCCTTTTTGGCTCACCCTGCAGATGGAACTCACTGCTTTGTTTGGTCAGTCAGTTGAACTAACAGCCGAGCAGACCCTGCTGGGGATCTCTCCAGACCACACTCCTCCATGGGTCAATACCCTCCTGCCTCTATGTCTCTTTGCAACAAAGAAATCTATAACCCGATGATGTATGTCAGCACAGATACCAACAGTTGAAGAATGGAGATCTATTATGTCTGACTTATACCACTTAGAGAGTCTTAATGCAAAAATACAAAATGAAAGTCCATCTCACATGTCGAAATGGCAGAGGTGGGTACTCTACCATTCATCGGTGGATCCCAACTTTTGCCCTTAACCTCTTGATATGGTTGGGGAATAATTGGTTAGAAGGCCAAATAAAGTAAAGGGAGGGATGGGGGGTATTGAGAGTAACACTTTACACTCAAGATCGATTCAAATCAGAAATGTTCACTTAAGGGTCAAAGGCAATATTGGGTAAACTACAACATTAGGAGAGAGACTTTATTTAGTCTCTGAATATTAGAGATCTGGAGAACTGAAACTGCTCTCTTATGATCTGACCCTTAAGGAAAAATTATTCTGCTGACTACCTATTTCTGCTGTCTATTAACTAATCTACCTCAATTTATTGTACCTTGTCTTGACGTGTGTAAAAAATGTTGCAATAAATAAAAAAGTTTCAGAAGCCCTAAATCTGACGAAGAAAACCTTGGAGCCTCTGGGCTTCATCACCAACAAAGAGAAATCCCACTTGGAGCCAGTTCAAGTATTGGACTTTATTGGAGTAGAACTCTAGATGATGTACTTCCTCATTTCACCATGGACCTTCAGACTACAGTTAAGCAGGTCCATAATCAGGGTCGGGATGTGGGAAAACAACAACTCCAGATGGCTCTGGACATTGGGGATTCCTGTGCCCGTTCGATGAAGGCCGCGGTTGCCAATGTGCCGCGGTCTGGCTGAGAGTCTTGACTTTACGGTGGACACCCAGCACAAACTGGCAGTGATGCTTCCTTCCTGTGCACGACTTGTTCGGTCCAGGAGTTGATGGTCACCTTCAGCGCATCGAGAAGTCCTATGCCACCTTGGACTCAGTTGCCTCTGCCCAGAAGGAATCTCAGGGTTCCAGGAAGCAGAAGCATAAGTCCTTTTGGTCTTCTGCCCCTGCCGCCAAGCAGCCCTGGTACCGGGGCAGCAGCAGGCTCAGTCTTGGCACCCTTGGCCCAAGTCAGGGGCTTCGGCAGTCCGTAAGCCTGGAGGGAAGGGTTCCCAGTGGTCCTGAAGCTGGATCCAAGTCCTCCAAGCCTGCACAGTAATAGGATGGGGGTGACCACCCCCATACCCATCATGCCCACAGTGGGTCCTCCCATGGGGGGGCCGGCTCCGCCACTTCCTTTCCACCTGGTCCACTGTCACACACAGGTAGGTATTGGAAGTGGTCAGCCAGGTCTACCTCTGGAATTCAAGCAGTACCCACCAAGCAGAGCCTGCACACCACAGGAGGAGAAGGTATCATGGACACTCAGTTGGCTTTCTGAGACGACATCACCCAACTCCTGTGCAAGGAGGTAGTGGTCAGAATCGCGGATCCCCCTGTCAACCCAGGGTTTATTTCCAGGTACTTCCTGGTCCTGAAACAGGCAGGGGCTGGTGCCCCATTCTAGATCTGCACGACCTGAACAAGTTGCTCAGGTCTCGCACCTTCAGAATGGTAACTCTATCTCAGATCATACAATTTCGTGAGCAGAACATGTGGTTTTGCTCTCTGGATCTGCAGGACACGTTCTTCCACATCCCGATCCATCTGTCACACCAAAGGTTCCTCCACTTACGGGCAGAGGGAACCCTCTATGAGTTCCAAGCCATGCTGTTCGTCCTGTCATCAACCCCCAGGGTCTTCACTAAATGCATTGCAGTGGTGGTGGCCCATCTTTGGCATCAAGGGGTCAGGGTGTACCCCAATCTGGATGATTGGCTCATAGTGGTTCCCTCCAGACAGGTGGTGGAGAAGTCCAGGGATCTGGCACTCCAGACCTGCATCAACCTTGGCCTCCTAGTCAACGAGGCCAATTCGGAACTCATGCCTTCGCAGGTGATTTGCTTCATCAGGGCTGGGCTCGATTCTTGCTGAGCCACAGCCAGGCTCCTGACAGAGAGGGTGGAGGTTCTCTCCTCCATTGCCCGATCATTTCTGGTTGGGCACTTGCACCCTGCCCAGGACATCTTGTGACTTCTAGGTTACATGGTGGCCTGCACCTCTGTGGTCCAATGGGCCCAGTGGCATATGTGCCCCCTTTAATGGGAGCTGGCCAGCCAGTGGACTCAGCGACTAGGTCATTTTGATCAGCTGGTCACTGTAATCCAGAAGTTGTGGGACGCTCTCCATTGGTGGACCATCCAGGAGCATCTGCAGGAAGGGATCCCGTTAGTGTGTCCTGTGTCGACGGTCATCTTGATGACTGATGCCTCTCTCATGGGCTGGGGTACCCACATGGGGGACCACAGAGTCCAAGGGCTCTAGACCTTTGAGGAATCCTGATGCCACATCAACCTGCTGGAGCTTCGAGCAGTTCATCTGGGGATGACTGCATTTGCTCCATTTCTTTGGGGTCAAGTGGTTCAGGTCCAGACGGACAATACCATGACCATGTACTGTCTCAACAAACAGGGTGGTGCACACTCCCGGCCTCTGTGCAGAGAAGCTCTCTGCATCTGGTCCCTCATGAGCCGACTAGAGGCAGATCTCCTAATCAGTCATGTGGCAGGAGGCTCAAATCAGCTGGTGGATGCCCTCAGCCATGTGGGTGAGGCGTCCCACAACTGGTGTGTCCATCAAAGGGTATTACACAGCCTGTTCTCCCAGTGGGGCACCCCCAAGTGGACCTGTTTGCCTCCAGGGAGAACGCAAAGCTGAGTCTGTTTTGTGCCCGCTCCCCCTCAGCAGGGCTTACTGCAGGGGGATGCCTTCTTGAGGCTGTGGACCCCAGGCCTCTTTTATTCCTTCCCTCCACTTCCCTTGATCCACAAGGTGCTCCTCAAGGTGAGGAGGGACAAGGTACAGGTGATCCTGGTGGCTCTGGACTGGCCATGCCAGTTTTGGTACCCTGATATCCTCAGCCTCAGCAACAGGCTCCCAAGGCATCTTCCGTACACCCAGACCTGCTCTCCATCTATCAGGGGAAGGTACTCTACCTGGACCTTCAATCCCTGCACCTGACAGCCTGGTTCCTGAGTGGCTAGAGTTCCAGGCTTTGGGTTTCTCTGAAGATGCCCTCACTGTAGTTGAGGCATCTAGGAAGGAATCAACCAGGAAGTGCTATGCTTTCAAGTGGAAGAGATTCTCCATTTGGTGTCAGGGCAAGGGCCTGGACCCTTTGTCCTGTCCAGTGGCTAGCATTCTTGACTACCGTTGGTCTCTCTTCAAAGAGGGTCTTTGGTCTACGACCCTTAAGGTGGACCTGGCAGCCATCTCTACTTACCAGGTGCCGGCCGGTCAGCAGAAGGTGGCACAGGAGAAGGTGGTCTGGCATTTTTTCAATGGCTCTGACCATATTTCCCCTCCAGTGCATGAGCCACCACCACCATGGGATCTACTGCTGGTACTGGCAAAGCTCATGGGCAAGCCATTCAAACCGATGCACAAGAGTGAGATGTCACACCTGTTGTGGAGACCACCTTCCTGGTGGCTATCATGTCAGCCAGAAGGATTGGGGAGCTCCAGGTGTTCTCTGTTGAGTCTCCCTATCTGGTCTTCCACAGGGAGAAGGTTGTCCTGCGCCCCAACTCGAAGTTCCTTCCGAAAAGGTTTTATCAGAGTTTCACTTGAACCAGGCGATGACTACCGGTGTATTACCCCAGTCACACCTCAGAGGCCGAGTATAGGCTCCATACTTTGGACCTGAGGCAAGCGCTCTCTTATTATAAAGAGTGCATGGCTGGAGTTTGGGGAGAGGTTCACCAGCTGTTTGTCACCTATGCTGAAGCCGCAGCTGGCAGACCTGCAGCCAAGCGGACGATTGGCAGATGGATTACATCATGCATTGATCTCTGCTATAGGTTGGCAGGTAGGGGAGCCTCCCATAGGAATTAGGGCTCATTCCACCTGCCTTACTGCTGCATCGGTGGCTGCTTCTAGGGATGTCCCTATCCAGGCATATGTGCAGGGCTGCTACCTGGAAGTCAGCAAATATCTTCATTTCCCATTATTACACTGACCTAGAGTCATGCCAGGATGCTGGTTTTGGGGCCTCAGTTCACCAATCTCTGTTCCCTAACTAGGGGGTCTGTGCCTTGCCACCCTACTCCCAGAGAACTGCTAGGAGTCTGCCAGCAAGTGTGGATAAGAACAACATATCCACATCCCTAGAAACACAGGTTACTCACCTGTAACAGTGACTCTAGGAGTGGTATATGTTCATCCACACTGACCCACCCGACCTCCCCGGCTTCGACACACAACCTCTGCTTCCAGCAGGCAAGATCTGGCATCAAGGGGTGGAGCCGAGGAATATACCACCTGGGTGGGTGGGAGGAGCCAGCTTTTAGACCTTCGAGTAGATTTTTAAAGGAAAGGACATGCCAACAAGTGTGGATGAACAACATATACTACTTCTAGAACTTCTGTTACAGGTGAGTAACCTGTGTTTTCTTCATAGGCACCGTTTGCCCTTTTTTCAGTGTTGAAAAGTTCTGAAGCCCTGTAGGCTGACTGCAGGCAGCACCCCCTTCTGATTGGCCAATGTGCCAACTGCATTTACATTAACTCCTCTTCTCTGGGGCAGCTGAACACAGCTGGCATACTGCACAAGTGAAGCATACTAAAGGATACCTTGGAAGAAACAACATTACTATGATGAATAATTTTTTCATCTTGGTCACCCATGCATTAATCTAAATGTATTTCTCCCTGTCTTGATCAGTTTGTCAGATACCAGTTTTGATGCTTCCCCAGTCTTCACTGGTTCACTGGACCAGTAAGAGGTTGTTCTTAGTGGACCAGGACATACAGTGATATAGAAGGTTGCAGATCCAAGACCAGCAGAATGTTTCCTCCATATAGACAGCCTAGGGACTGGTAAAGCAGATGTTTAGCACAAAAGTCAGTGTGTATAGTGCAGCTTTTTCTTTACATTTAGATGAAGAGTATAGATGTGGCTACCAGGTGGTAGTTGTCATGCAAAATCAGTAGTAAATGTACAAAATAAATATTATATTCAGCAGCAGGATATCAGAAGATGGCAGGGCAATTTATTTAACCATAAGGTGATTTTTGTTGTGAAGCTACATTTGAATAGTCTGACCATAGTGGAAACTACCAGAGAACTTCTGGTATTTCATTTTTCCTCCTTAGTTCTCTTCTATAAACAGATAAAGCATATTAAAATTTCAGAGTGTTTATTTTTATTGTAACCTTTTATTTAAAAAAAAAATACTTCTGTAATTTGTCCATCCCATTCTAGATTTATTTTTGAGTGGCAAATTAAAAAGATAGATTCAAACAACCTTATTATCTTTATAATCAAAGATACAGTGTCGCCATGTGAGTATAACATTACTAAAACAGATATAATTTAAAACTGCATCTTTTCAAAGTTTAAAGAGCTACTGACGCGTCAAAGAAAACTTTAAAAAACATAATAAATAGGTACAGTTCTGCCTGCATTCCATTTATATTTTTATATTTCTCCTCCCCATTATTTAATACTTAGGAAATTTGCATGAATGTATGATCTTTATCCCTTAGAGTTTCTTTAGAGTCCATCTGCCTCTATAGGTTACTCCCTACGTCAAACCATAATCATGTGTTATGCCATCACAATCTGTTGCCATGGGAGTAGCTGTGATGTCACAAATAGTGCTCTGTGACTTCATGTAGGGAGAAGGCAGCAGGAATAGACAATCTGTTCAGGAGCAAAGACCCTGTTTTCATACAGATGACCTCAGTAATAAGGAGAAGGAATACAGCACTAATTGGAATTACAAGCTGGACTGTGTCTAAATATTAGGTTTTGTAAAAATTGTCCTGAACGTGTCACCAGCTCTTTAATATACAATATTCTCAGTATCCTCGTCCTACTCCACAGCAGGCTGACACTACCTAGGGGTAGAGGGGTGTAGGGACAAGAAGGAGGAAAGGACAGGAGAGTCAGGAAGTGGACCTAAGGCTGAGAGTAGCACTAAAAAGGGTGGGCAGAATGAGGATGGGGCAGTACCAGGAACAAGGGAAGGGCAAAAGATGGAATCGGGAGGGAGGGCAAATGGCGGAGGAGGAGGGACAAATGGGATGGAGAGCCATGTGTACCAAAGCAAGGAATCTAAGAAATAACATTCCTGACCTTGAGACAAGTATTGCAGTGGCAGACCCGGATCTGGTGGCCATAACAGAGTCATGGTGCACTGACAATCACAGCTGGGATGCGGCCATTCCAGATTACACTATGTTCCAGAAGGACAGGACAGGGAGAAAAGGGTGGGTAGCTTTATATGTGAGGGAAGGTATAAAGGCCATTGAGATACAGGGACACTGGGGAGATAAGGAAGGGTGGAAGTTTTTTTTGGGTTGGCTTAGAGACAGGGTCCCAGGCCTTTTTACTCATGTGGGAGGTGTATAAATCACCAACACAGGGGGAGGACTTAGACAAGGTTTGTGGGGGGAGTACACTGGCAAAACGGCAAGCATTGGGGAGGTGTTGATTATGGAGAACTTGAATCTACCAGCTGTAGACTGGAGCATTCTGGCTGCAGCTACATCAAGAGGAAGGCCCATCCTCGACTCCCTTCAGGGGGAGTTTCTCAAACAACTGGTAGTGGGACCCACTAGAGATTGGGCAGTGCTGGACCTGGTACTTATGAACACAGACAGCTCTACAGACATCACTGTGGGTGGACCCCTGGGTACAGGTGATCACCATATGGCGTGTTTTGGCATGCAGACTAGGTAGGAGAAACTCCACACTAAGATGAGGGTCCTGAACTTCAGGAGGGCATATTTAAAGAAATGAGTGACTGCCTCAGTGAATACCTTGAAGGGGATGAATGACTGGGGAGTAGGGGCACAATGGAAAAGGATCAAGGAGGGAATAACCAAGGCAACGGCAAGCAGTTTGAAGGAAGTAAGCAAGGGTAGGAGGAAGAAGAGGGCACTGTTTCTTGAAGGAAGTGGCTAAGGTGGTAAGGGAGAAAAAAAACAGCTTTTAGGAAATAGAAGACCCAAAGGGTAGTGAATAGGTAAGTATATCCAGATAAACAAAGGGAGGCAGGGAGAAGGGTGAGGGTAGCTAAAGCACGAACAGAGGAGAAGATCGCCAAAGAGGGCAAAAAGGGGGATAAGACTTTCTTCTCACCCCAGGAATCCCTCAGCATGCTTGACTTATGTAGGATTGCTAGCTGGGTTCTGCTGCCCCAGAGACAGAACTTATGCTAATGAGGGCAGAGCATTAGCCAGTCAGATTGTAGTTGAAGACTGCTGCTGTTAGATCCATTTCGCTGACTGACAGTACAAGTTGGCCCCGGAGCTCTCTCTAGTCCTCATCGCTTGAAGAAGTTTATTTCTTGCTGCTTTATTTCTTTACTTTCTGCTGCCTTTAGGGTATTTTTAGTGATTTTTCAGTATTTTATCATTATTTCCTCGGTTCCCAGGAAATGAGGAAACTTCCCCTGACAGGAGTTTTTCGTCACTGTCCCCATGCTTTTTTCCTGAATGGAAAACTACTTTCCTATGGTAAAATCCATTTTTTGTGATATTTAAACTTTAGTTTTTATTGGTTCCCTTATTTTTTAGGGAACCATGCTTAGTGCTAGCTTTTATTTTATATTTCTATATTTAGTAACAGTTGCTCGCGGTTCCATCACGCTTGGGAACCGACCGCAAAGCATTAATTTTTCCCTTTTGGGAACTGATTTTAAAGGCTTCTGATGATATTAGCATGTCAGATAGCCGTAAAAAGAGAACTGGACTTACAGGATTTAAAAATTGCATTAAATGTATTAAAATTGTGTCTAAGGCATGCAGCCATGACCTTTGTTTCAGCTGTTTGGGTCCAAGTCTCACTTCTGCTAACTGTGAACTTTGCACTAAATTTGGCTCTAAAACAGTTAGGAAAAGAGCAAAAAGGCTGGAAATAATGGCTTTTCAGTCTGCCTCCCCTATAATAAACCTTCTGAAGAGAGGTCCTCCTCTCATCAAAAATCAAAAGGTAGGTCTTCCAAAGACCCCCTAGAGAATAAATCAGACCAAGACAAACAAAAAAGACATACTGAGCAGGTTTCTGATCCAGTGCCTGCTAAAAAGAAACAAAAAGAGAAACATAATCACAGCCCCTCCCGCTGAAGAGCAAAGGGAGACACCAGTGCCACAACAAAATATGCCCTCACTGGAGGAAATGGCAAAGGCTTTGCAACTATAACAGACCTTTCAAGCTATGGGCAACCAATTTAGTGCCCTATCTGGTCTTTCCACGCCCATTCCCACTGACCCTGACCCAGACCAGGGGTTTTAATTTGAGGAAGGCGTTGAAGAGGGTAAACCCATAGAACCTGATGTATCCCCTGACCAGGAATTTGGCTCCCCTTCCCACAGTCAGGAGGACTCTTCCTTTCATTACACATTTGTCCAGCAGATGGTGGACGCTCTTGACCTCTCCATACAGGAGACTACCAAAGAAGATGAGGAAGCAGACTTTCTGGACATGATGGGTCTCCCTCTCCCCAAGAAGTTGCTCCTTTCAGTTCACAAGTCCCTTTGCAGGGCTACTTTCAAACTGCTCCAGAATACCACCTCCATTCCAGGGGTGGATAGGAAAATAAAGAAAAAATACCAGCTGGATAAAACACATGCTGGGAACCTTTACACCCATCCTGGCCATGAAGACGTGGTACACGTTGCAGCCTGTGACAAAGCTAAAGTGCCCCCTTTGTCCCAGCCTCCAGATAAGGAGTCTTGAAAACTGGACACCATGGGCAAGAAATCTTATACCACAATCTCTCTCCTGTTCCATCTCTCTACTTATATGGCATATACAGCACATAACCAAAAAGTGCTGTGACCGGACCGGTGGCGCTGAGGGTTGAGGTGCTGGGTTCCACACCTTGCTCCAGGCCGGCGACCCACATTCGGAAATGAGCGCGGGTTGCTGGGGGTCGGCAGGGAGGAGAAGGATTGAACATCCGGAAGACAGCTCTTCTTCTCCGGGGAGGGGGGACTCCGGCAGTTGGTGCTTGCCTGGCCCCTAGCGGTGGCTGGGGGCAGGTGCACCAGTGTCACAACATGAAAGACAGGAGAAGCGCAGATGCTTGACAGTGTCATGCACGGGAGCATGCATGGTGTCGTTGCAGGCGTCATTACACGTGCCACCCCAAGGGGAGAGAAAACAATGAAAAATAGCTCCCGCTGGCCTGTCAGCGCAGCGGTTGGATTTCCGCCTGCGACGCTGGTGTCCTGGGTTCGGAAACAGATTCACTGGAGGGCCAGCTGGGGGAGAAGGATGGAGCATCCCAGGGATGGCTTGCCTTCTCCGGTGGGAGGGCGAGGATGCAGCCCGGCACCTGCTGGCACCTGGCGGAGGCCGGGAGCATAGCAGGACGTCAGGGTCTGGATTATTGGGGGAGTGGTGGATGTTGACATATGCCCTGACATCTGTGACACACCACTCCCTGGGAGAAAACCAGGAAACTGCTCACTGGTCAGCTGGATGATGGTTCTCAGCCCCCCTCGCTGCCGCCAGGCCCCGACAAATGACCCCATCTCAGTGGCACCTGGGCCAAATTGAAGAGTGTGCTGGATGCTCCCACTGGTGCCTTCCCTCTCAGAGGAGGGGGACCTATTCGATGAAGGGATATGCTGGGTTACCCAGGGGGTCATGATATGAGGTAGGAGGCCAGTGTCGGGGGAGTGCAGGCAGGCGGGGAACCTAGGGAGACCCAAAGGAGTGGTCAATCAGGGAGGGAGGAGAGCGCATAAAAAAAAATAGTTCTCGGTGGATGACGGGTAGCTCGGAGGCCCCACACCCGGCTAGTCACAGCGCGATACAGGATCCAGTCTCGGTGGAGGAGGGCCCCCCGCCACCCAACCGGGGGTAAGCCCTGGGAGCATACGCGCTGGATGGTGGACACTGGGGTGACAGGGCTGGGGCTCCCCCTGAATACGAGGGATGAAGGAGTATAAAATAATAAAAAAATTTTAAAAAAGGCAGCGTGGAACTCAGTCCTGGTTCTCAGTCAGAAAGCTCCCAATAACATTGCCCAGGATCTGACAGAAACTGTCAAAACTGTCCTAGATGCCACAAAATACCAGTTTCATATGGCTGTAGATGCCACTGACACTGCCTCCAGATCCATGGCTCAAGCCATCTCACTCTGGAGGTTTGCATGGTTAAGAACCACCAGCTTCTCTCAGGACACCCAAACAAAAGCTTTCGATTTCCCCAGCCAGAACAATTCCCTCTTTGGGAACAAGACAGAGGCATATATGAAAAAGGTGGAGGAATGCAAGACCACCTACAAGAGCAATGCAGCATAAGAGAAAGCCTTCACTTCCTACAGGCCCCAGGGAAGAGTAGGCAAAGGCAGGGGTTACTACCCAGAGCCTTCTGTACCATGCCCATGGATTACTCTAATGAGAGGGTACTTCAGAGGAAGAGATAGGAGGGCTCAGAAGTGCACTGACTCTGCCCCTTCACCAGAAGCTCAGTCTAAGCAAAATCCCTGACTGAAATGCCCAGGTCGCCTCCTCTCTGCCAGTAGGGGGAAAGCTGACCCACTGCCTCCATCAGTGGCAGCTGATCACCACAGACAAGTGGGTGCCGGAGGTGGTGAGTCAAGGGCTTACCCTGCAGTTCAAGATATTTCCCACACAGCAGAGCTATAGGGGTTTCAGACCTCTGACCCCCATAGAAAAGATTCTGTTGGAGTCAGAGGTCAAATCTCTCCTGTTAGCAAATGCAGTAGAAAGGGTGCTCCTCTCCCAGTAGGGAAGGGGCCTCTATTCAAGATGCTTTCTCACCCAAAAGAAAAACCGGGACTGGCGACCCATTCTAGACCTCAGGTACTTAAACAAGCACCTGCTCTATCCCAAGTTAAAAGTGATCACCCTGCCAGTGGTGATCACCTCCTTGCTACAGGGAGACTGGCTAGCCTTCCTAGACCTCAGAGATGCTTATTTTCACATCCCAATCAAGCCCTCTCACAGAACGTATCTTTTTTTGTAATGGATTTTACATACGAATATACGAAATTGCCAGCAGAAACAGGCCTTGCAGTCTATCAGGTCTGCTCGAGTGTGCAGCTAGCACCTCATCTCGCAGCTGCCCCTCCCGCCCCCCTCTTCCTAGTATCTCTTCCCCATACCCTGTCCCAACCCCTCTTGAAACTGCCCACTGTCTTACAGGACACTATCTCATCTGGTAAGGTGTTCCATTTGTCCACCACTCTTTCAGTGAAAAAATGTCTCCTCATCTTCCTCCTAAATCTTCCCAATTCAGTCTCAGTCCATGCCCTCTCGTGTCCCTCCCCTTTCTCATCTGGAAAATCCCTTCTATGTTGGTCTTGTTTATCCTCTTTAGATACTTAAAGGTCTCGATCATATCCCCCATTTCTCCAATCTTCCACTGAATACATATTCAACTCTCCCAGCCTGTCCTCATAGGGTTTGCTCTCTAATCCCTGGATCATTTTTGTGGCTCTGTACTGCACCCGCTCCAACAATCTGATGTCTTTCTTCAGGAATGGGTGCTAGCACTGCACGCAGTACTCCAGGTGGGGCCTGACCAATGACCTATACAGGGACAGGATAACCTCCCTTCTTCTGGAGAAGATTCCGATTGCAATACACCCCAGCATTTGGTTGACTTTTGATGCTGCCTTCCTGCACTGAGCAGAGTTGTCCATGCTCCCCGTAATGATCACTCCTAGGTCCTTCTCTTTTGTGGAGTTCCCCAACTGTACCTCATTCAAGTGATAATCCCTTCCCTGGTTCCTGTCTCTAAAGTGCAGAACCTTGCATTTCTTGGCATTGAACCCCAACTGCCATGTTTCCGCCCACTCCTGCAGCTTAGTCAGGTCCTCCTGCAACCCCTTCCACCCCTCCACATCATCAATCACAGCTCCCATCTTGGTATCGTCTATGAACAGACTGATCTTGCTCCGGATCCCATGTGAGATATCTGCCATAAAAATCCCAAACAGCACCGGTCCCAGTACTGATCCCTGTGGCACCCCGCTTGTCACCGTTCTCAGTGTGACGGTCCCCTCTACCACCCTTTGCCCTTCCCTTTAGCCAGTTTGTGATCCATGTCACCATTTTGGTCCCACCCCATGTTCCAGTTCCCCCAACCTGCTATGTAGCACTGAATTAAAGGCCTTGCTGAAGTCTAAATACAGGACATCCACTGCATGGCCCTTATCCAGTTCCTGCGTTAGCCAGTCATAGTACTCTATAAGGTTTGTCTGGTAGGATCTGCCTGCTATAAACCCGTGCTGTTGACCATCCTGGAGACAGTTTTCCTCCAAGAAGTTCACTAGCCTCTCTTTTAGGATGGTCTCAATGAGCTTTCCTATAATCGATGTGAGGCTCACTGGCCTGTAGTTTCCTGGTTTATCCTTTGGGCCACTTTTGTGGATGGGCACCACATGGGCCATTCTCCAGTCCTGTGGTACACATCCCGTGTCCAGGGAGGTATTGAACAGGTCGGCCAGTGGCCCCGCCAGGACCTCTGCCAACTCCCTTAGTACCCTAGGGTGAATGCCGTCAGGTCCAGGTGCTTTGTCCAACCTTAATACCCTCAATTCATCTAGTACTTCTCTCTGTAATCCCTACATCTGTTGTCTCATCCCCCCACCCACCCCTCCTTGCCTGGGGTATCTGCCCCCCCTTCTGTTGTGTGAATACAGAGCAGAAGTATTCGTTCAGTGCCTCTGTCTGCTCCGTCCCTTTCTCCACCCACCCTCCGTTCGTCTTAATCCTCACCATCTGATCTTTGCTCCTTCTTCTCTCTCCAGTGTAGTGGAAGAAGTCTTTTCCACTTTTGATTCCCTACGCCAGTCTCAGATCCCTGGATGCCTTGGCCACCCTGTCCAGTCTGGTTACTTCTTCATGTATGTATCCTTGTCTTCACCCCTCCCTGATTTCCTGTACTTTTGAAATTATGCTCTCTTGGCTCTCACCCCTTCTATAACCTCCTGTGTCAGCCAACTGGGTTTCTTTGCCCTCCCCTTCTGGCTTTTCTTCCTAGTGCAAAACTGTAGCCTCTGCCAGCCCTTCCTTTATGATGTCTCATTTCTGGTCTGCATCCATGTGAAGTTGCTTACATGCTAGGTGCCTGCTCAAAATTTCCCTCATCTTCTTAAAGTCTGCCCCCCTAAACTCAATCATCCTTGTATCCATGGTCCCTTGTTTCCCTCCCCATGTTGAGCGTGAACCACTCCGAAATAGTGGTCACTCCCAGCCAGTGGTTCCTCCACCTCCAGATTCCTTACAGCTTCCCCGTTATCCAGTACAAGGTCCAGAGTCCGTTCTAACTAAGTCGGGCCCAGGACCAACTCTAGATCAACAGAAATCAGTAATATAGTCAGAGATAGGTGGACAATATTTCAGGGAGACAGTACATTAAGTTGAGTACTGGGTAATGCACCAATAGTGTATTTTAGAAGAGGCTCAAATTTAAAGGATATGCTCACAGCAAGCCATTTTCAAAACCCGGAAAATGTTAGGCCAATCTCTACACAAAAGGAATATTTTAAATGTAGATGCTGCAATGTTTGCAGCTATGTGGCAACAGGTGAGAACTTTATACACCCAAGAACAGGACAGAGCTTTAAATTAAAACACTACTTGGATTATCGTGATTCATTTACTGTCTGTGCAGCTTGGTGCGACTATAAACAGTTACATATTGGGAGAACTATTAGAACTCTTAAAAATCATATCCAATAGCCATGTAAAAGCAATAATAAATGTAAAGTTTGAAAATGCTCTTGGTGCACATTTTTTTGAAAAACATTTAAGTAACCCTAAAGGTCTGCACTTCAGAGCTATTGACCACATTCCTGTTTTAGATTGTGGTAGTGACAGAGTGAATTTATTAAATAAATGTGAAACCAGATGGATATCAAATCTGGGAGCTCTGACACCACTCGGTCTGATTGAGCAAATTGGTTTCAAACCTTATTTGTGATTGATCTTTTGCATACAGAAGGGACCTTCTATGTCAGACATGTCCTGGATATACCAAATGTGAGTTTTTAGTTTCTGTATGATTTAAAATGGCATAAAAGTGATGCATTACAACAACCTAAAGGTTCTGAGAAGATAGAAATAAGATTTGATGGATTGTAGTGGTATTAGCCCGGTGTGTCTGCCATGCCATGCATTGCTAGTAAATAAAAACCATTTATGATTCTCAGCTCTGGTGTGTGCTCAGCTTTGCTCTTCATTTGCCAATAGTTATTGTGGGCAGGAGCACCTCTGAGAGGCTGATATGCGCTTCTTTGCTGTATTTTTTATTCTCCATACTAGATTACCTGGTTCACCTACAAGCTTCAGGCCTCAGGGCAACATCTCTGAAAATCCATCTGGCAGCCATTTCAGCAGGCAAGGATAAATCTTTAATTTCTCACCCCAAGGGTCCTTTATTGTGCTTCACTATAGCAGTATACTAGCTGAGTTCAGCTGCCCAAGAGAGGAGGAGTCAATGTAAATGAAGTTGGCACATTGGCCAGTAAGAAGAGAAAGGGTTTGCTGCTTGCAGTCAGCCTAGAGGACTTCCGAACTTTTTTTCCGTTGACTGAGCAACACTGCCCTGGAGTGCTCTCTCTTCTCATCACTTCAAGAAATTAATTTTTCTTTAAAAAGTGTTATTTTGTGCTGCCTTCAGTTATTTACAGGTATTTTACGCATGTGTGATATTTTTAAAGTTTTTTCTATCGTTTTAGCATGATTGAAGACATTATTTGTTACGTGCTTTTCTGAGTAAAAATGCCTCTCCTGGGGTAAAATTAGATGCTAAATACCTGTGGTTCTTTTTCTCTGTAAGAAACTGCATTTTATTATATTTTGCTTTATTTTTTATCGCAGTTATGGACTTTTTTTTCTCACACATCCTCATGATATTTGGGTTATTTTTTTCTCTTTTATCCCCACCTTGGGAAACATTGTTTTGTTTTGTTTTTTCTGACCTTTTGGCATGTCAGAGAAGCCATGCAAAAGAAGTGGACCAACAGAAATTAAAACCTGTTTAAAGTGCTCTAAAGTCCTGGTTAAGGCAGACAGCCATGACCTTTGTTTGAATTGTTTAGGTCCAGATCATTTGTGTGACACTAGTTTAAAATTTGTAAAGAAAGCAACCCTTAAAAGGGCCAAATTTTGAAATCCATGGCCTCTCAGTCTGCCTCCCCTTCTTGTAAAATCACTGAGGCGAGTACTTCATCTCAATATAAAAAATAAAGATAAGTCCTCTAAGGACTCTAATGAAATGAAGTCTTATAACAGTAAAAATTCTGCCCAAACCTCAAAAAGACAAAGTGATCAGGGTTCTGATTCAGTCCCAGCAAAAAAAGAATAGAAAAGAAAAACATACCACTGCCCCTTCCACTGAAAAGCAAGGGGAGACACCAGTGGCACATAAAGATATGCCCTCTGCTGCTGAAATGGCTAAGGCTTGGCACACAGACTTTGCAATCTGTGGGCAACTTTTTCAGTGCCCCTTCAGATTTTGGTGTTCCTTAGACAAACCCTGGCTGTGACCAGAGCTTTTATTATGTAGAAGATGAGGGAAACAAAGCAGAGGACAAACCTTTACAGCTTGATGAGACCCCTGACCAAGAATTCGGTAACTCATCAAATGGTCAGGTGGATTTCGTATCTCATTTCACTTCTGTAAAGAATGTGGTGGACACCCTAGGCCTTGTCATCCAGGAGGACACTTATGAGGAAGAGGAGGAAAATTATATACAAATGATGGGTCTTCCCTCCACTAGAAAGTTAAATTTGCCCATACATTATGCACTTAAAAGAACAACTATGAAAATACTCCAAAACCCCATTTCTGTAACTGGATTAGAAAGAAAGATTAAAAAGAAATATCAGCTGGACAAAGCAAATGTGAATTTCCTTTATGTGCACCCTGACCATCAAGGAGTGGTACAGGCAGCAGCCTGTGACAAGGCCAATGTACCTCTTACCTCTCACCCCCTGAAAAGGAGTCTAGAAAACTAGATGCTATGGGAAAGAAATCTTACACCACTGCTTCAGCGCTGCTTCGCCTTTATTCTTACATGGCGTATTCAGCTCATTACCAGAGAGTTCTCTGGAATTCTATTTTGACCATAGTGCAACTAGACAAGGTCACCATGGTTAAGGATATCACCGAGATAGTAGAAACAGCCATAGAAGCTGGCCCACCAGCACAGCGGTTGTAAATCTGCTCACGACACTGATGACCCGGGTTCAGGAATGGATCTGGGAGTCAGAGGGCTGGCCGAGGGGAGAAGGATTGAGCATCCTTGGGACTGCTCTCCTTCTCTGGGGGGAGGGGGAAAGAGTGTCCAACACCTCGTTGCCCCTTGGTGGAGGCTGGGAGTGCCGCGTGGCTGATGCAAGAATGTAGGGGCTGGGGCAGATGCTGGTCATCATTGCACGTCCTCTCCCCCAGGGCATCAGCATGCAAAGATTTCCAGCCCCTGCCCTACTACCATCCTCAATTGCCTTACATGTCTGCTGGGGGGTGGTCCCTCTCCCATAGACGTAAGCCAGGGCTAGCCTATAATTACCAATGGGGAGGGAAACCCCCCTGATGGCTCCACCCGGGGGTAAGCCTGGGCATGGGGGGGTGCAGACTGGGCAGGTGTAGACCTCTGAAGATAGGAATAAGAGGCTAGGCCCAAAAAACAGCCATAGAGACTACCAAGTATCAGTTTCACATGGCTGTAGACAATAAAGATACAGCCTCAAGAGTCATGGCCCAAGCCATTTCACTCAGACGTTATGCTTGGCTGAGAACCACTAATCTCTCACAGGATACTCAGACCAAGGCTGTGGATTTCCCTTGTGAGAACAAGTCTGTCTTTGGGGACAGAACTGAGGCTTACATGAAAAAGGTGGATGAATATAAAGCCACCTACAAAGGCAATTCAGCTAAAGAAAAGCCCTTCACATCTCATAAATCTCAAGTCAGAGGAGGTAGGGGCAGGGGCTACTTTTCCAGGCACTTTTACCCTATGCAAATGCCCATGGACTTCTCTCAAATGAGGATTTTTTTTCAGAGGAAGGGGGAGAAGGGGTCAGAGAAGGACCAGCTTCTCATCATCTTCTACTACCCAAATGAAACAGCAGTCCTCCTGACTGCTTCCAGGTCACCCTCCCTCCCCCAGTAGGGGACAGACTATCTCAATACCGCCACCAATGGTAACTCATCACTACGGACAGTGGGTGCTGGGGTAGTAGGCCAGGGTCTGTCTTTTCAGTTCAAAAAATTTCCCTCTCTTCATGGCCCCAGGCAATCAAAACCCCTAACCCCAACAGAAAGGCTGCTGTTGGAGTTGGAAGTGAAGAACCTTCTGAAGGTCCAAGCCATGGAAAGAGTCCTCTTTCCCCAGTGGGGAAAAGGCCTGTATTCCAGATACTTCCTCACCCTTAAAAATGTGGAGTGGCAACCTATCCTAGACCTAAGGTACCTGAACAGGCACTTGCTAAAGCCAAAATTCAGAATAGTCATTCTGAACCAGGTGATACATTCTCTGCAGCAGGAGACTGGCTAGTCTCCCTGGATTTCAAAGATGCTTACTTTCATATCCCCATAACGCCTTCCCACAGAACATTCCTCAGATTCAGACTGCAGTCAGGCCATTACCAGTTTTCAACTCTACCATTTGGACTCACTTCAGCTCCCAGAGTCTTCACAAAATGCCTAGCGGTGGTTGCAGCTCACTTGAGAAGACAAAAAGTGTCTGTCTTCCCATATCTGGATGACTGGCTGATAATGGGCAAGTCACCACAAGATATTACAGAAGCCCTGACTCCAACAAGAAAATCTCTGGAGTCTCTGGGCTTCATCGTCAACAAAGAGAAGTCCCAATTTGAGCCAGTTCAAGTATTAGACTTCACTGGGGCAGAACTCAGCACTCTGCAGGGGAAGGACTTCCTTCCTCTGGACAGGGTGCAAGCTTTTCTGGATTTGGTAAACTCATTTGTGACAGGCCAGTCAAAGCCAACCAGACATTTCCTCAGACTCCTGGGCCACATGGCATCCATGACAGCAGTGGTTCCAGGCACCAGATTTCAAATGAGGGACATTCAGTATCATCTCAGACCTTACTGGTCCCAGAAAAAGGAGTCTTTTTTCAAAATTTGTGCCAGTCACCAGACCATTCCTTCAGGCTCTCAACTGGTGGAAAGACAGGGAGAATCTCAGGGAAGGAGTGGCTTTTCAACTAAGCCAAGCTTCCAGGGTACTCACAACAGATGCCTCCCTCCTAGGCTGGAGAGCTCACCTACCGGATCATTCCATCAGCGGCACATGGACTCCCAAAGAGTCCACTTACCACATCAGTCTCCTCGAGCTCAGTGCTGCTTACCTGGCCATCAAAGCTTTTGCACCACAGCTAAAAGGCCACTTGGTTCAAGTGAGAACAAACAGCACAACTGCAATGTTCTACATCAACAAACAGTGGCACTAGGTCTACCAAACTCTGTACAGAGGCTATTAGAATTTGATCCCTTGCCTACTCCCTGGATATGAATCTCTCCACCATTCATTTTCCAGGAAAGTACAATACCTTGGCAGATGCCCTGAGTTGCATCAGTCAAGGTCACCATGAATGGACCCTAAACAAACTGGTCTTCAGAAGGTGGGGCATTCTAGAGGTGGATCTCTGCATCTAGCCTCAACCACCAGCTTCTGCACTACTGTTGCAGGCCTCCTGCATTGGGAACCATCCCAAGGGATGCTTTAACCTTAGCTTGGACAGGGCGGTTTCTGTATGCCTTTTCTCCCTTCTCTCTGATATGCAGAGTTCTTCTCAAACTCAGGAGCCAGTCAGCCACTATGATTCTGATGGTGCCAGATTGAGCAAGAGAACTGTGGTACTCACTTCTTCTGACCCTGTCAGTCAGGAAGCCCAATCACTTGCCAGTGACCCATAGTCTCCTAATGCTTCCTCAGATGGGTAGCATACCCCAGTCTGCATTTTTTTTCACCTCAAGGCTTGGTACTTGAAGAGTTAGAATTCCCTGATTCCCAGTACTCTGAGCAAATCCTAACAATCCTTTGAATGGCCAAAAAGCCTAACACTAAGAAGACTTATGCTTCTAAGTGGAAGAAGTTTTCCCTATGATGCAAGGATAGGGAGATAAACACCCTTAGGGCTAATCCTCCTACCATTCTGGACTACTTGGTTTATCTCCGGTCAGCAGGCCTTAAGGCCTCCTCCCTTAAAGTTCTCCTAGCAGCCGTTTTGACTTGCCTTTCTCCTGGTAAGGACACATCTGTTATCTCTCAGCCTATGTTCAAACAGATTTTCAGAGGCCTACTTCACCTTCAGCCTCCAGTAAGGGAGCCTGTCCCTGCCTGGGATTTGAACCTCTGTATAGCCAAACTTATGGAGTCACCCTTTGAGCCTATGGCTACTGCTGATTTGAAGTACATTACTTGGAAGACAGTCTTTTTGATTGCCATCACCTTTGCCAGTAGGATTTCAGAGCTACAGGCCTTATGTACTGAGCCTAATTACATCATTGCCCACAGTGACAAAGTAGTCTTCAGGACTAACAGATAGTTTCTGTCTAAGGTGATCTCTGAGTTCCACTTTAATCAATCTATCATGCTTTCTGTCTTTTTCACAAAAAAATCAACAGCAGATGAACGCAAACTGCATAGCTTGGATGTGAAAAGGGCTCTGACCTATTACTTAGACCATACAAAGCAGTTCAGAGAATCCCATACTCAGCTTTTCTTCACCTGTGGTGAGGTAGGCAGAGGAAGGCCAGCCACCAAGAGGACTAGGTCCCACTGGATCATTCGTGTATTCAGTTTTGCTACAGTAAGGCTGGTAAGCAGGCCTCCCAGGGCCTCAGAGCCCATTCCACTAGGGGCATTGTTGCCACAGTGGCAGCCGCAAGGGATATCCCCTTGCCTGATGTCTACAAAGCAGCCGCATGGAAGACTGTACACATTTTCATGAAGCATCACTGCCTTGATGTACAGTTGAGATCAGATGCCAAGTTTGACACAGCGGTGTTGCAGAGCCTTTTTCCAAAGTAGGTTCTGTACCTGCCTTCCAACTGCACTGCTTTGTAGTCTGCAGTAGGGAAGCATGCTAAAGGACCCCTGGGGTGTTAAGAAAAAATTACTCACCATAGTAATTTTCTTTTTTCCAAGGTGTCCTTTAGTATGCTTCACCTCCCAACCATCCTTCCCTACATGACCTTACTGGGATGGGCTCTGCATTTCTATCTGTATCCAATTTTCTGAAAATCTTTTTCTTAGCTTGTTGCTGTTTCACAGTGTTTATCCTGGAACTTGTATTGCCATGTGTTGTTCAATTCTATTATTGATTCCTGTTGGAACAGTTTTTTCCTCATAGACACAGTTTTTGTCATTTTTCAGCATCGAAAAGTTCTGAAGTCCTCTAGGCTGACTGCATGCAGCACACCCCCTCTTCTGCTTCTGATTGGCCAATGTGCCAACTTCATTTACATTGACTCCTCCTCTCCGGGGCAGCTGAACCCAACTGGCATACTGCTATAGTGAAGCATACTAAAGGACACCTTGGAAGAAAGAACATTACTACGGTGAATAAGTTTTTTCTTCTCACCCCATTTTCAAAAAATTTCTTTAAAGGCCTGTTACACCTTCAACCCTCACTTAGGGAACCTGTCCTCCCCGGGACTTGAACTTGTGTATAGCCAAGTTGATGGACTCTCCATTCGAACCTGTGGCTAAAGCAGAGTTAAAGTATGTCACTTGGAAAACAGTTTTCTCATGGCCATCACTTCAACCAGAAGGATATCAGTGCTGCAAGCTCTCTGCAGTGAACCTAACTACATCATCTCCCACAGGGATAAAGTAGTTCTCAGGACCAACAGGAAACTCCTTCCTAAAATGGTGTCTGAATTTCACCTCAACCAGTCTATAATTCTCCCTGTCTTTTTCACAGACAAATCCACTCCTGGTGAGTGCAGACTCCACAGCCTGGATGTCAGAAGGGCATTGACCTGCTACCTAGAGCATACCAAACAGCTCAGGTCTTCTCATACCCAACTGTTCCTCACCTTTGATGAGGTGGGAAAAGGTAGACCAGCCTTTAAGAGAAGTCTTAAAGAGAACCATCTCTCGTTGGATATTCTCTTGCATCGAATTCTGCTACAGTAAGGCTGGCAGACAGCCTCCTCAAGGTCTCAGAGCCCACTCTACCAGGAGCAGTGCAGCCTCTGTGGCAGCACAGATGGACATACCTTTGCTCGACATCTGCAAAGCAACTACTTGGAAGACTGTACATACCTTTACAGAGCACTATTGCCTAGATGTATAGTCCAGATCAGATGCCAAAATTGACACTGGAGTCCTGCAGAACCTTTTCCCAGAGTAGGTTCTGTTCCCTGCCTCCCAACTACACTGCTTTGTAATCTGCATAAGTCAAGCATACTGAGGGATTCCTGGGGTGAGAAGAAAAAATTACTTACCATAGTAATATTGTTTCTTCTAGTGGATCCCTCATTATGCTTGACCTCCAATCCATCTTTCCCTCACATAACCTTACTGTAAACAGTTCTGCAGTCCTTATCACAGCTCAAATTTCTTAATGGAGGGCCATAAACTGTGTGATGTGTCACAGTTAAGCATGGTATATATAGTTCGTCTATAGGCAGTTTGTTTTTTCCTCTTGTTTCTTTTTCTGTTCTTTCCATAGTTCTAGAATAGTGTTAGAAATTGGAGACATTTGCCCCCTCAGGCTTCAAATGAATCTGATTGACTAACAGCAACACCTACAGGCAGCAGTCTTCAACTACAATCTGATTGGCTAATGCTCTGCCATCATTAGCATAAGTTCCATCTCTGGGGCAGCTGAACCTAGCTGGCAATCCTGCATAAGTCAACTGTACTGAGGAATCCCATAGAGGAAACAATATTACTATGGTAAGTATTTTTTTCTTCAGGTAAGTGAGTGAAAAGAGGAAAGCAAGGGATGGGAAAGTGAAGATCAGGAGTGCAGGGGTGGTACTGTGCACTATACAGAAGAAGGTCAAGAAAAAGCCAAAATGATCTGTCCCAGTGGCACAGATGGCTGTGATGCTGTAATCACCTTACCTCGCACCATGCCAGTGACCCAAGTTTGGGAATGAGCTTGTGTCACCAAGGTCAGTGGGGGGAAGGTTGGGAGAGGATCGAGTGACTGCTTGGCAGTTCTTCTCTCCCAGACTGGGGTGGTGGGTTGTCCAAGCTTGTGGTTGCTACCAGGTGGAGGCCTGGTGGCAGCACCAGTGTTTGGGAGGCAGACTTAGATCAGAGGAGTGTGGAAGGAGCTGCAGTTATGGAATGCATGCACACCTCCATGTGCATGTATCCTTCATGCCGCCATGGCAATGGGACATGGGAGAAAATGGAGGGAAAATGGGAAGGCTATGGCTTTGTGAAGTCCTGCCTGAGGCACCATGACCTGCCTTACTGGTCTGTCTGGAAGGCAAATTCTGTGATGTGAGTACATCGGGGTGGGGTGATAACAACCCTCTCCTCCCTGGCATTGCTGCATGGGGACATCTTCAGTGGAACCTAGTCACCAGCAAGGAGGGAGGCACAGGATGGTTAATGGTGCCTGGGTACAAGGCTGAACAGCTGCCCAGACTGTGTTAGAAAGATAAAAACCTTTACAGAGAAAAAAAGAAAAGCCAGAATTTTAAATGAGTACTTCTGCTTGGTATTCACAGTGGAGGGGGGAGAGGTGGACCAACATATCAGCAGGCACTGGGAGAAGGGAGGATTGGACACAAGTCCATTCTTAGAGGAGAGAATCTGATGCAGATTGAAAGCCGTAAAGGAGAACAAGGCAATGCGGCCAGATGGGATTCACTCAAGGGTACTAAAAGAACTAAGCATGGTGCTAGCCACCCCTCTGACAGCACTATTTGGCACTTCATTGATGACAGGGTTAGTTCCAGAGGACTGGAAAAGGACTTATGTGGTTCATCTACATAAGAGGGGCTGCAGGGAGGAGGCTAGCAATTACTGATCAGTCATTCTCACATAAATGGTGGGGAAATTAATGGAGACCCTGCTGAAGGGGTGGCTGATGGAGTATCTGGAGGCAAATGAGCTGCAGGATGATTGGCAACATGGTTTCATGGGGGGTCATGTCAAGCAAGTCTCATAGATTTCTTTGACTGGGTCACTAGGGAAGTGGATTGGGAGAAGGCAGTGGATGTGCCTATCTGGACTTGAGTAAGGCATTTGACACTGTTTCACACAGGAGGCTAATAAAGAAACATAGCAGTCTGGGGGTTGGTGAGAAGGTAAGCTGGGTGTCAAACTAGTTGAAGAATAGGTGACAGAGGGTGGTGGTAAACACAAGGATGGGAGTGTGACCAATGGAGTGCCACAGGGATTGGTAATGGGTGCTGTTCTCTTCAGTGTGTTCGTAAGTAACATTGCCAAGGAACTGGAAAGGAAGGTGTGTCTCTCTGCAGATGATGCAAAAGTCTGCAACGGTAGACGCCCGGGCAAGGGTGGAGAGAATGCAAAGTGATCTGGGGAAACTAGAGGAGTGGTCTAGAGTATGGCAGCTGGGTGTCGGCCAACAAACAAGGAAAAATATGGAAATAGCAGTGTACTGCATTGTGTGGGACACAAGGTATAGAAGGCGCTCCAATTTTAGAAGTGACCCATGAGGGTGAGATTCCAAATGTTGACACAGCAGTTCAAGCTAATGACGGGGCTTTATCTATTACAAATCAACAAGTAAAAGGGATGGTACGTGTGAGTACTGACCAAGTTAATGCTACGCAAGAGGTTATGGAAGATAATATTAAAATGCACTTAACTGAAGCAAATACAGGTGCTCAATTTAAAGAAGAGGTGTTGGCAACTGTTACCAATTTAAAAGATGAAATGCTTATTGCACTTGGAGACATTAAAGGTACCTTAAATTTAGCTACTGGCTCTTTAGCAGAATTGAATGCAAAATTGCAAAATCTAACTAATAGAATAGAGGAGCTAGAGACTTGAGTCTCCCAAGTGGAAGACACTACAAGAGATGCCCCCCTAAAATTCTACATTTGGAAAGACAATTACATGCTCTGCAAGATAAAATTACTGAGCAAGAGGATAGAACAAGAAGAGCAGACAGGCTATGTAAGGTGCCAGAGGGGTTGAAGGAATGGGAAACCCAGTAGCCTACTTTGAAAAAGTCCTTATAGCAGTTTTGGATAGAAAATATCTAGAGGACGAAGTTATTTTGGATCGAGCTCATAAAGCCAGTTCAAGATTTGCTACAAACACAAACTATCCACGTACTGTCTTTGTGAAAACATTAAAATTTCAAGATGGGCAATTTTGCAGAAAACACGAACTGCTAAAGGGCTGACATATGAGAATTTGCATTTTAATGCTTATCCTGACTTGTCAGTGGAAACAACAGAGAAGAGAAAGCTTTTTAATCCTCTGAAACAATTGCTGTATAAAAAAAAGTATACGGTTTTCAATGTCACAGTGGTAATCTCAGAAAAGTTGACTACCTAGTGGTAGATTGAGGTACCAATGTGTTACCACTTAAGGAAATTTGCATTGAGTGTATTGTGATCCTGCCTTATTCTACCACAGTGGTACCTCAATCTACCACTAGGTAGTCAACTTTTCTGTGACTACTACTGTATATCCAGCCAAGATTCGATTTGTTATTAATGGCCATTTACACACCTTTGATTCACCTGAAGATGTGATGGAATCATATAAACTTTCTTATGAACTGCATCAAGAAATGGGGAAACAGCAAAGTTCAAGTTCAACTGCTAAGGACTAACCCCCCGGCCTGTGCATAATACAGATAACTCTATTAATCAGACATAAAATATATATATATATATATGTATATACATATATATACCAAAGATGAAAAGATTTAAAATGAAATGTGAAGATGGAAGGTATTCAGGGAATTAGCTTATTAGTTTTATTTTTATTATAGTTATTTCTCTGTTTGGCCGCAATAGGAAAAAAACTTCAAAAACTGCACAAATCTTCACTTTAGCTTTAAATAGGGATGGTTTCCATGAACTGCCTACTAAGTTCTTTATTGGGCTTCATCTAAAGTGATGACCCACTGGCCACTTGAGCCTTTGCAAGTAGTGGAAGCTCAGAGCACATTTCAAAGACCAGTCCTGACCTACATAGAAATTTACCTCAGTTCACATATATTCCACACCACAATCTCCTGTCCCAATTAGGCCATGATAAAAAGAAAGTAAATCCATTGTTGTCGTGGGGGTGGGGGGAGATGGACAAAGCAGGAAGCAATCAAAAGATACAACGCATCCACTTTAAAAAGAAATGCACAAAAACAAACAGCATCCTCCACTGGTGATTCTGGCAGTGCAGGGACTTTACCTGAAACTGTAATTTTAGTTGTTTTTTATTTATTTTTGTGTACATATTATTTTTATATATTTTTTTAAAAGTCACCTATGAGACATTTTCTAAGCACAATAATACCCTCCAGGGTGGGTGATATTAGGGAATACCAGATCTTCCAGGGGCTGTAAGGCCCTCTGCCTGTGGCATCGAGCCTCATTACGCCTCTGGGTGGTCTGGTATTCCCCAATACCACCCATCCTGGAGGGTATTATTGCTTACATAGAGAAGATAGGGTTGTATGCAGACGATATATTATTATATCCGACCAAGCCAGACATATCAATTTTGCATTTAATAAAATTAACATCACAATTTGGCTCCATATCAGGTTACAAAATAAACTGGGTTAAAACAACTATATTAAAATTAAATAAACTTAATATAACAGTACTTAAATATTATAATATGATTTGCTCATCCAGTAGTGTTAAGTACTTAGGGGTAAACATTACAGCAAAAATTTCAGATCTATATAGTTATAATTATGAAGCACTAATAACTAATATAGAACAAGACCTGATTAGGTGGAATGCATTATATCTTACACTCATAGGTAAAATATATTTAGTTAAATTACAGATATTGCCAAAAGTGTTATTTTTATTCCAGACATTAGCCATTTCAGTTCTAGAGCTTAATCTAAGTCGAGACCTGGGTACAAAATATAGGGGGCAGTCAGCCGACCTCAGGCTGGGAAGCAATTCTCTCATTACAACAAGATCAGAAAAAGGAAAAAGGGAACCAAAGTAAGAAGAAGAAGAATCAGCATTTATATGGTGCTTTTCATACACAGTGTATCCCAAAGCGCTTTACAAGCAATGCTAGACTGGTAGTGAAGTGACTGAATGTGTGGTGGCAGCCATATCGCACATCATCACCCACACACAGCCAGGATCATTGCATGAACTGATTTATGGGAAGGGGAATGTTGGCCAGGACACCGGGAATGTTCCCTACTCTTTGCAAAGAGTGCCCTAGGTTCTTTTACTCCCACCTGGACACCCACCAGGATGGGCAGAAGGGACCTTGGTTTAATGTCTCATCCAAAGGATGACACACCCCAGCAGTATAGCACCCCCAATACTGCACTTGGACACCAGCGATTTTTAGGTGCAAGTCCAATCCCATTGTGGAACGAGAACCCATGACCTTCTGGTCCAGAGGCGGATGTGCTACCAACTGAGCCATGCTCAGTACATCAATGTAAAAACATTTGTACATCAGACAGCCAGCAAAATATTCTATTCTGCAACTAGGGGAAAACCACTCCGACCAAGAATAAAGATGTGTCCTTTCGGGTGCTCCTAAAATAAATCTACACATATTATTATAGGCCACGGTTAGTGCTTGCATTTCTTTTGTACCTATATTATAAACAAGAATTGTAATCAAAATATGGAAGAAGAAAGCCAATAGCAATTGCTAATCTAGTTGCTTGTGAGAAGAATGACTTGAATTTGTATAACACCCCTATTCTTTGATTAACTTTCTTAACCATTGACTGAATCTGAGGTGAAAAGGTCAAACTGGGATCTAATAGTGTACCCAAATACTTAAATTGAGACACTTGTTCAAGCAGACCACCCCGAAAGTCAGATATCCTCAGTTCTGGGGTGTTCACCAACATAAATTGCGTGCCAAATAACATAACATTTGTTTTAGCTGAGTTCAAAACCATAGCATTTAAAGTAAGCCAAGAACATACGGCAACAAAATCCTTTTCTAGGGAACAAGAAAGTTCAGACACAGAATTTGACTGAGCACAAATTACAAGATCATCTGCATAAAGCAGTGATTCACTAAACTTACAAACTCCAGGAAGCTGATTAATAAAAATAGAAAATAACAGGGGTCCCAAAATGGACCCCTGAGGCATACCACAACTAATTGGCAAGACATCAGAAACCACAGAACCTACTCGAACAAATTGACACCTGTTACTCAGATAATCATAGAACCAAGAAACAGCGACATCAGAAAACCTCAGATCTTTCAATTTTGTGTAGGCCAATCCGTGATCAATCAAATCAAAAGTCTTGGTTAGGTCTATGAATGCCACCCCGGTCATCAAACCCTTCTCAAACCCATGTAGGACAGTGTTTGTGAACCCAACCAAGACCGTGCCCATACCAAAGTGCTTACAGAACTCATGTTGTTGCCTTGACAACTAATCATGGGTAGCAAAATAGGCATCAATTTGCTTAGCCACTAAATGCTCAGGTAGTTTGCTAAGGGGATTCAGTATTGATATTGGCTTATAATCATCCATGGAAGTAGAACAGCTCTTTTTTGGAACTGGAACCACCTTAGCTTTCTTCCAGGATGGGGAAAACACCTGTAGCCAACGACATATTAAAAATATAACAAAGGGGATCCGTAATAAAGATGATAGTCAATTTTAAGAAGCAGGCATCCAGCCCCTCCCCACGGTCAGTCCCTTTATCTGGAAGAGACTGCAGAAGATGAAAAACTTAATTTGATGTTACTTCCTTAAACAAAAATCTGGGTCCATCTACCAAAGGAACAGAGGAAAAGGATTTAGTATTACCAGCCTGAGGAAGAAAAATCTAAACTTAGAAATATCTGAAAATTTAGAATTTAACAATTTCATGCAAGTTGCCAATTTCTTTGTTGTCAACATTTAACTTCTGGATGTCAGATTTTTAGGAGAAAGTAAAGAATTTACGTTATTCCAAAACTTCTTTGGCTCTGCCCAGCTATCTTCAAAACGATCCCTGAAATAAGCTTTTTTAGCATTTCTAACAGTTTGAGAGACTAAATTCCGAAGTACACGGTAGAGATCCATTGAAACTCTACTGGGAGATAATTTAAATTTAGTCCAAGCACTATCCCGCTTCTTAATTATTTTTTTAATGCTGGGACCAAACCATCCAGTAGGAGACCCTCTACACTGAATGATCCACAAAGGGAAAAGGGATTCCTCAATGGGAAGAAGTTGGCTGCAAAAAAAATCTAGTGCTATGTCCACATCTGGAATACATTCAAGAAATGACCAATCAATTAACCTCAGAGAAGACCATAACAGAATAATCTATCCTTTTAAATGATCTAGTCTGAAACTCAGAAGGAGGGGGTTTAAGACAGTGAAAATCTAGGACACAAAAGGTGGCCATGTGGTCGCTTATGGAATCTGCCAAGACACCAGCGGCCCCTACCCTCCCCACTCTATTAGTCAAGACCCAATCCAACAGAGAAGGATTCTGTGAGATGGGATTGAGACAGGTAGGCACATTTGTGCACTGAGTCAGTCCGTAAGAGAGAAGAAGAGATTCGAGCCCTATGGTGTCATTAGCCCTCCAATTCAAATTCATATCTCCAACAACACCAGCATCACTCTGCTTTAAATAAACTTCACAAACACCCAAGAAATATTTAAGCCCTTGAAGACCACATTGAGGGGATTATACAAACAGCCCACATTTAACTTCTTTCCTCCAAGAACAAATTACAAAACCAACCAATCAGTATCACAATACAAATCCTCACTAGACCTTAAAAAATTAATTTCTGAATGATCCCTATAATAAATCAAGACCTCACCACCCTTTTTTCGACCTTTACGGTCTGCCCTAAAAATTTTATAACCCCCAATATGATACACATTATCAGGCACCCCCGGCTTCAACCACGTTTCTGATAAAGCAACAAATATTAGGTAGATATTGATTAATAAGCTGTTCAATTTCAGCAGTCTTTAAACTACAGACATTCAAATGGATAATTTTAAATCCATGACAGGATTACAAACAATTATTCAAAGACGATGCTTGAGAGGAAGACATAGACTCCAAAGAGCAAGGCCCTGTATTCGGTTCAAAATCATGAGAAACTAACAACAGAAAGGTGTTTGAAACACAATTGCCCAATTTAGAACAAAGTAACATGCCAAAGTGCAAACAAGTAAAGTAACCCCTATTCCCACATTGTCTTATGGGCATAGGGCTACTCAACAATTGCCATGAATCAGTAACAACAACATCAACAACTAAGCAATTTGAAAAGCAAAAATCACTTGTCTCATATGAGGCCGTGTTCCCAGTGCCAAACCTATATAATTCAATATGATCCACATATACCAATCCCCCAAAGAATACACACCCAAACAGGTAAAAACTTAGCATCCCACATTATTAGCATAACATACTTACAGCACCGACAGTATTACAATCAAATACTCCCACTCCCCTACCTCCCTCGGATGCCTTAGACTCCACTGCACTTATTACACTTGCTGCACCTGCACTGCACAAATGCCACCATGTTTGGCAAGTGAGATCTTTAAACACCTCAACCCCACAGACTGGGCTGCCACCACCAATCGGGGGAGGGGGTGCAGCTAGCAACAGGTAGAAGAAGCTAGTCAGTATCTAGCAGCAGGGCTATGAACAAGGTGCAATTACTGAAGTGGCGGCAGCTGTACTTAATTGGCTCCACTCTTGGAAGGACAGCACAAACACCCTAAACAGTACACTTTAGGTCCCTTTTTCAGTAGCACACAATCAGTAGTTTACATTCTTCCTTTTTATTGATAATACTTCCTGTGTTTAACAATAAAACGTTCTGAGAGGGTGTTGTCAGAACTTTATTCATTACCATA
Source organism: Neoceratodus forsteri (assembly GCA_016271365.2). Taxonomy (NCBI): domain Eukaryota; kingdom Metazoa; phylum Chordata; order Ceratodontiformes; family Ceratodontidae; genus Neoceratodus; species Neoceratodus forsteri. The sequence goes on along the minus strand of CM028134.1, from coordinate 542,057,485 downwards.
TGTCTTAAACCCTGACCCACCTTTCTGACCTCCACTAGAACCACCTTAGCACAAAGAGTATCTGTTTGGGATATGTTACCCCCTACCATCTTCCTTACTAGTTTAAATGTTTGTTTAATGCAAATTCCACGTTTTGTGCCAGCATTTTGACCCCATTTGTTTGTGTAGGTTGTCTCTAGCAAATAACCCGTTTCCTTGAAATGTGTTCCAATTTTTGACAAACTCAAATCCTTTCCTACTCCACCACTGTTTTATCTTGTGTTTATTCTTCAGTAGTTAGATTTTTTGGGGGGTGGGATTGATGCCCTCAGAATTGGAAGACTTTCAGATATGATGAATGTAGAATCACTGCTCTATAACTCATTACCAAGTTCTTCATTATCAAGATAGATATCCCTTTCATGATTTGTCAATGTTATTTGACCCTAAATGCAGAGCGACCACCTGGTTGTCTCCACAGTTAGTTGATTTTATGTCTTCATATAGGCCCCAGGAAAACAGGAGATAATAGAATTCATTTTATTGTCACCACACACTATTGTGTCAGAGAATTAGCCCTAGGTTCCTCATAGAAATAGCTGAGGCTGTTATACAACCTTTAACATTAATTTTCAACAAATCCTTGAAAGAATGCAAAGTTCCCCCATGATTGGTTAAAAGCACATATAACCCCAATTTGTTTAAGAAAAACTACAGAACAAATCCTAAAAATTATCACCCTATTAGCTTAACATCAGTTCCATGTAAACTCTTGGAGAAAATTATTAAAAGAATGTTAGAAAATGAACAACAAAGACTCAATATTACTGACAACACACAATACGGATTTAAACAGGGATATTCATTCACAACTAATCTTTTGACCTTTTATAATAATATCAGTCTTGGACTAGATTCCAATATTTCTATGGATGTAATCCTTTAGATTATAGTAAGGCCTTTGACTGTGTTTCTCATAATAAACTAATTAACAAACTTTCTTGCTTAGGATTTTCTGCAAACCTAATTTCCTGGGTCAATAATTGGCTGACCAGTAGGTTACAGCAGGTTAAGATTAATGGAGTGCTGTCTGATTGTGAAAGAGTAACCAGTGGTGTGCCACAGGGTTTGGTTCTTGGGCCTACCTTATTTAATCTATTCATTTCAGACATGGCAATTCAGTCCAATAATATACTTTCTAAATTTGCCAATGATACTAAATTGGGAGGCAAAGTTGATAACATTGATAATTTCCAAAAACTACAAAATGATTTAACTCTTAATAATAATTGGGCCACTTTAAATGAAATGGATTTCAATGTAGAGAAATGTTCAGTACTTCATTTTGGCAAACGTAATCCAGAGTACTCATATAAACTTAATGATAATATTTTAAAAACATCTAACAGCGAAAATGACCTTGGTATACTACTTAATAATAAGTTAACTTCAGCAGATCACTGTGGCAAAGTAGCTCATAGGTCTAATATACTACAGAGGAGGATTGATCACACATTTATTCTTAAATCTGAAGAATGCTTGCTTCCTTTGTACAGGACCTACATTAGACCTCATTCTGATTATGGCTCACCATTCTGAAATCCTCATGTTAAAAAGGATATAGCTAGAGAGGAGCAGATCCAGAGGAGAGCCACAAGAATGGTCTCCCACTTAAAGCACTTGGATTACCATAGCAGATTACACAAACTTAATTTACACTCAGTATATATAAGGCGCATTAGAGGAGATCTTTTATTCCTTTATAAACTTGTAAAATCCCCATCTTTAATGCATGATTGCGGTATATATTACTCTAATAGAAAAATTGTCCCTAGATTGCATTCATGCCAATTAGAAGTACAGAAAGCTAAAACTAACCAAAGATTGAACTATTTCTCTATAAGGGCACCAAAGCTATGGAATAAAATTCCACAAAATTTGATTAATAGCACTACTTTCAAAACTTTTAAAAAAGGACTCGATATTTGGCTAAACAAGAATTTATAATAATGTTCCACAAATTTGTTGGGGGGGCATTCACGATGGGCCCTGGCCTACTTATGCCTCAAATAAACCAAGTAACCAAACGAATTAAGGAGATCCTTATGACAATTTGTGTTTTTTATCATCTGTTGCTCCCTTGTCACAACTGGGGTGTGTGTATCTTAATATTATTATCCCAATCAATTTGCCTTAATGAGTCATATCTGTTAGATAATGAAATTGTCTGATTGTGTGTGGCATTTTCCCTCCTACCCTTTTTACATTTTTTTTTATCAGGCACCAGCCATTTTCTGAACTAAGTGACCCATCCTCCCTACCAACTTTGGGTTCTCTTTCCTGAAGGCTAACATCATGAATCTGTTCCTCATCCCTGTATCTTTTTTATTTTCTGTCTGGTCATTTTCTCGATGACTAAAAGTTCACATTGTACCACAAGGGATTTCATAAAGCTTTGTAATTAGTTTTTTTTCCATAAAACCTTTTATTTCCTCCTCTAAGGAGGTAGTTCTGCCATCAGTGTTTGATAAGCAGTACATTTACCATAAGTGAAAGTACCAGTGATTCGATATGTATGTTAAAGGGTAAATATCCTACATTTACCACAATGTGCTATTGAACCTTCTTTAGTTAGGAATAAGCAAATATCGCCAGTGGGATCCATAACTGTAGCTACCCAGCCAAAAAGCTAATCACAGACCTCAGCAAAAGTGAAATTTCAGATGGATAAATTTGGAAGACAGAGTATCCTGCTGTCTCTCTATTGGACACTGTCAGATGTGCTTACCTCTGCCGGTGCATTGCCTCTGTGGCACACTTGCTGATGCTCACAGTAGTGACAACATTTGTAGCTGATGCAACAGGGGTGCTGTGCTACTCATTTCCAGTCCCCTCTACCACCCTGATAGCCCAGAGTATTACAGTGTAGCTTTATATGCCTGAAACAAGCCTAAAACAGCTCCGCACACTAAAACACAGTGTTCTATCTGTGGAAATAAAAGCAAAATTGCCAAGTATATGCGATGTTTACAGTTGGTGGTATGCACTCCCAGAATTCACTGCACCCCATAGACAGTATCAGGGATAGGTACAGGGTATATATTTATTTATTATTTGTTTAGTTTTTGTTGAGTAGGAAAGGAGGGCTGGACAATTCTGCCTATTTTCAGCCTTATTCCTGGGGAGGGGGGAGATACAGATGGTAAGATGGTAACCAACTGAAATTGAACCAGATTAACCTGTTGGTGTTTTTTTTTTTGTATTTTTAGTGAATGGGGGAAATTTGGTCAGGATACTAGGGAAATTCCCCTACTGGTCTGTAGGGGGAACCCTTGTCCATCAAGACCAAGATGGCCAATTAGCAGGAGCCAGGAGAGAGGATGGATGTGATTGAATCAGGGGAGCAGGCCTCCTCCTCCTCTGCTTTCACTAATCGAGAGGCCGCAATACAAGGAGAAAAGCAGCAAGGAATTCAGAAAACTAAAGAACCAAGGCATTGAGGTACTGAGTTCAAAAAATGAAGCAGTTTTAAATACAAAAGTAATGTCAGATTCAAGCCAAAATGCTTCCTGTGACATAGAAGAAGTAGAGTGTTTACAGAATATGATATTACATGAAGAACAACTGTTTGCTGAAAAGAAAGCAGCACTAAAAAAACAGCTCCTTGCAGTGCAACAAACTGCAGAAGTTGCTTTGACAAATGACTCAGCTGAGTCTGACAGTCAGCTGAATCAAATTAAACAGTCAATGGCTGAAATTCTGAAGACAAGCTTGTCCGGTCAGCAGGAAACTGAGGCTTCACAACCAAGTAATGTGGCTGGCAGTAGAAACAGAATTTAGTCTGTGTGCCTAGAGCTGTGAGAGTCTCAGTAGCAGAAAGAAAAACCTGAGAAAACAGAACAGATGGTGTTACAACAAAAACTGGACATAAGGCAAATAAATTATGTTTCTGCTTCTAAAACAGTTAAACTAAATACCATGGAAAATGCTCAGATACCTTGTTTACAAGAAGTAGAGGAAGGCAAGTATAGTGTGGTAGATATTACAGCACAGAAAGATGTTGATCCTACACCAGAGAAAATAAGTGGTTAGTAGAAGCAGCTCTGCAGGGGCCTGGATGGGAGAAAACTCCAGATGGGTCACAATGGATTTCAGGGCCCACACCTATTAGTATGCCTTCAGTTAACAATATAACACAATCTCCCCTGCATATTACACAAGATTTACAACTACAAAACTCTTCTGGTGTAAATATTTTACCTTCAGAGGCATGTGCTGAACCAGTACAAAATGCGGCTCCTCTAAACAAGTTACAAACAACTGCTCATAAACCTTATGCGTCTTTATTCTGTCTACCAATAGCTCCTGCTAAACAACATAATGCAGTGTGGTTATTACATAAAGGAGGTTCAGAGACTGTGTCTGATCGAACCTAAATAGGAAAAACATTGTTAAAAGAATCTTTTAAATTTTTCATGGCAGAAGTGTATGCACGTATTCATGTATCAGGAGAACATACGTATGATATAAGTTTTAAGATTTCTGGAGGCCTAGAAAGATTTTGGAAAAAGTTCGATGAAGTGAAAAATACTCCTCTATGGATTCCATTTGAGGCCATCTATCTCACAAAACCAGCTATAAAAACATTACCATATTGTTCCAAAATGAGGGGGTTAGTGTATCAGATTTAAGCTATTGGGTGAAACAACGTTGTAATGTCTTGGAAGGCCCCACAGCAATTTTTGACAGTGAAAACTACTGGACAGGTGGTTGGAAATATAAAGTTCTACTGAAAACAACTGAGGAATGAGTTCAACAGTTACCAAATTCCTTCTTTTTGGGTCATGACCAAGGTGTTTTATTTTATGCAGGACAGCCCAAGGCCTGCTATAAGTGTGGGTCGGTGGGCCATATTAGTAGTATATGTGACAAAGTTAGATGTTCATTGTGTACAGAGCTTGGGCATGCTAGCAATCAGTGTTTAAATGAAATGGTGTGCTGTTTATATGATGAAGAGGGCCACTCATTTCAAAGCTGTTCATGGGCAGTACATAGTAACCAACAAGCAGATAGTGAAGAACAATGTTTACTCATAGCTGTGGATCAGAGAAAACAAAAGCAACCCCAAAACCAGCCACCTCCTCCCCCTTCCAGGCCAGATGAGATTTCCACGGTCGACACGGGTCTTATTCCTGAACAACCCCCACCCCACCCCAGTTGTAGTTCCTAACACAGAAACTTTAGATGCAACCACAGAAGAAGTGGTTTCAGTCCCCAGTACTTCGGAAGAAGTGCTCCCCCCAAGTAGATAGAAAAGGCATTTTAACATGGAAATGCTCTGACAAAAGTGTTCCAGCCTCAAAGTTGGCAAAAACACCTACCATCACATTGACCAATAAATATGACCCTTTATTACATGGAAGCGCTGGGTCAGATACTGATTCTTCTTCCCTTAGATCTTCCATTTGTGAGGAAATGGAGGGGGACGCCCTTACCAGCAAAAATGGAAATATGGAGCTTAGGCAAAAGCCAAAAGTTAAGCTCAAGGGTAAGACTGGTATCAGGAAAATACAAAAGAAAAAATGACTGTATTCTTTCTACTTTACATTTGTATGTTTGTGAATTTAAACTGTTTTTCAATTAATGTAAACAGTGTAAAGTGTTCCAAGAAACATTCTATGGTATTTTCTACTTTGTTATCTAGACCTCAAGGTATCTATTTCATATGAGATACTCAGTTACATAATCTAAGAGATATACAAATTGCAACTTCTGCATGGTATGTGGGGCCATCATATTGGTCTATTGGAATGGATCAGTGTTCGAGGGTAGGAATTCTCTTCCATTCTGTAGAAATTCAACTAATTAAATTAATTGATTTATATGCAGGTTGTGTGTTAATATTAGATGTTATATATCAGAGTCAGTAGTTTCGCCTAATCAATATTTATGCAATGCAATCTAAAGCTCAACATGTGTAACTGTTTAAAGATATACAGCCATATTTACATACTGCACAACAGGTAATATTAGAAGGGGACTTCAATTGTGGCTTGACAAAACAGGATAGAGGGAAAAATACCTTAATTGATAAAATATTTAGTGACATGAACTGTCTCACTAAAATTGTGAGAACAACAAATTTAGTAGATGCATCTCTTGTTTATCAGGGGAAAGTAGTACCTGTCTTTTATAAAGGTATGCAATCTACTAGAATAGATTTTTTTCTTTATTTCAAAGTCTTTACATATTGCGAAAGTGACTACCTTGGCTGTAGAGTATAGTGATCACTCTATGTTAGTATTGAATGTGGGGATTTCCCATAATTGTAGACCTGGTATTTGGAAACTGAATTCCTCACTTTTGGGACAAGAAAACCGTAAATCTCAGATATTATATTTTATACATACAAGGAAAGCAGTACTGTGTATGTATGATTCAATAATCCAATGGTGGGAAGATACAAAATATAAATTAGTAAAATTATTTAAATGTATCAGTAAAAATAATGGACATGATACTTATTCTTCATATCTTTAAAATAAGAAACAACTTCAAAAGCTAATTTCCTTATCCTATAGTTCAACTCATGATTATTCTAGACAAATTAGACAACTTAAAGCCAAAATGTCTCAATATCGTACTAAGAAAGTGGAAGCTATAACATTTCAGCAAATGTTTGGGGTAAAAGGAAGTGCTTTTCAGCATGCCTTTATGAAACATGTAAAACAAGGGTACAGCAAAAACAAATGTTCAAATGTTTAGTCTCCAGGATGCAGAAGGTAATATACATACCGACCATAATAAAATAAAGTCAAATAGTAACAAACTATGCTTTGAACTCCTTTTCAGAAATAAATATAGATCCAAAAACTGTGCAACAGTTTCTAGAAACACTACCTATTCCACATTGTTCACCCCCAGCTTATGCAAGAAATTGTACAGGATATTAAACCAGAAGAAGAAATAACAGCCATTAAAGCCCTTCCATCTAATAAATCACCGGGGAGTGATGGGTTAACCTGCGAACTATACAAATTATTGTCAGGAAGCTTAGCAGAAGAACTGGCTATTATTTTCTCAAAGATGTTAAGCACTGCATTTCCCTTAAAAATGATGGAGGGTATATTAATATTTATATATAAATCTGGGGATAAACAGGAAATAAATTGGAGACCGATATGTCTTCTAAACACAGATTGTAAAATATTAACAAAAATATTAATGTATCGTCTGTCACATATAGCACCATGTATAATTAGCCCAGTACAAGCATGTGCTGTACAAGGAAGAAATATTACTGATCACTTGATATTATTGAGGGAAATAATGTATAAGGGTAATAGGAATGAGATTCAGGGGTTTATTAGCTCCTTAGATCAAAAGAAGGCTTTTGATTCTATTAACCACATATATTTGTGGGAAGTTTTGGATTACTATGGGATTCCTGCAGAATTTTCTGAATGGCTGAAGAATTTATACCGAACAACTACAGCCAGGCCACATGTAAGAAGCAAAGTTGGGCCATTAATTCCTATTAAAAAGGGTGTACATCAGGGATGCCTACTTAGTCCCTTGTTGTATATTGTCTGCATAGACCCTTTATTATGATTAATTAATAATAATACAATCTTAAGACCACTTAGAACCATGCAAGAGGTTACACCATATAATTACATTGCTTATGCAGATGATTTATGTTTATTATTAGAAGATGAGACGTCCATAAAAGAAGCAATTCATTTGTGTTCACAATATTCTAAAGTGTCAGGTGCGTCTAAACCTGAACACATGTAATTGTGTACAGTTAGGACCTACTGGACCTTACATAAATAAAGTGGTGAACATTCCAGTATCACAAACCCCAACAAAAATTCTGGGAATTTTATTTAGGCCAGGTGAGCTTGATTTATTAAATTGGACACAGAAAATGGAATCTGGGAAATCAATGGTTAATGATTGGAACAAATGACAATTTAGTAAAAGAAAAAGAATTGCCTATTAAAACATTTTTACTGTCACAATATACATTCATTAGTATGGTTTTCCCTTTATTGAAGCAGCTAGAAGTAACTTTACTTAGCGAATTCTTTCAGGTGGCGTGGGAGAGTTTGTCTTAATCCCCTAGAAAGGAACATTACATATTTATCTATACACAAAGGGGGTCTTAATATGATTAACCATGTGTTTGTTTTTTCCTTTTAATATCTTCATTTTTGTTAATGTGAGACCTTTAATAATTAACTTAGAGAAAGTATGGATCCCGGTTTTTTATAAATCTGTACAAACATGGTTTCCTGCATGGGATTCAGCTACTATTTCTGTTATTAAACAAGTTCCTAATACTCCAACATATTATAGAGAAATATTTGTTTAATTTAGAATGTGGAAAATTAATAGTAGAATGCTGATCTCAAATAACAAAAAGCAAATATGTATGTATATTATGTCTGAATATTTTATGGAAGCTAATACTATGGGAATTGGCGGACATACTGGCTGCACCCCTGGTGGAGCTTTTCAGCAGGTCACTTGAGACAGGGAGGGTACCTAGGGATTGGCGAGAGGCACATGTGGTACCAATCCATAAAGGGGCGAGAGAGTACCAGGAACTATAGACCCATCAGTTTGACCTCGGTGGTGGGAAAATTAATGGAAGTATACTAAAGGAATGATTGGGGTGTACTTGGAGGAGGTGGGAGGTCTGGATAGTCGGCAACATGGGTTTGTGCCAGGTAGATCATGTCAAACCAACCTTGTGGAGTTCTATGAATGGGTAACATCAAAACTGGACAGGGGTAAGCCTGTGGATGTATTATTCTTGTACTTCAGCAAGGCATTTGACTCTGTCCCCCACAATGGTCTGGTGGAAAAACTGATGGGGTTAGGAGTAGGCCCTTTGATGGTCAGATGGATTGAAAACTGGCTAGCTGGACGCACTCAGAGAGTAGTGGTCTGTGGGGAGCTCTCGAATCCTAGAGAGGTAGGTAGTGGGGTACCACAGGGCTCGGTCCTGGGTCTGATCCTGTTTAATGCATACATATCGGACATCAGGGAGGGTATAGGGTGTGAAATGAGTCTATTCGCGGATGACTCCAAGATGGGAGCAGTAGTTGAGGGAGAAGAGGGAGGTTGGCCTGCAAGACCTGGACACCCTGAAGCTGGACTCACACATGGAAATTAAATTTCAATATCACCAAGTGCAAGGTGTTGCATCTTGGTGGAAACTCTAAACACAGGTACACCCTGGGAGGGAGGAGCTGGAGCCTCAATAGGGAAAAGACCTAGGGGTCATGGTGGATACATGTATGAATAACTCTGAGCAGTGCAGAAGAGCCGCTAGCAAGGCAAACAGGATGTTTGGATGCATAGTGAGGGATCACCTCTAGGAGCAAGGAAGTGATTCTGCCGCTGTACAATGGACTGGTTAGACCACACCTTGAGTACTGTGTACAGTACTGGAGACCACACTTGAAGAGGGACATACAGCTCCTGGAGGGTACAGAGGAGGGCAACAAAGATGATACAGGGGCTAGGGATTTGACTTATGAGGACAGACTTGAAGAGCTCTGCCTGTTTTCATTGGAGGAGAGGAGAGACAGGGGACATGATTGAGGTCTTCAAGTACCTCAAAGGAATAAATAGAGGTAAACATGGAGGGATCTTTAGACTAAAGCAGGAGGTATCACCAGAGGCATGGTTTGAAGTTGGAAGGTGGAAGGGTGAGGGGAAGAGGAGGAGGTTTTCACTGAGAGGTGGTGGACCCTTGGAATGCACTGCCTGGTGAGCTGGTTCAGAGATCCACAGTGGAGGGCTTCAAGAGAGGTGGGACAGACACAGAAAGTGGATGTATCAGATGATGGCCTGTCCTGGAGGGGTGGGGATGGATGATAGGAGTTTCTGGAGCACAAAGGATGGGAGGGTCTCGGCACCCAACTAAGGATCTAGGTTCGAGCAGACTCGATAGACCGTAAGGCCTAATCTGCTGGCAAATAGTATGTTAGTATGTAATACATTTCCTCTTTGTCCAATGGAGTATCAACCCTCTTTATTAAAACTTTTGGCAGAATCTAGAATTCCTAAAAAATGTGGTATTTACATTGGCGAAGCTGCCATGAAAAGATTAATATTAAAAGTAAGCAAAAACATAAACAGTTATCAGAACGATATTGTTCAAGGGTTACATATGTACAAGAAGAAACCATAACTCATCTTGATTTTTCATGCTCATATATAGTAATTATTTGGAAGCTATTAGCAAAACACTGGTCTATGCCAATACTTTTGAAAGTAAATTATAGGGTTCTTATGTATGAATCATATTCAAATGATTGGAAAAAAATACCATTTAAGTACTCTTAATTTGATTTTTGTAGTTATAAAAGGGGCTATTTGGAAGCACACTGCGGTTTTTCCTTACAGCAAATGGACACTCCAATCTTGCATTTAATATCTCAAATTATGGAGGAACTACAATGGATATATCAAGAAGAAGCAAAGAAAGTACCCCAACAAATACAAGAAGCTCACTGGCGGAACTTGCCATGGATCACAAATACAGATGCACCAGTGACATGAATTGGACCATTTATTTTTGTAGTTTTTCCCCCTTTTCTCTTTCCTTTGAATATTTTTGTTTAAATGGTGCTCATGTGTTAATATGATTTGTTGTGATTGATTCTGTTGTAGTAAGTTTGATTTTTTTTCTTAATAAATACCCTTACTCTTGCTGCAGGGGGTGCTACACTTCCTGTAAGCAGGATGGAGGAGCCCAGTTTGGAGATGACAGAGGAGGTGGACATAATGATGCAGCTGACACCAACACTAACAATATAACGGAGGATTTTCAGGGCACCCAGAACACAAACAACATTGAAGATGATGAGAATTTCCAACAAGCAGAATTAAGTTTACAACAAGAACTCCAACAGAAAAAATGTTTGTTACAGATACAAATATCGAATGTGGAAAATGATTATTTTGAAGCAAAAATAAAACTTGAAGAAAAGTAAACAACAAATGGGGAGCTCCTCAGGAATCCCAGATTAAAAAAACAAATGAAGGTATTTCTTTTTACAGCAAATCTGAAGAACCCAGATTCAAACCTGGATCCTGCTGACAAATGGAAGACACAGCAATCAAACAACGATACAACAAAATGGATGCCAGAATATGTACTGCTGGGTGCTGGATAGATTCAAACTTTGGAAGGAAATTGGATACTGGATCCTTCAATAACAATACCTGATGCAGAAAATGTGACTGGACATCCCACATGAATGAAAGTACCATGCTAGAGGTAGCAGGACCAAATACATTATAAGACTCTTCTACTGTCTCAGTTTCAGGTACACTAATTTTCTTTCCTTTGGACAATACAAATGAAACTTCTTATGATGCAATAACTACTGCTGTACAGATGGGGAATGTGAACCTGCAACCAGGTCCACTTCTGACAAGTACAGAGAAAGCGGGTAGTGCAGAGGTTGTAACAGAGCATACAGAATCACAACAGGCTAAAACTCCCACATATGCCAGTCTCTTCCAAAAACCTGTAGAACTGGCTAAACGATGTAATGCTGTTCAATTGAGATATTTAGGGAGAATGGAGACTCCCCCTGACAGATTCTTTGTGGGAAAAAATCTTATAAAGCAATCCCTGTTTTTTTTTTACCCACTGATGTTTATGCTCTCATCCATGCCCCAGGAGACAGCACATTTGATATTAGCTTTCATACCACTGCTCTGTTGGATAGATTTTGAAGTAAATACACTACTTTAAAAACAAATCCATTGTGGACCACCTTTCAAGTTATCCTGACAAAACAAACTTTCAAATTTATAACAGTACTACTCCAAAATGAGGGGGTAAACGTCTCTGACATTTTATACTGGTTGGAAAAATGATGCTGTATACAAGGTACACCAGATCCAATAATCAATGAAGAAGGATTTTGGAATGGGGGGGTGGAAGATAAAAGTAAAACTAACACAAAATGATACAGGCATCCAGCATTTGCCCAATTGTTTCTACATGGGGAGAGATAAAGGTTTTATTTTTTATCCAGGACAACCACGATCCTGTTACAAATACGGATTGCCTAGGCACATTAGCAACAACTGTGACATTTTAAAATGTTCACAGTGTAGGGAACTTAGACATTTATGCTTTCATTGCACAAAAATGTAACTTGTGTGATGAGGAAGGCCACTCATTTATAGACTGCCCCTGGGTTGCTCACAGTACAGAAAATGCTGTTTATGGGGAACAAGATTTCTATTTTAATAAAGGGTGCTGTGCACTAATGGGTGTAAAGTATGTGCCCGAGGTGTGTACCCCACCCGAGTAGCTCCACACTTGTGGACAGGTGTGCACTGACCAGTATTCACTAATGGCCACCACCTGTCTCCTGGTGCTGGGTCCTGGAGTGCATCACTGGTGATGGATGGCATGGGTCTGGGTGCATGAATACCACCCGCGTGCACCTGGACCTGCACAGCCATGCCCCATCATCCACTGTTCCGCCCTGGCCCAGCTCATGGCATAAAGCACCCACACGGTGCACAGATGGACCCATTGCAATATGTCCCCACCCTCCTCCAGTATGCTGCCACCCGCCAGACATTGGTGCCCCAACCCTTTGGTGACAAGAGGCATCCCCCTGACACATTGGTGCCTTTCCCCAAATAAGTACCCCCCAACAACTCCATGCCCCATCCCCATAACAGACCTCCCCCATCAAGAGCCCCATTGTGTTTTCCCATCCAGGTACAGGGCAAATCCATGTGTCTCTCCTGGTGACACCTGTGCATGTTAATACAATCTGAACACCCACCGATCCTGGCACACCCTTGCCCCTCATTGGTGGTCAGTGTCTCCCCCCCGGCACCGACAGCCCATCCCCTCATCCCTGACAGTCGGTGCTGAGCACTGGGCAGCCAGTGGCACATCTCATCCACATAACATCTTGATCGCCAGCCATCCAAGTGATGCTTTGAGCACACCACTTATATATAGAGACACATTCCCAGCATCACTTGGACAGCCAGTGGCTGAAGAGGTGTATGGAGGGCTGTGCCACTGGCCATACCGGGCTGTGGCATCGACTGGAAGGTAAGGGGATGGGGGGTTTGTGCCATGGCGGGGGCATTGGCCACCAGTGGTACTACAGGGGTTGCGGGATCATGGATCTTGGTACAGGTGATGGGAACACTGTGTAAGTGTGTGGGGGGTCTGGTATGACACTGGGTCAGGAATGGCATGTTGGGGTGGGGGGATATGTCAGGACCTTATGGGGTCGGGGCAGACATGTGTATAGGAGGGGAGGGATGTGCCATATTGGGGATAGGCCTCTCATGTGTATGGGGGGTATGTGCATACGCAAGTTGGGGCTGCCATGTGTGAGGGGAGATGCGTGGTGTTATCGGGGCAGGGCAGGACTGTATTCAGGGGTGCATGGCACTACAGAACACATGGGCACTCAACCAATCTGCTGCCCCAGCACTCCCCATCAGCTTAGTGGGCTGGGGCAGCACGGTGAGTTGTTACCCAGGCCCACCATGATCAGGGGGTGTTGTCCATGGGGGCTTACAGTGGGTTATGGCAGGGTCCCCCCCTGCCATAACCGCCACCCTCCTCTGCACCCCTACGGGCAGCACTATGCGCCTTAGTGATTGGCACGTAGTGCTGGCACGCCCGCACCTGCCCCCAGCACGTTACTGTCCATGTGGCTGGGGGACTGGGTGTGTACAGGTTGCATGCTCCTATTATGCATCCCACGTGGTGGGTGCATTGAGTGTGGGGCAGCTACATGCCATGAATCCATGGTGCATAGCCACTCCTTACATTCATACATAGTGCCCAAAGCTGCTAGATCTGCTATGGCATTTCCCTGACAAGATAACTAAAAAACAATACATATGCAGAGATGAATACAACACTACTGACCTTTAATGATTCTAACCAAGCTGAAGAGGTACATTCAGCACAGATAAATCCCACAACAGATCAGTACAGAAATAACACATATCCGTGGAATGTTCTGGGAATCTGATACACAAGCACATGAACAAATGGAGATGCCTCCCAACCTGTTCCAGAAGAAAATGCATTTCAATTGAAAAAGGGAAAGGAAACAAATCAATCTTGGACCCTCAATTTGAGCAATACCAACAAAAAACAAATTTGCTACACTGCAATTGGGAGATACAGATCTGGAGAATGAATTGGACTCAGCCTCCATCCATTCCTCTCAGAAGTATGCCTCACCAGACATTGATGAACAAAACACTGAAGTTAAAAGCAAACCCAAACGGAAGAGAATGGGAACTAGAGCAAGTGCTAAGAGGGTTACATGACTTTTCTAACTTTGAATTATGGCCTCTCCCCTTTATGAACTATCTATGGCATCCCTGAATACACACAGCATAAAATCAGAGAAAAAAAAGACTTTCTTGTTTGAAAACTGTCAGTTTGATGTTGTTTCTTTACAGGATAAAAGGCTTCATTCTGTACCGGAAATGCAGACAGTCAGTACAGCGTGAGTATGGGGATCCATGTATTGGTCCATAGGGGAAGAGACCTGAAGTGGTGTAGGCATTTGTATTAACCCATCTGTTACTATTTCTCATATAGTTGTTATATTTCCTGGAAGGACATTATTAATAGACATTCAAATAAATTCCATAGATTTCAGACTTATCAATATTTATGTCCCTCAAACTAAGGCAAGCAGAATACACTTATTGAAAAACATCCAACCCTGTCTGTTGACCACTAGAAACATCTTGGTTGGGGGAGATTTCCATTGTAGCCAATTTACGTCAAATACCGGTCTTTAAACAACAAAAATATTTTGTGACATCTCTTTTTTTTAAATCAACTTTTCACACAAACAGGTTTAGTGGATGTTTTTATACAAACTGACAAAGCAGCAAAACACACATATTTTAGGGGAACCCTATCCACAAGGATAGACTCTTAGTCTGTTTCCCCTACTTTACCAATCAGAAGAGCTAAAGTTTTATCAGTTGCTTTCTCTGATCATTAAAATTACTAAGCATGACCTTGGCAAATTTTAAAGAAATGGCAAAAGGAAAAGGATACTGGAGACTTAACTCTAGATTATTGGAAGATCCAGAAATAGTGCAAGGCTTTCACCATATCATTGCTGCTGGAAAGTCAGTCTTCTTTTTATATGACTCCCCAGCTGCATGATGAGAAGACAGTAAAAAAGACTTACAAGAATATTTTCAAAAAATGGGTAAACCCAAAGGGAAAATAACAAATCAGAAATATTATGAATTACCTTCACAACTCTACAACTTAATTTCATTACAAAATGAAGGGAAACAAAATTGCTCAGAACAAATTTTACATATTAAAACAGAAATGGCACAAATTCAATACAATAGGATGAAATATTTGGAAACAGAACAACAATTTGGAACACAAGGTAAACAGTTCCATACTAACCCATTTGATAGTTGTTCTAAACTGAAATCAAAGAAAGCTTCACTATATTAAAACAAGTAATGGAAAGATACTGAATAATAAAACAGACATTTTATCAGGAATTGAAACTTATATTTCACAAATGTTTAATCATTCAATTTTAACACAATCTCATATGGAAAACTTTTTAACAGACTTGCTGTCTGAAACAAATTCCACAACATTTAATAAAAATCTTAATTCAGCCAATTACAGCACAGGAAATATCAGCAGTCATTTATCAAATTTGAACAAGCATTTGTCAATGACAAATGTTTGCTTGCTGGCATTGGCATTGGTAGTGTAGGAGTTAGATGCATAATAGGAATGGCAGTGAAGTATTGAACTGAAGCCAACCCACCACCCTGCAGAGACTGACAAGCATTGGGGTGTGGCTTTGGGTCATCAGGCATAACGGCCACACCATTTCACCACACCCTACCCTGCAGACACCGACAAGTGTCATGGTGTGCCTTGGGGTCTCTGGTCCTTATGCTCACCACATTCCATAAGGAAATATGGTGAGATGGGTGCAGTATAGGAGAATGGGGTGAACTTTGGGGCCGAAGATTCCAAGGCACACCTCAATGCCTGTCACTGGCTGCAGGGTGTGGGTGGGGGTGGAATGGCATGAGCATTGTAGGTGACAATCCCAAGTTACACCCCTGATGCCTGTCAGTCTCTACAGGGTGGGGCATTATGGCTGATAACACTAACGCCCCAGACATTCATTGGTATTTTCACTCCAAATTTTCAACATGTTTTTTTTGTGACCCCCACCTCACGAAAAGTGTAAATATCAGTTTGTTAGCCAAAAGCTGATTTTGCACAGTGACTATGCCATTTGGCACCACAGGTAAGAAAACACATTCCGAACAGGATGTGAAAAATGCCAGCTGTACTGTTCATGAGGAGGTGTAAAAAATGTCAATGTTGAAAATCTGGAGTGAAAATATAAAAAACTGGAGAAGTCGTGAGCGTCCGTAGAAATTGCACAACACACACCCATAATGTAATTAGTTTGGGTATTGTTTACAGCAGATTGTCAACACAGGTGGTTTGGGACCTCCGCTCATGAACAGTGTCACTGTGATTTTCTTAATCTGTCCCAAACACTGATTTCCCACAGCAGCTATGCATTTCTGTGCAGGAAGTGCGAAAACACATTTCGGCCAGGGTGTGAAAAATGACAGCTGTAAGTTCATAAGAAGTTGTGGAAAAATGCCAGTGTAGAAAATTTGGACTGAAAATATTACAAATTCATGAACTTATGAGGGTGCATGGAAACTGCAATGCACGGTTGTAACACAGTCATTTTATGGACTTTTATCACCAAATTTTCAGCATAGCCATTTTGAGACCTCTGTCCATTATTAATGTCACTGTGATTTTCATAATCTGTCCCAAACATTGATTTCGCACACCGACCGCGCCATTGTGCGCTACATGAGCAAAAACACATTTTGGGTGAGATGTGAAAAATGACAGCTATACTGTTCATAAGGAGGTGTGGTAAAATGGCAATGTTGAAAATCTGGAGTGAAAATATTAAAAATTCTCAAAGTTACGAGTGTACGTAGGAACTGCACAATGCATGCTCATAAAACAGTAATTTTGAAATTTTTCACCAAATATTCAACATAGGATTTTGGGGGCCTACCTCATGAACTGTGACACTGTTATTTCATTACTCAGTCCCAAAGATGTTCGTGCAGTGACCACAAAATCACCTTTGGGACTGAATAACAAACAGACAGTGACTGAGTTCATGAGGTGGAAAAGAACCTATGTTGAAAATTTGGTGAAAAATTCCCAAAATGGCTAAGCTCAGCATCAAAGTTGAGAAAAAAAAATTTTATACCATAATACAGCTTATCGGCATTTCTTCAGTTCGCGGTCGGCTTTGAAGAGTGCAGACATGTTCCCAATCCACCGAAGATGGTGGTGCTGAGCTCCTGAGGTAAGTATGGGGTGGAGGTGTGTGGGGAGGTGGTACGCAGAGGGTGTGTGTGTGTGTTGGGGGAGGGGCAAGACAGTTAACAAGGGAGCTTTTTTTTTACAGTTTTTTTTTTCTTTTTAGAAGACGAAGCGGGACTTTTGCCACGCTGGGATGGGCTCCAAGCGTGGCAGCTGGAAGTTTATTTTTTTGAGGGGCAGTGGAGCCAACAGGTGATTGGGCACCCCTGTCGGCCATACGGATGTTTGCCACACTGGGGTGGGCTCCCAGAGTGTCACCTGGAAGTCTGTTTGAGGGGTCAGTGGAGCCGACGTGGGATTGGGCACCCTCATCAGCCATATGGGGTGTGGGGGGAGCACATGAGCATGCTGGGGTGGGCTCCCAGCATGTTACATAGGTGTTCATGGGGAGGGACAAACTGTCTATACAGTTCAGATGCAGTGCTGACGTGTAGGCAATTTGCATACTGCCGACGGTAGTATGCAAATTGCCTACATGTTACTACCGCTGATTGTGGCGGTGTTTTCCTCAGAACTGTATGCCACTGCATCTGAGCGGCTGTCATAGACGGCTTGGACATTCATTGGCGCGGTGCAGCCATGCCTGAAAAAGGGAGTAGGGCATTGGAAGTGGAGGCACACCTATGAAAACTCGTATGGTGGCACTAAGTTTCTTGCACATGCATGCAAGCAAACATAAAAATGGATCAGAACCTGGAATTGATGACTTACCCAGTGAAATATACACAAAAATATTTTCACATTTCCTAATTAACAGTTTATTGCAGGGTTTCTCAAATGGTGAGGCTAGCCTCCCAAGGGAGGCTCCATCCTGTTCCAAGGGAGCCTCAAGCAAGCCTTAAAATGTACTACATTTAAATGTCAGGTTTTGGATGCTTTGTGATGGGATGCAGCAAACTAAAGTGAATAATGGCATGTATATTTATGTACAAAATGGGTGACCAGGAAAGTCGTACTCAACAAACACTTGTTTCTTGGTATGACGTGGGGGGAAAGCTGAATGGAGGAAGTACAGTTCTTGGAAACTGTGCAAAACAAAATGCAAAATAATACAAATGAATAGGTACAAGGTAACAACTGACACACTATACTGGCTGCAGAAAAGTACAGATGCAAAGGCTAGGTTGAGAGGTACTGGGGAGAAGAGCAGGACAAAGCAAAAGATCCCTGAGAAGGTGTTTAAGGACAAGGTAAAACTGACAAAAGCAATGTGACTCATGGAGGTATTGCAGCAGGTACAGTAAATAAAGGGGTCCAAAACCGGAAGTGTGGAGTGAGTAGGCTGACATGAGGAGGGGGTCATACAGAGGGAGAAGAGTTAAGTTCAATACAATGAGAATAAATGCAACTACTCAGACATGTCACTATATTCCTTGTCTACTGTGCAAAGTACAATAAGTGTTCTAACTATGGGGAGGCCCAAAATTATTTCTGTATTGGGGGGCTCAAGATCTTTTCCAAAGCTTGGGGGAGGTTCACTATGGCAAAGTATGAGAACTGTTGGTTTATTGCATACTGACCAATGGCCAGACAGCATGTATAAAGGCTTATTAATTTTATTTTATAAATCAGGAGATAAGTAAATATTATCAAACTGGAGGCCCATTACACTTTTAAACACTGACTTTAAAATCTTAACAAAACTGCTTAGCAAATGACTAGTATCACTAATGGATTACATAATTCACCCCACACAAATATGTGCTATACCAGGTAGGAAGATCACAGACATAATGATTTTGCTAAAGGAAATCTTGGAAAAGGGAATGAAAGTATCAGGATTTATGCTTAGCCTAGATCAAATCTAAAGCGTTTGACAGAGTATCGCACCTATATTTATGGAAGTATATGCAAAAATATGGGATACCAGAAACTTTTATTAAATGGGTAAATTGTGCTACAAATATGCAAGGATATCTCCATTATATTAATGGGTGGATTGGGCAGGAGTGTTCAGTGTATAAAGTATGGCAATGGTGCCTTTGAGCTCCATTCTTTATATTTTAATGTTATATCCTTACTAGATAAAATTAATGCTTCAAAGAACATAACTGGACTTTCAGTATCTAGCAAAGATACAGAAATTAAAACAGTGGCATATGCTGATGATGTGTGTTTAATAATAGCAGATTTACAGTCAGGATCATCACGGAAAACATATTACAAGAATTTACATCCAGCACGCTACATAGAAACATAGAAGATGATGACAGATAGGGACTGCAAGGCCCATCCAGTCTGCACATTTTTTTTTACCTTATAAATGTGCCATAGGCCTTTACTCTGTCGATGGCCTATCTATTCATACTCACCTGTATTGCTCCCTTATGCCTATCCCATGCCTCTTTGAAGCTCTGCACTGTAGTCATATCCACCATTTCCTGAGGTAGGCCGTTCCATGCATCCACCACCCTTTCTGTGAAAAAGAACTTCCTCACATTACCCCTTAATTGGCCTCCCTCTAATCTCATGCTGAGCCCTCTTGTCCTGCTATTTTCTTATATTGAAACATGTTAGACTCTTTCACCTTGTTAATGCCCTTAAGATATTTGAATGTTTCAGTCATATCACCTCTCTCCCTCCATTTCTCTAGGGTATACATATTGAGCTCTGTTATTCTGTCCTCATATGTTTTCTGATGCAGTCCCTGCACATTTTGGTTGCCCTTCTCTGGATTGTCTTCATTTTGTTAATGTCCTTGTGCAGAGTGCGGCCTCCAGCACTGCACACAGTACTCCAGATGGGGCCCAACCAGTGTCTTGTAAAGTGGGATTATTAGCTCCCTCTTACAACTTGTGATACCCCTAATAATACACCCCAACCTCCCTCTAGCCTTACTTACTGCTTTAATGGTATGCTTGGATGATTTCAGGTCATCTGTGATGATGATGTAACCAAGTCTCTTTCTTCTCTTGTGATTGCCACCAACTCCCCTCCCAACCTATAAGTAGCTTCAGAGTTTCTCTTCCCTATGTACATGATCTTGCACTTCTTTGTGTTAAGCCCCAGTTGCCACTCTTCTGACTATTTTGCCAGTTTTCAGATCTCCTGTCATTCTGCCCACCCTATCTGGATCAACAATTGATTTCAATAAAGTCCATGCATACATATAGGATCTTCAACCTGGAGATTACAGAAGCTATAGGAATACCTGTCAGTACTGGACGAAGTAAAATTTTAGGTATTATTTTGGTAAAGGAGACATGGCCTTTCAACTGGGAAAAACAACTTCAAATTACACAAACTCGTGTCATGTGGAATAAGTGGCACATGCATAAGCTGAAGAGAATTTATATGGTCAAGACTTACCTTCTGACTTTGTTCCTTCATCTAAGCTCAATCTATCCCCACCAAGCTACTGGAAACAACATTATACAGTTGTTTTCCAGTACATTTAGAGTAACAGGTGATCCACACACTAAAAAGCATTTGTCAATGCCGAATGTTGCTTGCTGCCATTGGCAGTGCAGGAGTTAGAGATGCATCATAGGAATGGCAGTCAAGTATTGAACTGATGCCAACCCACCCCACCCTGGAAACAGTGACAGGCATTAGGATGTCCCTTTGGGTGTTTGATAGTGCAGTGCGGGAGAACATGTTTGGCAGGATGTGAAAAATGACAGCTGCACAGTTCATAAGGAGATGTAAAAAAATGCCAGTGTTGAAAATGTGGCATGTAAATATACCAAATTTGCGAAGTTACAAAGGTGCGTGGGGAAATATGCAACGCACGCTTGCAACACTGCCATTTTATGGATGTTCGTCACCAAATTTTCAACATAGGCATTTTAGCACCTCTGCTCATGTACAGTGTCACTGTTATTTCTTCAAAATGTCCCAAGAAGTGATTTTGCATAGCGACCACGTTATTCTGCGGAAGTGTGAAAACACATTTTGGGCAGGATATGTGAAATAGCGGCTGTACTGTTAAATCGAGAGAGGTGTGGAAAAATGGCAGTGGTGAAAATCCAGAGTGAAAATATCACAAATGCACGAAGAAAGTACAAGCGCAAGTGCGGTAATCTGCCAACGCATTGTGAATACAATTATTTTATGGAATATCATCACCAGATTTTCAACATAGGCATTTTAGGACCTCTGCTCATGAACTGTGTCACTGTCATTTCATAATCTGGCCCAAACACTGATTTCCACAGCGACTGGCTATTGTGCACCGGACATGGGAAACATATTCGGGCAGGATGTTGAAAATGACAGCTGTACTGTTCACAGGAAGTGTACAAAAATGACAATGCTGAAAATCCCAGCGTTAAAATATTGCGAAAGTGCGAAGAAGTTCACGAGTCCTGCGTAGCAACTACGCGCAACGCCATCATAAAACAGGCATTTGTTGATTTTTTCCCACCAAATTTGGAACACAGGTTTTTGAGAGGCCACTCATGAATACTGACACTGTCATTTAGTTAATGGGTCCCAAAAGGTGATTTTCTTGACTGTGAAATCACCTTTCAAGGCTGATTAACACCATGACAGTGATAGAATTCATGAGGAGAGCCCAAAACCCCACGTTGAAAATTTGGTGCCAAAATTCAAGAAATGCCGAGATATGCAGCAAAGTTGGAAAAACCCTATTCATTCCATTATACAGCTTACCAGCATTTCCTCAGTTAGCGGTCAGCTTTGAAGTGCAGACGTGTTCCTGGTCACGAAGATCGTCGCGCCAGACTCCGGAGGTAAGTATGGGGTGAGGGGTGAGGAGGCAGGAGTGCGCAGTGGGTGGAGTGCGGGTGGGGGCATCGAGACTACGAGGCGGTTTCGTTTTACAGGGTGAAAAAAATGGAAAACCATCGCGGGACAGTTTTGTTTTCAGGGCATTTGGCATGCTGGAGTGGGCTCCAGTGTGCCACCTAACTGTTTTGGGGGGTGTCAGTAGCCGACGAGGGATTGGGCACCCTAGCCGGCACACACCACAATGGAAGTAATGCCGGCGGGGTTGGGCATCCCAGTCGACAAGCACAAGCGGGGCGGGCCAAGGAGTTAGGCACCCCCTCAGCATTCAACAATTGGGGTGATGCCGACGGCGGTGGGCTCCCCATCGGCACACAAAGATGGGGGCAGCGAGGCGAGGGGATTGGGCACCCTCCTCGGCATTCAGCATTTGGGGGGCATGCTGACGGGGTGGGCTCCCGTTTGGTACAAAGACAGCAGGGGTTTCCAAAGGGGATTGGGCACCCCGATGTCGGCAGACGTGCGTGAGGCGTCGCCTGGCCACCACATGCTCATAATGGTGGCAGCATGCCTAGCAAAGGACCGCTGCATATGAAGAGCTTTGCTCGGATGCAGCGGACCTTTGCTAGATGTCACCGTATACATGGTGTGGCGGCGGCATGCAGGCTGATTGAGAATGAGGGACGACCTATTGATGCGTGCCCTACATTCGCCCAACAGCGGCCGCTTCCCAAATCCGCACTACTGCAAGAAAAGGAATCACTTAGAGGTTGCAAAAGGTGGCCTCAGTATGATAAACCTGATAGTTTTCTTCTTCTGTATATTTCTTTATTCTAATCTAAACCCACTAGTGACACATTCTACATCTATCTGGACCCCATAGGTACCAGATCACATAGGCCCCTGGTTGCAGAATTGGAATATGCATACACCAGTCCCAAAGCAGAGACCACTTTTGAGGTTACCAGTATATTTCCAGAATTGCTATGGAACATTAAAACTATGGCTGGTTTCTAAGCATCAAATATTTACACTCACCAGAAAGGAATTTTATCATAAAACCATGACAAAATATTTCCAGAAAGCACCCTCTTTAGGGGTTAGAACACAACATGAACTGAAACAAATTGGTCACATGTTAACTAATCTACAGATTCCAAAGAAAATGTGGGATGTCCTTTGGTTAGGAAAAGGAAAACAACATTAAAAATATTTTAAAGCTGGAGCAAGACACTGCCCATGGACCTCATGCCATAATGTTTTAAAAACAATGGAGCATCTCTACTTTGAATGTCCTTATATTAAAACATTCTGGTCTTTTATGAATCAGAGGTGGAAGCATTCCCCTTTCAGAACCCTTTCCCCAGAGACATTATTTTTAGGAATATTACCTCCACAGTGGAAGAAATATGATAAGTACTATGCACTTAATCTTGCTCTGTTTTAAATATTATATTTGGCAGATCAGATGTCAAGCTGACTTTACAATAAATAGAAATTTCACAAAACAGTTGTTCTGCTCTATTCAGCATACTATTAAAGAAATTCAGAACATAGAGAAAAGGTATACCCCAAGTGTATGTAGGATGTTGGAAAGAAACACAGTGGATAGATAATGTGGATAACAATTAAACATAAAGGGTCCTGGCCAAATTTCCCTCATTCACTAAAAATACCACCAATAGCTTAATCTGGTTCAAAGTCAGTTGGCATTCATCTGTATCCCCCTCCCCCGGTTCATGCCTGAAAATAGGCAGGATTTGTCTAGTGCACTTACACGGTCAACAAAAAACTAAATAAATAAATAAAAACATATACCACTCCTAGAACTGTTACAGGTGAGTAACCTGTATTTATTACACAAGTCGGACAAAATCAGTCAGTAAGATGGATCAGCTCTTTGTTTCCTTTGTGCCCAAAAAAGAGAGTGCCACAGTTTCCAAACAGTGTTTATCCAAATGGCTGGCAAAGTGCATTCTGTTTTATTATCAGAAGTATAACAAACCCTTGCCGGGGGAAGTTAAAGTGCATTCAACCAGAGACATGGCTGCATCTACTGCTTGCTTCAGAAATGTCTCTGTCGCAGAGATTTGCATGGCAGCTTGGAGCTCTGTCCACACCTTCACAAAGCACTATAGTCTGGACATTGCCTCTAGGAGCAGGGCTGGCTTTGGACTAGCTGCCCTTCAAGGCCTCCTTTCTTAAAGTCCCTACCTACTGCAGACCTTTCCTGCCTCCCTTGTTTCAGTCCTTGTCTGATTCACACTGCTTGGGACTCGGTCCTTAAGGTTGTTACCCACTGCAAGAGCCCTCTCAAAGTAAGATAGTACAGTTGCATAAGAACTTACCACAACCGTAGATCTTCAAGAGAGGCTCTTGCAGTAGGTAACCTTTTACCCTCCCTCCTTCCCCCAGTTTGTTGTTTCTTTCTTCCTAACCTGTCTTTGGCTCCAGGAGCCCACTCCTTCTCGTGTCACACCTGCTTAGGTCTCCTGCAGGAGAACTGGAGGGCAGGTGTCTGGACTGCCCCTTATATAGCATCACACTGATGTCCATCACGTGATTTGGCAGGGGGTCCCCCACCAGACATTGCTAGCTAAAGTTTTCCATGTGGTCCTAGCCCCTGATGGCTCAGTTCTCAAGGTTATTACCTACTGCAAGAGCCTCTCTCAAAGATCTGCTGTTACTGTAAGTTACTACGTAACTGTATGTTTTGCATATTTGCACCCCAGATTTCCAGATTGCCTTTGTGGGACCCCACCTTATGACCAAGGGTGGCGAAATTATGCAAATCAGGCCCTAAAGGTGTTTTTGCGGTTGCTTGGTAAAATCACCTTTTGGGCAGGTTCTGAATTTTTATTTCCTCCACCCGTGTTCATGAGGTGGGGTCATAAGAAGACTATGTTGAATATTTGGGTTCATCATATTTAAAAAAATGGCAATGTTACAAGCATATGTTGAATTTCGCAACATACACTCAGAACTTTGGTAATTTTCGCTATTTTGACCCCAAATTTTCAACATAGCCATTTCAAACAACATGAAGTCTTGCTGTATTCTGACAATTGCAGTGATTCCCAACCTTTGAACTGCCCCGGAGAACAAAGAGTTAACTTTCTATGCAGGGCATAGAATGTTGAGCTCGAGCTTGGTTGAAGTCTCTGCCTGGAGTGTTTTGAACTTAAACCTTCAGATTCTTTACTCCGCCTCACTGAACAGTTGCTCCGGAGATTTCTTCTTCAGCTCGGTTTGAAAGTTGGTTAAAGTTTTCAGTTTTTGTCGGTTTTAAAACCGAAAAAAGTATCTGCATAGTCGGTTCAGTCTCTGTCTGTGGTGCCATGAGTACTAGATAGGAATTGTTCTGTTTTTCTGTGTGGAACTTGTAAAACGTGCGGCTCGGTTTGGCTGAACCAGCCATTTGATAGTGAAATTTGTTTACTTAGTGTGTGGTTACCGGTTCTTATCGGTTCTAAAAAAATGTGTTTTTAACCGTTTTTTTCCAATACCCGTGACACGGTTAGGAACCAATAAGGGACTCTTGCCTGGCGGTTGCCGAAAAAAGGGTAAGCTTGGTTAGGTTGGCCATATCTGAGAAACCCAAGAAAAAAACGGGCCCACTGGGTTTCAACACTGCAGTGAGTGTGGGAAGATCTTTGATAAGGCCGATCCCCCACACCACCTGTGTTTGTCTGGGGTTTGACCACCTCGATTCAGACTGCCAAATATGTAAAACCTTTTCCAAATCTACCCTTGAGAAGAGATTAGGTAGACTGAGAGAAAAGGAGGCTGAGAAGTCCACTGATCCAGATGGCCAGCCCGGTTCGGTTTCGACCGAACCAGAAGGAGTGCCCTCTGACCAGGGTGATACTTCTTCAGGCAAAAGAAGAGCCGATTCTGAGGGATCGGTTCCAACAAAAAGAAAGCGCAAAGATAAATCGACTGGTTCAGATCCAGAGGTTCATGTTCCGACCGCCGAAGAGATAGCCAGGGTGATTCAGATTCTGGAATCGCTCCATCTGGTTCTGACCGATCCGGCTCCTTCTGGCAGGGGTTCGGTTCAGTTGGTTCCCCCGGTTCAAGAGTATACCCTTGAAGATTTTTATGAACCGGAATTTGAGGATGATGATGTAAGTGAAGGTCTGGATGTGCCTGTGGAACTGGACATCTCCCCAGACAGACCTTCAGGTGTTTCCCCTCCTAAGCTTTCTGAGTCCCCTTCTCACTTTATGTTTTATAGAAAGGTGGCTGAAACCCTCCAGCTTCCTATGGAGGAGGCTGTGGAAGATCAAGAGGAGCCTGATTATGTAGAGATGATGGACATCCCAGAGTCCAGGAGACTGTCTATTCCCCTCCATAAATCTTTTGGGAAACAGACACAAAAAATCTTAGTCTCTTAACACTATACCACCTGTGGATAGAAGAATGGCAAGAGGTATACACTTTCAGGCTCAGACACGGAGTTCTTATATCGACAATGCAGACATGTTGGGGTAGTGCAGGCTGCTGCCTGTGAAAAGGCAAATATTCTCTTGGCTTCACCCCCCCCACCCCGACAAGGACTCCAGGAAGATTGATGCCATGGCAAAGAAGCAGTACATGGCATTTTCTTTGGGACCCAGGCAGGTGAATTACATGGCCTATACAGCCAGGTACCAGAAGTCCAGGTGGGACACTGTACTGGCACTGGCTAAACAGGCCTCCCCCCAGTTAGCCAAGGAGCTGGAGGCGGTGGCTGCAGATGGGATTGAGGCATCTAAGGTTCAGTTTCATGCTGCTGTGGACTCTAATGATGTGTCATCAAGAGTCATGGCTACATCTGTGGCTCTTTGGAGGATGGCTTGGCTCAGATGTACTAGCCTCTCAGAGGACACCCAGGCTAAGGCCATGGATTTTCCTGTAGTGGGTAATTCTCTGGGGAGCAGACAGAGAAATACATGAAGAAAATGGATGAGTACAGGACCACCTACAGGAGTGCTCAGGCCAAGGAAAGGCAGGCAACTCCTCAAAGACAGCAGTCTAGGGTCGGGGCAGGCCTTTTCAAAGGCCTTTTTACCAAGCACAGGCCTCTTCTTCCTTTTCTCAGAGGGGGTTCTTCAGAGGGAGAGGCAGAAGAGGGATGAGCAGGGTTGCATCCACTCCTCAGCCTAAAGCCCCTGCCAAGCAGGCACCCTGATGGGCCTGCCTGGTCGACTCTCCTATTCCAGTAGGGGGAAGGCTGGCTTACTTTGTCCAGGACTGGATGTCTATTAAATCAGAAAAGTGGGTCCTGGAAGTAGTAAGCCAGGGACTGGTTCTCTGCTTCAAAAAATTTCCAAATATGAGAGCCAGATCTTTTTCACCTGCAAATCTCTCGGAAACCCTTGCCCTAGAGGCAGAGGTTTCTTCTCTCCTAGCTTTAAGAGCTATGGAGAGAGTACATACCCTACACTGGGGCAAAGGACTGAACTCCAGGTACTTCCTGACTCCCCAAAAAACAGGGGAGTGGCGACCCATCCTAGACCTAAGATATCTAAACAAACATCTTTTAAAACCAAAGTTCAAGATGATAACTCGTGGAATAATCCTTCCCTCTCTAAGGCCAGGGGACTGGCTAGCCTCCCTGGACCTCAAAGATGCCTACTTTCACATTCCCATCAGGTGCTCCCACAGAAAGTACCTCAGGCTCGAGTTGCCCTCAGGCAGTTATCAGTGCAGAGCAATTCCCTTTGGCCTAACCTCAGCCCCAAGGGTTTTCCCAAAGTGCCTGGCAGTAGTAGTTGCCTTTCTAAGAAGGCAAAAGATTTCAAGTTTTCCATATCTGGACAATTGCCTAAGAGTGGGTCAGTCTCCAGACCAAGTCAAGTCTCACCTGCAAGTGACCCAGCAAGTGCTCACTTCTCTAGGATTTCTTCTCAACCTTCCCAAGTTAGTTCTCGAACCAGTCCAGCTTCTTACCTTTATAGGGGCAGAACTGGACACACTCAGAGCAAGAGCATTTCTTCCTCTAGAAAGGGCAAGGGTTCTTATGGAACTAGCTTCTTCCTTCAGCCTTCAGGTATCTCGGCCAACAAGGCATTTCCTCCAGCTCTTGGGCCACATGGCAGCTTCAACAGCAGTGGTCCAAGGGGCAAGATTCCAGATGAGGGATATTCAGTTCCACCTGAGAACTTTCTGGTCTCAGAGAAAGGACTCCCTTACCAAACTGATCCCAGTGACTCTGACCTTGATCCAAGCCCTCCAGTGGTGGCAGGATCAGGGCAATTTAAGACGTGGTGTTCCTTTTGTTGCTCAGCCTTGTTCAGTGGTCCTTACCACGGATGCTTCTTTCCTGGGCTGGGGAGCCCACCTGGGGTCTCCTACTGCCCGAGGGCTGTGGTCTCCCCAAGAATCCCTTCTCCACATCAGTCTTCTAGAGCTCAGGGCAGTTTTTCTTGCTCTAAAAGTGTTCCCACAGTCAGTACAGAACAAGGTGGTTCAAGTCAGAACAGATAACACCACCACCACCATGTGGTACATCAACAAGCAGGGAGGCACTCGTTCCACGGCCTTGTGCACAGAAGCCATGAAGTTGTAGTCCCTGGCATATTCCCTGCAATCCTTTCTGGTAGCAGTTCACCTTCCAGGCAAGGACAGTTTGCTAGCAGATGCACTGAGCAGGATTTCTCAGGGCCATCACAAATGGTCCCTGGACCCTCAGGTGTTGAAAGTGATTTTTTCAAGGTGGGGCACTCCAGAGAGCGATCTGTTTGCAGCCCCAGACAATCACCAACTCCCTCTCTTTTGTTGCAGACTTCCAGTCCTGGGCTCAGTCCCTCTGGATGCTCTGATTCTGAATTGGGAGGGAAAGTTTCTGTATGCCTTTCCCCCCTTCCCACTCCTGTTAAAAGTTGTGGTAAAAATAAGGTCTCAACAATACAAGGTGATTATGATTGCTCCAGATTGGGCCAGACAGCCCTGGTACCCCCTGTTGCTGTCCCTAGCAGTCCATCTTCCCCTGTCTCTTCCCAGGAATTACAATTTGTTAACATCCTCTCAGGGAAGGATTTGGTACCCCAATCTTCAGTTTCTCAATAGAGTTTGCAGATCTGCATCTTTCCCAAGGGGTTCTGGATATCCTCAAGGCTTCTCGAAAGCCCTCCACCAGAAAGACTTACAACCCCAAATGAAAAAGATTCAGCATTTGGTGTTCTAAGAAGCATATTTCTCCCGACACTGCTGGATTGCCTACGGTTCTGGATTATATGGCCCATCTTAATGGCCTAGGCCTCCGACCAGCCACACGCAGTACACTTGTCAGCTGTTTCTGCGTTTTTGTCTGTGGGGAAGCCTTCCTCACTATCTTCCCATCCTGTGTTCTGTAAATTTTTTAAAGGATTGCTTCACACCAATCCTCCTTTTAGAGACCCTGCCCCTGCCTGGGATTTGAATGTTTGCATTGCTCAACTTATGCGACCCCCCTTTGAGCCTATGTCTTCAGCTGAGCTTTAAGTACTTGACTTGGAAAACTGTGTTCTTGGTAGCCATTACCTCTGCCAGGTGTATCAGTGAATTGCAAGCACTGTCAGTGGAACCTGATTTTATCTCATTTCACAGGGATAAAGTGGTCCTTAGAACTAACAGAAGGTTCTTGCCCAGAGTGGTTTCAGACTTCCATTTAAACCAGTCTGTCTCTCCCTGTTTTCTTCACTGATCATTCTTCCTCAAGAGAGAGGAGGCTACACAGTTTAGATGTCAAAAGAGCTCTTAGTTACTACATAGAGCGTACCAAGGGTCACAGGTTTGACTCTCTCCAGTTATTCCTCACTTACGGAGAAGTGGGAAAGGGAAAACCTGCCACCAAAAGATCTATTGCCAGGTGGATTGTGTCTTGTATACAATTCTGCTATGAAAAGCTGGAAAAACTCCACCCCTCAGGCCTGAGGGCTCATTCCACAAGAAGGTTAGCGGCTTCCCTGGCTGCTGCCAGGATATCTCTCTCTTAGAAATTTGTCAAGCAGCCACCTGGAAAACAGTCCATACCTTTACCAAGCATTACCCTCTGGATATCCAGGCTAGGAGTGATGCTCTGTTTAGCTACAGCAGTACCTCAGAGCCTATTCCCAAAGTAGGTTCTGTCCCTCCTCCTTGGAGGTACTGCTTGGTAGTCTGCAATTGTCAGAATACAGCAAGACTTCATGTTGTTTGAAGAAAAAATTACTCACCTTACTAATTATGTTTCTTCTAATGGAGTCTTCTTGTATTCTGACCTCCTTCCCTGCCTCCCCTCTCAGAACCTGTTTTTGGGAAGTGTGTGGGCAGGTGCAGTGTTGCACCCTAGGGGTGTTTTTTGCTTGCACCCTCCTCCTTTTTGTTTGGGTGCTCAATTATTATTATTTTTAGTACATTGGGTTTTGTTTTTGGGTTTCTTGACTTGAGTCTTCTTGGGAATCCAAAACTTTTTTCAGCCAGTTGTCTAGTAAGAATTTTTACAATTTCCACATAGAATTTTTAGTTTAGTTGGACTTGTAAGAATCTGATGGTTTAAGTTCAAAACACTCCAGACAGAGCCCAGATATTCAAAGGGTTGTGCATGGTGCAACAGCACCATGCACAACCCACTGATATACCGACATTCAAAAGGAAAAGCAAGACAAATCCCGACACATGTGCCAGATGCGATCAGTAATGTATGCAGGTACAGGTAGGGGGTGTCTCATGCATAACCTGCACAGCAGGATATTCAGCCCGGGATGTGCAGAGTCATGCATGCGCAACCCCTACCTGCACCTGCACAAAGTTACGCCACAAAAAAAGGAACAAGTGATGGCCACCCACAGGTGAGCTGCCACATTGCAGGGCGCAACACAGCAGCTGCCACCTGTGGGTGGCCACCCAAGTTTCTGCCGCACCTGGTGGCACCCCCCCATGCCCCATTGCGGGCATCCGTGTAGAAATCCCCCCAAGCCCAATATCCCTGGTGGTCCAGTGGACCGCACTGAGCTCGATCGTGGGCATCGGTAATAGAACCCCCCCCAAGTCCAATATCCCTGGTGGTCCAGTGGACGGATTGCTGCCCGATCGCGGGCATCTGTACCTCAGCAAATACCGCTAATACTCTGGTGGTCTAGTGTACCCCCACCCCACCAGCCCACTGAGCCCACTGCCCGCTCCCCGTCAGCGGTGGGTGGCAGCACCCCACCCGCCTGCCAACTGACAGCTTGGTAGGGCTGCCGCCCATTGGTTCACAGTGTGGCCAATGGGCTTGCAACATACCGTCTCTCAGTCCAGATATGTGAATGAATTCATTCACATATCTGACTGAGTAGGGTATGGCTGCACACCCATTGGCTCACTTCTGTGAACCAACGGGCATGCAGCCCTACCGAGCTGTCAGTCGACGAGTGGCGGGGTGGCAGGCAGGTAGGGTGCTGCCACCCGCTGGCTGACGGGGCAGTGGGGCTCAGTGGGTGGGTGGGTGGGGTACACCAGACCACCAGGGTCTTAGGGTATTTGCTGAGGTACAGATGCCCGTGATTGGGCAGCAATCGGTCCACTGGACCACCAGGGATATTGGACTTGGGGAGGGCTTCTATTACTAATGCCCGCGATCGGGCTCAGTGCAGTCCACTGGACCACCAGGGATATTGGACTTGGGGGGCGTGATCGTCAGGACAGATGCCTGTGATCATGCACATAGAGGTCCACTGGACCACCAGGGATATAGGAGGGGTTTTCCTTTTTACACGAATGCCCGTGATTGGGCTGCAGGGGACGTCGGTCCCAGACGGCTGCTGCCTGGCAGGGCGCCAGGCGCAAGTCCTTGGGGATCGGTGCACCTGCATGCTAATGGCATGCAAATGGGGCCATGATCAGATGCAATGGCCCCCTGTCGCCTTGCATAAATTATAGCCCATTTGCATGTCCCTTTGAATATACATGGTGCTGTGCCTGGCGTAGTGGCACTTGCTAGCACATCTCCATGCTCCCTCCGGCCACTTGCGCTGGCGCAGTGCCACTGCGCCATGCACAGTAGGGGTGGCCAGGGTGCGATATTCAAAGCTGCTCTGCCATAGCGCAGCTCCGTTGAATATCACCCAGACCACTCCCCTGCACAAGACAGTTGAGCTGCGCCCAGGCTTGCGCCACAGCCTGGTGTAGTTTGAATATCCGGGCCAGAGACTTCAACCAAGCTTGAGCTCAGCATTCTATGTCCTGCATAGAAAGTTAACTCTTTGTTCTCCGGGGCAGTTCAAAGGTTGGGAATCACTGCAATTGTCAGAATACAGCAAGACTCCATTAGAAGAAACATAATTACTAAGGTGAGTAATTTTTCCTTTTTTCACATCACCCTATGAGGGTGACAACTGTCATTTTTCACATCCTGACTGAAAATGTGATCTTACTTTGAGAGGGCTCTTGCAGTAGGTAATTACATATAGGACTGAAGCCAGCAGGCGTCAGGACCCCATGTAAAAGTTTCTGGCTAGCAGTCTCTGGCGAGGGACCGCCACCACGTCAGGTATAATGAGGCAGTCCCTCATGCCCGCCTTCCAGTTCTTTCCCGCCTTTAGCTTTCGACAGTGCCTCGCGGTTAAGTTCCACTGCTCGTCAGTCAATCGTCACCGGTAGTTATACCATTGTTTTTTCCGATTTTTCTAGTCTGTTCGTCAGGATTCTTTTACCTGCCATGTATGTTGTCCCCTACCACGTCCAAGCACAAAAACAAGTGCAACACGTGTGGTGCCCAACTCCTGCAGGCTCGGACCAGCCCATGGATTCCTGTCAGCACTGCCTGAAGTTCAATGCGGCTACCCACAGAAGAAGGCAGCAGTCCCTGGAGGCTCACATCCTAAAGAAGAAGATGTCCTCCATGGAAAAGGAGCTGAAAAAGTTCCGACAGGCTTCTACCTCCCCTGAGGGCCTTAAGAAGAAGGAGAAGCACCGGGACAGGGAATCCTCTAGGGGATCATTCCCCGACAGCCGTTTCGTTGGTGTCTGAGACGGAGTTGGTCCACCCGGCTGGTTCATGCTTGGGCCAGTTGGGAGCCTCCGGAACAAAGGAGGCATCCGCTCCCAGTAATGCCACCCCTGCGTGACCTTCTGGTTCAAGCCTCTCCGGTAAGTCTGGTGTCTGCTCCTCCGACGTCCGCCCAGAGCCGGATGGTAAGTCGCTCGATCCTTCAGGGCAGCTCACAACCATCAAGCCACCCATCAAGGTCGCCTCCCCTGCGTGACCTTCTTCATGCGCTGGGTCTGATCAGTCGGACGTCAGCTCCTCTGACCTCTGCCCAGATCCCGCCGGTCAGATGCCCGCCGGCCTGTCCGGCGGATGCTCGGTGAAGGAGCCTGTGCCAGATCCTTTGGTCTTATCCAACGCCACTGGCTCCCCACTGCCTTCGCCGCTGCTATCCGAGGCCCCCGCGTCTCCCCAGCAGGACCTGGAAGATCCCTCTGGGCCTCCCCGGACACCGCTGGGGACTGTTTGGCGCCTCCATCAGGTCTCCCTCCCATAGGTCCAGATGGCCTGACGTTAGACGCCAGCTGACATCCCCTTGCCGGACATCACCCCAATGCAGTACCCGATGCCCACCGGGCCACCTGTCCATGGCCCACCTGCAGGGCCTTTTCCAGGACCTTCTACCCCAGTAGAGCTCCTGGCATCGGATCTTATGCTGTCTTATCCGGATCCGCAGTGTGTTCAGCACCACAGTGTCTGACGCCGCAGTACCCGATGACAGGCTTCCCGCCGTCAGGCTATGGATACTCACCTTGCGGATACTCCCACTATCCGTATCCCTCCACCGCCCCCTTAGCCGCTAGTGGATCTGAGGAAGACTCTGCTTCTTGGTGGGCTGAGGTCAAGGCTCAGCTCATCAGAGAGGTGGAGAGCTGCCTTCCGACAATGGACCCGGTCCCGGATCCCCATTGCCGGGGGTGACAGACCCCTCCTCCCCCCAACCCCAGAGACACTGCTATGGGGTCTAAGGCTGAGGATGGCACCTGGCCCCCTAGGGGCCATGTTCCTCCCCTGAGTGGGGAGGGGTCTTCATCTCCTTCTTCTTCGGACTCATCGGAGGACAACGTGACATCTCCGATCCGGACATGTCTCGCACTCCTGGCAAGCCCAGGCCCAGGACTCCTCCGAAGTCTCCTCTGGAGGATCCCTCATTTACAGAGTTGCTAAGAAAAATCCAGGCTCTTCATTAGTGGAAATCTCTGGAGCCGGATCCACAGAGGCAGAAGCTAGATGCCCATTTGGATTTACCCGAGGTCGGTCCCACGTTAGTTCCACCCTGGATAGAATCTCACGCTGACCTCATTTCCACTATCTGGAAACAACCATCGGCTTTAGCCACCCCCCCCTCCTCGGAAGGCGGATCAGCTGTATCAGGCTCCTGAGGGGATTGACTTTCTTTTGTCACACCCCAAGGCTGATTCGGTCGTGATCAGCGCCACCCACGGCCGTTCAGCTAACCTGAAACACCTGAGCTCGTCCCCACCCGATAAGGAATCCCGCCTTCTGGACCAGTACGGCAAGAAAATCTTTTCTTCTTCCACTCTGGGTATCAGAGCCTTGAACTACGTGGCTCACATGGGGGATTACCAGAAGACTATCCTTAGCGAGGTGGAAGCCAAGTTGGACACCCTTCCTCAGTCTCAGACTAAACAGGAAGTGGCAGGCCTGGTCTGTTCCACACGTTTGGCCAGTAGGCACATGCGGCATGCTACTTACGATGCGGTGGACGCTTCTGGATGAAGTTCGGTGTTCGCCATGAGTCTGCAGCGCCATCCGGGACGCACCCTTCCGAGGTTCAGTGTTGTTCGGTGGCGATGTCAAGGACATCATTACTGGACTGAGAGAGAGAAGGGCACTGCTCTCGAAGGTTGACTCTATATACAGAGCCCCTTTAGCGCAGCACCATTCCTTTCGCTGTCGCACACAGCCTAGGCGAAACCACAAGGAAAGCGGGCCAACAAACGTCGGGCCCAATGGCTACGAGACCCCCCAACCCAAACATGCTGCAGGAGCTCCAGCCACGGCGCTGCTCCACACCTCCTGACTCCTTCCCTCTCCCACAGCCTTTGGTCGATACAGAGGAACTGGTAGGCGGGAGATTCTCCCTACATCTACCGGGTTGGGAGAGTATCACTTCCGACTCTTGGGTCCTTCAGCTCATAGCAGAGGGCCATACCATAGAGTTTCTTCAGAACCCCCTCCCAGGTTTTCTTACTCCCCCAAACATCTTCTCAGGGTTCAGGAAGAAATCTCCTCCCTTCTGTTGAAAGAGGCAATAGAACCCGTCCCTCCCCCTCTTCGGGGGACGGGCTTCTACTCCCATTTCTTCCTGGTCCCCAAGAAGACAGGAGACGTGAGGCCCATTCTGGACCTCAACTCTCTCAATCTGTTCGTGGAGTACAAAAGGTTCAGGATGCTCTCACTACACAGACTCCTCCTCCTACGTCGGCTGGGACTGTGCTCTTTGCTCTGGACATGCAGGACGCATGCCTGCATATCCTTATCCACCCTTCCCACCTCAAATAACTCCGGTTTGCTTTCCAGGAAGACCACTACCAGTTCAGGGCCCTCACATTTGGTCTTTCCTCGGCTCCCCGAGTATTCACCAAGTGTCTGTCTGTGGTAGCGGCCCACCTGCGTACTCAGGGAGTGCAGGTTTTCCCGTACCTGGATGATTTGCTCCTGGCGGCCCTGTCCAGTGAGGAGCTCCTGCATTCCCTTACCAGGCAGGTTTTTACCAGCCTAGGTATTATCATCAACCAGGCCAAATCCCATTTGATCCCATCTCAACACCTCCAGTTCATCGGGGTAATTCTGGACGTGACCACCGGTATGGCCTTTCTACTCCCAGACAGGGTAGTCACACTCCAGGCTCAGACAAGCTTTTTGTCTTCTCACAGGCAGATTCCTGCCAGGTCGGCCCTTCGCCTCCTGGGGCTCATGGTGGCTGCAATTCTGACACTTCCGCACGCTCGGCTCCACATGAGAATCTCTCAGTGGACTCTTTGGTCTCAGTGGGATCAATTGGTTGACAACTTGGACCAGGAAGTGCTAGTCTCAACTCCGATGCTTCGGGATTTGCACTGGTGGTTGGTTCAGGAGAACCTTTGTCAGGGAGTTTCCTTCTGCCTTCCTCCCCCCCAAACACTGACAATGGACGCCTCGGGCGAAGGTTGGGGAGCTCATCTGGGATCCCAGTGGACCCAGGGCCCATGGTCCATACTCAAGCAGATGCTTCACATCAACGTGCTCAAACTCAGAGCAGTGTTGTATGCTCTTCAAGCACTACAACTCTTTCTGCTTCCCGGTCACCTGGCTGTCCAGACTGACAACATGAGTGTAGTCTGCTACCTCAACGAACAGGGGGGAACTCGTTCCTACCTTCTTTGTCGGGAAGCGATGCAGGTCTGGAAATGGGTGAACCTACACAACCTTCATCTCATGGTGGTCCACATTCCAGTGGTGAAGAATTCGTTGGCAGATCACTTTAGCCGATCCTCGGCACAACCTCATGAGTGGGAATTGGACCAGGAAATAGCAGACGGCATCTTCCTACGTTGGGGAACCCCTCAGGTTGACCTGTTTGCGTCCCCACTAAATGCAAAACTGCCCATGTTTTGCATGCTCGCTCCAGGGCATGGGCAACTTTGGAGAGATGCTCTGTCTCTCGACTGGAAGGGCAGATTTGTTTATGCTTTTCCCCTCAATTCCCTTGATTCCGAGGATCTTGCACAAGCTCAGCTCAGAAGGGGCCACGTATGATTCTCATTGCTCCCTTCTGGCCCAGGCAAGTTTGGTTCTCTCTTCTGCAACAGTACTCAGAGGAACCTCCGATTCCTCTTCCACTTTCGCGACTACTGTTGACCCAGGATCAGAGATCCCTGGCCAATCCGGGCCTCAAGTCCCTTCAGCTGCATTCTTGGTTCCTACAGATGTAGCGCATTCCTGTTTTGGAGTTTCTCCTCAAGTGGCAGAGATCTTGGTGGAGGACAGAAAGCCCTCCACTCGCTCCACCTATGCCATGAAATGGAAACGGTTTTCCATTTGGGCCTCGTGCAAAGACCTGGAGCCTTTCTCCTGTCCTGTTGGGCGGCTACTAGACTACATGCATTATCTTTTCGATCTGGGTCTCAGTCATTCCTCTTTGAAAGTTCACATGGTGGCTCTGGCTGCTTATTATGTTCCCTTTGGGGACAGAACTTTCGCTCAGCTGGAGGTCGCGAAGACCTTTCTACAAGGGGTTCTTTATCTGAGACCCCCCATTCAGGTTCCTGCCCCTTCTTGGGATTTGAATTTCATTCTCAAGAAGGTTACGCTGCCTCCCTTTGAGCGGGCAGCCTCAGCAGAACTTAAGTTCCTTTCAAGGAAGGCTCTCTTCCTAGTGGCCATTACTTCCACTCAGAGAATTTCCGAGCTTCAAACCTTGATGTGCAAAATCCCATGTTTGATTTTCCATAAGAATGTGTGG
Organism: Neoceratodus forsteri; assembly: GCA_016271365.2. Lineage (NCBI taxonomy): Eukaryota > Metazoa > Chordata > Ceratodontiformes > Ceratodontidae > Neoceratodus > Neoceratodus forsteri. Next base: position 542,019,904 of record CM028134.1, on the reverse strand, counting down.
CTTTGCGCACCAACCTTAAGTTTCTCCCTAAGGTGGTAGCGGAATCTACATTGAACCAGTGTATTGAACTGTCTGTCTTTTTCACACAGCACTCAAATCATGGGGAGTATCTTTTACAAACGCTGGACGTTCACTGGATTCTGAGATACTACACCAACAGGACGAAGGATCTCAGAAAGACTGACCAACTATTTGTTTCTTTTTCCAGCAAAAGAGAGAGCAACGCTGTTTCCAAACAATGTTTGTCCAAATGGTTGTCTCACTGTATAACTTTCTGCTACGATAAGTATCACAAAACCTTGCCAGGTCAGGTCAGGGGTCACGCCACCAGGGGTGTCGCGGCCTCTGCTCCCTGTTTCAAGAATGTGTCAGCGGCTGATATTTGCGCCGCCACAGCTTGGACTTCTGTACATACCTTTACCAAACACTACAGTTTGGACATTGCCTCTCGCCGCAGAGACAGCTTCGGATTGGCTGTTCTGCAAGGACTTCTTTCTTAAGTCATCTTCAGCCAGAGGATCTCTTATGAGTAGTTTCCTCCTCCCATGTGCTTCTCTTTGTTTCAGACTGCTTGAGACTCAGTCCTATATGTAATTACCTACTGCAAAAGCCCTCTCAATAGTACAGTTACGTAAGAACTTATCGTAACAGTAGATCTTCGAGAGAGGCTCTTGCAGTATGTAATACCTTCCCGCCCTTCATCCCCCTTAGCTTTTTCAGCTCCTTTTCCAGGAAGGGAAATCTCTGCTTCTCTCTCGTCTCACCTTTTTTGGCCTTTGGCGGGAAAGAACTGGAAGGCGGGTGTGAGGGACCGCCCCTTTACACCGATGTCGCCTGACGCCGGTCAACTGACGTGGGGACAGTCCCTCACCAGAGACTGCTAGCTAGAAATTTTTCCATGGGGTCCTGACGCCTGCCGGCTTCAGTCCTGTATGTAAATACCTACTGCAAGAGCCTCTCTTGAAGATCTACTGTTACGGTAAGTTCTTACATAACTGTACTTTTTCACACCTGTGGCACGGAATGACGCTGCTGCTCAAAATCACCTTTTGGGGAAGTTTTAACATTTTTGTACACCATTGTTCATGAGGTGGGATCATAAGAAGGCTGTGTTGAAAATTTGGGGTAAAAATATTATAAGTAATGATAGGCGTACATTGACATTTTCCAATGTACACTCCTAACTTTGACCATAGCAGCCATGATGGCTCTGATCAGATCGTCTCTCTCCCTCTTTTCCCTACTTCAGCATGTCTTGCATTGCCTTTCCTCTCACCTGTGAAGAGGGTATTTTGTCCCAGGACAGCCCAGCTGAGATGCAGCATCTTGTTTCCAGTGGGGTCCTGCTTATACCCATTTCTGAAGCTTGGCAGACTGGAGCACTGAAAGGTTAACTGCCCACAGTCATGCAGTGAGTATTTGACTCTAGCAAGGTTTAAATCTTCAATCTGCTGGTTCCCAAGCCATTGCACTAACCACCATACCACACTGCCTCTTGCCACTGTTTCACTTGATCCCCCTCATGAGCAAAGTTCTAGGTAAGCCACAGGATCTGAGATTGGGCACGAGTATGGTCAACAAGATCCATTTTAGACTTCTGCCTCAAGTAATTTAGTCCCTTATTGATGGTGTGGCTTAGACCCTTGACCCTCTGGGCCAGTTATCTCATCAGCAGTTCCTCCAGTGGATGGAGAATGTTTACTGTTAAGGAAGCTAACCTGGCACTGTTTCCAGTGTCACCCCCATTTCCATCCTCTAGAAGGGTTCCAGCCTTGTCCCCATCGACATCATCCTCAGAGGGTAACGGGTCATCAATTCATGCCTCCTCAGCCAGTGAAGATATACCCTTCCAGCGATTCATGAGTGAGATGCAGGAGACACGTGACTGACCCTGTTTAGTGGCCATGAACCCTAATGCTGTGCCATTGGGTGTCTTGATGTCCAGTCGCGACACAGAAGTGATCCCTTCCTGGCATACTGCACTTTGAGAGGCCACCATGGTCATCTTGAGGCACCCTTTTACCACACACCCTGCTCTGATTTGGTCTCAGTCACCCCACTGTGGGATTGCATCCTTCCTGATGCCAATGGGAAGCAGACGAACATCTGTGACTAGGTCATACCACCTCATTGCCTGACTCCAGACAGATTAATGCTTTTGGGAGGAAGATGTTCACTGCAGCAAAGTTATCCCTGACCATAATGTCACACCAGGCCCATATAGCAGTTTATCAGCTACACCTGTGGCCACAGGTACATGCCTTGCTCTCTGAAATTCCTGGGAATGACAAACTGCGGGCCAGCCTTGGTATAGTTACTAAGTGTGTTGAAGTAAGGAGATCAAAGATAGCATGACACTGGGGTATGGGCAGTGCAGTTTGAGTGACCAGCCCAGCTATGGTACAAAAAAAACTGCATTCTGAAGGAGAAATAATAGGTCAGACCGCTACTAAACTATATAAGACATAGAGGATTGTGTATGAGCAATCATACACAGCAAGGCTATTTTCCAACAAGAGATTTCCATTGTAACTAGAGACCTCGAGAGTGCAGCTCAAGAGGCCTTGTTACCATGGAACCTCAAGATCAAAAAATAAACTTGTTTGTGTATGATTTCCCATGTACAATCTTTTATAGAATATGGGCAACATTAGCGACAAAAGTAAGTCCTTATTGTGCAGTTTTTTCAGCCGCTGCTTATTTCTTGGGCCAGCAATCACTGCTACAGCTGCTTCCTCAAGTTTGGAGGGTTTAAGACCATGCATGTGCAAAGACATTCTGTGTTGTTGCACTGCACTAGTAACACAGCTAGTGCACCACAACAACAACGTGACACAGCCAGTGCAGCACAACAAGCCGATTGGAGTAACTGAATTTTATCAGCAGTCAAGTTCCACCATACATCATATGATATTTGTTGCAGAGTAGTAGTAGTAGTATACTTCTATTCATAGTCAATGAAAGGGAGTAACTCAATTGAGCAAGGCTCCTTTACAATGAGGTCCCAGGAGGCATTCATCCAGTCTCCATATATACACCATAGCATTATACACATTTAAGTACAATACAATACAGAAAAAATAAAATACATAATATATGTAGTATATAAACACATAAGCGCATTTTTAATTAAACAGTAATCCTAGGTATTCCCTGTTGAGCAACATGGTAAAGATCTCTGACCCTGTTCTGTGAACCATTTTTTTAATTTATCTTTTTTAATCCTAGAGCTAACACCCCACAGCTCTACCAGCAGTAAATTCCATATAATTGCTCCCTATGAAGGACTGTCGACCCCCACACACACACACTTCAAGGTGAGTCTATAACCTGACACTTGGTACTCTGTGCTGATCATAAACAAGATTTAATAGGTCTGATCTTAAATAAATCTAAAATATACAGTATGTTGGTATTTGTCTGTTGTAGACCATTAGCATAAATTGAGATGTGCAAATCCCTCCTTGACTGTGGTCTGACCTAATTCAACATATGGAATAGATCACAACGATGAGTGTTATATGGGACATCCAAAACAAGTCAAGCTAGTCTATTAAATACTACGTCTGTTCTATTTAAATATGATTTTGCTGCTCCAACGTACAAGGTGTCTTCATAATCTAGAACAGGGACGATCATTGTATTGACTATTCTTAATCTTGTTTCCATTGTCATGCAATTCGTCATAATATATCATTTTCTTATTGAAATTTTTAATAACCATATCTGTGTGGCCCCCCCCATCTCAGTGAACTGTCCAACCATGTGCCTAAGTCCCTGTACTGCGTGACCTGCTGAATGTCCACTCCATCCATAGTTTGAACATGCACGGTGCCTCTGCCCTCCATGTCCAACCTTCTATTAAATAATACAGTTTGTGTTTTTTTAGTATTCGATTTTAGTAAGTGACCCTCAAAATAATTCTCAATTTGTGTAAATGCCATCCGTAACCTATGCTGAATAAATTCAACAGAGGGCATCTCGGCATAGATCACCGTATCGTCGGCATATAAATTACATTTCTAGGGACATGGATATGTTGTTCAATCCACACTTACTGGCAGGTTTCTTGCCGCTTTAAAATTTGCCAGAAGGTCTTCAAGCTGGCTCCTCCCACCCACCCGGGTGGTAAAACTCTCAACTCTGTCCGATGACGTCAGATCTTCCTTACCACTTGGAAGCTCAGGTTCCCTCCTTTGCACTCTGCGTTTTAGGCCTGGATCCAAACTCTTCGGTTTACCCAAAACTAATCTTTAAATTTACAAGACCTCGGTCTTTATCTTCCCTCATGGCTGCAATGGACAAATTGACTCCCGGATTTCGTCGATGCCCCTGTGGGCAGAAGATGTCCCGGACTGATCCACACTCCATGTACGTGCACTGCCTTGGGCTTGAGCATGATTCGCAGGCCTGTGACTTGTGCAAGTCCTTTTCGGCCACGGTCTTAGAGGATTGCGCTGCCAGATTGCAACTTGGGCACCCCGAGAAATGTTATCTTCCGGTCAAGTCAAAGGAGACCCATTGGGCAGTGTCCACGGCAGCGGGCTTGGCTGAACAGTTCAAACAAGTGATCACCCTCGAGGAGGAAGCGGCCCAGGCCACATCATTATATTCTTCGGTTGTGGCATTTATCCCACTCTCTTTGGGCTCCTCCTACATGGTTTCATTTAAGGAGCTTTGTCAATCCCTCTCCACCAAGGAAGAGGGGACTTTGGGACATTACTCTTGGTCCAAGAAGAAGGACTTCAAAGGTAAGTCCCACCATCAACGTTCATGGGAGCGGGAGAGGTCCCCTTCCCCGGAGAGTCGACTTTCGACTTCGGTCGAGGTTGCGGCTAAGGCCACTGGCTTCATGATGTCCCTGTCAAGTCAGCCTGCTGAGACACCCATCGACGCAGTCAAGATTTTTCTCGACCCGTTGGATGGGCTGTCAACTGGAGAAGCTGACAACCCTTCTTCACCGGTTCCCCCGGTGGAAACCAAGGACTTGCCTGTGCCTCCTATGCCAGAGTCCCTGTTTAAGGTCCCTGAACCGAGGGAGGAGCGGGTTTCCCGGCCCCCTCTCAGACCCAACCTTAGAAACACCGACGGTCTCGGACCTCTTCCCAGTCCAGCTGATCCTGCCGACATTGGCAGTCTCAATCTCGGCACCACTCATCCTCGTCTTTGTCCTCTTCGGAGGATAGGCTCCGGCACAAATTGCGTAGGCACTACGAGGATCTGATGTGGCAGCAGCTCCGTTTGACCGGGAATAAGCCGACTCCATCGCCTTCCCCGGCCATTAAGTGGCTGTCACCAGAGCAACCGAAACAACCCCTTGTTGTAATCGAGGAGCTGAAGCCGGCACTGGTTGATCGGCTGAAACTGGCTTCGCCACCCATTGTGGTGGAACCTCCACAACCTAAATTTGGATTCCCCCACGGAGGCCTTCCTGGTGGCTGAAGCCATTGTTGGCCCTGCCCTGGAGCTATGGCAGTGGTCAGCTTCTTGTCCTGCACCTTCTGCCAAGATGGCTCGAAAGTACCGTTCCCACTGGTTCACTCTCCGGTTTCTCGGAGCGTCCCTCCACGGAGGGGTTAGTGACCGACAGCATTTTCTGGCACTCTGGAAATGCTCGAGATGTGGACAAGCCACCTGATAAAGAGTTCAAGAAACTGGACTACTCCGGGCAGAAAGTCTATACTGCTTCTTCCCTAGGCCTTTGTCAGGCCAGCTCCGCCATTTTAATGGCACACTTTTCGCACACCCTTTTGGGCTCCCAGGATGAGGTGATTCCTCATCTCCCAGCTGACCTCCAGACAACGGTCAAGCAGGTGCGGGATCAGGGAAGGGTGGTGACCAAACAGCAACTCCAAACTTCCTTGGACATAGCTGACTCGTGTGCCTGGTCAATAACAGCCGCAGTGGCCATGCGCCACAGAGCTTGGCTACGGATCTCCACTTTTACAGTGGATACCCAGCACAAGCTGGCAGATGTTTCCTTCTTGCATACCGACTTGTTCAGCCCCGGGGTGGAGGGTCATCTGCAAAGGATCAAGAAGTCCAGTGCCACCTTGGACTCTGTCACATCTGCCCAGAAGGACAAAGGCCGCCAACAGCAGCATAAGCCCTTTTGGCACATCAGGCCCAGCAATACCAGCATCAGGACCAGCAGGCTTGCACTTGGCATCCCAAGGCCAAGCCTGCAGCTTCCTTCAGCAGGAAGCAGGGAGGGAAAGGTCCTGGAGGCCCCTCAGCCAGCTCTTCCTTCAAACCTGCCCAGTGACAGGTTGAGGGGTGTCGCCCCCAACCTCATCACTTCTCCCTGGGTTCCCCCCATGGGGGGACAGCTCCGCCACTTCCTTTCCACCTGGTCCAATGTCACCATGGACTGCTGGGTGCTGGAAGTGGTAGAAAAGGGTCTGCCTCTGGAATTTGAGCAGTCTGCACCCTATCGATCTGTCGCCCACGGGGGGCTACAGTCCGCAGCCTCTCTGTCAGCTCATCGAGCCGACACTGCCCTGCTCTTTCAGAAGGAGGTGATCAGGGAGGTGGCGGATCCTCCACCAGACCAGGGTTTGTGTAAGGTACTTCCCAGTCCCAAAACGGACGGGGCTGGCGCCCCATTCTAGACCTACACAACCTAAACAAGTTCCTACGGTCTCATACCTTCAGAATGTTCACTCTGGCTCAGATCATTCCATCCTTGGAACTAGGCATGTGGTTCTGATCTCTGGACCTCCAGGACTCGTTCTTTCATGTCCCAATCCATCTGTCTCACCAGCGATTCCTCCACTTCAGGGCAGAGGGATCCCTTTACAAGTTCTGGGCCATGCCCTTCAGCCTCTCTCCAGCTTCCAGGGTCTTCACCAAATGCATGGCAGTGGTAACAGCATTCCTGCAGCACTGAAGGGTCCAGGTGTACCCTCACTTGGGCGACTGGTTGATTGCAGCCCCCTACAGGCTGGAGGTGGAGCAGTCCAGGGATCTGGCCCTCCAGGTCTGCTCTCAGATTGGCCTCCTCATCAACAAGGCCAAATCGGAACTCATGCCAATGCAGATGATCTAGTTCATTTGGGCAGAGCTTGGCTCTCGTCGGACAGGGCCGAGGTTCTTTCCTCCTTTGCCCAGTCATTTCTGGTTGGGCAGTTGCACCCTGCCTGGGACTTTCTGCGCCTCCTGGGTCTCATGGCGGCCTGCACCAGCGTGGTCCATTGGGCCCATTGGCATATGCATCCCCTGCAATGAGGGCTGGCCAGCCAATGGCCACAGCACTCCAGTCCTCTGGACCAGCTAGTGATAGTGACCCAGGAAATGGGGAACGCTCTCCAGTGGTGGATCATTCCAGCTCATCTGCAGGAGGGTATCCCGTTTGTCCGCCCAGAGCCGATGGTCACTCTAACGACCGACGCCTCTCTGATGGGTTGGGGTGCCCATCTGAGGGAGCTCAGAACGCACGGCCTCTAGTCCCCTCAGGAGTCTCGATGCCACATCAACCTGCTGGAGCTTCAAGCAGTCCTTCTAGCCCTCACTGCCTTTGCTCCGTTTGTACGGGGTCAAGTGGTCCAGGTCCAGACGGACACCACCACGACCATGTACTACCTAAACTGCCAGGGCAGAATGCACTCCTTGCCTCTGTGAAAGGAGGCTCTCCGCACTTGGTCTCTTGTGAGCAGACTGGAGGCGAATCTCCTAGCCATCCATGTGGCAGGAGCCTCCAACACTCTGACCGATGCACTAAGTTGGATAGGTGCTGCATCTCACGAGTGGTCTCTCCTGCTGGAGGTAGTACACAATCTGTTCTCCCACTGGGGCACACCTCAGGTGGACCTGTTTGCCTCCAGGGAGAATGCGAAGCTGAGGCTGTTTCATACCTGCCCCCTCAGCAGGGCTCGCTGCAGGGGTATGCCTTCTCAAGGCCGTGGACCTCGGGCCTCTTCTACACCCTTCCCCCTTTTCCTTTGATCCACAAGGTGCTTCTCAAGGTGAGGAGGGACAAGGCACAGGTGATTCTGGTAGCCCCAGACTGGCCCCGCCAGTTCTGGTATCCAGGTCTCCTAAGCCTCAGCTCCAGGCTCCCGAGGCGGCTTCCAGCCCACCCGGACCTGATCTCAGTCAACCAGGGGAAGCTACTCCACCCGGACCTTCAGTCCCTGCACCTGACGGCCTGGTTCCTGAGCGGCTAGAGTTCCAGGCCTTGGGTCTTTCCGACAAGGACCTCAACGTTGTTGAGGCATCCTGTAAGGAGTCAACCAGAAAAAGCTATGCCTTCAAATGGAAGAGATTCTCCATTTGGTGTCAGGATAAGGGGTTGGACCCTTTCTCCTGTTCCTTGGCCAGGATTCTGGACTACCTATGGTCCCTTTCTCAGCTAGGGCTTCTGTCGACGACCCTTAAGGTGCACCTGGAAGCCATCTCTGCTTACCGGGCGCGGGCCAGAAAGCAGTCGTGGTGCAGGAAAAGGTGGTCGGGCGCTTTTTCAAAGGCCTTGATCACATATCCTCTCCGGTGTGAGAACCTTCACCTCCATGGGATCTACCGCTGGTATTGGCTAAGCTTGTGGGCAAGCCATTCGAACAGATGCACAGGTGTGACATCTCTCACCTGTCGTGGAAGACAGCCTTCTTTGTGGCTATCACGTCAGCCAGAAGGATGGGAGAGCTCCAGGCACTTTCCATTGAGTCTTTTTATCTGTTCTTCCACATGGACAAGGTTGTCCTGCGCCCCCACCTTAAATTCCTTCCGAAGGTGGTGTCTGAGTTTCACCATAACCAAGTGTTGACTCTGCCGGTGTTCTACCCCAATCACACCTCGGAGGCCGAATATACTCTCCATACTCTGGACCCTAGAAGAGCGCTCTCTTATTAAAAGGAGCGGACGGCTGAAGTTCGGGGAGAGGTTCACTAGCTGTTTGTCACCTATGCTGAAGCCGCACCTGGCAGACCTGCAGCCAAGCGGATGATAGGCAGGTGGGTCACCTGCGTAGATCTCTGCTGTAGGTTGGTGGGAATGGAGCCTCCCAGAGGGATAAGAGCTCATTCTACCCGCCATACCATTGCTTCCAGTGACATCCCTATCCAGGAAATCTGCAGGGCTGCTACCTGGAAGTCGGCACACATCTTCATTACCCACAACCATATCGACCTTGAGTCACGCCAGGATGCTGGTTTTGGGACCTCAGTTCTCCAGTCCTTATTTCCCAAGTAGGGGGTGTGCGCCTTGCCTTCCTACTCCCGGAGAACTGCTAGGAGTCTGCCAGTAAGTGTGGATTGAACAACATATCCATGTCCTTAGAAATACAGGTTACTCACCTGTAACAGGAGATCTTACTTCGAGAGGGCTCTTGCAGTAGGTAATTACATATAGGACTGATGCCGGCCGGTGGCAGGACCCCACGAAATAAATTCTAGCTAGCGGTCCTGCGGGACCGCCTCACGAGCTGACCGGCGTCATAATGGACAAGCCGGTATAGGGGCGGTCCCAGACGCCTCGCCTTCCAGTTCTTTCCTCACCACCAGCTCGTGCAGAGCCTCGCGTTAAGTTCAGGACGCTCAGTCCTGTTGCTTCGCTGTTTTTCCAAATAGTTTTCAGTATAGAATTTTATTCTTCTTTCGTCAGGTGAACGTCAGTATATGTCGTCCCCATCAAAGAATAAGTGCAACTCGTGCGGCGCCCAGCTGCCTCACAAAGATGGTCACTCCCTCTGCCTTTTCTGCCTAGGCCCCGACCACGCGGTCGACAAGTGTCAGCACTGCTTCCAATTCAACGCGCCACCCGCGAGCGATGCCAGCAGTCCCTCGAGCCCATCTCCTCAAAGAAGATGTCTGCGATGGAGAAAGAGTTGAAAACTTTGGCAGGCGTCGACTTCCCGAAGGGCATAAGAGCGGGACAAGAAAAGGCACCGGGAGAAGGCCTCCTCTTCCGTGACTCCGGCCGAGTCGAGGCAGGTAACATCCTCCGGGGATCGCAGCGGCAGCCTCAAGGCTTTGAGGAGGCGTTGGCCCACCCGATGGGTTTGCGTTCAAGCCGCCAGGCGTCTCCGGGCAAAGAGACTCCAGCCCCAGTACCGCGGGCCTCTGGCCCTACTGGTGCGGGCACCTCCCTTAAGCCCGGACATCGGCCTCCGATGTCTGGGAGAAAAGAGCCGCTAAGATGCTCGACCCTTCGAGGGTAGCGCCGACAGTGTCCCCGGACTGGGCCTCCTTTCATCCTCAGCCCGCCTCCGACAAGGGACTCCTGAAGCAGGACGCCAGCTCCTCTGGCTTCCACCGGGATTCGGCCCATAAGCCACACATCAGCTCCTCCGACGTGCGCTGGGCCTCGGAGCCTATGGTGGACCCTGCCGTATCTGTTGTACCAGGCTCCCCGCAGCCTTCGCTGCCATCAGGGGAGCCCCAGTCCCCCCTGCTTGACCCTGGGGATTTTTCCCCTCCGTCCCCGGACGAGACTCGGGACCCTGGGTTACCATCCGATCCTCTTACTGAAGAACCGGATCTGACGCCAGCCCCCCTGACACTGGCTCCGACGCCGGCCCTGGCACCGGCTCCTCAGACACTGGCCCCAACACCAGCCCCGCCGACGCCAGTTATGACACTGGCGGCGGGGGATTTTCCTCTTCCTTCGGGCCCTCCACCCCACGGGCCTATCCCAGCTGATCTGCCCATGGAGTACCCAGCTGGGCCGTCTGCTCCGGCAGCTCCTCCAGTGCCTGGGTATCCACTGTCATATCCGACGCCGGTCTTCCCAGGTCTGCAGTATCCTGCGCCACCATACCCGGTGCCGACTCCTTCGATGCTGCAGTACCCGATGCCACAGTACCCGACTCCGGTATATCTGCAGCCGGGTTACGGATACTCTCCCTATAGATTTCCTCCATACAACTATCCCCCTCCTCCTCCTCCACCGCCCCTAGGCCGCCGGTGGATCTTCAGGAGACCCTTGCCTCCTGGTGGGCTGAGGCCAAGGCTCAGCTCACCAAGGAAGTCGAGAGCCGTCTTACGGCGACGGTGCCACGCCCGGCTCGCGTACACCCTAGACGGCACTCTCCCTCTCCTCCTCCGGATTCCCGGGTTTTGCCCTTGGGATCTAGAGAGGAGCAGGACACGCGTTCTGGGATCCCTCCCAAGGAACCCGTTCCTTCCCCTAGATGAGTTAGGGAGTCTTACTCTGCTTCAGATTCTTCCTCCCCTTCTCTCTTGGACTCCTCGGATGCTTCCGATGGATGATCCAAGAAAGACGATGAGCCACGCTCTCTGTCCAAGCCCCGGCTGAGGACTTCTCCGAAGTCTCCTCCGAAGGATCCTTCCTTCACGGAGTTGCTCAGGAAGATCCAGGAAGTCCATCAGTGGCATTCCTTAGAACCAGATCCTCAACGAGTAAAACTCGCCGAACATCTGGACTTGCCCCTTATGGCTCCTACCTTAGTGCCACCCTGGATCGAGCCTCATGCCCACCTTGTTTCCAATATTTGGAAGCAACCATCGGCTTTAGCCCCACTTCCCAGGAAGTCAAACAGGCTATACCAGGCTCTGGAGGGTGTAGACTTTTTAGACTCTCACCCCCGTGCAGACCCGGTTGTGATTAGCGCCGCTCACGGCCGGTCAGCACACCCGAAACACTTGAGCTCGTCTCCCCCGGATAAGGAATCTCGCCTTCTGGATCAGTATGGAAGGAAGATCTACCCTTCTTCCACACTGGGGATTAGGACCCTGAACTATGTAGCACACATGGGGGATTACCAGAAGGCCATCCTTACCCAGGCGGAATCCAAGATCGACTCTTTGCCTGACTCTCAAGTCAAGCAGGAGTTGGCCGACCTAGTCTGTTCTGCTCGTTCGGCCAGTCGTCACATTCTGAGGACGACCTATGACGCAGTGGACACCGCAGGATGGAGCTCTGCGTTTGCCATAAGTCTTCGGCGTCACGCATGACTCCGTGTGCCAGGTCTGGTCCCGGAGGTGCAGTCAGCCATCCAAGAAGCACCTTTCAGGGGTTCTGTACTTTTCGGTGGTGATGTCAAGGACATCATCATTGATTTGCAGGAGAAGGGGACGGCTCTTAAATCCGTCAATTCAATGTACTGTCCCCATCCCCCACAGCGCCGTCCCTTTCGCAGACGCAGCCGGCCTCAAACGAAACCTCAGGGAAGGCAGGCCACTAAGCGTCGGGCCCCCACAGCTGCCAGGCCTCCGTCACCCAAAAAAGATACGGGTGCCCCAGCTGCGGCACTGCCTCACACCACCTGACTCCTTTCCTCTCCCACCACCTCCAGATGCCCCGGAGGAACCGGTAGGAGGGAGGTTCTCCCTCCACCTTCTGGGTTGGGAGAGGATAACTTCAGATTCATGGGTGCTTCAGATCACAGCAGAGGGGCACTCCATAGAGTTTCTACAGAAACCTCCACGTACCCCCCCTCTGAACTCCGTTTACTCAAGTGACCATCTTCCTTTGGTCAGGGAAGAAATCTCGGCACTCCTTGCGAAACAGGCTATAGAACCCGTCCCTCCTCACCTCTACGGAATGGGGTACTATTCCCACTTCTTCCTTGTACCAAAGAAGACGGGAGATCTCAGACCTATTCTCGATCTCAGCTCCCTGAACCTATTTGTGGAATACAAGAGGTTCAGGATGCTCTCCCTTCAAACCCTCTTGCCCCTGCTTCAGCTGGGCCAATGGCTTTGTGCACTGGATATGCAGGATGCGTACCTGCACATCCCAATTAGCCCTTCGCACCGAAAGTACCTCAGGTTTGCATTCAAGGGGATCCACTACCAATTCTGGGTGCTCCCATTTGGTCTTTCCCTGGCCCCCGAGTCTTTACCAAATGCCTGGCGGTGGTAGTGGCCCACCTGCGTTCTTTGGGAGCTCAGGTTTTTCTCTACCTGGACGACTGGCTCCTGGCGGCCCCGTCCAGGGAGGAACTCCTGCATTTTCTCCCTCACCCAGCAGGTTTTCACTGGCCTGGGTATTACCATCAACCATTCCAAGTCTCACCTGGATCCTTCACAGAGGCTCCAGTTCATCGGGGCAATTCTCTACACCACTTTGTGCAAGGCCTTTCTGCCTCGGACAGGGAGCCTCCCCACAGTCACAGATTTCCTCCCATCGAACACAGGAGGGTCCGGTGCGTGTCGGTGCTCCGCCTACTGGGGCTTATGGCGGCGGCCATCCCAACAGTTCCACGTGCACGCCTCCACATGAGAATCTCTCAGTGGACTCTTCGATCTCAGTGGGATCAATGAGTAGACGACCTAGATTATCTGGTTCTGATCTCCTCACCAATGGTAAGAGACTTGCAATGGTGGATGGTTCGAGAGAACCTCTTCCGGGGTCCCCTTTTTTCATCCTCCCCCGATCAGACTCTGACCACGGATGCTTCAGGCAAAGGTTGGGAGCCCATCTGGGTCCTCACCGAACCCAAGGCCTTTGGTCAAAGTTGGAGATAGTTCTCCACATCAACGTGCTCGAGCTTCGAGCAGTGCTGTATGCGCTCCAGGCCCTTCACCAATACATCCTTCCCAGTCACCTAGCTTACCAAACAGGCAACATGTGCATGGTGTGGTACATCAACAAGCAGGGAGGAACTCGGTCCTACCCGCTGTGCAGGGAAGCGATGAGGGTCTGGGATTGGGTAACACTCCACAACCTTCACCTCACGGCGATCCATGTTCCGGGAGTCGACAATGTCCTGGCAGACAGACTAAGTCGCTCGTCGGCTCTTCCACACGAGTGGGAATTGGACGAAAAAGTTCTAAAAAGCATCTTCCAGATTTGGGGGACTCCTCAGATAGACCTGTTCGCTTCCTCCCAAAACACAAAGCTTCCAATCTTTTGCTCACTCACTCCAAAGCGAGGCGCTTTCTGGAGCGACGCTCTATCTCTAAGCTGGAAGGACAGATTTGTCTATGCTTTTCCCCCAATTCCTTTGGTCCCTCATGTGCTGCAGAAGCTTGCTTTAGAAGGAGCGAGAATGATTCTGATCGCTCCTTTCTGGCCCAAGCAAATCTGGTTCTCGCTTCTACAGCAACACTCAGATGTTTCTCCTCTTCCTTTATCTCCAGGATTCTTGACCCAGGATCAGGGGACCCTGGTCCATCCTTGACTCAAGTCCCTTCAGCTTCACGCATGGCTCCTGCAGACCTAGCTCAAGCTCATTTTGGCGTTTCTCTTATGGTGACCGAGATTCTGGTGGAGGCTAGAAAGCCCTCCACTCGGTCCACCTATGCCATGAAATGGAAAAGATTTTCTATCTGGGCTGCGTCCAGGAACGTGGAGCCCTTTTTCTGCCCTGTGACCATTCTGCTTGAGTACATGCGTCATCTTCTCGACCTGGGTCTCAGTCACTCCTCTTTGAAAGTCCATACCTCGGCTATTTCAGCCTACCATGTCCCTTTCACTGATAAGGCATTTGCCCAGCTGGAGGTGTCCAAAACTTTCCTCAGAGGGGTCCTTCATCTCAGACCCCCTGTCTGGGCTCCAGCTCTGCCTTGGGACTTAAACTTTGTTCTCGAGAAACTTACCCTTCCTCCCTTTGAGCCTGCGGCTTCTGCAGACTTGAAGTTTTTATCATGGAAGACGCTCTTCTTGGTGGCCATTACTTCTGCTTGCAGAATTTCTGAGCTCCAGGCCCCCATGTGCAAAATCCCTTATTTGATTTTTCACAAAGAACGAGTAGCTCTACGCACAAATCCTAAGTTTCTTCCGAAGGTGGTAGCGGAATCTACCTTGAATCAGTCTATTGAATTACCTGCTTTTTTTACGCAGTACTCCAATCAAGGAGACTACCTGCTCCATACCATGGATGTTCACAGAATTCTGAGATACTACACCAATAGGACGAAGGATCTCAGAAAGACTGATCAGTTGTTCGTCTCTTTCGCTCACAAAAGAGAAGGCAATGCTGTCTCTAAGCAATGCCTATCAAAATGGTTGGCCCATTGCATCACTTTCTGTTATGACAAGTACAACAAGACCCTCTCGGGTCAAGTCAGAGGTCACTCCACTCATGGAGTTGCCGCCTGCGGCTTGTTTTAAGAACGTGTCTGCGGCAGACATCTGTGCTGCCGCCACTTGGACTTCTGTCCATACATTTACTAAACATTACAGTTTGGACATTGCCTCTTGCCGTAGAGCAGGCTTCGGGTTAGCGGTCTTGCAGGGCCTCCTTTCTTGAGGTTTGCAAGCTTTCTTACTACTTATTGGAGTAGTTCCTCCTCCCGGTGCCTTTTCATTTGTTCCAGACTGCTTGGGATTCTGTCCTATATGTAATTACCTACTGCAAGAGCCCTCTCGAAGTAAGATAGTACAGTTACGTAAGAACTTACCGTAACAGTAGATCTTCGAGAGAGGCTCTTGCAGTAGGTAATACCTTCCCGCCTCCATCCAGCTCCTTTTCCATTGAGAGAAATATCGTTCTTCTCTCGCCCAGGCCTTCCGGCCTGTGGCGGAAAGAACTGAAGGCGGGCGCCTGAACCGCCTTTATACTGATGTCGTATGACCGCCGGTCACCTGATGTGGGGGCGGTCCCCGCCAGGGACTGCTAGCTAGAAATTTTTTCTGTGGGGTCCTGCCGCCGGTTGGCGTCAGTCCTATATGTAATTACCTACTGCAAGAGCCTCTCTTGAAGATCTACTGTTACGGTAAGTTCTTACATAACTGTACTTTCTAGGAATGGTATATGTTGTTCATCCACACAACCCACCCGACCTCTCCGGCTTTGACTCACAGCCTGGCTTCCAGCGGGCTAGATCTGGTGTCTTGGGGTGGAGCCAAGAGTTTTACTACCCGGGTGGGTGGGAGAAGCCAGCTTGAAGACCTTCCGTCAAGATTTAAAGCAGCAAGGAACCTGCCAGTAAGTGTGGATGAACAACATATACCATTCCTAGAACTCCTGTTACAGGCTAGTAACCTGTATTTAATGTCCACGTCTCAGAAACACAGGTCATTGGCATAGACATTAATATGTAAGGGCCCAAGATGAAGCCCTGGGGAACACCAGATTTTATGGCAACTGAGAGAGCAGGAGGACACTCCATAGTAGTTTCGGAAGCGCTCGAATAAACTTGGTCTTCTCCGATGTGCTCTTAGTCTCACAATACAGCCATTTGAAAGGATACCTAAGCCATGTTTTTACACATTTTGTTTTTAAAAATGACTCCATAGTCTTGTAAAGGAGAGGCTATTGTTTACATGTGTACTGAAACTGCATTTATTAAAGCAGGATAAATGTAGTTTCATGGCATTTGAAAATTGTAGACACAGCCTCTCTGATTCAAAATCCTACTCTAAGACTCCTAAAATGTCTGCCTTCATGATGCCTTGATGATGTCACTGAAGTGAGAGATGCCAGTTGTGCAGATGTATTCTAGCCATGCTAACCGTATTCAAATGCGAATGACTTTAAAAAAAATAGCATGGTATTGTGAGCTCAAAAGTTGTTCAGCATAAAAATATCTGCAAAATAATTGGCATTTCATTTATAGATACCATTTCGTTTTTTAAAAATTAGTTAAAAAAAAAGAATATTCAATTATGTTTCACTTTTTCAGCAAACAAATGCAAATAATAAAACAAAAAATTATAGCTTGGTACTGTGAGCACGACATTTGTTCAGCACAAAAATATCTACAAAATGACTAATGATTCATTTATATGTGCCTTTCAGTTTTTTATGATTAGCAAAAAAACAGCAGAAAGTTAATTATTTTTCACATTTGCAACAAACAACTGCAAATAGCTTTAAACTGAAAAATTATAGCACAGTACTTTGAGCACAAAAGTTGTTCAGCACAAAAATATCTATCAAATGAGTGGTGCTTCATTTATAAATACTGCTTATATTTTTTATAATCAGCAGAAATTGGAAGGGAATTCAATTTTTTTATTTTTTTATTGAAGGTATGCCATAAATGGAATAAGCTACTTCCCTACTGGAAATATTAACATTTTTTGTTCTCGTGCCCTCCTCTAATTAATCAAACTGCAATTTGCTTTTCAAATAGCTCCCACTTCTGGCCTTCCAAACAGGGTAGGGGGTGCAAAACTGTTGTACGCTTAATGTTTCCATTTCTATTTTCCCCTCCTCTGTCAGCCTCACTGTAACAGGTTGAGACACTGATTCTCGTAGTCCCACTTTACATCATCAGGCAAAGTGATCTAGGGCACACTGCATTTCTCATGCAGCCACTCAATAACATTTCCTTGTCTTCTTTGTATTTAGTCAGTGCACATGAAAACTGCCTTTGCTATACTACCCAGCGATACATTTCACTCTGATACCATTTCCAATTTTTTGGATTGATTTTGTGTCATTCAGCTGTGTGCCATTTAAGTTGGAGCGTTACCTCTTTTTCTAGTCAAAGAGGCCAGGGGCCTAGTCCTTCTCAGAGCAGTCACCTGCTTACTCACCCACATCCTTAGCATGTGCTTCAGTCACAGCATAGGTGGGTGCCTTTGGCACCTGAATGAAGGCATCCACACTTCTCAGGTGGTTGGTGGCACTCAGCTGTACCTTGTACCTCAAAACCCACAACACAACCCACCTGGGGCCTGTGGTAATTTAGCATTACTACACACCCTGTTGTGTGTTTTTGCTTACTTACAATTTAGAATGTGATCCTATGGGAAATTGATATTATACTACCTAGGTGGTTGTAGACACTCGGCTGTGCCTTGTGCCTCACAACCCACCTGGGGCATGCAGCAATTTAGCCTTGCTGCACACCCTGACATGTGGTTCTGATATCTTAAAATTTATAATGTAATCTTGCCGGCCTGGTGGCGCTGAGGGTTGAGGCGTTGGATGCCACACCTTGCTCTACGCTGGTGACCCAGGTTTGGGAATGGACTCGGGTCACAATGGGGGCGCAACCCTTTTGAATATCTGGGCCAATGTGTAAAAAAAAATGGTTTAGGTATCCTTTAAATGCTCACATTAAAGGTACAGTGCTTCAAAAATATATAAAGTGCTATTTAAACCCCTTATTAATAAATGAAATGCAATAAAGTGCAGCCAGCTTTATTATACTTACTTATTAATAAGAGGTTTAAGTACAATGGCTGTATTATGAGATGGAGAACACGCCCCCCAAGGAAGACCTGGTTTGTTGGAAGCATATGGGCTAGGTGTTCCATTACCACTCTGCAATGAACATCATGTCTTTTATAGGCTACTAGCTGTCTGCCCACGAGGATGGACAGTCCTCCTAGAAGGACAAAAAGAAGCGGGGCCCAGTCCTGATCCCATTCAGGGTCTTGGCACCGCTCTGCCTTCATGCCAGAAGAGAAAGAAATGGCACTGGCCACTGCCCTCTGCGAGGTCTGCCACAAGCTCTTCAGGCTATAGGGACTCGAGGCAATCACTGTCACCTTTGATGTCATCTGGGGCCTCTAATTATGGGAGGTCAGAGTCTCAGGCCCACACCACCCCACCCCCATCTGTTAGCGGGGACTCTAGTGAGCACTTCCACTGCTGGGCAGATCTATGGAGCAATGTGTACAGCATCTAACCCGTGTGGCTCTGCCAGCAGAACCAGTCCCTTGCCTCTTGAGGCTGGAGGAACTGAAGCTGCAGGCAGGACCCTCAGGTCAGGTAGAGTGTTAAGCTCCAGCAACAGCCTGTGGATCCTTGTTGGCATTCACATTGCCAATTCCTGTCCCATTGGCTGCTGCCTCAACCATCCTGCGTAGCGATGGTGTTGGCCATAGTGCCATTGCCGGTCACTCTGGTGCCGGTTGGGTCATCAATGCCATTTTCAGCACTGGACTTGGGCCTTTCAGGGCCTGGCCCAGTGCCAAATTTGATTCTGGTTCCAGCAGTGTCCTTGGCACTGGCCCCTCATCCTTCAGCGCCATTGCCTCTGGTGTTGCTGCAGCCAACTTCTGGATTGGGGAGCCTGGGACCCAAACCCTTCAATGACTTCATTTTCAAGAGAGGGTCTGAAAGGGGACTAGTTTAACCCCAACCTCATCATTTCTGATGGCGGCAACGATGATACTTTCTTTACCCATTTCCTGTGTCTGTGCCTCAGGAGGATCTAACTTCCCAGGCTTTGCTCATAAATATGCATTCATTTAATTTTGAGCCTACAGCCATTGACCAGGCTAAACATCTTCGTCTGGAGTGGCTTAACTTTTCCAATACCGGTCAGTCTAGTTCCTCCTGTTCCTCCCACATTCGAAACCCTGTCTGCTGCAGTCTGTAGTAGGCCTGCAGCGTGGCATCCATCTGCAATCAGCACTGCCCTCAAGGATAAGTCCGTGTATGTTTCTCAACCTATAGCTGATGCCATTGCTATCCTTGCTGAGACTGACAAGGCTGTTATGCTCCAGGAGGTCACTGTACACCCTGAATCAGGAGTTGCGCAAATTTGACACTATAATCAAGTGTGCCTATGCGTCAGCCACCTTAGATGTGAGAATTGCCAGCTACCAAGGGCATATTAATTTCTCCAAGGCTATCTTCACCATTAGGTCATACCTTTGGAGCTATAGCTGTCAGCGGTAGGACTACACGGAAACTTCCTGCCCAGGAGACACCCAAGATGATGTATCATGACTGCATGTATATAAGCATGGATTTCCCACTATTGATCATCCTTATCTGACCTGTTAAGGAAACAGTCAACCTAGCTTTTGCCGTTTCTTCTTCTTTTTTTTGGTAATATATTTTTATTCAGAAACATTTTTAAAATACATTCAACCAAATTCATATATGGCTCTTATACATTTTGTCATCTTAGTTTACATTACAATTCCAATTCAGTTATATGGCTTTCTTGTATAGCTTTAGTTTTATTTAAGTACTTAGCTCAATATCTTATAATCTCTATTACCTTAAACAACTATATACATTCTAGGACAGGCTTAATTTATTTTGACAATAGTTCCTCTTTGAGGCACAGATTCTAATCTTCTTTTAGTCTGAGAGGATATAAGCTCTCCATCAATTTTCTAATCCCCACTCCTCCTATCAACTGTTATAGTTTATGGTACAAAGTCCGGGTAGTTATCGAGTTGATACCTGACTCATTTGTGCCACCTTGATTCAAATCTTTTCATTTGGTTACCCATCCTAGCTGTTGTCCTTTCCAAGGTATAGATTTCTCTGGCCTGTAAGGTCCAAGACTCTTTGGTTGGCACTTTCTTAGTGCCCCACAGATGGGTCACCGCTTTCAATGCTGCCAGTATTAGTATAGTAGTCTGCCTGTAGTGTGTTTTACTAACCCAGAGATCTGTTGGGGAGGTAAAGGTAAGGATATATAGTGGGTTAAGTAATGCTGGACATTCAAAAATGGCTGTAATCTCGTGTATTACCTCCGCCCAGTATTGAGAAAGTGAGCTACATGCCCACAAAATATGTGTCTGTGCCGCCTGCCTATACCCACAACCTCTCCAACATTTCCAGTTCCCTCCTCCTTAAATTTTGCAACTATGGCTAGGGTGTGGAAATACCGAGCTCGTAGTTTCCACAGAAATTCCCTCCAATATGTGGAATTGGAGGCCCTATACTGAGGTAGGCTGCAGATAACCATGCTGTGCTGGTGACCTCCACCTGTAATTCAATTTCCCACTTACCTCTTATTTGTTCTGTCTAGTCTTGTGGAGTTTCTCTTAGAGCTCCATACACTACTAATTAAGTGGTCTGTGAGTGTCCTTTAGGTGGGTCATTATTATGATTGTGGACGGTGCCCCGCATCTCTGCTAGCTCCTCCTCATAGGGTTGGAGGTATCTTTTAATTTGCAAATGGCTATATAGCATGCCCAGCAGTAGACCGTCCTTTCCTGTAGTGTGACAAGGCCTGCAGGCCCATGGGGCCTACCAGTTGTGAGATGAACCTGACTCCATGCTGTTCCCATTTATGGAAAATTTTGTAACCCATCTTATTAGGAGGCAGTTGCGTTCTGCTTTTAAGGCCTTTATATAGATGGCTTCATGGTTGGACAGATATTTCTCCTTTATTTTGAACCATCCTTTTACAGTGGATCTAGTGGATTGCGGTAGGGCGTGGAACTCTGTAACATTGGGTGGGTTGCCTAGCACTGTGTCCAGTAGGCCGTAACCTTGGTTTATATCCAACTCTATCCTTTTCCAAGGTGCCTCATACATGGGGTCTAACCATTGGAGTATTGTTCTAATTTGTGTGGCTAATGTATATTGCTCAAAGTTCGGTAGGTTGACTCCCCCTGCCTACCTAGGTAGCTGGAGAATCGTCATCCTGATCTGTGGTGTTTTGCCCTGCCAAATAAATCTTGAAGTAATTCTGTTCCTAATTTGATAGCAAATCCTCTTTGGGGGTAATGGGAGCATTTGTAGGAGAAATAAGATTCATGCTAGGACATTTTGTTTTATGAAATCCACCCTAATCATAAAGCTTAAGGGGAGCTTAGACCACCTGGAGAGGTCCTCTGTTATTTGTTTGGTCAGGGGTTCATAATTAATTATATCTATTCCTTCTAGTCTTTTTGTTAATTTGATACCCAAATATCTTATTACACATCTGGACCATTTGAAGGGGAATGTGTTTTCAGCTCTCTTGTAGGGGTGTATTGGAATGTCAACACCTCTGTTTTTTTGTTCGTTTATCTTGTAACCTGCCACTTGTCTGAATATTTTATTTGCTGCCAAACTGCTGGTATGGATCTCTCTGGGTCAGTCAGTGATAATAAAATGTCTGCAAACAATGAGATTTTGTTTTGCCGCCCCCCACTCTGTATTCCCTTAATTTCTGGATTTTACCTTATCGCTACAGCTAATGGCTCTAAGTACAGTGCAAAGAGGAGAGGGGACATAGGGCAACCCTGACGGGTGCCCCTATTCAGCGGAATTGGTTCTGATAGGGATCCATTCACCCTTACATAGACCATGGGGTTCGTCTAAATTTGTTTTAGCTGTTTAATTAATGCATCTGGCAAGCCAAATTTCGACAGGGCCACCCAAGAAATCCCCAGGCAACCCTGTTGATGCCTTCTCGGATCCAGCCCCAGCAAAACCTGCGGGTATCCCATTTGTTTTGCAAATATTCCATTAGAATATATGTTCATCTAACTGCATCTTGTACCTGCTAGTCTTTATAAAACCAGCCTGGTCTGAGTCGACCAGTACAGGAAGGAGACCCTCTAATCTGTGTGCCATAATTGACATACATTTTGTAGTCAGAGTTTAGCATTGAGATGGGCCTATATGATCCTGGTTGTTTTAAGGCTTTTTGAGGCTTAGGTATGGTCGCTATGGTGCATATGTCCAAGTTGGGGGGGGGGGGTCTCCCTCCTGCACTGCCCGGTAAGCCAGGAGCAAGGGTGGAAGCAACAGGTTTTTAAATTGCCTGTAGAATTCATCTGGGTAGCCATCAGGGCCCAGCACCTTTTGGGTTTTTGCTTTGTTTAGGACTTGTTTAATCTCCTCTTGTTATTGGCGCAAGCAGTTTGTTCGCTTGCTCCTCCTGTAGTTTGGGTAGTGGAAGCCGGCGTAAGTACTATTTATTTGTTCCACCTGTGGATTGCTTTCTGAATATAGATTCTTATAGAATGTGGCCAGTATATGTCTGATTTCCTTTGGTTAATATATAGTTGCCCTGTGGCCGGGTCTATCATATTGGTAATGGCTGAACTTACTTTCTTTTCCTTAACTTTCTTGCTAGTTTTTAGTTCCTTTCCAGCCCCTTCATGCTGCTCCCATTTCATGTATAAAGCTGCTGTTCTATTTTGTGGTCCAGCAGCTTTTGCAGTTTTGTTTAATTAGTTTGATTTGGTTTCAAACCGCCAGGTCAGACTGATTGTCTTGGGCCTGCAGTCTCTTTAATTCTGTTTGTAGTTCCTCCAGCTCTGATCCCTGCCTCTTTTTTTCCTGGAGGTATATTTAATTATTTCATCATGTATAACTGTTTTCACTGTTTATTTATTTATTTATTTAAGAGTTTAACCAGGAAGGCATGCAGAGCGGAGGCCGCTCAATTCCAGATGTGTCCTGGGGCTGGAAAAATTGGGATATAATACAAATACAGTACATATACAGGAGAAGCAGTACAGCAAATATACAAGACAGCAACAATACATTTTAGGTACAGAGCCGATATCCCAAAAGGTTACACAGTGGATGGGATACTGGTGTAATAAACAGTCGGGTGAAAACTCAGCAATGCTTTACTAGAGACCAGAAAAGAGCCTAGCATACTTACACAAATAAAATCGCTATTATGAAGGCCCTAGAAGCCCCAAGAGGATGAGTGGATGGCGCAATGCGGAGGGAATGCACTAGGTATATGTGTAGGAGGGGGAGAAGTGCGCCTTGAGGAGTTGGTTTAGTTGCTGGCTGCTGTCTGTGTGCCAAATTTCAGCTGGTAGGGTGTTGCACAGTTTGGGCATGCGGGAGCTGAAAGCAGTTTGTCCTTTGTTAGAGTACATACTTGGACAAGAAAGAGCCTGAAAACTGAGTTCCTGAGTGCATACGCCGTGGGGGGCTGGACAGAGAGGGACAACTGGAGGTAGGAGGGAAGGGATTGTGCCCAGAACTTAGCAGTGACCCTGGCACAGCGGGCTTGTCTACGATCATGTAGGGACGTCGGGTCTAGTGACTTACAGAGGATGCAGTGATGTGTCGAGGGAGGACAGTCCAGAGCGAAGCGACAAAAAGAATGGTAGAGGGGATCTAACCTGGTTAGGGTTGATTTAGTGGCCATGCTGTAGAATACATCCCCGTAGTCAAATATCGGGAGGATAATTTTCCGAATGATCGTTTTGCAGGCTGGTAAAGGAAGGCAGGCCCTGTTGCAATATACAGCGCCCAGTTTGGGATGTAGTTTTTTATGCATTGAGTTGATATGCACAGAAAAATCTAGGTGCTGGTCAAGCTATACCCTGTGGTATCTGAAAGAGGTGCAATCCTCCGTGGGGACCCATCAATGGTGTGGAAAGTGGGAGTTGAGGAGAGGCGGGAGAGTCTATGCCACATTCCAAAAGTTAGACAGTTTTTTTTGGATTGAGGGAAAGCTGGTTTGTATGAAACCAAAGTTGACAGCATTGAAATCCTCCTGGAGTCTTTCAGCAGTAACCGAGGTGGAGGGACCAGATGCAGACATTACCATATCATCGGGCGACATGTGGATTTAGTGAGTGCATGCTAGCTGAGGGCAGGTCATTTAGAAAATGGAGAACAGTAATGGGCCAAGGACCGAGCCTTGAGGGACCACAGAGATGACAGGGAGAGGGACGGAGGTGCAGGAGCCAGAATTTACTGCTTGGGACCTGCATGCCAGGTAGGATTGGAACCAGCTGGAGGCTGTGCCTGACAGACCAGCTCGGGTAAGTTTGGACAATAAAAGGGGGTGGGAGATGGTATCAAAAGCTTTGGCATGGTCGATGAAAATGGCTGAGGTGGTGTGCCCTTGTTCCATACCAGTGAGGATAGCATCTGCGAGCCTTAGGAGTGAGGTGATGGTGGAGTGCGACTTCCTAAATCCAGGCTGGTATGGTGTGAAGAAAGAGGAGGAGTCAAGAAAGGGGGCAAGTTGGGAGAGTACGAGGTGCTCCTGTAGTTTAGCTAGGATGGGAAGTAGTGATATAGGGCGATAGTTACCCAGCGAGGAGGGGGTCCCCCCCTTTACGGAGTGGAATGACAGTGGCTCGCTTCCACTCAGATGGGATTTCAGCAAGCGAGAAGGAGAGACTGAATAGATCTGTCAGTGGTGTGGCGATAGCAGGGGCCGACAGGTGAAGCATTTTTGAGTCCAGCCCTGAGGGGCATTTACCTTTGGAGGGGTTGCGGGCCTGTAGGGCTTTAAGCACTTTGGTGGGAGTAACTAGGCAAAAGGTGAAACAGGAGGCAGAGGCAGGCAGGTGTGGGGGTGAGCTAGAGGGGTTGGCGGCTAGGAGAGAAGATGCACAGCTGTAAAAAGGTGTTGAAAACTGTGGCCACTGCACCAGGATTGGTGATGATGGGGCTTTCACATTTAGGGTTGGGGGTTGGGTAGGGGAAGAAAAGTGAGTTTATTGTTTTCCAGAATTTAGCTGGGTGGTTTATATTAGTGTGGAACTAGGCCTTGAAATAGTTTGCTTTGGCCTGATGTAGTAGTGAAGTGCAGGAATTACGGAGTGTTCAGTAATGTTGGTGAGCCGCCAGGGTGCCTGTAGTCTTGTATGATTTCCAGGCCTGATGCCTAGCATGAAGCTGGTCTATAATATTTGCCGTGACTCCAGGGCACGTGGACACTTCTCACTTGTCCTTTTATGGGTCATAGTGGTCCCAGATGGCCAGAAATCTGGTTTTAAACAGTTATAGGGCAGCGTTGATATTTGGAGCCCGGACCAGTCAACAAATGCGCGGTCATTTAAGAGGGCAGGAAGGTCGAGAGATTTGAATGATCTGGTGAGTAGCGTTCGAGGAGAGGTGATTTGGGCTGGAATATTTTTATTACCTTGTAGATCATGTGGTGGTCACTTAAAGAATCTGGGAGGAGTCCAGCTACAAGTATTCTATGTGGGTGGGAGGTGAGGGCCTAGTCTAACAGGAAGTGGTTCTGGGTTTTATGATTCAGTCTTGTAGGTGCAGATAATTGTTGTGTCATGTTTAGGGCATTTACTTGGTTACATAGCCTAGAGTTAGCAGTGGAGAGCCAGTTGAAATTGAAGTCCCCTAGGATGTGTAGCTGACCCCCTGCTGCTAGTGATTTTAATGTAACCAGGTGCTCCAGAATGGCTGGCATAGGGGTGTCTGGGGCACAGTAAGACCCTGCTATATATACTGGAGTTGTGTGTGGTAGTGCAGTATTGATTAATAGGGAGTCAATGGATGGTGCGGGCAGGGGGGATTGGATAGGAGTGAACTGATGTTGAGATGAGATGAACAGGGCAATGCCTCCCCCTCTTTTTTTGCCCTGGCGGTCATGCTGAATGATGGTGTATCCTGGGATTTCAGTTTCTGTGTCCAAGTTGTGGGGCTTGAGCCAGGTTTCGGTGATTATCAGAATATCAGGATGTAGCATTAGTGCAGTTGTCTGCAGTTCAGTGAGCTTGTTGAGTATGCTACATATGTTTGGGTGGATTATCTTTAAATCCTTGGTAGTTTGAGTGATGGGGAGGGTTTGGGTTTTGGGGTCCAGGGTTTAGCTCAACATCCCCTGATAGTAGGAGCAGCAGAGTTAACAGCTGTCTTGATTGTAGCATGATCCGTTTGGATTTGTGGTGGGCATAGACTTGCTGCGATGACTGCGGAGCAGAGCAAGTGGTGGTTGTTTTTAATGCTATCAGCCCTGCATAGAAGGAAGGTGGCAGGCTGGACGCCCCCATAGCCCAGCTGGTCTGGAGGTTTGGGAGAGGTTTCATGATGCAGGAGGTTGCATGGGGGTGGGCAGTGGCTACACTGGCTGTAGTGTATTGCTCATGCTGGCGCTGGGTATGAGGAGGGTGGGAGGGTGATGTAAGGTGTGAGGAGGCGCATCTACAATGAGAGACAGTGGCAGCATGATTTATGTTGCTGGGTTTCCAGCTGAGGCTTAAGTTCGCTTAGGGATGCCTCTAGTTGCTCAGTTTTGGATTTCTGGGTTTTGTAGGTGATATGGGTAAGGTGGCCTCTAGTGGCTCAGACTGATAATCTGCTAATGGCAAAGTTGACTGATTTGCTAAAACCGACATGTGATCTACACTATAAAGCACTATGCTCAGCTAGGGTGGTGGTGGGGTAGGGGTAGCCGGCACAGCCGGGCAGGGACTCAAACACCGAGAGTTTAATCGCTGGGAGTTGGGCTGCAGCTGGAAAGTGGCGGACCTGAGATCTCCTACAATGAAATTCAGGGATTCCTTGTCTTGGGGAGGGCAGAACACTTGGGCCCTCTCAATCACCGAAAAGCGCTAAGGGGAGAAAAGAAACAGCCTTTATAGCACCAGGTAGGCAGGAACAGCAACTTTAACAAATCAGCAGTTAAGACTGAGCTTCCTGAGTGCTGTAAATTCAGACTAAAATGGTGCCATTTTTTGTTATCTGCTGTTGTAATTCAAACTCAGAAGCTATTAAACAGGTTCAAACTAATTCAGCAGTTAGAACGGAGCACCTTGAGTGCTGTAGATTCAAGCTAAATGGTGGCATTTTTTATTTTGTTATCTCTGCTGTTGTAATTTGAACTCAGAAGCTTTAAACAGGTTCAGACTAATTCTGCAGTTAAAACGGAGCTTCCTGAGAGCTGTAAATCTGAACTAAAGTGGTGGTATTTACAAGTGACAAACATCCTTAGCTAAGTAAAATTGGCGAGTCACTTTAGGCAGAAGGTTATAGCAAAAATTAAGGCACCCGGCAGAGTAGTTCCAGCATAGAAGCTGGTTTAGAGTAAATTAAGTACCCGCCCGGTGGCACTGAGGGTTGAGCGCTGGACGCCACACCTCGCGCCACGCCAGTGACCGGGTTCGAGGCACGAGCCCGGGAGCTGGGAGGTTCAGTGGGGAGGGTAGGATCGGCGTCCGTGGGACAGCTCTCCTCTCCCTGAGGATCCAGGGCATCCCGAGCGCAGGAGGACCCCGGTGGAGACCGGGCCCCAACTGCTGGGATCACAAACGAAGCCGGAAGCAGATGCCGGGCCAAGAGCCCGGGCGGAAGCGCACACGCCGGGGCCATTGGGTCAGTGTATGCTTGCCGACGGAGGGGGCGAAAAGGTGGAAAAGGAGGGCACTGGTTGTGGCGGCATGATGGCTGTCCCTGCGCTGGACTCTCCCGGTACCTGGGCTGCGACAATGCTGGATCCGGACTGGGTGGGTTGAGCTCCGGAGGTGCTCCCCATCCCCCGCCAAGGGTAAGCCGTGGGTGATCGCGGGCCTAGTGGGTGGCCGGGAAGTTCCAGGGGTCGGGGCCGGACAGACCTGAAGGTGATGCCAGGACGTGCAGGTAAGCAGACCAGTGGCCCAGGAGATAAAAATAAGAACAAAAAAAAAAAAAAATAATTAAAAGTGCATTAAACGCAGTGGAATTTGGTGAAAATTGGTCATAATATACTACCAAACTACTGTGCCAACTGCCTGAGGTGAGCCATTAAAGGCACTAGGTTTAAAGTTATTTTTTCCACTCAAAACACAGAGAGTTCAATCGCTGGGGAGTTGGGCTGCAGCTTGGCAAGTGGCATACCTGAGCAATCCTACAATGAAATTCAGGGATCCCCTGTCTTGGGGAGGGCAGGACACATGGGCCCTCTCGACCACCGAGTGCGCTGAGTGCTCCTATAACAAAATTCGGGGATCCCTTGTCTTGGGGGAGGGCAGGACACATGGGCCCTCTCAATCACCGAGCACACTGAGCACTCCTACGACGAAATTCAGGGATCCCTTGTCTTGGGGAAGGGCAGGACACATGGGTCCTCTCGACCACCGAGCGCACTGAGCACTACTACGACGAAATCTGGGGATCCCTTGTCTTGGGGGAGGGAAGCACACATGGACCCTCTCAACCACTGAATGCACTGAATGCTCCTACGATGAAATTCGGGGATCCCTTGTCTTGGGGGAGGGCAGGACAAATGGGCCCTCTTGACCACCGAGCACGCCGAGCGCTCCTACAACAAAATTTTGGGATCCCTTGTCTTGGGGGAGGGCAGGACACACGGGTCCTCTCGACCACCGAGTGCGCTGAGCACTCCTATGATGAAATTCAGGGATCACTTATCTTGGGGAGGGCAGGACACACGGGCTCTCTCGACCACCGAGTGTGATGAGTGCTCCTATGATGAAATTCGGGGATCCTTGTCTTGTGTCCCATAAAATTAGGGCTGTAGTGTCTGGATGGGTGTTTTCTAGGATTACTCTGGGAATAATTTCTCCCATTAATGTTTTGAACTGTGGGTTTCTCAAATGGAGTATGGTAAATCTCCATTTGGTGTTCCGTCTTTCTCCCCCTAATTCAAACTTTGCATACACTGGTGCAGGGTTATGCCATGCCATGCATCAGCCATCACATCCAGGTGTTCCACACCCGTGAAAATGTAGTCAGTTTGTGAAGCCGTGTTCGAATGTGTGGATTTGTGAGTAAATTCCTTACTGTTTGGAAAGCATTTTCTCCACATATCTACCAAACCTAGGCTTGTTATGTTTTGTTTTATACATTTTTGAAGAGGGTTGGTACGGTGTGGAAGAGGTCTGGATGCGTCTAGCTGTGGCTGCAGGGTGATGTTTAGAACTCCACTCAATACAAGCTGCCCCTGCATCTTGGATACTGAGAAAAAAATGTCTGGGCCGTTCGGGATGGGGCACCTGGAGGCAGATATACTTGAGGCCAGAGTGACTTTCTGTGCCCATACAGCCTGTCCCATCACTATTACAAAATGTCCTCATCATCCGTCATTTGGTCTATAATTTCTAATGGAGCTGCCGTGATATTAGGACTGCCACTCCTCTATGTCTACCTGTGGTGTGGGCTGAGTCTGCCACTAGCCTATATCTTGAGTTTTGCAGTTTCTTATGCTCCACAGAGGATAGGTGCTTCTCCTAATGGAGTACTATATCAGGATTTTGCAGCTTAAGGTAGTGCTGAAGATGGGAGTGTTTGATGGGTCTGTGGATCCCATTTATGTTTTGTGAGATGACTAATGCTTGTTTAGCCATTGTTATAGGTGGGGGGGCATTCTTGATTTGAGCCCTTTCCTCTAATGTCTGTTAGCTCCACTTTACCTTTCCTGTCCTGTGCCCTCTTGTTTTACTTTGTTTAGACCCTCTAGCTAGTTATGCCTGCCCTGATAACTATTCAGCATAATTAAAACCTGAAAAGCAGTGGAACCTGAGCGAACAGTGCTCTTTCCAGCACAAGTAAATATCCTGTCGCCAACATGGCTGTAAAATTTTCTCTATTGCATGTTTTAGGTTAACCATTAGAATCAATATTAAACAACAAGAACTAAAAGCATTCTGCCTTTTATCATCTAAATGCTCTGCTATATTAATAACCAGTGACTTCCTAGGTTGAGAGCCTCTTGTATACTCTCCTATACTGGGGTTGCTGGTGAATCCCTTGGGCAAGTTCTTGGCTAGTCCAAGGGCCCCCATCACCATACCTCCAGCAGGTAATGGCAGTGTTGAATTGTCGTACTACCTAGAGCAGAATCTGAAGCAAAATAAGCACCTCTGAGGTTCATGGTATTATCCGGGTGCTCTAACAATTCAGGTCCAGAAGCAAATGATTTCATACCTTTTAAAGGACCAACGTAGATGTAACAACCAGAACCAAGTGCTCTAGCTTTCGGACCAACCAGTCCTTCTTCAAAAGCCTAATAGCAGTTATTTAGAAAAAACAACACTTTTAACAGGTAAATCATGTTTTTTCTGCATGATCTAGCTGTTGAAAGTATTGTTTTTCCTAAACAACTGCCATTAGGCTTCTGGAGGACTGGTAGGTCCAAAAACTAGAGCACTTGGTTCAGGTTGTTAACATCTATGTTGGTCCGTTAAAAGGTATCAAATCATTTGCTTCTGGATCTGTTCTTGCAAGGACCAATATGGCTAATACTAAATCTAGATTCTAACCAATTTGGGGACATTTGTTTAACAGCTAATCTGTCCATAAAGGGAGGGGGAGGTAGATAAACAGGGCTAGATAAACCATAGGTTACTATATGGTTACAGTCTGTTTGGGCCAGCCTGTGCATGCTGGTCCCCCACCCCTGTTGCCTCCTAGTATGTAATGTCTTTCACTATTAGGTTAACGTCTCTCCAGAGGTTGGGGATTAAGATCTTATATGTGGAGGCTTGTACCCCCTTTCAGCCTTCAGACCTTTGCAAGGGTTTCAACCCCTCCCCCACTGCTCTTCGCACGTGGCAAAACCTTACTGCAGTAAGGCATGGTCAGGGGATGTTTCTACCCACTTATACTTGGTCCTTAAATGTTCGTGGACAACTGCCTGTTAATTTCCTTGTTTTTTTGTTGTTGTTGCAAACTAATTTTGTCCCGGGTCCCCATAAATTGTCCCTTTGATTGTTACACCCTGAAGGTCTTACTTAGACTGGCTGCTTAGTCCTGTCTTCGTTCCCACAGTTCTCCAATAGTGAGTAAAATTTACTTAAAGTACCTGTGCAAGCTCAGAGTGGTGCATTACTCACACCGAAGGCTCCCTGCCAAATTTTCTGAGCAGTTCCTTAGTGTCTTGCAGGGTCGACAGCCCCTGTTGATGTTGGGCTTGCTGTGGCTGCTGTTTCTCCCACAACTCCTTCTACATATTTTGTTGATCCTCTGTGGTCGGTTGTCTGCTCAGCATTTGTACTGATATTCCCTTGCTTTTCAGTGCCTGGGTTGTGTCTTCTGGGGTCTCAAAGGTCCTTGACCCCTCAGGAAACATAATCACTAGGTGTGCTGGTTAAGGTGTTGAGAATCACAGTTGTGCCTTTAAGGTTCTCAGAATCTGAGCAAACACCCTTCTTTTGCTGCTACCAGAGTTGAGTAATCATTGTCAGAGTAAATTCTATGGCCTTTCTATTTAAGTTTCTTCATTATCCATGCCCATGTAAGTAGTTTTTGTTTGATTTGATAGCTCAACAGTTTGAAAATTATTGCTCTGGGTCTCTGGTCTTTTTTCTGGGGCTTCGGTTGCAAAGCTCGGTGTGCCCGCTCGATATCGAGTGGGAAGGCTGGGTCCAGTTGTAGTACCTCTCTCAGAAAAGTGTCCAGGAATGCAGACATATCTCACCCTTCCTCCTCCTTAGGTACTCCGGTAATCTGTAAGTTGCATCTCCTTGATCTATTTTCAAGATCATTGAATTTTGCTGCTAGATCTTGGTTGCTCTTCCCTTGGCAGCTTCATTAGGGACTGAGGAGCCACCTGGAGGGATGCAGACCTATACTGGTGCGATGGTCTGCATCTGTCCTGGGGGACCAGGATCCTAGGTGAGAGGTTTAAATGCTTCATTGGCAAGTATATAAACTAGCCCAGGGGTGAGGCACTGAAAAAGAGCAGGGAAATCCCAGCCTCCCCCCACAAACAACAATAATTAGTGAGGTAAATACCAAGGTAGAGGTCATTAGGGAGCAGGACAGAAGTAAATGTAAAAAAAGCAAAGGCAGTAAGGACAGGAATGGGGTTAAAAGGGTGAAGCCATCAAAAGTGGAGGTGACGAGTACCAATGCCCATAGTCTGTGTAACAAGCTCCTTGAGCTAGTGGCCTTGGTGGTAGAGGGTTGTCTGGATATTGTGGCAGTCACAGAAACCTGGTACACAGAGAACCATGACTGGGATGTCAACATACCAGGATACACAATCTACAGGAGGGACAGGAGGGACAGGGAGGGTAAAAGAGGAGGAGGAGTAGCTCTTTATGTAAAGGAAGGGATCAAAGCAAAAGAACTAAAGAATAAACAGGGAGCAGATGAGACACTCTGGGTCACCCTGGAGACAGGAAGTGGCACCACAATCCGCATGGGGGTTGTATACAGACCCCCATCTCGGGGAGGAATGGACAAGGAAATGATAGAAGGCTTCCTTAAAATGGCAGAAAAAGGGGAGATATTGTTGATGGGGGACCTGAATATGCCAGATGTTAACTGGAGCACCTTTGCTGCAGGCACATCCAAGAGCAGGGTCATTCTTGATGCCCTACAGGGGCATGCCTCAGACAGCTAGTATTGGAATCCACTCGGGAGGAGCAATCTTAGACCTGGTACTCAAATGGGGATGGAGAAAGAATCTCATATTTAGAGTGGGTAGCCATCTGGGACAAGCGACCACCAAACAGTGTGGTTCACGATAACACAGTCATACAATCATGCCATACAAAATGAAAGTATTGGACTTTAGGAGGGCTGACTTTGGGAAAATGAGAGTGCCTCAGAAAAGCACTAGCAAACAGGCAAGAAGAAGAGGTGGAGGAACAATGGGAGTAATCAAAACAGCCATCACAGAGGCAACAAGCCTTTGTGTAAAGCAAATCAACAAAACACAACGGAAAAAACGCTATGGTTCTCAAAAGAGGTGGCAGGGAAGGTTAAGAAGAAAAGGATAGCATTCAGGAAATATAAGGAAACACAGAAGGAGTAAGGACAGAGAACTTTATCAGTTAAAGCAGAAAGAGGCTGGGAAGGCAGTCAGAATAGCAAAGGCCCAAACCGAGGAAAGGATAGCCAACTCTGTTAAGAAAGGGGATAAGACCTTTTATAGGTACATTAGGGAGCAAAGAAAGACCAAAGGAGGGATACTGAGGCTTAATAAAGGGAAGGAATGTGGGTAGAGGGTGACAATGAAAAAGCAGGGATACTGAATAAATATTTCTGCTCAGTATTCACAAAGGAAGAGAAGGGGGAGGTACCTAAACCAAACAAGAGAAACACTCTGAAGACGGGGGTCGATACCAGTCCATTTACAGAAGAAAGGGTTCTGAAAGAACTAATAAAATTGAAGGTGGACAAAGCAATGGGGCCTGATGGGATTCACCCAAGAATTCTAAAGAACTAAGGGTAGAACTAATGACACCGCTGACTACTCTCTTTAACAAATCATGGGAAGATGGGGTGGTACCTGAGGACTGGAGGAGGCGGATGTGATTCCTCTTCACAAAAGAGGAGCAGGACAGAGGCAGGAAACTACAGACCAGTTAGTTTGACCTCAGTGGTAGGCAAAATGATGGAATCACTTCTGAAGGAAAGAATTGTTGAGTACCTAGAGGCCAGTGGAGCACAGGACCCAAGGCAGCATGGATTCACGATGGGATGGTCGGTCAGACTAATCTAATAGATTTCTTTGACTGGATGACCAAAGTAGTAGAGCAGGAGGGGCTGTGGACATGGCTTACCAAGATTTTAGCAAGGCATTTGATACAGTCCCACACAAAGATTAATACAAGTTAGCCAGCCTTGGAGTGGGTCCCAAGGTGGTAGTCTGGATAAAAATTGGCTAGACAACAGGATGCAAGGGTAGTAGTAAATGGAGTCCACAGTGAAGAAAGGAGTGTTACTAGCGGGGTACCACAGGGTTCAGTACTGGGACCGGTCCTTTTTAATATCTTTATAAGTGACATTGCAGAGGAACTGGAAGGAAAAGTATGTTTCTTTGTAGATGACACAAAGATCTGCAACAGGGTTGATACACCAGATGGAGTGGAAAGGATGAGAAGGGACTTGGCAAGGTTGGAGGAATGGTCAAATGTATGGCAGCTCAGATTCAATGCAAAGAAGTGCAAGGTAATGCACCTGGAAACAAAAACCCAGGGCAAGAGTACACAATGGGGGTGAGATACTGACAACAGTAAAAATGGAAAGGGACCTGGGAGTAATTATATCAGATGACCTGAAGGTGGGCAAGCAATGTGATAGGGCAGTAAGAAAGGCTGGGGATACTGGGATGCATAGGGAGAGGCATCAATAGTAGAAAACAAGAAGTTGTTATCCCTCTGTACAGACAGTTGGTGAGACCCCATCTGGAGTACTGTGTTCAGTTCTGGAGACCCCATCTCCGCAAAGACATAGACAGAGTGGAGGCTGTCCAGAGGGGGGCAACCAAAATGGTGCAGGGTCTGCACCAGAAGACATATGAAGAAAGACTAAAGGAGCTTAATATGTATACCCTTGAGGAAAGGCGGGAGAGTGGACATGATAGAAACTTTCAAGTACCTCAGTGGAATCAACAAAGTCCAAGAGGGTGGCATCTTTCAGAAAAAGAGATGTGCAAGAACAAGGGGGCACAATTTGAAGATAGAGGGGGACGGCTCAGAGGTAATGTGAGGAAGTATTTTTTCACAGAGAGGGTTGTGGATGCATGGAACGGCCTCCTTGAGGCAGTCATGGAGTCAAGAACAGTGGGGGAATTCAAGAATGCATGGGACAGACATAAAGGCAGCCCTGGTGGGGTAGGAGGAAGTAAGCTGTTGGTTAATTAGGATCTGCAGCTTATCTGTTGGGTAGGAAAATGGGCAGACTAGTTGGGCCAACGGTCCTTATCTGCCGTCAAATTCTCTGTTTCTCTCCATGAGGTGTAGCACCAGGCACTCAAGACGGGTCTGTTCAGGTATCTGTGCTCGTTTTTGGATTCTATGTCTGCTACCCGCTGGCCCATCTGATTGATTTCTATTGTAATCTGGTCTTTAAAATCTCTGACTTCTTTCCTGAAGTCCAGTAGTTCTGACAGAATATCTGCATTTCTCAGCTGGGATAGTGCCGCCTGTGGGACCACCATGTCTGCCGTGTAGATTGGACTAGCTGTAGTCTGCTGTAACAATCTGTCCGAATCCATGCTCTTTTCAGCTTTTGTTTTCTTCCTCCGTCCTCCCATTAACTTTTTGAGCTCCTGGCTACTCTTTCATGGGAATTTAGGTGAAATTTGGCTGTTTGAAGGAGCTGTTTGTCCCTGATCGGTAGAGCACTCACTTCAAGGCTACATCCTAGGCAGTGACATCACCGGAAGTCGCCGTTTATTCTTTTATTTTACTTAGTGTTTATTTCATTGACTCTGAATGTCACTGAAGTCGAAAGAGTCTTTATTTTGGTATTGTAAGTGCAGAGATAAAGTCTGGGCCTGTCTCACAGTGTGTGAACTTGTGAGATTTGCCAAGCTTCAACTGGGCTAATGGGTGACACTGTAAGAGAGCTCTAGAAAATGCCATTCTTCTCAAAACTTTGAAAGCCATGAAAAAGGAACAGGGCCCAAGGTCTTTGTCTCCCTCACCATTGGGCAGTAAGTGGCCGCCAAAGTCCAAGGATCAGGACAGGGAATGGTTGTTGTTGCAGCCCTCCTCGTTGTCCAACCACAAGCACAAAGCTGGAGAAAAGGAAAAATCTGCTTCACTGGTGAGGTCCTGGTCGCCACTGCGACAAGATAAATCTGCATCAGCGCCCTCTTTGGTGGTGTTGACTACAGCCCCTCAACAACTGATGAGGCACCAAGGTTGGGGCTTGGTTTAGGCGATGCCATACCTACTAGAGTCTGTAGGATGCTATCATCATTGGGCCAGTGCCCATCGATGCAAATCTTTCTAGCCCCTTTACCAGGCATTGTGGATTCCCAGGCTGTGCTGGCATCATTCTCATAAATAAGATGTATTCTGCCTGGACTACCAATACCGGCAGTTATTCCACTGATGGGGGGGGCCCTCCTGGTACTCTGTCCTTGTTAATGGGTTCATCTAGCACACCACAAATTCCTACCTCAGCCACCACCAGTGTTGCTGGTGCATTATGTGGCTCCTGTTATCAATTGGGACATCGACGACAAAGTGGAATGCAGTCCTGACCTTATAGATTTAGAGGAAGAATATGAAAGAGAGCAGTATTTAGCATCCTGCTAGTTCTACCCTGTTATCCTGCAGTGAGGACTTGATGGTTTATACCCCGAGGTCTCCTCCCGATGATCCAACTTTCCAAGCCATGATGCAGCAAGTGCTGTCTACCACGGGCTTTGCTCTGGATGAGTAAAATTCCATAAAAGGAAATCTAATGGAATTTTTGGAGGTGCCCTTTACTCCCTCCATCATAATTTCACCTGTATATCCTGCATTAGAAGATGCTACCTTTGCTGCATGGTAATACTGATATGGTGTACTATCCACACTTTTGGCAGAATTCCTTTCCCTTTTAAGACTTGCTGGAAGGTTTTCAAGCTGGCTCCTCACACCGACCTGGATGGTATCCTCCATGACATCAGATCTTTTCCACTGGAAGAGACCGGTTCCCTCCATTGTGCTCTGCATTTTTGTAGACCCTATCTTTGCTTTACTGATATTTTCCCATTTAATCTTCAAGCTGCTTTGTTTTTTTTTTGTTTTTTCTCCCCGTGCTCACACCATGGGCTCTTCTGCTTAAAAGTCGGCACCCAGTTTTAAACTTTGTCCATGTGGGCAGAAAATGTCTCATACGGACCCTCACACCACATGCATTTATTGCCTGTGTAAGGACCACGACCCCAGGCTTGCTCTGCATCCTTCCACTTTGAAGGACGGTACATCAGACTTTTGCTGGATCACCGGATGGCGGAACCCTCCAGTTTGCTCAAAGGATGCCCATAAGGTGGTCTTTGCAGGTGTGGGGTCCACTGAACAAATGGCGGCTTTCGAGGAAACTGCTGCCCAGGTGGCCACAGGCTCTTCTTCAGTGTCTGTGCTGGTTCCACTGACTTTGGCACCTCTTTTACAGGGGCATTCCGGGACTTATATCAGTTCTTCCCACCTTGGACAGGCCCTTTTCGGTCCGAATCCAAGAGGATTCTAAACCTAAATAGTCCTGTCACAGGTTGTGGGATTACCAAGCGCTCTCGGGCCCCAGTTCCCGATGCTTCTGCTTCGTCAATATTTATCAATAATTGACTTAAGCTGAGCCTTCCATCCAAGCCGCTGGCCTGCAGTGTCCCCACCAAGCCTGTCTATCTAAGACACAGGCCCAACCAGTCACTTGAGATTTTTATTGGCCCAGTCAACCTGTTGTCACCAGACGAGGGGGATACTTTCCTCTCCAGGACTCTGGTCGTGATCTTGCAGTCCCAGGGTGGGTCGGTTCAGCCTGCTGATCCAGTCTCTAACCCACTGGACATCACACTCGTGGGGTGGCAGGCATCCCTCACTGGTTCCAGCCTCTTCTTGCCACCCAGACCACCGGCAGATGAGGTCCAGGTCTCTTACCCATAGCACAAGGTCGAGCAGCCCTCACCATAGTTGGCATTCGTGCTCTTGGTCTTCGGCAAGCGGCGGCACTGCTGCTCCTCTTTGAGGGGGAAATGGCTCCATCAGAAGTTGCGGCAGTACTATGAGGAGCTCGTGTAGCAGCAGTTCCATTTGGGCGCTGGGCCTAAGCCAGTGCAGGCTCCCTCCCCGGCACTCCCTTGGCCACCGCCACCTTGGCAAAAACCTATTCCGGCTTTCCCGATTCCATCCTCTCTGCCCATTTGGGTGGAATCCCCACTGATTCAGTTGAAGGGTGGTTCCCTATCCAAGGACACCTGCACTACCCCTGGGCTTCCTTGGCAGTTATCGGTCACTAGGCTGACAAGCCCCACAAGGTTAGCAGCAACTGGGGGTCGACCAATGTTTGAATCCTCAGAATTAGAGGCTTCCTTCATGCTTTCTAGGCCAGTTGACCTAGAGTCAGGAGAGGATTTGTCCATGGACCATGGTCCCACCTCCTTTGGGTCCACGCTACACCTCCTCTCCAAGGCCATGGGGATTCAATTGGAGCCCATCAAGAAAGGGGCTAAGTATCCTCTCACTGAGATTGTTGACTGTGATGACTCTCCGGGGGTCACCTTCCTGGTGGTCGAGGCCATTCTTGGGCCCACACTAGAGCTTTGACAGCTTCCTGCCCAACTCCATTGGCCCGTATGGCTCATAAATATGTAGTCCCCATGGGCTTTTTCTCCAGGATCATGGACCACCCCTCAGCTGAGGGCCTGGTTGCCAGCTCGGTGTTCCATCAGACAGACAACATTGGGGATGTTGATTAGCACCCCCCCAACAAAAAATCCAAGAACTTGGATCGTGCAGCCAAGGTGTATGCAGCCTCTTCTGTCGGCCTCAGGCAGGCAAGTTCGGCCTTGATGGCCCACTTCACTCATGCCCTCTTGGACACCCTGGATGAGGTGCTTCCTCAGCTCCCAGCTGACCTTCAGATGGCCGTTAAGCAGGTCCGGGACCAGGGCCATGCAATGGCCAAAGAGCAGCTACAGACAGCCTTGGACATTGGCGATTCTTGCATCAGGGTCAGTGGCCGCGGCTTTAGCTATGTGCCCGACGGGCTTGGCTTTGTATCTTGAGTATTACGGCAAATACCCAGCACAAACTGGCGAATGTCCCTTCCTGGGCACCAATTAATTCAGGCATGGGAAGATGGTCATCTCACTAGGATTGAGAAGTCCAACAACACCTGGATTCTGTCACATCGGCCCAAAGGACAAAGGCTCCAAACCCCAGAAATAGTCCTTTCAGCCCCATCCTGCTCCTGCAGCAAAGCCTCCCCCGACCCTGGCTGGGCACCAGTAGTCCTGGCATCCCATACCTAAGTCAGTCACTTCTGTGGTCCAGTAGCCTGGTGGACGGAGTCCAGCAGCTTCCTCTTCTAGCCCAGCCTCCTACCCCAAGCCTGCCCAGTGACAGGATGGGGGGGTGCCCCATCCCTGCCCGTTCTTTCTCCCCTGGATCCTCCCATGGGGGTTCAGCTTTGCCACTTACTTTCCACCTGATCTAGTGTTACCATGGACAGGTGGGTGCTGGAAGTGGTCGGCCAGGGCTTGCCTGTGGAGTTCGAGGTTCTCCCACCCAGCCAAGCCCATGCCCCTTGGGAGGATATGGTGTCCGCAGACATGCTGCCTGCCCTTCGGGAAGACATCACCCAGATCCTCCAGAAGGAGGTGGTGGTTCATGTCCTGGACCCACCAGACAATCCAGGGTTGTTTCCAGATACTTTCTGGTTCCCAAATGGACGGGGGACTGTTGCCCCATCTTGGATCTGCATGACCTGAACAAGTTTCTGTGGTCGCACACCTTCAGAATTGTCACTCTGAACCAGATCATTCCAACCCCGGAGCAGAACATGTGGTTCTGCTCCCTGGACCTGTGGGACACCCTCTTCCACTTTTCCATCCATCCATCCCACCGGGGGTTCCTTCAGTTCTGCGCTTAGGGCACCTTCTATGAGTTCCAGACCATACCCTTCAGCTTCTCTGTGGCTCCCAGGGTCTTCACAAAATGTATAGCAATGGTGGCAGCCTTCCTGAGGTGCTAAGGGGTCCGGGTATACCCATACCTGGACAGTTGGCTGATTGCAGGCCCCTCCAGGATGGAGGTGGAATGGTCCAGGGATCTGGCCCTCCAGACCTGTTTTCACCTTGGCCTTCTGGCCAACGAGGCCAAGTCAGAACTCATCCCCTCATAGGTGATGCATTTCATCAGGGCAGAGCTCGACTCTTGCCAAGCCAAAGCCCGGCTCCCGGTGGACAGGGTGGGAGAATCTTTGTTCCTTTGCCCGATCATTTCAGGTTGGGCAAATGCAACCTGCCCGGTACTTCCTGCGCCTCCTGGGCTTCATTGCAGCCTTCACCAGCGTGGTCCATTGTGCCCACTGAAGAATGCGCCCCCTTCAGTGGAGGCTGACCCGCCAGTGGTCTCAGTGTCAGGGCCACCTTGACCAGCCAGTCACAGTGATCCAACTGATGTGGGATGCCATCCAGTGGTGGCTGGTCCTGGAACATCTACAAGAAGGAGTCCCGTTTGTCTGCCTGGAGTAACAGTCGCTTATAACCGACACCTCCCTGATGGGCTGGGTTGCCCACCTAGGGAACACAGGGTCCATGGCCTCTAGTCCACCGAGGAGTACCGATGTCACATCAGCCTGCTGAGCTTTGGGCTGTTCACCTGACCATGACAACCTTTGCTTCTCATCTTCAGGGTCAGGTCGTCCAGAGATGGACAACATGACAACCATGTACACCTCAACAAGCAGGGCGGAATGCACTCCCTATCTCTGTGCAGGAAAGCTCTCCACATTTGGACCCTCGTGCTCGGCCTGGAGGCCAACCTGCTGGCCATTCATGTGGTCAGAGTAGCCAGTCAGCTGGAAGACACCCTCAGCTATGTGGGTGAGGTGTCTCATGAGTGGCCTTTCATCGGGAGGCATTGTACAGTCTGTTCTTCCAGTGGGGCACCCCTCGGGTGGACCTGTTTGCCTCCCAGAGAACACCAAGCTGAGACTCTTTTATGCCTGCCCCCTTCAGCAGGTATTGCTGCAGGGGGATGCCTTTGCGAGGCCCTGGACACGGGCCTCTTATGCCTTCCCTTCCTTTCCTCTAACCTACAAAGTCCTGATCAGGGCTTGGAGGGACAAGGCATGGATGATCCTGGTAGCTTCAGACTGGCGCACCAGTTCTGAAATCCCAATCTCCTCAGCCTCTGTGGCATTTGCCACTTCGCCTGGACCTACTGTCTTGCTCCCCGATGATGGTCCTCCATCTGTTTATTCAGTACTGGGACCTGACAGCCTGGTTCCTGAGCAGCTAGGGTTCCATGCTCTGGGTCTCTGCGACAAGGTCCTCCATGTAGTTGAGGCATCTCAGAAGGAGTCGGCTTGTCGATGCTATGCCTTCAAATGGAAGAGATTCTCCATTTGGTGCCAGGGCAAGGAGCTGGACCCCTTATCCTATCTGGTGGCTAGCATCCTCGACTACCTGTGGTCCCTCTCTCAGTTGTGCCTTTGGTCGATGACGCTCAGGGTGCACCTGGCAGCCATTTCTGCATACCAGGTGTGGGCTGGTATGCTGATGGTGGCACAGGGGAAGGTGGTCGGGCACTTCTTTAAAGGTCTTGACCACATTTTCCCTCTGGTGTGAACTACTACCACCTTGGGACTTGTTGCTGGTGTTGACAAAGCTCATGGCCAAGCCATTCAAACTGATGCACAGATGTGAGATGTCACACCTGTCATGGAAGACTGCCTTCTTGGTGGCCATCATTTCCACCAAATGGATCAGTGAGCTCCAGGTCCTCTCTGTGGAGTCTCCTTACCTGGTCTTCCACAAGGACAAGGTTGCCCCTCGCCCCAACCTGAAGAGCTCACTTTGAAGGGGAGCTCTTATCGCAGGAAATACCATTAGGACTAAGCCACCAGGCGTTAGGACCACACGGAAAAACTTCTAGCTAGCAGTCTATGGCAGGGGACTGCCCCCATGTCAGACGTGAAAGAAAGGGGGTGGTCCCCCAGCACCACCTCAATCTTTTCCTGCCGTCAACCCACTAACATCAGATCCACGGACACCATCGCTGCAGTCGACTGCCATTTTGCACCTCATGCAGTATACTTGTTAATTTTCTTCAGAAAAGTGCATGTCTTCATCGGCCTCTCAGCGGCGAAGTCAAAGTGCACATGTGGGAAACAGCTCCTGGCGAGGGATGACCACCTGCCTGCCTGATCTGCCTAGGCCCAGACCACCGGCCTGATGACTACCCACACTGCCAAAAGTTTAACAGTAAAACCGCATCCGCTGCCTCAGGACTCTGAAGGACAACCTGCTGGAGCAACAAAGTGGCTGCCATACAGAGGACCGAGTCGGGACATAGTTCTTCCTCTGCAGCCAGGAGTCTCCCCAAGAAGAAAAGATCAGAGGGAAATACCATCACCGGGAGAAGGAGAGATCCAGGTTGGAGTCCCACCCCAAGTCCCTCACAGGACTTCTGCTTCCTCCATCTCCGGCGGGAGATCGAGTCAGTTCCCCAGGTACCACAGCCATTTTGGGGGTTAGCAGAAGAAGACTACCACCACATCGCACTATAAAGGTAGGGAGTCTTCATCCCAGGGACGTTCATCTGCCCAAGTTCCTTTGGTGCACCGACCTCACAAGACCTTGCATGGGTCGACCCAAGAGGAGAGGTGTCTGCTTCAGGCAAACCTTCAGAACTCGCGCCCATAAGGATTTTGGATCATCAGATAGGCATAAAGGGTCGGACGACTCCACTAGGGGTCTATGACAATTCGCTCCCATCAACTCGCTCCATGATAATACACTCCGACAATTAGTTCCCTTGTCAATTCGCTCCTGTCATTCCACTCCCTGTCATTTTCGCTCACGGTACCGATGTAGATTTCATTCCAGCACAGAACAGCTGTTCAATGTTGGATAAAAATTCCATTGTATCTCTCAGTAGAAGCCACTATGCTGACAACCACCCTCACAGAAAACAACAAACACAGAAACCCTGCTCAGAACAGTAGTAATGAGAACTGTTCAGTACACTGAGGCATGAAGCATACTTACTTAGGCAGAAAAGTTAGCACACCATTGCAAAGCACCCACTCAGAAGGCAAAAATTATAGTAAGAGTAAAAGAGAAAGGGACTGTATTATGGTAAAATAGAGATGCAGACACATCCAGCAGGGAGGACCATAGCTTAAACTCTGTCCATAATACTGAAGGTGTCACTGACGTTAGTGGAGCTACCCTCCAGTCACAGGAGCTTTAAAATGGATGTAGGCTAATTACAGCACTTAGCCTGATCTCAGTGCAAGGAGACCATTCCTTAATGTAGCAGTACTGTGAGCTGCCAACAGAGTAGAGGGCTGTGCCATTTTCTGAAGCAAGGCACAAATGTCTATCATAGCCCTGGTTGCAGATCCTTGAAACATTGCTCTGATATTCCATCGCTGTTGCAGGGGTATTTCATTGGCTGTCAAGGCTGCTGCTGCATCCTCTGGCATTTGCCATGTCCTGAGTGCCTTGATGATGTCCAGGTATTGCAGCTGCAGTCACTGTATTTTGAGTGGGAGTCCTGTTCAAAAGCAAGTAATAACACTCGCTCTTAATGTTACTGTAGGAGTGAATTGACAGGGAGTGAGTAGAGGCGAGGGCTTGAAATTAACAGGGGCGAACAGTCGGGAGTGAGTTTTCGGGGGATGAATTGACAGAAGCAAATTGACATGCCCCCCTTTACTAGAAGCCAGGAGGTCATCAGGTACCAGACGCCTCCTCCACCTGGGGAAAGGGTGATGTCAGCCTCGGAAGTTAGGCAGACTATCGGCCACTCCGACTCCATGTTGGAAATGGATCAGGCCCTGCCGGCCCTGGAGGACCAGTCATCAGATCCAGCAGCCAAGGCCCCAAAGGACAAAACACCAGGGGCTATGGATGCCCAACCACCTCCCCCATCTCCTCCTAAGGAGAATGATACCAGACCACAAGGGGGCTTGGCTCTGCCTGATGCCAGCGGCACCAATGGACAAGGTGCC
The DNA here is from genome assembly GCA_016271365.2 of Neoceratodus forsteri. NCBI lineage: Eukaryota > Metazoa > Chordata > Ceratodontiformes > Ceratodontidae > Neoceratodus > Neoceratodus forsteri. The sequence continues at coordinate 541,976,289 of CM028134.1, read as the reverse complement.
CCAGGACCAGACATCGGCACATGAAGGACCACAGGGTCCAACACCTGACCATTCCAGCATACCTAACCTGACTCGTCCGCTGCCAGTCATCCCATTGGCAGAGGTTGGGGTGCTTTTCAATGCTTAGTGGAACACCATAAAAGGGGATTTACTCCCAAAACCCAGGGATCAGTTGCCTAAGCAACCTTCCCCACCAATGGAGCATCTGCTGTCCAATGAGGATGTTAGGCGGACGCCTGGTTCAGGTGGTGAAAAGAGGTACCCGTCGTCCATCCCACCCACTAGTGGACGCCTGCCATCTTCCTCAGGAGAGGACGGTGGAGACTCCTCCTAAGTATACTCCTCCAAGTATGAGCTACCTATTCCTTCTCCGGACCCAAGAAGGGACACCCCAAGGTCACCTCCAGGTGACCCATCCATCTTGGACATTATCCAAGCCCTGTACCAGTGGGATACAGAAGAGCCGGATTCTGAACGGCGCCGTCTGGCAAACATTCTGGGGGCTACTGACCTTAAACCCTTAGTCGTCCCCACATTGGTGGAGCCCTTTCAAGATGTCACCAAATCGATATGGATGCATCCAGCTACCACAACGGCAGTACCAAGTAAAGCAGACAGGCTCTATAAAATGCCTAAAGGGAAGCCTTTCTTAGGAGAGCAACCAAAAGTTGATTTTATGGTACTGATGGCTGCACACAGCAGGGCACAACAACCAAGACACATGAGCACCCAGCCCCCAGATCCAGGGTCCCGAAAAGCTGGACCAGATGGTCCGCAAGGTATATTTATCGGCTACTTGCATGGTCAGGTCATTGAATTTTCTTGCACACATGGTTACATACCAGAAGTCACTGTGGGCAAAAGCGATGGATCTGGCTAAGGCTCAGCCATACTTGCAGGGTAAGGCAGAACTCCTAGCTGTCATCCAGTCAGGTAAGGATGTGGACAAGCACATGCCAAGGACCTCTTACAACTCTGCAGACATGGCAGCAAGGGCAGCAGCAACAGGTATTTGCATGAGGAGGCATGCCTGGCTGAGACTTTCTGGTTTCTGCCAGGATTTGCAAGATGCCATCTTGGACCTCCTTTCAGGAACCCGTCCTCTTGGCCAGGAGACAGAGAAACTCATAACAGGACTGCAAGACTCTGGCAAGGTGGTGTCTGATGTCCATTGTATGTATAGGTCAGAACCTGCAGCAACCCGGTGCCGTCCCTTTCGGAGGAACCAGGGATAGCAGGGAAAATGCCAGCTACAGCACAGGGGGAGGCTTTAAAAGAAGAGGGCCCCCCCATTCCTTTAGGCGCCCAAGGCCCCAAAAATCCCAAGGTGCCCAGACCTCCCCTGCCCACCCCCTTCACAATGGTATGACTCCCTACAAGACCCCTCCTCCTCTGGAGGAAGTGCAGGGGGAGGCAGTAGGAGGGAGATTCTCCCTTTACCAATCCAGATGGTCCAATATCACATTAGATTAATGGGTTCTCTGGATAGTAGAGAGATGATACTCCCTGGAATTTACCCAGATTCCACTGGACAATCCACCAGTCCCCTCCCACTGCTCTCCCCTCCCATGTGGCTCTCCTGCAGGCAGAAATACAGGCCTTGCTAGAAAAAAGAGCTATCCAGGAGGTTTCTTATGCCCAAAGAGGCAAGGGATTTTACTCCCACTTCTTCCTAGTCCTGAAGAAGACGGGAGACCTCTGTCCCATTCTGGATCTGAGCCACCTGAACACCTTCATCGAATACAAAAGGTTCAGAATGATGACCTTAGCGAGCCTGTTGCCTTTGCTCCATCATGGAGACTGGTTCTGCTCCCTGGATATGCAGGATGCTTATATGCATATAAAGATCCTGCCATTCCACTGGAAGTACCTTTGCCTTCCAAGGAGGGCACTTTGAGTTCAGAGCACTTCCATTCGGTCTGTCATCAGCACCAAGGGTTTTCACCAAGTACCTGGCAGTAGCCCTCAGGAGGGGGGGGGTCGTCACTTTGTCTACCCCTACTTGGATGATTGACTTCTCACAGCTTCATCAGAAGGCCAGTTGAAAAAGACAATGGAGAAGATGTTCAGTCTATTCTGGACTTTGGGCATTACCTTAAATCTGTCCAAGTCACACCTGTGGCCTGCTCAAAGGCTGCAGTACATAGGAGCAGTCCTGCACACCGTCCAAGAGAAAACCTTTCTTCCCACAGACCGGGCAGCCAGGCTAAGGGAGGTTGCTCACAGGGTGAAGGACTCAGATCAGGTCCCAGCAAGGGTGATTCTGCAGCTTCTAGGTCATATGACCGCAGCCATAGCCTCAGTTCTCCTCGCATGTTTGAATATGAGGATCCCGCAGTGGCACCTTTGAGTACAGTGGGACCAAGGCACAGACAAGTTCAAAGAGCCCATCTGGATCTCCAATGCGGTCCATCAGTCTCTGTCTTGGTGGGTCACCCTAGCCCTTTTGAACAAAGGGGTTCCCTTCCAGTGACCCAGCCCACATCAGACCCGGGACTGGGATGGGGAACACATCTTGCTTCTCATCAAATGAGGGGTTCTTGGAATTCAGTGGAGCGGTCTCTCCACATAAACATTTTAGAGATGAGAGCTGTGCTATATGCCCTTCAAGCCTTCCAAGGGTACTCCTTCCTGGACCCCTTATGTCCAGTCAGACAACACCCCAGTAGTCTTCCATCTCAGCAAGCAAGGGGCATGCACTCTTATCCCCTATGCAGAGAGCAATGAGGGTATGGACCTGGGCAGTGGATCATAACCTGGATCTCATGGCAGTCCATGTTCAGGGATTTACAACATACTCACAGACAGCTTAAGTCACTCTCGGTCTCAGAGTCATGAATGGGAACTACAGCAAAATGTCGCAGACAACCTTTCCAAAGGCAGGGTCAACCAGAGCTGGAGCTGTTTGCATCTACACACAACGCCAAACTGCCCAATTTCTGCTCGTTAGGTCTAGGGCCTGGTGTTTTTTTGTCGAGATGCATTGTCCCTGTCTTGGACAGGGAGGTTTCTGTATGCCTTCCTTCCCTTCCCCTTCTTCAGAGGGTCCTGCCTCAGTTGCAGGCAGAGGGTGCTTGAATGCTCCTGGTCACACCCTTCTGGCTTCGACAGATTTGGTTCCCACTGTTACAACAGCTGGCATTAGAACCACCAGTTCAGTTGTCCCTGTCCACTCACTTGCTCTCCCAGGAGCAAGGGATGTTGGTCCATCCGGCCCTCCAGTCCCTGCATCTGCATGCATGGCTCCTGCAGACTTAGCTAGGGATAGATTTGGAGTATCCCTAAGGGTGGCAGAGGTGCTCGTGGTAATGAGAATACCTTCTACCAGGGCAACATATGCCGTGAAGTGGGAGCATTTCTGCTTGGGGGCGTTCCTCCATTCTCTGGATCCCCTCAATTGTCTGGCGGAATCTGTGCTGGAATATCTTCTCTACCTATCGGACTTGGGCCTTAGGTACTCGTCCATTAAGGTGCACCTTTATACATTGTCAGATTATCATACACTACTGAATGGGAAGATTCTGGCACAGTTGGACCTATGCAAGACCTTTCTAAGGAGCATCTTGCATATTAAACCTCCCAGGAGAGACCCTGTGCCACCTTGGGACCTCCTGTTTGCTTTGGAGAAGCTCATCCTGCCACCCTTTGAACCAGCCAAATTTACACAACTCTCTTGAAGGGCGTTGTCTCATTACTATTACCTCAGTTTGGAGGATTTCTGTGTAGAGTCTTATCTTATTTTCCACAGGGATAGGCTAACCCTGTATACAAACCCAAAGTTTCTTATGAAGGTATTGTCTGAGTTCACATTGAACCAAGACATCCAACTACCAGTTTATTACCCAGAGTACTCAAACACAGGGGAGGCCTTGTTACACGCTCTGGATGTACATAGGATTCTTCATTATTATTTGGCCCGGACCAGTTCCTCCAGAAAGACAGACCAGTTGTTTGTCTCATTTGCCCACAGAAAGGTTGGGGCACCCAGACGGGTTAGCAGACACTAAGTGGCTTGTGAACTGTATCACGTTCTGTTAGCAGCAGCACAACAAACCCTTACTGAGACCAGTTAAGGGTCATTCCACCAGAGGGATAGCGACATCCCTCGGTTCTCTTAGGAATGTTTCCTCAGCGGACCTCTGTGCAGCTGCTACTTGGAGTTCAGTGCACACCTTCGTTAGGCACCTACAGTCTGGACGTTGCTTCCAGAAGGAGAGCAGGTTTCGGTCTAGCGGTCCTTCAGAGACTCCTCTCCTGATTGCCTATGTCTTTGCACTATTGTCCTCCATCCTTCTGACCTGGGTCTCTTCTTGGGTACTGCTTGGGACTAAATTCTAATAGTATTACCTGCTGCAAGAACTCCCCCTCAAAGTGAGATAGTACAGTTACATAAGAACTTACCGTAACAGTAGATATTTGAGAAGAGCTTTTGCAGCAGGTGGCGTTCCCACCCACCTACTCCTGGGGACTAATATTACTTTTTCTCTTTGGGGATAGGAGATCCTCCTCGGTTCTCCATCTGTGTTCAGCTGGGCCTCCGGCGGGAGAACTGAGGCAGTGTGGGGACTGCCCCCTTTATACGGGATGGAGCTGACATTGGGTGTGGTCCCCCACCATAGACTGCTAGCAAGAAGTTTTCCCGTGGGGTCCTAACCCCTGGCGGCTTAGTCCTAATGGTATTACCTGCTGCAAGAGCTCCTCTCAAAGATCTACTGTTACGTGAACTGTACTTTCCTCTCAAAGGTTGCCTCGGAGTTTCACCTAACCAGGTGATCAGTCTCGTGTACTTCATCAACACACCTCAAAGATCGAATACAGGCTCCGTTACTTTGGACATGCGGTGAACACTTGCCTATAATAAAGCGCATGACTGGAGTTCGGGGAGAGATTCACTATCTGTTTGTCACCTACACGGAAGCCACACCTGGCAGACCAGCAGCAAAGTGGACGATTGGCAGGTGGATAGTCTCCTGCATCGACCTTTGATATAGGTTGACTGCTACGGAGCTTCCCGTAGGGCTTAGGGCTCATTCCACCGGACATACTGCTACCTTGGTGGCTGCTTTCAGGGATGTCTTTATCCAGGAAATATGCAGGGCTGCTACCTGGAAGTTAGCTGACACCTTCATTTCCCATTACCACATCGACCTTGAGTCATGCTGGTTTTGGGTCCTTGGTTCTCAATCCCTGTTCCCTAAATAGGTGATGTGAGCCTTGTCCCTTCCTCCTGGAGAACTGCTAGGAGTCAGCTGGAAGTGTGGATAGTACACCGCACTCCACGCCCCTAGAAAACAAGTTACTCACATGTAACTGTCGATCCTACTTTGAGAGGTTCTTGCAGCAGGTAACACTGTTAGGTCTAAGCCCCCCAGGCATTAGGACCACTCGGAAAATTCAAGCCAGCAGTCTATAGCAGGGGACCACCCCCCAATGTTGGCCTGCCCCCAACTTCACCTGTGGTATAAAAAGGGCAGTCCCCCAGCCCATCCTCCATTCTTTTCCCGTCGTCGACCCATGCACATCTGCTCCACGGATGCTTTCTGTTTCAGTCGACCGCCTTTTTCACATTTAACTGTGTTTTTCTTATTTTTAACTTTAAAATGACTAATTTCTCACAGGATTCTCTTCTCCATCCTCCTCTACGAGGCAGCTTCAGCAATCTGCGCTGAGGGGATGGCCATTCGGCCAACCAGGTCAGCCTAGGCCCAGATCAGAACTCAGAGCCCTGCCAGCATTGCCTAGATGTCCCCAGTGTCCTCAGCTTCACCGTCAGCTCTGCCACCAGAAGACCCTCGAGGCTGTCCTGCTGAACAGCACCTACCTGAGATGGAGAAGGAGCTTCACTAGACATTGAAGAACTGGGAGAAGATTACGGAAAAACCGGTTGTCTTTACCATCTAGGTCCCTAGTGATCCCGGTGACTGTTTCAGGGCCTTCCTCCTGCTGGAGCCGACCCCTCCACCCCACAGCCTTCAGGCCCGGTGATGGAACCCCCCGCTCCCGAGACCTTGCATCTCAAGAGGAGGTTCTAGGGTTCAGGACCTCATCCCCCACCTCTCCACCCCTGAAGTTTAGGTCCTTTGGCTTTGCAGGTCCTAAGCCAGGCAGTGTGGCTAGTGTGTCTTCAGGCCGCAGGCCTCAGCCCATCATCCTCCCAGCCAGGATGTCTGCCGAGTCCTCCCAGACATCAGGGGCCAACACCTCCTGGTGGCACCTGGGGCGTCCCTGTCCTGCTTGGGAGCCAGCTCCCCAACAGGCCTCTCTGCCCTTGAAGGATACCGGCTGAACCGCCAGTCCAGCACCAGCCTTTGCCTGAGCCTCTGATGCCAGCTCCACTGGCATCAGCTATGGAGTACACCTGATACTGCTTCATCCTCCTAAGTTGCCGAATGGGCCTGACATCCCTTTTCAGCCGACACCCAAGGATCCGATGCCAGTCACTGATTGACGCAAGCGGCTCTGTCCTTTGGGACAATATCGGATTCCCTGGACTGATTTCCTGGCACAAACATCGGCTCTGACCATGGACATACCACCCTTATTCACCTGTCGCCGGCTGGGCTTGACACCCGACTTAAGCCTACACCCGAGGATCCGACGCCCATCACTGATTGGACACCGGATAGATCTGTCCTATAGGGACAGATGCTGGGTTCCCCAGACCAACTCTACCTGAATCCAGGGTACCTCAACCTGATGAATACATCATGGCCTACACCTCTACCAAAGGAGATTGCTCCGGCGCTGGAGGGCGCCGCTACCCACCGGCCCAGATGCAAGCATCCCATTCGCCTTCTCCCTCCCCCAGTTTCAGGGGACTTGGTGGACCATTATCCCTCCTTCTCAGGCCGAGAGGACTCTGGCACAGAGCCGGAGAGGCCCAGGGCTGTTCATTGTTTCCCTCCAGATGACCCTTTCTTCATGGGTGTGACATATCCAGCAGCTAAGTGGCTGGAATATGGAGGAGCAGGATCCTGTGTGACATTGGCTAGCTGTCTTTCTTTAAGGAAAGGGCACTTTGCCTCCGGGAGTCTCTCTACTGCTTGACACCTATACAGATTTCAACAGGGTGAAGAGGAAGTACCAAGCTTCTTTACGACCAGGCAGTCTCTAAGAAGACCATCTATTTTGTTCTCTTAGGGATCATCCCTTTATGGAGAACAGCCAGAGGCAGATTTCATGGTCATTATAGCTGCCTTGAATCATTTTTAGTGCCCCAGGCACCTGAGTACTCAGCCACTTGACAGACATTCCAGACAGGTTAATCAGCTGGTTACAAGATCTTTACTCAGCCACCGGACAAACATTCCAGATAGGTTGATCAGCTGGCAACAAGCCTTTTTTCTTTGGGCTCAATACTTCTTCACCCACAGAATTCAACATCCGAATGCCATATGGGACAATGCTGAAGACCCCTCTGATGTCGGGTTCGGACATTGGTAAGCACGTCCTCCAAGCCTCATATGACTCAACAGGGTTTTGACCACAACGGTCTGTATCTGCTGGTATCCTTGACTCAGGGCATCCAGCTTGAGTCCCAGATATTGGACGCTCCCTTCGGGGGTCCGTTCTCTTCGGAAAAGACACTTCAGGGAGTCAGTAAAGGCTATCTGGTCTGTACATATTATGTCTAATCCTCAGCCTAGACAAAACACCAGGCAGTCCTTTCGGTGGAATGCCTGTCAGCAGCCTAGAGGACAGAGACAGAGCGGGTTCTAAGCGCAAGCTTCCACCCCTGCCTCAAGAGCCTCTGCCCCTCAGGCACCCAGGACCTCCCAGGCCTCACTGTCCCTCCCAGGTTCCTGAGCCTGACTTGTGGCTTGAATCCCCTACCCTGGCTGAAGCCTATGGGGAGCCAGTGGGGAGTCACTTCTCTTTGTACAGTGAAGATGGGAGTCAGATAACCTCTGACCAGTGGGTGCTTCAGTCAATGGCAATGGGGCACACCTTACACTTCACAAAGCTGCCCCAGATATCCCACCTGTCCCCTCCCATCTTCCTCAAGTTCTCTTTGCCCTCATTCAACAGGAATTCCAGGCTCTTCAGCAGACACAGGCCATAGAGCTAGTTCCCCTAATGAAATGTGAAAGGGATTCATTACACCCTTTCCTAGTGCCGAAGAAAACCAAGGACCTGTGTCCTACTCTTGTCCTCTGCCTCCTGAACAATTACATAATGTATAAACTGCTCAGGACAGTCTCTTTGCTGGGCCTTCTGCCTCCTTTCCGGTAAGGGGATTGGTTATGCTCCCCAGATGTGCCAGATGCATAGCCCCATATTCTGATTTTTCATCCTTACAAGAGGTGCCTGCACTTCCACTTCCAAGGGAACCGCTACTAGTTTCTGGATGTCGCCCTTTGGCCTGTCCTCGGTCCTCAAGGTCGTTACTAGACGCAGTAGTGGCTGCAGCCTCAAGGAGATGTGGCCATTATGTCTCTTTTCCCTAGACGACTGGCAGGTAACCCACATTCCCCCATTTTAGAATCTAGGAGTCACCTTAAACCCTCCTTTCCGTGGTTAAGCCACAGGCTACAATACAAAAGGGGAATGCTGGACAAAGCTCAGGTCACAGCTTTCCTCCCTCTGGACAGGGCAGAGCATCTCCTAGTGCACGCTCGACATCTCTCACTCCTCCCACCAGGTTTCAAACAGGTCAGTCCTCAGACCACTGGGACGTGTGACAACGGGCATTACCACAGTTTCTCTGGCTGACTCAATATGAGGGTGGTCCAGTGGTACCTGAGAAGCCAGATGTTTTAGAACAGCCTGTTCTAGTATCAACCCCATCAAGACAGGGCTTAGCATGGTGGTAGGATTCCACCATCCCTTCCGAAAACTTCACTTTTGGAAGGAGGCTTCCAGTCAGATTCTGACCACAGACTCATCAGGCCAAGGCTGGGGAGTCCTCTTGGAAGACCGTCAGTCTCAGTTCCTGGTCCCAACAATGAACATCATTCTACACATCTCTGTCCCGTGATGTGGGTGGTTTAGTATGCCTTTCAGATGGTCCCAATACCCGGCCTTCTGCCGATCCAGACTGACATCATGTTACTGATTTCCTCCATGAACCAGCAGGGTGAGACTCACTCTTTCCCACTCTGCAGGGAGACCATGAGAGTATGGTCTTGGACTGTGGATCATCACCAGAATTCTTGCACAGGCAATGTTCCAGGCGTGCCAACTATTCTGACAGATAGCCTAAGCCTGTCTCGATCCGGGGCTCACAAGTGGGACTTCTTCCCATAGTGATTGATGATCTCTTCATTGGATGGGGATGCCCTGATTGGCATCTGTTTGCCTGTTCATCCAACGTACAAGCTATCCTTCTCCAGGACAAGGAGGTTGCTCTACGCCACCCCTCCCTTCCCCTGACTGCAGGAGGTTCCCCTCCATTGCAGTCGGAGGCAGAAGAGATGGCTTTAGTGGTGCCCTAAGGGTCCCATCAGACTCAGTTTCCACTCTGTCAGCAACCAACAGTGGAATCTCCGCTTTCCCTGCCCCTGTGCTCACATGTGTGGCTCATGCAGACCTAGCTGTCTTCCGATTTGGAGTTTTCATCTGTGGTGGTGGATCTCTTAGTGGCCGCTAGGAAACCTTCCAGCAGGGCCACTTGTGCTATGAAATGGAAGTGGCTCAGCATCTGGGCCACCGCTACACATCTGGATCCTTTCACTTGCCCCATTAACTCTGTTCTGGAGTGCCCTCCCTCCATGTCGGTTTCAGGTCTGGCTACTCCTTCTTAAAGGTGCATCTGTCTGCTATCCTGGCTTTCAGTGCACCAGCATTCTTGTGGGGCATTTTATTTTGGAAGCCTCTCTTTAGGGACCTAGTCACGCAAGGGGGCTATTGTTTTTAGTACCATTATTTTCGCTTGAAGGATTCCTGATCTTCAGACTCTGTTCTGTACAGACCCTTATTTAGTTTTCCACAAGGGTAGGGTGTCCTTGAAGACTCATCCACCCTGCTATCTGCTACCTAGAGTACTCAATCCTAAGGGAAGCACCACTTCATACTCTGGATGTTCACGGAGTACTTCGATTCCTTATGGAACACACCCGTACTATTAGACTGTTTGACCAGTTGTTTGTATCTTTCACCCGTACATTGACAGGGTCTCCTGTTTTTTGACAATTTTTATCCAAATGGTTGGTTAATTACATTGTTTTGTGTTGCAGCAAGTACGATGAGCCTTTACCAGTCTTGGTAACCGGCCACTCTACCAGGAGCATGGCTGCCTCCTTTTTCATTTTTGAGGAATGTTTCTGCTGCTAATATGAGCGCAGCCACCACTTGGAACTCTGCCCATGCCTTCATCAAATTCCATGGTCTGGACATTATCTAACGATGAAGAGCAGGCTTCAGACCAGCAGTCCTTCAGGGCCTTCTCTCTTTAGATCCTTAAGGGGTCTTTCTGTTGCCCCCACCCAGCTGACCAAATTGACTGGGGTCACTGCTTTACTGCTTGGGACTTGGTCCTAATGGAGTTAACTGCTGCAAGAGCCCTCTCAAAGTAAGATAGTACAGTTACATAAAAACGTACCATAACAGTAGATCTTCGAGAGAAGCTCTTGCAGAAGGTACTATTTTACCTCTCACCTTCCTCCTGGTAGTTTTTATTTTTCTCCATCATGGATACTTTTCCTTTTGTATGAGGAAACTCCTCAGTTCTCCATTTTCTCTTTTTGTGCTGGGGTCTCCAGTGGGAGAACTGAGGATGGGCTGGGGGACCGCCCCTTTTATACCATAGGTGACGTCGGGGGCGGGCTAGAATTTTTCCATGGGGTCCTATCACCTGGCAGCTTAGTCCTAATGGTGTTACCTGTTGCAAGAGCTCTCTCGAACATCTATTGTTACGGTAAGTTTTACGTACTGGTTGAGTGGTGGTGTCATCCACACAACCCACCTGACCTCCCTGGCAATTGCATACTGTTCTGACTTCCAGCTGGTCAAACCTGATGTCACGGGCAGTGCCAAGGAAATCCCACCCAGGTGGGTGGGAGAAGCCAGCTTGAAGACCTTCCAGCAAGTCTTAAAGGGGAAAGGAATTCTGCCAGAAGTGTGGATGTACACCATATACCCACTCCTAGAACTACAGTTGCAGATGAGTACCTTGTTTTTCTGCACCATCTGTTAAGCCTTATTATGCTAACCAGACAGAAAATGACTGTAGTCATCCTGGCTGCTCACGATAGGACTAGGGCACCTAAACACATGAGTTCTTTGCCTCCTGATAAAGAATCTAGGAGCCTGAATGTGATGGACAAGAGTACAGTATCTGTGCCTCTGCATCACTGGGCCTTAGGACTACAAATTCCCAGGCCCACATTATAAAACATCCCAAGGGCAGACTTGATGGATTGTATGGTCCCTATCTGCCGACAACTTCTGTGTTTCTATCAGAACAACCTGTGGAAAGCTGCTCATACAGCAGCCCAGGTTTTGCTTGATAACTGCCAAGAATGATTTACTTAAAACATTATCTTCTGGTACTGACATTGGCAAATGTGATACGCTCAGGTTATGATGTCTGTGATGCTTCTGCTAGGGCTGCTGCTTCTGGCATCTGCACGAGGAAATAGTCTTGTATCAGAGTTGCTGGCTTATCAAAAATGTGCAGTGTCAGTTTTGAATGCCCCTTTTAAAGGGACAAAACTGTTTAGATGTAATGTTGGAGAGGCCCTATATGACCTTCATACCTCAAAAATGAGTCTAAAGTCTGTAAAGTCACTGTATCCCACTCTAGTTTGGGGTTGTGGGAGGAGCTTCTTTCGCCAGCCTGCTACCCGAGGTAAGGGAAGTGACTCCCTACCGGGTCCTGTCCCCCAGGTGCTCATACAAAAATACCCAAAGCAGTGAGTTCAGGTGGCCCTGCCACCACCATTTCTGCCCGAGTCTCTTCTGTATCCACCCCCAACTCCAGTGTTAACTTTGGGGGTGGTTGTGGTGGGTAGAATCTCCCTGCATCTGAAATAGTGGTAGGAGAGCTCTACAGATGAGTGGGGCCTACAGATAATTGCAAGGGGGCATATTTCGGAGCTGTTAGAAATCCCTCCAGATCATCCACTGCCTCCTTCCAGTTATCCCCTGGGCCATTTGTCCCTTCTGAAGGAAGAAGTTAAGTCATTATTACAAAACTTGCTATAGAACCAGTTCCTCCTCGGGAGAAGCAAAGGTTCTGTTCCAGATACTTCCTAGTCCAAAAGTGGACAGAGCATCTGCATCTTGAGTTGGATCGCAAGGATCTGACCTTCTGCATTGAATACAAAAGTTTTGAATAGTATCCTTCAAGATTTGATTCCCTTCTGCAAACAGGGGACTGGCTTGGTTGTCTGAACGTGAAGGATGCACAACTTCAAGTTGATCAGAAAATCCCAGAAGAGCACTGCGGACAATATCCGCAAGACACTAGTCCTCCAGGAATATGTCATACTAGAAAAATCCCAATCAATTTTTATTAGCCTTGATGCCAAAAAGGACTTTCTATGGTCCTTTCTATGGAACACCTTCCGGGTCTTCCATTTTCCCTCTTCATTTATAGCTTTTCTAACTAACCAATACAGATCCCCAAGGGCTTATGTCTGAGTAAATGGTGACCTATCTAATCCGATTCAACTGGGCAGAGGAACGAGACAGGGATGCCCCCAGTCTCCTTACCTTTTTGCATTGTATCTCAAACCTTTGGCATCTGTATTGAGGGCCACGACTTTGGTGGAAGGTATACCAGTAGGGCAGCAAAAACATTAATATGTTTGCGGACGATATACTGCTAACCTTGCTATCCCTGACTGTTTCAATTCCTGAGACGTAGAACATATTGAGACAGTTTGAAAGGATAACAGGATTTAAGTTAAACAATGCCAAAATGGAAATTTTGGTTTTCAACTTTAACCCCCTAAACAGTTAAAAAAGGCTTATCCTTTTAAATGGTTGACCACTAAAATAAAATATTTCGGCCTTCATGTCCCCTTAGATCTGGAGGTCATGGAAATAATAAACTGTGAACCCCTTACAATAATAATGCAGTCAGATCTGGATAGGTGGTCTAGTGGTTTCTTCCCCATCCATCAACGAATAGAGATTATTCAAACTAATATCCTCCCCAGGCTCTTGTATTTGATCCAGAACATCCCTTTTTTTTCCTTCGACGTACTGTTTTAAATCCTGGGATAGATTAATATCTGGTTTCATTTGGGGTAAATGCCGTCCAAGAATAAGGTTATCGATCCTTAAATTATCCTTAGCCCAAGGTGGTTTTAGCCTCCCAGACTTCAGTTTATACGCCAAAGCGGCGCTTCTTAGGATATTATTACTTTGGTTGATGGAGACCTACTTGATCCCCTGGAAAGATATTGAGTTTCATTTAAATTATCTATTTGATATCAAGAAGATTCTTTTCTCCTCTGAGGAGAGATCGGTGTCACCTAGTGCCCTCATGGGCATAACGGCCTAAATTTATAAATCATGGAAACGTATGAGACAGTCTGGCCCAACCCGTATAATATATGAATATTGTAAATTAATCTCCGAAGATGATACTTTTGTCCCTGTACATATGGACCATGCTTTTTCCACTTGGAGAAGATTGGGACTCTCCCATTTTTTTCAATTCCTTTCCCCTGAAGGGATTCTCCCTTTTGAAAAGTTACAGTTCCAGTACAATCTCTACAATGGGATCACCCAGGCTAAAATGCCTTCCCTGACTCCGGAAGTAATAAAACTATTCATAGAAGCCATCCATGGGAATCTGGGAAAACGTATCATAGGAACTATATACAAGGGGTTGACAAATGAACAAGAAGAATCCGCTGCTTCTATTTTACAAGAATGGAATAAAGATTTATCCTAGGAGATATCCATGGAGGCATGGCTGGGATCAGCCTTGAGGGTGGTGAAGACCTCCTCATCCCCTCTATGGAGGGAGTTTGCATGGAAATACCACTACTGCTTTTTTTGAGAGCCTGCAGTCCTCCTTAAATTCCTCCTGGACAAATATGGGGTTTGTTGGAGAGGTTGTGGTTGCCCAAGGGCCTCCCTGGGTCATATTTTTTGGCTATGCCCTAACCTGATGCCTTTTTGGCTCACCCTACAGAGAGAACTTACAAGCTTATTTGGTCAGTCGGTTGAACTAACAGCCGAACAGATATTACTGGGCATTTCCCAGATCACATTCCTCCACGGGTAAATACCCTCCTACCTATATGTCTTCTTGCAGCAAAGAAATCTATTACTCGACGATGGATGTCGGCACAGATACCAACAGTTGAAGAATGGAGATCTATTATGTCTGACTTATACCACTTAGAGAGTCTTAATGCAAAATACAAAATGAAAGTCCATCTCACATGTCGAAATGGCAGAGGTGGGTACTCTACCATTCATCGGTGGATCCCAACTTTGCCCTTAACCTCTTGATATGGTTGGGGAATAATTGGTTAGAAGGCCAAATAAAGTAAAGGGAGGGATGGGGGGTATTGAGAGTAACACTTTACACTCAAGATCGATTCAAATCAGAAATGTTCACTTAAGGGTCAAAGGCAATATTGGGTAAACTACAACATTAGGAGAGAGACTTTATTTAGTCTCTGAATATTAGAGATCTGGAGAACTGAAACTGCTCTCTTATGATCTGACCCTTAAGGAAAAATTATTCTGCTGACTACCTATTTCTGCTGTCTATTAACTAATCTACCTCAATTTATTGTACCTTGTCTTGACGTGTGTAAAAATGTTGCAATAAATAAAAAGTTTCAGAAGCCCTAAATCTGACTTAAGAAAACCTTGGAGCCTCTAGGCTTCATCACCAACAAAGAGAAATCCCACTTGGAGCCAGTTCAAGTATTGGACTTTATTGGAGTAGAACTCTAGATGATGTACTTCCTCATTTCACCATGGACCTTCAGACTACAGTTAAGCAGGTCCATAATCAGGGTCGGGATGTGGGAAAACAACAACTCCAGATGGCTCTGGACATTGGGGATTCCTGTGCCCGTTCGATGAAGGCCGCAGTTGCCATGTGCCGCAGGGTCTGGCTGAGAGTCTTGACCTTTACGGTGGACACCCAGCACAAACTGGCAGATGCTTCCTTCCTGTGCACGACTTGTTCGGTCCAGGAGTTGATGGTCACCTTCAGCGCATCGAGAAGTCCTATGCCACCTTGGACTCAGTTGCCTCTGCCCAGAAGGAATCTCAGGGTTCCAGGAAGCAGAAGCATAAGTCCTTTTGGTCTTCTGCCCCTGCCGCCAAGCAGCCCTGGTACCGGGGCAGCAGCAGGCTCAGTCTTGGCACCCTTGGCCCAAGTCAGGGGCGCTCAGTAAGCCTGGAGGGAAGGGTTCCCAGTGGTCCTGAAGCTGGATCCAAGTCCTCCAAGCCTGCACAGTAATAGGATGGGGTGACCACCCCATACCCATCATGCCCACAGTGGGTCCTCCCATGGGGGGGCCGGCTCCGCCACTTCCTTTCCACCTGGTCCACTGTCACACACAGGTAGGTATTGGAAGTGGTCAGCCAGGGTCTACCTCTGGAATTCAAGCAGTACCCACCAAGCAGAGCCTGCACACCACAGGAGGAGAAGGTATCATGGACACTCAGTTGGCTTTCTGAGACGACATCACCCAACTCCTGTGCAAGGAGGTAGTGGTCAGAATCGCGGATCCCCCTGTCAACCCAGGGTTTATTTCCAGGTACTTCCTGGTCCTGAAACAGGCAGGGGCTGGTGCCCCATTCTAGATCTGCACGACCTGAACAAGTTGCTCAGGTCTCGCACCTTCAGAATGGTAACTCTATCTCAGATCATACAATTTCGTGAGCAGAACATGTGGTTTTGCTCTGGATCTGCAGGACACGTTCTTCCACATCCCGATCCATCTGTCACACCAAAGGTTCCTCCACTTACGGGCAGAGGGAACCCTCTATGAGTTCAAGCCATGCTGTTCGTCCTGTCATCAACCCCCAGGGTCTTCACTAAATGCATTGCAGTGGTGGTGGCCCATCTTTGGCATCAAGGGGTCAGGGTGTACCCCAATCTGGATGATTGGCTCATAGTGGTTCCCTCCAGACAGGTGGTGGAGAAGTCCAGGGATCTGGCACTCCAGACCTGCATCAACCTTGGCCTCCTAGTCAACGAGGCCAATTCGGAACTCATGCCTTCGCAGGTGATTTGCTTCATCAGGGCTGGGCTCGATTCTTGCTGAGCCACAGCCAGGCTCCTGACAGAGAGGGTGGAGGTTCTCTCCTCCATTGCCCGATCATTTCTGGTTGGGCACTTGCACCCTGCCCAGGACATCTTGTGACTTCTAGGTTACATGGTGGCCTGCACCTCTGTGGTCCAATGGGCCCAGTGGCATATGTGCCCCCTTTAATGGGAGCTGGCCAGCCAGTGGACTCAGCGACTAGGTCATTTTGATCAGCTGGTCACTGTAATCCAGAAGTTGTGGGACGCTCTCCATTGGTGGACCATCCAGGAGCATCTGCAGGAAGGGATCCCGTTAGTGTGTCCTGTGTCGACGGTCATCTTGATGACTGATGCCTCTCTCATGGGCTGGGGTACCCACATGGGGGACCACAGAGTCCAAGGGCTCTAGACCTTTGAGGAATCCTGATGCCACATCAACCTGCTGGAGCTTGAGCAGTTCATCTGGGGATGACTGCATTTGCTCCATTTCTTTGGGGGTCAAGTGGTTCAGGTCCAGACGGACAATACCATGACCATGTACTGTCTCAACAAACAGGGTGGTGCACACTCCCGGCCTCTGTGCAGAGAAGCTCTCTGCATCTGGTCCCTCATGAGCCGACTAGAGGCAGATCTCCTAATCAGTCATGTGGCAGGAGGCTCAAATCAGCTGGTGGATGCCCTCAGCCATGTGGGTGAGGCGTCCCACAACTGGTGTGTCCATCAAAGGGTATTACACAGCCTGTTCTCCCAGTGGGGCACCCCCAAGTGGACCTGTTTGCCTCCAGGGAGAACGCAAAGCTGAGTCTGTTTTGTGCCCGCTCCCCCTCAGCAGGGCTTACTGCAGGGGGATGCCTTCTTGAGGCTGTGGACCCCAGGCCTCTTTTATTCCTTCCCTCCACTTCCCTTGATCCACAAGGTGCTCCTCAAGGTGAGGAGGGACAAGGTACAGGTGATCCTGGTGGCTCTGGACTGGCCATGCCAGTTTTGGTACCCTGATATCCTCAGCCTCAGCAACAGGCTCCCAAGGCATCTTCCGTACACCCAGACCTGCTCTCCATCTATCAGGGGAAGGTACTCTACCTGGACCTTCAATCCCTGCACCTGACAGCCTGGTTCCTGAGTGGCTAGAGTTCCAGGCTTTGGGTTTCTCTGAAGATGCCCTCACTGTAGTTGAGGCATCTAGGAAGGAATCAACCAGGAAGTGCTATGCTTTCAAGTGGAAGAGATTCTCCATTTGGTGTCAGGGCAAGGGCCTGGACCCTTTGTCCTGTCCAGTGGCTAGCATTCTTGACTACCGTTGGTCTCTCTTCAAAGAGGGTCTTTGGTCTCGACCCTTAAGGTGGACCTGGCAGCCATCTCTACTTACCAGGTGCCGGCCGGTCAGCAGAAGGTGGCACAGGAGAAGGTGGTCTGGCATTTTTTCAATGGCTCTGACCATATTTCCCCTCCAGTGCATGAGCCACCACCACCATGGGATCTACTGCTGGTACTGGCAAAGCTCATGGGCAAGCCATTCAAACCGATGCACAAGAGTGAGATGTCACACCTGTTGTGGAGACCACCTTCCTGGTGGCTATCATGTCAGCCAGAAGGATTGGGGAGCTCAGGTGTTCTCTGTTGAGTCTCCCTATCTGGTCTTCCACAGGAGAAGGTTGTCCTCGCCCCAACTCGAAGTTCCTTCCGAAAAGGTTTTATCAGAGTTTCACTTGAACCAGGCGATGACTACCGGTGTATTACCCCAGTCACACCTCAGAGGCCGAGTATAGGCTCCATACTTTGGACCTGAGGCAAGCGCTCTCTTATTATAAAGAGTGCATGGCTGGAGTTTGGGGAGAGGTTCACCAGCTGTTTGTCACCTATGCTGAAGCCGCAGCTGGCAGACCTGCAGCCAAGCAGACGATTGGCAGATGGATTACATCATGCATTGATCTGCTATAGGTTGGCAGGTGGGGAGCCTCCATAGGAATTAGGGCTCATTCCACCTGCCTTACTGCTGCATCGGTGGCTGCTTCTAGGGATGTCCCTATCCAGGCATATGTGCAGGGCTGCTACCTGGAAGTCAGCAAATATCTTCATTTCCCATTATTACACTGACCTAGAGTCATGCCAGGATGCTGGTTTTGGGGCCTCAGTTCACCAATCTCTGTTCCCTAACTAGGGGGTCTGTGCCTTACTCCCAGAGAACTGCTAGAGTCTGCCAGCAAGTGTGGATAAGAACAACATATCCACATCCCTAGAAACACAGGTTACTCACCTGTAACAGTGACTCTAGGAGTGGTATATGTTCATCCACACTGACCCACCCGACCTCCCCGGCTTCGACACACAACCTCTGCTTCCAGCAGGCAAGATCTGGCATCAAGGGGTGGAGCCGAGGAATATACCACCTGGGTGGGTGGGAGGAGCCAGCTTTTAGACCTTCGTTAAGATTTTTAAAGGGAAAGGACATGCCAACAAGTGTGGATGAACAACATATACTACTTCTAGAACTTCTGTTACAGGTGAGTAACCTGTGTTTTCTTCATGGGCACCGTTTTGCCCTTTTTTCAGTGTTGAAAAGTTCTGAAGCCCTGTAGGCTGACTGCAGGCAGCACCCCCTTCTGATTGGCCAATGTGCCAACTGCATTTACATTAACTCCTCTTCTCTGGGGCAGCTGAACACAGCTGGCATACTGCCTAAGTGAAGCATACTAAAGGATACCTTGGAAGAAACAACATTACTATGATGAATAATTTTTTCATCTTGGTCACCCATGCATTAATCTAAATGTATTTCTCCCTGTCTTGATCAGTTTGTCAGATACCAGTTTTGATGCTTCCCCAGTCTTCACTGGTTCACTGGACCAGTAAGAGGTTGTTCTTAGTGGACCAGGACATACAGTGATATAGAAGGTTGCAGATCCAAGACCAGCAGAATGTTTCCCCTCCATATAGACAGCCTAGGGGACTGGTAAAGCAGATGTTTAGCACAAAAAGTCAGTGTGTATAGTGCAGCTTTTTTCTTTACATTTAGATGAAGAGTATAGGATGTGGCTACCAGGTGGTATGTGTCATGCAAAATCAGTAGTAAATGTACAAAATAAATATTATATTCAGCAGCAGGATATCAGAAGATGGCAGGGCAATTTATTTAACCATAAGGTGATTTTTGTTGTGAAGCTACATTTGAATAGTCTGACCATAGTGGAAACTACCAGAGAACTTCTGGTATTTCATTTTTCCTCCTTAGTTCTCTTCTATAAACAGATAAAGCATATTAAAATTTCAGAGTGTTTATTTTATTGTAACCTTTTATTTAAAAAAAATACTTCTGTAATTTGTCCATCCCATTCTAGATTTATTTTTGGTGGCAAATTAAAAGATAGATTCAAACAACCTTATTATCTTTATAATCAAAGATACAGTGTAAGCCATGTGAGTATAACATTACTAAAACAGATATAATTTAAAACTGCATCTTTTCAAAGTTTAAAGAGCTACTAATGGCGTCAAAGAAAACTTTAAAAACATAATAAATAGGTACAGTTCTGCCTGCATTCCATTTATATTTTATATTTCTCCTCCCATTATTTAATACTTAGGAAATTTGCATGAATGTATGATCTTTATCCCTTAGAGTTTCTTTAGAGTCCATCTGCCTCTATAGGTTACTCCCTACTCAAACCATAATCATGTGTTATGCCATCACAATCTGTTGCCATGGGAGTAGCTGTGATGTCACAAATAGTGCTCTGTGACTTCATGTAGAGAAGGCAGCAGGAATAGACAATCTGTTCAGGAGCAAAGACCCTGTTTTCATACAGATGACCTCAGTAATAAGGAGAAGGAATACAGCACTAATTGGAATTACAAGCTGGACTGTGTCTAAATATTAGGTTTTGTAAAATTGTCCTGAACGTGTCACCAGCTCTTTAATATACAATATTCTCAGTATCCTCGTCCTACTCCACAGCAGGCTGACACTACCTAGGGGTAGAGGGGTGTAGGGACAAGAAGGAGGAAAGGACAGGAGAGTCAGGAAGTGGACCTAAGGCTGAGAGTAGCACTAAAAAGGGTGGGCAGAATGAGGATGGGGCAGTACCAGGAACAAGGGAAGGGCAAAAGATGGAATCGGGAAGGGAGGGCAATGTAGCGGAGGGAGGGAGGGACAAATGGGATGGAGAGCCATGTGTACCAAAGCAAGGAATCTAAGAAATAACATTCCTGACCTTGAGACAAGTATTGCAGTGGCAGACCCGGATCTGGTGGCCATAACAGAGTCATGGTGCACTGACAATCACAGCTGGGATGCGGCCATTCCAGATTACACTATGTTCCAGAAGGACAGGACAGGGAGAAAAGGGTGGGTAGCTTTATATGAGGGAAGGTATAAAGGCCATTGAGATACAGGGACACTGGGGAGATAAGGAAGGGTGGAAGTTTTTTTTGGGTTGGCTTAGAGACAGGGTCCCAGGCCTTTTTACTCATGTGGGAGGTGTATAAATCACCAACACAGGGGGAGGACTTAGACAAGGTTTGTGGGGGGAGTACACTGGCAAAGCTGGCAAGCATTGGGGAGGTGTTGATTATGGAGAACTTGAATCTACCAGCTGTAGACTGGAGCATTCTGGCTGCAGCTACATCAAGAGGAAGGCCCATCCTCGACTCCCTTCAGGGGGAGTTTCTCAAACAACTGGTAGTGGGACCCACTAGAGATTGGGCAGTGCTGGACCTGGTACTTATGAACACAGACAGCTCTACAGACATCACTGTGGGTGGACCCCTGGGTACAGGTGATCACCATAGGCGTGTTTTGGCATGCAGACTAGGTAGGAGAAACTCCCACACTAAGATGAGGTCCTGAACTGGGAGGGCATATTTAAAGAAATGAGTGACTGCCTCAGTGAATACCTTGAAGGGATGAATGACTGGGAGTAGGGGCACAATGGAAAAGGATCAAGGAGGAATAACCAAGGCAACGGCAAGCAGTTTGAAGGAAGTAAGCAAGGGTAGGAGGAAGAAGAGGCACTGTTTCTTGAAGGAAGTGGCTAAGGTGGTAAGGAGAAAAAAAACAGCTTTTAGGAAATAGAAGACCCAAAGGGTAGTGAATAGGTAAGTATATCCAGATAAACAAAGGGAGGCAGGGAGAAGGGTGAGGGTAGCTAAAGCACGAACAGAGGAGAAGATTGCCAAAGAGGGCAAAAAGGGGGATAAGACTTTCTTCTCACCCCAGGAATCCCTCAGCATGCTTGACTTATGTAGGATTGCTAGCTGGGTTCTGCTGCCCCAGAGACAGAACTTATGCTAATGAGGGCAGAGCATTAGCCAGTCAGATTGTAGTTGAAGACTGCTGCTGTTAGATCCATTTCGCTGACTGACAGTACAAGTTGGCCCCGGAGCTCTCTCTAGTCCTCATCGCTTGAAGAAGTTTATTTCTTGCTGCTTTATTTCTTTACTTTCTGCTGCCTTTAGGTATTTTAGTGATTTTCAGTATTTTATCATTATTTCCTGGTTCCCAGGAAATGAGAAACTTCCTGACAGGAGTTTTCGTCACTGTCCCCATGCTTTTTCCTGAATGGAAAACTACTTTCCATGGTAAAATCCATTTTTGTGATATTTAAACTTTAGTTTTTATTGGTTCCTTATTTTTAGGGAACCATGCTTAGTGCTAGCTTTTATTTTATATTTCTATATTTAGTAACAGTTGCTCGCGGTTCCATCACGCTTGGGAACCGACCGCAAAGCATTAATTTTTCCCTTTTGGGAACTGATTTTAAAGGCTTCTGATGATATTAGCATGTCAGATAGCCGTAAAAAGAGAACTGGACTTACAGGATTTAAAAATTGCATTAAATGTATTAAAATTGTGTCTAAGGCATGCAGCCATGACCTTTGTTTCAGCTGTTTGGGTCCAAGTCTCACTTCTGCTAACTGTGAACTTTGCACTAAATTTGGCTCTAAAACAGTTAGGAAAAGAGCAAAAAGGCTGGAAATAATGGCTTTTCAGTCTGCCTCCCCTATAATAAACCTTCTGAAGAGAGGTCCTCCTCTCATCAAAAATCAAAAGGTAGGTCTTCCAAAGACCCCCTAGAGAATAAATCAGACCAAGACAAACAAAAAAGACATACTGAGCAGGTTTCTGATCCAGTGCCTGCTAAAAAGAAACAAAAAGAGAAACATAATCACAGCCCCTCCCGCTGAAGAGCAAAGGGAGACACCAGTGCCACAACAAAATATGCCCTCACTGGAGGAAATGGCAAAGGCTTTGCAACTATAACAGACCTTTCAAGCTATGGGCAACCAATTTAGTGCCCTATCTGGTCTTTCCACGCCCATTCCCACTGACCCTGACCCAGACCAGGGGTTTTAATTTGAGGAAGGCGTTGAAGAGGGTAAACCCATAGAACCTGATGTATCCCCTGACCAGGAATTTGGCTCCCCTTCCCACAGTCAGGAGGACTCTTCCTTTCATTACACATTTGTCCAGCAGATGGTGGACGCTCTTGACCTCTCCATACAGGAGACTACCAAAGAAGATGAGGAAGCAGACTTTCTGGACATGATGGGTCTCCCTCTCCCCAAGAAGTTGCTCCTTTCAGTTCACAAGTCCCTTTGCAGGGCTACTTTCAAACTGCTCCAGAATACCACCTCCATTCCAGGGGTGGATAGGAAAATAAAGAAAAAATACCAGCTGGATAAAACACATGCTGGGAACCTTTACACCCATCCTGGCCATGAAGACGTGGTACACGTTGCAGCCTGTGACAAAGCTAAAGTGCCCCCTTTGTCCCAGCCTCCAGATAAGGAGTCTTGAAAACTGGACACCATGGGCAAGAAATCTTATACCACAATCTCTCTCCTGTTCCATCTCTCTACTTATATGGCATATACAGCACATAACCAAAAAGTGCTGTGACCGGACCGGTGGCGCTGAGGGTTGAGGTGCTGGGTTCCACACCTTGCTCCAGGCCGGCGACCCACATTCGGAAATGAGCGCGGGTTGCTGGGGGTCGGCAGGGAGGAGAAGGATTGAACATCCGGAAGACAGCTCTTCTTCTCCGGGGAGGGGGGACTCCGGCAGTTGGTGCTTGCCTGGCCCCTAGCGGTGGCTGGGGGCAGGTGCACCAGTGTCACAACATGAAAGACAGGAGAAGCGCAGATGCTTGACAGTGTCATGCACGGGAGCATGCATGGTGTCGTTGCAGGCGTCATTACACGTGCCACCCCAAGGGGAGAGAAAACAATGAAAAATAGCTCCCGCTGGCCTGTCAGCGCAGCGGTTGGATTTCCGCCTGCGACGCTGGTGTCCTGGGTTCGGAAACAGATTCACTGGAGGGCCAGCTGGGGGAGAAGGATGGAGCATCCCAGGGATGGCTTGCCTTCTCCGGTGGGAGGGCGAGGATGCAGCCCGGCACCTGCTGGCACCTGGCGGAGGCCGGGAGCATAGCAGGACGTCAGGGTCTGGATTATTGGGGGAGTGGTGGATGTTGACATATGCCCTGACATCTGTGACACACCACTCCCTGGGAGAAAACCAGGAAACTGCTCACTGGTCAGCTGGATGATGGTTCTCAGCCCCCCTCGCTGCCGCAAGGCCCCGACAAATGACCCCATCTCAGTGGCACCTGGGCCAAATTGAAGAGTGTGCTGGATGCTCCCACTGGTGCCTTCCCTCTCAGAGGAGGGGGACCTATTCGATGAAGGGATATGCTGGGTTACCCAGGGGGTCATGATATGAGGTAGGAGGCCAGTGTCGGGGAGTGCAGGCAGGCGGGGAACCTAGGGAGACCCAAAGGAGTGGTCAATCAGGGAGGGAGGAGAGCGCATAAAAAAAAATAGTTCTCGGTGGATGACGGGTAGCTGGCAGGCCCCACACCCGGCTAGTCACAGCGCGATACAGGATCCAGTCTCGGTGGAGGAGGGCCCCCCGCCACCCAACCGGGGGTAAGCCCTGGGAGCATACGCGCTGGATGGTGGACACTGGGGTGACAGGGCTGGGGCTCCCCCTGAATACGAGGGATGAAGGAGTATAAAATAATAAAAAAATTTTAAAAAAGGCAGCGTGGAACTCAGTCCTGGTTCTCAGTCAGAAAGCTCCCAATAACATTGCCCAGGATCTGACAGAAACTGTCAAAACTGTCCTAGATGCCACAAAATACCAGTTTCATATGGCTGTAGATGCCACTGACACTGCCTCCAGATCCATGGCTCAAGCCATCTCACTCTGGAGGTTTGCATGGTTAAGAACCACCAGCTTCTCTCAGGACACCCAAACAAAAGCTTTCGATTTCCCCAGCCAGAACAATTCCCTCTTTGGGAACAAGACAGAGGCATATATGAAAAAGGTGGAGGAATGCAAGACCACCTACAAGAGCAATGCAGCATAAGAGAAAGCCTTCACTTCCTACAGGCCCCAGGGAAGAGTAGGCAAAGGCAGGGGTTACTACCCCAGAGCCTTCTGTACCATGCCCATGGATTACTCTAATGAGAGGGTACTTCAGAGGAAGAGATAGGAGGGCTCAGAAGTGCACTGACTCTGCCCCTTCACCAGAAGCTCAGTCTAAGCAAAATCCCTGACTGAAATGCCCAGGTCGCCTCCTCTCTGCCAGTAGGGGGAAAGCTGACCCACTGCCTCCATCAGTGGCAGCTGATCACCACAGACAAGTGGGTGCCGGAGGTGGTGAGTCAAGGGCTTACCCTGCAGTTCAAGATATTTCCCACACAGCAGAGCTATAGGGGTTTCAGACCTCTGACCCCCATAGAAAAGATTCTGTTGGAGTCAGAGGTCAAATCTCTCCTGTTAGCAAATGCAGTAGAAAGGGTGCTCCTCTCCCAGTAGGGAAGGGGCCTCTATTCAAGATGCTTTCTCACCCAAAAGAAAAACCGGGACTGTCGACCCATTCTAGACCTCAGGTACTTAAACAAGCACCTGCTCTATCCCAAGTTAAAAGTGATCACCCTGCCAGTGGTGATCACCTCCTTGCTACAGGGAGACTGGCTAGCCTTCCTAGACCTCAGAGATGCTTATTTTCACATCCCAATCAAGCCCTCTCACAGAACGTATCTTTTTTTGTAATGGATTTTACATACGAATATACGAAATTGCCAGCAGAAACAGGCCTTGCAGTCTATCAGGTCTGCTCGAGTGTGCAGCTAGCACCTCATCTCGCAGCTGCCCCTCCCGCCCCCCTCTTCCTAGTATCTCTTCCCCATACCCTGTCCCAACCCCTCTTGAAACTGCCCACTGTCTTACAGGACACTATCTCATCTGGTAAGGTGTTCCATTTGTCCACCACTCTTTCAGTGAAAAAATGTCTCCTCATCTTCCTCCTAAATCTTCCCAATTCAGTCTCAGTCCATGCCCTCTCGTGTCCCTCCCCTTTCTCATCTGGAAAATCCCTTCTATGTTGGTCTTGTTTATCCTCTTTAGATACTTAAAGGTCTCGATCATATCCCCCATTTCTCCAATCTTCCACTGAATACATATTCAACTCTCCCAGCCTGTCCTCATAGGGTTTGCTCTCTAATCCCTGGATCATTTTTGTGGCTCTGTACTGCACCCGCTCCAACAATCTGATGTCTTTCTTCAGGAATGGGTGCTAGCACTGCACGCAGTACTCCAGGTGGGGCCTGACCAATGACCTATACAGGGACAGGATAACCTCCCTTCTTCTGGAGAAGATTCAGCTTGCAATACACCCCAGCATTTGGTTGACTTTTGATGCTGCCTTCCTGCACTGAGCAGAGTTGTCCATGCTCCCCGTAATGATCACTCCTAGGTCCTTCTCTTTTGTGGAGTTCCCCAACTGTACCTCATTCAAGTGATAATCCCTTCCCTGGTTCCTGTCTCTAAAGTGCAGAACCTTGCATTTCTTGGCATTGAACCCCAACTGCCATGTTTCCGCCCACTCCTGCAGCTTAGTCAGGTCCTCCTGCAACCCCTTCCACCCCTCCACATCATCAATCACAGCTCCCATCTTGGTATCGTCTATGAACAGACTGATCTTGCTCCGGATCCCATGTGAGATATCTGCCATAAAAATCCCAAACAGCACCGGTCCCAGTACTGATCCCTGTGGCACCCCGCTTGTCACCGTTCTCAGTGTCGAGCGGTCCCCTCTACCACCCTTTGCCCTTCCCTTTAGCCAGTTTGTGATCCATGTCACCATTTTGGTCCCACCCCATGTTCCAGTTTCCCCCCCAACCTGCTATGTAGCACTGAATTAAAGGCCTTGCTGAAGTCTAAATACAGGACATCCACTGCATGGCCCTTATCCAGTTCCTGCGTGACCCAGTCATAGTACTCTATAAGGTTTGTCTGGTAGGATCTGCCTGCTATAAACCCGTGCTGTTGACCATCCTGGAGACAGTTTTCCTCCAAGAAGTTCACTAGCCTCTCTTTTAGGATGGTCTCAATGAGCTTTCCTATAATCGATGTGAGGCTCACTGGCCTGTAGTTTCCTGGTTTATCCTTTGGGCCACTTTTGTGGATGGGCACCACATGGGCCATTCTCCAGTCCTGTGGTACACATCCCGTGTCCAGGGAGGTATTGAACAGGTCGGCCAGTGGCCCCGCCAGGACCTCTGCCAACTCCCTTAGTACCCTAGGGTGAATGCCGTCAGGTCCAGGTGCTTTGTCCAACCTTAATACCCTCAATTCATCTAGTACTTCTCTCTGTAATCCCTACATCTGTTGTCTCATCCCCCCACCCACCCCTCCTTGCCTGGGGTATCTGCCCCCCCTTCTGTTGTGTGAATACAGAGCAGAAGTATTCGTTCAGTGCCTCTGTCTGCTCCGTCCCTTTCTCCACCCACCCTCCGTTCGTCTTAATCCTCACCATCTGATCTTTGCTCCTTCTTCTCTCTCCAGTGTAGTGGAAGAAGTCTTTTCCACTTTTGATTCCCTACGCCAGTCTCAGATCCCTGGATGCCTTGGCCACCCTGTCCAGTCTGGTTACTTCTTCATGTATGTATCCTTGTCTTCACCCCTCCCTGATTTCCTGTACTTTTGAAATTATGCTCTCTTGGCTCTCACCCCTTCTATAACCTCCTGTGTCAGCCAACTGGGTTTCTTTGCCCTCCCCTTCTGGCTTTTCTTCCTAGTGCAAAACTGTAGCCTCTGCCAGCCCTTCCTTTATGATGTCTCATTTCTGGTCTGCATCCATGTGAAGTTGCTTACATGCTAGGTGCCTGCTCAAAATTTCCCTCATCTTCTTAAAGTCTGCCCCCCTAAACTCAATCATCCTTGTATCCATGGTCCCTTGTTTCCCTCCCCATGTTGAGCGTGAACCACTCCGAAATAGTGGTCACTCCCAGCCAGTGGTTCCTCCACCTCCAGATTCCTTACAGCTTCCCCGTTATCCAGTACAAGGTCCAGAGTCCGTTCTAACTAAGTCGGGCCCAGGACCAACTCTAGATCAACAGAAATCAGTAATATAGTCAGAGATAGGTGGACAATATTTCAGGGAGACAGTACATTAAGTTGAGTACTGGGTAATGCACCAATAGTGTATTTTAGAAGAGGCTCAAATTTAAAGGATATGCTCACAGCAAGCCATTTTCAAAACCCGGAAAATGTTAGGCCAATCTCTACACAAAAGAAATTTTTTAAATGTAGATGCTGCAATGTTTGCAGCTATGTGGCAACAGGTGAGAACTTTATACACCCAAGAACAGGACAGAGCTTTAAATTAAAACACTACTTGGATTATCGTGATTCATTTACTGTCTGTGCAGCTTGGTGCGACTATAAACAGTTACATATTGGGAGAACTATTAGAACTCTTAAAAATCATATCCAATAGCCATGTAAAAGCAATAATAAATGTAAAGTTTGAAAATGCTCTTGGTGCACATTTTTTTGAAAAACATTTAAGTAACCCTAAAGGTCTGCACTTCAGAGCTATTGACCACATTCCTGTTTTAGATTGTGGTAGTGACAGAGTGAATTTATTAAATAAATGTGAAACCAGATGGATATCAAATCTGGGAGCTCTGACACCACTCGGTCTGATTGAGCAAATTGGTTTCAAACCTTATTTGTGATTGATCTTTTGCATACAGAAGGGACCTTCTATGTCAGACATGTCCTGGATATACCAAATGTGAGTTTTTAGTTTCTGTATGATTTAAAATGGCATAAAAGTGATGCATTACAACAACCTAAAGGTTCTGAGAAGATAGAAATAAGATTTGATGGATTGTAGTGGTATTAGCCCGGTGTGTCTGCCATGCCATGCATTGCTAGTAAATAAAAACCATTTATGATTCTCAGCTCTGGTGTGTGCTCAGCTTTGCTCTTCATTTGCCAATAGTTATTGTGGGCAGGAGCACCTCTGAGAGGCTGATATGCGCTTCTTTGCTGTATTTTTTATTCTCCATACTAGATTACCTGGTTCACCTACAAGCTTCAGGCCTCAGGGCAACATCTCTGAAAATCCATCTGGCAGCCATTTCAGCAGGCAAGGATAAATCTTTAATTTCTCACCCCAAGGGTCCTTTATTGTGCTTCACTATAGCAGTATACTAGCTGAGTTCAGCTGCCCAAGAGAGGAGGAGTCAATGTAAATGAAGTTGGCACATTGGCCAGTAAGAAGAGAAAGGGTTTGCTGCTTGCAGTCAGCCTAGAGGACTTCCGAACTTTTTTTCCGTTGACTGAGCAACACTGCCCTGGAGTGCTCTCTCTTCTCATCACTTCAAGAAATTAATTTTTCTTTAAAAAGTGTTATTTTGTGCTGCCTTCAGTTATTTACAGGTATTTTACGCATGTGTGATATTTTAAAGTTTTTTCTATCGTTTTAGCATGATTGAAGACATTATTTGTTACGTGCTTTTCTGAGTAAAAATGCCTCTCCTGGGGTAAAATTAGATGCTAAATACCTGTGGTTCTTTTTCTCTGTAAGAAACTGCATTTTATTATATTTTGCTTTATTTTTTATCGCAGTTATGGACTTTTTTTTCTCACACATCCTCATGATATTTGGGTTATTTTTTTCTCTTTTATCCCCACCTTGGGAAACATTGTTTTGTTTTGTTTTTTCTGACCTTTTGGCATGTCAGAGAAGCCATGCAAAAGAAGTGGACCAACAGAAATTAAAACCTGTTTAAAGTGCTCTAAAGTCCTGGTTAAGGCAGACAGCCATGACCTTTGTTTGAATTGTTTAGGTCCAGATCATTTGTGTGACACTAGTTTAAAATTTGTAAAGAAAGCAACCCTTAAAAGGGCCAAATTTTGAAATCCATGGCCTCTCAGTCTGCCTCCCCTTCTTGTAAAATCACTGAGGCGAGTACTTCATCTCAATATAAAAAATAAAGATAAGTCCTCTAAGGACTCTAATGAAATGAAGTCTTATAACAGTAAAAATTCTGCCCAAACCTCAAAAAGACAAAGTGATCAGGGTTCTGATTCAGTCCCAGCAAAAAAAGAATAGAAAAGAAAAACATACCACTGCCCCTCCCACTGAAAAGCAAGGGGAGACACCAGTGGCACATAAAGATATGCCCTCTGCTGCTGAAATGGCTAAGGCTTGGCACACAGACTTTGCAATCTGTGGGCAACTTTTTCAGTGCCCCTTCAGATTTTGGTGTTCCTTAGACAAACCCTGGCTGTGACCAGAGCTTTTATTATGTAGAAGATGAGGGAAACAAAGCAGAGGACAAACCTTTACAGCTTGATGAGACCCCTGACCAAGAATTCGGTAACTCATCAAATGGTCAGGTGGATTTCGTATCTCATTTCACTTCTGTAAAGAATGTGGTGGACACCCTAGGCCTTGTCATCCAGGAGGACACTTATGAGGAAGAGGAGGAAAATTATATACAAATGATGGGTCTTCCCTCCACTAGAAAGTTAAATTTGCCCATACATTATGCACTTAAAAGAACAACTATGAAAATACTCCAAAACCCCATTTCTGTAACTGGATTAGAAAGAAAGATTAAAAAGAAATATCAGCTGGACAAAGCAAATGTGAATTTCCTTTATGTGCACCCTGACCATCAAGGAGTGGTACAGGCAGCAGCCTGTGACAAGGCCAATGTACCTCTTACCTCTCACCCCCTGAAAAGGAGTCTAGAAAACTAGATGCTATGGGAAAGAAATCTTACACCACTGCTTCAGCGCTGCTTCGCCTTTATTCTTACATGGCGTATTCAGCTCATTACCAGAGAGTTCTCTGGAATTCTATTTTGACCATAGTGCAACTAGACAAGGTCACCATGGTTAAGGATATCACCGAGATAGTAGAAACAGCCATAGAAGCTGGCCCACCAGCACAGCGGTTGTAAATCTGCTCACGACACTGATGACCCGGGTTCAGGAATGGATCTGGGAGTCAGAGGGCTGGCCGGGGGGAGAAGGATTGAGCATCCTTGGGACTGCTCTCCTTCTCTGGGGGAAGGGGGAAAGAGTGTCCAACACCTCGTTGCCCCTTGGTGGAGGCTGGGAGTGCCGCGTGGCTGATGCAAGAATGTAGGGGCTGGGGCAGATGCTGGTCATCATTGCACGTCCTCTCCCCCAGGGCATCAGCATGCAAAGATTTCCAGCCCCTGCCCTACTACCATCCTCAATTGCCTTACATGTCTGCTGGGGGGTGGTCCCTCTCCCATAGACGTAAGCCAGGGCTAGCCTATAATTACCAATGGGGAGGGAAACCCCCCTGATGGCTCCACCCGGGGGTAAGCCTGGGCATGGGGGGGTGCAGACTGGGCAGGTGTAGACCTCTGAAGATAGGAATAAGAGGCTAGGCCCAAAAAACAGCCATAGAGACTACCAAGTATCAGTTTCACATGGCTGTAGACAATAAAGATACAGCCTCAAGAGTCATGGCCCAAGCCATTTCACTCAGACGTTATGCTTGGCTGAGAACCACTAATCTCTCACAGGATACTCAGACCAAGGCTGTGGATTTCCCTTGTGAGAACAAGTCTGTCTTTGGGGACAGAACTGAGGCTTACATGAAAAAGGTGGATGAATATAAAGCCACCTACAAAGGCAATTCAGCTAAAGAAAAGCCCTTCACATCTCATAAATCTCAAGTCAGAGGAGGTAGGGGCAGGGGCTACTTTTCCAGGCACTTTTACCCTATGCAAATGCCCATGGACTTCTCTCAAATGAGGATTTTTTTTCAGAGGAAGGGGGAGAAGAGGTCAGAGAAGGACCAGCTTCTCATCATCTTCTACTACCCAAATGAAACAGCAGTCCTCCTGACTGCTTCCAGGTCACCCTCCCTCCCCCAGTAGGGGACAGACTATCTCAATACCGCCACCAATGGTAACTCATCACTACGGACAGTGGGTGCTGGGGTAGTAGGCCAGGGTCTGTCTTTTCAGTTCAAAAAATTTCCCTCTCTTCATGGCCCCAGGCAATCAAAACCCCTAACCCCAACAGAAAGGCTGCTGTTGGAGTTGGAAGTGAAGAACCTTCTGAAGGTCCAAGCCATGGAAAGAGTCCTCTTTCCCCAGTGGGGAAAAGGCCTGTATTCCAGATACTTCCTCACCTTAAAAAATGTGGAGTGGCAACCTATCCTAGACCTAAGGTACCTGAACAGGCACTTGCTAAAGCCAAAATTCAGAATAGTCATTCTGAACCAGGTGATACATTCTCTGCAGCAGGAGACTGGCTAGTCTCCCTGGATTTCAAAGATGCTTACTTTCATATCCCCATAACGCCTTCCCACAGAACATTCCTCAGATTCAGACTGCAGTCAGGCCATTACCAGTTTTCAACTCTACCATTTGGACTCACTTCAGCTCCCAGAGTCTTCACAAAATGCCTAGCGGTGGTTGCAGCTCACTTGAGAAGACAAAAAGTGTCTGTCTTCCCATATCTGGATGACTGGCTGATAATGGGCAAGTCACCACAAGATATTACAGAAGCCCTGACTCCAACAAGAAAATCTCTGGAGTCTCTGGGCTTCATCGTCAACAAAGAGAAGTCCCAATTTGAGCCAGTTCAAGTATTAGACTTCACTGGGGCAGAACTCAGCACTCTGCAGGGGAAGGACTTCCTTCCTCTGGACAGGGTGCAAGCTTTTCTGGATTTGGTAAACTCATTTGTGACAGGCCAGTCAAAGCCAACCAGACATTTCCTCAGACTCCTGGGCCACATGGCATCCATGACAGCAGTGGTTCCAGGCACCAGATTTCAAATGAGGGACATTCAGTATCATCTCAGACCTTACTGGTCCCAGAAAAAGGAGTCTTTTTTCAAAATTTGTGCCAGTCACCAGACCATTCCTTCAGGCTCTCAACTGGTGGAAAGACAGGGAGAATCTCAGGGAAGGAGTGGCTTTTCAACTAAGCCAAGCTTCCAGGGTACTCACAACAGATGCCTCCCTCCTAGGCTGGAGAGCTCACCTACCGGATCATTCCATCAGCGGCACATGGACTCCCAAAGAGTCCACTTACCACATCAGTCTCCTCGAGCTCAGTGCTGCTTACCTGGCCATCAAAGCTTTTGCACCACAGCTAAAAGGCCACTTGGTTCAAGTGAGAACAAACAGCACAACTGCAATGTTCTACATCAACAAACAGTGGCACTAGGTCTACCAAACTCTGTACAGAGGCTATTAGAATTTGATCCCTTGCCTACTCCCTGGATATGAATCTCTCCACCATTCATTTTCCAGGAAAGTACAATACCTTGGCAGATGCCCTGAGTTGCATCAGTCAAGGTCACCATGAATGGACCCTAAACAAACTGGTCTTCAGAAGGTGGGGCATTCTAGAGGTGGATCTCTGCATCTAGCCTCAACCACCAGCTTCTGCACTACTGTTGCAGGCCTCCTGCATTGGGAACCATCCAAGGGGATGCTTTAACCTTAGCTTGGACAGGGCGGTTTCTGTATGCCTTTTCTCCCTTCTCTCTGATATGCAGAGTTCTTCTCAAACTCAGGAGCCAGTCAGCCACTATGATTCTGATGGTGCCAGATTGAGCAAGAGAACTGTGGTACTCACTTCTTCTGACCCTGTCAGTCAGGAAGCCCAATCACTTGCCAGTGACCCATAGTCTCCTAATGCTTCCTCAGATGGGTAGCATACCCCAGTCTGCATTTTTTTTCACCTCAAGGCTTGGTACTTGAAGAGTTAGAATTCCCTGATTCCCAGTACTCTGAGCAAATCCTAACAATCCTTTGAATGGCCAAAAAGCCTAACACTAAGAAGACTTATGCTTCTAAGTGGAAGAAGTTTTCCCTATGATGCAAGGATAGGGAGATAAACACCCTTAGGGCTAATCCTCCTACCATTCTGGACTACTTGGTTTATCTCCGGTCAGCAGGCCTTAAGGCCTCCTCACTTAAAGTTCTCCTAGCAGCCGTTTTGACTTGCCTTTCTCCTGGTAAGGACACATCTGTTATCTCTCAGCCTATGTTCAAACAGATTTTCAGAGGCCTACTTCACCTTCAGCCTCCAGTAAGGGAGCCTGTCCCTGCCTGGGATTTGAACCTCTGTATAGCCAAACTTATGGAGTCACCCTTTGAGCCTATGGCTACTGCTGATTTGAAGTACATTACTTGGAAGACAGTCTTTTTGATTGCCATCACCTTTGCCAGTAGGATTTCAGAGCTACAGGCCTTATGTACTGAGCCTAATTACATCATTGCCCACAGTGACAAAGTAGTCTTCAGGACTAACAGATAGTTTCTGTCTAAGGTGATCTCTGAGTTCCACTTTAATCAATCTATCATGCTTTCTGTCTTTTTCACAAAAAAATCAACAGCAGATGAACGCAAACTGCATAGCTTGGATGTGAAAAGGGCTCTGACCTATTACTTAGACCATACAAAGCAGTTCAGAGAATCCCATACTCAGCTTTTCTTCACCTGTGGTGAGGTAGGCAGAGGAAGGCCAGCCACCAAGAGGACTAGGTCCCACTGGATCATTCGTGTATTCAGTTTTGCTACAGTAAGGCTGGTAAGCAGGCCTCCCAGGGCCTCAGAGCCCATTCCACTAGGGGCATTGTTGCCACAGTGGCAGCCGCAAGGGATATCCCCTTGCCTGATGTCTACAAAGCAGCCGCATGGAAGACTGTACACATTTTCATGAAGCATCACTGCCTTGATGTACAGTTGAGATCAGATGCCAAGTTTGACACAGCGGTGTTGCAGAGCCTTTTTCCAAAGTAGGTTCTGTACCTGCCTTCCAACTGCACTGCTTTGTAGTCTGCAGTAGGGAAGCATGCTAAAGGACCCCTGGGGTGTTAAGAAAAAATTACTCACCATAGTAATTTTCTTTTTTCCAAGGTGTCCTTTAGTATGCTTCACCTCCAACCCATCCTTCCCTACATGACCTTACTGGGATGGGCTCTGCATTTCTATCTGTATCCAATTTTCTGAAAATCTTTTTCTTAGCTTGTTGCTGTTTCACAGTGTTTATCCTGGAACTTGTATTGCCATGTGTTGTTCAATTCTATTATTGATTCCTGTTGGAACAGTTTTTTCCTCATAGACACAGTTTTTGTCATTTTTCAGCATCGAAAAGTTCTGAAGTCCTCTAGGCTGACTGCATGCAGCACACCCCCTCTTCTGCTTCTGATTGGCCAATGTGCCAACTTCATTTACATTGACTCCTCCTCTCCGGGGCAGCTGAACCCAACTGGCATACTGCTATAGTGAAGCATACTAAAGGACACCTTGGAAGAAAGAACATTACTACGGTGAATAAGTTTTTTCTTCTCACCCCATTTTCAAAAAATTTCTTTAAAGGCCTGTTACACCTTCAACCCTCACTTAGGGAACCTGTCCTCCCCGGGACTTGAACTTGTGTATAGCCAAGTTGATGGACTCTCCATTCGAACCTGTGGCTAAAGCAGAGTTAAAGTATGTCACTTGGAAAACAGTTTTCTCATGGCCATCACTTCAACCAGAAGGATATCAGTGCTGCAAGCTCTCTGCAGTGAACCTAACTACATCATCTCCCACAGGGATAAAGTAGTTCTCAGGACCAACAGGAAACTCCTTCCTAAAATGGTGTCTGAATTTCACCTCAACCAGTCTATAATTCTCCCTGTCTTTTTCACAGACAAATCCACTCCTGGTGAGTGCAGACTCCACAGCCTGGATGTCAGAAGGGCATTGACCTGCTACCTAGAGCATACCAAACAGCTCAGGTCTTCTCATACCCAACTGTTCCTCACCTTTGATGAGGTGGGAAAAGGTAGACCAGCCTTTAAGAGAAGTCTTAAAGAGAACCATCTCTCGTTGGATATTCTCTTGCATCGAATTCTGCTACAGTAAGGCTGGCAGACAGCCTCCTCAAGGTCTCAGAGCCCACTCTACCAGGAGCAGTGCAGCCTCTGTGGCAGCACAGATGGACATACCTTTGCTCGACATCTGCAAAGCAACTACTTGGAAGACTGTACATACCTTTACAGAGCACTATTGCCTAGATGTATAGTCCAGATCAGATGCCAAAATTGACACTGGAGTCCTGCAGAACCTTTTCCCAGAGTAGGTTCTGTTCCTGCCTCCCAACTACACTGCTTTGTAATCTGCATAAGTCAAGCATACTGAGGATTCCTGGGGTGAGAGAAAAAATTACTTACCATAGTGATATTGTTTCTTCTAGTGGATCCCTCATTGCTTGACCTCCAATCCATCTTTCCCTCACATAACCTTACTGTAAACAGTTCTGCAGTCCTTATCACAGCTCAAATTTCTTAATGGAGGGCCATAAACTGTGTGATGTGTCACAGTTAAGCATGGTATATATAGTTCGTCTATAGGCAGTTTGTTTTTTCCTCTTGTTTCTTTTTCTGTTCTTTCCATAGTTCTAGAATAGTGTTAGAAATTGGAGACATTTGCCCCTCAGGCTTCAAATGAATCTGATTGACTAACAGCAACACCTACAGGCAGCAGTCTTCAACTACAATCTGATTGGCTAATGCTCTGCCATCATTAGCATAAGTTCCATCTCTGGGGCAGCTGAACCTAGCTGGCAATCCTGCATAAGTCAACTGTACTGAGGAATCCCATAGAGGAAACAATATTACTATGGTAAGTATTTTTTTCTTCAGGTAAGTGAGTGAAAAGAGGAAAGCAAGGGATGGGAAAGTGAAGATCAGGAGTGCAGGGGTGGTACTGTGCACTATACAGAAGAAGGTCAAGAAAAAGCCAAAATGATCTGTCCCAGTGGCACAGATGGCTGTGATGCTGTAATCACCTTACCTCGCACCATGCCAGTGACCCAAGTTTGGGAATGAGCTTGTGTCACCAAGGTCAGTGGGGGGAGGGTTGGGAGAGGATCGAGTGACTGCTTGGCAGTTCTTCTCTCCCAGACTGGGGTGGTGGGTTGTCCAAGCTTGTGGTTGCTACCAGGTGGAGGCCTGGTGGCAGCACCAGTGTTTGGGAGGCAGACTTAGATCAGAGGAGTGTGGAAGGAGCTGCAGTTATGGAATGCATGCACACCTCCATGTGCATGTATCCTTCATGCCGCCATGGCAATGGGACATGGGAGAAAATGGAGGGAAAATGGGAAGGCTATGGCTTTGTGAAGTCCTGCCTGAGGCACCATGACCTGCCTTACTGGTCTGTCTGGAAGGCAAATTCTGTGATGTGAGTACATCGGGGTGGGGTGATAACAACCCTCTCCTCCCTGGCATTGCTGCATGGGGACATCTTCAGTGGAACCTAGTCACCAGCAAGGAGGGAGGCACAGGATGGTTAATGGTGCCTGGGTACAAGGCTGAACAGCTGCCCAGACTGTGTTAGAAAGATAAAAACCTTTACAGAGAAAAAAAGAAAAGCCAGAATTTTAAATGAGTACTTCTGCTTGGTATTCACAGTGGAGGGGGGAGAGGTGGACCAACATATCAGCAGGCACTGGAGAAAGGATTGGACACAGTCCATTCTTAGAGGAGAAGAATCTGATGCAGATTGAAAGCCGTAAAGAGAACAAGGCAATGCGGCCAGATGGGATTCACTCAAGGGTACTAAAAGAACTAAGCATGGTGCTAGCCACCCCTCTGACAGCACTATTTGGCACTTCATTGATGACAGGGTTAGTTCCAGAGGACTGGAAAAGGACTTATGTGGTTCATCTACATAAGAGGGGCTGCAGGGAGGAGGCTAGCAATTACTGATCAGTCATTCTCACATAAATGGTGGGGAAATTAATGGAGACCCTGCTGAAGGGGTGGCTGATGGAGTATCTGGAGGCAAATGAGCTGCAGGATGATTGGCAACATGGTTTCATGGGGGGTCATGTCAAGCAAGTCTCATAGATTTCTTTGACTGGGTCACTAGGGAAGTGGATTGGGAGAAGGCAGTGGATGTGCCTATCTGGACTTGAGTAAGGCATTTGACACTGTTTCACACAGGAGGCTAATAAAGAAACATAGCAGTCTGGGGGTT
Source organism: Neoceratodus forsteri (assembly GCA_016271365.2). NCBI lineage: Eukaryota > Metazoa > Chordata > Ceratodontiformes > Ceratodontidae > Neoceratodus > Neoceratodus forsteri. The sequence goes on along the minus strand of CM028134.1, from coordinate 541,938,789 downwards.
GGTGAGAAGGTAAGCTGGGTGTCAAACTAGTTGAAGAATAGGTGACAGAGGGTGGTGGTAAACACAAGGATGGGAGTGTGACCAATGGAGTGCCACAGGGATTGGTAATGGGTGCTGTTCTCTTCAGTGTGTTCGTAAGTAACATTGCCAAGGAACTGGAAAGGAAGGTGTGTCTCTCTGCAGATGATGCAAAAGTCTGCAACGGTAGACGCCCGGGCAAGGGTGGAGAGAATGCAAAGTGATCTGGGGAAACTAGAGGAGTGGTCTAGAGTATGGCAGCTGGGTGTCGGCCAACAAACAAGGAAAAATATGGAAATAGCAGTGTACTGCATTGTGTGGGACACAAGGTATAGAAGGCGCTCCAATTTTAGAAGTGACCCATGAGGGTGAGATTCCAAATGTTGACACAGCAGTTCAAGCTAATGACGGGGCTTTATCTATTACAAATCAACAAGTAAAAGGGATGGTACGTGTGAGTACTGACCAAGTTAATGCTACGCAAGAGGTTATGGAAGATAATATTAAAATGCACTTAACTGAAGCAAATACAGGTGCTCAATTTAAAGAAGAGGTGTTGGCAACTGTTACCAATTTAAAAGATGAAATGCTTATTGCACTTGGAGACATTAAAGGTACCTTAAATTTAGCTACTGGCTCTTTAGCAGAATTGAATGCAAAATTGCAAAATCTAACTAATAGAATAGAGGAGCTAGAGACTTGAGTCTCCCAAGTGGAAGACACTACAAGAGATGCCCCCCTAAAATTCTACATTTGGAAAGACAATTACATGCTCTGCAAGATAAAATTACTGAGCAAGAGGATAGAACAAGAAGAGCAGACAGGCTATGTAAGGTGCCAGAGGGGTTGAAGGAATGGGAAACCCAGTAGCCTACTTTGAAAAAGTCCTTATAGCAGTTTTGGATAGAAAATATCTAGAGGACGAAGTTATTTTGGATCGAGCTCATAAAGCCAGTTCAAGATTTGCTACAAACACAAACTATCCACGTACTGTCTTTGTGAAAACATTAAAATTTCAAGATGGGCAATTTTGCAGAAAACACGAACTGCTAAAGGGCTGACATATGAGAATTTGCATTTTAATGCTTATCCTGACTTGTCAGTGGAAACAACAGAGAAGAGAAAGCTTTTTAATCCTCTGAAACAATTGCTGTATAAAAAAAAGTATACGGTTTTCAATGTCACAGTGGTAATCTCAGAAAAGTTGACTACCTAGTGGTAGATTGAGGTACCAATGTGTTACCACTTAAGGAAATTTGCATTGAGTGTATTGTGATCCTGCCTTATTCTACCACAGTGGTACCTCAATCTACCACTAGGTAGTCAACTTTTCTGTGACTACTACTGTATATCCAGCCAAGATTCGATTTGTTATTAATGGCCATTTACACACCTTTGATTCACCTGAAGATGTGATGGAATCATATAAACTTTCTTATGAACTGCATCAAGAAATGGGGAAACAGCAAAGTTCAAGTTCAACTGCTAAGGACTAACCCCCCGGCCTGTGCATAATACAGATAACTCTATTAATCAGACATAAAATATATATATATATATATGTATATACATATATATACCAAAGATGAAAAGATTTAAAATGAAATGTGAAGATGGAAGGTATTCAGGGAATTAGCTTATTAGTTTTATTTTTATTATAGTTATTTCTCTGTTTGGCCGCAATAGGAAAAAAACTTCAAAAACTGCACAAATCTTCACTTTAGCTTTAAATAGGGATGGTTTCCATGAACTGCCTACTAAGTTCTTTATTGGGCTTCATCTAAAGTGATGACCCACTGGCCACTTGAGCCTTTGCAAGTAGTGGAAGCTCAGAGCACATTTCAAAGACCAGTCCTGACCTACATAGAAATTTACCTCAGTTCACATATATTCCACACCACAATCTCCTGTCCCAATTAGGCCATGATAAAAAGAAAGTAAATCCATTGTTGTCGTGGGGTTGGGGGGAGATGGACAAAGCAGGAAGCAATCAAAAGATACAACGCATCCACTTTAAAAAGAAATGCACAAAAACAAACAGCATCCTCCACTGGTGATTCTGGCAGTGCAGGGACTTTACCTGAAACTGTAATTTTAGTTGTTTTTTATTTATTTTTGTGTACATATTATTTTTATATATTTTTTTAAAAGTCACCTATGAGACATTTTCTAAGCACAATAATACCCTCCAGGGTGGGTGATGTTAGGGAATACCAGATCTTCCAGGGGCTGTAAGGCCCTCTGCCTGTGGCATCGAGCCTCATTACGCCTCTGGGTGGTCTGGTATTCCCCAATACCACCCATCCTGGAGGGTATTATTGCTTACATAGAGAAGATAGGGTTGTATGCAGACGATATATTATTATATCCGACCAAGCCAGACATATCAATTTTGCATTTAATAAAATTAACATCACAATTTGGCTCCATATCAGGTTACAAAATAAACTGGGTTAAAACAACTATATTAAAATTAAATAAACTTAATATAACAGTACTTAAATATTATAATATGATTTGCTCATCCAGTAGTGTTAAGTACTTAGGGGTAAACATTACAGCAAAAATTTCAGATCTATATAGTTATAATTATGAAGCACTAATAACTAATATAGAACAAGACCTGATTAGGTGGAATGCATTATATCTTACACTCATAGGTAAAATATATTTAGTTAAATTACAGATATTGCCAAAAGTGTTATTTTTATTCCAGACATTAGCCATTTCAGTTCTAGAGCTTAATCTAAGTCGAGACCTGGGTACAAAATATAGGGGGCAGTCAGCCGACCTCAGGCTGGGAAGCAATTCTCTCATTACAACAAGATCAGAAAAAGGAAAAAGGGAACCAAAGTAAGAAGAAGAAGAATCAGCATTTATATGGTGCTTTTCATACACAGTGTATCCCAAAGCGCTTTACAAGCAATGCTAGACTGGTAGTGAAGTGACTGAATGTGTGGTGGCAGCCATATCGCACATCATCACCCACACACAGCCAGGATCATTGCATGAACTGATTTATGGGAAGGGGAATGTTGGCCAGGACACCGGGAATGTTCCCTACTCTTTGCAAAGAGTGCCCTAGGTTCTTTTACTCCCACCTGGACACCCACCAGGATGGGCAGAAGGGACCTTGGTTTAATGTCTCATCCAAAGGATGACACACCCCAGCAGTATAGCACCCCCAATACTGCACTTGGACACCAGCGATTTTTAGGTGCAAGTCCAATCCCATTGTGGAACGAGAACCCATGACCTTCTGGTCCAGAGGCGGATGTGCTACCAACTGAGCCATGCTCAGTACATCAATGTAAAAACATTTGTACATCAGACAGCCAGCAAAATATTCTATTCTGCAACTAGGGGAAAACCACTCCGACCAAGAATAAAGATGTGTCCTTTCGGGTGCTCCTAAAATAAATCTACACATATTATTATAGGCCACGGTTAGTGCTTGCATTTCTTTTGTACCTATATTATAAACAAGAATTGTAATCAAAATATGGAAGAAGAAAGCCAATAGCAATTGCTAATCTAGTTGCTTGTGAGAAGAATGACTTGAATTTGTATAACACCCCTATTCTTTGATTAACTTTCTTAACCATTGACTGAATCTGAGGTGAAAAGGTCAAACTGGGATCTAATAGTGTACCCAAATACTTAAATTGAGACACTTGTTCAAGCAGACCACCCCGAAAGTCAGATATCCTCAGTTCTGGGGTGTTCACCAACATAAATTGCGTGCCAAATAACATAACATTTGTTTTAGCTGAGTTCAAAACCATAGCATTTAAAGTAAGCCAAGAACATACGGCAACAAAATCCTTTTCTAGGGAACAAGAAAGTTCAGACACAGAATTTGACTGAGCACAAATTACAAGATCATCTGCATAAAGCAGTGATTCACTAAACTTACAAACTCCAGGAAGCTGATTAATAAAAATAGAAAATAACAGGGGTCCCAAAATGGACCCCTGAGGCATACCACAACTAATTGGCAAGACATCAGAAACCACAGAACCTACTCGAACAAATTGACACCTGTTACTCAGATAATCATAGAACCAAGAAACAGCGACATCAGAAAACCTCAGATCTTTCAATTTTGTGTAGGCCAATCCGTGATCAATCAAATCAAAAGTCTTGGTTAGGTCTATGAATGCCACCCCGGTCATCAAACCCTTCTCAAACCCATGTAGGACAGTGTTTGTGAACCCAACCAAGACCGTGCCCATACCAAAGTGCTTACAGAACTCATGTTGTTGCCTTGACAACTAATCATGGGTAGCAAAATAGGCATCAATTTGCTTAGCCACTAAATGCTCAGGTAGTTTGCTAAGGGGATTCAGTATTGATATTGGCTTATAATCATCCATGGAAGTAGAACAGCTCTTTTTTGGAACTGGAACCACCTTAGCTTTCTTCCAGGATGGGGAAAACACCTGTAGCCAACGACATATTAAAAATATAACAAAGGGGATCCGTAATAAAGATGATAGTCAATTTTAAGAAGCAGGCATCCAGCCCCTCCCCACGGTCAGTCCCTTTATCTGGAAGAGACTGCAGAAGATGAAAAACTTAATTTGATGTTACTTCCTTAAACAAAAATCTGGGTCCATCTACCAAAGGAACAGAGGAAAAGGATTTAGTATTACCAGCCTGAGGAAGAAAAATCTAAACTTAGAAATATCTGAAAATTTAGAATTTAACAATTTCATGCAAGTTGCCAATTTCTTTGTTGTCAACATTTAACTTCTGGATGTCAGATTTTTAGGAGAAAGTAAAGAATTTACGTTATTCCAAAACTTCTTTGGCTCTGCCCAGCTATCTTCAAAACGATCCCTGAAATAAGCTTTTTTAGCATTTCTAACAGTTTGAGAGACTAAATTCCGAAGTACACGGTAGAGATCCATTGAAACTCTACTGGGAGATAATTTAAATTTAGTCCAAGCACTATCCCGCTTCTTAATTATTTTTTTAATGCTGGGACCAAACCATCCAGTAGGAGACCCTCTACACTGAATGATCCACAAAGGGAAAAGGGATTCCTCAATGGGAAGAAGTTGGCTGCAAAAAAAATCTAGTGCTATGTCCACATCTGGAATACATTCAAGAAATGACCAATCAATTAACCTCAAAGAAGACCATAACAGAATAATCTATCCTTTTAAATGATCTAGTCTGAAACTCAGAAGGAGGGGGTTTAAGACAGTGAAAATCTAGGACACAAAAGGTGGCCATGTGGTCGCTTATGGAATCTGCCAAGACACCAGCGGCCCCTACCCTCCCCACTCTATTAGTCAAGACCCAATCCAACAGAGAAGGATTCTGTGAGATGGGATTGAGACAGGTAGGCACATTTGTGCACTGAGTCAGTCCGTAAGAGAGAAGAAGAGATTCGAGCCCTATGGTGTCATTAGCCCTCCAATTCAAATTCATATCTCCAACAACACCAGCATCACTCTGCTTTAAATAAACTTCACAAACACCCAAGAAATATTTAAGCCCTTGAAGACCACATTGAGGGGATTATACAAACAGCCCACATTTAACTTCTTTCCTCCAAGAACAAATTACAAAACCAACCAATCAGTATCACAATACAAATCCTCACTAGACCTTAAAAAATTAATTTCTGAATGATCCCTATAATAAATCAAGACCTCACCACCCTTTTTTCGACCTTTACGGTCTGCCCTAAAAATTTTATAACCCCCAATATGATACACATTATCAGGCACCCCCGGCTTCAACCACGTTTCTGATAAAGCAACAAATATTAGGTAGATATTGATTAATAAGCTGTTCAATTTCAGCAGTCTTTAAACTACAGACATTCAAATGGATAATTTTAAATCCATGACAGGATTACAAACAATTATTCAAAGACGATGCTTGAGAGGAAGACATAGACTCCAAAGAGCAAGGCCCTGTATTCGGTTCAAAATCATGAGAAACTAACAACAGAAAGGTGTTTGAAACACAATTGCCCAATTTAGAACAAAGTAACATGCCAAAGTGCAAACAAGTAAAGTAACCCCTATTCCCACATTGTCTTATGGGCATAGGGCTACTCAACAATTGCCATGAATCAGTAACAACAACATCAACAACTAAGCAATTTGAAAAGCAAAAATCACTTGTCTCATATGAGGCCGTGTTCCCAGTGCCAAACCTATATAATTCAATATGATCCACATATACCAATCCCCCCCAAAGAATACACACCCAAACAGGTAAAAACTTAGCATCCCACATTATTAGCATAACATACTTACAGCACCGACAGTATTACAATCAAATACTCCCACTCCCCTACCTCCCTCGGATGCCCTTAGACTCCACTGCACTTATTACACTTGCTGCACCTGCACTGCACAAATGCCACCATGTTTGGCAAGTGAGATCTTTAAACACCTCAACCCCACAGACTGGGCTGCCACCACCAATCGGGGAAGGGGGTGCAGCTAGCAACAGGTAGAAGAAGCTAGTCAGTATCTAGCAGCAGGGCTATGAACAAGGTGCAATTACTGAAGTGGCGGCAGCTGTACTTAATTGGCTCCACTCTTGGAAGGACAGCACAAACACCCTAAACAGTACACTTTAGGTCCCTTTTTCAGTAGCACACAATCAGTAGTTTACATTCTTCCTTTTTATTGATAATACTTCCTGTGTTTAACAATAAAACGTTCTGAGAGGGTGTTGTCAGAACTTTATTCATTACCATATGTCTTAAACCCTGACCCACCTTTCTGACCTCCACTAGAACCACCTTAGCACAAAGAGTATCTGTTTGGGATATGTTACCCCCTACCATCTTCCTTACTAGTTTAAATGTTTGTTTAATGCAAATTCCACGTTTTGTGCCAGCATTTTTGACCCCCATTTGTTTGTGTAGGTTGTCTCTAGCAAATAACCCGTTTCCTTGAAATGTGTTCCAATTTTTGACAAACTCAAATCCTTTCCTACTCCACCACTGTTTTATCTTGTGTTTATTCTTCAGTAGTTAGATTTTTTGGGGGGTGGGATTGATGCCCTCAGAATTGGAAGACTTTCAGATATGATGAATGTAGAATCACTGCTCTATAACTCATTACCAAGTTCTTCATTATCAAGATAGATATCCCTTTCATGATTTGTCAATGTTATTTGACCCTAAATGCAGAGCGACCACCTGGTTGTCTCCACAGTTAGTTGATTTTATGTCTTCATATAGGCCCCAGGAAAACAGGAGATAATAGAATTCATTTTATTGTCACCACACACTATTGTGTCAGAGAATTAGCCCTAGGTTCCTCATAGAAATAGCTGAGGCTGTTATACAACCTTTAACATTAATTTTCAACAAATCCTTGAAAGAATGCAAAGTTCCCCCATGATTGGTTAAAAGCACATATAACCCCAATTTGTTTAAGAAAAACTACAGAACAAATCCTAAAAATTATCACCCTATTAGCTTAACATCAGTTCCATGTAAACTCTTGGAGAAAATTATTAAAAGAATGTTAGAAAATGAACAACAAAGACTCAATATTACTGACAACACACAATACGGATTTAAACAGGGATATTCATTCACAACTAATCTTTTGACCTTTTATAATAATATCAGTCTTGGACTAGATTCCAATATTTCTATGGATGTAATCCTTTAGATTATAGTAAGGCCTTTGACTGTGTTTCTCATAATAAACTAATTAACAAACTTTCTTGCTTAGGATTTTCTGCAAACCTAATTTCCTGGGTCAATAATTGGCTGACCAGTAGGTTACAGCAGGTTAAGATTAATGGAGTGCTGTCTGATTGTGAAAGAGTAACCAGTGGTGTGCCACAGGGTTTGGTTCTTGGGCCTACCTTATTTAATCTATTCATTTCAGACATGGCAATTCAGTCCAATAATATACTTTCTAAATTTGCCAATGATACTAAATTGGGAGGCAAAGTTGATAACATTGATAATTTCCAAAAACTACAAAATGATTTAACTCTTAATAATAATTGGGCCACTTTAAATGAAATGGATTTCAATGTAGAGAAATGTTCAGTACTTCATTTTGTCAAACGTAATCCAGAGTACTCATATAAACTTAATGATAATATTTTAAAAACATCTAACAGCGAAAATGACCTTGGTATACTACTTAATAATAAGTTAACTTCAGCAGATCACTGTGGCAAAGTAGCTCATAGGTCTAATATACTACAGAGGAGGATTGATCACACATTTATTCTTAAATCTGAAGAATGCTTGCTTCCTTTGTACAGGACCTACATTAGACCTCATTCTGATTATGGCTCACCATTCTGAAATCCTCATGTTAAAAAGGATATAGCTAGAGAGGAGCAGATCCAGAGGAGAGCCACAAGAATGGTCTCCCACTTAAAGCACTTGGATTACCATAGCAGATTACACAAACTTAATTTACACTCAGTATATATAAGGCGCATTAGAGGAGATCTTTTATTCCTTTATAAACTTGTAAAATCCCCATCTTTAATGCATGATTGCGGTATATATTACTCTAATAGAAAAATTGTCCCTAGATTGCATTCATGCCAATTAGAAGTACAGAAAGCTAAAACTAACCAAAGATTGAACTATTTCTCTATAAGGGCACCAAAGCTATGGAATAAAATTCCACAAAATTTGATTAATAGCACTACTTTCAAAACTTTTAAAAAAGGACTCGATATTTGGCTAAACAAGAATTTATAATAATGTTCCACAAATTTGTTGGGGGGGCATTCACGATGGGCCCTGGCCTACTTATGCCTCAAATAAACCAAGTAACCAAACGAATTAAGGAGATCCTTATGACAATTTGTGTTTTTTATCATCTGTTGCTCCCTTGTCACAACTGGGGTGTGTGTATCTTAATATTATTATCCCAATCAATTTGCCTTAATGAGTCATATCTGTTAGATAATGAAATTGTCTGATTGTGTGTGGCATTTTCCCTCCTACCCTTTTTACATTTTTTTTTATCAGGCACCAGCCATTTTCTGAACTAAGTGACCCATCCTCCCTACCAACTTTGGGTTCTCTTTCCTGAAGGCTAACATCATGAATCTGTTCCTCATCCCTGTATCTTTTTTATTTTCTGTCTGGTCATTTTCTCGATGACTAAAAGTTCACATTGTACCACAAGGGATTTCATAAAGCTTTGTAATTAGTTTTTTTTCCATAAAACCTTTTATTTCCTCCTCTAAGGAGGTAGTTCTGCCATCAGTGTTTGATAAGCAGTACATTTACCATAAGTGAAAGTACCAGTGATTCGATATGTATGTTAAAGGGTAAATATCCTACATTTACCACAATGTGCTATTGAACCTTCTTTAGTTAGGAATAAGCAAATATCGCCAGTGGGATCCATAACTGTAGCTACCCAGCCAAAAAGCTAATCACAGACCTCAGCAAAAGTGAAATTTCAGATGGATAAATTTGGAAGACAGAGTATCCTGCTGTCTCTCTATTGGACACTGTCAGATGTGCTTACCTCTGCCGGTGCATTGCCTCTGTGGCACACTTGCTGATGCTCACAGTAGTGACAACATTTGTAGCTGATGCAACAGGGGTGCTGTGCTACTCATTTCCAGTCCCCTCTACCACCCTGATAGCCCAGAGTATTACAGTGTAGCTTTATATGCCTGAAACAAGCCTAAAACAGCTCCGCACACTAAAACACAGTGTTCTATCTGTGGAAATAAAAGCAAAATTGCCAAGTATATGCGATGTTTACAGTTGGTGGTATGCACTCCCAGAATTCACTGCACCCCATAGACAGTATCAGGGATAGGTACAGGGTATATATTTATTTATTATTTGTTTAGTTTTTGTTGAGTAGGAAAGGAGGGCTGGACAATTCTGCCTATTTTCAGCCTTATTCCTGGGAAGGGGGGAGATACAGATGGTAAGATGGTAACCAACTGAAATTGAACCAGATTAACCTGTTGGTGTTTTTTTTTTTGTATTTTTAGTGAATGGGGGAAATTTGGTCAGGATACTAGGGAAATTCCCCTACTGGTCTGTAGGGGGAACCCTTGTCCATCAAGACCAAGATGGCCAATTAGCAGGAGCCAGGAGAGAGGATGGATGTGATTGAATCAGGGGAGCAGGCCTCCTCCTCCTCTGCTTTCACTAATCGAGAGGCCGCAATACAAGGAGAAAAGCAGCAAGGAATTCAGAAAACTAAAGAACCAAGGCATTGAGGTACTGAGTTCAAAAAATGAAGCAGTTTTAAATACAAAAGTAATGTCAGATTCAAGCCAAAATGCTTCCTGTGACATAGAAGAAGTAGAGTGTTTACAGAATATGATATTACATGAAGAACAACTGTTTGCTGAAAAGAAAGCAGCACTAAAAAAACAGCTCCTTGCAGTGCAACAAACTGCAGAAGTTGCTTTGACAAATGACTCAGCTGAGTCTGACAGTCAGCTGAATCAAATTAAACAGTCAATGGCTGAAATTCTGAAGACAAGCTTGTCCGGTCAGCAGGAAACTGAGGCTTCACAACCAAGTAATGTGGCTGGCAGTAGAAACAGAATTTAGTCTGTGTGCCTAGAGCTGTGAGAGTCTCAGTAGCAGAAAGAAAAACCTGAGAAAACAGAACAGATGGTGTTACAACAAAAACTGGACATAAGGCAAATAAATTATGTTTCTGCTTCTAAAACAGTTAAACTAAATACCATGGAAAATGCTCAGATACCTTGTTTACAAGAAGTAGAGGAAGGCAAGTATAGTGTGGTAGATATTACAGCACAGAAAGATGTTGATCCTACACCAGAGAAAATAAGTGGTTAGTAGAAGCAGCTCTGCAGGGGCCTGGATGGGAGAAAACTCCAGATGGGTCACAATGGATTTCAGGGCCCACACCTATTAGTATGCCTTCAGTTAACAATATAACACAATCTCCCCTGCATATTACACAAGATTTACAACTACAAAACTCTTCTGGTGTAAATATTTTACCTTCAGAGGCATGTGCTGAACCAGTACAAAATGCGGCTCCTCTAAACAAGTTACAAACAACTGCTCATAAACCTTATGCGTCTTTATTCTGTCTACCAATAGCTCCTGCTAAACAACATAATGCAGTGTGGTTATTACATAAAGGAGGTTCAGAGACTGTGTCTGATCGAACCTAAATAGGAAAAACATTGTTAAAAGAATCTTTTAAATTTTTCATGGCAGAAGTGTATGCACGTATTCATGTATCAGGAGAACATACGTATGATATAAGTTTTAAGATTTCTGGAGGCCTAGAAAGATTTTGGAAAAAGTTCGATGAAGTGAAAAATACTCCTCTATGGATTCCATTTGAGGCCATCTATCTCACAAAACCAGCTATAAAAACATTACCATATTGTTCCAAAATGAGGGGGTTAGTGTATCAGATTTAAGCTATTGGGTGAAACAACGTTGTAATGTCTTGGAAGGCCCCACAGCAATTTTTGACAGTGAAAACTACTGGACAGGTGGTTGGAAATATAAAGTTCTACTGAAAACAACTGAGGAATGAGTTCAACAGTTACCAAATTCCTTCTTTTTGGGTCATGACCAAGGTGTTTTATTTTATGCAGGACAGCCCAAGGCCTGCTATAAGTGTGGGTCGGTGGGCCATATTAGTAGTATATGTGACAAAGTTAGATGTTCATTGTGTACAGAGCTTGGGCATGCTAGCAATCAGTGTTTAAATGAAATGGTGTGCTGTTTATATGATGAAGAGGGCCACTCATTTCAAAGCTGTTCATGGGCAGTACATAGTAACCAACAAGCAGATAGTGAAGAACAATGTTTACTCATAGCTGTGGATCAGAGAAAACAAAAGCAACCCCAAAACCAGCCACCTCCTCCCCCTTCCAGGCCAGATGAGATTTCCACGGTCGACACGGGTCTTATTCCTGAACAACCCCCACCCCACCCCAGTTGTAGTTCCTAACACAGAAACTTTAGATGCAACCACAGAAGAAGTGGTTTCAGTCCCCAGTACTTCGGAAGAAGTGCTCCCCCCAAGTAGATAGAAAAGGCATTTTAACATGGAAATGCTCTGACAAAAGTGTTCCAGCCTCAAAGTTGGCAAAAACACCTACCATCACATTGACCAATAAATATGACCCTTTATTACATGGAAGCGCTGGGTCAGATACTGATTCTTCTTCCCTTAGATCTTCCATTTGTGAGGAAATGGAGGCGGACGCCCTTACCAGCAAAAATGGAAATATGGAGCTTAGGCAAAAGCCAAAAGTTAAGCTCAAGGGTAAGACTGGTATCAGGAAAATACAAAAGAAAAAATGACTGTATTCTTTCTACTTTACATTTGTATGTTTGTGAATTTAAACTGTTTTTCAATTAATGTAAACAGTGTAAAGTGTTCCAAGAAACATTCTATGGTATTTTCTACTTTGTTATCTAGACCTCAAGGTATCTATTTCATATGAGATACTCAGTTACATAATCTAAGAGATATACAAATTGCAACTTCTGCATGGTATGTGGGGCCATCATATTGGTCTATTGGAATGGATCAGTGTTCGGGGGTAGGAATTCTCTTCCATTCTGTAGAAATTCAACTAATTAAATTAATTGATTTATATGCAGGTTGTGTGTTAATATTAGATGTTATATATCAGAGTCAGTAGTTTCGCCTAATCAATATTTATGCAATGCAATCTAAAGCTCAACATGTGTAACTGTTTAAAGATATACAGCCATATTTACATACTGCACAACAGGTAATATTAGAAGGGGACTTCAATTGTGGCTTGACAAAACAGGATAGAGGGAAAAATACCTTAATTGATAAAATATTTAGTGACATGAACTGTCTCACTAAAATTGTGAGAACAACAAATTTAGTAGATGCATCTCTTGTTTATCAGGGGAAAGTAGTACCTGTCTTTTATAAAGGTATGCAATCTACTAGAATAGATTTTTTTCTTTATTTCAAAGTCTTTACATATTGCGAAAGTGACTACCTTGGCTGTAGAGTATAGTGATCACTCTATGTTAGTATTGAATGTGGGGATTTCCCATAATTGTAGACCTGGTATTTGGAAACTGAATTCCTCACTTTTGGGACAAGAAAACCGTAAATCTCAGATATTATATTTTATACATACAAGGAAAGCAGTACTGTGTATGTATGATTCAATAATCCAATGGTGGGAAGATACAAAATATAAATTAGTAAAATTATTTAAATGTATCAGTAAAAATAATGGACATGATACTTATTCTTCATATCTTTAAAATAAGAAACAACTTCAAAAGCTAATTTCCTTATCCTATAGTTCAACTCATGATTATTCTAGACAAATTAGACAACTTAAAGCCAAAATGTCTCAATATCGTACTAAGAAAGTGGAAGCTATAACATTTCAGCAAATGTTTGGGGTAAAAGGAAGTGCTTTTCAGCATGCACTTATGAAACATGTAAAACAAGGGTACAGCAAAAACAAATGTTCAAATGTTTAGTCTCCAGGATGCAGAAGGTAATATACATACCGACCATAATAAAATAAAGTCAAATAGTAACAAACTATGCTTTGAACTCCTTTTCAGAAATAAATATAGATCCAAAAACTGTGCAACAGTTTCTAGAAACACTACCTATTCCACATTGTTCACCCCCAGCTTATGCAAGAAATTGTACAGGATATTAAACCAGAAGAAGAAATAACAGCCATTAAAGCCCTTCCATCTAATAAATCACCGGGGAGTGATGGGTTAACCTGCGAACTATACAAATTATTGTCAGGAAGCTTAGCAGAAGAACTGGCTATTATTTTCTCAAAGATGTTAAGCACTGCATTTCCCTTAAAAATGATGGAGGGTATATTAATATTTATATATAAATCTGGGGATAAACAGGAAATAAATTGGAGACCGATATGTCTTCTAAACACAGATTGTAAAATATTAACAAAAATATTAATGTATCGTCTGTCACATATAGCACCATGTATAATTAGCCCATCACAAGCATGTGCTGTACAAGGAAGAAATATTACTGATCACTTGATATTATTGAGGGAAATAATGTATAAGGGTAATAGGAATGAGATTCAGGGGTTTATTAGCTCCTTAGATCAAAAGAAGGCTTTTGATTCTATTAACCACATATATTTGTGGGAAGTTTTGGATTACTATGGGATTCCTGCAGAATTTTCTGAATGGCTGAAGAATTTATACCGAACAACTACAGCCAGGCCACATGTAAGAAGCAAAGTTGGGCCATTAATTCCTATTAAAAAGGGTGTACATCAGGGATGCCTACTTAGTCCCTTGTTGTATATTGTCTGCATAGACCCTTTATTATGATTAATTAATAATAATACAATCTTAAGACCACTTAGAACCATGCAAGAGGTTACACCATATAATTACATTGCTTATGCAGATGATTTATGTTTATTATTAGAAGATGAGACGTCCATAAAAGAAGCAATTCATTTGTGTTCACAATATTCTAAAGTGTCAGGTGCGTCTAAACCTGAACACATGTAATTGTGTACAGTTAGGACCTACTGGACCTTACATAAATAAAGTGGTGAACATTCCAGTATCACAAACCCCAACAAAAATTCTGGGAATTTTATTTAGGCCAGGTGAGCTTGATTTATTAAATTGGACACAGAAAATGGAATCTGGGAAATCAATGGTTAATGATTGGAACAAATGACAATTTAGTAAAAGAAAAAGAATTGCCTATTAAAACATTTTTACTGTCACAATATACATTCATTAGTATGGTTTTCCCTTTATTGAAGCAGCTAGAAGTAACTTTACTTAGCGAATTCTTTCAGGTGGCGTGGGAGAGTTTGTCTTAATCCCCTAGAAAGGAACATTACATATTTATCTATACACAAAGGGGGTCTTAATATGATTAACCATGTGTTTGTTTTTCCTTTTTAATATCTTCATTTTTGTTAATGTGAGACCTTTAATAATTAACTTAGAGAAAGTATGGATCCGGTTTTTTTATAAATCTGTACAAACATGGTTTCCTGCATGGGATTCAGCTACTATTTCTGTTATTAAACAAGTTCCTAATACTCCAACATATTATAGAGAAATATTTGTTTAATTTAGAATGTGGAAAATTAATAGTAGAATGCTGATCTCAAATAACAAAAAGCAAATATGTATGTATATTATGTCTGAATATTTTATGGAAGCTAATACTATGGGAATTGGCGGACATACTGGCTGCACCCCTGGTGGAGCTTTTCAGCAGGTCACTTGAGACAGGGAGGGTACCTAGGGATTGGCGAGAGGCACATGTGGTACCAATCCATAAAGGGGCGAGAGAGTACCAGGAACTATAGACCCATCAGTTTGACCTCGGTGGTGGGAAAATTAATGGAAGTATACTAAAGGAATGATTGGGGTGTACTTGGAGGAGGTGGGAGGTCTGGATAGTCGGCAACATGGGTTTGTGCCAGGTAGATCATGTCAAACCAACCTTGTGGAGTTCTATGAATGGGTAACATCAAAACTGGACAGGGGTAAGCCTGTGGATGTATTATTCTTGTACTTCAGCAAGGCATTTGACTCTGTCCCCCACAATGGTCTGGTGGAAAAACTGATGGGGTTAGGAGTAGGCCCTTTGATGGTCAGATGGATTGAAAACTGGCTAGCTGGACGCACTCAGAGAGTAGTGGTCTGTGGGGAGCTCTCGAATCCTAGAGAGGTAGGTAGTGGGGTACCACAGGGCTCGGTCCTGGGTCTGATCCTGTTTAATGCATACATATCGGACATCAGGGAGGGTATAGGGTGTGAAATGAGTCTATTCGCGGATGACTCCAAGATGGGAGCAGTAGTTGAGGGAGAAGAGGGGAGGTTGGCCCTGCAAGGGGACCTGGACACCCTGGAAAGCTGGACTCACACATGGAAATTAAATTTCAATATCACCAAGTGCAAGGTGTTGCATCTTGGTGGAAACTCTAAACACAGGTACACCCTGGGAGGGAGGAGCTGGAGCCTCAATAGGGAAAAGACCTAGGGGTCATGGTGGATACATGTATGAATAACTCTGAGCAGTGCAGAAGAGCCGCTAGCAAGGCAAACAGGATGTTTGGATGCATAGTGAGGGATCACCTCTAGGAGCAAGGAAGTGATTCTGCCGCTGTACAATGGACTGGTTAGACCACACCTTGAGTACTGTGTACAGTACTGGAGACCACACTTGAAGAGGGACATACAGCTCCTGGAGGGTACAGAGGAGGGCAACAAAGATGATACAGGGGCTAGGGATTTGACTTATGAGGACAGACTTGAAGAGCTCTGCCTGTTTTCATTGGAGGAGAGGAGAGACAGGGGACATGATTGAGGTCTTCAAGTACCTCAAAGGAATAAATAGAGGTAAACATGGAGGGATCTTTAGACTAAAGCAGGAGGTATCACCAGAGGCATGGTTTGAAGTTGGAAGGTGGAAGGGTGAGGGGAAGAGGAGGAGGTTTTCACTGAGAGGTGGTGGACCCTTGGAATGCACTGCCTGGTGAGCTGGTTCAGAGATCCACAGTGGAGGGCTTCAAGAGAGGTGGGACAGACACAGAAAGTGGATGTATCAGATGATAGCCTGTCCTGGAGGGGTGGGGATGGATGATAGGAGTTTCTGGAGCACAAAGGATGGGAGGGTCTCGGCACCCAACTAAGGATCTAGGTTCGAGCAGACTCGATAGACCGTAAGGCCTAATCTGCTGGCAAATAGTATGTTAGTATGTAATACATTTCCTCTTTGTCCAATGGAGTATCAACCCTCTTTATTAAAACTTTTGGCAGAATCTAGAATTCCTAAAAAATGTGGTATTTACATTGGCGAAGCTGCCATGAAAAGATTAATATTAAAAGTAAGCAAAAACATAAACAGTTATCAGAACGATATTGTTCAAGGGTTACATATGTACAAGAAGAAACCATAACTCATCTTGATTTTTCATGCTCATATATAGTAATTATTTGGAAGCTATTAGCAAAACACTGGTCTATGCCAATACTTTTGAAAGTAAATTATAGGGTTCTTATGTATGAATCATATTCAAATGATTGGAAAAAAATACCATTTAAGTACTCTTAATTTGATTTTTGTAGTTATAAAAGGGGCTATTTGGAAGCACACTGCGGTTTTTCCTTACAGCAAATGGACACTCCAATCTTGCATTTAATATCTCAAATTATGGAGGAACTACAATGGATATATCAAGAAGAAGCAAAGAAAGTACCCCAACAAATACAAGAAGCTCACTGGCGGAACTTGCCATGGATCACAAATACAGATGCACCAGTGACATGAATTGGACCATTTATTTTTGTAGTTTTTCCCCCTTTTCTCTTTCCTTTGAATATTTTTGTTTAAATGGTGCTCATGTGTTAATATGATTTGTTGTGATTGATTCTGTTGTAGTAAGTTTGATTTTTTTTCTTAATAAATACCCTTACTCTTGCTGCAGGGGGTGCTACACTTCCTGTAAGCAGGATGGAGGAGCCCAGTTTGGAGATGACAGAGGAGGTGGACATAATGATGCAGCTGACACCAACACTAACAATATAACGGAGGATTTTCAGGGCACCCAGAACACAAACAACATTGAAGATGATGAGAATTTCCAACAAGCAGAATTAAGTTTACAACAAGAACTCCAACAGAAAAAATGTTTGTTACAGATACAAATATCGAATGTGGAAAATGATTATTTTGAAGCAAAAATAAAACTTGAAGAAAAGTAAACAACAAATGGGGAGCTCCTCAGGAATCCCAGATTAAAAAAACAAATGAAGGTATTTCTTTTTACAGCAAATCTGAAGAACCCAGATTCAAACCTGGATCCTGCTGACAAATGGAAGACACAGCAATCAAACAACGATACAACAAAATGGATGCCAGAATATGTACTGCTGGGTGCTGGATAGATTCAAACTTTGGAAGGAAATTGGATACTGGATCCTTCAATAACAATACCTGATGCAGAAAATGTGACTGGACATCCCACATGAATGAAAGTACCATGCTAGAGGTAGCAGGACCAAATACATTATAAGACTCTTCTACTGTCTCAGTTTCAGGTACACTAATTTTCTTTCCTTTGGACAATACAAATGAAACTTCTTATGATGCAATAACTACTGCTGTACAGATGGGGAATGTGAACCTGCAACCAGGTCCACTTCTGACAAGTACAGAGAAAGCGGGTAGTGCAGAGGTTGTAACAGAGCATACAGAATCACAACAGGCTAAAACTCCCACATATGCCAGTCTCTTCCAAAAACCTGTAGAACTGGCTAAACGATGTAATGCTGTTCAATTGAGATATTTAGGGAGAATGGAGACTCCCCCTGACAGATTCTTTGTGGGAAAAAATCTTATAAAGCAATCCCTGTTTTTTTTTTACCCACTGATGTTTATGCTCTCATCCATGCCCCAGGAGACAGCACATTTGATATTAGCTTTCATACCACTGCTCTGTTGGATAGATTTTGAAGTAAATACACTACTTTAAAAACAAATCCATTGTGGACCACCTTTCAAGTTATCCTGACAAAACAAACTTTCAAATTTATAACAGTACTACTCCAAAATGAGGGGGTAAACGTCTCTGACATTTTATACTGGTTGGAAAAATGATGCTGTATACAAGGTACACCAGATCCAATAATCAATGAAGAAGGATTTTGGAATGGGGGGGTGGAAGATAAAAGTAAAACTAACACAAAATGATACAGGCATCCAGCATTTGCCCAATTGTTTCTACATGGGGAGAGATAAAGGTTTTATTTTTTATCCAGGACAACCACGATCCTGTTACAAATACGGATTGCCTAGGCACATTAGCAACAACTGTGACATTTTAAAATGTTCACAGTGTAGGGAACATGGACATTTATGCTTTCATTGCACAAAAATGTAACTTGTGTGATGAGGAAGGCCACTCATTTATAGACTGCCCCTGGGTTGCTCACAGTACAGAAAATGCTGTTTATGGGGAACAAGATTTCTATTTTAATAAAGGGTGCTGTGCACTAATGGGTGTAAAGTATGTGCCCGAGGTGTGTACCCCACCCGAGTAGCTCCACACTTGTGGACAGGTGTGCACTGACCAGTATTCACTAATGGCCACCACCTGTCTCCTGGTGCTGGGTCCTGGAGTGCATCACTGGTGATGGATGGCATGGGTCTGGGTGCATGAATACCACCCGCGTGCACCTGGACCTGCACAGCCATGCCCCATCATCCACTGTTCCGCCCTGGCCCAGCTCATGGCATAAAGCACCCACACGGTGCACAGATGGACCCATTGCAATATGTCCCCACCCTCCTCCAGTATGCTGCCACCCGCCAGACATTGGTGCCCCAACCCTTTGGTGACAAGAGGCATCCCCCTGACACATTGGTGCCTTTCCCCAAATAAGTACCCCCCAACAACTCCATGCCCCATCCCCATAACAGACCTCCCCCATCAAGAGCCCCATTGTGTTTTCCCATCCAGGTACAGGGCAAATCCATGTGTCTCTCCTGGTGACACCTGTGCATGTTAATACAATCTGAACACCCACCGATCCTGGCACACCCTTGCCCCTCATTGGTGGTCAGTGTCTCCCCCCCGGCACCGACAGCCCATCCCCTCATCCCTGACAGTCGGTGCTGAGCACTGGGCAGCCAGTGGCACATCTCATCCACATAACATCTTGATCGCCAGCCATCCAAGTGATGCTTTGAGCACACCACTTATATATAGAGACACATTCCCAGCATCACTTGGACAGCCAGTGGCTGAAGAGGTGTATGGAGGGCTGTGCCACTGGCCATACCGGGCTGTGGCATCGACTGGAAGGTAAGGGGATGGGGGGTTTGTGCCATGGCGGGGGCATTGGCCACCAGTGGTACTACAGGGGTTGCGGGATCATGGATCTTGGTACAGGTGATGGGAACACTGTGTAAGTGTGTGGGGGGTCTGGTATGACACTGGGTCAGGAATGGCATGTTGGGGTGGGGGGATATGTCAGGACCTTATGGGGTCGGGGCAGACATGTGTATAGGAGGGGAGGGATGTGCCATATTGGGGATAGGCCTCTCATGTGTATGGGGGTATGTGCATACGCAAGTTGGGGCTGCCATGTGTGAGGGGAGATGCGTGGTGTTATCGGGGCAGGGCAGGACTGTATTCAGGGGTGCATGGCACTACAGAACACATGGGCACTCAACCAATCTGCTGCCCCAGCACTCCCCATCAGCTTAGTGGGCTGGGGCAGCACGGTGAGTTGTTACCCAGGCCCACCATGATCAGGGGGTGTTGTCCATGGGGGCTTACAGTGGGTTATGGCAGGGTCCCCCCCTGCCATAACCTGCACCCTCCTCTGCACCCCTACGGGCAGCACTATGCGCCTTAGTGATTGGCACGTAGTGCTGTCACGCCCGCACCTGCCCCCAGCACGTTACTGTCCATGTGGCTGGGGGACTGGGTGTGTACAGGTTGCATGCTCCTATTATGCATCCCACGTGGTGGGTGCATTGAGTGTGGGGCAGCTACATGCCATGAATCCATGGTGCATAGCCACTCCTTACATTCATACATAGTGCCCAAAGCTGCTAGATCTGCTATGGCATTTCCCTGACAAGATAACTAAAAAACAATACATATGCAGAGATGAATACAACACTACTGACCTTTAATGATTCTAACCAAGCTGAAGAGGTACATTCAGCACAGATAAATCCCACAACAGATCAGTACAGAAATAACACATATCCGTGGAATGTTCTGGGAATCTGATACACAAGCACATGAACAAATGGAGATGCCTCCCAACCTGTTCCAGAAGAAAATGCATTTCAATTGAAAAAGGGAAAGGAAACAAATCAATCTTGGACCCTCAATTTGAGCAATACCAACAAAAAACAAATTTGCTACACTGCAATTGGGAGATACAGATCTGGAGAATGAATTGGACTCAGCCTCCATCCATTCCTCTCAGAAGTATGCCTCACCAGACATTGATGAACAAAACACTGAAGTTAAAAGCAAACCCAAACGGAAGAGAATGGGAACTAGAGCAAGTGCTAAGAGGGTTACATGACTTTTCTAACTTTGAATTATGGCCTCTCCCCTTTATGAACTATCTATGGCATCCCTGAATACACACAGCATAAAATCAGAGAAAAAAAAGACTTTCTTGTTTGAAAACTGTCAGTTTGATGTTGTTTCTTTACAGGATAAAAGGCTTCATTCTGTACCGGAAATGCAGACAGTCAGTACAGCGTGAGTATGGGGATCCATGTATTGGTCCATAGGGGAAGAGACCTGAAGTGGTGTAGGCATTTGTATTAACCCATCTGTTACTATTTCTCATATAGTTGTTATATTTCCTGGAAGGACATTATTAATAGACATTCAAATAAATTCCATAGATTTCAGACTTATCAATATTTATGTCCCTCAAACTAAGGCAAGCAGAATACACTTATTGAAAAACATCCAACCCTGTCTGTTGACCACTAGAAACATCTTGGTTGGGGGAGATTTCCATTGTAGCCAATTTACGTCAAATACCGGTCTTTAAACAACAAAAATATTTTGTGACATCTCTTTTTTTTAAATCAACTTTTCACACAAACAGGTTTAGTGGATGTTTTTATACAAACTGACAAAGCAGCAAAACACACATATTTTAGGGGAACCCTATCCACAAGGATAGACTCTTAGTCTGTTTCCCCTACTTTACCAATCAGAAGAGCTAAAGTTTTATCAGTTGCTTTCTCTGATCATTAAAATTACTAAGCATGACCTTGGCAAATTTTAAAGAAATGGCAAAAGGAAAAGGATACTGGAGACTTAACTCTAGATTATTGGAAGATCCAGAAATAGTGCAAGGCTTTCACCATATCATTGCTGCTGGAAAGTCAGTCTTCTTTTTATATGACTCCCCAGCTGCATGATGAGAAGACAGTAAAAAAGACTTACAAGAATATTTTCAAAAAATGGGTAAACCCAAAGGGAAAATAACAAATCAGAAATATTATGAATTACCTTCACAACTCTACAACTTAATTTCATTACAAAATGAAGGGAAACAAAATTGCTCAGAACAAATTTTACATATTAAAACAGAAATGGCACAAATTCAATACAATAGGATGAAATATTTGGAAACAGAACAACAATTTGGAACACAAGGTAAACAGTTCCATACTAACCCATTTGATAGTTGTTCTAAACTGAAATCAAAGAAAGCTTCACTATATTAAAACAAGTAATGGAAAGATACTGAATAATAAAACAGACATTTTATCAGGAATTGAAACTTATATTTCACAAATGTTTAATCATTCAATTTTAACACAATCTCATATGGAAAACTTTTTAACAGACTTGCTGTCTGAAACAAATTCCACAACATTTAATAAAAATCTTAATTCAGCCAATTACAGCACAGGAAATATCAGCAGTCATTTATCAAATTTGAACAAGCATTTGTCAATGACAAATGTTTGCTTGCTGGCATTGGCATTGGTAGTGTAGGAGTTAGATGCATAATAGGAATGGCAGTGAAGTATTGAACTGAAGCCAACCCACCACCCTGCAGAGACTGACAAGCATTGGGGTGTGGCTTTGGGTCATCAGGCATAACGGCCACACCATTTCACCACACCCTACCCTGCAGACACCGACAAGTGTCATGGTGTGCCTTGGGGTCTCTGGTCCTTATGCTCACCACATTCCATAAGGAAATATGGTGAGATGGGTGCAGTATAGGAGAATGGGGTGAACTTTGGGGCCGAAGATTCCAAGGCACACCTCAATGCCTGTCACTGGCTGCAGGGTGTGGGTGGGGGTGGAATGGCATGAGCATTGTAGGTGACAATCCCAAGTTACACCCCTGATGCCTGTCAGTCTCTACAGGGTGGGGCATTATGGCTGATAACACTAACGCCCCAGACATTCATTGGTATTTTCACTCCAAATTTTCAACATGTTTTTTTTGTGACCCCCACCTCACGAAAAGTGTAAATATCAGTTTGTTAGCCAAAAGCTGATTTTGCGCAGTGACTATGCCATTTGGCACCACAGGTAAGAAAACACATTCCGAACAGGATGTGAAAAATGCCAGCTGTACTGTTCATGAGGAGGTGTAAAAAATGTCAATGTTGAAAATCTGGAGTGAAAATATAAAAAACTGGAGAAGTCGTGAGCGTACGTAGAAATTGCACAACACACACCCATAATGTAATTAGTTTGGGTATTGTTTACAGCAGATTGTCAACACAGGTGGTTTGGGACCTCCGCTCATGAACAGTGTCACTGTGATTTTCTTAATCTGTCCCAAACACTGATTTCCCACAGCAGCTATGCATTTCTGTGCAGGAAGTGCGAAAACACATTTCGGCCAGGGTGTGAAAAATGACAGCTGTAAGTTCATAAGAAGTTGTGGAAAAATGCCAGTGTAGAAAATTTGGACTGAAAATATTACAAATTCATGAACTTATGAGGGTGCATGGAAACTGCAATGCACGGTTGTAACACAGTCATTTTATGGACTTTTATCACCAAATTTTCAGCATAGCCATTTTGAGACCTCTGTCCATTATTAATGTCACTGTGATTTTCATAATCTGTCCCAAACATTGATTTCGCACACCGACAGCGCCATTGTGCGCTACATGAGCAAAAACACATTTTGGGTGAGATGTGAAAAATGACAGCTATACTGTTCATAAGGAGGTGTGGTAAAATGGCAATGTTGAAAATCTGGAGTGAAAATATTAAAAATTCTCAAAGTTACGAGTGTACGTAGGAACTGCACAATGCATGCTCATAAAACAGTAATTTTTGGGGAAATTTTTCACCAAATATTCAACATAGGATTTTGGGGGCCTACCTCATGAACTGTGACACTGTTATTTCATTACTCAGTCCCAAAAGATGTTCCGTGCAGTGACCACAAAATCACCTTTTGGGACTGAATAACAAAACGGCAGTGACTGAGTTCATGAGGTGGAAAAGAACCTATGTTGAAAATTTGGTGAAAAATTCCCAAAATGGCTAAGATACGCGCCAAAGTTGAGAAAAAAAAATTTTATACCATAATACAGCTTATCGGCATTTCTTCAGTTCGCGGTCGGCTTTGAAGAGTGCAGACATGTTCCCAATCCACCGAAGATGGTGGTGCTGAGCTCCTGAGGTAAGTATGGGGTGGAGGTGTGTGGGGAGGTGGTACGCAGAGGGTGTGTGTGTGTGTTGGGGGAGGGGCAAGACAGTTAACAAGGGAGCTTTTTTTTTACAGTTTTTTTTTTCTTTTTAGAAGACAGCGGGACTTTTGCCACGCTGGGATGGGCTCCAAGCGTGGCAGCTGGAAGTTTATTTTTATGGGGGGCAGTGGAGCCAACAGGTGATTGGGCACCCCTGTCGGCCATACGGATGTTTGCCACACTGGGGTGGGCTCCCAGAGTGTCACCTGGAAGTCTGTTTGGGGGGTCAGTGGAGCCGACGTGGGATTGGGCACCCTCATCAGCCATATGGGGTGTGGGGGGAGCACATGAGCATGCTGGGGTGGGCTCCCAGCATGTTACATAGGTGTTCATGGGGAGGGACAAACTGTCTATACAGTTCAGATGCAGTGCTGACGTGTAGGCAATTTGCATACTGCCGACGGTAGTATGCAAATTGCCTACATGTTACTACCGCTGATTGTGGCGGTGTTTTCCTCAGAACTGTATGCCACTGCATCTGAACGGCTGTCATAGACAGCTTGGACATTCATTGGCGCGGTGCAGCCATGCCTGAAAAAGGGAGTAGGGCATTGGAAGTGGAGGCACACCTATGAAAACTCGTATGGTGGCACTAAGTTTCTTGCACATGCATGCAAGCAAACATAAAAATGGATCAGAACCTGGAATTGATGACTTACCCAGTGAAATATACACAAAAATATTTTCACATTTCCTAATTAACAGTTTATTGCAGGGTTTCTCAAATGGTGAGGCTAGCCTCCAAGGGGAGGCTCCATCCTGTTCAAGGGGAGCCTCAAGCAAGCCTTAAAATGTACTACATTTAAATGTCAGGTTTTGGATGCTTTGTGATGGGATGCAGCAAACTAAAGTGAATAATGGCATGTATATTTATGTACAAAATGGGTGACCAGGAAAGTCGTACTCAACAAACACTTGTTTCTTGGTATGACGTGGGGGGAAAGCTGAATGGAGGAAGTACAGTTCTTGGAAACTGTGCAAAACAAAATGCAAAATAATACAAATGAATAGGTACAAGGTAACAACTGACACACTATACTGGCTGCAGAAAAGTACAGATGCAAAGGCTAGGTTGAGAGGTACTGGGAGCAAGAGCAGGACAAAGCAAAAAGATCCCTGAGAAGGTGTTTAAGGACAAGGTAAAACTGACAAAGAAAGCAATGTGACTCATGGAGGTATTGCAACGAGGGGTACAGTAAATAGGGTCCAAAACCCGGAAGTGTGGAGTGAGTAGGCTGACATGAGGAGGGGGTCATACAGAGGGAGAAGAGTTAAGTTCAATACAATGAGAATAAATGCAACTACTCAGACATGTCACTATATTCCTTGTCTACTGTGCAAAGTACAATAAGTGTTCTAACTATGGGGAGGCCCAAAATTATTTCTGTATTGGGGCTCAAGATCTTTCCAAAGCTTGGGGAGGTTCACTATGGCAAAGTATGAGAACTGTTGGTTTATTGCATACTGACCAATGGCCAGACAGCATGTATAAAGGCTTATTAATTTTATTTTATAAATCAGGAGATAAGTAAATATTATCAAACTGGAGGCCCATTACACTTTTAAACACTGACTTTAAAATCTTAACAAAACTGCTTAGCAAATGACTAGTATCACTAATGGATTACATAATTCACCCCACACAAATATGTGCTATACCAGGTAGGAAGATCACAGACATAATGATTTTGCTAAAGGAAATCTTGGAAAAAGGGAATGAAGAAGTATCAGGATTTATGCTTAGCCTAGATCAAATCTAAAGCGTTTGACAGGGTATCGCACCTATATTTATGGAAGTATATGCAAAAATATGGGATACCAGAAACTTTTATTAAATGGGTAAAATTGTGCTACAAATATGCAAGGATATCTCCGTATATTAATGGGTGGATTGGGCAGGAGTGTTCAGTGTATAAAGTATGGCAATGGTGCCCCTTGAGCTCCATTCTTTATATTTTAATGTTATATCCCTTACTAGATAAAATTAATGCTTCAAAGAACATAACTGGACTTTCAGTATCTAGCAAAGATACAGAAATTAAAACAGTGGCATATGCTGATGATGTGTGTTTAATAATAGCAGATTTACAGTCAGGATCACATGCGGAAAACATATTACAAGAATTTACATCCAGCACACGTTACATAGAAACATAGAAGATGATGACAGATAGGGACTGCAAGGCCCATCCAGTCTGCACATTTTTTTTTACCTTATAAATGTGCCATAGGCCTTTACTCTGTCGATGGCCTATCTATTCATACTCACCTGTATTGCTCCCTTATGCCTATCCCATGCCTCTTTGAAGCTCTGCACTGTAGTCATATCCACCATTTCCTGAGGTAGGCCGCTCCATGCATCCACCACCTTTCTGTGAAAAAGAACTTCCTCACATTACCCCTTAATTGGCCTCCCTCTAATCTCATGCTGAGCCCTCTTGTCCTGCTATTTTCTTATATTGAAACATGTTAGACTCTTTCACCTTGTTAATGCCCTTAAGATATTTGAATGTTTCAGTCATATCACCTCTCTCCCTCCATTTCTCTAGGGTATACATATTGAGCTCTGTTATTCTGTCCTCATATGTTTTCTGATGCAGTCCCTGCACATTTTGGTTGCCCTTCTCTGGATTGTCTTCATTTTGTTAATGTCCTTGTGCAGGTGCGGCCTCCAGCACTGCACACAGTACTCCAGATGGGGCCCAACCAGTGTCTTGTAAAGTGGGATTATTAGCTCCCTCTTACAACTTGTGATACCCCTACTAATACACCCCAACCTCCCTCTAGCCTTACTTACTGCTTTAATGGTATGCTTGGATGATTTCAGGTCATCTGTGATGATGATGTAACCAAGTCTCTTTCTTCTCTTGTGATTGCCACCAACTCCCCTCCCAACCTATAAGTAGCTTCAGAGTTTCTCTTCCCTATGTACATGATCTTGCACTTCTTTGTGTTAAGCCCCAGTTGCCACTCTTCTGACTATTTTGCCAGTTTTTTCAGATCTCCTGTCATTCTGCCCACCCTATCTGGATCAACAATTGATTTCAATAAAAGTCCATGCATACATATAGGATCTGCCAACCTGGAGATTACAGAAGCTATAGGAATACCTGTCAGTACTGGACGAAGTAAAATTTTAGGTATTATTTTGGTAAAGGAGACATGGCCTTTCAACTGGGAAAAACAACTTCAAATTACACAAACTCGTGTCATGTGGAATAAGTGGCACATGCATAAGCTGAAGAGAATTTATATGGTCAAGACTTACCTTCTGACTTTGTTCCTTCATCTAAGCTCAATCTATCCCCAACCCAAGCTACTGGAAACAACATTATACAGTTGTTTTTTCCAGTACATTTGGGGTAGCAGATTAAACCACACTAAAAAAAGCATTTGTCAATGCCGAATGTTGGCTTGCTGCCATTGGCAGTGCAGGAGTTAGAGAGATGCATCATAGGAATGGCAGTCAAGTATTGAACTGATGCCAACCCACCCCCACCCTGGAAACAGTGACAGGCATTAGGATGTCCCTTTGGGTGTTTGATAGTGCAGTGCGGGAGAACATGTTTGGCAGGATGTGAAAATGACAGCTGCACAGTTCATAGAGATGTAAAAAAATGCCAGTGTTGAAAATGTGGCATGTAAATATACAAATTTGCGAAGTTACAAAGGTGCGTGGGGAAATATGCAACGCACGCTTGCAACACTGCCATTTTATGGATGTTAGTCACCAAATTTTCAACATAGGCATTTTAGCACCTCTGCTCATGTACAGTGTCACTGTTATTTCTTCAAAATGTCCCAAGAAGTGATTTTGCATAGCGACCACGTTATTCTGCGCCGGAAGTGTGAAAACACATTTTGGGCAGGATATGTGAAATGACGGCTGTACTGTTCGTCGAGAGGTGTGGAAAAATGGCAGTGGTGAAAATCCAGAGTGAAAATATCACAAATGCACGACAGTACAAGCGTGCGTGCGGTAATCTGCCAACGCACGCTCGTAACACAATCATTTTATGGAATATCATCACCAGATTTTCAACATAGGCATTTTAGGACCTCTGCTCATGAACTGTGTCACTGTCATTTTCATAATCTGGCCCAAACACTGATTTCCCACAGCGACTGCGCTATTGTGCACCGGACATGCGGAAACATATTCCGGGCAGGATGTTGAAAATGACAGCTGTACTGTTCACAAGGAAGTGTACAAAAATGACAATGCTGAAAATCCAGCGTTAAAATATTGCGAAAGTGCGAAGTTACGAGTCTGCGTAGCAACTGCGCAACGCGCGCTCATAAAACAGGCATTTGTTGGATTTTTTCCCACCAAATTTGGAACACAGGCTTTTTGAGAGGCCACCTCATGAATACTGACACTGTCATTTCGTTAATGGGTCCCAAAAGGTGATTTTGCTCAGTGACTGTGAAATCACCTTTCAAGGCTGATTAACACCATGACAGTGATAGAATTCATGAGGAGGGGCCCCAAAAACCCCACGTTGAAAATTTGGTGCCAAAATTCCAAGAAATGCCCGAGATATGCAGCAAAGTTGGAAAAACCCTATTCATTCCATTATACAGCTTACCAGCATTTCCTCAGTTCGCGTCAGCTTTGAAAGTCGCGGACGTGTTCCTGGTCACGAAGATCGTCGCGCCAGACTCCGGAGGTAAGTATGGGGTGAGGGGTGAGGGAGGCAGGAGTGCGCAGTGGGTGGAGTGCGGGTGGGGGCATCGAGACTACGAGGCGGTTTTCGTTTTACAGGGTGAAAAAATGGAAAACCATCGGCGGACAGTTTTGTTTTCCAGGGCATTTGGCATGCTGGAGTGGGCTCCCAGTGTGCCACCTAACTGTTTTGGGGGGTGTCAGTAGCCGACAGGGATTGGGCACCTCGTCGCACACACCACAATGGGAAGTAATGCCGATGGGGATTGGGCATCCCGTCGGCAAACAAAAGCGGGGGCGGGCCAAGGATTAGGCACCCCCTCAGCATTCAACAATTGGGGTGATGCCGACGGCGGTGGGCTCCCCATCGGCACAAAGATGGGGGCAGCGAGGCGAGGGGATTGGCACCTTCCTCGGCATTCAGCATTTGGGGGCATGCTGACGGGGAGGCTCCCGTTGGTACAAAGACAGCAGGGGTTTCCAAAGGGGATTGGGCACCCCGATGTCGGCAGACGTGAGGCGTCGCCTGCGCCGACCATGCTCATAATGGTGGCAAGCATGGCAAGCAAAGGACCGCTGCATATGAAGAGCTTTGCTCGGATTGCAGCGGACCTTTGCTTAGATGTCCTCACCCCATTATGTATGCATGGTGTGGCGCCGGCATGCAGGCTGATTGGGGAATGAGGGACGCACCTACTGATGCGTGCCCTGCATTCGCCCAACAGCGGCAGCGCCCCCAAATCCGCACTACTGCAAGAAAAAGGAATCACTTAGAGGTTGCAAAAGGTGGCCTCAGTATGATAAACCTGATAGTTTCTTCTTCTGTATATTTCTTTATTCTAATCTAAACCCACTAGTGACACATTCTACATCTATCTGGACCCCATAGGTACCAGATCACATAGGCCCCTGGTTGCAGAATTGGAATATGCTACACCAGTCCCAAAGCAGAGACCACTTTTGAGGTTACCAGTATATTTCCAGAATTGCTATGGAACATTAAAACTATGGCTGGTTTCTAAGCATCAAATATTTACACTCACCAGAAAGGAATTTTATCATAAAACCATGACAAAATATTTCCAGAAAGCACCCTCTTTAGGGGTTAGAACACAACATGAACTGAAACAAATTGGTCACATGTTAACTAATCTACAGATTCCAAAGAAAATGTGGGATGTCCTTTGGTTAGGAAAAGGAAAACAACATTAAAAATATTTTAAAGCTGGAGCAAGACACTGCCCATGGACCTCATGCCATAATGTTTTAAAAACAATGGAGCATCTCTACTTTGAATGTCCTTATATTAAAACATTCTGGTCTTTTATGAATCAGAGGTGGAAGCATTCCCCTTTCAGAACCCTTTCCCCAGAGACATTATTTTTAGGAATATTACCTCCACAGTGGAAGAAATATGATAAGAGTACTATGCACTTAATCTTGCTCTGTTTTAAATATTATATTTGGCAGATCAGATGTCAAGCTGACTTTACAATAAATAGAAATTTCACAAAAACAGTTGTTCTGCTCTATTCAGCATACTATTAAAGAAATTCAGAACATAGAGAAAAGGGTATACCCCCCAAGTGTATGTAGGATGTTGGAAAGAAACACAGTGGATAGATAATGTGGATAACAATTAAACATAAAGGGGAGAAATCATATTTTCAAATAAAAATAAGCCACAGTAAGAAATGGGTTAAATATGTACTATTTTATCCCCTTTTTTGGTTTCCATTCCTGTGATGAGAAATTTTGTTTTGTCATGCAATCTAAAAGTTTTCACAGTGTTTACACACACTGCAGGTCATCAGGGCACCGGCATTAGGATACTGAGTCAGTGATGCTCCGAATGTCAGGTTCGCTGCCCTCCCGAGTCCGTTCCCCGAATTAGTGTTTATAGTAAAGGAGTATGGGGCACAGCTACCATGAGAGGAGTGCAGGGGGCACGGCCCCCTGTAAAAAGAGGGGTCTGTTATGAAGACATTTGGTGCTGCTGTGACTCAGCAACCTAACGGCACTATGCAAGGGTAGAACTGTTTATACACTACCTTGATGGATTGTATATTTATCCTGGAAGGGTGATTGAACCCAGACAATGGTTGTAATTTCTGTTTGCTTATTACTTACTTTTACTTTTATGTCCCCAGTAGACAGCATTGTATTAGTTTATATGATTTTTTTTGGGATGTAATTATTGTTTGTATTTACTTAATAAAAAATGCCCCTACTCTTAGCACTAGGGGGCAACACTGTCTCCTGATCCAAGATGAAGGATTCTTCGATGGAGGGAGCTCAGCCTGCTCCTGATAGGGGCAGAGGGTTTTCCTCCCTACCTCTGTTGTGTTGCCTGCTGGTGGCAACCTGACTACTACCTGTATGGACTTTTGGAATGTTGGTGTTGAAGCTGCGAGTACATACTCTGGGATTTCTGATCTGTGTCTACTCCACTCCATTTGGATTCTACATTTTATGAAGCTGACTTACAGCTGCAGGATGCATAACAATCAAAGAAAGATCATTTGTTACACCTGATTTCTGAGGAAGAGGTTCCCTATCTTTATGAAAAGGGGAAGCTGCTATTGTTACACCATGAATCAGGTACAGGGTCTAGTGGGCCCTCTCAGTTTGACACTCCTATTAGCCCTGATACTGTTACTGATGCACCAGCATCAGAGATGCCGCTGTCTGCCTCTGTTGCTCTTTCTATTTCCCAAACTATCATTTCTTCCTTCTGGAGTTCTCTTACTGCAGTGGGTGAAACTCAGACTGTTCCTAATGCCGCTCCTATTTTACATGAATTACCTGCCATTTAACCAACTGTCTTACTTGCCGGTTCCCTTGCTGAGTGTCAGGAGCCCTCTGCTACACTAAGTTCTGATCAAAGTCACTCTTGCAGTTTGCAATCTGCAGTTCTCCCCGATGTTCAGTCTGCCTTTTTACTTAAAGTTCTTACTATTTCCAAGGCGATTTTAAGGGGTGAATCACTGAGACCGTGAAACAACAGGTGCAGAGATGGGGTATGGATCCCCCCCGAAGGACTGGTTTCCCGGCAAAGACACTGAATATGGCTTGTTGGCCACATAACAATTGGTCAGTGGCATCTTTAAACACTGGTGTTGCCCCAGTCTACCCCATTTGTAGCTGACCCACCTGATTTTCAGGGTGCTACATTTTTGGAAGTTGCACCTTCTTTGTCAACTGGAGAATTGCAAGAAGTCCTCTCTGGCAACTGGAAAATTGCAAACTGTCCCCTCACTGCTTCCTGATATGGGTATGGAATCCTCCCCCATGTTGCCTCTGTATTTCCCGAGTTGGATCTGCACTGCTGATATACCAAGTTTACAAGGGGATGTTTCTGTCTCCTCTCCCTTACACTGGCAGAATATGGATTTCTCTGCAGAGGACTTAGTGGGGCTATCACAGATGGAGACACTCATCCCATGTACTCTGATAGGATGTGTTCAGCTGGTCTTTGATACAGTGAGACCTTCTTCCTCAGTGACCTTGGTTTCTGCCCTGTCTTCTCTTCAGGCTGCTTTACTGGAGGCTTCATTCCTATTGTCCTGGATGGACAAGGTTGAGCAGGATATCAGCCGTACTATTGCCCATCCACCTCCCCTTGCACAAGTCACTGCTCAGCAGGACTCAGCGTCAAAATGGTCCCAGTTTCGGAGGTCAGACACTTTTGCTCATTCTCCTGTTCCAGCACAGAAGAGTAATGTAGTTGACCTGCTGTGTAAAGGTGGACTTGACCTCCCTCCTGACAGAGCATATTTGGGGGGGGTCTCTTCTGAAGGATTCTCTTCACTATCTACCTAGTGAGCTATATACTTTGATCCATTCACCCAATGAAGGTTATTTTGACCTGAGCTTTAAAACTGCAGCTAACCTGGACAGATTTGAGGCTTCCTACAATCCTTTGCGGCACAGTCTCCTGTGGCTTCCATTCCAGGCTGTTCCTCTTACCAGACCATCTCTCCGGACAGTTACTGTTATTTTGAAAAACAAGGAGGTGAATGTCAATGCCATCAGATATTGGCTGTCTCAATGTTTGTGAGGTGAAGGGGGAACCAGAGCTGAGCCAATCATTGACTCTGAACTTTTCTGGACTGGAAACTGGAAATTTAAAGTACAACTCTGACATACTGATTCTGGTCTGCAACATCTCCCCGGTGTCTTTTTCCTCAGCAGGAATACAGCACAATGTTTTTTACCTATCTTTTTTTTTTCATTTTTCTCAGTACTTCGCCATAGTGCTTAGCTATCCACCTTAGCCCACTAAAATCCATACCCCACCACCCTCCTATTGCTCGCCACCCCCCCGACTGCCTAGCCCACACTACTTCTCGGCTCTCTCCTGCCTCGCTAAAAAAATGCTTTGGCTTAGTCCCCACCACCTGTTCCTGCTCACCCTCCTTTCCCTTTATGCCAACTCCTCCGCCTACCCTACCCCTCCACCTACTCTCACCTTTCTATACTACTACCCAAACATTGTACCATGGCTTTTACCTGAAGTCTTAAACATCACCCAATTAATACCTGGGTAAAGAGCCATATTTCTAATTGGAAACTGCCACATCATTATAACTCACTAACAATCACCCTCTACTGGGAATCCAGAAGACAATCCAAGCATCTTAAAAAGTACAAGCAGAAACTCACTCCAACCTATTATGAACTACGAATGGCATCGTTGAAACTCCTGCTCCTCCTACTTTTAATATCTGGTGGGATACACCCAAACCCTGGTCCTGTTGCACTGAAGCCGACAAAAACAGGGAAAGTTGGTAGTGGTCTCTCCATTATCACTCTAAATATCTGCAGCCTCCTTCCCAAATTGGCATCTCTTCAAACTCTCGCTGGACAAAAAAACCCTGATATACTAGCCATTGTGGAAACCTGGCTATCTCCCAGCACCCCGGATCATGCGGTCTCGCTTGAAGGCTACAATCTTTTCAGACTCGACCGGGCAAGCAAGAAAGGTGGGGGCTGTGCTATCTACATAAAGGACAACCTCTCCTGTCAACACGGCAGCTTCACTCCCACAAATACGCAGATGCAACTCCTCCCTATCAAACTGCTTCTTGGTGCACAAAACAAAGTTCTCACAGTGGCCGCAGTCTATATCCCTCCAAAAGACCACCGTGCCAGTATTAAGTCTGTACTTGATTTTGTTAGTCTGCAGCCCTCTGAAAATGAGCCTCCTCCTCGGGATTTCAACATAAACTGGCTCGCTCTGACACTGGCTCTTACAAAGATGACATCCTAGCAGCAAACCTGACTCAGATGGTAACCTCCCCACCCAGAAAAATTACAAAACTGGTACAAGCACCCTTATTGACTGGGTTCTCACAAATCACCCTGACCGGATAAAAACATTAAAGTCCTCCTGACTCCTCAGTGACCACCTCCCAGTGTCCTGTACCTGGTCTAATAAATTTCTCAAGCCACCACCCAAAGTTATAACAAGCAGAGTATTGCCTTATGGGAATCTTATCAAGTTGAAAACCCATCTCCTACAACAGGACTGGACGCCAATCCTTGAATCAACTGATATTAATACCGCACTAGAATACTTCTTTAAATCTTTCAACTCTGCATGCGACTTATACGCCCCAGTAAAAAAACGTAAAATCAAAGCGCTATCAAATCCATGGATTACTGCCAAACTACTTGTCGAGCTCAAGATTCGGGACCTCCTCTGGGCAGTTGCCAGAGACACAGGCTCACCTCATGATACCCTAAAATACAAGCAGGCATGAAATAGATGTACCTCACAAATTAGGCAAATGAAGAGCGCCTATTTCAAAAATGCCCTTGAATCCACCTGGGGTGATGGAAGAGCTTTTTGGGACAACATCCGAAACATAATGGGTAAACAATCAAAATCGTCACCTACCATTATGAAAGTTGATGGATCCATCACTCTTGACCCAAAGTCTATTGCAGATGCGCTTAATAAGACATTCACAGACCTTAGTGGGGTCCTCCCCCCAGATTTCTTCTCGGACTTACCTGTGCCTAGCCTAGTATCACAAAACACCCTCGTGACAAACCACAATTTTACTTAAGAAAATCAAAGTGCCGCGAAGCACACAAGTACATAAGAAAGGCCTGCTCCAAATCCAGAACAAGTAGTGACACGCTAGATCTAAAAATCCTGTCTCTCACCCTGGATGAAGTAATTCACCCCCTTGCAAAAATTCTTAATCTGTCACTTTGCCAAAGTCAATTTCCCAACAAATGGAAATCTGCCATAGTTACGCCAGTGCACAAAGGGGGGGACAAAACCTCAACAGGAAACTATCGACCAATATCAATACTCCCTCCCCTGTCCAAAGCACTTGAACGAATAGTGGCAGACCAACTCTCTGATTACCTGGACAAATACAATCTACTCTGTAATCAACAGCACGGCTTTAGGAAAGGACATAGTACAACAACAGCCTTACTTGATTTCTCTGGAGAAGTCCACTCAGCCCTGGACAAAGGGTGCCAAACAGGTGCAGTCTTTATCGATCTTACAAAAGCTTTTGACACAGTCCATCATGGCCTACTTACCTCCCTGCTTTCTAGCCTAGGCCTGGCCGAAGGTCCTTGTGCTTGGGTAAAAAGTTACCTGTCCAATCGGTCACAGGCTGTAAAAATCTCTAATGAACTCTCTGACTTCAAACCAGTTCTCTCGGTGTACCACAGGGATCAATTCTTGGACCGCCTCTTTAGCCTGTTCCTTAACTCCTCCCAGATATCTGCCAGGAGAAAATAATCTTATCGCTGGTGATGCTGTAATTCACTCTTCCCACAAGGATCCAAACTCCCTATGAAAAGCCTGCAACTTGCTTTCTCTAGTGTTGAAAGGTGGTTCCTGGATAGTAAACTTGTGCTAAACCACAATAAAACAAAAGCCATGCTCTTCTCCAATCACCAAAACAAAAATAGGCATACTCCACTCACCATACAAACCTCTGCGGGAATTACACTGGACCAAGTAAATACTTTCAAATACCTTGGCATCACTTTTGACCAAGGGCTCACCTTTGCAACCCACATTGACAACACTGCAAAAACAGTGAACCAACACCTTGGAATACTATTCCGTAACCGTCAATTTCTAAATCAAGCGGCATTGAGAATAGCTATACAGAGTTCCATAATCTCAATCATTGACTATGGCCTTATTATTTATGGCTCAGCTACCTCCACTGCTCTAAGGCGTATCTCAATCACTCTAAATAAGGCCTGCCAGCTCCTCATGGGGGCTCAAAGACTGACTCACACGTGTGATCTGTACTATGAATCAGGCTGGTTGAACCTATCAAATCGTCTTATTTATCTCACCTGCACAATGGCAAAAAAATCTATCTTGGGACTGACTCCATTATGTATTCAAAACCAACTCCGACTGAATCCTGGCTCACGACCCTCCACCAGATCTGAATGCCAACCTTTCCTGGTTCCAAGATGCTGGACAGCACAGGGACAAAGATCTTTCGCATACAGGGCCCCGACATGGTTCAATGCGCTTAGTCCACCTACTCTATCCTCAACCTCGCTTGAAGCTTTCAAATCCATGCTCTATGTCCACCTCACCACCACTAGCAACTGTGATTGCGCTAGATAAAGACTACTACTCCTCATGTCCATTCTCACATCTGAGGCCTC
Organism: Neoceratodus forsteri; assembly: GCA_016271365.2. Classification (NCBI taxonomy): domain Eukaryota; kingdom Metazoa; phylum Chordata; order Ceratodontiformes; family Ceratodontidae; genus Neoceratodus; species Neoceratodus forsteri. Next base: position 541,902,198 of record CM028134.1, on the reverse strand, counting down.
TTCCTCCCTGACTAATGAACCCTCTGGTACCTCTACTACTTCCTGTCTCCCACCCAAACTCACTCCCCCCTTTTTTCCTGTCCCCTCTCACTTACTCTCCTGCTCACCACCTTTCCCTCCTCTCTAGCCTCCTTTTGGCGCCTAATGATCACCCTCTCCTGGAAGTTTCCTTAACCTCGAAATTGTCTACTCGCTTGAACCTGTTATAGCTTGTTTTTCTATGAAACTTAAAAACGTTACTGCCTTAAACTGTTAATAGCAAATTTATGATGTAACTTTCCTGTCTGGTTTTACCTGTAATGTGTATCGTGCTTTGTTAAATGTTCTTTGTGACGTGGAACCTTTGTAAAAGAGCCCTGGCTCAAAGGTATTAATTCCTAGACTAATAAACTAAACTAAACTAAACCTGGCCAACCAAAGATTTGCTTTAAATGTGGGTCCATGGCCCACCTCAGCAATGGATGCGATAAGGTTCACTGCTACTTATGTCTCTCCTTTGGCCATGTCAGTGCACAGGGTACCAATCAGTTCTGTTGCAGTCTTTGTGAAGAGAGTGGGCACTCTTACCAGTCTTACCCTTGGGCATCCCATAACAGTGATGATCGCCCTTCTGAAGAGCCCTTAATAGACAATGCACAGCAATCTGTACAACGAAGACATCACAGGAAGGCTGCCAAGGTCCTGGCTCACTCCAAGGAATTACATTCTTATATTCCACCCGAAGAAGACCTGCCAACCCCTGACAGGCTGCCTGCTCCAGAACCACCTCCTTGTCCCCCTCCTTCACACAAATAGCTGTTTCAGCTTTTTCCCCCACATTTTGAAAATCTAATTTCGCATCCAGTATCATCTGCCTTATACCTGTCTTTTGGGTAGCCAGGTAGATCCATCCCTTTTCTTTCCCTGTATAATATCTATATACTAAAACAATATCAGACCATTTAAACTTATTCCCTAATAAGCCCCTACAGATAGTATACACTGCTATTTTAAGAGTGACTAGATTTTCGTTCTTTGTTTTAGGGATTCCTCTGAAAAAAAACTGTAAGATTTATTAATCCCTTTCTAATTCTTTCCTCTCTTATCGCTGGGTCTGTTGCCTGGGAGATTAACTTTACACCCCCTTCCGTATCCTTTACATGATTTTTCCTTTCTTTACCAATTACTGAATAACTGTTTAGCGGCATTTCTCTTTCTGCCTCTTTCTGTTTAATTTCCTCTGATTCTCTAATTTCTCCTAAATCAGAGGACATATATAGGGGTTAGTATTCCATCCTTTCCTTCTAGATATACCTTCTTCTTTCCTTCCCCTTGTCTAATATTTGTATTTAAAGCTTTCTGACAGTAGGTACCCTATTTCCCTCTTTTCTTTATTCACCTTTCCTTTCCTTTTTTTCCCCATCTCTTTGTTGCATTGTTGTATTGTGTTATTTTGTACTTTTGATTGGTTTACTAGTTCTCGTAGTTCCATTTCTTCCTTCCTTTCAACTTCTTCTGTTATATCTTTTATCCATGGTAAAAATGGTCACAGGCCACAAAAGTGAACCCCTCCCCATGCAGTCTCACACAGAACTGCGTGGGAAGGGGGTTCACTTTTGTGGCCTGTGACAGTTTTTACCATGGATGCTTCACCTTTTTTGGATTATTAAAGAACCTCTTCACGAATCTTTGTTCTTGTCCAGTTCATCTTATGATGGTGATTCGGTCTTCTTTTGAAGTCAGTGGAGTTCATGTTGCCGACTCCTTGTTGTGAGTACTGTTTCACTTTTGTTGGCACCAGCCCTTCACATTGCAGTCGCCTTGTTCTTGCATGTAATAAATTTAACTTAGCTTTTCAGCTCTTAGCTTAGCTTTTAGCTGTGGCAGCAAACAGTAGACAAAAAGGAGGTCACCACAAATTTCCAGCTCAAAATACGGCTTTAAATCCTCAAATCCTTTCACCAAGCAACTCCTTTTAATGGGGCAGGCTGGCAATTCAATTTGTCCAGTACTGCAACATTCTCCCATTCCCATTTCAGCCTTTCTGAAGGGTCTCTGCTTCAATCCACTCTGGTCCGTACTATACAGAAAGACAACGGGAGATAGCCGTATGATGGGGGACTGCAATAAGGTGTACTGGAAAGGAAACAAATGTTCTAGACAATGATGACTTACCTTTTATAAAAATAAAACTGGCATTGTCTCCCTGCTTCTCTCCCTTACTCCACAAGGGAAGAGAGCACATAGCGTTAAGCCAACTCCTTCAGCCGTCCCCACTGCATGCACAGTCAGGGCAGCTCCAAGTGGAAGTTATTTGGAGATGGTGGCTTACATTCGCTGAACTTTGAAATAACACCTGGAAAGGGCTCAATGAAGTGATTATGGTGCAACATTTTTGGGATAGAGGTGACTTAGCCAGGTATTGCCCAGCCTGACCAGTCTCTCATACATTCATATTTAGCTGATGGCAGAACACCCATGAAAATGTGGGATGCCTCTGGCTGAGCTGTCATGGTAGGCTTAGTGTAAATGCAAAACATAAATTTGTGATAGATTTTGTCCCCAACCTGGGTATGAGCTAGCTTTAGAAACAATGTCCCATTTTTTCTTGATTACCTTTACGTTATTTTTTTTTTGGGATGTTTTGGCAGTTCACCGGTGTGATCCTCACTGGTTGTCCCTAACTTATCCTTCCATAATTCTTGGCATTTTACCTCATTCCAGGCAATATGATAAAAGCAGTATTAGATGACTGCGCCCACTAGTCCCTACTTGACCCACTCAGCCAGTGTATCCCCCGCTCACTGGCTCCTATTCTCCTGCTCCCTACCTCCTACTTTGATGTCCTCCTTTATCCCTGGCCTACGTAGTTTACTGGCACTTCCTCCATATCCCCCTTTTCTTCCTGGCCCACCTCCTGCTCTTCTTGATGCTCCCCTATCTCCTATCCCCTTCCCCCTTACTGACATCTCTTCTATGCCCCTCTTTTTCTTCCTGGCATACCTCCTGGCCCTCCTGATGCTCCCCTGTCTCTAACCCTCCCATTCCCCCTCCATCCCCCCCAGCATCTCCTCTATTTAACCTCTTTTCCTTGCTATAGCCCTTACCCTGACAAAGTCTACTCTACTGGACTGCATCCTGCTTTATACTGTGCTATTTTGTACCCTCTGTCTAGATGATGTCTTTTACCATTCTTGTATTGCCCACTCTCTCCCCCCCAGCATTCACACCATGCTGATGTTACCCCTGTTTCACCCTTAAGCTTGACAATGTCTGCTATTGTTTGACTACAATATTTCTGAATGTCTCTGATGTTAGTGTTCGAATTATTATAATTTCTGTTGTTCTACCAAATGTAGCTTCATCACTTGTTATAACACTACTTTTACAAATTGTTAATTATCCTGATCACTTGTTATAATTGCTCTTCTTGCCTATTGTATGTCTATTTTCCATCTGCTCACTTAGTTTGCTATAAGTATCTCTTCTTGCCAATTGCTACTCTGTACCCTACCCTGCTGTTAACATTTTTGATGTGGAACCTTTGTAAAATAACCCATAGTTCAAAGGTATTTGTAATTATAGTTATAAATAAATAAATAGGGTTCTTTAACCTTAGATATTGGCTCATATTGTTGTAGTATTATTTATTTTCATGTTTAGCTTGTCTAGCTTAAGCAATGACTGATTGCATTATGCACCTTGTGTGTTTTCTTTTGTTCCCCAGTGCCTCGATCTGGTGCTTACATAGCTGATAATTTCCCCATAAGTTTTTAAATACCCAAACTGAGTATTTTCCAAAGCTTGCTTAATTTCTTCCATAGACATGTCAAGCACTGCAGATGACACCTCCTGGCCTAAGGTTTGGTCATTTACTCAGTGGAAGAGATGGAAAGAGATGTATAATTTGCTGGTATTCATTGATGGTAAGCTGGGCTGTTCTATCTGCTGTCAGACTAAAGTATTTGCTGACAAAAGCCAAGGTGTCTAACTTTCATCAGAGTGGTGCAATAATCTAGTGGAAGCAAAGAAAGTCAGAAAGCTAAAGGACACAATTTACAAACATAGAGATTTACAAGCACATAAGATGTCAACAAAATGCTTGGAAGCATGAACAAGTTCCAGATAGTAAGCATGCATTATAGATATCCAGTCAAAACAATTCAGTGAAACTATACACATTTTTCAAACAGCTTGTGCCGTTGCCAAATGTAATATTCTCTTCGCCAAACAGCCTTATCTTGTGAAACTACAGCAACTAAATGGAGTCAACATGGGCAACGTTCATCATTCAAACCACAGCTGAGCAACCATTCTCCAGCATATTGCTTACTACATGAAAAACCTGTTGCACAGCCATCACAAAATGGGAACCATATGTGGCTATCATGCTGGATGAAGCCACACTGTTCAATGTAAGCATGGTTGTGCTATATCTTCACTGCAGTCTTGAAGATGATCCTCAAACCTTTGGCGTGTAAAACATTTTCCTGGGACTCTTAGAAGTAAAAGAAGGTATGAATACCAAAGGCATAATTAGCCTTGTGGAGGAGGAGCTAAGTCAAGCAGAATTCAAAGAAGATTGGCTGCAAATGAAATTGATAGCAATATGCAAAGATGGAGCATCAGGGATGACAGGGCACAACAGTGGATTAGCTGCACAGTTTAAGGAAAAGTATGGCAAGTAAGTTTATTCACTTTGTTACCTGGCCCATTACCTTGAGCTTGCCGTCAATGATGCATTGAAGTCTGTGACATCTGCTAACTATTTCCAGGCATTCATGTCAAAGCCATTCACTCTGTACAGTCAGTCACCTAAGAATCAAAGCCAGCTTAATCAGGCTGCTAAAAAGACTGAAACTCTGCTTCTCTGTATCAGTCCTGCCGTCAGCTTAAGATGGGTCTCAAGCAGTTTTCAGTCTATATAAACTGGCTGAGCAGACTTTCCTGCCCTATGCAAACACTTCAGTAATGCTTCAAAAGATGGGATATGTTCTTACAGAGAGAGAATGAAGTATGAAGGACTTTACACCAGTCTTGCTTCTGTGTCATTTGTAAAAAGCTTGGCTGTGATGAAAGATGCACTTCGCAAACTACATTATCTGTCACTAGTCCTGCAAAGAAATGACACCAATATCAATGAGGCCTTCATAGCTATTCAGAAAATGGTTTCTATTCTCAGAGCCATGAAGAATGAAGGTGGAGAGTCATTCCAAAAAGCAGCAAGCCATATAGAGGTAACCAACCAGGAGCCACAGTTCAAGGGGGTAACACTGCAGTTAGGAAAAGGTGGAATCAACTTTGACCAACTGCTTCAAGCATTGATTGGTGCAGTCCAGAGGTGAGTACCCGACTCTTGCTTAATGAAAGACATTAGCATCCTTGATTCCAAAACATGGCCTGACGGTGATGATTGTGTGCTTTTTTGGCGAAGATAGCGTTGTTTGGCTCAGTAAGAAGCTTGGCCTTTCATCAAGAGCTGTTATTGAGCAATTTAGAAGTTTCAGACTTGATGGCAAGGAGCCAAATGATAAATTGTATCAATTAAAGACAGCAGCGAGAACATACTCAGCATCGTCCACTGAATGTGTATGAGGGTTCTTACTCATGAACCTAATTGCCACAAAATGCAGAAATAGTCTGAAGCAATCATCATCAGTCTCGGACCTAATGTTCTTCCAGCTGAACAGTTCATCTCTGGAAGACTTCAGTCCATTCCCCTTCATTCAGTCTTGGCTTGCACAAGGCAAATGGTTGTCCTCTTCCAGAAGCCTGGTCAAGATCCTTATGTCTTAACTGTGCCATTCAAAAAAACTAATTCATAAGTTTACTTGCCAGTGCTAAGAATGCACTCTTTATAGTATTTTCAGTTGTATTACTTGCCAGTGCTGAAAATGTAATTTGTATAGTATTTTCAGTTATATTAGAAATATTAAATGGATTAGAATTTCAAACCTCAATTCTTGCTTAAATATAGGGGAAGGCATACTAGAAATGGGGTTGGTTGAGCTTAAAACAGAAACGTGGGCTTGTATTCTAAAAGAGATTTTATCTTTTCAGTATGGACCCCCCTATTTTTTTCATCATAATTCGAGCACGGGGGGGTAGGACACAATTGTATACCTGAGAAGCAGTTTAGCAGAGGCTGTACTGGAGGGAGAACTATTACCTAAGATAAGGTTTTACCATAAGGAGTCTTAACTAAAAGCTAGTTGCCTGGAACTCAGTTTGCACCGAGGGACAGTGAATCTGGTATCAGAATGGGAGCAAAGACAGTGTGCTGTCATAGCATTCTGGTAATTTGCTCTTCATTTGAAAGACTACTGCTACACATATTGGTCCTAACAGGTTGAGAGATATGCTGATATCATAGGACACTGAAGACCTATCCACAGAGCAGGGACAGTATAGGAGGGCACAGTGCAAGCTGTACTCTAGGGTGTTGATTTACTTGGTTTACCACACTACAGATGTGGGGCAGAGTGTGTTCAGCCCGTTGAACTGCAGTAAACCCAATACAGCAAATGCCGTGTCTTATTGTACTTGCAAAATGGATTTTAATGACAGTTTGTAAAAAAGGGAATTTTTTCAGCTTTTAAAATATAGAAAATTTATTAAAAATGTTTTAAAATAAGACTAAATAGTCCCGCTGCCTGTTGATGGCACTAAAGGGCACTAATATGGCATGGTTGTGCCTGTGATTGAAAGTGTTTTTTTTTCAGTTACTGCTGTCTTGTTTGTATTAAAAAATAGCATTTTAAAATAAAAACATTTTATTTTTATTTTTTCTTCCTCTGTTTTTGTGTTTTTGTTTTATAGCGGAAACCTACAAGAGATTACTGAAACAAGTGAGTGAATGAGTGAGGCTGTGGGGGTGCTGTTGGGAGCTAGTAGCAGGACATGCAGGTAGTCTTCTGGGAGTTGGTGCTTGGAGTAGAGACAGGCCAGTAATGAATGCCATGAAAATTTACCTATGGAAACACAAAACGTATAGGAGTGGTAGTAAAAATGATATGTAACATGATCACAGTTGCAGTTTCTGAGCCAAAAGAATGTTAGCGAGTAAGGTAGTAAGCATGTAGGTTTGTGAGTGAGTGTGGAAGGAAACAAGCTAGCAGAGAAACAGAATTGGGAACTGGCGTGCTGATATTAGGGATTAAAAGAAGAAACAGAAAAATAAAAAAAAGTGTGTTCCTGGTGCCTTATTTGTCTGGGCAAATGCTACTGTTTTTCTTTTCTTGGTGTAGTATGGAAAAATTCTAAAGGGTTGCACAATAATTTCTTTGATGTTCTGTGTACTGGTTGGCAGGGCTTCTTTTTTTTCCCATAGGTGGCCATCTCCCAGAGCACACTGGTCCTAGTCAGTCAGGATGCAGGGATTTCCCTACTCATTTTATAAGAGGGTTCACTGCATTGCTCTGCTGGTGTACCTCAGTACTGAACTAGAGAGTGTTAATGCTCATTCAGACTGGACCACTTTCACATACTATGCTGAACTGTGCATGAGGGGGACAGACGTATGTGGCTTCATGTATGCACCCAAATATAGACTCAAACCTAGGCTTTCAGCAGTGAAAGACCAGTGCCTTGACAACTCAGTTCCTTCAGTGAAACATCAGGCTACTTATGTAGGAATGCTTGGGAACATAAAGAGAATGATTTGAGGATGTATGTAAAATGAGAGTAGGATTCAAATGCCAGGAGCCTAGGAAACAAAATTAGTGAGCTCCAGGTGATGGTGCTGGATGATGGATTAAAACACATAGCCGTCACAGAAACATGGGCCACTAAGAGTAACGACTAGGACCTGGCAGTGCAGAGGTAAAGCATGTATAGAAAAGCTAGAGGTAAGTGAAAAGGAGGTAGGGTAGCACTCTTTGCATGGAAGGCATAGAGGTGGTAGAGGTTGGGTCGTTAAGGGGAGGAAATGGGGAGATATGATCGCTGTGGGTACAGCTCAAGACAGCATCGGGAAAGAAGATGTATATGAAGAGGTCTGTAGACCACCAGGACATGGAGATGAATGGGATAGGGAACTAGAGGCAGAATCTGAGAAAGGAGCCACAGAGGGGAATGTGGTAGTTATGAGGGATCTCAATCTACCAGACATAGATTGGGACATTCCAGCAGCTAAGAGCACCAGGGTCCAGGACTTCCTGCTGATGTAGTTGGTCAGCAAGGACCCACAAGATAGGCTGCCATTCTTGTTGTGGTACTCACCAACTCAGAAATGGTGGATGGAGGATGAGTTGGAAAACCACTGGGGTCCAGTGACCATGACACCATATGGTTTGAACTGGCCCTGGGCACCAGAATACCTTTGTCAGAAGTTGTGGTTCTGCATTGGAGGTGAGCAGACTTTGATCAGATGAGGGAATTTTAGTGAAGGATAAGTAGGCTAGAGTGTACCAAGTCAGGGGTGTGCTGGAGAGGTGGGGAGAAATTAAAGGGGCCACTCTGGAAGTAAGCAAATCATGCTTGGTAGCGGTTACCAAGGGTAATAGGCAAAAAATACTTACTGTACTTGGTTCTCTTAGAAGGTCAAGGAGGCAGTGAGGGCCAAAGAAAACTGTCTTCATTAGCTACAGGAGTAACGGGGATGAGGAACAGAGTAAATATGACATAAAGATGAATGAGGCCAAGAAGGCAGTCAGAGACAAAAGCAGACACAGAGCTGCACATTACTGGGAGGTCAAGGAGGGGGAAAAACAGTTTTAGGCTTAGTTTAAAAAATGCAGGCTTATGACCTAATATTAAAAATGTTTGGACTACAGGCTCGGGGTGCAAATGGGGCTTTCACATGCATATAAAACATATGTTCATACATACATACATACATTACAGCATTATAGAGGAAAGAACACATTGGCTCATCGAGTTCCTCCTTCCCAACAGCTATCTGGAGATACCCTGTTAACCCTTTTTTCAAAGTACTTGTTGAGTCTGAGTTTGAAGGTCATCACTGTTTAGCTGCTACCACATCCTTTGGAAGTCCATTCTACTTGTTTTGTCAAATACCGTAGTTCTTTTTGAAAGTTTCCATGAATCTTCCTTCTTTGAATACCATCATCTGTCCCCCTTTCCTTGCATCCTTGTGAATCATGCAACCGATATATTTGTTTTGTGGAGCTAGCCACCACAATTTTCCCACTTGCTCCTTCCTTCCCTGGTGCTATTAGAGTATGTCACAGCACCCAAACTCCACAGCAAAGGGAATGAGCAGTAGGCCTCTCTGAGAACCTGACATGTCCTGCTTAAAAGTTGGCCACAGGGGGTTCAGCAGAGCAGAGCACTTTCTTCGGCAGAGTTTAAAGCTCCAACATTAGTTTTATTAGCCTTAATCTACTTGGGGAAGAGTGTCCTGACTGGACAAGTTGGGAGGCTAACCTTCCTACCAGGTGCTCGGGTGTGGTTTCCACAGAGCTATCTACCTGCCACAGCTCAGGACAGTGAGGGACTTAGGCTAGAATTTGGGCCTCCTGCATGGTAAAACAGCACACTAACTGTGATGCCATAAGGTGGGCTACACTTTCATCACACAACTTCATGATTCAGGGGAGAATAGTCTTTTAATTGTTAATACTTTTTCCTTTCTACCACCTCTTCCTTTCTTCTGGCAATATACTTCCACATATCAGTGGTGTTACATGGCAGAAACGCCCACATCGTGTTCACTAGTACTAGACAAGGTCACTATGTTAGCCTCAGAAACACAGTGTGCACTCATATAGATTACATATATTAATCAGCCTTTATAAAATGGGTACCAAATTTCCAGCCATCTCATTGGCTGTGAGTCTGTTTCACCTATGTTCATATCTCTCCATAATGTGCCAACCTGGACAACATAAGACAGCATAGCCTGGGTACCTATAGTGTCCTCATACCAATGTTTTACCTGCATTTCTTTTTACAGGTGCAGTTTCTCTGGTCTCTGGTCCCCATTGATCTTCTTGGGGTGTATCTCAGTCATCAGGTAATACTGTAGGAACCTTTGCTGTCAGTGAAGGGGAATCCACACAAAGGATTTTCAGCAGTACAATGGAGGTCGGCCACGCCGTCGACGTCCGTTGATGTCACCAACCCTATACAGGCATGTGTGGACACTTCCTCCTCAGTTCTTTCCCACCATCGACTCACTTGTATGGGTCTCTGCAGAAGCTTCATTGCAGTATTTGTGCCTTTTTTCAGCCTATGGCTTTTTTCCCTTACCTTGTAAAAAAATCTCCTTTTCAAGAGATTTCTTCTTTTTGTTTATGTTGAGAGTTAATCCTTCTACTTCTCTCTTCCGTTGCTGCAGAAAGAAGATTGCCTCTACAGACGATCGTTTCATCTGTGTTTGCTGTCTTGGGCCTGCCATAAGTTTAATTAAACAGCCCTTCAACAAAGCATAAAGGCTGTTAAAAAATTCCTGGTGGATCAACAGGTAGCTTGCTCTGGGTAGGGGTCCTCCAGGGCCTGGGCCTCCCAGTTGTTGGCCGGTTCTTCAAGCTCCCAGGCCTCCAAGGCCCAAGACGAGTCCTTGGGGAAAAGTCATCAGAAAGACCAAGATAGTGACCACTTCCCCCAGCATTGATCTCGCTCCCCATCAGCCTCTCCTTCTTCTGGGGGATCTTCATTGGCTGTGGCCACTCCAACAAAGAGAGCTGCTGTCCAGGTCTCTGTACCCACCAGACCCATACCGACAGCACCTCTGCCCGATTCTCAGGGTGCCCGGTCATCAGACCCTTCATTGTTGATGACAGGTTCATTGTTGATAGCTCTCCCATCGAGGTCTGCCACTTCTCCCACTAGGGCTACAGGTCTGTCAGGTTCTCAGGACGCAGCAGGCAGGCCAACACCTTTGCCATCAAACCCCCGCCCGTCGATGCCTACCGTTGACCTGAATGAGGTCCTGATCAAGTTCACCAGCATGCTTCTACAGCAACTGGGTGCATTAAACAAGCCCCCTTCACTGATGCCATTGATGGCAGCTTGGTGGTCAACTCATCGGCCCTAAGAAGCTCCCCATGGGCTGTCGACGGCGCATCTGATGCTGGACCCAGAGATTGAAGAAGTCGACATCAAGGAGGAGTGTCATCCAGACCTCATTCTTCCTGATGATGTGGTGGAAAAATAGGAGGAATTCCTACTGTCTGACAGGTCTACAGCCTCCTCTGTCAATGAGGGCTCTGTCAAGCATACTTCCAGGTCTCATCTTGAGGACCCCACATTTTTTAATGTGATGAAACAACTATCCTCAGCCATTGACTTCCACATTGAGGAAAAGGATGCCACCAGAAAAGAGCTGGTGGACTTCCTGGAGATTCTAGAATCTCTCCCAAAGATCACTCCTCCAAAGCTTTCAACATTGAAGAATGCAGCCAAGGTAGCCTGGCAAAGACCAGAGGAGTGGGACTGAGCAAGGGTGGTGGGGTGGGATATCGCCCCCCTCGTAGTTCCACCTCCACCAGGTGGAGGTCCAGTTTGGTAGTGTAGGTGAGGAGGGGGCAGCAGTATAGGTGGGCGGATGGGGCTGAGCTGGCTTCCGGTGTGCATGCGTGCCTCCACACGCACGTATGGCTGTGTGCTGGGGCCTCAGGCTGGTGAAAGTGGGAGAAATGGGAGAAAACCTATGGAAAAATACCATAAAAATCTCTATTAAAAAAAAAAAACAAGTCCAGATGGTAACTTTGCCAGGCCTAATGCCCCTCCTCAAGACAGGGGACTGACTGTTAGCTGGACATTCAGGATGCTTACCTGCACATCTTGGTCTTTCCTTCTCACAGGCAGTTTCTCTGTTTTGCCTTTCAGGGTGAGTATTTTCAGTTCAAAATGCTGCTGTTTGGCTTATCCTCTGCGCTGCGAGTCTTTACCAAGTGCTTGGCAGCAGTCACAGCAGTTCTCAGAAGAGAGGGACTGTATGTCTTCCCTTATCTGGACAATTGGCTCCTAAAGGCTCCATCCAGGGAACAGCTTTTGCTGACTCTGGAGTGAACTCTCCAGCTCTTTCACTCCTTGGGCATTACCGTCAGCCTGCCCAAGTCAGTTATAGTACCATCCCAAAGATTGCAGTATATAGGGATGGTTCTGGACTTAGTACAGGGGAAGGCCTTCCTGCCCTAAAACAGGGCAGAGTGCCTCATAGCCCAAGCTCAGGAAGTTACCCAGAGCTGATACATTCCTGCCAGGGTATGTCTCAGATTGCTGGGCCTGATGGCAGCTGCTGTACCCACCGTTCTGCTGGCCAGGCTCCATATGCAGACCCTCTGGGTGTAGTGGGATCAGCGAGTGAACAAGTTGCACCAATCAATCCTGGACTCTTCCCCAGTGTGCAAGGCATTGCAGTGGTGGATGGACCCCCTTGAGTCTGCTTCAAGGTGTTCCATTCCAGATCTCTTCCCCACATCAGATCATAACAACAGTTGCATCAGATCTGGGCTGGGGAGCACACCTGAGACCTTTCTAAACCTAAGGCTCTTGGTTCCAGTGGGAAGCCTCCCTGCATATCAGTGTCCTGGAGATGCTTTATGCCATGCTAGCTTATCGGGAACACCTTGCTCCAGGTCAGCTGCTGATGCAATCGGACAATCTAAGTGTAGTGTACTACATCATCGGGGGACTCACTTGTACCCCCTTTGCATGGAGGCCATGAGAGTCTGGTACTGATTGTTAGATCATGGTCTGACAATCTTGTCGGTTCAAATGCCAGGTATCCTAAACAACCTGGTGGACAGTCTTAGTGGGACTTAGTCCAGCATGCACAAATAAGAGCTTCTCTCATATGTCACAGAAGACTTTTTCGACAGATGGGGTTATCCAGAGTTGCATCTTTTTGTGTCCCCACTCAACGCATAACTGCCCAATTTCTGCTCGCTAGCTCCAGGACCTAGAGTTTTATGACGAGACGCATTGTCCCTGTCCTGGAACAGGAGGTGTCTTTATGCATTCCCTCTGTTTCCTCTGATCCAGAGGGTGCTAATCTAGTTGCAGATGGAGGGGGGCCTGCATGATTCTAGTGGCTCCATTCTGGCCTCACCAGATATGGTTCCCTCTGCTTCAGCAGATGGCAGATGAACCTTTGATCCCTTTTCCTCTTTGCAGGAATCTGCTAACCCAGGATCAGGGGACTCTGGTCCACCCCAACCTCTTGTCCCTCCATCTGCATGCCTGGTTCTTGAGAACATAGCCCTCACCAGGTATGGGTTCTCTAACAGGGTGGTGGACGTCCTTGTGACCACCTGGAAGCCTTCCACTTAAGCCATATATGTCATGAAGTGAAAGTAGTTTGCCATCTGGGCTGCCAAACATAAGTTAAACCCTTTCACCTGTTCGGTAAATCATATCCTGGACTATCTGATTTCGCTATCCAACTTAGGCCTCTAATATTCTTCCCTCAATGTCCATCTTTCGGCTATTTCTGCATTTCATGAGCCTGTGGGTGACCAAATGATTGCTCAGCTGGATGACTCCCGTACCTTTCTTAGGGGCATCCTGCATCTGAAACCTCCAATCCATTCCCCTGTCCTGGCTTGGGTCTTGAATTTTATTTTGGAAAAATTTACCCTGTCTCCTTTTGACCCAATTGCGACTTGCAATTTGCGCTTTCTCTCTTGGAAAGCATTCTTTTTAGTTGCATTTACTTCTGCTCGAAGATCTCAGAACTTCAGGCCCTCTGGTGCGAGGAGCCTTATTTGATTTTTCACACAAATCCTGAGTTTCTGCCTAAGCTGGTTTCAGAGTTCACGCTCAATCAGTCTATCCACCTTCCTGTTTATTTTCCTGAGCATGCCAATCGAGGGGAAGCACTACTCCATACATTAGATGTGTGCAGAACTTTGAAGTACTACCTGCTTAGGACTAAGGAGTCCAGAAAGTCAAAGCGGTTGTTTTTTCCTTCGCCCTGGGTAGAGTGGGTGTTTCAGTTTCTAAGAAATGTTTATCCAAATGGTTGGCAAATTGCATTGTGTTCTGCTACAACAAGCACGGCAAAGAATTGCCTGGTGCTGTCAAACCTCATTCCACCAGAGGAATGGCTACCTCAGTGGCTTGTTTCTGAGGGATCTCAGCCGCTAACATTTGTGCACCTGCCACCTGGAGTACAGTCCGTACTTTCACTGAGCACTAGAGTCTGGACATTGCCTCAACAGCCCATGCAGGTTTGGGCAAGACTATGCTGCAGGGACCCCTGTCTTAAGTTTATGGAGAGCCCTCCTCACTGTCTGGTTTGCACTTTTTCTTTTTTTACTTTCTGTTTCTCCTCCTTCCCCACCCTGGAGCTATGCTTCTTCGGGAGACACCTGAGTACCACCCCATGACTTGCCTTAACTGAATCCCCAGGGGTACCCCCATGGAGCTGCAGATGTACCCGCTAGGCGGGTACGGGGTGGGGACCTGATGCCCCAATATCTTCTAAGTTTCATCGGGTCCCCCGGTGGTCAGGCAGGCAGTCACAATTAGGGTTGGTACTGGTGCTCTGTGTACCCATGCTCCAGCGGTGCTGTTTCCTCCTTTTTCTTCCTTGTGTGGAGTGCACCCTGACGTCAAGGTGCTATGCACAGATGTCCACCACACAGCTCCCATTGGTCCCTCCTGCAAGCTGCAGAACTTGTACCTTGGGCCTCCACCCGGGATCATGCAAGCTGTGGACTTTAACCCCCTCCCTCCCCCCAGAGAAGGTGAGCAGTCCTGGGATGCTCAAGCCTTCTCCCCCGGCTGGCCCTCCAGTGACCCGTGTCTGCTCCCGAATCTTTTTTGCTGGCATGACAAGCAGAAATCCAACCGCTGCGCCGACAGGCCGGCTTGCTGTTTTGCACTTGTATCTGCTTGGTACTCATTCCCATGGTGTTACCTGATGACTGAGATACCCCAAAGAAGATAAAACTGTTATGTAAGAACTTACTGTAGCTCTTCGAGGGGATCTCAGTCATCAGGTATATTTTCCTTCCCACAATCCCCCTTCTTGGGGCTCCTGTGTAGGAACTGGCTATCTGGTGTATCCAGCTTTTCACTTAGGTCTGGGTACACCTTTTCTCCTTGGTTCCCCAGGGCAAGAGCATAGCTCCCTTAGCCTCCAGTGGAAAGAACTGAGAAGGGAGCGGGGCCACCTATGCCTGTATAGGGTTGGTGATGTCGACGGCGTGGGCAGTCCCAGTTGTATTGCTGAAAATCTTCCATGTGGATTCCCCTTCACCAATGGTGAAGATTCCTATAGTGTGAACTGATGACTGAGATCCCCTTGAAGATCTACTGTTATGGTAAGTTCTTAAGTAACTGTTCTTTATCACTGCTGTCATTTCTCCGGTCCTCCTTCATGACAGACTCTGCCCCCACCCTTTAGCATTATTGAATTCTCCATACTATTTTAGAGCAAGTGGACTGATCAAAGAAGCCACAAAGATTGGGAATCCTCTCCCTTACACTGCAGTCCATTAGGTAAAAGCGTGAAGTACAAAGTGCTCACTACGGCGACTGTAGAGGGACATGCTCACTTGTTAATGAAGCTGGCTGTTCACTCTAAATAAAATAGAAGGCTCCGAAGAGAATACGAAAAAGAAGAAACATTAAAAGTAAAAACAATCTAAAGAAGTAAAGAACAGTAATAACTGTTATATAAAGAAAATCAGTTATTTGAAGTCTTGTTTGAAGGACTACTTTTCTTCCAAGTTCATGAAAACAGTTAAATAAATTGTGTTGTACTGTTTAAAAAGCATGAAGACAGGCAAATTAATTGTGTTGTACACTTTAAAAAGCAGTTTTTTGTCTGATGCCTTATTGAAAATGTACGTATTTTATAAGCAAAATAGCACATTCGAAGGTGTGGGTTAAGGCCTGATAAAAGCACTTTCCAGGTGCTAGAGGCACTTTGCTATGCTTCATGCCTTATTGCACACCTGGGGCATGCTCTTATCAAGTCATAACCCACACCTTATTGTGTGTTGTTGCTTACTTCTTTAATATGGAATTACCAAGTAAAACATTCACCAGTCCATTGTTGTAGAATTTTTTTAAGTTTTATTGCAAAAAAATGTTGTAGGTGCCGTATTGGTCCTTTTAAAAAACAGATCCAGAAACAAATGATTTGATACCTTTTATTGGACCAACATGGATGTTACAGAAAAGAACAAAGTGCTTTAGCTTTCGAACCAACCAGGTCCTTCTTCAGAAGCTTTGTGGCAGTTTTTTCAAATATCCCATACTATTAACACCAGATTATATAGAAAAGCAGAAATAATTCTCATTGGTTTAACATATACATTTAAAACATAATAGAAGATTACATCAGGAAGCTAATTAACACCAGTATGCCTTAAACTGAGGAGCCTCAGAAGGGCAAAGGTTATCAAGAATTCTCTACAGCCAGAGAGTTCTTGTCACATAAATTTTAAAATGTCTCAGTATGCCAAGAAAGCATTCTAGTGATAAAAAAACCTTGGAGTGGCATTCCTAATACATGTAAGATGAGCTTACAACTTACATTCCAATTGTCCTGGTATACTAAAGGACAGATAATGAGAGACAAAATCCTGAAATTAGGTATAACTGCAAGTTGAAATCAAGCCTCAAATTAACTCCACATATAAACTTGATACATGAAAGTATCACTTGTAAGTGTAAGTGCAAAAAAAAAAAAAATTCTTGTCAAGGACCCCAAGAAAACGAGACCATGAGCCTGATAAATGCAGATTTCAACACAGAGTCTGTGTATAACAAAAATGCACAGAATCAGTCTAAGCAATCTAAATGAAAACCCAAAGGAATTACACCTTTAATGACCCCCAAGTAAATGAGATATGCATCTTAATATGAGCAGTTGAAAATGTGACAGTGTGAAATCCACCCACTGACAACTAATAGAAGGAAATAAATGCACACTATATGTGAAAACTAAGTGTTCTAGCCACATAACTGCCCCATGCCACGCTCACCCACATATGTGTGTACATACACCATACCACACCCCAGACACACACACACACACCTGCACACCCACACAACCACAACACACAACAAATATAGCAAACACATTCTGCACACACCACACCACACCACGCACAACAAACAAAACACACTACACACCATACCCACAACACATAAAACACAACACACACCAAACACACACATACATACATCAGTATACACACACACACACTCAAACGCACTCACCACAGTGTTAAGGTGAAAAGTCAACAATGTAGATAACCATAAACTTACAAAATCAAAGGCCCGCTGAAGAACTAAACTGTTTATGTCCATCTTTTAAAGTAAAGGTCTGTGTAAGTTTAAATGGAATAATGTGTCATGTACCCAACATCAATGTTCAATCCATCCGCCACCATATTGAGAAGTAAAATAAGTCTAATTTCAGAAGCCCGCCTCTGTTATGTACTGTTGAAATGTCCTTTTAAGACCATCACAGACATATCTGAGATTTAGTGGTCATCCTGAGAGAAGTGCTGGGCTACTGGTTTCTCAATCATCTTGTGATTAATAGAATGCCTGTGTGAATTCATTCTAGTGCAGAGTTGTTGGCTTGTCCCCCCCACATAACCTGTGCGAGGACATTTCTTGCATTGGATAAAATGACCACATTACTTGATGTACATGTATAATTCCCTGTATCCTGAATAGTCTGTTTTGTGATGTAACCACACAGTCTGAAGTGGAAATGAGGTTACATGTCTATGTGCGTTGATGACAGGGTCGTGTACCATATGATGTCATGGTATTCTGTTCGGTTCAAGTTGACTCCTAATAATCAGGTTGGCTAAATTAGTTGTTTAAAAAGATAGTAGTGGTAGTTCTTGAAAATACAGTTAAGGGTTTCATCCTCACTAATTATTGGATGGAGATCCTTAGTAATCTTACGAGGAGTTCAAGGTCAGGATGGTATGTGACTACTAAGGGTATTCTGTTGGTAGTCATCCGTTCCTTATATTGCAGTAGCTGTTCTCTTGGGACCTGTGTTGCACGTTCCACTGCTCTGTCAATTTCCTGGATGAGTGTCCCTGCTCAATAAAGGTGTTTTCAACATCGCCAGATGTGTGTCTCTGTCTTCCTCATTTGAACAGAGGCGGTGATACCGTGCTTGACTATATATGACAGATTTCTTGTGTGGCTCGGTGATTACTTTTCTTGTGTAAGTATCTCTGTCTGTCTGTTGGTTTCTGTAAAGACAGGTATGTAGGGTACCATCCTTAATAGTGACAGTGGTATCCAGAAAATGTACACTTGTGGCAGAATATTCTAGGGAAAGCTTTATAGTTGGGTGGAGGTTATTAAGTTCTTGGTGAAAATCTTTAAGTGTGTCAGTGCCCTAAGTGACCTTACTTACTACAAAGTACTGGGAAGTGACCCAACTACAGAATATAAAACAGAACTACAGAAGTTAATTAAAACATTTCCAGAGCATGTCCAAGACAAACTAAAGGACCTCGTCCCCAGTGAACCTAAGCCAGGGACATTCTATATGCTTCCTAAAATACATAAGCCTGGTAATCCTGGTAGACCCATAGTCTCTGGTACTGGCACCCTGACAGAGGGGATATCAGGGTTTGTAGAAGCTATTTTCAAACCACTGGTTATACAAAGGGATAGTTACATCAAGGACACTATTCACTTCCTACATAAACTTTCTGGTTTTAAGAACTTACCACCTGATACCCTTTTAGCCACGATGGATGTAACCTCCCCTCTACACTAATATTCCACACACAGATGGCATTTCAGCCTGCCTCAAATACCTGCATGACAAAGAATTGGACCCCAACATTGACCCTGGAGTTGTGGGTAAACTCACTGAATTCATTTTGACACATAACAACTTCAGCTTTAATGGTAAACATTATGTTCAAACTATGGGAACCGCAATGGGAACCAGGATGGCTCCTCAGTATGCTAATCTTTTTATGGCGAATTTGGAGGAGGATTTTCTAAGGCACTGTACACATAAACCACTCGCTTATTTCCGTTACATTGATGATTTGTTTATAATTTGGACAGAGGGCACTGACACACTTAAAGATTTTCACCAAGAACTTAATAACCTCCACCCAACTATAAAGCTTTCCCTAGAATATTCTGCCACAAGTGTACATTTTCTGGATACCACTGTCACTATTAAGGATGGTACCCTACATACCTGTCTTTACAGGAAACCAACAGACAGACAGAGATACTTACACAAGAAAAGTAATCACCGAGCCACACAAAGAAATCTGTCATATATAGT
Organism: Neoceratodus forsteri; assembly: GCA_016271365.2. NCBI lineage: Eukaryota > Metazoa > Chordata > Ceratodontiformes > Ceratodontidae > Neoceratodus > Neoceratodus forsteri. The sequence goes on along the minus strand of CM028134.1, from coordinate 541,883,009 downwards.
CAAGCACTTGGTATCACCGCCTCTGTTCAAATGAGGAAGACAGAGACACACATCTGGCGATGTTGAAAACACCTTTATTGAGCAGGGACACTCATCCAGGGAAATTGACAGAGCAGTGGAATGCAACACAGGTCCCAAGAGAACAGCTACTGCAATATAAGGAACGGATGACTACCAACAGAATACCCTTAGTAGTCACATACCATCCTGACCTTGAACTCCTACGTAAGATTACTAAGGATCTCCATCCAATAATTAGTGAGGATGAAACCCTTAACTGTATTTTTCAAGAACTACCACTACTATCTTTTAAACAACCACCTAATTTAGCCAACCTGATTATTAGGAGTCAACTTGAACCGGAACAGAATACCATGACATCATATGGTACACGACCCTGTCATCAACGCATATGTAAGACATGTAACCTCATTTCCACTTCAGACTGTGTGGTTACATCACAAAACAGACTATTCAGGATACAGGGAATTATACATGTACATCAAGTAATGTGGTCTATTTTATCCAATGCAAGAAATGTCCTCGCACAGGTTATGTGGGGGAGACAAGCCAACAACTCCGCACTAGAATGAATTCACACAGACATTCTATTAATCACAAGATGATTGAGAAACCAGTAGCCGCACTTCTCTCAGGATGACCACTCAATCTCAGATATGTCTGTGATGGTCTTAAAAGGACATTTCAACAGTACGCAAAGAGACGGGCTTGAAATTAGACTTTTTTACTTCTCAATATGGTGGCGGATGGATTGAACATTGATGTTGGGTACATGACACATTATTCCATTTAAACTTACACAGACCTTTACTTTAAAAGATGGACATAAACAGTTTAGTTCTTCAGCGGCCTTTGATTTTGTAAGTTTATGGTTATCTACATTGTTGACTTTTCACCTTAACACTGTGGTGAGTGCGTTGAGTGTGTGTGTGTATACTGATGTATGTATGTGTGTGTTTGGTGTGTTGTGTTTTATGTGTTGTGGTATGGTGTGTATGTGTGTTTGTTTGTTGTGCGTGGTGTGGTGTGGTGTGTGCAGAATGTGTTTGCTATATTTGTTGTGTGTTGTGGTTGTGTGGGGTGTGTGTGTGTGTGTGTGTGTCTGGGGTGTGGTATGGTGTATGTACACACATATGTGTGTGGAGCTGGCATGGGGCAGTTGTTATGTGGCTAGAACACTTAGTTTTCACATATAGTGTGCATTTATTTCCTTCTATTAGTTGTCAGTGGGTGGATTTCACACTGTCACATTTTCAACTGCTCATATTAAGATGCATATCTCATTTACTTGGGGGGTCATTAAAGGTGTAATTCCTTTGGGTTTTCATTTAGATTGCTTAGACTGATTCTGTGCATTTTTGTTATACACAGACTCTGTGTTGAAATCTGCATTTATCAGGCTCATGGTCTCGTTTTCTTGGGGGTCCTTGACAAGGAATTTTTTTTTTTTTTTTTGCACTTACACTTACAAGTGATACTTTCATGTATCAAGTTTATATGTGTAGGTTAATTTGAGGCTTGATTTCAACTTGCAGTTATACCTAATTTCAGGATTTTGTCTCTCATTATCTGTCCTTTAGTATACCAGGACAATTGGAATGTAAGTTGTAAGCTCATCTTACATGTATTAGGGAGAATGCCACTCCAAGGTTTTTTTTTATCACTAGAATGCTTTCTTGGCATACTGAGACATTTTAAAATTTATGTGACAAGAACTCTGGCTGTAGAGAATTCTTGATAACCTTTGCCTTCTGAGGCTCTCAGTTTAAGGCATACTGGTGTTAATTAGCTTCTCTGATGTAATCTTCTATTATGTTTTAAATGTATATGTTAAACCAATGAGTATTATTTCTGCTTTTTCTATATAATCTGGTGTTAATAGTATGGGATATTTGAAAAAAACTGCCACAAAGCTTCTGAAGAAGGACCTGGTTGGTTCGAAAGCTAAAGCACTTTGTTCTTTTCTGTAACATCCATGTTGGTCCAATAAAAGGTATCAAATCATTTGTTTCTGGATCTTTAAGTTTTATTGTGAAGCAAGCAGACCTGATGAACAGACATATTCCCAATAGGGCTAGCAAACACCTTGACCAGTTTTGATATTGTGTCTTCCTCTGGTGGTAACCTTACAGTGATCATTATACCATTTTATAGCATTTTGTAGTACTCCCAGTTAACCAAGAGTTAGAATCAGGGCCACAAGTTTTCCACGATTCTGCGGGTGCAGCAAACCGCAGAAATATCCGCGGAATTTGCCGAGACCCGCAGAATTCACGGCCACCCGCAGAACAACATCCTTTGCCGATGGGGGTGCCCAATCCCGTCAGCTTCCACTGCCCCCCAATGTTCGGATGCCATGCTGGGAGCCCACCCCAGCATAGCAAAACTTGTTAGCCGACAGGGGTGCCCAATCCCCATCGGCTTCACTGCCCCCTGCTGCCTGGTGCCACGCAGGGAGCCCACCCCAGCGTGGCAAAAGCTTCCTTCTGCCAACGGGGGTGCCTAATCCCCTGTCGGCTTCACATCCCCCCCAAGCTGCCTGGTGCCACGCTGGGAGCCCACCCCAGCATGGCAAAAGCTTCCTTTGCCGACGGGGGTGCCCAATCCCCTGTCAACTTCACTGTCTCCCCCAAGCTGCCTGGTGCCACGCTGGGAGCCCACCCCAGTGTGGCAAAAGTCCCTAGTTGAGTCAAAAAAACCTGAAACAAAAAAAAAACTTCCCTCGTTGATTCTTTTGCACCCCTCCCCGAACCTGCACCCACCCTGTGCGTACCCACCTCCCCACACCCCACCTCAACCCATACTACCTCTGGAGCCCAGCGCCAAGAAGTTCGTGACCAGGAACACATCTGCACTCTTCAAAGCTGACCGCGAACTGAAGAAATGCCGGTAAGCTGTATAATGGCATAAATGGATTTTTTCAACTTTAGTGCATATCTCAGTTATTTCTGGAATTTTTCCTGTGCAACATGGGCTTTTTAGCCCACCATGAACTGTGACACTGTTATTTTATTATTCCATCCTGAAAGGTAGTTCCGCAGTCACTGTGTGGAACCACCTTTCTGGAATGATTAATGAAATGACAGTGTCACAGTTCATGAGGTAGGCTCCCAAAAACCCTATGTTGAAAATTTGGTGAAAATATTCCCCAAAATGACGGTTTTACGAGCGTAAGTTGCGCAGTTCCTACGCACGCTTGTAACTTTGAGCATTTTTAATATTTTCACTCCAGATTTTCAGTATTGCCATTTTACCACACCTCCTTATGAACAGTACAACTGTCATTTTTCACATCTCACCCAAAATGTGTTTTCGCACATGTAGCGCACAATGGCGTGGTTGGTGTATGAAATCAATGTTCTGGACAGATTAAGAAAATCACAGTGATACTGTTCATGAGCAGAGGTCTTAAACTGGCTATGTTGAAAATTTGGTGACAAAAGCCCATAAAATGACCGTGTTATGAGCGTGCATTGTGTCAGATATGGCAAAAAAAAAAAAAAAAAGGAAAAAAATTAAGGGTAAAAATGTGCCTCAGAATTGCCGCAGAAATTGGTGTTGAGTACCCGGATAGGGGCTTTGTCCTCTGCTCCTAGTGCAACCCAAAGGGCCTCTGCTTTACTGTGTTTTCTTTGGATTTCTGTTGTGCATATGTCATCTCTGACATACTATGCCACCCTCCCTTTCTTTCCCTCGCAATCTTTCTAAAATAACGCATACCCTGAGATGGTGACATCCCAGGAGTGGTTCCCAGTGAACCATGTTACGTAACAGTGACCCAGTCTAATTGTGCGTCTGCCATTATGGCTGTGAGATCAGGGATTTTGTTTGGCAGACTACGATCATTAACGCACATTGCCTTTCATCCCATTCTGTTTTGGCTATTTGCATTTTCAGTGTTTTGGTTGTATAATTTTGTTGAAATGCTTGGTCTGAGTACATTTGGTGCAATGTTTGGTCCGAGTATGATTGGCGTATCCTTGTGCTGAACTAGTTGGTGATGGGAAGGGGCATTTGGCAACCCTTTTTGTGCTATGGGTTCCTGTGCCACCCCCCCCGTTAACTAGTTTAACTGGCCAATGTGAACGTCGAATTACCAATGTGAACGTCAGATTTTTGCCCTAGTGTTCAGGTCCCCTCCTTTGAGATGTGTAGGCTATCGAATTTAAAGAACTCCCATTCCCAGAAGTCCTGCCATTTTCCTATAAAGTGGTGACTTTTTCCTGGCACCAGTCCTTTGTTTCTGCTACCTATAAAAACAATCAGTGATGTTCTGCCTTTTAGAAGTACCAAGCCCTTGTTACATCAACTGCACATAAAATCAAAGTACACACAGAACCGATAGGATGGAAAGGAAACTTGTTTTTATATCAAGGGGTGTGGAGTAAGTGTTCCAACAGCTCCTTATGGTGAGAGAGCAGCCCCTGGCTGGGTCTGAGCAGAGCGAGTGAGGAGAGAAGCTGCCTCAGCGGAGAAAGGAGCCTGGATTGTGCACTCCTAGGAGGATTCAGGTAGAACTGCTGTCAAGGAATCCCTGCTTCTGCAGCAGTCTGAGTTTGCCTTCCCTCCATGAGTGGTCTCTCTCGCAGTTGGTGAAGATCAGTGAAGCTCGGCAGACAGTAAGGCTAGAGGCTGAACTGCACTTGGCATATGCCTCTTAGATTGCCCTTTGTGTCTGAGCTGTTACTGCTGATCTTTCTGGCTGGGCTTTCTATTAGCCGACCACTATTTCAGTAGTGGGTACAGCAGTCGGTGAAGATCAGTAGACAGTAAGGCTAGGAGGGGTTGGACTGCTCTTGGTGCATGCCTCCTAGGGGTACCCTTTATGTCTATGCCTTCTAGGGGTTCCCTTTGTGTCTATAGTTATTATTTTGGCTGATACGGCCTAGTCAGGTAACAGGTACATGGTGAACATGTTCTTTTTATTGAGCAGTTCTCAATACACTTTTTCCAGCCAACTTATCCTTGGTGCTCCAGCATGGTGTTGGACCTACCTTCTTGAGGCCTCCTTCTGATTGGGGTGCTGACTTTGCATTATGGTGCAATCTGGAGACTTTGCTCAGGCTCTGCAAACAGAAGTTAAAGGGATTAGAGTAGTGCAGGCAGAGTTTGTGGAATTAGGGAGGGGCCTTAGGCAAGTAGCACGCACGGTAAGCTTCTCGGAGGTGCTACCCATCTATGGCATAGGAGAGGCTAGGGTGTTCCGTACCATGGGATTCAATCAGTGGTTGAAAAACTGGCTAAGAAAGGGATCAGTGCAGCGCAAAAAGCATTTGTGGAGATGGGAAGGGGTCTTAGACAAATAGCACATACAGTAACCTTCTCAGAGGTGCTGCCTGTCTATGGCATGGGTGAGGCTAGGGTGCTCCACACCATGGGATTCAATCAGTGGTTGAAAAACTAGTGTAGAGCTCAGGGATTTGGCTTCATTGGGGACTGGGGGTCCACCTGGAGTGATGCAAGCCTATACTGGCATGATGGGCTGCATCTGTCCGGAGGGAACCAGGATCCTAGGTGATAGGTTTAAATGCTTCATTGGCAAGCTTTTAAACCAGCCAAGGGGAGGCACTGGAAAGGACAGGAAAATCCTAGCCCCCAAACAATCACAGTAGTAAGTGTGGCAAACACCAACATAGAGGTGTCAATAGGGAGAAGGGCAGGGGTAAATGGAGAAAGTGACAAAGGCAAGAAGGACAGGGATGGGGCAAAAGGGGGTAAGGCCATCAGGAAATGGAGGGTAATGAGTACCAATGCCCGTAGTCTGGGCAACAAGCTCCCTGAGCTGGTGGCCTTAATGGAAGAGGGTTGCCTGGATATCGGAGCAGTCACAGAAACATGGTACACAGAGAACCATGACTGGGATGTTAACATACCAGGGTACATAACCTACAGGAGAGACAGGCAGGGGAGAAGAGGGGAGGAGTAGCTCTCTATGTAAAGGAAGGGATAAAAGCAACTGAACAAAAGAGTAAACAGGGAGAGAGGAGGCACTGTGGGTCACCTTGAAGACTGGAAAGGCACCACAACCGCACAGGGTTGTGTGTACAGACCCCATGTCAGGGGAGGGAATGGACAAGGATATGATGGAAGGCATTCTTAGAATGGCAGAGAAAGGGAGATACTGTTGATGGAGACCTGAATATGCCAGATGTTAACTGGAGCACATTTGCTGCAGCCACATCCAAGAGCAGGGCCATTCTTGATGCCCTACAGGTGGCAGGCATTAGACAGCTAGTTTCGAACCCACTGTGAGGAGAAATCTTAGACCTCATACTCTCAAACGGGGCAGTCAGAGGATCTCAGATCTAGAAGTGGGTTGCCATCTGGGGACAAGTGACTATCAAACAGTGTGGTTCATGTAAACTCAGCTACAGAGTCAAGCCATACAAAAGTGAGGGTACTGGACTTTAGGAGGGCTGACTTTGGCAAGATGGGAGAGTGCCTCAGAAAAGCACTAGCAAACAGGCTAGAAGGAGGTGTGGAGCAACAATGGGAATTATCAAAACTGCCATCACAGAGGCAACAAGCCTTTGTGTGAAGCAAATAAATCAAAATGAAAGAAAAGCCACTATGGTTCTCAAGAGGGTGGCTGTGAAAGTCAGGAAGAAAAGACAGCATTCTGGAAGTATAAGGAAACACAGAAGGAGCAGGACAGAGAGCTGTACCAGTTAAGGCAGAAAGAAGCAGGAGGGAAGTCAGAATAGCAAAGGCCCAAACTGAGGAAAAGATAGCCAACCTCGGTTAAGAAGGGGATAAAACCTTTATAGGTACATCAGCGAGCGTAGAAAGACAAAGGGAGGGATAGTGAGGCTGAATAGAATGAATGGTGGGTGGGCAGAGGGGGACAGTGAAAAAGCAGGAATACTGAACGAATATTTCTGCTCAGTATTCACAAAAGAGGAGGGGAAGTGCCTAATCCAATTAACAGAAGCACCCTTGATAGGGGGGTCGATCCCAGTCCTTTCACAGAAGAAAGGGTTCTGCAAGAACTCCTAAAACTGAAGGTGGACAAAGCAATGGGTCCTGATGAAATTCACCCAGAATTCTAAAAGAATTAAGGAGGAACTAGTGAAACCACTGGCTACTCTTTTAACAAATCATGGGAGGATGGTGTGGTACCCAAGGACTGGAGGAAGGCGGATGTGATTCCCTTCACAAAAGTGGGACCAAGACAGAGGCAGGAAACTACAGACCTGTCAGTCTGACCTCTGTGGTAGGGAAAGTGATGGAGTCACTTCTGAAGGAAAGAATAGTTGAGTACCTAGAGGTCAGTGGAGCACAGGACCCAAGGCAGCATGGGTTCACAGCAGAAAGGTCATGTCAGACGAATCTAATAGATTTCTTTGACTGGGTGACCAAAGTAGTAGACCAGGGAGGGGCTGTGGGCATGGCCTACCTAGACTTTAGCAAGGCATTTGACACAGTCCCACACAAAAGATTAATAGTCAAATTAACCAGCCTGGGAATGGGTCCCAGGGTGGTAGCCTGGGTAAACATTGGCTGGACAACAGGGCACAGAAGGTAATTGTAAATGGAGTCCACTCTGAAGAAAGGGCGTTACTAGTGGGTACTGAGGGTTCAGTATTGGTCCAGTCCTTTTAATGTCTTCATCAGTGACATTGCAGAGGGACTGGAAGGAAAAGTATGCCTTTGCAGATGACACAAAGATCTGAAACAGGGTTGATACACAAGGAGGTGTGGAAAGGATGAAAAGGGACTTGGCAGTTGGAGGAATGGTCAGAAGTGTGGCAGCTAGGATTCAATGCAAAGAAGTGCAAAATAATGCACCTGGGAAACAAGAACCCAGGGGAAGAATACACAATGGGTGGGGAGGTAGTAACAACAACAAAACAGGAAAGGGACCTGGGGGTAATCATATCAGATGACCTTCAGGTTAGCAAGCAATGTGAGAAGGCAGTAGGGAGGGCCGGGGGTATACTGGGATGTATAGGTAGAGGCATCAGCAGCAGAAAACAGGAAGTTGTTATCCCTCTGTACAGACAGTTGGTGAGACCCCATCTGGAATACTGTGTCCAGTTCTGGAGACCCCATCTCCGCAGGACATAGACAGGATAGAGGCAGTTCAGAGGAGGGCAACTAAAATGTTGCAGGGTCTGCAAGAGAAGCAGTATGAGGAGAGACTAAAGGAGCTTAATATGTATACCTTGAGGAAAGAAGGAGAGGGGACATGATAGAAACTTTCAAGTACCTCAAGGAATCAACAAAGTCCAAGAGGGTAGCATCTTTAAGAAAAAGAGACTTGCAAGAACAAGGGGACACAATTTAAAGATAGAAGGAGAGCGGTTCAGGGGCAATGGAGGGAAGTATTATTTCACAGAGAGGGTAGTGGATGCATGGAACAGCCTTCCTGAGGAAGTTGTGGGGTCTAAAGCTGTAGGAGAATTCAAGAATGCATGGGACAGACATAAGACAATTCTTGTGGGGGCCAGGAAGATATAGGCTGTTGGTTAACTAGGATCTGCGGCCTATCCTGTAGGTAGGGAAATGGGCAGACTAGATGGGCCTAGCGGTCCTTATCTGCCGTCAAAGTCTATGTTTCTATGTTTCTATGTTTATTGACATAGCCACTCAGGTACTGAAAGGCACAGCAGACGTAAATGAAATTGCCCTCCAAACAGCACAGGATCTTAAAATTCTCACTAGGTGGGTGGAACAAACTGAGACCTGACTTGCCTGAGTGCAGCACAACACACATGATCAGCATGGTCCCCTCAGGGAACAAGCTGCCACCATCCAATATCACCTGCAGAAAGTGGATGACTTGGAGAACTGGCCTAGTGGAATAATATCTGTTTCATCTGGTTCCTGGAGGGGGCTGATGTCCAGTTCCTGCAGCGTCTGATCTCTGAAATCCTCTGTGCTCTGGACTATCCTCCCACTGAATCAAGTGGGCCCATTGCTCCCTGGCTCCTACACCGGCAATGGAGAGAAGATTCCCGCAGAACAATGAATGGTTTCTGTGTAAGAGATCCAGAGGGTGACACTGGACGGGAACCTAGAATAGGAAAATGGAAACCCCATCTTGATCCCGCAGTCAAAGCCAGAGTTCACATTCTCCAGTTTCCTTACAGGGTAGTTCTCATATCCCGGCCACCCCTAACAAATTTCAGGCCCTCCAACAGCTTGCCCAACAGCCTGACCCACCAGTTACACATCTGCCCACTGCCCCGGTTGCAGTTTCCCCAGTCCCTTCCTTAAGGAAATTGGGGCCCAGTTGCTGCTTCTGCTGCATTTCTTTTAATTTTTTTTTTCCCCACTCCACTACTGGTCGGTCCTCTTTCAAGAGGGTGCCCCAGTCCCATCCCCCCGATATCCACCAGGACTTACCATGGTCTCCGATTGTAGGCAGAGCTGGTACTTCCCACAGATGGCCTTGATAGTCAAGCTGTGTAATGAATCTAAGGACATGGACTAGAGGTGGGGTGCCCATGGCAGCTCCCAGAGACATAGCATTTCAGGTACACTACCCACATGTGACAAGTGAACAATAACTTTACTTGGGCAATAATGACAGCTTGCAGATAAAGGATTCAGACTGGGCAGGATGGGGGCAGGAGTGGCTGGGAAGGATCTGAGGGTACTGATTTATGTGTTTAGTGTCTTGTAAGTAGGCTATGCTCTGCTGCTTAGCAGACCTTCTCATCCGCCCCCATGTCACTCCTCCCCTTATGAGCAACAGGTCTTAGGAATGAGCTGCCCACCCCAGAATTCCCTCCCTCTCTTGAAATGGATGCCTGGAATTTAGGAAATTGAACTCAGAGACAATAACCCCTCTGCATACAACCCACCCCCACAGGTTTGACCCACTCCTGCAACCTAACCTGGTGGGGGGCTACTGTCTGCTTCTTCCTCCATAGATATGGGGTCCATGGAATTGTCTGCTTGAGTTCCGCTTAATCCAGGTCTGAGATATTTAGTCTCCTTCCACCTCATAGGGATTTACTGCCCCATCCTATTCTAACTACTTCCACTCCAAGCTTACAGGGCATCCTCAACTAATTGCTCCCTGATTGGAGTGGAGACATGATGTCCCTGTCATACTCCCCTTCCTAGACATCAGATACATCTGGAGGCTCCTCACTAGAGGCCTACACTCTAGACATGGTACCCACTCTGCCTACTGGGTCCAAATCTGGACCCATGTATTTGGAAACTCGCAGTTACCATTGCTCGCATGGTGGCATCCAGTTGGCACTCCCAGGAACAGGTTTGGTTTCATGTTCCCCTTCTTACAGTTCTGGCCAGTGTAGTGGCCCATTCCTGATCTATAGTCCTTGGGTACTAAGTTAATAGGTTCCTAATTATGGTATGTCTATATTTTTCTGAATATAAATTGGTGTGGAGTGGAAGGCTAGGTGGAGGCTTGGGAAGGAGTTGGCCACTCTGTCTTCCTTTAGGCTAAAATGAGTATCACAAGTATGTAGTTATTCTCACTAAACATTAATGGGCTCACCAACCTCATAAAAAGGGCAAGGATAATGTACTATATTAAGAAAACAAAGTCAGATCTCATCTACACGCAGGAATCTTTCCATTCTTTCCCCCATGGTACACAGAAAGCTCACCAAAGTCAGTTTCTCCTTCATCTTTTCCTCTTCATTCCATGAGGTCAGGAAAAGGGGAGTTGGAATCCTCATCCCACAGCATACTCCATTTCAGGTAGGCGTGACCTGGGAAGAGTAAGATGGCAGATTGGTCATTGTGCAGGGTCACCTCACTCACGCTGGCTAACCTATATCTGCCACTGGGGACCAACTCCCTAACAATTAAAAGACTCCTAAACTGGAGTCTAACAATGATGAAAGGTCTACTTCTACTTACTGGAGATTTCAATATAGTTCCGGTCCCCAGCTGGGATTCCTCCACTGCCTCACCACAAGACTGCCAGCATCCCATAAACTCTTTAAGCGCTTCATTCAGGAGGTGGGATGGTCTGATACCTAGTGTTTACTGCATCCCCGGACACTTAATTACATACATTATTCATCTATGCATGGCACATATTCCAGAACTGATCATTGCGAAACTCCGGTGGAAAACTTGTCAAGCCTAGTTGATTGCAGGATGAGGGATATCGTCCATTCTGACCATGCCTCAGTAATTAGTTGTTGGAATCTCAGTGTGGAGCAGCATAATACCTGCTGGTTGCCTAATCCGTATTACCTGAGGGGACAAGCCTACCTTTAAGGACTTCCTTCACGACAGGGTTGGGGAGATTGTACGTGACAATGCCACCCCAGAATTGTCCTTCTTAATCTGCTGTGACACATTAAAAACTGTCCTGTGAGGACAATCATACAATATATCTCAGCCCAGACAAAACTGTGCTGGGAACGCCAGCAACAGCTGGAGAATACACTGCACTATTTGCAGATGGCCCACCAGCAGGGGAACACTTCAGTTGCACCCCAACAGAAACAAGTGAAAACCAATCTGGATACTCACTGTCACAAATGTACTCAAGGGGTCAGACCCTCTGCTCCCACAGTACCCAACCTCAAAATGCAATATGTGAACAGGAGACAAACAGGGTAACCCTCCTGTCAGTTTTGGGTCTGAACAACTACCAGTCTCAAGTCCTGGGGTCAGATATGAACTCTTTTTCGCTAGCACGCCCAGGTAACAGGTCCAAATATCATACCCTCTTCAGGGAATGCAGTGTAATACTTAACCAAGTGGGTACACAACCTGGTTCACAATCTCCCTTTTGACTGAGTTGAGACCTAGGTATTTCCTTACTTTGGTGCATATGGTAACACACTATAAGCACCTAACTGTTCTGTCAGAATTATCAACACTGTCCCAGCATTCACACTCAAAATGAGAAAATGGCTCAGACAGGATTTCAAGGAAAACAAGTTTACTAGAATTAAAAATAATAAATAAAATACAAAATACAAAACATATAACATTAATGGTACAGTCAAATAAAAGAAATGGAAATTACAAAACCAAATGCCTTTTTACTGTGTAACTGATCCTACCCCAGTTTCAGTTAGTAAATATTGGTGCTGAAATTATCTACCTCTGGTAGAAGTGCTTCTTAAGAGTCCAGAACACAAGTGTCTCTTGAAAGTCCAAACACAAGTATGCAAAGTCTTGCAAAGTTGGAACAAGAGTGTGTCCTCTCAGGAGTCCAGAAGTAAAAAGTACAATATTCCCTCAGCCTTGACATTATCATGAGGGGAAAATGGTCCCACCCAGCTTGTGAGGTCACAGCTCTGTGGTGATGCTGGCTGTGAGGTCACTCTCATTCCTGCATACTAAATTAGTCACCTGCATCTGCACACTGCTACACATGTATATATATTTGTTTTTTAATTAGTGAGCAGCATGCTTTATGACAGGTCAGAATTACCCCTTTGATCTTCAGAAGAACCTCCTGCAAAACACCTCTCTAAGCTGTGAGGATTTTCACAGGTCTCTGTCAGAATTTGCTTTCCTCCTGACAAGTCATAAAATGCAGTTTGTTATGGCCAATTTCCTAGGTTCAAAGCAGGGGTTGATGTACAACCTGTTACAACCTGATGTCAAGAGGAAGCTCTTAATTAGTCTTTCCACTGGGTCAGGGATAGGGCAGATCCTTCTTTTCTCTCTGTTCAAAAATCCCATGTTCCATGAGGCTTTGCTGCTTGGCCTGTTTTTCTAAGCAGAAGTCTGAACATATATTTCTATCAAAAATATAATACAAATAATAACAAGCAGATGGCATTCGTCACAATCCTCCCTCCCTCCTAGACTGAATTTGAGGGAATCTATTCCTAGTTATGGGATGAGTTTCCTAAATTCAGTTCACTGCTCTAACTGATGTGATAGACCATAAGCGTCTGTGTTTGCTGACCCTGCCCTGTGAGTGACAGTCATGTCGTAACCCTGCAGGGCAAGGCTCCATGTTAAAAGCCTACCATTCTTTTTACCCATTTGTGCCAGCCAGACCAGGGGGTTATGATCTGTTTGTACCTCAGAGTGCTGCCCGTATAGATATGGCTGTAACTTCATTAGTGCCCACACTATTGCAAGGCATTCTTTCTCCACTGTAGAATAAGTCTGCTCCCTGTGAAGTAATTTCTTACTGAGGTACACTATTGGGTGATCTTTCCCTTGGCTTGAAGTCTAGCTAAGTACTGCCCCAATACCCACATCTGAGGCATCTGTCTGGATTACAAATGGTTTACTGTAGTGTGGACTGGCTAACACAGGAGCGTGGCACAGTACCTCCTTTAGCCATGTAAAGGCTCATTCAAAAGCTGGTTCCCATTTTACCTTTTAGGCATTCTTTTCTTTAGCAGGCCAGATAGGGGAGCTGCCAGGGCACAGTAGTATGATACAAATTTTCTATAGTACCCTGTGGTCTCTAGAAAACTCTGAACCTGCTTCTGTATTTCAGGTCTGGGCCATGCCTTGATTGCCTCAATTTTTGCTTGATTAGGACAGAGCTGTCCCCACCCTACTACGTACCCTAGGTATGCCACCTCAGACATGGCCACCTGGCACTTTTCAGCTTTTACAGTGAGCCTGGCCCTCTGTATCCTGCCCAACACTTCCCTAAGGTGGGACAGGTGTTCCTTCCAGCTGGCACTGAAGATGGCAATATCATCCAGGTACGCCATGGCGTACTCTTTGTTATCATGTAACACCTGGGTCATCAACCTTTGGAAGGTGTCAAGCACGTTCTTCATTCCGAAAGGCATTACCTTAAACTCAAATAACCCACTTGGAGTGATGAAGGCCATCCTCTCCCTAGCTCTGGCAGTTAACTCCACCTGCCAGTACCCTTTTGTTAGGTCAGTAGTGGTAAGGTATGTCGCCCCTCCCAACTTGTCCAGTAGTTTGTCCATCAGTGGCATTGGGTAGGCATCTGACTTCATGACTGTGTTGAGTTCACTATAGTCCACCCAAAAATGAGTTGAGCCATCTGGCTTGGGAATCAGGACTACGGGTGAGGCCCAGGGGCTGTGGGATTTCTGGATTACCCCTAAATCCAGCATTTCCTCCACTTCCCTCCTAATGTCCTTTTGGACAGCCTCAGACACCTGATGTTCTGTCCGCCGTATGGGCGCTTGCATTCCTGTATCTACATCGTGTGTTGCTAAGGGGGTTTGTCCAGGCTTGGCATTAAACAATGGGGTAAAGTCTGCTAAAACATCCCTTACTTCATGGATCTGGTCCAGGGTCAACTGGTGCAACATTTTGATTGCCTCCACAGAGGACACCGGCTTGCTTTCTTCCAGCAAGTCCAGAAGGAGGTCTTCCTTGTCTGTCCCCTCCCCAGTACTACACACTGCAAAGACCATGCCAGCCCTATTTGCATATGGCTTCATCATGTTGACATGGTACATCCTTTGGGTATGTCTCCTGTCAGACAGTTCTACAATGTAATTTATGTCATTCACCTGTCTGACTACTTTGTACGGTCCTGCCCACTTGGCCTGCAGCTTGTCCCTCTGGACTGGGATTAGAACCATGACCTTCTGACCCACAGTGTACAAGCAACCTCTGGCTCTGTGATCGTACCATACCTTTTGCTTCTGCTGGGCAGCTGCCAGGTTGCTCTGGGCTGTTCCCATAAGCTCCTTCAGCTTTTCCCTAAAGTTAAGGACGTAATCCATTATGGGAGTTCCCTGGGTGGCATGCTTGCCTTCCCATTCCTCCTGGATCTAGTCTAGGAGCCCACGCACCCTGCATCCATATAAGAGCTCAAAAGGCAAAAACATTGTTGACTCTCGGGGCACCTCCCTGTATGCGAACAACAGGTCGGGAAGGTATTTCTCCCAGTCCCTTCCATGCTGTTCAGAAAACGCTTGGAGCATCGATTTAAAGATACCATTAAACATTTCTACAAGCCCATTGGCTTGTGGGTAATAAGGTGTCATGTGTCTCTGCACCACCCCACACATCTCCCACAAACACTTCATCAGGTCCGATATGAAGGAACCCTCTTGATTGGTGATAACCTCCTGCGGGAACCCGACACGGGAGAAAATCCCTAGCAAGGCATCTGCCACTTTGTCTGTCTTCAGTGAGGATAGGACGACTGCCTCTGGGCACCGGGTGGCATAATCCATCACTGTTAGGATAAACCTCTTCCTGGAGGAGCTGGGGGTATTCAAACACCCCACAATATCCATTCCTACCCTCTGGAATGGCTCCTTCACTATGGGTGAGGGGAGTTAGGGTGGCTTGGGTTTTACTACCTGCCTTCCCTCTTTCTTGGCACCGCTGACAAGATCTGCAATATTCTTTCACCTGCTGGGTGAAGTTGGGCCAATAGCAATTCTGGGCCAGTCGCTGCATAGTGCATGCGATTCCCAGATGTACAGACATGGGGATATTATGAGAAATCTTGAGCAACTGCTCATGGTGCCCCTGGGGAACAACAAGCTGCCTGCCCATCACCCCTCCCTCTGTCCTTACTTCCTGTGTATACAGCAGTCCATTGTCCCAGTATACTCTATGTCTCCTGTCACCTTCCTGTGTCCTATCAGATTCTGCCTAAGCCCTTAGCCTCTCTAAACTAGGATCATTTTTCTGTGCAGCTGCACAATCTTTACACATTCCCAAGACATGGGACAGGTCCCCTTCAATTCCTAAACTAGGGTCCCTAGCTCTCTGACAATTGGCTACCCCTCCCTCCTCAGAGTAACCTTCTATAGCTGTTTTGTTAAGTGCTACCTGGGGAATTTCAACCCCCTCTTCACTATTCTCCCTTTCAGGAGACACAGGCTGGGGAACCAGCCTCCCAGTGTTTTCCATAGGGGCTTCTATGGGATCCAGGGAACTACAACCTGCCTTTGTCGCCTGACTGCGAGTAACTGCACACACCACCCCCTTTTGGAGATTGTTCCCTATAATCACATCTGAGTCAGATTTTCTGCCACTGCAACTTTTTGCACAGTCTCTCCTGTCTCACCCCAGTCCAGAAGAACACTAGCAAGTGGCAGAGTTTTCTCCTCCTCAGTGAATTCCCGTACTGTAACAAACTGATTAGGTATGAGCTGTTCAGGCTCAACCAAATCCCCTTTTACCAAAGTTAGTGATGCCACCATGTCCCTTAAACCATGGATTTGCACCCCATTCACAGTAACTGGGTGTATGTGCTCCCTCATGTTTACTGGCATGCTTTCAGGGATACACAAAAAAAACACCTCTTTCCCAGCACCACTTTGTGCACTCTATGCCTTTTTAGGACACTGTCTTGCAATATGCCCTGGTTGTTTGCAAAACCAACAATCATTTCTTTTATCAGACAAATCCTTTATTTGTAACCTGGGGCTGCCCACTTTCTGGGGAGGCAGTGAGGGTTTTAGCTGCCCTGAAGATGTGCTTTTCCCTTTCTGTGCTGTTATGACCGCCCCACTCCCTCTCAGAGCAGGTCTGCTCCTGGCATAGCGGTCCGAGAGCTCAGCAGCCTCCTGTACTGTTTTTGGATCTCAGTCCTCTAGCCAGGTTTTCAGCTCTGCTGGGCAAGCCCAAAAGAACTGCTCCAAAAGTACAACATCCTCAATTTTCTCTACAGAGTTTGCTTGTATTCCCTCCCACCATTTGAAAAACTGACATTGTTTGGTAGCTAGCTCCTCGTAGCTCATGTCCAGGCTTCTCCTGAGCTTACAGAACTTAACTCTGTATGCTTCAGCTGTCAAGTTGTACTTTTTTAACAATGCAGCTTTAAGTTTGCCATAATCATTACTGTCCTGATTGTTCATTTGTCCCAATGCGTCATGAGCTTTCCTGGTAAGCAGCGGGGATAGCTGGAAGCTCCAGAACTCTCTAGGAATTTTTGCCTGAATGCATACCTTTTCAAATGAATTTAAAAATGCATCCATATTCTCCCCCTCTTTAAATTCAGCTATCAGTTTAGAATTTAATTTGTAACCCAGTCCTGGAGTTCCAGGTTCACCCATGCCACTTACCTGCCCTGGCACTGGTCTTTGGAGTTTTAGCTTCTCCAGTTAAAATTTCATCTGATGCTCTCTCTCCTCTCACTCGGCCTCTCTCTGAAGCTGTTGCTCTTTTTCCTCTGCTTCTCTCTGCTCTTGCTTTTCCTCTCTCCATCTCCATCTGGAACTTCCTCTGCTCGAATTCCAGCTCCATTCTCCTTAATTCTGTCTGCAGCCTGATCCCTTCTGGCTCCAGCATGGTGGTTACCTTCCCCTGTGGCTGTGGCTCTTGGTTCACACTGGTCCTGCTGTCCTCCTCCCTGGGACTGGACACTGCAGTGGCCCCTGGCCCCTCCATGCCCAAGGTCTGGTCTCTTTCAATCACCCACTGTGACTTGAGGTCTTGGGCAGTCACTTGTGCATCGGCTGCCACAAGAGCCTCCATGAGGTGCTGTTTGTTTCGTCCCTGGCAATGGACTCCTCTCTCCTGGCACAACTGCCTCAGGTATTCCACAGTATACTCACTGTAGGTGGAAGTAATCTTCTTCCCTAATCTACGGCTACACTAACTTGCACCCCAAAAAAAAAAATAAAACAGGTAGGGAACTTAGACTTTCATCCCAATGATATATTTCTTTCTTTCTTTTTTTTTTTTAAATCACTGCCTTGTTTTGTGTGTGAACTGTTACAGTTTATCAATCCAATACACTGGACTCTTAATGCTCATGTCACCAAATAATTTCATAGTATGCAAACAAATCTTTTGTCACAGCACTGCAAACCAAATCTTTTTAGATTGCACCGCTGCCAACCAGATCTGTTGCAAATGCACTCCAAGGGTCAGGCCCTCTGCTCCCACAGTGCCCAACCTCGAAGTGCAGTATGTGAACAGGAGACAAACAGGGTAACCCTCCTGTCTGTTTTGAGTATGAACAACTACCAGTCTCGAGTTCTGGGGTCAGATATGAACTTTTTTTTTGCTAGCATGCCCAGGTAAAAGTTCCAAATATCACACCCCCTTTGGGGAATGCAGTACAATACTTAACCCAGTGGGCACACAACCTGTTTCACAATCCTCCTTTTGACTCAGTTGAGACCTAGGTATTTCCTTACCTTGGTGCATATGGTAACCCACTATAAGACTTAACAGTTCTGGCAGAATTTTCAACACTGTCCCAGCCTTCACACTCAAAATGAGAAAATGGCTCAGACTGAATTTCAAGGAAATCAAGTTTACTAGAATTAAAAATAGGAAATAAAATACAAAACACAGAACATATTACATTAATGGTACAGTCAAATAAAAGAAATGGAAATGACAAAACCAAACACCTTTTTACAGTGTAACTGATTTTACCCCAGTTTTCAGTTAGTAAATAGTGGTGCTGAAATTACTTAACTTTGATAGAAGTGCTTCTTAAGAGTCCAGAACACAAGTGTCTTTTGAAAGTTCAAACACAAATATGCAAAGTATTGCAAAGTTGGAACAAGAGTGTGTCCTCTCAGGAGTCCAGAAGTTAAAAAAGTACAATGTTCCCTCAGCCTTGACTATATCATGAGGGGAAATGGGTCCCACCCAGCTTGTGAGGTCACAGCTCTGTGGTCTCATTCCTACATACTGAATTAATCACATGCATCTGCACACTGCTACACATTTCTCTTAAAAAATATATTTAGCCTGGCCTGCTGGTACAGGGGTACAGCTACCGCGTGTGACACTGCCGACCCGGGTTCGGAAACAAGCCCGGGGAGTGGAGGGCTGGCCAGGGGGAGAAGGCTTGAGCGTCCATAGGACAGCTCGCCTTCTCTGGGAGGAAGGGGGGTTCTGACTCGGTACTTGACTGACCTCTGGTGGAAGCCAGAGGCACAGCAAGTATAAAGCACCAGAAGATGGGGTTGGGCAAGGCAGATGTTGGTGTTCATTGCCTTGACATCAGGGTGCACACCTTGCCCTAGAACAGGGAAAATCAGTGCCAGAGTGCCGAGATGATGGGGCACCAAAGTAGAGACCCTAATGGCTCACGCCTGACTGATCCTCCGGAGGTCCGACGAAACAGTGTAGTGTCTCGGGGTGTCGGGCCCCAACCTCGTACCCACCTAGAGGTATAGCCACGGCTCCATGGGGACCCACCAGAGGTCAGGTAGGTTGTGAAGCAGGGCAACCACAAGTGTGTGTGTGTCTCCTGAAGGAGTGGTGCTCTAGTGCAGGGGGGGGAGTATAAACAGAAAAAGAAATATATATATATATATATATATATATATATATATATATATATTTTTTTTTTTACTTTTTAATTAGTGAGCAGCATGCTTTATGACAGGTCAGAATTACCCCTTTGATCTTCAGAAGAACCTCCTGCAAAACATCCCTCTAAGCTGTGAGGACTTTCACAGGTCTGTTATGGCCAGTTTCCTAGGTTTAAAGGAGGGGTTGTTTCACAACTTGTTGCAACCTGGTGTCAAGAAAAAGCTCTTAAGTAGTCTTTCCACTGGGTTAGGGATAGGGCAGATCCTTCGTTTCTCTCTGTTCAAAAATCCCATGTTCCATTAGGCTTTGCTGCTCGGCCTGTTTTTTTTTTAAATAGAACTCTAAACATATATTTATATCAAAAATATAATACAAATAATAACAAGTAGACGACTATCATTCACTGCCTGCACCAAACCAGAATTACCCTAACTTTCCTTTGCCAATGGTACAATGAAGTTGAAGTCAGAGTTTTACGTTTGTTGGCATATCAGCTCCATAAGTAATACTGCTCGGTGACGATCTCTGCCGTGATGCACCTGACCACTGGGACCTGGCTGACAAATCTCCATGACATCACCCATGCCTTCTGCTCCTATTACCAGCCCTTTTACACCCCAGGACAGTACACATCCTCAGAGGCCATTGCCTCCTTCCTTGCCTCCCAGACTCTCCCTAAGCTGACTGAGGAACAGGGGGCCCACCTAATTGACCCAGTCTCAGCCGAGGGGGTTGATGAAACCTTCAGATGCCCCAAGACCATAAAATCCCCAGTTCTGGATATGTATGTGTCAGAATTTTATAAGGCCAAAAAAAATATATTTTCCCTAATTCTCCAGGCAGTAAATGAAGTCATGACCAGTGGCGCCTCCTCCCAACTTGGTCATATGAAGCAATCTCGGTGAACCTGAAAATAGACAAAACTCCACTTTTATGCGTCTCATATTGGCTTATTTCAGTACTCAATGCTGACAATAAGTACTTCATGGCCATGCTGGCCCATAGGCTTGATAAGGTCCTCCCCATTCTTGTGGGACTTGATCAAACTGGGTTTGTCTGCACCGGAGCCACAGCAGACAATATAAGGTGAATGCTGCACATCATTCACAAAATGCAGAGACACGAGTCTCCCTCTGTTCTCCTCAGCCTCGCAGCAGAGAAGGCATTTGACCAGGTCTCCTGTCCTTTCCTACATGCTGTTCTGGGAAGGCTGGGATTCCTGGTCCCCCTCATCCAGTTGCTACTGAGTACCATGCTCCACGGGCCTGTGTTAAGGTCTCAGGCTGCCACTCTGCAGATTGTCCCCATTTATGTGGAACTAGACAGGGATGCTCTCTCTTCCCTCTGCTTTTTGCAGTCTACATCCAGCTGTTGGCTCAGGCCATCCATGAGGACACGACTCTTTTGGACATGCAGCTGGACAGAGAAGAGCACCGCATTGCACTGTATGCCAATGGTATGCTTCTCTATCTGCATGACCCAGAACAGTCACTTCCTAAAATGTTTGAAATCCTGGAAGCTTTTGGTACAGTATCAGGATATAAACTGAATGCAGATTAAACTGAATCCCTAACTTTCCATTACCTCCTGCCACAGGAGGTTAAACAACAATATCCCTTCCATTGGAACTCGGAAAAATTAAAATACCTGGGTATTTATGGCTCTGTCCACACTGGGGATCTTAAAACGTTACAAGTGCCTTGTGATGTTTTAAAATCGGGGAACATGGTTCATGTCCACACTGGTAACGTTACCGAACCGTGTTTCAAAACCATGTTTAAACACTAATACAATCAGGGTTTTAGCACAGTTTTAAAAATGGTTTAAGTGAGAAATGTTTTCACTTACCAGTGTGTATGGGCATCCGATCTGTGTTCCGTCCCAGTGATCCTCCTGGTGCCCACCATGCTGTATCTGATCTACACTGGCAAGTGAACTGACAGCGTGTTTAAACACACCTACATTTTGGGAGGTGTGGACAGGCACATAACCATGTTAATGCACGGTTCCCACTAGTGTGGATGTGGCCACACAGGAAGCTTTGTAACAGTTTGAACATCTTTACCACAGTTTAATTGCAAGCGTGGACAGGGCCTACCTGTCCAGATTTCCTGGCAAGCTGGAGCTAGAGCAGTTGTTTGGTAGGACAGTTACCCTGACTGCAGAACTATTCATGCTTTTTCAACTCCTGCAAGGCCTTTGTGACCCACAATATCTCCTGGGCATCCTGCTCATAGCAGGAAAAAAAAACTATTATTAGAGCTTGGTTAACACCCCAGTGCTGAGGAATTCTAGCCTGGCACTTCACAGTCACCCGGCTCTACAAGATGGAGAAAATCACGCATTCCCTGAATGATAAAACTGAGCTCTGCTCCTCACTCTGGATGGGTTAGTTATGGCATGTAATGAGCAAAGATATGGAATTTGTCCCATAAGGATCTACAGTTGTGTTATTGGCACTCCCCACCCCCCACCTACATGAGCCCAGCACACTCATTTGCCCCGAGTACTACTCAAACTGACTATAAGCATTTTAATACAAAATATGCTGGAAACAACGTAGAGACCGGCACCGACCAAAAAACCACACAGCATATGCTGTTTGATATATACTGTTTGCTTGTATGAAAGTGAACCAAAAGCACTCACCAGACCAACAAAGGACCATAGAAAACATATTTATTCATCATATCCATTCAGTTCCATAAAAGCGTGGTGAGTGCAAATTCTGCCAGATTAGCAGCAAAACGCCATTAAAATCCACAAATCATAAGAGTAAGCAAACACAGCCCACAACCTCCTGATCCATGCAACAAAGTAGAATGTAAAAACGTAAACTCCTCAGTCACAGGTGGTGTTTTGCTGCTAATCTAGCAGAATTTGCACTCACCATGCTTTTATGGAATGAATGGATATGATGAATAAATACGTTTTCTATGGTCCTTTGTTGGTCTGGTGAGTGCTTTTGATTCACTTCCATACAAGCAACAGTACATACAAACAGCACATGCTGTGTGGCTTTTTGGTCAGTGCCGGTCTCCACATTGTTTCCAGCGTATTTTGCATTTAGAATTCGAACTTGACCAGGCACGCCATATCCCAGGTGCAGCAGTTTCATTTTTTACTACATCTTAATACAGTGGATTAGACTGGTCCCTTACACCCTTTTTTTTTCCCCCAGGGATGGGGGAGACCAGACCCTCTACCAGTAGCCCCTCCACCGCAATAAAGGGTTGCAGTTCTTAAATAAAGAACTCTACACTGAACTGGAGTGCAGTACATATAGGTACAGGCAACTGCTATGAATTCCACCCTCTTGCACTGTACCATAGGGGGTGGAGGAAATACAAACAGACATTAATCAATGTACACCAGAACAGTGAAATTGTAATGATGACGCAAGACTGCACCTCTTGTAACAGTATTTTGCCTTTATTATGTACATTGAAGGATAACGCAGATATAGAAAATATTAATAAAAATTATATTTAGTAAAAAAGCTGAAATGCCACTTAAGGTACTGTACCAAGCAATTGGCGCTATTAGAAATATATTTGCTGGATTTTCTTCTTAAGTTAACATTCAGTGCCAAAAAGAGCAGAGTGGTGCACATAGGAGAGAGGAACCCACATGCAGAGTACTTGAGAGCTGGGAATTAACTTGGCAACAACATCAGAAGAAAGGGACTTAGAAGCTATCATTGGAGACACCCCTAAAACAATTTAGCCAGTGCAATAAAGTATACAGCAAGGCAGTGAGGATGCTGGGATACATTGATGGGGATTTGACTGTAGGAGGAAGGAGGTGATGTTGCCACTGCAAAGGTCATTAGTGAGGCCTCAGCTGGAGTACTGTGCCCACTTAGGGAGTCCACACCTAAGAAAGGACAGGGATAAGCTAGAATCTTTGCAATTCTAAGTGATATGGGTGAGTGAAAAATATCGAAGCTGAAAATTGGCGAAGGCAAAAGAGCGCAGCCACATAGGGCAAGGGGTACAATGTAGCAATTGACAAAACGGTGACAACAATGTAACAGTGGCTTTCTGCAGGGGGGGCTTTGCTCCCCACACCTCCTTTCCAGGAGGCTTCACACCCCACACTTCCCTTACCAAAATAACCAATTCCGAGGCAAAGCAACTTGGAGAGAGGGAAAAGCTGTAGGTCGCCGTTTCAATGATTGTCATGTTTTGCCAGTCACTCTTTATGTCCACGCTGTTTTCCTTTGCTCCTTTCGGCTTCACTGTTTTTGCATTCGTCGTTATCATGGGATACCATCTGTGCAGTGCAGGGTTGTGCAGATGATCCAGGGCCACAAACCCATAAGTTGTGGAATCAACTTGAACTGTTCAAAAATAGATGGACTAGATGAGTCACATACATAATGAATAAGTGTGGAGATTTTGTACCATGAGATGAGCTCTTATAATATATCAGGTGATGGGGGATGGGGGAACAAAGAGGGGAAGAGAAGAAACAAAGAAAAATTGGGGAAAAGGTTTGTAGTGGATACTTAGGCTGAGAGAGATATGTAAGCAATAATACCCAACCAGGTGGGAGGTATTGGGCACTACCGGACCGCCCAGGGGCGTAATGAGGCCCGATGCTGCAGGTGGAGGGTCTTAGCCCCTGGAAGGTCTGGTATTGCCCATATCGCCCACCCTGGAGGGTATTATTGCACTTAGAAAATGGGCTACAAGTGTCTTTTTTTAGAGGATTACAAAACAAGCATTTGTCAATTGGCATTGGCATTGGTGGTGTAGAAGTTACAGAGCTGCATAATAGGAATGGCAGTGAAGTATTGAAGTGAAGCCAACCCCACCACCACCCTGCAGAGAGTGACAGGCATTGGGGTGTGCCTTTGGGTTGTCAGGCATAATGGCCACGCCATTTCACCACACCCTACCCTGCAGACACTGACAAGTGTCATGGTGTGCCTTGGGGTCTTTGGCCCTTATGCGCACCCCATTCCATTAGGAAATATGGTTAGATGGGTGCGGTACAGGAGAATGGGGTGAACTTTGGGGCCGAAGAGTCCAAAGCATACTTTGGTGCCTCTCACTGGTTGCAGGATATGGAATGGTATGAGCATTACAGGTAAGAATCCCAAGTCACACCCCTGATGCCTGTCATTCTCTACAGGATGGGGCGTTATGGTTGGAAACCCTAACACCTCAGGCATTAGTTGGTATTTTCACTCCAAATTTTCAACATGGTTTTTTTGTGACCCCCACCTCATGAACAGTGGCAATATCAATTTGTTAGCCAAAAGCTGCTTATGCACAGCGACTACGGCATTTAGCACCACAGGTGCAAAAACACATTCGAAAGGATGTGAAAAATGACAGCTGTACTGTTCATGGGGAGGTGTAAAAAATGGCAATGTTGCAAATCTACAGTAAAAATATTTAAAAAACTGGTGAAGTCACGACCGTGCATAGAAACTGTGCAACACACACCTGTAATGTAATTAGTTTGGGGAATTTTTAGAACAGGTTGTCAACAGGCATTTTGGGACCTCTGATCATGAACAGTGTCACTGTAATTTTCTTATCTGTCCCGAACAATGATTTCCCACAGTGACCACGCATCTCTGCGCTGAAAGTGTGAAAACACATTTCAGCCATGTTGTGAAAAATGACAGCTGTACTGTTCATAAGGAAGTGTGGAAAAATACCACTGGTGAAAATCTGGACTGAAAATATTACAAAGTCATGAACTTACGAGGGTGCATGGAAACTGCGCAATGCTGACTCGTAACACAGTCATTTTATGGACTTTTTTCACCAAATTTTCAATATAGCCATTTTAAGACCTCTGTTCATGAACAGTGTAACTGTGATTCTCTTAATCTGTCCCAAACATTGCTTTCGCACACCAACTGCACCATTGTGCGCTACATATGTGGAAACACATTTTGGGTGACATGTGAAAAATGACAGCTGTACTGCTCATAAGGAAGTGTAATAAAATGGCAATGTTGAAAATCTGGAGTGAAAATTTTGAAAATTCGCAAACTTCCGAGCATGCGTAGCAACCGCGCAACGCACGCTTGTAAAACAGTCATTTTTAGGAATTTTTTCACCAAATTTTTAACATAGCCATTTTAAGACCTCTGCTCATGAACAGTGTCACTGTGATTTTCTTAATGTGTCCCATACATTGATTTCACACACCGACTGCGCCATTGTGCGCTACATGGGCGGAAACACATTTTGGGCAAGATGTGAAAAATGACAGCTGTACTGCTCATAAGGAGGTGTGGTAAAATGGCAATGTTGAAAATCTGGAGTGAAAATATTGAAAATTCGCGAACTTACGAGCATGCGTAGGAACCGCGCAACGCATGCTCGCAGCGTGGCAGCTGTAAGGCTGTTTGGGGGGGTCTGGAGCCGACGGGGGATTGGGCACCCCCATCGCCCATATGGATGTGTTGCCACGCTGGGGTGGACACCCAGTGTGGCATCTGGAACTCTGGGGAAGTGCAGCACAGCCCGACTGAGGACACCCCGTCGACTGCCAGTGTGGGCGACACACAGTATGCATGCGCGGTGTGGCAAGAGCACGCATGAGCAGGCGATATCTTATCACTACTCACCGAAGCGTAGCTCCCTCTTTCAACTGTATGCCACTGCATTTTCAACTGCTGTCATAGACAGCTCCAGCAGTGATTGGAGAACTGCGACCGTGCCTGCAGACACACTGACTGAATTGGAAGGCGCTGACACACCTCCAAAAAACTCGGACGATGGCACTATGTTTCTTGCACATGCGTGCAAGCAAACATAAAAAAACTAAAGTAATGCTGTAAAAAAATGACAAAAATAGAATTTTTAGAACTTTTTGGTAAAGTAGTCCCTCTGGTACTGGCATTGGTAGTAGAGGGCACTGCTATTGCTTCTGTGTCCCCCCCGTTCAGTCTGTTTCCCCTTTGTTATTCCTTGTTTACATGGTGCCAGTTCCTTCTTATCATTTTACTTACAGGAGGAACAAGAAACAGATTTTGGAGGAGTGGGTCCATGACTGATAGAGATCGGGAGCAGGACCATGACTCGTTGAATGTGGTAAATTGCACAGCACTCAAGTCCTGCAGTGTTTAATTAGGATCCGATTCACTTCCGTTTGCTTCTCCATGGATTCTCGCAGTAAGCAACTGTGCAAGGGTAAGCTTTTAAACAGTATTTTTACAAGGCATCTGATCAATTCAGAAAACCAAGTAAGAGAGTGGGCCGGCCACACGTGGAGAAGCTGGCATGAGAGCAGGGTCAGGAAAGCACCGCTGTTTGAAAGGAGCACGGTTGGGAGAATCATTCATTTGTGTTTCTCCCCGACCACACAATACAACCTGGAGGTTGTTTTCTTCTTGCTTTATTTTGGATTTGGGTGCGGCAGAGGAGCTGTAGTTTGCAACGAGTTTGCAACGAGTTTGCAACGAGTAGCATCTGAAGTGGCGCCGGTGATCAGTGTGGTGCACTGTAAGGTATGCACCACAACCGAAAATACTTGGACTCAGTCTTTATTTTATTTTAATTTTTTTTTTAGTAAATTAAAAGTGACTGTGGAGATGGAGAAAAACTACCAGCTTAACAGCTGGCAGCTGCAGTATGGGGTATGAGGCTGCGGTTGACAGAGTGATGCTGTTGTCCTTCAACGAGGTTACGGGGAGATGATGCTGTGTCTCTGTCTTTTTTCTGACCACATAGAAATGCATGATTGCTTCTTTTTTCTTGTGTCATTAACATTACTCTGCTTTTCAGAGAGAAAGGGCCAAACAGGCAACTGCCACTGAACTAAGGAGTGAGTGTGTGTGTGGGAGGGGATACCCGGTAGTACTCGCTAAGTGAGGGAAAAAAATAGTGGGAAATTGAGTCAGTCAGGTGCTTTCAGCCAATGAGGAAGCAGGCTGGGCACAAGCATATATCAGTGGGTGAAAAGGCTGGCACTTGTTAGTTACTGGGCTCTACTGTCTGATAGACCAGGGCTCTGAGTAGGGAACTGGCCAGTCAGAAATGAGGATTTTATATGTCTATTTTCTAATACTGTATAAATAGATAGGTATAAAAAGCTAGAGGTGAAATAATACATTGCACCATAGCTATCTATAACTCATATTCTGTGCATAAAACATCGTCAATGCACCAGTTTGGGGTAACTTAATGACACAAAAGTAGGGAAATGTGGCATTAGGATTTCCAATCCTAACATCCCACCCCCACCCCCCAAGCAGCAAAAGGAAAAAACATTAGGGATCTGGGTCTCTGGAGTCTTGGCAAATTGGTGGTGGGGTCTTGCTTGGGTTTGTGTACCGCAATGCTAGATAGGCATAAAAAGCTAGTGGTGAAATAATGCATTGAACCATAGCTATCTGTAACTCATATATGTATGTTCACTGTCATTATGCCATAATATGCTTAATGCCACCTTTTTAAAATAATTGATCTATTTTGCTGACATGTAGTGTTTGTCCTGCTGCATTGCCTAATACAAAAAAATAAAGTTAAAGAAAAAAGATGATCCAGGGCCAGCGGCAGATCTGTGAGAAATGGCTTGAGGCCCTTAACATGTAATTACTGAAGGCCAGAAGGGCGTGGTGACATGATGGAGATGTACAAGTTGCTGAGGGGAATTAATAGTGTGAACTGTGATGACCTGCTCAACAGGAACAATCGTGCAGTCATGGGAGGAGACAAATGGAAGCTTGTCAGTTGAACCTTCAAAATGTGAGGAGGATCTACTTAACTGAAGGAGTGGTGGAACCATGGAACAGATTACCGGTGGAAGTGGTGGAGGCAGAGACTAAATGGATTCAAACACAACTTAGATAGGTTTAAAGTTCTTTTAATTCCAGAAGTAGGAGCTGGAGTGGTGGTGGTGGGGAGTCTTGGGGAGAGAGGGTTTGGCGTGGAAAACCCCTTTGGAATATTAGGGCAGGAGTACAGGTAGGAAACTTTATATGGGCAGACTGGATGGACCCTTGGTCTTAATCTGCCGGCAACATCTGTGTTTCTTTTATTTCATACTTGCAGGGGAAAAGCATAATAAATAATCACTCTTGAATATTTGCTACAAAGGCCACGTCCATTCACTGCTTCTACACCACTAATGCTATTGCTTGTTTTGTTTCGCCAGTCATTTTCTCTCACCACCCCCTTTTTTTGCCAATATGCTCTCTACAACATTCTTAAATATAACTCTCAATCTCTCTGATAATTTATGATGTATAATATTTTTTTCAACTATGAATGACATCAGTTTACAATTTATTACAGGATAGTGGCAATCTCAGGTATATTGTGACATATGATACCCGATAGAAATTACAGATGACATAAAAATAGCCTATTTTTTACATTCAATACATATATTTTACTGTAAATGAAATGGCTAGAGACGTCCTTGGCTCTTCTTACCAATCACACTGTGGTGGTTTGCACACCTTCCAAATGGACCTGAGGGCAAACATGTCAAATGCATAAACACTACACCCTGTTGAGTCAACTACACAGTTTGGGAGCTTCATAGTTGTTTTCAACATTTAAACTTTCATTTTTCATTCTGCTCCACCCTTTGTCCCATCAGAAAAAAACACCTCAACCACAAGAGTATCTTTACAAAAAAAAGTCAGTGCCACTTGATCTGTACAGTACAGTAACCATCCTTTTTTTCCCCATACAGATTCTCAGCATATAATGTAGTCATGAGATCCACTAAGTTACCCCTTGATTCTGGCCCTGTGTGTCTATATTACTATATTAGTTTCTTTAGTGGTACTCCCCTCCCTCACCTGATCACCTTGAATGTCACACCCCTGGTGCTAGTGGTACCTACCTTCCCCATCTGATCTCCATGAATGTCAATTTCTTGGTGCTAGTAGTTAGGATTACTCAGAATCTGTCTAATGGAATTGATTCGTCTGATTCCAAGCATTTTTACAGAGTTCTTAATTTTGGTATTTTAGGCAAAAAATCTGAATCAATACATGAAATTCCACATCCAGTGTCATCAATTATTACATAAAAAACCTCATCCCACCTGCCACACTGTGAGTAGACAGATTAAATTGGAGTCCTCCCTTCCCCACCATGTAGCCAACACTCCATCCTACCTTGACTGTACCTTTAGCTGGTTGGATGCTGGCACTGCTGCAGGTGAACACACCACGGTGGTCTCTCTTGGGCTGGCTGTGTGTGACTAGTTTGTCCGACTCCATCCTCAATCCTTCTGTCCTCTGGAGCTGGACCTGAAAATGGGCCTTTAGGTCCACATACCCTTCCCAGACTGGGACCATCTCGTACCATCCTGCCATCTAAGACCCAAGCCTCTAGCAGTGCAGCCCCACTGCTTTTCCCTGAAAAACTAGGACTTCTCATAATCACCAAACTGAACCTGAAGCCTCGTGCCTGCCAACACAACACTCTGGTATCCTTGTGAGACTCATTCCTTTGAGTGGCCTATTTAAGCAAAATGCTGGGAAAGGAGCCCATACTCCTCTTACAGTAAGAGTGCAGTGGTTGAACCCCTTTCCAGAGTTTTATGCTGATAGGCCACCAGTGCAAAGGTTGCATGCCATCATGGTTCACGGCTCTCTTCCTAACCCAGCAGGATCTAGCTTTTTTTTTGCTTGGGTTCTGGCCGGGGTACAGTTTAGTTGGGATGGGGATTGGCTCTGTTGGTCTCACTCAGAGGACTAATGGACTGGTTGACAGGAGAGAAGAGCACAAGCAGAGGACAGTTGGGGAGGACTTGATGGAAGAACTAGAAAATACAGCCAAGTCAGTGCTGGTCAGACAACAGAAACAGAAGGAGGGAGTGGGGCACCGGGGACCCAGTCAAATCCACCATCTGCTGGCAGTGTGGGCACTGGGCGGGCAGCCCATTAAGGTAAGATTAATGAGTGCTGCAGTCAGGGAGGGCTTGTGATGGGGGGGTGGCAGGCTACAGGCAGGATACTTTAGTTTGTTTTGAGGCTTGAACTTTTTTTGTGTGTGTGGTTACTGTGCACTGGTTGGGTAGTAGTGAAACTGGCCATCAGAGGTGGAACTGGAATTTGGTTTCTAACTCTGGCACTTTAACCTTAAGTGTCAGTGGCTCAGCAGGTTGCATACTGACCTCTGAGGCCAGAAGATCGAAAGGTTGTGGGTTCTAGGCTCACACCAGACACTTGGGGTAAATCCCAATATTCACACTGCAGTGTATCATGAGGGGGATGCTGCACTCCTCAGGTGCTGTCTTTCAGTTGAGTGGTTGTCCAGGTGAACGTTAAAGATCCCATGGTACTTCTCGAAAAGAGTACTTGAAGTTTTATTTGAATAAGGTAACAGGGAAACATACAATATGTCTCGTACATGTTACCTATCAGGAAAGGTAAAGAAACAAAACACATTCAATATCCTAAAGCAAGGGAATAAAGCAACATAAAAATGAACATAAATAGCAAGCAGTATTAACAGACATACTCCTGATCTCTAAAGGAAAAAGTCATCATGTTAGAGAAAACAAATAACAATACACTAGGGTTGTCACAGTATGAAATTGTGAAGGTATGATAACAGCTGTGTGTGATACCGCGGTTATCGTTGCATTCCAATGGGAAAACCTAAAATATTCAAAAATCATGCAATTTTAACCAAATTATACATGTAAAAGTAGTTAAAATACTAGTAAATTACACATTATGAATTCAATGAGAGAAAATAAAAATAGTGAGTCAAGTATGTGCAAGAGAAATATATTTTTTATTGACTAAGTCAGATTCCTCCTGACCTGATGATGAGCATGGAGCTTCGAGCACTACAAGTAGATTCATATAAAAAAAATCTCATATCATTGCCATCTGAAACGAGTGACATACCGTTTTAAGTAAAGTGTTTTATTGTACTCTTAGTTTACAACACAAAATGCTACCAATACCAAAAGTACTATACAAAAATAGCACAGTGAGTACGAGTAGTAAGTTGTTTGATTTACATTTTTGTTATGTTAAATTGTCAATAACTTAAAGATGAGAGTTGAGGAATACGAAAGGAATGTCCAGTCACTCCACTCCTGGTGGTGGTGCAGACTAGAGTTGCAGCTGCAGACAGAGCTGCACTTCACTGAAGTTGTGTGCCACTAGCTTTAGAAGCAGGCACAGCAAGAGCACTACTTAGAATCAGAACAGTTCTGATTGGAAAATCAAGGCTCACTGTCTGGCTATGACTAGGCTGAGCGTCACTCCTCCATCCTCACCTCACAGCCTGGGGCTCCCTCCCAGACCCAGTTCCCTCAAGTTAAGTTAGTAAAAGTAATAGTAAGTAGTGCAAATAAATTTGGAGAGATTTGTGTTCTTCATATTTACTTTCTCAATGTAGTACCCTACCACCACAACCACAACACAACTCCTGCCTGCACTCACCACTCACTGTGTCCAAGACTCCAAGCCCAAGCCAACAGCCAGAGCCAATCAGCTGAGCTAAGCCAACTGTGAGAGATGGTGGCATTTAAAGGAATTAGCCTATATATCCCAAATGCCATGGTGGCTGCCTGGCTGCTTTTTTCCTTTTTTAATATAATAGGTATTTAGGTACAGTAGCCTCCAGCTGAGGCAATGAGCCAATGTGAGTTGCTTGCTTGACTTTCTTAGGTTGAGTCAGTCATACTATACTGTGATTCAAGTCAAGTTGTGTGACTGTGACATGAGTCAACTCTGAGAGTAAATGAATCAGCTTATATATCCTCATTGCCGTGGCAGTGGCAGGCACTCACTGGCTGCTTTTTTTCTTTTTTTAAGGTAAACAATAGGTATTTAACTACAGCAGCCTCCAGCTGAGGCTGTGAGCCAATGTGAGTTGCTTGCTTGACTTCCTTTGGTTGAGTGAGTCATACTGTTGTGAGTCGAGTAGTGTGACTGTGACATGAGTGCAGTCTGGCATTAAAGGAATCCGCTTATATATTCTCAGTGCCATGGCAGTGGCAGGCACTCATTTCTCTGCTGTTTTTTGTTGATTTTTAAGCTACTAGCTATTTAAGTAATTAAGAAATGTATGAATTTAAATTACTTTTTCCATTGGGTTTTGTTTTAGGAAGCCCCCCCCTCCCCGGTGACTCAAGTCATCTTGTCGCCACCTCAGACTCGGGACTCGTGAGTCAAGTCTCGTGATATGATGAGTGACTCAGGAGGACTGGAGTCCAGCATAGCATTAAAGGAATTAGCCTATATAGCCTCAGCACCATAGTTGGTGGTTGCTGAGTCAAGTGATTATAATTGTTAAGCTAGCAGCTAGGCTAAGGGTAATTATGCAATTAAAGTAATTTCTCTTATTGGTTTTGTGTTAGGTAGCCCCCAGCCACAGTCAGCCAAGAGCTCAGCTGAGCCAGCCAACCAAAGGTTTGTGACACAGATGACATGAGTCAGAGAGGACTCATCAGAAGTCAGGAGTAGGACTCACTCCATCCTAGGGACCACTCTAGTGGGGGCGTCAGGCGAGCAGACAGAGGGAGAGACATGAAGTGGTCCACAGTGAAACTGGACTGGAGGGACTCGGGGCGCATCAAGCAGACATGAGACAAGACAGCAACTTCACAAAATGTGCTAGCTTAGCTGAGTAGCCAATGCCAAATATGAAATATCTCAAATCACATTAGGAGGACAGGGAGGGAGGACTCAGACTCAAGAGTCAGGAAGCAACAGCAGCAGATGTCAGAGAGAATTTGGATTAGCGAGCAGCGTGCACTCCGGATATGGCATGAGATGGTGGGCGTCAAATTAGTTATCCACACTGCAGATGTGCTAGGCAGCAATGACTTTGTGCTGCAGAATCAGATAGAGGGAGGGGCGGGGAACAACTGGGAATGAAAACTGAAGGAACACACAGACTACTACTGCCAGTTCTTATCACTAAAACTGAAAAACACAGAGTGTAAGTGTAATGTAAAACTGCAATTTGCAAATGCAAATTGCACTGGCACCATGGCAATTTTTGCGTTATTATTTAACAATAAAAAATGAACCTGAAAAAGTTTTCGGTGTGTATCTCATTCTCTGTCTGACTAACCTTGACAGTTTTGTGCCTCTGACAGACTGACAGGACTGTCTACTCTCTATAGTCCAGACTAACAATGAATGAACATGAACACGCATGACCACTTGCGACAGCACCAGCAGCACAACAGTTAACAGTCATGTGAATGAATGATCACTGCAGCCTTATCTGTCACTCACTGGCCCCACTGATGAGGTGGCTGAGCAGTCTGCAGTCTGAGTCCATACACACAGTAACAACCAACCACAGACAGTTTGTTCTGTTACCCATAAAGATAAGAATACTTAACATGATGATCATTACTTGACATGACAGACGACATGTTACGCAGTGTTACTGTTAACAAAATAACATAACAGATTTTGATGCTGGGCCTGGTTACTCCTGCTGATCCCTCCCTCACCCCCACTCCATGCCCATTGCTCAAGCCCAATCAACAAATGGATTTAGGATGGCTGGTCGACACCCGTATTCCCCCCCCCACCCCCTGCTACTTAAATAACCAACTCCAAGTCTGAGTGGTTTTGGGGAGGGGATGCAGTACCCTGAATGCAGTGGTGGGGTCCCATGCTGACACTACAGTGACCTGGTGCTGTTGTCTCTGTAGTGTCAGGGGCTGTGGAATTGCCGCGGAGGGGGATGTAACTCTCAACAAACGTGTTTTGTTGCTCAACTTTTCTGGAGGGATGTCACTCATTTTGAAACCAGTACATCATTTTCTGCTTCTGTTCCAAAAGAACAGCAGAGGAAAGGACAATAATGATGCACATTGTTCATTTACAGTGTGGCTTTTTGTGCAAGCAGTGTGCTGCAATTTGTGTGTACTACGCAGTTAGTGTGCACTGTGAGTGATACAGTCGCACTCACACAACACACTGACTTTTGTGTGCTGTTGCGCATGGTCTGTTTTCACCATTTACCATTAAGGAAGCAGTTATTACTTGTATATCACTGGTGGCTTAATACCCACTTGGCCTCTGTGTGCCTTGCGTGGCACTCCGAGTGACACACACAAATTTCATGGTGACTAAAAAAAAACTGTCCTGAAACTGAACATTGAAAATTAAAAAATGGAAGGAAGAAGTCAAAAGACTGACTTAAATTTTATTGAACATCGCTCAACCAACATCATCAGTCCACTGCAGCAGACAGCGAATGTCGCATCCACAAAACAATTTTTGCATGAAAAAGAAGCCTCTTCAAACTCTTGCATCAGGGAGAATTGGCGTGTAATGGACAGTTGTCCCTGAAAATGCAAAACAACTAGTTGAAAGATCTGAAAACTGCAGTATACCGTGAATCACGGTTATCGCGGTATCAGAAATTGTCCACGGTATCAATACCATGACTTCTGACACTGCGGTATACCATGACAACCCTACAATACACACTATGAACCCCCATTTGTAAACTCAGAGAGGAAGAAAAATATGGGGAACTGGTCGGGGAAATAAAATTCACTCAAGGTGGTTCAAAATGGGCCCTAATATTCCTCCAGCGAGGAGGACAATAACAGGGTGAAGGAGACTTACATTTGCTTCTGTAAACAGTTGTTAGATTGGTCTCTTCCAGGACCAGCAAAGCCGCAGTGGAGATAGCAATATTTTGAAGAAGGAGAGCACATCTAGCATGCCATAAGTAGTATTTCAAGACTGTCAAAACTAGCCTCAAAACACCCCTATCATACCAGGATGCTGAAGGGGAGGACCCCGAGATGACATCGCTGTAGGAAAGGCAATTCCAACCTGGGTCCTGCCACTTAGTAGCCAAGGTCTTCCAGTAAGCCCGAGCATAGGGGCATTCCAACAAAAAGTGGGTCATCATTTCAAACACCCCCCCCCACACCCCTCACTTGGACAATGCCGTTCATCCACACTTTTATGTTTCACATTAGCCTTAACACTTGGCTTCCCATGGCAACACAGTCAAAGGGTGTTCCACATCTTAGGTGGAGTACTCAGATCCATTAGAGATTCCTGAATCAAAGGAAAATGAGCAACCTCTATACAGGAGTAAGTGGGAGGTGACTGGAAAAAAGAGCGTATAATAGCCTGATAAAGAATCTTTGACTGGGACAAATTCAGGAGAGAATACGCCCTTCTCCACCATTGTAATTTTTCCAAAAGTGACTGAACAAAGGAGGACACCCCCTTGGATAAAATGGGAGAGAATTTCAGACGGGACCATTGCGCCATGATAGGGGCCACCCAGCTCGCCACCCAAGGTTTCCACACGTGAGTGGTGGAGTCAAGATAACATCCCAAATTCCATTTAAGAAAATGACAAAAACAGAAACCACTGGGTTAGCTATATTAAGGCCCCCACTCTTTGCAGGGTGATAAAGCACATTCCGTTTGATAGGATTCAATCAGCTTCCCCAGATCATCTGGAAAAAACACTGTAAAATCTTAATTTCCAAAACCTTGGGAAGTGGTAAACCTTACATAGGTGTAAAAATGGGGAATAAAACATCTTCACAACTGCCACTTCTTTTTCTTAGTCTGCTTCCACTGCTTCCAGGACTTCAGCTGGCAATCTTGGCATGATAAAAATCAATTTTAGTTTCCCAATTCAGGAGAGCTAAATCCTGTGAACCAAAATAAATACATAGGATCCTGATTGGGTCAGTGACTAGCCGAATGCCTCTTTTGGAGTGCACAGGAGGCAATCCAGAGCCCAAAAACATACCCGTACACTTCTGGAGGTTCAGTCTTGCCCCTGAGATGGGCTGGAAAGAATTAAAAATGTCCAAGGTCAGGCATCCCAAAGGGACATCTTATACCACCAAAGTGATATTGTCTATGTACACCATAACCTTCACCTCAAAGGTAGGAGAAGGACTCATGATGCCCCGAATCTGCGGGTGCATCATTATTTTCCTTAAAATGGAGTCTTTACAAAATGTATACAATAATGGTCTCAGAGGGCACCCTTGTCTTACTCCTTGGTGGACAGCAATACGCCCTCCCTTATGGCCATTAATCAGGGGCATAATGGAAGCAGAATCATAAATAGCCCAAATCCAAGAGCAGAAGGATGGTGGAACACCTTAATGAGCCAACACGCTAAACAAAAAATGGTGTGAGACCCTATCAAAAGCTTTTTCCTGGTTGAGAGACAGTAGGAAACCCCCTCCTTCTGCACATTGTCCCTGTCTAAATAGTTCCTGAATCAGGATCAGATTATCTACCATATGTCTGCAAGGAATAACACAGGTCTGAACAGGGGAAATCACAATATTAGCAACAATTGCCATTCGATTATTCAGAATAATCATCAACATCTTTAAATCATTATTAAATAGATATAAAGGTCTCCAATATGTAAATCAGTGGCTGGTCCCTTTTTTTACAGGAGAATCTTTATAGCCTCCAAGAATGAGGTGGTAACCCTCCCCATCTTCAGGATCCAATTTAAGACTATCTACAGAATATCCACCATAGTTTACTGATAGGCCTTATAAAATACGTCAGTCAGGCCATCCTAACCCAGGGCTCTGTTCGTATTCAAACATGTAATAGCTTGATCAACCTCTGAAGGAGTTATATCCCTAGTGAGGGCACTCAGCTCCCACCCAGGAATAAGAGGAACCTGTATAGGGGTCAAAAAGGCCTGTACTGGCCAACTAGGTTCCGGGGAACCGAACATGACAAAAAGATGCTCCTGAACCTGGTTTAAGACATCCATTTTATCCGTCACTATTGTAACCCCTAGGTGGCTCTATCCCAAGGGCTACTACCCCTGCCTGTTTGACTACGGATGGGTTGAGGGGCCTAGGTCCTATGGTGGGTGCCTCCACCCAGAGGTCAGGGATTGTAGTGGTTAGACTAGCTTGGTCACAGCCCTCTGGGACACTGAGACCCCCTTTTATTCCCTCTAGTGGCTCACACAGTACCCCAGAGTTATAGCCCCAATACCCCACGTATACACACTGTTCACTCATATAGATACCACTACCGAGACTGATTCTGCAGCACATCTCTGAGGATCCCTGTAAAATAAGGTTAAACAACATACACAGCAAAACACAATGCTGTTTCCATAAGTACCAACACCACAGACAGTATATAGTATAACAACAACAAATCTGATTTATTTAGGGGGCAGTAACACGGGAGGGGGAAATCAGATTAATTGGTGGCATTAAATCACAGTACTGTGCACACATACAGGGTCTGAAAAGTCACACTCTGGGTACCCAGGTTGGGGGGGGGGCTAGCCAGGTCCATTGCCCAGGGTTGGCAGGCAGGTAAAGATGAATAGTGCCCTGTAGAAGAAAATATACTCACAATACCCAGTTGTAATCCGGAGCCAGATGGCTCAGTCCATGAAGCAGTGAAACAACAAGAATTAGATGGCACACTTGTGATTAAAAACAGGCTGCAGGGAAATACCCTGATTTGTACTCACAATACCCAAGCTGAGGACCAGATGGTGGCTGTTCTTCTGAATTGCCAGAACAACAGGGCATGGAGACAAGGTCCTTGTGACTGGACCCCACTGCGGTTGATAGCAAACGGATTTAGTCCGAGACAAGCTGGGGTTTGCTTCCAGCTTCATCACACAGCACACAGCATGGGGGATTGGAAATAGCGATTCCCCACAAGCACTACGCACATTCATGTGTGAAAGGAAAGTACTATACCAGGCAGGCTGCTCCTCAACCCTGATCGCAATTACTGCAAAATACCCAGGAGTACACACAGCAGCTTCAGTTCCTGACAGACCGAGTGCGATTCAACAATTTCTCCAGTCTTCTACAGGGTGAGCCTGGTTTCCACTCTTTAGACTTCCTTCTTTCTCCTCACAAATTGCATTCAGTCCGAACTGGCACTTACAACGGCTGCAGGCTGAACCTTAGGGCCTCACATGCGCTTCCTGCGCGAAACTATACACCGCAGAAGCACAGAGCTCCTTCTCTCTTCACAGTCACAACTGATCTAATCTTTCCAGTCACAGAGCAGGGCATTTCCTTTAGCTCTACACCATTCTGTTGGCTGGTTCAGCTGTCACTTACAATAAGACTCCATCTGTTGATGGAAAAAGGTGCCAAGGTTAAAACTACATTTCCCAGAGTCACTGCCCATACAATCCCCTTGTGGCTGACTCAGCATTGAGAGTCCAAGTTCCGATTCGTCCACTGGCTCCATTTTAGGGTCTCCCTATCATCCATGATTGGCCCAAGTCAGCTATTCAGAACCAAAATGAAAGAGCTACACACTGAAACAGTTCGTGCTGAAATGAACACAGGTTAGACAAACTACATTTTCTCAGTCACTCTAAATGATTTCTGCCAAACTGTTATATCTTTCAACAAGGCTCCCTCTGCACATGTAGCAACAGCAGAAACGGAACAAATTGACAGCAGCCCGAGCAGGATTCGGGCATTAGAACACACAGTCACCCCATATAAACTAATTAAATCTGCAAGCAGACAGCTCTTAAAGAGACAGTACGTGGAGGCTCAAATAGCACTCACTAGGAACCACATTTAAACAGCTCAGACGCTGAACACAGCCCAGTCTTGGAGCATTCAGGCAAGCTCCTGGAAGATTTTTGGGAACTCCCATTTGCAGGGGGTTACACCATCATCCCCAATGGAGTGGCAACCCCCACCAATGTTCTATGGGTGGTATTGGGTCAATACCGTGCATGTAAGAGTGTGGTATTAGCCACACTGTATAGTGAGTGCCTAGGAGTACGGCGTTGGGTAGAACAGTGGTAGGGGAATAGTGCTACCCATGTCACTGCATACAGATTGGGAGGCTGGAGAACTTGCCGTGTGCTGGGTGCCTGGTTGAGCTGCTCACATGGAGGAGTGGCTAGGGCACCAGCACACGGCACAGTGAGGAGACCTGGGACTGTAGTTTGGTTCCCCCCAGGTTTCCCCTGCTACTTTGCCATATTTAAAAAAAAACTACCCCCCCTCCTGAGTTTCTTCCCATCCCTGAGATCCCCCATGGAGTTAGTTATTTAAGTTCTGGGAGGTGTGGGGGGCAAAGTCCCCTGCAAAAACACATGAAGACCCACTGTGATGAATGGGCAAGTTGCGTGGAACAGGTCAGTGTTTTGCCTGACTCTTTTTATGTCAGGCACTGTTTTGCTGTGGCATTTTTAGCCACGTTGTTTTGCCATGCGCTGTTATGACCCCATGCCCCTACGGGTCACTGATTCCTAACTGCTCTCGAATGGGTCCCCTAGACATTGCAAACCCCAGGTACTACTCTGATGCTGCACATGAAGGGAGACACTCCTATCATATTGGAAGTCCTTCATCCTCTGCCTGCCTAATATGAGTAAACCGAGTGGAAAAATTCCCGTTTCCTCTTGCAAAGTGAGTAATTTGGTAAATTGCTCCCTCAAAGCCAGATACTCCTTATATGAGGTAGAAATACATTTGGTAGAGAGACAGATACAGAGGACCTGCACCTCATATTTCGTAGCATCCCACCATTGCCCCACATCATCAGTAAGACATGCTACTAACTGTCTGGCCCTGAGAAAATCTAAAATCACCAGTTGCATATACGTGTCCTGCATGATTGAGTTATTTAATCTCCAATAACCCCTTTCCAGAACCATTGATGAGGACTCCTCAAAGGTATTCCCCAAGAAGAGGTGATCTGAGATGTCAATGGGGACCAATCTCATATCACCAGGCATCAAAAAAGGGGAAACAAAAAGATAATCAATTCGTGTAGCCAGAGTGGACTTGTGGAAAGTACAGCCCCCCCCTCCTTATGCAGACAGTGATAATCATCTTCTGTTTTTTAAGCTTTATTTTTATTAGTTTCATGTAAGCACAGTACATGTACATATCACCAGGCAGGTATTTCATACACAATATACTTGCTGAAGCAAGAACATTATTACAGCAAGTAACCTTGACTACCCCCGAACATTGTTACATCACTTGGTGAGTTAATGTATCTCAATAAAGTTTATAATTCCAAAGCAGATGTGTAGGTTAATTCACCATTTCTTAGTCCAATATATAACCAAATACATTTATCTTCTAAGGGCCAATGTAGCCATGAGCAGGGACAAGAAGAGGTTTCATTGAAGATCATGCACCCTGTCAAAGGGGTGAATTTTCCCATTCCTTAATACATCAGGATAAAGAAATGTTTAGTATAATACACTTCTGCACATTTCAAAACAGACCTCAGCATCATAAGAGACAGTATAGTCATAGTTTTAACTGTCCTAAATATAGGAGATTCATCATTAATAACCATAACTTTCATTTTAAACTTGAAACATCAACGGAAAGAGGCATCACTCTGTGGAGCGCTCTCAAACTGAAACAATTAACATTGTGGAGAGTGACCTTAATATCAGGTTTATCAAGCTACATATGTTAATGCAGTTTAATAAAAATCACTGAACAAGACCACAGTAGTCCCTCTGTAAAGAACTGTTAAAACTGGGAGAGAGTTCTACATTATGGTGATGCGGGGGGGGGGGGAGCTGAGGCAGCATGTAAGGTAGTCCCAGATTGCCTTATGGCTCCCTCATGAAAGGGTCCCATCCACAAAGACACAGTCTTAGTAATCATATAAAATCATTACTGTGACAGACTGGTAATCGTGCGCTGTGCCAGGGTAGGCGAAACCCCCTTTTCAGCATTTAAAAAACACTTCTGTTGTTCTTATCTTTTGGCCCCCTACCTCTGATCGCATCTTTAAACCATTTGAGTACAATTAAGCTACCTCTTCTCTTTCAGAGTCAGAGTACTCTCCCCAAGAAGAAAATTGCTTCTCAATTCTTGCCGGGAGCTTAGCTGCCTCGGTCGCATCAGAGAATTGAAAGGCTTTGCCGCCATAAAGGATCTTCAAGCTGATCGGCATCAGTAACACGTGGTGGACTCCGAAGATATGGAGATGGGCCCAGATTCCATCAAAACATTTCCTCCTCATTCGGGTGGTATAACTGAGGTTCGGAAATATGTGTACTCTTGCATCTTGCCAAATGTGAGGGCTGAGAGATTTCATTTGTTGAAGGATGACAGCTCTCTTTCCTGCAGTGGGAAGAACAGCCAAGATGGTGAGTGGAGTGGGGTCTCCTGTCAGTGTTCATGGCCTACCACCACATGATGATATGCGATAAGTCTTCAGAATATCAAAGTCCTCCTCGAAGTTTAGTAGTTGTTGCAGCCAGGGCTTCAGGAATGCTTTTAAGTTGTTTACCTCTGACTCTTCCGGTAATCCCCAAATTCTGATGTGTGGAGCTCAGGCAGCGTTCTCTAAGATTTCTAAATGGCATCGCAACAAGGTGTTCTCCTTAGTTAACCCGGCTGCAACTGTTAGTGCTTTCTCAGCCATATTTATAGCTCTCTTAGCAACTTCTGACAAAGTGTCCACCTTTGCACTAAGTTGGTTCACCTCTTGATTATACTCCCCAAGTTGCAGTCAAGCCCCTGTATAGCCCAGAGCAGTGCGGCATTGGAAGGCTGGGCCGCATCTTGCTCCCTGATTCCCAGCTGTTGATCTTTGCTGCTGCTGGCTTTGGGTTATTTTGGGCAGGCTCTCTCTGTATTTGCTGCCACTTTATTTCTGAGTACCATTGTGTTAAGCCGAAGCGCACCACCTTCACAATTGTTAGATCTTCTGTTAGCTATTTAGCAGCCCTTTCAAATGATACTTCTTAGAATTCATAGTTTGGCTAATAATTAACTTTTATCTCTGACAAATTACTGCTATCTGTAGAGCTGTGCAAAAGTGCTGTCTACAGCTCGACTGCTGGCCACGCCCTGGCGATAAGCATCTTTAAGGAATGTAACTTTCAGGACGTCATTCAGGGCATTGGTGTCGCAAAATAGCTTTGTAGTCTTTCCACCCCTGTCTGTACAGGACAAACCACAATTAAGCCCCCCCCTCCGCCAAACACTACATACCTCGAAGTGTGCAAAAAAGGCTGAATTAACCAAAAAAGATCTACCCAATCCCTTTTCGATTGGGGTGCATAAATATTAATAAATCAGAAGTGGAATGTAACATCCAGTAGGAGAGCTCTCCCAAGATTCAGGTCCACCAATCTTGTAATAGAATGGGAACAACCCCGAAAGAGGATACCCACTCCATCACAGAGGTCGATACTCGAAGACCAAAAGGATGGGCCCAAACACCAGCGCTTATGGGCCTGGTAAACATCATTAGAAGAATGCAACCGGGTATCCTGTAGGAAAAAAATGCCAAATTCCAACTCTTTTAGAACTGAAAACAAAAAAAGCCTCCTCATCAATAACTTAATACTATTCACATTTAAAGTAGCTAGGTGAATCTTGGACACCATAATCAGCAGAGAGAAAAGGAAGCGGGAAAACAACAAAAGAGACAAAACACTCAGGAAAATCAGGTAACATCCATAGAATGTTCCATTTTCTACCGAGTAACCATCTTCAGCTTCTTCCTAATCTTTGTCTTTGGTTTCACCTTAGGGGTGTCGTCCTCCATGTCTGAAGTGATCAAATGTCAAGAAGAAGCACAGGATGAGTATTCAGAATCCACACTGAGGTCTTTCTCCTCCCTGTCCTCCAGCAATGATGAAAGTTTATTTTCCAGGGGTAGAGCTGGTCCCCAACATCATCTTTATGAACACTGAGAGAGCTTTATTCAACCGCAGGGATCGTTTTCTGCTAACCACAGTCAAGTCAGGGGAAGGGGGCATAATCCCCACATCTACAGAGTCCTGCTCCCCCAGATCTACGGCTGCAGACTGATTGCCAACAGCAGGTGGAACCATTGCCTCCATAGCTGGGGGGGGGAATCAGAATCCAGCACCAGCGGGGGGGGGGTTCCCAGCTGTCAGCACAGGGACTGGCACAAGTCGTTCTGATGGGGGAGAGTCTTCTTCCAATTCCAGACCATGAACAATGGAAGCAGCCAGCTCTTTGTTCCGTCATTGTTGTAGGGTGCGATGCGCACATTCCAAAATGAAGTC
The DNA here is from genome assembly GCA_016271365.2 of Neoceratodus forsteri. NCBI lineage: Eukaryota > Metazoa > Chordata > Ceratodontiformes > Ceratodontidae > Neoceratodus > Neoceratodus forsteri. The sequence continues at coordinate 541,839,882 of CM028134.1, read as the reverse complement.
CTGGTTATCCTCCTCATCCACATTGTGTGTCTCCCAAGGATACATACTGAACAAGGCCCTGTCTCTTTACACAGTTTACAGCATAAATCATTAGTGCAGTGTGAACTGACATATCCCAAAGATAAACATAAATTGTAGTGCAACTTGTCACAAGCATTACTTAAGTGGGCGTCCGAGCCACAGCAGAAGCAGGTTTTTGGTTGTGTAGGGTAGAAACACTGGTCTCGATCCTGACCCAGATAGAAAACACTAGGTATGTGCTGCAACCCCGATGTATTGTGGCACAACTTGATTTTAAAGCACCAATGACCTGTCCAAAACATCTCAGAGTCCAAGATGGGCTCTGGTTCCCCCATCATGTCACATCTTTGAGAGAGACAGTAATGAACATACTGCACCCTGACCCCCTCATTTTTCAACATAACAGTAAGATTTCGAATAGTAGGCTTAGTCAGAGGGACAGCCTGGAAGGGGACCCAAAGTGGTGTATCCTGTAATTGATCATAGGTAGTCCAAAACCTGTCTATATACACTGGGCAACAGAAACAGATCAAAATAGCCATCCAAAGGTGCATGAAGTACAGTAGAGCATAGAGTTCATGAGGTGTGACACATAAAGAATCCTTCAGAAGATATCGACCCGTATGGGATCTGTCCGGTTTGGGGTCCAACCCCCCTTTGTAGAAAAGATGGATGGCATTTCGTCGCTGAGCTGAGGCTGGTGATTTAGAAAATGTATCTGATTTTCAAAATTGTGACCATTTCTGGGCAGCAGTCTTGTCCCCCCTGTTCTGCCTGAAAGATGGAAGCTGGGGGGGGCAGACTCAGCGTCCACCTGATCCACCCATGAGAGAGTCTGAGGTATTCACTGTGAGGTGGCAGCAGAAGTATCTGCCCATGGAAACACCTTAGGCAGTGAAGGGGTACATCCGTCTAGATCAGAACTTTCAATGGAACATTTTAACGAGGACTGGCAGGGAGACAAAGACCTCTGGAAGCTGAGGCATCACTTATTGTCCTGGTGCCAGTAGTCCCGGATGGACCTCAGCACACTCACCCCCTGATACAGCAAGAACCAAGGGAGGAGAGGGCTCATACCCCAGAACCGGAGGCTCCTCAGGACTAGCAATAGTTCCTGCCATACTAGGCAAACTGTCAAGCTGCAGAGCTCCCGTCTGCAGGGATGTCAGTTCAACAGCATTAGCCTGAAAGATAGGCACCAACAATTCCCTGGGAGTGTCCGAATGCTGTTGTCTGATCATGTCCCTAGACAAACCAACCTCCTCCAGGGCACGTACCGGGGACCAATTGCCAGGAGGATAAGATCCCCCCTAGCAGATGTAGAGTGTATCGGTTTTTCAAATTTCTTGATATCAGACTGCTTTAAGGGAACAATATCCTCCTGCTGTGCACATTGGTCTGCCACCAGAGACCCCTACCCAGAATGCAGCCCTGCAGCTTGTTTAAGGTGACCCACATCAAGTCCCAAATGTGGCACTTTAAGAACCTGTAGAGGCCCAGAGGAACTAGCATCAGCAGCAAAACGGTCAACACTCTGTGCCAGTAGTCCTCCCCTCGGTCTCAGCTCTGGTTTCAGTTTGTACCAAAAACCTATTGAAGCAGCCAATGAATCTGACTCCACGTCATCCATCAGTTCTCGCAGGTAATCCTCCGTTCTCTTCAGGGCATCTTGCAAACTATAGTCTCCTTCCAACAAATGGAGTTCCAGTACAGTAATAACTAGCACATGCAGTGCGTCAGGTTCCCTAGCTCTGGCTACAACTTGCCCTGGGGATCCCAACTGTAGAACTGCCTCAGTTGTTTGTTCTTCCGACATATCTGCAGGGGCCATCTTCCTCATCCCTCCAGCTCCTCCACCTCCGTGCTCCGAAGCATCCATTGTTGCAGACACGGGGGCATGAGCGCCCCTACCAAAGAGCAGGGGAAAGTTTTATTATGACATTAAAACCAAAGGATTATAAACAGTGTTTACTGTGAGCATGTGTGGGAAGTGATAAGTCAGACACACTATTTCTTTAAGGAACACACAGAACTTGTGTGAAATTTAATTATAAATTTCAAAATAAATCACTTCAAAAAGAAATAAAATAAATCAAATAAAGCACCATCTGGCTTTTTCTCAACCTGAGAAACTTCAGTACTTCTTAACAGTGAAGCACTGCCACAGAGTAGCTGTACTTCCCTCCAGCACCTCTACTATCCTCTGTGCTCAAAAACTATCTGATTCCTTCAACTAAACAGTCACCATATTAAGGTGTATGCTCTGACATCATAGGTCAGCTGATCCACCCTCTATTCTAATACATCGAATTTCTACGTTAGTACATCATGTAGGGGGATCTGCATGACCACAAATTATTTTATTCAGTAATAACATTTATCTACTGTTATGTCCATCTCATAAACCTATTCTGAAAGCAAGAAAAGGCTTAATTGACAATTAGTGATCTTAGTCCCCTCCCAGGTGTTGTCCTCATTCCTCTGCTCATTATAAATAAGCTTCAGATGTGGACTACTGGCCCTTAGAGATGCAGTGCTGTCCATGACATTACCAACCTGGGAAAGGTAAGAATACAACTATAATATACACAAACAATATGGCAAGAGAATGTGTTAGTATCAAAGAAAAATGAAGTTTTAATCCAAAAAGAACCTGTTTCACTTGCACAAGTTCTATTTATTAAATAATGATTATGTTTTACAGGTAATTATTCTCATTTGGAGCTTTGCTAGCTGGTTATTAGAACTACTTCTTATTGTGAGCTGCAGACTGAGTAGTTCATCCGGGTGTTCTAGATATTATGGGCTGCTTTAAAACTATTATGGTCTAGCCCAACTAAAACCTAATGGAGCCCCTTTTTCTGTCACTCACTTGAAAGCCTAGTGATTTCCTTTTATTTCTGTCTGTGCAGGCATCCCTGTACTTATTACTTCAATGCCTGTTTCAGATGTGCAGATAGAATTTTCTAGCTGCCTTTCAGGCATTATACAACATGTGCACTTTATTGTTGAATGCAGTGTGGCTCACATACTTCTGAGCCTTCTTACAGTTGCATTACCCAAACTAAAATAAAAACAAAAAAAATCACATCACTGAGACAGGGGGAAGGAATATAAAGTGGAGCAGTTAGATTAAGATATCATAATGGGAGGCCACCCCATCATGATAGAAAGGTGAAAGTAGAAAAAAGACAAGAAATAAGCACTACTGCAGTAGGTTTTTCAGAATAAAGGGGCAGAGAAAGAAATGTCTCATGATGTCACTAAATATAATAAACAAAAAAAAGGGGGGGGGGTCCCAACTCTGATATTTACTTCATACCCACCAAACCATAAAGAATTCATAACATATGTTTTTTCCAAATCAAACAAATAAAAGGTTTTCTCTATCATGCAGTCAGAACAGAATTAACATTAATAAATGAAGAAAAATAAAAGAAGAAAGTAATACCATAATGAAAACCCTACCCTTGCTTCCCCACTATCATAGAGTGGGGGGGGGGGGTGGATCAAAAGCCCAGACACCATGCAAAACCAGCAATGTAAACTATATAATACAGTAAATCTCATACTCCTATACACCTATCACAATACCCACATGACTCATCCAGTTTTATCCTTTCGGAAGGGTACAGATGTCCAACGTGCTATCCACACATTTTGAAGTAAGGTTCGCTTTTCCAATATACATTGTTTCGATGGGACAGTTTCAGTTCTACCCACCACTTGTTTTGGATCCTGATAGATTTGCTGTAAAATAAAACTGACCCTCATTTGCCATAATACATATTTTATACAGGTGAAAATGAACCTTAAAACCCCTTTATTAAACCATACTAATAAGTCCAAAAATCCCCCAATGATGTCCTCATATGTCAACTGTCTCCAAACTTGATTATTCCAACTATACGATAATGTTTCCCAAAATTCAAACACATAAGGACATGTCATTAAGAAATGATCCATCGTTTCTTCCTGTGCTAAACAGCAAAGCATGGGGCACATTATTTCCTCTTGGCGTTTATGTTTTACATTGCCCTTTACACTCAACCTACCATAACTACTCAGCCATACCAAATCCCACATATGTGGGGGAAGTAATTTATACTTCAAAGTATCTAGAACCAGACCATACCTGCTTACAGACATACCTTTAAATACCGAGGTTTCAGTAAATACCTGAGCCTGTATTGTAAAATCATTTTCTTTTCTAGGTTGATTCATTATTTGAATGTCCTCCACCTTCCATTGCCATATTTTCTTTATAGCTGGCTTCACATACTCCAGACTCCGTCTAAGTAACGACAACAGATTTGTCCCCTGGCTCCAATCAGTGAATAGGGGCACCAACCACAGAGCTCTAAATATGGTCCATGGAGAAGCACTCAGAGTCTCAGGGCTGACAAAGTTAGCATGCATAAACATACTGAAAAAAAAGGGAAATAGGGTTTACTAAATTCAAGCCCTTTGCTGCACTGGTAGATATAAAATATTCCTCTTAATAGGGTTCAATCTACATCTCCAAATTATTTGAAATACTAGACTTAACAATTGTACCTCCAAAGCCTCTGGTATTGGGTAGACCACACTCAGATATGAAAAAATAGGGAGAAAAAAGTTTTAACTAACAGAACTTTTTTCAGTTTAGACTGCTGCCATTTCTTCCATATCTGAACCTTACTTGAAGCATAAATCCAATTTTTGTTTCCAATTTAAAAAAAACATTATTACCATGACCAAAATACACTCCCAAGATCTTTACGGGATCTGTAGAGATCGTTATGCCCCAGTATGTACCCGTAGCTGTAGACAAGCTACTTAGAGAGTATATATTACTTTTGTTTTTGTTGATACCTGCTCCTGCTATTACCAAATATTGTTCAATAATTTTAAACACTTGGTCACCGATACCAAATCGGCCAGAAATAAACAAATATCATCTGCATACGCAGAGGTCTTAACTTCCAAATATCCAGTCTTTAATGTTATGCCCTTAATACTACGTTCCCCATTTAAAGCACGCAATAAAGAATCTAGGCAAAAGATATACAACAGTGGGCTCATAGAGCAGCCTTGTCTGACTCCCCGGAAAATAGGTATATATAAACCCAAATGTCCATTTATCAACAGAATAACTGATGTTGCCTTATATATAGTCATCAACCACTCACAGAAAACATCTAGTATACCATAAGCCACTAAGCCTTTCTTAATAAATTCATGTGGAACCCTATCAAAAGCCTGTTCCTGATCAAGAGTTAGCAAATACCCAGTAATATGATCCTCCTTCCCTTGCTCTGTTAATTCCCAAATCAACAGGAGGTTGTCCTTGATCGATCTGCCCCGCACTGAACACGATTGTGATATGGAAATTAAGTGGGGGACCACCATAGATTGCCTGTGAGCCAAAATTTTGATCAAAATTTTGAGGTCAATAGTCATTAAACTCAGCAGCCTCCAATTTTTCATTATTCTCCTACCCTGTTTTTTGTGTATAAAAATTTAAACTGCTACACATAAATGAAAATCAATTTTCTTATTATCTAAAATCCAATTAAAGACCTCTAATAACACATCTGATAAGATATGACTAAACTATTTATAGAATTCTTCTTGCAGCCCATCCAATCCCAGGGCTGTATTACTCTTTAAGTTTTTAATAGCCCTTTCTATCTCATCCTTTGAAATGGGAACCATCAGAGTTTGTATCATATCTTGTGGAGCCGTAGGGATCATAGTGGATTTTAAAAAATCTGACATCCCTGCTTCATCTATCTTTTGGGGCTGAGTACATATTACCAAGATTTTATTTTTATTTTATTTAGTTTTTTCTTGACCGGGTAAGTGCACTAGATAAACCCTGCCTATTTTCAGGCACAACCCGGGGAAGGGGAATACAGATGAATGCCAACTGACTTTGAACCAGATTAAGTTGTTGATGGTATTTATAGTGAATGAGGGAAATTTGGCCAGGACACTGGGGAAATTCCCCTACTCTTTTCAATAAGTGCCATGGGATCTTTAACATCCACCTGAACTACCACCAATCCAGGCAGATGGGACCGCGGTTTAACGTCTCATCTGAAAGACAGCACCTCAGAAGTGCAGCGCCCCTCTAATGCTGCACTACAGTGTCAGTACTGGGATATTAACCCAAGCGCCAGATGTGGGAACTGAACCCACAGCCCTCTGATCTCCCAGCCTCAGAGGCGAGTGTGCTACCTACTGAGTCACTGACACTATCGTACTTCCTTCAAAATATCTATTATGTTAAAAACCTCGTTCCCCGCTCGGTCGAATATGGATATCATAGTCCTACTATCCACCCGAGCTGAACAACTGACAAAAGCCTCTCCAAAGGCTATTTTCCCAGGCATGCAAATTTTTTGTTCTAGCAACATGGAGGAAGCTCTTGTATATTGTAATGTCTCCATGTCTTTTTTCACATTTTGGACTTGTGCAGACAAATTCACCAGTCACATTTTAATTATAGAGTAAAGCCTTGCCAACTGTGACCGTAAAAGTAAATGCTGTTTATATTTATTAAATTGTTGAGCCGAAGACATTGAATGCAACATCCGTTGTAATTCAAATTTCGTCTCTGCCCACCATGAGCTAAGATCGTTGTCCAAACCTGACATCCTAGCATGCAATAATTCTGTAACCTGATTAACTATACCCTGATCATCTAATGGAGTCAAGTTTAGTTTCCAATATCTCCTACCATATGGAACCTTCTCATGTAGCCCAAAGGCAGCTGTAAGCAGGACATGGTCTGATGTCTCACATGGGATAGTACTGGTGTTATGAACCGGAACATTTTTTGATATAAACAAAAAATCAATCCTTGTGGAGAATTTCCCTTTAAAAAACATAAACCCCTCACTGGCATTCTGTACTCTATACACATCCAACAACCATGTAGTTTTGAGAATGTCAGATAAACACTTCGTATCACAAAATACTTTATTAGTAGCAGCACCCCTATCCCGTTTAGCCAATACAGTTAAAATCTCCCCCCAGATAAAAAATTTTTTGTAGTAAAAACAAATGGTTTAGTAGTTTGGAATAAATTAACTCTATCCTTATTTTGGGGGTGGCATAACATTTATGACCCTCCATGCTGCATTATCTAAAACAAAATCGATCAACATTGCCGTCCAGGACAAATGTGTATGAGCTTGGAAATCTTAAAGCCATCTCCCCGAAACATAATGCCCACCCCATCGCAGGTATCAAGGCCAAATGGAAAGAAGGTCGGGCCCACACACCACAATTTTTGGGCTATCTGTGCCAGAGCCAGTGAGTTTAGCCTGGTGTCCTGTAAGAGAACTGTATCGAATTTGTGATCCTTAAGTAAAGAAAAGGTTACCAGGCATTGTCTAGCATTCTTGATGCTATTAGTATTCAGGGTGGCTACTATTAGTGTTGTACTGAACACTAGTAAAAAGAATTAGATCATCACCCCGGATTACCTGACCTTAAGCTACTCCTTGTTCGAACACCCATCCTCTTTGTTCTACCCTTAGTGTGTCTTTGAATGGGAGGATCCTGGTCCAAGTCAGAGGAGAACTTAGCTTGGGATGAGGTTTCCGAGTCACCACCCAACTCAGAATCTTGAGTATCTGTTGATAACATTTCATATTTATTATGTAAGGAAATCGGAGAAGAAGCCTTAGCTGTCTTAGGTTTGGGCTTGGGCTGAGATTGTCGAGGACCTCTTTTCTTAGAAAGAAACACATTGTCTGGTGGGGGCATATCTAAAACCCCCTCTTGTCCCTTAGCCAGGATATTCCCTTGCTCTTCAGAGTCATCTATCCCTAATGTGACATCCTCTGAAGCAGGCTGTACCAGAATTGGTTCAGCCGCATTCTCACCCGGGAGGGGGGGCAGCAGCAGACAGTACTTCAGTCACATCATGTATCACCTGAATCCTTTCCTCAGTAGGATTTGTACAAGGTGCTGGTATGGGATGGGGGCCCTTCTGACCAGCTGACTGCTTCCTCTTTGCATTAATATCTTTTTTCTGAGTGTTTGTTAGAATAGTGTCCTGGTTAGACCTGTCTGACCTATTATGAGTTGCCAACAGACAGGCCAGATATGCGTGACCAGTGTCATTGCATAAATTACATCTCAATGCCTCCTGACAAGTATTACTAGCGTGACCATAATCCATGCATAAATTGCATTTTAGTCTATCACACGCTAAGCTGAAATGAGCAAAAGATCCATATTTAAAACAGATCCTGGGCTGACCTGGATAATAACAATGACCCCTGTCTCTCCCCAAAAACAGAGTGTTTGGCAAATGTACTGGGCCCTTAATAGTATTTCTCAACCGGACCTTATATTTCCATCCCCCAGTCCCAATATAAATGTTGTCAAAAATAGGTTGGGGCAGTTCCAGAACATCGCAACGTTGTTGTAGCCAGTATGTAATGTCATGTACTGAGATAGTTTCATTGCGAAACAGTATAGTTACAGTTTTGACAGTGGGTCTCATTAAAGGTATGGCTCTAAATGGTATCCAGAGCTCTGAATAGCTATATTTTTCATACGCAGACCAAAATCGATCCACACCCTGTGGAGTCTTAAAACTGACATCATACAAACTGTCACAGTCACGTGGATAAGTGCGTATATTTAGTTGGAACCCCTCCCAAGGACTCCTTTACTAAACGTTTCCGCACATAAATTCTATCCGGGATTGTATCCAGGTCACCCACATGCTGCAAGCGAACTGTGTTTCTGCATTGCATTGGTGGGGGTTGGTGTTGAAATCTGTCCCTTTTTCCAAAATTCCTCCCATGTAGATTTTGCTTTATCCCTTATATCAGAATTATGGGGGGGGTTCTTCTATATCCATGCGGTCTCCCCATGAAAGCCTTCTTTCACTAGGCCCTTCATCCCCTGTGATTGATTTAGAACTTGAAAGATGACAAATTTTTTGTAACCCCTGTGTATTACATTCATCTACCAACACATCATCAGAATGTAGATCAAAATCGGGATCATTGGTCACAAGGCTCGCTGTGGTGGGTCCCAAAGACTGTGGGGGGGGGCACTGTACACTGTAATACCTTGGGCCTCAGTTCATTAGGAGAGCCCGGAATAGGGCTATGTGCAGGGTCAGGAACCCATTGACCAGTCTGTAATTGCTTCCAGCCTGCATCCTGCATGGTATGCTCTAAGGAGAGAGCAGGCTGCTGGAGCATAGCCGTAGGAAACTCACTCATCTCCTTCCTTCCTTCCCTTTCTAAGGCCCAATGTCAGAATACTTTGTTCCTGAGTCTCAGGCTTCTCCATCATTAACATATTTGTACTCACAGCGTTTATAGGAGAAGAACTCTCCACACAAGTATTACCAGAAATGTCAAGCACTGCCTGTAGTTCTGCTGAGTCACTTACAACAAAGACAGCTTCTGACTCACCTGGCAGCCCGGACTTTGATGCTCTTGTGTCACTCCCCTGTGATTCATGCTATAAAACTCCCTCAGTGTCAGCCATGCGCTGCTGCTCCAATTGGGTCGACTGTGAACCTGGCAACACTGTTAGAGCCTTCTGCTCCAGTATACCTCCAACATTTTCAACCGCTACAAGTAAATCTGTCGTAATTTTATCAGGATCAGAGGCAGCAACCTCATCAATTGTTTTAGGCTGCAGTAATAAAGCATGCAAAACTTCACGGTTTTCCAACAGGACTTTTCTCAGCCAAGTGGCATCTTGTACCATTTTAATATCTTGAACAGGATGCACCAAATTAGAGGGCACAGAACACTCCTAGATAGATCCACATTTTCAATCTCCAAGGCTGGACCTGTAGGTAGGGAGATCATCTCACCTATAGGTTCACCAGCAGAATGAGAGTCCTCCAGGACAGCATCCATGGTTCAGCAGTGCCCCCTACTAAAGAGTAGGGGAATTTTTATTATAATAACATCAAAAAACAAATGATTACAAACAGTGTTAAGTTACACAACACAATATACAAATCAGGGTAAAGGGAAACCAAATAAATGCAAGACAGTGTTGATTCACACATAGAAAAGAAATTTATACAGATCATAAAACAAATCAGATAAGTATTACATTCATATCTTTTATAACGAATATCCTATCAAATATTTAGAAAACAAAACAAACAAAAAATAAATGTGTACCTCACATCAGTATTTACAAGCATACATAGTCACAAAGCTTAATCAATAATTCTTTAAACCCAAATGTACAAAACATGAACCACAAATATCATACATATGCACTACCCAGAAGCTACACAGAACTCATCCAAAATAGGAACTTTTTTCCCCTTGTTTTTATTTTTTAATTTTTTTTAACTAGCCTCACTAACCTCCTGGGTCAAAATTCTAAATACTCTACTTATATTTATATGTAACCTAGGGTTGGGGAGAACATGTCACTTGGCATATTGACTAGGTTTGGCTACTCTGACCAGGGGTACCCAAGTAATCCAGAGACTAGAAGCAATAACAAATTGTCCAATACCAGGAGATGGGATTCTGAAGTGCGGCTTTATTCAACAAGACTCTGATTAAAAACATAGATGGACCCCCATGGGTCTACACTTCTTGTATTGCAGATAAGGCACTGACACAGACACAATCCATTCTTGGATCCAAACTCCATATGTCATGGACTCTTTAATTAGTGGCACACTACCACCCTCTACCCCATCCCAACATCTGGGCACCCTCTTCAGGCACTGGCCAGTACCTGACAGAAAGGTATGTGGTGTCTCAAAGTGAATCCGTAGAGATGAGCCCTGTTATGCCAGGTGGGGAGTCTCTCATCTTTTGTTCCATAGACCCATACCCGGCCATTCCTTTGTTTACACACGCACACACATCCTTGGCTACTGTAGTGCAGACTGTACATGGCTTTGTAATGCAGTAACTGTCTTTGAAGACCCCCCCACATACAACAGTCATTACATTTCACTGTTCCATAAGCCTCTTCATTGGCTACTATAGTGCAGACTGTACATGGCTTTGTAATGCAGAAACTGTCTTTCTCCTGAAGACCCTCCCCCACATACAACAATTATTACATCTCACTGTTCCATAAGCCCTGGAATTGGCATCCTGACTGACCCACAGTCCCAGAGACTTATTTACTCACTATTGTGGTGAATGGCACTGGCCTTTTGTCAAAGCTTCATCACCCTCCATGTTGCAGGTGTCCAAAGCTCTGAATGATCTCATTCCTCAAAAACTGTATTGCCCCAGCACTCTCCATCAGACAGCTTCTTCATTTTCCCAGGCCAGGGAGTTGCCCATGGGAGCTGGTTCCTTGTGCCTCTCTTATGGTGGAAGCACACACACCCTGAGGTAGCTCTGTATCAGAGCTGAGGGCAGGGGGCCCTACCCCTGCAGGGCACCCCCTCCCTCCACTGCACTGCAGGATCTACATCCTTCTGTCTCTTGTGCCTACTCCAGACAGACTTTGAAAATTCCCCAACGTTCTGCCTATCTCCCTGCTGCAACATTCCTTTGTGGATTTTGCTGCTGTGAGAATTCTAAATGATGTCATAGCCCCAACTCAGCAGAGACTGAAAACAGAGCAAGACATAGTGAAATCCATTTAACTGGAGTTTCACTAGCTACCTGTCCCTGCCTGCCACTAGATCTAACTAGGGTTCTAGTTACCCCGGGTAACAGGGGGTTACACTTACCCTGGGCCAGGGAAATGACTGTCTGCAGTCATTAGCCACCTGGCTTAGGCCATCTCACCCTATTGTTGACAATGGAGAGGTAGCGCTACCTTCTTCCATACCATGTGCCACCACAGGCAGACAACACTAAGGGCCTAGAGGCCTTTGGCTGATACATCAGCCTCTACTCTACCTGCTTAATATGGGTACCTAGTGGCTCTGGTAGAATTGTCCAGAGCATAGCTCTAATAGTTCAAACTTCGGCCCCTACTGCAGATCAGGACCACAGTCTGTCTACCCCCCCCAGACCTCTAGGGAAATCCTAGCTGCCTTTTTACCCAAACAAAAATACTAAAGGGGACCTCCCCCCTAACCCTGGACACCTTCAACCACACACCTGTGGAAGAAAACAAGTTAAACCACAGTTAACGTCTTACAACAGTACTTTAATTGCTACAAACTAAAGCAAAACTGAACTCCGATGAGTTCCAATCCACTTCTTGTCTTGTCTTCGTTGCTTCTCCAGGAGTACCTGCAAGACAAAAAGAAGAACATCCTCCCTAATCTGCAATTACAATCCTGTCTAACTAAGACATAAACAAACCAACAAGCCCCATCCATCTGACACTGGGAGAATCCCCCCAAAAAAGCATTTTTTTTTCCAGAAAAGGTAGAAAATAGAAACAGTATATACAGATATACAGAATATTTACAACACACATTTAGAAGTTCTTTGGGGATGGAAGGCCCTACAAAGTCCCAGCTAGTGACTAAATACAGGCCAGAAGGCAAGTCCAATAAAAAGTCTCTCCTGGGCCGGAGTCTGGTGAAGCAAAGTTCTGCAGGCAAATGTCCCATAGGGGAGAGTCTTTGAGGACAGTCACAATGAATGTCAGCTGGTGTAGGATGTGTACTGCAAATGTCAGAAAAATTGAAAATGCCTAGACTCACCAGTCCCTTGAAGAATGGAAAACATAAGACACCTGAAGACTCTCCCTGGCAGCATTCTTCTGATACAGCTGGGCGGACATCTTCCGAAACATGACAGGATGATGCCTCTGGGGAAACAGCTGGGCTGATGTCATCTAGGAGATGGTACCTTTGGGCAGGAAAAAGAAGAAGAAACACACAGCTGGCCTGAAGTCATCTGATCTGGCAACAGCTGGGCTGGTGTCCTCTCTGGAGTTGACATCTTCTGGAAAAGCCAGTTCATAACTTTATGGACATGGGAGTTTATTGCAATTACTGAAGAATTGGGGCACCTTGGTCCTGGACATCCAGACTGGTGGAACAACATAGGTACGGCAACTGCTGGAATGGCAGCACTGGCTACAACTGCTCTGCTCGCCATTTGGGTGCATGGGCACATTCGCAGGAAGGTCTTTGCATTGTGGAAAATAGCACAATGGGTCAGGTGCATGAATTATTACCCCATCAGGGCGCTCATAATTCACATCGTGAAAGGATTCATGTCCCTTGCTCTCCACGATCTGAACAGTGTCAATAAGCAGAGTCCTGCCCACCTTCCATTGCTTGAACTTTTCTTGCAACATACAATCTTTGACAAATTTACTTGCCCCAGGATGAACATGTTTCATGGCCTCTTCCATAATCCAGGATTTCCTGCACCTCTCTATTTCTTCCCAGACTTTTCTAGGAAAGGTAGGAAACGAAACTCCGAAGAGCTTATTCACTTTCCTACGAACCAGTCTTTCCTCTTTGCTAGATTTGGTCAAATAGAGACCTCTGGCCTGGCTTGGGGGCAGCCAGTCCTGGTTCTGCCAGCTTCGCATGCTTAACGACACACAAAATGGATCCCTGGTTCCTTCTTGCTCAGCCAGGGCTGTGGAAACACCACTCTCTTCCATGCATCCCTCTAAACCAGGAACTTGAGGCTGTGAACCCACGCCTTCTTCTTCAGGCCAAATGGGTTCCCCCTCATCATCTTCGCTGAGAATTTGTACCCAGGAGTGAGCAGTCATCCTCACTCCTGAGACTGTCCACTCCTCACTAGGCACAGAGGTCGAGACCTCCCACTCAAAGGCCTCTCTCAGTTCATCCTCTCCCACAAGACTTGGACTAGGCCCCTCTATCCATGGGTCAGCTGATGCTCCCTCTCCACTGTCTCTTAGTGGCTCGGATGTGGAGTCATCAGTTGTCTGTGCTGTCTGTACATCTGCACCCTCTAGCTTTTCGCCACACTCCTCTGAACCTCCCATTTCAGACTCTGCCTGGGGCTTCATGCTGCCAACTGCAGGTTCTTGTAATTCTGTCCATGTAGGAGCCAAAGGAATCTTGGGGGCTGCTGCCAATCCATACTTTTGCAGGCACCCAGAGCAGTGAGGAGCCACAAAGACATCTCTTCCAGCCATTAAGCACATTACACACACTCTGGATAACCAGGAACTGCTTCAAGAGGAGACAGTCTTCCCCCATAGTGGTACTTCTCAATGTTTCTCAGTTTGTTTACTTCTTCAACTATCATAGCCCAGGCATGATCCGGGTAGCGGGCTGGTCCCGAAGCCATGACTGCAGAGAAAACAAACAATACGCTTGGTTATTTCAAGTCCCAAAAATTGATCAGAAACTTTCTATAAAATGGCTTCTTTGCTGCTGTGTTTACATGCCTGCCTCACCCTATCATGGCGGTGGCAGCACTCCTGATGCATCAACTCTCCGTAATTGGGTCAAGCCACTGCACATCCGATTTACATACATCACTGATAACCTCTGCTCAAACTGCACAAACTTGCACTGTTCTCTTTCCTAGCACATTTATATGATTTACATTGGGCCTTTCACTTCCTGAAGACATTGCTCTAGCTTACAGTCCCTTAAAGCCTCAGTATTTCAAGCACAGGATTGCCTGCATTTACGTTGCATCTCTCATACAACTAACAGTCTCTCACTTGGCTTTGAAAATTATACTGACGCTGAACCAATCATTATGCTCACAGTCTGTTGCTCAGAATTCTTGCTTTTAGCTGGTTAAACTGGCACAGGCCTTCTTTACAAAGCGATTACACTGCTACACACAGATTCATCTGGCTTTTGTTGTAAATCACACCAGTTTGAGCAATATTTTGGTTGGTACTCACTGTTAGCAGTAGCTATTTGCTGCGATGGAAAAAATGGCCTGCAGCCGATCGTTGAGGCCTCTGGAAGGAAGCAGGTTGGTGGTCCTGCCAATTGTCCCTCTGAACACCACACTCACAGTCCAGTCGATCGAGATGTGGGTTGAGCCCGAATTTGAACAGAAAAGTAAATTTTTTAAACTTTTACAGCGCTTTCAGTCACCGTGACGCTCCTCCTGGTAAGCCAGTTCGCACACTCCACTCACTCTCCGTCTCCCTCTCGAATGCTGTGCAGTCACTCTAGAGCTGGCTTGGGGCAGGACTGACTGCAGTCTCACCAATCACTCGATGCCATGCAAATTAGCCTCCTTCCTCTCGTGCTCTTCTCCTCACGGCGATCATCGAGCAGGCAAAATTTAAACTGCAAAACCACACTTTTTTTTTTCTTCAACGACTCCTCGGCAGAAGCCCATTTTAACTATTTATCATGGCCATTAAGCACAACAAGTCTCTCAGGCCACACAGAAAGCATTTCCAACATCTAAGGCACAATTTTCCATTTGCTACCCACAGTTTTCCACACTTTTCTTTGTCACAATTACTTTTAAAATCTGGCAAACGCTGTAATTTGATGCAGAACAAGGACATACACGCTCAGGCTTTACTGCTCCTTGGTAAACAGTTGACATTTTAATAGCAGTACATGGATAACAACACACAGTGACACCTTAGTTAAACGTTGCTTCAGTTGTTGGGCTACCCGCTACCAGATAGCCAAAAATGCTAGTCACTACCCAAGCAACCTTTCTTGCTATTCTCCCAAAATTCCAAACCCAATCCTCAGCGGTGCCTCCACTTTGTAACCTAGGGTTGGGGAGAACATGTCACTTGGCATATTGGCTAGGTTTGGCAACTCTGACCAGGGGCACCCAAGTAATCCAGAGACTAGAAACAATAACAGATTGTCCAATACCAGGAGATGGGATTCTGAAGTGTGGCTTTATTCAACAAGACTCTGAATAAAAACATAGATGGACCCCCATGAGGCTTCACTCCTTGTAATGCAGATAAGGTGCTGACACAGACACAATCCATTCTTGGATCCTCAACTTCCATATGTCATGGACTCTTTAATTAGTGGCACACTACCACCCTTTACCCCATCCCAACATCTGGGCACCCTTTTCAGGCACTGGCCAATACCTGACAGAAAGGTATCTGGTGTTTCAAAGTGAATCTGTAGAGGTGAGCCCTGTTACACCGGGTGGGGGGTCTCACAGTCCCAGAGACTTATTTACTCACTATTATGGTGAATGACACTGGCCTTTTGTCAAAGCTTCATCACCCTCCACATTGCAGGTGTCCAAAACTCTGAATGAATCTCATTCCTCAAAAACTGTAGTGCCCCAGCACTCTCCATTAGGCAACTTCTTCCTTTTCCCAGGCCAGGGGGTTGCTCCTGGGAGTTGGTTCCTTATGCCTCTCTTATGGTGGAAGCACACACCATAAGGTAGCTCTGTATCAGAGCTGAGGGCAGGGGGGCCTACCCCTGCAGGGCACCCCCTCCCTCCACTGCACTGCAGGATCTACATCCTTCTCTCTCTTGTGCCTACTCCAGACTAACTTTGAAAATTCCCCAACCTTCTACCTAACTCCCTGCTGCAACATTCCTTTGTGGCTTATGCTGGTGTGAGAATTCTAAATGATGTCATAGCTCCAGCTCAGCAGAGACTGAAAACAGAGCAAGACAGTGAAATATATTTAACTGGAGTTTCACTAGCTGCCTGTTCCTTCCTGCCACTAGATCTAACTAGGGTTCTAGTAACCCCGGGTAACGGGGGGGGGGGGGTTATATATAAATATAGCAAAACCTCTCCACCAGTGAAACACTTTAGTTGAAGTATGTACTGCTTTATCCTTTTCATAGACAGAACGCATTGCCTGTAGAACCACTTACACTCAAAGTTTCATAAGACATAAATCTCTGCTGCAGAACCCATTGGCACCTTACTTGCCACAAGTAAGATTTCAGACAGAAAAAAAAAAAACTATCACAGTACTTTGATCATATTTACTAAGCAAATGAGGAAAATAACCCAACACAAATGACTGGTAATCGAGCATTTGTAGTCACGTAAAAAAACATTTTTTGGCCAAGAAGGCCCAAAGATTGCTAGCATATGAACAGTTAAACAGAACGTGTTCCATTGTTTCTTCCACTGCTTGGCAAGTGAGATAACAACAATATCTCTCAGTTTACATTTTGTGTTTTGCATTACCTTTAACATTTAGCCTGCCATACACAGACAACCATAAAACCTCCCACATGTGTCTAGGAATCCTTTCATTTTTTAATTGGTTTAATACCATTCCCTTCAGGGTACCTGGGCAATTTTTAAATTCAGGCTCAGAGAGATATATTAGAACCATTAGTTGTTGATAAAGGCGGGGACCTGAATTCCCTGCTACCCAGGACTTTGAGAGAGCCCATTTAAACAATTTCTGAACACAAGGTTTAAAATATACAGGAACCACCACCCGGGGGGACAATTTTTTTTGGGGGGGGGGGAGTCCTCCCAAATACTTATATAACTACTTAACACATTTTGAAACCATAAGTACTGTAAAGTAACAGTGGGCTTTAAGCCCATTCTGAGATTTTGTGACAAAAACCTTGAATGAAAAAATATTATAGGGGCTATCATCCCCAATCCTCTCTGAGCTTTAGCCAAATATGTGAAACAACGCTTGATGGGGTTTAATCTACTGCCCTATAATATAGAAAACAAAACATGAGTATAGTCTAGTTTCAAGCTGCAAGGGGAGAGGGAATATCATTGCCACATACAGCAAACAGGGAACTATAATTTTTTTAATAATATGGATTTGTTTTATCTTTGAAAGTTTCCAACTCTTTTCTTCCATCTTTGAACTTTCATTTCTACTGCTCCCTTAACACTGATTCCCAATTTTCACCCGGACAATTTTGTGAACCAAAGAGTATCCCTAAAATTTTAAGAGGTTCTACTGAAAAATGTATGCCATCAGTATACACCGAGTCAGGAGAGGGAGAGCCTAGGAATCTCGATTTACTTACTTTTAATTTTGAATTAGACACACCTGCATATTGTCTTATCTCTTGCAATAACATAGGAGTCTGTGAAACATCAGATAAAAAAAATGCATGTATTGTCAGCATAGGCATGAAAGACCAAAGCATCCAGGGGTGATCCCCGATAGACCTTTTATAGTAACAGAAGAATTAAGTTTGCATAACAGGGGATCTAATGAAAGGACTTACAATAGGGGACTAAGGGGGCATCCTTGCCTTACACCGATGTCATTTTAATAGGTGCAAGTACCATACCCCTGATAAAGGGGTGTACTACAACAGAAGAACAGAGCACCTGTATCCAATTTACAAATTATTTTGGAATTCCATAGTGTTCTAGGGTATGGAAAATAAATTTGTGATGAACTCTATCAGAAGCCTTGCTCTGGTCCAATTAAAGTATACATCCTTGTTTCCCTGATTTATTTAAGTATTCAATTAAATCAATAATAATCATCAGGGCATTCTGCATTTTTCTACTGTGAATACCACAAAATTGTGAGGGAAATATTAAAGTATGTGCTACACTCCGCAATCTTGTATTCAAAATTTGGGAAAGGATTTTAAAATCAGAATTTAATAGTGTAATGGGCCTCCAATTTCAAATCTGCTTTTGGTCACCTGATTTAAATAAAAAGACCAATAGGCCTGATCTAAGAAAGGTCAGAACTGCAGACAATTTCAAAAAATGACTAAAAACCTCCACTAAACAAGCAGCTAGGGTCCCAGAAAAGGATTTATAAAACTCATATGGAAGCCCATCCGGACCTGGAGATTTCCCTAATGCCTGGGACCTAATGACAGCTTCTATTTCCAAGGCAGTAATGGGGTAGCTAATCTAAGCACTTCTTTGGAAGGTATTGGAGCTGGAATATTAATCATATAGTCAAGAATGTCTTTATCCTGTGGAGATTCGGTGGGAGAGTGAGATTGCAGGTGTTCATTAATCTCCTTATGAATGCCTTCTTCAGTTTGGATAAATCTCCCACTAAGATCCACTAGGTCTCCCAACCAGGTAGCCTCAGTTCTAGATTTACAGGCTTCATAAGGGTCCCCACTTGGGGATTTTTACGTCCCAAATTGTACCTCAGTTCTCAAAGTTTTTGCCCTATCATACTGATAGGATTTCATTTCAGCTTTTAGACTTTCAATTTGGGCAGAATAGTCATATCTGGATGTAACAGATAGTGAAAAAAGAAATTGCAACTGGTTTCATAGTTTTAAATAGTAAAGGAATTGTGAATTTACAGTCTTTTTTTCCATAGCCCTGAAACCAGTGTTTTATATCCATTTTAGTATCTGCCCACCATCTCCCTATTTCTTCATATAGATCAACTACAGAGGTTCTGGCCCATAACAAGTTATTTATGCCTACTTGAACCTCAGGATCTGTCAAGACAGATGAATTTAATTGCCACCGATTTGTTTTTGGTTTTTTTGGAGGAGGTGTGGAAAATACTATTTTTAGCAAAAGGTGGTCAGAAAATTCAGTTGGAACACATTTGAAGATTGGGACAGGCAAGTTATTAGAAATAAAAAAATGATCTATCGTTGTAATCAATTTCCCTTTCCTGTAAGTATAGAAAGGGCCTAAGGTTTGATGATTTTTACAGACCCGTAGCTTGGCAGATTGAATGATTTTTCCCAAAGCATTCAAATCACAATATATTTTTTTCCCTCTCTTACCTTCCCAGGTTTGGGCAGATCACAATTGAAATCACCTCCCACAATAATATACATGAAGGAGGCCAGGTAGGGTTGTAGTGTATCCAATAAACCCACCCTTCCTGACTTTATTTGAGGCCCATAAGCAATAATAAATTGATATGCAGATTGTTGCCAAACTGTCAATTATGAGTAGTCTGCCTAGTATTTAAAGGAAAACTACACCCAAAACCTGAAAAAATATATGTTGTGCAGAGTGTTTTAATTTGTATGTGAAGTTCAAGTGTTTCCTTCCCTCTGACTGGTATTAGGAGTTTTTCACAAATTAGCCTGCTAGTTTTATGTCCCCTGGGGATCTCCATACCTGATAGTGTAATTGTATTTCTGGTTCCCACAGTGCATTTTGTCTCATGTGACTGTGATGTAAGGGAGACCCAACATTCAGCACATGCATGCCAAACAAACTAAATATCTTGGAAGCTTTACAAGCTGCACAAAAATTACCAGCAGCAAAGTTTTCAGGACAGTAAAACCTTTAGGATGAGGGTGGTCACCAAGCTGAATTCTACAGATTTTAAAATATAGCCATCTCTGTTGTTGTGAACTGATTGTAATGCAATGCTTTCTGCTGGATTTATGGTCTCTACTATCACCATCACATGAAACAAAGTGCATTCTAGGACAAAGAAATGCAATAAACCTATTTGATATGGTGATCTCCAGGGGTCGTAAAACTACCCTTAAGCTAGCAGGCTAATTTAAGAAAAACTCCTAATACCAGTTAGAGGGAAAGAAACACTAGAACTTCACATACAAATTAAAACACTCTGCACAACATATATTTTTTCAAGTTTTGGGTGTAGATTTCCTTTAAGTCCACTGATTTGGACAAGGAAAAGGAAATGGAACCAAAAATGAGTCTTGCACCATCCACTTTTTCCAAACCGAATGACCAGAAGGAAGGACCCCATAACCATTCTGATTGGAAAAGCCTACCCTGGTCCTGAGTGTACATCCAGGTCTCTTGTAGGAAACAAACATCCAATTTTGAGTCATGAATATATTAATAATAATAAATTTTATTTGTATGGCACCTTTCAAAAAACCAAGGCTCCTTAACAGTAATTAAAACCATGATACACATACAAACATCTCAGCATAAAAGAATGATAATACTAAAAACAACTTTGATCAGTCACCAAAAGCTTGGTTCCACAAATAGGTTTTCAAATCTTGTTTAAAGCCCTCTATGGTTGAGCACTCACGTAACCGACGGGGTAGAGAATTCCAGAGGGTGGGGGCTGCATATATACATGTTCTCGCTCCAGAAGTTTTCAAACACACCCTTGTAATCTCTAGCTACCCCTCATCAGCTGAGCGGAGCAATCGCTCAGGGCAGTGGGGGAACCAGGAGCTCTTTCAGGTAGTCTGGGCCCAGTCCATGTAGGGCTTTAAAAGTCAGAAGACTGACTTTGAAGGTGATCCGCCACTAAACCGGCAGCTAGTGCAGTCCGTGCAGCACAGATGTAATATGACAGGACCGAGAAGATTCCATCAAATCTGTGCTGCAACGCGCTGCACTAGCTGCAAGTGATGGATTTCCACCCCAGGTAGCCCTAAGTACAGGGAGTTGCAAAAGTCCAAACGCGAGGTCACAAAGATGTGAATCAGAGTAGGAAGGTCGCCGGATGGAACTAGGTGCTTAATCCTGGAGATATTGCTCAGATGATAAAATGAGGATTGAACAACAGCTGACACCTGAGAATGCAGGGTCAGCGTCTCGTTGAAGATTACCCCCGGGTTCCGCACCCATTCAGAGGTCAAGAGAGGCACACCCCTAAGGTAAAGACCAGAGGGTGACTCCCCACTAAACCCCCCTGTCCGGCAACCCGGATCCACAACCAGTACCTCAGTCTTATTGGAGTTCAACTTTAACAAGCTGGCATCCATCCACTACTGGATTTCAGCAAGGCAGCTATTAAAGACCGAGACAGCTTCATCCTGGTCAGGTGCAAAAGAGAGGTAGAGCTGGGTATCATCTGCATAACAGTGAAACCTCAGCCCATACCTTCTTACAATGTCTCTGAGGGGCAGCATATACACTGCGAACAACATGGGGACAACACTGAGCCCTGAGGAACCCCACATAACAGAGGGACTGGGTCCAAGGAAAAAACCCTGGACACCACCCTCTGAGATCTTCCTGTGAGGAAAGATGTAAACCACTTGAGGACTGTACCTATACCTGACAGTCTGCAAATGAGCCTCGGGTGATCAAGCAGGACCCCATGGTCCACAGTGTCAAAAGCTGATGAGAGATCCAGGAGGACCAAGACAGAATAGCTCCGCCCATCTCTAGCCATCAGAAGATCACTGAGCACCCGAACCAGTGCTCTCTCAGTACTGTGCTTCTTTTGAAATCCGGGCTGGAGGGATTCATAGATGTCATGGATGGTCAAGTGGTCCTCCAACTGCATAGCCACTACTTTCTCAATCACCTTCCCTATAAAGGGAAGGTTAGAGATTGGTCTCTAGTTTGCAAGGCAGTCTGGGTCCAAAGAAGCTTTCTTCAAATGCGGTGTCACCACCGCCTCTTTCAGTGAGCTTGGAAACTCACCTGTCTCCAAGGAGCACTAGACTGTCTGAGCTAGGACCGGCCTGATAACATCAATACAACTCACAATTAGTGAAGTAGGTCCCGGATCCAAACTACAGCATGTAGGGTGCACACTCTGGATGATCTGCATGACATCCATGAAAGCCGGTCGGACAAAGGTACTCCAAGAAGGCCGGGGATAGGCGATCCCACATTGATCCACAGCAGCACCCATAGAGCGTGCTGATTGGCAAGCTGATCTGATGTCAGCCACCTTATTTGCAAAGAATCGAGCAAGTTCATCGCACTCTTCTTGCAAAAAAGCTTTTTGAACTTGTAGACAGGCTGGGTTGCACAGTCTGTCCACAGTTCGAAACATCTGACCTGGTCGATTTTGAGCAACCACAATCTCTCGGACAGGAATTCTGCCTTCTTATGAGAGACTGCAGATTGATAGACTTCATAATGGTCCATCAGTCTAAGGCGGTCAGCCTCAAGAGCAGATTTCTGCCAGCAGCACTCTAACCTTTGTCCTAATCGCTGCAACTCCCTCAAAGTCCTGTCAAACCAAGGGGCTCGAGGGTGAAGGTAGAGAGGACACACACAGACCAGAGCAATGACATCCAGGGCCACTGCAATGGCTGAATTATAAGCCACCACGGGGGCCTCCGGGTCACTGTTTGCCTCTGAGAGGGCCGAGAGATCGAGCACCATCATTAGGCCTTGGGAGTTTATATCTCACATAGGGCGGCACCGTGTCATCTCCACAGGGGTAGGCCTACCTAGGGGGGTGCTAAAACTGAACACCACAATGTAGTGATCAGACCATCCAACTGGTTCCACCCCCAAGTTAGAGGCCTCAACCCCCAAAAGGAATACTAAGTCAAGAGAGTGACCATGATTATGAGTGGCAGTGGTAACAACCTGTGTGAGGACCAGAGATGTCATCAACTGGAGGAAGTGCTGGCCAAATTGCGAGGGTTCATCGTTGACCCAGGCGCTGAAGGACCGTCAGCTTGGGTGACTCAAATGCCATGTCGACGATGAAGTCCACAACTTCCTGGAGGAATCGCTTCTCATCTCCTGGTGGACGGTAGATGAGAACGATCCTACAGCCTACACCTGCCACCATGGTACACTCAAATGACTCAGTATTCCCCACTGGTACATTTGTGAGGTTAAATTCAGTCTTGAAACAGACCGCTACCCACCCCCCTCACGATCCAGTCTCGGGTGGAGTATCACCAAGTATCCGGCCGAAGTTGCAGCCTCCAAAATGGGGCCAGAGTTCTTATCCAGCCAGGTCTCGGTGATGCAAGCCAGGTCTACCATTTCAACAAGATCTGCAATAATTGCAGTCTTGTTCTTAATGGACTTAGCATTGTATAACACCGCCTGGGTTGGATGAACCTCTCCGGGCCGCCCGGACCACCTTCCTCCCATCATTTACAGTGCCCTTGGGTATAGAAACCAGGCATGGCAAGCCATGTTCTGGGTTCCTTTTCACCCCAGGGCATCTCCTGGACCTCACTACCCCAATGCAGTGGCTCCCCTCATTCATCCTCCACCATTCACACCCCCAGGCCCTCCTCCAACCCCTCCGGGTGATATACCCAGTGCCGTACAGCGCACGTATGTTGTAAACTGAAGTGGAGGGGGGGAGAAAGGGCAGAGAGCGCGAGGAGCGGAGGACGAATAGTACAAGATCATAGAGGCACGATTCCAACACATTTTGGTGATCTAAACAACACTTTCCACACTATTCAACTGTGAATTTCAATACCAAAAGAAAAAGCATAAAATAATAAATAACTTTAACTATACTGGAAAATTGCCTATCGTTTGGAAGAATTCAACAAAATACAGCAATTCAAAGTTCCTAGGGAGCGAGCTTGAGGTCTTAGTTACCTAGGGCACATTTTCCTTTTTTTTCTTTTTTCATTTATACTCAGAATGGGAAGACTATGTTTCATTTTTAATTCTGTGAATCTGGTACTCCAGTATCCATGTCTAAATCCTCTCCTACCATAGCTAAGGCTTTGCATGAGTTTTCAGTTTCCACCCCAGAGAGCTCAGGTGGGGGGCTTTGGACTTCTGGTAGTTCTTCATTCAGTCATAGAGGGTGGTTTGGGGGGGGATTCCAAAGTGCCCAATGGCTCATGGTAGCAAACCGGAGGAAAGTTTCTTACATCAGAAATATCAGGGGGAATACTCACTACTTCCAGTTTTACAGGTCCCGGAGGTTCAATGGGATCATCACCATCAGTGTGTAAACCGTCCTCCCGTAGGTGGTCATGGTGTGGTTGGGTGGGTGTGGAAGGACACGGAGGACTTATACCACTATCCTGTTGTTGGCTAAAAACAGTATCCTGCACTTTTTGAAATAGGAGTTCAGGACTAATGACAGAGGCTTTGTTTTTTGCAGCCTGTGGACACTCAGAAAACCCATGCCCATATTCTTTACACAGGTCACATCTAGGTTGATTTGGACAGTGAAGACTGATGTGTCCTACTTCACTACATATGTCACATCTAGGAGTATCACGCACACACTAGATAAATGAGTGTGAGGCCCACATCTATACCAGGCCCGAGGCTGACTGGCATAAAAACAAACTCCCCAATCTCTGCCCAACACAAAACAATTAGGAATATGCTCAATTTTATTTTCAATCAGTCTAAGATTCACCTTGTACTTCCAACCCCCAATCCAAAAACATTCTGTATCCAGGATTGCCTCAGGGGTACTCAGGACCTCACATTTTTGGGACAACCAGTAAGTGATGTCCTCAACGTGGCCACCTCATTCCGAAACATAACTGTGACAAACTTAATCAAAGGTTTAGTTAAAGGAATCACAAAGAAGGGGGTCCACAGTGGGAAGAACTTAACCTGGTTGTACCTTTGCCAAAAAAGATCCAGTAAATATGGAGAACGAAAACTTACATCAAAGTTGTCTTCACCCAAAATATTAATAAGGGCGAAGACTTCTTTGGGAGAAAATTTTAAAGAATCTTTCAGTAGGGATTTCCCTACATACTGCCTATCAGACCTAATTTCAAAAACTTCCTTTATGACGTATACGGACTGCATTCCGTCTTGGAGCAGCTATTTTTTTAGATTTATCAAACAGCTCTGATAACAGAGGTCTAGACTGGTGGGGGGGGCACCAGTGTCTTCAGTTACTGTTTTGGGGGAAACCGAGATTGACTCTGTGGTCCCTAACTCAGTCAAAATATTTATTTATTTATTTATTTGCTTTTGTTAACCGGGTAAGCACACTAGACAGGCAAGTGCCTATTTTCAGGTGTGACCCAAAATCTGATCCACAGGGTTTGGTGGACATGCCTGTGGTGAAGAAAGTTTTCCAAGTTCGCCATTCACAAGTCCATGTACAGCAGGTACCAGCATAGTCGTCATTGGGTGCCATTCTGGAGATTGTGAAGAGAGGGGATCCAAAAGATTCCATTCAGGGTCCAGGATCCAGCCACCACCTGGTGCTTGCTTCCAGCCTGACTCCTGTAGTGCTTTGTCTGGTGACCAGTTTTCAGATTGGTCTTGTGGCACTTGTGCTATCGCAAAAGCTGACCGAATGGCCGACGAGGTAGATTGTTGAGAAAGTTTAAAAGGGGGGCTGTTTTTTCCCCTAAGTCCTCACTCATTTTGTCCCAATCCAAATAAATATTTCTCTTCGCAGAACTAACAGCTGCCGTTTTTAGTTTTGTTCCTTCCATCAATGCAGTTTTCACCACCTGACCTGTGGCTGTAAATGAAATGGTAGTGACATTATCCTGATTTAGTGGTTTAGATTGATAAATAATAGTGCTTTCAGTCCCTGACCCAGGACCTTATTGCTGCTCCTTTTTTTCCCCCGAGATAAAAATCTCGGGGAGTCCTGAAATGTGCTCCTTTGTGCATGCTGTAACCGAGCTCTTAATACTGGAGACAGTAATTTTTTGCACTGTGTGGGTCTGGGAGATGTGAATACCAGCCAGCTCACAATTATTTCCAGGTAATGTTTCAGCCTGGAAAATGACATTTTCCCAATTGCCCAATGCTACATTTGTTTCACTTTTAGCTAGCAGCTTTAGGCACACGCAAACATCTGTGCTTGGACTGCCAGCCACAGAGATAACATCACTGGTAGAAAGTATAGGCTGTATAGGGTTAACCGGCAAAGCAGCCTTCCTCTGTGATGTTATTGCATCGTCACTGAATTTGACAGGTCTGTCCATTTCACTGACAGCCTTGCTGGCTTTCATTTTCCCCAGAATAGATAAGGAGCCCACAGGAGTTATATTTTGCTCACAAAACAGTAAAGCAGGTACACGTTCATCCAAAGTATCATCACCATTTTCCATCAATAACAAGTTTATTTCAGCACTTATCTTTTCATTGTGTATGTCCATGAGAGCCTTTTCCTCTGTTGTACTTAAATCCTCCGTGGATTGGAAAATATCCAACTCTTCCTCATTGATGTTAAAGTCCAAAGTTGTATTCTGAATAGCTCCTTGCAAATTGAGACCAAAGGAGGCAGCTTGCTCCTCTGTCTCCATACCATCCAAATCTGCCATCTTGGTACAGCAGACAAAGGGTTCCCCTCTGTTCACAGGAAGCAAGGCCCCCTGAAGATAGAGTAGGGGAAGTTTTTATTAAGAAATCATACAAACCAAACAAAGGAATAAACTGTAAACATATAAAAGGAAAAAAACAAAAAATGTCAATAAATTTGGATAGAAATCGAGCAATAACATCAAAACAAGTATACAAAATAAATGTAATTCTCTAACATCATCACTCATGTTACAGGCACATCAGTGTCCATAACCCATGGCAAATTTCTCCACAGTTGCAATAACCTAGTCCTATCCAAAGTTTTCATTTCTTGAAAATAAATCCTCTGTAATTCATGCAAAATCTTACCATAAAGTTCAGTATGAGAAATATGAAGCTGCTGTAAGGTAAAGAGGCATCTGGAATTCCAAACATACTGTTTTATGACAACAAAAATAACATTCAAAGTGCTTCTGTCCCGGTGCGATCAGGAAAGTGGATAGTCTCCATACATTAGTCTGGGATAAAAAACATGGTGGAAAACAAGCATGTTAGTCATAACATATAAAAAAGTCCAAAACAAAAGGATAAAGTGCAAGAAAAATATAGGTGATCAAGAGTTTCAGGTTGAAGGATACTTAAGGGCTTGGAACAATTCCTTTCCTCCGGCTTCTTATGCTTTTGATTAGCCTTGACATTTAAGCGCTCATGACAAGTCAACCAGTGGAAATCCTTCATTTTATCAGGTATTCTATGGTACAAAATATAGTGCTGCAATGCCACACGGGACAGCTGTGGGCATTTGGGAAAAGGATCAACCTCCTGGAAATGCAACAGAAGAACCTAGGAATAATTTTTTGGGGGGTTTTAGTCAGTACCAATGAATGGGTAATACCCCACTGTTTTAGTTTAACGAAAACCTCACGAAGATAAGCTAAGGGAGGAGCAGAGTTCTTAATTTGCCATACCTGACCACTCACCCAAGCCATATACCATAGAGATATTGAATGCAGAAAGCCCCCACACCAGTATCTAGTGAAGGAGAGCAATAGGGGTTTCAGATTAGCTTGAAGAAACTGGCAGAAAAAAAAAGAATAGGGTTCACCATATTTTGTCCCCCTTTCTTTAAGGGCAAATACAGAACATTTAATCTAATAGGGTTTAACCTGCTCCCCAAAAGGACTGAAAAAAAAAGACTATAAACAGTGGCCTCCCTTGATTTGGGCAAAGGAAAAATGGCAGTTAAAAATATAAAAACCAGCAGAAGAAAAGTTTTAATGAGATAAATATTTTTCTGAAAGGACATTTTTTATTTATTCCAATTATTCAACAGTTTAGTCCCAAGCTGTATCTTTGCATCCCAGTTCACAATATCCATTTGGGTACCTCCCAAAAAATGCCTAAAATATGCAAATCCTCAAGTGTGAGTGGAAACCCAGCCACAGTAGTTGGAGAAGCATCTGGGGCCCCAAAGATTTTCCCTTTACTTTTTACAATATTAAGCTGAGTCCCAGAAAAAGATCCAAAGTCATTGTAATGATGAACTGTGGTCTCCGCCGAAACGACATCCTTCATTAAAATGACCAGATCATCTGCATAAGCAAGGGCTATGTATGGGACTACTTGACTGGGCAATCATATTGGGGTTATGTCAGAAGCTGATTTATGAAGTTGCAGAAGTGGGTCTATATAAAAGACATACAATAAAGGACTAAGAGGACAGCCCTGGTGAACACCCTTCTGGATTGGGACAAAAGGCCCTAAATAGCCATTAACACAAGGTTTAACAGTAGCAGTCTTATATAACGTCCGCAACCAGTCAATAAAGGAACGGGGAATGCCATAACGGGCCAAGGTATTCCACAAAAAGGAATGGCTGACATTGTCAAAAGCCTATTTCTGATCCAGGGAAAGTATTACCCCCTCTAATGGTGAGGTATTATTACAGTCAAACACCTCACATAACAGAATTAGTGGATCCGTTATCAAACCACCTGGGATAGTACATGATTGGACTGGGGAAATTAAATACTTAAGTACCATCAGCAGTCCGTTGTTTAGAATTTTAGCCAGTAACTTACAGTCAGTGTTAAGAAGGCTAATTGGCCTCCAATTTGAGGTGTCCGACTTCTCCCCTTTCTTATGCAAAAATATGAGCACACCAGTAGCCATGTCCAAAGGGACTTTATGCTGCTGTAAAAGGCAGTTAAATACCCTAGTGAGCTCCCCAGGAATTTCACGCCCCAATATGGCATAAAATTCAGAAGAGAAACCATCAGGTCCAGGCGTTTTATTGGTAGCTAGGGTTTTAATGGTTTCTGTAATCTCAGAAATGGTTAAAGGGTCTGACAGAACCTCAAGTAAGTCGGGGGGGCAGATAGAATCAGGAAATTCCGCAATAAAGGCTCATAATCAATCTGAGCTATATCATGGCAGCTGAATAAAGAAATAGCATATTCCGTAACAAGCTGAAAGAGATTATGTTTAGAGGTGTGAAGCACCCCCTCGGGGTCCGATATTGTCTTCTGATTAAGATATGCCTGATTATTAAGCAAAGAGCAGACATTCTTAAAAGAACCTGTCATACAGTATCATTGCTTTAAACACAAACCTTCACTCTGAGTGGTATGATACAGTAAAATGTTTTGTTTGATAAGGGAAATTTGGTCTGAAAATACGTGTCTAGTAGAGTAGGAAAGGGAAAATAAATGTTGTAAGTGCTTCCAATCTTTCAGATAATCTACATAAGCAGTAGATCTAATACATTTGTCGGTCTGTATAAGTAGACTCCGAAGGTCCGATTTAGTTTCCATCCACCACAGGATCGGACTTTAGCAGAGGTCAAAAACTGTTTTTCTACAACGTAAAAAATACAAGATTTGTTGGAGAAATGAAGCCTGCTCCAAAAGTGTGGCGTTTAACGTCCAATATCCAGGACCAAGGGGAACCTCTGGACTACCTAATAGAATAGTCAGAGAACAGTGGTCTGAGTATTCCACAGGTTGTACTGATGTGCGAGTAATAAGTAGCACCCTGGAAATAAACATAAAATCTATTCTAGTGGACAGATTCCCTTTATAAAAAGTCCTCTCTCTTTTCCCAGAATGTTCCAAAAAAAGCATCCTTCAATCCAGCTATACATGTGACAGAGCTAAGAGCAGTCATGTCCCCAAAAATCTTTTCCGTCGATGTCAAAGACCCCCTATCCTGTCTACTAGTCCCACAATTAAAGTCCCCCCAAACAACATTATGTGCCACATGTAGGTATGGACTAATGAGGTGAAACATTGCTGTGCGCGCAGCCTTAGTTTGTAGGGCATATATAGAAATGACACGAAAGGAAACATTATGCATATGAAAATCCAATCAAAGGGCTCTGCCTGGAATCAGATCCAAGAGTTTTAGTACAGTTGACTAAAGGTGGTGGAACAGGATACCAACTCCAGAGCTACACTCAAGACCCAGGGACCAATTGGAAACTCCAGAGGTCCAGTCACTTGTTACCCACGTAACATCAGGAATGGTGTGGATCCTAGTGTCCTGTAAAAAAAAAATACCTGGAGGATGAGAGTGGAGTAGATGAAGAACTGCTCCCCATTTTCTGACATTCAGAATGCTATTAACAGTAGATGTCAGAAAAAATAAGGAAGGTAGCAAAGGCATGCAAACAGGCAGCATAGAAGCTAACTCTTTTTTTTTTCTTATTCCTGCCTCTCCTAGGGGTAGGTTTCTGACGAGTGTCCGGAGCTTCCAAAGGTCCCACATCACCCATAACATCTTGTGAATGAGAGTCTGCAGAGGAAGCTACAGATTCATCATCTGAGACCACGTCATCCTCCAATACCTGATATCTGTTGGAGGTAGTAGTAGGGGCAGTTTTAAGATTTTTTGGCAAAGATTGGGACCCAGATTGTCTCTTCCTGGTGATCATGTTGCCCATCTATAGGTTCTACAACTCTCTGGGGAGGGGGCATAACACCATGAGATCTTTCAGGTTGTGTCCCCAGAGGGGGTTCCACCATCGTCGGAAGTCCGGCATCGGTACTGTTAGGAAAGAGAGGTGGAGGTGGAGGGGGGTAGGGGGGTTCTACAACAGGATGCACAGTATTAAGATCACCCCCCAAGGTTAGGGGACCCCTTACATTCACCTGGGAGGCTAGTTCACACTGAGGGGCTACCCCAAGTGGCGTCCCTGTGGATTAATGTTTTTTGAACTCCCTCTGTGCATTAGTCACTAAAAGTTGTTGTTCCTCAGGATCTGCAGAAATCGGTTTCCTGTGAGTTGCTTTAGGACAGGAGACATAAGTATGACCAGTAGCTCCACACAGGTTACACCAAACAGAATTATTGCAATGAGCTCCAGTACGACCTGACTCGTGACACAAAGTACATATTCTGTGATCACAGACACTGCTAATGTGACCCACCTGACCACATCAATAACAGGTTTTGGGCTGTCCCGGATAGAAAAGGACGCCTCTATCCCTACCTAAAATTAAAAAATGACTGGGCAAATGTTGAAAGCCATCATCATCTGATCTTAAAATTACCCTGATTCACCAGCCTCCCATCCAGATACCTTCAGTGTCAAAAATGGCTTCAGAATGACCTGTAACAGTACAATGTTGTTTTAACCAATAAAGGAGATCAGTTACACTAACACCCTCATTTCTAAACAGGACCGTGATAGTTTTATGGGCAGGTCTGGTCAAGGGAATTACCTCAAAGGGGGCCCAAAGAGGAGTATTTTCTTCTGGTAATAACGGGCCCAAAATTTATCCAGATCACTCCCCAACATAAAGCTAATATCAAAGGTATTTTCACCGGAAACATGGATCAATGCATAAAGTTCTGGGACAGTAAATTGCAAGCAGTCTTTCAAAAGCATTTTCCCAACATAAACCCAGTCAGGAAAGGTTTCTAAACTCCCTTTATACACAAGCCTAACCGTATTATGATGTTTAGCAGGAGAAGTAGTCTGTTGGAAAAAAGAAGCATAAGTTCTCTGGTTATGGGATGTGTCCTGTGGGGTTAAAGCCATATCCTGCACAACAGGCCTATTCCTGACAGCTGCAGGAATGTGTTTAGGAATGTCCAAAAAATCAGAAAGGTCACTCATGCCATCCCCAAGATTGTCCTGTGGAGAGTCAGTTGGCCCTTCAGTGAGAGCTGTGATAAGGACAGGGTATTGGGTCAACTTGAGTTCTGGGGGTAAACGTAAAGGGGGAGTGTGCAGCTCCAGGTTGTATGTCAACGGGAGAAACAGAAGAACTAGTAGGTAATAACTGTTAGGCAGCACCATGGGGCTGATCATGTCTGACCAACTTAATAGACATTTGTAATGTAGTGACTCAAATGGTTGGTGGCTTAGGCAGTGGATGTGCTATTTCTACACTTTAACATGGCATTTGGTTAGTGCCACATTTGAGACTAGTTAGTAAGCTAAAACAAATATGACAAGGGAACAGGATAACTGGTTGAATCAAAACCAATTGATTAATAAAACTTGGAGTGTGATCCTAAATGGTAAATTCTCTAAAGGCAGGACAATGACTAGTGAAGTACTTCAAGGTTTGGTACCTGGACCACTGCTGTTAAGTATGTATCTGTGACATATTCTGGGGAAGATAAGCTGATTTGCAATGATACAAAGCTCAGTGGGAGGGTTAGCAGTGAAGAAGGAGCTAACACCATAAGACAGGATGTGAAAAGACCAGAGAAATGGTCCAGTATTTGGCAGTTGAAATTTGATGTCAAAAAGTGCAATCTGATGTTGACGCATATGGGGATGAAGAATCCTGCAATGGTTTACTATATTAACTGAATCCCAATAGAGAGCATGGAAGAGGGGAGAGAGAGACCTGGAGGTGAAGATAAGACATAAATTGAAATAATCTTCTCAGTGCAGAAAGGCATATAAGAGAACTAGCAAGAGGCTGGGTTACATAGGGAGAGGGATTACTAGCAGAATGAAAAAGGTGATACTGTCCCGTATACTGTACATCACCGATCAAGCAGCACCAGGAGTACTGTGTGAAGCTCTGGTGTCCATATCTGAGTAAGGATAAGGATAGATTAGAGATGGTGCAGAGAATGGCAGTAAAGTTATCCGATTGTAGTGCCCATGGCTAAGTCTTTCTTAGTTTTTACTACAGTTTGTTTCCCCTAAATTTTCTGAGATTATTTGATACTCTATACTAGTTTAGCTTAGTTTTTCCTTTTTTGTTTTATTGTCTTTTATAGTTTTATTTTTACCAGTTCCAAGGTGGTTGGGAGGACCATGGTTTTCACCAGTTACCAGTTCAGGTTCCTGTTTCCAAATAAAGTGATTTCCTTTTGCTTAAATTGTACTTCATTTTATAATGGTTTTATTTTATTCCCAAATACAAGCCCATAAACAAAATGTTCTATTACTTCCTGTCAAATTGGAATGACATGAAGGTCTAAAAAACCAAGCATTTGTCAATGCCGAATGTTGCTTGCTTCTATGTGCTGTTTAGGTATTTGGAAGTCATTGGAGTGTAAAAATTGAAAATTTGCGATCATTGCGCAAGGAGGAACTGCGCAACGACGCCTGTAAAACAGTCATTTTTAGGATTTTTTCACCAAATTTTCAACATAGCCATTTTAAGACCTCTGGTCATGAACAGTGTCACTGTGATTTTGTTAATGTGTCCCATACATTGAGTTTGCACACTGACTACGCCATTGTGCGCTACATGGGCGGAAACACGTTTTGGGCAGGATGTGAAAAATGACAGCTGTACTGCTCATAAGGAGGTGTGGTAAAATAGCAATTTTGAAAATCTGAAGTGGAAATATTGAAAATTCGCCCAAACCTCTGACGTGCGTGGGGAACTGTGCAGCACACTCGTAAAACAGTCATTTTAGAATCTTTTCACGAATTTTCAACATTGTCATTTTAAGATCTCTGCTCATGAACAGTGACACTGTGATTTTCTTAATGTGTCCCATACACGAGTTCGCGACAACCATCGCGCCATTGTGCGCTACATGGGCGGAAACACGTTTTGGGTGAGATGTGAAAAATGACAGCTGTACTACTCATAAGAAGGTGTGGTAAAATGGCAATGTTGAAAATCTGGAGTGAAAATATTGAAATTTCGTGAACTTATGAGCCTGCGTAGGAACTGCGCAACGCACGCTCGTAAAACAGTCATTTTCTGAATTTTGGCACCAAATTTTCAACATGGTGGTTTTGGGGCCCCTTCTCATGAATGATGTCACTATCATGGTGGTATTCAGGCCTGAAGGGTGATTTCGCAGTCACTGCACAGTCACTGCGCGAAATCACCCTTCGGGCCCGATCAACGCCATGACAGTGACACTCCACGAGAAGGGATCCCAAAACCCCATGTTGAAAATTTGGCAAATTCCCAAAATGGCTGAGATATGCAATAAAGTTGAAACCCCCTATCTAGCCCATTATACAGCTTACCGGCATTTCCTCAGTTCGCGGTCGGCTTTGAAGAGTGCAGACGTGTTCCTGGTCCACCGAAGATCATCGCGCCGGAGTCCGGAGGTAAGTATGGGGTGAGGGGTGTGTGGGGAGGCTGGGTGCGCAGTGGGTGGGTACGGGTTGTGGGGGTGGGAGGACGCGCATGAGACCGTTTTTGTCTTACAGGTAAAAAAAAAAAAGACGTGTAGGACCATTTTCCATGCTGGGGTGGGCTCCCAGTGTGGCACAAGGATGATGGGGCGCTCAGCCAATGGGGATTGGGCACCCCGTCGGCAAAGGATCGGATTGCCACGCTGGGGTGGGCTCCCAGCATGGCACCAACTACTGGGGAGATGACGCTGCTCAGCCAGCGGGATTGGGCACCCCGTCAGCTATACAGTGCGTACGGGGCACGCACGCCTGCGAGTGGGGGCTGGCGTGAGAAGCTTCTTATCGCTGCTCACTCAGCGTAGCTCCCTTTC
The DNA here is from genome assembly GCA_016271365.2 of Neoceratodus forsteri. NCBI lineage: Eukaryota > Metazoa > Chordata > Ceratodontiformes > Ceratodontidae > Neoceratodus > Neoceratodus forsteri. The sequence continues at coordinate 541,805,248 of CM028134.1, read as the reverse complement.
AACTGTATGCCACTGCAGTTTGGCCGTTGCAGACAGCTCCAAAATGCATTGGCTTACAGGGGCCGCGCCTGCCAGCATACTGCCTGAATTGGAGGAGGAGGTGACACACCTCCGAAATCTCCGATGATGGCACTATGTTTCTTGCACATGCGTGAGAGCAACATAAAAATGTGACCTATGGTAGAGGGTTTAAACAGTATAGATCCTGTAAGCACTGGTTTGCAGAAGTAGACAGCCACAACCTTTGCTTTGATTGTATCAGCCAAGATCATAATTTAGAAATTTTCTGCCTTAAAGTAAAAAGGGCAGGTACAGTAAATGTCAGCCTTTGTACCAGCTTCCACATCCCATTAGTGCTCTCCTGTAAATAAGCCTACATATAAAACAGAATCTAGCCAGAGCCAGTATGGCTGGTAGCCAAGCTTAGGGAGGAACATGACAGACTGTGACGCCATATCCAAGATGGCGACAAGAGTTCACTGCACATGCATGACAACTCACACATGTACACTGAACTCTGGGGTACAGCAGTACAGTCCGCTGTGTCCAAGATGGCCACTGGAGCCCTCTAAGACATGACTTGTACATGTGCACTGGGCTCCACGGCTGATCTTGGACACGGTGGACAATGCCGGCCTGCCCTGGAGTTTAGTGCGCATGTGCAGTGAACTCCAGCTGCCATCTTGGACATGGCAGACAGTGCCGTGTCGCACCGGTACCAATGGATAAAATAGTGCATAGTGAACGCGCAGTGATTGCAGTTCACCTCCACTATTAAAAAGTCTGTTCAGTATCCGGTGAGCTGGTTTGCAAATGCAGACAGCCACAACCTTTGCTTTGATTGTCTCAGCCAAGATCATGATTTTGAAGTTTTCTGCCTTAGAGTAAAAAGGACAGGTACAGTAAATGTCAGTCTTTGCACCAGCTTCCACATCCCAAGGGTGCTGTCCTGTAAATCAGCCTACATACTATGCCACTGTGTCCAAGTTGGTGGCAAGAGTTCACTGCATATGCACAACAACTTACACATGAACACTGAACTCCGGGGCATGGCAGCACAGTCCCCCATGTTCAAGATGGCCTCTGGAGTTCTCAACACATGTGCGACGACTCACGCATGCGCACTGGGCTCCAGCGGCCATCTTGGACATGGCAGACTGTGACGCCGTTCCCCAGAGTTCAGTGCACATGCGCAAGTCATTGCACTTGTGCAGTGAACTCCAGCCACCATCTTGGACACAGTGGACAGTGCTGTGTCACACCGGTACTGATGGACAAAATAGTGCAGGATGAACGCGCAGTGATTGCCGTTCACCTCCATTATTAAAAAGTCTGTTTGGTATCCGGTGAGCTGGTTTGCAAAAGTAGACAGCCACAACCTTTGCTTTGATTGTATCAGCCAAGATCATGATTTTGAAGTTTTCTGCCTTAAAGTAAAAATGGCAGGTACAGTACATGTCAGTCTTTGCACCAGCTTCCACATCCCAAGAGTGCTCTCCTGTAAATAAGCCTACATATAAAACAGAATCTAGCCAGAGCCAGTATGGCTTGCAGCCCAGCTTAAGAAGGAACATGGCAGACTGTAACGCCATGTCCAAGATGGCGGCAAGAGTTCACTGCACATGCATGAAAACTCATGCATGCGCACTGAACTCTGGAGTACGGCAGCACAGTCCACGATGTCCAAGATGGCCACTGGAGTTCTCCACGCATGTGCGATAACTCGTTCATGTGTACTGGGCTCCAGTGGCCATCTTGGACATGGCGGACTGTGCCGCCATTCCCCAGAGCTCAGTGCATATGCGCAAGTCATCATACATGTGCAGTGAACTCCAGCCACCATCTTGGATACAGTGGACAGTGCTGTGTGACACTGGTACCAATGAACAAAATAGTGCGGGGTGAATGCACAATGACTGTTGTTCACCTCCATTATTAAAAAGTACGTTCACTATCCGGTGAGCTGGTTTGCAAAAGTAGACAGCCACAACCTTTGCTTTGATTGTATCAACCAAAATCATGATTAGAAGTTTTCTGCCTTAAAGTAAAAAGGGCAGGTACAGTAAATGTCAGTCTTTGCACCAGCTTCCACATTCCAAGAGTGGTCTCCTGTAAATAAGCCTACATATAAAACAGGATCAAGCCAGAGCCACTTTGGCTTGCAGCCGAGCTTAGAGAGGAACATGGCAGACTATGCCATCATGTCCAAGTTGGTGGCAAGAGCTCACTGCACATGCACGACAACTCACACATGCGCACTGACCTCCGAGGAATGGCAACACAGTCCGCCATGTCCAAGATGGCTGAAGGAGTTCGTGCACTGGGCTCCAGCGGACATCTTGGACATGGCAGACTGTGCCATGCCCTAGAGTTCAGTGCGCATGTGCATTGAACTCCAGTCACCATCTTGGACATGGTGGACAGTGTTGTGTCACACTGGTACCAATGGACAAAATAGTGCGGGGTGAACGCGCAGTTGTTTGCCGTTCATCTCCACTATTAAAAAGTCATTTTGGTATCTGATGAGCTCCCTTTTCTCTACAGTACTCGCAAGACGTCTGCAGGGCTAAGTGCACTGCAGCTGTAAAAAGAGAGAAAAGTCCGAGTGAAGGTAAAAGTATGCTTCAGATGGCTCTTTTTCTGGCACCCTTGGAGACCTAAAAGGCTGCAAAGTACTCTTCTGTAAAAAAGTTGTAGTGAAGCAACAGATTAATAAAAATATGGAGAACCCTATCACTGAAGGGAGAAACATATCACTGAAGATAGAAAGTATGCTTCAGGTGGCTCTTCCTCTCTGCAGCAGTCTCTAGTACTCATGAGGAATTAAAAAAGCTACAAAACACACAAAGCAGTCATCTCTGGCAAACGAGGATACAGAAAAGTCTGTGAATCCATTGTACAGTAAGGATTACATGGCTTCCAGCTAGAAACACTCTGATGCCTCTGATGACAGCCATAAAACAAGCATTTGCCAATGCCAAATATTTGCTTGCATGTTGTGAACACCACAGACAGGGAATGGGAGGCTTAATGTTAGTCTTGGGGAGGCCAAAGCTTGTAGAGACAGGACTCCCACTGAAGCAGCAGCCCCAGTATAAAGGCATGGGGGAAGCTCTTGGGGTGGATGAGACAACCAGTGATGGTGTCCTGGAGCACATAATGAAAGTGTCTTGCTGGAGAAGGTAGAGACGGACAGTAAAGGTGTCCTTAGGGGACACATAGTCATGGTCTCCTTTATTGGGTGCATAATGAAGGTGCTTTGGTGGTGGGTTAGAAGATTAATCAGGCATTCAGTTATCTGGTCTTGTCCAAGGTCGCAGTGGCACTAAAGGGCAGTGTAGTACAAGACGGCACCCAGTCAAAGAAGACAAGCAGGTTGGTCTGACAAGACCTCCCTGTCACAAACCCATGCTGTTTACAATCTTGGAGAACATTGGTCCCCGGGTAGCCCTCAAGGTCCTCTTTGATTAGTGACTCTATCAGTTTACCTGTTACAGAGGTAAGCCTGATAGGCCTTCAATTCCCTGGTTGCTCTTTGTTCCCTCCCCTGCCCGCCCTTGTGTAATGGAATTACTGTACATCTGCTACCCTCCAATCTTTTTGAACTACCTCTCTCTGAATTGAGCTATTGAATAGTTCTACTAGGGGTTCAGTCAGTCCTACAGCCAATTCCTTTAGCAGCCTTTGGTGCATCCCATCTGGCCCTAGTGCGTTATCTGCTTTTACTGGCTTCAGTCCCATCTGGACACTTTCTCTGGTAAATACTGACTGCTTCATTTCAGGAATGCTCCTGGCTTGATGCCATTTTTCAGGCAGGGGCCCAGCATCGTGCCTTGTAAAGATAGAGCAGAAGTAATCGTGAAGGATGACTGCTTTTTATTAATCTTTCTGTAGTACCCTCCCCTCCTCTCTTGTAGCCTAACAATACCCCTTCCCTGCTTCCTTTTTGCCTTAATATGTCTGAAGAACTGTTGTTCCCCACCCTTGACCCCCTCCATAACATGCAGTTCCATGTCTGCTTTTGCCTACATGACTGTCCTGTTTGCTTCCCTAATTTTGATTTGGTACTCTCCCCCTTACTCCTCCCCCTGCTTTTCCCTGTACATGGTAAAATAGGGTATGTGAAGACAAACTATGCAGGACGTCTGGGTAGACTATGTAGATCAAACGATCCTTTTTTTTTTCAGAATGCATCTGTGTTTCTATACAGAGTTGTGTATTCATCTGAGAATAATTTCAAACCCATCATATGAATAAGTAAAATTGTGAAAAAACATTTACAGTACAAATATTGGAAATGGGGTTACATTTTTAAGAAAAAATTATGAAGGATAGCCTCGACTGTCACCACCAAGAGCAACATCACTCATCAGTGACCTTGCCTGCTCATCCACTATGTCCCTCTACTGCACTTAGGTCCCGTTGCCCCCATGTATGTTGGTCTGGGCTTCCTCACCTATTGGTGATTTGGTGGTCCTTCTGTACACTGCATTTTATCTTGTCTGCCTCTCCAGTATGTTGATAAGTTACTATCTACAGTGTAAAGCCGTGTATGCATTGCCACCATTCTGTGAGTGGAATCACCCTGTTTGAAATTATAGTTTTGGATATGGTGTGCAACAGTGGCTGAGATACAACCCACCACTGGCAGGATGCAAAGCTGTAAAAATCCAGCCCCAGCACCTTGCAGTGCATAGGTCATACCTGATGATGGCTGCCTATAGCAGAGTGACATACTCGGGGACACCCCCACACAAGCCAGCCTGCAGTACAGATTATTAGATACCAGAAGCCTGCCACCCTTCTCTGCACATACCATGCTGTCCTGTTGTGTCGCTGTCACTCATAACAGCTGTTACTGGTAATAGCTTAGAGGGAGTTTCCATACAGTGTTGTGACATTGTCAGAGAAGAAGCTACACCAGTTGTGATCTCCCATTCCATTTCTCAAGAGGAAGTAAACACTCTGATCTAACCATGTAGGTGAACCCGCAGGTAAGGCGGGGGTAGCACTTTGACCCTGATAGTGTGGCAATATACAAAAACAATAAAACTTTTTTTTATAAAGTATAGTACTGTACCATTATTTTAGCTTGAGTGGCCCTTTGCCTCCAGCTGATGTAAGTGATGCTCGGTTGCCAGCTGGATATATACCAGTTGGCTAACTGGCTACAGAACTGCACTCAGTGCTCTAGGCAATCTTCACAAAAGGCATTATTGTCTTATCAAAGATAAGATACTGACTACAGCAAAAGCAAATTTTATAGCAACAGTGGAGTTGTGATGCGAGAGTGGCATCTGACATCAGGACAAGAGATCAAGCAACGACAATGGCAGGCTTCTACAACTTTGAGTCGGGGGGGGGAAGAGAAGACTTTCATGGCCCTATCTATTGGTGCTCTTCTGCTTCCCTGGTTCATATTGGTTGTGAAAGGAGCACAAAGGGAGCCAGTATGCTTATTTTTTTTGTTTTATATTGATTACATTTTCTTCCATTTCTCAGATATTGACAGCAGAGATACTGACATCAGGGACTGGGGGTGTAAAGGGAACCAGTTTTTCAACTGATTGGGAGAGAGGCAGTAGAAAGAAGGGTTGTTAGTAGATGACTGCTAGAGTCACACCCTTTGTTTTCATTAACAAGTGCTAATGGCCTGAGCTGAAAACAATGGAAGCAATCACAGTTGTTCATTATAAGTGGGGTTCGTTATAATGAGATTCATTATAACGAGGGAGGACTATATTCTGTAACCTCCATGAAGAGGTTCACATTATGCAGCACACTTGGGAAGGGGGCTCCAGAGAGACATGAATAGTCAGATCATGTATGTGAAGACCCTTTCTGATACATGGTGTTCTTCACTGTGCCACCTTGGCCTGATACTGATGGAGTGTTAGGATGATAACTCATGGTATAGTAACTATGCTAAGTGGTCTCAGGTGTGGGCTGTGTTGATCTCAACCCTGCTCAGATACTGGTATGCCTATGGCCTTAATGAGGATTGTCATGATCTAGCCATTATTGTGGTGGTTCTAGTGTGAGCATATTTATTTGTCTATATTATTACCATTGCTTGCTGCACAAGCACCAGTGAGTTCTACAGTGGCATAACAAGTGTTATGAGTCAGTAGAAATTCTACCTGTCCTTGGTAATGTACTGTATAACTGGATTTTAGACAGGTCTTCTTGTGACAGGGTTTATTACATATGCAGTCCTAAGGGTGCACATTCTGGATGACAGAAGAGTGGTAGTTGGCAAACGGAGCAATTTGGATATTGACCTGTCTTGGAGGGTGTCAGGGTCCTGGAATTGTCTGTTGTGTTAAAGAATAGGCTAAATACCCTGTCTCTAATCCCTCTATTATCATAGGTTAAACTGTACTACCTTCATGTAAATGTTAGTGATCTGGATCCTTAATTTAACTAAATGACTGGTATTGCAGACTGCATGGAATCAGAGACCGCACCATGCACACACCCATCGTCATCTATGGTTACTCTCATTGTTCTCTCTTTTTTTTTTTTTACTTCTTTTTGCACTTCATATAGCACTGTAAGGCTAATTGTACTGCTTGAGGGAAAATAGTGTGAGTGGCTCTGGTGGGACATGAACCAGCAATCATCTGGTTCTGGCTTCCAAGTATTGGATACAAGAGCTGGACCACAAAAGAGCCATCCCACCTAGTAAGAGCTGGTGCCTGATACACACAAAGACTCCTTACTCTGTGTATTGCATGTAAAACAAGCATTTGTCAATGCCGAATGTTTGCTTGCTGGCATTGGCATTGGTAGTGTAGGAGTTACAAAGCTGCATAATAGGAATGGCAGTGAAATATTGAACTGAAGCCAACCCCACCACCACCACCCTGCAGATACTGACAGGCATTGGGGGTGTGCCTTTGGGTCATCGGGCATAAAGGCCCTACCATTTCACCAACCCTACCCTGCAGAAACCAACAAGTGTCACGGTGTTCCTTGGGGTCTTTGGCCCTTATGTTCACCCCATTCCATCAGGAAATATGGTGAGATGGGTGCTGTATAGGAGAATGGGGTGAACTTTGGGGCAGAAGAGTCCAAGGCACACCTCGATGCCTTTCACTAGCTGCAGGGTGTGGGTGGGGGTGGAATGGTATGAGCATTACAGGCGATAATCCCAAGTCACACCCCTGATGCCTGTCAGTCTCTACAAGGTGGGGCATTATGGTCGGAAACCCTAATGCCTCAGGTGTTCATTGGTATTTTCACTCCAAATTTTCAACATGTTTTTTTTGTGACCCCCTCCTCATGAACAGTGGCAATATCAGTTCATTAGCCAAAAGCTGATTTTGCACAGCGACTACGCCATTTGGCTGCCACAGGTGCGAAAACACATTCGAGCAGCATGTGAAAATGACAGCTGTACTGTACTGTTCATGGGGAGGTAAAATGACAATGTTGAAAATCTGCAGTGAAAATATAAAAAAAACTGGTGAAGTCACGAGCGTGTGAAAAAACTGTGCAACGCACACCCGTAATATAATTAGTTTGGGGATTTTTTACAGCAGATTGTCAACACAGGCATTTTGGGACCTCTGCTCATGAACAGTGTCACTGTGATTTTCTTAATCTGTCCCGAACAGTGATTTCCCACAGCGACCATGCATTTCTGTGCTGGAAGTGTGAAAACACATTTCGACAATGGTGTGAAAAATGACAGCTGTACTGTTCATAAGGAAGCATGGAAAAATGCCACTGGTGAAAATCTGGACTGAAAATATTACAAATTCATGAACTTACGAGGGTGCGTGGAAACTGCGCAATGCTAGCTGGTAACACAGTCATTTTATGGACTTTTGTCAACAAATTTTTAACATAGGCATTTTAAGACCTTTGTTCATGAACAGTGTCACTGTGATTTTCTTAATCTGTCCCAAACATTGATTCACACACCGACTGTGCCATTGTGTGCTACAGGCGCGGAAACACATTTTGGGCAAGATGTGACAAATGACAGCTGTACTGCTCATAATGAGGTGTGGTAAAATGGCAATGTTAGCCATCCCAGTGGCGCTGAGGGTTGAGGTGCTGGACGTCACACCTCGCACCATGCCGGCGACCCGGGTTTGGGAGTGGACTCGGGTCGCTGGTGGGTCGGCAGGGGGGAGATATGCTTGAGCGTCCTACGACAGCTCACCTTCTCCGGGAAGGGTACAGGCCAATGCCTGCACACTTGCCTGACTCTGAGTGGAGGCTCGGAGTACTGCAAGCCCTTATAAAAGGATGGCTGGCTGTAGTACAGCATTGACGTCAGCGCGCAACGTCATGACATTGGGTGTAGCTCGCTGTACGGGGAGGGAGGAAAATGGAAAACTAAGCCTGCCACCTCCAGGAAGATGGGGAACTATGCCATGCCCATGATTTGCCTTTGCCCACCCGACGGACCCAGAACCAATGACACGTACATTACGGGGCTTGACCCCACCTTGTCCCCGACTGGGGGGGTACAACCGCGGCTCCATGGGGATCTAGGATCCGTCAGGGTAGGGTGGTTGGCAGTGGGATGTCAGTTGTTTCCCCTGAAGGGTCGGTGGTGGCAGGTTGGGAAGGGGAGTATAAAGTACAATTTCAAAAAAAAAAAAAAATGGCAATGTTGAAAATCTGGAGTGAAAACATTAAAAATTTGTGGACTTACAAGCGTTCGTAGGAACTGTGCAATGCACGCTCATAAATCAGTCATTTTTGGGTTTTATTTTCCCAAATTTTCAACATAGGTTTTTTTGTGGGCCTACCTCATGAACTGTGACACTGTCATTTCATAAATCGGTTCTGAAAGGTGATTCCACGCAGTGACCACAAAATCACCTTTTGGGGCTGATTAATGGCATGATAGCACAAGAATTCATGAGGAGGGGTTCCAAAAACCCCATGTTGAAAATTTGGTGCCAAAATTCCAAAAAATGCCTGAGATATGCATCAAAGTTGGAAAAACCCTATTTATTCCATTATACAGCTTACTGGCATTTCTTCAGTTCGCGGTTAGCTTTGAAGAGTGCAGACGTGTTCCCGGTCCACCGAAGATCGTCTCGCTAGCCTCCGGAGGTAAGTATGGGGTGAGGTGGGGGTGTGGGGAGGTGGATGTGCAGAGGGTGGGCGTAGGTTGAGGGGCAAGACAATCAATGAGGGAGTGTTTTTTTCTTTTCAGGTGTTTGTTTTCTTTTTAGGAAGACGACGTGGGACTTGTGCCACGCTGGGGTGGGCTCCCAGCATGGCAGCTGGAAGATTTTTTGGGGGGATCAGTGGAGCCGACGGGGGATTGGGCACTCCTGTCCGCCATACAGACGTGTGCCACGCTGGGGTGGGCTCCCAACGTGGCAACTGGAAGTCTGTTTCTTTTTGGGGGAGTTTCATTGAGCCAGTGGGGGATTGGGGACCCTGTCATCATTCTCACTTATGCCACGCTGGGGTGGGCTCCCAGTGTGGCACCTAGATCTCTTGGGGGGGAGCACAGAGTCGACGGGGGATTGGGCACCCCATCAGCCATACCGTGTGTGGTGGGCGGGAGCGCTATTCAGAGACACTCAGAGGATTGGGGAAGATTATTACAATACTGATCAGGTGTGCCAACACACAACTGCGTTTACTTTTTCAGTCTCTTTGGGGTTCTGTTTTCCTTATTTTTGTCAATGCTACTCCTACCCTGAACTCTGGCTCAACATTCCAAGGATGGCAATTAGATCTTTTTTTGGAAACTTTCCAAGGATGTCATTTTAGTCACTTGCCTCCTCCTGGAAAGATAGTCTTAGGAAAAGTTCACTTCAAACTGAATTTATGTTGCAGGAAGAGAAAGCAGAGATGTGTATAAGCAGGATAGCCGGCAATATGCTAATCAACACTATCTTATCGCTGCTCACTGAAGTGGTCTCTCCCGTTCAACTGTACGCCACTGCATTTTCAACTGCTGTCATAGACAGCTGCAGGATTCATTGGTGAACTGTGGCCGTGCCTGCAAACACATGGTGACTGAATTGGAAGACAGGGTGCCACACCTACAAAAAACTTGGATGATGGCACTATGTTTCTTGCACATGTGTGCAAGCAAACATAAAAACAGTAACTTGTGATCACATTTTATAGTTAAAAGGAGTGTGCGGCCGAAGTAACAAGAAAAAGGATGCGTCAGAGGTGATTGGTCAAAGCAGCTGATACTAGCAGGAGCTTAGCAGACACTGCACATACATGTTGTACTCTACTTTGGGTACAGAGATATGTGTGTGTGTGGGGAGAGGCTTGTTAAAAATCAGTTGAATAACTCACCTAGAACCTCCACGTCTTCTTTTTCAAACTGTATTGCCATCATTGTTAAATAAATACAATGTTAAAACCAATTAAAAAATCTACAGCTATAATCATTACAAGATTGAAACATGTAGACACAGAATCAAAGGAAAAAGTTAATCAGAAATTGGTTAATATAAGGGTACTGTGGACAGCACAGGCTGGACATAGAAACAGAATTGTTGGCAGATAAGGAATGATTGGCCCATCCAGTCTGCCCAATTTTCCCTACCTACAATATCTCCATAGAACCTACCTGATCTCTGATTCTTTCTCCCTCCCCTCATTCCTTTCCACAACAATTACCTTTATGCATGTCCCATGCATTCTTGAACCCCACCACTGTTTTTTCCCAAACCACATCTGATGGTTGGCTGTTCCAGGAATCAACCACTGTTTCTGTGAAGAAGTATGTCCTCACATCTCTCCTGAATGTACCCCTCTCCAACTTCGTAGCATGACTCCTTGTTCTTGTGCACCTTTGTGTCTGAAAAATACTTTCCTCCTGTATCTTATTTACTTCCATGAGGTATTTAAGGGTCTATGGTATAACCGCCTCTTCCTCCTCTCTTCCAGGGTGTACATATTGTGTTCCTTTAGTCTCTTCTCATAGGGTTTTTAATACAGAACCTGCACCATTTTACTTGCCCTTCTCCGGACCGCCTCCAGTCTCTCTATGTCTTTCCCAGGATGTGGCCTCCAGAATTATAGAGAATATTTTAGGTGAGGTCTTATCAATGATCTATACAGAGGCAGCACCACCTCTCTCTTTACAGTTGTGGGCAGAGCCTACAGCTGTTTTGCTTCGTGTAGCTCAAAACAGCCAATTGTGGCACCTTCCGTTGGACTTTTGGAAATATCCTTCCGAAAGTCCAACAGAGCTTATAACACTCCTCCACAATCGACACTCACGAATGCAACCACACTATTTGGCTGTTACTTCTGCATTCTGGGACAAGAACCGCCACCCCACCCTCCCCCAACTCACAGTCCCGTGAGTTTCCCTAAGTCACTACTAATGCAGGCTGCCTGACCATTCCCCCTCACACCCCACCATTTACTTTAGCATGTCTTCTCCACTCAGCCTCCCCTCACCCCACCATTTATCCCTATACCTTATCGCCCTTCTTCCCTCACCCTTCACCTCCACCGCATTACATACCTCTCTCTCGTACCTCCTTTCTTCACCCCACTGCCAGCTATTCCCGTCCCTCTGAACTACTGACAAGGCACTCTGTGGCTGCTTATTCCCCACCCTCATAAAGTGTTTTTCTTGTTATTTTAACTTGTACCTATGTTTTGAGTTATTCTGTAAGTTCTGAATCCAAGCTGTATCGTTCATTGTAATGTACCTTTGCTTTCTCCTATTGTTCTTTGTTTTGCAATCTTTGACGTGAAATCTTTGTAAAAGAGCTTGTGCTCAAAGGTCTTTTCCGAATCAGTCAATCAATAAATAAATAAATATAAAAACTGTGCATGCGCGGCTTGTGCACATGCACAGTTCCACTGGTACCACCATCTTGTGAATGGCATATTGCCATTCACCACAACTATGCATGCGTGAATACCGCGCATGCGCAGTTGCGTCGCCATGCCGCCATCTTGCAGATGGCACTCAGTGGCTCTGGTGGCGCTAGCTTTCCAGAGCTTTGAAAGTGCACCACAGCAGTATCGCCTCTGGCTACAGCCTGTTCTGCTAGTAATACCTCTCCCTATACACCCCAGCATCCCACTAGCCCTCCCAACTGCTTTATCGCAATGACTAGCAGCCTTTAGCTCATCAGGGATTATTTCCCGCAGGCATCTTTCCTGCTTAGTGATCATCAATAACACTCCCCTAGTTGTGTACTCTATTCGTGGGTTTTTGTGCCCCAAGTGCATTATTTTGTAACTTTTTCACATTGAAACCCAGTTGCCATACTCTTGACCACTCCTCGAATATTCTCAGGTCTCTGCTCATTCTTTCCACCCCCTTGAAATATCCACCCTATTGCAGATTTTGGTGTCATCTGCAAAGAGGCAGACCTTCCCCTCCGGTTCAGCTGTAATGTCACATATAAAGACATTGAAGAGGAATGGTCCCAGCACTGATCTCGGAAGGCCCCCGCTGGTCATGCTTTCCTCCTCAGAATAAACTCTGTTTACCACCACCCTCTGTCTCCTATCCTGTAACCAATTCCTTAACTGGTTTAGCACCTATGGACCCACTCCTAAGCTATCCAGCTTTCCTAGTAGTCTCCTATGTGGAACAGTGTTGAATGCTTTACTAAAATCTAGGTGGGCCATGGCTCAGTGGATTGGTAGAGGCTAAGGAGCCCTTCATGTTTGAGTCACAGGTTCAAATCCAGCACAGGTCAGTAGCGGTCAAAAGCCATTATCACCTGAAGGCTGTTCGGTGGCCTATGTGAAATGTGTTATGGTGGTCTCAGTCCAGTTCCCAGTGGGCAGGTGTCCAGATCACAAAACCATGAACACAATTGGCAATAATGGGCACTCTTGTTGGCAGTCTCTCATAAGAGGACAAGGACTGAATGGGCATGGAGTATGAACTACCATCTCACCTACGTGGTGATCTCTCCATGGCAGGGTTGAGGCACAATGGCAGGGTAGTGTGAGGAAACTTGCAATGTGATTGCCAGTGCTGTACCTGTCACATGGATTAATAGAGGACTTCAAAGTGCCAGTGCTGTAAATCCAGCACCTTTCATGAGCAGTAAATAAAAAAGATTCACACACAGAAAACAAACAAAAAAAAAAGGTAGGCCATGTCCCCTGCTCAACCCTGAAATGCCATATAGTAATAGGGTGCCCAATCCCCAGTGTCAGTACCTGAAATGAAGAAAACCATCCCTCATGGTCTTTTTTTATTGTTATACGCCCTGAAAAAAGAAAACAGTCTATTGATGTCTGTTGCCGCTGCCACCTCCGTTAATGTTACCCTTCCCCCACCCAACCCCCCACACAGCATCCACCACCCCATCAACCCCCTAACCTTTATTTACCTACTGGGGATCCAATGCCTTAATCCTCTCTGGACTGGAGACATATCTATACCCTTCAACGCTGGATGTGGGACTGAGGAAATCAGGGTATGCGGGTCAATGTAGTTCAATGCATTTTGAACTTGTACCCAAAACCTGATCATTTTTAAATATGTTTCCCTCAAATTTTTAACATGGCCTTTTTGGGACCCCACCTCATGAACAAGGGTGGTAAAATCCTTCAACTCCAGGCCAAAAGGTGATTTCATAGTTACTCCATGAAATCACCTTTTGGTAGGTATTTGGACATTTTCACCTACTGGGTTGATGAGGTGGGGTCATATAAAGACTATGCTGAACATTTGGGGTCAAAATATTAAAAAACAACAAAGTTGTGAAGGTGTGTTAACATTTTCCAATGCTCACTCATAACTTTGGTAATTTTCAGTATTTTGACCCACATGTGTTTATTTAATTTATTTAGTTTTTGTTGACTGGAAAAGGAGGACTAGACAATTCTGCCTATTATCAGGCTTGTCCCAGGGGAGGGGGAATACAGATGGATACCAACTGACACTGAACCAGATTACATTGTTAGTGGTATTTTTAGTGAATGGGGAAATTTGGCCAGGACACCAGGGAAATTCCTCTACCCTCCAGTTGGGGGAACCCTTGGCCATCATTCCAAGATGGCCACCTCGGTGCCGACGACAGAGAGAGAGAATGCTGCTGAGACTGGGAGGATAGCCTCCCTCCTTGATTTCTCTACCCAAGAGGCTATAGAAAATGCGGTCGCTTTGGACGAACTTCAAGAAGAATCTGGTATGGTTCTATGAGATAATAGCGACCACACAAAGGCGATCGCTATTATCCCGACCTGCAATATTGCCGGAAACAATTTCGATGATATGCACAATAAGGCTACTGGGAATTATGCAACCCCCAAGGGGGGCATCGCTTCCAACGCCCCTCTAAATAAAGATTCTCAACTCCAGGGGGGTGCATGTCGGGAAGGGGGGCACATCCCAGCGTCAAAAAAAATCTAAGTGCCGCAGTTGTGGGAATCACAAAAATTATACACCCGCCTCCAGTCCCGAACCCGGGACCTGCTCTGTCAGAGCCATGCACCCTGCCCACCACACCACATGGCTGGCGCAGCAGAAGCAGGTTCCCCGCGGGTCACACCCCTGTCCCCCATGGCTCCACATCCTGTCACCCACCCTCCCTTCCCATTGCCTATCCTATCATCACCATGTAGGCAGTCACCATCCTCCTACATTCGCCCACGAGGAAAGTGCCATTATATGGGTCGCTGTTATGATGGTTGCCCATATTCAGTCGCCTTCCTCATGTGCTACCATCTGGTATAGGTGCATACCTGTCCACAGAAGAGATGATGGAAGTTTCAGCCAGTGCTACAGACTCTTTAGCTCAGTCAGATATGATTTCAGCCAGCCACGGACCTGCTCCTGTTCCCAGACTTGCAAGTGAGTGTTCTGAAACACTGTTGATTAAAAAAATTGCATGATGAAAAAATACGCTAGTTAGAGAAAACAAAAGAACTGGAGGCAGAATTGTCCATATTGTAGCAAAACAAATCCCCTGTCAAACTGGTGTAGCCGGCTATCAAGATGAGTCAGCCACTGAATGGCGCAGCAGCATCAAAGAGAAATGCTGCTGCAGATGCGTTACTTTCCTCTCCTGTTCATGCTATGGCTGAAGCCCTTTCTCAAGTTGCTGGCAGATAAAACAGCCCTTCGGCTGTGTGCCTAGAGCTGCAGAAATCTGAAGATGACTCAGTTAAAACAAAAACTAAATCGATAAGACACAGGCTTGACCTACAGTGGCCTAACTCTTGGCAACTGTGCCAAATAGCCTCTGACCGGCTACCTGTATCTGTACAAGGAACCTCTTTGGTTTCTGATTTTCTAGCACATAAGCCGGTGGGGTACACAGCCTGGAGTACAAGGTTCAAAAGAGAGTAACTAGAATGATTCCAAGATTAACAAACTTGGATTATCAGAACAGATTAAAAGCTACTGGTCTCTTCTCTCTTCAAACTAGAAGATTAAGAGGTGATATGCTTATGGTTTTTAATTTAATAAATTCACCAGATCTAATGGAAAAATGTGGTCTAACACTCTCCAAAAGGAGACATGTTCTGAGACTGCATAATAAACAACTTGAAGTAAAACTTATGTAACCCCCCTGCAAATGGGGGTTCCCAAAAGACTTCCAGGAGCTTGCTTGAATGCTCCAAGCCTGAATGGTGTTTGGCATTTAAGCCATTTATCAGTGAGTGTTTTAGAGCCTCTGGTACTGTCTCTTTAAGAGCTGTCTGCTTGCAGACATAATTAGTTGTATGGGGGACTGTGTGCTTCTCTGAGTACCACTGAACTGCTGCCAATTCACTCCATTTTGCAGTCACTAGGAGTGCAAAGGAACCTATCTGAAAGATGTAACTGTTTGCCAGAAATCATTTACAGTAATAATGAAATTACAGTTTGTCTAACCTGCTTTCTTTGCAGTCAGAACTGTGTCTGCCTAGTTCTCCATTCTGGTTTTGAACTGCTGAACTGGACCAATCAGTGTGGGGTAAGCTAGCTGTAAAATGGTGCCTTGGACGAATCAGAACTTGGACTCATAATCTGAGCCAGCCACAAGAGGATTGTATGGGCAGTGACTCTGGGAGATGTAGTTTAGACTTCAGCACCTTTTTGGACCAACAGCAGCAGTCTATTGTGAGTGACAGCCAATCCAGTCAAGAACTGGGAGGAACTCAAAGGAAGTGCCTGGTTTTGTCGGTTGGAGTTTCAGTTGAGCTTTGGCAGTGAAGAAGTAAGGAGCCCTGTGCTTTTTCAGTGTGCAGTTTTAGTCAAAAAACGTGTGTAAGGCCCAGAGTTCCGGTCTGCAGCTTGTGTAACAGCTTGTTAGGACTGAATCCGTCGAGTGAAAAGAATCAAAGGATCTCTGAAAAGTAGAAACCAGGCTCACCCTGTAGAAGACTGGAGGAATTGCTGAAAATTACACTCGGTCTGTCAGGAACTGAATCTGCTGTGTGTTCTCCCGGGTATTGTGCAGTAATTGCGATCGGGATACAGATGCAGCCTGCCTGGTATAGTGCTTTCTTTTATATGGATGTGAAGAGGTTTGTGTACCTCAAGTGAGCCCTGCTGACATTGAAGGACCCTATCTTATTTGGAGGTCGTGAGTACTAATTCAGGGTCGCTCCCTGTTGAATTGCCACATTAAATCCAAATGGAATTACTGTACTGCTGACTGTTTAATTCTCCTTTCTCTGTGTGAAAGGGCCCCTACCAGCTGCCACGGTTTGATTAGCCACTAGGGCTTGGGTACCCAGGGACAGTAACTGATAGGGATAGGTCTGTGCACAGAGCCATAGGTAGATTATTAGAGTGATAAGCTAATTAACCTGATTTCCCTGTCCTTGTTATATCCCCTAAATAAATCAGAGCTGCTTGTTTCAGCAAAGTTATACTGCCTGAGGTATTTGTCTATGTTAAAGTACTGTACTGTGATTGTTGCACTGTATCTCATTTCACAGGAGGTCCCAGTGCGGAACCAGACCTGGGGTAAGTGTATACTGTGAAGGTAATTCTGATATATTGTGTGGGCCACTAGTGGGAAGAAAGGGGGGTTGCAGTGTCCCAGAGGGCTGTGACCAAGTTAGTTTAACTATTGCAAACCCTGACCTCTGGGTGGAGGCACCCGCCATTGGATCCAGGCCCCTCAACCTGTTAGTGGCAAATCAGGCAGGGGTAGTAGCCCCTGGGATAGCGCCATCTAGGGGTTACACTTATAAAACCAGCAAAAGGGGAAACCTTTTTCCAATAAGAGCATCCATTGTATGGAACACCTTGCCACAAGAATTGGATAGAGGCAACTAGTGCCACTGTCTTTAAAAACAAATTAGATGTTTAGTTGAGGGATAATAGATAAATAATGTCCCACATAGTGTGGGGAACAGTCTCGATGGGCTCTGGCCTTCTTCTGTTCTTTCATACCAAGTAATAAATAGGTAATAAGCAGTGGCCCCAGCTGGTAGTACTGCTCCTCCCAGGAACACAGAAATAGGCACAGGGAACTGGTCTCCTGTGCATGCATTGGAAGATGCAGATTGGATACAGGATGAATCCAGCTGTTGGATTCCAGACCCCTCAGATGAATCTGTGCAAAGATATGATGCTGATCTATTGTCTACACTTTCAGTGGCCATCACCTCTCTGAGCTCCAAGAATTCCTGGGGAGAAGCCATAGCAATGGAAAGGCCTATGTCCCGAGGACAGAACTCTAACATGCCGGAATTGAACAACATGGACTCAGCACAACAAGTACCTATACAACCATCAACTAATGATATTATAGACCCCTTGTCTGAGGCTCTTTCGATGGGCTGCTCTGAAACTGTTTTACAGGATTCAGCACAAAGTGCAAGACTAGACCCCATGTTTAAACTGTCTGACCAATTTCAAAATAAAGGTGAGCCTGCCCCTTAGAGAAACGCTGTCCGCCTCATGTACAAAGGTGGTCTAGAATCTCCCCCAGACAAGCTGTATGTTGTTAAATTATTACTGAAGGGCTCTATGAATTTTTTTTCATCCAAGATCTTTACTCTGATTAACATTGGTAATTTCAGCTACGATGTTAGTTTTAAGCATGTTTCTAGCTTAGATAGGTTTTGGTCACTATATCAGACTCAGAAAAATACATCAGTTTGGATCACATTTTTAGCAGTTCCCCTCATGAAACCAGCAGTTAACAATATTACCATTATGTTTAAAAATGAGGGAGTGAGAAATAAAGACATTTTATTTTGGTTACGGCAACTGTGTGAGGTACTGGGCAGGCCTACACCTACACTAGACAGTGAACAAATCTGGGATGGTGGGTGGAGGATAAGAGTCAAACTTCACTCGATTAACAATGGCCCAACCCATCTCCCCAATAGCTTCTACCTTGGTAAAGACAGGGGAACATTGTTTTACACAGGGCAGTCTCGATCCTGCTTCAAATGCGGATCTCATACTCATTTAAGTTCTGCATGCGACACTGCCAGATGCAGCCATTGTTTAGAATATGGGCATGCGTCAGCCAATTGCTTGAATTTGTTCAAGTGCAACCTCTGTGAGCAAATGGGGCATGTGTATGGCTGGTGCCCCTGGGCGTCTCACAAGAGATGATTGCCCATCCCATGAAGGGTCGATAAACACTGCACAACAGTTAGGGTCTCCTGTACTGCCCTCATACTTTGTTCTGCAATCCTTTTCACTATCAGAAATCACCATTCTGCCATCTACATCTGAACAGGTTCTTAGCTCTCCTGCTTTGCCCAATGCAGAACATATGGTAACAGCTCCACCTGCCCAAGAACCAAGTGCAGAGCAAGACAGAGAGGAGTCAGTAGTTTGTCAAGGAGACCCTGTCACTACTGTAATGCCCCCCCCCAAGCCAGAAGAAGCCTTTCAAAAAGATGGTCCAAAAAAAGCACTCTAGATTTGGGAAATTGTTATTACCTCCAAAAGGGAAGGGCTTGGATCAGATAAAAGGAAAATCTACATCCCATTTGGTCACCAGTAACAAATTTGCAGTTTTATCCACAGAATCCATGGAAGGGGAACCAGAGGAAGAGGAATCTGACACATCCTCTATAGCATCCACTACTGACACTGAGGAGGGAGGGGGTGAAGACTCCGTAGCAAAGTGTACCAGACAGAGACAAATGTTTAAAACCTCTTAAAATAGTTTTGCTAGTATCCTATGTTCTTCTTTTTCTATCACTGATGCATTCTCTTACTATCACTACTATCAATGTGAATAGTATCAAAAGTGATCGGAAAAGAATAGTAACATTGCATAATCTAAAGCAACATCTAAGTGATATTTATCGCTTACAGGACACATGTTTGAGGGGCATGGATTTAAGAATGCATGGGATAGACATAAAGGAATTCTGGAGGTCAGAGGTAAGGGGCAACAGAGTTCTAGGAAAACATAAACTGAAGTTACAAACTCAAATGGGCAGACTAGGTGGACCATAGGCCCTTATCTGGCGACACTGTCTATGTATCTATGTATCTATGTTTAAAAACTACTAACGAATTGTATCAGGCCTCCCAGAATTGGACTCAAGGGGCCTCCTTCTGGTCCATAGGAGAAGACACCTGTAATGGCGTGGGTATTCTATTTTCCAACCTTGCATTATCAGTATCTCGCCTTGTCAATATACATCCTGGTAGAGCCCTTATGTTAGATATTAATATATGGAATGAGAGACTGTGTTTGATTGTTCTTTATGCCCCTCAAACAAAAGCTCAGAGGGTATCCCTATTTAAGGAAGTGCAACCTTTTTTGCACACCTCACGTCTTCTTATTTGGCAGGGGATTTCAACATCAGCTTGCATCATTTTAATGGGGTTAGCCACAGACAAATTATTTTGTGTCTCCCAAGCATTACATAAAATTCTCCAGACTCCCAGGATGGTCGATGCTTATAAGAGAAAGCACCCCACAGGAGGGGGATAGATACTTCAACACGCATTATGTCTTTTTGTCTTCTATACTTACCATTTTACATGCCAAAATACAAGCTTGGAAATTCTCTGACCATGTATCCATTATGGTACATTTAACTTTGGAAAATTTGCCTAGGTGTAAAAAACAGCTGGCGACTGAATGAGTCAATATTGCAAGATCCTGCATCACTTAAGGCATGTGGGAGGGACTGGACTGCTAGACTGTTGGTAGTAGACTGTTAAGATGATTTAATAGAAAGGTTTGAGGATACAAAGCTCTCCTGGTGCACTTTATTTCAGAATAAGGTAAAATTCTCTGCCAATAAGAAATATATGCAAAATTTAAGACTCAGGGAAACAACTCCAACACCTGATTTCTCAAAAGAACTTATGGACACTGATTATAGAGCGCAGATCAAGGTACTGAAGGAACAAATGAAAATCCCTCAGTATAATAGAGCCAAATCCCTGTCTCAGTAACTTAAATTTGGGGGACCCGAGTTCAGTCTTTAGACCCTTTCAAAGAATGTAAGTCTCGAGTAGATAAAAGGGTTGTATCAGAGCTCAGGACTGAAACAGGCCATTTGGTCACTTCTCCAGCCCACATCCTGCAAACAGTAGAGCAGCATGTTACTTCTCAATTTGGCACACCACCCCAGACACATGTAACTTTGAATGAGTTACAGTCACTAAATCTTCCTCAGGTACCCAGGATAGATATACAGGAACTGCAAAAACCTATTAACACAGAGGAGGTAGTGGCAGCTATTAACAAACTAAAAACTGATTCTAACCCCAGGAATCACTCATTATGATTAAACTGATGCAGTCAACCTCCTGTGTTGGACTGCTCGGAGAGATGGAATTATATGCAAATGATGGAACTCTCAATTGGCTCATGCCAATTTCAAACTGCTGCCCTAGCAACTGCTGCACTCTGAGTGCATCAGATTCTTTATTCCACCTGCCTAGTGAAGACGTCCTGGAGAGTTCTCCTTCAGCCTCTTCAAAATCCATTTATCTGGTCGATGAGTAGTGTTTTCAGCATATTTTTCAGATTGTTGCCTTAATTTTAGTTTATTTTGTAATTTATGTGAATATTTTGTGTGATTAGCGGTTCCTTCACGGTTCCTTGGAACCGAGGGTTCCGCTATTTCTAGTGAGGTTTTTACCTCAGTTTTGCTATATTTGTTAGTTCTTGCAGTTGGTTCCTTAATCGCATATATTTGTTTAAATTTTATTTAAATTTATTGGTTTCTCGATTCTCTTTTTTGTCAGGAACCGAGTAGCGCACGGTTCCCGGAACTGTTAGTGGTTATTTATATTTGAAATATTCGGTTGTAAGGAACTGATAATTTGATGTATTTTCTTTAGCGATTCCTGCTCAATGTCAGAGGCTCCTGTTGTTAAGCCTAAAAAATGCACAGGACACATTGGTTTCAAATTGTTTGAGTCTTGTGGTCAGATCATAGCTAAAGCAAACAGGCATTCGTTGTATGTTTTTTGTCTGGGCACTAGCCATATTTTTGCAAATTGTGATATTTGTAAAACATGTTGTCCTAAAACTCTCAAGAAAAGGTCCAACATTTTGGAAGAAATGGCCTCTGCTTCTACTAATACTGGTGAAAGTGGCTCCTCCACCTCTGGCACAAGAAAGGGTGGAGGTAAAGCTTATGATCCTGATAAAGAATCAGATAAAGTTGAGCAGGGTAAGTCAAAAAGGACAGTGGACTGAACCTGTTCCACTTAAGAAAAAAATGTAAGGAAAAGCATGTCGCTGCGCCTCCGGCCGAGAAGGATAAGGAGCTCCCAGCTGACAAAACTGGTATGCCCTCGGCTGAGGACATTGCCAAGGCCTTACAGGTCTTGCAAGCACTGCAAGCTGCAATACCGGTTCCAGTATTGACTGCCCTGGTTCTTGTGCCAGTTCCACCTTCTTAGGAACCACAGGGCTCCTTGCCTGAGGAAGATGATGATGATGATTTTGAGGAGGAACCGATAGATCCGGAGGTTTCTCTAGAACATGAGTTCGGTTCCCCCCCCAGGGGTCCCAAGGATTATACCTCACATTATGCTTTTGTTAAAAGCATGGTGGAAACACTCAACTTCCCTCTGCAGAAGACAGAGGAGGATGTGGAGGAAGCAGAATTTTTGGATATGATGGGGCTAACCCTCACAAAACATTTATTACTGCCTATGCATAAGTCCTTGAAGAAGGCAGCATTACAAATATTCCAAACTCCTAATTCTATTCCAGGAGTTGACAAAAAAGCTGATAAGAAATATCAGCTTGATAGGACAATAGCTGATTTTCTATTCAGCCACCCTGACCCTGAAGGGGTTGTGCAGGCTGCTGCCTGCAACAATGCCATAATTCCCTTGCTACCCATCCTCCAGACAAGGATTCTCGGAAGATGGGTGCAATGGGAAAAAAAGGGTATATGGCTGCCTTGCTCATACTTAGACAGGCCAATTATATGGCTTATGCAGTGCAATACCAGAAGGCACTCTGGAATGCAGTGTTAGCCATGGCTGACAGAGTGCCAGGTGACATGGCAGTGGACCTACAGGATACAGCAAGAGCTGCTTTAGATGCCACAAAATACCAGTTCCACATGGCTGTGGACACTAACAATTCTGCAGCCAGGTTGATGGCACTATCTGTCTCTCTTAGGAGATTTGCCTTGCTCAGGGCCACAAACCTGACCTTGGACACCCAAGCCAAGGTGATGGACTTTCCATTTGAGAAATATTTGCTGTTTGGTGACAAAACAGAAACCTATATGAAGAAGGTAGAAGAATACAAGGCCACCTATAGAAGTATTTCTAAGGAAAGGCCTTCCACATCCTATAGGGCCCAAACTAGGGGAGGCAGGGGTAGGGGATCCTATCTCAGACCATTTTTCCAGGCTCAGGCCTCTCAGCTGCAACAACAGCCTAGAGGATATTTTTGAGGAAGGGGCAGGAGAGCCATGAGGAGAGCTTCTCCCTCCCCAGTGATTCAAGCACAGCCCACTCAGAACCCCTGACAGGATAGTACAGGTTGCATACCCTGTCATAAATCCACCAGTGGGTGGCAGACTGGCTCATTACCTCCAGGATTAGTATACCATCACCACAGACAAGTGGGTCCAGGAGGTGGTGAGTCAGGGTCTGGCACTCAGCTTCAAATCTCTCCCCAAGCTGAGAGCAAGAACATTTGCACCAGTTACATACGCAGACAGAATCTTACTGGAAGCAGAAGTAAAACATCTGCTAGCAATCAAGGCATTGGAGCCGGTGCCCCTAAACCAATGTGGCAAAGACTTCTACTCCAGATACTTCCTTACAAGTAAGAAAAATGGGGATTGGCGACCTATCCTGGATTTAAGACTTCTAAAAGGACACATTCTGAAATCAAAATTCAAAATGGTCACTCTTGCACTAATCATTCCCACTTTACAAAAGGGAGACAGGCTAGCTTCCCTAGACTTAAAGGATGCTTATTTTCACATCCCCATCAGACCTTCTCACAGAAAGTACCCGAGATTCAGATTGGCCTCAGGCCATTATCAGTTTGCAGCCCTTCCTTTTGGTCTGACTTCTGCCCCAAGGTTTTTTAACAAAGTGTTTGGCCGTGGTAGTGGAGTTGCTGAGAAAACAAGGGGTGTCAGTCTTTCCCTACCTGGACGACTGGTTAGTAGTGGGTCCATTTCTACAACTTGCAAAGCAGGCCTTAGCACTAACAAAGTCTATGCTGGAATCCCTGGGTTTCTTCATAAACAAACAGACGTCTCAGCAAACACCAGTTCAGGTAGTCAGATTCACTGGTGCAGAACTAAACACCAGACTGTGCAGAGCTTTTCTGCCACAGGACAGGGTAAACAACATTTTGCGGATTGCAAGCTCATTTGTGTCAGGAAAACCCAAACCAGCCAGAGAGTTCCTCAGGCTCCTGGGCCACATGGCAGCTGTCACCACAGTGGTACTAGGTTCCAGATTCCAAATGAGAGACATCCAGTTCCACCTGAGACAATATTAGTCGCAGAGGACAGATCCTCTGTCCAAACTGGTCCCAGTCACCCACAGCCTGCTTCAGGCACTGCGGTGGTGGCTAGATGAGCACAACCTTCGGGTAGGTGTGCCTTTCACAAAGGAACAACCATCCTTAGTTCTTACAACAGATGCATCCCTTCTGGGTTGGGGAGCACATGTTTGATTATACAGCAAGTGGCACATGGTCTCCTCAAGAATCCCCATTGCACATAAATCTGCTGGAGCTCAGAGCAGTGTACCTAGCCCTGTAGGCATTTGCTTCACATCTTCAAAACAAAGTGGTGCAGGTCAGAACAGACAGCACTACTACTATATATTACATCAACAAACAGGGAGGAACCAGGTCAGCCCCACTGTACACAGAAGCAATGAAGTTGCTGTCCCTGTCTTACTTCATGAAGGTATTCCTATCAGCCATACATCTTCCAGGAAAGGACAATATGTTGGCAGTCTGCCTCAGCAGGATAAGTCAGGACCACCACAAGTGGTCCCTGAATCCTCAAATACTCAGTTCGATTTTCAGACGATGGGGCACTCCAGAGATAGATCTCTTCGCCTCTGTAGAAAATCACCAGTTACCAGTATACTATTGCAGGCCTCCTCTCAGGATCACACTACCCCTGGATGCATTGGCACTGTACTGGATGGGGAAGTTCCTGTATGCCTTCCCTCTTTTTCCACTGATATTCAGGACCCTATTGAAATTGAGGTGCCAATTCGCGACAATGATACTGGTGGCACCAGATTGGGTGAGGCAACACTGGTATTCACTTCTGTTGGCTCTATCAGTAGTACCTTCAATTCATCTACCCAGGAGGCACAACCTGCTGACATCCTCTCAGGGCAGGATACTGTACCCCAACCTCAAATTACTAAGGCTCAGGGCCTGGCTCTTGAGGACTTAGAGTATGCTAATCTTAAACTGTCAGAACAGGTGCTGACAGTGCTTAGGAGTTCCAGAAAACCTTCCACTAAAAAGACATACTCTGCTAAGTGGAAGAGGTTTTCCATATGGTATACAAATAAGGGTGTTGACCAATCCAGGGCTGGCCTAGCCATTCTCCTGGATTACCTAACACATTTGCATTCTTTAGGTCTGAAGCCTTCGACACTCAAGGTCCATCTTGGCTTCAGTTTCTGCTTATTTGTCAGCTGGTAAAGAGAGATCCATAGCCTCTCATCCAGTCTTCAGGAAATATTTTAAAAGGCCTTAACCTCTTGTACCCTCCTTTGAGGGAACCAGTTTTGGCCTGGAATCTGAATATCTGCATTGCCAAGCTCATGAATGCCCCATTCGAACTGATGGCAATGGCAGATTTGAAGTATATCACTTAGAAAACTGTGTTTCTGGTTGCTATTACTTCAGCCAGAAGAATCGGTGAGTTACAGGCCCTGTGCACGGATGTAGACTACATTTCATTCCACGGGGATAAAGTGGTCTTCAGGACCAATAGAAAATTCCATCCCAAAGTGGTGTCGTATTTCCATTTAAATCAGTCCATCATTTTACCTGTCTCTTTTACAGAGAACTCCAGTTCTTCAGAAAGGAGACTTCACTCCCTTGATGTCAAAAGGGCACTTAGCCACTACGTTGACAGAACTAAATCTTACAGACCAGGTCAGACACAACTCTTTCTTACCTATGGAGAAGTAAATAAGGGCAAACCTGCCACAAAACGTACACTTGCTCGCTGGATAGTGACATGGATACAGTTTTATTATAGTAAAGTGGGTAAACAGGCTCCCTTGGGCCTGAAAGCACATTCCACCAGGGGCACAGCTGCTTCAGTGGCAGCTTCAAGGGAGATTCCACTATTGGAAATCTGCAAAGCAGCTACATGGAAAGCAATACACACTTTCACAAAGCATTATAGCCTGGATCTACAATCCAGAAGTGATGCTAAGTTTGGTACAGCAGTGCTGCAGAACCTGTTTCCTAAATAGGTTTTCTGCCCAACCTCCAAAGGTACTGCTTGGTAGTCTGCATCAGTTTAATCATAATGAGTGATTCCTGGGATTAGAAGAAAAAAATACTCACCATAGTAATCTTGTTTCTTCAAAGGGATCACTCATTATGATTAAAGCAACCCACCCTGCCTCCCCTACTACAAAAACCTATGAAAGTTGTTCTGCATCCCTGTTTTAGGATGTTTTTCCATATAGGTCAGGTTAGAGACTCACCTTTTGTTAACCAGTTGGTTCCCTTGTGGTCTCAAGTTTTTTAGGTTTACTTTTTGGGATTTTTTTTACTTGAGAGGACAAAAAATTATTTTATAGAAATATTGTTCTAGCTAGTGGGTCTTGTACCCAGTTTAGGCTACATAAGAATCTGAAGCACTCAGAGTACAGCAGTTGCTAGGGCAGCAGTTTGAAACTGGCATGAGCCAATTGAGAGTTCCATCATTTGCATATAATTCCATCTCTCTGGGCAGTCCAACACAGAAGGCTGACCACAACAGTTTAATCATAATGAGTGATCCCTTTGAAGAAACAAGATTACTATGGTGAGTAATTTTTTCTTCTGCCCCTGGCACAGATGGTTTTGGGTAGGCCTTTATAAGACCTTTTGTGAGGAACTAGCCCCAGGATTAGCAATTCTATTCAACCACATGTTGCAGGAAGAGAAATTTGCAGCTTCCATGTATAAGGCAGTTCTTGTGTTAATACGCAAGAAAGGGCCAAAAGAATGTTTAGAGAATTGGAGACCATTAAGTTGGTTAAATACAGACTTCAAGATATTGAGTAAAATTTTACTAGCTAGATTATCACAGGTTTCCAAAAATTTGATTAGCTCGGCCCAAGTTTGCTCTATGCCAGGAAGGTGTCAATATGATAATTTGATTATTTTAAGAGAAATCTTTCATAGAGGAGGTCAACAACTGGTTCAAGGCTTTGTGATAGGTCTAGACCAAGAAAAGGCCTTTGACAGGCTGTCTCATGATTTCCTGTTTTTGGCACTGCAGGCATATGGAATACCCATGACTTTTATAAATTGGATTAAAACTATGTACAGGGGTGCTGTACTTATCCCTAACACTAATGGTTGGTTGGGGAAACATATTAAGGTTCAAAGAGGGGTTAGACAGGGCTGTCCTCTAAGTCCTCTCCTGTATGTATTTGGAATAGACATATTTATATGGAAAGTTTTGCTAAATCTAGTATCAGAGGTATTACCGCAATCACAGAGGGACCACCAGTTAAGGTTTTAGCCTATATGGATGATGTGATTCTTACATTTGCCCCTGACTCATGTGAAACATTGCTGTTATACATTCTAAATGGGTTCACAGTATGGTCAGGCTCTAAAATTAATACCCATAAAAGTAAAGGGGTAACTTTACGGAAAACCCCAGTGCCCCTCAAAGGAACCATTTCTGGGATAAAAATTTCACAGGAGCCCATCAAAATACTAGGTGTAGAATTTGGTTCTGGGGATGATGCAGTAGGTAATTGGGGAAAAAAACTGGCTGAGGCAAATAGGCTAGTGTCTGCATGGAAAGGGCAGCAATTATCCAAGAAGAAAAGAGTGGTCCTGATTAAAGCATTGCTGATACCTGCTTTTTTATATTTGCGTTACGTTTTCCCCCTCCCCTTTCTTTAGCTACCTCCCTATATAGTATGTTTTTCCAAGTCTTTGGGGGGAGTCGGCTGAACCCGGTTAAGAGGGAACATACATATAGAGACATTAAAGAAGGTGGTGTGAACGATACATCCAGTAGCCTTTTTTCTAGTTTATTTATTAGTTATAATTTTTGACAAACCTTAAGACCAGAAAGCAAAACATGGAAGGACTTGGTATGGGCTTGGCTTTCCCCATGCCTTATTCATTGGACACAAGGTAAACCAAGGCAACTGAATAGAATTTCACTATTGCCAAGATACAGGTTAGAGGTAATTAAACATATCATGAAATGGGGGATAACTGTAACTCAAGTTCAAACTGTAGATAGGAAGGGACTATATAAAGCTATTTTGGAGTCAGAACGGACTGAAGAAATAATTTTTCCTAATTGTCTGGCGGATAGAATGCTGGAAACAATAACCTACCTGTCTAACCCACAGTTACCCCCTTATGTAAGAGACATGGTTTGGCTAGGGAACTTTGGTAGGCTTAGTGTTTGGAGTAGCAATAGGCTTAAATAGTTAATAGATCAATATCGCCCCAGAAATTCTTGCTCTCAGATAATAGAAACACAAGAACATATGTTCCTAGAATGACCTTTTGCTACACTATTTTCGTCCTTAATAACCATAAAGTGGGGTGAAATGTTATTTCGGTTTCTTCCTTCTGTAGAATTGATGTATGGACCAGTGTCAGGACAATGGGGGAAATACAACAAAGAAAATATATATCTCATTCTCATGGCTGTAAAATATTTTTTGTGGCAGGCAAGATGTATATTGGTTATGCAACAAAAACTGATACCTCCCATGCTCATACTTAGTAATGCACAAAAAGCATTGGAGGTGTGCCAACAGAGAGATATCGCCTGCTTAGCCTGGGACAAACTTAGACATTTATGGATACATTGTGATACATGGTTATTCTGAAATCTGTCAGTTTTCTTTTGTTTCAGGGCATAGAACCATTATATGATTATTGTTTGAAGCGCTCAATGTTCAGAAATTTACTTTATTATTTGGTTAACTTAACAAGCTCTGTTTCTTTTTGCTAAAATCTTTATGTTTATGTTGACAAGACCGGGAGCACCATTATGGTGGCAAGCTCTCAGCGGACTTTCAGAGACAGACACTCTTTACTGTGGTACACAGCACCATGTTTAGGGCAGAGCTTAGCATAGATGGCATCAGTGTGGGCAGAGAAGTCAAGCTTGCTGTCTAGCTACACACCGGGGTACTTGAAGGATTGGACCATTACAAAGGGTTTCCATCCAAGGTGGAGAAGGGGCATAGTTTGGAGTTTATCCAATTTCTGGCTGGTGCCAAAGGTCATGGACACAGTTTTTTTTGTGTTGACCCAGAGTAGGTTTGATTGGATCCAGCACAGGACATTGTGGAAGTCTTGCTGAAGCAGACCTTCCATGGCTGAGGTGGAGGGATGGGAGGTGTAGATAGCTGTGAGATCTGCATACATGTGAACATGTCAGCTTACACAGACCAGGGGGAGGTTGTTAAGGAAAATGGAGAAGAGAATGGGAACCAAAATGGAGCCCTGTGGGACTCCTCTGGATGGGAAGAGGATGAGACAGGGCACAACCAATCTGTGCTGGCTGTAGACGACTGTTAGGTAAGAATGGAACCAGCTGACCGCAGGTGCTGAGAGGCCAGCAGAACTCAGCTTATCCAGGAGGAATGAGTGGGATACCAAGTCAAAGGCCTTGGCCAGACTGATGACGATGGCAGCTGTGATGTGCCCCTGTTCTATCCCTGAGAAGGCAGAATCAGTTACACACAACAAGCTGGGGATGGTGGAGTTATGTTTATGGAAGCCAGGCTGGAACAGGGACAGGAAATTGGTGGAGGATAGGAACTCAGAGAGAGTATGGTGTACACAAGCTGCAAGAGAAAGAAGGAGGGAGATTAGCTGGAAGTTATGCATGGAGGATAGCCCCCCCTTTGTGGAGTGAAAGAACTTTGGTCAACTTTCAGGACTGAGGGACAGCCCTGAGGGAGAAGGAGAGGTTGAGTATGTGAGTCAGATGAGATGCTATGGCAGGAGCAGAGATATGGAGTAGTTTGCGATCCAGTCCATCAAGGCTGGATTTGCACAGATTGTGGGAGTAAAGGGCAGTCAGGGTTTCCTGGGTAGTAACATGAGGGAAAGGAAACCCTGTGAGGGGAGAGGATAGGAGGGAGAGGGAGAGGGAGCATGAGGAGTAGAGGAGGAGGAGGCTGGAGGGTGAGAAGAAGAGAGAGCTCAAGTGGTGAAAAACTTGTTGAAATGTGCAGCGACAAAGGAGGGATCAGACACTGAAGGACCATGTACTGTACCAAAAGGACTGGAGGGGCGGACTGGGTGGGAGGGTCAAAGATGGAGTGGGAAAGCATAAAGACCACGCTCAGCCTGAATTCCATCGGTGCAGGTTTCAAACAAGAATGAGCAAACAGCACAGGCAACTACAATCAAGAATTGTAGCAAATTCAGTTTATCGGAGATAGCGCAGCACCAACTAGCCCCAGCGCTTTACGTCTGTATTGTGACCCTTTGTCAGCGGGCATGGCTAGACTCGCATATACACAGTTTACATAGTTTTATAGGTAGAAGAAGGCCTATTTGACCCATCGAGTCTACCTTCCCACGTCATGTGGGTCAATACAATAGAATACCCATATAGTGTTTATCTAGTTCGTTTTTAAAGTGTTCAAACCTGGTCGAATCAATTATTGTATGTGGTCATTTGTTCCATAATTGTATTGCCCCAATTGTATAGTAATGTTTTCTTTTATTTCTAGATGTCCTTTGTACAAATAACTGTTTATTACATCTTAGTATGTTTGGTTTATTTGCATATTTGATATTGCATTTTTCCATAATCTTTTTATCCTGTATGATTTTAAACAGTAATAAAAGATCTCCTCTCTGTCGTCTAGTTTCAAGATCATACAACTGTAATTTTCTGCATCTTTCTTTATACAGTAAGTTTTTTAGTCTTGGAATGAGTTTGGTAGTTTTCCTTTGGTCACTGTGCAAATGTTTTCTGTCCTTGGAAAGATATGGGGCCCAAAAAGCAGCTCCACAATTCAAGTAGGGCCTAATGTAAGCATTATTCACTGGTAATATAAAAGTCTCTTGTCTACAGATGAAAGATCTTTTTAATGGAACTAAGAATATGGTTGGTCCTGAGTGCTATATGCCGACAATGTTCTCCAGGGATTAGTTGTTCATTTATCATAATTCCAAGATCTTTTTCAGTTTTAACATGTCTCAGTTCTTTATTATTAATATAATATTTCTCGTGTGGATTTCAGGGACCAAAGTGCATTACAACACATTTACTTTCATTAAATGCCATGTTATTAAAAATGGTCCAGTTTTCCAACGTGTTGATATCATTTTTTAATGCATTGATATTGTCTGAAGTATTAACTTTGTTGCACAGTTTTGTGTCATTGGCGAATTTACTAACGTAACCCACAATTTCATTTTGTAGATCTAATATAAAAATTTCAAAAAAGATAGGGCCCAAGACTGATCCCTGGGGACTCCACTAGTCACTTTAAAAGGGTCGGAATAGGTATCTGAGACTTTTACTACTTGTGTTCTGTCAGTCAACCAGTTGGATACCCACCTGATTATAAGTGGGTCTAATCTTATGTTCTCCATTTTTTTAATCAAGATATCATAACTGACCTTATCAAAGGCCTTTTTAAAATCCAGAAGAACAACATCCACTGGGATACCTAGATCCAGTGACCTGGCTCTCTTGTAGAAACAGATGAGGTTCGTGGTACATGATCTCCCCTTTGTAAACCATGTTGTTTAATATCTGTATAACCCTTACATTCCATCTCTATTTCAGTTCTGTTCTTGAGAATTCTTTCCATCGTCTTACAGACAACTGAAATGAGACTTATAGGTCTATAATTCTCTGCCTTCTTTTTATTTCCCTTTTTATATATTGGAACTACCACAGCTTGTTTCCATTCGTAGGGCACTATCCCTCTGAGATATATGTTGACATTTTACTGTGCACCTAATGAATATTAGTATAGCAAGTAAACTTGTCATGCTTCTCAGTAAAATGCCAAATTCCTACAAAATCTGTGCAGTGAAAAAGTGATAAAACCCACACCATTTAAGTGAATAAAAAGGTGATTTTTGCAGGAGAGGAAAAACAAATTTCAACAGTACTGATTGGTCCCACAATTGGAAGGAGGGAACAAACAGAATAAGATACTAGTAGAAAACATGTATACACATTTAGCCATGCCTCCTGATGAAGGATTACGATGTAGACCGAAAGTGCCAGGGCCAGCTTGTGCTGCGCTCTCCATCTCCAGTAAACTCTGAGTTTGCTACAACTGCTACTATTTGTTGTTTTTATATGGTTCTTGGGTGTGGTTGCCTGTGCCGTTTATTCAATCTTGTTTGAAACCTGCATCAACAACATTCAGCCAAAGTGCTATTCATTGTACTTTCTCTTTGTGGCTTCCCATGCCTTCAGTACGACTGTGCAGCTGTGCCAGTACAGTTGTAGTTTTTTCCATCTGGAATCACAAATTGCATTTTAAGGTTTTTTCAAACTCCAGTTTTTTGCAGTATTATAAATAGCATTCCTCAGAAGTGGTAATACTCAGAGCTGTACAGTATCACTGGATTCATATGTGAACCAAGCCATTGATACTGAGTATGTACCCAAGCCTCACAGAATGATTACTATGTCTACAGGGGACCCAGAGGGAACAAGCAGCATGTCAGACTATAGCAACACAGGGCTGGCACAGTGGCGCTGAGGGTTGAGGTGCTGAATGCCACACCTTGCACTAAGCCGGTGACCCTGGTTTGGGAATGAACCTGGGCCATCAGGAGTCAGCTGCGGGGGGAGGATTGAGTGTCCCAATGAATGCTCTCCTCCTCCAGGGTGGGGTGGGTTACTGGGCAGCAGATGCACTCGCAGCACTACCGCCGGTGGAAGCATGGGCAGTAGGGCACATGGCTCTTCAGAGTCGGGGTGGGGAGGGCTCTGTTGGGTGCTTGACTATGGAATGTGTTAGCATGCCATCAATCTGGACGTCAGGTCCTTCGTGCCAGCGCCCTAAGGGGATGGGACCTACAAAATAGGGGAAAAATCCAAAGCACCCCAAAACACCAAGGCATCGTGTGCTATGATGCCAGGATCCCGGTATGATGGGACCCAGCGGAGGAGCCAGAGGGGGGCATGAAGCCCTCCCCCTGGAGGGGCCAAGTGCCCAGGGCAAGTACAAAAAAAAAAAAGATTACGGCAACACAGCATAAACAAGCAATATGACCAATAGTACTGGCTTGTCCTGTTTTGTGAGCACAGCAGTGTCATTAAAACACCAATTACTTGCAGGAGACTTTTTTCTGCCACTAACAGTCTGCCAGAAACTGATTTGAGCCTTAAAACTTTATTTCAGGAGTGTAAGAAATTAAAAATAAAGGAAATCAAGAAATTAAGAGTAGAGGAAATCAATGCTTTTTTTTTCATTTGTTTGTCCTTCTTGGGGACACCTGGGCAGCTTCCACCCCAGCTTTGCCCCCACACCACCAGCACCCGTCTCCCCCAGTGCTTACTCAGACATGGTCCCCATGGACTACACCTCCATGGCAGAGTGGAGGAGGAGGAGGGCCATCCCCCCCACCCCGGCACACATCCATCTCTTGGCCAGGTGTCCCAGAGTGACATGGGTCCACAGGAAGTGGGCAGGATTTCATGTAGCCCATGTTCCATTGTTTTTCCTCCGCCTGTTTCCTCCCATGGTACCACCCACCACCCCAGATGGCTGGCGAAGCCTCTGTCGGCCTCAATCGCAGCAGTGTGCTCTGGGCATGTGCCACCCCCTTGCAAAAGGGCAGGCTCCCTGGCTCACCATGAGGGGCTGCTGCTGCATCGGAGGTGTGCCATCTCCCTTCCTGACTAGCTTATACCCCCCCTCTGGAGCACTCCCCAGTCTGGCTGCCCAACCTGTGCAGACCTGGGCTCACTCCCAAACTCAGGTCACTGGTATAGAAGCGTGGAGTGCTTCCATTAAGCATTCAGATGACCCTAAAAATCAATACTTTTCACAGTAAAGAAAGCCTCAAAGAATACATACAGAGAGGCTGGGCCTCACGTGGCTTTAGGATTGATAAAACCACAAACAAGATTGACTGAAGCACTAACAACTTGCACTAATACTTCATTTCAGATACTGGTTGATCAAGATGAAGACACGTACAATACAATATCTGTTGATATTGACACTACTAAAGGCAGATTACTTACTACTGAGGATAATCTTGAGTTTAAAAATTATGAAGTAAAGTTACAGAAGAAACTTCAACTGCTTGAAACTCAAAACACCTGAGCAGAAAAAGGGTAAACTAAACAGAGATAGTCGTGATTATGAAAGTAATCAACTTTTCTTGTGGCAAAGACCAGCACACACTTCCAGTAGGGGGTGCTCTAAATCCAAGTCACATATGGGACACAGAGAAACATAGAAACATGTAAGCTGTCACAGAAAAGGACCTCCTGGCCCACCTAGTCTGCCCTAAGGTCCCTACCTACTGTGCTGTTGTGGACCCTAATTGATCTCTGGCCTTTCCCACCCCTTGCACTGTTTCTATCCCATGCTTTTTTGAAACCTGTTACCATTTCAGTACCCAACACCTCTGCTGGGAAGCTGTTCCAGGTGTCCACCACCCTTTCCGTAAATAAGTACTTCCTCACGTCCCTTCTAAGACTCCCCCCTTCATATCAGGCCCCCTTGTTCTTGAACATTTCTTTCTGAGCAATATGCCACCCTCCTGTACCTTATTAATGCCTTTGAGGTGTTTGAATGTTTCTATCAGGGCTTGGACTTTTTGAGAGAGAGAGCGCACATTCTGTAGCAGGTGGATATCAGAGTTATAAAGGTGAAACCCCCTACACACAAACCCAGGACAAATCAGTTACTTTTTCCGACCCAACACTGACCATGGAAGCACACAAGAAACAACCAAATCAAATAAATGAAAAATGTACAGGGGCAAAAGGGACAGAGGGAGGAAACATAGGACTGCAATGGAACCTGAGAACCAGAACTTTCCAGTCTTGAATCTTCCTAATTTAACCAAATCTCAAATGAAATTATTGAACGAAGGCCCACGTTTCATTCCAAGCCCCGGAGTCAATATTTTTAACATATACATTTACATAAGGATGTTTTAAAAAAACTTTTAAAAACTTTTCTGACAGCAAACCAAACATGGTATATCTGGAATATACTTCTGTTACACCAGACCCAGATCCAGATTTACAAGCCCTGATGGAACTGTGTGATGAGAACTTTCAGTCATTATCACTGGGAGATTTAAACTTACTGGACATGAGTAACAACTCAAATATTCAGAAACTGGAATAACCAGAAAAACGACCTTTCGACCTCCATCTACATTTTGCCTATATGCAATTTCTTTTGAACCATTAATGACTTACCAAACACTAGTCATGAGAGAGGTTACAGAACTGTTTACATTAAAATGGCCTACACAACAGCAAAATCTTACTAAAGCTGAACAGACTGCATTACTGAAACTGCAAAACAATAGCAGCACTGGAATCAAGCCAGCTGATAAGAGGGGCCTTATTGTGGTTCAAGACAAGGAAACCTATGCCGCAGAAATATACAGACAGCTTTCGGATGGAATCATCTACAGACACCTCAATGGAGACCCCACTTTTGAAATGAAGTGAAGAATACATATGTTCTTCAGTGAGTCACAAGACTGAAACTGAATCACTCTACCAGAGTGGGATTTTATGATGGTACATAATCAGGTCACAAGGACTGTTTACACAATTCTGAAGGTATACGAGAACCCACAAAATCCTCCAGCATGTCCTATAATATCGAGATAAGGTTCATTGACTGAAAAACTCTGATCTTACTTCGAGTGTATCTCTTGCAGTAAGCCACACCTATGGAACCATGTCCACCAGGCACCAGCACCACATGGAGACTTTTCTAGCTAGCATTCTACCAGGGGGCCGCCCACTCTGGCATCACACGCTGATGTCACCCTATCCTGTAAAAGTGAGTGACCCCTGTGCCCTGCTCAGTTCTTTTCCTGCCGTTGACCATCGCTGTCGGACTTCACAGAGAGCGCACCAGCTTCTGTCAACCGCCATTTCCTATGTTTTTATTTTCTTTATCTCTCCCAAAGTGTAGCATCATTTTACAGTGATTTCCTCCATTTTGTATGCCGAGCTCCATCTCCAATAAACTCTTCAGTACTTGTGCCTATAGGGAGAAGATCCCTGAGAAGGATGACCACAAACCTTGCATCTGCTGCCTTGGCCTCGGTCACGACACCCAGGCCTGTGAGATCTGCTGTGGCTTCAACCAGGCTACCAGGTGGCATAGTCAGAAGACTCTGGAAACGTTCCTGCTTTGGCAGAAGATTGCCTGTATGGAGAAGGAGCTGCAGGCCAGGAGTTCTTCCACTTCCCAGGCTCCGTCCTCTGGATCACACTCTGACAAGGCCCGGGACAAATCAGGCTGGAAGCATAAACACTGGATTAAGGACAGCGCCAAGGACTGGTCCTCCCTGACTAGCTCATGATCGCTGCTTCATGTTGCGGCCATGGCAGGGCCATCTTCTTCTTTAGGGGCAGCTCCCTCTGCCTTGCATGTCCTCTCTCCCACAGGGCTACTGTTGGCAGCTCCACCTGCCAACTTCACCTTGGCGGGCATCGGTTTCTTGAGTTTGGGTGCCCCACCAATGTCTCAGTCCCTGCTGTTCTGGCCCCTGTTCTCCATGGGCCACCAGTCTAGAGGCTTTGTTGGCTTGACTTCCACCAGCTCAGGCTCGGCATTCACAGGGGATCAGGCCAATCCTCTGACACCATCCTTGGCTATTTCTTGGGCCACTATCTCAACCCTAGGGCTCCTGTCTTCTTTGGTGTCACCTCAGACCATTCCTTGGTCGTCCTCACCCTCCTCGATGATGACCCAAGACAGGGAGACACCATAAAGGCCTAGATCTGCCCAGCCACCCTCCCCAGCTCCATCACTGATGCCAACCTTGATTCTTCCTCAGCCAATGCCAGTATGTGTCCTGATGCCAGTCATGGTGGATTTCCAGTCCATGTTTCATTCACTGTGGGATTTCATGCAAGCTAGGCTTGCTCCCCCACAAGACCAATGCGCAGGGACCTACCATTCCTGCCTGTGCAACCCCTCTCCCTACGGAGCTGTGGCATGCACCTCGAGATGCACCTCGAGATCAAGTGCCCTCTAACCCCCCTCAGGACCCTAGGGACAAGGATAAGTACCACCCGGACTTCTTTCTCTCTGATGATGAGGATGAAGGGGATGCTGGAGATGAAGGAGACATTACCCACTCCACCTCCATGGTGTTATCCAATGGCAGGGAGACCCATATGACCCTTCTTTTGTGACTGTTTTGAGACAATTGCAGGCTGCCATGGGGTTTGACACCAAGGAGCAGGACTCTATCCGGCACCATCTGTCCACTTACCTTGGCCTGCTGGACACCCCTCCTCATGTCATTCCTCCTTTGATAGAGGCTTTTGAGGATGCCACCATGGCCACCTGGCATTGGCCCAACTTGGTCCTTGCCATGCTTAGAAAGGCAGACAAATTATACCAGGCTCCCACTGGGAAGCCTGTCTTCACAGAACAACCCCAAGCAGGTTCTGTGGTCATTAATGCTGCCCACGACCATACGAGAGGCCCAAACACCTCAGTCCCTTCCCCTGGACAAAGAATACCAGAGGTTGGACCTTATTGGCAAGAGGACCTTTGCCTCTGCCACTTTGACCATAAGGATCCTTAACTATCTATATTGCCCATATAGTCCAGTATCAGAACCAACTCCGAGCTCAGGCCAAAGAAGCATCCAAATCTCTCCTAGAGTACCCCCTGAGACAGCAGTTGCTTCAGAACATTCAATCGGGGTTGACATCGGCAAACACCTTCTAAGTTCTGCCTTCGACGCTGTTGATGCCTCGGCCTAGGCAGCCACTGCAGGTATCTGTCTGCAAAGACTCTTGGCTGCGAGTGTCAGGCTTTGCCCAGGATGTACAACAGTCAATCCTTAATGCCCCCTTTAGAGGGTATAAACTGTTCAGGGCAGATGTGCAGGATATACTTTCTAACCTGCAGGCCTCCGGACACACATTGCAGTCAGTCCACTCTATGTACCACACCCAGCCTAAAAGTGGCCAGTGGGTGCCCTTTTGTCAATCCACCCATAGGACCAAGCCCAGCATGAAGCCTCAGGGTAAATGTAGAGTAGCCACAGCCCAGCCTACCCCTATCTCCACCACTGGAAAATCTCCCAGGAGAGGCAGTGCGGCCTGGCCACAGCATCTACTTTAGCATGA
Source organism: Neoceratodus forsteri (assembly GCA_016271365.2). Taxonomy (NCBI): domain Eukaryota; kingdom Metazoa; phylum Chordata; order Ceratodontiformes; family Ceratodontidae; genus Neoceratodus; species Neoceratodus forsteri. The sequence continues at coordinate 541,767,370 of CM028134.1, read as the reverse complement.
CTCCTTGCATGACACCCCCCCCTGCAGGGCAGGAGGTGGTTGTAGGGGGTCATTTCTCCCTGCACCTGGACAGGTGGAGGGAGATCACCAGAGATGCTTGGGTCTTGCAGCTCATAGAATACAGCCACACTCTAGAGCTCCTGGACTGGCCTCTGGAAAAACCTATGTTTCTATGTAAGCTCCGGTTCAGTCCTCTTACCCTCCTGGACACATTCTAGTGCTTTGGGAGGAGATTCACACTTTGCTGCACAAAATGGCCATAGAACCTGTCCCCAAGACTCAGCAGGGCAGGGAGTTCTACTCCCCCTTCTTTCTGGTTTCCAAATGCACCAAGGATCTCAGGCCCATCTTGCACCTTGGAGAGCTAAAGTCTTCTGGATGGTGACCCTTCAGGGACTGTGTCCCTCCTGCGTCAAGGGGATTGGATATGTTCACTCAACATGCAGAATGCATACCTGCATATCAAGGTGTATGCTTTCTGAGCACACTTCCAGTTTCTGGCCCTGCCCTTTGGTTTGCCTTTGGCCCCTTGGGTGTCAACAAATGCTTGGCAGTAGTGGCAGCAGCCTTCAGGCGGGAGGGACTCTTATGTCTTCCCCTACCTGAACAACTGGCTCCTCAAAACTCAGTCCAGAGAGCATCTGCTCCAGATTTTGAAACACACCACCCAACTGTTCCAGGACCTGGGAATCATGATCAGCCTGCCCAAGTCAGTCTTGTGCCCCTGTCAGCGCATTCAGTATATAGGGGTGGTTCTGGATATGGCTCTAGGTTATGGTCTTCTTGCCCCAGGACAGGGCGGACCACCTAATGGCTCAAGCCTATCTGCTCTACAACATCAGATGTTTCAGCCAGAATCTTTCTACAGCTCTTGGGCCTGATGGCTACAGCAGTTGTCACAGTACCTCTAGCCAGACTGCACATGAGGATTCCCCAGTGGATATTGAGGGTCCAGTGGGATCAGTGCACCAATGACCTGGAACAGCAGGTCCTAGTCTCATCTCCTGTCAAAAAGGTTCTACTTTGGTGGATGGAACCTGGCAACCTGTTGAAAGAGGTTCCCTTCCTTATCTCTCCCCCTTGGCACATTCTCACCTCAGATGCTTCGTGATTGGGCTGGGGGGCTTATCTGGGGCCTCTCCAAACACAAGGGACATGGTCCAGGACAGAGACTACACTCCACATCAATGTCCTGGAGATGCAGGCAATCCTTTATGCCCTGCAGGCCTTCCAGACTCTGTAGCCCCCAGGCTTTCTTCTAGTCCAGACAGATAGCATCAGCGTAGTCTACTATATCAACAAACATGGGTCACTCCCTTCTACCTCCACTGCTGGTAAGTGATGAGAGTCTGGTACTGGGCTCCACAACATGGTCTAGGACCATCCATCCATGTTCCAGGCATCCAAAACATCCTGGTGGACAGGCTCTGCCAGTCGCAGTCCAGGTTGCAAGAGTGGGAACTGCTAACCTCTGTCACAGAAGACCTGTTTGACAGTTGGGGTCATCCAGAGTTGGACCTTTTTGCATCCCTACTCAATGCAAAACTGCTGCTTTTCTGCTCCCTTGGTCCAGGGTCTGGAGTTTTCTGGCAAGACGTATTGTACCTCTCTTGGAAAGAGAAGTTTCTTTATGCCTTCCCTCCCTTTCCTCTGTTTCAGAGGGTTCTGATCAAGTTCCAGATGGAAGGGGCCACTATGATCCTCATCGCCCCTTCTGGCCTCGTCAGATCTGATTGTTTCTACTGCAGCAGTTGACAGTGGAACCTCCAGTGCCCCTGCCTCTGTGCACCGACTTGCTGTCCCAGGAGTGGGGCACCATGGTCCATCTGTACCTCAAATCCCTGCATCTTCACACCTGGCTCCTAAAGACATAGCTATGGCCTGATTTGAGGTGTTCCCCATGGTGGCAGATGTCCTGGTGGTGGCTAGAAAGCCCTCTACCAGGGCCACTTATTCCATGAAGTGGAAATGCTTTGCTCTGTGGGCTGCTTCACATCAACTGGACACTTTATGTTGTCTAGTGAATCAGATTCTGGAGTACTTGCTATCTGTCTCAGACTCTGGTCTGAAGTATTCCTCTATTAAAGTACATCTATCTGCCATTTTAGCCTTCCATGTGCCTGTTGATGGCATACAGTAGCAAAACTGGAGGTGTCCCATTAATTTCTGAGAGGCATTCTTCACTTGAAGCCTCCTATCCACAATCCAGTCCTGCCTTGGGACTTGAATTTTGTCTTAGAGAAACTTATTTTGGCTCCTTTTGAGCCATCCATGACATGCAAGTTACGCTTTCTGTTGTGGAAAGCATTAGTTTTAGTTGCCATTACTTCTGCGCATAGGATTGCCGAGCTTCAAGCGCTCATGTGTCAGCCTCCTTATTTGGTTTTCTACAAAGACAGGGTGTCTTTGCGGACGATTCCTAAGTTCCTTCTTAAGGTAGTGTCTGAGTTTACTTTAAATCGATCCATCCACCTGCCTGTTTTTTCCCAGAATATGCCAATCCAGGGGAAGTATTGCTCCACACTTTGGATGTGCATAGAATTCTGTGTTACTATACACACTGTATGAAGGACTGCAGGAGGTCCTGGCAGCTGTTTGTTTCTTTCATCCCTGGGAAAGAGGGCATTCCTGTTTCTAAACAGCACTTTTCCAAATGGTTGGCCTACTGTATCACTTTTAGCTACAGGAAGTAAGGTAAGGACCTTCCTGGTGTTGTTCGTGGTCATTCCACCAGAGGCATGGTCACTTCTACTGCCTGTTTCAGGAATGTTTCAGCTGCACAGATCTGTGCTGCTGCCATTTGGAGTACTGTCCATAACTTTACCAAGCACTGCCGTCTGGACATTGTCTCTAGGTGGAGGGCCAGTTTTGGCCTAGCTGTGCTTCAGGGCCCTCTTTCTTAGGCTTGTGGTCTACAGCCACCCTGACTGCTTCTTCAGCTGTCAGAACTCCTTGGGACTCATTCCATAGATGTGGCCGGCTACAAGAGAGACCCTTGAAGTGAGATAGTACAGTTTTGAAGAAATTATCATAACAGTAGATCTTTGAGAGGATCTCTTGCAGCAGGCCATGCCGTCCCACCCTCCATTCTCCTTAGGCCTGTGGGCCTCTCTGTGTCTGCCTTTCATTCTCCTTAATGGTGAGCCTTCTGCTTTTCTGTTATTTGTACATTGGCAGGAACCATCGGCTCTTCCTCACTTCCCCAGCAGGAGATCGGTTGCTTATGGTCTCTGGTGGGAGAACTGAGGAAGGTGTGGGAGCTGCCTACTCTTATAGGATAGGGCAACATCAGTGTGTGATGTCGGAGTGGGCGGCCCGCAGTAGACTATGAGCGACTTTGTCGCAGACCTGGTGTTGGAGTCAACTAGATGGTTAATTCTGGGGGACTTCAATGCCTGGGTTGATGACAAACTCTTGTCATTTGGGTGTGATCTCCTGCAGAGTATGGAGGCACTGGATCTGGCACAAAATGTCACCTCAGTGACCCGCCTGCGAGGCCACACACTGGACCTGGTGTTTACTTTCGGCCTTGAGGTCGATGACCTCAGTGTAGATCTAGTAGTTTGGTCAGATCATAACACTGTGGGGTTCATGTTTAGGGCCCCGCCGAGGGTCCATCCTCTGTGGAGATGGTCTGGTACTGCCCTTTATGGGGATTGTCCCCAATAGGACTACAGGCAGTGCTGGACCTATTGAGTGTGGAGGCTGCGTGTGCAATTGGAACAGAATAAGCAGTGGCAGCCTATAATGGGGCTGTCACTGCCACCTTTGACCCAATCACACCCGCTCATATCCGACCCTTATTTACTTTCTGGAGACCTCTCTAGTCTGATGGGGAACTCAGGGAGTTAAAGATTAAGGGCTGGAGGTTGGAGAGATGTTGGAGGAGATCTGGCCTGATGGAGAACAAATTAGCCCTGAGGTCACATTATAGTGACTATCAGGGGGCAATCTCCAGAAAAAGGCAGATTTTTCTCAAGGGAGATTGCTGCAGCAAGGAACAGACTAGCTCAGTTCTCCGCACGGTAGACAGGCTATTACACTCTGCCTGTCTCTGAGTGGGAGGAGCAGGTTCTAGCACAAGGTGTGAAGAGTTTGCTCTGTTCTTTGCCAACAAAATGTCCTCTATCAGAGCAGAGGTCTTCTCCAGCATCATTCAAAGGGGCCTGCGAGTTTCACTCTGAGGTATGTCGGAACATTCCTCCTGTATGGGCTGAGTTTGCTCCGGTTATAGTGGAGGAGGTGGTGGAGATTGTCTCGAGGGTGCTACCAACACACTGTGATCTTGACCCAGGCCCAACCCAACTTTTGGTCAGATGTTTGGACCTGATTGGATCTGTGGTGGCTGAGATCGTCCGGAGTTCCTTGAGGAGTGGGTCTTTCCATCGGCCTTGAAAGAGGCATTGGTGAGACCCCTACTGAAGAAACCCTCATTGGACCTGCAGTGTCTCAGCAACTACAGACTGATCTCTAGCCTCCCATTTTTAGGGAAGGTTATAGAAAACGTGGTGGCCATCTAGCTTGAGATGCATCTTACCTCCTCTTGCACTTATGAGCCTTTCCAGTCTGGATTTAGAGCTGGGTATAGTACGGAAACTGCCCTGATGAAGGTGCTTAATGATCTTCTAATGGTGAGAGACAGGAGAGAGCATACCATCTTGGTCCTTCTGGATCTCTCGGCAGTGTCTGACATTGTGGACCATGGGATGCTGCTTGACCACCTGCGGTACTGATGTGGCCTGTCCGGTAATGTCATCAACTGGTTCAGGTCATACTTGGCAGGCAGAGTGCAGAGTGCAGAGGGTGACAATGGGGTTAGCCTCATCTAACCCGAAGCGTCTGGTCTGTGGAGTTCCGAAGGGGTTGGTCCTGTTGCCCTTGTTGTTCACGGTGTACATGCTGCCATTGGGAGATATTATCAGGTGATATGGGCTGGGTTTTCATTGCTATGCTGATGATACCCAGCTATACCTGTCCTATGCACTTGGTAACCAGATGGCGGCCTCCATTTTTAACAACTGCCTGGAAAAGATCCAGACTTGGATGACTCAATATTGGCTACAACTCATCCCCGACAAGACTGAGGTGCTAGTGGTGGATCCATGTCGTTGTGGGGGAGGGAGGATGGGAGATCCCCCTGGTCTAGTACTGGGGGGGTACCACTGACCCCCTCCACACGGGTCAAGGATCTGGGTGTAATCCCCGATGATGGCTTGACACTCAATGCTCAAGAGTCATCCATTGTCAAAAGCGGATTTTACCATCTGCTAACATCGCCTGGATCCAGGCCCTTATACCAACTGAGGGCCTGACCACAATGGTACATGCTTTCATCATGTCCAGTTTGGGCTACTGCAACACCCTGTAGTGAGGGCTGTCTGGAGGTAATCTCCACTGGCTGCAGCTGGTGCAGAATCCGGCGGCATGATTATTGATGGGCGCTCAAAGGTTTAATCATATTACACCTGTCCTCCGCAAACTGCACTGGCTGCCAGTTAGGTGGAGAATTTGCTTCAAGGTTTGCTTACTGACCTATAAGACCCTACACAAAGCGGGACCAGTATACCTGCAAAATCTCCTTGTGTCCCATTGTCCATCTCGGGCTCTCCGTTCCTTTGAGGGCTGCCTCCTTGAGGTTCCCAGGGTTAGAATGCAGCATTCGAGTGATCGTGCATTTTCTGTTGCCATGCCTGCCCTGTGGAACTCACTGCCTAATCGTCTTTGGGAGGCACTCTCAATGGAAACCTTTAAAAGAGGTTTAAATTTCTGTTTAACCAGGCTTTTAATTTATAAATATGGAATTTATTAATTATATTTATTTTATAATGATAGATACATTTTAAGTCTATTGTTGCCTGCTTCACCTGATTTTGATTATTATACTGTGTGTTTTTTATGCTGTTTTTAAATTGTTAATGTGAAATGCTCCAAGTCTCCGGAAAGGGGCATTACATAAATAAAGTTTCTTCTTCTTCTTCTAGAAAAGTTTCCGTGTGGTCCTGGCGCCTGGCAGCTATAGATCCATAGGTGTGGCCTGGTGCAAGAGATCCTCCCAAAGATCTACTGTTATGGTAAATTCTTACACAACTGTACTTTTTTATGGATTATTTTCTTCAAAAATTATTAGCTGGACTCAATGGTCATATTAGAAACCCAGTAGACATTTTGTCAAAATTGAGAAAAGTTGAATAGTTAGCAGGTTATAAATGGGTCACAATAGATGAGTCATCACTATACACATCTATTGTATGTGAATTCGGAATTAGTGCAGTACACCATCTAACCAATAATGCTTTGGCAACACACTTCGCTAGCCAATTCCTATTGGAAATGTTTAGACTTATTTTAACATCAAATGACTTTATATTTGAAAGTGTATTCTATTTACAAACCTGTGGGACTGCCATGGGGACCACCATGCTTGCTCCTAAGCAAACCTCTTTTTGGGTTGGTTGGAGGGAGCCGTGGTGTTTGACCATGTCAGTAACCCATACCTGCCCCATATCAAATTTTGGGGCAGCTATATTGATGACATCATACTGGTGTGGGGTACAGTGTCAACAATGCAGAGGAATTTGTTTTATCAACTGTAATGATGTGAATCTTCACTTCACTGCCACCATTGATGAAAATAACAAATTTTTTACTTTCAGCATTTCTGATTACGATCAGATCACATCATGCACCTACAGTGGTAGTAGTAAAAAAAATTATTTTTATAAAGGAATAATACATGTCATTTGGATAATACAATCCAGTTTGCAAGACAGTCCTGTGCAAATTTTCCAAGTTTCACATAATCACACCAACTATAGACAATCTAATACAAAATATATATAAATACACAATCACAAAATTACTATTTTAAAACAAATACAACAAAAATCAATATCAAACACATACACACGGATAAACATAATACATCTTTAACCCCTTAAGGAATTTTTTGACAGTTTTCTCAGATCGCAATAAAGGAGGGAGTGTATTCCAACATACTGATGCTTGTGATGCTAATGTTCTGTCCCCAAATTTATTTTTTTGCTTATCTGGATCAATTCTATTTTGATACAAAGCCCTAACTGAATGTTTTCTAAGGGCATGAATCTTTGTCTGCCAATATTTTGGCTATATTATGGTTTAAATGAATTGTCCTATATTTGTAAATAAATAAAGACCAACTTCCTGTATTCCAAGTCAAGAGGTAACCAATTTAACCTACTTAACAAGTCACAGTGATGGGTCCTAAAACTGTAACATCGAACATATCTTGCCACCCTGTACTGTAATTTATCTAATTTATTTAGAAGTTGTTTAGTTGCTGTCCTATAAATGACCTCTCCATATTTAATTACTGGGAGTATGAGCTGTTCTGCAATCAGTTTCCTATCTTGCAATTTTAAACACTTAGATGTTCTCTTCAATGCTCCTAATGTTTTATGTGTTTTAGTAATAACAGACTCTATATGACTCTTAAAGGTTAGTAAAGAATCAATATTAACTCCTAAATAACAATAATTAGAAACGTGTTCTATTAAAGTTTGATTCAATTATGTGATTTGTACATCCGAGAATTCCTATTGTCTATTGATACTAAAGAACATTAGTTTAGTTTTGTTTACATTCATTATTAATTGTGACTTGGTGAACCACTCCTGTACCCTGGTAAAGTCGGTCTGTAGGTACAGTAAATCAAATTCAGGGAACACTTTGCACCTTGCACAAAATGCTCAAGGGCTACGCATCATCAGAGCCATTCTGTATGGCTAATATGTTAGATTAAGACAGAATTGCTCTACATTAATTACTTTTGACACACAAGTAGCAGACCTGACTAAGCATTTTTTTTTAGCAAGAGGGTGCTCCATGGAAATGTTAGAATCACCACACATGTGGGCAAGGTCCTTAGATAGGAATATCCTTTTACAACCATGACATATGGATACACAAGCTCATCCGCCAGTGACAATTGTCATAGAGTTTAACAAACTTAGCCTTACGGCAAGACATGTATTGAAAAATATTGGCATGCGCTGAGAGGGGAAGAGAAGCTTTTGAAACAACTAGGGAACAATCATGCATTAAATATACTGTAGAAGGGGCACAAATTTAGCTGATACACTGATGCATAGTTATTTTCCAAGGGAGAAAAACACAACAGTTGCAGCCGTGTAATTGGCTCCCACCATCGCCAAAAGGGACTCACCATTGCAAATAATGGCAATATTTGCAAGCTCTGCAAGACTGGTCTGATATATAAACATCCATCATTACAAAGAACAGTAAAAATCAGAGAATTTATTAGATGTAATACTTCATCTAAAGTACATGTTCTGGCATGCAGTCATTCAGTGATACATGTTGGCAGTACCATTCATCCATTACGCAAACAGATACAGGAACATGTCATATCCATAAACTCTGCTACTCCAGACACACCACTTGGTGAACACTTAGCAGTTTATTAAAATAAGAATCCAGATCATGTGAAATTCATGGCCATAGAACACATGCCTGTCCACTTAAGGGAAGGAGACAGAACTATGACATTATTACAAAAAGAGGCCAAATGGATCTTTACTTTAAATGCTATGAAACCAACAGGACTTAATGATATCATGGATATAGGGGACCTATGCACAAAACTGCGACCAATCCATACAAGCTGCATAGGTGGAGCGCATAATGCCGTATGTCTGGGCCGCGTGTGGGATCTGCATACACCCGCCCAGGATATGCACGGCAGGAGGCATGCTGAGGGACATGAGCATGCAGTGCACCATGGTCCTCCCTGGAACACACATGCACAACCACATTCAAGTCTGGAAACCACGCAGGATCACACGTGCAAGACTACATCAGGGGTAAGGCTGCCATAAACCCCTGTGCACAGAACAGAGCCTGTGATGGCCCCTGGAGGTTTGTGCCCAGACAGTGACTGGGCCTCAACACAACACATTGGTCAATGGACAGCGCAGCACATGGGACTGGCTCCATGCATGCCCCACGCACCCAGACAGATCCATGATGCTGGTATGTGGCTGGCTGTAGACCCGCGCCAGGTCCCCCCCCGGCAGAACAACCCCCAAGGCATGGTGTGCACATAGGGTGGCTCAGCACAGGCCCACCTCCACCCTGTACAAGGAACATGCCCATGCGAGCATACTGAGGAGAGTATGCACACGTGACAACCACACATGCTGGACAGGAACACCCCCATGGCCCAAAGACACAGCACAGCACAGAGCCAGAGACAGACTATGGAAGTGTCCATGGCTGTTGGCGACCTACCCCAGTGCACCATGCCAATATCATGGGACATGCACCTGTAGCGTGTACACCAAGGCTCCTCCCCCACCAGCTGGGTGCCATATAGCACCTGCCGGAATAATGGTACGGACATGGGTGAAGCAGTAACAACAGCTTTAATGATGCATCACCAAGACACAACACCAATCTGTGGTACACTGCACACTATCATCTGTGCAGTTCAGCTAGTAGCACATACATGGAGATCATGCATTGCATGCACTGCTACCTACAGCTGTGCCTTACAGTGTGTGTACATGGAGTGTCCTGCAACCCATATATAGGGATGCATACCATCATATATCAATAACTGACATTGGAACACAAAGACTGGAAAAAGGACACTGTCTGCCCTGTGCCCGGATGATGGGGGTGCTCCTGGTGGGGGTCGCATCTCCAACACCATCCAGTGGAGTGGGCCTGTGTATCCCTGAAATGAGAGGAACAGACATGGGGGGGGGTTCAGTTACTTGGCTGTGATGGGACAGAAACGCACACACTCCATGCATGCCATGTAACACCTACCTTTGATGGCTCCACGACCATCCACATCTCCCCAACATTGTCCCTGTAGTGGATGTCCCTCAAACCCTCCCTGAGGGACAGGGGTTTGGGGAATGCCTTGGGACTCTGTCTCCTCCTCCTCCTCCCCATCACTGTAGCCGACTCCTCCGTTGCCAGCTCCCTCTGCTCCAGTGTCATCTAGAGTGTCTTGCCAGCAAACCTCTTTGCAGACACAGCATAAGGCAAGCCATGAGCCTGGGTTTCATGCAGAGTTGCACCTGCACGCCAACCCCATGCAGTTGTCCACTCACCTCCACTGGTTCCATGACCTCCCATATGGTTTCACTGTCCTGGCCATCCTGGTAGGTCCATGATGCTCAGAGCCACAGTTTACGGGGGTACACCCCCAGTCGCCCCACCAATGCTGCAGACCTCTTTGCTGCCTCTGCCAGCTTATCTCCACAGTGGACATCGCTGCATGGCAGACACCCTATCATGGCATGCCACACAGCAGTGTGCACTGGAAGAAACAGCATAAAGGGCCACGGTCGGGACAGGGGGTGCTAGCTGGGACTAGTAGACTACTGTACCATGCTGACTGTCACTATTCCACAGTCTGCCCAATGTACCTGCACCCACCTGAGTGCCATGTGCCCCAGACTGCTGCTTAATGTACTCATGCTGGATGAGGAGCTTGCACGTGTCTGGCTGCGCTAGTCCTGTCCCTGTCCCCATGTCTTCCATGACAGACTTCCACTGCTGTCTCTCAGGGACACATACTGCATTCAGCAGTTTAGGATGGACCATGCTGCCACCTCACAGCTCTGTGACATGGTCAGACCACACATCACGCCCCGCACCAGACGGTCATGGGCACTGACAGTGGAAAGCAAAGGTGCTGTGTGTATCAGTGTACTTTGCCACTGGCTCCTCCCAGAGGGTGGCAGGGAGTGCTATGGGCATGTGCCAGTCATCCATGTCCCATGCCCTGCATATTGTAACAGATGCCCTGCTGCACCATGTGCAGGATCATATTGTTTTCCCTGCAACACCTGTGGACCTCGAGGCCACCAAGGAGGGGTTCCACAGCATGCAGGGCATGCCAAACATGATTGGTGCTATCGACTGCACACACATAGTGATCCTGGCCCTGCCTGTAGATGAGGAGATGTACTGGAACTGCAAAGAGTTCCACAGCATTAATTGCCAGGCCCTGCATAATGCAGATGGTTTCATCACGAATGTGTGCGTGAACTACCCAGGGTCATTGACCTGTTAGGCCTGGTTGCCCAACTTGAGGCCCGGGGTGGCATGGATGGCTGGCTGCTTGGTAGGTATACCTGTAGGGGCACAGGGGGCATGCTGGGCTGTCATCACATGCTAACTCTGTCTCTCCCTTTTCCAGGTGACAGCGGGTACCCACTGCGGCCTTATCTACTGACACCATACCAGAAGCTACAGAGGCCGGCTGAAGTGGCATTTAACATGGCGCACAAGAGGACACAGGATGTGGTGGAATGCATGTTCTGATGGCAGAAGATGAGGTTCCGATGCCTGGACCACATGGGTGGCAGAATGATGCTCAGTCCCGGGATGGTATGCAGAGTGTTCACCATCTGTGCCATGCTACATAACATATGTGAGTGACAGCAGCTGCTCAAGGCATATGATGTGCAGGATGACATGCTGACCTGCGAGGATGATGGACCACCATGTGGGGGGAACGCTGTTGGGACATGCCATATGGCATGATGTGACACAGGGCACCGTTGCATGGTAGCATGGGGGGCCAGGTAGCGCCTTGATGATGTACCTCTCTGAGAGTACCTGTGCCGTGCTCTGTGCATGCGAGTGGCCCATATGTGATGTGTGTGGTTCATGGGGGCAGGTGGTGTTCACTTGGGGGTGGTATGGTACATATGGGGTTGCTGTGGTTCATAGGGGTATGTGTGGTACATTGTGGGTGTGGGGGGGGCGCAGTGGTGGCACTTTGTGGAACTGTGCAGGGCATGGTGTGTGTTCTGTATTTGTGGGACATGTGCACTGTTGATCAGGTGGCAGTGCGCTGTGTAGTCCCATGGCACAGGCCACCTTGTGGAAGTGGAACACACATTGGGGAGGCATGGTCATGGCTTTATGGACCTCATCGCTGCCCTTGTCCTGAGGTGCACACCATGTATCCAGCCACCTGCACCTCTTGATGCACGTGGTGGACATTTCCTACTCAGTGCACCGGTCTGCTTGGGGTCCCTCCATGCACCACAGGCATCCGCCAGGCTCTGTGGGGTCCCGTCCATTCCGTCATTAATGGGGACACTCTGAATGGCTATGGGCATTGCTATTGTCAGCCATTCAAGTATGTCCCCAATCCTCTTGATGCCACTGCACATACCCTGCATCTCCATGGTGAGGTCACAAAGGGTTGCTGTGTTGTCCCTCTGTGCCGATAGGTGGTCCCGTTCCACCTGCTGCAGGTTGTGGTAGTGTGCCTGCAGGAGATCCATGCCTGGTGTCCTCCTGCTGCTCTGTGGTGGCTCTCCTGATGCACCATCCTCCCCGCTGTCATGGCCTCTCTGTAACACTCTCTGTTATGCAGCTGGCCTCCGCCCCACTTGTTTTTTTATTCTTTTATTCTTTTTCCCTCCAGTTGCAAGTCCCACTGGGATCTTCCTCAGGTGTGGCCCCCACATGTCGGTCTTTCTCCCGCCTGACCCAAGACCCCCCCGTATCAGGCCCCTCTCCAGAGCTCCCACCAACACCCTAGCCTGCCTACCCCCTGGCTTGCATACCCCCCCGAGGCAGGGAACCTGCTCCTTACCTTGGTGCCCTTTCTTAGAATCTAGTTGGCAGGCTGAGAGTAGAGGAGGAATCAGAGGCCTTGAAGTGAGTGGAGTCCAGCGGTTGGCATGGGGGGGCTGACTGTAGGGCCTATCATCATCCTCCCAGGGGCTGGGTTTTTTCCTTGTTTCTGGTATCCCTCAGAGGCACGGACATGCAATGACATCAGTGCACGGTGGGCACGCTCCCACACCTGTCCGCAGGACGTTCACCGTCGCCTCTACCCCAAACATGTGTCCCCTTGCTGCAGCACTCCCAGTCTCCACTGGGAGCCGCTATATGTTGGGGATCCACAGCCCACCCTACCCGGGAGAGGATCCTCTCCTCCCCGGTGGACCCAAAGTGCCCCGAGCTCGCTCCCAAACCTGGGTCACCGGCATGGTGTGAAGAAAGGCAGATGCCTCAGCCCTCAGCACCACCAGGCCAGCCCTCCGTCCCTTTTCAGTGTGTGCTGGTGGCAATGCATGTGCCTGCTGCTGCCTCTACACTCATGCACACTGGGATGACAAAGTGGGCCAGTGGTGTGCAGGGGTGCTGCAGTGTGTCTGCACAGGATTCATGTAGGTCTGCATTTGCTGTTCTGTTGGATGTGTCCCTAGTCCTTTTGGTGTTGGTGGACTGTGTCCATCCAGCATCCACTAGCGAACATGCATGTTCCACCTGGGGTCCTGTGGGTGAAGGGAGGAAGGTTAGTACAGGCACAGTCTATGTAGTCTGATCATGTTCCGGCAGTGGGGGTAACGTTCCTGTTACCTACCGCCCATGGGTTCCATCTCCCTCGGGGGCTCCACCTGCATGGTGTACACTACTGCTTCTGCACTCTGTGATGCTGTGTCTGCAGGATGAAGCAGAGAGTTATTACCTTGGGCCCAGTACCAGCCATGTCCCACATACCCGCCCATGGTACACGGCTTACCTGCCATTGTGTCTATGCCCATGGACTCGCCGTGGGAGTCCACATAAGATATTGTCTCTGCCACCACCCACTCAATGGGTGTCAAGGCTAGTGTTTTGGCCGTTGGGCCACCACCAGTGGTGGACCAGGATCAGCTGGCCGCCATGAGCTTCCATTGCATGGCAGACCAGAGGGCTCACCACTTGTGTTTGATGGCACTCAGTGTTCATGCCTCCAGTCCTGTGGCATTCACTGCTACCTGGATCTCCAGCCACAGCCCTGCCTTTGTTTCAGTGGGGGATGGTCCTGGGTGTGTCCAGCCCATTCAACACAGCATAACGGGCATATATGTCCATCACAAGGATGGAGACCAGTGGGCCTGTGAAGTTTATCGACTGGAGCCTTGTGACACCACTGGACTGGCTTGCTGCCACTGCATCCATACTGCCGTACCCCTATGGTGTGGGGACTGGGCCCATGGCACTGTCCCGCTCGGCTGACATGCCTCCCATGGGTGTGCAGTTTGCATCACCATCCATGTCTGCATTCACTTCTGTGCATGTGCATGACAGCTAGGTTGTCCATATATGGTGTGACCATGAGCTGTGCCCTCGTTCCTGGACATGTGGCACCCGGGGCACTGTCTGGCTTGGCCACCATGCCTCCCATGGGTGCGCTGTTTGTATCACTGTCCATGTCTGAATTCACTTCTGTGTGTGCATGCGGTGACTGGGTTGCCTATATATGGTGTGGACATGGGCTGTGCCCTCGTTCCTGGACTCTACCTGCCCCACCTCTGCATGTCCCTATGTGCATCTGCAGGTGCCACCTCTAGCCTTGGCTGGGCCTGGACCAGTGGTCATGCATACAGATGTGTGGTGTCGAATCACGTGGCATGTATGTGCACTGTGCTGCTACATCTCATTACGGCGCTATTTGCGCACTTTCATGCATAGGGCCCATACTGCCATTTCTATAAATTGTGCTAACATGATTTTATCTTTCATTTTTTCAGGTACATGTTGCTCTGGAATTCTCAAATTGATAGTGTTGTAAGTTCAACTGTACTTTTACTAATTGGACTTCATGGAATGTGATATCTTTCAGGGTGGTAGCCTGGGTAAAACATTGGCTGACAACAGGACACAGAAGGTAATTGTAAATGGAGTCCACTCTGAAGAAAGAGGGGTTACTAGTGGGGTACTGCAGGATTCAGTACTTGGTCTAGTCCTTTTTAATGTCTTTATAAGAGACATTGCGGAGGGACTGGAAGGAAAAGTATGCATCTTTGCAGATGACACAAAGATCTGCAACAGGGTTGATACACAAGGAGGTGTGGAAAGGATGAGAAGGGACTTGGCAAGTTTGGAGGAATGTTTAGAAGTATAGTAGCTTGGATTCAATGCAAAGAAGTTCAAAATAATGCACATGGGAAACAAAAACCCAGGGGAAGATTACACAATTGGAGGGGGGAGGTAGTAACAACAACAAAAATGGAAAGGGACCTGGGGTTAATCATATCAGATGACCTTAAGGTTAGCAAGCAATGTGAGAAGGCAGTAGGGAGGGCTAGGAAGATACTGGGATGTATAGAGAGAGGCATCACCAGCAGAAAACAGGAAGTTGTTATCCCTCTGTACAGACAGTTGGTGAAACCCCATTTGGAGTACTGCATCCAGTTCTGGAGACCCCATCTCCACAAGGACATAGACAGGATGGAGGCAGTCCAGAGGAGGGCAATTAAAATGGTGCAGAGTCTGCAAGAGAAGCCATACTAGGAGAGACTAAAGGAGCTTAATATGTATACCCTTTAGGAAAGGAGTGAGAGGAGGGACATGATAGAAACTTTTAAGTACCTCAGTGGAATCAACAAAGTCCAAGAGGGTAGCATCTTTCAGAAAAAGAGATATGCAAGAACAAGGGGACACAATTTGAAGATAGAGGGGGGATGGCTCAGGGGCAGTGTGAGGAAGTATTTTTTCACAGAGAGGGTGGTGGATGCATGGAACAGCCTTCCTGAGGAGGTTATGGGGTCTAAAACTGTGGGAGAATTTAAGAATGCATGGGACAGACATAAGGCAATTTTTGTGGAGGGTGGGAAGAAACAGACTGTTGGTTAAATAGGATCTGCAGCTTATCCTGTAGGTAGAGAAATGGGCAGACTAGATGGACCAAGCGGTCCTTATCTGCTGTCAAAGTCTATGTTTCTATGTTAATTGCTTATCTTCAACCATAAGTATAACAGAATTTTGAAAAATGTATATTTTTGTGTAACCCCCCTGCAAATGGGGGTTCCCAAAAGACTTCCAGGAGCTTGCTTGAATGCTCCAAGCCTGAATGGTGTTTGGCGTTTAAGCCATTTATCAGTGAGTGTTTTTAGAACCTCTGGTACTGTCTCTTTAAGAGCTGTCTGCTTGCAGACATAATTAGTTTGTATGGGGGACTGTGTGTTTCTTTGATTGAGTACCACCTAGCTGCTGCCAATTCACCCCATTTTTGCAGTCACTAGGAGTGCAAAGGAACCTGTCTGAAAGATGTAACTGATTGCCAGAAATCATTTACAGTAATAATAAAATTACAGTTTGTCTAACCTGCTTTCTTTGCAGTCAGAACTGTCTGCCTAGTTCCCCATTCTGGTTTTGAACTGCTGAACTGGACCAATCAGTTGGGGTAAACTAGCTCTAAAATGATGCCTTGGACGAATCAGAACTTGGGACTCATAATCTGAGCCAGCCACAAGAGGATTGTATGGGCAGTGACTCTGGGAGATGTAGTTTAGACTCCGGTGCCTTTTTGGACCAACAGCAGCAGTCTATTGTGAGTGACAGCCAATCCAGTCAAGAACTGGGAGGAACTCAAAGGAAGTGCCCGGTTTTTGTCTGTTGGGAGTTTCAGTTTGAGATCTGAAAGTGAAGGGGAAAGAAACCCTGTGCTTTTTCAGTGTGCAGTTTTAGTCAAAAAACGTGTGTAAGGCCCAGAGTTCCGGTCTGCAGCTTGTTAGGACTGAATCCGTCCTGTGAAAAGAATCAAAGGATCTCTGAAGAGTAGAAACCAGGCTCACCCTGTAGAAGACTGGAGGAATTGCTGAAAATTACACTCGGTCTGTCAGGAACTGAATCTGCTGTGTGTTCTCCTCGGTATTGGGCAGTAATTGCGATCGGGATACAGATGCAGCCTGCCTGGTATAGTGCTTTCTTTTATATGGATGTGTGAAGAGGTTTGTGCACCTCAAGTGAGCCCTGCTGACATTGAAGGACCCTATCTTCTTTGGAGGTCGTGAGTACTAATTGGGTCGCTCCCTGTTGAATTGCCACATTAAATCCAATGGAATTACTGTACTGCTGACTGTTTAATTTTCCTTTTCTCTGTGTGAAAGGGCCCCTACCAGCTGCCACGGTTTGGACTAGCTACTAGGGGCCTGGGTACCCAGGGACAGTAACTGGTAGGATAGGCCTGCACAGAGCCATAGGTAGATAGTAAAGTGATAAGCTAATTAACCTGATTTCCCTGTCCTTGTTATATCCCCCTAAATAAATCAGAGCTGCTTGTTTCAGCAAAGTTATACTGCCTGAGGTATTTGTCTATGTTAAAGTACTGTACTGTGATTGTTGCACTGTATCTTATTTTACAGGATGTCCGTGCCTGAACCAGCCTTGGGGGTAAGTGTATATGAAGGTAATTCTGCTATGTGTGGGCCACTAGTGGGAAGAAAGGTTGCAGTGTCCCAGAGGGCTGTGACCAAGTAAGTTTAACTATTGCAAACCCTGACCTCTGGGTGGAGGCACCCGCCATTGGATCCAGGCCCTCAACCTGTTAGTGGCAAATCAGGCAGGGTAGTAGCCCCTGGGATAGCCATCTAGGGTTACATTTTGGAGGCTCACCGCTGGGATTGTGTGTCCTCTAGTGGCCATATTTACAAACCACTGTTAAGGGAAAAAAAATAAATAAATAAATAAATGGGTACCCCGACAGAAGTGGCTGTGCACCGGCTGGTGGAGTGGTGTACTGGGGAGGAGATCGACCCCCAAAATGCTATGCTTATCCTGGACATCCCCCTGGGTATCAATACGGACACTGTGCAGGGAGTACTTTCCAAGGTGGAAGGTTTACAAAATCCTGTGGTGGTGGGTCGGCACGCTAATCTGCTCACCCACACTTTCCTGGCCCTAGTAGAGTTTAAGGATCCCATAGATAGCTCCAAAGTACCACAGACCATTACCCCAGAGGGAGCCCTCACTGCTTGGAGAGTGATAACTAAGGACAGTAAAGACCCGGGGAATGAGCCCCACCACTATCTGAAACTTTGAGGAGAAATTTGCTAAATGGTTGCTGGGAGAAGGAAAACTGTGGAGGACTTGAAGAAACTATTCTGCCACCTGGGGTGTTCCTCCCCCAACACCCTCTCCTGCTCCAGTACCCGTAATGGTGGCTGAACCAATGCAGACTCCTATTTCTGCACCTGCCATTAGTCACGACTCTTACCGAAGGTTGAGGATCTTCTCTGGCACCCTCCCCACCCCCCAAGGGGAGGATGACTGGGAGACCTGGATAGACTATGTTGCCCCCCAAGTGCTAGAATGGCAATGCTCGGAAGCCGAAAAGCGAAAGAGGGTTAGTGAGAGCCTCCGAGGTCCTGCCCTGGCTACCATCCGCAGCAAACGGGCCAGTAACCCTGAAGCTACTGCACATGCCTCATCTTGAGGCCTTGAGAATGTGTATGGGAGCCCAGATTCTGATGAGGACCTATGGTGGAGAGTAAGAAATGCACAACAGTACCAAGGGAGGAGTTGTCTGTGTATGTCTCTCGGCTGGAAAAATTGTTGCAAGAATGCCTCAGAAAGGGTAGTTTGCCAGCGATTGAACTGGACCGAACCAGACTGGACAGAATCCTTAAGTCTGCCCCTCTCAGAACTGCTGTTGCTTCAGTTACGCCTGGCAAATCGACTGGAATCCCCACCTCCTATGATGAGTTAATGAGAGAAATTGAGGAGTTGAGAAAAGGCGACCTCGAGGGACCTGCACCAATAGCTGTGGCTATGACCCGAGTGACTGAGGGTGGCCCATCAAGTGAAGTTCAGGGCAGAGGTTGGCAGTCAATGAGTGCTCTGATAAGGAAAGATATGCCACAATGGGGCTAACTGTTGAGAGAGATCCGGAATTCAAAAACAGTCCCTTTATGAAGGCCACCTGCAAGTACGGGCCCCGACCTATATCCGACTGCATCTGCTATGGGGGTGGGGATACCCACCCATGTATCTCCTGCTGATAACAGCTCCGAACTCGATTCCTTGACCATGGAAGTGGAGAAACTGACGAGATGTCTCCAAATGCTTATCACGCCGCAGACAGAGATGGCACCAAGGTTTCCAGTTAGTAATACCCCCGCCCTGGCTCCAGTGTGGCACCTCGGCCAGCTCAAACTCCAAAAAGTATGTTTTGCTATAATTGTGGGAAGGATGGGCACATGAAAAGGGAATGCCAATCCCCAAAAGACACTGACAAAGTTGCATATAGGCTACAAGGAGAGCTTCGGAGAACAAATCAGTGGTTAAGAGGTGCACAAATGATCCCAGTGAGGGCACCAAAATGCTAATTCACGCCCTTTTGTGGCAAGGTCAGTTGCCCAGGCCCCCACTACCGCCTCTCAGACTGGTCCAGAATAGTGGGTCCTCCATGGAGACCACTGTAAAGGTAAATGGAGGCCTACAAGAGCTGTATTAGACAGTGGCTCCCAAGTGACAATTATGTTTCAAGATTGGTATCAGAAGCATTTGTCAGACGCATTACAACCATTAGAAGGACTGCATGTATGGGGTTAAGTGAGAAGGCCTACCCCTATTCTGGGTATATCCGAATTTGGCTGTCTTTCCCCACCTCCGTGGCTGGAGTGGCCGAACAAGTAGAGATCCTAGCCTTAGTGTGTCCCCCACTGGACTGTATGATGGTGTCCCTTTGTTGATTGGAACAAATGCTCATATGTTCAGAAGGCTGGCACATTTGTGTTATGAAAACAGGGTCAAAGACTAGTAGAGCTTTAAGAGTTCCGCTTTAATTAAGAAGGCCTATGAGGCACAGAGAGATGCTGAAAATATAGAACCAGAGGAACCGGTCGGAATTGTATGGAAGAAGGATCCTGAGTCTCTGATCCTGGCACCAAATGCCCAGTGTACCTTACAGGAGAGGTCCATGATCAGAAAGGATGTTAAGAATAAAATATTAATGTTGGATGCACCAGGCGATGGAAAATTGCCAGAGGGACCTGCTGGTCAAGCTTCAGTATTTTGCCCGCTAGAGCCCATGCTTATGCCAGAAGGGTAATGGTCCAAGTTCATAATGTGTCTGAAAGAGACATTCGAGTAAATAGAGGTTGCATCCTGGCTAATGTGCATTGTGCAGACACTGCAGTGCTACCCAGCAGCAAGAGTTCAAGGAAGAATGACAGAGTAACGCCTGACTTGTTTGATTTCGGCAACTCCCGCTGCCAGCTGAATGGAAAGTGAGGATCAGTGAGAAGCTTGCCCAGAGAGACCAGGTGTTTTCTTTAAAGGAATGGGACGAGGATGCGCAAGGAGCTGAGCACAATATCCGCTGCATGACGAAAGACCATTTCGTGAGAGGTCTCGACGCCTGGCACCTGCTGATATAGATGATGTGAGAGCATCTGCAAGAGATGTTAGCGGCTTGGTGTAATACAAGAATCCAGAAGCCCTTATGCTTCCCCATTGTGGTAGTGAGGAAAAGAATGGGACAGTAAGGATGTGCGTGGATTATCGCACCTTAAACCGGGCGGACTATCCCTGATCAGTACACAATGCCCGCGATTCAGGATGCTTTGGACTGCCTAAACGGGAGCAAGTGGTCTCTGTGCTGGATCTCCGGTGGGTACTACCAGATCCCGGCGGCCCCAGAGGACCGTGGAGAAGACAGCCTTTATCTGTCCGCTGGCTTTATGAATTCATGAGGATGCCTCAAGGGATTTCAGGTGCCCCAGCCACTTTTCAACGATTGATGGAGCGGCAGTGGGGACATGAACTATACTAGAGTGCCTGGTATACCTAGATGATGTTATTGTGTTTGGCAGCTCACTGGAGGAACATGAGAGCAGATTATTTAAGGTATTGGATCGACTGGAGGACTTTGGCCTTAAACTGTCCATTGATAAGTGTCAATTCTTTCAAACATCAGTAAAGTATGTGGGACACATAGTATCCACCGAGGAATAGAGACCCACCTCAAGTAAAGTTGAGGCCTTGACTCACCTGGCCACAGCCCAAAAATCTAAAAGAACTGCAAAGATTCCTGGGATTCTGTGGTTATTATCGGCGTTTCATCAAGGACTATTCAAGAGTGATCCGCCCTTTACTTAACCTTACTCAAGGGTATCCCCCAACCCACAAAAATATACCAAAAGTCAGCGTCCCTCAAGACTGAAAGAGTGTATTTTCGTCCGAGTGAAGTATTTGGGGCCCGCTGGACTCCTGATTGTGAGACTGCTTTTCATGAGATCATATATCAACTTACCCATGCTCCAGTGCTGGCCTATGCCGATCCAAGAAAACCTTACGCCCTGCACACTGATGCTAGCTTGCAAGGGTTGGGGGCTGTGTTGTACCAAGAGCACGAGAATGGCCTGAGACCAGTGGCCTTGCCAGTAGAAGCCTGACCCCATCCGAAAAGAACTATCCTGTACATAAGTTAGAGTTCCTAGCTTTGAAGTGGGCTATTGTTGACCAATTCCTACGAGTACTTGTATGGGCTAAAATACTAGTAAAACTGACAATAATCCTTTGACCTATGTGCAGACCTCAGCTAAGTTGATGCCACTGGCCACAGGTGGCTTTCTGCATTATCTACATATGACTATGCTCGATCACCGAAAGCAGGTCTGAACCACATAGATGCTGATGCTCTCCCGGAGGCCTGTTCCCCAGAATGATTGGGTCCGATTGGCAGAACCTGACATTCGGGCACTCTGTCGGAAGTTTGACAGGGAGGAACAAATGTCTACGGACGAGTGGACTGCATGGTGGATTGCTTGGGACCCTCTGAGAATTGCATACCTGCTGCTTATTGCCACTTTTCTGCAATAGACATTGGTGCACTGCCTCAGCTGGACAATGACAGTATTCGGGCGGGCTCAATCTCACGATCCTATGATCAAATCAGCTTTAGAAGCCCTCTATGCAGGAAAAGATGTGTCCAAATTACGCCCACTGATTTGAGAACTGCACTGTTATACAAAGAAGGTCCTAAGTTGAAACTGATCAATAAACTGTTATATAGAGAAACAGTAGACAGAGGGGACAAGTAGACAAACAACAACTGGTGCTGCCCACTGCCTTCGAGACTCAGTATTGAGGTCCTTGCACAACCACATGGGGCACCTTGGTATAGACAGAACACTTGACTTGGTGAGATCCAGATTCTATTGGCCTAAGATGGGGGCTGATGTGGAGCAACACATACTAACTTGTAGTCGCTGCCTACAGAGGAAAGCTTTGCCCCAGAGGGCTGCCCCCTTGTTAACATAACCACCAGTGCACCCATGGAGCTGGTCTGTATTGATTTTCTGAGTTTGGAGTCAGATCAAAGAAATATCAGTAATGTGCTGGTGGTCACTGACCATTTCACGAGATATGCCCAAGCTTTCCCACCAAAGACCAGAAAGCATCCACTGTAGCCAAAGTACTGTGAGAAAACTTTTTGTTCACTATGGGGCTCCACAAAGAATCCATTCTGATCAAGGGAGAGACTTTGAGAGTCGCCTGATCAAAGAGATGCTTTCTGGGGAGTGAGAAAGTCCAGAACCACTCCTTACCACCCCCAGGGGACCCACAGCCTGAACGCTTCAACCGCACTTTGCTAGATATGCTAGGCACCCTGCACCCAAAGGACAAGCCTAGATGGAGCCAACAAATTAGCACCCTGGTACATGCTTATAACTGCACCAAAAGTGATGCCACTGGGTTCTCCCCTACCGCCTGATGTTTGGAAGAAGCTCGACTACCGGTAGATGTGTGTTTTGGGGTCTCTCCTGATGGGGTTCAAGCTGACAACTATTTACAGTATGTGCAAAGTTAAAGGCCCAGCTAACTCATGCTGCACTAACTGGCTCAAACCATGGCTGCCAAAAGAAATCTGGCCAAC
The DNA here is from genome assembly GCA_016271365.2 of Neoceratodus forsteri. Taxonomy (NCBI): domain Eukaryota; kingdom Metazoa; phylum Chordata; order Ceratodontiformes; family Ceratodontidae; genus Neoceratodus; species Neoceratodus forsteri. The sequence continues at coordinate 541,744,680 of CM028134.1, read as the reverse complement.
AAAGAAAGGTATGATAAAAGGTGAAAGCACAGGAACTCCAGGAGGGAGATCGGGTATTGCTAAGAAATCTGGGACTGCATGGCAAACACAAGATTGCTGACAGATGGCACCATCTCCCTCACATTGTAGTGGGCAAACTAGATGATCTGCCAGTGTACAAAGTAAGGCCTGAGAACAATTCAAAGATGTAAAAACAATGCATAGAAATCATTTACTACCCATTGGACAAATCCTGATTGAGTCTGAGCCCCAGAAGATGCCCCTCTGGACCAGTGACTAGAGCTGCTGCTAAGAAAAGATCAAGGAAGTCTGCACCTACAGAAGCAGAGTTAAAGTGTTCCCCTGCACAAGTCCCAGTTGAGCATGACTGTCAGTCCATATCAGAAGAAAGTGAGAGTGACTTTGAATACTATCCTTCTTACTTAACTGAGTCAATTGTTTCGGGCAATCCCTAGTCAATACTGGAGACAAAGCTGGGCCTTCTGGACTGTCTATGCCCCAGCTTCATCCCTGGAGCCAATGCTCCCAGAAAGTGAAGTGCAAAGCATCAGATCAGATGAAATGGAATCATTGTGCATGGTTGAACTGTTTGAGCTTTCAGGGAGGAAAATGATAGATTGGGGCAGACTGGTGATACACCCGAACAAGAAGAGTATTTTGAGTGCCCTGACAGTCCACTGCCAGTGTCCGAAAGCTCTCCATGCGAGCCAAATGTTGTGGACTCAGAAACTGTAACTCCTGGAGCTGAAAGTGCCCCAAGTTCTAGCCTCTCTACCCCATGGAGACTCCCCGACAAGTGTGGACAATGCTGAAAATGAGGCTCAGAGTGCAGAGACTGTAACAGTTCCCCTAGAAAGACTGGTCGAGCTGTAAAGCCTGTGGTGCACCTCAGTTATGATTCCCTTGGGAGGCCTGTGGATTTGCCTCTCAATGTTGTCCATAAAGGAGTGTATGTGTCCCCGAGCTCACTGCCCAAACTGAGCATCAGTGCTAACTTCAAGTTACTTGTGTTGCTCTCTTCATGGTGCCCTTGCCCCATCCAGCCCCAAGGTAACTGATAGGAAGGTCCCCTCTTCAGGTTTCATGTACAAGAGGTAATAACTTGAGTTATGGTACAATGTGTGTGTTATACTGTGTAAAGAGTGACGTACTGCAATGTTTCAGAAATGGTTCTTGGTAAAATGATGTATTGACTGATGATTACATGTGTGAGCCTAATGCAAATGTATATGGTTGCAGTTGAAACTTATGGGTACTTTGCTTGACGCTGACGCCAAGCTTTTCCCAGGCCAGGAAGGGTGTAACCCCTGCAAATGGGGGTTCCCAAAGACTTCCAGGAGCTTGCTTGAATGCTCCAAGCCTGAATGGTGTTTGGCGCTTAGGCCATTTATCAGTGAGTGTTTTAGAACCTCTGGTACTGTCTTTAAGAGCTGTCTGCTTGCAGACATAATTAGTTTGTATGGGGACTGTGTGTTTCTTTGATTGAGTACCACCTGCTGCTGCCAATTCACCCCATTTTTGCAGTCACTAGGAGTGCAAAGGAACCTGTCTGAAAGATGTAACTGATTGCCAGAAATCATTTACAGTAATAATAAAATTACAGTTTGTCTAACCTGCTTTCTTTGCAGTCAGAACTGTCTGCCTAGTTCCCCATTCTGGTTTTGAACTGCTGAACTGGACCAATCAGTGTGGGGTAAACTAGCTCTAAAATGATGCCTTGGACGAATCAGAACTTGGGACTCATAATCTGAGCCAGCCACAAGAGGATTGTATGGGCAGTGACTCTGGGAGATGTAGTTTAGACTTCGGTGCCTTTTTGGACCAACAGCAGCAGTCTATTGTGAGTGACAGCCAATCCAGTCAAGAACTGGGAGGAACTCAAAGGAAGTGCCCGGTTTTTGTCTGTTGGGAGTTTCAGTTTGAGATCTGAAAGTGAAGGGGAAAGAAACCCTGTGCTTTTTCAGTGTGCAGTTTTAGTCAAAAAACGTGTGTAAGGCCCAGAGTTCCGGTCTGCAGCTTGTTAGGACTGAATCCGTCCTGTGAAAAGAATCAAAGGATCTCTGAAGAGTAGAAACCAGGCTCACCCTGTAGAAGACTGGAGGAATTGCTGAAAATTACACTGGTCTGTCAGGAACTGAATCTGCTGTGTGTTCTCCCGGTATTGGGCAGTAATTGCGATCGGGATACAGATGCAGCCTGCCTGGTATAGTGCTTTCTTTATATGGATGTGTGAAGAGGTTTGTGCACCTCAAGTGAGCCCTGCTGACATTGAAGGACCCTATCTTCTTTGGAGGTCGTGAGTACTCATTCGGGTCGCCCCTGTTGAATTGCCATTAAATCCAAATGGAATTACTGTACTGCTGACTGTTTAATTTTCCTTTTCTCGTGTGAAAGGGCCCCTACCAGCTGCCACGGTTTGGACTAGCTACTAGGGCCTGGGTACCCAGGGACAGTAACTGGTAGGGATAGGCCTGTGCACAGAGCCATAGGTAGATAGTAAAGTGATAAGCTAATTAACCTGATTTCCCTGTCCTTGTTATATCCCCTAAATAAATCAGAGCTGCTTGTTTCAGCAAAGTTATACTGCCTGAGGTATTTGTCTATGTTAAAGTACTGTACTGTGATTGTTGCACTGTATCTTATTTTACAGGATGTCCCGTGCCTGAACCAGCCTTGGGGGTAAGTGTATACTGTGAAGGTAATTCTGCTATATTGTGTGGGCCACTAGTGGGAAGAAAGGGGTTGCAGTGTCCCAGAGGGCTGTGACCAAGTAAGTTTAACTATTGCAAACCCTGACCTCTGGGTGGAGGCACCAGCCATTGGATCCAGGCCCCTCAACCTGTTAGTGGCAAATCAGGCAGGGGTAGTAGCCCCTGGGATAGCGCCATCTAGGGGTTACATTTGTATGTAGCTGCATATGTCCATTCTGTCTGTATCTTTCTCTGTTTTCATTGATACAGTCCACTTCAATTAGTAATTTCTGATGTCTTGTTGCTAGTTTATTTGCCCCTTTTTGACTTCCCCCTTCCCCCTCTTTCCTCACGGTTCCACCCTTCATCACAGTGTCACGTTTTTCACTTGGTGGGATGTAAGATATTTATCATGAAATGTATCAGTGCTTAAATTGTGCTGCAAACCAAAACATTTTTCTAGAGTGGCTGCCATAAGGGCCTTGGGTTTTTTCAACCCTACCCCACTTTCCCTCCTACCAGTCTCACTTATACGCACTTTGCATTCTTAATCAATAATCAAGTTAAGTTAGTTAGTGCTAAACTCTCTGTCTCCAATAAACTGTGAGTTTGCTACAATTACTACTGTTTGTTTATTATTTTTATGTAGTTCTTGAGTGCGGTTGCCTGTGCTCTTTGTTCAAAGAGGGAATTACCTTCCAGAACTGTGAGGGGGTGTTAAAGTTGTTCTGAAGCTTGGCGTTGAAATATTGTGATTTCACAGTCCCAACAGCCTATGTGTAGAAGTTTCTGATAGTCCTGTATAACAGGAGGTCAGGAAGGGAGTGAGATGATTGTAGTGTGCTCAAGGTGGATCTCTGGACTTGCACTGATCAGTGATGTCAGGGGTAATCCAGATGCAATGGTGAGTTTTGACCCTGGATTTTCTGAGTGAGGCATGCTTGTCCCAGACAGGGGAAAATTTAGAATGGAACGGAGTGGGGGCAGTGTCAGTATCGGTGGTGGAGGGAGTGGCTGTCCAATCTGCACCAGAAAGGTCACGCAAGAGCAGGGGTGTTGAGCGACCTGAGGGATCTTGTCCAAATGTATTTAGGAAGTTGGGATAGTGGGGATTATACACATGTTCCATGTTTTGCTGTCTGATTAAATCTGGAAGTTCAGAGATTCCAAGATGAGGAAGGTTCCACCATGCAGACCTGCTTAGGTCTGGCCAAAAATGTTTATGGTCATTTGAGCCATTCTGTAAAGACACAGAAGCTGTTATGAAACATTCTGCAGAGAACAGCTTTCCCCTCCAGCACCTGAAACAAGATGTGGCAACAAGGAGGAATTCCACCTAATACGTTATGTAACAGCTGCTAGAACAACAGAAGGCTATCCACCAGTATTTCCAATGGGCATACTATTGATAAGGGAGAGGTGGGCACTTTGAGGAGATCACATTGTAAGTAAATGCTGCTGCACCTGGTCTGAGCCAGGTACTCCCCTCTCATTGCCCTCATTAACTTGCAACTTGTTTGCATGAGACTCAGTATAAGGACAAGAGGACGCCACTGCTGTCAATCATGTAGAAAGAATAAGGACTTATTTCTGGAATGACACTCACATTTCAGAAGTGCATAGAGCCGATCACTACATCCCGTCCACTCTCTTGAACTCTCAGTTTAAAGACATCTTTGAGACATTCTGTGATGCCCAAGAGTGAGGTAGGGATCAGATCAGCAATCCTGTAATTCCTGGCTTATCCATTTGGTCTCTGTATGCACGGCACAAAACAAGGCCAGGAACACAAACAGAGCACAAGAAGAACTCACATCATCCCTTGAAATGCAGTAAGGCAGGCAAAGGCTCAAACCGAGGAAACACTAGCACAGACAGTAAAAGAAGGTGACAACACTTTCTATAGATACATTAGTGAAAGGAGAAAGTCCAGAGGGGTATTGCTAAGATCAAAGGAGATAAGGGTGTGTGTGAGGAGGAGGGCCATGTAAAAGCATCTATCCTAAATAGATACTTCTGCTCAGTATTTACTGAAGAGAAGGTATAGCAGGGCCCACAGCTCAGCACCATGGACACAGGGGGGAGGGAGGTAGGCACTAGTCCCTTCACAAAAGAAAGGGTCCTACAAGAGCTCGATAAGCTCAGGATGGACAAGGCAGTGGGACCTGATGGCATACATCCCAGGGTACTAAAGGAGCTAAAGGTGGAACTAGCACAGCCATTATCAGAACTGTTTAGTGAGTCTCTGAGCACAGGAGAGGTCCCAGAAGACTGGTGATCCCACTCCACAAAAGTGTTAGCAGGGAGGAGGCAGGGAACTACAGACCAGTCAGTCTTACTTCAGTAGTGGGCAAGATTATGGAGGAACTCCTTAAGGAAAGGATAGTACAACACCTGGAATCCATAGGAGCACAGGATCCAAGACAGCATGGGTTTACAAAAGGAAGGTTCTGTCAAACTAATCTCATAGATTTCTTTGACTGAGTAACCACAGTGGTGGACCAAGGGGGAGCAGTTGATGTCGTCTACCTTGACTTCAGCAAAGCTTTCAATACTGTTCCACATAGAAGATTGATTAATAAGCTGGGTAGGCTCTGGGTGGGTCAGAAGTTGGTCAACTGGGTGGCAAACTGATTGACGGGCAGAAAACAGAGAGTGGTGGTAAATGGTATAGTCAGAAGAGATGCAAGTCACAAGTGGGGTACCTCAGGGATGAGTCCTAGGGCCAGTCTTCTTCAATATCTTCATCAGTGACATTGCAGATGGACTGGAGGGTAAGGTTTGTCTGTTTGCAGATGACACCAAGATCTGCAACAGAGTAGATAATCCAGATGGGGTGGGAAGAATGAGAAGAGATCTGGATAAACTAGCAAAATGGTCAGAAAAGTGACAACTGGGGTTTAATGCAAAGAAGTGCAAAATCATACACATAGGGAAGAGAAATCCTGAAGCCACCTATAGGCTGGGTGGGGAGTTGCTGGCAGTCACAAGGGAAGAAAGAGGCTTGGGCATCATCATCACTGATGACCTGAAATCATCCAAGCAGACCACTAAAGCAGTAGGTGAGGCTAGTGGGATGTTAGGGTGTATTAGTAGGGGTATCACAAGTCAGAAGAGGGAGGTAATAATCCCTCTTTTCAAGACACTGGTTAGGCCCCATCTGGAGTACTGCATGCAGTACTGGAGGCCACACCTTCACAGGGAAATTAACCAAATTGAGACAGTTCAGAGAAGGGCAACCAAAATGGTCCAGGGACTGCATCAGAAAACATATGAGGACAGATTAACGGAGCTCAATATGTATACCCTAGAGCAAAGGAGGGAGAGAGGTGATATGATCGAAACATTCAAACACCTTAAGGGCATTAACAAGGTGAAAGAGTCTAACATGTTTCAATATAAGAAAAATAGCAGGACAAGAGGACACAGCATGAAATTAGAAGGAGGCCGATTAAGGGGGTAATGTGAGGAAGTTCTTTTTCACAGAAAGGGTGGTGGATGAATGGAATGGCCTACCTCAGGAAGTGGTGGATATGAATACAGTGCAAGGCTTCAAACAGGCATGGGATAGGCATAAGGGAGCAATACAGATGAGTATAAATAGATAGGCCATTGACAGAGCAAAGGCCAATGTCACATTTATAAGGTAGAAAAAGAAATGGGCAGACTTGATGGGCCTTGCGGTCCTTATCTGCCGTTAACTTCTATGTTTCTATGAAATCCCACTGACAGGCCAGATGGAGGAGAGGGAAGAAGGAGGATCCCAAACACAGAAGCCATTATGAAACATTCTGCAGAGAAACAGCTTTCCCCTCCAGCACCTAAAACAAGATGTGGAAACAAGGAGGAATTCCACCTAATACATTATGTAACAGCTGCTAGAACAATAGAAGGCTATCCACCAGTATTTCCAATGAGCATACTATTGGTAAGGGAGAGGTGGGCACTTTGAAGAGGCCACACGGTAAGTAAATGCCGCTGAACCTGGTCTGAGCCAGGTACTCCCCTCTCATTGCCCTCATTAACCTGCAGTTTGTTTGCATGAGACTCAATATGAGGACAAGAGGACACCGCTGCTGTCAATCATGAAGAAAGAATAAGGACTTATTTCTGGAGTGACACATGCATTTCAGAAGTGCATAGAGCTGCCCACTATATTCTGTCCACTCTCTTGAACTCTCAGTTCAAAGACATCTTTGAGACATTCTGTGATGCACAACAGTGTGGTAAGAATCAGATTAGCAATCCTGTAATTCATGGTTTATCCATTTTGTCTCTGTATGCATGGCACAAAACAAGGCCAGGAACACAAACAGAGCAAAAGAACATGCATCATCCCATGAAATCCAACTGACAGGCCAGATGGAGGAGAAGAAAGAAGGAGGATCCCAAACTGTTACCCCTGCTACTGCTAAACGTTATAGAAATCACTAACTCCTTTTTGTTTCTAATTCAGCTAATACCTAGAGTACAGCCTGCCAGGATGAAACGCAGTATCAGAGCTTTCCTATATGACAGGAGGCATTAACTCACACTGAGGATGCCTTGTTTCCTGCAGTAACTCTGCTGCAGAATTCTACAGAATTGGGTTGCACTGTGACAGACTTCACTGTAGTGCTGCTGGTGCTGCTGATGCACCCCCAGAAAGACAGCCATTGATAACAAACCACACTGGTAACAACTAAAACAACAACCGGACCCGAAGGTTAGGTGGGTCACTACTATGGGAGAAATCAGATGTTCACCCAATATGGTTACTTTCATAAGTGCAATAATTTCTTATGAAAATTTGGCATTTTACAGAAATATTTCTCAGTAATATGCACATCTCACCAACACCTAAAAGTCAAGAGTACACGTTTCAACCAGCTGATTTTATTACTGTAATCTCATGCTGACTAATGTTGCTAATGGCTGAGTTTGTCCATTTTTAATTGTTAGATCCACCTGCTGCATGATAATACATAACAGGTTTAAATCAGCAGACTCTCATTGAATTTACCATCATGTTGCAGTCAGCATTCAGTTTAACTGCAAGATGGAACCACAAAATAACAAACTGAACTAAAAACCTCACAGCCATGCAAGCTTCATGTACGTGTCTGTGTCAACTGCTAACATTTCAGCGTCATACCGATGCCTTTCTTAGAGCTCTGGGAACAACTGTCTGACTATGGCTTGATGAAAAAGTACTGCAAGTCACTGTCTGATGTACCAATGCCATTCACAAAGCTCTGGGAATAACTATCTGATTGTGGCTTGATAAACAAACTCTGGTCAGAGCCACTATGCCTGCTAATACATTAACTTGATAAGGGTGTTTCATGGGCTTAAACATAAAGATGGATTGCTGTACTCAGCTTTGTGTGTAAATTTCATTTTTGGTAAAGTTAAATGAATTATCTGGTTGATCCCGTGTTTCCCGTGTAATTAAAATGTGAGCAGCAAGTGCATCTTGTACTGTATGGGGAAGGAGAGGGAGCTCCACATCAAGGCCTTCAAGTAATGGTAGAAGAAATGGTGCAGAGAGGAGGGGTATGGCTACAATGGGGATGAAAGGCCAACCTGGTAGGGCAAGAGCCTATAACAACGTGATGGCCAGCTTTATTTATTTATTTTTTGTTGACCGGGTAAGTGCACTAGACAAATCCTGCCTATTTTCAGGCACGACCCGGGGGAAGGGGATACAGATGAATGCCAACTGACCTTGAACCAGATTAAGCTGTTGGTGGTATTTTTAGTGAATGAGGGAAATTTGGCCAGGACACTGGGGAAATTCCCCTACTCTTTTCGATAAGTGCCATGGGATCTTTAACATCCACCTGAACTACCACCAACCCAGGCAGATGGGACCTCGGTTTAATGTCTCATCCGAAAGACGGCACCTCAGAAATGCAGCACCCCTCTCATGCTGCATTACAGTGTCAGTACTGGGATATTAACCCAAGTGCCAGATGTGGGAACTGAACCCACAGCCCTCTGATCTCCCGGCCTCAGAGGCGAGTGTGCTACCTACTGAGCCACTGACACTGCTTTCATTAAGGAGTGAACGGTAGTCCTCAGTGCATGGTTTAAATGTTACTTCGATGGACATTTAAAGTAGCTGAGGGGGTGATGGAAGAAATAGAAGAGGCAGAAAGTGGTCCACCACAGACTGAGATAGAGTAGGGAGATCCCAAGGGTAGAGAGTCCCACCAGAATGCAAATTATTCAAGAAAGCAGGGGGTTAGCAAAGGAGGAAGGGGGAAAGGAGCAGAAAAAGAAAACAGGTGAGGAAGGAGGAACAGTTGGAAAAAGGAGAACACCACAAGAAGAGAGCTGAGGGATGTCAAAATGGTGCAAGTTCTGCATCAGAAGCCATATGAGAGGAAACTGAAAAAGTTCAATGTGTACACTCTGGAGGAGAGGAGGGAGAGTTGGGATATGATGGAGCCCTTTAAATACCTCACAGGGGTTAATAAGGTACAAGAGGGAGGTATGTTTCAGAGAAAAAGGTGTAGTAGAATAAGGGGTCATAATATGAAGCTGGAAGAAGGTACTGTAGATTCAGGAGAGATGTGAGGAAGTACTTCTTCACAGAAAGGGTGTTGGATACCTGGAACAGCCTTTCATGGGAGGCAAGGGGGGTGAAACCAGTTGAGGGTTTCAAAAATGCCTTGGATAGACACAAAGAAACCCTTGGAGGAAGGAAGGAAGGAAGGGGATGGAAGAGACAGTGCTGTAGATTAAGTTGGGGCTGCAGCAAAACTGATCATAATTAAAAATAGACAGACTAGATGAGCCCAGTGGTCATTATCTGCCACCAGTTTCTATGTATGACAGGTTATGTGATTCAAATGGATTCAGTGTACAATTATTAATATGCTCAATGTCAATACTGTAAACTGTGTGGCACATATAATTCATGCTGCATTATGCTACACAGACATGATAATCAAATCAATAATATATGCAATGATCAAGGGAATAAAAAATAAAGGGGAACATATACAGTATGAAGGAATATACTACTCATAGAGTGGTGACACCATGATAGGTACATATTGTATGAAGTTACTGTATTATGATGGTACTCAGCTGTATACCAATGTTGAATAAGCTACAATACGGGATTTTATTTATTTTTTGTTTTCTTTTTAGTAGTCCAGACATTGCCTGCACAGTAATGACAGACAGCCAAGTATGCTCTTTACAATTTGTGACCTTGTTTATTTTTTTTTGGGGGGGTTGTTTACTGTTGAGAAGTCACTTGTAATGTGACTGCAATTCTGTTCAGCCAATTAACTTTTGGTTTGGAGGGTGGAACGGGGTGGATGAGACAGCGCTGTAGATCAAGTTAGGTCTGCAACAAAAGTGATCAGAATTAAAAAATGGGCAGACTAGATGGGCCCAGCAGTCATTATCTGGTGTCAGGTTCTATGTTGCTATGTATGACAGGTTATGTGATTCAGATGGATACAGTGTAACATTATTATGTGCAGTGTCGATACTGTAAACTCTGTGGCACACATAATTCATGCTGTACTATGCTACACAAACATGATAATCAAATGGGTAATAGAGGACAGAGGAGTTGAGACAGCTAGGTGTTGCTAGCTCAGTGACAGCTGGTTACATGCATTTTTCTTGGACAGAGTGCAGAGGGATGCTCAGATACCTGCCTTCCATGTATAGTCTGACGTCATGCCTCTACACAACACTGTAGGTATATAAATACAACACTGTAGGTAAATAAACAACAGGAGTTGTAGGTACATATCAAGTTCAAGTTTATTGTGAAGGAATAATATCCATTGAGCAAGCTCATTTGCAAGGACGTCTCTTGTGCAAATGATCATTAAAGAACTTTAAGTCAACAGAATACAGAACATGACATAGTACAGTCATAATATACCAGAACAAGGTAAAGAATGGTACAGAAATAGTAAAAATCCAAAAACTTACAATATATACAGTATGTACAAAAGTATGTCTACAAAAAGGCATTCACAAGGGCATATGATAAAGGGTGTACACCTTTCAATCATGAAAGATATGGACAACACTGAGTAAAATATTGACAAAACGTAAGTCAGAGAGGAGGAGTCCCTGCAAATTTATAGGTCTGTTGGGGAGAACATTCAAAGCTAGGACACGCGAGACATAGTCAGCTGGAAAAAAAAATGGATAGCTCCATGGGGAGGGAGAGATAGATGAAGTGAAGGGTTAGAGGCAGTGACAGTTCTCATTGGTGTGTTTCTTTACTAGGGTTTTGAAAGCATTCAGCATGATCAGGGTTTGGAGTTTGAGTGTTGTTTGAAGCTTGTTCCATAATGAGGGGAGCGCATAGCCAATAGCAACTTTACCATATCAAGTTCGTACCTTAGGTATCTCTAGGGAGATGTAGTAGCACTTTCTTAGGGCATATAAGCTATGCATGCGATGAAGGAGAGTAACAATATCATTAGGCAGTTTGTTTAGTTGTCTCATAATCATGTAAAATGGTCATTTAGTCATCCCCATTCATATATGAGTCTAGTTTTCTCTAGGTTCCTTATTCCCACAAAGGGCTGTGATATGGAGTGAGAACTAACAGAAGTTGCTATTGTCCAACTCCAAAGGGTAAAAGAATATGATGTGGGAAGGGGTACAAAATATTTCCCTTATATAGCCAGCAAATGGTCCAGTGCTGCTTGAGATAAGGGGACGAGACAGAACATAACGTGCCAGCTGAGTAAATTCTAGGTTCTAAAAATTAGCCACTGGCTTAAATGCACCCAGTGTTTTAGACACCTGCGAATTGAATTAGCCACTCTGCAAATGTGGTCTGATGTGGCTTTCCTGTCTCTGTGACCAAAACATCCTGGGGTTCTCCATTGTTTGGTGCCCAAACTGGACCAACAGATGTCATATTTTCAAGGGACAGTGAGTGAACTTGCACTCTCTAGCAGGCTTTGCTCATGATTTTTGTGAGGACAAAAATATTGCTCTGCTGCATGGCACCAATTGGCCAAACATACAGATCGATGTAACAGTGTCGGTCTGCTGTAGTCAGCCACATTCAGTTACATTTGTTAAAATGTCTTAGCCACAATGACGGAGGGGAGAATAGAAATGCTAGCCACATTGATTTTACAGTAGCCATTGGTGATGGTGGTGATCCTTTGTGCACACCCAGTGCCAGGAAGAATAAAAATTGACTCCTATTAATGACCGAGAAGGATAAGGAACGGGATCTCTCTTTTTTTTCTTTTCCCTAATTTGTATTTAAAAGGGGTCACTGTCAACTCTTTTTGCATCATATTATTTCTAGTTGAAAACCCATATTTTCTAATTGCTTACCTTTTCTAAAATCCATTATTGTTGCTGGTTGTTTTATCTGCTTCTTTTGTATTGGAACTTAAATGCATGCTAATGGGGTTACTATGCCCAGACTTGTTTTGTTTCAAATCCTTGACCTGCTCTTATTGTATATCCCTACAGTTTAGGAACACCTCCAAACAATGCAGCCACTCATGATGCCATATTCTCCTCCCCTCCCACTGCATAATGCTGTTTTTTTGGGGGGGTTCCAAGTTCAGGAAAGATGCAATGAGAGTTGATCAAGGACTGTAAACAAAAATAGTTTGACACACAAGAACCTGAGGTCATGGGTTGGAACTGGGGGGGGGAGGTTTAAGAGGAATGTGAGGAAATTGTGTTTTATGGAAAGGGTGGTGAAACTGTAGAACAGTCTGCCAGTGGAGGTGGTGGGAACCAAGACCAAAAATGGTTTTAGGCATGGCTGGGATGGAGTGAAGGGTTTGGTGGTTGCTCAGGTCAGCAGTGTTAAGGAAGGGAGCAGGGGGATGGACTGGGAGGGATAAAACCCTGTATGGACAATAGGTCCCGGGGCAGATAGGGAAGTCTAGGCAAACTAGATAGCATTTGGTCTTTTTCATTGTCTGTGTAACAATATGTGCATTGAGCAAGGGAGAAAAAATTAAGGGGAACACATGTGAAGCAATATACTACTCACAGAGTGGTGATACTATGACAGGTACATACTGCATGAAGTTACTGTATTATGATAGTATCCAACTGTATACCAATGTTGAATAAGCTACAATATAGGATTTTATTTATTTTAATTTTATTTTTAATAATCTAGACATTGTCTGCACAGTATTGACACATAGCCAGTGATGCTGTTTTCAGTTTGAGACCTTATTTTTTTCCACATTATTCATTTTTGGGAAATCACTTGTAACATGGCTGCAGTTCTGTTCAGCCAATTAACTTTTGGTTCACCTATGCATGCCTTTTACAAGAGAGTACTGTATGTATTAATGCCAGTGCACAGTATTACCCTTAGGACAGGTTGTGGAGTGCATTTGAATAGATGTAAAAATTGTGATGCTGCACTGTACGCCAGATAAGAATGGTGTTCCTAGTTGTGAGCATTTGTCCCTGATTTTAATGGGCAGTGTCCCTCATTTTGGTCCTGCCAGGGTGTATGCAGGGTATGCATTCCAGGGTAGCAGGTGTTGTAGTTGACACTGCTATGGTTTCTTTGCAATCCCCTATGATGCCCCTTGCAACCCCTAGAAAACCCTAAAATATTAGTTGCCTAGCATTTACCCCTCCTACAAATATAAAGCCATGAGAGTTCCAATGCCACTAACAATTAGATGGGTCGTGAAAGGGTTAACATAAACCAGCTCTTCAGAGAAGATAAATCATTGAGACACACATGCACACACACACTTGGGAGTGATGAAATAATTTGAAACTCCTCTGGAGTTATTTTCTCTGAAAGCTTGCTGTGTCATCTGTTGGAAATTGTTGGTAAATTATTTAGGTTCAAAAGATTAGCAAATCACATGTCAATAATAAATCAAATTAACAAGCCAGCAAGTGAACACACTAAATCCTTTGTTAAAACAGATCAAATAGACTTCTGATGTTTTCGTTTTACAAATGTCTGGTGCATCTCTGGCTTCTCTCTCTCTTTCTCTCTCTCTCTCTCTCTCTCTCGCTCTCTCCCTCACTCAGTAGCTGGCTCTTCAAGCAAGACTTTTTTGACACTAGTGCACAAAAAAAAAAGGTTTGAATTGCACTGTTGCAGAGAGTTAATCTGCTTCAAAGAAGTGGTGTGAGTAACTTGCCTTTGTGCCTACTCTGAGACACTAGCTGTCAAGTCACTTAAAGCAGGTATGATGAGAGAGACAAATAAGCTGAAAAAATAGTGCTGGAACTGGTCTATTGAAAAGAGAGAGAGAGAGGAATATTTCATTCAGCTGGCATAGTGATTTGGAGTTGTGGAAGGATACACTAAAAACTCCTTTTTTTATGCTTCGGTATCCCAGTTTTCCAGCTACAGCAAGACAGCTGCAGACTCTGCCCACTGCAGCCTTAAAAAGCCCCACAAGTCCCTTTCTAATGCAGTGGAGCCTGAGATGTCAGCAAATAAAATGGTGCTGGATTGTTTGGATGAGAATGTGCCACTAGAAAGAGATGAGCCTCTGTTGTAATGGTAAAAAAAAAAAAAGAAGATGATTTGGCCCACTTTGACACAGGTAGCTGTTGAACCCCTCAGTACATATAGCAGGCCCAATTCACAAAAGGGTTTCTCCCATTCTGTGTAAAGCTGCCAACCATCCCAGTTTTCCTGGGATGGTCTCATTTATAGGCTGCATGTCCCCACAGTTTTGGTAAAGTTACAGAAATGTCCCAGTTTTAGAAAGTGTCCCAGTTTTGTCCTGGACCATATGCCGCTGCATTGCTGACATGTACTGTCAAGCCTGTCACTAACCTGAAACTTTACAGTTGGTGTATTTTTATTTTGGTGATTGGACCTTTAAATAATGTGCCATGAGGATTTCAGCACCACTGTGGCACTGCTGCAGCTAGTACTGGAGCACTGGACAAAGTACGCCCCTGTGTCTACATCCGCGAAAACACTGGATGGTGGATGCAGAGCAGACAGACTAGAGAGAGAGCCAGTTGGCAAGCCCGAGTCACACTCTAGAGGAGGAGCACACACTTGGAGCAGTCACTGACTGGACGGTTTCAGCTTGAGGTGGGCTCTTCAGGTTCTTCCCAATTTTTTTCCTGTCCTGCAACCACAGTAGTTAACTGGAAAGTAGCGGCGGAGGCTCGAGTTAATTTGAACGGAGCAGCAGAGGCTCAGAGTGGTGGAAAAATTAAACGTGCTGCTGCAGATGGATGGGATGGCTGGCCTGCACATTAGGGTTGAGGCTGAGCTGAGCCTGACTGTGTGTCACAACACCGAGCCAAGCAGCAAGATTAGAAGCAAGTCACAGAACAACTTCCAAGTCAAGTGATGCATGTGGTCGTGTCCGAGTCTGTCCTGGGTCCGGTCGGTCGGTGAGGTGATGGTGGCCACGGGACAGCAGTGGTGGGAGGGTTGGTCGAGGGGTTCTTCTGTGGCCTGCCAGCAGCTCACTCTACTCACTGTGGAATCCTGTGGTACTCCAGTCACTCCAGCAGCACCCCTGATTCAACAACAGCTAGGGATTGTTAGGCCGGGACTCAGGCCGGGGACTCGGAGTAATGCCCGGAGACTGAGTGGAGTTGAAACTGAGTGAGGGTCGGGAGATCATCAGAGAGACTATAGTTTTCAGCTACTGCCTCAGTGGAGGTGAGTGCCTGTGTGAAAATGATCGGAAAAAGCAGCAGTAAAATTTATTACAATTAAAAGGCAACACTTTTTACTTGTTGTGAAATCTGAGACTGACAACTGTATTTCATTTGTAATTTTTTTTTGTGCTTGTACACAGTGTGGGGGGAGATCACATATAGAAGTGTGTGTGCATCTCTCTGGGGTTCACTCTGTGTGGGGCTGGGCCATTGCTTGGGGAAGGGGTTCATCGTAATCAGTGATAATTTTAATCATTGTGTTTTTGTCTTGCCTTGGAGTCCAGACTGTGACTGTCAGACAGATGATTGTTTGTTGTTGCTAGATTGGAGTAAGTGTTTTAGAGCTCTAGTCTGACTGGGAACTTGTTAGTTTTAACTGTGGAGACTGAAAATCAGCATTGCAGCACTACACGGAATTTCCCTCCCTGCCATGTTTTTACTCAGATGCTGCTGCATAGACTTGTTGATTCCCATTCATTTGTGGCACTGCTGTCCCGTCTCCCCACCCTCGCCTTGACCCCTGACCAGACAGAGCTCAGCTGACCTGCTCAGCAACTTCCAGCCGCTTGCTTCAGCTGTTCTCCCACATTCTGTTTCATCTAGGTCACAGCAGGTGACAGTGAGAGTGAGTGCAGTCAGTGTGTGTGTGGTGACTCTACTGATTGCTGCTCTGGCCTGTCTCTTTTAGTCTGCTACAGCCTATAGGTCAGACTCAGGTGTGAGGAAGGGGAGGAGGGAGGTTGGACAGAAGAAGACAGACTTACCAATTCTAATAAAAACTGGCTGTACTACTTGCTTGCTCTGCCTGTCAATTTCTTGCTTAAAAGTGTGTGAGAAGAAGAATTTCAGAGAGACAGAGGCTTAAGGCACTGGCTAGAGAAATCTGACTAGACTAGAAGAAGAAGGACATTATACAGGTGGCAGTAGAGAACGAAGAAGATACTGGCCTCTTCTGCCGGAGATGTGAGTGAGCTGAGGTGTCAAGGTCAAAAGAAATCAGAGTCTAGAGAGAAGGAAGAAGAGGACAGATTTACCAAGACAGTTCAAAGAGTGTAAGATCTGACTTGAAGAAAGAAGAACAAAATGGGGGAAGGAAGAGTACTTTCAATGAAGACTTGCAAAAAGAATATCCATTTTTTCAGAAGATGTCGAAGACAGAAGAGTTCTGCAAGCAGTGCAACTCATAGTTCTCCATCGGTCACGGAGGGCAAACGGACATAACCTGTCACCTTAAAGCAGCTAAGCATCAAAAGGCTGTCATAGCGCACAGTTCCAGCTTTTCATTAGCCAGGTTTTTTAAAAACATGCATGCAAGTGACAATGACCTTGTCCTGGCAGCTAAGGAGGGCACTTGGGCCTATTATTGTGTTGTGCATTCACAAAGCTTCAAGTCGATGGATTGCACCACAAAGTAAATGAAGAAGATGTTTGAACCTAAGATTAGTTTAGCCCGTACTAAAACTGAAATGATTGTGACTAGCGTACTGGCTCCTTTTTCTCAGGAAGAAACCAGAGCTGAGCTGACAGAGGCAACATTCCTGAGTGCTGCAATGGACACATCTAACCACAAGCACATCAAGATGGTTCTGGTTGTTGTGCGATACTTCAATCCTGTCAGTGGCATTCAAATGAAGTTACTGGAGTTCACAGATCTTCACAGCACTGAGAAAGGAAAACATTGAAAAGAAGTGCATAGCCTTCTGTACGGATAACACCAACACAAACTTTGGAGGTGCCACTTGAACTGGAAAAGGCAATGTTTGGTACAAGATAAAAGCTATCACAGGATGAGAGATTCATGACATTGGTTGCACCGCTCATATAGTGCACAATGGCATGCAAACTGCTGCTGATATGTTGCCCATTGATGTAGGATGCATAGTGGTGAAAATATTTAAGTACTTTTACATATACACTGTCCAAGTACAAGAATTAAAGGAGTTTTGTAACTTTGTTGAAGTTTGCTATAAGGATGTCCTGGGACATAGCAACACTCATTGGTTATCATTGTTTCAAGCTGTTGAGCGCATCCTGCAAATTTACAAGGGGTTGAAGTCCTACTTCATGTCACAAGAAAAGTGCCCGACAACCCTGCAGAAGTTCTTTGAGGAGCCAGCTTCTGAACTTTGGTTGTGGTTTCTGCATGGTCAGCTGACACTGTTCAACTCAGTATCCAAGAGATTGGAACAACAAAATTATATAGCCATTGAGGCAGCCGAAGAGTTGCTAACTCTCAAAAACAAACTGCAAGAACGAAGATAAGAGCACTTCATTGGGCCGAAAATGAAGGGAATGCTGAGGAGGTTATCTGATGAAGACGTTGTGGACACCACAGAATTCCTCAACCATATGGATGTTTTTTATGACACCTGTGTGAAGTATTTGGAGAAATGGGACTCACTGAAGCAGTATGGAATTTTCTCCTGGGTCCTCTTGAAGCAAACTCCGGACTGGGCATCTGTGGAGGAGTGCATTCCCCCTGTCACTTCACAGACAAACCTGCCTCTTGATAATGGTGCTTTATTTGATGAACTGTCATGTGTGAAGTCCAACGTTAATCCTACTAAAGTCTCCAAGTGGAACAGCAGCAACACTGACCCGTCCTCAAGATGGTTGGAGATCTTCGAGTACCTCAGTACAAAAGACATATCATATAAAAATATTTTACCTGTAGTTGAGTTTGCATTATGTCTACCTGGAACCAACACTCTGGTAGAGAGGGTGTTCTCTCTTGCCAACAAGTTGTAGACAGAGGAGAAGACAAATCTCAAAAGTGTCAACCCTTACAGCAATGTTGATGCTTAAGGTGAATTTCAAAGACTCCTGTTCTGATTTTTATGACAAACTGCTTCACAACAAGGCTATCCTTCATAAAATACATGCCTCTGAAAAATATCCTGGTAGCCTTAATTCTGTGTCTATGGCAAAAATAGTTTGTGAATAGGTCCCACTATGTCTATCAACTATGGTGCCAGCCAGGATGCACCATACACATACCTGCAGTACTACTGTAGAATGCTGCAGTATGCAAACTCTGGGCTGGGCATCTGTGGAGGAGTGCATGCCCCCTGTTACTTCACAGACAAGCCTGCCTTTTGATGATGGTACTACCTGCGTGGAGTCTGAGTATCTGCATCAGAGGAGGAGAAGAACCTGGGCGTGATTTCACTAGTGACCTGAAGCACTCCACGCAGTGCAAGAAAGCAGCAGCAAAGGCAAACAAGATGCTGGGATGCATATCTAGGGGGATCAGTAATAGGAGAGAGGAGGTAGTGCCCTTGTACAGGTCACTGGTAAGGCCATATCTAAAGTATGGAGTTCAGTACTGGTGCCCACACCTCAAAAAATACATTAACCTGCTGGAGAAGGTTCAGAGGAGGGCTACAAAGATGATAGCTGGTCAGCAGGGTAAGGCATACGAGGAGAGGTTGAGGGCACTGAACATGCACTCCCTGGATGACAGGAGAGAGAGAGAGGGAGAGAGAGGGGGGACATGACTGGGACCTTCAAGTACTTGAAAGGGATAAATAAGGTTGACAAGGAGAGTCTCTTTAAGCTGAGTGACAACCATAACACGAGGGGCCCAGTCTTAAGCTGGAAGATGGGAGGTTTAGGAGGGAGGTCAGGAAGTACTTCTTCACAGAGAGGGTGGTGGACACTTGGAATGCACTGCTAGAAGAGGTAATCTCATTGAAGACAGTGGGAAGCTGTAAGAGAGGCTCGGACAGGTATATAGGGAGGGTAAGGGTTATGGGTAGGGAGGATGGGAGGAGTGGGGAGAAGGGGCAGGGACAGTAGCTCAAGCTGTAGACCCTGCAACACAAGCAGACTTGATAGACCAAATGGCCTTCTTCTGCTGGCTCTTTGTATGTTCGTATGTATGCTGCAGGGAACAATGGCAATTAAGCCATTTGTCATGCACTACTTTGTGACATGACATTTACTGCAGGTTACTGTGTTGTGTTCTGGCTATCTCTGTTGTATGTGTATTATCTGTAGAGAAACACAAAAGGCTGGGAGGTACTATAAGAGCATCTCTCCTCTCCAGTTTTTCTGTAACTCTTGTTTCTACATAAGAAAAGAAATCCCTGGATTGCCGAAGGGACACATTCTCATTTTATCCTCTTTTCCTATCATACAGACATGGTGGTGCCTGTATATTAGGGTTGCATTGGGGTTTCATTAAAAATGGCAATTTTCAGAGCCTTATATCTCAGCCATCTTAGCCTCTAGGAGTACAACATTTGGTATGCACCTTCTCAGTCCTAGGGTCTCTTAACCCCCATTTTATGAAGATTTGTTTTGCAGTTGTTGAGATATTAAGGGCTGAACTTATATATTTTTGCCCAATTTGCTGCCTCAGTTTTTGCACTCAGATAGCTAAAAAACAGTTCAATGTTTTGGTGAATAGAGTATGGGATTAGTAGTGCTTATGTAACTGTAGCCTACTTTTTGGCTTTTTTCTGTTCCCACCCTTGGTAGGTAAGCCGGGTAGTGAGTAGGAAATAGGAAGCCCAGCACCAAGGGTGAGTAGAGTGCTGGAGAAGGAGGAGGCAGGAGAGGATGGTGGGTGTTTCGCAAAGTGCTAAGCAGGGAACTGCCGTGGGAGGCTGTCCTTTATTAGGGATGTGGGAGGAGCTATTTCCCCCACAACTGAACCTCAGGCTTTAGCCCTCCCATTCAATGTTTTGGTGAATGGAGTATGGGATTAGTAGTGGCTTTTCTCTATTCCCACCCTTGGTAGGTAAGCTGAGTAGTGAGCAGGGAATAGAAAGCCCAAAAAGCTGACCTCCTCCAACTCATGGAGAGTATGACCAGTAGCACGCAGGACAGGAAAACACCCCAGGTGGAGGAAACCTCTAAGGACCCATGGTTATTGGCCCACCTGTCCTCAGGGCAAACTAAGAGGAAATGATCCTAGGTTTTTACAACCATATTCTAATTTCTAAGTAAAGTAAACTGTTTGCAGAGATGACGTTCCATCTTCAGAGTCTGTTGAATGATGCTTTCTGGAAGGTCAATTCTGAGGCTGAAGAGGTAGGTCTGTTCTGAAGGAGTGTCCGTATATTGAATATGGATTAAGTCCAGCTGGAAAAGGGGTTAACGTGATCCAAGATTCTAATGTAATATTGGTTGATATTCAATGAGGTTGGAGAGTCAATGCAAGCATGAAGAGCATGAGTTGATTAAATGAACTGTCAGACTCTAAACTATGGGAAGTATGATGGTTATGAAAGTCTTAAAGTAATCTATCAGACTTTGTAGAGGGTTTGACATCCGTATTAGGGTCTCAAGGCTTGGAGTTCAGCAATGTGCGATATGTCGCTATGTAGGCATCTATGGAGATGATGGATTCAAAAAGAAGCTTTAGGTACCTGGTAGGAGGGGTTAACGTGTAAGAATGTAGACCAATGAAGAAAGGGTGGTATATGCTGTAGAGATGGTCACTGGATATCAATGGGAATAATTGGAAAGTTCAGTACAATGATTTTGAGGGTTGACTAGAGTTATTGTTACTATAATGAGATTTGCATAGGCTCATATTGAAGAAGGACTGCTAGTGAGAAATGGTGGATATGGGTATTGCTATGGCTTAATTGCCCATGACAGGAGCTGAAATGGCCATGGCGGCTTTGCAGTGTGCTAGAGCATCCAATGTTGGAATGCTGAGGGGAGCTCGAGAATGGGTCTCTGAATAAGTCTACAGACTGATGTGGCAAAGGGAAGTTGAGAGAGAGAGTGGGATGCAGTAGTGCCAAGCATGCTTAGTCAGATGCAAGACTGTTGTGGAGCATAACTTGGATAGTGAGACAGCTAGGTCGGTTGCGGATGCTTAGATTGAGGAATCAATAGTAGCCTGCTTTCGGTGGTGGCATTCACTGGAAGGAGTATGGGAGGTAAATCTTGATGGATGAGTTAGAAGGACTGCTGGAGGGGTAGCTGGCATGATTTAGGGTAATATGGTAAAGAGGTGTAGATAACTTTAGGAATCATGGTGACGTCTAGGGGCCAGGGAATAGTGGCTCGAATAAAGTAACTTTATTGAGGCAGCTAAGCACCAGATATCCAATGATACGTGTTCTGGAATGGTAGCTGGAGAAGGTTTTGGGAACATCCAATGGCTATTGAGGGAATACAAGGTAAAAAACATGGTCAAACAGAGTCTGCGCTTTTAGGAGAAGACTGTGAGGAAAAGGTATAATGGATGATGCCAGTACTGCTATGAGGTATCCTGCAGTTCCTGTTATCCTTAAAAGTGATGGTTATTATGGAGTTGGTACATCTTGGAAGGAATCACGGTCACATGTCCAGGTAAGAAGAGAGGAGTGATGGAGACTCCACTAAATCTTGGATCCTATGAAGACATGGGAGGTAATGATGCCCATACTGCTTGAATTAATAGAATACAAATATATAAATAAATAATATAGGATAGCATGCTGCAGAGTTGGTTGAGAGATGAGATCTTCTATAATCCAGTCGAATGGGATTCCAGAAATGAGTCCTGGGGAGGTTATTGGGAAATATTGATGATTCTATAGTGATGTAAGAGTCTATAGGGCATGCCGTTCAAGGGATGTTGTTGGAAGAAGATGTCCTTAGGTGAGAAGAACAGGTATTCCGTAGGGCATTGGAAGGGAGCTGTTATGATGGTCGAGGTAGGAGTATGAGACAGATGAACGTGTAGGAGTAGTTGATCAGGTAGGAATGCTTGACGTTGATAGTTGTAGGAATGCCCAAAAAGAGACACAGCAAACGTGCAGGAGCCCCGAGCCGCAAGGGCGGTGAGGAGGAAATCAGCAGTCCCAGGATGGGGGAAAAGTCCAAGCAGAAGTCCACTGACTGAAGGAGGGAGCTGAAGAAGACAGCTGAGGCCGAGCAGTAAAGACATCGGCAGGGTAGGGAAGGTATGGAACTGGGGCAAGTGCCACAGCATACTGGAATAGAATGCAGAAAGTCAAACCAAGAAGTGAATCCAGGTACAAAGTGCTGTGAAGCTGAGGTGCGAGGGTCCCACCTCCAAAGGAGATGGTGAACTGGAATGGTTGGTAGCACCATGCTGTAGTGATGGGGAAAGGGTTCCCGCCTCCAAAAGAGAAGGCGAACAGGGAATACTGAAAGGGAATTGCACAGGAATCACTGATGGAAGACCCACAGATGGGATGAGGGCAGCATGAGGGGAAAACTGTAGAAGGCCGGAGGCACAGGTCTGTGAAAGTGAGCAAATGGCACATATCCAGCAGGAAGCCAGGGGGAATGCATGCAGACATGTCTGTGAGGAAGGCAATAGGGAAACACAATAGTTCAGAGTAGCAATGAGGGGCAGATGGCAGTTTGGATCCGAAGTTCTGCGGATTGGAAGAGGTTGAACCGGAAGCCAAGTCACAACGACAATGCCCAGGAGCATGGGAGGAGGTGGAATACAAGCAGTAGGGAAGTCCAGGAGTCTGATGGACTGAGTGGAGGTGGAGATTGAACACGTTGGCGAGGTCCAGATCCAGAACGTGAAGAGGCCAAGGCAGGGAAAAGTACATAGAGTCCATGGAAGTGAAGGACGTAGTTGGGTGAGGTAGGATATCAAAGGCAAATGGAGTAAGGCAGCCCCGTTCCCAAAGAGAATGCGGCAGCTGGGTATCGGGTATAGAATGTAGTTGGTTGAAACGGTAGATTGAAGACACAGGCTCCCATCTCTGGTAGTTGGGGTGAGCTAATCTTCACTCAATGCCATGCTGGACCGAGTTTAGAGACAGAGACTGAAGAAGGTCGACTGGGAGTATAACTGGTTGAGACTGGAGGTAGGGGAAACAAGCCCCCATCCCTGGTAGACAGGGCAAGCCTATCTGCACTGCTGTGTCTCAGTAGGCAGAGTTAGGGAAGAGGCTGTCAGACTGCCGGTATGGGCTGAGCAAGGAAAGGGCTGCTGACAGCTGCATAGCAAGATGTAGGTAAACAAAAGAAGCAGGACAAAGGGGAAGGTAGAAGAAGGTAGGGAACGGGAGGAGGATTATGAAGTACCAGGGGAAGGCAAGGTAACATAGAAATAATAGGCTGAGCAGGGTATATAATTGCTGGGACTAATAATGGTAAGAGATAAGCAACATAGGTGGCAGGAAGAAACTGGTAGGGAAGGTTGATTGCAAGGCGTGGCTGAGTGGAAGAAATACTGAGGGGGAGCAGGTGCCAGACTATGGTCAGGGATGACACTACACTGGACGGTAGAAGGGGCATGGAGATGGAGACAAAGTGCCAAACACAAGGTGTGAGAGGCCCAAAAGAAACCGGGAAGCATGGGATGAGGGCAGGAATGAGGGATGGGGGAGAGGAAAACAAAGCAGCAGGGAAGGGAGGAGTAGCTCCAGGAAGGAGAGATCAGGGGCAAACAAGGGAGCCACAGGAGAGGGGAGGAAGGCATGAGAGGAACTAGGGTTTTTGTTAGTTATGAGGCTTGATTGTGTAATAGTGAATTGCAGCAGGGGGTCGGGATGCGAGAGGTGCAGATGGAGCAATATGCATGGAGAGAGGAAACTGCTGGGCAGGGAAGCAAAGGGCTGAACAAGTTGGGAGGGGAGAGGAACACGTAAATCCTAGATGGCAGGCAGAGAAAAGGGGCACTCATGGTAAACCCCCCAACAGAAAAGCAGAGCATAGCCTACAAAATCATAGCAAAGGCTACAATGAGGAGCAGATTTACAGGAACGAGGAAAATGGCTACAATACCGGGCCCCATAAGGAAGTGGTAAGGGAAGGGTCCACCAAGGAGGCATAGGAAGCAAGGGCTAGGGAGTCCAGAAATAGCTCCAGTGGGGGTGAGAGAAGCACAGAAAGCTATGTGGAGCAATGGGGAATGGAGGGAGCAGAAGCAGAGGTTAAAGGGAAAGGGTGATGGGCCCTTTTCCATAAATTTTCATGAGCCTGGGCTGTATGCCCTGGATACCAGAAAGAAACAGATGTGGAAATGACTTATAAAGTTGCATAGAATAGTGATCAAAATCTTGTGTTTTGGAAGGCTCGACAATTCCTGATATACTGAATGTTGCGGGAGGATTCAAAATTGGCACCAGCTCACAGGCAAAGTGCTAGCAATTGTGATAGTGGGACATAACATTTGCCTTCTAACAGGCCCTGCAGCTCACAGTGGAAGAGGCAATATTGCAGTGTTCGGCAGGGTGGGACAAAGTAATGTCCATGGAGCTGACGGATTTTCCCAGTGTCCAGATAGATAGAAATCACATCTGCCTCCCTTTTATGCATTCCTGCATGGGACTCCAGCAGAGCTAGGTAGGTACAATGATGGGTGACTGAAAATGTAGGTGCAAGATCACCGGGGAGGGGCACGACAGCAGAGGGGGAAGACCAGTGGACTGGCAGAGCCACAGAATGGGGAGCAGACAGAAAGCGTAGCTAACACCCTCCAGACGCAAGCAGGTGAAGGGGCGAAATGAAGGGAAAGTCTGCCGGGAATGGCAGGATATGGGGTCCAAGGGCCGGGTGAGCAGCACAGTGCAGGTTCCGGGGAAATGCGAGGCAACCTGTGGGTGAAAAGGAGAGTGGACATGACCCTTAGCAGCTGCCATAGCCAGCGCAGATGCAGCAAGAGGAGCTGACGCAAGGGAGGAGCAAGGCAGGGAGCTCTGGTGAGAGGCAACAGCACTGGCACAGGCAGGGGCCAAAACAGGACAGCAGTGGTAAGGGGAGGGACATGGAAACAGGGAGAGCAAGGTAAGGAGAAAGAAAGGAGAGCCAGGGCACAAGGGGAGCAGGGCTGGGGAAGTGGAGCAGGATGGGAAGGGAAAGCGCAGCAGCACAAAGAATGGAAAAACTGGAATGAAGGGCATGGGGGGGTCCAAAATGAGAGAGGGGAAGACAAATGGAAGGGGTAGAGGAAGGGAGAAATGCAGCATAGGAGCAGATGGAAGGGGAAGAAGGCACAGCCCATGAGCCACGAAGGAGCCCAGCGCAGGCGAAAGGTGAGGGTTTCACAACACGCTAAGTGGGGAACTGCCGTGGGAGGCTGGCCTTTATTAGGGTTGTGGGAAGAGCTGTTCCCCCACATTGAACCTCGGGCTTTAGCACACCCATAAAGAATTTAGGTGTGAAACTTACAGGTTTTGTAGTTATTATATGGAAATAGGTCCTTTTGGGGTTTTGGGTAAAAAAAAAAATATATTAATTTTGAAAGAGCAGGTTCCTAGTAAGGTCCCCCTCCCCACCAGCGTGGTCGATAACTGACCTGCACAGGAGTTCGCTGATGAAATGTGGCAAATTAATTCCTCCTCGAATAAAACTTATGCCCTGGTAAACTTTGTTTTTAGCATAGCCCTGAAAAAAGGACAGACTTCACGATCCAAAATCATGCTCTCACGCTGGCTCACGCAGTCCCTTTGTGATATCACAAATGAAGGCTGTGAAGATGTTCTACTGACTTATCGGTATTTTTATTTATACCATTAGTTGCGAGCTTAATACCAGCAACTCGATCACTCATCAGGGTCCCTGTTATCGGAATCGTTGTTTTGAATTATTAAAATTGCAGCATTGGTAGTATAAAAATGTATGAAAATACGCCTACTAGAAGTCAATGGGGTAGCTCATGCAGCCTCTGCTTTGTGACATCACAAAACAGGGCTGTGTGGGTCATGGGTAATGTGATGGTTTTCTCAGACCAGCAGAAAGCATGTCCTTTTTCAGGGCTATGCCGAAACAAAGTTTACGGAGGGCATAACTTTTATTTGAGGAGGAATTAATTTGTCACATTTCATCGGTGACCCTGTGCAGGTCAGTTACCCACCACGCTTGGTGGTGGTGGGGCTACAGTACTACTAGGAGCCTGCTCTTTAAGTTAATTTCAATTAATTGTTCACACATGCATGTTAAAAAAAAATCTGAGAAAAATAGTTAGAACTACGTGTAGACTTTTTTCATGTTAAAGTTCAACATGAACAAAAAGTTTAAGGTAAGATAACTTTTTAATTTGGTGACAGTGTAGTGTTTGTGAGGGAGGGCTGGTATGCATTACAAAACATATTTTTCTTTAAAAAGAATTTACGGTAATTAGTTATGTTTGAAAATGAAAGTCTTTGCAAAACAATCCTTCATGAATTTTATTTTTATTGAGATATTGTATTCTTTTGCAAATACATTTAGAAAACTTAATTTTCATGTTTGGAAAACGATTTTATTCTGCCTCTTCAACCACAACTTAACACTTATGTATGTAATGCAGTTTTAAGTTGTATAATGTTTGAATAATTGAATGGACAACTACTACAATGTTAAATAATTTTGAAACAATACTTTATTACTTATAAAAAAGGGGTGGTTTAACCAAACTGAGAATATTTAAAAATCTTTTAACAGGGATGAGAAAATTATGTTACTACACAACTTTCTTAGAAAATAATGAACCTTGTGGCAAAAAACTACATTGATGTGCATTAGGGTTGCTACCACGCAAAATGCAAACTGCACAAAGGTTGGAAATAAATTATTACGGTTGCAAACACAAATGCCCACAAAGCTTTAAAAGTCTTATTAGGGTTCTTTTGTCTAACTCTCACCCACCCTACCATGTCCCCCACTGTTATGATCTAAGGACAGTCTACAGGTACAATGCCATAGATCAGTGGTATGATACCTCATACTGGCCCTATTCACCAAAACACACACAAGAGCATGTATCGGGGTGCACAGTTCCACACCCAAAGGAGTTCCGCGCGGGGGCCGCATTCACGAACACCAGCCCCCGCCAGGCTCCCTTACACAGACCTGCCCTCCTCGGTCCATGGGGGGCAGATGGGTGCAGAGCGGTGATCCTAGTGGTCAGCCAATTGGCTGCCCTGGCAGGGACCCGCAGTGGGTCCCTTGCATGCCATGTTGCTGGCCGGAGTGCAGAGTGCCTACCGTGCCGAAGTGGGAGTGTACTCCATCCGCCTGACCCTCATCCTCCTGCAGTGCCCTGATGGCAGGGGCAACAATGTTGTGGGGGCAATGCCCCCCGCCGTGTCTGCCGCATCCAGAGGCAGCTTCCCCAGGGGTTGCATAACTGGCTGCAGTGGTTTATGGGTGCCTTCCAGTTGTAGAGCCAGCAGCCCCGTGCACAGCATTTTGCTAGTCTGTGAATGTGTGGAGTGCTGGCTTGCCCCCCCCTCACACCACCCCCAGGTGGAGCACTGCGTTTGGCCGGGGGATCGGCTGCATGGGTGGGCTTATCCCCTTCATGCATGGGGTGGTGGGGTCGCAGTGGGCGCAGGCAGCTGCATGGTGGCTACATGCCGGACTTGCATAGTGCATAGCCACTGATTCCATTTGTGAATAGGGCCCATATGGTCCACATATTAAAATTAGTATATAGCAACCCTAATCCCCCCCCCGCCCTTGTGGCCAGGATGAGACAAATCAGCTAGTCATACTAACCAACTGAGCACTTACCCATGAAGTTATTTTTGAGCTCTGACAACTATGCAGTGTGTATAGTACTTTCAAATTTATAACAGTTCTGCTGCTTCATGCAGGGTGTACCATACTATGTGCCAAGTAAGGTACAGGTTATAATGGATGTAAACCTTCACATGCATGCACCCAAAAAGTATTCTATTTACAGATGTACGATGTATATGAAATACCATACCTGTATGGCATGTACCTTGCCCTTTGCTGTTGAAGGATTGGAGGGGGAGGAGTGGGGATTAGGGTTGCTATATGGCAGTTTTAATATGTGGACCCCAAAACACAGAAACATAGAATTTGCCAGCAGACAAGCACCACTTGGCCCAGCTAGTCTGCTCATTTCTCCCTGCCTATAGTATCACCACAGATCCTACGTGATCTCCAGCCCATTCACACACCTTTCCCTTTCCCTAAGATTCCCTTATGCCTATCCCATGCATTCTTCAACCCCACCACTATTTTCACCCTCACCTCCTCTGCTGGAAGGCTGTTCCAGGACTCCACCACTCTTTCGATGAAGAAGTACTTCCTCACATCACTCCTGAATCTACCCCCCTCCAGCTTCTTATCATGCTCAGGACACCGCCTGAGTAATGTGTAGAAAGTGAAATGTGCTAAACATTTCTAGAGTGTATCTACAACCAGAGTTTTGAAAAAAGGTGTTGTAACCAAATGAATGTCCGCGTATAGATTTGGGGGCAAGAGGTGAGAGACCCCCCCCCATCTGGAGTAACCAGGTTTACCTCTCCGGGTTCAGTTTGGGCACCTATGGCTTTCTCTCAGGCACTTGGCCAGTGTCAGGAGAAAGCACCCAGTCGTGGGATGTTGGATTTTCCATTTAGAGCTAGAAAGTGCTCATGGGTGGTTTAGGGAGTCACCATCAACCTCCATGCTGTATGGAAAAGTGTCCTAGTACTAGTACATGTCAAGGAATAGAAGAGAAGTGTACCAGTTCAGGCCGTGTGAGCCCAGATCCGTTCAGAACCTGAGGGTTTTGTAGTGAAGAAGTGATTGCTCTGTACCTCTGTAATCTGCATTACCAGTGAGTGTAGCCCTGTGGGGGTCCATCTTTGCTTTGTTATTCTCTGTGTTACGTGAATAAATGCCATACTCTAGAATCCCATTCTTGGTTTGGACATTTCAGTTATTGCTTCCAGTGTCCGGATTTAATTGGGTGCCCCTGACCAGAAGTACAAACCTAGCATAATGCTGAACAGATGTCTTCTCCCAAGGACTCAGGTTATTGGCCATGTTAAATGGTCCCCCCCAGGTGTGAGCCAGGTTATTGCCAGATTTGGGTTGCCTGTCTAAGAGGGGCAGGCTCAGTAGTAGAAGTAATGGGTCCATAGTTCTGTTGCAAGAATAACTGTAGTAACTACCCCCACCCCCTCTCGGTGGCGCCTAGATGTGAGAGGAGAAGCCCTTTTGAGAGAGAACCAAGGGGGACCAGTAGGGAAGTTACATATGTGCTGATGAGAACCCACTCCCCCATCGACATCACCATTTGTTAAGTGCCGAGGGTGCCCAATCTATAGGGTCTTGCCCCCTTCGCTGCTAGGCGCGATGGAGGTACCCAATCCCCTGTTGGCTACAGCACCCCCCCAAAACACTTAGGTGGCACACTGGGAACCCACCCCAGTGTGCCATATCCCCTGAAAAATATAAACCATCCCGCAATGTTTTTTTTTTAACCCTGTGAAAGAAGAAAATGGTTCCTTGTGGTCTCCCTGCCCCCTCCCACAACCCGTGCCCACCCTCTGTGTACTCTGCCTCCCTACACCCCCCCTCACCCTATGCTTACTTCCGGAGTCTGGCACGATGCTCTTCGGTGGACTGGGAACATGTCTGCACTCTTCAAAGCCGACCATGAACTGAAGAAATACCGGTAAGCTGTATAATGGCATAAATAGTTTTTTTTTTTAATATTCTTTATTTTTTATTGTTTTTTATATAGTTATATATATGACAGCAGGAGTTCATCTATACAGTATTGCTGTTTTGTCTTACAATACATGGAATGTTCTTCGGGATGGCAATTCATGTTTCTACAACATCATTCTGTTCTATATCAAATGACACTAGATCAAAATTAATATCCTACAAAAATTGGTTACTTTCAAATAACTCTTATCAGGGAACAAATGCTTCATCCGAGGTGAGATATAGAAAACCCATGGCCTCCATTGGAGCTCAAATTGTGACATCCTTCCGACTCTAGAAGCTACTATTCTCTCTAGATAATATATCTCAGTCATCAATGAATGCCACTGAGAGAGGGTGGGTACTTTAGCTGTTCGCCATAGGCAAGTTATAACTTTTTTAGCTGCTGCCAGGTACAAGTATAACTTACTTCTACTTGGTGGAACTTTTCTGTCTTCCCCAATATAAAGCAGAATCATCTGATTGGATAATTGAATTTCTGGTCCCACAATATTCTGTACGCTCTTTTCTATATCTAACCAGTATTGGGTAACTTTCGGATAGGCACAAAAAATATGTGTTATATTTGCCATTTTTTTCTCCACACTCTCTCCAACAAAGGCCATGCCTCATAGATACAAATTTAACAATTTTGTCAGGGGTATAAAAA
This sequence comes from Neoceratodus forsteri, assembly GCA_016271365.2. NCBI lineage: Eukaryota > Metazoa > Chordata > Ceratodontiformes > Ceratodontidae > Neoceratodus > Neoceratodus forsteri. Next base: position 541,714,332 of record CM028134.1, on the reverse strand, counting down.
TATTTACTGTGACATTTCCATATATATTCTGACCAGTATGATGACTGTGATACTCTCATTGAGTGAGGAATAGGTTCCAAACCATTCCTCATAAGTTATCTGAGTCCCTAATTCTCTATTCCATCTTCCTAAGATATCCTCAATGGATTCCTTCCAAAAGTCTCTTATTGCTTTATATATTTGTCCAATTAAATGAATTTGTTCCCTGCCTTCTATAACGTCTCTTAAAAGGGACATCAACATAGGTATGAGAGAGGGCAGAGTATCTAATGCTAATTCTTTCTGTTTAAATGTCCGAATCTGTAAATATCTATAATGTTATGTATGGGGGAATTGATATTTTGCTTGTAGTGTGGCAAAAGGCAGTACTCCATTTACATCCAGATATTGATATAACAAAAGCAAACCTTTTATTCTGCCATTCTTGGTGGACCTGAACAGCACCCATATCCAAAGATACACTTTCTGTACTGATTAGTTTAAAATAACCAAAAACTTCAGTTAATGTAGTAGACGCCCTTAGCTCATACCAAGCCTTTAACGTATAACGGGTTCCAAATGCAAAGTTTTGTAACTGTGGATAAGAATTTTGGGGGGCAAATATAATAGGGATAATGTTTACAAGATCATTTAGTATAAATTCAATAAATTTCCATGGTTTCTCTACCTGAGGGTTCAGCCATGTCATCACTATTTTACTTGTTACTGCCTTATGGTAATCTCTAAGGTTTGGAAGATTACAACCCCCCTTTGCCACTGGTAACTGTAACAGAGACCATCTGACCCTTGGCTGCTCTCCAGCCCATACAAACCTCGAAAAAATTCTAGCCCAGGATGCGAAGTAGAATTGTGATGGAATAATCGGTAAAGGCTGGAAATAATATAATATCTTAGGAAACAAGGTCATCCAAATAGCTTGTATTCGAGCTGAAAAAGATAATACCTGGTGTGTCCAATTCCCAACTAAATTCTCTATCCCTATCGATAGGGGCTCTAAATTAAACAGTTCCAAATGTTCCAGTTTCTGGGGAATATTTACACCCAAATATTTAATCTTATTATTTCTCCATTTCAGAGGGATCTGGTTCTTCAGAGACTACGAGGGGGTGAAATTTAAAGATAATAACTCTGTTTTTTGTATATTTATTTTGTATCTGGCTATTTCTGAAAACTTATCTATCACTTGTAGGGTAGCAGGAATGGACTTTTCAGGTTCTAGGAGTGTTAGTAATACGTCATCTGCATATAATGATATGGTAAAATTCCTCCCTCCTAAAGGGACCCCCTGAATATTAGGCTGTTGCTGTATGGCTTCAGCCAACGGCTCAATGTATATGGCAAACAGTAAGGGGGAAAGTGGGCAGCCCTGCCTAGTTCCCCTTACCAGATGTAACATTGAAGATAACTGTCCATTCACTTTAACACATGCCTTCGTAGAGGCATAAATTCTCTGTATCATGCTAGAGAGTTCCCCAGGGAATCCAAATGCGTAAAGTTTCCCATAAAAAAGGCCAACTGATGCTGTCAAAAGCCTTGTCTGCATCAAGGCTGAGCAACACTGCCTGTATCTGTCTCTGATTTAAGTGGTCCAACAGATGGATCATTCCACGTATATTATCTGTAGTTTCTCTGGCTCGAATGAACCCAGATTGATCTGAATTAATCAAATAGGGTAACATTTCCTCTAGTCTATGTGCCCATATGGACATAAATAACTTGTAGTCAATGTGTAATATGGATATTGGCCTATATGAGGTAGTTATATCTGCTGGTTTGCCTACTTTTAAGATAGGTGCAATATTAGTGTAATCCCATGATGGAGGAGGGGAACCCTCCTATTGAATTTCTAGAAAGACGTTTAGTAGTAAAGGAGTCGGTTTCCTCAACTTTGTTAAATTCTGGACCTTGTGGTTTCTCATATGGCTACCTATAATATTTCTGGAACAGCTGCAGTTTCTTCTGTGAGTTAAGAGCTCTTGTTTTTCTCTCTGGATCCACTAAATGTGTTATGATTATGGCTGTTCTATGTCCCCTGAGCCTCTGGGCTACATTTCTCACCCCTTTTGGCCCTCCCTCATACCTATATGTTTTCAAGTAAAATAGCGCCTATTGTGTTTTTTCATCTAAAAGTTTCTGGAGCTCAGCCTTTGTCTGATTAATCTGGGTCTGGGCCTCTGTGGTAATAGGAACAAACTTTGTTTGCATTTCCCTTAGTTTCTCATGTAGTTTACCATATTGTGTTTCCCAATATCTCTTCTCGTATGCTGAATACGCAATATCTCCCCCTGATCACAACCTTCACAGTATCCCAAACTATTGTGTTGGATGTCTCCTGGGATGAATTCTCTGCAATAACCTGAGCTATTTTTGAGTTAAAGCTGTCCCTAAAAGCATAAATAGGGTTTTTTCAACTTTGGTACATATCTCGGGCATTTTTTGGAACTGCTGCACTACATTTTCAACATGGGGTTATTGGGATCCCTCCTCATGAATTCAGTCACTGTCATGGCATTATTCGATCCCAAAAGGTGATTTCACAGTCACTGCATGGAATCACCTTTCAGGATCGAGTAACAAAGCGACAGTGCCACTGTTCATGAGGTGGGCTCCCAAAAAGCCTACGTTGCAAATTTGGTGCATAAAAATCCCAAAATGGCTGTTTTATGAGCGTGCGCTTCGGTGTTTCCATGCACGCTCGTAACTTCGTGAATTTGCAATATTTTCACTCCAGATTTTCAAAATTGGCATTTTTCTACACCTCCTGATTAACAATACAGCTGTCATTTTACATATCCTGGCCGAAATGTTATTTTTGCACGTCCGGAGCAGAATAACGCAGTCACTGTACAAAATCAGTTTTTGGGACAGTTTGAGAAAATGATGCTGACACTGTTCATGAGCAGAGGTCCTAAAATGCCTACGTTGAAAATTTGGTGGTGAAAATCCATAAAATGACTGTGTTACAAGCATGCGTTGTGTAGTTTCCATGCACCCTTGTAATTTTGCAAATTTGCAATATTTTCATGCCAGATTTTCAACACTGGCATTTTTTCATACCTCCTTATCAACAGTACAGCTGTAATTTTTCACAGCCTGCCTAAAATGTGTTTCCACAGCTGTGGCACACAATGGCGTGGTCGCTGTGGGAAATCAACTCTTGGAACTGATTAACAAAATCACAGTACCACTGCTCATGAGGGGAGGTCTCAAAATGTCTAAGTTGAAAATGTGGCTAAAAAACTCCCAAAAATAATTGGGTTACAGATGTATGTTGCGCAGTTTCTGTGCATGCTTATAACTTCACCAATTTATCATATTTTCACTCCAGATTTTCAAAGTTGTCATTTTTTTACGCCTCCTCATGAACAATATAGTTGTCATTTTCCACATCCTGTCCAAAATGTGTTTTCATCCCTGTGTCGCCAAATGGCATAGCCTCTGTGCAAAACCATCTTTCAGCTAACAAACTGATTGTGCCGCTCTTCATGAGGTGGGGTCACAAAAAGCCCATGTTAAAATTTGGAGTGAAAATACCAACACATGCCTATGGTGTTAGGGTTTCCAACTGTAGCACCTCACCCTATAGAGACTCACAGGCATGAGGGGTGTAACCTGGGATCATCGGCTGTAATGCTCACGCCATTCCACCCCCCCCACCCTGCAGCCAGTGACAGGCATCGTGGTGTGCCTTGCAGTGTTCGGCCACAAAGTTCACCCCATTCTCCTATACTGCACTCACCTCAGTGTATATTTTCTTATGGAATGGGGTAAGTATAACGCCCAAAGACCCCAAAGCACATCACGACACTTGTCAGTGTCTACAGGGTAGGGTGAGGTAAAATGGCATGAGCGTTATAGCTGACTAGCAAAAGGCACACCCCAATGCCTGTCAGTCTCTGCAGGGTGGGGATGGGGTTGGTGTCACTTCAGTACTTCACTGCCACTCCCATTATGCATCTCTAATTCCTGCACTACCAAGGCCAATGCCAGCGAGACAACATTCGGCATTGACATATGCTTGTTAAGTTATGTGTGTATGTGTAAGATAAGGATTGTGAGGGCAAATATCATTTAATTATTACGTTTTTAAATTTAAGGCAGTTTTATTTTTAGGGTCTAGTTGAAAGTTTTTAGTGAAGGTAGGTGACAGCCACATTTGTGATGGCAGTCAGGGATGTGTGGTAGTATTGATTTTATTGTGAAGAGGCTGCTGGATCTTCTTCCAGTGCGGTTGTACTGGGATATCAGCACTGGGTTCCAAGCTCCTCAGCCAATCAGGTTTCTGCATTTTTCATTCCCATCTTATAAATGTATTTGTTCTGTTTTCCCCATTTCCCTCTTCTTTTCCACATTTTTATATACAGTGCTTATTTCCTCTCTCCTTGCTTACAGAATTGAGGCAGGTGGGGCACCAACGGCAATTACTGGCTCCAGCACCCAGTATCGCACATCTGCCAACACCAACACTGCCGCTTGCACCCTCACTAAAGAGTTTGCTCCCTCGGCATCCTAGCCCCTTTGGCCCTGAGACCAAAGAGTGTGGCTTTATGGAATAGCTGTTCTTAAAAATCTAGAGTTACAGTAAGTAACTTCCCTATTTTCAAGGTGCAGGAGAGCACTGCCTGTTTAGAAAAGTGTTACTCATACTAAAGGTTGCTTATGTTACATCATGACAGCTGTTTTAACTCTCAGTGGAGACAAGAATAGTTTTTTATTATTATTTCTGGATTAAAAAAAGAGGATTTTCAAAAAACATTTTTAAAAAGAAAGCACGTAAGATTATCAGTTACTCTGTGCCCTTTCTTTTATATATTTTTTTGATGGCCAAGTGTCCATAATTTAAATTAAGGTCTCTAATAAGGTGAGGGAGTTATGCCATAGTGTCGTGAGAATATGGGTTGTATTTGCATTGTGGGAACAGTTTCGCCCTGAACTCTATCCGACATGATGAGGAGGGACTAAAAAGCCTGGACACTCAGACAAAAAGAGGGCCATTTAGCCTTTTCACTACAGTCTAGGTTCCTTGCTGGGGGATTATTTTACACAGGCCTCTGTTTTGGCTGACAGGGCCTGGGTTTCACTCAAAGCCAAGCAGCAGATGTCAAGCCTCAGAATTCTTCACAAATGCTGACCTTCTTGGGTCAGGGCCTATACAACCTGCCTTTGCCTCAAGCTGTGTTGAACAGAGGCTGCAGAAAGAGTTTCTCCCTGGCAGGCCAGCCTAGGCGACCAGCTATCCTCGCCTTTTCCCTGCAGACTGAATTCCTTGTGAAATACTACAGCTCTGAGAAAAAATCCTGACAGTTAAATTGCCTTTTTTTATAAAGTAGTGATGAATAACAAGCCATTTACACAAAAGAAAAAGGCGGTGAAGTTAATTCTGCTTTTGATGACCAAAGGTCGAAAAGATTACTTTGCTGTTTAGTGTTGAAGATTTATTTTGTCAAGAATCCAGAAGATTGGGGTTACCAAGTGTGACTAAAATGTGTGATTACAGTTAGTGTCAGATATAGATGTGTGCAGCAGTTAGAAATCCACACTTAGAAAAACAGGCCATTAGAATGTGAAAAAAATGCAAGTGAACCTTTCTTTTTTTAGTAGGCTGTCATAATTTTCTGAACAAATCCTCACTGTAGGACTTTTACTATACAGAACTCAATAGATGATTTACACTAGGCTTATCCAATGGACCTGAAAAAGGAACTTTCTTGAGAAATATCAGGGTTTCAAAGGGTATTGTGAGAACTGTTAGCCATTAGGTCATGGACTGAGACATAAATCGAAAGGCCAGCTGATCAAACACTACATTCATTATACCTTACAAACTGTAGGAGGTGAAATATTCTTTGCAGTGTACGCCTACTGTAAAGACCAGCATTCACAATAGAACTGAATGTTGCATTTTAATTGAACACCTTAGGGATGGGCTTGACTGAAGTGCAAGCTCTGTGTTTTTCCTAACTGCAGCGTGTCCCGGCATACCAAATGGGGAGAGCAAATGATGGCTGGTTTAGTCAGGGGCTTCCAGAGAAAAGCTGCAAAAAAATGGCTGCTTTGCTGGGAAACTGAAAAAAAACCCAGAACGCTCAGTGAGAGAGGAGTAAGCGGATGGTGCCTTCCTACATTATGTCTCGTTTAGAGCTTAGAGCTTAGAGCTTTGGATGGCTCTGGAGCACCCCAGCCCCCCCAAATAAAATGATCTGGGACAGACAGAAATTCCTTACACCCCTGGAGGATCTACGTGGGCAATGGTGACATAGACAGCATGCCTGATTCACTTCTTATTTTAGTTTTTTGCAGAGCAGGTATGGCTTGTTCAGCCTGTTGCTGGTACTTAAAAAGGGGTAATGAGGGAGGAAGGGGAAAGGAGCATAAGTCTCAAAAGCAATCCACTGAAAAGGCACTGCTTGCTTTAGTGGTAGTGCTACCATCACTTTTATAGCCAGAAGCATAGTTTGAAAATTGAGGGGCAGTTGATGGTACTGTCCAGCAGGCCTCGTGCCACAACCAGAACAGGAAGTGAGGTGGTGCAGTGGTAGCTTGGGGCTGAGTGTTTTGGCTAGTAGCAATGGCCCTTCCAGCCCTGATGTAGTTGAAAACATTGGTGCCTATGCACTAACAGGTGGGAATTATGCACCTGAGGTGTGTAACCCACCCGTGCAGCTCTGCACCTGCAGACAAGTGCACACCAGCGGCATGCACGACTGCCAGCCACCTGTACATGGCTCCAACCCCCCTGCATGCAGATTGGTGTGGGGTGGACAGGGGCGGAGTTGTGGTCCCAGGCAGGTGGCCAATCGAATGGCCTGCCTGTGACTCAGAGTGGATCCTCCGCGCAAGATGGTGTGGCACCAGGGTCAAGCATTGGGCTCAGGGCATGGAGCCACAGAAGCACCCGCGGATTGCGTGAGTGGCTGGTGGCAGTGGAACAGCCCCCCCCATGCCTGCCACGGAGGCATCCCCCACTGACAGGAGAACTGACTGCCACTCTCTACCCCAGCACAGGGCAGCACCCACACCACATTCCCGATGCCTGCCTGCTGCCCATGTACAGTGTGGAACCCCAATCCCAGCATGAGCCACCCCCACACACAGTGGAGCACTGGACCAAGGACAGCGGTACCGCTGACTGCAAACATCCATGAACTCCCCCTCCACCGCACGACCACCCCAGGACTTGGCAGGCAGTGCTGCAGCCATGGGTCAGCTGGCAGCAATGCCCGATGGACACTGCCCCCACCGCCTGCACCAGGGACAGGGCATACAAGTGCAGGGGGCTCTCTGTGCAGCAGGGATGTGGGGGGTTCCATGTGTTGGGGTGTGGGTGCCCAGATACAGTTGCTGTGCTGGGGAGTCCCTGTGAGTATGCGGGTATGGCTGCATATGGCCATTATGGCAGGGTTCCCCCTGGCATATCCTTTCCACCTCTGCACCCCTGCATGTCGCACTGCATGCCTTAGTGCATGGTGCGTAGTGCAGCATGCCCCCCTCTCACCCCAGCGTGTTGCTGTCCGCATGGCTGGGGAATCGGGTGCTTAGAGGCTGTGTGTCCCATTTGATACATCCAGCGCAGGGGGCACAATGGGTGCAGAGTGGCTACATGCCACACATACGTGGCGTGTAGCCATTCTGCGTCTTTGTGCATAGGGGCCATTGTGTTTTTTGCCAGGCTTCAGGAACTCTGATCAGCATAAGCTAGTCAAGGACTGCTAAATCAAGAACCAAGGGAGAAAGATTAATGTGCACAACAAGCTACAGGATCATGAGGTCTCTGATGTACCTAGAAGGTCACCAAGACATTGCTTAAAGGGGCAGCACACAGTAGCAAAAAGAAGGGAGTAGAAAATTACAGGATGAAAAAAGACAGAGTGTTTAACCAGGTATAGCACACTAAGCTGAAAGCTTTTTTACAGGAGCGACCTGGGAGCACAAGGAGGTTAAGTGACTTGCTCAGGGCCACACAGTATGCAAGTGGAAGCTGTGGGATTCAAACCCAGGTCTGGTCTGCTGGATGTCACCAAATTTGCAACTCAGAGCCTTAGACCACTGCACTATACTGCGTGCAAGTATGTGAGATCATTTCAGATAAAACAAAACTCATCTACGGTACACTACTTCAAACAGTCTAACCACAGTTAACTGTGGGAAAGGGCATGTGGCGGTTGTTGTGGAGAGGCCCCGTGGTGCCTTGATACATTTATACCTGAAAGCAAATCTCATTATTGGACGAGATGGCATCATGCAAAGTTTTTGACTGGGTATTTTTCAACTATTTGTTAGTTTTTATAATGTCTAAGTCATCTGATTCCAGAACCTTAATCTCAAACTGCATCCTAATCTGTAAAGTGATATGAAACACAACTTGAAATGATCCAGAGGGTGGCCCAGGTTGATTTTTAGGCACACAGCCAAATAGTGGAACAAGAGGGAATGGATGTGTTAAGACTAGTGCTTCTTCAGAGAGAAAGTATTGCATATATTAATATTCTGCCTTTTCTCTTTAAAGAAAGGCTACCTTCATAATGTCATTTGTAATTTTTTCCACTATTTTGGTAGTCTCTTGGGCGAGAAATTTTGGACTTGCTGATTTTTTTGTCCTGGACCGTTAAAAGATAAATTCTCACTGATCTTATGGACCAGTGGATAGTGGGGGTAATTAGGAATGAGAACCTGAACTCTGATCAAACGTGAGTTTCTGTCCTGAGTCTGAGATAGATTTTGTACGCAAGCATAACATTTGTAAATGTGTGTTTACTTCAGTAACATTTTTTCATTCTAGCTTAATGTCAATATCTCTAAACTTTTTTTTAGTTATTTGGGTTGGACCGGTGAATCTTATTTCCAGGACCTGTAAATCTTTAGTTGTCCTGGAATAGTTATCAGTACCAAAAACTTTGAGCGTTCACTTTACAAATCAACCATAAATCACTCCTGCGTCCTTTCAAATTAAACCTAGTACCGCACTCTGTACTAAACATACCCATCTTTGTGGGCTGTACAGAAATTTGGACAGGTTTGTCCAACCATAAGACTACCATTTAATCCAAGCCTGAGGGAATGCGATGAAAGCTTGATGCTAAAAATATAGAATGGTATTACTTTGTACTGTTCAAGACTCATTCTTCAGTAGGCGCACCAGGAGTGTAGAGCTATTGCTGTCTTGGAGTTTTTGTACTACTGGTTAAGCACTTATTTTGAAGAACATTTTACTCTGAAAAAAAGCACAAATAAGTGTTTTAAAAAACTTACTTATTTGCAGTATTGCAGGTCAAATAAGATACCTGAAGTGTTTTAAGTCTAATGGTTTATGCAGAATATGCACACTTCACCTTCGCAAAACATAGAATTTGCTAGTGGATAAGGACTGTTCAGCTCACCTAGTCTGCCTGTTTTCCCCTGTCTATAGTATCACCACAGATCTCCTGCCTATTCACCCACCCACACTTCCCTTTCCCTATGATTTCCTTATCCCTATCCCTGTTTTCCCCCTCACCACCTCCATTGGAAGACTGTTCAAGGAATTCACCACTCTTCCTATGAAGAAGTACTTCCTCACATCTTTCCTGAATCTACCCCCTCCAGCTTCCTCAGCATACCCCCTCATCCTTGAGCATCTATTTTTATGAAAAACACTTCCTTCCTGTACCTTGTTTACCCCTGTGAGGTATTTAAATGTCTCTATCATATCCCTTCCCCCTCCAGGGTGTACATATTTAGGTCCTTAAGTCTCTCCTCATAGGGCTTCTGATGCAGACTCTGCACCGTTTTAGTTGTCCTCCTCTGAACCACATCCACTCTATGCTCTTCCAGAGATGTGGTATCCAGATCTGGACACAGTAGTTTAGGTGGGTTTTTACTAGTGATCTATACAGAGGAAATACCACCCTCCTCTTTCTGCTTGTGCTACCCCTCCTTATGCACTGCAGTATCCCACTAGCCCTCCCAACTGCCTTGCCGCACTGCTTGGCCACTTTTAGGTTACCCTATATGGTCACCCCCAGGTCTCTTTCCTGCTTGGTGATTGTTACTACCATACCTTTCATTTTTCACTCTACTCCTGGGTTTCTGTCCCCTAATACTGTGCACTTTTTCATGTTGAAACTCAGCTGCCATACCCTTGACCACTAATCAAGTTTTTTTTAGATATCTGCTCATCCTTTCTAGCTCCTCTGGAGTGTCCACCCTATTGCAGGTTTTGGTGTCATTCACAAAGAGGCAGACCTTCCCCTCCAGCTCCTCTGCAGTATCACTTATAAAGACATTAAAGTGGACCAGTCCCAACACTGATCGCTGAGGCACCCCACTGTTCACCCTCCCTTCCTCAGTGTGAACTCTGCTTACCACCACCTCTGCTGCCTGTCCTCTAACCAGTTTCTTACCCAGTTTACCACCTTTGAACCCACTCCTAGGCTACCCAGCTTGCTTACTAGCCTCCTATGTAGAACAGGGTTGAAAGCCTTACTGAATTCTAAGTAGGCCACGTCCACCACTCCATTCTGGTCTAATTCCTTGATCACCAAGTCAAAGAAATCTATCAGATTCATTTGACATGACCTCCACCCCCACAGGAATCCATGCTACCTGAGGTCCTGTAATCCACTTGATTCAATATATTCCACAATCCTTGCCTTCAACAGTGACTCCATTAACTTCCCCACCACCGATGTCAGGCGGATTGGCCTATAATTGCCAGCCTCTTCCCTGCTGCCACTTTTGTGAAGTGGTACTACATCTGCTGTCCTCCAGTCCTCTGGAACCACTCACCCACTTTCTCACCAGAGTCAGTGGGTGAATCTGTTACCTTTGTACTATGAGAACTAGTCAGTTCTGAGGTCAGACAAATAGCAAGTTGTCAGATATGAATAATGTGAATATGGTTGGAGCTTCCTGTGCAAATGAAACCAAAGTGAACATTTAGAGCTGACTTGAAACTCAGCAAAAGTGGGTGAGTGTATTTTAGTTAGAAGGCAGCCATAGAAACATAGAAAGGTGACGGCAGAAGGAAACCTAAGTTCCATCTAGTCTGCCCATTTGTTTGCAGCCATGTCTGCTAGCACTGAACTCTTACATAAGTTGAGTCCCCACCCTTAACCTGTACTGTGTTGCATGTATGCCATATTAGGAAGTCAGACGTAGTAGCATCTGCAAATTCAACACTTGGGACAAAAATCTGTGCTGTATTGTGCAATATGGAGTGTAAACTACAACATTGCACCTGAAAATGGGGACTTGAAAGTGGGCTCTAGTGTGCTGACCGGATCAACAAAAACAATAACTAAATAAATAAATAATGATACTTGCAATATTATTTGGATGCAACTTGCTGTAAATTGGGTAAAGTGTTGCAGGTGCAGGGTGCTTTTTGAAAATAAGGCATCCTCATTTGGACACATTTATTCGGATGTGGATCATGCTCTTTTTCCAATCTATTTACTAGTGATAGTCCAGCCGAGAAGTAATAATGCATGGTCACTGAGTCTTACTTTTACCCATTTTTGAAGCTAGTGGACTGAAGCAAAGTGAGGTGAAAGCAGAAGTACTATTTTTTTTTTTAGTTGTTTAACCAGGAGTAGCACACTAAGCTGAAAGCTTTTTTACAAGAGCGATCTGGGAGCACAGGGAAGTTAAGTGACTTGCTCAGGGTCACACAGTACACAAGTGGAAGCTGTGGAATTCAAACCCAGGTCTGGTCTGCCGGATATCACCAGATTTGCAGCTCAGAGCCTTAAACCACTGCGCTATACTGCCTCCCAATATTTAGCTAGTTGAAAATTGTATAACACCTTTTTAAGCAATAAAATATTCCTGACATACAAAGGTTCTACACTGGGGTATTTTTAATTCATGTAACCACTCCTTAGACAGTTTTATTATGACACATTCTCTAATCATACTGAATTCACACTGAAGAAGTGTCAGTGGTTCAGTAGACTGAACATTTGCCTTTAGAGTCAGAAGATCAGAAGGATGTGGGTTCTAGAACCACACAAGGACATTAGGCTCTTACCCAATACTGACACTGTAGTACAGCACTACACTGCTGAGATTCTCTTCTTCAGACAAAACATTAAACCAAGGTCCTTCTGTCCATCTCTGGTGGCTGTCCTGCTACAAGTTAAAAATCCATGACCCTTTAATGAGTGGGGGATTTTCTCATCATCCACTGAAATCTGTCAAGCTAAGCGCATAAGCAGAAACTTGTAAAAACTTCTAAATCACCTATATCACCTCAGGAATATAATCAAACAGACCTGCAAATGGGTATAATGATGTTATTGTTGGTTCAACTAACTACTTATTTTTTTTTTATAGATGTAGCTGAAGAACAATGTTAAAACGTGGATTCTAACTCTGTTTCCAGTCGAATTAAATGCTACTTTCCAATTTTTTTTTTCTGCAGCGCACATGGCTGATATTCTCCCCACCCTCCAGCCTTATCTTGGCATGGCATGGCATAGCTGGTATTCTCCCTGCCCTCCAACCTTTACTTGGCATGGCATAGCTGATATTCTCCCCACACTCCAACCTTTACTTGGCATGGTATAGCTGGTATTCTCCCTGCCCTCCAACAATTACTTGGCAGGGCATAGCTGGTATTCTCCCTACCGTCCAGCCTTTACTTGGCATGGCATAACCAGTATTCTCCCTACTCTCCAACCTTTTCTTGACATGGCATAGCCAGTATTCTTCCCACCCTCCAACCTTTCCTTGGCATGGCATGGCTGGCATTCTCCCCACCCTCCAGCCTTTACCTGGCATGGCATGGCATAGCCAGTATTCTCTCTGCCTTCCAACCTTTACTTGGTATGGCATGGCTGGTATTCTCCCCACCCTCCAACCTTTACTTGGCATGGCATAACCCCTTCAGGCCTGCGGCTGCACGTAGCAACATCCCTGTGGAGGGAGCAAACTCCTGTGGCTCACTGCAGAGGTTATTGTGGCATGTGATGCACAGCACCATCCCTTCCAACTGTAGGGCACCACTAAGCAGCAGCTGCTGCAGTCCAACCTAACTCCTGTGCCGAGCTCACTGCAGAACGCATGTTGCCTGCATGGCAGCACACTGTGCTGCTGCTGGACATCGGGGTGGCCCTTTTGTTTTATCTTTATATAGCCCAGGTGCCATGTGCCAGTGGGCTACTATCCCTGCCTGTTGTCCCTCTATATGTTAAGGGCCTGGGTCCTGCTACGGTGGTGTTCAGGGGTCCTGTTCCAAAGATAATAAAAATGGTGTAGTGCCTTAACCCAGAGAGAATTAGAAGTGGGTCAGGTGACTGCCTGGTACAGCTCCCTGGGATGCTGCACCTCCCCACCTAACCCTACCAACCATTCCACACACTGGATACCCAACAATTCAGTACCACCATAAACTATGAACAGTAATGTTTTGACTGACTCAGAGAATTCCTGCACACACAATGTCAAACAGTAAACCACAGTTTTATTGGAGATATAGGACTAGGGAAGGGGGTACCGGGACCAAGGATGGCTGTAGATAGAAAAACTGGTTAATGATATAGCAACACACCAAACATTGGGGCCCACAGACTGAACCCACCCCCACTGGTACCAGTGTTTCCCAGATGTCCTTAGGGTTACCAACTAGGTGCAAGCCTGGTATGGTGCAGCAGGTTGGCCGGCTGCTGGGGCTCTAGAATATTTTAGAAACTTGAAAATGATTAACAAGCAAATCCCCCTTTTCCCTCCCAGGAACCAGGTCCTGGGTACTCATGGTTTGAAGCTCTCCACCAGGGGAAAATGGAGCTCCTTGGAGTTGTGCAGCAAATCAAGAAGCAGGCTGGCCAGGATCCCTCTCACTGGATGGAACTTGTTCGAGGATCTTGCAGCTGGTCACCTTGATTGTAGTTCAGGCTGCTTGTCACCTTCAGTTGCATCTGGCCCACTGCAGAGCACTGTGGCGGGACAACACCAGCCCCAGAAGGCCCAGACCTGGGAATGGCCTCACAGCCCGACTCCCACAATTGGAGCATCCTAGCTCTCAGGTGCAAGACCCGTGACCTCCTGCGAAAGTGAGTCCAACTTGGGAGAGGTTAGCAAGCACCCTCCGTGGCTCTGGGTGAGGACTCCCTAAAGGAAGTCCTCCTGCAGTCCCTGTACTGAGTTCTCAACAAGAAGGATTTTTAGGCAGTCGCTCCAGTGAAGTCCGGTGTTAATTTTAGGGGGTACTAGCCTCTGTCTCGATCAGTGCCAGTGCAATTCAGCAGGGGAAAATTCAGCAGCAATAACCCCCTGCACACAAGTCCACACTTTCAGTGTAGCAGTGTCCAAAACCTTTCGTCGGCTGCAGCAAAACCTTAGCTCTCAACTACTTTAACCAGTTCACTCAAGACACACACAATTCCTGGCTAGCACCCTCATGTCCAGAGACGCTCTGCCTCTTCAAGAAAAATGCAGTTGCAGTCTATACAAGAAAACGACCTTTCAGTAGCAACTGTAGTACTCAGATAATCTGCTCTGTCCCTTCGTCTAGCTCAATTTCCCAGTGCAGGGTGTCTGCAACATTTTGTCTCTCCCATGAATAGCAAGCAACTCTTCCATACCTGGGGAATCAGCACTAAAGTTCAGTCTCTTTCTCTCTTTCCCCTTCTCACTCTGTTTCTGCTACATAGCAGTCTCCAATTTCAACAATTTCCAATTCAGCAGTACAACAATCTCCACTCAGGGCCTGGGTAAGCCCCTCACAGCCAAAGTCCACTCTCATAAGGTACTCCTGACTCATACAAAGCCTGGGAACATACTGAAGAAATGCCAGAAGGACCACACTGTAGCACTCGAAAACCCAGTGTTCTGATTGGCTGTTGAAGCCTTTCTTTAACCAATTTCCATAGTGATCAGTATTTCTTGCTTGTGTATTGGGGCATGATCTAGGTGCCAGAATTAGTCCCCTCCTTCTCCCTGGAGTCCCTTGGTGTCCAGTTTGGGCACCTAGATCCCTGATTGGCTGCAATCTGGGGGTTAAATGCCACCACCATGTCAGCTCCCATTCAGCTTAACACAGTCTTTCCCCTTTTTAGTTCTGATGCAGCCCAATACAGTACTTTATTTTTACAAAGCCCCCCACTGGGTTGTAGCCCCAAAAGTCCCCTGTCAAACAAATCCGCTATTATTCCATCTTCCTCAGCAGTTTCACTGTTGCTGCGCTGTAGCTCAGTCCCCTCAGGTGACTGGCAGCAACCTCATTAATATTCATGAGGGCTCATGACTAATTCATAAGCCCTCACTCATGCCCCGATTTGAAACTTTTTTTATTTCTCTCCCCAGCGGCTTCTCGGCTGCCTTGCTGAGGTCACCAGTCCCCATTTAGGGCAACAGGGGCACCAGGACTGCCAGACACCCTCCAGAATGACTGCAAAAATGGAGGTCGGTGAATCAAATGCGCCCTTGGCGCATGCGTGGTCACCTGCTGCTAAGAAGTGCAGCAGAATGCAGCAGGTGGACCGCGATTGAGTTTTAAGCCTGAACTGGGATAAAACAACACATGGGGCTGCATGGGGGGATAAGGGTGCCCAAGGACTTAGCCAGGTGGCAGCAAGAAAACAGAAGGAAAACAACTGGCACAGGAAACGGGACAAACTGGAGAAACATGGGGCAACGAAGGTAAGCCCCCAAAGGGGGGGGGTTACATTTACATGTTTGTAAATTAATACTGCTGCTTTAAGTGACTTTCTCAGGGTCACACAGTGAGTGAATGACTGAGAGTCTGACCTGGCTTTCTTGGTTTCCAAGCCTCTGCTCAAGTCACTTGACCACTCTGTCAGCACATCTATGCTGTGTGTGTTATTAACACTTGGAGCGAAGTTCATCCCTGATGTGACAGTAGTGGATAAAATATTCCAAAGTATGGCAAATGCCCATCTTTGCAAGAATTAGTCATGCATGACATGCATGTCTGCCCTTCCTTGTTTCGTTTAGCCATTTAAGGATATTGGGTGGGGGGCTGTGGGATATAGAGCATAATTAGCTAATCAGTTTATCTTTTTATGTATTTATTTCAGATTATGATTAATACCTTTGAGTCTGACTGAGACTTGTTTACAAAGGTTCGAGGTCATACAGTTACATAAGACAAAAACAGACACATAAGTTACATAGGGTTGCAAAGATTACAAGTACATAAATGTTACAAATTACAATAGTCCAAGGTTAAGCATTAGTCATAACAGTCAGTCTTAGTCCTGGGCTCCTAGGTCCCCACATTACTGGATCAGTAGTCAGTGCAAAAGGAGAGTGCCATAAAAATACAGTAGTAGGATGAAAAGAATGGCCTTAACAGAATAAGTGCATAGTACAGCAAGATATACATGAGATGGACTTGCTCAGTTGTGAGGGCTGCCAGAGAAGGCTTAGTTGACTCATGGTAGGGTGGAGCTGCCAGAGAAGGCTTGTCGGGTCATGGTGTAGGAGTCCAAGGGTGCATGGGGAGGAGAGGCTAGTGGGAGACTGGGGAGGGAGAGTTGGAGAAAGGGATTAGGTGGAGGCGAGGAGGGAAGAACCAAGGGTTGGGAAGGGGGAGTAAGGGTGAGTAGCACGAGGGGAGTTGGTTAGAAGAGGGAAGAAGGGGGGGAGAGATCAGGGTGAGGGTGGTGGTGGCAGTGGGGGTATTAGCAGGTTATACTAGTGGCTGAAAGGGAAGGTAGGATAAGGGCCTGGATGCCTTGTGCAGAACTGATAATTTTGAGCAGTTTGTTTATTAGATGTACCAGCCAAAAAGACAGACCTTTAACTGAATTCAGGAGTTGTTTGACAAAATGTTCTGGCAATCTGGCATCATAAAACTCTTATTGGTCCTGGTCCACCTCTAGAGCTAGATGTGAGCCAGTAAACATTTTTTAAAGGTCACATGGGCCATCCCAATGGTCCATGGTTTACTCTTTCTCTCTAAACTCACTTATTGAGGCTGACTGGGGCCAGGCACTTTGAGCAGTTATGAATAGCACTCGGCTCCAAATGGATGACATGGGACACTCAGCATTGGAACATCACCTGGCAGCCAACCAAGTAGAGGCATTAGCGTTGATTATGAAGGCCGCTGCTTGCCCACCCTTCTCACTGGATGAAGGGTGTAGCCATGACAGTGCTTACCAATATGTGGAGGGTTGGATGAGAGTAGGAAGAATCATAACTAAAATGCAAGCATTTAAACTAGCCAAGGGGGGAGGCAATGGAAAGGAGCAGTGAAATTCTAGACTCCCCAGAAAATTAGGGTAGTAAGTGAGGTAAACACCAAGATAGAGATGTCGATAGGGAGAAGGGCAGGGGGTAAATGGAGAAAATAACAAAGCAATAAGGACAGGAATGGGGCAAAAAGGGGTAAGGCCATCAAGAAATTTAGGGTAATGAGTACCAATGCCCGTAGTCTGGGAAACAAGCTCCCTGAACTGGTGGCCTTGATGGAAGTGGGATGCCTGGATAGCATAGCAGTAACAGAAACATGCTACACAGAGAACCATGACTGGGATGATAACCTACCAGGGTACACAACCTACAAGAGAGACAGGGAGGAGAGAAGAGGGGGGAGGAGTAGCTTTCTATGTAAGGGAAGGGATAAAAGCAACGGAACAAAAGAATAAACAGGGAGGGAAGGAGGCACTGTGGGTCACCTTAGAGACTGGAAATGGCACCGCAATCTGCACAGGGGTTGTATACAGACCCCATCTCGGGGAGTGAATGGACAAGGATATGACAGAAGGCACCCTCAGGATGGCAGAGAAAGGGGAGATACTGTTGATGGGGGACCTGAATATGCCAGATGTTAACTGGAGCACCTTTGCTGCAGCCACATCCAAGAGCAGGGCCATTCTCGATGCCCTACAGGGGGCATGCCACAGACAGCTAGTTTTGGAACCCACTTATGAGGGAGCAATCTTAGACCTTGTACTCTCAAATGGGGACAGTGAGAGGATCTCAGATCTAGAAGTTGGTAACCATCTGGAAACAAGTGACCACCAAATAGTGTGGTTCACGATAAACTCAGCTACAGAGTCAAGCCATACAAAAGTGAGGGTACTGGACTTCAAGACTGCTGACTTTGGCAAGGTGGGAGAGTGCCTTAGAAAAGCACTAACAAACAGGCTTGAAGGAGGGGTGGAGCAACAATGGGGAAACATCAAAACTGCCATTACAGAGGCAACAAGCCTTTGTGTGAACCAAATAAACAAATCAAAATGAAAGAAAAAGCCACTATGGTTCTCAAAAGAGGTAGCGTGGAAGGTTAGGGAGAAAAAGACAGCATTTAGGAAGTATAAGGAAACACAGAAGAAGCAGGACAGAGAACTGTACCAGTTAAGGCTGAAGGCAGAAGGAAGCAGGGAGGGAAGTCAGAATAGCAAAGGCCTAAACTGAGGAAAAGATAGCCAACTCAGTTAAGAATGGGGATAAAACCTTTTATAGGTATGTTAGGGAGCATAGAAAGACAAAGGGAGGGATGGTGAGGCTGAATAGAATGGACGGTGGGTGGGCAGAGAGGGACAGTGAAAAAGCAGGAATACTGAACTAATACTTCTCAGTATTCAGAAAAGAGGAGGAGGGGAAAGTACCTAATCCAATTAACAGAAGCATTCTGGATAGGGAGGTCGATCCCTGTCCTTTCACAGAAGAAAGGATTCTGAAAGAACTCCTAAAACTGAAGATGGACAAAGCAGTGGGGAATGACAGGATTCACCCCAGAATTCTAAAGGAATTAAGGGGAGAACTAGTGACACCACTGACTCTTTTTAACAAATCATGGGATGATGGTGTGGTACCTGAGTATTGGAGGAAGGTGGATGTGATTACCCTTCACAAAGTGGGAGCAAGACAGAGGTAGGAAACTACAGACCTGTCAGTTTGACCTCTGTGGTAGAGAAAGTGATGGAATCACTTCTAAAGGAAAGGATTGTTGAGTACCTAGAGGCCAGTGGGGCACAGAACCCAAGGCAGCATGGGTACACAGTGGAAAGGTCATGTCAGATGAATCTAATTGATTTCTTTGACTGGGTGACCAAAGTAGTAGACCTGGGAGGGGCTGTGGACATGGTCTACCTAGACTTTAGCAAGGTATTTGACACAGCCCCACACAAAAGATTAGTAACCAGATTAACCAGCCTGGGAGTGGGTCCCAGGGTGGTAGCCTGGGTAAAACATTGGCTGGACAACAGGACACAGAAGGTAATTGTAAACGGAGTCCACTCTGAAGAAAGGGGGGGTTACTAGTGGGGCACCGCAGGGTTCAGTACTGGGTCTAGTCCTTTTTAATGTCTTTATAAGTGACATTGCTGAGGGACTGGAAGGACAAGTATGCCTCTTTACAGATGACACAAAGATCTGCAACAGGGTTGATACACATAGAGGCGTGGAAAGAATGAGAAGGGCCTTGGCAAGGTTGGAGGAATGGTCAGAAGTATGGCAGCTAGGATTCAATGCAAAGAAGTGCAAAAAAATGCACCTGGGAAACAAAAACCCAGGGGAAGATTACACAATGGGGGGGTGGGTGAGGTAGTAACAACAACAAAAATGGAAAGGGACCTGGGGTTAATCATATCAGATGGCCTTAAGGTTGGCAAGCAATGCGAGAAGGCAGTAGGGAGGGCTGGGTGTATACTGGGATGCATAGGGAGAGGCATCACCAGCAGAAAACAGGAAGTTGTTATTCCTCTGTACAGACAGTTGGTGGGACCCCATCTGGAGTACTGCATCCAGTTCTGGAGACCCCATCTCCCCAAGTACATAGACAGGATGGAGGTAGTCCAGAGGAGGGCAACTAAAATGGTGCAGGGTCTACAAGAGAAGCCATACGAGGAGAGACTAAAGGAGCCTAATATGTATATCCTTGAGGAAAGGGGGGGGACATGACAGAAACTTTTAAGTACCTCAGTGGAATCAACAAAGTCCAGGAGGTTAGCATTTTTCTGAAAAAGAGATGTGCAAGAACAACGGGACACAATTTGAAGATAGAGGGGGGATGGCTCAGGGGCAGTGTGAGGAAGTATTTTTTCACAGAGATGGTGGTGGACACATGGAACAGCCTTCCTGAGGAGGTTGTGGGGTCTAAAACTGTGGGAGAATTCAAGAGTGCATGGAACAGACATAAGGCAATTCTTTTGGGGGGTAGGAAGAAATAGGCTGTTGGTTAACTAGAATCTGTAGCTTATCCTGTAGGTAGGGAAATGAGCTGACTAGGTGGGCCAAGAAGTCCTTATCTGCCGTCAAAGTCCATATTTCTATGTTTCTGTGTACATATTTGCAGACTGTAAATTACAGTTTTGATTTCAAGTGGTCTCTTTTCAAGTAGTCACCCCGTTTCTCTATTGCTTGAACCTTTTTGTGCATCTCATATTTATTTTTATTTTTCCTGATTATTTTTTATTTTAAATACACTTTTCCTGGTAGTCTAGTCATAGAGCTGGCTGGTAAACATCCTTTTGCATGTTTACAAGTTTGATGCTCTCTGTCTCCCGGTGAGGCTCAGTGTATGTTCACTACAGTATGGCATATACACCTGAGTAAATTTGGCCCCTGCCAGTTGTTTGTAGTTCCAGGGTGAACACTGAAATGGATTTTTGCAGTCAAAGTTCCCAAACAGGACTGTAAACATGGGAAATGCACACCTAGTCCTAAGCAGTCTCTGAAGTTGCCCTTTCTCATGCTTATGGTTTCATTCTGTTCAGCTTTATATATTCCTGGTCTGTATGTCGGTGTACACAACATGTGCGCGTGTGTGTTCATGTGCACATTGCTGAGATATCCTTCTGAGTCCTAGTGTTAATTCTATAGCAACATGAACCATTTGGAGTTTATTTTCACTGAGCCATGTTTGGTAGATATGTGACCTGGCTAGTAAAATTCAATCAAAGTACCAGTAGTACTGAGAGGTGTCAAGGTGGCACAAGCCATCCTCACACACCGGCTCACTTGCATATATTTCATAAAACGGGTTCTTGTATTAGAATTTATGAAATACAAAAACATCAGCCTATATCCATTGACGCTTACCATCTGTGACCGGGAGCTCCTGCCACTTTTGAGGACCGACATTTTCTTAAATCCGTTGCAACAGTTCTTCTATTTCTAAGCCTAATCTATCCTTTACAATTTCTAGTCCATAAGGTTGGCCACCTGTGGGCACCCCCTTCTCCCTCCCTTGACTATGCTACAGTGTCCTCTTTAATTTTCCTTTTTCCCCTCTCAGGTCCTCGTACAGGGAGGCTATTGTGGTGACTTCAGAGTATATGTAAAACAGGTTGTGTTTATTGTTGTTGGATTTAGTATGTAATAGCACTATGTTATAAAATACCTTAATGTATATACCTTATGTTTATGAAACCTGTAAATGTTTAAAATACTATGGCACTTGGTGTTTTCATAATGATAAAAAGTACTAGGTGACTATTATAGAAATTAAGTTAGTTTTGCTATTTAAAATGCATGTAAATTGTTATAAACTTAACAAGCCAGAAATGCCATGGTGATTTGCATATATCCCATAATGTATTGCATTATGGAAGTATGTATGATATTGTATTTCTTTGAAACTTGATTTGTTGCCAATTCCCTTTGGGGGTAACCCTTCTTTCAGTGATTCTGCGTTAAGGTTTTTTGTTTATAACTTGTTTTTGTTTTTTTTCTTTTTGAGCCCCCACTTCGTAAGCAAATGAGACCTGCATAGGGCTTATGGCTACATCTGAACTGATGAATTAGATTAGGGATCAGAGTCAGTAGGTGATGGCTAAGTGCAAAGAAAGGACATCCATAGTCTTTTGTTGCAAACTGATGTTCTGAAGAAGGAAAATGGTGTTGCAGAAGCTTATTTCTTGTACCTTGAATAAACATCACACAGAGATTGTGTGTTGAACCTGAAGTTCAGTGTCTGGTCCATCTGTTATCCCACAACCCCTCCACACTATCACATTCAGAAGGCTGCCAAGCTGAGGTGGTGTGAGGAGGCTTGGGCTGGTTACCATCTAATTAATTTAGAACTCTTTTTTTATTACTGAAGAGCACATGTGCAGCTAGATTTCAATGCGAAGAAGTGCAAAATCATGCACTTGGGGCACAGAAACCCAGGGGCGGAGTACAAAATGTGGGGGGTAGTATTAACCACCACCAACAAACAGGAAATGGACCTGGGAGTAACCATATCTAATAGCCTAAAGGTGGCCAGACAGTGTGACAAGGCAGTGGGGAAATCTAGTGGGATTCTAGGGTGCATAGGGGGGGTTTCACAAGCAGAAAGAGGAAAGTAGTGCTACCGCTGTTTAGATCACTGGTGAGACCTCACCTAGAGTACTGTGTCCAGTTCTGGAGACCACATCTCTGGAAGGACATTGGGTAGAGGTGGTCCAGAGGAGGGCAACCAAAATGCTGCAGGATCTGCATTACAAGACCTATGAGGAGAGAGACTGAAGGACCTCAATATGTATACCCTGGAGAAAAAGAGGTAGAGGGGGATATGATAGAAACTTTCAAATACCTCATGAGTATAAATAAAGTCCAAGAGGGAAGCATTTTTCAGAAAAAAAGATGCTCAAGAACAAGGGGAACAAGGGTACATGCTATGAAGCTGGTTGGGGGGACTAAGGGGAGATATGAGGAAGTACGTCTTCACAGAATGAGTGGTGGATGCCACGAACAACCCCCCAGTAGAGGTGGTAGGGGCAAAAACTGTCATGGGCCTCAAGAATGCAAGGGATAGGCATAACAGAACCTTAGAGATAGGAAAAGGGGAGGTGTTATAGTAGGTAGGGAAAATGGGCAGACTAGGTGGGTCAAGCGGTCCTTATCTGCCTTCAATTTCTATGTTTCTATGTGTGAAGGGGAAGGATATGATTACAACATGGGTTTGGTGGGAGAGAGCTGCTAGACATCAACGATTGCTGCAGCAGGACTGTGGAGAGTGAGGGGTGCCAGAAGAAACCAGGAACACAGTGGGGATAGGGAGGGGAGCTGCTGGCACCTGCAACTGCTGCATCAGGACCAGGGAGAGGGAGGGGGGAAACACTAGATGTTACGGACTTAGTTCAGTTTTATCCGCTGTTCCTGACTCCAGTTCTGTTGGTGCCCTGACTAAGACACACGTGTTCTGTTTGGCCTGCTGTGTTTATTGCAAGGCCCCCCCTCCCCATTTCCATCCTGGATAAGGCTTCTTTATATGCAGTCTCCTTGATAGGCAGTACAGCAAAGCAAGTCAAGTCACCTGCCTTTAACCCTGATGCACTACCACATCACCCACACAAAAGATAACACTAATCTGCAAATGCATAAAATAGCATGCATGATAACAGCAGGTGTTTAAGTTATTGCTTGACATCTAAACAACTGATTTTCTTGTTTCTGATTTTTATATTAAAGTAGGAGTAACAAGCTTGGGCAATGCAGAGGCAGCAGCGAAGGTGCTTTCCCAGATTTGCAGTTTCTGCACCACCATAAATTCATACAAGTAAACTCATCAGAAGGACTATTCTACCTTATTTATTTTGTTGGTGAGTCTAAGATAGGCTAGTCTATCCACTACCTCTGTCTTAACAAAGCATATGCCACTGGGCTTGCCTGTGTCACTGCTTCATATGTATATTGGTCCTTGGTTTGGAGAGGGAGAGCTCTTCCCCTCTCCCCTTACACTAAGCACCATTTTTTAAAATACCTTTTTTCCCCAGCTTTCCAACATCCTCTTCTGTGGAATCTGTTCTCATCCAGTGTCCAGCAGGGGGTGCTCACACACTGAATGGTTGTTCATCCACTGGCTGGGGATTGAGCGTGTAGCCTATGTGATGGTCCTCATCCTCCACTGGCTTGACGTACAGTAGCAGTCCTGGGGGCAGCAGCAGTCCCTGGTTTCCCCACATTGCAGCATGCACTGGTCAGAAATTACTGCAAATTATTTTTTACTGCATGCCTTGTTATAGTTGTTATAATATTAGAGCAAATTAAGATGTCATGTAGGGGATTTGTTTATGCAGAATTCATCATATACTGAATGTCAGAAAGAATGACAGGTCTGCAAACACATTATAGTTTTCTTTACAATTTGATCCTGCAACAGAAAGTGTTAGAATGCTTACATTCTCACCTTTTGGTTTGCACGTATACATGTTCTGGTGTGTGTGTGTGTGTGTGTGTGTGTTTAAATCACCATGCACAGTCTAGATAAACAGAATCTATTTAAAAAAAAAAGCTAATCATTTGGTTTTGTTTGGGGTTATTTTCCAGCAGGGGACACTGGGATCAGATTTCCTTTGTGTACCTCATGCCAAGTTAACCATATCGGTATCAGCTAGCTACCACACTGCCAAACAAAGTACAGCTGTGGCCATGGTAGCTGTCTGTGTGGCTCCTTATCTGATTTTATCCAAACACACTATCCCCAGTGGCCAGAAGTGTTTAATTGAATAACAGACTAGTAACAGATACTTGATGTCAGCCAGTATTAACATTTTTTTATGGCAGTTTGTTTTATAGTCGTAGTCTGCTGACACCAGACCAAGAACCCTTGTTGTATTGCAGGATTTTCACTTCATTCATATTATTGAGCATTTTTTTTTTCTTGGAGTTATAATAACTAACAGTACTCTTTTTTTTTTCTCACCTGCAGTAATTCCATCAACATATTTATATGGTTGTAAACATGTAGATTTCACAGATAATTCTGTTGGCTAAAATGTTTGTCCAATGTTACAAAAAACCACCCCCCCGACCAAGCTGCCCCTGCTAAGCAGCAAATGTAATGAAAAGAAAACTCTGCAATCCACCCCCCCCCCCTGTGTGGATACCTTTGATGCATTTGTTGGTACAGGTCTGATTTTCTGAGCAACCTGATATAGCCAAAGATGAAGGCACAGTGCCAGACCTGCGTGTTTGGTGGTGGTGGAGGTGGGGGCAGGGCTCTCATTACCAGAGCAGCAGACATCCCCCTTGCCCCCCCCCCAAACTTTCCTCTTGCTCAGTTAGTTTTTGGCCCCACCCCAGCACTTTATCTCACCTTTTCCACTCTTTCTTTTTCCTCATAGCATTTTCCCTCTCCCCCCTCCCTCCTCCCCAATTTATTTTGTTGGTCAGTGGCTCAGTAGGTAGCACACTCGCCTCTGAGGCCGGGAGATCAGAGGGCTGTGGGTTCAGTTCCCACATCTGGCACTTGGGTTAATATCCCAGTACTGACACTGTAGTGCAGCATGAGAGGGGTGCTGCACATCTGAGGTGCCGTCTTTCGGGTGAGACGTTAAACTGAGGTCCCATCTGCCTGGATTGGTAGCAGTTCAGGTGGATGTTAAAGATCCCATGGCACTTATCGAAAAGAGTAGGGGAATTTCCCAGTGTCCTGGCCAAATTTCCCTCATTCACTACAAATACCACCAACAGCTTAATCTGGTTCAATTTCAGTTGCTTACCATCTGTATCCCCCGGCCCCCGGTCGCCCCTGAAAAAGGGACTTCTAGGCCCAGTGGGCTTACCGGGTCAACAAATAAACATTGCTGTTTTATTCACTTATTTGTTTTGCCACACTACCTGTTTCTCTGTATGCTCTGTTACTACCCTATATTATTACCTGTATTCCTCTAACTACAATGTATATCTGCTTATATTATGCACTCTGTATACCTCTTTACTCTGTTCTACTGTATTTGCATTGTATATCTACTCAAATAATACTTTGTATACCTGTTTAAACCGATGTACTGTAACCTCCCAAGTCCCTTTTTCCCCAGGTTGCACCTGGAAACGAACCTTGGCTCAGTGTGCCTCTCCTGGTTAACAATTTTAAATAAATAAAATAGCTGGGTAGCCCATACAGTATTTACCGTGCATTTGTCACAGAATATGACAGAAGGCTAGAAGTCCCTTCTAGTCAGAACTGTGGAAGGTAGCAAAGTCTGTGGACAGGCAATCTCAGTACATTTTAGGAGTAAATACAAAGCAGGATCCTTGGGCCATTTAATTTTTTTTTTTACCTTGGTGAATTATTTTTCCGGGTCAAGTAAAATTAAATAAAAATAAAAAATGGCTACTGTATAAACTGTGGCAAGATTAACTAAATAACCACACACATAAAAATCTGATGGCCTTTTTTATGTCAACCTGATTAAATACTGACCAACATGTCTTCATGTACAGTATGGTATGTATAAGAGTAGAAAAAACTGAAAGAGATACTTCTGTATTGTTACTACAGTTTTCAATATAAACTTTTATGGAAAAAAACTGGGCCAGACTGAATTGGGCCTAGTTCAAGGGGGTAGCTCTGTGAGTGGACTGACCTAATACTCACCTTTTTGGCCATTTGAAAGCATTTTAACTGCTTTTTAATTTTTTTTTTTTGCAACAAAAGTAAGTGTCACATATATTTATTTATTTTAAATTTGTTGACTAGGAAGAGTACACTAAGTCAAGGCTTGTTTCCAGGTGGGACCCCTGTCACGGGGGTTGGGGGAATCTCATTTGGGAGAGATACAAAAACCAAAAAGTACATTAGTGCAGACATAAATGATAAATTAACATGCAAGATCTGGGTGCGAATTGAACATAATAAAGTAGATAAAATTACAATAGGGAGGTGGATACAAGTCCTAACATAATATACAAGATGGAAATAAATTGCCTCTGCTTTTGGTCATGAAATGTTTTCACTTTTAAGACTTCAGTAATATATTGCTCCCCCGCAGACACATTAGAGGGGAAAAACCTCAGCTGAATCAAGTAATGTCCATACACATAATGCTACACTCAAATTAACATAGTTCAAACAGATTCAATTAGAGTAGTGGAGACAAGTGATTGCTTGCCCTATCATTCCTGCACAACAATTTATTCCTTGGGTAGTGCGGGGGACTTGAGTCAGCAGTCAGCCAGCTGACAAATCTGTCAACTTTGCTGGGTGGCTGTCAGTCAAAGCTGGTGCCCGCTGCGTATTGTGGCGCTCCCTGTATTAACACCCTGCTGGGATAATTCTTTTTTATCCTTTTTTTTGCCACCAAGAGGGCCTGCAACCACTCTGCTGTTTTTCATCTTGTTAATTGAGTCATTTATTTTGTTAACTGGTGAAACTTTATCTGGGTTTATTTACGTAATATGCAAGGAAGCATATTAAGTGATATAATAAATATTAATTGCATATAGGGTATGTACAAAAAGTACATTATGCAGTTAGTAAAATATCACAGTGTTTTGTAGCTGGAGTAAGAACTAAGTGCTGCAAGAGGGTTGAAAAAGCTTATGGTTCATTAAGGATCCTATACCTTGCAGTTTTAATTTTCTTTCTTATTTAACTAGCAGCAGGAATGTAAAATCCATGACTGCTGCTTGCTTTAAGAGACGTCTGGTTCTGTATGCAGTAACTATACTGCAAAACTGCTCTCAAAAAGAATCTTTTTTTCTCCCCATTTTTTCTCCCTGTCCCCCACCTTAACAAAGGGGTCACCCTAGCTACACCCTTCCTTTGGCTAGAGGAGGGTGGGTGGGTGAGTGGCAGTTGCCACAGCCTGCAGCAAAGCCTCTCCCTCAGTTTGCCAGTGGAGGGGGCCACAAATGCCACACTGCCCACACCCTCCCTCCCCCTCTAGCTCCTAGCTAGCTCCAGTGAGGGATTTGATGGTTCATACATGAACCCTGCTCTCTCCGGTGGTCATGTAAAAGGATACTGAATAACAGATGTAAACAAACTTTTACTGACATCGCTGGCCAGTGCTTTTTGTGCAGCACTTCCTTGTATCCGGTGGAACCCAATCCTTCTTCCTGTCCCATTCCAATAATCCCTGGTACCCAGTGGCACCTTTCCACTCCCTGTCCCATTCCAAGTGTTTCCCAGTATCCAGAGATACCCTCTCCATCTCACCATCCCATTTGAAATATCCCCCTTTAGACCAATAGCACCCCACTCTCCCTGTCTCATTCAGGATACTCCCTGCTGTTCAGTGGCACCCCTTCCTCTTTCCAGGTAATTCCAGGCACCTCCATTAGACTCCTGACAAGCCTTTTCACCTCACAGAAATATTTTCAGAAGCAGCTATCCCAGTTCGGTTAACTGGATGTGTGCAGGGAACTCCATCCTTAAGACTAGAATTCTACCCATTTTTGTCATCAGCCTCAGACATATAGCTATTGACTATGTCTTGATGAGCCATGAGGAATTAGACAGGGTGTCTGACTGCCAGGTAGGCTCCATTTCTTATGCCAATCATGCCCCTATTACTATTTAGATGAATGTTGGACTTTTTAAGTGAACTGCTAATAGGAGATTTGATACCTTCTATTTAAAGGGCCAGCTGTTTCAGGAATAGGTAAAGGAGCAGATTGAGGAGATCCTCTCCTTTTGTAACACCACAGAAATTAAATTTTCTGTCCTGTGGAACACTATTTTTAAAACATTATTATTAAAATAATTAACTCTAAAAACAAAACATATTCGTGTACAGTATATAGCAATTAATTATAAGGTAATACTGAAGTTCTTGTCTGTTCACTTTGTATCAGCATCAGTAGTTCACTACAAAAGGTTTCACAATTGCTAATTCATATGCAGTTTCCTTCCTAGTACATCACTAGAAATAAGGTCCACAAGAGGTTTGGAATTTGTGAATGGGAAGAAAATTAATGAGCAGGGTAGGAGAGTGTGCTGAGTGTCCATCTTGAGACTGTAGCAAACCTTGCCTATAGTTCTTGGGCCTCTGATCCCAGGGTTTGGCCTGTTTGGGGAGTCACTCACAGAGGGAAGACTCCAGTCTGTATGGCTTTGATAAGGGGGTCCCACATTTTAATGAATTGGCACTGGCCCCATTAGCAGACAACTGAGTGTGCTCCAACTTAAGACACTGTTGCAGGTCATGGGCCCATTGCTGTATAGGTGGTGGATCAGGGGATAGCCAGTTTAGAGCTGTCAACTTTCTAACATTAATGAGTGCAGCCGACCATAAGTGTGTGTCCTCCCTTAATAAGCTGCGCTGCAGATCTTCTGCTATTGACTACATGACAGCTTATGCCGGTCATGTTGCCGTACAACAACTTGCTGTGGACTCTTCACTCTGGTGTGAATTGTCACCCTGCACAGTTAATCTCTGGATCCCCCCATGTAAATATTAGAAAACAAACCTGTCTGGGGACAAATTATGCAGCGTGTCAATTCACGCTGGAGCGAAGAGTCCAGGACGAGGTGTCGCGCAGCAGCATGACTGGCGTGACTTGACGTGTCCCCTCTCCTATTAGTAGCTCTAAGGGGGATTTGGGTAGTGCCCTGTGCAAGACACGGGATATGATACCATGAGCAGCGCTCCAGAACGCAATAATCCTAGGGTACGAAAGCACAATATTTAAAAAGTCTCCATCTTGTGTTAAACATTTTGGGCATAATGCAGACTTGTCTGACTAGATTTTCTGTAGCTTGACCAGTGAAATATATGCTCTGTACATAAAGTTGAGCTGAACCTGATGCAATTTATTGTTTCTAGAGCAGCAGGCTGGGCTGCTGCTGCCCAAGTCTTAGGGGTGATAAGGGTATCCAGGTCTTGCTCCCATCTAAGTCTAATGTCAGAGAGTAAAGTGGCAATCGTTCCCCTTATTGTGTTTAAAATACAGACAGTGGCTTTGAGCATGGTTGAGGTTAAAGTAGTTCTTTTTCAAGGGGAGAAGGATCTGCCCATGTACTAAGGTTATCTAAGGTTAGACCCATCTTCCCCCAATTAACAGATGCAGAAACATGTCTCTGGCATCTAGCCCCCACTCAGTCCTGAGATCTGCAAAACTGAGGAATCTCCCCCATGCAGAGTTGGGAGACATTTTTTAACCCTTTTTTACCCCACTGCAGCAGGCCTTGGTGCAGCGGGGCAGTGTAACCAGATTTGTCTAACGTAGAAATGATAGTGACATGTTGGGACTTCCCTGGAGGGTTAGAAAGATGCTTGTGAGCAGCCTCCCAAACTTCCATAGTGTTGGCTGTAAATGGATTATTTATTGGGGGCACAGTGAGGGATGCCAGTACCAGAGTCAGGCATCCTCTTTGAAGATTACAGCCCAGTTCTTTCTCTTCTAATTCCATCCAGGAAGGAGAAGGATGAGTCTCCCCCACCAGCAAGAACACCAGCTGAAATGCCGAGCAATAATGTTGGAAATGGGACAGGGCTGCTTCCCCTGGGGCGGGGGGGGTTGCAAAATAGTCCTCCGTACTTTCTGTCCTGCGGGTCACTATTAAGGCTGTATTTTAGGGAGTGCTTATTAACTCCACTGCATGATAAACTAAGGAGCATACAGCACACCGGGACTCCCTTGAGGCTACCCTGGTCCTTTTGCAGCATCCACACAAGCAGGGCATCTTAATAGATGTCTCTCAACTCCATTAGGTTAAGAAAGAGCTAGATAACTTGGCCTTAGCTAAACTGAGAATGCACTAAGATATTTAATTTTATCAGAAATATTATGGCAGGGGCTCTTGTGTTGGCAGAAGTCCGGCCCACCACATGTTTTTTCTGCTTTTTGCCCCTATCTTTAAAATATTTCAGCCCAAGACCCAACAGTTAGTAAATGATGCAGGCTCTATCACCGAAGCCTTTTGGGCTCATTACTTGAATTTATACCCTAGCTCCTCTCCCCCCGAACTGGCACTTCTTGACTAATATTTAAATTATCTTTCTCTCCGTATAGTTAAGTATGAGGATGCCACTTCTTTCTCTTGGTCCCTGTAACTTCTGTAGAACTGCAGGAAGCTTTAGCTCATTTTAAGGCAGATAAATGCCCCTGGCCTGAAGGATACCCCACTGAATTTTGTAAGACCTTTTATGCCTGTCTGTCACTGACCCTTCTTCTTACCTTTAACTTGGCCTTACAGTGCTTTCCACCTCTGGACTCCTGGAGATAGGCTACAGTCTCAGTCATTCTTCAGCCCAGAAAATCCCATGATCTCTGTGAATCCTACTGTCCTTTATTAGTTGTAAATACAGATTATAAAATATTTGTCTCGATCCATACCAATCGTCTGGACTGCCTTTGTCCCCAGATCATACACCTGGATTAAACCAGCTTTGTATGGGTCTGACCGACAATGGACAGTGTCTGATGCATTTCATCCCTTTTGCATAAGGCTGCAGTGGCTCAGAACCTGTTGGTAACCGCTAGTTTGGATGGAGAGAAAGTATTTGACCATGTTTCCTGGACCTTTTTCTTGCTATACACTTGGCTGATTTGACCCTCCTTCCAGGTTTTTGTGACCTTATTTTAGCTTCTGTTCCTGCTCCATTGTACATGTGTGAGAAAATGGGCATTGGTCTCCCTTGTTTGAACTGCAAAAACACACCAGTCAGGGGTGTCCCTTTTGCCCTCTATTACTTGTCATTTATATTGAACCATTGGTGCAGTCTATTCACCAGAGTTCAGAAATACAGGGACTGGATTTTGCTGGAGCTGAAGGAGAGCAACACCACATAGCTGTATATATGGACAATGTTCTGTATGTTCCCAGACCAGAGGAGGATTTTCTCCAGTTCTGGGAGAAGCTTTGAATACTTGGTGACCTCTCAGGCTAAGCAAAAGGAGACTGAAGTTTTTCCATCTCCATTTCTCTCAGCAGAGACTTTATGTAATATGTTTCCAATATGTTGGAATTTGAAGGTATTGCAATATTGGGTATTGAAACTAATAAACTTGATCACAAGTTTGTTTGATGTTAATTTTGCCTTATTGTTTACCCAAATACAGGCGGAACTTGATTGCTGAGCTCTTCTTCTCTTGACTTTAAAGATAAAGGGTTGCTGTAATTAGAATGGTGATATAACGCACATTTCTGTATTTTTCAATCATTATGGCTCCCTGTCTGGCTAAAGCATGGGCAAGATGGAATAAAATGCTCTCTCATTTTTTGTGGCAGGCAAACCCCCCCTAAGAATAAAATATTATTTCCTGTGAAGGCCAAAGGAGGCAGGAAGCCTAGCTCTTCATTATCGTAAAACCTATTATGAAGCTGCTCACCTTAAACCAGTTTTTAGGTGACTGGAAAATTCTCCTCAACTGCACTGGACCAGCTTGGAGTGAGATGAGCTTGGTCCTGGTTCCCCCAAAACCAAGCTGTTGGACTCTGGCAGGTCATTTTCAGGCTGCAGTGTTGCCTCCCCTAAGTTGCATGTGTTCTCCGTATTTGGAGAAAGGTAATACTTTATTTTGACTTGAGGGCATGCCTTTCCTAGTTCTAACCATTTGTCTTTTATATGTGCTTTATCACAGCTAGTGTTGGCTTGGGCTATAGGCATTAGGGCCGTGTAGATCTAGGCTTCTCACAACAGTTTGTGATGGTGGTGGGGTCCCTTGTGGAATTCAGCAAACATTTTCTCCTCCTCCCTCTGACACATTTCGTTATTTTTAAGCCAGGGCATATGTTATGGACCTCGTCCATAGGGTAACATTAGACCAGCATATTTAACCCATTTTTTGGCCTCCTTAGGGTTGTCATATTGGGTTTCCCGCAGTAACATATAATTTCCAGTCTCTATAAAATCCTCCAAAGGAAAACACTGATATCCCTTTGAAGGTCTTTTACCTATGGTGTAAAGAATTAGGCTTGTTTATACTTCCAGAACAATGTTGAAAGATCTGTAATAATACATATAGACTCACCTCATCATACCTTTGAAGGGAATTTGGGTGGAAATGATTGTTGCATTTCTTCTTGACTCCTGTTCAGCAGGTGCAAAGAAGGATGACTCCTTCTGTGGCATACTAGGATGGTGTGAGGAGGAGAGGTCCATACACACCCATGTTTTGGACTCACTCTGTATTACAACACTTCTTTCAGAGCTCCTCTACATATCAGGCAGTAAACTCCAAACTTACCCTGACTTATATAGATAGACATATCCTCACCCCTGAAGCTTGTATTGCCATTGCTAAAGGTATTCTTCTCCCTAGTTTCAATGATGGTATCCTCTGTTTTGCCAACTCCACCAATACATGTAATGGCAACGTGGGAATTTTCCTGTATCTGCTGTATTGCTTCAACCTCTAACTGCCTAACACACCATTAAAACCTCTACACAACATTTGGCAAGTTCTCTTCATTGGGAGATGTTCATTTGCATGGTGGGTGTTTTGCCAGCAGGTCCTCCTAGCATATTCCCACCATGACTATTACCTTAGATCCAATGATAAGTTCCTACTAATTGTCCCTAAGGTCAACACTGAAATGAGTGATCATGCCTTTTCCATCTTTGCTCCTCAGTTTTGAATTGCCCTTCCTTCTTCTATCCATAGCACCTTTTCACCTTCCCCTCTTTAGATGTACACTGTAAAAGCACTTTTAGTCCTCCTCTGTATACAGTAGCTGCACTTGACTGACTACTTAGACTTCACTATTGCCAGCATTGTATATGCTCTGTTTGACTACTTTGTGCTCCTCATTGCCATAACTACTTATACACTGTGGCCAAGATATTCAAAGGGGTTGCGCCATGTGCAACCCTCCAATGTGCCCTGGTGCGATATTCAAAGGGGCAGGTTGCGCAGCGCAACCCCCGATGTGCTGGGGTGCATTGGTAATGTATGTGGTGCAGATGCAGGGGGCATGCCCATGCATATCCAGCACATCCCGATATTCAGCCTGGGATGTGCGGCGCATATGCTGGCTCAACCCCTACATGTGCCGCAAACTGGTGCTCAAATTTGAGCCGAAAAAAACAGCCTCAAACTCTGGTCATCCACAGGTGGGCAGCTGTATTGCAAAGCGCAACACAACAGTCGCCAGCTGTGGGTGGCCACCCACCCAGCAAGAACACCGTCCGCAAGCACCCTGACCCTCCCTGGTAGTCTAGTGGCTCCCCTGCCCCATACACCCGATTGTGGGCATCTGTAAATGTTAAAGAACTACCTGGTGATCCAGAGGTCCACTCTCCGTATGCCAGATCGTGGGCTGTTATACAAAGAAAGAGTTACTTGGTGGTCTAGTGGTACCTCCCTGTACGCCCAATTGTGGGCTGTTGTAAAAGGAAAGACTTACCTAGTGGTCCAGTGGTACCCCCCTCCCCACACACCCACAGAGGGCCCCCAGCCACCCAGCACTCCCCCATCATCAGCAGGTGGCAGCACTCCACCTGCATACTGCCCAGCCACCCATCAAATGACAGCATACAGTATGATCGGTATGCCTATTGGTCCACAGTGTGTGCATTCACATATCTGGTCCTGTGTAGTATAGTATGGTCTGCAAGCCCATTGGTCCACACTGTGGACCAATAGGCATACAGATCATACTGTACGCCTGTCATTGGGCAGGCGGCTGGGTGGCGCGGAGGGTGTTGCTGCCCGCTGACGTGGGGTGCTGGCTGGCTGGGGCCCTCGGTGGTGGGGAGGGGCACCACAGGACCACCAGGTATGTCTTTCATTTTACAATAACCCACGATCGGGCGTATGGGAGGGGGACCACTAAACTGCCAGGTAACTCTTTCTTTGTACAACAGCCCACGATCGGACATACAAGGGGTTACTGCTAGACCACCAGGTAAATCTGACTTATTACAGCAGCCCGCGATCAGGCATATGGGGGGGTGTACTGATAGACCACCAGGTAAATCTGTCTTTTTACAGCAACCTGTGATAGGGCATACGGGGGGGGGGTACCGCTAGACCATCAGGTAGTTCCGTAACGTTTACAGATACCCACGATCAGGTGTACGGGAGGGGGTCTGCAATAGCCCACCATGGAGCCAACCCCCGATGTCAGAGGCTTGGCAGGGTGCCAGGTGCAATTCGCCAGGACACCCAGTGCATCGCATGCAAATGGGGCCATAATGACATGCAAATGGCCCCATTTGCACCTTGCACATATTATGGCCTCATTTGCATGCCCCCAGCTGAATATTGCAGGTGATGTGCCTAGCGCAACTGCACTTGTGCTGGTGCATCCCTGTGCTCCCTGTCTGCAGCTTGCGCTGGTGAAGAGCCATGACACATCACCGTTGAATATTGCCACTGCCAGGCGCAGTCTGAATATCCGGCCCTGTATATATACATTGAATGAGCTTTTTTTTTTTCTTATCTATTTCTGCTTCTTGCAACTGGCCCCCTTTCACTGGCCCCCCAGCCCTGTCACCCTGGCATGCACTGGACTCACCTCCGGATCTTCTTAGCGAGGTGCCAACTAGCTGGGTGTGGTGCCCATGAGGGGCCAGCATCATCTCACCGGTCGAGATGTTTTTTTTCCTTGCTTTCTCCTGGTTTCTCCCCGAGTGTGGTGCGGAGGTGTGCAATGATGCCAGTAGCTGACCCGTGCATGCTTCCGCACGTGGCACACCGGGTGTCTGCCCCACATCCTCCCCTACGTCTGGGTCCATTGTGCCATGCCCCAGCCACTGGTAGAAGACAGGCAAGCAGTGGACTCCGTCCCCACTCCTCCCTGGGAGAGGAGAGCTCTCCTCTGGATGCTCGATCCTCTCCCTCCCTGGCTGACCCCTGGTGGCCTGCTTGCACCACAAACACGGGTCGCCGGTGTGGCAGGAGCTAAGGCACGGATGCCTCAGCCCTCCACGCCACTGGGCCGGCTACATTGAGTGAGCTTTTTACTTTGGCCTGTTGTATCATTTGAGTGCTGCAATTGTACCTTTTTTTTTAAAACTTTGTATTTTTTGATTTTCTGTATAATATTCCATTGTGCAGTTACGGTACTCATGCAGGGTTAGAAACATTTCCAGACAGCCTATATGGCTTCTTATCACAATAATATGGAGTACATTTCTGACATTCGCCTTGTAATCTGGTACAAGAGGAGGAGGGGGGATCCAACAGAGTTCATAATATCGAGTCCAACAGTCTCTAAGTATTGCTAGCCTCTTCAAAGGCAGTAGATGTATCCTTTAAGGGAGAATATAACATAGGGAGAACAACACAATCTATAGATTGCTATTTAAACCTGTTAATTAGGAAGAAAACCAACATATATTTTGGACTCCCTTAACAATCCTCCTTCCTCCCTACTAGGCCAACTCTCAAAAGATTTACTTAAGTTCAGCTTACAGTACACAAACTTAGAAATGCCATTATACAATCCAACACCAGGACTTAAAACTGGCTCCAACAGGGAGCACTGTAAATTTTGGAAGTTTAGTTGCAGACCTTAGCAGGCTAGATAATCGCAGCACTTAGTGCTGAGGAGGAAAACATCGATAAGGAGCTAACAAAATGGCGGATTTCCCACGCGCACTGTAACTCGTGAGCTCCAACAATAAATTCAACATTTAAAGGAGAACGGCCTTGAATCTGCAAGCCTGTGTTTTCTGTAGATGCTGTATTTCTAATACTGGTTCACATTATGTTTTTGTTCTATCTGTACTGGCCTTTTAGTAGACTTACTGGGTGTTTCTGCTTTACACTCTGGTGGGCAGTACCATTTTAGAACTGTATGATGTACATTATGTCCTTGTTACGGAACTTGCTGTGTTTTCACAATGCATTCATGTTCTGCTCTGGAACTCTGTACCCTGAAAGGGACATAAATGGCACTTACCAGCAGAGTGTGCAACAGAAACAGCCACTGTGTTTGTTAGAAGGCCAGTAAAGATGGAACACTATCAGAAATGGATCAGATATATGAAAAAGCATCTACTGGGAAAACATGACTTACTGATTCTTCGCAGTTCTCCTTTAAGGTAATTCTGAAGCCTCTTATAATTCCCCCCAGTATCCATAAATGTTATGCAGTAAAATGTGTGTCTCCCACTCTTCTAAGGAGACTAACAAAAAGAACCCAGAACGCACTGCAAATTACTTCCAGTCTGCTTTCTTTGGCAGCCCGTTACTCACAGTTCAGTCCACAGAATCAGAGGCCGAGTGGGTTGGTTCAGGAACTTCTCTGTGGCTCATAAACTCTGTCTCTACTTTCTTGATCCAGCAACCTGCATCCTGGGGGTGACTGAATTGCCAAGTTTTACCCCTGTAGATCACTCTTAAGTCAAGCCAGCAGCAAAAAAGAGCGTATAATCCCCAGCGCCCTCCATCGCTACTGTACCACATCAAAAGCTTTCCTGTGTGCCTGAGTCTGAAAGGACAAGTCCGGGAAAAGTTTAATGTCCAAACCATTTATTTCCAGGGGGTAGGTGGCACACACTGCTAAGATCACTGCATCCCTGATCTCCGAGCCAGCAGTTTTTAAGAAGATGGTGCGTGGTTGATTCGGTGTTGATGAACGGACCCTTGGGCTTACACGATAGACTTTAGTGAATGAAAGCCAGTTAAAATCTTCTGGTAAGGTTAGTTTCTCTCTGAGCCAGGTCATCAGAAATTGCAGCAGTGTGGTCCCCTCCATGCCCTCAGGAACTCCAATCACACTAATGTTTCTCGAGTGGATTTCATTTTTCATTATTTCCTTCCGTCTGCGGAGTTGACCATTTTCTTTAGTTAGAGTGGCTACTGTTGTTAAGGTAGAAATGGAGTGTTTTTAGCCTTAGCAACGGTCCCCATTAACTTTTGAATGACAGGGTCGTGGGTCTCCAACTCTGGAGAGTTTTCTCAATTTTGGAATCCATCGCCCTCTTGGATTCAAGCATTGCATTCCAGGGCAGTTCCGACACACCTTGAGCACCATTGCTACTGCCACTTTCTGGTCCTGGGGCCTTGCTAGAGCTCAACTGTTGGTGATCTTTTGCTGGCCTCTGTGCTTGCACTTTCTGCTGACCCACGCTTTAAACTTAGATCGTTCTGCTCCTGGGGGTCTTTCTGTTTTGAATCCTGGTGTTAGATCCAAGTATTTTTTGTTTTATTTAGCACCATGAGATGAAGAGGTGTGTAGAAGTGCGACTGTCCTGGAAGATGGCTCTCTAGTGCCCCATAATTGTACCTTTCTAACATTGTTTTTATATCTGGATGTATTGTATTTTGCTTTCTCCTCTCTGTAATGTTTTTTTTCTCCCAGCTTCCTGGGTTGTACCTGAAAATAGGTGTTTATTTGTCTAGTGTACTTACCTGGTCAGCAAAAACAAAATAAAGTCCCTAAAGGAGGATTCCGTAGGAAATATAAAAAATTGTACTGACAGATCCAACCTACAGTACCTGCTTGGAGGGCTGTGGGCATGCAGAAACATGACTGGCAGGTTTCTGGGGATGTCTCTTAAGGGCCAAGGAGGACTTAAGTGCCAGGCTATCAGGTGCTACTGCTGCCCCCTAGGTCACATAATGCTGCTGCTCACCACACACTCTTTATGGTGCTGATTCTGGACTGTGAATTGCGCAGAAGTGTGTCCACACCCCTGTGTCCAACCGCTGATCCAGTCTTGCACAAAGACACATGGGCAGATCAGAATCAGGTTTTGAGGAGACACACATCCAGTTTTGTGGATGCCACAGAGCGCCCCACATGTGCAAAAGGAGCACTCCATTGCCGTGCAAGTCCCTCCTCACCTCTAGCTGATTTTCTGTTTTTTGGATCATTCCCTAAGTATTACTAAGCTTCAGCCTTTCTTTAACTCTCCTATGGTGGAGCTGTCTGAAATACTGAGATTTTATCTTTCCTTCACCCCAGTTCTTTTTATTTTATCTTCTACTTGCAACTGAGGAATAAAACCATCACATTTATTTGCCAGTCATTCTATTAGCGGCAACTGCCAAGAAAGGCATAACGAGAAACGGTTCCCTTAATTAGGAACAGATGTAATTCTTGGGTCACATACCTAATGCCACACTGCCTGGATGTCACCCCATGATCAGCATACATGATGGTCCTTAGGGGGGCTGCCAGTTGGGTGCCCACCCATGGGCTTATCTTCCTGTCTCCTTCCTTCTTTTTTTGCCCCTTCCCATGCACCTGGTGCCTCACTCCTTTGGGCTCCACAGGGGTCCCTTTCTGCCTGCCAGATTTGACTTTCCCTGAGTTATCCCTGCTCCAGGTTCCCCTCAGTGCCTCTGCCTCCTTCACTTCCAGCCTATCCATGCTGGAGGCTGGCTGATGCCACTGGAGAGAAAGTGCCTGTGATGTCACTGAGGATGGTCAGTGGGTTGGGGATGATGTGCTGAGGGATCTGGTGGTGTGGGAGAGCCTGGAGAGCGGTCATCCTGCACGTTACTAGTGAGCATTTTCTGTGCACTCCCTCCCTCCACCCACCTCCCACATGGGCATAGAAGTTGTGACATTCTCGGGGGGGGAGTCTGTGGTCACCCATGCTGCCAAATGTGACTCTGCCTTGCCACCACCAGGAGCTGTATGCCAAACCCTACCTCCTGAGAGGAAAGCATCTGTGCATCTGCTCCTAATCCTCCATGTTGGTCTCAGCTCCTGTCATCCCAGATGCAGGGCATAAAACTAGGTCACTGTCATGCCGGGTGGGCACTTCACTGCTCAGCATCACAAAGCTGGTTTAGTCTACGTTAATGATTGCCTTGGAGTAGTATAATGACTTTAACAACACCTATGGTGAGTTTGTTGAATGTGTTTCTATATCTTACTTCGAGGATATCTCTTGCAGCAGGCCATCACCGGTAGGAATATAGCCGCCAGGCACTAGGACCACATGGAAACTTTCTAGCTAGCAGTCTACCTGAGGGGGCTGCTCACCTCCGACATCAGCCTCTGATGTCACCCAATCCTATAAAGGCCCCCATACCCTCCTCAGTTTTGTTCTCGCTGTTGACCAATGCACGTCAGACCACTGGAACCACTGCAGCTACAGTTGACTGCCATTTCCCCGCATTTTTTCATACTTTATTATTTTTCAAATTTAATACAGTTTTAACATTGAAATTTTGGTGTTCTCATCTGATGGTTTATGTTTTCTAAACCTTCTTCGTCTGACCACTCCATGAAGTGTGCCTGCTGAAAACAGATACCAGACAAGGATGGCCATTCTGCCTATGTCTTGTGCAGAGGCCCAGACCACGACGTCCAAGCCGGTGAAGTCTGCCAGGGATTCAACCCAGCCACGAAGAGATGTCACCAGAAGATCTTGGAGAGCCACCTTCTTAAGCAGAAGGTTGCCTCAATGGAACGGGAGGTGCAAGCCAGGAGCTCCTTCATTTCCCCAGCTCAGTCCTTGGGGTCTTCATCTTCAAAACCCCAGGAAAAGGCTAGCGGGGGAAACACAAGCATCAGGATAAGATTGGGACCATCCCTGGTCTGCCTTCCACTCGTGGTCTCCCCACAAGAAGTCTAAGACCGTGAAATGATCTTCCTCCCTCTAGGGGTCGACCTCCTCGCCCCACATGCCCTAACTTCTACAGGCCTTCCGGCAGCCCAACCGCCTTCCTGGGTTACCCTCTCGGCAGTGGCTTCTTGGGTCATGGTACTTCATATCCTACTCCCCAGCACCTACTGTTCTGGCCCTTATTCACTGCAGGCACACAGGTGGCTCGGCTGGAGTTTCTTTGGCTGGTGCAGGTGTGGCAGACACCAGGCTCCTCACTGCCGCTCCCCTGACACTTGTGCACCTGGCATTGGTCTCATCCTCTGGGACCTCTGATGGTTCTGCGCCTCCCTTTCAGGAGCAGATGCTGTAGGACATGGATGTCTCCTCGGGCCCGGTCTCTCCTCAGCCTTCACTGGGGGGGGGGTCGCCCTCCACAGCCGGCACCCATTTCTCCATAGCCAGTGCTGATGGATCCCCTTCTGGTATCACCTCAGCCAATGACCGCAAGGCCTGCACCCATTCTCCCTCCACCGCAGTCCACGGGACCCATGCTGGCCTTGCCTGTTCCACCCGCCGGCCCTATGCCTGGCCTTCCCCAGCCAACACCTGCTGGGCCCATGCTGGCACCTCCTCATCTGGTGCCCATTGGGCCTGCACCTGTCTTGCTGCAACCTGCACCACTGGGACCGGCACCTGTCCTACCTCAACCTGCGCCCATAGGGCTTCAACCGGGGTACCCTCTGCCGACACCTGCCTACCCCTACTCCGCATCTGCTGGATCTGCGCTGGGTTACCCATACCCAATGCCCCTGGGACCAGCGCTGATTTACAATTACCCCATGCCTGTGGGACTGGTGCCTGTCCCCCTTTGATTACCATGGTCTGCTCTTGACCTTCTAGTCTCTTATTCAGATGCAGGTCCCTTCCCCTCGAGGACCAGTCCCTGCCACCCCTCAAGGGCTTTCTTTGAAGCCCTTTTCCTGGCCCCTGTTTGACCAGGTTCCCCACAACCCCAGGGGCAGGCCTGACTTGGACCGTCAGCCCAATGCTAGTGCGGATGATGACGCAAATGATACAGATGAGAGTGAAAGCAGTGAGTCTTCCTCTAGGTGTGGAATCCTCATAAAGGGAGGGGACTCCAAGTAAAATCCCCAAATCCCCCCTGTATGCTTCTACTTTCATGGTCATCATGCAGCACATTCAAGCCATTATGGGGGTGGGAGACAGAAGAGCAGGAGCCCGAGTGGTGTTGGTTGGTGCTTTACTTATGACAGCTCGACATTACTCCTTTGGTGGTTCCTCTAGTTATAGAATCCTGGGAGGATGCTACCTGGGCTGCCTGGAATTGCCCCAGTATGGTCTTGGTGGTGTCCAAAAAGGCCGACAGGCTTTACCATGCACCGGCTGACAAAACGTACTTTGGAGAACAGGCCAAGGCTGATTCGGTCATCATTAATGCGGTGGACTACCCAACAAGGAGACCAAAACACCTCAGCTCCCTCCCACCTGACAGAGAGTCTTGACGACTGAACCAGATGGGCAAGCGTGCTTTGGCCTCTGCCACCCTGGCCATTCAGTTATTTGGTTCACATGGTATGGTATCAAAATCTCCTCTGGGACCAGGCTCGGGATGTAGTCCTGGCCATATCTGATGTCCCTTCTAAGTAGCAGGCCCTCCAGGCCCTCAGGACAGGCTTGGACATCAGTACCATGTCCTATGGGCTACCTATGATGCGGTAGATGCCTCTGGATGAGCAGCAGCCATCGGCATTTGTATGCAACATCACTCCTGGCTAAGGGTCTTGTGGTTTGCCTAGGACATCCAGTGTAATATAATGGACACCTCTTGCAGAGGTTTTAAACTTTTCAGGGGAGATGTTCAAGATATCATTTCAGACCTCCAGGCCTCTGGACAGGCTCTCAAATCCATCCACACCATGTATTATAACCAGCCAATGTCGGGGCAGCATGTTCATTTTCGTCACTCCTCCCTCAAGCAGACCTGAGCCCCTTCCAAAACCCTGGGCAAACACAAAGCGACAGCGGTCCTCCCCATTCCCTCTCCTACCATCACCCATAGTGCACGAGGGGCAGCAGCTGCCC
The DNA here is from genome assembly GCA_016271365.2 of Neoceratodus forsteri. Lineage (NCBI taxonomy): Eukaryota > Metazoa > Chordata > Ceratodontiformes > Ceratodontidae > Neoceratodus > Neoceratodus forsteri. The sequence goes on along the minus strand of CM028134.1, from coordinate 541,672,165 downwards.
AACCAGTGGCGGCCCCCAACTCCATGCCAGAACCCCCCCCTCCAGTCGTAGATCAGGAGGCAGTTGTAGGGTGGTTGCTTCTCCCTTCATCTGGACAGGTGGTGGGAGAGCAGTATAGACAACTGGGTATTGTGGCTCATAGAGCATGGCCACACTTTGGAATTTCTAGAGTGGCCTCCAGAAAAGACTCCAGGACAGTTCTTGTACCTTCCTGGCCACATCCCACTCATCTGGGAGGAAATTCAGGCCTTACTTCAAAAAAAGGCCATGGAGCCAGTTCCGCTTTCTCAGCAGGGCAGGCGGTTCTACTCCCACTTCTTTCTGGTCCTCAAGCGCACTGGAGACCTTCGCCCCATCTTGGACTTAAGCAAGCGGAACCTGTTTATAGAGTACAAATGGTTCAGGATGATCACCTTCAGGGTTTGCTGCCCCTGCTACACCAGGAGGACTGGATCTGCTCTCTAGATATGCAGGATGCCTACCTGCATATCAAGGTTTTTGTCTCCCACTGGCACTTCCTCCATTTCCACTTCCAGGGAGCTCATTACCAGTTCAGAGCTCTGCCTGCTTGTCCTCAGCCTCCTGGGTCTTCAACAAATGTCTGGTGGTGGAGGCAGGTGCCTTGAAATGACAGGGGTTCTACATGTTCCCCTACCTGGATGATTGGCTACTAGCTGCTCCATCCAGGGACCGTCTCCTTCAAACCCTGGCTCATACCTGAAGCCCATTCCAGGCTTTGGGCATCACTATAAACATGCCAAAATCTTTTCTTACCACCTGCCAGTACTTCCAGTACATAGGTGCAGTGCTGGACACGGCTCAGGAGATGGCCCTCTTCCATACAGACAGGGCAGAGCGTCTAATGGACCAGGCCTGTCAGTTTTACTCCAGTCGTTATGTCCCCACAAGTGTTTTTCTGTGGCTTCTGGGCCTCATGGCCGCAGCAATTGCCATGGTTCCTGTAGCCAGGCTGCACATGAAAATCCCTCAGTGGACATAGTGGGTCCAGTGGGACCAATGCAGGGACACCCTGGGTCAACTTGTGATGGTCTCAGATCCAGTCAAGAGGGTACTGTAGTGGTGGCTGGAGCCCAGCAACCTGCTTCGAGGGGTCCCCTTTTGTATTCACCCCTCCAGCAGGTCCTTACAGCAGACACCTCAGATCTCAGCTGGGGTGCTCACCTGGGAGTCCACCAAACTTAAGGGAAGTGGACCATGGTAGAGAGGGAAACTCCATATCAATGTCCTGGAAATGCGAGTAGTCCTGTATACCCTACAGGCCTTCCAGGCTCAGCTCTTCCTGGGTCTGCTCTTGATTCAGACAGACAACATGTGTGTAGTTTATTACATAAACAAGCAAGGGGGGACTCATTTCTACCCCATGTGCAGGGAAACGATGAGAGTCTGATACTGGGCCATAGAGCACAGCCTGGAGCTCTCGGCCATCCATATTCCCAGCGACCAAAACATCCTGGCGGAGAGCCTAAACTGGTCTTGGTCCAGGGCCCATGAGTGGGAACTTCTGACTTCAGTGGTAGAACATCTATTCAACCGATGGGGTCAGCCCAAGTTGGACCTTTTTGCATCCCCACACAGTGCAGAACTGCCACTTTTCTGCTCGCTAGATCCAGGGCCTGGTGTTTTCTAGTGCAATGCATTGTCCCTTTCCTGGACAAGTTCTGATCAAGCTCCAGATGAACAGGGCTACAATGATCCTCATAGCCCCCTTCTGGCCTCATCAGATCTGGCTCCCATTGCTGCAGCGACTTGCAGTAGAACCTCCAGTGCTTCTACCCCTGTGCACAGGCTTGCACTCCCAGGAGCAGGGCACTGTGCTCCATCTGGACATCAGATCTTTCCATCTCCATGCATGGCTCCTGAGGACATAGCCATCACCAGATCTGGGGTGTCTCCTAGAGTGGTGGATGTCCTGGTGGCAGCCAGGAAGCCCTACACCAGGGCCACTTACTCTATGAAATGGAAGTGCTTTGATCTGTGGGCTTCATCGCACCATTTAGGTCCCTTCACCTGTCCAGTGGATCAGATACTGGAGTACCTTCTCTCCCCTTCAGACTCGGGTTTACGGTACTCCTCTATTATGGTACATCTTTCTGCTATCTTTGCATACTGTGTACCTGTAGATGGTCATTCGGTGGCTCAACTTGGTGTGTCTCACACATACTTGTGGAGCATTCTGCATTTCAAGCCTCCGATTTGTGATCCGGACCCAGCTTGGGACCTCAATTTCGTGTTGGAAAGGTTTATGCTGCCTCCCTTTGAATTGGCTGCATCTTGCGAGCTGCACTTTCTGTTGTGGAAAGTGTTATTTTTAGTTGCCATTTTTTCAGCTTAAATTATTTCCGAGCTTTGGCCCCTCAACTGTAAGGAGCCTTACTTAATTTTTCACAAAGACAGGGTGTCTTTGCATACCAATCCTAAGTTTCTTCCTAAGGTGGTGTCGGAGTTAACTTTGAATCAGTCAGTCCACCTGCCTATTTATTATCCAGAGCATTCCAATCAAGGGGAGGCATTGCTCCATGCATTGTCTTTTGTTGTCGGAAGTACAGCAAGGAACTTCCAGGAGGGGTTAAGGGCCATTCCACTAGGGGCATGGCCACTTAGGTCGCTTGTTTCAGAAATGTGTCAGTACTGACATTTGCTCTGCTGCTACCTGGAGCTCAGTCCACACCTTCATCAAATATAACAGTCTGGACATTGCCTCTTGGCATTGAACCAGCTTCAGCCTAGCCATTCTTCAAGGCCTCCTTTCATAGGCCATCATTTTTTGCCCACAGCCCAAATTGTCCATCAGTAGTTACCAGTACTGCTTGGGACTCTGTCCTACCCGTGATGGCCTGCTGCAAGAGATATCCTCAAAGTAAGGTAGTACAGTTATGTAAGAACTTACTGTAACAGTAGATCTTTAAGAGGATCTCCTGCAGCAGGCCCTGCTTTTCTCCTTCTTCCCCCTTACCCTGTCTCTCCTCTTCCATAGGGGTGAGCCTTCTACATTTCATTTTCTGTGCTTTTGGGATACCTTGAAATCCTTCTGGGTTTCCTCTTACGACATCTTACGTTTGGTCTCTGGCGGGAGAACTGAGGAGAGTATGGGGACCACCTGCCTTTATAGAACTGGCTGATGTCAGAGGCTGATGTCAGAGGTGGGTGGCCCCCTTTGGTAGACTGTTAGCTAGAAAGTTTGCATGTGGCCCTGTTGTCTGGTGGCTATAGTCCTACCAGTGATGGCCTGCTGCAAGTGATCCTCTTGAAGATCTACTGTTAACGGTAAGTTCTCACTTAACTGTACTTTGGTCTTTTTGCATCTGTAAAACCTGTTGTATGTGTGTCATGCATCTGTATTGAACATACTGTATGTGTGTCTAACACTGAAAAATGAACAATAAATGAACAAATAAAAAAAAAATAGGATGGTCCTGGGCAGAGGTAGGGTGGGAAACAGTCCAAAGGAAATCAAAATCAAGTGTCATAAAAAATGCTATAAGGCTACTGAAAACACTGCAATTTACTGTTTTCTTTCTCCAAAATACTGTACTTTGCAGCATGTGGCTAAACCTTTTTATCTTAGTATTCATGCAGGGAGCAATAGGGGTGGCAAGCATGATCAGTAGATAAAAAAGTCTTAAATAAAGAGAAAATAAAGAGATACAGTCAATTTAAACACTCCTTATGGATACATACATGCACTGACGCAGAAGTTAAGCTGTGAAAATCTGTCCCTGTTGGCTACAGCAAGTTAACTTTGGTTCCAATTAGAACCAGTTTTAAATTTGACCCCAAAAGATTCTAAATGTTTCTTGTTTTTTCTCTCTCAGCTTTGTCTGGTTCTAATTAGAACCAGTTTTAAATCTGAACCCCAAAATATTCTAAAGGTTGCGTGTTTCTTCTCTTTTTTAACCTAATATTTTGATCACATTTACAAATAGATTATATGCTTATTTAATGTACATTATTAAGTCTCCTTTTCAACTAATCAAACTGCTTTTTAAGGGGATGGTTTTTTGGGTTCCAAATTGCTGAACAGACCATTTTCTGGAGTTTTTATTTTTGTTTTCTGTAACCAGTTTGGCCCATTCCTACAGTAGAAAGATGGCCAGGAACCTTGTTGGGCCAACACCCTGCCCCCCCAACCCCATGAACACACTCATACGCAGAACATTTGCCGTTGTGGTTTCCTGTATGAAGTGTGGTGCTTTTTAAGCAGCTGGGACTTTTCATGACATTTATGTTCGCTTTTTTGTGCTGTGCAGAAAGAAAAATGTGATCCGTCGCAGCAAGGTTCTTGTTATTGAGAGCAAAACATAAATAAAATCAAGTGCACAGTGGTGAAATCTTATTGCTGTTTTGCTGAGGAATACAAATGATAAGATAACAGCATTCATTTATATTTTGTCAGCACAGGATTTTGTATATATTAGGAAATCTGGGTAAATATTCATGTCTTCATTGCGGTATTGGCTAATACTTAGAGGGCTTCAGTGTTGCAGTTTGAGTTTGATCTGATACATTTTCGGGAACAATAAGACAACCCTTAATATTAGAAACATAGAATTTGTCAGTGGAAAAGGACCACTTTGCCCTCCCAGTCTGCCCAGATAGTCCCTGCCTTATCTGTCTCCACAGACAATAACTGGTCTCCAGAAACCAACCCTCACTCCCTCCCTCCTCCCTGCCTGCTTTCTAATACACCCCTATGTCTATCACATGCATGCTTGAAGTCCCCCACTGTTTGTGCCCCCCACCACTTGTGCTGATAGTCTGTTCCAAGTGTCTACCACCATTTCAGTGAAGAAATATTTCCTCACATCTCTCTTAAACTCCACTCCAGCTTCTTCGCATGCCCGCTGGTTCTGGTGTTCTTTCTGTTTAGAAAAAGACTCCCCTCCTGTATCCTGTTTCCCCCATCCCCTCTCCCTCTTCTCTTTTTTAGAGTGTGCATGTTGAGATCCCTCAGTCTTTCCTCATAGGTCTTCTTGTGCAACACCTGCATCATTTTAGTTGCCCTCCTCTGAACTGCCTCCACGCTGTCTGTCATTATGTTGCTTGCACACATGTGCAAGAAACATAGTGCCATCATCAGAGATTTCGGAGGTGTGCCACCTCCTCCTCCTCCAATTCAGTCAGTGAGCTGGCAGGCGCGGCCCCTGTAAGCCAATGCATTTTGGAGCTGTCTATGACACGCTCCAAAATGCAGTGGCATACAGTTGAAAGGGGGAGCTACGCTTCAGTGAGTAACAATAAGAAGCATAGCTCCCCCCCAACACGCAGGCATACGCGCCCGCAGTATGTGTAGCCGACGGGTGCCCAATCCCGCCGGCTGAGCTGCGTCCGTCCCTCAGAGTTGGTGCCACGCTGGGAGCCCACCCCAGCGTGGCAATCGATCTCTGACGACGGGGTGCCCAATCCCTGTCGGCTGAACAGCCCCGTCCCTTGTGCCGCGAGGCCCACACAGCATGGCAATGCGATCTGGCGTCTTTTTTTTAAACCTATAAAACAAAAGCGGTCCCGGCGCGTCTCCCGACCCCTCCCACAACCCGCACCCACCCACTCGCACCCAGCCTCCCCACACCCCTCACCCCATACTTACCTCCGGACTCCGGCGCGATGATCTTTGGTGGACCGGGAACACGTCTGCACTCTTCAAAGCCGACCGCGAACTGAGGAAATGCCCGGTAAGCTGTATAATGGGCTGGGGGTTCAACTTTATTGCATATCTCAGGCATTTTGTGAATTTTTGACCACCAATAATGTGGACCTTTTTCATGACGATGTCACTGTCATGGCATTATTCGCCCGAAGCGGCGATTTCCGCAGTGACTGTGAAATCACCCTTGGGCCTGAATACCACCATGACAGTGACATCATTCATGAGAAGGGGTCCCAAAACCCCATGTTGAAAAATTTGGTCCAAAATTCCAAAATGACTGTTTTATGAGCGCGATGCTAGGTTCCCAGCACTTACCGTAAGTTCGTGAAATTTCAATATTTTACCCAGATTTTCAACATTGCCATTTTACCACACCTTCTTATGAGTAGTACAGCTTTCATTTTCACATCTCACCAAATGTGTTTCCATGCTTATAGGCGCAGAATGGCGATCGGTCTAACTTGAAATCAATGTACGGGACAAATTAAGAAAATCACAGTGACACTGTTCATGAGCAGAGGTCTTAAAATGGCTATGTTGAAAATTTGGTGAAAAAATTCCTAGAAATGACTGTTTTACGAGCATGCATTGCGCAGTTGCTACGCACAATCATAAGTTCGCGAAATTTCAATATTTTCACTCCAGATTTTCAACATTGCCATTTTACCACACCTTCTTATGAGCAGTACAGCTGTCATTTTTCACATCTCACCCAAAATGTGTTTCCGCTCTTGTAGCGCAGAATGGCGCAGTCGGTGTGCGAAATCAATGTATGGGACAAATTAAGAAAATCACAGTGACACTGTTCATGAGCAGAGGTCTTAAAATGGCTATGTTGAAAATTTGGTGAAAAAATTCCTAGAAATGACTGTTTTACGAGCGTGCGTTTCGCAGTTCCTACGCAGGCTCGTAAGTTCACACATTTTCAATATTTTCACTCCAGATTTTCAACATTGCCATTTTACCACACCTTCTCATGAGCAGTATAGCTGTCATTTTTCACATCCTGCCTAAAACATGTTTCCGACCATGATGCATAATGGCGCAGTCGGTAAAGCGAACTCAGGGTATGGGACACATTAAGAAAATCACAGTGTCACTTTCATGAACAGAAATCTTAAAATGGCAATGTTGAAAATTTGGTGAAAGAATTCCTAAAATGACTGTTTTACTGGTGTGTATGCACAGTTCCACATAGCTCGTGAGTTCGCAATTTTCAATATTTCCACTCCAGATTTTTCAACATTGCATTTACCACACCTCCTTATGAGCAGTACAGCTGTCATTTTCACATCTTGCCCAAACGTTAGCCGCTATGTGCAGCACAATGGCGCAGTCGGTGTGCAAACTCAATGTATGGGACACATTAACAAAATCACACTGACACTGTTCATGAGCAGAGGTCTTAAAATGGCTATGTTGAACATTTCGTGAAAAATTTCCTAACAATGACTGTTTTACGAGTGTGCGTTGCACAGTTCCTACGCACGCTCGTAAGTTCGCAAATTTTCAATATTTGCACTCCAATGACTTCCAAATACCTAAACAGCACATAGAAGCAAGCAACATTCGTCGTTGTCAAATGCTTGTTTTTGAGGTGCAGCTCAACGGAACACAATTCTCCAGGTGGGGTCTCACCAAGGATCAATACAGTGATAACACTACTTCGCTCCTCCTGCTGGAGATAACCCTCCCTATGCACCTCAGCATCCTACTGGCTCTACTCACCACTTTGTAACACTGCTCTGTCCTTTGAGGTCATCAGATATGATAACCCTATGGTCCCTTTCCTGTCTAGTGACTTCCAGTACCTCTCTCCATCCTATACTCAGCACCTGGGTTCCTATGCCCTAGGTACATGATTTTGGACTTTTTGGCATTGAACCCCAACTGCCATGCTCTTGACCACTCCTTGAGTGTCCCAAAATCCCTGCACATTCTTAGTGTCCACCCTATTGCAGATTTTGGTATCGTTGGCAAAAAGGCGTGCCTTCCTTTTTCAGTTCCTCAGCAATGTTTCTTGTGAAGACATTGAAGAGGACCAGTCCCAGTACTGAGCCCTGTGGTACCCCACTGGTCACTCTCCCATCATTACAGTGAATAGGGTTTACCACCACCCTGTCTCCTATCCTTAACCAATATCTAATACAGGTTATCACTTTGGTCCCCACCCTTAGGCTACTCAATTTCTTTATCAGCCTCCTGTACAGCAGAGTTTAAAAGGCCTTGCTGTAGTTTAGATAGACCATGTCCACTGCCACTCCTGATGTATTTCCTTGGTCACCAGTCAAAGAAATCTATCATATTCATTTGGCATGGCCCCCCGCCGGTGAATGCATGTGTGGTTTTGCATCCCTCTGAACTCCAGATACTCTACTAGACTTTATTTTAGCAGGATTTCCATTAATTTACCCACCACTAAAGTAAGACTGACTGGCCTATAGTTCTTAGCCTCCTGCCTGCTGCCACTCTTATGTAGAGAGGCCATGTCAGCTCTTCTCCACTCCTCCAGAACCATGGCTGCTTCCAGTGAGCTGCTGAATATGTGTATCAAACCTCCCTGAGTTTTGTTAGAACCCTTGGGTGTATTCTGTCCAGTCCCATAGTGTTATCCACTTTCAGAGCTCTAAGTCCCTTCTGGACTCTCTCCTCTGAAAATGGACTTGTGTCCACCACCCCCACTTCCTGCCACTCCCTGGTTGTTGTCCCCCCCCCCCCGTGAAGACCATGCAGAAGTACCTGTTCAGGATGTCTGCTTTTCTTGGTCCTCTTTTGTACATTTCCCCCCTCTGCTCTTTTAATCCTCATTATCCCTTCCCTTGCTTTCCTCTTCTCAGTTACGTATATGAAGAAAGTCTTATTCACCCTTAGTGATGACCCCTTTGGTGAGCTTTCCTCCATCTGTGTCTTTGCTCCCCTCACCACCTTGTCTGCTTCCCTCTGCTTTATGAGTATGCTTCCCTGTCCTCTGTTCTTTCCTTATACCTCTTAAACACCATCCATTTTTCTCTCACCAACGTTGCCATTTCCTTAGAGAACCTTAATGGTCTCTTTTTCCTTCTGCTTTTACTTACTTTTTTTCATGCAAAGGTTGGTTGCTTTAATTAGACCCACCCTTATTTTTTGCTACTGTGCCTCCAAACCTCCTTAGCAATCCCCTCCTTCAAGGCAGTTTCTGAGGCAGTCCCCCATTTCTTTAACATCCACCCACCTAAAGTCTAGGACCCTCATCCTCGTGTGGGTAGCCTCTGTTCCTGTCTTAACATTAAACTACACTGTACAGTAACCACTGGTACCCAGGGGACTGCCAACTGTAACGTCTGCTACGCTGTCTGTGTTTATAAGCACCAGATTCAGCACTGCTCCATCCCCAGTGGGTTCTTTGACTATCTGTCTGAGAAAAGCCCCTTGTAGGGAGTCAAAGATGGCCCTGCTTCTTTGTGAAGCTGCAGCTGGAAGGCTCTGCTCCACGTCTGGCAGACTGAAGTCACCAACTAGCAGCACCTCCCCCTTACTTGCATCCTGATGAAGGTTTCCCCAAGTGACTTATCTGGCTCCTTTCCCTGTTCTGGTGGTCTGTACACTATCTGCATGAGGATGGCAACCCTGGTGCCTGTCTCAGGGGTGATCTACAGCACCTCCAGTCCTTCCTTTTCATCATGGTGTCCCTGTACCTCCATGGCCTTGATTTCCTCCCTCACACATAAAACAACTCCTCCTCCCTGCCCTGTCTCTCCTGAACATACAGTAGACCAGTATGGTCATGTCCCAGTCTGGATGCTTAGTGCACCATGACTCCGTGATGGCCACTAAATCCAGATCTGTCTCCACCATGATGGCGAAACACTGCTGGTGCTGTGTGTGACCTGAAATCTTTACGGTGGCCTTGTAGTAAAAAATGAATATCCAAAATACCTTTGACCCTATGCAGTATTCAAGCCTGTATGTTGAAGAAATGCAGTATTTAGGCATGTATGTTGAAGATATAAAATGATCAGGGGTATGGGGAATAAAAGCTGTGAGGTGAGGCTGGGACATGACCTCGGTTTTTCGCATACTCACAGATATTGGCAAGCTAGAACTGTGAGAGATATCTGATAGAGTGTCTAGCAGCAGAATGTTGGGCCAAACCCTTAAGCTCAGGGATGGTAAACTGAGGGATAATGTTAGGAGGCACTTTTTCTCCAAGAGAGTAGTAAACCTATGGAGCAGCCTACCAGCAGAGACAGTAGACATGAAGTCAAGACAAGCCTTTAAGCTTAGACTGGAAACATTTCTGCTTACCAAGGGAAACGCTGGATACCCTGGGTAGTATAGTGAGTAGGGGATTCCCATAAATTGGTGCTTGTTTGCACAGCATTAATCTCTGCTAATGAAGAGTGTGTGTGTGGGGGGGACCTACAGTCCATCTCCAACCTTAAACTGCCTTAAATTAATGTTACTATGGAACAATGACTCAGTAGAGCTCCTTAAAGGGGGAGGTCAAAGAGGCAACACACCTGCAGGGGATAATGGGATACAGCAGAACATGGGTAGGACTGCCATATCCGCATCACTAGAGGCACAAAGAAAAACTAGTATTTTTAAAATTTCACTTAGAACTTGCCCACGCCAGGATAGTCTTATTTATTTGTTGCAGCTACTTATAATTATAATAGCTGCTTTTAAAAAAAAAAATATGTGCACTATTTAAGTCTAGCTTACAGTACATATTTAAAACACATACAGATACATGATTTAAGTGGCAATAACAAGACAGTTAATAAATGTACAAAGGCAAGTGGATGCTGATGTCAATTTGGAAGAAGCTAAAGCAGATAGAGAGAGTAGGGGGTTGGGGAGTGAGAATAATAGAATTATGGTATTTGCTGGACCTGTGTCATCCAGCCCTTGATGGCAGTAAGGATACAAGCAACATTTGATGGGGGGTTCTACTGGTCCCAACAAAATGCCATATTGGGGTGGGAGTTGTGTGAGCATAAAGTGTGTTGGTAAGGCAACATTATTGACAAAACCTAGGCCCAGGTGTTGTAGTGCACACCATAGTGGGGTGGGGGGGTGCATGCTGTGAACATCTCCCTGACTACAGGGGATCTTCCAAGAATTGATCTACTCTATAAAGTCCCACTCTTTGGTTTTTGAGCTGGAAGGGATAAGACCCTGTGGACACCAAACTTTTTGGGGCTGGCGGTGCCTGTACATAGCGCTATCCATGCACCCTGAGGTATATAATGGTACCACCCCAACTGTCTCAGTTACTTTTTTCCTGTCATCAAAATGCAGTACTTTCCTCATCGGGGACCAGAACACCAGTTTGCATACAAATAGTGTTCTAGTCTAGTTTATCGCATTTATATCACTGTAAATAATAACTTTCCTGTTTTTATATCTGCTTATAGTAGTTTAAATCATCAAGTTTCCTCACAACCTAACCTCTTTCTTTTTTTTTCCCCCATCTTGTATTTATGCTCCTTGTCTCAGGACAGCTTCTATCTGCTCTGGTACTCCCTGCCCCATCACTCAACTTATCTTGATTTTTTCTCTCTATTGGTCCCCCCACCATCGGAGCTGTTGAGGCTGGCCAAACCCTGCTGGAGCATCCTGATTATCCAGGGGAAGGCCCAGTCACTGGTATGGGGCCTGCTGGGGACTCAGAGATTCATCCTGTCAGTCAGGGAATTTAACTTTGCTATTTTTCTCCCAGAGGTTGACGGACATGTAATAATGTACTCTGCATGCGCAGCTCATGCAGCCATCCACTACAAACCTGTCTCCATACTGAATGCTCTGACTGTGTTACCCCCTGGCCTCTACCAGGTGACATGGAAGCCACCAAGAGAGGAGAGCAGTCATGGGGATGCTCATCCTTTCTCCCCCAACTGGCCTCCATGTGACCCTGGACTCGGGTCACTGGTATGGCAAATGGTAGGGCTACCGCAATGCCACTAGGCCTGACCTCAGCCCTATCTTTTTCAGCAGTGCTTGAAAACTGTTATGGAAAATAGGGCACCTGAAAAGGCTAGTTGGTCCAACAATGAGGTTGTGTCTGACCACCACTCTTCTCTCGTCAAGGGTTCTGGAACTGGGTAATTTTTCAGAAAAAAAGATGCTCGAGAACAAGTGGGCATGCTATGAAGCTGAAGGGGGGTAGACTCAGGGGAAACATGAGGAAGTACTGCTTCACAGAAAGAATGGTGGATGCCTGGAACAGTCTTCCAGCGGAGGTGATGGGCCAAAAACTGTAATGGGATTCAAGAATGCAAGGGATAGCCATAAGGGAACCTTAGTGGCAAGGGAAGGGAGGGAGGGAGGAGGGGAAAGCCAGAGATCAAGTGTGGTCTGTGGTGTTACAATGGGTAAGGAAAATGGGCAGACTAGGTGGGCCAAGCGGTCCTTCTCTGCCGTCAAATTCATTGTTTCTATGTTCTACGTAACTTCACAACCAGGAGGATAGGCAGTCTTCATGTAGTCACAAAAAGAAATGGTCCTGGCCCTCCTCACCATTTGACTTCTACCTAGTCCTCACATAAAAAGAATAAGGAAAAGCAGTGGCACTGGTTTTAGTTGGGTTCTCACCAGTCTGACCCTAGGCAGATGTTATGGCTCTCATGAAGCAGCAGACCCTTCACACCCTTTTGGCTCTGCTGTGGTTACATCAGCAGTGCTGCGGACTTTCTCATGGCTGGTGCTATTGTGTTGCCAGCACCTCCGTAGATGTTGGCACTTCTGGTGGTATGGGTACCATCATCTGTGTCATGGCCATCAATGCGGCAGGTGCTGCTATCAGTGCCACCTTCAGTTGTGCTGTTAGGCTCTCTCCTTCTTTGGTGCTGGGTCCTTCTTCAGAGCTAGAGTGGCATCCCTGTGAGGCACCATTACCAGCCTCTAGGTCCAGCCTTGATGCTGGGTAGAGAATACCCCTTGGGTCTGCTAGCTCCTTCACCTTGTTGGAGGATGAGCAACAGTACAATTCAGAGATCGCTGATGATGAGTCAGAGGAGTTTGAAGAGTACTCTCTAAACTCTTAGAAGACTGTACCTGCTCAGACAGTCCAAGTTCCTCAGGCGGACCTCTCTTTTCATTCACTATTGAAGAACATGCACAAAGTCCTGAACTGCAAGACAGATGCTGTGGATGAAACCAGAAGATACAGATGGAGTATCTCAAAATAATTTCCCTATCTGTATCCCAAGCACCATCAATCAAACCTGCTATAGGGACCCTCAATTAGGTGGCCTGGAGCAAACCTATTTGCATTCTGACAGTCCTGTAGCTTAAATATATAAAGTATATGGTACCCCAGACTGATTTACTACACTTAACTTATAGCTTACAGCCTTAGAGATCACACAAAGAAACTGCTGGAGTCCTCCTCAAAGCAAAACTTCTTGTTGGTTATTACTTAAGAGTTTGAGTCTACTAATCACCAACTGAGGGCTATTTTGGATGCTTCTGATGCAAAGTTGCATGCATTCTGTCTGCAAGCAATCCTGGCTACTTACAGCTGGATTTGCCTCCAATGTCCAACATAAGATTATGAACGTTCAGTTTAATGGAACATATCTCTAGCTAGTATGTAGAGAAGACACTTAAGGAGTCCTAAGAAAAGAAGACAACCCTTAAGAATCTGAAGAACATTTATTTATTAAACATATCGGAAATAAAACCTTTGAGTCAGAGACTCCTTTACAAAGGCTCCACATCAGAGGAGTACAGAGATATAGACAGTGATAACAACGACTAAATCGATGGCTAACATAGTACATGCGGAAATTAAACAATTAGCAGGCATGCAATGGGTTACAATACAAAACAATACAATACTATGTACAAGAGATCGGAGCAGCAGAGTATATGCTACAGTAGGACACTGGCAGGACATATGCCACACTCCACCTCAGGGAGGTAGAGGACTTGGCTACTTCCACCGACAACAACCATTTTGTTGCAAGCCTACCCAATGAGACTTCCACCAGCAGTTTAAGTTGAAGCCCTTCCAGCAGCAGCAAATGTAGAAGAAGCAGCAGAAGGAGCAAGTGGAGAAGGCACCCATCTCTACCCTCTGACAGGTTGATAGCCCTGTTGTCATCCCCAACTGCCTGGTGCAGATCATTCACCTCCAGTAGATGATGTATAGCCCTTTTCTATCAGCAGTGGGAGACCATAACCACAGACACATATGTCTTGAAGATTATTTGGTCTGGTTACTCCCTAGAGGTGTTGGAGTAACTTCCAGAGTACCACCTAGGGTGTCATCAGCTGACAGACCCAATGGCAGACCTTCTTTCTCTGGAAGTAGCGAGGCTACTGTAGAACAGAGCAGTAGACAAGGTACCCGAGTCAGAATGGGGCAAAGGCTTCTACTCCAGATACTTTCTTGTTCCCAAAAAGATGAGTGGCATGTGCTCAGTCTTAGCCCTCAGGCAGCAACACAGATATAGAAGGTTCAAGAAACTGAGGATGATGTCTCTGGGATCTTTCCTTCCATACCTGAGATAGTGGAATTGGTTGGCATCCTGGACATGCAGGATGCTTATAATCATATCCCTGTCATGACCAGACATTGCAAATACTTCCACTTTTGTGTGGGCCTTGAACCCTACCAGTTCAGATTCCTGCTTTTTGGGACTGCATTGGTACTGCGTTTCTTTACCAAGTGCTTCACAGTGCTTGTGGCATGCTTCAGAAAGAAGTGACTTACAAGTATTATAGTAAGCAGTGTCAGTGGCTTAGCAGGTTGTACACTCACCTTTGAGGCCAGAAGATGGGATAGTTGTGGGTTCTATCCTCACACAAGGAAATGGGGGTAAAAATCCCAGTTCAGACACTGTGGTGCTGCACGAGGGGGGTGGGGGAGTACTGAGGTGCTGTCTTTCAAATGAGACCTTAAAGTGAGTTTGTGAGCTTTGCCATAGCAAATGGAATTAGTAACCTGTAGGAGTTGTAATTCAATCTCCTACCATGCAAACTGCCAAAAAGTGCTGTTTTCCATTAAATAAATGCTTTTATTTCCATGCTCTGCTTCATTTGCATAACCTACCCCTTTTTTCTCAGTGCTGCAACCCCCAAGTATCACGTCATGCTAGGGAAACAAAGTTTATAAGCACTGTTTTGAAACAGGGACATCTGTTGGTCAGTCTTGGTACTGCAGGCATCTACACTACTGACATAGGAGACTACATCTCTCAGTAAAGAAATGTTGCCAGCTAGATACTATATGCACAATGCCTTGTTTTGCAAATAAACATATGAGAGCTTTTATTGTTGAAGCCACTACAGAAATATAAGACTGCACCTCACAGTAAGGGAACTGGAAAACAACTTCTTATTGTACCCACAATGCAACATTATAATTTATCCAGAATTCCCGGGTGCTGTATGTAAAACATTGACAGTTCCCTTGCATGGCATCATTCTGAGGGTGTGGCTGCACACAGAAAACTGGAGGACACAGTGCTGATAAAACAAATAAAAGTGACTATGACAGATTTTTTTACAAAACAAATTGCAGCTTCAACATCTGAAGCATGGTCGGCAATGGCATACTATGTGAAAAAAGCATCTGCGATAGCTCGCAAAATTACATTAACTCAAGTTCCTGTCTGCCTGTTCTGCTGGCTGTTCAGGTAGACGTTAAAGATCCAGTGCCACTTCTTGAAAAGAATAGGGGACTTTCACCGGTTTTCTAGTCAAATTTCCCCCATTCACTAAAAAATATCACCAACAGCTTAACCTGATTCAGTATGTCAGTTTACATCTGCATCCCTCCTCCCTATGGCACAAGGTTGAAAACAGGCAGAACTGCCTAGTTCTCCTTTCCCATTAACAAAAACTGCCTACCTACCTAAATAAATACATTTTCATTCAATAGACAACTGGCTCATAAAGAGACGAAAATGGCAGTGTCATTTACATGCCAGTTTTTAATGTTCATGGGAGTCATACTCAGTCTTTAGAATTCCCAGTTGATTCCCTCCTAGGGATTGCAGTACATAGGGACAATCCTGGATTCAGCTCAAACCTAGTTAATTCCCCCAAAAGACAGAACAGAGATATAGAGACATGGAATCCTTTAGCAGAAAGAGGCCAATGGTCCACGAGTCTGACCATAGTGTATTACCTCACCCCATGACCTTTTGCCACCCTGCCAAGAACCTTTCTCTCCCTCTCCAGTACTCCCCTGTGGAACTATGAGTCCTCTTGCTCTGCCTCTTGTGTTTATCCTTGATCGCTCTGACCAGCCCCTATCTGTACTAGCCCACCTGGCCCCATCATCTGACTTCCCTGGGACTTACCTTCTCCATTGTGTCATACCACAGGAGCTGACCAGAGTTGCCCAATTGTCAGGGCAGGTCCTGTGAAGGACCAGGCCATCATCCCACTCGGTCAGAAGATTTTCCCTCCATTTACTTCCCTGGGGCTGACATGTGTGCAATGACGTGATGTGTGGGCTCTGCTTCTGTGGAGACACCCCTAGCATCTGTCCATGGGGTCCTCCTCCCTTCTGCTGTCCCATGGTGCTGCCACCATGATTCCTTTGGTGAGCAGTCACATCGCGGGACAGACAACCTCCCTGATGAAGAGCTGTCCTCTGGATGCTTAATCCTCCCTCCCCCAACCAGCTGCCAAGCAAGCCAGGTCCATGCCCGAACCCGGGTCACTGGCATGTCAGAAGGTGAGGCACCCAGCACCTCAGCCCTCCATGACACTGGGCTGGATTGTCTCAGCCATGTTTGAACTCATTTAGGTTATCTCACCCCACCATTTGTGCCAAAAATCTGCTCCATGGCTCCACCACACTCTCAATAAAATAGAACTCCTTCATATCCCTCCTGAATTTACCCCCTACTAATCTCCAGTTGTACCCTCATGTGACTTCATTTTTATTTCTAACAAACAGGTCTTCACTATTCACCCTGTTTATACTGCTCAGAAATTTATGTGCCTCCCCACTCATGCCTGTCCTCCAGTGAGTACATGTTCAGGACCACCTGCAGTTCCTCATAGATCTGCCTTGCTAGCCATGAATCATTTTGGCGACCCTTCTCTGTACTGACTCCAGTCTATGACCTTTCTCAGAAGAGGGCTGCAGAACTGGACATAGTATCAAGTTGCTTCTTCTGCTTTCAGAAATATTCCCGATACAGTGTCAGTGGCTCAGTAGGTAGCACACTTGCCTCTGAGGCCGGGAGATCAGAGGGCTGTGGGTTCAGTTCCCACATCTGGCACTTGGGTTAATATCCCAGTACTGACACTGTAGTGCAGCATGAGAGGAGTGCTGCACTTCTGAAGTGCCGTCTTTCGGATGAGACGTTAAACCGAGGTCCCATCTGCCTGGATTGGTGGTAGTTCAGGTGGATGTTAAAGATCCCATGGCACTTATCGAAAAGAGTAGGGGAATTTTATTGGTAATAAAGTGGGCTTCATTACAAAAAATAACACAACAAACGGTAATAATCAAAAAAACAGATCAAGTCCAGTTAACAGAAAAAGTTATCACAAATTTTCCACAACAATACAGTTTGAGAGGTAGAAGGAAGTAAAAAATCATTTTTTTTGACAGAACACAAGGCTGCACGAATATTACAAAGAACTTCATTGATCGAAATGGTTTTTTGGTGTAACACTAACAAACATCTTGCTTGCCATAAATAATAATGAATAATAGCAAAAATTATATACAAACTATCGATATGATATTTTCTATTAAGCAGGTCATTAGTGCAAAACATAACATGTTCATAAGAAAGTGAGGACAACAGAGGCTCTGACCAATTAGTAGCTAAAGTAGACCAAACTTCCAAAGAAAATGGACATTCACAAAATAAATGTTGCTGAGTTTCAAAAATATTAAGGCAAGAGGTTCTAGGACAATACCTCAAAGACAGGGCTTTGTGCTTATGATTGTTATTAACCCCTAATCTATCATAGTTACTCAGCCAAATCATATCCCATAAATACGGTAGTAACCGTCGATTTTGAAGTTGATAGAGTACCAGGAGACGTCCAGGGGACAAAATGGAAAAACAATCTCCTCCTGAGCCTCCAACCTCCAAAGTTTTTCATATAACTTGGGTCTAGATAATATACAGAAGTCCTGAGGATGGAGACACCAGGTTAAGGCCATCTTAAAACTCTCTTTTCCATAATTAGGGATTAATTGGGATTTAGAAATAACCCCTTTATAACGAGCATGCCAATTATCAAGGCAGAGGGAAAACCATGCTAAAAAGTAGGGTTTCCAAAAAACATCCCCAGGTTTCAGAGCCTTCCCATAATTATAATTGAAAAAAAGGCTGTAAAAGACAACAGGGTGGATCATGCTGATTCCACCTTCCTTGAGCGGCCTGTATGTGAAATTCCTCTTAATGGGGTTTAACCTTGATCCCCACAACCCCTTGAAAAAAATTCCCAGTTAGTCTGGTAAACAAAGAAATAGGTGGTGGGAACACATAACAGAGATGTAAAAAAATCGGTATGACCAGAGTTTTAAGAAGCACAACCCTTTTTTTCTTCCCAATTAAATGTCTTTTCCACCCATTAATCACATTATCTGCTTTTTGTAAGGCAAGATTCCAATTATATGTTTGCATGTTATCACAACCAAAGAAAATGCCTAAATATGAAAATGCTGCAGTAGATACAGAAACTCCGGCATAGAGGCCTGCACTGGGAAGGGAGGTATGCCCAAGTGGTATGCAGATACTTTTTGTAAACTTTATTTTAGAGCCCGAAACTAAAGAAAAAGTCTGTAGAACCTGAACAATGGCCTCTTGCTTTGTGGAAGAGTCCACAGCCAAAATTAAATCATCAGCATAAGCTAATGTTTTAATGGGTAAAGAGGAAGGAGTACAAAGCAATCCAATAATCTGTGGGCAAAGAAAAATAGCTCTCAAAAGGGTATCTATATAAAAATTATATAATAGGGGACTAAGCGGGCATCCCTGACGGACCCCGCAGGCTAGAGAAATAGGACGGCCTATCCAGCCATTAACATTAGGACGTATCACTACGTCTCTATATAATAAACGAAGCCAGGAAAGAAAACGCACTGGAAACCCAAAAGCCGCCAGAACTAGAAATAAAACTCATGGAGACTTTATCAAAGCCTTTTCTTGGTCCAGACTTATAATCCACCCAGTGACAGCATTATGTTCCCCTAGAGTGAACAATTCTCTCAATAAAATCAGATTATCAGAAAGGTGTCTGCCTGGGATACCACAAGTTTGAGTCGGACTAATCATATGTGATGCAAAAGTAATCATTCTGGATAGGAGAATTTTGGCAAGGATCTTATAGTCAACATTAAGCAAACTAATTGGTCTCCAATTATTTATATCAGAAGGATCCCCCTTCTTCTTAAACAGTAGAATCAACAATGCTTCTTTCATGGCAGCAGTTAAAGCATCATAATGTAACACCTCATTATAAATGATAGTTAACACAGGAACAAGATCAGCAGAGAAGGTCTTATAAAAATGTGGGGTCAGACCATCTGACCCTAGGGCAGAATGTGGATTCAGACTAGTAATAGCAGCTAATACTTCATTTTCAGTAATAGCAGAAGAAAGCTTGTCTTGATCAGAGTCCGAAAGTTGAGGTAAGGACAATGATTGAAGAAAGTGATCTGCATTGGCAAGATCAGTTTTAGTACCGAACGTGCTGAGAAAGTGACTTTCAACACAGTGAAGCAAGTCTTCAGGTTTCTTGAGTAATTCCCCTGACTGAGATAATAGAGAGGTGATTAATTTAGTGTCGATTCTATCTTTACAGGCCTTGAAGGGATCTAAACAACCCTTAGTAATATGGGTGCCAAAACGCGCTTCCTGACCTAATGAATCAGATCGATTATACTGAGATAACCTCATTTGAGTACTGATTTCACTAATCTGAGAACTAAAATCATAATTAGTGGAGCTGGCTAAAGAAAATAAATGCTGTAACTGATGCCTTAAGGTTAAATAGGACAAGTATTTAGTATTTTGTTAGCAGCTGTCTTCTGAAAAACTGTTTCAACTTAGCTTGGAGGCCTCCCACCAGTCAATCCCAGTATCATAGAAGTCAACTACAGACAAACGAGCTAAAACTCTTTGTGCCAAAGTTTTAGAAAAGAGAGTCACTGAGTAGGAATCATTAAGACGCCAGCTGGCTTTCTTACATCTAGGCTGAGGCCCAAGAGAAGGAGGCACATAAAGCAACATGATCCGAAAATTCAGTAGCCACAGTCGTACAAGAAAGTAAAATCAAAACCTTAGATAAAAAGAAAATCTATCCTGGTGTGTAGGGACCTAAAAAGTGCACCCACCGATTTGTGGAAATATCTATAGACATCCACAAGCTTAGACATGGAAATTATATTATTTAAAGCCACAGAGTCACAAAATAGCTTGGAAGTTTGTAGGCCTCGATCTGTTTGATGTAGGCCGCAATTAAAGTCTCCAACCCATAAAAGTAATCTGGATGTAAAAAGATAGGGCTTAATTTGATGAAAAAGGGAAACTCTCTGTGCCTTGGTTTGAGGGGCGTAAGTCCCAATCATCCGAAACCTCTCAGATTTATATGAAAAATCCAATAACAAGGCCCTACCAGGGGAAATGTCTACTAATCTGGATACTCTAAAATCAGAGCTGGAGAATAATATCACAACACCATCACAAGTGTCTGGTCCAATAGACCAAAAAGAGGGACCTGCAGTCCATGCCTTTGAGGCCTGAAATAGTTCCCCGTGGGTCTTCAATCTGGTATCGACAAGGCAGATTATGTCACAGTTCAGGTCAGAAAGGGTTAAAAAAATCCCACCCAGCTTCTTCTTCCCTTTAATACTGTTCACATTCAGAGAACATATATTTAGAGAAGACATGATTTAAGTAATGGGTGGGGACTTGCCCCTCTGTCGTTGCCTAGTGCGTTTTGCTATTGGGTCTGTATCAGTCCCATCGACCCCATCAGGGAAAGAAAGAAGGGAGGAGGAATCGGTATCCTCACCCCCAGAGTCTTTATCCGAAAGATCTGTGGCTAGAACCGCAAATTTGTTAGGGGTTTGCCAACTACGTGAAGGAGTTTCCTTGCTACGACTAGCAACAGCTAGGCCTTTCCTGGTTCGTTTGTGGGTAACAGTGGTGAAACTAGGGTTGTCTCCCTCCAAACTCATGGGATGAGGGGGAGGCATAACAGTGTCTTGAACAATGGGAGTAATAGTGGGGGAAGCCACAGTAGAAGCAGGAAGGGGTACAGCAGAAAAGGGGGACTGAGAAACTGGAGCAGAGGTTACAGAGGGATCATCTCCAGCCACCGAAGGGGGGGTAACCTCTGAGGTAGAGGAGGCTAAATTGTGGGCAAGCAACTGTTGAGCAACAGTGATGATGCCATCATGAGAGGGGCAGTCGTCTCTGTTATGAGAGGCCAAGGGGCACCTGCCATAAGCATGGCCAGTTCCCTCGCATAAGTTACATTTAAATGAGTTAACACATTTAGCTGCAATATGACCATATTCAAAACAGTGGCTACATTTAAGAGTGTCACAAGCAGAACTTAAATGAGTACGTGCCCCACACTTAAAACAAGACTTCGGTTGCCCAGCATAAAAAATGAAGCCCTTGTCCTTGCCTAAAAAGAAAAAATTAGGCAGATGTTTTGGGCCAGTGTTAGTGGAAAAAAGCTTAACACGTACCTTCCAACTGCCATCCCAGATTTGTTCAGAGTCTAGATTAGGGGTAGGCCTATTCAAAACTTCGCAACGTTTATTTAACCAGAATAGAATATCCTCAATGTGAACTCCCTCATTCTTAAAAACAACAGTAATGTTATGAATTGCAGGTTTAGTGAGAGGAATGGCCTGGAAAGGGGACCAAACTGGTGTGGACTGAAATTTGTCATATTGAGCCCAAAACCTATCGAGCCCAGACATTTGTTTAAAACTAATATCAAAGTTGGAGTTACCTATATTAATCAGTACAAAAATCTCAGAGGAAAAAAACTTCATTGATCCTTTAAGAAGAGTTTAAGCTACATATAAACAATCAGGGGGAAGTTCTAGACCACCCTTGTAAAGTAATCTAACAGCTCCTCCTTGTGCAGGCTCAGCTTTGGAGGAAAATAAATCAGCAAGTTTAAATTTTGAACCTTGAGGTGTGCTGTGGCAGTAGCTAACAAAGTAGGTCCTGAAAAACAGTTTTAGTCCCTTGCAAAGCAGAAGTAGGTGTAGGGATAGTGGTTGTAGCACTAACAACAGTAGAACTAGCAATAGATAAAGGAAAAGACACACCCCGGGGTTCGTTGGAGCTCATACTGTTTGTCTCAGAGGATTTCTTGAGCATATTAAGATATACAGGATCCTGGGAATCAGGGGTCCAAGTCCCTCCAATATTCCTTTCCCAACCAGCATTTTTTAAAGCTGTCTCTGGCGACCAGTCTGAATGGGTATCCTGGTTAGGTTTGACTTTTTTATGGAGGAATGAACCCCCACGTTTGGACTAACCAGGTTCTTGTGTGGCAGAGAAAAAAAAAACAGAAGGTTGCTCAGGAACAGAAACAGAGTCAATTGTAGCGCTAGAGTCACTTACTGAGCAAGGAGCAACTTCAGTCATTGCAGTTTCTTGTGTTTCCGGCGTCGATTGCTAAATATTATCAGTAGAGGCAGTCCGAAGATTGTCGGCATCAGGGAGCTGAGGAGGAACCAAGGCGGAAGAGACAGAAGCCGAATCCGCCGGTAAGACGTCGACTGGGGGCTTTCCAGTGTCGACGTCGCAGGAAGGAGAGCAAGGAATAGTCGCCCGAGGCGATGCCTGCGCAGAAGCTAGCAGTGCCGAGTCCAAAATCTGCAATCGCAGGACTAGTGCCTCGCGTTGTTCCTGAAGGCTGGAAGCGAGTGAGGAACCTCCATTCACACCAGGTACAGCAGGAATAACTTCATTAGGCATAGCAGAGAAAACGGAGTCCATTTCCAATATAGTCGTGCTGCTAGTAGCAGCTATAGCAAGACGTTCTTCTGGGGCCTCTAAGGAAGGTAGCACAGAGGAGGAGGCCGACTCCCCTGAGCTAGCAGCGTCCATCTCCTCCAGGGGTTCATGCGAACTGGCCATCTTGCAGCCAGCGCAAAGGCTCTGCCTACACAGAGTAGGGGAATTTCCCCGGTGTCCTGGCCAAATTTCCCTCATTCACTAAAAAAATACCACCAACAGCTTAATCTGGTTCAAGGTCAGTTGGCATTCATCTGTATCCCCCTTCTCCCAGGTCATGCCTGAAAATAGGCAGGATTTGTCTAGTGCACTTACCCGGTCAACAAAAGCTAAATAAATAAAAATAAATAAATAAATAAACATCCCAGCATCTTCAATGCTTTACTGTATGCCTTATTACATTGCCTGGTTTGCTTGAAGGCATAACTGGTGATGGCCCCAGATCTCACTCCTCTGTTGCAGTGGTTTGTCTAACTCTTCCCATCCAATACTCTGTGCATGGGTTTCTTTTCCCCAATGGCATCACCTTGAACTTCTTGGCATTAAATTTGAACTGCTAAATTGTTGACCACATTTCCAACTTCTGAATGTCTTTCTGAAGTTCTCTCACCTGTTCCTTGCTATCCACACTGCTTCATAGCTTTGTGTCTTCAGGAAAGAGACACATCTTGCCCTGGATACCCTCCCCATGTCACCAATAAACATGTTGACTAGGACAGGTCCCAAGACTGATCCCTGGGGCACCCCATTTATGACCCTCCATACCCTGATTTAGCTCCCTTTACTATTACCCTCTGTTACCTCCCCCAGTCAGTTCCCCACCCATACAACTAAAGCCTTCTCTACTCCTAAGTCTTACAGCTTTTCAGCAGCCTCCTGTGAGTCAGTATTGCACATGGCTTGCTATGTCAGAGAACGCATTCAAGTGACAACGCACTCCATGCAGAGGATTTTGGGACTCATTGCAGCTAGTGTTCACAGTACCCTTTGTGAGTCTGCATATGAGAATGTCCCAATGGATGCTTAGCACACAGTGGTTGCAAGCAACTCACCCTCTGAACTACCCAATATGGGTAACAAAGCATCTGGCTCACTCTTCCCTATTATTGCTAGCCTTGCTTGTAGAGCAGAAAGCAGCTAACTAAAAGAAGCTACATTTTCTTATTAATTTAAAACTTATTACTCAGCAGGAGTCAGTGTCTGTTAAGATTAAGTACACAGATAACTTTATTAGAAGTAGAAGGGGGTCTTATTTAGGGTTAAAAAAAGAAAGAAAGAAAAGAAAGTCAGTGTGTGTTCTTAGCTGGGAAGGGAACTGTATCAGCTGACTTTGCTAAACCAGTAGGAGGAAAGAGAGCTTACCTGGGGGTGTGGGTTTAGACACTACAAAAGCAAGTGAGTCAAATTACAACTTCCTGTTGCTAGCCTTTTTTCTTACTAATTGCCCTCCATCCCACCCACCCAAAGCCAGTTCTACTTTTATAGCCACTGGATTTGACTGTCAACAGGAACTTCCTGTTTGCAGTAGGAAGAAAGAATCATAGAGAAACATTGGTTTTGTCAACCCTAAAGGAAAAGTAGCTCCCCCCAGCTGCTGGTGGTCTGATATTGAGCAAGGAAGAAAGAGGCTACTGAAGAAGA
The DNA here is from genome assembly GCA_016271365.2 of Neoceratodus forsteri. Lineage (NCBI taxonomy): Eukaryota > Metazoa > Chordata > Ceratodontiformes > Ceratodontidae > Neoceratodus > Neoceratodus forsteri. Next base: position 541,647,901 of record CM028134.1, on the reverse strand, counting down.
TAGGAAGTTGCTGTCCCAGAACAGGAAGGGTCAGAGTTGTAAGGAGAGAGAGAGTAAGCATCCAGAGAAACAGTAGAGAGGACACAAAATAAGACATGATAAGAGTGGTGCAGTGCAATGGCTGTGGGGCGGCAGTGTTCCGGGGAGACATTCTGGAGGCTGCGATGCTGCCCTGATTTGCAGGCACCTCTCTGGTCTGAGAGGAGGTTTCCATCTCCAGGCTGATCTGGCTAGAATTTGTGAAACCTCCTCCCCCATCCAGGGACCACCAGGGCCAATGCCACTACCTCAGAGGTTTCCAAGAAAGAGGAGAGGCTGGACCAGGGTGGGCTCAAAGAGGGAGAAGGTGGTGGAACAGAGTTGCATCCATCCAGCTGTACCTCTCCACAATTTACTCGCTCTTCTGGTGGATAGTGGTTCCTCTATGGAGGCACCTGCAGTGGACAGCAAGGAGGATGCTGGGAACCTTCACAAAGGAGACCCACAGAAGGGTGGCATGGGACCCCACAGGGGAAGGAAACAACTCCTGGTGGGAGACTCAATCATTAGGAGGGTAGAAATGGGGGAGGAAGGGGAGAGGGAGGTAAGGTGCCTTCCTGGTGCCACGGCTTAGAGGGACAGGAAGCGAATCCTCAGGATCATGGGAGGAGCTGCACGAGGGAGGGAGCTGGATGTCATTGTCCACCTAGGGACAAATGACCTGGCTAGGAATGGGATCAGAGCAGTGCAAGAGGAGTTTGTAGAGTTGGGAAGGGGCCTTAGACAAGTAGCGCATACGGTAACCTTCTCGGAGGTGCTGCCTGTCTATGGCAAGGGAGATACTAGGGCACTTCTCACCAGGGAATTCAATGAGTGGTTGAAAAACTGGTGTGGAGCTCAGGGTTTTGGCTTCATTGGGGACTGGGGAGCCACCTGGAGGGATGCAAACCTATACTGGTGCGATGGTCTGCATCTGTCCAGGGGAACCAGGATCCTAGGTGAGAGGTTTAAATGCTTCATTGACAAGCATTTAAACTAGCCAAGGGGGGAGGCACTGAAAAGGAGCAGGGAAATCCCAGCCTCCCCCCACAAAACATGGTGATTAGTGAGGTAAACACCAAGGTACAGAAGTTATTAGGGAGCAGAACAGATTTAAATGTAAAAAAAGGCAAAGGCAGTAAGGACAGAAATGGGGATAAAAGAGGTAAGGCTATCAAAAAGTGGAGGGTGATGAGTACCAATGCCCGTAGTCTGTGTAACAAGCTCCCTGAACTAGTGGCCTTGATGGAAGAGGTTGCCTGGATATTGTGGCAGTCACAGAAACATGGTACACAGAGAACCATGACTGGGATGTCAACATACCAGGATACACAATCTACAGGAGGGACAGGGAGGGTAAAAGAGGAGGAGGAGTAGCTTTATGTAAAGGAAGAGATCAAAGCAACAGAGCTAAAGAGTAAACAGGAGCAGATGAGGCACTTTGGGTCACTTGGAGACAGGAAATGGTACCACAATCCACATGGGTTGTAACAGACCCCATCTCAGGGGAGGGAATGGACAAGGAAATAATAGAAGGCTTTAAAAATGGCAGAAAAAAGGGAGATATTGTTGATGGAGGACCTGAATATGCCAGATGTTAACTGGAGCACATTTGCTACAGGCACATCCAAGAGCAGGGTCATTCTGATGCCTTACAGGGGCATGCCTCAGACAGCTAGTATTGGAACCCACTCAGGAGGGAGCAATCTTAGACCTGGTACTTTCAAATGGGGATGGAGAAAGAATCTCAGATTTAGAAGTGGGTAGCCATCTGGGAACAAGCAACCACCAAACAGTGTGGTTCACGATAAACACAGCCATACAATCAAGCCATACAAAAGCAAGAGTACTGGACTTTAGGAGGGCTGACTTTGGGAAAATGAGAGAGTGCCTCAGAAAAGCACTAGCAAACAGGCAAGAAGGAGGGGTGGAGGAACAATGGGGAGTGATTAAAACAGCCATCACAGAGGCAACAAGCCTTTGTGTAAAGCAAATCAATAAAACACAATGAAGGAAAACCGCTATGGTTCTCAAAAGAGGTGGCAGGGAAGGTTAAGGAGAAAGGACAGCATTCAGAAATTTAAGGAAACACAGAAGGAGCAGGACAGAGAACTTTATCAGTTAAAGCAGAAAGAGGCTGGGAAGGCAGTCAGAATAGCAAAGGCCCAAACCGAGGAAAGGATAGCCAATTCTGTTAAGAACGGGGATAAGACCTTTTATAGGTACATTAGGGAGCGAAGAAAGACCAAAGGAGGGACACTGAAGCTTAATAAAGGGGAGGGAATGTGGGTAGAGGGTGACAGTGAAAAAGCTGGGATACTGAACGAATATTTCTGCTCAGTATTCACAAAGGAAGAGGAGGGGAGTTACCTAAACCAAACAAGAGAAACACTCTAAGACGGGGGCCTATACCAGTCCATTTACAGAAGAAAGGTTCTGAAAGAACTAATAAAATTGAAGGTGGACAAAGCAATGGGGCCTGATGGGATTCACCCAAGAATTCTAAAAGAACTAAGGGTAGAACTAGTGACACCGCTGACTACTTTCTTTAACAAATCATGCGAGGATGGTGTGGTACCCGAGGACTGGAGGAGGGCAAATGTGATTCCTCTTCACAGAAGTGGGAGCAGGACAGAGGCAGGAAACTACAGACCAGTTAGTTTGACCTCAGTGGTAGGGAAAATGATGGAATCACTTCTAAAGGAAAGAATTGTTGAGTACCTAGAGGCCAGTGGGTCACAGGACCCAAGGCAGCATGGATTCACGATGGGAAGGTCGAGTCAGACAAATCTAATAGATTTCTTTGACTGGGTGACCAAAGTAGTAGACCAGGGAGGGGCTGTGGACATGGCCTACCTAGATTTTAACAAGGCATTTGATACAGTCCCACACAAAAGATTAATATACAAGATAGCCAGCCTTGAAGTGGGTCCCAAGGTGGTAGCCTGGATAAAAAATTGGCTAGACAACAGAATGCAAAGGGTAGTAGTAAATGGAGTACACAGTGAAGAAAGGAGGGTTACTAGCGGGGTACCGCAGGGTTCAGCACTGGGACCAGTCCTTTTTAATGTCTTTATAAGTGACATTGCAGAGGAACTGGAAGGAAAAGTATGTCTCTTTGCAGATGACACAAAGATCTGTAACAGGGTTGATACACAAGATGGAGTGGAAAGGATGAGAAGGGACTTGGCAAGGTTGGAGGAATGGTCAAATGTATGGCATTTTAGATTCAATGCAAAGAAGTGCAAGGTAATGCACATGGGAAATAAAAACCCAGGGGAAGCATACACAATGGGGGGTGAGATACTGACAACAGTAAAAATAGAAAGGGACCTGGGGGTAATTATATCAGATGACCTAAAGGTGAGAAAGCAATGTGAGAAGGCAATAAGGAAGGCTGGGAGGATACTGGGATGCATAGGAAGAGGCATCAATAGTAGAAAACAAGAAGTTGTTATCCCTCTGTACAGACAGTTGGTGAGACCCCATCTGGAGTACTGTGTGCAGTTCTGGAGACCCCATCTCTGCAAAGACACAGACAGAGTGGAGGCTGTCCAGAGGAGGGAAACCAAAATGGTGCAGGGTCTGCACCAGAAGACATACGAAGAAAGACTAAAGGAGCTTAATATGTATACCCTTGAGGAAAGAAGGAGAGAGGGACATGATAGAAACTTTCAAGTACCTCAAGGGAATTAACAAAGTCCAAGAGGGTAGCATCTTCCAGAAAAAGAGAGATGCAAGAACAAGGGGGCACAATTTGAAGATAGAGGGGGGACGGCTCAGAGGTAATGTGAGGAAGTATTTTTTCACTGAGAGGGTTGTGGATGCATGGAATAGCCTCCCTGAGGAGGTCGTGGAGTCAAGAACAGTGGGGGACTTCAAGAATGCATGGGACAGGCATAAGGCAGTCCTAGTGGGGTGTAGTAGGAAGCAAGCTGTTGGTTAACTAGGATCTGCAGCTTATCTGTTAGGTAGGAAAATGGGCAGACTGGGTGGGCCAAGCGGTCCTTATCTGCCATCAAATTCTATGTTTCTGTGTTTCTATGTTTCTATGATGGTTCTCAAAGGAGAACCTTCCTCAAGGCTTCCTTTTGTCCTTTCCCAAGTCACAGGTAACTGTTAGAACAGATATCTCCTTACTAGGGTGGGGTGCATATTTTCAGAGTCTTCAAACCCTGGTGACTTGGTCAGACTCAGAACACTGCATCCACATGTAACCCCCAGGTGGCGCTATCCCAAGGGCTACTACCCCTGCCTGCTTGACCACTAACAAGTTGAGGAGCCTAGGTTCTATGGTGGGTGCCTCCACCCAGAGGTCAGGGTTTGCAGTAATTAGACTAACTTAGTCACAGCCCTCTGGGACACTGAGACCCCCTTTTATTCCTACTAGTGGCCCACACAATACACCATGGGTATCTTCACTATTTACACTTACCCCCAGTACTGGTTCGGTCAGCTTGACTCTGGGGACCCCCTGTAAAACAAGATGATGTAATATGATAGCCACTGTACAATACTTTAACATAAACAAATACCTCAGTCAGTGTAACTTTGCTGAAACAAACAGATCTGATTTATTTAAGGGGCTGTAACAAGGACAGGGGGAAATCAGGTTAATTAGGTTAGACACACTAATAATCACAGTACTGTGCGCATATTCAGAGTCCCAAAATGTCACTTTACTGGGTACCCAGGATGATGGGGGGCTAGCCAGGATCGGTGAAGCTGGTTGGGGCCCTGTGATAGAAAAACACTTGCACAATACCCAATTGTAATCCGGAGCCGGTTGGTTCAGTTCATGAAGAAAGGAAAGAAAAGAAAATCAGATGAAACACTTGCAATTAGAGGATGGCAGGGAGCTACCCTGATTTGTACTCACAGATTCAGTGCTGAAACTGAATGGAATGCAGATTGTTCCGGATTGCTAGGAGAAACAGAATAGCTGGCCCAGCCCTTGTGGCAGGGCTCACTTGCACTCAATGCAGGCAGATGCAGTCCAAGTGAGGCTGGCTGTGACTTCCAGCTCACTGCACATTTTATATGTACACAGAACACTACCAGGCAAGCAGCTGGTCACTTCAGGAGATTGGGCCTGGCTACAGAGGCATTCTTCTCTGACTCAACCTCAGACTCAGTCCGAACCTTGCTAGGGAATCACACTCCCAGCACAACACACAGTTCACAACATGGGGAATTACTCAAATCTCAATCCCCACCAGCACTATGCACATTTATATATAAAGGTCACTTACTGTACCAGACCACAGAGTCCTGACAGGCCGACCGCAATTCTGCACACTTTTGGTCTTCTTCAGGTTAAATCTGGTCCCAAAATGAGTTCAGCTTCTTCTTTTACTCGGACAGCTCGGATTCAGTCCGAACAATGCTTACTAACGACTGCAGGCCTACTTTGGGGCCTCACACGTGCTTCCCTCGTGAACTACTGTTGCCAACAGCTGCATGAACACAGAGGGCAGATTCCCCCTCAGCTTCCAACTTCAAACACGGTTCTCTTCTGCCCCAAACCTCAGGGCACTTCAGCATCAAGGTTCCTCTTCGGAATCTCAGTCCGAAAATCAAGGTTCCTCTTCGGAATCTCAGTCCGAAAATCAAGGTTCCTCTTCTTCACTTCTTCTCCACACTTGGTTGCCCATGATCTAGGCCACAACAACTGCTTTCCTTTTACACACAAAGTTTGGATACTTGGTCTGAGAAAACACAGTCCTTTTCTCTCCCTTAAGGAGAGCTGACGACAGACAGGCCTTTTTCAGGCCTCCCGCGCGGTTCCCGTGCTGCCCCATGAGCTGCTCACTCTTCCAGTTCCATGCTCAGACTAACTCTCCCAGCAGGCAGTCTGGGCATTTCCCCCAAATCCAAAAGGTTTCCATTGGCTGAGTCCCCTTGTTAGTCACAACAGGCTCCCTTTATTGGCGAAATAAGGCTCCAGGGTCTAAACTACATTTCCCAGAGGCTCTCTTCATACAAGCCCCTTGTGGCTGGCTCCACTTGAGAGTCCGAGTTCTGATTTGCCAGCAGGCTCTATTTTAAGGAATCCCTCCCCATTGGTTGGATCTATTCAGCAGTTCAGATCCGAAATGGAGGGGCAAAACACATGGAGTCCCAGCTGTAAGAAAGGCAGGTTAGACAAACTGTACTGTCATTATCACTCTAACAAATTACCAGCAGATAGTTACATCTTTTGAAAGAGCTCCCCCCTGCGCATATAGCAACTGCAGAAATGGAGCGATCTGCTCAGTGGCCCAGGCAGGACTCAAGCAGGGAAACACACAGTCCCCCCCAGTTCAAATGAATTCCACTGCAGTTTGGCAACGCTTAAAGTGACAGTACATGGAGGCATTAGGCACTCTCACTCAATTATTTTTAAATCGGCTGAAATACAGGACGCCAGCCAGGCGGAAAGGATTTAGGCTCACCCAAGGAAGGCTTTTTAGTGACCCCTATTTGTAGGGGGCTATACACCTACATGTGCTAGAGATGAGAGCTGTCCTTTAGGGGCTAAAGACTCTGTCAGACCTACTATGTAATAAGGTAGTTCATCTCCAGACAGACAACAAGTGTATCATGTTCTACCCCAGCAAGCAAGGAATGACTCACTCCTACCCTCTGTACAGGAAAACAAGAGTTTGGGAGTCGTGCTTAGAGACAAAACCCTTTTTCAGGCAATTCATCTGCCTGGGGTAGAAAATATCCTGGCAAATTAGCTCAGTCAAACATTAGCAGATTCTTTCAAATAGCCCTTAGTGTATGGTGTAGTTTGCCTCCTGTATGATATGTGGGAGTTGCTGACTTGGACCTTTTTGCATCCCACCCATAAAGATAAACTGCTGTGCTTCTGCTCCAGACATCGAGGGCATGGTGCTGTTGTGGTGCTTTTTGTCAGGATGATTTCAGGCTGCAGTGAATAGGTCATTTTCTCTACGCATTTTCACTGCTCCCCTTTATCCAGACATCCTCTTCAAGCTGGAGGCACATGGGGGCAAGATGATACTGATAGCCCAGTGTTGGGTGAGACAGATACGGTACCTGTTGCTAAACCAACTAACGATTCAACAGCCCCAGACCTTACTCTTGAGAACAAACTTCCTGACCCAGTTCTAGGGTCAGCTAGTACATCCAACCTCAAATCCTTGCATCTCCAGCCATGACAACTAAGGAGATGTAGGTAGATTTCAAGTGTCTCAACATGTCTCCCAAGTTCTTTTGGCAGCCTGTAAGCCTTCAAGCCGAAAAGTTTATGGTGCGAAGTAGAAGCATTTTTTAATTTGGTGGTCTAAAGACTACTAAAATCTCTTTCCCTGTTCTACAGAGATAATTCTTTACTATTTTATGGACCTCTTCGAGTCTGATCTGCAGTACTTCTCCGTGAAGGTTCACTTATTGGCCATCTGGGCCTACCATGAGCATGTGGGAACTCTTCCATTAGCATAACTAGGGGGCACAGTCTTAATCTGGAGAGTGGGAGGTTTAGGAGGGAGGTCAGGAAGCACTTCTTCACAGAGAGGGTGGTGGACACTTGCAATGCACTGCTGGAAGAGGTCATCTCATTGAAGACAGTGGGCAACTTTAAGAGAGGCGGGGATAGGCATAGGAGGAATGTAAGGATCATGGGTAGGGAGGATGGGAGGAGCGAGGAGGGAGGGCAGAGACATTAGCTCAAGCTGTGGACCCTGCAATACGAGCAGACTTGATAGACAAAATGGCTTTCTTCTACTGGCTTCTTTATATGTTCGTATAACTCCCTCTCTTTAGAAGATTGCTGAGAGATATTGTGTATATGAGACCCCTATGAAGAAACCTGTGTCCATTTGTGACCCAAGCTCGATACTGGACATGCTCACTGGTAAGCCCTTTGAACCAGTAACTACCTGTGGCAAGAGGTAGCTTACCTGGAAAATAGTGTTTCTAGTGGCTATCACCTCTATGTGCAGAGTTTCTGAGCTGCAGGCCCTGGTTATGGATCCTTTGTACACGGTTTTACACAAAAATGAGGTGGTACTCCTCACACATCCTAAATTTCTGCCAAAGGTAGTATTAAGAGTACCACCTTAACCAATCTTTAGCACTTTCAGCCTTCTCCCACTAACTGAAGAACCTGGGAGAAGTATTGCTGCACTTTCTCAATGTTGGAAGAATCCTTTGTGTCTACATTGAAATAACCAAGGACTGCAGACAAGCCTGTCAGATGTTTGCCTCAGTAGATCCCAGTCAGAAGCATTTTCCTGTTTGCAAACAGTGCCTGTCAAACTGGATTGTAAACTGCATCCAACACTGCTACACACTAGAAAGACAGTGGTTGGAGGGCTCTATCAGAGGTCACTCTATCTGATGGCTGCCTATGTGGCTTCACTCCATTTGGTCCCTATGTCAGAGATATGTACAAGGCTGTAACCTGGAGTAGTGTTCATACTTTCACTAAACACTATGCTTTGAAGTTTCACTCTGGAAAACATGCAGTTTTTGGCTTGGTTGTGTTGCAAGGCCTGCTCTCCTTGGGAGTCCTAAGTCTCTAGCCTCCCCAGGCCTGGAAATCTTTTCATCTGGCTGCTTGTTAGATACTGTAAGACTAAAGAGCAGGACTCTGAAGTAGTTTGATTTTTGGAAGCCGGAAAAATTACTTACCGTAACTCCAGATCTTCAAGAATAACTTCTCTATAAAGTACCACTCACCCACCCTCCATCCCATGAACTCATTTGAGTGTAATTTATATTGTCTTCTGTCCCCTCCTTGAATAGGTACAGGCTGTGAAGACACTTGTTATTATTCTTTATAATCCCTTCATACAGGGACCAATGGGTTATCTTACACCCCTAATTCTTTATTTATTACTAGCAGTCAGATAGATAGGTAACTCATCCTCCTTAGGTAAAAAAAAAGTACTTGGCGCTCGTGTCAATCCAGGGCTTGTGTATAGGTTTATCAGGCATTTTTTTATTTTACTGTCCATCTGAGTTAATAGGGAAAGCTGAATCATGTGACAACCTCGTACACAGCAAAGAGTGCTTCAGGTGCTCCAAACTGAATGTGTAACACTGCTCTGTATTCTGGAATCGGTGTTTGTTTCCTAATTTTAAATGGTATTAATCAGTTCCAAACTGCTAATTGCACCTCAAAAATATATCACGCTCTATATAAACACAATAACGTGTCACACTGGTAGTTCAGTGGTACCCTCCCTCCTGCCCCAGTCCCTGTTGTGAAAAAAAATTACCCTGGTAGTACAGTGGTACCCCCGCAACCCCAATCCCTGTTGTGAAAAGAAATTACTATGGTAGTTCAGTGGTACCCCCTCTGATCAGCACAGACCCTCCTCTCACCACCTTGGCTGGATGAATAACTGAAAGCAAGGATGCGGACACCATAGAAACACAGTAACCATGCTCTCATTCCCTATCTTTCATACATCAGCTGACTGACGTGATGAGAGGTGACTCTGTGCTGGTCACTGTCACCCACTCTGCTCGCCACATCCACGGGTGTCGCAGGTGTTACACGGGGGAGGGGTGGATGATGCTGAGTGGGGGGGGTTGAGGAATGAGGGTGTTTTACAACAGAGATGGGGTAGGGGGACTATCACTGGACTACCAGGGTACTTTCTTTTCTCAATGCGGATTGGGGCAGGTGGGGGTATCACCGCACTACCAGGGTAATTTATTTTCACTACAGGGTTCAGGGTAGGTGGCGGGGTACCACTTAACTGCCAGGGATTTATATGATAGAGTATGGGGATCAGGTGAGATTGGATAAATGGCCGAAGCTTTGTACAGTGCCCAAGAGGTAACAAAAGGGGACAAGACATTTTTTAAGTACTGTATGTAATGTAAAAGGGAAAGACCAGAGGTGAGATTGTAAGGTTAAGGGGGGAGGGGGAGAAGGGATTGTGCCCAGGGGGACAAGGAAAAGGCAGACATCCTGATCAAATACTTTTGTTCAGTGTTCACAGATGAAGGAGAAAGGGATGGGCCACAAAAAAGCAACAGACACTGTGGAGGGAGGGAGGGAGGTGGACACTAGTCCTTTATTGGAGGAGAGAGTCCTGAAAGGACTTGCTAATCTGAAAGTGGAAAAAGCAATGGGGCCAGACGGGGTGCATCCATGGGTATTGAGGGAGTTCAGGGAGGTATTGGCTTCACCTCTGCCAGTTCTATTTCATAACTCACAAGAAACAGGGGTGGTTCCAGAGGAATGGAGGAGGGCCGATGTGATCCAACTGCACAAAGTAGATATACAAAACTACAAATGTGCCCGAAATGACTGCACAAAAGAAATATGCCCGAAGTAAAGTAACAATTACAAAGATGCCCTCACAAACACCTGGGGAAAGGGAAAGTCCTTCTGGAATAATCTCAAGGAAGTTACAGGAATACTGCCCAAAACATCACCTTCAATATTGGACGTGGATGGGACTATAACTCTTGACCCTTCCACTGTAGCTAACACATTCAATAACGCATTCACTGACCGCAGTAGCATTCTTCTTCCAGACTTCTTTGATGAAGACTTTCCTCCTGCACCCTCCCCCACCCCGCCCCTTTTCAAGTCACCACCCGATTTTACTTCAGAGCAGTCAGAACACATGAAGTTCATAGTTATGTCTGTAAAGCAATTGCTGGATCTAGAATAAGTGGTGACTCACTCAACCTCAAACTGCTGTCCCTTACTCTTGATGAAGTGCTATCTCCTCTAACCTGGATTTTCAACCTCTCCCTCACCCTTGGCCAGTTCTCTGACAGATGGAAATCTGCCACCGTGACATCAGTCCACAAGAGTGGGGACAAGGCCCTTCGTGGAAATTATAGGCCAATATCCATACTATCCTCTCTCTAAAGCCATTGAACGTCTGGTATCTGACCAGCTAATGGAATATCTGGACAAGTACAACATCCTTTGTAAACAACAGCACGGCTTCAGAAAAGGCCACAGCACCACATCTGCCCTCCTTGACTTCACAGGAGCAATTCCCAACTCCCTGGACAATAATTACCTCACCGGTTCGGTCTTCATTGACCTGACCAAGGCTTTTGACACTGTCCATCATTGAATACTCCTCACATAACTGCTAAAAGCTGGGCTCTCTCCTAAGTCTACAACTTGTTTTAAGCGCTATCTGGAAAACCGATCCCAGAGAGTGAAAATTGCTGATGTCCTCTCAGATGCTAGACCAGTACGCTCAGGAGTCCCCCAGGGATCCATTCTCAGGCCACTCCTCTTCAGCCTGTTTTTGAACAATCTTCCACAATACTGTCCAGAACAAATGCTACTCTATGCTGATGATGCTGTCATTCACACCACCCAACAGGACCCCCACTTACTCCAAAACAAGCCTCAGAAGGGTTTCAACTCCATTGAAATATGGTTTAGTAGTCAAAAGCTGGTTCTCAACTATAAGAAAACCAAGTCAATGCTTTTCTGTGGCTCCCACAACAAACATAGGCTTCACCCCCTTAATATTACAACCTGCCTTGGTGCTGTCCTTGAACAGGTTCACTCCTTTAAATATCTGGGGATCACCATAAACAGCAACCTATCCTACAGCACCCACAGAGATGGCGTCGCCAAAGCTGCAAACACACGCATTGGTCTCCTCTACAAGCACAGGCAATGCCTTACCTCGGATGCCTTAAGGATAGCAGTACAGAGCTTGGTGGTCTCTCTAATCGACTATGGTCTGATTATTTATGGCTCTGCAACTGACAGCCCTCAGATGCTTATCCTTGGCCCTAAACAAAGCTTGCCAACTCATCACAGGATCCCACCGACTCACCGATATGTGTGACTTCTATGCCCAAGCAGGGTGGCTCCAGTTATCAAACCTTATCAAGTACCAAACTTGTCTAATGGCTAAGAAAATGATGCTACATCTTGCTCCCCCCAGAGTCCAAAGTCTTCTCCATACAGCATGCAACCCCTGCCTCACCAGGGCTTCAGAAAATGAAATGCTGCACATTCCTCGGTGCCGCACTACACAGGGCCAAAGATCCTTTGCGTACCGAGCTCCTAGCTGGATTATGGACTCAACAAAGACATCTTTCTGCAAAAGCTAGGCCCTGGTGAATGAATGTCTGTGGATCCCCAGCCAAAAAATTGGTTCCTTCCACCACAAAGTGGATGGAAGTGAAATTTAGGGTGATCACATCTTGACGTCTTCCCGGTTCTGAATAGATCTATATTTCTATCTTGTATAGGAGATATTTGAGTTTTTCACTGAAATGTGTCAAAAATATTTATAGAATTTGTAATTATTTGAGTGGATGTATGGTGTAAAATGTATATATATCTGTACATATTTGATTGAGGTTATAAAATAATGGTGTTTGTATAATTGTGTGGAAACTAAGGAATGTCAATTAATGATGACGTCAGATTGTATTTGTATAAAAACGTTTGATGTATGACACTGAGCCAAACCCCTTTGAAGGCTAACCAGCTGAGGCGCTTGGGTTCCTGGCCGTGAACATTTTGGCAATAAACTGAGCTAATTAGCTGAAGAATTGTGGTGTGCTCTCACTTTTTGGACTTCTGAATATTTGGGTTTTGCAACCCCTGTAGAGAGCACCCCCCTCACATTAGTGCACTGCTTCTTTCCTCTTTTTTGTCCTGTTCAAAGCCAACCTTCATCTCCACCTAGCTGCCTCCAGCTCCTGCGACTGTCCCTCATAATCTGATCTCCCTCCTATCACTTCTACTCCTACCCCCCTCTCTTCCTCTTCCTACATCCTACCCTCCCCTGCTGTTTTTGCCCCCTACCCCTAAGCACTTTTTTGAGGCCTGACAAATGCCCACGGCTGCACCGCCCTTTTTTGTGTCCATTCCAAGCCTCAGTTACCTCTGGCTACCCTGCCCCCTGGTACTCACTTTTCCCCAATGTAATGTATTTCAGCTGATTAAAAATGTCTGTGCACCATTTCTGCATTGTTACTCAACTCTATGTAATGTTTGTATTGTACCTCAATTGACGTGGTACCTTTGTAAAAAAGCCTTGGCTCAAAGGTACCTGTAATCTAGACTCTAAATAAAAAATAAATAAATAAATAAAAAGTAGTAGCAGGGAGGAGGCTGGCAATTAATAGGCCAGTTAGCCTGACATCGGTGGTGGGAAAGTTAATGGAATCCCTGCTGAAGGAAAGGATTGTGAAATATCTCAAATCCAGTGGGTTACAAGACCTGAGGCAGCATGAGTTCACAGGGTAGAAGTCATGTCAAATGAATCTGATAAATTTTGCTGATTGGGTGACAAATGAATTACACCAGAGTGGTGCGGTGTGTGGGCATGGCCTACCAAGAATTCAGTAAGGCTTTTGACACAGTTTCACATAGGAGATTAGTAAATAAGCTGGGTAGTTTAGGAGTAGATTCAATGGATAAGAAATTGGTTAGGGATAGGCGACAGAGGGTGGTGGCTAAAGGAGTTCACTTTGAGGAAGGGCAGGTGACCAGCAGTGTGCCTCTGGGATCAGTGCTGGGACCAGTCCTCTTTAATGTCTGTAAGTGACATTGCAGAGGAGCAAGAAGGGAAGGTCTGCCTCTTTATGGATGACACCAAAATCTGCAATAGTGTAGACACTCCAGGGGGGTGGAGAAAGGATGAGCAGAGACCTGAGAAACTAGGGGAGTGGTCAAGGGTATGGTAGCTGGGTTTCAACATGAAAAAGTGCAAAATAATGCGATTAGGGTAAGAAACCCAGGGGTAGAGTACAAAATGGGTGGAATGGTATTGATCACTACCAAGCAGGAAATAGAACCGGAGGTAATTATACCTGATGACCTACAGGTGGCCAGGCAGTGTGATAAGGCAGTCAGAAGGACTAGTGGGATGCTGGGATGCATAGGAAGGGGTATCACCAGCAGAAAGAAGGAGGCGGTGTTACCTCTGCATAGATCACTGGTACGATCCCACCTAGAGTACTTTATCCAGTTCTGGAGACCTTCTCTCTGGAAGGACATAGAAAGAGTGGAGGCAGTCCAGAGGAGGGCTACTAAAATAGTGCAGGGTCTGCATCAAAAGCCCTATAAGGAGAGACTAAAGGACCTCAATATGTACTCCCTGGAAGAGAGAAGCGAGAGGGGTTATATGATAGAGACCTTTAAATACCTCACAGGGGCAACTAAGGTACAGGAGGGAAGTTTCCGAAAAAAAGGTGCTCAAGAAGTCAGCCTACTGGTGCAGCGGTAGCACTATCACTTGTGATGCCAATGACCCGGGTTCGGAAACAAGCCCAAGGCGTCGGAGGGTCAGCCAGAGGAGGAGCACTGAATGTCCGTCAGACCGCTCTCCTCCTCCAGTGGGGAAGAGCTCAGTTCTTGACTGCCCCCTGGCAGAAGCCAAGGGAAAGGCAACCCGAGCCACAAGAGGTGGGGGAGATGTGGCAGACGTCATCATGCATGCTTTGACATCAGTGTATGCCATGTCTCCCAGGGGAGAAACCAGAAAATCTCCTGGTCGAATTGGATGACCACCAGCTTCCACAGGCCCCGCACCCAACGACTCCGGCACCTCCAGGATCCTGGTAGGTCGAGTGGCTCCCCACCACCCTGCCATGGAGGGCAAGCCGTGGGGAACTACGGGTGAGGTAAGACCTGGGGGAATGTCGGGGTGACAGGGATGGGAGGACCGACAGAAAGGAGGGCCAACTGGGATGGGGGAACAGGAAAAAAAAAGGTGTGCAAGAATATGGGGACATGCTATGAAGCTGGAGAGGTGTAGATTCATGAGAGATGTGAGGAAGTATGCCTTCACATAAAGAGTAGTGGATTCCTTGAACAGTCTTTTAACAGTGGTGTTGGGAGTGAAAACAGCGGTGGGGTTCAGGAATGCATGGGATAGATAGGCACAAGGGAATCATAGTGGAAAGGAAGGGGGGAGGGAGAAATAGCTGTAGATCAAGTACAGTCTGCAGTAATAATGTAGGTATGGAAAATGGGCAGACTGGGTGGGTCAACGCTCCTTATCTACCATCAAATTCTGTGTTAACTGTTTCTATGGAGTCTGGCAGAGTGGGTCAGGGTGAATGTCCCCCAAACCCATGCAATTAATTCAGGGTCAAAGTAAGAAGCATCAGTCACATTTACCACAGCAAAGCATGGGAGGTCTGTTTTGGGAAGAGAAAACTATCACTACATTGTGTATTTCAGGAGCTCTAAAGAGTTGTATCCCACTCGGTTGTCTGCAGCTTGTACATCAATTCTGGACTGCCGTAGAAGAAACATTAAAAGGACTGGTTGTTAGAGGACTCAAAGTGTACCTCACCAATGGAACGTGTAAATCCATAAAGGGATTTGGACTGAGGAAATCTACAGTTTCTAGGGACGTGGATATGTCGTTCTATCCATACATCTTGGCATGTCCTTTCTCCTTTAAGATCAGCCGGAAAGTCTTTAAGCTGGCTCCTCCCACCCACCTGGGTGGCATATCCCTCAACTCCACCCATGACACCAGATCTTCCTTTCTGCTGGAAGAAACAGGTTCCCTCCTTACCGCTCCTGCATTGAGCAGGCCCTGGCACTCAATTCTTCGGATTTACTTCCTAAACTTAAATTTGTTAGAGTTTTTCCACAACGATCTTCGATCACGACCACGGTGGAGTACAAGTCCTCGCCCAGGTTCAACCGGTGTCTCTGCGGGCAGAAGATGTCGCACACCAACCTACATGCCACTTGCGTTTATTGCCTGGGTTTCCGAGCACGACACCCAGCCTGCGATTTCTGTCACTCCTTTCAACCAAATGTGCTTGACGAGCATCTTGCCCGATTGCAGTTTGGCTGTCTAGAAAAACAGAACCTGCCAGTCAAATCTAAGGAAACCCATTGGGAGGTCTCCGGGGATGCGGGGTCCACTGAACAACTTCAGCAGATGAAGGCCTTCAAGAAAGATGCAGCTCGGGCCGCTGATCAGTCCTCTTTGCCCTTAGTCTTTGTTCTGCTGAAACTGGGCTCCATCTTTACAGGCCCCTTCAAGGAGTTGCGCCCATCTCTCCCAACCAAGGGGGTGGGTCCGTCAGCATCGTACAGCTCTTGTTCCCGTAAATGGGAAGAAAATCAAAGGAGTTGAGAGAAAAGGAGAAGACTCGCCATCGTTGTTCTTGGGATCGAGAACGTTCTCGTTCCTTGGAATCTCCAGTTTTGACTTGGTTAAAACTGCAGCCTTGACCACTGGCTTTACGGTGCCCCCATCAGGCCAGCCAGCAAAGACAGGGGATGACAACCCGGTCAAAACTGTCATCGACCTCGTCGACCCATTGTCGCTCGATAAGGTCGACAACTCCCTGTTCAGGACTCCAGTCCTGCCTGGACCCGTTGAGGAGGAGACCCAGCCTGCTGGGAACCTCCTTATGGTCCCTGACCATGACCTGGGGGTGCCACAGATTTCTGTGGCTCCCTCTGAGTGCCCCCATCGGTCCCCCAGTGGTCAAGGTCTTGGTGATCTTCATTCGAGAGGTCAAAGAAAACTCATAGATGCCATTCTGGGTGTTCTAAAAAGTGATGCCGCCGCTATACATCCTCATCCTCCTCGGAAGAGGAGAGGTTTTGGTGCAAGTTGCACTGATGCTACGAGGATCTTATGTGGCAGAAGTTGGTGTCTGCCAGTCTGAATTCGACCCTGGCTTCCACACCAGTCATCACATGGCTGTCGCCCGCTAGGCCAATGTCAATACCTCCGGAGCTGGTTGACACTGTCCCTCTGCCTGTGAAGCCGGGCCCTCCTGGCTCAGCTGAAACTGGCCTCTCCACCGATAATGGTGGAGCCACCACCTAAACAGCCTCTCTCAGGGGCTCCAGTCAAGGAGTCTCGGCCCGCTAAGGGCCTTCCTCACAGGCTGTCGGTCACTCTTATGCCCGACCGCCTGAGGTAGGTTGAAGGTGACATGGGTGGTCGGCCATTCTATCTGGACTCTTCAGAGTCCAAGGACTCCTTGCTGCACTCTCATCCACTCATTGAGGAGTTGCTCAGGGGTCTTTTGATGGAGGAGGTTCCCATGTCCTTCATGGGCATCCTCCATCTCATTTCTGGATCCATGGGGATGCCTTTGGAGCCTGTTCAAAAACGGGCTTGATATCCCCTGATAGACATACTGGACAAAGGGGATTCTCTGATGGAGGCCTTACCAGTAGCTGAAGCTATTGTCGGCTCAGCCCTGGAGCTTTGGCAACACCCTGCCTCCTGCTCTGAGCCATCAGCCCAGATGGCCCGCAAATATGCAGTGCCCATCGGCTCCCTTTCAGGGTTCATGGAACACCCCTTGGCCAAGGGGTTGGTGACTGACTCTGTGTTTCGGCACTCAGGCAATTTGGAAGACTCTGATAGACCTTTGGACAAAGAGTCCAAAAAACTGGACCACTCTGCCAGGAAGGTGTATGCTGCCTCTTTGCTCGGTCTCCGTCAGGTGAGCTTGGCTGTCATCATGGCACACTTCTCACATGCCCTTTTGGGCTCTTTGGCTGAGGTGCTTCCTCATCTCCCTGCAGACTTCCAGACCACGGTCAAGCAGGTCCGGGATCAGGGTCGGGCTGTGGCAAAACCACAACTTCAGACAGCTCTGGACATTGGGGGCTCCTGTGCCCATTTGGTGGTGGCTGCAGTCGCCTCGTGCTGCAGGGCCTTACTGAGGGTCTTGACCTTTACGGCAGATACCCAGCACAAATTGGTGGACTCACCCTTCTTGGGCACTGACTTGTTCAGTCCTGGGGTTGATGGTCACCTACAATAGATAAAGAAGTCCACTGCCACCTTGAACTCCATTGCTTCCACCCAGAAGAAATCTCAGGATTCCAAAAAGAAGAAGCACAAGCCCTTTCGGCCTTCTGCCCCTGCGGCCAAGCCGGCCCAGTACCATTCTGGGCAGCAGTAGGTGGCTCAGTCTTGGTGCCCTCAGCCCAAGTCAGGGGCTTAGGCAGCCTGAAAGCCCAGAGGGAAGGGACCCAGCGGCCCCTCAGCTGGATCCTCCTCCTCTCCTCCTCCAAGCCTGCACAGTGATGGGATGGGGTCAACTACCCCCATGCCTGTCACACCTCCTCTGGTTCCTCCCATGGGGGCCAGCTCTGTCACTTCCTTTCCACCTGGTCCACTGTTACTATGGACAGGTGGGTTCTGGAAGTGGTCAGCCAGGGTCTGCCTCTGGAATTCGAGCAGTACCCACTAAGCCAAGCCCGCACCCCACGGGAGGAAAAGGTATCCGTGGACACTTAATCGGCTCTTTCAGATGACATCACCCAACTCCTCTGCAAGGAGGTGGTGGTCAGAGTCACGGATCCCCCTGTCAACCCAGGGTTTCTTTCCAGGTACTTCCTGGTCCCGAAACGGATCAGGGGCTGGCACCCCATTCTAGATCTGCATGACCTGAACAAGTTCCTCAGGTCTCGCACCTTCAGGATGGTAACTCTGTCTCGGATCATACCATCTCTAAAGCAAAACATGTGGTTTTGCACCCTGGATCTGCAGGATGCATTCTTCCATGTACTGATCTGTCCATCCCACCAAAGATTCCTCTGCTTCCGAGCTGAGGGAGCCCTGTATGAGTTCCAAGCTATGCTGTTCTGCTTGTCATTGGCCCCCAGGGTCTTCGCCAAATGCATTGCAATGGTGGCGGCCCATCTTCAGCATCGAGGGGTCAGAGTTTACCCCTACCTGGACGATTGGCTTATAGTGGGTTGCTCCAGGCAGGCGTTGGAGAGGTCCAGGGACCTGGCCCTCCAGACCTGCATCTATGTTGGCCTCCTGGTCAACGAGGCCAAGTCAGAACTCATGCCCTCGCAGGTGATCTGCTTCATTGAGGCAGAGCCTGACTCTTGCCGAGCCAGAGCCATGCTCCAGGTTCTCTCCTCCTTTGCCTGATCATTTCTGGTTGGGCACCTACGCCCTGCCCAGGACTTCCTGCACCTTCTGGGCTACATGGCGGCCTGCATCTCTGTGGTCCGATGGACCAGGTGGCATATGCACCCCCTGCAGTAGGAGCTGGTCAGCCAGTGGACTCAAAGCCTAGGTCATTTTGACCAGCTGTCAATGCGACCCAAAAGATGTGAGACACTCTTCAATAGTGGACCTTCCCAGAGCATCTGCAGGAAAGGATCCCATTTGTCCACCCCAAGCTGATGGTCATCCTGATGACTGATGCCCCTTTCATGGGCTGGGGTGCCCACTTGAGGGAACACAGAGTCCACAGTCTCTGGACCCCCGAGGAGTCCTGATGCTGGATCAACCTGCTGGAGCTTTGAGCAGTCTGGCTGGTGCTGACTGCCTTCGCTTCATTCATCTGGGGTCAAGTGGTTCAGGTCCAGACGGACACCACCACGACTATGTACTATCTCAACAAGCAAGGCAGGATGCATTCCCAGCCTCTGTGCAGGAAAGCTCTCCACATCTGGACCCTCATGAGTCGAGTGGAGGTGGATCTCCTTGCTAGTCATGTGGCAGGAGCCTCCAATCAACTGGCGGATACCCTCAACCGAGTGGGAGAGACGTTGCATGAGTGATTTCTCCATCCAGAGGTAGTACACAGCTTGTTCTCCCAGTGGGGCACCTCTCAGGTGTACCTGTCCGTCTCCAAGGAGAATGCAAAGCTGAGGCTGTTTTGAGCCCGCTCCCCTCAGCAGGGCTCACTGCAGGGGAATGTCTTCTCGAGGCTGTGGACCCCAGGCCTCTGTTATGCCTTCCCTCCACTTTCCTTGATTCACAAAGTGCTGCTCAAGATCAGGAGGGACATGGCACAGGTGATTCTGGTGGCTGCGAACTGGCCCTACCAGTTTTGGTACCATGATCTCCTCAGCTTCAGCATCAGGCTCCTGAGGCATCTTCCAGCATGCCCGGACTTGCTTTCCATGAATCAGGAGAACGTACTCCCCCCAGACCTTCAATCTCTGCACCTGACAGCCTGGTTCCTGAGCAGCTAGAGGCTTTAAGTCTCTCCGAAGATGTACTCACTGTAGTTGAGGCATCTAGGAAGGAATCAAGCAGCAAGTGCTATGCCTTCAAGTGTAAGAGATTCTCCATTTGGTGTCAGGGCAAGGGGATTGAATCCTCTGACCTGTCTAGTGGCTAGCATCCTAGATTACCTATGGTCTCTCTCCAAAGGGGGACTTCAGTTGTCGACCCTTAAGGTGCACCTGGCAGCCATCTCTGCTTACCAGGTACAGGCCGGTAAGTTGGTGGCACAGGAGAAGGTGGTCTGGTGCTTTTTCAAAGGCCTCAATCACATATCCCCACCGGTGTGTGAACCACCACCACTGTAGGATCTGCTGCTGGTACTGGCAAAGCTCATGGGCAAGCCATTTGAACCGATGCACAAGTGTGAGATGTTGCATTTGTCATGGAAGACTGTCTTTTTGGTGGCTGTCATGTCAGCTGGAAGGATTGGGAGCTCCAGGCACTCTCAGTCGAGTCTCCTTATCTGGTCTTCCATAGAGACAAGGTTGTCCTGCACCCCAAACCGAAGTTCCTTCCGAAGGTTTTGTCGGAGTTCCACCTGAACCAAGTGATGACTCTGCTGGTGTTCTACCCCAATCACACCTCGAATGCTGAATACAGGCTCCATACCTTGGACCTGAGGCAAGTACTTGCATTCTATAAGGAGCGCACACCTGGAATTTGGGGAGAGGTTCGCCAGCTGTTTGTCACCTACACTGAAACCGCACCTGGCAGACCTGCAGCCAAAGGGACAATTGGCAGGTGGATTACATCCTGCATTGATCTCTGCTATAGGTTGGCAGGTAGGGAGCCTCCCAGAGGGATAAGGGCTCATTCCACTCGCCACACTGCTGCGATGATGGCTGCTTCTAGGGATGTCCCTATCCAGGAAATCTGCAGGGCTGCTACCTGGAAGTCAGCAAACACCTTCATTTCCCATAACAACATTGACCTAGAGTCATGCTGGGATGCTGGTTTTGGGGCCTCAGTTCTCCAATCTCTGTTCCCTAAGTAGGGGGTGTGCGCCTTGCCTCCATCTTCCCGGAGAACTGCTAGGAGTCTGCCAAGATATGTGGATAGAACAACATATACACGTCACTAGAAACACAGGTTACTCACCTGTAACAGTAGTTCTAGGAGTGGTATAGGTTTTGTTCATCCACAAAGACCCACCCAACCTCCCCGGCTTCGACTCACATCCTTTGCTTCAAGCGGGCAAGATCTGGTGTCATGGGATGGAGCTGAGGGATATACCACCTGAGTGGGTGGGTAGGAGGAGCCAGCTTAAAGACTTTCTGGCCGATCTTGAAGGGGAAAGAACATGCCAAGATGTGTGGATGTACAACATATACCACTCCAAGAACTACTGTTACAGGTGAGTAACCATGTATATTGGAAAAGTGTGCTTACTTGGAGTAATGTGTTCATGTGCTGGGACAATAAATGGATCCAATGAAGCTCTCTGTTTTCTGTGGACCTTCAGCTGCTGCCATTTGTGGACTATTGGTTGCTAAGCTAACCCCTTAATTTGTAGCCTTGCACCGCCTGAGAATGTCTGAGCTCCTGGGAGATTACCCTAATCCAGAAAGGTCAAAGAAGTGCAAGTTGGTGTTTGAACGCTCTCTGCATTTTTGTTCCATCATTGTACCTGTAGACATGGGGAGGGTGCTACGCAGACATATACAGTGAGGCTTTGTGCAGAGCTGTTAATGTCTGCATGATCAAATGCAAATAGCCCATTAGTGCCTTGCATGCCATATGTAGTCATTAGCAAACATTCTTCTGAATATGGCACCCAGGAGAAGAGACATTAACTGTTTGGAACGTGCTGTCCCCCTCTGCTTCTGGGTTTCTTTTGCCAGCAGGAGTCTGTGATGTGCCACGCATATGCACGTTGTGCATCTCTACCACAGCCTGATGTTCTACAGGCAGTGAGTACTGCACAGGGTGCACTGCTTGTATCAGCATGCCTCCCTGAAGGCCGTGCACTATTCACTGCTCAGAAATATGTTTTATATGGTGCAAGCAGCCGTGTCTGAATATGGGGGTCTTGACATCTAGTGCATGTTTATTGAGAGGTTTGGGTATTCAACTAGCATGATTGGAAACTAAAAATGTTCTTAGTGCTTTCAAAAAAAAAAAAGATGGTGTACTTGATAAAAATGGCCGAAACATTGACACAAAATGAAACCCAGGTACTGAGGTGATCAGTAAACGTGAATTTTTCTTCCCCGCAATTTGATCCAAAGCAAAAGGCAGAGGAAAGGATAGTCAAAGGAGTAGCTAAAGGGGATCCTTTCTTCAAATACATAAGAGAGAAGAGGACAGCAAGGGGAGGGGTAGTGAGGAATAGGAGGGTGGCAGGGGAAGACTGCACAGGAGAGGACCAAGAAAAAGCTGCCATCCTGAACAGATGCTTCTACTCAGTCTTCACAGTAAAAGGGGGGGGGGTACAGATCACCAGGGAGCACCAGGAACAAAAGGGGAGGTGGCGTGGACACAAGTTCATTTTCAGAGGAAAGAGTCCTGAAGGGACTTGCAGCTATGAAGGTGGTAAAGGCTATGGGACCAGATGGATACCCAAGGAGACTAAAGGAACTCAGGGAGGTGCCAGCTGCCCCACTGATGGCCTAACTCAACAGTTCACTGCAAAAAGGCATGGTTCTTGAGGTCTGGAGAAGAGCAAATGTGGTCCCTGTGCATAAGAGCCGCAGCATGGAGGAGGCTAGCATTTGTAGCCCAGTAAGTCTCACTTCAGTGGTGGGGTAATTAATGGAAACACTGACTGGTAGAGTATTTTGATTCCAGTGGGCTTCAAGACCATAGGCAGTATGCATTCATGGGGGGAGGTCATGCCAGAAAAATGTGATGGATTTCTTTGACTGAGTGACCAGGTAAATAGAGCAGGGGAGAGTAGTGGACAAGGCCTATCTGAACTTTACCAAGACCTTCAACACTGTGTCACACAGGAGACTGATAAAGAAATTAAGAAACCTAGAGGTGGGATCCAAAGTGGTGAACTGGGTAAGAAACTTGTTAACGGATAGGTGACAGAAGGCAGTGGTTAACAGCACTAACTCTAAGGATGGATGCCACAGGACCCGGTACTGAGATCAGTCCTCTTCATTATCTTCATAAGTGACATTACAGAAGAACTGGAAGGGAAGGTATGCCTTTTTGCAGATGATACCAAAATTTGCAATAGGGTGGACACTCTGGAGGGGACAGAGAGAATGTGCAGGGATCTTGTGACCCTCGAGGAATAGTGAAGAGCATGGCAGTTTGGGTTCATTGCCAAAAAATGCAAAATCAAGCACCTGGGGCGTAGGAACCCAGGAGCAGAGTATAGGTTGGGGGGAGTACTGACAGTCACTAAGCAGGAAAGGGACCTTGGAGTTATCTCATAACTGATAACCTCAAAGTGGCAGGGCAGTGTGACAAAGCATTGGGTAGGGATAATGGGATGCTGCAGTGCATAGGAAGGGGTATCTCTAGCAGGGGGAGGGAAGTGGTATTGTCAGTGTCTCGCTCGCTAGTGAGACCCCAACCAGAGTACTGTTTTTGGATGCCTCACCTCAGAAAGGACATTGACAGAGTGGAGGCAGTCCAGAGGATGGCAATTAAAATGGTACAGGGGTTACATGAGAAGCCCTATGGGGAGAGACTAAGGGATCGTAACATGTATACCCTGGAAGAGAGGAGAGTGAGAGGGGACATGATAGAGACCTACAGGTACTTTAAAGGGGTGAACAGGATGTAGGAAGGGAGTTTCTCAAATGATAAAGAGCACCATAACCAGGAGGCATGTCATAAAGCTGGGGGGGGGTGGAGTTTAAAGGGACACTGTCAACTACCCTTAGGCCTCAAACTGTCCCTTTTTTAAAATAAAGAAATAATGCCCTCCAGGGTGTATGTTATTCCTGGGATAACATCCTGCCTTGGGTGGTTGGGCCGAGGGTGTCCAACACCTGAGAAGGGATGTTATCCCAGCATAACACCCACCCTGAAGGGTATTATTCCTATTATAAAATGGCTCGTTTATTAGAACAAAAAGAAAAGCAAGAAACATTTTTCTTTCACAATTTAAAGGGTTTTTTTCTATGTGGAGGTAGACGGATTGGAAAAAAAGTCCATAGTTTCTATTGTGTCCAGAAGGTGGTACTGTTGCTTCAGGTGCTGCTGGTGACTGGATGGTATGTCCCTTGAACCCTCCCCTCATTGGACAGTGAAAAATGACGAGGTACCTGAGAACTTTATCTTTTTTTGTAGGTCTACTGTTTCAGGGGTGCTGGCTGTTTTAAGTTTAAAATGAAAATACATATTTTTTTCACCCCAGAAAGCGAGCGGCGTCAGTGAATCGCGCAACCTTCAAGTTACACTCTTTGTGTACGGGGAACAGTGTATTATTTAATGTTCTCCTGGTACAGTTTGTAACATTTTTGATCTGTACCGGGAGAAATCTGAGATAACTGCGAAAGTGCTTGGTGGCAGCGGTCAACTGAGGGAGGTTGGAAAGCTGAGGATGTGTGGGCATGCGGTGCCCCTTACTTTGAATAGCTGCCCATGCGGAACAAGCTAACTGCATTGTGTTTTATGTTCTCCCAGTACAGGCTGTAGTATTTTTGATCTGTACTGGGAGAAATCTCAGGATAACAGCAAAAGTGATTGGCGAGACTGATGAATTGAGGAAGGTTGTGGAGAAGAGGCTGTGAGCGTGCACCTGTTAGTTTAAAAAGTGGCTCAGTGTGGAACCGGCTGGCAGCATGGAACGGGCAGTGGGTAGTGATTTTTTAATAGTTATTCAGTCACGTGGCCTGGTGGCCCTGAGGGTTGAGACACTGGATGCCACACCTCGCACCATGCTGGTGACCCAGGTTCATGAATGGACTTGAGACGCCAGGGGTCGGCAGGGGAAGGAAAGGATTGAGCATTCAGAGGACTGCTGTCCTCTCCTGGGGTGGGTTGTTAGGTTGTAGGGGTTGCCTTGCTCTGTAGTGGCCCTGGTGGAGATCGGGAGGACTACACAAGTGACACTGTAGACAGGGAAGTAAAACATGAAAATGGCCCCCATGTCGGCTGGATGATGGTGGCCCTGCCTCCTCACACCTCGAAGCCTGAAAGCCCCCGATGCTGCATACCCTCACCTAGCAAAGAAGCAAGGGGGTGCCTGCATGCACTCTGGTCTCCCCTCCCGATGGCCCTGGGTGAGCAGGGGACCCCCCAGTGAAGGCATATGTCCGGATCAACTGGACAGTGGGGAGGGGCAGAACGGGAGAGGTGGTGGTAGGCGAAGGCTGGCTGCCTGAAGGAGTGGGCGACTGGGTGTGGTTAGGAGGGATAAAAAAGAATATGCAAAAAAAACAAAGTCATTTGGTCATTTGTGTGGTGGGACTAGATGCGGGATGTTATGCTGGGATAACATCCCGGGTCCAGTCCCACTCTAACCAATCAGGGAGCAGCATTCTTTCTTGCCATTGTATAATGCTCATTTTATGATTGTTCACATTCTGTAGAAGGTGCTGATGTAGCTGGTAGTTTCATTCTGATCCATTTTTTCTTCTTAAAAATGAAAAAGAGAGTGACCACCATGCTGGTGTTACCACACCAAAATTTGTTTACGTTTCTTAAACCACTCGCACTGCATCTTTCCTGGACTTCGGAACACGCCCAACACAGTCTAACCACTCAAAATGCAGCAGGAGGTGAGAAGGCTATCGCACCATGAGCGTCAGATTTGTTTGGGGGATGTTCCTAATGTTCAGGAAGCACTCAATAAAAGTAGATCAAGGATCTGAAGCAAAACAAGGTTGAGTGTAACTACACCATTAGCATGCATTTCAGTTCTGTTATGAAAGGAGGAAGATTAAACAAGCAACACCAATGAATTTTTGAGAATGTGAGCAATGATAAAATGTGGGGTTTCAACTAGGAATGGTATAATGCAGAAAGAGTTGACTATGTCCCTTTAAGAGGGATGTGAGGAAGTACTACATCACTGAAATGGCGGTGGACACCTAGAACAGACTGCCAGCTGAATTGGTGGAGGTGGAAACAGTGGAAAGCTTCAAGCATGCATAGGATAGACATAGGGAAATATTAGTAAATAAGCGGGTAGTGGGGGGAGGACGCCAGAGATGCGTTAGGGTCTATGGAGACAGATTAGGCAGGGAATATCAGAGCAGACTGGGTGGGCCAATTGGTACTTTTTTGCCAACGCATTCTACGTTTGTGTGTTTCTCACTGAAATTGAATTTGAGTTAGGAAAAAAGAAATACTTAATAAAAAGTAAATGGGGATCTGGACATGTCTCTTGGCTATTTAAGAGCATCTCAGTTTAACTTGTTAGTGTTCCAGAACATGTCAGCTACACTTTGCGGTTCTTGAACCCTAGGAAGTCACGAGAAGACACTCTTGATTAACCCCAAGACATCTCTTGAATCCAATTTACTCATATTTTAAAGCAAGTCAGATATATTTCACTTCTATAACACAAATCAATTCCTTTGGGGCCCATCAGTACCTTTGGTACTTTGATATTAATCCTGTCCAGATGAATGTTACCTTTTGTGTGAGTAAGCTGGCCATGCCTCACTTTTGCCGTCTGCATTGTTGCATAGTCAGTGGACTGTAGTACTGGTCTGGACTTTTTCCTATACAGTTGCGCAGCACTGACTCTTTATGTAGCAAGGCAGCAGTACACATGTCCAATACACAACCAAAAGTCCCTGACAGAGACGTTTTCATCTTACTTTCAGCCGATAATCGTACTATTCGAACTCTATTACTCCATCACTCCTGCTGCAAGTAACTTTTGGATCATGGCGTTTTACCCACTAGGAAAATGTACTGACAGCTGGGTCAAGGCTGCATATTTTTATGTGGGGTGGGTGGAGTTCAGATTACTGTCAGACAGGGGAGTCGCTGCATCTGGTGATGACATTAATAAGGAGAAAGGGGAAATTATTTAACCAGGAAAGGCACACTAAGCTGGAGCTTGTTTCCAGGTGTGACCTGGAAGCACAAGGAAGTTCAGTGACTTGCTCAGGGTCTCACAGTACACAAGTGGGGGCTGATGGGATTCAAACCCAGGTTTGCAGCTCAGTGCCCTTAACTACTACTCTATACTGCCTCCAAAGCCAAATTAATAAAGGCCCTCTATGACTGGGAGCCATTGTTATACTTTTTCTTATGGTTTTCATTTTCCATGGAGGTTTTTCTCCTTGGCCATGTCTGTCTGGTCCCAGGGATATATCCTGTTCAGACTTTAAACAAAAAAGTGCTGCGCTTCGATGGTAGATGTGGAGGGTGCAAGTCAGAGGTTAGCACCTCAGATTAACTCTTAAATTACAACAAAACAGCCAAGCACACCACTCTGAAGATGATTTCAATATAGCAGTCCCTTAGAAAAGAAGAAAAATCCAGGCTTCTTATTTCTTTCAGGTTGTAATACCTTATTTATTGCTTCAGTCCAACAAATTCAGAAGACAACTGACAAACTCCTGCGCTTCGCTAATTCAAGCTTCCTTAAAGTTTTAAATATATCCTGCTCAGGCCTGCATCCCACAATCTCCCCTGGTTCCTGGCAACTGGCCAGTTACCTCCATGGCTTGTCCTCCTTGGCAGGTGCTTCAGGGGGATGGCCGTTTTCTCTCTGAGGCAGTCCCCTGTGTGGACTCAGATTCAGTGATAGGTTCTATTACCCAGGAAATCCAAGAGCCCAAACCAACATGTGAACATATATGTTTTTTTCCCTTTTCTTTGTTCCTCCTTCCTCCCCAATGTGAGCTCAGCCTGCAAAGTAGCCCCATACATATGCAACATGTCCCCTGTGGCGGAGCAATCTCCCTGGCTCTGAAACGCATCATTGACCCCCCAGCTGAGACCCACTGCCAACAGCAGCTACCTCAGTCTAGCCTGCCTACTGATGTGGCAACTCGGGTTCACTCCCAAACCTGGGATCTTCTTCAAGGTTATCTTTTTGATCAGGCCACACCTAAGTTTAGCCACCAGGCACTAGGACCACGCAGAACATATTTGGTAGCAGTTTACTATGGGCCACCCATAGCGATGTTGGACATCGACATCCTTCACTATATAAACATGGGTGGTGCCGCACCTTCCTTAGTTCTTTTCCCGCCATTCACCATATTTGCTGGACTCCACAGAGACACTGCTGCTACAGTCAATCGCTAACCTTTGATATTTTTCTCACTCTAGTACATTATCATTTTATTTCTAAAATGATTGCTGTCATTGTGTATGTCGACAAAAGATACCACTAAGCTCTTTCATTACTGTAAGTGCAGGGGGGGAAAATCTGCTCCCATGATAACCACGACGTCTATGTCTGCTGTCTCAGAGAGGTCCGTGGCACAATGGCCTGTGAGACCTGCCTGAAATTCAACCAAGCCACCTAGTGCTGCAGCCAAAAAGTCCAGAAGTCTTTTCTCCTAGAGCATAAGGTAGCCAGAATGGAAAGAGAGCTCCAGGCGAAAAGCTCCTCTGCGTCGCTGGCCCAGTCCTCGGGTTTCCATTCCTCCAAGGCCTGGAACATGTCTTCAGGCAAGCACAGGCACTGGGAGAGGGAGCAGAGTAAGGATAAATCCCCCCAGGTCTGCTCTCAGTCGCCACTGTCCTCGGTGCTGACTGTTGCAGCGTCATTGCCCACTTCAGCGGCGATACCTCCTGTCGCCCAAACCCTCGCTCCCATTGGGTTGTTTTTGACAGTGAGTTCTGGTGAAGGCTAGTCGACATCCCAGCCATTGACGCCCCTGCTGATGTTGTAAACCCTGCCGTCCAGACCTCAATTTCTTCAAGGTCAGTTGGCAGTGGGTTCTGCTGGTCCTTCTACGGCCATGATGGCCCATCAATGTTGGGGCTCCAGCTACCCTTGTTGACACTGCAAGGCAGTTTGTCGATGATGGGGCTTCAACCTCCCCATCAATGTCCCAAGGTGCTTCTGTGATATGGGCCACTGTCAACATGCAAATGGTGCTCTCCTCCTCCTCCGTGGAGATCGTACAGCACCTTGTGCCTCCTCCAGGCCCATTGACACCGGGGCCTACCAGACCAGCTCCAGCATCAGCGTCTGCCACATCGATGCACCCTGGTTGCTCCAGGGTATCAGGGTCCTTGATTCCCTCCTTGCAGCCCTCAGAGTCTCTCAGTGAGGATCAAGAATACATACCTGACCTCATGCCACAAGAGGAATAAGAGGAGGAGAAAGATTTGAATGGAAGCACTGATAGAGCTGGGTCCACCATTTCCACCAGGAGTGAGGACTCTACATTATATACCCCTAGGTCCCCTCCTGAAGATCCTTCCTTTATTGGCATTATGAGACAGCTCCAAACTGCCATGGGGTCTGATGCTCAGGAGCAGGACATTACTCAGAGAAACTTGGTGGAGATTCTAGAACTGCCAGACTCTCCATCTCTGGCCATCTCTCCTCTACTGGCTGCATTAGAGGATGCCACCATGGCGACCTGGTGCTGACCCAGCTTGATCCCTGCCTTGCCCAGGAAGGCAGACAAGCTATAACAGGCTCTATCAGGAAAGCCCTTTTTTGCAGGGCAACCTGAGGCAAATTCAGTTGTGATTAAGGCAGCCCATGATAGGTCCAAGGTGCTAGAACAACTCAGCTCTCCCACCAGATAAAGAATCGAGAAAGCTAGTCCTCATGGGAAAGAGAACCTTTGCCTCTGCTACGCTGGGCCTCAGAATAGCTAATTATCAGGCCCATGAGGTAAAATTCCAGAATTACCCTCTGAAAAAAGACAAACGCAGCAACTCAGTTCCTTCCAGATGGTCCCCAGAAACATGAGATGCTCAAGACCCTCCAGACTGGGGCTGATGTAGATAAGCACCTCTTGAAGTCTACCTACAATATTTCCAATGCCTTACCCAGAGCAGCTGTGGGTGGCATCTGCCTAAGGAGGCATTCTTGGCTCAGGGTGTCAGGATTTGCTAGTGATGTCCAGCAATCCATTCTGAATGCCCCTTTCAGAGGTTATAGACTCTTTGTGTGCAGCATATCCTTTGTGACCTTCAAGCCTCAGGAAGAACTCTTTGGTCAATCCATTCCCTTAACCACACAGAGCATATTCACATGTAAGGAAATTCCACTGTACCAGGCAAATGGCTCTCCGGTCACAATTACAGAGTCTCTGCACAATCCGGGAGTTCAGAGGTAGCTGAAAGTCCTGACAGGCTGATCGATTCAACAAATCTTTGGTCTTCTTCAGGTTAAAGCCTGGTCACAATTCAGTGGCTTAATTCGCTCTCCAAATTCGGATTCAGCCCCCCCCCCAAAAAAAAACACAAGTTCCCTCTCAGGAACAGCAGGCAGGCATGCAGGCCAAACTCAGGCCTTTCCACAGTTCTCCCGTGCGAATCCACTATGGATTGCTGCTCGAACTATCTCGAGCTGTTACTTCTTCACTTCTCAGCTCAGATCTAACTGAAACTGCAAGCAGTGTGGGACTTTCCTCAAGATCCAGAAGGTTCAGTTTGCTGATCTGTCTGTCAGTCACAACAAGGGCTCCCCCCCTCCAGGTTATTTTAGGTGCCAAAAGCCCAAAACTACAATTCCTGCAAGTTTTGGCCCCACCAAGCCCCTGTAGGCAGGCTCCATTTTAGAGTCCCAAATGTACTGATTGGCCCATTCTGCAGTCCAGGACCAAGATGATGGAAACAAACAGAACTGTCCATGTTGCAAAGGAGGCAGGTTAGAACAAACTGCAATATTATTACTACTCCTAACAAATGATCGGCAAACAAATACATCTTCTAACAGAGCTCCCTTTCAGATTAATTATGAATGACTGCAATCCAGGCAGCTGTTAAAGAGACAGTACACAGAGGCTATACATGCACTCTCTGGCAGTACATTTAAACTGCTAAAATGCAGAACACCAGCCTGGCAGTGAGCATTTAGTGAGCATTTAGGCAAGTTCAAGGAAGACTTTTCGGGAACCCCCATTTGTAGGGGGGTTACATACTCATTGCCCCTTCAGGCCTCATCAGATCTGGTTCCCCTTACTGCAGCAGCTAGTAGTGGCACTTCCAGTGCTCCTACCCCTGTGCAAAGCTTGCTATCACAGGAGCAGGGTACCCTCATCCATCCGGACCTCAAGTCCCTACATCTTCATGCCTGGCTCCAGAAGACATAGCCATGGCAAGATTTGGAGTGTTCCAAAAGGTGGCTGACATCCTGGTGGCTGCAAGGAAACCCTCCACCAAGGCCACTTATTCCATGAAGTGGAAGTGCTTTGCTCTGTGGGCTGCTTCCCATCGCTTGGATCCCTTCACTTGTCCAGTGAATCAGGTTCTGGAGTGCTTTCTGTCCCTTTAAGATGTGGGGCTGCAATACTCTTCCATTAAGGTGCACCTTTCTGCTATTTCAGCTTTCCATGTGCCTATTGATGGCCGTATAGTGACACAACTGGAAGTGTCCTGTATGTTCTTGAGAGGCATTCATCACTTGAAGCCTCCCATCCACAATCCAGTCCCAGCTTGGACTTGAATTTTGTTCTAGGGAAAATTACTTTGGTTCCTTTTGAGCCAGGCATGACTTATGAGCTAAGCTTTCTGTTGTGGAAAGCATTATTTTTAGTTGCTATTATTTCTGCTCAAAGAATCTCCGAGCTTCGGGCTCTCATGTGTGAGCCTCCTTATATGGTTTTCCACAAAGACAGGGTGTTTTTGTGTACCAACCCTAAGTTCTTGCCAAAGGTAGTGTCTGAGTTTACCCTGAATCAAACCATCCACCTACCTGTTTATTTTTTGGAGCATACTAATCCAGGGGAAGCATTGCTCCATACTTTAGATGTACATAGAATACCCAGATATTATATTCACCGTACGAGGGACCGCAAGAAGTCCTCGCAGCTTTTTGTTTCCTTCACCCATGGAACTTCCTGGGGTTGTGCGTGGCCATTCAACCAGAGGCATGACCACTTCAATTGTCTGTTTCAGGAACGTGTCAGCTGCAGAAATATGTGCTGCTGCAACTTGGAGTACTGTCCACACTTTCACTAAATACTACAGTCTGGACATTGCCTCTAGAAGAATGGCAGGCTTTGGCCTGGCTGTACTTCAAGGCTTCCTTTCTTAGGCCTGTAGCTTCCAGCCTCCCAGACTGTCTCTCTGTCAGTACTGCTTGGGACAGTTTTATGTGATAAGGGCGAGTACAGAAGGGCGAACCTGGAACCATGAGGAAAGAATGGCGAAAGTTGAAATGGTGACTATTTGGTTTTTTGCAGGGGACATTGCCCCCCACACCCACCTTAATTATATATCTAACTCCGAGGATGTAGCACCTTGGAGAAGGGGTAAAACTTTTATCGCCGTCCAATTTTGCCTTTCTTCACTTGCAGACCTTGTTGCCCCCTTTTTTGTTTTTGCCCTGTTCACTGGCTACCCTTGGGACTCATTCCATAGGTGTGGCCAGATGAAACAGATTTCCTTAACAAAGATAGTACAGTTGTGTAAGAACTTATTGTAACACTAGATCTTCGAGAGAATCTCTTTCATCAGGCCATGCCGTCCAACCCTCCATCCCTCTTGGACTCAAAGCTTCTGTGTCCCCATCTCTTTTTCCTGGACTCTCTACCTTCTGTTCTACTTTGCTTTGTAGCCGGAACCTTCAGCTCTCTCTTGGATCCCCAGGAGGAGATCCTCTGAGTATGATCTCTGGCAGGGAACTGAGGAGGGTGTGGTGTCACCCACATTTATATAGTGGAGGACGTCGACATCTGACGTTGCCATGGGTGGCCCCTAGTAGACTGCTAGCAAAAAAGTTTCTGTGTAGTCTTAGCACCTGGTGGCTATAGTTCCACAGGTGTGGCCAGTTGAAAGAGATTCTCTCAAAGATTTACTATTACAGTAAGTTCTCATGTAACTGTACTTTGCTTAGCACGTGCTGCTACTAGGCCATCCTGGTGGACTTTTCTCATGGTTTTTAAAAGAAAAAATGTTCCTAAAGAGCAGGGGTTGAAATAGTTAAAAACTAATGCCTCAAATGACATCCTCTGAATGTTATGGGACTGAGAGACCAAGCAAGGGACAGTAATAGAAAAAGAGAGTGGCCCAACCTGATAGCAGGTCTGAGCAATATTGTTTTTATGAAATACAGTTTGTATTGCTAGTACACATTACCAAGATAAATTAAACAACATGTACTGTAAGATCTTCCAAGAATCAATCTTCATCATTCAGTCCCACTTATGGGTCTAAGCTGGAGGTGGTAAGACCAGCGGGAGCAAAGTATTTTTGCAGCCCAGCAGGGAACCTACATCGGTGCTGGCACCACCCATGAGGCAGATGTAGTGATGTTGCACTCATGGGTTGGGCAGTAATCAACATCGGCCCCTCACTTCCCCAATTCAGTCTGCCAGGAGAGGAAACAAGTGGGAGAGTGTGGGGAGAGTCGCCAAATTTGTCCTCTAAGACCCACACTCAAAGTTCTTGACTGTTGTGGCCTTGATGTTTCACATAGCTCTGGTTGCTAGGCAATGTTTTGAGGATGCAAAGTGTCTGGCATGGAGACTTACAGGACAATAATTTAGAAAACAGGAGCTCTCAAATGAGGTCTTATACAAGGACGTCAAGTAAAAAGATCTTTCAGCGTCTACCATCCAGATCCAAACTATGGTGTGATATTAATGCCAACTATGGCTCCAGTTTGGTGTGAGGTCAGTACTGAGGTTGGTGCCGATGGTGCTTTACTGTGCCTTCGATGCTGAGGTTAGTGTTTATGGTCTCAAGGTAGGTGCTGAGCACTGATTTGCATGCAATTCCGTGATTTTACATTTAGATTTTTGCAGAGCATTTTGAGGAATTTTCAAGTGTTTTCCCCTGTATTTATGCTGTTTGGGTGAGAATGTCAAGCCCTGCAGCATTTGCAATGATACTGTTAACATAATAATGCTGTATCGCACCTTTCTGGCAATCTCATGAACTACATTACTGTGCCCCTCCCCCCCATTGCTAGTGGCACTGAGGGGATGACAGGTTAATTCCTGAGACAGGGTGGTTGATGCATCACACCAGCAGCAGACTTGCAAGCCATTGGAACCCAAGAGACTACAGTAAGTCCAGTCAGTGTTACCGAAGGAGAGCATTTACATATGCGGACATCTGTAGTTTTGTGTTGGGTACACCCCGTGTGCTGTGACCAACTGGGCTACTGGTTCTATTATGTTCTCTCAGACCTGAAGCTTGACTGAACTTACAAGGACAGGCAGGCACGTCTTCGGATGCAACCAAAGATTATTTATTGTAGAGAGGGGAGGCCAAGTGTCACGTCAAACAGTAATAACCAAGCCACTGGCAGAATGGTACCAGCTGAGGTGTCTGTAAAACCCTAAGCTACACGTTATCTAGTTTAAAGGCATATAATGTGTAAGTTTGTTGTATGTGAGGGGAAACATCCAGCATCAATACATCAGACACAGGAAGTATAAAAGGGGGCTTAATTCATAGAGGGCCGGATATTCAAAAGGGTTGCGCCATGCGCAATAGGGTTGCGCATGCGCAAGTCTGAAAGTGCGCCATTCTGCAATATTCAGCAGAAGGCAGTTGCGCCACCAAAAACAGGCTGAGCAACAGCACAATGCAAATGAAGGCATGCTCAACTCAAGGGGGTGGATCCGTACAAAGAGTGCAATGCGACATTCAAAGACTTGGCGCACTGCGCAAGAGCGGAACAGCCGGAAGTTGCGCCCCAGCGGAAATGAGCCAAAATAAAAAGGCTCAAGGAAGAGGCGCAAGAACGCGACAGGGAAGACACATGAGGCAGAGAGACAGAGAAGGCCAGAGCAACAAACAGTGCAGGCCAGGGAGTGCACAGGACAGAAGAGGGGCAAGGGAAGGTGTATGGGGCCACAGAGTGCAGAGGCCAGTAGGTGTACCAGGTGCAGTGGAGGTAGCAGTCAGGACAGCGGGGTACAGAACAAACAACATCAGCCGGGGTCACAAGCCAGGGAGATGGACAGTGCCAGCTTCCATATGGAAGCTGTAATGAGGAGTGAGAATGCATGCTGCAGGGGGCGTGGCGTGGAAGGCCCCGCCGGCAGTGCGCCCCAACATTCAGTACCGCGCTCGCATCAGCTTTGAGCTGTACACAGATGTAGAGATCGTGGGTCGGCAACCTGAACAGGGCAATACTGAGACGGCTCTGTGAGCTGTGCAGTGATGTGGCAGGCACCCTCACGATGGAGTCACGCCTGTCGGTGGAGACCAAGGTGACAGCCTGCATGTGCCTGCTCACCACGGGCATCTTCCAGAGGCCGACAGGGACACCACAGGCATCACACAGTCGGCCACATCACGCATCCTCACCCAATTCCTCAGCGCACTGCTGCCACATGCTGCGGAGCACATCCATTTCCCCAGCACCGCGGCAGAGCGTACAGCAAACATGCTGGAGTTCAACAGGGTGGCACGTATGCCTGGCATGCTAGGGGCCATAGACTGCACCCATGTGGCCATACGCATGCCACCTGGCCCCGATGGGGCTGCATATAGGAACAGGAAGGGCTATTCCAGTGTCAACTGCCAGGTGGTGTGTGATGCCACTGGGCGCATAATCAATGTCTGTGCCACACACCCTGGTGGAGCACATGATGCCTTTATATGGTATCAGTCCGCACTGTGCCATCGATTCGAGAGTGGGGACATCCCCACAGGCCATCTAGTGGGTGAGTACGCATGTAGGAATTGCAAACGTGGGGCAAGGGTGGGAATGCCACAGGTGCTATGGCAGTGGCACACAGGGATATTGGCAACATGGACCTGAACATGATACTCATCTCCACCATCTCCACACAGGTGACAGTGGATACCCACTCTGTCCCTGGCTGCTCACACCATACCGGCGCCCCATGACCCCATTGCAGCAACGCTATAATGAGGCGCGTGCCGCAACACGCAACATCATCGAATGGGTGTTTGGGATGCTCAAGGCATGCTTCCGATGCCTAGACACCTCCGGCGGTGCCCTACAGTACAGCCCCTCAAAGGCCTGTGGGATATTCCTGGCCTGTTGTATCCTGCACAACATGGCCAAAGACTGTGGGATAGCCATTCAGGTCAAGGAGGGACAGACGATGGGGATGCCAGCGGCGCCGGTGATGATGGTGATGAGCAGCCCCCCCTTGGATGTTGGGACTCCCGACTGATCCGGCAGGCCCAGCTGCACCGGGACACCATCATGGAGGAGCATTATGCACGACACAGGTAAGTCAAGGGGCCATGTGCAACCAACACTGTCCTGGCGCAGCCCACAGGCACACAGAGTAACACACCAGGGGTGCATGACGGCAAGGGGAGTGGAAGGGACCAGTCACACAAACACACCATCAGGGAGGGGCGAACAGTCATATGGACACACACACACACACACCAGGCACAAAGCATACATGGGCAGGTGCACAGCAGAGCAGGAACAGACATGGCAAACACACAAGATCCATGGACCACACACACCACCTGTACTGTCCAAGTACGTGTGTCAGATGCTGGGCACCCTTGCACCTTGGTGTACAGTACAATGCAGGCATCATCATGCACATGGACCTGTGGACAGCAGTCAGGATGGTGTGCAGGTGGTCCGTATGTCGTTGTGATGTGCAGGGCACCCACAAGTGCACTGCCCACCATGACGCACGGTGCACACAGGGCAGCACCAGACAGGGCCCGCACTGGGAGACAGGTCAGTCATGTTGCACCATTCCACGGCCACTGCAGATGTGTGGGCGGCCCCGCTGTGACCCAACAGCACTGGCAGGCTGAGCAGGGACCACATGGGGTGGCACCGATGGACCACCAGGGGTCCCACTGCACGATCGCGACCTTGTCCGCAGTGGGGTCTGTAGTATGCCAAACATACCTGAACCAGGGGTGCTCGGGATGCCCACAGCAGAACCTGGCATCGACAGGCTTGGTGTCGCACGATGCCGGGAACGGGGAGTGGAGAACGTCCTATGTGGGGTGCGCGGTACAGGGGCACCTGCTTGTGTGCCCAATGCAGCCACGACAGCGACCAATGCCTGGGTCTGCCTGTCAATGGCGGTGGTCACATCCATCCGCATATGGACCATCTCTGCACAGGCCAGAGCACAGTCCCTGCTGTGCCACTCCACAGCCATGCACAGTGCCTCCACGGATGTTGAAACCCGCCTTTGCTGCTGTACTGATTCCCGCAGCAGGCGGGTGTGCTCTTCAAATGGGTACTCTGCCACAACGGCATCCTGTCCCCCAGGGTATGGAAGGTCCTGATACTCAACACCCCTTGAGGGTGGGCGCTGTTCACCAGGACCAGGAATGGGCATATCAAAGGGCGGTGGGCATGTGCCACCACTGGACACTGTACCCCCAGACCTGGTGGGTGACTGCTGCTGCTGCTCCTCCAACCGCTGTGCCCCAGGGACCACTCGTTCCACTGCTGTGGCCGCAACAGTGCCAGACACCTGCACAGCCACCGGTGCTGCCCCACCGGTGCTGACAGGCACAGCCTGGGACTGAGCGACATGCTGGCACACACGTTGGAACCAGCGCTAGCCCAGGGGCACGTGCTGGCCTGCTGGCGTCCGCCATGGGACACACATGTCACTGCCCATTGCAGTCCTTCCATCATCAATGGTGCAGGTACGTGCTACAGCCACAGTCACAGCGTGCTGGCATGCTTGCATGCCAGACTGCTGAGACACAGGCTGTGCACCCCCCGCACCCGACTCACTGACTCCAGAGTTGGCAGCCCGGCGTGCATGCTGGTGCAGTGCATGCTGGCTGGTGAAAGAGGTGGATGGACCCTCCTCCATGTCCAGCAGGTCTTCCTCACTGCCTGGACCCACCACCACCGTCCCCTGAAGATGAACAGGATCTGTAACAGAAAGACAGGTCATGTGAGTGCATGTGAACAACCTCCCCCCCCAACACCACAACCATATCATACTGTGCAGTGATAGGCTTCCATCTGTCTGGAATCCACCTCCTGGTATGCCCTCAATAGCACTCCACTGCATTGATGCAGCCAGTCGGTCCTCAGCCGGGGTCAGCTCCACCACCGCTGGCTGGCCCCCACCTGTGCCAGCACATGCCGCCCTGAGGGCTGCCACCTTCTCCTTCACCCTCCTGCAGTCTGTCCCCATCTTCTTTTTGCATTCCTTCATGGAGCGCTGGTGGCTTCCGTGCAGGTTCACTGCCCGAGCTACCCCCTCCCATGCAGCCACATGGGCCTGAGGGGTGCCCCGCCGTCCACTCAGTAGTGGCTCCTCCTCCAGGTAGGCCTGGAAGAGGGCCTCTGTCTCCGCTGTGGTGAAGTTGGGCCTCCTCCTCCGCCCACCATCCTCACCCTCACCTTGGTTCTGCTCGGTCATGTCGATCTGTATGGGTGGAAGTGGACACCTGTCACTGTGCAGTCTACAGCGTTATCCCATGACCATTGTCCAGAACATCACACAGCATGCAACCCACCTCTCACCTGCAGTAACCGAATCTGGCCAGCGCAGCCCAATGTCGCACATTTATAGTGCAATGCATGCAAATTAGAGTGGAGCAACTGTAATGAGATGCAAATCGCGCCACTCGCCTTTGAATGGCTGATCGGATGATTTGCATGTGTCAGCTGAATATCGCCGCTGGCGCTTTGTGCAATACGGTTGAGCCGCAGAGCCAATGGCGAGATCTGTGACTGTGTGTACACTGCATTGCGCATGCCCAGGTAGCTACAGGCGCCTGCTGTACTGATGACGTGTTGTGCGCGACGGGCAATTCAGGCCATGGCCACCATTGTGCCAGTGGCGCTGCAGCAACAGGGCACCATATGGCGCTGTGGCACTACTGTGCAATAGTCCACTGTGGCGCTGGCATGCAGGTGACCGTCATGCAGGATGCGAGACGCCAGATGGCGCTGTGCATGGCCTTGCGTCATAGACCCTGACCTGGTGTCCGACTTTGCCCCTGGCTGTTCGGCTGCTATGTGTACGCTCTGTTGCGCTGTTTGGTGACAGCGCTATGTGAACCGACGGCGCTATACGAACAGCGCGATTGGGACCTATGGTGGTCTATTGCGCAACATTTCCAAGTGGGGTTGCCGCGCTGCGGGGCGCCATATTGCCTGCTGTATGACCGCAATTATGGCATGCAGGAGAGCTCCCCAGTGGAGTCAGGTGGAGGTGGCCAACCTGGTGGCCCTGGTTGAGCCCCACTTTGGGGCACTGTTTGGTGATTAGCCCCTCACCATGGCCCGCACCCATGTGTGGCTGCAGGTGGCCACTGACCTGGTGAGGGTCACAGGGCGGTGCCGGTCTTCGGAGCAGTGCAGGCACAGATATAGTGACCTCCGCAGGAGGAGCGACGTGCTGCAATGCCTCAGGTCATGTGCCAGGAGGGCGTTGTGTCTAGGCCAGGTGGGTGTACCATCTATGCACCTGTATTCTCCGTAGGGTGTGACTGTGTTTTGGTGGCGGTGCATGGGGGATGGCTCTGCCATGGTTGGCTGTGTCAGTGTGTGCAGGTGTGAGATGCATGGGTCTGGCTGTGTGGGCAGGCACACTCACTGGGGCAGGGGGCAGTCTCCTTTGGGGTCACACTGATGTTTTTCTCAACATTTGTCACCCACAGGCCTGGCGGAGAGGATGCAGGCCCAGGCTGAGGAGGGCCGTGGCAGGGCCCAGATGGCGGCTGGAGGAGGCGTGAGGGGTGGGCCACAGCTGTAGCAGCAGCAGCAGCCACAGCTGCTTGATGAGTGTGAGTGTTATTACATCGTGGATGCTACTGCATGCTGGAGGGGGTGGGCATGACCACCAGCCATGGACAACACAACCATGCACGACACAGGCAACAGTCATCACTGTCCATTGTCACTGCACGCCTGTGTGTGCGTCACTGGTGGTCCATGCATGCACTGGACACATGACTGTGGAACTGGCATCCCACCACATTGTCACGTCACTTGACAGCCTTGTTTGTGCTGTGATTGACATGGGCAGTGTGTGTGTGCAGTGGTGCACATAGCTGGTGCTGCCTGGTTGGGCGTATCATGTGCATGGTCACTGTGGGTGGGTGCATACCATCACAGGTGCGGGGCACTAGGCTATATGCCTTGCAGGATGGGTAATGTTCAGGGTTGTGGACAGTCACAGCCATTGACTGTGTTCCCTTTTCCTAGGTCTCAGCATCCTATGCCGGATGGACCATGCCCTCCAGCGGCTGACGAGGGTGTCAGTTGCAACACATGACCTCCTCAGGGACATGCAGCGCCATGGGGTCAGGCGACGCCGGAGGAGACAGGAACAGCAACAGGCAGCAGGAGACCAGCCTGCCAGGTGCTGAATGTGCTTCCCCTTCCCACTTCACCCATCCCTCCCACCCTGCCTTCCCTCTCCCAGTTGTTCACCCCTACCCCTTACCACCCTACCTTGTACCCCTACCCCCCCTTGTCTTGTACATATCTGTATATAGTTATGTTATTGGTCTTGGTGTTGTACATATCTTTTTCCAATATATATATATTTTGTTATGAATACTGTGGTGGTCTCTGATTTGCAGCTGGCTATGGTTGCTCAGTTGCAGTGGTGTGCATGCCATCTAGGGTGGTATGGTCCTGGGTATGTGTGTGTGTGTGCATGGGGAGGTGTCTCCGGTGTGGGAGTGACTTTCAGTCGGTCTTGCCATCTGCTGCCGCCCACTGCTGGGTGCCCAGGGTGGGTCTGGCTTGTATGGTTCTGTGGTACACGAGGTTGCAGTGTGCCGGGGGGGATGCATGGTGTTTACTGCAGTGACAGTCACTGCACATGGGTGGTGTCTTGGGGTCACGGTGCAGGGTGTGCTGTGCAGAAGGGGAGGCTGATGTGCACTGTGGTTGTCGACCCCCTGTGTGTGGCA
Organism: Neoceratodus forsteri; assembly: GCA_016271365.2. Lineage (NCBI taxonomy): Eukaryota > Metazoa > Chordata > Ceratodontiformes > Ceratodontidae > Neoceratodus > Neoceratodus forsteri. Next base: position 541,607,078 of record CM028134.1, on the reverse strand, counting down.
GTCTCAGCCTGCCAGTGGTTGTGCTGGGGTGTCATGGCCCTGTTGTGCTTTGTTGGCTTGTCCCCATGGGCCAGTGAATCATCCATCCCTCCCCCAGTGATGCTTTGCTTGGGGTGTGCGGGTGTATTGTTGGTTCTGCAGTGTGTTCCTGTGCCCATGTGTGGCATGGCTGGTGGTGGGCCCCAGCCTGCCTCCCTGGTTGTGCAATTCCATTGCTCTGCTGTGGGGGGGGCTCTGCTTGCACTATGGCACCTCTGGACTGCTCAGCTGGGCTAGCCTTGTTGCGCTATGGCGCATCATTTCTGCTCAGCTTCCCCTTCCTGGTTGCGCTATGGCGCAGTTTGTGCGATATTCAGACGTTGGCTGCTTGCGCAATTGACCTTGCTCCATGTTTGGATATCGTGCCGATTGCGCCTGTGCGCAAGTGACTTGCGCTTGCTCCTGCTGTTGCGCACTTTTTGGGCGCAGTTTGAATATCCGGCCCAGAGTCTGTAAGTAATTTACAATTAAGAGGTTGGTAACTGGTAATTCAATTTGCAAAAGGTTTTAAAAGGGAAACCTGGTATAATTACTTAAGTTATAGAATAATTAACATTAATATTATTTTTGTAATGTGATAGTAAAGATGCATTGACGCTGTTGTGTTTATAAATAAAAAGCTAATGGGGTGTGTTTAAAATGCTTACAGGTAACAGGCTATAGGTCATTTATAGTAAAGTATTCTGAGCTGATAAAGGGTTAACAAAGGGACAGCAGAATCACCCTATCTAGGGTAGCGCTACATAAGAGTTTTTATATGGGTCTGCAGTTAATCTCTATCTGATGCAGATATACAGATTAAGTTGCATAAGGGGCTGTAGCTAATCCCTATCAGGGGCTGGAATATAGTAAAGCGCCTAAGCCGTGGTTTGTAGGGCAGAAGTTGGAAGGAAATTGTAGCACCGGGATAAGGGAAGGAGGCATTCTGGGAAGACAGGTGATGGAAAGCAGGGCTGTCTGTTGTAGAGAGTGTGGGGCAGAATGTTTATGAGTACATTATGGGAGTTAGGAGGTTGTGCAGTGTGTAGGCGCTTAGGTCAGATGACGGCGGAGGTTAGGCAACTTAGATGTAAAATAGGAGTGCTGCTTAATGGAGGAAGACAACGAGGAGAAGGGGAAGAGTAGAGGCCTGACCCAGGAAGTGGTGCAAGTGGGGGAGGGGGTGGTGGAGTGGAAGATAATACATGTTCCTGTATACCTCTCCTCAGAGAATGAGGAGGCCAAAGAAGGGTGAGTGGACAAAGGTTGGGGGGATGCAGGAGGAAATAAATAGTTGGAGCATCCCCAGTGTTGCCGGTGTGGAATAGATTTCATCCACTGACTAAGGGCAATGTGGAGGATTCAGGTATATGGGTAGGGGGGAGCCAGTGCAGGGAGATAACACAAGGAAAGACAGTCAAAGGAGGGTAAGAAGAGAGGACAGAGGTGGCAGGGGAGGGGAAGGTGAGTGATCATGCGGGGGTGAAGTTAGAAGACGTTTACAGCCAAGTGGATCAGGAGGGGTGAAGACTGGAAAAGAGAGTGATGAAGGAAGCAAGGAGAGCTGGCAGGGAGGTGGTAGGAGCTGGTATTGCATCAAATGAGTGAACACATTTGAGTGGCTCAATTTGAGTGAGGGAAGAATAGCGCGCATCATTTTAGCGAGTTGTGCTTAATAGTGAATGTGATTTCAGCGAGGGTGACGTGGTTGAACAGTATTAACCCTGCAGTAGTAAATAGTGTAGTCTTATAGATGGTTATTAATAGTAAGTGGGGGCTCTGGGGGTGCAAGGGGCACAGCCCTCCCTCTGAAAATATAGCGTAGCCTTATATAATTGTGTTAGATACTGAGAGGTTATTTTCTCATTTCCGTAGTGAAGAATGCTGCTCGCTGTTTTGACATTTGCTGTTTTTGATATTCGCTGTATTTGCTTGTGCTCATTTGTGTTCGGTCATATGGTCAGCACTGTTTTTTTTTATTCACTCTTTTGACATGGCACCGTAACAGTCTCGGCAGAAGGAAGGGAGAGGCAGGAAATGGAGGAAGAGAGGGGGGGCAGAGACACCTGGAGGAGAGGGGGGTGTAGGCACAAGGGAAGTTGACGGTGGAGGGAGAGTGGTGATTTTGAGAGACCCTGTTGTAAAAAGGGTGAGTGGGGGATTAATGGGAATCAGGTTATGTGCAGGAAGGTAGTGTGTGTGCCCCCGATGACAGTGGGATGGGTAGGTCCCCTGATAGGTAACCATACACAGGGAATAAAAGAAAAACCTCATGAAATTGTCCACCTAGGGATGAATGACCTTGCCAGTTGTGAGGTGGGGGTGGTACAAGAAAGTTTTAAGGAGGTGAGGAAAATATGCAGTGGGGTGGGGGTGGGGGTGTTGCTAGATCTGTGACATTATCTGAAGTGCTGCCTGTACCCAGAGATCGTACTGCTAGGAAAAGGATGATTGCAGACTTCAACATATGGCTGAGAGAGTGTTGCAGGGGAGGAGGATTATGGCTGTACAGGAAGGTGGGAAGGAACCTGGCAGAATAAGGCTCTGTATGCACCCAATAGGCTGCATCTCAGTAGAGAGGGCACACAGCTGCTGAAGAGAGAGATGGGGATTATATGGGTAGCACCTTAATTTAAACTGATGAAGGTGGTGCAGCAAGGGTCACAGCACCCTTAGTCACCAGGAGGTAGGGACCAACAGGCCCCCCCAGTCAAGGAAGATCCTTGAGAGATCAGTCAGAAAGAGCTGGGCAATGACGGGAGAAGTGGCTTTTATGGGGGTATTAGAAGGGACAGGGTAACGAAGAATTTGAGGGCCCTTAAAGTGGACAAGTGTATACATATTAGGGTGCTGAGGGAATTGGCAGATGTGCTAGCAGGTCTCTTGACCGACCTGTTTAATAGCTCACTAGTGTCCGGGGAGGTACCTTTAGACTACAGAACAGCACACGTAGTGTCCCTCCACAAAAGTGAGCCAAGGAATAACCCTGGCAGTTACAGACTGGTCAGTCTGACCTCAATAGTAGGAAAGCTCCTGGTGACCATACTGGAAAAAAGACGTGTGCTTTTTTATGTTGTCTTGCGTTTGTGCAAGCAACTTCTTGTGGTAATAGGAGAAATGCAGAGGTGTGTCAGTGTTGGCGAATGCAGGACACTCTTTAGTAGGTGCATCCCTCATTCCCCAATTAGACAGCATGCTAGCGCTGACACAAGAATTATGTAAAGTGGACACAACTTGTAAGAAATGTGCCACTGCAATCAGAGACAAGCTTGTCATGCAGCGGCACAGATGACACACCTCCTGTATGTGCCTTTCCTGGTGAAACATTTTTAATAAACATGGTGGTGGCTCAAATAGCCTGGCTGGATATCAGGAATAGAATTTCACCCCAGCCGTATATGAAGTCTGTTTAATGTTGCGATAGGCAAGCTGGTGCTCCCTGACCATCGTTGTCATGTCCCCAAAAATAAAGAATTGTTTGCCTTGCCAGGACAATGGGCAATTTGCCTTGACTTTTTGCAACACATGTACCTTGTCCTGAAAGTACAAAAGCCTCAAAATAATTGCTCTAGGCTTGCCAAGGGGTGGGAGTTGCAGCCTTAAAGAACGATGCACTCATTTGATGTAATATTCCATGTTCATGATCAGGGGACCGCCAATTTCTTTTAAAAGACTTCGGAGAAAAGAGAGCATGTTGGCACCTTCAGACAGCTCCAGAATGCCTACTATTACCAAATTGTTGCACCGACTTCTTGCCTCTAAATCATCAGCTTTGATTTCAAGCTTAGTGACCCTTTTCTACAGCTCTTGAATATTTTTTCCTCCCTAATCTGCCTGTCTTCCACTGCACTGATCTGGACCTCTGGACATCCTAACCACTGATGGAAGGACTCTAAAGTCGGCTTCAACATCCCCACCCCAAAGTCATGGGGCACACTGGGAGCCCACCCCAGTGTGCCCAACATTTGTTTTATTTCATGTGTAAAGAGAGAAAACAGTCCCACAATATTCGTTTTTTTTTCTGTACCTGAAAAAAAGAAAATGGTCCCTCAACTAGTTCGTGACACCTCCCCCACAACCCGCACCCACCCTCTGTGCACCCAACCTCCCCACCTCCCCACACCCCTCTCACCCCATACTTACCTCCAGAGGACTGGTGCTGTGATCTTCAGTGGAGTGGGAACATGTCTGGACTCTTCAAAGCCGAACTGTAAAATGAAGAAATGCCGGTAAGCTGTATAATTGGCATCCATTGGGGGGGGGGTCAACTTAGTGGGATATCTCAGCCATGTTTTTGAATTTTGGCTCCAAATTTTCAACATGGGGTTCTTTGGACCCTCCTCATGAACCATGCACTGTCATCTCATTTTTCAGTCTCAAAAGGTCATTTCGTGGTCACTGCATGGAATCACCTTTTGGGACTGATTAACAAAATGACAGTGCCACTGTTCATGTGGTGGGGTCCCAAAAAGCCTATGTTGTAAATTTGGTGAAAAAAGCCCCAAAAATGACTGTGTTACGGGTGTGCATTGCGCAGTTTCCACACACGCTCATAACTTCGACAACTTTAGATATTATCACTCCAGATTTTCAACATTGCCATTTTTTCACACCTCCTTATGAACAGTATTGCTATAATTCTTAACATCCTGCCCAAAATGTGTTTTTGCACATCTGGTGCACAATGGATTGCTTGCTGTGGGAAATCAACGTTCGGGACAGATTAACAAAATCACAGTACCACTGTTAATGAGCGGAGGTCCAAAAATGCCTATGTTGAAAATGTGGTTAACAAAATCCCCAAAATAATTGGTTACGGGTGAGCATTGCACAGTTTCTAAGCACGCTTGTGACTTCGCCAATTTTTCATATTTTCACTCCAGATTTTCAATATTGCCATTTTTTTACACCACCTCATGAACAGTACAGCTGTCATTTTTCACATCCTGCCCAAAATGTGTTTTCACACCTGTGGCACCAAGTGGTGCAGTCGCTGTGCAAAATCACCTTTTGGCTAACAAACTGATAGTGCCATTGTTCATGAGGTGGGGTCACAAAAAGCCCATGTTGAAAATTTGGGATTGTCGGTTGTAATGCTCACACCATTCCACCCTACCCCCACCCTGCAGCCAGTGACAGGCATCGAGGTGTGCCTTGGACTCTTCAGCCCCAAAGTTCACCCCATTCTCCTATGCTGCACTCATCTCAGCATATTTCCTTATGGAATGGGGTGAGAGTAAGGACCAAAGACCCCGAGGCACACCATGACACTTGATGTCTGCAGGGTAGGGTGAGGTAGAATGGCGTGAGTGTTATGGCCGATGACCCAAAGGCACACCCCAATGCCTGTCAGTCTCTGCAGGGTGGGGGTGGGGTTGGTGTCAGTTCAATACCTCACTGCCATTCCTATTATGCATCTCTCTAACTCCTGCACTACCAATGCCAATGCCAGCAAGACAACATTCGGCATTGACAAATGCTTGTTTTATACGTACTTTTTATTCAGAAATCATACACATTTATGCCAAATTCCACAGTTCAACATACAGTACTTACGATAATACAAAACATCTTATTTCTGCAGAACATCAATCTCATGTGTTACGTTCAGTTGTTCTTCCCTCATTTTTATGTTGTTATGTTGCTTGCACGCATGTGCAAGAAACATAGTGCCATCATCGGAGATTTCGGAGGTGTGTCACCTCCTACTCCAATTCGGTCAGTGTGCTGGTGGGCTCGGCCCCTGTAAGCCAATGCATTTTGGAGCTGTCTATGACACGCTCCAAAATGCAGTGGCATACAGTTGAAAGGAGGAGCTATGCTTCAGTGAGCACCGATAAGAGACTGCTCATGCGCAACTCCTCCCCCGCAGGCGTGCGCGCCCCGGCACACACTGTATAGCCGACGGGTGCCCAATCCCGCTGGCTGAGCTGCTGCCCCCTCCTCAAGTAGTAGTTGCCACACTGGGAGCTCCACCCGAGCGTGGCAATCGGTCCTTTGCCGATGGGGTGCCCAATCCCCCATCGGGTGAACGCCCTCCCTCATCTCTTTGCCACGCTTGGGAGCCCACCCCAGCATGGCAACAAATTCCATGGCCGACGGGTGCCTAATCCCCATCGGCCGAACGTCTCCATCAGCCTGGCATGCCATGCTGGGGCCCACCCCAGCATGGCAAGGATCCCCGTCATCTTTTTTAAATACCTGAAAATGAAAATGGTCCCGTGGCGCGTCTCCCAACCCCTCCACAACCCGCACCCACCCTGCACCCAGCCTCCCACCCCACCCCATACTTATATCCGTTACTCGGTAGCATCTTGGTGGACCGGGAACACATCTGCACTCTTCAAGCCGACCCGCGAACTGAGGGAATGCGGTAAGCTGTATAATGGGCTAGAGGGGTTTCAACTTTGTTGCATATCTCAGGCATTTTGGGAATTTTGCCAAATTTTCAACATGGGTTTTGGGACCCTTCTCATGAATGATGTCACTGTCATGGCGTTGATCGGGCCGAAGGGTGATTTCGCGCATGACTGTGCAGTGAAATCACCCTTCGGGTCTGAATACCACCATGACAGTGACATCATTCATGAGAAGGGGTCCCAAAAACCCCATGTTCAAAATTTGGTGCCAAAATTCCAAAAAATGACTGTTTTACGAGTGTGCATTGCGCAGTTCCTACGCAGGCTCGTAAGTTCGCAAAATTTCAATATTTTTACTCCAGATTTTCAACATTGCCATTTTACCACACCTTCTTATGAGTAGTACAGCTGTCATTTTTCACATCTCACCCAAAATGTGTTTCGCCCATGTAGCACAGAATGGCGCAGTTGGTGTCCGAAATCAATGTACAGGACAAATTAAGAAAATCACAGTGACACTGTTCATGAGCAGAGGTCTTAAAATGCCTGTGTTGAAAATTTGGTGAAAAAATTCCTAAAAATGACTGTTTCTGACGTCGTTGCACTGTTCCTCATGCGCTCGTAAGTTTGCAATTTTCAATATTTTGACTCCAGATTTCAACATTGCCATTTTACCACACCTCCTCATGAGCAGTATAGCTGTCATTTTTCACATCCTGCCCAAAACATGTTTCCACCATGTAGCGCATAATGGCGCGTCGATTGTCACAACTCAGTGTATGGGACACATTAAGAAAATCACGGTGTCACTGTTCATGAGCAGAGATCTTAAAATGGCAATGTTGAAAATTTGGTGAAAGAATTCCTAAAAATGACTGTTTTTCGAGTGTGCGTTGCACAGTTCACACACGCTCGTAGGTTTGCGAATTTTCAATATTTCCACTCCAGATTTTCAACATTGCCATTTTACCACACCTCATTATGAGCAGTACAGCTGTCATTTTTCACATCCTGCCCAAAACGTGTTTCCGCCCATGTAGGCGCACAATGGCGCAGTCGGTGTGCGAACTCAATGTATGGGACACATTAACAAAATCACAGTGACACTGTTGATGAGCAGAGGTCTTTAAAATGGCTATGTTGAAAATTTGGTGAAAATTCCTAAAAATGACTTGCGGTGCGTTAGCGGTTCTCATGCGGCTCGTGGTTATAGATTTTCAATATTTGCACTCCAATGACTTCCAAATACCTAAACAGCACATAGAAGCAAGCAACATTCAGCATTGACAAATGCTTGTTAACACTGCTTGTTTATAAAATCCTAACAGGTTAGACAAAAAAATCTCGAAATAAAAAAAAACTTACAGTAACTGGGCATGTGAGGTGTATCTTTTTGTTTCTACTGTACAGTTCTCAAATAGTGAAGTTTGGTCTCATTCTGGTGGTGATGGAGTGGGGGGGGGATTGGTCAATACCAAATACTAGCTCCTATTTCCTTCATATGTGCACCTCCTGTTGGCCCCATCCTACCCCCTCTGCTCTTTCCATGTCCTGAGTGGTCCATCTGGCTACATCCTATTGTGTCCATCTTTCTGCATACTTTTCCACCTTATCTTGCACCAGATAGGTTATACATTCCATGTCTGCTATCTCTTCCGCTGTAGCCCACCACTCTTCACTGCTAGGTGGTTCCACTTGGAGCCACTTCCTAGTTATAGCCTTATCTATGGCAACTATGCATATATACCTCCTTTTCTTTATATTTGATGGGGGAGTCCTAGGGTGAGTTCATGGAATAGCATGGGGGGGGCGGAGATACTAAAGAGGGCACTTAATTGTATTATATTTGCTTTATATGTTGCAAGTGCAGGACACGTGTAGAAAGTGTGTGTTTGAGTAGCCTGTGTCTCCCCATACCATCTTTAGCATGCCAAGGAAGTTGTCTGATCTCATTTGACCTTTATTTTCAGGGTTATAAAGAATCTAGATTTTATTGTCCAGGCATATTTTAGATTAGATTAGATTAGATTACACAGTAGTAATGTCAATGATCTGTCTTCAGTGACCTCACCCTCGATATGTTTCCAGTGTGCCTGGATATATGGGCACTCCGAAAGAAATGCTCCTGTAAGTTGCATGGCTACCCAATTATCTCCTAGAGCTGGTATTGTCAATCTACCCCATGCCTTTTTGGCTAAAAGCAGCGTATTTCAAATGCGCAGTCTCTTTTTTGTTTTTAAGTTTTATTCTTTGGTAACCGGGTAAGGCCCACTAGGCACAAGTGCCTGTTTTTAGGAGCAAGCCCGGAGCACTGGGTTGAATAAATGACTTAGAGTAACACAATCTGCAAGTGAAGGTTGTGGGACTCAAACCCAGGTCTGCTGGATGTACCAACCTCATTCACAGTTCGTTACTATAACCTGTAGGTCATACTGTCAGCCCATATAAATCTAAAGATCAGTCTTTGCATCTCCTCCTGTTCTATCTTCATTACTTCCAATAGCTTCATATTAAGTCTGAACCATCCGTTGCTCAACCTGACAAAAAATGGCCAACCAGGACAGATGAGTTAAGAGAACTGGGGCACGTTGGAAAATATGTCAGTATTTTGGTAAAACGTTCATTTTTATTGCTGGTATCCTAGCATGTAATGGTAGGTGGAGAAGGGACCATCTCCAAATGTCTTTCCTCAACTGATGTAGAAGGGGTGTATAATTATCTTGATATAGGAAGACATTCATATTTCAAAGAGTTATTCCCAGATACCTCAACTTAGTCATGCTCCACTTCATCAGAAAGTGGTTTTGAAGTTCTCAGGAGAGGGGAAGGCCAAAGTAGGGACCTCTGTTGTGGTGACATTGAGTGTGTATCTTGCCAAGGCAGAGAATTCCTCAATCAAGGCAATCACCTGTGGCAAAGAGCTTTTTGGTTCTATAAGGTACAGGAGCACATCATCCACATATAACGTGACTGCGTTTGTATCTGCCCACCTTGACTCCTCTTACCTCATGGTACAGTCTGATCCTTTGGGCTAATGGCTCGATATATAGAGCAAATGGTAACGGGGAAGAGGGCATCCCTCCCTAGTTCTGCAACCTAACCAAAAACCTTGTGGTAAATGCCCATTTGCCCTAACATAAGTCTGGAGCTCCCTATACAGTGTCTGTATTTGTTGTACAATTTGCCGGTAGTCACACAGCTATTTTTCTTCATATACGTAGACTGTGTGCGGGACGCAGAGAGCCCAGGTGATTTAGAGCGTGGAATTTTGTTGGGGCATAGGTTGCAGGTCCCCAGTGTCTGCCACCATTGTGGTGGAAGTAGGAGTCAGTGAGCGGACCAGGCTTCCTTAGCAATCTGGAAGTAGTGCCCAGTGACACAGTAGGGTTCATAGTGGATATGTGTGCCAGGGTACATTGGTAGCTGGGGAGCCTGATGACATCCTAAAGAATGGCCATGGCATAGGATTACTAAGAGGATGAGCTGCTGTAGCAGGGTGCAGAGACTGGTCATGTTTTATAGCCTAAGTAGCCAGATAATGTGAATCACTTTGCAGTGTATTTGTGTATGCCAAAGACATCTGGCAGCGGAAGTAAACAGTTGCAGAGCCCCTAGTGGTGGCACGGTATAAACTACAGATGGGAAAGTCAATATTTACAAGACCTCATGATCTCTACCCTATAAAGCAAAGTGTTGAAATAGGGGTGGGGGGGTGGGGTGGGGAGACGGCACGCAGCGCTGGCAGGGTTGCACTTGGCTGGTGGCAGGAGCCGTACCTTGCTGGTCTTGGATCCGGGCTGGAGGTCTCGGGCAGTGGCCTGAGAGGTGCTGGCTGTCCAGGGAGCTGCGGTGGAGCTGGGGGAGCCTTGTGAAGGGGGTCCCGGCTGCTGAAAAACAGAGAGAGGGTGCAGAGTAAATGCTGGCCATGGGAAAAAGAATCAGACAGCACAGCAGGGGACAGATTTAGAAGACAAAGAGAGCAGTTAGTTTGGGCACCAAGTCTGGCTCCCGAGTAATGAAAGATTCAAGAAAGGCTGTAACACTTTAAAATTAGGCAGGTAGCACAGTAATACAAGGATTGCACTCTTTTTTTGAACAAAATTTCTATTACATTACATTAGCTAGGAGTACAGAAAGCTGGTTTAGTACAGAAAATAGAGAAAAATTTGAGGAGAAGGTTTCCGCCAATCGGAGCATGCCAGAAAACAGCGCTCGTGTTCCGATTGGCTGGTGGCAGCAGCCATACCTTGCTGGCCTTGGATCCAGGCTGGAGGTCTCGGGCAGTGGCCTGAGAGGTGCCGGCCATCCAGGGAGCCGCATCAGAACTGGGGGAGCCCTGTGGAGGGGGTTCTGGCTGCTTGCTGGCATTGGATCCAGGCTGGAGGTCTCGAGTGGTGGCCTGATAGGTGCCAGCTGTCCAGGAAGCTGCAATGGAGCTGGGGGAGCCCTGTGGAGGGGATCCCAGCTTGCTGGCCTTGAATCTGGGCTGGAGGTCTCTGGCAGTGGCCTGAGAGGTGCTGGCCATCCGGGGAGCTGTAGCGGAGCTGGGGGAGCCCTGTGGAGGGGGTCCCGGCTTGCTGGCCTTAGATCCGGGCTGTAGGTCTCGGGCAGTGGCCTGAGAGGTGCTGGCCATCTGGGGAGCTGCAGCAGAGCTGGGGGAGCCCTGTGGAGGGGGTCCCGGCTGCTGACCACAGCAGTATTAAACCCCTCAAATAAACTTGGGTGGGAGATACACCTATGGGTCTGTGCATCCCTGCATCCAGGCTGTAGTATCCATGGAGCATCCAGGATCTGGATGATGCCCTGAGCCTGCTGTGTTCATCAGTGGCTAGTGGCAGGAACAGTGAGGTTTCTTTCCAGCTTAGGGCCAGCAGCTGAACACACCCTCCCCCAAAAGCATCATCCTTAGTACTGTACCCGGTGTGCCCTCCACAACTATTCTCAGGTGATGGTATGCAGCATTATACAGAAAGACAGCATTGCTAAAAAGCTCCACATTTTGAGGGTGGGGGTGTGGCTAGTATCACAGAGCTGGAGTGACTGCCAGTAGGTCATAGTGTAGAGGCCTCCGTGAGAGCCATGTCAGACCTCTGCATCCCTGTGTGCTTCCCTCACCAAGAGTGATCCAACCAGGGGGAGTCAGTCCCCATCGCCCCCCTTGCATCTCACCCTCCATGCCTGAGTCCCAACCCCTCCTTCTTCACATTGAGGGACCACCTACAACAAATATAAGGAGCCCTACAAGCTGCAGATTTACTCACAGGCCCCCCTCAGATAATGTAATGCAAACCCTCCTCATGAACCATTGCCTGTTCCGGAAGCCACTGGCCCATAAAACTGTGCAACTCCTCTGCCCCAGGTCTCTCATTACTTTTGCCATTAGGTTTATCAGTCCCTAGTAAACCCAGAGGCCCCATCTACCAATTACATACCCTTCCACCTCCAAACATAGCCCATATTTGAAATGCAAGTGCTCCTGAATAGAGTTTCTTCTCCCCAAGGATCTGTCCAGGAGGCCATTGTCCAGACCAGTGTTCCTTCCACTCTCCTGTAATTTTAGTTTGGTACTTGCCCAGTAGCTGTTTTCATGTCCAGGCACCTCAGCAGCTGTGGTGAATAGCTGAACAGGAGGGAGGCGTGGAGGTTCTCGAGAGAGAGAGTTTAAACCAGGGGCCTGGGAGACAGCACTGTAACTTCATGAGTGGAGGCATGAAGGTCGAGATGGTCCCCCAGGAGTTTACTATAAACAGTCCAAGGTGTGCCTTTTTTAGCAGGCAGACTCACTGTCTATCGCCCCTTGGAACAACAAACTCCCTAGCTGATTGTGTCCACCTTCCAACTGCTACCGCCGACTCTTCAAGTTGGTGGCTGCTGCTGGCCAGGATGCAGGGGAGCCATCTGCTGCACTTTCTGCAATACCTCCAGGATCTTACTCATTGTGTGGAAAGCTGCCCTATGCCCCGAGGCTCATATGATCTTACATAGAATGGGCTCTTATAGCAGGCAACACTGGTAGGACTGAAGCCACCAGGCGCCAGGACCACATGGAAAACTTCTAGCTAGCAGTCTATAACGGGGGACCACCTCCGCCGATGTCAGCATGCTAACGTCCACCAATCCTATAAAGGGGGTGGTACCCCACACCTAACTCAGTTCTTTCCCACCATTGACCTGTGCACGTCTGACCTTTACGGATGCCAGCTTTACTTGACCGCCATTTTTCTTGCATTTAACCCGCACTTTTATTTGTCTTCTTTCTAGACATCAAAACATCGAGTTTTTGGTGTTTTTTTCTCCTGAGTTTACGTATTCTTCTCCAGCCTCGTCTTCTGACTGACCGATGAAGTGTGCCTGCGGTAAGCAGATTCCCACTAAGGACATTCATTCTTTCTACCTGCTCTGCTTAGGCCCAGACCACGACACCAAGGTCTGCCAGCACTGCCAGGACTTTAACCAGGCCACATGGAGACACCACTTGAAGACCTTAGAAAGCTACCTACTTAAACAGAAATTGGCAGCGATGGAGAAGGAGCTACAGGCTAAAAGTTCCTTTACCTCCCTGGTACAGTCCTCCGGGGCTTCTTCTCAGAAGGAGAAGAAATTGAGTGGGAAGCATCCCTGGTCAGCCTCTCTCTCGTGGTCACCGCACAGACCATCCACAACCTCAGGGTCTTCTTTCCACAGGGGGTTGGCTCCTCTTGCCCCATCAGCCCTTACCTACTCCGGGCTGCTGGTGGTCCAGCCACCCGCCATCATCTCTGTTTCAGGCGGCAGCTCTTCAATGCAGCGGACATCGTCCCCTGCCTCTCAGCCCCTGGTGCTCAGGTCCTTAGCACCCACGGGCTCTCAGCCAGGCGGCTCAGCCAGGGTTGGAACCCTGGTGATGGGTCTTTGCTTATTGCCCCTTCAGCTGCCTTTGTCAGATCCCGACTCCGGGGCCAGTGCTAGTCCGTCCAGGCATCGCACGGACCAAACGCTCACCTCCTCCTCACGCAGTTGTCACCTCTGTCCTTGCCTCAGGGGGCCATCTTCCCCACAGGCACCACCCTCACCTGTGGGGCCAATGTCAGCTACTTCCCTAGACCATCACCAGCCTTCACCACTTAGGCCGGCGCCGGCCACGCCAACGCCTCAGTCAATGACTTCTCAACCATCGTCACCTCAACCTCAGCCAGTGCCACAGCCAATGCCTACTGGTCCTTCTCAGGATCCAGAACCAGCGCTGGGTGGACCTAAGCTTGGCTACCCTATGCTGGATTCCCCACCATCGTACCTGTACCCCCACCACAGTACCCATTTCCTCCAGTCTATAATCCACCTTCACCAGTGGATTATAATGTTCTTTTCACTGCTTGGTGGTCCTTCATGCAGAATAAGGACACACCCAGGAGGTCTTCTTCCCCTTCGCTTCCCCGGGGCCACCCACCTCAGAACCCAACCTGGGCAGGACCTAGGAACCCCCGTGACATGGGGTCCTCTGGAAGGTGTACTGGCGTGGGTTCTCGCCAGCATGTGGATGAATGTCGTCCCCACAATGCTGTGACCTGACAGTGAGATGTCGGGGGATGACTCCTCCTTCTTCTTCAGATTCCTCAGAGGGCTCCGGGGTCTCCTCCAAGGGGTAGGACCAAATGAGGGAGGCCCATAAATCCCCTCCTGATGACCCTACCTTTCTTGACATTATGCATCACATCCAATCCCTCATGGGATGGGAAACAGAGGAGCTGGACCCGGAGCACCAATGCTTCCCCTTGGTGGTGCCTCCTTTAATCGATTCTTATGAGGATATTAACAAGGTGGCATGGAACCACCCTTCCTCCACCCCGGCCTTACCCAAAAAGGATGACCGCTTGTATCATGTGCCGGTGGGCAAGCCTTTCTTAGGGGAGCACCCCATGGTGGATTCTGTGGTTATGAATGTAGCCCATGACTGCAATAAGAGACCCAAACACCTCAGTACCCATCCTCTGGACAAGGAGTCTAGGCAGCTGGATCAGTGGGGCAAGTGAATGTATGCCTCTGCCACCTTGACTATTCGAGCTGTAAACTATTTGGATCATATGGTAGAGTACCAGAATGCCCTTTGGGATCAGGCGAGGGATCTGGATCAGACTCTTCTGGATGATCCCACCAAAACTCATTTAGCCCAACTCTTAAAGTCTGGCTCAGATGTGGGCACTCACATCCTACGGGCGGCATGCAATACTGCTGATGCCTTCAGGTGTGGGGCGGCAACGGTAGTCTGTCTTTGTCGCCATTCTTGGTTTTGGGTGTCTGGCTTTGCTCCTGATGTTCAAGACACTATCTTGGATGCCCCTTTCAGAGGTTCTGTCCTGTTTGGAAGTGATGCCCAAGACATCATCTTCTACCTCCAGGAGTCTGGTAGGTCACTTAGATTGGTTCATTCCCCCTACTGGTCTCAGCCTCGGACTGCCCAATGTCAGTCCTTTTGATGGTTTTCTTGCCAGCCTACCAAGGGCCAGCAGGCAAAGGAGCAAACCCCTCCCACCACAGTGGCTGCTCCTAGTGCCCCTCAAGTGCCCACAGCTGCTCTGCCCAACCCCGGGATCTACCACCTGACTCCTTGCCTGACCCCCCCCTCCAGCAGAGACCTTGGGAGAGGTGGTCGGGGGTCAGTTCTCCCTTTACCTCGACAGGTGGTGAGCTGTGACCACAGACCAATGGGTTTTACAGCTTATCAAGCTCAGTCACACTCTAGAATTTCTGGATCTCCCTCCAGAAAACCCTCCCTTGCCCTCCCATTGCACTTCTGCCCACCTCTCCCTCATCCAGGAAGAGATTCAGGCTCTCCTGCACAAGAGGGCCATAGAGCCCATCCCACCACTCAAAAAGGAAGGGAATTCTACTCTTACGTCTTCCTCATCTCCAAGAAAACAGTGGATCTGTGGCCGATCCTTGACCTCAGCCACCTGAACCTGTATATAGAGTACAGATGTTTCAGGATGGTCATTCTCCAAGGACTACTGCCCCTCCTTCACCAGGGGGACTGGCCCTGTTCCCTAGATATGCAGGATGCCTACCTCCATATCCAGGTCTTCCTGGTCCACCACCACTTCCTCCATTTCTGTTTTCAAGAGGACCATTTTCAGTTCTGGGCCCTTCCTTTTGGCCTTTCTTCAGCACCTTAGGTTTTTACCAAGTGCCTGACGGTGGTGGCCGCAGCTCTGAGGAGGCAGGGCTTCTTTTTTTTTTTTGTTAGATTATTTATCCTCCTGGGACACCTTTCTGCCCCTGTTATACCTTGCATCCCTGATCCGGCTGCCATCCATCTCGACCAGGATCGCTGGCACCCTGAAACCCCTGTGGCTTACCCCCCCACAGCGGGGCAGCAGGGAGACCCCAACTCCCCACCATCATGGATCCAGTTTGGGAGCCAGCTCCTGATGAACACTCATGGGCAGCCATCAAGCCACATGAGAGGTGCCACATTTTTCTGTTGTTCACTCCACCCCCCCCTTGCTGGAGCCTTGGGCATGCAATGATGCCAGTAGGGGCAGAGGCACATGCATCCACACGTCTCTCCCCCAGGCATCTGCCCAGACTCTGCCTAATACTGTCACCCCATGCCCTGACCCCCAGCCTCCGCCAGGGGGTAATCGGGCATCAGGAAGTGAGACCCCCCTCCCCAGAGAAGGAGAGCAGTCCAACGGATGCTCTATCCTTCTCCTCGCCGCCAACCCCCGGCAACCCATGCTTGTTCCCGAACATTGGTCGCCGACGCAGCGCGAGGTAAGGCATCCAGCGTCTCAGCCCTCAGCCCCACCGGGCTGGCTGAGACAGGGCATTTACATGTGCCCATACCTGGACAACTGGTTGCTGACAGCCCTGTCCAGGATCTACTGCTGCAGACCTTGGAATGCACCTTTCGGCTCTTCCAGGCCTTTGGAATTACAGTCAGTCTAGAAACATAGAAGTTGATGGCAGATAAGGACTGCAAGGCCCATCCAGTCTGCCCATTTCTTTTTCTACCTCATAAATGTGCCATCGGCCTTTGCTCTGTCAGTGGCCTATCTATTCATACTCATCTGTATTGCTCCCTTATACCTATCCCATGCCTGTTTGAAGCCCTGCACTGTATTCATAGCCACCACTTCCTGAGGTAGACCGTTCCATGCATCCACCACCCTTTCTGTGAAAAAGAATTTCCTCACATTCCCCCTTAATCAGCTTCCCTCTAATCTCATGCTGTGTCCTCTTGTTCTGCTTTTTTTCTTATATTTAAACATGTTAGACTCTTTCACCTTGTTAATGCCCTTAAGGTGTTTGAATGTTTCGATCATATCACCTCTCTTCCTTCTTTGCTCTAGGGTATACATATTGAGCTCCATTAATCTGTCCTCGTATATCTTCTGATGCAGTCCCTGTACCATTTTGGTTGCCCTTCTCTGGACTGCCAAAGTCTTGTCTCTCTCTCTCTCTCTCTCTCAGTGCCAGTGCCTCCAGCATATTGGGGCAGTCCTGGACTCTTTCCAGGGCAGAGCCTTCCTGCCAGCGAACAGGGTGGAACGCTTAATGGAACAGATCTGTCTAGTCTCCTCTGGTCATCAGATCCTGGCCAGAGTGTCATCCATTTGTTGGGGCATATGGTGGAGGTCATAGCCATGGTTCCCCTCGCCCAACTGCATATGAGGGTTCCCTAATGGACCCTGTGGGTGCAATGGGACTAACGCACCGATGACCTGGATCAGCCGGTCATGGTCTCTGATCCAGTGAGGAGGACCTTGGAGTGGTGGCAGAACCCTGCCAATCTCCTGAAAGGGGTCCCCTTTTGGACTGTGCCCCTTCAGCAGATCCTAATGATGGATGCCTTGGGTCTTGGTTGGGATGCTCACCTGGCCAACTGCCAGACACAGGGGTCTTGGTCCAAAGCAGTGCAACATCTCCACATCAGTGTGCTGGAGATGTGGCAGTTCTTTACACCCTGCAGGCCTTCCAGGCCCAAATTCTTCCTGGCCCACTGCTGGTGAAAAGGGACAACATGTCCATAGTATATGACTTCAACAAGCAGGGTGGCACTCATTCTTATCCCCTTTGTTGGATAGCAATGAGAGTCTGGTACTGGGCCATCGAGCACAGCCTGGAACTCTTGGCCATTCATGTTCCAGGCACCCAAAACGTCTTAGCCGATGGTTTCAGCTGGTCCAGGTCATGGGCTCCTGAGTGGGAACTGTTGTCCTTGGTTGAAGATCTCTTCGACAGGTGGGTGCGCCCAGAGTTGGATCTTTTTGCATCCCCACTCAATGCAAAACTGCTGCTTTTCTGCTTGCTGGATCCAGGCCCTGGAGTTTTCTGGTGCGATGCATTGTCCCTCTCCTTAAAGGAAGGTTTCTGTACATCTTCCCTCCCTTCCCACATCTGCAGAGGGTTCTTCTCAAGCTTCAGTTGGAGGGGGAAGAGATGATCCTCATAGCCCCCTATTGGCTGTATCAGATTTGGTTCCCTCTGCTCCAGCAGCTGGCAGTGGAACCTTCAGTACTCTTGCTCTCTCAGGAACAGGGCACCCTGGTCCATCCAGACTTCAAGTCCCTACATCTACATGCGTGGCTCCTGCAGACCTAGCTGTCGCCCACTTTGGGGTTTCTTCCAGGGTTGCTGAAGTCCAGATGGCTGCTAGGGAACCTTCCACGAGAGCCACCTATGCCTTGAAGGGGAAACGCTTCTCCCTATGAGCCAGTGCTCACTTCTTAGAATTTGATTTTGGAGTACCTACTCTCCCTGTCAGATTCGGGCTCGGGGTACTCCTCCCTTAAGGTGCACCTTTCTGCCATCTTTGCATACCATACACCTATTGAGGGCAAATCTGTTGCTCAGCTGGAGGTGTCCCACACTTTTTTGTGGGGTATCCTACATTTGAAGTCTCCCATCTGAGATCCTGTCCCTCCATGTTGTGACAGGGTTGAATAAGACCCTGTCCCATTTGTTATGTAGAAAGAGCTGAACGCAAGGATCTGTTCTGTCCTCTTCTTTTCTGTCTGTTGTCTGACTGCGCAGTCAAATTTTTCTCTGCCTTCACTTGCTGTTTCCTTCTTCCTCCTCGCATATCTGAAGTTATAAAATATGTGTGAATCTTTATGTGAAACTCTTGAGTATCTGAAGTTATACTTGTGTGCAAATCTTTATGTGAAACTGGGATCCATTGGTTTGAAAATGTATATAGTTATATTGTTGAAATGATTGCAAAAAAGCTATTTGTAACTGAGAGGGTTAACCTGAATACAACACTAGCTCTTTTACAGAGCTGTCAACAGGAGGTCAGTTCTGGGACACCATGTACTGTTTTGTTGCACCCGCAATGAAGGAAACTGATCAAAACTTTTTCTGAAAAACAGGATGTCTCCTTAACGAGTTCCCAGGCAAAGACTTATAAAAAGAGCAGCAATACTTTTGCTAGAGAGAGAGAGAGCAAAACTGAAAGCTGGAATTAAAGATATCCTCAGATGAAGGACTTTGTTTTCTGTGTTTGTACTGCCTTTATAAATAGTTGTATTGAACAGTTTTTATGTTTTATTTTACTGTTATTGGGAAAAAAAATGCTACTTACAACTTTTATACCTGCTCCTGGTCTTCCTACGATTCCTGACCTATGCCTCTATGACACATGGGACCTTCTTTTCATGCTAGAAAAATTCACTCTGCCTCCCATTGAGCTGGCCGCGAATTGTGAGCTGTTTTCTGTCATGGAAAGCGTTCATCTTCCCTGTGTCTGTCTTCACCATTCATCACTGGTGGATGTATGCTGTGAGCGCAGCACCCCGTGGGAGCTTTTTTTTTCCTAGGGGGAAGAGCTGGCAGTGATGGTGCCACCCACGAGGCCGACACACTGCGTGGCGCTCATGGGTTGGCCAGTAATGCCTGTTGGCTCCTCCATGCCTCAGTTCTGCTTCTTCTGCCATTTGAGACAGCACCTCGCTACAGCTCAGAGAAAGTTACTGCATCAACAGCCTAGTTTTTGGCGCAGCACCGCAACTTCAGTTTACAGGGCCGTTCTTCAAATCCGTCGACACTGCCTCAGCTAGACTTTGACGCCTTGGTTCTGCCGTTCCGGTTACTTTGTGCTGTTTCATGGAAATACCGGTAAGATCTTTCCTTTTTTATTTTAAGCGGTGCCGGGTCTTGACCGATTATTGTTTTCGTTTTTCATAGCATCATGCCAGGTTTGAGGGACAAAAAGCGATCTTCCAAAGCGGGCCAGCCTCCCATGCATCGGTGTCCCTGTGGATGGCAGATTTCCGTGACGGACCAGCATGTTTGCCTCACCTGCCTTGGATCCCAGCATGATATAGATCACTGTGATGCCTGCTTCTCGATGGACCACCATGTTCTCGAGTACAGCATGTTTAAAGTCATCGGGTCTCCGCAGACTTCTGGGAGGGGTGCGGCATCGCTGTCCTCGGTCCAAACGCAGATCTCGTCACCCTTCCTCTGAGTCCCCTCCTGGGCCTATATGGTCCGATGAGGAAGGGGCCCTCCTCCTCATCTAGCCTTGTCATGGAGGAGGCCTCTTCTGAAGTGCCAGAGGGCCAGTCTGGTTCCACTCGGGGTCAGGCCAGGAGCACTCTAGCAGTTTCCTCCTTGGAGGTGCAGGCTTCTCATGTGTCAGAGGCCATAGTTGCTGCATCCGGGAAGGGACATTCCTCAGTGACACCTGCCAGTGTCATCTTAGATCCTGGGGCCGTTCGTGGCTCTGGTGGTTGAGGCAGTGCTGCGAGGGGCACTGGGTCCGCAAATGATGCAGAGGATGGGAGAGCCCCAGGGATCATCTGTCTGGAGGGCTTTTGGGTCTCCTCCTTTCCAGATCCAGATGATTGAGAGGCCAATCCAGACTGGCAACCTGACTCCTCAAAGTTGGTGGGCTCTCTGGGGCCCAGGACCCTTGCACCTTCCCAGGTGCCCCCTCCTGTGGCTTCAATGACTATGATCAGCACCAACTCCTGTGCCGAGGGTGGCACTGGGAGCACGGTGCAGGATAGTGGTCCTAGGCCTGTGGGAGTGGTGGTTTTGGTGTCAGAAGTGTAGTTGGCTGCTGCCCCCAGAGCCACCCCCTCTCCAGAGGCTGGATCTGGGACCCCCTCTTCTATGGCGCTCCTCAGAGGGCCTCTGGAATTGGGGTCCCCAAGACATAGGGTGTGAGAAAGAGGTCTTCCTCAGAGTCGATGGGTTTGAGGGGCCGGGGTGAGGGGCTGGAGCACTCCCCTGCAGTCCTTCATGGCTCGGGGAGGAGCCACAGCACTGAGCCTAAGTTTTCTCCCTCATCTCCTTTGGGGCAGTCCTTGTTGGGTGGGGTTGGAGTCCACCCTTCTGGACTCATGTGGCCCCAGTCCCCTTATAGGGGTGCTTCCCCTATAGGGCTCAGTCCTGACCACTTCGTGCTGGTTGAGTGGTCCTTGGCTGATCCGACCTACGGATCCCCTCACAGTCCAGGATTGCCTGTTAAGTCTCCTAGCCCTGGCAGAGATGTTTCACTGACTGTGAAATCTTTTTCTCCCTTACCTCTGTGTCCAGTCACTTCTGTCCCAGGCCATGTGGGTTCTTCAGGGCCCTTGACCTGGGAACAGTTCAGAGCTCAGGCTCTGGACTTCCGCAGGTATATCAAGGCCATGGATGAGCAGGTCTTTTGCCTGTATCCCCCTCCGCAGCCAGAATCTGAACCTTCAGGTTCTGCGGCTTCCTCTTCTTCCTCCATCGAGGAAGAGCAGTCTCTTGTCCACCTGTCCTCCAACGCTGATTAGATGGAGTATCAGCACTTCCTTTCGACGCTAGTTGAGGACTTGCACATCTCCTATGTGGTGAGACACAATACCGAGTGTACAACGCACGCCTTCCTAGGCGACTACAGTGCGGACCACTTGGTGGTCCCCTCCTGGCCTGTACCATTCCAGGAGGCATCGTACAGTGCCTGGCAGTTTCCAGTTGCCCCTGCTCCAGCCCTTCAGACTGCCAGCATCGATACTGCGCACACCAGGGGTCTCCAAGCACATTGCCCCATCCCACTGTGGGAATAGAGCAGTTGGACACCCCTACCAGGCATAGGCGCCCAGTCTGCGACCGGCCCTCAGATCCACGCTCTGTGAAGTTCGACCACCTGGGGTGGAGAGTTTTCTCCTTGGCGCAGGTTATCCTTTCAGTCACATCTCTTCAGGCACACCACACTGCCTATAACAGGTACCTGTGGGCGATACTGGGCCAAGTGTTGGCATCGTTGCCTGATTTGGAGGCAGCCAGGCAGGCCACAGCCCTCTCCACTATAGGTCTGGAGCTAGCAAGGCACCAAGCAAGGGCATCTTATAATAATAATAACAAACTTTATTTTTAAAGTGCTGTTCACAATGTATCAAAGCACTATACACTTATTACAGTAAACATACCAATAGCATTTTAAAACAATCATTCATATATTCCTAATAAAACCAATAAATAAAATAAAAACACAGAATACTGTGTGTCAGTCAAAATCAATTATTACACAAGAAGGTGAGCTCAAATAAATGCATTTTTAATGCCATTTTAAAACTCTCCACGGTCAGGCACTCTCATATCCCACGAGGTAGAGAGTTCCACAGGGTAGGGGCTGCAAATGCAAATGCCTGTGCCCCCGAAGATTTCAGTCGAACCCTGGGAACCTCCAGCAATCCCTTATCAGCAGAGTGGAGCAGTTGGAGGGTGCAGTAAGAATGAAGGAGCTTTTGGAGGTGGCTTGGTCCCTGTCTGTGTAGTGCTTTGTAGGTCAGCATGAAGGTGATCCACCACTGAATTGGCAGCCAATGTAGCTCGCACAGCACAGGTGTAATGTGACTGCATCGAGATGACCCTGTCAATAACCTGGCTGTAGCGTTATGCACCAGCTGCAGGCAGTGGATATCAACCCCTGGAAGCCCTAGGTAAAGGGAGTTATAGTAGTCTAGGCGCGAGGTCACAAAAGCATGGATCAGCATTGGTAGGTCACCGGATGGAACTAGGTGCTTTATCCGAACGATGTTTCTCAGATGGTAAAAAGAGGACTTGACCACGACCGACACCTGCAAACGAAGCATAAGTCCATTGTCAAGAATCACCCCCAGATTCCACACCTGTTCAGAGGTCAGCAGTTGGCAACCACCAAGCTAAAGCCCTGAGGGACACCCAGCTGACAACCTCTCTATCCGGTGACCCGGATCCACTATCAACACCTCAGTCTTAGCAGAATTCAGCTTCAACCAGCTGGCATTCATCCAGTCTTGAATCTATGCGAGGCAGCTATTGAATGCAGAGACCACACTGTCCTGGTCGGGTACAAAGGACAGGTAGAGCTGAGTATCATCTGCATAGCAGTGAAAACCCAGCCCATACTGCCTTACAATGTCTCCTAATGGCAGCACATACACTGCAAACATGGGGGACAGCACATAGCCCTGCAGTACCCCAAAAATCAGAGAGAAAGAGTCAGAAGGAACAAGTCCCTGACACCATTCTTTGAGATCTACCCATGAGGAAAGACTGGAACCATCTAAGGACAGTGTCAGTCAAACCACATAAAACCCGCAGACACTCCAGCAGTGCCCCATGATCCACAGTGTCAAAGGCTGAGGAGAGATCAAGAAGGACCAAGATCGAACAGTTCTTCTGATCCCTCACCATTAGGAGGTCATTGAGTACGTGAACCAGAGCAGTCTCCGTACTGTGCCTCTTCACGAAAACTAGACTGGAGAGGATCATAGATGATATGGATGGTAAGATGGTTCTCCAGCTGCAAGGCAACAACTTTCTCAATAAACTTACCCACAAAGGGGAGTTTCAAGACTGGTCTGTAGTTAGCGGGACAGTCTTGGTCAAGAGAAGATTTCTTAAGGAGGGGGATAACCACCGCCTCCTTCAGGGAGTTCAGAAACTCAACCGATGCTAAAGAGCACCAGACTATCTCCACTAGGACAGGGTCAGTGACCTAAACTCATCCTACTAAAAGGCGTGTTAGACCTGGGTCCAAACTACAGCAAGTTGGCCGCATAGTCTGGATAATCCGCATGACATCCATGATCTCCGGCTGGTCAAACTCCATCCAACACAAGCGAGGCGAAGTGACCCCACACCGACCACCTCCACCCCCAAGAGGGCGAGTTGATAGGATCTCAGACCTGATGTTGGCAACCTTATCAGCAAAGAAGCGAGCAGACTCCTCACATTTTTCCTGAGAAAATGCTCTTCGAACTTGCAGACAGTCTGGATTGCACATTATGATGCCAATGAGGTCACTTCACTGCTAGTGGGGACAGCGATCTGCATCAGGCGGACGGCGTGGCTTCTCCTAACAAGGCTCTCACCCCTAACCCAACATAGGATGACTGCCTCTGTGTTCCGGGGGACCTGCCTTTTCTCCAGCAGGGTGAGACGTGATCGTCAAGGGCGCCTTCCTTCCCCCAGGGAACAGGGGACTCTGCCTCGCCCTGACCAGTCTCAGGCCTAACTGGCCTGAAATGGGTCCCCTCCTTTTATGTTTCCCCCATGGGAGGCTGAGGGACATCTGTCCCTCAGGGAAGTGCTGAACCCCTTTTGAGGGGCTTGGTACTCACCCACCAGTGATGAATGGTGAAGACTGACACAGAGAAAATATGAAAATTACGTACCTTCCATAATTCTTGATCTTCCTGTGTGTCTTCACCATTCATCACTGAATCCTGCTCACCTCCCCGTCAGAAGGCCTTAGTCCCTGGGCAGTCCTCCCAAAAAAGATAGCCCTCCTCCCTGGTGGCTCTCCTCCCCAAGGTCCAGTTGGGGGTTTTAATTCCCTCTGCAGCCTTAGGATGCCTTTTTGTTCCTAAGAGATGGGAGAGGGGCCCCTTTTGGGAGGAGGGTCAGTAGGGCCTCTAAATCAAGAGATGTTCGGGGGGGGTACTTCTGGTGGGCCCCTTTCCTTCCGTCCTTGGGGTGGGCCCCTGGGCTGGTTCCCCCCCCTTGAGGTGTGCCGGCTCCTTTAGGGGGTTCCCTGGATTGGGAGCAGGGACAGGGGCCGACAGGGACTCACCCTTTTTCCCTTCCCTCTCTGTCTCCTTCTTCTCCTCCTCCCCTTCAATCTCCCTTCTCCTTGGGGAGGGAGGTGTTTATACAGGTGGAATCCTCACGCCCCCCCGAACCCTGTGGGTTCTCCTCTGGAGGCTGTAGCTGGGGTGTGGGGTGGAGTGGTCTCCTGACCACTACATTCCACCTGGTATGGAGGGTAGGGGAGGAAGGACTTCTCCTCGATCGCTCTCTTTTTGACCCTGGTGGGGAGTTTATAACTTGAAGTTGCAAACTCTCTGCAACTATATCTGTTAGCTGGCTGCCTACCTCAGGAGGCACTCCTCAATCTCTTTAAGTATCCTGAGCTGATTGAAGCATGTCAGTAGACCCTCCCCCCCCTTCCTCCCTTTCTTCCTCCCTCCCTCCTTCCCTCCCTCCCTGTTTTTTGGCTGTCCAGGGACTGGGGCCTTATAACCCAAGTCCTCTGGATCCTCCTCCTCCTCCACCTCTGTCCTCTGGCAGCCTATTCCTTTTTCAGTTTATATCTTTTCCTTTTACTGTCTCTCGGGCTCCCTTTCCCCACCCTCATTTTCTCTGTCCTCTTTTTTTCTCTGTCTCTCCGGCGTGCAGAACTGAGGCGGAGGAGGAGCCGACGGCTGTTATTGGCCTTGTGGATGGCGCCATCGCTGCCGGCTCCTCCCCCTAGGGAAAAAAGCTCCTGCGGGGTGCTGCTCCCATGGCATACACCCACCAGGGATGAATGGTGAAGATACACAGGAAGATCAGGAATTATGGTAGATACGTAATTTTCATTTTTTAGTTGCTGTTACTTCTGCTCGGAGGATTTCCGAGCTACAGGCTTTGATGTGCAAAAAGCCTTATTTGATTTTTCACAAAGACTGGGTGTCTTTGTGTACTAATCCTAACTTTTTGCTTAAGGTGGTGTCTGAATTTATGTTGAACCAGTCCATCCACCTACCAGTTTATTTTCCTGAGTATTCTAATCAGGGGGAGGCCTTGCTCCATATTTTGGACATTCACGGGTGGTGCTTCGATATTACATAGTCTGCACCCAGACTGTTCAAAAAACTGATCAGTTATTTGTATAATTTGCCCCCAAGAGAGAGGTGGCACCTGTTTCAAAACAGTGTTTGTCGAAATGGTTGGCAAATTGCATTGTTTATTGTTACCATAAGTACAACAAGCCGTTACCTGGGGTGGTGAAAGGCCACTCCACCAGAGGTATGGCTGCCTCCACTACCTGTTTCAGAAATGTATCTGCTGCGGGCATCTGTGCGGCTGCCACTTGGAGTTCTGTCCACACCTTTATTAGGCACTACAGTATGGACATTGCTTCTAGACACAGGGCCAATTTCAGACTCGCAGTCCTTCAGGGCCTTCTGCTTACATCTTCTACCTCTTCCCAGCAGACCTGTGGGTCGATTCCAGTACTTCTTGGGACTCAGTCCTACTGGTGTTGCCTGCTGCAAGAGCCCCCTTGAAGTAAGATAGTACGGTTATGTAAGAACTTACTGTAACAGTAGATCTTCAAGAGGAGCTCTTGCAGCAGGCATTGCTTTCTCTCCCACCTTCCCCCAATAGTTTTTTCTCCTTTGCAGGTCGTTTGCCTTTTCCTCAGCTCTGAGGAACACCCTCAGTTCTCAGTTTTGTCACCTGTTTGGGGTCTCCAGTGGGAGAACTGAGGTAGGTGTGGGGGACCCCCCCTTTATAGGATTGGTGTACCTCAGCATGCTGACATCGGTGGGGGCAGTCCCCCATAACAGACTGTTAGCTGCAAGTTTTCTGTGTGGTCCTTACACTTAGTGGCTTTAGTCCTACTGGTGTTGCCTGCTACAAGAGCTCCTCTTGAAGATCTGCTGTTACAGTAAGTTCTTACATGACTATACTTTCTGTCATCAGGCCTGCACCCAGTCTCTCCCATCTGCTTCAGGGTTCTGCTGCTGCTTGGTCTGTCTGCATTGCTCTAAGGGGTTGCTGCGGTCTTTCAGGATGACTGCCTCTGCAATGTTGTTGTACAGCTTGGCTCCATCCTCTCAAAAAAGATATGCATCCCTGCTGGGTAAGGGATTTGAAATCCTGTTTGTTTGGCACAAAGAGCTTTTGTGATATCCATGTACTGCCTTCACAAATTGTCCGCTGGGTAGCCCAGGCCGAAATAAATCCTGACCCTACTATATGTTATTTTACCTTTTTGTCATGTCAGCTGCAGGATTTCTTCCTTTGCTCTGTAGCTGGAAAATTTAATCAGTATCAGTCACAGCCTTGCATTGTGGTCTAACGGCTTGGGAAGCAGGGATCTATGGGTGTGCTCTATTCAGAACTCTAGAGTAGCTGGCAATGCCAGGACATCTCTCAACAAATCATGCAGTTAATTTACACATTACCCATTTCAAAGCCTTCTGATTGTCCAGTTAAGTGAAGATTATCTCTCTGGGAGCGAGCCTCAAGATCAACATAGTTCTCATGTAGTGCCTCAGTGTAGTGTAGCAACGAGCCCAGGATCTGTCCCAGCTGTAGGGCTCTGTCCTCTATGACTGCCACCAGCTCCTCTGCCTCGTTTAGGTACCTTTCCACTCCTGAGTGTCTGTCATTAAGGTTTTTAAACTCTGCTTTATTTTCTTGATAGGAGACTTCTGTCTCCCAAAGAAGCAGCTCAAAAAAGTTCCTCGTCTTTCTTCCTCTTTGTCTGTATCATAAGCTGTCCCACGTGTGTGCTGGCCGTGGACATGCTGTGGCTTTGATCAGAGCTCAGTGTATGGAATCTGCCACCATCTGCTGCTTGTTTAGCTTTATTTGACTGTGATCTGATGCCTCTGCTTTCTCCTTATCTTTGACAGGCATTTTGGATATTTTTAATAGGTTTTAAACTCTTAAGGAGGTTGTTAATTATCTCAAGTTAGGAAAGAGCTTTCCACTGAAGCTGCCATCCCAGCCATGACATGGCTGAAGTCCCTGGTGTGCTTTCTTGAGGATAATGGGCTCCAGGATGAGAGGTAGCATGGATTTGCGGTGGGGCGATCCTGCCACTGAAACCCGAATGATTTCTTTGATATGGTGACCAAAATAGTGGATAAGGGAAGGCTTTGGGCATTCTGTATCTGAATTTTAGTGAGTCCTTTGACTCTGTTCCCCACAGGAGATTAATCAGCAAGCTGGAGGATCTGAGGGTAGGAGTGAAACTAAAGACCAGAGTGAAAAACTGGTTGCAGGACAGGGGTCAGAGGGTAATGAACAGGGGAAATTCTCAGGGGCTAGAACAGTCACTAGCGGGGTCCCACAGGTTCAGTGCTCAGTCTGGTGCCGTTTAATATATTTATTGGCAACATAGCAGATGGAGTAAAGGATAAGGTCTGTCTATCTGCAGATGACACTAAACTTTGTGGGAGAGTGGACACATAGGAGGGAATACAGGATTTCAGGGAAGATTTAGCCAGGTTTGAGAGGTGGTTGTGTATTTGGTAGCTGGAGTTCAATGCCAAGAAGTGCAAAGTCATGCACTTGGGGGCTAAAAACACAAAGACTAAATATTGTCTGGGTGGTATGAAGGTTACCAAGTCAGAAGAGGAGAAAGATTTTGGGGTAATCATCACAAGTGACCTGAAACACTCTACACAGTGCTGGAAGGCAGCAGCCAAAACAGATGAAATGCTGGGCAGCATTGAGGAATAACTAGCAGGAAAGCGGAAGTCATTCTGCCAATGTACAGATCCCTGGCACATCCACACGTGGAGTACAGTGTGCAGTACTGGTACCTATACCTAAAAAAATGCATCAGTCTTCTGTAAACAGTCCAGAGAGGAGCAGCTATGATGATACAGGGTCAACAGGGAAGGATGTACAAATAGAGACTCAGAGACCTCAAAACGTACTCCCCTGACAGACAGGAGGAAGAGGGGAGACATTATTGAAACATTTAAATAGCTCAGTGGTGTAAACAAGGTGAAATCTGAGGGTCTCTTCAGACTTAGCAGTAACAAAATCACTAGAGGGTACTGCCTAAAGCCGGTGGGAAGATGATTCAAGAGGGAAATGAGAAGGCACTTTTTCACTAAGAGAGTGGTGGCTAAAGGGAATGAGTTGCTAGATGAGGTGGTGTCCCTAAATACAGTGGGAAGCTTTAAGATGGATTGGAACAAAGTAAAGAAGAGGGTTGCAATTAAAAGCAGATACATTGGGGGGGGTCTTCTCACTGGTAGGGGAAACTCTTAATGGGGGGCAGACCCTCATTAATACTAACATACTAACATGCTAAAAGCCAGCAGATTAGGCCTGATGGTCTTTCGTGTCTGCTTGGTAGCCGGCCCCTACTGGGCACTCGCTCTTCCACCCCCCCAGCCCCCGAGAGGGTCATCTTCGGCTTCAGTATACCCATGCACCTGTCCCATCCCCCTCTTGAAGCCCTCTACTGTGGCCTCCTCCACTAGCCTCCCGGGCAGTGCATTCCATGACCCCACCACCCTCTCCGTGAAGTAATGCCTTCTACATTCTCCCCTGTAATTGCCCCCCCTCCAGCTTCCACTCATGCCCCCTGGTTGAGCCCCCTTTCTTTAGCCTGAACATTTCTTTGTCTCCACTCCTGTTAATCCCTTTCACATATTTGAAGACCCCTATCATGTCCCCCAATCTCTCCACTCCTCCAGTGAATACAGCCCAAGGGCTTCCAGCCTTTCCTCATGGGTACTTTCTCACATGCCCTGAATCATCTTGGTTGCCCTCCTCTGAACCCTCTCCAGCAGTACTATGTCCTTCTTAAGGTGAGGTCTCCAGAACTGCCCGCAGTACTCAAGATGTGGCCTGACCAAGGCATGGTACAAAGGGAGGATCACCTTCCTCCCTCCTCCTGGACGTAATTCCCAGGGCTATGCATCCCAGAATCCTGTTTGCCTTTGCCGCAGATCTTCTGCAGTTTTCAGTGTTTTTCATTTTGGTGTCTACCACCACCCCCAGGACCCTTTCACTCATTGTGGCTTGCAGTGAGCCCCCCCCCCAGAGTGTATACATGACCTGGGTTTCTGACCGCCAGATGCAGCATCCTACACTTCCCTGGATTAAACCTCAGTCCCCACCTCCTTGACCACCCCCACCCCTCCAGGGTATCCAGATCCCTCTGGACTGCCTCCCTCGCTTCATCCCTGTCTGCCAGTGCTCCCAGTTTTGAGTCATCCTCAGAGAAGCTCATCCTACTCCTAATCCCCCTCCCCATATCGGAGACATAGGCATTGAACAGGATTGGTCCCAGTTCCGAACCTTGGGGAACCCCACTGAAGACTTTCCTAGGAGAGGAGACTATCCCACCAACCACTACCCTCTGTGTTCACCCCATTAGCCAATTTTCTACCCATCTAAGCAACTGTCCTCCCACCCCCATACCCCCCAGCTTTGTCAACAACCCGATGTGGGGTACTGAGTCAAATGCCTTACTGAAATCCAGATATAGGACATCCACCGGTCTTTGTCAGTCCAGGGTCCCCATCATCCAATCGTAAAAACCTATGAGGTTGGTCTGACATGATCTCCCCAGGACGAAACCATATTGTTTGTCATCCAAGTGCCCCAACCTTTCCAGTTGCCTCCTGAGCTTTTCCATGATGAAGCCCTCTGTTAGTTTGCCCACTACAGATATTAGGCTGACAGGCCTGTAATTTCCCATCTTCTCCCTAGACCCCCCCATTGTGGATAGGCACCACATAGAAACATAGAATTTGACGGCAGATAAGGACCGCTTGGCCCACCCAGTCTGCCCATTTCCCTACCTACTGGATAAGCTGCAGATCCTAGTTAACCAGCAGCCTACTTCTTCCTACCCCCACCCCACAGAATTGCCTTATGACTATCCCATGCATGCTTGAATTCCACCACTGATTTTGACTCCACAACCTCCTCCGGAAGGCTGTTCCATGCATCCACAGCCCTGTCTGTGAAAAAATACTTCCTTAAATTACCTCTGAGCCGCCCCACTCTATCTTCAAATTGTGCCCTCTTGTTCTTGCACACCTCTTTTTTTGAAAGATGCTACCCTCTTGGACTTTGTTGATTCCCTTGAGGTACTTGAAAGTTTCTATCATGTCCCCCCTCTCCCTCCTTTCCTCGAGGCTATACATATTAAGCTCCTTAAGTCTCTCTTCATATGTCTTCCGGTGCAGACCCTGCACCATTTTAGTTGCCCTCCTCTGGACAGCTTCCATCCTGTCTATGTCTTTCGGAGATTGGGTCTCCAGAACTGCACAGTATTCCAGATGGGGTCTCACCAGCTGTCTGTACAGAGGATAATAACTTCCTGTTTTCTACTGGTGATGCCTCCCTATGCATCCCAGTATCCCCACCCTCCTGCTGCCCTCTCACATTGCTTGCCCATCTTTAGGTCATCTGATATGACTACCCCAGGTCCCTTTCCATTCTTGTGGTTGTTAGTATCTCCCCCCATTGTGTACTCTTCCCTTGGTTTTGTTTCCCAGGTGCATTACCTTGCACTTCTTAGCATTGAATCTAAGCTGCCATACATTTGACCATTCCTCTAACCTTGCCAAGTCCTTCTCATCCTTTCCACCCCACCTGTGCATCAACTCTGTTGCAGATCTTAGTGTCATCTGCAAAGAGACATACTTTTCCTTCCAGTCCTTCTGCAATGTCGCTTATAAAGACATTGAAGAGGACCGGTCCTAATACTGAACCCTGCGGTACCCCACTAGTAACCCTCCTTTCTTCTGAGTGGACTCCATTTACTATAACTCTCTGTGTCCTATTCTCCAGCCAATTCTTTACCCAGGCTGTCATCTTGGGACCCACTCCCAGGCTGGCTAACTTGTATATTAATCTTTTGTGTGGGACTGTGTCAAATGCTTTGCTAAAGTCTAGGTAGGCCATGTCCACAGCCCCTCCCTGATCTACTACTTTGGTCACCCCGTCAAAGAAATCTATCAGATTCGTCTGGCATGACCTTCCCGCTGTGAATCCATGAGCTATCCTCTAGTCTTGAGGCACCTATCCTGTCTGCAGAGAGACATTGGAAAGTGCAGCTAGCGGAGCTGCTAGTTCATCCGCCAGTTCCTTCAGAGCCCTCAGATGCAGCCCATCTGGTCCCGGTGCCTTATCAGTTTTTAATGCCTGAAGGGCCTCCCTCACCCTGTCCTCTGTGATTTCTCCCTCCCAATCTACCCCCTCGACTAAACACCCATCCCCTTCTAGGCCTGGCCCACCTGGTACCCCAGCCTCTTCCGCTCCTCTCGACTCCATTTGACCTCTCTGCTCAGCTGTCTCCCCCACCCTCCCTTCCAGCTGAATGGATCCCCTGTCTCCTTCCATAAATTTTGAGACAAAGTACTCATTTAGCACCTCTGCCTGCTCCCCCGCCTCCTGAGCCCATCCCTCCCCAGTCTTGATCTTGGAGATCTGTGCTCTCCCTTTTCTCTTCTCCCCTATGTATCTATAGAATCCCTTTCTTCCCCTCCGGAAGTCCCTAGCCAGATTTTGCTCCATCCTTGCCTTGGTGAGGATCACTGAGAAATTTGCATTATGAGCAGATAAGATAGAACTTTTGGCCTTTTTCTGCTGGCATTTTTTGTATTTTCATATGTAAAATGCCATATTCTAAAGTGATGTTGCAAATTTTTGACAGAGTTGGATAAGACCCTGTCCCATTTGTTATGCAGAGAGAGTTAAGAGCAAGGATCTATTCTGTCCTCTCCTATTCTGTCACTTTTCTATGTCTTGCTTGTATGGTTGTGCAAACAAATCTTTGTGGCACCTAGGAACTGGCCACTCTGATGGTCCCACAATTTCCCCTATTTTCTCCCTTCTTTCACTTGCTGTTTCTATTATTTCTTAAAATTGACATTCCAGCACATAGACATCCCCACGGCTTAGCCTGTCATCCACATCGTCAGAGGTCTGACTGCAGGGAACACTGTTAACTGCATGGTGGGTAGTGGGCAGGGGGATGCAGGATCAACCAGATACAAACTAAAGCTGCAAAAAAGTAAGTAAATGAAAAAAATGAATATAAGGCTGTTCTGCTTAATCGGGACTTCTGTTCTGCACAGCACGGTGGTCCAGATTAAACAGACAAGCCTTAAATTATATTTTTTCATACATTACTGAGGGGTAGATGAGAGTTCCCCCTTTAAACCAAAGGCCGAAGAGTGTTGCTCTATAGAGGAGATACTCAAGAAGGTCAAGCTACAGGTAAATACTGTAGCGTTTCTTCTCTTAGTTATGATGTATTTATAATTCACCATGTGTTGCTGACTCTGTGGTTCTGCAGTCTGAGCCTTACTGCTTTTGCCAGTCTCCTCTGCAGTCATATTTGAGATTTGTTCTGTAACCTTTGTTTGTCTAAGGAGTGCTAGCATATTACTTACCCTGTCAGAGACTTAACTTCATTTTGTGAATTCTTTGTTATTATCCTGTTCTCTTACCACAGAAGTTCACCTCCCTCTAAAGTACTGTTGTTCTTGTACGGACTTATACTTCAACAACAACAACAACAAAGAATGGCACCAAACAGCATTTGCTGTTTGTATTTGATCATCTTGATTTTGATATGCAAAACATTCTTCAGAGGCATCCCTTCACCTCTCATCTTCTAAGCCTCACACTCACACTCACCTGACATATGCATCTTCATAGACTCATTACAGCTCCTTGCTTACACATCAATATGGTGACTATCTGCCTTCCTTTCTGGAACAGGGTTTTCTTCTTTTATAACTCAGTGGTTTCCATTTATACTGCTTTGGATTTGTTCACAGATGCAGCCTTGGCTCATATATTCAGTGGGAGCTGTGCTGACTGCTGGACTACCTTATCCTGCTTGCCCAAATCTGTGGACATTGCACATTCCAACTGACTCTCTGCTGTCTTTGCAGGCTGCATCACAGTTGCAGCCCAAGTTTTCTGGGGTTGCTCCAGGTCTGTCAGGATGGTTTTATTTAATTCTCTCTATTAATTGAGTCTTGCTAAATGAATACATTGGGGGTGGGGGGGCATCACTGAAGTCAGACTTAGAAATACACTGGTAACTCTTCTGATGTGGTACAAAATAATCTCAAACTTTAATAAATAAACATCCAGCATACACCACAAGAAATGTACATGGCACAGCAGAGTGAGTAGTGGGTGGAGTCTGGGAGGTCTGAGTGGTGGTGGTTCATTTTTTAGTCATGGCCTTTTTATATTTATTTTATTTTCTACTGATTCAGTTACATAGTAGCTCATAGCTACAGGAACTCTTGTTAGAGTGTAGCCAACTTGTGAGAGCCAGCCTGGTGACTCCAGTTGGAGCAAAGCTTACTGAGCCATTTAAGCACAAATTATGCAATTTTAAATATGCATTTCCCCATACTGCCATGTGTTTTGGACCACCACACGGCTAACAAAACTTTGATGTACGCCAACCAGCCACCAATAACTGATCTCCAGACGACTTTGGGATTGGTTCTGTGTGCCATGTGAGTTTCTTTATGTGTGCGAATATCTATCTACTTGCAACACAAGAGACATTACTGTCATGATAAATTGAAGTCACTAATTTTGTCTATGTCCTTTGCACAAATATGTTTGTGCGTATGACTGTCCTTCTCATGGTATATGCTGTATCATGTGCTGCCCCCCCCCCCCATCTATACATTGTATTGCTCTTGCACAGGAAACCTAGTGCAGCAAAATTGGCCCAGGAGCGCCTTTAAGTGATTTTGTGGATGCAGGAGCTGAAACAGTCCTTTCAGCTTTTCTCTTCCTAATTTAACTATGTGCTTGCATTCTGTCTAGCCCAGAGAGGGGAGACTCTAGCCTTGGATCCCCAGTGGATCCCCAGTTTTTTTTCTTTTCTCCTCCATACCTTAGGTCATTTTCACTTGGTCAATGAAACTGAAATGTAGCCAGTCCCCTGATTCAGTTTACTATGGGCTGCACCTCACAAAGCAGGGAGCTGTCCAGTTGCTCCCATGTGCCTTGGTACTAGGGACAGAACAGGATCCCTTAAAATATGCAACTACAGTACTTACTATGCAGTATAAAGGCCAGTCTCCACACAAATAAAATAAAGTCAAGCACACACAACATTTTTGGCCCCATACTCAAATATTCAGTCCCCAAGGGGATACACTGAAATTACAGGGACTCAACTACATAGGGTTATCTCATAGGATCCCTGGTTCACAAGGAGCCTGTTACACCATTGCTATCCACTTACCATATATACAGATTTACATGGGTTCACACTGGGTCTGTAGCACGGGGGCCCTCCACACATACCCATGACGCTTACTATATGCATGCAGAACTACAGAGTCTGACTGTAGCACTCAGAGGCAGGCATAGTGTTGTAGCCATATAATGACCCAACCTCTGGTGCCACAGGATATGATAGCACTCTCTCTCTCTCTCGCTCCCTTGAGATTTCTGATGTAAACTGGGTAGCTCACTTCAAGCTCCCTGCAATCTAACTTCAGCACCAGCATACTGTAGGCACTTTTTTGAGATTTCTAACAAACACACAGGAGTGCAGCGTGCATATTTTATGGAACACATACAAACAAGGGTGATAAAGAATAAGTGCCTCAGCTGGGACTTGAACCCAGGCCACCTGGAATACAGTTCCAATTGCGCTAACCAGCTGTGCCCCTGAGACAACTGGAACCTGGGATGTCCCTGGGCACATTACTCTGTCTCAAGTGCACAACCCAATGGCAATGCAAATATTTTACTTCTAACAAACACACAGGAGTGTGTCGTGCATATTTTATGGAACACATACAAACAAGGGTGAGAAAGAATAAGTGCCTCAGCTGGGACTTGAACCCAGGTCGCCCGCACTCCTGTGTGTTTGTTAGAAGTAAAATATTTGTGTTGCCATTGGGTTGTGCATTTGAGAAAGAGTAATGTGCCCAGGGACATCCCAGGTTCCAGTTGTCTCAGTGGTGCAGCAGTTTAATGCAATCAAAATGGTATTCTGGGTGGCCTGGGTTCAAGTCCCAGCTGAGGCACTTATTCTTTCTCACCCTTGTTTGTATGTGTTGTTCCATAAAATATGCGCGCCACACTCCTGTGTGTTTGTTAGAAGTAAAATATATGTGTTGCCATTGGGTTGTGCATTTGAGAAAGAGTAATGTGCCCAGGGACATCCCAGGTTCCAGTTGTCTCAGTGGAGCAGCTGGTTAGCGCAATTGGAACAGTATTCTGAGCGGCCTGGGTTCAAGTCCCAGCTGAGGCACTTATTCTTTTTCACCCTTGTTTGTATGTGTTCCACTTTTTTTGAGACCATACTGGGCACAGACACATACCTTGGTGGGCCACATTCAGCACACATGTGGCCTCCATTCTGGAGTGCATGGCATCAAAACGATGGTTGCAGAACTTCTCCTTCACTCGGCCATGTCTCTGTAAAGCCTGGAGTGGGTGCTTATGAATTCCGGACCAATCCCTTGAGGGGATACCCCACAACTCAGTTTTATCCTCCTGCAAGGCGAGACTGTAGGGCCTTCTCATGCTGTCTTCTCATTTTTCTCTTTCTTTCCATTTTCTTATGGTCTATGCTCCAGTACCTCCTCTCTCTCTCTCTCTCTCTCTCTCTCTCTCTTTCTGTCTCTCTTCTTGCTGCTTCTGGTCAACTGCACCTCGGGAGCTGCTGATCTCTCTCTCACCTCTCCTCCTAGGCCATCATCTGCACTTCTCTTAGCTGAGGCTCAGAATTCAGTTCAGGCAAGACTGAACTTGTACTCTCTCCTTTTATTAGGGATGGGGAAAGGGCAGGCAGAAACCAACAGCAATTCAGTTACTGAGCACATACTGTACACAGGGCATGAGCAATGACTCAGCAGTCCAGCACTACAGGGGAAGAATGCCTAGAACATTCTAGCACTCAGGCCATCTCTGCACATTAGGGAAATGGGAAGGGGAAATTGTTTAACCAGGAAAGGCACAGCAATCCAGATCTTGTTTCCACGTGTGACCTGGGACCACAAGGAAGTTAAGTGACTTGCTCTGGGTCACACAGTATGCAAGTGGGATCTGTGGGATACAAACCCAGATTTTTAGGTTTGCAGCTCAGTGTCTTTAATCTCTATGAGTACTGCCTCTTATCATTTAGTAACTGGGCTTGAACAGGCAGGGGATGAAAGCCTGGTTACAGAAGTATAATTTTTCCCAGTGGTTAAATACAATTCTTAATTTTGCTTCTCTCCATCTGATATTTGGGATAGCCAAATGTGTTCTCTCTCATTGGTGGTTGTATCTAAATTGGTTGCCTACATGCTTTTTATGTTGTCTTACGTGCACAACGCAGACAAGA
The DNA here is from genome assembly GCA_016271365.2 of Neoceratodus forsteri. Classification (NCBI taxonomy): domain Eukaryota; kingdom Metazoa; phylum Chordata; order Ceratodontiformes; family Ceratodontidae; genus Neoceratodus; species Neoceratodus forsteri. Next base: position 541,570,403 of record CM028134.1, on the reverse strand, counting down.
TATTGGGGTTGCTTGAAGTGGAAGAGCAGGTTTTGGTGGTGCAGTCATGTTGTGGCCAGTGGCACCACTGCTTTTTTGGGCTTGGCTGTGTGGCATGAATGAGAGTGCACGCTGTCTATGACAGCAGTTGCAACGCATGCCACCAACTTGAAACGTTTTAGCCGCTGCAATGAGGGAGCTCCACCTCATGGCAGGGCGTGCCTTCCCTGGTATAACATTTCAGTGAGACATGGTGGCGGCTGTGCCATCCACCTTTCACAGTCCCCAGAAAAGCCAACGTCGGGGGTGCCTAATCCCCCTGTCAGCATCATCATGCCTCCCTCCCCAGTTCATTTGCCGATGGGGGAGCCCAATCCCAGTTGGCATCATGTCCCATGCCAGTTGTTTGCCAAGGGAGGTGCCCATTCCCCCTTGGCATCATCCCCCCCACCAAACACCCTTTTTTATTTGCCGATGGGGTGCACCCAATTCCCGTTGGCCCCAGTCCCCCCGCCCAAAAACACATAGGTGGCACGCTGGGCGCCCACTCCAGCGTGACAAATGTGTATGTCAAAAGAAAAAACCTTCCTGTGTTGTTTTTTTTTTAACCTGTAAAGTAGAAAACGCTCCTTCAGTGTTTGTGGCCCCCTCCCACAATCTGCACCCACCACTGCATACTCCACCTCCGCACACCCCCTCACCCCATACTTACCTCTGGAGCCCAGCATGAATCTCTTCGGTGGACCAGGAACATGTCTGCCATCTTCAAAGCTGACCATGAACTGAAGAAATGCCAGTGAGCTGTATAATGGCATAAATAGGGTTTTTTCAACTTTGGTGCATATCTTGGGCATTTTGGGGAATTTTGGCACCAAATTTTCAACATGAGGTTATTGGGACCCCTCCTCATGAATTCAGTCACTGGCACGGTGTTATTTGGTCCTGAAAGGTGATTTCACGGTCACTGCGCAGAATCACCTTTTGGGACTGATTACCGAAACAACAGTGCCACTGTTCATGAGGTGGTCTCTCAAAAAGCCTATGTTGCAAATTTGGTGACAAAAATCTAAAAAACTACTGTTTTATTTAGTGTGCGCAGAAGTCGAGCATTGTAACTTTGCTGGATCTGTAATATTTTCACTCCAGATTTTCAACATTGGCATTTTCCATACCTCCTTATGAACAGTACAGCTGTCATTTTTCACATCCTGGCCAAAATGTGTTTCACAGTTCGGCACAGAATAGCTGGTCGCTGTGGGAAATCAGTGTTTGGGACAGATTAAGACAATCACAGTGACACTGTTCATGAGCAGAGGTCCTAAAATGCGTATGTTGAAAATTTGGTGGTGAAAGTCCATTAAATGACTGTGCTACGAGCGTGCATTCCACAAAGACATAGACAGGGTGGAGGCTGTCCAGAGGAGGGCAACCAAAATGGTGCAGGGTCTGCACCAGAAGACATATGAAGAAAGACTAAAGGAGCTTAAGATGCATCGCCTCGAGGAAAGGAGGGAGAGGGGGGACATGATAGAAACTTTCAAATACCTCAAGGGAATCAACAAAGTCCAAGAGGGTAGCATCTTTCAGAAAAAGATGTGCAAGAACAAGGGGGCACAATTTGAAGATGGAGAGGGGACGGCTCAAAGGTAATGTGAGGAAGTATTTCTTCACAGAGAGGGTTGTGGATGCATGAAACAGACTTCCTGAGGAGGTCGTAGAGTAAAAAAGTGGGGGAGTTCAAGAATGCATGAGACAGACATAAGGCAATTCTAGTGGGGGGGTAGGAGGAAGTAGGCTGTTGATTATCTAGGATCTGTAGCTTATCCGTTAGGTAGGGAAATGGGCAGACTAAATGGGCCAAGTGGTCCTTATCTGCCATCAGATTCTATGTTTCTAGTTTCCACGCACCCTCGTAACTTCACAAATTTGTAATATTTTCACTCCAGATTTTCAACATTGGCATTTTTTCACACCTCCTTATGAACAGTACAGCTGTAATTTTTCACATCCTGGCCAAATTATGTTTTTTGCATTTCCCACGCAGAATAGCTCGGTCACTTTGGGAAATCAGTGTGTTTGGGACAGATTAAGAAAATCACAGTGACTCTGTTCATAAGCAGAGGTCCTAAAATGCCTATGTTGAAAATTAGGTGACAAACAACCATAAAATGACTGTGTTACAAGCGTGCGTTATGCAGTTTCCACGCACGCTCATAACGTCGATAATTTTTAATATTTTTACTCCTGATTTTCACCATTGCCATTTTTTCACACCTCTTTATGAACAGTACAGCTGTCATTTTCTACTTTCTACCCGAAATGTGTTTTCACACATCTGGCACGCAGTGGCGCAGTCGCTGTAGGAAAACAATGTTCAGAACAGAGTAAGAAAATCACAGAAACACTGTTCATGAGCAGAGGTCCCAAAATGCCTATGTTGGTGAAAAAATTCCATAAAATGACTATGTTACAAGTGTGCGTTTCGCAGTGTCCATGCACATAACTTCGAGAATTTGTAATGTTTTCACTCCAGATTTTCAACATTGCCATTTTTTCACACCTCTTTATGAACAGTACAGCTGTCATTTTCTACTTTCTACCCGAAATGTGTTTTCGCACATCCGGCACGCAGTGGCGCAGTCGCTGTAGGAAAACAATGTTCAGAACAGAGTAAGAAAATCACAGAAACACTGTTCATGAGCAGAGGTCCCAAAATGCCTATGTTGGTGAAAAAATTCCATAAAATGACTATGTTACAAGTGTGCGTTGCGCAGTGTCCATGCACATAACTTCGAGAATTTGTAATGTTTTCACTCCAGATTTTCAACATTGCCATTTTTGCACACCTTCTTATGAACAGTACAGCTGTCATATGTCACATCCTGCCTGAAATGTAGTTTTGCACATCTGGTGCACAATCGCGTGGTTGCAGTGGGAAATCAATGTTCGGGGCAGATTAAGATAATCCTAGTGCCACTGTTCATGAGCAGTGGTCCCAAAATGGTTATTTTAAAAATTTTGTGAAATGATTCCACTAAATGATTGTGTTACGAACGTGCAATGCACAGTTTTCACACATGCTCGTAACTTCGAGAATGTTTAATTTTTTCTCTCCAGATTTTTAACATTGCCATCTCTTCACACCTCCTTATCAATGGTGCAGCTGACATTTTAATGTGGTGCAGAATGGTTTAGTCACTGTGGGAAATCAGTGTTCAAGACAGATTAACAAAATCACAGGGGCACTGTTCATGAGTAGAGGTCTCAAATGCTTTCATGAGGTGGGTCACAAAAAGACCAAGTTTTAAAATTTGGAGTGCAAATACCAACAAATGCCTAGGGCGTTAGGGTTTCTAACCATTACGCCCCACCCTGTACAGACTAACAGGCAACAGGGGTGTGTCTTTGGACTGTCTGCTGTAGTGCTCACACCGTTGATCCTTCACCCCCCCCCACCCAACAGCCACTGACAGGTATCAATGTGTGCCTTGGACTCTTCAGACCCAAAGTTCAACCCACTCTCCTATGCTGCACCCATCTCATCGTACTTCCTTATGAAATGGGGTGAGCATAAGGCCCGACAACCCCAAGGGACAACAGGACACTTGTCAGACTCTGCAGGGTAGGGTGAGGTGAAATGACATGAGCGTTATGGCCAGTGACCCAAACGCACACCCCAATGCCTGTCACTTTCTGCAGGGTGGGATGGGGTTGACGTTGGTTCTATACTTCACTGCTGTTCCTATTATGCGTCTCTCTAACTCCTGCACTACTAATACCAACACCAGCAAGACGACATTCGGCATTGCCAAATGCTTGTTTATATCAGATGTTATACTAGCATTCCTGATTGTCACTGTTAGGACAGTCAGTTGTACTGAATCCTGTCCTATGGCTGGGCGAATCACAGTTCAGATAGTACCAAAGCAATGAGAGTGGATAGCTCATAGCTTAGTAGGTTTGACAATTGGGCCAAAGCATCGAACTGAAGAAGTTCACCCACATTAATTTGATATGACTTTCTAATAAATTATTTTTCTTTGCCTTATATTGTCATACTATATTCCTGCCAGAGGAAGAGATTGGGGTTCAGGGATATTTAATGGCTACTCACTTACCTCATTCCACTTGGGCAGCCTCTGTCAATTTTTGTTTCCTCCAATGGTGTTCTTTCCTCATAGGGGTGCCAGCCTTACTGCACCACATTCTTTGGATTGCTCACTCCCAATCCAGTCATCACTTCAGTGGCACATATCTTAGAGGACTAAGAGTCAGTTCAATGAATTCAGTTGTTGATGTTAACTAATATAGATATTAATAAAGGAGACAATTTAAAGATCAAAAAGGTCCAGAGACAGGCAACAAAGATGATTTCTATCGCTGTTGATTGTATTTTTGTATGTTTTTTTGTCTGGGTCGGGTCTGAAAAGGGACCTTTGGTCCAGTGCCTTTACCCGGTTACCAAAGAATAAACGAAAAATGAAAATGAAAATGATTTACAACATCAGTCATTTGACATACAATGAAGATGTCTCTAGAGATCAGGAGATTGAGAGGAGATCTCCTGTTATGTTATGACATCATTCAGGAAGACTATCTGTTTAGTGAGCTGGGCTTCGAATATAAAAATGACAGGCTGGGTGCAAGAGGTCATCCCTTACAGATAAGACCAAAAGGGTTTAATACACATAGAAGGAAGACATTTTATACCCAGAGAGTAGTGAATCCCTGGAACAGACTTCCACTGGAAGTAGTTATTAGTAAAGATAAACTAGAATTTAAATGCAAGTTAGATGCACATATATTGCAGGGGCATACCGTATCATATTACGGGTGAATGAAAGGAGTTATCATGGGCTTACCACCTTCTTCGCTCCTACATCCTTAGAATGCACCTTAGTATTTTCCTTTTTTAGCTCATTAATATCTGCTTTATGCATATTTATTTATAAAGTTTTACCAGGAAAGGCATACTGAGCTAGAACTGTTCATTTCCAGATGTGTCCTGGGGGAGGAGGAAGGGGAGAGTGCAGCAATAAGTTACAACAAATAAATTACAAAATACAAAAATACAAAGTTAATCAAATAAGAAGCAACAAAATGAACAATTCTGCAAGGTGAACATGAGAAGAGGAAAATGCAGTGAAGTGCAGAATGCTCCAATTATTTGGGTGATCAAAGCAATGCTGGAACAGCAGGGAGGAATGACTGAAAACTTGAACATGAAGGTAGGGTTGGAGGGCTGCTGATTAAAAGTGCGAGGACTAGGATCAGAGGCAACTGCAGCAGTGAATAGTGAGCTCATGGAGTAGTGATTTGAGTGAGCGGCAGGAAGGAACAGAATGAATAGTAGGGGGGAGAGAGACCCAAAGTGTGGGGAAGTGGAAGGAAAAGCAGCTTAGCCAGCAAAGGAATTTTGTTGGGAGATCAGGAGAACAAGGGTCAGAACTGCGAAGGGAGTAGGTGGTAGAACGAGGGGGAATGAGGAGGGAGGAGAGGTAAGAGGGAGGTGAGTCAAGCCAGAATTTGGAGGTGAAGGAGGTGCAGTGATTGAGGTGTGTGGTATCAAGGGAAGGAAAGGAGAGGGAGGAACATAGGGCAGTCCTGGGGAAAGTGGCCAAAGAACTGAAAGAGGTGGTCCAGTCTGGTTAAGGAGGACTTGGAACAACACCATAGACAATGTCACCATATTCGAAAATGAGGAGGATCATCTTTGAGACAATCTCTCTTTGGGCAAGAAACAGGATACTCACTTAACTCCTGTAAAGTATATCAAGTTTGAAGTGGAGCTTTTGCTGGGTGGCATCCGCATGCACCGAGAAATCAAGGTGATGGTCCAATTAGACCCCTAGGTATTTAAAGGAGGAGACATCCTCTAATGCAACTCCTTCAAGGGTATGGGGGGCGGGGAGCCTGACATGTCTGTCTTTTGTAAAAAGTCATGGAGACCATTTTCTTGGCACTGAGTGACAGCTGATTTTCCTGGAACCAGTGTTGGATGTTGCTGAAGTCCAGTTGGAGCTAGTGTATGAGGTCAGAAGCAGAGGAACCAAAACATAGCGTACCATATAATTTGCAGATGTAACCCCTAGGTGGTGCTATCCCAAGGGCTACTACCCCTGCCTGCTTGGCTAGTAGCAGGTTAAGGGGCTTGAGTAATGAAACAGGTGCCTCCACCCGGAGGTCAGGGTTGTTAGTGGTCAAACTAACCTGGGCACAGCCCTCCGGGACACTGTAACCCCCTCCGTCCTTCTAGTGGCCTGAACAATATACAATAATTACTTTCACAATGACCCTTATTCACCAGGCAATTACCCACGCTGTTTGCACTTACCACCAGGGCTGGTTCCTCTAGCTTGACCCTGAGGACCCCCTGTAAAACAAGGTTAAGCACAGTAAATAGCAATAGTACAATACTTTAGGCACAAACTGGAACCACAGTCAGGTTAAATGCAAACTAAGTTAAATCTCATTTATTCAGGGGTCTTGAACAAGGGAGGGGCGTAATCAGGTTGATTTGCTTAAAAGCTACATTAATCAGACAGTAATGCATGCAGTTCAGAGTCCCTACACAGTCACACGCTCTGGGTACCCAGGTAGGAAAATGGTGGGCTAGCCAGGAATGTTGCAGCTGGTTGGGGCCCTGTGATGGAAGAAAGTAACATGCACAACACACATTATTTGTAATCCAGAGCCGGAGGGCTCAGTTCATGACAGAAAAGGCAACAAGATAATCAGATGACAACACTTTTAGATTTAGCTATTGTTGCAGGGAGCTACCCTGATATTTACTCACGATACCAAATACTGGACACAGGCAGTATGAAATCGAGACTGCAGGCTGTTGAGCTGGAGTGCCCGGAGAAGCAGGGCTCACACGAATCATTGAAGTGTCATTCCTGTTCAAGGCATTGTGCAGGGGGCTGATCCCCAGGTTGGTCTCTCGTCGATGACTTTCTCTGCATAGCAGGTATTCTGGCTGGGCCAGTGTAGCAGGGCCCAGGTAAATGGAAATGGATACGGATTCAGTCCGTGGAGCTGGATACAGCCTCCAGCAAGAAAACACAGTTCAGACACACAGTGGGGAATCAAATCACGACCCACTATGAGCACACAGCACATTCACATGCAAGGAAATTCCACTGTACCAGGCAAATGGCTCTCCGGTCACAATTACAGAGTCTCTGCACAATCCGGGAGTTCAGAGGTAGCTGGAAGTTCTGACAGGCTGATCGCATTCAGTAAATCTTCGGTCTTCTTCAGGTTAAAAGCCTGGTCAAAATTCAGTGGCTTAATTCGCTCTCCAAATTGGATTCAGTCCGAACCCCCCCCACCCCACAAGTTCTGTCTCAGGTACAGCAGGCAGGCATGCAGGCCAAACTCAGGCATTTCCACAGTTCTCCTGTGCGAATCCACTATGGATTGCTGCTCGAACTATCTTGAGCTGTTCCTTCTTCACTTCCCAACTCAGATCTAACTGAAACTGCAAGCAGTGTGGGACTTTCCCCAAGATTCAAAAGGTTCGGTTGGCTGATCTGTCTGTCAGTCACAACAAGGGCTCCGTCTCCAGGTTATTTTAGGCGCCAAAAGCCCAAAACGACAATTCCTACAAGTTTTGGCCCCACCAAGCCCCTGTAGGCAGGCTCCATTTTAGAGTCCCAAATGTACTGATTGGCCCATTCTGCAGTCCAGGACCAAGATGATGGAAACAAAGAGAACTGTCCAGGCTGCAAAGAAGGCAGGTTAGAACAAACAGCAATATTATTACTACTCTAACAAATGATCAGCAAACAAGTACATCTTTTAACAGAGCTCACTCTCAGATTAATTATGACTACAATCCAGGCAGCTCTTAAAGAGACAGTACACAGGGCTATACAGGCACTCTCTGGCAATACATTTAAACTGCTAAAACGCAGAACACCAGCCTGGCAGTGAGCATTTAGGCAAGCACAAGGTCAAGGAAGACTTTTCGGGAACCCCCATTTGTAGTGGGTTACACCCTTCTCTGCCTGGAGAAAACCTGGCACCCATGTCAAGTCTGTACCATCGTGCATCAGTTAACATAAACGTATTACTTTGCTATACATATTCACTACACTTCACACTACTATATCCGTAATGACAATGCTTATGCATGTTTCATACAGGTAATACTGATTCCACTATGATTAACATGTTTGTGACATCACAATACTAATTCATGTCAGCACTAACTTTGGAGCTTTCGTCATTCGTGAGGGGTGCCTCTGCGAGGATGGGAATGTCCAAACTGGGAGCACTGTCAGCTCCTTGCTCTGTATGCTCTGTTTCCACAACACTTGGCTCCCTCAGAGAAGGTTCTGGCACAATTACGCTTTGTAGCACTGAAAGGGGATGTCAGCACTCTCATATTGTTGTTCAAGTTCTGGTGTGTTGCCAGGGAGACTCAGACCATCAGCCCCTTCTTCGGACAATTCACACAGTTCCACAAAACACAGAGTCCGCAGTCTCAGATGTGATGCTTTGCACCTCACTTTCGGGGAGCATTGGCTCCAAGGATGAAGCTGAAGGGTTAGGCAGTCCAGAAGGCCTGGCTTCATCCCCACAATTAGTCATAGGGTTACCTCGAAACAGCTGACTCAATTCATAGGAGGGGTAACAGGCATTGTCACAATTACTATCATCAGAGGTGGACTGACAGTTACTATCATTCTGGGCCTGCTGCAGGGAAACCTTAACTCTGTAACTTCTGGGGTAGGTTGACTGTCTCTTTTTTGCAGCAGCCCGAGTCACTGGCCAAGGGGAGGCAATGTCTGCTGTCTCAGCTTCAATAATAACTTGGCCGATAGGCAGCAAGTGGTTGCAGTGCGTGGTCTTGACAGCTTTGGAGTTATTCTCTGGGCATACCTTGTATACTGGTAGATCATCCAACTTTCCAACTACTACATGAGGAAGATGTTGCCACCTATCAGCAATTTTGTGCTTGCCTTGTAGTCCCAAATTGTGTAACAACTCAAGGTCTCCAGGCCGTAGCTCTTGAACCTTTACTTTCTTGACGTGCCTCGCTTTGTTGGCAAGATTTCTTTTAGCGGCTATTGTCTGGGCCAGTTGATATGCATGGTTAAGTTGAGCTTTCAGTTTCTGTACATACTACAGGTGGTTTTCAGCTCAGACCCCATCTGGAGAGACCCCAAAACAGACATCAACTGGCAGGCAGACCTCCCTCCCAAATATGAGGTGGTAGGGGGAGAACCCAGTAGCATCATTTTTGGTGCAATTGTACGTGTCTACCAAGGTGCTAATCTGCTGGCTCCATTTATGCTTGTCTTTTGGGTGGAGGGTGCCCAGCATGTCTAGAAGGGTGCGGTTAAAACGTTCTGTTGAGGGTCCCCCTGCGGGTGATAGGGAGTGATTCTTGACTTCCGCACCTCCCACAGAGAGAGATTTTCTTTGATTAGCTGACTTTCAAAGTCACTGCCTTGGTCAGAGTGGATCCACAGGGGGCACCATAGTGGACAAAGAAATTTTACACTAGCACCTTGGCCACGGTAGAGGTCATTTGATCTTTAGTTGGAAAAGCTTGTGCATACTATGTGAAATGATCTGTAACCACTAACACATTGCCAATATTCCGCTGATCAGGTTCTAAACACAAAAAGTCTATGCAGACCAGTTCCATGGGGTGCTGGTAGTAATATTAACAAGGGGGGGTAGCCCTCTGAGGCAGGGCTTTCCTTTGCAGGCAATGACTTCTTGTCTTTACATGGTGCTCAATATCGGCCCCCATCTTGGGCCAGTGGAATCGAGATCGTACCAGGTCGAGAGTTCTGTCAATACCGAGGTGCCCCATGTGATTGTGGAGGGACCTCAGTACCAAATTTTTAAAGGCTGTGAGCAAGACCAATTGCTGCTTGTCTACTCGACCACTGTGATCCACTGTCTCTCTGTATAACAACTGATTGTGTAACTACAACCTGGGGCCTTCTTTAAACAATAAGGCAGTTCGTAAGTCAGGGAAACGTAACTGGGACACATCTTTCCCTGCATGCAAGTCATCAAGTGCTGGCTGAATCATAGGATCTTGGGATTGAGCCCACTGGATGCTGTCATTGTCAGATTGAGGTAGTGCACTAATATCTAGAGCAGATAAATGGCAATAGGCAGCCAGTATGCAGGTATCAGGAGGGCTCAAGCAATCTACTAAACAGTCCACTGTGTCCGTAGACATCTGTTCATCTCTATTAAACTTTTGGCACAATGCTCAGATGTTAGGTTTAGACAACCTGACCCAATCACTCATGGAGACTGGCCTTCATGACAGGGTGTCAGTATCAATATGGTTCAGTCCTGGCCTGTATTCGACTGCATAATCATAGGTTGATAAAGCAGAGAGCCACCGGTGCCCAGTGGCGTTCAACTTAGCTGAAGTCTGTACATAGGTTAACGGGTTATTGTCAGTCTCCGCCAATATCTTTGCCCCATAGAGGTACTCATGAAACTAGTCAACAATGGCCCATTTTGGGCAAGGAACTCCAGCTTGTGCATAGGATAGTCTCGTTCTGATGGAGTCAAGCTCCTGCTGGCAAAAGCCACTGGTCTCAAACTATCCTCATGGTCTTGATACAACACAGCTCCAAGGTCCTGCAGACTAGCGTTCATATGCAGCACATAGAGCTTGGTAGGGTCAGCATAGGCGAGGATGGAGGCGTGGGTGAGCTGGTATATGACTTTGTGGAAGGCTGCTTTACATTCAGGTGTCCAGCGGGGCCCAAAAAGTTCACCTGTGTGGAAGTATACTTTCTCGGGTTCTTTGACAGCCCCTTTCTTGTATTTACGGTTGATAGGGGGGTAACCCTGGGTGAGATTCAGGAGCGGGCGAATCACCTTGGAATTGTCTTTTATGAACCTGTGGTAGTAGCCACAGAACCCCAGGAAATGTTGTAGTTCTTTCAAGTTATGGGGCTGGGGCCAAGTAGTCAGTGACTCGACCTTACTGGGAATCGGTCTCTATCCCTTCTGCAGATACTATGTGCCCCACATACTTCACGGAGGTTTGAAAAAACTGGCACTTGTCAATAGACAGCTTGAGGCCGAAGTCACCCAATCGGTCTAGGACTTTAAACAGTCGGATCTCATGCTCCTCTAATGTGCATCCAAATGCAATGACATTGAACCCCCCCTGCAAATGGGGGTTCCCAAAAGGTCTTCCAGGAGCTTGTCTGAGTGCTCCAAGTCTGGATGGCATTTGGCATCTAAGCCGTTTAAATGTGGTTCCAAGTGAGTTCTATTTGAGCCTCCACATACTGTCTCTTTAAGAACTGTCTGCCTGCAGACATAATTAATTTGGATGGGGGTCTGTGTGTTTTCCTGCTTGAGTCCCGCCCGAGCTATTTCCAAATCGCCCCATTTTGCAGTCACTAAGAGCGCAGAGGGAGCTCTTTTGAAAGATGCAACCATTTACCAGAAATTAGTTAAGAGTGATAATGAAAATACAGTTTGTGTAACCTGCTTTTCTTTGCAGTCTGGACTGTTTTTGCTTAGCCCTCCATTCTGGTACTGAACTGCTGAATTAGACCAATCAGTGTGAAGGGGGATTGTTAAAATGGAGTCTGCTGGCAAATCAGAACTTGGACTCTCATTGTGGAGCAAGCCACCTCTGTACTGTATGGCCAGAGCCTCTGGGAAGTGTAGTTTAGACCTTGGCTCCTTTTTTCACCTATAGAGGGAGTCTGTTGAGACTGACAAGGAGAATCAGCCAACCGCGACCTTGTGGATCTAAAAGAAAGCCCCAGGCTGTCTGCTGGGCAGCTAGATCAGTAGTGACAGTGAAGAAAGAAGGAGCCCTACTCTTGTGTGGTGTGTAATTCGCACAGGAAGCACGTGGGGGGCCCTGAAGTTCGGCCTGCAGCCGTTGTAAGTGCCAGTTCAGACTGAATCCGAGTTTGTGGGGAGAAAGAGGATCCAGAAGTTTGGAAGCCAGGCTTAACCTGAAGAAGACCGAAAGTTTGCTGAATGCGATCGGCCTGTCAGGGACTGCTGATGCTGTGTCTGCTCCCAGGTATTTTTGCAGTAATTGCGATCAGAATCAAGGAGCAGCCTGCCTGGTATAGTACTTTCCTTTTTACATATAAATGTGCGTAGTGCTTGTGTGGGATCGCGATGTTATTTCCCTTTTTTTCTGTGAGCTCTATGCTAAAGTTGGAAGCAGATCCCAGCTTGAGTCGAACTAAATCCGTTTGCTATCAATTGCAGTTGGGTCCAGCCACAAGGACCCTGTCTCCATACCTTGTTTTTTCTGGCAATCCAGCTACAACATCCTCCATCCAGCTTTCAGCTTTGGTATTGTGAGCACAAATCAGAGTATCTCCCTGCAGTCTTTTATCGATTACAAGTGCGTCATCTGATTATTGCTATTTCATTTCTTCACGAACTGAGCCCCAGGGCTCCAGATTACAATTTGTGTGTGCATGTGTTTTTTCCATCAAAGGGTCCCAACCAGCTGCACCAACCCTGGCTAGCCCCCCACCATCCTGAGTACCCAGAGAGTGACATTTTGGACCCTATATGCATGCACAGCACTGTAATTTGAATATTTCCAAACCAAATCAACCTGATTGCCCCCTCCTTGTTACTGCCCCCTCTAATAAATCAGATTTGTTGTTATTGAACTATATGCTGTCTGTGGTGTCAGTACATGTAGAAAAAGCATTGCATTGTGTTTGTGTATATTGCCTAACCTTGTTTTATAGAGGGTCCTCAGAGATGTGCTGCAAGACATCAGTCCTGAGGGTAAGTGTTACTGTATGTGTAAGAAGTGTGCGTTTGTAGGATATTGGGAAGGTAACTCCCATGTACTGTGTGGGCCACTAGTGGGAACAAAGGGAGGTCACAGTGTCCCAGAGGGCTGTACCCAAGCTAGTTTAACCACTACCAACCCTGAACTCTGGGTGGAGGGACCCATTACTGGACCTAGGCCCCTTAACCTATCAGTAGCCAAGCAGGCAGGGGTAGTAGCCCTTGGAATAGCGCCACCTGGGAATTACATTTTGGAGGCACCACTGGGATTAGCGTCCTCTAGTGGCCAAATTTACAAATTACTGTTAAAAATAAATGGATACCCCAACAGAAGTGACTGTACTCCAGTTGGTGGGGTGGTGTACTAGGCAGGAGATCGACCCCCAAAATGTTATACTTATCTTGGATATCCCGCTGGGTACCAGTGCGGACACTGTAGAGGGAGTACTTTCCAAGGTAGAATGTTTACGAAACCCTGTGGTGGTGGGTTGACATGCTAATCTGCTCGCCCAAACTTTCATGGCCCTTATAGAGTGTAAGGACCCTGTAGACAGTTCTAAATTGCCACAGACTATTACCCCAGGGGAAGCCCTCACTGTCTGGAGAATGATAACTAAAGACAGTAAAGACACTGGGGAGAATGAGTCTCCCCCACTATCTGAAACTTTTGAGGAGAAATTTGCTAAATTGTTCCTGGAGGAAGGGAAAACTGTGGAGGATTTAAAGAAACTATTATTGCCACCTGGGAACGTTCCTCCCCCAACACCCTGTCCCCCTCCAGCACCAGTTATTGCCTCTCCTTCTGTGCCAGTGCTAGCCCCTATGTCTATACCTGCCATTAGTCATGACTCTTACTGCAGGTTGAGAATTTTATCTGGCACCCTCCCAACCCCACAAGGGGAGGATGATTGGGAGACCTGGATAGACTGTGTTGCCCCTTTGGTATCTGAGTGGCAGTGTGCAGAGACTGAGAAACAGAAAAGAACCCTAGAGAGTTTAAGAGGTCCCGCTCTGGAAGCCATTAAGTCTTTGAGGTCCACAAACCCTGATGCATTTGCCCAAAAGTACCTAACTGCACTTGAAGGCAATTTTGGGAGCATTGAGTCAGGGGAGAGCTTGATGTGGAAATTTCAAGGTACAAAATAATGGCCAGGGGAAAGTTTATCTGCATATGTTACTCGTCTGGAAAGAGCACTGCAGAAGGCCTACCGGAAAGGTGGGGTGGCCGCTAGTGACTTAAACCATGTGAGGTTGGGGCACATACCGCAACATGCAAAGCATTCAAAATTGCAGCTCCTTCAGTTGAGGCTTCAGGATAGGAGGGGTAACCCACCTGATCATTGTGATTTGTTAAAAGAAATCTAGGAAGCTGAGGAGGAGGAGGGTTTCTCAGAGCCCCGTGCAGCTGTAGCTGCTACAACCTCTGCTCCAAGTGCAGGGTCGGCTGCTAATGGCCAGGGATCACCGAAAGGCCATGATGAAAGTCGAGGATTAAGTGTTGCCAAACAGGGATGGCTGTAAATACCCCACCCTAGGAGGAGCTGCTGAGGGAGATCAGGAAAGCAACAGACAGTCTTATCATGAAGGCCGCTCCTACGAGTACGGGCACTGACTCTTGTCCGACTGCTTCTGCTATGGGGGTGGGGGTGCCCATCCAGGCATCTCCAGCTGACAGCAGTTCAAAACTTGATGTCTTGACTATGGAAGTGAGGGAACTGAAGAGATGTCTCCAAATGTCCAACCCACCACCGGCTGAGGTGGCACCAAGGTTTTCTATTGATAGTACCAATGCTGCAGCCCCCAATGTGATGCCTCGGTCACCCCAAACTTCAGCAGACATATTTTGCCATAATTGTGGGAAGGATGGGCACATGAAGAAGGAATGCCGGTCTCGGAAAGACTTAGAGAGAGTGATGAGCTGGCTACAAGGAGAGCTTTGGAGCACAAAACAGTGGTTAAGAGGTGCATAAAATGACTGCAGTGAAGGTCCCAGAAATGCTAATTCACGTCCCTTTGTGGCTAGATCATCTGCCCAGGCCCTTGCTACCGCCTCTCCAGACTGGTTCAGAATAGTGGGTCCCTCCATGGAGACCACTGTGAAGGTCAATGGAGTGTCTACAAGAGCTGTATTGGACAGTGGCTCCCAAGTGACAATTATGTTCCAGGACTGGTATCAGAAGCACCTGTCTGATGTGCCCTTACAACCGTTGGAAGGACTGCATGTCTGGGTGTTAAGTGAGAAGACCTACCCCTATTCCAGGTATATCCGAATTTGGCTGTCTTTTCCCACCTCCATGGCTAGAGTGGCTGAGCAAGTAGAGACCCTGGCATTAGTGTGTCCCCCTACCGGACTGTATTATGGGATTCCTGTACTATTTGGGACAAATGCACATATGTTTGGACAGCTGGCGCAGTTGTGTTATGAGAAACAAGGGTCAAGAACTGGTAGAGCTTTGAGAATTCCCGGCCTTGATCAAGAATGCCTGTGAGGCACAGAGAGATGCTGAAGGAGTGGACTCAGAGGAACCGGTTGGAATTGTTTGGAAGAAGGATCCTGAGTCCCTGATCCTGGCGCCAAATGCCCAGTGTATCTTACAAGGGGAAGTCCTTATTAGAAAGGATGTCAAGAATACAATCCTCATGCTGGATGCACCAGGCAATGGGGGAAATGGCCAGGAGGACTGCAGGTCAAGCTAAATATTTTGCCTGCCAGAGCCCCATGCTTATGCCAGATGGGTAATGGTCCAAGTTCATAATGTGTCTGATAGAGATTTGAGTAAATAGAGGTTGCACCCTGACTAATGTACATTGTGCAGATACTGCAGTGCTACCCAGTAACAAGTGTTTGGGGGGAAAATGACAGAGTGACGCCCGACTTGTTTGATTTTGGTGACTCCCCGTTGCCAGCCGAATGGAAGATGAGAATCAGTAGAAAGCTTGCCCAGAGAGAGCAGGTGTTTTCTTTAAAGGAATGGGACGTAGGATGTGTGCAAGAAGCTGAGCACCACATCCGGCTGCATGATGAAAGGCCATTTCATGAGAGGTCTCAACTCCTGGCACCTGCTGACATAGATGATGTGAGACGGCATCTGCAAGAGATGCTTGCTGCTGGCGTAATACAAGAATTCAGGAGCCCATATGCTTCACCTATTGTGGTAGTAATAAAAAAGAATGGGACAGTAAGGATGTGCATGGATTATCACACCTTGAACTGGTGGACTATCCCTGATCAGTATACAATGCCCCGCACCCAGGATGCTTTAGACTGCCTGAATGGTAGCAAGTGGTTCTCTGTGCTGGATCTTTGCAGTGGGTACTACCAGATCCCGATGGCCCCAGAAGACCATGAGAGGACAGTGTTTATCTGTCTGCTTGGTTTCTATGAATTCATGAGGATGCCTCAAGGGATTTCAGGCACCCCAGCCACTTTTCAACGACTGATGGAGCGTGCAGTGGGGGACATGACCTTATTAGAGTGCCTGGTATACCTAGAGGATGTTATTGTGTTTGGCAGCTCACTGGAAGAACATGACAGCAGATTGTTCAAGGTGTTGGACCGACTGGAAGACTTTGGCCTTAAACTGTCTATCGATAAATGTCAGTTCTTCTAAACCTCTGTAAAGTATGTGGGACAAATAGTGTCCATCAAGGGAATAGAAACAGATCCAAGTAAAGTTGAGGCCTTGACCACCTGGCCACAGCCCCACAATCTAAAAGAACTGGAAAGATTCCTGGGATTCTGTGGTTACTATTGCCGGTTCATCAGGGACTATTCAAGAGTGATTCGTCCTACTCAAGGTTACCCTCCTACTAACAGAAAATATAAGAGATTGGCTTCTCCTGAGACTGAGCGAGTGTATTTCCATCCCAATGAAGTTTTTGGGGCAAGATGGACGCCTGATTGTGAAGCTGCTTTTCGTGAGATTATATACCAACTCACTCACGCTCCTATCCTTGCATATGCAGATCCAGCAAAACCCTATGTCCTACATGCTGATGCTAGCCTGCAAGGTTTGGGGACTGTGTTGTACCAGGAGCATCAGAATGGAATGAGACCAGTGGCCTTTGCCAGTAGAAGCCTGACCCCCTCCGAAAAGAACTATCTTGTACATAAGTTAGAGTTCCTAGCTTTGAAGTGGGCCATTGTTGACCAATTCCACGAGTACTTGTATGGGGCTAAGATACTAGTAAAAACTGGCAATAATTCTTTGACCTATGTACAGACTTCAGCTAAGTTGGATGCTACTGGCCATAGGTGGCTTTCTGTATTATCAACATACGTCTATGCTGTGGAATACAGAGCAGGCCTGAACCACATAGATGCTGACGCTCTCTCCCAGAGGCCTGTTTCCTGGAATGACTGGATCAGACTGTCAGAACCTGATAGTCGAGCACTCTGCCAGAAGTTTGACAGAGAGGAACAAATGTCCACAGATGCAGTGGACTGTCTGGTGGATTGTTTGGGGCCCTCTGAGAATTGAATACCTGCTGCTTATTGCCACGTTTCTGCATTAGACATTGGTGCATTGCCTCACCTAGACAATGACAGTCTTCAGTGGGCTGAATCCTGAGATCCTATGATCAAACCAGCTTTAGAAGCCCTCTAAGCAGGGAAAGATGTGTCCAAGTTGCGCTCCACTGATTTGAGAACTGCATTGTTACACAAGGAAGGTCTTAAGTTGAAACTGTTTAATAGACTGTTATACAGAGAAACAGTAGACAGAAGGGGACAAATAGACAAACAACAACTGGTTTTGCCCACTGCCTTCCGAGACTTGGTACTGAGGTCCCTACACAACCACATGGGGCACCTTGGTATAGACAGAACACTTGACTTGGTGAGATCCAGATTTTATTGGCCTAAAATGGGGGCTGATGTTGAGCAACACATTCAAACCTGTAGTCGCTGTTTACAGAGGAAAGCCTTGCCCCAGAGGGCTGCCCCCTTGTTAACATCACCACCAGCGCCCCCATGGAGCTGGTCTGTATTGATTGTCTGAGTTTGTAGCCAGATCAAAGAAATATTAGTAATGTGCTGGTGGTCACTGACCATTTTATGAGATATGCCCAAGCTTTCCCCACCAAGGACCAGAAGGCATCCACTGTGGCAAAAGTATTGTAGAAAACTTTTTTGTTCACTATGGGGCTCCACAAAGAATCCATTCTGATCAAGGGAGAGACTTTGAGAGTCATTTGATCAAAGAGATGCTTTCTTTGTGGGGATTGTGAAAGTCCAGACCACCCCTTACCACCCCCGGGGATCCACAGCCTGAACGTTTTAACTGCACTCTTTTGGATATGCTGGGTACCCTACACCCAAAGGACAAGCCTAGATGGAGCCAACAAATCAGCAGCTTGGTACATACCTACAACTGCACCAAAAGTGATGCCACTGGGTTCTCCCCCAACCGCCTTATGTTTGGCAGAGAAGCCCGACTACCGGTAGATGTTTGTTTCAGAGTTTCTCCTGATGGGGTTCAAGCTGATAACTATTTATAGTATGTGCAAAAGTTAAAGGCCCAGCTGAACCATGCGTACCAACTGGCTCAAACCATGGCTGCCAAAAGAAATCTGGCCAACAAAGAAAGGCATGATGAAAAGGTGAAAGCACAGGAACTCCAGGAGGGAGATCGTTTATTGCTAAGAAATCTGGGACTGCATGGCAAACACAAGATTGCTGACAGGTGGCACCATCTCCCTCACATTGTAGTGGGCAAGCTAGATGATCTTCCAGTGTACAAAGTAAGGCCTGAGAATAATTCAAAAGAAGTTAAGACAATGCATCAAAATCATTTGCTGCCCATTATCCAAATCTTGATTGAGTCTGAGACCCCAGAAAGTGCTCACTCTGGACCAGTGACCAGAACTGCTGCTAAGCAAAAGCAAAGAAAGTCTGCACCTACAGATGCCAAGTTAAAGTGTTCTCCACAGCAAGGCCCAGTTGAAAATGACTGTCAATCTATTTCCAAGGAAAGTGAGTGCAACGTTGGGTACTACCCTTCTTTTGAACTGAGTCAATTGTTTCAAGGCAATCCCCTAGTCAATTATGGAGATGAAGCTGGGCCTTCTGGACTGCCTAAGCCCTCAGCTTTGTCCTTGGAGCCAATGCTCCCAGAAAGTGAAGTGCAGAGTGTTAAGTTGGATAACCTGGAATCACTGTGCATGGTGGAACTGTATGAGCTTTCAGAGGAGGAAAGTGATGAACTGGGACAGACTGGTGATATATCAGAGCAAGAAGAGTATTTTGAGTGTCCTAATGGTTCACTGCCAGTGTCAGAAAGCTCTCCATGTGAGCCAAGTGTTGTGGACTCAGAGATTGTAAATCCTGGAGCTGAAAGTGCCCCAAGCTCTAGCCTCTCTGCCCCAGTGGAGACTCCCCTGACAAGTGAGGACAATGCTGAAAATGAGGCTCAGAGTGCAGAGACTGTAACAGTTCCCCCTAGAAAGACTGGTCGAGCTGTAAAGTCTGTGGTGCACCTCAGCTGTGATTCTTCTGGGAGGCCTGTAGACTTGCCTCTCAATGTGGTCCACAAAGGAGTATATGTGTCCCCGAGCTCATTGCCCAAACTGAGCATAAGTGCTAACTCCAGGTTACTTGTTTCACTCTCTAAGTATGGTGGCCGTGCCCCATCCAGCCCCAAGGTAACTGATAGGGAAGGGCCCCCTCTCTTCAGGTTTCATGTACAGGAGGTAATAACCTGAGTTAAGGTACAATGTGTGTATAATGCTGTGCAAAAGGTAATGTGCTGAAAAGTATCAGAAATGTGTTTATGGTAAAGATTACTAATATGACCAGGATAGAGCTCTCTCGATCTTTAATAACTGTCTCAAAGAAATCCAGGAGTGGATGGATTTGAGCTAGCTGAAGTTGAACTCTGGTAAGACTGAGGTGATGGTTGTGGAACCTAGTCATTGGACAGGAGGTTTGGGAAGTGCGTCACCCTTTGGACTTGTTCTCGGGGGTGTCCCCCTCCAGACCTTTAACCAGGTGCGAAACCTGGGGTTATTTTTGATGAATGGTTGACCCTGCATTCGCAGGTGTTGGCTGTCATCAAATCTTCCTTTTACCACCTAAGGAATATCTCCAGGATTAAACATCTGGACCTTCCCATCTTGGTTCACGCCTTTGTGTCCTCACACTTAGATTACTGCAATTCCCTGTACCTAGGGCTTTCTGGGGTAGAAATCCGCCACCTGCAGCTGGTGCAGAACATGGCAGCCTAGCTTTTGACAGAATCCTCTCAGTCCAGTCATATTACACCAGTGCTGCACGAACTGCACTGGCTGCCAGTTCAGTGGTGGATCACCTTTAAAGTTGGTTTGCTGACTTTTAAAGCCCTACATGGACTGGGCCCGGACTACCTGAAAGAGCTCCTGATTCCCTATTGCCCTGGGCAATCGCTTTGATCAGCCGGCGAGGGGTTGTTAGAGATTCCTAAGGTACAATCACATTTTTTGGGGGCCAGATCTTTTATGTTCGTGGCCCCCACATCATGAGATTCTCTACCTCATCGGTTATGGGAGTGCACAACTATGGAGGGCTTTAAATCAGCCTTAAAAACTCATTTGTGGCACCAGTCTTATGGTGACTGATCATCTTATGTGATTTTATTTACGGTATTGTCTGATTTTAATGACTGTTTATTTATTTGAACTGTTTGATTTTATCTTCTACGGTGCCTTGGTTTTTTGAAAGGCGCCTTAAAAATAAAAATATTATTATTATTTATTAAAGGTGATATGTTGACTGATGATTACACGAATAAGCCTAATGTGTTAGTGATGTAAATGTATGTGGTTTTGTATTGAAGTTATGGGGGTACTTACTTGACACGGACGCCAAGTTTTTCCAGGCCAGGAAGGGTGTAACCCCCCTACAAATGGGGATTCCCAAAAGGTCTTCCAGGAGCTTGTCTGAGTGCTCCAAGTCTGGATGGCATTCGGCATCTGAGCCGTTTAAATGTGGTTCCAAGTGAGTTCTATTTGAGCCTCCACGTACTGTCTCTTTAAGAGCTGTCTGACTGTAGACATAATTAATTTGGATGGGGGTCTGTGTGTTTCCTCTGCTTGAGTCCCACTCGAGCTACTTCCAAATTGCTCCATTTCTGCAGTCACTAAGAGCGCAGAGGGAGCTCTTTTGAAAGATGTAACTGTTTACCAGAAATTAGTTAGAGTGATAATGAAAATACAGTTTGTGTAACCTGCTTTTCTTTGCAGTCTGGACTGTTTTTGTTTAGCCCTCCATTCTGGTACTGAACTGCTGAATTGGACCAATCAGTGTGAAGGGGGATTGTTAAAATGGAGTCTGCTGGCAAATCAGAACTTGGACTCTCATTGTAGAGCCAGCCACCTCTGTACTGTATGGCCAGAGCCTCTGGGAAATGTAGTTTAGACCTTGGCTCCTTTTTTCACCTATAGAGGGAGTCTGTTGAGACTGACAAGGAGAATCAGCCAACCGCGACCTTGTGGATCTAAAAGAAAGCCCCAGGCTGTCTGCTGGGCAGCCAGATCAGTAGAGACAGTGAAGAAAGAAGGAGCCCTACTCTTGCTGTGGTGTGTAATTCACGCGGGAAGCGCGTGGGAGGCCCTGAAGTTCGGCATGCAGCCGTTTGTAAGTGCCAGTTCAGACTGAATCCGAGTTTGTGGGGAGAAAGAGGATACAGAAGTGTGGAAGCCAGGCTTAACCTGAAGAAGACCGAAAGTTTGCTGAATGCGATCGGCCTGTCAGGGACTGCTGATGCTGTGTGTGCTCCCGGGTGTTTTTGCAGTAATTGCCATCAGGATCAAGAAGCAGCTTGCCTGGTATAGTACTTTCCTTTTTACATATAATTGTGCATAGTGCTTGTGTGGGATCGTGATATTATTTCCCCTTTTTCTGTGAGCTGTGTGCTAAAGTTGGAAGCAGATCCCAGCTTGAGTCGGACTAAATCCGTTTGCTGTCAATGGCAGTTGGGTCCAGCCACAAGGACCCTGTCTCCATACCTTGTTTTTCTGGCAGTCCAGCTAGAATATCCTCCATCCAGCTTTCAGCTTTGGTATTGTGAGTGCAAATCAGGGTATCTCCCTGCAGCCTTTTATCAATTACAAGTGTGTCATCTGATTATTGCTGTTTCATTTCTTCACGAACTGAGCCCCAGGGCTCCAGATTACAATTTGTGTGTGCATGTGTTTTTTTCCATCAAAGGGCCCCAACCAGCGCACTGACCCTGGCTAGCCCCCCACCATCCTGGGTACCCAGAGAGTGACATTTTGGACCCTATATGCATGCACAGTACTGTAATTTGAATATTTCCAAACCAAATCAACCTGATTGCCCCCTCCTTGTTACTGCCCTCTCTAATAAATCAGATTTGTTGTTATTGAACTATATGCTGTCTGTGGTGTCAGTACATGCAGAAATAGCATTGCATTGTGTTCGTGTATATTGCCTAACCTTGTTTTACAGGGGGTCCTCAGAGACGTGCTGCAAGAAATCAGTCCTGAGGGTAAGTGTTACTGTATGTGTAAGAAGTGTGCATTTGTGGGGTATTGGGAAAGTAACTCCCGTGTACTGTGTGGGCCACTAGTGGGAACAAAGGGGTCACAGTGTCCCAGAGGGATGTACCCGAGCTAGTTTAACCACTACCAACCCTGACCTCTGGGTGGAGGGACACGTCACTGTACCTAGGCCACTTAACCTGTCAGTAGCCAAGCAGGCAGGGGTAGTAGCCCTTGGCATAGCACTGCCTGGGGGTTACAACATCTAGGTACACTAGGTATTCCAGCAAGTTCAGATCTCCCACCGCATGTTCCATCAGTCGCTGAAAGGTGGCATACTAAATTCCCTGTGGCATTCTCAGGAATTCGTAGAACCCCAAAGGACAGATGAAGGTGGTTTTCTCATGGTCCTCTGTGGCCATCGGAATCTGGTAATATCCTCTCCGAAGATCCAATACTGAAAACCATTTGCTCCCATTCAAGTAATCCAGGGCATCTTGTATACGGGGCATGGTGTATTGATCTGGGACGATCCACTGGTTCAGGGTTCGATAATCAACACACATCCTCACCGACCCACTCTTCCTATGCACAACCACAATGGGAGAGGCATATGGGCTTCTTGATTCCTGTATCACACCAGCAGCGAGCATTTCCTGCAGGTGTCTCCGCACATCATCTAGGTCCGCTGGGCTGAGGCGTCAGGATCTCTCTCGAAATGGCCGGTCATCATGCAGGCGTATATGATGCTCTGCACCCTGGACACACCCCACATCCCATTCTTTTAACAAAAACACTTGGTCTGTCTGGACGAGTTTCTTGCTAATCCTAGCCTTCCATTCAGCTGGCAGCGGGGAATCACCAAAGTCAAATAAGTCCGGGTTCACTCTCTTCTTTTGGCCAGAGTACTTGTTATTGGGTAATACTGCAGTGTCTATGTAGTGTACTGTAGCTAGAGTGCACCTTCTGTTCACCCAGACCTGCCGATCTGACACATTTCGAATCTGGACCATCACTCGTCATGCATAGGCATGGGCATGGGCAGGCAAGATGCTGGGTTTAACCAATAATCCTTCTGGCAACTTTCCAAAACCTGGTGCATCCAACATTAATATTTTGTTCTTTACGTTTCTCTTTAGGTGGACTTCTCCATGGATTGTGCACTGGGCGTTGGGGGCCAATACGAAGGAGTCAGGTTCCTTTTTCCACACTATCCCCACTGGCTTATCTGGGTCCTCTTCATTGGGTTTCTGTTGTAAGTCATATGCCTTTTTTACTAAGACTGGAATTCTTAGTGTAACCCCTAGGTGGTGCTATTACCTAGGGCTACTATCCCTGCCTGCTTGGCTAGTAGCAGGTTAAGGGGCCTGAGTTCTGAAATGGGTGCCTCCACCTGGAGGTCAGGGTTGGTAGTGGTCAAGCTAACCTGGGCACAGCCCTCCGGGACACAGTAACCCCCTCTTTCCTTACTAGTGGCCATAACAATACACAATAATCACTTTCACAATACCCCGATACACCACACAAGTGCCCACACTGTTTGCACTTACCACAAGGGCTTTACTTTGGCCCGGCTTTGGGGATCCCCTGTAAAACAAGGTTATACACAGAAAATAACAGCAGTACAGTACTCTTGCACAAACTGGAACCACAGTCAGGGTAAATGCAAAAAAGAGTTAGATCTGATTTATTTAAGGGGCTTGAACAGGGAGGGGCATAATCAATCTGATTTATTTAAGGGGCTTGAACAGGAAGGGGCGTAATCAGGTTAATTTGCTCAAAGGCTGTATCAATCAAACAGTTATGCATGCACTTCAGGGTCCATAAATAATCACACACTCTGGGTACCCAGAAGGAGAATGGTGGGCTAGCCAGGAATGTTGCAGCTGGTTGGGGCCCTGTAATGCAGGAAAACAACATGTACAACACACACACTATTTGTAATCTGGAGCCAGAGGGCTCAGTTCGTAAAAGGAAAACAACAAGATGACACACTTTTAGATTAGGCTGTTGTTGCAGGAAGCTACCCTGATGATTACTCACGATACCCAAGACTGAACACAGGCTGGATGAAAATCGAGACAGCAGGTGGTTAATCTGGAGTGCCAGGAGAAGCAGGGCCCACACTATTCACCGAGGTGTTAATTCCTGTTCAAGCGTGGAACAGGGGGATGATCCCCAGGCAGGTCTCTCGTTGGTAGCTTTCTCTGAGCAGTGGAGTAGTCTGGCAGGGCCAGTGTGGCATGGCCCAGGCCAAATGGAGATGAACATGGATTCAGTCCAATTAGGCTGGATAAAGCTTCCAGCAAGCAGAACACAGTTCACACAGTGGGGAACCAAATCATGACCCACTTTCAATACACAGCACATTTAGATGTAAAGGATTCTATGGTACCAGCAAGCAGAACACAGTTCACACAGTGGGGAACCAAATCACAACCCACTTTCAATACACAGCACATTTTCATGTAAGGAAATTCTACTGTACCAGGCAAACTGCTTTCCGGTCACGATCGCAAAGTCTCTGCACAAACTGGGGATTCAAAAGCAGCTGGAAATCCTGACAGGCCAATAGCATTCCACAAAATCTTCGGTCTTCTTCAGGTATGAGTCTGGTAAAAAAATCAGTGGCTTACTCCATTCTCACTAACTTGAATATAGTCCGAAATAATTCTCATCTCTCCCTCTTAGAGGCAGCAGGCAGACATGCAGGCCACAACTCAGGCCTTTCCACAGTTCTCCCACATGAAACTACTCAGACGGCTGCTTGACTGTCTCAAGCATGTTGCTTCTTCAGCTCCCAACTTAAATCTACTTCTAACAGCAAGCAGCGTGGGAATTTCCCCAAGATCCAAAAGGTTTGGTTGGCTGATCCTCCAATCAGTCACAACAAAGGCTCCCCCTTCAGGTGCAAAAAGATGCAAAAAGACCAAAACTACAATTCCTACAGATTTTGACTCCAGACAGCTCATATAGTCAGGCTCCATTTTAGGTCCCACCAGAACTGATTGATCCAATTCAGCAGTCCAGGGCCAAGATAGTGGAGATAAACAAAACAGTCCTTGTTGCAAAGAAGGCAGATTAGAACAACTATATTATCGTTATCACTCTAAATGATTTTCAGCAAATAGTTACATCTTTCAACAGAGCTCCCTCTCAGATTACTTATGACTGCAAGCTAGGCAGCTCTTAAAGAGACAGTGCACTGAGGCTATACAGGCACTCTCTGGCAATCACATTTAAACTGCTAAATCGCAGGACACCAGCCTGGTAGTGAGCATTTAGGCAAGCTTGAGGAAGACTTTTTGGGAACCCCCATTTGTAGGGGGGTTACACCCTTCCCTGCCTGGAGAAAACGTGGCATCCGCGTCAAGTCTGTACCGTCATGCATCAGTTAACATAAACTTATTACTTTACTATGCATATTCACTACATTTCCCGATACTGTGTCCATTCTGACAATACATTAGGCATATTTCACACAGGTAAATTGAGCATTACTATACTGAATCAGGTAACAACTTCTTGTACCTTAAACAATGCAGGAGGAGGCCCTTCCCTATCAGCTAACTTGGGGCTAGAGGGGGCAGCGGCACCATGGTGAGAGGGAAAGACAAGTAACCTGGAATTGGCTGTCAAGCTCAATTTGGGCAGTGAGCTTGGTGAGACATAAACACCTTTGTGCACCATATTGAGAGGCAAATCCACTGGCCTCCTCGGAGAATCATAACTGGGCATACTACTGGCTTGACAGCTCGGCCAGTCTTTCTGAGGGGGACAGCCACAGTCTCTGTACTCTCAGCACTGGTCTGGGGACTTTTGTCACTTGTGAGGGGTGCCTCTACCTGGGTGGGAACGTCCAAAATTGGGGCACT
Organism: Neoceratodus forsteri; assembly: GCA_016271365.2. NCBI lineage: Eukaryota > Metazoa > Chordata > Ceratodontiformes > Ceratodontidae > Neoceratodus > Neoceratodus forsteri. Next base: position 541,544,295 of record CM028134.1, on the reverse strand, counting down.
GTCGGCTCCTTGCTCTGCAGTCTCTGTTTCTACAACAGTTGACTCATTTTACGAAGGCTCAGGTACAATCAAGCTTTGAGGCACTGAAAGGGGGTGGTTAGCACTCTCATAGTGTTCATCAAGTTCTGGTATGTCACCAGAAAGACTCAAACCTTCAGCTCCTTGTTCAGGCAAATCATGCAGTTCCACAATACACAGAGACTCAACATCCTCAGTCATGATACTTTGTACTTCACTCTCTGGGAGCATTGGCTCCAAGGATGAAGCTGGGGGGTAAGGCAGTCCAGAAGGCCCAGCTTCATCCCCACAATTTATCAAGGGGTTCCCTCGAAACAGCTGACTCAGTTCATAAGAGGGGTAATAGGCATGGTCGTATTCACTTTCGTCAGAAGTGGACTGATGGTCACTATCATTCTGGGCCTGCTACAGAGGAAACCTTAAATCTGTGACCACTGGGGTAGGTTGGCTCTGTCTCTTACTTGCAGCAGCAGCAGGAGTCATTGGCCCAGGGGAATCAATCTCTGATTGTTCAGCCTCGATTTGGCCAATAAGTAGCAAGTGGTTATGGTGCATGGTCTTGACAGCTTTGGAGTTGTTCTCTGGGCGCATCTTGTACACAGGTAAATCATCCAACTTTCCAAATACTACATGGGGAAGATGGTGCCACCGATCAGCAATTTTGTGTTTACCATGCAGTCCAAAATTGCGTAACAACACACGGTCTCCAGGTCGAAGCTCTTGAGTCTTTACTTTTTTATCATGCCTCTCTTTGTTGGCTAGATTTCTCTTGACGGCCACTGTCTGGGCCAGTTGATAGGCATGGTTCAATTGAGGTTTTAGTTTTTGTACATATTCCAAGTAGTTTTCAGCTCGGACCCCATCTGGAGAAACCCCAAAACAGACGTCAACAGGCAGCCGGGCCTCTCTCGTGAACATGAGGCGGCAGGTAGAGAACCCGGTAGCATCATTTTTCATGCAATTCTATGCATGTACTAAAGTGATAATCTGCTGGCTCCATTTATACTTGTCTTTTGGGTGGAGGGTGCCTAGCATGTCTAGCAGGTTGCGGTTAAAGCGTTCTGGTTGAGGGTCCTCCTGCGGGTGATAAGGGGTGGTTTTTGACTTTCGCACCCCCCCCATAGAAAGAGCATTTCTTTGATTAGCTGACTCTCAAAGTCTCTGCCTTGATCAGAATTAATCTTCTGGGGGCACCATAGTGGACGAAGAAATTTTCCACTAGCACCTTGGCCATAGTAGATGCCTTTTGATCTTTGGTAGGGAAAGCTTGTGCATACCGTGTGAAATGATCCATAGCCACTAACGCATTGCCAATGTTCTGCTGATCAGGTTCTAAACACAAGAAGTCTATGTAGACTAGTTCCATGGGGGTGGTGGTAGTAATATTAACAAGGGGGGGCAGCCCTCTGAGGCAAAGCTTTTTTTTGCAGGCAGCGACTACAAGTCTTTACATGGTGCTCAACATTGGCCCCCATTTTGGGCCAGTAGAAGCGAGATCATACCAGGTCAAGGGTTCTGTCAATACCGAGGTGCCCCATGTGATTGTGGAGGGACCTCAGTACCAAATCTTTAAAGGTCGTGGGCAGGACCAATTGTTGCTTGTCTACTTTGCCACTATGATCTACTGTCTCGCTATACAATAACTGATTGAGCAACTTCAATCTGGGGCCTTCTTTAAACAATAAAGCAGTTCGCAAGTCAGTGGAATGTAATTTAGCCACATCTTTCCCCGCATGCAGGGCATCAAGTGCTGGCTGAATCGTAGGATCTTGGGATTGAGCCTACTGAATGCAGTCATTGTCAAATTAAGGTAGTGCACTAATATCTAGAAGAAGTGGCAATAAGCAGCTGGTATGCAGGTGTCAGAAGGGCCCAAGCAATCTACTAAACAGTCCACTGTGTCCGCAGACATCTGTTCATCTCTATCAAAATTTTCGCACAATGCTTGAATGTCAGGTTCAGACAGCCTGACCCAATCACTCTTGGAAGTGGGCCTTCGTGATGGGGTGTCAGCATCAATATGGTTCAGGCCTGGTCTGTTTTCGACTGCATAATCATAGGTTGATAATGCAGAAAGCTACCGGTGCCCAGTGGCGTCTAACTTAGCTGACGTCTGTACATAGTTCAACGGATTATCGTCAGTTTTCACCAATATCTTTACCTCATAGAGGTATTCATGAAACTGGTCAATGATGGCCCATTTTAGCGCAAGGCACTCCAACTTATGCACAGGGTAGTTTCATTCGGACAGGGTCAAGCACCTACTGGTGAAAGCTACTGGTCTCAGGCCATCCTTATGGTCTTGATACAGCACCACTCCTTGACCCTGCAGACTAGCGTCTATATGCAGCACATAGGGTTTGGTGGGGTGAGCATAGGCGAGGATGGGGGCGTGGGTGAGCTGGTATATGATCTCATGGAAGGCTGCTTCACAGTCGGGCATCCAGTGGGGCCCGAAGAGTTCACTTGGGTGGAAGTATACTTTTTCTGGTTCTTTAATGGCCCCTTTTTTGTAGTTACGATTGGTAGGAGGGTAACCCTGGGTAAGATTCAAGAGTGGGCAAATCACCTTGGAATAGTCTTTTATGAACCTGCGGTAGTAGCCACAGAACCCCAGGAAACGTTGTAGTTCTTTCAGATTATGGGGCTGGGGCCAAGTAGTCAGTGCTTCAACCTTACTGGGATCAATCTCTATCTCTTTTGTAGATACTATGTGCCCCACATACTTCATGGAGGTTTGGAAAAACTGCCACTTGTCAATAGACAGCTTGAGGCCGAATTCTTCCAGTCAGTCTAGGGCTTTAAGCAGTTGGTTCTCATGCTCCTCTAAGGTGCTTCCAAACACAATGACATCATCCAAGTACACCAGGCATTCCAGCAAATTCATATCTCCCACCGCACATTCCATTAGTCACTGAAAGGTGGCCGGGGCATCCGATATCCCCTGTGGCATCCTCAGAAACTTGTAGAATCCCAGTGGACAGATGAAGGCTGTTTTCTCATGGTCTTCTGGGGCCATCGGGATCTGGTAATATCCGCTGTGAAGATCCAACACTGAGAACCATTTGCTCCCATTCAAGTATTCCAGGGCAACTTGCATACGAGGCATAGTGTATTGGTCTGGGATGGTCCACCGGTTCAGGGTTCGATAATCAACACACATCATCACAGACCCATTCTTCTTACACACAATCACAATGGGAGAGGCGTATGGGCTCCTGGGTTCTTGTATCATGCCAGCAGTGAGCATTTCCTGCAGGTGTCTTCTCACATCATCTATGTCTGTTGGTGCTAGGCGTCGGGACCTCTCTCGAAATGGCCATTCATTGTGCAGGCGTATGCGATGTTCTGCACCCTGGACACATCCCACATCCCATTCCTTCAATGCAAACACTTGGTCTCTCTGGGCAAGTCCCTTGCTAATTCTAGCCTTCCATTCAGCTGGCAAAGGGGAGTCATCAAAGTCAAACAAGTCTGGGGTCACTCCCTCCTTCTTGCCAGGGTGCTTGTTGCTGGGCAATACTACAGTATCAGGACAGTGTACCATAGCTAGGGTGCACCATCTGTTTACCTGGATCTCCCAATCTGACACATTGTGAATCTGGACCATCACTTGTCGTGCGTAGGCATGGGCACGATCAGGCAATATGTTGGACTTGACCAGTAATCTTTCTGGCAATTTTCCATTGCCTGGTGCCTCCAACATCAGTATTTTGTTCTTGACAGTCTTACGGAGGTGGACCTCCCCTTGAATGGTATACTGGGTGTTAGGGGCCAGTGCCATTGAATCGGGATCTTTCTTCCAGATTATCACCGCCGGTTCATCCTGGTCTACTTCCTTGGGTTTCTGTTGCAAGTCATAGGCCCTCTTGATCAGAGCTGGAATTCTTAGAGCCCTTCCAGTCCATTGCTTGTATCTCATGACAGGGTTGTGCTAGCCTCCCAAACATGTAGGCGTTTGTTAACAGGGGAACCCCATCATACAGTCCGGTGGGGGGACACACTAGGGCCAGTGTCTCTACTTGCTCCTCCACACCAGTTACAGTTGCAGGAAAAGACAACCAAAGGCAGATATATCCTAAGTAGGGATGAGACTTGTCGCTCAGCCCCCACACATGTAGGCCTTCCAGGGATTATAATGGCATATCAAATAAGTATTGGTTATACCAGTCCTGAAATACAGTGGTCACTTGCAACCCACTGTCAAGCACAGCCCGAGTAGGAATACCATTCACAGCCACAGTAGTCTCCATTGAAGGGCCCACTATTTCGGACCAGTCAGGAGGGACAGCAGCAGGGGCCTGGACAGACGATTTAGCCTCAAAGAGGTTTGAGTTAGGATGTCTGAAGCCTTCACTGCGATCATTTCATGCACCCCTTGACCACTGATTCGGTTTCCAAAACTCCCCTTGAAGCCGGTTCACCACTCTTTCTAAGTCCCTCAGAGAACAGCACTTCCTCTTCATGTGACCATCCTTGCCGCAATTACGACAAATGACAGGCTCTTGGGGCATCCTTGGAGAGAGCATTGCAGGGGATGCTGGAGCACCGATGGGAGATTGTGATCTGGCTCCTGCTGATAGTGTGCCGTGTCTCAAAAGTTCCTTTAGGGTGGCATTCAATTCCTTGAGCTCAGCCGAAAAGCCACCCTCAGTAGCCTACCTTGACTTCAGCAAAGTTATTGACATTGTTCCACATAGAAGATTGATAAGTAAGCTGGGTAGGCTCGGGGTGGGTCAGAAGTTAGTCAACTGGGTGGCAAACTGGTTGACGGGCAGAAAACAGAGAGTGGTGGTAAATGGTATACAGTCAGAAGAGATGCAAGTCACAAGTGGGGTACCTCAGGGATCAGTCCTGGGGCCATTCCTCTTCAATATCTTCATTAGTGACATTGCAGATGGACTAGAGGGTAAGGCTTGTCTGTTTGCAGATGGCACCAAGATCTGCAACAGAGTAGATGATCCAGATGGGGTGGGCAGAATGAGAAGAGATCTGAATAAACTAGCAAAATAGTCAGAAGAGTGGCAACTGAGATTTAATGCAAAGAAGTAAAGGATCATGCACATAGGGAAGAGAAACCCTGAAGCCACCTATAGGTTGGGAGGGGGGTTGCTGGCAGTCACAAAGGAAGAAAAAGACTTGGGCATCATCATCACTGATGACCTGAAATCATCCAAGCAGACCTCTAAAGCAGTAGGTAAGGCTAGGGGGATGTTAGGGTGTATTAGTAGGGGTATCACAAGTCGTAAGAGGGAGGTAATAATCCCTCTTTACAAGACACTGGTTAGGCCCCATATGGAGTACTGTGTGCAGTACTGGAGGCCACACCTTCACAAGGACATTAACCAAATTGAGGCAGTCCAGAGAAAGGCAACCAAAATGGTGCAGGGACTGCATCAGAAGACATATGAGGACAGATTAATGGAGCTCAATATGTATATCCTTGAGCAAAGGAGGGAGAGAGGTGATATGATCGAAACATTCAAACACCTTAAGGGCATTAACAAGGTGAAAGAGTCTAACATGTTTAAATATAAGAAAAATAGCAGGACAAGAGGACACAGCATGAGATTAGAGGGAGGCCGATTAAGGGGGAATGTGAGGAAATTCTTTTTTACAGAAAGGGTGGTGGTTGCATGGAACGGTCTACCTCAGGAAGTAGTGGCTATGAATACAGTGCAGGGCTTCAAACAGGCATGGGATAGGCATAAGGGAGAAATACAGATGAGTATGAATAGATAGGCCACTGTCAGAGCAAAGGCCGATGGCACATTTATAAGGTAGAAAAAGAAATGGGCAGATTGGATTGGCCTTGCGGTCCTTATCTGCTGTCAACTTATCTGCTGTCAACTTCTATGTTTCTATGTTTCTGTGTAAGTAGCGGATGCCTGAGGATGCACCCCCACCTCCATAACAGTCATGTGCTGACAGAGTCAGGGTCTCTGTCAGCAGGGGATACCTCAGTGAACACACCCGGCATAGCTCTTAACCTCCTGCCTCATAAATCAGGGACAAGGCTTAAAAAAATCAGGGACAAAGGACAAAAATCAGGGACACTTCTTCAAAATTGGAGATATTCACTCAGGAAGCTGGTAGAATAAAGGGCTTAGTGTAAAATGCATTTTCTAAGGAAGAACAAGTTTGTAACTTTAATGTTGACATTATTTTGTGCTTACAACCCCCACTGTTTGGTCACAGAAACACCATTTTTAGGAGGGACAGAGTAAACTTTTGAGGCAAAATAAGGGACGTCCCTGAAAATCAGGGACAGTTGAGAGGTATGGCGGTTGTACTTTTCTGACTTCCTTCAGCAACTCCTCCACCCACTGTTTAGCCCACTGCGGGACACCCTTAGTGGTCTCCATTTCGGAAGGGCCTTCTGGTGCCATGATCACTTGAGCTACACTCACCCCATAATTACAATTTCCCTCTTCTCCTTCAAACCTCCCGGAGTTCTTTTATCAAGTCACAGTAATCAGGTGGGTTACCTCTCCTATCCTGGAGCCTTAACTGGATGAGCGGCAGTTTAGAATGCTTGGCATGTTGCAGTATGTGCCTCAATCTCACATGGTTTAAATCACTGGCGGCTACCTCACCTTTCCAGTAAGTTTTCTGCAGAGCTCTTTCTAGGCGAGCAACATACACAGACAAACTTTTTCCCTTCCATTGTTTGGTACCTTGGAATTTCCACATCAAAGTCTCCCCCACTCAATGCTCCCAAAATTGCCTTCAAGTACAGATAGGTACTTCTGAGCAGATGCATCAGGGTTTGTGGGCCTCAAAAATGTAATGGCTTCAAGGGCAGGGCCCCTCAAAACTTTCTATGATTTTTTCCACTTCTCAGCCTCTGCATACTGCTACTCAGGTACCGTGGGGGCAACATAGCCGATCCAGGTCTCCCAGTCATCCTCCCTTGGGGGGTGGGGTGGGTGCCCAAGAAGATTCTCAGCCTTTGGTAGGAGTCATGACTAATGGCAGGTACAGATATAGGGGCCAACATTGGCACAGGCACAGAAGGCAGGACAGTAACAGGTGTTGGAGTGGGAGGGGGTGTTGGGGAAGAAACACCCCCGGGTGGCAGGAATAGTTTCTTAAAGTCCTCTACGGTTTGCCCTTCCTCCAGCAACAACTTAGCAGACTTCTCCTCAGAAGTCTCAGATAATGGTGGGAGCTCATCCTCCCCAGGGTCTTTACTGTCATATGTTATCACTCTCCAGGCAGCTAGGACCCCTTCTGAGGCAATAGTCTGTGGCACTTTAGAGCTGTCCACGAGATCACTACACTCTACCAAGGCTATGAAAGTTTGGGCAAGCAAATCAGCCTGTCTACCCACCACCACAGGGTTTTTTTAAACATTCAACTTTGGAGAGTGCTTCCTCTACAGTGTCCTTACTGGTACCCAGGGGAATATCCAGTATAAGCAGAGCATTTTGGGGGTCGGTTTCCTGCCCAGTACACCACCCCACCAACTAATGTACAGCCATTTCTACTGGGATAGCAATTAATCTTTAATAATAATTCGTAATTTTTGGCCACTGGAAGGCACAACATCCCAGCGGTGAGCCTCCAAAATATAACCTCTAGGTGGCGCTATCCCAAGGGCTACTACTCCTTTCTGTTTGGCTAGTAGCAGGTTAAGGGACCTGAGTAATGAAATGGGTGCCTCCACCCGGAGGTCAGGGTTGTTAGTGGTCAAGCTAACCTGGACACAGCCTTCTGGGACACTGTAACCCCCCTCTTTCCCTTCTAGTGGCCTGAACAATATACAATAATTACTTTCACAATGACCCTTATTCACCAGGCAATTACCCACACGTCTGCACTTACCACCAGGGCTGGTTCCTCTAGCTTGACCTTGGGGACCTCCTGTAAAACAAGGTTAAATACAGCAAATAGCAACAGTACAATACTTTTGGCACAAACTGGAACCACAGTTAGGTTAAATGCAAACAAAGTTAAATGTGATTTATTCAGGGGACTTGAACAAGTGAGGGGCGTAATCAGGTTGATTTTCTTAAAAGCTATATTAATCAGACAGTTATGTATGTAGTTCAGAGTCCCTACACAGTCACACACTCTGGGTACCCAGGTAGGAAAACGGTGGGCTAGCCAGGAACGTTGCAGCTGGTTGGGGCCCTGTGATGGAAGAAAGCAACATGCACAACACACATTATGCACAACACACATTATTTGTAATCCAGAGCCGGAGGACTCAGTTCGTGAAAGAAAAGGCAACAAGACAATCAGATGACAACACTTTTAGATTTAGCTATTGTTGCAGGGAGCTACCCTGATATTTATTCACGATACCTAATACTGGACACAGGCAGGATGAAATCGAGACAGCAGGCTGTTGAGCTGGAGTGCCCGGAGAAGCAGGGCCCACACGAATCACTGAGGCGCCATTCCTTTTCAAGGCGTTGAGCAGGGGACTGATCCCCAGGCCGGTCTCTTGTCGATGACTTTCTCTGCATAGCAGGTATTTTGGCTGGGCCAGTGTAGCAGGGCCCAGGCAAATGGAAATGTATATGGATTCAGTCCTTGGAGCTGGATACAGCCTCCATCAAGCAAAACACAGTTCAGTCACACAGTGGGGAACCGAATCACGACCCACTATAAGCACACAGCACATTCACATGTAAGGAAATTCCACTGTACCAGGCAAATATCTCTCTGGTTGCAATTACAGAGTCTGCACAATCCGGGAGTTCAGCGGTTGCTGGAAGTCCTGACAGGCCGATCGCATTCAGCAAATCTTCGGTCTTCTTCAGGTTAAAGCCTGGTCACAGTTCAGTGGCTTAATTCGCTTTCCAAATTCGGATTCAGTCCAAAAAAAACCAAAATGTAAGTTCCCTCTCAGAAACATCAGGCAGGCATGCAGGCCAAACTCAGGCCTTTCCACAGTTCTCCCACACAAATTAACTATGGATTGCTGCTCGAACTATCTCGAGCTGTTACTTCTTCACTTCCCAACTCAGATCTAACTGAAAGTGCAAGCAGTGTGGGACTTTCCCCACGATCCAAAAGGTTCGGTTGGCTGATCCATTTGTTAGTCACAACAAGGGCTCCCCCTCCAGGTTATTTTAGAAACTAAAAGTCCAAAACTACAATTCCTACAAGTTTTGGCCCCACCAAGCCGCTGTAGGCAGGCTCCATTTTAGAGTCGGATATGATAGAAGGCATTCTTAGGATGGCAGAGAAAGGGGAGATACTGTTGATGGGAGACCTGAATATGCCAGATGTTAACTGGGGCACACTTGCTGCAGCCACATCTAAGAGCAGGGCCATTCTAGATGCCCTACAGGTGGCATGCCTCAGACAGCTAGTTTCGGAACCCACTCGTGAGGGAGCAATCTTTGACCTTGTACTCTCAAATGGGGACAGTCAGAGGATCTCGGATCTAGAAGTGGGTTGCCATCTGGGAACAAGTGACCATCAAACAGTGTGGTTCACATTAAACTCAGCTACAGAGTCAAGCCATTCAAAAGTGAGGGTACTGGATTTCAGGAGGGCTGCCTTTGGCAAGATGGGAGAGTGCCTCAGAAAAGCACTAGCAAACAGGCTAGAAGGAGCGGTGGAGCAACAATGGGGAATCATCAAAACTGCCATCACAGAGGCAACAAGCCTTTGTGTGAAGCAAATAAACAAATCAAAACGAAAGAAAAAGCCACTATGGTTCTCAAAAGAGGTGGCAGGGAAAGTCAGGGAGAAAAAGATAGCATTCAGGAAGTATAAGGAAACACAGAAGGAGCAGGACAGAGAGCTGTACCAGTTAAGGCAGAAGGAAGCAGGGAGGGAAGTCAAAATAGCAAAGGCTCAAACTGAGGAAAGGATAGCCAACTCAGTTAAGAAGGGGGATAAAACCTTTTATAGGTACATCAGGGAGCGTAGAAAGACAAAGGGAGGGATAGTGAGGCTGAATAGAATGAACAGTGGGTGGGCAGAGGGGGATAGTGAAAAAGCAGGGATACTGAACGAATATTTCTGCTCAGTATTCACAAAAGAGGAGGGGGAGATGCCTAATCCAATTAACAGAAGCACTCTGCATAGGAGGGTCGATCCCAGTCCTTTCACAGAAGAAAGGGTTCTGAAAGAACTCCTAAAACTGAAGGTGGACAAAGCAATGGGGCCTGATGGAATTCACCCCAGAATTCTAAAAGAATTAAGGGGAGAACTAGTGAAACCACTGGCTAACGTTTTTAACGAATCATGGGAGGATGGTGTGGTACCTGAGGACTAGAGGAAGGCAGATGTGATTCCCCTTCACAAAAGTAGGACCAAGACAGAGGCAGGAAACTACAGACCTGTCAGTTTGACCTCTGTGGTAGGGAAAGTGATGAAATCACTTCTGAAGAAAAGAATTGTTGAGTACCTAGAGGCCAGTTGGGCACAGGACCCAAGGCAGCATGGGTTCACAGAGGGAAGGTCATGTCAGACGAATCTAATTGATTTCTTTGACTGGGTGACCAAAGTAGTAGACCAGGGAGGGGATGTGGACATGGCCTACCTAGACTTTAGCAAGGCATTTGACACAGTCCCACACAAAAGATTAATAGTCAAATTAACCAGCCTGGGAGTGGGTCCCAGTGTGGTAGCCTAGGTGAAACACTGGCTGGACAACAGGACACAGAAGGTAATTGTAAATGGAGTCCACTCTGAAGAAAGAGGGGTTACTAGTAGTGTACCGCAGGGTTCAGTACTGGGTCCAATCCTTTTTAATATCTTTATAAGTGACATTGCAGAGGGACTGGAAGGAAAAGTATGCCTCTTTGCAGATGACACAAAGATCTGCAACAGGGTTGATACACAAGGAGGCGTGGAAAAGATGAGAAGGGACTTGGCAAGGTTGGAGAAATGGTCGGAAGTATGACAGCTAGGATTCAATGCAAAGAAGTGTAAAATAATGCACCTGGGAAACAAAAACCCAGGGGAAGATTACACAATGGGAGGGGGGAGGTAGTAACAAAACCAAAAAAGGAAAGGGACCTGGGGGGTAATCATATCAGATGACCTTAAGGTTTGCAAGTGTAACCCCTAGATGGCGCTATCCCAGGGGCTACTACCCCTGCCTGATTTGCCACTAACAGGTTGAGGGGCCTGGATCCAATGGCGGGTGCCTCCACCCAGAGGTCAGGGTTTGCAATAGTTAAACTAACTTGGTCACAGCCCTCTGGGACACTGCAACCCCCCTTTCTTCCCACTAGTGGCCCACACAATATATCAGAATTACCTTCACAGTATACACTTACCCCCAGGACTGGTTCCAGCACTGGACTTCCTGTGAAATGAGATACAGTGCAACAATCACAGTACAGTACTTAACATAGACAAATACTTCAGGCAGTATAACTTTACTGAAACAAGCAGCTCTGATTTATTTAGGGGATATAACAAGGACAGGGGAAATCAGGTTAATTAGCTTATCACTCTAATAATCTATCCTATGGCTCTGTGCACAGGCCTATCCCTATCAGTTACTGTCCTGGGTACCCAAGCCCTAGTGGCTAGTCCAACAAGTGCAGCTGGTAGGGCCCTTTCACAGAGAAAAGGAGAATTAAACAGTCAGCAGTACAGTAATTCCATTTGGATTTAATGTGGAATTCAACAGGAGCGAACCCTGAATTAGTACTACGACCTCCAAATAAGATAGGGTCCTTCAATGTCAGCAGGGCTCACTTGAGGTACACAAACCTCTTACACATCCATATAAAAGAAAGCACTATACCAGGCAGGCTGCATCTGTATCCCGATCGGCATTACTGCACAATACCCGGAGAACACACAGCAGATTCAGTTCCTGACAGACCGAGTGCAATTTTCAGCAATTCCTCCAGTCTTCTACAGGGTGAGCCTGGTTTCATCTTCAGAGATCCTTTGATTCTTTTCACAGGACTGATTCAGTCTCAACAAGCTGTTACACAAGCTGCAGACCGGAACTCTGGGCCTTACACACGTTTTGACTAAAACTGCACACTGAAAAGCACAGGGCTCCTTCCTTCTTCACTGCCAAAGCTGAACTGAAACTCCAACTGACAAAACCGGCACTTCCTTTGAGTTCCTCCCAGTTTTTGACTGGATTGGCTGTCACTCCAATAGACTGCTGCTGTTGGTCCAAAAGGCACTGAAGTCTAAACTACATCTCCCAGAGTCACTGCCCATACAATCCTCTTGTGGCTGGCTCAGATTATGAGTCCAAGTTCTGATTCGTCCAAGGCACCATTTTAGAGCTAGCTTACCCCACACTGATTGGTCCAGTTCAGCAGTTCAAAACCAGAATGGGGACTAGGCAGACACTGTTCTGACTGCAAAAGAAAGCAGGTTAGACAAACTGTAATTTCATTATCACTCTAACTGGTTTCTGGCAAACAGTTACATCTTTCAGATAGGTTCCTTTGCACTCCTAGTGACTGCAAAATGGAGTGAATTGGCAGCAGCTTGAGTGGTACTCAATCAAAGAAACACACAGTCCCCCCATACAACTAATTATGTCTGCAAGCAGACAGCTCTTAAGAGACAGTACCAGAGGTTCTAAAACACTCACTGATAAATGGCTTAAACGCCAAACACCATTCAGGCTTGGAGCATTCAAGCAAGCTCCTGGAAGTCTTTTGGGAACCCCCATTTGCAGGGGTTACACCCTTCCTGGCTTGGGAAAGCTTTGACGTCTTGCCAAGCAAGTACCCCATAAGTTTCAACTGCAACCATATACATTTGCATTAGGCTCGCATATGTAATCATCAGTCAATATATCATTTTCCAGAACACATTTCTGAAACATTGCAGTACTCTTTACACAGTATTACATACATTGTACCATAACTCAAGTTATTACCTCTTGTACATGAAACCTGAAGAGAGGCCCTTCCTATCAGTTACCTTGGGGCTGGATGGGGCAAGGGCACCATACTTAGAGGCAACACAAGTAACTTGGAGTTAGCACTGACGCTCAGTTTGGGCAATGAGCTCGGGACACATACACTCCTTTATGGACAACATTGAGAGGCAAATCCACAGGCCTCCCAAGGGAATCATAACTGAGGTGCACCACAGGCTTTACAGCTCGACCAGTCTTTCTAGGGGAACTGTTACAATCTCTGCACTCTGAGCCTCATTTTCAGCATTGTCCTCACTTGTCAGGGGAGTCTCCATGGGGGTAGAGAGGCTAGAACTTGGGGCACTTTCAGCTCCAGGAGTTACAGTTTCTGAGTCCACAACATTTGGCTCGCATGGTGAGCTTTCGGACACTGGCAGTGGACTGTCAGGGCACTCAAAATACTCTTCTTGTTCTGGTGTATCACCAGTCTGACCCAATCCATCATTTTCCTCCCTGAAAGCTCAAACAGTTCAACCATGCACAATGATTCCATTTCATCTGATCTGATGCTTTGCACTTCACTTTCTGGGAGCATTGGCTCAGGGACGAAGCTGGGGGCTTGGACGATTCAGAAGGCCCAGCTTCATCTCCAGTATTGACTAGGGATTGCCCCAAACAATTGACTCAGTTCGTAAGAAGGATAGTATTCAAAGTCACTCTCACTTTCTTCTGATATGGACTGACAGTCATGCTCAACTGGGACTTGTGCAGGGGAACACTTTAACTTTGCTTCTGTAGGTGCAGACTTTCTTGATCTTTTCTTAGCAGCAGCTGTAGTCACTGGTCCTGAGGGGGCATCTTCTAGGGGCTCAGACTCAATTAAGATTTGTCCAATGGGCAGTAAATGATTTCTATGCATTGTTTTTACATCTTTTGAATTATTCTCAGGCCTTACTTTGTACACTGGCAGATCATCTAGTTTGCCCACTACAATGTGAGGAGATGGTGCCATCTGTCAGCAATCTTGTGCTTGCCATGCAGTCCCAGATTTCTTAGCAATACCCGATCTCCCTCCTGGAGTTCCTGTGCTTTCACCTTTTATCATACCTTTCTTTGTTGGCCAGATTTCTTTTTGGCAGCCATGGTTTGGAGCCAGTTATACGTATGAGTTAGCTGGGCCTTTAACTTTGCACATACTGTAAATAGTTGTCAGCTTGAACCCCATCAGAGAGACCCCAAAACACACATCTACTGGTAGTTGAGCTTCTTCTTCCAAACATCAGGCTGGGGAGAATCCAGTGGCATCACTTTGGTGCAGTTATAAGCATGTACCAGGGTGCTAATTTGTTGGCTCCATCTAGGCTTGTCCTTTGGGTGCAGGGTGCCTAGCATATCTAGCAAAGTGCGGTTGAAACGCTCAGGCTGTGGGCTCCCTGGGGTGGTAAGGAGTGGTTCTGGACTTCAGACTCCCCACAGAGAAAGCATCTCTTTGATCAGACGACTCTCAAAGTCTCTCCCTTGATCAGAATGGATTCTTTGTGGAGCCCCATAGTGAACAAAAGTTTTCTACAAGTACTTTGCCACAGTGGATGCTTTCTGGTCTTTGGTGGGAAAGCTTGGGCATATCTCGTGAAATGGTCAGTGACCACCAGCACATTACTGATATTTCTTTGATCTGACTCCAAACTCAGAAAATCAATACAGACCAGCTCCATGGGTGCACTGGTGGTGATGTTAACAAGGGGGCAGCCTCTGGGGCAAAGCTTTCTCTGTAAGCAGCGACTACAAGTTCGAATGTGATGCTCCACATCAGCCCCATCTTAGGCCAATAGAATCTGGATCTCACCAAGTCAAGTGTTCTGTCTATACCAGGGTGCCCATGTGGTTGTGCAAGGACCCAGTACTGAGTCTCGAAGGCAGTGGGCAGCACTAGTTGTTGTTTGTCTACTTGTCCCCTCTGTCTACTGTTTCTCTGTATAACAGTTTATTGATCAGTTTCAACTTAGGACCTTCTTTGTATAACAGTGCAGTTCTAAAATCAGTGGAGCGTAATTTGACACATCTTTTCCTGCATAGAGGGCTTGTGCAAGCTGCTTTGATCATGGGATCGCGATTGAGCCACGATCACTGTCATTGTCCAGCTGAGGCAGTGCACCAATGTCTATTGCAGAAAAGTGGCAATAAGCAGCAGGTATGCAATTTCAGAGGCTCCCAAGCAATCCACCATGCAGTCCACTGCGTCCGGGGACATTTGTTCCTCCCTGTCAAATCTCCGGGCAGAGTGCCAATGTCAGGTTCTGCCAATCGGACCCAATCATTCTGGGGAACAGGCCTCTGGGAGAGAGCATCAGCATCTATGTGGTTCAGACCTGCTCGGTATTCGAGAGCATAGTCATATGTAGATAATGCAGAAAGCCACCTATGGCCAGTGGCATCCAACTTAGCTGAGGTCTGCACATAGGTCAAAGGATTATTGTCAGTTTTACTAGTATTTTAGCCCCATACAAGTACTCATGGAATTGGTTAACAATAGCCCACTCAAAGCTAGAACTCTAACTTATGTACAGGATAGTTCTTTCGGATGGGGTCAGGCTTCTACTGGCAAAGGCCACTGTCTCAGGCCATTCTCGCAAGGTTTTGTACAACATAGCCCCCAACCCTTGCAAGCTAGCATCAGTGTGCAGGACGAAGGTTTTCTTGGATCGCATAGGCCAGCACTGGAGCATGGGTAAGTTGATATATGATCTCATGAAAGCAGTCTCAAATCAGGAGTCCGAAGGGTCCTCAAATACTTCATCTCGGATGAAAATACACTCTTTCAGTCTTGAGGGACGCTGACCTTTGGTATTTTGTGGGTTGGGATCGCACCTTGAGTAAGGAGTTAAGTAAAAGTCGGATCACTCTTGAATAGTCCTTGATGAAGCGCGATAATAACCACAGAATCCCAGAATCTTTGCAGTTCTTTAGATTTTTGCTGTGGCCAGGTGGTCAAGGCCTCAACTTTACTTGGGTCGGTTCTATTCCCTCGTGGATACTATGTGTCCCACATACTTTTACTGATGTTTGAAAGAATTGACACTTATCAATGGACAGTTTAAGCAAAGTCCTCCAGTCGGTCCAATACCTTAAATAATCTGCTCTCATGTTCCTCCAGTGAGCTGCCAAACACAATAACATCATCTAGGTATACCAGGCACTCTAGTAAGTTCATGTCCCCACTGCACGCTCCATCAATCGCTGAAAAGTGGTGGGGCACCTGAAATCCCTTTGAGGCATCCTCATGAATTCATAGAAGCCAAGCGGACAGATAAAGGCCGTCTTCTCCATGGTCCTCTGGGGCCATCGATCTGGTAGTACCCACTGCGAGATCCAGCACAGAGAACCACTTGCTCGCTTAGGCAGTCCAAAGCATCCTGAATGCGGGCATTGTGTACTGATCAGGATAGTCCACCGGTTTAAGGTGCGATAATCCACACACATCCTTACTGTTCCATTCTTTTTCCTCACTACTACTAATGGGGGAAGCATAGGGCTTTGGATTCTTGTATTACACCAGCAGCTAACATCTCTTGCAGATGCCGCCTCACATCATCTATGTCAGCAGGTGCCAGGCTTCAGACCTCTCACGAAATGGTCTTTCATGCAGCCGGATATTGTGCTCAGCTCCTTGCACGCATCCTACACTCCCATTCCTTTAAAGAAACACCTGGTCTCTCTGGGCAAGCTTCTCACTGATCCTCACTTTCCATTCAGCTGGCAGTGGAGTCGCCAAATCAAACAAGTCGTAGCATTTCTTGTCATTCTTCCTGAACTCTTGCTGCTAGGTAGCACTGCAGTGTCTGCACAATGCACATTAGCCAGGATGCAACCTCTGTTTACCGAATGTCTCTTTCAGACACATTATGAACTTGGACCATTACCCTTCTGGCATAAGCATGGGCTCTAGCGGCAAAATACTAGGCTTGACCAGCAGTCCTCTGGCAATTTTCCATCGCCTGGTGCATCCAACATTAATATTTTATTCTTAACATCCTTTCTGATACGGACCTCTCCTGTAAGGTACACTGGCATTTGGCGCCAGGATCAGAGACTCAGATCCTTCTTCCATACAATTCCGACCGTTTCCTGGTTCTGTTTTTTCAGCATCTCTCTGTGCCTCATAGGCCTTCTTAATTAAAGCCGGAACTCTTAAAGCTCTACTAGTCTTTGACCCTGTTTTTCATAACACAACTGTGCCAGCCTTCCGAACATATGAGCATTTGTTCCAATCAACAAAGGGACACCATCATACAGTCCAGTGGGGACACTAAGGCTAGGGTCTCTACTTGTTCGGCCACTCCAGCCACGGAGGTGGGGAAAGACAGCCAAATTCGGATATACCCGAATAGGGTAGGCCTTCTCACTTAACCCCATGCATGCAGTCCTTCTAATGGTTGTAAGGCACGTCTGACAAATGCTTCTGATACCAATCCTGGAACATAATTGTCACTTGGGAGCCACTGTCTAATACAGCTCTTGTAGACACTCCATTCACCTTTACAGTGGTCTCCATGGAGGACCCACTATTCTGGACCAGTCTGGAGGCGATAGTGGGCCTGGGCAACTGACCTTGCCACAAAGGACGTGAGTTAGCATTTTGGTGCCCTCAGTGGGATCTGTTGCACCTCTTAACCACTGATTTGTTCTCCTAAGCTCTCCTTGTAGCCTATATGCAACTTTGTCAGTGTCTTTTGGGACCGGATTCCTTTTCATGTGCCCATCTTTCCCACAATTATAGCAAACATACTTTCTGGAGTTTGAGCTGGCCGAGGCGCCACACTGGGAGCCAGGGCGGGGTATTACTAACTGGAACCAGGGTGCCATCTCTGTCTCGTCGCGTGATAAGCATTTGGAGACATCTCAGTCAGTTCTCCACTTCCATGGTCAAGGAATCGAGTTCGAGCTGTTATCAGCAGGAGATACGTGGTGGGTACCCCACCCCCATAGCAGATGCAGTCGGATATAGGTCAGGCCTGTACTTGCAGGCGTGGCCTTCATAAAGGGACTGTTTTGAATTCTGATCTCTCTCAACAGTTCACCCCATTGTATATCTTTTCCTTGTCAGAGCACTCATTGACTGTCAACCTCTGCCCCTGAACTTCATTGATGGGTCACCTCAGTCACTCGGTCGTAGCCACAGCTGTTGGTGCAAGTCCCTCCCGAGGTCGCCTTTTCTCAACTCCTCAATTTCTCATTAACATCATAGGAGGTGGGATTCAGTCGATTTGCCAGGCATAACTGGAGCAACAGCAGTTCTGAGAGGGGCAGACTTAGGATTCTGTCCAGTCTGGTTCGGTCCAGTTCAATCATTGGCAAACTACCTTTCTGAGGCATTCTTGCAACAATTTTTCCAGCCGAGAGACATACACAGACAACAACTCCCTTGTACTGTTGTGCATTTCTTACCTCCACCATAGGTCCTCATCAGAATCTGGGCTCCCACACATTCTCCAAGGCCTCAAGATAGGCCTGTGCAGTCGTCAGGGTTACTGGGTCCGCTTAGCACGGATGGTAGCCAGGGCAGGACCTCGGAGGCCTCACTAACCCTTCTTTCGCCTTCCGAGCATCTGCCATTCTAGCACTTGGGGCAACATAGTTCATCCAGGTTCTCCAGTCATCCTCCCTTGGGGGTGGGAGGGTGCCAGAGAAGATCCTCAACCTTCGGTAAGAGTCGTGACTAATGGCAGGTGCAGAAATAGGAGTCTGCATTGGTTCAGCCACCATTACGGGCACTGGAGCGGGAGAGGGTGTTGGGGGAGGAACACCCCCAGGTGGCAAGAATAGTTTCTTCAAGTCCTCCACAGTTTTCCCTTCTCCCAGCAACCATTTAGCAAATTTCTCCTCAAAAGTTTCAGATAGTGGTGGGGCTGATTCCCCGGTCTTTACTGTCCTTAGTTATCACTCTCCAAGCAGTGAGGGTCCCTCTGGGTAATGGTCTGTGGCACTTTGGAGCTATCTATGGGATCCTTAAACTCTACTAGGGCCAGGAAAGTGTGGGTGAGCAGATTAGCATGCCGACCCACCACCACAGGGTTTTGTAAGCCTTCCACCTTGAAAGTACTCCTGCACAGTGTCCGTGATTGATACCCAGGGGATGTCCAGGATAAGCATAGCATTTTGGGGTTGATCTCTCCCAGTACACCACTCCACCAGCCAGTGCACAGCCACTTCTGTCGGTACCCATTTTTTCTTAACAGTGGTTCGTAGAATATGGCCACTAGAGGACGACAATCCCAGCGGTGAGCCTCCAAGATGTAACCCCTAGATGGCGCATCCCAGGGCTACTCCCTGCCTGATTTGCCACCAACAGGTTGAGGGGCCTGGATCCAATGGCGGGTGTCTCCACCCAGAGGTCAGGGTTTGCAATAGTTAAACTAACTTGGTCACAGCCCCTGGGACACTGCAACCCCTTCTTCCCACTAGTGGCCACCACAATATATCAGAATTACCTTCACAGTATACACTTACCCCCAGGACTGGTTCTGCACTGGGACTTCCTGTGAAATGAGATACAGTGCAACAATCACAGTAACAGTACTTTAACATAGACAAATACTTGTGGCAGTATAACTTTACTGAAACAAGCAGCTCTGATTTATTTAGGGGATATAACAAGGACAGGGGAAATCAGGTTAATTAGCTTATCACTCTAATAATCTACCTATGGCTCTGTGCACAGGCCTATCCCTATCAGTTACTGTCCCTGGGTACCCAAGCCCTAGTGGCTAGTCCAAACTCGTGGCAGCTGGTAGGGCCCTTTCACACGGATAAAAGGAGAATTAAACAGTCAGCAGTACAGTAATTCCATTTGATTTAATGGCAATTCAACAGGAGCGACCCTGAATTAGTACTCACGACCTCCAAATAAGATAGGGTCCTTCAATGTCAGCAGGGCTCACTTGAGGTACACAAACCTCTTCACATCCATATAAAAGAAAGCACTATACCAGGCAGGCTGCATCTGTATCCCGATCGCACTACTGCACAATACCCGGGAGAACACACAGCAGATTCAGTTCCTGACAGACCTCGAGTGCAATTTTCAGCACCTCCAGTCCCCACAGGGTGAGCCTGGTTTCTACTCTTCAGAGATCCTTGATTCTTTTCACAGGACGGATTCAGTCCTAACAAGCTGTTACACAAGCTGCAGACCGAACTCTGGGCTTACACACGTTGACTAAAACTGCACACTGAAAAGCACAGGGCTCTTCCTTCTTCACTGCCAAAGCTCAACTGAAACTCCAACCGACAAAACCGGCACTTTTGAGTTCCTCCCAGTTCTTGACTGGATTGGCTGTCACTCACAATAGACTGCTGCTGTTGGTCCAAAAAGGCACTGAAGTCTAAACTACATCTCCCAGAGTCACTGCCCACAATCCTCTTGTGGCTGGCTCAGATTATGAGTCCAAGTTCTGATTCGTCCAAGGCACCATTTTAGAGCTAGCTTACCCCACACTGATTGGTCCAGTTCAGCAGTTCAAAACCAGAATGGGGAACTAGGCAGACACTGTTCTGACTGCAAAAGAAAGCAGGTTAGACAAACTGTAATTTCATTATCACTCTAACTGGTTTCTGGCAAACGTTACATCTTTCAGATAGGTTCCTTTGCACCTCTAGTGACTGCAAAATGGAGGACTGGCAGCAGCTTGAGTGGTACTCAATCAAAGAAACACACAGTCCCCCATACAAACTAATTATGTCTGCAAGCAGACAGCTCTTAAAGAGACAGTACCAGAGGTTCTAAAAACACTCACTGATAAATGGCTTAAACGCCAAACACCATTCAGGCTTGGAGCATTCAAGCAAGCTCCTGGAAGTCTTTTGGGAACCCCCATTTGCAGGGGGATTACACAAGTAATGTGAGAAGGCAGTAGGGAGAGCTGGGGGTATACTGGGATGCATAGGGAGAGGCATCACCAGCAGAAAACAGGAAGTTGTTATCCCTCTGTACAGACAGTTGATGAGATCCCATCTGGAGTACTGCGTCCGGTTCTGGAGGCCCCATCTCCGCAAGGACATAAACATGATAGAGGCAGTCCAGAGGAGGGTAACTAGAATGGTGTAGGGTCTGCAAGAGAAGCCATACGAGGAGAGACTCAAAGAGCTTAATATGTATACCCTTGAGGAAAGGAGGAAGAGGGGGGACATGATAGAAACATTTAAGTACCTCAGTGGAATCAACAAAGTCCAAGAAGGTAGCAGCTTTCAGAAAAAGAGGCATGCAAGAACAAGGGGACACAATTTAAAGATAGAGGAGGGCCGGTTCAGGGGCAATGTGAGGAAGTATTTTTTTCACAGAGAGGGTAGTGGATTCATGGAACAGCCTTCCTGAGGAGGTTGTGGGGTCTAAAACAGTGGGGGAATTAAAGCATGGGACAGACATAAGGCAATTCTTGTGGGGGGTAGGAAGAAGTAGGCTGTTGGTTAACTAGGATCTGCGGCTTATACTGTAGGTAGGGAAATGGGCAGACTAGGTGGGCCAAGCGGTCCTTATCTGCCATCAAAGTCTATGTTTCTATGTTTCAATGTACTGATTGGCCCATTCTGCAGTCCAGGACCAAGATGATGGAAACAAACAGAACTGTCCATGCTGCAAAGAAGACAGGTTAGAACAAACTGCAATATTATTACTACTCTAAACAAGCATTTGTCAATGCCGAATGTTTACTTGCTGGCATTGGCAGTGGTAGTGTAGAAGTTACAGAGCTGCGTAATAGGAATGGCATTGAAGTATTGAACTGAAGCCAACCCCACCACCACCCTGCAGAGAGTGACAGGCATTGGGTGTGCGCTGGGTCGCCAGGCATAACGGCCACGCCGATTTCACACACCCCACCCTGCAGACACTGACAAGTGCCACGGTGTTCCTTGGGGTCTTTGTGCCTTATGCGCACCCCATTTCATTTGGAAATATGGTGAGATGGGTACAAATGTAGGAGAATGGGGTGAAGTTTAGTCAAGAGTCCAAGGCATACTCGATGCCTCTCACTGACTGGGTGGTGGAATGGTATGAGCATCACAGGCAAGAATCAAGTCACACCCCTGATGCCTGTCATTTCTTCAGGGTTGAGCGTTATGAAGTTGAAAACCCTAATACCTCAGGCATTCATTGCATTTTCACCCAAATCTTCAACATGTTTGTTTTGTGACACCACCTCATGAACAGGGGAATATCACTTTGTTAGTCGTAAGCTGCTTATGCATAGTGACTACGGCATTTAGCACCACAGGTGCAAAAACATTCCAACAGGATGTAAAAATGACAGCTGTACTGTTCATGGGGAGGTGTAAAATGGCACTGTTGCAAATCTGTACTAAAATATTTAAAAACTAGGAAGTCATGAGCGATCGTGAGAAACTGTTCAACGCACAATCTGCAATATAATAGGTTGGGGATTTTTACAGCAGATTGTCAACTCAGGCATTTTGGTGCCCGATCATGAACAGTGTCACTGTGTTTTTCATCTGTTGCCGAACAATGATTTCACAGCGACACGCATCTCTCGGCGCTGAAACTGCGAAACACACTTCAGCCATGCTGTGAAAATGACAGCTGTACTGTTCATAAGGAAGTGTGGAAAATGTCACTGGTGAAAATCTGACCGAAAATATTACAAAGTCATGAAGTAACGAGGGTGCGGAAACTGCGCAATGCTCACTCAGATCACAGTCATTTTATGGACTTTGTCACTGAATTTTCAACATAGCCATTTTAAGAACTCCTGTCCTGAACAGTGTAACTGTGATTTTCTTAATCTGTCCTAAACATTAAGCTTCAAGAAACCAACAGCACCATTGTGTGCTACATGGGTGGAAACACGCTTTTGGTGAGATGAAAATGACAGCTGTACCTACCTATAAGAAGGTGGATAAAATGGCAATGTTGAAAATCTGGAGGAAAATATTGAAAATTCGCCACCCACGAAAAGCGAGGAACTGCTCAGTGCACGCTTTGTAAACAGTCATTTTAGAAATTTTTCACCAAATTTTCAACATAGCCATTTTAAGACCTCTGCTCATGAACAGTGTCAGTGTGATTTTCTTAGTTTGTCTCATACATTGATTTCGCATACCAACTGCGCCATTGTGCGCTACATGGGTGGAAACACATTTTGGGTGAGATGTGAAAAATGACAGCTGTACTACTCATAAGAAGGTGTGGTAAAATGCAATGTTGAAAATCTGGAGTGAAAATATTGAAAATTGCAAACTTACGAGCGCCATGTGAGGAACTGTACATCGCACGCCAAAACAGTCATTTTTTGGAATCTTTCACCACCAAATTTCAACATAACCATTTTAAGACCTTTGCTCATGAACAGTATCACTGTGATTTTTAATTTATCCCACACATTGATTTCAAGACAACTCGACCGCGCCATTGTGCGCTATATGGGTGGAAACACGGTTGGGTGAGATGAAAAATGACAGCTGTACTACTCATAAGAAGGTGTGGCAAATGGCAATGTTGCAAATCTGGAGTGAAAATATTGAAAATTATCGAACTTACAAGCGCAGGCGAGAACTGCGCAACGCACGCCAGAAACAGTCATTTTGAGGATTTTCACCAAATTTTCAACATAGCCATTTTAAGACCTCTGCTCATGAACAGTGTCACTGTGATTTTCTTAATTTGTCCCAGACATTGAATTCCGCATAACTCGACTGTTCCATTGTGAGCTACATGGGCGGAAACACATTTTGGGTTAGATGAAAAATGACAACTGTACTGCTCATAAGAAGGTATGGTAAAATGGCAATGTTGAAAAATCTGGAGTGAAAATATTGAAAATTTCCATAACTTACGAAAGCCCGGGAGAACTGCACAACACACGCCAGAACAGTCATTTTTGATGCAGGCTCAATTAACATGGGTTTTGGGATTCTTCATGACGATGTCACTGGTCATGGTACATTCAGCCCGGGGTGATTTCACGCAGTGACTGCACAGTGATCGCGAAATCACCCTTCGGGCTTGAATAACGCCATGACAGTGACATCAATCATGAGAAGGGTCCCAAAACCCAACGCTGAAAATTTGGTGCAAAATTCTCAAAAGCTCTGAGATATGCAACAAAGTTGAAACTCCCATCCATCATTATACAGGCCACCGGCATTCTCAGTTCGCGGTCGGCTTTGAAGAGTGTAGACGTGTTCCCGTCCACCGAAGATCATCGCGCCGGAGTCCGGAGGCAAGTATGGGGTGGGGTGGGGGTGGGGGAGGCCGGTGCGCAGTGGGTGGGTGCGGGTTGTGGAGGGAGCGGGAGATTACGTGGGACTGTTTTGTTCTTTACAGGTAAAACAAAACAAACGGACGACGGATGTTTGCCACACTGGGGTGGGCCCCAGCATGGCACAAGGATGGTTGGTAGTGCTCAGCCGACGGGATTGGGCATCTCCATCGCCTAAGTGATTGCTTGCCACGCTGGGGTGGGCCTCAAACGGCACTTACTACCAGGGGGTTAGACAGTGCCGCCGCATCGTCGGCTATATCATTACTTGCCTGTCAGTGGGCACCAGCGTGGCATTTCAGAAGGGTTTTGGGGGAGGTGGGGAGAGCACAGCCATCGGGATTGGGCACCCCTGTCGGCTATACAGTGTGTGCGCAGGAGGTGCGACGCTCATGCGGGCTTCGTCTGTGGGGGAGCTGCTTATGAGCAGCCTTATCTTATCGCTACTCACTCAAGCGTAGCTCCCCCTTTCAACTGTATGCCACTACACTTTGGAGCTTGTCATAGACAGTTCCAGAATGCATTGGCTTACAGGGGCCGCGCCTGCCAACACACTGACTGAATTGGAGGAGGAGGTGACACACCTCCGAAATCTCCGATGATGGTACTATGTTTCTTGCACATGCGTGCAATCAAACATAAAAATGATCAGCAAACAAGTACTTCTTCTAATGGAGCTCCCTCTCAGATTAATTATGACTGCAATCCAGGCAGCTCTTAAAGAGACAGTATACAGAGGCTATACAGGCAATCTCTGGCAATCCATTTAAACTGCTAAAACGCAGAACATCAGCCTGGCAGTGAGCATTTACGCAAGCTCAAGGAAGACTTTTCGGGAACCCCCATTTCTAGGGGTGGTTACACATACATATGAATGGACACAGAGGAGCAGGCAGAAGGAAGGTCATTCAGAAAAATGGAGAATAGATTAGGATCAAGGACAGCCTCTTGAGGCATGCCAGAGCAGACAGGGAGTGGTGGGGATATGAAATCTCCGATCAGGACAGTTTGAGACCTGCCCTCAAGGTAGGATCAAAACCACTTAATTGAGGAAGCATAGAGTCCCACTGCCTTAAGCATGTCCAGGAGGAAAGGGTGGGCAATATTATTGAAGGGTTTGGCGAGATTAACAAAGCTGGAGAAGGTGACCAGGCCCTGATCTATGCCAGATAGGATGGAGTCAGTGAGTCACAGGAAGGAGGTGGAGGTAGAGTTAGACTTCCTAAAGCCAGACTGGTAAGAAGTAAAGAAGGAAGGAAGAACACTTGAGGAAGGGGTAGAGTTGGGAAAGGACAAGGATAGGATAGGATAGGATAGGATAGGATAGGATAGGACAGGACAGAAACTTTATTTTTGTAGCGCCTTTCCAGAGCTCAAAGTGCTTTACAGTACAAATAAATGTAAATTAGAAATAATACATGGCAGCAGGCAGTAAATCTCCATTCAAATTACACATTAAACATATACATATTTCACAGAGACTGGCAGAGTTTATCAGTCGGCCAAGGTGTTTCTGGAGTTTAGCCAGAGTGGGGAGGAGAGAAATGAGGTACTTTTGAGGGGACGAAGGGTCACCACCCCAGACAGGGAGATGACTGTAGCCTGTTTTCATAAGTCAGGGAAGAAGGCCAGTGAGAAGGAGATATTGAAAAGGTAGGAGATAGAGCAGTGGCAGGAGCAAAGAGAGACAGAAAATTGGGGTCCAGACCATAAGGGTTCCCACCTTTGTGCAGGTTTAGAGCCAAGAGGGCCTTGAAGAAAGCAATGGGAGTGGTAGAGGAGAAGGAGAAGGAGAAGGGGGTGGTTGGGAGGGTTGAGGTGGGAGGGAAGGGGAAGGAGAAAAGGAGGGAGAGAGCACAAGAGGTAAAAAAGGAGTTAAAAGATGGGGCAACTCCAATTGTGTCTGAGATATGGTGTGGTCCACCCGAGAATGGGGTGAGAATGGGTCAGAGGGAAGAAGAAGAAGTTATGAATGACTTTCCAGAACTTAGAGGGATGGTTAAGGTTTCTGCTGGGAGTCCACTGTGGTTGCCACTCCTTCATCTAAACAAGCATTTGTCAATGCCAAATGTTTGCTTGCTGGCATTAACAGTGGAAGTGCAGGAGTTAGAAAGATGCAGTATAGAAATGGCAATGATGTATTGACCTGATGCCAACTCCACCCCCGCTCTGCAGAGATGGACAGGCATTGAGGTGTGCCTTTGGCTTGTTGCCCATAACGGTCATGACATTTCACCTCACCCTACCCTGCAGACACTGACAAATGTCGAGGTGTGCCTTGGGGTGTTTGGGCTTTACATTCACCTCATTCCATAAGGAAATCTGCTGAAATGGGTGCAGTATAGGAGAATGGTGTGCACTCTGGGGCCAAAGAGTCCAAGGCACACTTCAATGGCTGTCACTGGCTGCATGGTGGGGGTGGGGTGGGGATGGAATGGCGTGAGCATTACTGTCGACAATCCCAAGTCACACCCCTGATGCCTGTCAGTCCCTACAGGGTAGGGTGTTATGGTTAGAAACCCTAATGCTCTGGGCATTTCTTGGTATTTTTACTTCAAGTTTTCAACATGGGCTTTTTTTGTGACCCCACCGCATGAACAGTGACACTATTAGTTTGTTAGCCGAAAGGTGATTTTGCACAGTGACTGCGCCATTTAGTGCCATAGGTGTGAAAATATATTTTCGAACACAGTGTGAAAAATGACAGCTGTACTGTTCATGAGGAAGTGTAAAAAAATAGTAATGTTGAAAATCTGAAGTGAAAATATAAAAAAACTGGTGAAGTCACGAGCGTGCATAGAAACTGCGCAACGCACACCCATAACGCAATTATTGAGGGGATTTTTTGC
The DNA here is from genome assembly GCA_016271365.2 of Neoceratodus forsteri. NCBI lineage: Eukaryota > Metazoa > Chordata > Ceratodontiformes > Ceratodontidae > Neoceratodus > Neoceratodus forsteri. Next base: position 541,517,344 of record CM028134.1, on the reverse strand, counting down.
ACCAGATATAGGCATTTTGGGACCTCTGCTCAAGAACAGTGTTACTGTGATTTTCTTAATCTGACCCGAGCACTGATTTCCCACAGCTACTGCTATTCTGTGCCAGAAGTGTGAAAACACATTTCAGCCAGATGTGAAAAATGACAGCTATACTGTTCATAAGGATGTATGGAAAATGCCAATGTTGAAAATCTGGAGTTTAAATATTACAAATTCATGAACTTGTGAGTGTGGTAGAACTGGCAACACTATAACGTCATTTTTGGAATTTTTTCACAAATTTGCAACATAGGCTTTTGAGAGCCCACTCATGAATAGTGACACTGTCATTTTGTTCATCGTTCCTAAAAGGTGATTCCATGCATTGACTGCAAAATCACCTTTTGGGACTGAATAACCAGATGACAGTGACTGAATTCATGAGATGGGTTCCCAAGAACCCCATGTTGAAAATTTGGTGTAAAAATTCGAAAAAATGACCGAGATATAAACCAAAGTTGAAAAAACCTATTTATGCCGTTTTAGAGCTTACCAGCATTTCTTCAGTTTGCGGTCGGCATTGAAGAGTGCAGACATGCTCCTGGTCCACCGAAGATCATCGCGCCGGCCTCTAGAGGTAAGTATGGGGTGAAAGGCGGTGTGAGGAGGTGAGGTGCGCAGAGGGTGGGCGCCGGTTTGGGGAGGGTGGCAACAGAGTCAACGAGGGACCGTTTTCTTTTGTTACAGATTTTTTTTAAAAAGACAGTGCAGAACTTTTGCCACGCTGGGGTGGGCTCCCAGCATGGCACTGGAAGTTTGTTTGGGGGGGCAGTGGAGCCAACGGGGGATATGGCACCCCCCTGGCCATACAGTGTGTGGGGGACATGACTACGCAAGCACTTTGCCACGCTTGGGGTGGGCTTCCAGTGTGGCACCTTGAAGTTTGTTTTGAGGGCACTGGAGCTGACAAGGATTGGGCTCCTCATAGACATACAGTGTGCTTGGGGAGAGTGCATGTGCTGAGGGGATTGGGCATCCCTCAGCACACGACAAATCGGGGAGTGCATCATGCTGACGGATAGTAGTGAGATACAGTTGAAAGACAATGACTGCTATAGGAAGGTCGCTAGACAATTTGCATACTGCTGACGCACAGCAGTATGCAAATTGCCTTACACGCTACCACCGCTGATTGTAGCGGTCATTCTCTTTCAACTGTATGCCACTGCAGCTGAACTGCTGTCATAGACAGCTCAGACATTCATTGGTGCGGTGTGGCCGCGCCTGCAAAAATGCTCAGGGCATTGGAAGCGGGGGTTCCACACCTACGGAAACTCTTATGGTGGCACTATGTTTCTTGCACATGCATGCAAGCAAACATAAAAATTATGAGGCAAGTAGGATGAGTCAGTTCCAACTATGCCTTGTGAAACAGAAATCTGGTGTTGGATATAAACTCACTCACCATGTTTTAAATCTGTTATCCAGTATAAAGTGTTTACTTCACTTTTCGTGGGTTACAGTGCCACCTAGGGTGACAATGTTTCGGCTCGTAACTCCTTCCTCAAAGCTAGCAGTTACTGTCCCTATGGAGACCTGAACCCATGTATGTATATTTCAATTCTTTTTTTTTTTGTTCATTTTGTTATTCTTTTGTTACTGTTTAGCATGTTATTCCTGGCTATTTTAACCTTTAAAATGGTTTTCAACTTTAGGGATCCCTGGCACAACATATTCCAGGCCAGGTACTGCAGAATGTCCTTCCAGAACTTCGAGGGGTGGTTAAAGATCAATTGTAGTGTTTTTAAAATGCTTTTAGTGTATTTTATTTGCTCACCATGGGCCCTATGCACGAAGATGCAGAGCGGCTACACGCCACATAACTTGGGCATGTAGCCACCCCGCACCCATTGCATTCCCTGCACGGGATGCACAAACAGGGGGCGTGTGGACCCAATGCACCTGATTCTCCATGTCTGCAGACCGCACCACACTGGGGGCATTCCAGGGACATGCCAGCACTACTCAGTATTCACTAACTCGCATAGTGCTGGCCTCATGGATGCGGAGAGTGGCACTGGGTGTGCCAGCCGGGATCAGGCGTAATCCGGTGTACACCCACACAGATGCCTCCTGTTGGGCACAGTGGACCATAGCCATGACCCCCCAGTGCTGCCATTGCTCACTGGGAAGTACTGTGGGGCAGGGGCTGCTAAATGGGCACGTGCCAGGCACCGACCATCTGGTAGGGGGGGAGCACTGTCAGTGCCGGGGGGTAGACATTGCCTACCAATGGGGGTGCGGGGTAGTGGCAGGGGGCATGGACAGGAGTGGGTTGGGGCACAACAGCAGCATTGGAGAGGTGCGTTCTGTGGGATTGGGGTGGTGCCTACTACCGGGGTCTGCCTGTGTGCCGAGAGGGCACTGAGTGCCATGAGTTGGGACAGGGACAGGGCTATGCTGTTCGGGTCCAGGTGCTTGCTGTAGGCATGCACTACCCTGGACCCACGCCTCACTATGCGAGGGATCCACTGTGGGTCTTGGCCAGGGCATCCCATTGGATGCCTGCCCAGGACCTCAACTCCTCACCTGAATGCCATCCGGAGTCCTGTGCACTGGGGAGGGTGCCATGGACTGGTGGCGAGCATTAGTGAATGCCGGTATGGGTGCACAGATACGTGGGTTGGGTACGCGTTCATTTCACATACCTGTGCCTGCATCATACATAAAGCCCCATGAGAACAACCGGTCCATAAATATTGCAATTAATGTGCAGGAATCACAATTTTTTATGTCCAGATGCTATTTTATTGCCTGTCTTTTTTGAAGGTTTCACAGAAAATCCCTCAGACACTTTAAGACCAGCTGACAGAATCTTGGGTGAGTGCTAATTCCACTCAAGCAATAATGACATTATTTTCCTCAAGGTCCTGGCAGCTCAGTACATACAGAGTACATCATAGAATGACATTCAAAAATCAGTCTTTACTTCCAATTTTCTGATGGCATTTATTAATTGAATTATTCCAGTAAAACACCATGAGTAAATATTGGGCAACTTCCCTAAGTTGATCACCAATATTTTGTGCTTTGTATTACGCCTTCCCCCCAAACAAATCAACAACATGACAGGCTCTTAACATGAATATTTTTGTTTCCTTTGTTCTCTTCCAGCCCTGAATGAAGCCCTCACAGTTTCCTCCTGATTTCAATAAAGTATTGTCCCCCACAAATTACTGAGAGTGAATCTGTGAAAGTAACTGAATATTTATCTGTAATGCTGTATCAATAAAATTCATCAGACAAAGGTCCTCAGACAATTGAAAGAAAGCATGAGTTGTTGCGATTTTACAATCTGATGTACGTGTGTGTGTGTGTGTGTGTGTGTGTGTGCAGTATATAACTGCCAGGATCTTGAGGAAAATTATGTCATTTTTGCCTGACTGACATCAACACTCACCCAAGATTCCACCATAGAGTTCTATAAGTATATTGAGAGAGGCTAGAGTGTGGACTGACATTGGCTCCCTTGAAGCCATGCATCCACCATGCAGGAGGATTGAGCTGCCAGCAGATAGCAGGAACCCTTCCCAAACGTAACGGCACAAGCACACTGTTGTGACAGCAATGTGCTGATCCATTTTGGTAAGAAGCACCAATGACAACAGGGAAATGAAGAAGCAGACGCACATTGTGGTGACAAAAACAAGGTATGCTTGTGTTTTTGTTTTTGCTTGTATAGGCAGTGCATTACTCCATTGCTGTCAGAACAGTGTGCTTGTGCCACTAAGTTTCAGGAAGGGATCCTGCTATCTGCTGGCAGCTCAATCCTCCCATAATATGGCAGACGCGTGGCTTCAAGGGAACCAATGTCAGTCCACACTCTAGCCTCTCTCTCAATATACTTATAGAACTCTATGGGTTCCACTAGCTGGTCTAAAAATGTCTGAGGGATTTTCTGGGAAACCATCAAATAGGAGAGCATTAAAATAGTATCTGTACATGACAAATGGCAGTTTCTTCTTTTTATATGTAATAAATAAGACCTGGTTGTACTTATGTTAGGCAAAAGGAGTAAAGTTTATAATATATCTGCAGTTGATCATTAAGGTTGTTCTGGAGAGCGAATGCAATGTATTCAGCCTTCGCAAGCCTAGTAGCGCTGATAAAAGCACTGTGAAGATCCCAGTACTTGCTGAGTTCAGTAGGGAAAACAGTTGACTTACACATCCACCAGCTAAGATCACATGCTTGGTGACAGGCTAGCAACTCTGCAGAGATCCATGGAAGGTGAGAACCTCGAACCTTTGTTTTTCTCATGGGGCATATACTCCCAAACTGACATGAAATTGGAGTTAAGAACTGGTGGGCGGTGTTCATAGAAACAGAATCTGTCGGCAGAAAAGGACCATGGAGTCCACCTACTGTAGTCTTATCTAAACTGCCTTTCTCTTGCTGTGCTGTACAGCAGGGTGCCTTTATGCTTATCCCATGCACTTTTGAATCCCTGTACTGTTTTTGCTTCCACCACCTCTGCTGATAGGCTGTTCCATGGATCTGTGAAAAAATACTTCCTAGCATTCCCCCTAAGCCTCCCTTTCTCCAGCCTCATGTTATGTCCCCTTGTCCTTGTGCACTTTCATCTCTGAAATATGCTCCCCTCCTGTACCCTGTTTATTCCTCTAAGGTATTTGAAAGTCTCTATCATATCACCTCTCTCCCTTCTCTCTTCCAGTGAATAGCTGTTTAGTTCCTTGAGTCTTTCCTCATAAGGTTTGTGGTGCAGTCCATGTATAATTGTTGTTGCTTTTCTCTGGACTGCTTCCATTCTGTCTATGTCCTTCCTGAGATGCGGTCTCCAGAATTGGACACAGTATTCCAGATGAGGCCTCAACAGTGATCTATACGGTGGCATCACTACTTCACTCCTCCTACTGGTTATGCCCCTTCCTATGTACCCCAGCATTCTGTTTGCCTTCCCCACTGCTTTTTCACATTGTTTGGCTGACTTCAGGTCATCGGACAGGATAACCCCCAGGTCTTTCTCCTGACTTGTGGTGGCTAGAAACTACCCCACCATCCTACATTCCTCTCTTGGGTTTATGTGTCCAAGGTGCATTATCTTGCACTTCTTAGCATTGAAACCCAACTGCTAAACCGTTTCTCATTTTATCTAGCCCCTCCTGTGCGTGGACTCTGTTACAGATCTTGGTGTCATCTTCGAACAATCGTACTTTCCCCTCCAGTCCCTCTCCTCTGTAATGTCGCTTATGAAGACATTGAATAGAACTGGACCCAGCCCTGATCCCTGTGGAACCCCGCTGGTCACCTCCCCCTCTTCTGATTTTATACCATTTACTACCACCCGCTGGGTCCTGCCTTTTAGCCAGTTACCAACCCATTTTACCACTTTAGAGCCCACACCCAGTTTCCCCAATTTGTTAAGCAACCTTCTAAGAGGAACGGTGTCAAAGGCCTTAATGAAATCCAGGTAGGCCACATCCAACGACCCTCCCTGATCTACCACTCTGGTCACCCAGTCAAAGAAATCGATAAGATTTGTCTGACAGGACCTACCCTCAGTGAATCCATGCTGCCTTGGGTCTTTTGCACCGCTTGACTCCAGGAACTTCACTACCCTCTCCTTAAGCAGGGAATTCCATCAGCTTCCCCTCCACTGAGGTCAGGCTTACAGGTCTGTAATTGCCTGCCTCCTCTCTACTTCCAGTCTTGTGCAAGGGGACCACCTCTGCCCTCCTCCAGTCCCCAGGTACCTCCCCTGTCTCTAGTGATTGGTTGAATAGGGTTGTTAATGGACCTTCTAGGACTTCCCTGAGTTCCTTCAGCACTCTAGGGTGAATTCCATCTGGCCCCATTGCCTTGTCTGTCTTTACTTTTTCTAGTTCCTTCAAGATTCTATCCACCGTAAATGGGCTGGTGTCAACCTCTCCACCCTGTACATCTTTCCTCATGAGTTTTGGCCCCTCCCCTGCCTCTTCCTTGGTAAATACTAAGCAAAAATATTTGTTCAGTACCTCAGATTTTTCAAGGGCATCCTCCACCCACCCACCATCTCCCTTCTTTAGCCTAACAATAGCATTTCTGGTCTTCTTCTTCTCACTAATATAGCAGAAGAAGGTCTTGTCCCCCTTCTTAATAGCCCATGCTATTCCATCCTCTGTTCTTGCCTTAACCCCTCTGACAGCTTTCCCAGCTTCTCTCTGCTTCTCCAGATATTTCAGTGTGTCTTTTTCTTTCTGTGTCTTTTTGTATTTGCTGAATGCCTTACTTCATATTGCTGGCAACTGAAATAGGGGACCAGTCAGTAGCCACCAGGTCAGCATAAAGGGAGGACAGGTCCAGAGACCGGAATATGATTATAGACTGTCTGTTTCTCATATTGCTCTTTTTACTATGTTGTTATGCATTCTTTGAATTGATTGTATTATTTTTATTCTCAACAAAAAAGTGTAAAGTAAAAATAACAATTCCTTGAATTCAACATCTAATAGTTCCTTCCATTCTTCTCAGATGCATTGTCTTACTGTATTCTTAAATATGAAGATGCTCATAAAAGAGCAGTCAAAAACTGAAGACTTGTAGATTAACCTCAGGAATTTTTTTTTTGCTAACTAGTAGACATAACTGAGTTTTTGTATTATATCTGCAATAAAATCTGCGTTTTTCCTAAACTGCAGTGTATGTACTAAAAACGTTGGCATTGTATGCTTTTATCCTGGCTCAGTTTACATAGTTCTAATCTACCAGTTTGTACAGTCTCAAATATATATGAAATATTCATAACCCCCTTTTTAAAAGCAAATGCATCAGTGTGTCTAACTAAAGTATAGTCTGTAGCTAAATGGACTGATCTAAAAAAATGTTTGCACCATACAGTTTTCTGTCATTGACAAACTGTACTTTAAAAATACAACATATGATATCATATGATATAATATCATTTCATATCATACAATAAAGATTTCTGTAGCATCTTTCATACAGAATGCATCATAAAATCCTTTATGGGGTAATAGATGCGTCTTTGGAATATTTATATTGGTAGTGAAATTTTGTTTATCTTAGAAAATGTTTAGTGAGTCCTGCTTTCACACAAAACATAATCAACCCTACTTTTAACTGGAAACGTGGTATTTAGGACTTGGGCCCGGTTACACTTGTTTATCTTGAATCCATTAATTAGCTGACTAATAATTTGGCAGTCCTAGCTCTATGAGTCTTAGTAAAAGAACTTGAAAACAACAAGCAATACCCCTTGGAAGAGTACGAATGTCTGCTTCCTGTGTCAAGAGAGGGCGTATAAAAAAAAAAAAGCTATTCTTCCTTACAAATACGGGTATCTAAAACTAAATGTTACCCTTTTATTTCATCAGCTAATGATTTCAACACTTTTGCTACAAGTTAAAGAAGAATTATATTGATTCAGGCTGTTCGTGTTAACAAGAGCGACTGCACTTGTTAACCTAATTATTATACTTTAGAAATGAGCTCTTCATTTAACTGCATTCTTTTTTTCCAATGTAGAAACATGTAACATTAACTGAAGGATTGTACAGCTGATTGAAGCCTTGTAGAAACAGCTGGATCTTCCAAGTCAATGAGGATTGATTACTCTATGCTTCAGAAGCTACTATATGCTGTATTTTCTTACATCACTGGGCAGTTAAACTGTGCAGGCAGTGTGGTCCAGCAGTTAGAGTACATAAATGCGAACCTTGAGATCCCAGGTTTAAATCTCACTAGAACAGGTGTTAAAAGGAAAATAAAAATGTGTGCACCATAACCTTGTTTTATGTCCCCAAGTATAACCCTGTGTTCTTAAGAACTGCATAACAGAAGGAGAGAAAGTCTAGCAACACTCAGTTTTATGTATTAGTATAGTATTTATGGAGGCTAAAACACAACTCAAAATCATATGAAATGAATAGCATTGTGCACTAGTTGGCTGAAGAAACCAAATTAGACAACAGGAACCCAGGAGGTTACCTTTGCAGACCCCCCCAAAAATTTTGTTTTCAAAATGCTTGCTGTGACTTTATTTGTATGTGCTTTCCTGCATTCATGCTGAGATAAACAGACTCACTATAGGTCTGTTTACATTGCTGCTGTGTAGTGACAGTGTAACAGCTCCTGTGTGTGGAGCACAGCACTATCTCCATACCTCTTGACCTCTGACCATTAAAATGCATAGCACTGGCTTTCAAAATTCAGAGCAAATTGCCAGAATGTGTAACACTTTCTTATTTTAGAGAATAATATGTCAGTGAATAGTGGACCCCATATATTCAGTGTTAAGGAATGTTTCTATCAAGTTTGTCTGTCCACAGATAACTCTAGCAGTATGAGGAACATCAGTACACCTTTGCAGAAGAAGGGTACATTTTAATGTGAACATCATAGTGCTGTGCGAAATTCATAGCAGTTGAGAGGTATGACTGTCTTTGTTTCTGGTGCATCCACACATGGGAGCTGTGGAGCATAGCTAGTGGGTTGCCTTCCATGTGTGTGTTTTTTTATAACAACCCTGTGCTCCTCCCTCTTCTGGTTCCCCCCCCCCCACCAAATCCTTATACCAGCTCCATCCTCTGTTAGTTTCTCCTCTTCCCACCCAATCCCTGTACAGGCAGCTTGTTTTATTTAATGAAAACTCCTCCCATTCCTCCTTCTTATGGATGCCCCCCACCTGCACCGGTACTGATGACTTTAAAAAAAAAATAATGCTCCCTACCCTTTGTTCTCTGTTGGATCCCCTCTCCTTCCACCTAATTCTGTTACCAGAGGCTGATTTTTATGTTGATTGCACTAATGCACAAGAAACATGTTGCAGCAGCTTACTGCAGAAGCAGGTTGTGGAGGTGCGGCACTGTTGTGGCCAATGCCCCCACTGCCTTTTGAGGCTTGGCCTGCTTTCCCCAATGGGATGGCACACTGCTGCTGACACTAGTTCAGCCAACATGCCACCACCTTGAAATGTTTCAGCCGCTGCAGTCAGGGGCCGCCTCCTTATTGCAGCGTCAGCCATTCTGCTGCAATGAGGGAGTGACCAGTCATTGCAGGGCGGTACCTTGCATGCCCCAACCAAGTTTGCCGATGGGGAACCCAGTCCCCGTCGGCATAATGTCCCCACCCCCAAGTTTCTGCTGTATGCCAAGGGGGTGCCCACTCCCCCTCGGCATCATGCTCCCCTCTTTCTTTGCCTACGGGGCACCCAATCCCCATCGACTTCAGTCCCTCCCTCCTTCCCCATTGAAGTTGCCGACAGGGGAGCCCACTCCCCATCGGCATAATGTCTCCCCCTAAATGTTTTGTCTGCCAAGGGAGGTGCTCAGTCCCCCTTGTCTCTCCCACCCCTTCAGTATCTGCTGATGGGAGTGCCAAACTCCCAGCCGGCTAAATCCCCCCAAACCACTCAGGTGGCACAAATGTTCCTGAAAAAAAAAAACAGTCCTGCAATGGTTTTTTTTAACCCTGCAAACAAGAAAACGGCCCCTCGTCAAGTCCGTGGCCCCACCCCCAACCACCCTCTGCGCACCACCCTGCCTCCCCACCCCATCTCACCCCATACTTTCCTCCGGAGCCTGGCGGCGACGATCTTCAGTGGACCGGGAACACGTCTGCACTCTTCAAAGCTGACCGTGAACTGAAGAAATACCGGTAAGCTGTATAATGGCATAACTAGGGTTTTTTCCAACTTTGCTGCATATCTCAGGCATTTTTGGGAATTTTGGCACCAAATTTTCAACATGGGTTTATTGGGATGCCTCCTTATGAATTCAGCCACTGTCATGGTGTTATTCAGCCCCGAAAGGTGATTTTGCAGTCACTGCGTGGAATCACCTTTTGGGACTGATTAGCAAAATGACAGTGCCAGTGTTCATGAGATGAGATCTCAAAAAGCCTATGTTACCATTGATGGGAAATCAAACAATGACTGTTTCTGGCGTGCATTGTTCAGTTGCTATGCATACTTGTAACTTCGCGAATTTGCAATATTTTCACTCCAGATTTTTAACATTGGCATTTTTCCACACCTCCTTATAACCAGTTCAGCTGTCATTTTTCACATCCTGGCCGAAATGTGTTTTCGCACTTCCGGCGCAGAATAGCGCGGTCACTGTGGGAAAGCAGTGTTCGGGACACATTAAGAAAATCACAGTGACACTGTTCATGAGCAGAGGTCCTAAAATGCCAATGTTGAAAATTTTGTGATGAAAGTCCTTAAAATGACTGTGTTATGAGCGTGCATTGCGCAGTTTCCACACAACCTTGTAACTTCTCAAATTAGTAATATTTTCACGCCAGATTTTCAACTCTGGCATTTTTTCACACCTCCTTATGAACAGTACAGCTGTAATTTTTCACATCCTGGCCGAAATGTGTTTTCACGCTTACGGCGCAGAATAGAGCAGTCGCTTTGGGATATCAGTGTTTGGGACAGATTAAAATCAAGTGAGAGAGGGGGAGTGACTGAGCTCAATGGAGCTCTGTTGGGACTGCTGTGGATTTCTTTGTTGGCAGAAAAAGGCATCAATGTAGGCGGGGGCCCAGTACAAAAGTGCAGCCTGCAGCGGCAGGAGTAACAGAACGGGAGAGTGAGAGAGGGGGAGTGAGCAAGCTCAATGGAGCTCTATTGGGACTGCTGCAAATTTCTTTGTGGGCAGAAAAAGGCACCAACGCAGGCAGGAGCCCAGTACAAAAGGACAGCCTGCAGCACCGGGAGAAACAGAATGAGCAAGTGAGAGAGGGGGAGTGAGTGACCTTAACAGAGCTCTGTCAGGACAGCTGTGAACTTCTTTGTAGGCAGAAAAGGCACCACATAGGCAGGAGCCACGGCAAAAGGGCAGGCCTGCAGCGCTGGGAGAAACAGAACGGCGAGTGAGAGAGGGGAGGAGTGAGCTCAGCGGAGCTGTGTCGGGACTGCTGCATTTCTTTGTGGGCAGAAAAAGGTGCCAATGCAGGCAGGAGCCCAGTAGAAAAGGGCAGCCTGAAGCCCCGGGAGAAACAGAATGAGCAAGTGAGAGAGGGGGAGTGAGCGAGCTTAACGGAGCTCTGTCGGGACTGCTGCAGATTTCTTTGTGGGCAGAAAAAGGCACCAATGCAAGCAGGAGCCCACTACAAAATGACAGCCTGCAGCGTCAGGAGAAATAGAACAAGCGAGTGAGAGAGGGGAGTGAGCGAGCTCAATGGAGCTCTGCCGGGACTTTAGAGTTGCCCACTCTCCCGCGCAGGGTCCTCTGTGGTCCTATATTATAGCAGGGTCTCTGGAGTGGAGGCAAAGTAATGATTGGATACTTTTAGGATTGCTGTAACAATACAGATTTAGTTGTTCTGTTTATTTCTCTAACTGAGCTAAGTACTGAGGTATACTGTTATGATTGCTGTAATAATAACGTATTTATTTGTTCTGTTTATTCCTCTAACTGAGCTGAGTAATACTTGGAGTGCAATAGGATTTCTAACTGGGCTAAGTGAAACTTTATGAGAGCCGAGAACAAAAAGTATGGTAGCTGAGGGGTGCAAAACAGACAAGGAGGCTTTAGGATTGCTACAGTAATACAGTATCTAATGGATGAGATTTGAGACTGAATTAACCGATCGGCAAGGGGTCAGTAGGGGGACTAGTGTGTGTGGTGGGGGGAACAGAAATTTGAGTAAATAGGGGCCTAACAGTTGTAGTAGGGTACAGAACCTGGGAGTAAGAGCCCGTAACATAAGATTGGGGCCAAAATGGGGCAGGTGCCACATGTCAATAAGGCGGGCATCTTTGGAAGGGTGGTGGTGTGTACAGGGTGTTGGTCCGCCATGACTGGACTGGGCTTGGAGGATGGGGGGGTGTATGGTCTGCAGATGGCTGGCTAGTTTGAGGGAGGAACTGTGGAGGTTAGGGAGGAGTCTAAGTCGCAGGACAGATGAGTATAGTAGGCATCCTGGGGGGGGGATGGGGATGGCAAAGGGGGACGGAGGAAGAACAACTAGGGAGTGAAACCGATCCCAGTATCAGAGGCACTAACAGAAAAGACAGAAGAAGGGAGGGGGGTGCCCGAGGCAAGGGGGTGCCTCTTGATGGTGGAGGAAGAGACCACGAGGAGTACCAGGGGAGAGAGCAGATGGCTGCGGGTAGGGAGGGACCAGGGGTGGCACGGAGTGGAACAAGTAGGAGAGGGGATCCGATAGGGGGAAGAGATGTAGGAGGGTTATCGACTAGGAATAGATTCAAACCTCTGCTGTGGGAGAGAGAGGCAGAGCAGGAACATACTGAAGGGGTGAGGACAAGCGAGGCATGAGAGGGATGGCAACAGGTAGGGGAAGAGATAGCAAGGATGAATGGGTAGAAAGGGGCTAGTAAGGAAGGAGGGAGTGGTGACTGGAGGAGAGAAGGCTACGGGAAGGGGGAAGGGCATCATCATTATTGGGGTAGAAGGGAATGGGGGCTCTAAATCAACAACGCCGGGGATAGGAGGGGGTTAGAAATCAACAGGGGAGGAGGGGAGGTCGACATGGGAAGCCCAGTAGGAGGTAGTCAGGCTGGGAAGATTTTCAAGGGGGATGGGAGAAATAAGGCAGAGAAAAGGGGTGAGGCAGAAGTAGGGGGTGCAGATACAGAAGTCACATAGGGTGCAGCTGGCAGGGGTAAGTGGCAGGGAAGAATGAATACTGGGGGTGGTGGAAGAGGCATTAGAAGAGAAAGGGGGTAAGGGACAGGGGAGTACTCATCCTGGGGGATTCTATACTGAAATGGGTGAGATGGGGCAAAAAAAGGGAAAAGCACAGCTCTATTTGGGTTGAAGCTGTCCCCAGATTGACTGCAGGATGGGCAGGGCAGGCACTGCTCAAGTGTGCAGCGAGCGGGAGGCAGAAACCTCATTTACTGTTGCATGTGGGTACAAACCCCTTGGTAGGGGACACTGTGGAAGTGGTGAGGGGGAGGTTCAAGTAGTTAGGCAGGCAGTGTGAGGGGGTGGGGGACTCTGTGACATTCTTGGAGGTACTGCTGGTACAATGTGCAAGCCATGGGGAGGAAGGGTAGGCTTCAGGAATTCAACGAGTGGCTGAGGGATTGGTGCTACACCAAATATTATGGGTTAGTGACTAACTGGGGTAGGGCCTTGGGGGAATAGTGACTTGTACGTGGGGGACAGGGTTCACTGAAGCAGGAAGGGAAGGGGAGTATTAAAGGCAGCATTACTGCCGGCCCACTGGCACTGAGAGTTGAGGCACCGGATGCCACACCTCACACCTCACTGGTGACCTGGGTTCGGACGCGAGCCCGGGCTGCCAGGGGTCAGCAGGGGAGGGATAGGATTGAGCTTCTGGTGGACTGCTCCCCTATCCCGGGGTGGACTGCTCTCTTATCACAGGGCGGGATCCAGGGACCCGCCGCTCTGTAGCAGCCCCTGGTGATGACCAGGGGCACTACTAGAGTGGTGTAGGTGGATGTTGGTACACTGTGCCTAAGCGTCACTGCACGCCCGCACTCTGCAAAGTGGAGAAAAGTGGAAAATGGGCTGCGGTTGGGCAGCATGAGCTTCTGACTCTCGCTGCCCACCCCGAATGGCGCCTCCTCAACTGGATCCTGCTCCAGTGGGTCGAGCTGGGAAGCTCCTCACCACCCCACCACAGGGGGTAATCCATGGAGGTGAGCAGGTTGGCCTGATGTCAGGGACAGGGCTAGGGGGGTCGGTCAGGATGACCAAGCCAACTATAGCCCGGGGAGAAAATGTGTACAAAAAAAAAAAAGGGCAGGATTAAAGGGGTATATCTCTACTAAGGTGGATTTAAACTAGTGGAGGGTGGCCAAAAGACTGAGGTTGGTAGAAAGGTCCAGACAGGGGAGCCTAATGAGCTCACCGCCCTAGATATACGTAAAGGTGGAGGCATAGTAACCCTAAAAGGGGGTGGAAAGAGTTGTCTGAGTGTAATACAGAAGGCACCACCACCTGGTAAGAATAAGGAGGCGAGAGGGTGCAGACTACCAGGAGAAGGGACACAGGCCAAGGAGGAGAAGAGCGAGGAGAAGGAGGGGCACGGGTGGAAGGTGGTCTGACTAAATGGATTGAGAACTGGTTACAGGGGAGGGTGCAGAGGGTGGTGGTGGTGGTGGGGTAGCTCTCGGCACCCAGGGCAGTGACAAGTAGGATGCCGCAGGGCTCAGTGCTTTTTGCCGATGCTATTTGGGCTCTTTATCTCCGATATAGCTCACAGAGTGGGGAGCAGGGTTAGCCTGTTTGCACATTATACCAAATCATAAGCAAATAGTTATAGTAGCAGAGCCCCCCCCCGCACACACACACACACACACACACACACTCACACATACACATTCCCCGAAAAGCTGCTTAAAAGCCTGCAATTCATTCAAATAAATTCCATTTTCTTACTCACTTGGGGTTCAATGCCAAGTGTAAAATCATGTACCTAGGGCATAGGAACCCCGATGCTGAGTATAGGATGGGGAGGTACTGATACTCACTAGGCATGAAAGGGTCCTTGAGGTTATTATATCAGAGGACCTCAAGGTGGCAGTACAGTGTGGCAAGGCTATGGGCATGGCAAATTGTATTCTGGGGTGCATAAGGAGTAGCATCTCCAGTAGCAGGAGGAGGGATGTTGTACTGCCATTGTATCACTCCCTGCTATACTTCTAGCTGGAGTACTGTGTCCAGTTTTAGAGTCCACACTTCAGAAAGGACATAAGATGGAGGTTTTCCAGAGGAAGGCAACTAAAATAGTTCAGAATTTTCACAGGAATCCCTACAAGGAAAGGCTGAAGAATCTCAACATGTACACTCTGGAAGAGAGGAGAGCGAGAGGTGACATGATCAAGACCTACAAAGTACCTCACAGGAGTAAAGAGGGTACAGTTGGGGAGTTTTCTTCAAATGAAGATGAGCACCCAAACCAAGGGACATACAATGAAGCTGGGGGGGCATTCAGGATAGATGTGAAGAAATATTTCTTTACTGAAAGGGTGGTAGATGCCTTGAACAGACTGCCAGGAGAAGTGGTGGAAGCTAAAATGGTAGGGGGCATGAAGCACGCATGGGATAAACATAGGGGTATATTAGAAAAAGGGGAAGGGGGGTCAACAGAGATCAGTAGGGCTATGGAAGTGGAATAGGTGCCAGTTCATTGCAGGAAAAATCCATTAAGCAAGCTTATTTACAAGGCGTTCCTGACAGATGCAGGCAGAATAAGACATGCAGTAACATATACAGGCTGCGAGAGAACACTTGCGCAGACTGGGTGGGTTGAGCGGTCCTTTTCTGCCGACAGATTCTATGTTTCTATGCCATCATGTGTTCATTCAGGTGCAGTGTTGATTTAAAGTTGGGCCTACCATATATCCAGATGTAAGGTACAGTAAATTACTGAATTAGATGTAGCCCACTTACAGTACAATAAACAGAAGCCCAGTGCTTTGAGAAGCCTTTACCCTTCATAAGGCTGCTTAAAGAGCTGGGGTTCTATTTATTGTGTCCATACCACTATGCTGATCTTAAAATTGACGCTGCATCTGAATGAATACTTGATTCAAACAACATGAAGTCTTGCTACATTCTGATATATGCAGTGAGTCCCAACCTTCGAACTGCTCTGGAGGTGAAAGAGTTAACTTTCCATGCCAGGCATGGAACGCTGAGCTCGAGCTCGGTTGAGACTCTGTCTGTTGTTCTTCAAACTCAAACCATCAGATTCTTTACTCCGCCTCACTGAACAGTCGCTCCGGAGATTTCTCCTTCTGCTCGGTTCATTTTGTCGGTTAAAGTACCGCTTTTCTCAGTTTTTGACCAAATTTAAACCACAACCTGTCGGTTCAGTCTCTGTCTGTGGTATTTGTGAGTACTAGATAGGTTTTACATTAATTCTATTCTGTGTGGAACTTGTAAACGGTTATCGGTTCAGTTTGAACCGATCAAGTTGTTTTAAAAAATCTTAACTTGTGATTTAGAGTGTGGTTACCGGTTCTTATCGGTTCTAAAAAAAACGGATTTTATTATGGTTTTTTCCACGACCCATGACACAGTTGGGAACTGATAAGAGGGTCTTGCCTGGCGGATTGCCATAAAAGAGTAAGTTTGGTTAGGACTGGCACTATGTCTGAGAAACCCAAAAGAAAAACCGGACCCACTGGGTTTCAACACTGCAGTGTGTGTGGGGAAGTCTTTGCCAAGGCTGACCCCCACCACCTGTGTTGTTGTCTGGGGTTTGACCACCTCAATGCAGACTGCCAGATTTGTAAAAATTCCCTGCAGCTACCCTAGAAAAGAGAGCTGGTAAGCTCAGGAAAGGAGGCCAAAAGTCTGCTGAACGGATGGCCAGCCGGTTGGTTCCAACCGAACCAGAAGGTAGCCCTCTGATCAGGCGAGACTTCTTCGGCTAAAGGAAAGCCGATTCTGAGGAGTCGGTTCCGGCTGAAAGAACTAGAAAAGAGAAATCAGCTGGTGTGGAGCCAAAACTTTCCTCTCCAACCGCTGAAGAGATAGCCAAAGCGATCAAAATTGTTCAGTCGCTTTCCCTGGTTCCGACCGAACCGGCACCATCAGGCAGGCGCCGTCTGTCCGGTTCCACCGGTGCAAGATTATGAGTTAGAGGAGTTTTATGAACCGGAGGAGGAGGAAGAGGAGTATGAGGAAAGTGAATGTGAATTTGAAAGTCTGGATGTGCCCATTGACCCGGACATCTCCCCAGACAGACCTTCAGGGGTGTCTCCTCCTAGGCTTTCTGAGTCCCCCTCCCATTTCATGTTCTATAAAAAAGTGGCTGAAACCCTCCAGCTTCCTGTGGAAGAAGCTATTGATGACCAGGAGGAGCCTGACTATGTAGAAATGATGGATATCCCAGAGTCTAGGAGGCTGTCTATTCCCTTGCACAAATCTTTTGGGAAACAGACATTTAACATTTTAAAGACTCCTAACACTATACCTCCTGTGGATAAAAGAATGGACAAGAGGTATACATTGTTAGGCTCAGACATGGAGTTCCTTACACAGCAATGCAGCCATGTTGGGGTAGTGCAGGCTGCAGCCTGTGATAAGGCAAACATTCCCTTGGCTTCACACTCCCCGGACAAGGACTCCAGGAGGATTGATGCCATGGCAAAGAAACAGTACATGGCAGCATCCTTGGGACTCAGAGAGGCCAATTATATGGCCTATACTGCTAGGTATCAGAAATCTAGATGGGACACTGTTATGGCCCTAGCAAAACAGGTCCCTGGCCAGCTTGCCAAGGAGCTGGAGCAGGTGGCTACTGATGGTATTGAGGCATCCAAGGTGCAGTTCCATGCTGCAGTAGACTCCAATGATGTGTCTTCTAGAGTCATGGCTACATCTGTGGCACTTTGAAGAATGGCTTGGCTCAGATGTACTAGCCTATCACAGGATACCCAGACTAAGGCCATGGATTTTCCTGTTGTGGGTAACTCTCTGTTTGGGGAGCAAACAGAGAATTACATGAAGAAAATGGATGAATATAGGACCACCTATAGGAGTGCACAGGTCAAAGAAAGGCAGGCCACTCCTCAAAGGCAGCTTTCCAGGGGCAGGGGCAGGCCTTTTCATAGGCCTTTTTACCAAGCCCAGGCCTCCTCTTCTGCTTATGCCCAGAGGGGGTTCTTTAGAGGGAGAGGCAGATGGGGTACAAGCAGGCCTGCTTCCACCCCTCAGCCAAAAGCCCCTGCCAAGCAGGCACCCTGATGGGGTTGCCAGGGCCGATTCTCAGCTACCTGTAGGGGCAGGCTGGCTTACTTTGTCCAGGACTGGGAGTCTCTAACATCAGACAAGTGAGTCCTGGAAGTAGTAAGCCAGGGACTGGTTCTCAGCTTCAAAAGTTTCAAAGCTGAGAGCGGATCCTTCCACCTGCAAATCCCTCAGAGGCACTTGCCCTAGAGGCAGAGGTCTCTTCCCTCCTGGCTCTCAGAGCTGTGGAAAGGGTTCCACCCCTACACCAGGGCAAAGGGTTGTACTCCAGGTACTTCCTTACCCCAAAAAAGACAGGAGAATGGCAACCCATCCTGGATCTCAGATACTTAAACAAGCACCTTTTAAAACCAAAATTCAAAATGGTGACTCTGGGAATTATTCTACCCTCTCTAAGGCCAGGGGACTGGCTAGCATCCCTGGACCTCAAGGATGCCCACTTACATATTCTCATTAGAAGCTCCCATCAAAAGTACCTCAGGTTCGAGCTGCCCTCAGGCCATTACCAGTTCAGAGCAATGCCCTTTGGCCTCACCTCTGCTCCAAGGGTATTCACAAAATGCCTGGCAATAGCAGTTGCTTCTCTAAGAAGGCAAGGAATTGCCATCTTCCCTTACCTGGACGACCGGCTCATAGTAGGCCAGTCCCCAGACCAAGTCAAGTTACACCTACAGATAACTCAGCAACTCCTCACCTCTCGAGGTTTCCTTCTGAATCTTTCAAAATCAGTCCTAGAGCCGGTCCAGCTTCTCACCTTCATAGGCGCAGAGCTGAACACAGAAAAAGCCAGAGCCTTTCTTCCCTTGGACAGGGCAAGGACCCTGGTCTCTCTGGCCTCCTCATTCACCCTGCAGGTGTCTCGACCAGCAAGGCATTTTCTACAGCTCCTGGGGCACATGGCTGCTTCTACAGCAGTAGTGCAGGAAGCAAGGTTTCAGATGAGGGACATTCAGTTTCATTTGAGAGCCTTTTGGTCTCAAAGGAAGGACCCTCTAACCAAATTGATCCCAGTGACTCGAACCCTGATCCAGGCCCTACAGTGGTGGCAGGATCAGAGCAATCTGAGACAAGGTGTTACTTTTGTCACTCAGTCTCACTCCTTAATCCTTACTACAGATGCATCCCTCTTGGGGTGGGGAGCTCACATGGGCGACCTCACCACCCAGGAGTTGTGGTCCCCTCAGGAATCTCTGCTCCACATCAATCTGTTGGAACTCAGAGCAGCTTTTCTAGCACTTCAAGTTTTTTCCAAATCTGTTCAGAACAAAGTTGTACAGGTCAGAACAGACAATACCACCACAATGTGGTACATCAACAAGCAAGGGGGCACTCAGTCTACGGCCTTGTGCACCGAAGCAATGAAGTTGTGGTCTCTGACTTACTCCCTGAACACCTCCCTTACAGCAGTTCACCTCCCAGGCAAGGACAATGTCCTGGCAGATGCTCTCAGCAGGATTTCCCAGGGCCATCACGAATGGTCACTGGACCCCCTGGTCTTAGAAGTGATATTTTCCAGATGGGGCACCCCGCAGATAGATCTTTTTGCAGCCCCAGACAATCACCAACTTCCCCTTTTTTGTTGCAGGCCCCCAGTGTTGGGCTCAGTCCCTCTGGATGCCTTAGTTCTCAATTGGGAAGGGAAGTTTCTCTATGCTTTTCCCCCCTTCCCTCTCCTGTTCAAAGTGCTAGTCAAAATCAGATCTCAACCCTGCAAGATGATCCTGATTGCTCCAGACTGGGCCAGACAGCCCTGGTATCCACTCCTACTGTCCTTAGCAGTCCATCTTCCCCTGTGTCTTTCCAGGAATTACAACCTGTTAACCTGTGCTCAGGGGAGGGTTTGGTACCCGAACCTCAAATCTCTCAATCTCAAGGCCTGGCTCTTGAAGAGTTAGAGTTTGCTGAATTACACCTCTCCCAAGGTGTAATGGATATCCTAAAGGCTTCTAGAAAACCTTCCACCAGGGCTACTTATAATTCCAAATGGAAAAGGTTTTCCATATGGTGCTCTGGAAAGCATATTTCCCTCAGAATCTGCTGATTTGCCCACAGTCCTGGATTATATGGTCCACTTAAATACCTTGGGGCTGAGGCCAGCTACCTTGAAAGTGCATCTGGCAGCTGTGTCTGCTTTTATTTCAGCAGGTAAGCCTTCTTCTCTTTCTGCTCACCCTGTATTTTCCAAGTTTTTCTCCCTCCAACTGTTCCTCACTTATGGTGAGGTTAGCAAAGGGAAACCTGCCACTAAAAGATCCATTGCCAGGTGGATTGTCTCTTGTATCCAATTTTGCTATGAAAAACTGGGTAAGGTTCCTCCCCTCAGGTCTGAGGGCTCATTCTACCAGAGGTACAGCTGCTTCTCTGGCTGCTGCCAGGGACATCCCTATTCTAGAGATATGTCAAGCAGCTACCTGGAAAACAGTTCACACTTTTACCAAGCATTACTCCCTGGACATCCAGGCTAGGAGTGATGCTCGGTTTGGCACAGCTGTGCTTCAGAGCCTATTTCTTAAGTAGGTTCTGTCCCTCCTCCATGGAGATACTGCTTTGTAGTCTGCATATGTCAGAATATAGCAAGACTTCATGCTGTTTGAAGAAAAAATTACTCACCTTAGTAATGTTGTTTCTTCTAATGGAGTCTTGCTATATTCTGACCTCCCCACTGCCTGCCCCTCTCAGAACCTCTGTTTTTGGGATGTGAGTGGGCAGTGCAGTGTTGGCACTTAGTAGGTGCCAACACTGTTGTTTTTCACCCCTCCTTTCTTGGGGTGACTTGGTGTTGTGTTTTTCATTTTTTGGGTCTCCTGACTTGAGTCTTTGTTTTGGGACCAAAAAATGTGTTCTTATATTTAGTAGCCAGTTGGCTAGTGTAGGTTTACAGCTTCCACACAGGACCTTAGTGAGTTTAGCTCGTAAAGATCTGACGGTTTGAGTTTAAAGAATAACAGACAGAGTCTCAACCGAGCTCGAGCTCAGCATTCCATGCCTGGCATGGAAAGTTAACTCTTTCACCTCTGGAGCAGTTCGAAGGTTGGGACTCACTGCATATGTCAGAATATAGCAAGACTCCATTAGAAGAAACAAAATTACTAAGGTGAGTAATTTTTACTTCTTGCTCACCCCATTTCTTCCCCACTTTGAAACCTGCTTATTCTGAATTAGCCTGTGTTGGAAGATGACCAATAAGTGGCACTGAAAGACATCAGACTTCACAGACTGTGAAGGCAGCTGCTCACCCACCATCTTGGCAAGAAGAAGGCTGCAGCTGAGGCTACTGATGACTGTTGGGGTGTAGGGATGGGAGACCAAAGGGGACAGATATAAGGAGATAAAATCATGATAAAAATTGTGACACCATCACCAGCTTTCCAAAACACTTACCAGTAAAAGAACACGCTATCAAGTTTTCCAAATGGCAACACAATTTGGTGAGCCCTCTGTCTGCCATCTGACACCAGGCATCAATCAGGATAACACTGCCTAAAGAAGACAGTGTGGTCATGTGGTTACTGAAATACTGGAAATTACAGATATATAAGAACAAACGAATATCACACAGAAGCTCGCACGTGTGTCTATTGCAGCTGTCTCCTGCTTCTCAGTAGTTATACTTATACCCTTGAGGTACTTGAATGTTTTTATCATATCCCTTCTTTCCCTCCTCTCTTCCAGTGAGCACATATTGAGGTCCCTTAATTTCTCCTCATAAGTCTTGCATTGCAAGCTCTGTACCATCTCATTTGCCCTTCTCTGGACCATCTCCAGCCTGTTAATATCCTTACAAAGGTGCGACCTCCAGAACTGCACACAGTACTCCATGTGAAGCCTGACCATGGTGTTATATAATGGCACCACTACTTCCCTCCTTATGCTGGTGATACCCCTGCCTATGCACCCCAGTATGTCACTGGCCCTCCCTGCTGCCTTACCACTTTGACATTTTCAGGTCATCTGAAATAAGATCCCCCAGGTCCCTTTCCTTCTTTGTGACTGTCAGCAACCCAGGTGCATAATGTTGCACTTTTATGAATTAAACTTCAGTTGCCAGTCCTCAGACCATTTTTCAAGCTTCCCCAAGTCCCTCTTCATTTTCTCCATCCCCTCTGGGGTATCCATTGTGTTACAGATCTTGGTGTCATCTGCAAACAGGCAGACCTTTCCCTTCAGCCCTTCTGCAATGTCACTAATGAAGACATTGAACAGGACTGACTCCAGAACCAATCCCTGCGGCACCCCACTAGTGACCCCCTCTCCCCTTACTGCACCCCATTTACCACCTCTCTCTGCTTCCTGTCAGTTAGCCAGTTTCTAACCCACTTTACCACCCTTTCCCTCATGCCCAGCCTACTCAGCTAGTTTATCAGCCTCCTATGTGGGACGGTGTCAAAGGCTTCGCTTAAATCAAGGTTAGCGTTGTCCAGTTTCCCACTCTGATTTACGTCCTTTGTCACCCACTCGAAGAGATCAACCAAATTTGTCTGACATGAGCTCCCCACTGTGCATCCATGTTGCCTATGGTCCTGGGCTCCGATGGCTTCTAGATGCCCCACTATCCTTTCTTTAAGCAATGTCTCCATGATCTTCCGCCACTACTGAGGTGAGGCTGACCTGCCTATAGTTCCCCCACCTCCTCCCTACTGCTGGATTTGTATAGAGGGACCATATATGCCCTCCTCCAATTCTCTGGTACCATCCCTGTGTTGAATGACTCAGTGAACATGGCTGCCAGAGGTACTGTTATCTCCCTTCACAGTTCTTTTAATATCATTGGGTGTATGCCATCTGGTCCCATCAGTTTGTCCACCTTCAATTTAGTCACCTCCTGCAGGATTCTTCTGCCTGTGAATGGACTGTTGTCCACCTCTTCATGCCTTTGCAACTGCTGTACTGCTGTGGCCCTTTCCCCTCCTCCTCCTCTTCTGTGAATGCTGAACAGAAAGACATAGTGGATGTCTTGGGGTGGGGGGGCATGACAGTTCTTAGGCATGGTACTTTCGCTTCCAAATACCTAAACAGCACATATAAGCAAGCAACATTCGGCGTTGACAAATGCTTGTTTAAATAAAGCTTCCTCCTGCTCCTCCATCTGCTGGCATACTCCACGGACTGTTGACCCACACCTCAGTGGGCATTGCTGCAGGTGGTGTAGAGCAACCAGGCAAGGACAAAAATGCCTGAAGCACATCCACTTCTCACAACTGCCGCAGCCACAAAGGATTGCCTCTGCAGTGCTGCAGGACCAGTCTGCACTGACTGCTGGAAGTAGATCAGCAACTCTGGACCACTCAAAATGGTGTAGAGAGACAAGTGTAAACAAGTCTGTGTGACTAGATGCAAGACACTTGACCCTCCTGTGCTTCTATCCTCTGAACTGTAGGACCGGTGAAAGAAGGGCTCCACTGAAAAAGAGATGGTGCTTCTGCTTTGGCCATCTTGGGTAAATAAAGTATAAAAAGCAAATCTGTAAGATCAAATGCCTTGCCTCATCTACACAAACTGCTGATGCAAGTTATACCCTTTTAACTATAGAGTGGGACTGTTTTGAGATTTATGTGCTCCCTAAATTGAAAGATATGTATTTTAGAATTATTTTTATTTGTCTGTTTACTTCCTTAATTTGTTTAACCAAGATAGCTAAAGTTAGGGTTTTTTTAGTATTTTTTTCTCCCCCAGTTTTTCCGCAGCCTCACCAGGGCCACCTTCCATCATTGTAGTCTTTACATCTTGTGCATAAGGAGTACCTAGGCAGCCACACCCACTTTCTCTACCCAGGTCTCTGCTATCTATAACTGGTAGTGCTGTCCATAGCATTGCCTCCAAAGGTCAGTCCCAAAGCCTCTGATGGCTGTTTCTACTCTGTCCCAGTTGGGAATGGGGGCAGAAACTTCTGAAATGAGTAGAGGGGGGGCCTTTACCGGACCTTTGTGGAGTAGGAGGGATTTCATACTACTGAGCCAGTTGGCTGTATTTGTTCTCAGCCTCCTCTGTGTAGGCAGTCCTGTTGGGTGGACCATAGGGCATCTGGATTTGCCCATCCACCCTCCCGTGACCTTGTGTCACTGACTCATGGCTAGACTGTGACATCTATGCATCAGGTGTAAGACAGCTGGGGTTATGGCAGTGTCAAGGAGATGCATAATGAAGCCTAGTGTTCCTGGTCACAACTCATATGCTACCTCTGAGACACCAGGGAGTAGTCATGTACCAGCAGGAGTCCCCCACCCACTTCTTCCCAGTGTCAGAAAGTGACAGAAGCAGAAAATGCTGACCCTGCCACTGCTGCCCACTGTGCACCATCCTGGGCTTAGAGGAGCATAATGAAGACTAATGTTCCTGTCTGTATGACTCCACCTTCCTGAGCCACTAGAGGATGGTAACACACTGGCAAAAAGGTCCCCTTTCTCCCTGAAACAGGAAGTGTCTAAAGCATATGCTCGCGCTGCTGCCTGATGTACACCAACCTGGACTCAACAGCATGAACCAGAGTTGATTGGTAAGCAAGCAGACTTACCACTGGGCAGCTGGGAGGCTGACAGTATCTCTTTTCAAGTAGTGTTACGCTTCCGCATAATTTTACAGATGATTGTCTGAAGCACTGGCCGACCGACGATTATGCGATTAGCTCAAGGTCACACAGTGAGTAAATTCCTAATACTAACTGGAGCACTGGAAAGATCAATGTGACAAACCCTAGATTACAAAGTGAGCATTTAACTGTAGCAAGGTTTGAACTCATGATCTTATGGTTCCCAAGCCAGTAGTGCTCTAACCACTAGATCATACTGCCTCTTTAGACTATAGACAGTGGTTCTAACATTGGTGCCAAATGCTGACTGCTGCACAATTTTGTGTGATTATCATTCAAATATTGTGCAACTTCATGCAATTTTCATGTTTTGTCACACCATCTGTATGATTTTCCATTGCTTGCACAAATGTGTCAAGTCCTCCAACATTAGGGATGACTGAATTCACACAAGGACACAGACAGCATCATTCCCTTGATCCGACTTTGGAAGTGAGCTTGGGATGCAGTGGCATCAGGAGGCAGGCCTGATCACAGCAGCCGCACAGGGTACTGTTATTGGGGAAGGCACAGCAGCAGCTCCTATGGTGGGCCTGGGGTGATTCCTTCTCCACAGGACATCGCTGCATGCAGATGAGGCCCTAAAAAGCACACCAAGGGGAGGATGGAGGGAGGGAATAAAACTAGAGGGAAAAAACACATGTACTGTCTTTGGCCACTATGCACCAAAGCACAGGTTTTACATGCAAAACACACGTTAACCGCCCGCAGAGCTATGCACCTGTGGACAGGCATGTACCGGCTGGTATTCCACATACTCACTGCCTGTCTGCAGCCCTGCTTCCCCCCCTCTGATGTGCAGCTGCATGGGGGCAGATGGGTATGGAGTGCAGGACACAGGTGGGCATCCAGTCGGATGCCCGTCTTGTGTTCCTGGGTGGATCCCCTGCTGCACGTGGGCAGAAGATCCTTGGAAGGTATGACGAGGAGTTTACAACATTTTATTGGACAATCCCTAAGGTAAATCCATTCATGAATGTTGGACATATAATCATGCCCCAGAAGTAAATATAATGGGAAGGCTGGATGCCTGTAAATAGGGGAATTATTCTCGGTCATTACAATAAGGTAAACAACATTATAAGGGAGCAGCAAACACAGTTGGATAATACATAAATGAATTGCACGATACATCAAGGAACCTGGGCTCCACAATAGATTTTATTAATGCAGTGCACAGTACAATAGTAAGACAAATGCAGAATGCAGTAAGGTAGCACACAAAGATGTTTGGCCGATAACCCAGGTACAGTTTAGGCTCATGCCTTTCAAACCCAAGGGGAGGCTATCAACAGACTCTGTATTGTGACAACTACAGGCAAGTGCCCGACAGGCTACCCCCAGCCCTCTCTGTTGGCCCGGTGGACTGGGGCATCTGTGTGGAGGGAGTTCCCGGTTTGCCAGGTGTCCCGGGGGGAGGTGCATAACAATGGTTACAGCAGGGTTTCTTCTTCTGTAACTTGCACCCCCCTTGCCTGGCACACCACACCAACTCTGCACCTTAGTGAATGGGGCAGAGTGCAGGCACACCCCCTGACTTGCCCCAGACTGCCCGTGGCACATAGCAATGCCGTCAACTTGGGGATGCTGTGTGCAAGGGGCTTGCATATCTGTTGCGAATGCTGCTGAAGATATGCTGGACCCCCGCTGCATGGCATTGACACTTAGGGTTGCCAACGCACATCGGGTATGTGGCACATAGACAACCCACACTTTTGTGCATAGGCCCCTATATGATGGACTGTGTTCCTGGTCTTCCCTGGGTTCTAGTGCCTGCCTGTCACTGATGCTATCCCACACAGTGGGCTGCCTCAGAGTGGAGGAGGATGTCCCTCTCTCCCATAGCTTCTACCAAATAGGAAAAGCTGTGGGTCATGTTGAAGAGGCATTAGTCTAGGAGGAGACTGGGGTCTACAGGCCAGAACAGGGCATATCCCTGAAGAACAAATATGGCTGGGGAGAAAATGCTCTATAGAAGAAACAATAATGGGGGGGGGGAGTTGGGCTAAGGTCAGGTTGGACTTTAAGAGGTGCTGTCATCTACTTGCATGACGCCGTAAGCCAGCAATTTGAAAGTTTATCCTTCTTCTGTCTCTGAAGCACCAGAAAAAGGGGAGGTGGGTGGGAAAAGACTGAAATGGGGTAGGATAATAGCCAGGGGTTTAGTCTGGCCACCAAATGAGGGGACAGGCTTTTCCTTTTTTTCTCCTCCACCCCCAAAGCTGAATACTGAAGACCTGAATATTTGGACCCCCAAATATAATATTCAGCCAACATATTTAGGAAAAGGAATTTCCATCCCTAATAACACTAATGTAGAAGAGAATGCTTACAGCAGGACTAATGGAGCTTTTCACCCCAGTGACATCATACTGGTAGCCATTATAGGCTTCTTAGAGTAGACCTGTAGAACAGTAAAGTTTTTATTTTTATTTTTTTTACATTTTGTAATGCTGCAAAACTGCATTTATCTTTATTTAATAAAGGACATTTCCATATTAATATAAACAGCAGCCTTTATTTAAAGGGTTTTGAAATAATTTGTATTAAAGAAAAAAATTGGTTTAGTGTCATTTAAGTGGTAAACGGATTTTTTTATTCATATTTTCTGTGGGTGTACTACCTTCCAACTGAATATACCAACCTTCATGGCGCTTACAGGGCAGAGGGAGATTTACTTAGTTGTTTCCCTGTTCTCTTTGTGTTCCCCTTGTCACCAGAGGGCCACCGACAGCGTGTGGGACTGAGGTCCCTGACACGAGTGTGCAGCTGCAAGCTGCATTGTTACACAGTGCAGAGTCAGTCCTTCGCTGTGTCCCAAACTGCTCAGCCACCTGTATGTCTGCAGGTGGCAGTAGTGGTTACAAACATACAAATCCACCAGCAGAAACAGGCCTCATGGTCTATCACCTCTGCTCGAGTGTGCAGCTAGCACCCCTAGATTGCAGCTGCCCCACCCCCCACCACCAAGAAGTTCCCAGCACTTGTTACCCAGCCGCACCCCTGTGCCCTGTCCCATGCCCTTTTAAAACTACCCATCGTCTTACATGAAATCACCCCTCTGGTAGGGCATTCCATTTTGACACCACCCTTTCTGCGAAGTAATGTCTCCTTATCTCTCTCTCCTAAATCTGCCACCTCTAGTCTCAGCCCATGTCCTCTCATGTCCCTTTCCTTCCTCAGCTTAAATATTCCATCAGCGCTAGGTCTGTTGATCCCCTTCAAGTACTTGAATGTTTCGGTCATATCCCCCATCCTCTCCTCCAGGCTGAACAAACTCAGGTCCCTTAGTCTGTCCTCGTAGGTTTTTCCTTCCACCCCTCGTATCATTTTTGTCACACTATGTTGCACCCCCTCTAGCGGTCTAATATCCCTCTTCAGATATGGACGCTAGTACTGCATGCAGTATTCTAACTGTGGCCTGACCAAAGACCTGTAGAGGGGCATGATCGCTTCCCTATGCCTGGACGAGAATCCCATTGCAATACACCCCAGCATCCTGTTAGCCTTCACTGCAGCTTTCCTGCACTGAGCGGAGTTGTTCACTCTCTCCATTACCATCACCCCTAAGTCCTTCTCTTCCTCATTGACCCCCAGCCTCACCCCCCAACCAGTATTCCCTCCTTGGGTGCTTGGCCCTGAAGTGCATAACCCTGCACTTCTTCACATTGAAGCCCAATTGCCACTTCACTGACCACTCTTCCAACCTGGTTAGGTCCCTCAGTAGTTGTTTCTACCCATCAACTTCATCCACTACACCCCCATTTTAGTATCATCTGCGAACAGGCTGATCCTGCTCTCAACTCCATGTGAGATATCTGATATGAAAAGCTCAAACAACACTAGACCCAGCACTGAGCCTTTCGGCACTCCACTCATCACTGGCCTAGGTGTTGAGAGTCCCCCCACCACCACCCATTGCTGCCTCCCCTTCAGCCAGTTCAGGATCCAGTTAACCAGCTTTTCCCCAACCCCCATGGATTCCAGCTTCTCCCCTAGGCTCCCGTGAGGCACTGAATCGAAGGCCTTGCTGAAGTCCAAATAAAGGACGTCCACTGTGTGGGCCCTATCCAGCTCCCTTGTTACCCAATCATAATACTTTATTAGATTGGTCTGACAGGATTTCCCCAGGACGAACCCATGCTGCTTCCCATCCTGGAGGTCATTCACCTCAAGAAATGAAACCAATTTCTCCTTCAGTATCGTCTCCATAAGTTTACCCATGATGAAAGTGAGACTGACAGGTCTGTAGTTGCCTGGCTTGTCCCATGGTCCGCTCTTGTGTATAGGCACCACATGGGCCACCCTCCAGTCCTGTGGCATGCATCCCTTGTTCAGGGAGGTGCTGAACAGGTCCGCCATCAGTCTGGCCAACACCTCCGCCATCTCCCTCAGCACCCTGGGGTGAATGCCATCTGGACCTGGTGCCTTGTCCACCCTTAGTGTCTTCAG
Source organism: Neoceratodus forsteri (assembly GCA_016271365.2). Lineage (NCBI taxonomy): Eukaryota > Metazoa > Chordata > Ceratodontiformes > Ceratodontidae > Neoceratodus > Neoceratodus forsteri. Next base: position 541,488,607 of record CM028134.1, on the reverse strand, counting down.
ACCCTCTAGTACTCTGCTTTCTTCAATCCTTTTGTCAGTCATTCCTCCTCCCCGACCCCACCTTCCCAATCCATAGAGGTAATATGCCACCCTTCTCCTGTGAGAACACCGAGCAGAAGTATTCATTCAATGCTTCTGCTTGTTCCGCTCCCTTTTCCACCCCCCCATCACTCTTGATTCACACTATTTGGTCCCTGCACTTCCTTTTCTCTCTCATGTATTTAAAAATGTCCTTCTCCACCTTCCTTAATGCTCTGAGCCAGTCTCAGCTGCCTGGAGGCCTTGGCTTCCCTCACAAGCTTGGTTACCTCTTTGAACCACCTCACATACTCCTTCCTGTCCTCCCTCCTCCCTGTCCTCTTGAATCTCCTATATGCAGCTCTCTTTGCCCTCACCCTCTCCAGCACTTAATTGTTTATCCAACATGGCTTCTTGCTCTACTCTTCTTGCTTAAAGTCCTGGTGCAAGCCTCTGTAGCCTCGGTTAGAGGCAGCATGCGGCTATCCCCCTAGAGGAGGCTTTCCTCTGTGAAGCTCAATGCTCCTTTCCCTGGCTGGTCTCAATGACCTAGGCTTATTCCTGAATCCAGGTCACAGTGTTGTGAGCAGTAGCCCTACCACTGTGCCAACGGACTGGCTATGGTAAAGGAATTTAATAAATAACCAGATTATGACTCACCATAGTGTGTCAACTGTGCAGTAAAAGCTTAAAGTCAGGGACTCACCACCTCATAATAAACGGATACCAAGGCTCCGAAAAATGCAGCTCTGTTGTCTTTTATTTAAAAATGACAATCAGACATATTAAAAAGGCAAACATGCAATGCTGTCGACACTAGAAGCCAGAATCCCTCCACTACAGGCTGCTCGAAGTAAAGGAGAGATTGTGTGGGAGGGTAGCAGACTAGGGTTCTTCCCAGGTTTGTCCTCCCAGACACAAGATCGTAAAAAGAAGCTGCAGGTGGTTAAAAAGTCACTACTTGTCAAGGGAGTGAGGGCTCAACTGCTGTTCCTGGCTCGCCTAGAAATCACCCACAAGACAAAGTTACATATTTTCACTGACCCTGAGGCAGCCGCTACCTTCACTGAAAAACTGTTAGTTCAATTGGAAGAGGGGGCTCCAGACGATGATGAAGAAAGGTAACTGGAGTGAATGTTGTTGGACTGGACTGCTGTCTTTTAACCTTTCGGGGTAATGTGTGTACTTTTAAGGCCCTAGATATCCTTCAGCGAAGGATGCTCCAAGATGACTGTTGAGTGCAGGCAGGCTAGTTGCCAGTTTTGTTCATATAAAATGTTCTCTTATTAGCTAGGTGTTGCTTGCCTGCAAGTTTTCCTACAACTGCAAATGGACAAACCTAACGTTTGGTGCACTGATGTGCACCGCTCTGTTCATGAACTTTATTACCTCCTTTGTTCTACCCTTTCCCCCGCATGGTCCTCTCGTGGATATGTGTAAATGTAGGATTTTAAAATAACTTAACCAAGCTCAGGCGATCTGTGATATAGCAATTCAATCCATTTTGCAATAAACCTTCCTCCTATATTTTTTACAGTTCTGCGAGTGGGAGTGAAACTCAGCATATAGATAATGGCTGAATACCCTGTGGTGAGAGTGTTATGTCCTACGGGTTCAGTCTCCCTGTCATTATCTCCTTCATTCATTGGGGGGGGGGCAGTATCTGAATTTTACTAGCTGCCATGTGTAGTATGTTTAAAGTATAGGGACTATCCTGAGCAGGTACTGTTTATGTCTTCCGCCTCATGATTGCATATGTACTGTGAATTCTATGTACATGCTGCTATTTTGTATTATGATAATCCATAAATAAAAATCACAAAAAAGGAAAAAAGCAGACATAAGTAAGCGGTAGAGAGAAATTTTAGTCTGGCTCTCTCTCTTTAATACTTCATGGTTTCAGAGTTTGTGTTGCAAGCATAGCTTATTACATCTGAGCAGTTAAGACTTTTTCCAGTGACAATGTGGAATGACACAGACAAAAAAAATAATTCTATCAGACTCATAGTTTCTTTTTCTGTTAGTTCCAGTGTTGTCAGTGGGCCCCACCCTGAAAAATCAGTTTTTCTGTATAGGAGAATGTTCTTTTTCAGCAATATCAGACTCAGATTGGAGGTATATTATGCCTAAAGCACTATTGTAACCAAATAAAATAGCAGATAGGAAAATGTTACAAATTTTAAGTAGTGAGTTGAAACTTTTTATTTATGAGGTCTTTTTCTTTTTCTTATTATGTTTTCTATGTTATAGTATTATGCAGAATGTGTGAAATAGCACTCTGCCTGGAAGCTGACATATGTAGTTCTATGCCTCCCACTACATCATTGGCACTGTGTCCTCACTGACCGTGACATCACAAGTGACTGACCTGACAGCTACTAAGTAGCTGTTCCTGAGCAACTGCAATGTCACAGTCAGTGAGGTCATAATACTGATGATGTAATAGGGGGAACAGAGCTAGATATGTCAGCTGCCAGGCAGAACGGTGTTCCATACATCACATCTACTAAGATCAGGTAATAAATCTTCTAAATAACCAAAAGGAAAAGAAAAAGTATCTCAGATATAGAAGGTAATAGCTGACTGCCTTTAAAAACTCATATTAGTTCTAGGCAGTACATTAGCTGTTAAATGCATGATTCATTGTTATATTGCTGCCAAAATATTTGTGTTGTATCCTTTGCTATTTCTTTTAGATGTGTTTCACCTGGTTGTTGAGGAAGAATTCTTGACCATGATCATTAGATCTCATGGTAAAGTTTGGAGCCAGAGGCTGTTTGTTGGTATGCAAACCATCTCAAGGTAGGCACTGGCCTTTTCGACAGTGAAGGCCACTAGTGTTTTGGATTTTGCCATGAGCTGACATGGTGGATTCTGGAACCTGTCAGGACCTGACCCCCTGCCGACGCAGCAATGCCACAGTGCAAGGAGCTATTTGGTTTATTTGCTTTCTTCTATTTAATGTTTTATGTTTTTTTTCTCAGTAAATGGCATTTTGAGTTACCTCTTTTGTGCCCACATCAACCTTCAGATGAAGGGATATGTGCTTGCTTTCACTTGCTTATTATCTACTGATAGGGTGGTGTAGGGTGCTGTAGGCTGTTTGCTTATTGTCTGCAGGCAAATTAAATGTTAACTGGACTCTTTGCAAAATGATGATGGCAGGGAAGGTGTGCTCCTCTGAGATAAAATGGTTCTTCTACCACCTAGGATTCAGTTCCCTAGCTATGATTAGAAAGTATCTGCTGAGCTTGGTCAGTCACTGGATGTCTTCAAGCTTGGCTCCTACAACCAACCATGGTGCCATCCTCCAGCTTTGCCTCCTCATGATGTCAAATCTTCTGACACCATGAGGAGGCAAAGCTAGAGGATAGCCCCACGGAATGCCTGGGAGGATTCCCAGTTGTCAGAGCACTTAATTTGACAAATTCGTGAACTTTTTTCATTAGTCTTTGACTGATTGTGTCTACCATGTCATCTAGTTACCACTCCATTGATGAATTTCAGATGGAACATAAAACACATGTCTCTATTGCCTAGTGGCTAACCATGATGCCAGGTGGAATCCATGCTGTCGTGCTATGCATCCTTCCTAGCTGGATGATTGCAGGGAAGGTTTCTTCAAAGGCAGGCCTCAAAACAGAAACCAGGCCTCTGTTGCCATTGGTTCAGTGGCCAAGCTGATGGCCATGAAAGAAAATCCAGCAGCAACAAAGTTCTTGGTGGCCCTGGTCCTGGTCTTAGCAGGGCCAGCCATGGTTATGCCTTTCCAGAATTGCTTGTAGTTCTGGTAGATGTATCTTGCTATGCAGACTTTCAGCAAGAGCCCCCTCATCAAAAAAAGCAAAAAACACCATCACTGTAGATTGTTGGAAGATAAATGTTCCTGCTTCACTGAGTCCTTTGATTCCCCCGACAGGCTGACCTTGGCCGAGCCTCCATCAGTTAGAGGGCCTGTTGACCCTTCAGCAGTACCCCACTGGAACTACTGAAGTTGGCTATGGCTAACACTTTAGTCAACAATCAGGTCAAGACTGTGATTGAACTGATTGACTAGGAGGAGGAGGAGGTTTCATCTCTCGCAAAACCACAATGCTGCCTGGGCCCTCCCTGGCTGGGGAGGCAGGTCAGACCCCTCTATCCAACCCCAGTATAGCCTTCACTGGTGGTCACTCCACATGTCCTGACCATGGTGTCCTCCACTGGGGTCAAGTTATCACAGCAGGTGGTCTGTGCAGCGTCCCTGCTGACGGACCGTTGTCAACTTCAAAGAGGTCTATAATTGAGGTCCCAGTCTAGGTCTGGATATTGATCCCGATCTCACTTAGGTCCACACTATCACCACAGGCATTCATTCAGCTCTCCCTCCTCTTTGAATGAGTGTTGAGAACATTGACTGCGCAGGAAATATGGGGAACTCGTATGGTACCAATAGGACCTGTTGAACCAGGGCAGGGAAGGCCCATGCTGCCAGCTGCCTTGACTCCCTCTTGGGCACCTATGTCATCACAGCCCATGGGGCTGAATTCAAAAGTTCTACCTTTGGTGGTTGCTGCTTCTCAGCTGATCCATGTGAAGCCTCCACCCACCCCAAGCTGTGAGAGGGGGACCCCAACAAGGCTTCTCGACAGGGATCCGGTTTGCCTGGCATGCTGGTGGTGGTGGTCACCTTGGATAAGCGGGTGGTCTACATTCTTGATTGCAGGCTCCAACCATTGTTCAGGGGCGTCGACTCTGATTCGGAGGAGTCTGCTGTGGTCTTCTCCTCCTCCCAATGTGTAGCAGATATTGACTCATCTGATGGTAGATACACTTCAGGTGACTCAACTTCCTTTGCTGCTCTTCGGAAGCACCAAGTTATGTTGGCAGCGACAATGCCGACCTCCCCCACAGTGACGGCACAATACTGACACAAGTATTGTGCCACCTGATCTGTGGGTGTTTTCTGTGGGGGACTGCGCCCCTCACACCACACCCCCCGGACTTTAAGATTTCAACTCCAGGTTGGAGTTGGTCTAGGGAGGGGGCGGAACACTGGGGGAAGGCAGAACAGGAAAAAAGGACCACTAGTGCGAATGTCGCCGTAATGGTCTTTTTTCCTGTTTCACTGTTGGGGTGACGCCATAAAGGGGTGCACTGCTGCTGTTCTGCAGTATACGTCCACCACTCTGAACATCCCCTTTGAGAAGCTCTAGCAGTGTGATACTTACCCCTCTTATGGACATCCTTGAACAGGATTCCGCCCCAGGAGTGGCATTACCTGTAGCCAAGGCTGTTCTGAGCCCTGCATTCAGGATCTGGCAGCACCTGACTTCTTGCCAGGCTCCCTACAATATGGATTGCAAATAAGTGATCTCTATGGGGGCACTCCAAATTTTTGGAGCACCCCTTAGTGGAGGGGCTAGTCTCTGACTCTGCCTTCCATACGATGAAGGTGCAGGGAGATGCAGACAAGCCCTCTGACAAGGAGTTCAAGAATCAGAACTTCCTTGCCCATAGGGTGTATGCGGTAACTATCCTGGGCATGCACCAGGGCAGCTGTGCAGCACTGATAGAACGTTTTGGTTATGGACTTTTTGATGAGCTCATCAGTTTGCTCCCTGTGCTCATGGTTGATAAGCGGACAAAGGCCAGGACCTTGTGGGACATTGGATGTTTGTTGTCCAAGCACAAACTTTAGATGCCTTTAGACTCTGGCAGTTCATGTACCTGCACAGTGGCTGTCACGGTGTCCATATGCAGGAGGACCTGACTGCATCTCTCACCGTTCATTCTGGAGACCCGGCATAACTTGGCAGAAGTCTTTTTTCTGGGCACCAACCTCTTTGGCCCTGGAATGGAAGATCACCTCACCCTCATCAAGAAGTCTGATGTCACCCTAGACTTGATTTTCCCATCATGGTAAGCAGCCACCAAAGCCCAACAAGAGTTCCTTTTATGGATAGGGTTACAATTCCTAGCAGCAAAAGCAGGCTGAGCAGCAGTAGAAGCAGCAGTACCAGCACTGCTATCTGGCAAAGCCCAAGTCCAGTGGTAAAGGTCAGTAAAAGAAGGGGCAGGGGTGAATCTGGATCCAGTCCTCTGGAGCCTCCTCCAAGGGTAAAAAGTGTCCATATCGGGTTTTCCACAAAAACAGGGTCACCCTTCAACCCTACACAAAATCTTGGAGTTTCATTTTAACCATGTATATCTACAAGTCTGCTTTCTGTAGTCTACTTCATACGTTAAGCGTACCTCCATATTCTGGATATGTGCTGGGTGCTTTTCTACTACAAGTTGTGCATGGCAGGCATTCATGGCAAGGCTCAGCAGCTGTTATAACCTATGCTGAAGCTGCTCCACACAGACAGGAATCAAAATGGATGATTGACCAATGGATAATCTGCTGGATTGATCTATGATATAGGTTAGCTGGTAGGTCATCACACAAGGGGTTGAAGAGTCCTGTCACCAGATGTACTGCTGCCTCTTGCTGCTGCCAAGTGCATCCTGATGGAAGAGATCTGCAGGGTTGCTGTCAGGTTTAGTGCATATACATTCATATTTCACTACAGCATTGACATGCTCAATCATTATAATGCTGAGTTTGAGCCACTGGGGCCAAAGTCCTCCAGTCTCTGTTCACCAAATAGTTGGGGTGCTCCCCTTGCTGTATCCCAGTTGGTAGAAATAGAGGTTACTTGCATGTCACCATAGTGCTACTATGGGTATTCATTTCACACCCACACAACCCACATGACCTCCCTGGGCAAGAAGCACGCGCATCCCTGATTCCAGCGTGCAGGATCTGACATTCTGAGAAGTCGAGCTGGAGGATGACACCACAGGTAGTGAGAGGAATGAAGCTTAAAGATGTCCAGTGACTGAGCAAGCTCGACAGATACTGCCTAAGGGCAGATGTTAAAGGAATACTTATAGCAGAACTGTGATTACAGGTAAGTAACCTCTATTTCAGCTACTGCTTCTGTGTAAAATGTTTCCCTTAAAAGTATACAACTGATGGTCTAGAATGACTACAGTATACTGCGGAATGCAAAGTTTCCCAATCAAAGCTACAAGGCCTGTTGGAGTTTTCCGGACTCTTTACATTGTTGTGTCTGAAAGCAGTGGAGCCCCCAGAAGAGTGACTAGCCCTTCTTGGGTTATGCTGCTGAACCACCCACCTCCATTTCTACCAGTATGTTTTTCTTTCTTAATAATTACTAAAAATGTAATTTTAATCTCTAGATTCTGAATTTTGTGGTCTATATTTCTTATGTCCATTACCCCATTGGGACTGTTTTGGGCAAAAGTTAAGAGGGTATAGAAAGCCCAAATAACTATACAGGGCAGTGCACATTTAAGTGCAAAATTAAAATGTCACTTCCTGTGCTTCTCTGTGATAAAATACTACTGTGCGCTTCTGTGTAGAATCATTTCTAAAAATTTCTCCTGGCAGCATAGCTCGTGTAACATAAGACTGGTCTGCAGCCTTTTCACAGGTCATTCAGAACACATTTGGAAAACAATAGCCTGAGTACAGTGTTTTTGTATGCTAACTTGATTGGTGAGGGGTAAGGGAACAATGTTGATGCCACATTAGAAGGGTGTCAGATATGCTGTTGCCTTTGGGCTGCTGAAGGGTCATAGGATGAGCCTACTTTGGCTTGAAGTTCTCTTCCTTCCAGACAGACTACAGTACATTTCCCATGATTCCCTGACCTTGTATGTTATGTGAGAATATACCTTATCTTCCTGTTTTCTTTTATTTGTGTGGGGAATTATAGCCAGTGGCTTAAACGTTTTTCAATACACAAAATAAGCCATTGGCCAGTGGCTAGTGACTTATTATGCATTTTGCAGTACACTAGAAATGGTAGCCCATGGAAGCAGAGGTGGGCAAAAGTTGTGATTCTGTCTTAGTGGAACATCTTCAAAATCTCACAACTTTTGCCCAAAGTTTCCGAACTTCTGCCTGTGGCAGATCAGAAATCTTCTGAATATGTTTGGGTGAATTTTCACCCTGTCCTACTGCTAGCTATTCCCCCCCACCCGAAGCCTGAAATATATTCCCTGGTGGCTAGTGGCACCCCCCCCCCACCAGTCGCCACCTAATGTAAAAAAATAATAATTCCACTAACCCGGTGGCGCTGAGGGTTGAGATGCTGGATGGCACACCTTGCACTATGCTGGTGACCCAGGTTGGAAACAGACTTGGAAGCTGGGGCGGCAGGGGAAGGAGAGGATTGAGCATCCAGTGGACAGCTCTCCTTTCCTGGGGTGGGTTGCAGGGGTTGTTTCACTCTTTAGCAGCCCCTAGTGGAGACTGGGGGCACTACGAGGAGCGGTGCTGTAGATGAGGAGAAAACATGAAAATGTGGCTACCCATGCTGGCCAGATGATGGCGACCCTGCCTCCCCATGCCATGAAGCTGGAAAGCCCCCAAAGCTGCATACCCCCACCCAGCGTAGAAGCAAAGGACTGCCTACGAGCACTCCGGTTTCCCCTCCCGATGGTCCCAGGTGAGCAGGGAGGCCCCCCAGTGATGGGATACATCCAGGTCAACAGGTGGTGGGGAGCAGCAGGTGGCAGAATGGGATAGGTGGTGGTGGGTGAAAGGCTGGCCGCCCGAAGGAGCGGGCAGCTGAGTTTAGCAAGAAGGGATAAAAATAGTATGCAAAAAAAATAAATAATTCCCTCCCTGGTGGCTAGGGTATTCTAGTGAGGGCTACCAACATCTGCTATTTGTTGGTAGCCCTCATTATCATAACCTTCATGGCGGAAGTCACCCAGGGTGTGCAAGATGTCCACCTGGGGCTGTGTCACCATTATGGAGCGAGCAGATCTTTTTAATTAAAATTCCGGGACATAAGGTAATGAAAAAATTGGCTTTTATGTTAAAAGCCCAAATCAGGCGTTCTGCAGCTGCTACTGCCCAGGAATCAATACAAATGTCAGTTTGAAAAAAAATCTCTGGTGGCTAGCAGTCCCTCCCCACCCAATCACCCGCCCCATATATTACAAAAAATCCCTGGTAGCTAGCAGTCTCCCCCACCTGATCACCTGCCTGACCAGGACATCGTGCCCTGGTGTCAAGTGCACCCCATCCTGATCCCAGCCCATATAGTCAAAACTACGTGCTGGTGTGGCCGATTCGAGGTGTGCACTATTCACGGACTGGGGTCAAGGATAGGGAGGGAGGTTCACTAGGCCACCAGGGAAGAATGTTTATTTTTGACTATATGGGGGGTTGGGTGTGTGGGTTACGATGGACACCAGGGCATGATGTCCTGGTTGGGCAGGTGATTGGGTGGGGGGAGGGACTGCTAGCCACCAGGGATTTTTTTTTTAACATATGGGGCAGGCGATCGGGTAGGGAAGGGATAGCTAGCCACCAGGGAATTATTTTTACATCGGGAATGTTGGTACTGGTGGTCAGACTGTAGGGTACAGGCAGAAGTTCTGCAAAAGTTTGGAAATGGATTTCTGAACTTTTGTGGAAATGAAAGTCTGACTTTTGCTGAAATTCTACCAGTGGAAGTTTTTTTTGCACACCTCTTCGTGGAAGTGAATCACTGCATTTGTCATACAAAATGACTGTAGATCCTCTCCTTTGTAATAAAAAACATTAGGGGTGTGCAAATACATAAACGGTGTATTCGTTGAACAGTCGAATGCACCTGGGATATTTGGGTATTCGACTGTATTCGGGTATTCAGCTATGCTGGTATTCAACCATAATGTAGTACATTTATTAAAAATGCTGTAGACATGAATAAAACACCCCAAAATAGACAAATAAGAAGTTTTCTGCTCAGAGGGTAATACGAAGTTGTGAAAACACACTGTACTGAGGCAGTCAGACAGCATAAGCGTAGTTTAAAGGAAAACATCAGTTGCTTTTGTGCGCTGTCCCACCAGTGCATATTTATGCACCTGATTAGTGTTTCTTTGTACAAAAATATATTTTCTGACTGCATTTTGGTATTAAAACTTCAGTTTAAAAAAGTTTTCAAAAACTTACGTTTGGCTAGGCTGCCATCCACTGGCAGCCATCTTCCGGGAGCCACTTGCTCCTTTGCTCAGGATATGCTAATGTGCCCTCACCTGCCAATGCACTGATTGGCAGGGGCACATTAGCATATCCCATGCGTGGAAGCAAGTGGCTCCCATGAGATGGCTGCCAACAACCTTGCTAAATGGAAGTTTTTGAGCACTTTTTAAACACAAGTTTTATTGCCAAAATAGTGAAAATGCAGTTAGAAAAAATATATTGTTACACAGAAACACTAATTGGGGGCATATGCACCAAAGGGAGAGTGCACAAAGGTAACCAATGTTTTTCTTTAACAGATTAGGTATTTTCTTTACATGGTCTGTTCTGTCTGATAGGAGTACTGAAAAAATGAAGAGAACATCTGTTTTGTACAGCAGGAAAAAATCACTGAAGCAAAGAGTTGCACAGCATGCAGAAGAAGGAATTAAAAATGAAAGATCATGGTCTTGATTTTTAAATGTAAAAACTATGGCGCAAGGTGCCTGCACCAAATGGGTATGACTCAAGTGGCATCTTGCATCATAGTTTGTGGCGATCCTTATTTTCAAATGCTGGCTGTGGTGAAATCAAGATGCTGTGGCCCGGATATTCAAACTGCACCAGGCTGTGGCGCAAGCCTGGGCGCAGCTCAACTTAGTTGTGCAGGGGTGTGGCCTGGGTGATATTCAACGGAGCTGCCTTTATGGCGCAAGCTTTACACAACCACCCATAATACATGGCACAGTGGCATTCTTGCGCCAGTGCAAGTGGCCAGAGTGGAGCATGGAGATGCGTGGCGCAAGTGCCATTGTGCCATGCAGCTTTCTTGATATTCAAAAGGGACATGTAAATGGGACCATAATTTATAGCAAGATGCACAGGGGCCATTTGCATCTCATTACGGCCCCATTTGCATGCCATTAGCATGCAGGTGTGCCAATCCCCAGCGACTTGTGCCTAGCGCCCTGCCGAGCAGCAGCCAGGGGACCGGCGCCCCTGCAGCCTGATTCTGGGCATTCCTGTAATATAACAAAAAAGGTCCAATATCCTCGTGGTCAGTGGACCTCTATTGTGCCGATTGCGGGCATCAGTACCAAGTCCCCAAGTCCAATATCGCTGGTGGTCCAGTGGACGCACTGAGGCCGATCAGCGGGCATCTGTAACAGAACCCCCAAGTCCAATATCCCTGGTGGTCCAGTGGACCACACTGAGCCAATTGGGCATCAGTACCACATCAAATACCCTACTACCCTGGTGGTTTAGTATACCCCCACCCACCGCCCACTGAAACTACCGCAGCTCCCCACCCCGTCAGCGGTGGCGGCAGCACCGCCTGCTGCCCTGCACGCCCGCCGACTGACAGCTCGGTAGGGCTGTATGCCCATTGGTTCACAGCATGAGCCAATGGGTATATCTGGACTGAGTAGTACGGTATGGGCTGCACACCCATTGGCTCATGCTGTGAACCAATGAACATACAGCCCTACCGAGCTGTCAGTCGGTGGGCGGCAGGCGGTTGGGGTATTTGATGTGGTACTGATGCCCGCAATTGGGCTCAGTGCGGTTCACTGGACCACCAGGGATATTGGACTTGGGGGGAGTTCGCGACAGGAATGCCTGCGATGGGGCATGGGGGGGCACCGCTAGGTGCGACAGGAACTCGGGTGGCCTCCCACAGGTGGCAGTTGCTGTGTTGCGCCCTGCAATGCGGCAGCTCACCTGTGGGTGGACATCACTTGTTCCTTTTTTTCCTGGCGTAACTTTGTGCGGCACAGGTAGGAGTTGCGCATGCATGACTCTGCACATCCCGGGCTGAATATCGGGCTGTACAGGTTATGCATGGGCGCCCCTGTGCCTGCTGCACATACTGATACGCTCCGGACGCCGGGATTTGTAGCGGACTTCTTTCCTTTGAATATCGCTACCGGGCGATCAGTGGGTTGTGCATGGCTCAACACTGTTGCGCCATGCGCAACCCTTTTGAATATCTGGGCCTGTGTGCCCAACTTGCCCTGCACCACCCATGTGGCAAAAGTGCTCCTGCGCCAGGTCACAAGGGGACTTGTGCCACGGTGGGGCTGTAACATCCCCTTTTTGGGGATTTTGCAAGCTCCACTGTGGATGCAGCAAGGGGCTCCACTTAGGCCAGCCAGGAGGTGGTTTAAGTGAGGGGTGCCAGTGCCACACACTATGGCAAAAGGGGATGGGGTCCGACACAGGGCTGCCATGGGCAGAAGAAGCACGGGAGGTGGCATGGGGGAGTCGAGGGGACTGCTGGCCATGACAGGGAGTGATGTGGTTTTTAGTTGATGTTTATCAATTCCTATTAGATTACCACGTACTATACCTATTAATGATACTGGGAGGGGTTCCAGGGACAGAATGTGGAGTTGCCAGGGCTGTGCCCTCCTGGTGCTATGTCACATTCTGTCCTTGGAACCCCCTCCCCCCATTCAGCTTCATTAATAGGCACAGTACATTGTGGTAATCTAATTGGAATTGATAAACAGTAGACAAATATATACTAAAGCAAACACACCCGACGGGGTGCTACATCACTCCCTGTCATGGCCAGCTGTCTCTATGACTCCCCCTATGTCACCCCCATACTCCTTCTGCCCCCAGCCCCCTCTTGGTAAGCTGTTTCATCTCCCCAATCTTGTGTTGTGCCGGGTGGGGAGGCTGGATCCCTGTGTCAGTTCCCGCATGCGCGCCAACTATTTGGAGCAGCTTGCAGCAAACCCATGGAGTTTGGCACTGGGACCCTGATTTTTCTAAAATTAGGTGCAGGGTCCCTGGTGCACACAGAGTTTGCTGCAGTCCTGGAGTGATGCAACTTGGTTGCGAACACATAGCTAGTATTGTCACGTACGGTTGCAAACCGTGCTCTTAACTCCCTAGTAAGCCATTCAGTGAGTTCTTTGACAGGTTCTGGAAACAAGTCCATATTGCTGTGCTCATGAAAACTCTACATGGTTGACATGAGGAGATGGACAGCTGGAATGACCTGACTCAGTGAAGCTGTATTTGAGCTTAGGTCACAGGTGCATTTCTCAAAGACAGAACCTGGATCATGCTATCAATGATGTTCCAATCCTGGCGTAGTGGTACCCCACCAATATCTTGCTTGATGGATAACTCATGAAGACTATGTTTCTTTTCCAGCAAGCACCACAACATTTAAAATGTCCCATTCCATTGCATACTGACATCTTGGATTAGCTGATGGTTTGGTAAACCAAACTAGTCTTGAACAGTTTGCAGCTCTCTGGTTGCCGTAACAGAATGATGGAAGTGACTATAGATGTCTCGTGAAGTATCAACAATGTGAGAAGCATCCCCACTACTCTGGAGAGCACCAGTAACCACAAGGTTTAGTGTATGATTAAAGCAACAGATTCCTTGGACCTGGTCTTCACAAATTGCCTTTACCATTTTCTTCCCATTATCTGTAATAAAGAACCCAACATGCAAACCTGTTGTGGTAATCCATTAGTCAACCATTTCTTGCAAAGATGTAAGAATTTTAACACTGAGGACTGCAACACTAAGAAGAGCAGATATCCAGTGGGATTGGGTATTACTACAGCCAAGGCTAGAGGAAGAGAATGAGGAGTCAGCAGCAGTTATGCCACCATGTGCCGCTGGTGCTGGTGAACACCAGTGTGCTGTGAGTGTGAGGTATGCATGTAATGAATTTGTACTGGTCCATACATCAGATGTACAGTGGAAAATCTTGCACACAGCCTGATTCAGCAATTTCTCCACCTGACTGCAGTATACCTCACAGATATTTAACACAATTGCACCAGGAAAAAGTGGCTCACATTGGTATGTGGTATCGAAGGTGCAAAAAATGTAGAAGTGTATGGAATCCAGTATCTTCAACATTAGAATAAAATTGCAAATGCAGTGTAGTCATCTCACCTATGAGCTGCATGATCTGAACAGCTGTGGGGTGAGTTGTCAAGAACTTTGTGCAGGCCTGAAATGCTTCCTTTATTGCAAGAGTAAGCTTTTGAAATGGTATAGTCTTGTTCCTGACCCTGGCTCCAAAATGGACAAATGCAGGTGATTTAGGCTGTGGTGGGTGGGGAAGGGGTGAGGGGGGCACCACAAACTGCACATCTGCTGTCTCACCATCTGAACCAGTTTGAGAGGGAATTGGTGTTGTGCCTGTCAGAGTACTTTGGCAAGGACTGCCCTGCTTTGTCCTAGGCAACATGTAAATATCTTGTGTGACTCCCTACAGGCGCACCAGGTTGCCAGGGGGCTTGTGCCATGGTGGAGCTGCAGCATTCCCTTTTTTGGATTTTGCAAGCCGCACCATGAACTCAGCAAGGGGCTCCACTTAGACCAGCCAGGAGGTGGTCTAAGTGGTGTTTGCCAGTGCCACACACTATGGTGAATGGGGGTGAATAGGAAAGTGGGGGTACAGGAACAGAAGGGCATGGGGGTGCCCCAGGACTGTGGCTGATACAAAGTTTAAGATGCTGGTGTGTAGCTTTGCTATGTGTGTCTTTATATAGAATAGAATACAGTGCTTTGTACTGTAGCTGTGGAAGATGTATATTTGTCAATTAGGTGGTTGGAAAACTATTACATTTTACATGCTGATATGTCTTCAGTTCATAGTGGTAGCCTAAAATCATCACACCTAATGGCAACTATACCTAGGAGGTGTTGTGGAGACAGTGGAATGATGGGAGTGATATGGCACCCCATGGGGCTGCTCGCTGTCTCCACGATATCTCCTAGATATAGCTGCCATCAAGGTTGATGATTTTAGGCTACCACTATGGATTGCAGACATATCAGCATGTAAAATATATTAGTTTTCCATCCACCCGATAGACATATACATCTTCCACAGTTACAGTACATAGCACTGTATTCTATTCTATATATAGATGCACATAGTAAAACTACACACCAGCGTCTGAAACTTGTATCAGCTGCAGTTCTAGGGCACCCCGTGCCTCTTCTGCCCACTCCTGTCTGGCTGGTACACCCTCCAACTGTACCGTCCCCTCTTGTGTTGCACTGGACATGGGGCGTGGACCCTTGCAGCAATTTCTGCAGGTGCACCAACTGTTTTGTACAGCTGTTGGCTTGTGGCAAACCCAGGGAGTTTGGTGGCGGGATGCTGCTTTTTCTAGATTCAGGTGCAGGGTCCCTGACATACCCAGAGTTTGCTGCAGCCCTGGAGTGATGTAACTTGCATCGCTCTAAGGGCTCTTTGAAAAGTGAGTCCTTTGTCTCACTGTTTAGTCATGCTCAAAAGAACTGCTTAGATTTAACCTCCAAGACCATGGCTGAATACTTCTATTATGAACTGTGGTCATGGTGGTACTGGTGGATTTGGTGGTGGTGGTAATGGTGTCAGCAGCAGCAGTAGTGGAGGTGGTGTGGTAGTGGTAGTATTGGAGGTAGTGCTGATGGTGGCACTGGCAGCAGCAGTGGAGGTGGTGGTGATGTTGGTAGTAGCAGTATCAGAGGTAGTGCTGGTGGTAGCACTGGCAGCAGCAGTGGAGGTGGTGGTGATGTTGGTAGTAGCAGTATCAGAGGTAGTGCTGATGGTGGCACTGGCAGCAGCTGTGGAGGTGGTGGTGATGGTGGCAGTCGACGTGGAACAATGGTGGTAGCAGTAGTGCTAGTAGTGCTAGCACTGGTTGAAGTAGCAACTGGTCTGGTTGGAGTGAAGGGAACAATAGGACAGTGAATACATAATAATAATAATAATTTTATTTATATGGTGCCTTTCCATTGCCAAGGTGCCTAACAATATAAAAATATATCATATAACATCAAATGACGGAACAATACAGTTAAAATCGTATACCAATACAATAATAAACACATTCGATTAACTAAAAAAGCTTTTTGCCACAGATAGGTTTTTAAGGCCTGTTTAAATTCCTCCACAGTTGTATACTCCCATAACCAACGTGGGTAGAGAATTCCAAAGGGTGAGGGCTGCATAAGCAAAAGCTCTTGAACCAGAAGACTTCAAATTCACCCTTGGAATCTCTAACAACCCCTCGTCGGCTGAGCGGAGTGATTGACCAGGGCAGTAGGGAACCAGAAGCTCTTTCAGATAGTCCGGGCCTTGTCCATGTAGGGCTTTAAAAGTCAGTAAACCGATAGAAGAAGAGGTAAATTTTCCAGTAGATTAAGATCAGGGGAAGATCCAAAGCACCATTTTTTAAGAGGTTAATTGGTAAAGAATATAGGTTGTAATCAATATGCTTCCTTGTAGATATTGAGAAATAGATTTTATCAAACCTTGAATAGAAGCCTTGATTGTTAGAATACATAAGAGCATGTGGTATCTGGATGGATGGACAGCAAGGTAAACAGAATGCTTGAGATATATTGTTTGTAGTGGCTGTCAAACTAAATGTTTGAGAGCAGAAGGATGCAAATGCCAGAACACGAGAAACAGAATATTGCAGGTCTATGTTTTGAAGGGTGCAGAAGATAGTGTATTAGAAACATAAAAACATAGAATTTGACGGCAGATAAGGACTGCTTGGCCCATCCAGTCTGCCCATTTCCCTGCCTACTGGATAAGCTGCAGATCCTAGTTAACCAGCAGCCTACTTCTTCCTACCCCCACCCCCTAGAATTGCCTTATGACTGTCCCATGCATGCTTGAATTCCACCACTGTTTTTGACTCCACGACCTCCTCCAGAAGGCCGTTCCATGCATCCACAACCCCCTCTGTGAAAAAATACTTCCTTAAATTACCTCTGAGCCGCCCCCCATCTGCAAATTGTGCCCTCTTGTTCTTGCACACCTCTTTTTTTGAAAGATGCTACCCTCTTGGATTTTGTTGATTCCCTTGAGGTACTTGAAAGTTTCTATCATGTCCTCCCTCTTCCTCCTTTCCTCAGGGCTATACATATTAAGCTCCTTTAGTCTCCCTTCATATGTCTTCTGGTGCAGATCCTGCACCATTTTAGTTGCCCTCCTCTGGACAGCTTCCATCCTGCCTATGTCTTTGTGAAGACTGGGTCTCCAGAAATGCACGCAGTACTCCAGATGGGGTCTGACCAGCTGTCTGTACAGAGGGATAATAACTTCCTGTTTTCTACTGGTGATGCCTCTCCCTATGCATCCCAATATCCCCCCAGCCCTCCTTGCTGCCCTCTCACATTGCTTGCCCACCTTTCGGTCATCTGATATGACTACCCCCAGGTCCCTTTCCATTTTTTCTTCCATGCTACTTTGTAAGCAGACTTGTTGATGGAGTTAGAGAATTCCATGACAGCAGAAGCATGGTTGAGTTATATTGTCAGATCATGTGTGGCTCTTGGAATGGTGGAAGAGTCATTTTTTTGTTGGCATGAGGGTAAGCAGCCCTGATTAGATTAGATAAGGAGATAATGGGATCAAATACAGCTGAGGAGGACACATTACATTCCCTAGGTCTTAGGACTCCAAAGAAGGCTAAGATCATAACCTATTGTAAGATCTGAGTGGGTAGTGAACCAAAGACTCTATCCTGTAGGAGATTTGTGAGTTTGCAATATGGAGCACAAACTATAAGTTTCCTTGAGAGCGGTTCTTGAGGAGTAGATTTCTCAGGTCTTGAAGGAATGCTTTAACTGCTGTACTAGACAAGTGTGAGCCAGGATTGAGGGATATTAAGGTAAACTGAATGTCCAATATACAGTATATCATCTGATGGTATTGGCCAACAGTCCTAATGCTTGAGAAGAGTAGATGTAGCTGACAAGCTGAGTGCTTGGAGTAGTATTATGTGACTGAAAGGCTGAACGCTTATGAGTTGTAAAATGTGGCCAACAGGACAAATACTTGTAAATAGTATGCTGCGGCCAACAGGCCTGATACTTGTGAGCAGTATGGAGTAGCTGACAGGTTGAACAGTTGTGAGCAGTATGATATGGATGACAGGTCGATTGCTTATGAGCAGTATGATGTGGCCAACAGGCTGATTGCTTGTGAGCAGTATGCAGATCCTAGGATGATGAAAGAGGAGTCATGCACCAATTAATCTTTTGGATGAAAAGGCCGACAGATTGCATTTCCTTTAGATCATGCAATCCACCTGAATCTGATTTAATTTTTCTTTCAGGCCTCGACAAAGGCTTCCACACCAGACCTCATCCATGCCATCCACCTCAATTATTTGTTCACTTCTATAGATCCAGATGTCTCCTCCGAGGAAGAGGAGACAAGGATATTCTTCAGGTGGTTAAGCACCTGTAGCCCTGCCGTGGGTAGTCTGTAGCAACCTATTACAAGAAATGATTCTGATGAAGAAAGTTGAACTTTAATTGTAAGGCTTTCAAACTCCTTAGGCACTGTAGTAGAATCAAAAATGGAGGTAGAGAATTTTTCCTTTATATAGCTAGCTACCCCACCCCTTCTAGCATGTGTGTCTGTTTGATAAACAATGTAGGAAGGAATGTTACTTTAGAATCCAGTCTAGAAGATTTAAGCCAAGTTTCTGAGACTCCCAGGATGTTAGGAGTGGCGTGATTTACCCAAGAATGGATGGAGTCAAAATGTTTTAAGAGGCTGTAGGCGTTGATATAAAGTATACTCATTCCCTTTAGCTGGGCAAGTTCAGTCAGTGAGTTGATGAGGGAAGGAGGGCCAGGGTTTAATTCAATGTTGCTTGAGCAGAGCAACAAAATCAGCAAGATCTTTTTAATGGCACTAAAGAACAGTCTTATGATTCTAGTGTGCCTCTTTTTAGAAGAATGGGTAGAAGGAGGAGAAGAATCAGATGTTCTAGGACCTAGTGGACCTAAGGTGGTGAGCAACAGTACCTTGGCCAAGTATGTACAGGGTGGTATGAGAAACGGCACAGGCATAATTGTAAACGAATTGTCCCAGATTCAGCTGGAGAGAGGATCACAGTGAAAGAATGTATCCAGAATCACATTATCATAGGATGCTGACAGGTTTAAGGAGGGAAGACAGGAATGATTAGCCCATGCTACAACAGAAGAATCCATATGTCTATTTATATCATTGTGAAGCAGAGTGGGGAACAGCATGCCAGTTAGGTAGCAGAGCAGAAATGTACTATGCATCATTTCAAGGCCTTAGAGATAAGGATACGTATGATCTGCTGACTGTGTTAGTGGCTAAAAAGGGGTGGTCCTTTTAAGATAATTTAAAATGAGCCACCAATGAATGTACCGCCATAAAAGGGTTGGGAAGAAGGTGTATTTAACAAGGCTGGGGTGGGGGAGGGAGAATTACGATTTAAAACAGCAAAGCAAGTGGCTGGTGACAGAAAAGCCATAGGCAAAGCCACACTACACTCCCAGGGTAAGCCATAGCCAAAACATAACCAGATCAAGAAGTGTAAAAGACCCAATCACGAGCTGGCCTGGGGAGGTGTCAGCCAATCGTGGGCTAAGTCCAGAGCATGGTAGTTAGTCAAAAATTCCGGCTTCCAAGTCTGAGTTGGATGTAATGGCTGTACCTGAGATCTTGCTTGGGGCTCTGGGGAGGGCAGATGGATCAGCCAGCGGGTCCTGCAAGCTGCGAACGGCCACCTTGGAGGCAAATGATAGCCCATTCAGGGCTTGCCTGGGGAAAGAAAGAAGAGTAGTTACAGATAAGGAACAACTAAACAAAGGGGACAATGCAGCTAGATTGGGGGGGTGGGGGAAAAAAGTATTTAGGAGCTGGCTGTAACTGCTGTTAAATCATAGAGAGTGGAAACAAAGTATTTAGGAGCTAGCTATATATGCTGTTAAATCGTAGGGAGTGGAAAAAAGTATATAGGAGCTGGCTGCAATTGCTGTTAAGTCGTAGGGAGGGTAGGAGTAAAAAAATTAACAAAAGGACAGAGACAGGCAGGTGGGAAAAATAGCTGGACAGTTGGAAGGCAGACTGTAACTGTTGGCGCCAACAGTATGTGTTCAAAAATTAGACTGTAAGTCAACACAAGCTACAGGGAGGCAAAGATTCACAGGGGATACAGGAAAGGAGAAGGATGTATAGATAGGGGGAATGGAAGAAGGGTATGCAGGGGGATAGCGGAGGAGATAAGGTGTGGCCAGTACTATATATTATATTTGAAAGGTTTCACCTGTTGTTCAGTGGGTGGCTGCCAGACTCCACCCCTACCCTTCATAAGCCACATCCTCACACAGATTCCCTGCCTAAAGTTTTTCATGTTTGGTCTTACCTTTGTGCTGCCACCAGATTCTCTTTCCCTGATGTTTTGATTTGTGTCTCTCTCTCCCTGTGTCACCTTGCTCCTGTTTTCCCTCCATCTGTTTGCTCCTTGTTCTGCTGTTTCTGCTCACATTGCTGCTGCTGTGCTTTACTTTGCCTGTTGTTCCCTTTGCTTCCCCACATTTTTGTTTCCTTTGTCTTCTTTCCTGATTCTGTTTGCTGTGTTTTGCTTTTAATTTCTTGCTTGTTTTATCTCTCTCTCTATTTGGTGCTTCTTTCTGCTGCATCTCCCCGCCCACATTCTTTGTGCATTTCTGCCCCAGCTACTTGTAGTCCTTTGCTTGCTGCCACTTGTCTGTCCCTCTTTTATATGCTTTTGGAATCTTGTTGCTTGTGTTTCTTTCAGATCTCCTTTTCCATTCTAGTTTCCAGCTTCTTGCTTTTCTCTGCTGGCCAACTGTCTCCTTTCTCTGTGAGCTCAAGTCACAGCCTTCTTTCCCTCAGTTACTTCTTTTGGATGTCTATCTTGCTGCCTTTATTTACATCCCCTGCTGCCACTCCTGCATTATTTCAGTTTGATGAGTAACAGGTTCTCATTCTCCATGTGGGTTTAGTCACAGCTTGGTTAATTCTAGCGTGGCATCCTGGAATCCAGGCCTTTTAGTCAACAGTGAAATCTGGGTCCTTCAAATCAGCTTCCAGGTCTTTCCAGTAATATTCCTATCCAATACTTACTCTTCCTTCACCCTCCAGTCTCTGGTTTCATGTGAACAGACACAATTGTTTTTGGCTCAACATCCTGAATTGATCCAGCAATCAACAGCAACCCAGTCGGGTGATTGTCTATGCATTTTTAACTTGCTCTTGCCATTAGATATGGTGGTGTTTCTAAGTTTACCACTGAACAATTACTAACAAAACTGCTGCTTATCTATCGAGAGTTTAATCACCAGTATCCTTGATGGCTCTAAATAATGACATATTACAGGTACTGCATTGGACTACGTGCCTTACCTGTTCCATATGCGGGTCATTTTATAATTTTGCAGTCTTCTGGTCTCTCTTTTCATGAGTATTTGGAGACTTCTTATTTGTTCACTAGTGTTTGTCTTTACACTCCACTGTCTCCCCTTACACACTTCCAACCCTCTTCCAGATGGTTCCAATATACAAGGTCCTGATTATACACTCCATTGTCCTTAATGAATGGCTGTCTTACTCTGCCAGACAAGAATTGTGTATACGTATATTGTCATATTAGATGTATACCTTGCTTTGTTTGATTGCTATTATATTTTCAGTTGTACGAGTTAAACCCTACAGATCTCTTTTATTTATTGCCTGTATTCAGTAATGCCCTTATGAGCTGTGTTATGTTGTATACTATACTATGCTATATGTCCTGTTGTCTTGTTGTATTGCTATTGCCCAGGACCATCTTGGAAATGAGTTCTCCTCGAAGATGTTTCGCCTGGTTAAATAAAGATTGATTGATTGATTCTCTAACTGTCCAATGTATTTTGTTCTGGGCTTGGTCTTTTAATGGATTTGTGTTTTCATTGCATGCCAAGCCACTGTTGTAAGATTCTTGTCAAGAGACCTACAGTATATTGGTTCTACATGTTAACAGTGAAGGCTAAATATCGACTCCCATATCGGCGAGTGCAAATCATTGAAAACAAAATAGGCGATCAGCATGATGCCAAATACAAAGTCGGTGAATATTAAATAACAACAGGATCTATGTTTTATGTAGGGGGCCCAAAATAAAGATTCTCAACTTCAGGGTGGGCGGACACTGGGGAAGGGAGGCAAACATGGGAGGTGGCCATTCCGTGAGCATGAGGAATGTGATCCATAAAAAAAAAAAAAAAAATACAAGTATAATTACAGAATACCTAAAATTAGTAATGCTCCCCACCTGGCTCTGAACTCAGGCCTGCTGCACCACAGACATCCACTGACTCCACTACACCACACGGCCAGCTCGGCAATCCTTGGCCAAATGCCTTCCCATATCCTGCCACAAAAGAACTTCCTAGCAGAGTCACTTCATGTGTCTACTCACTGCAGTTGTCCTTTCACTATTTTCTCCTGTAAACAGAGCTGTTACTGAATCTCACTATGCTGTACCAGTCGCTCTTCATACAGGTGCTCAAACTGAGTAGCTCATATTAAGTTGCTCAATTTGAGTCACCCATATCACTGGATACCCAGTATATAGTAGCAGCAGGTGATAAACGGTCACTAGTTAAGTGTAACTGAGTTACTTAGTAGCAACATACAATACAGTATATCTGTAATATAGTCCCACTTAGTCCCTGGCTCAGTAATAAACAGTGCTAACACAGGACATTCAGGGTTGTTGTGCTGATCAAAGCAGTAAAGGTCAGGAAATGTATCCTGGATAGGCTTCACAGCTGCCTTCTTTATAATGTCCTTTCTAAAGAAGAGGCTGCCCATGGTTCCTACAGAGTGAGGTGTACAAAAAAACATTACTGCATAAAATCAAACACTTGCATACATTATGTTCTATTAATATTACATCTGCAGTATGGTATTATAGTAAAATCACCCTCAAAAAAATATGCTGAGGCATACCCTGTTTCAGAATTGTTCCCCACACATTGCTTTTCAGTGAGTACTTTGGCTTCTGCTTCATGGAATCATGTTCTTTTTTCCAAAAAGCTATGGATGCCAATATTTCTACAGAAACAATCGTTTCATCTGTAAAAATGATGTCATGAAAAGTCTCCCTTTTACTTACCCACCACATAGCTGCTCTACTCACATCTCCTTGTTCACGTGTCATATCATTGGGCAATATCTGTTATTGATAAAACTTGGCTAGTAATTATAGTTAGTTAAATAATGTAGAGTACTGTGTTAAAGCACTAGTGACTATACTGTCCTGTCCCATATGTCTATTCCACGCATTGGTGCATCAACTTTACTAAAACTATGGATGCTGATACCCCATGCTCAACAAATCACATGCTTCTCAAGCAGTATGTTCATCATCCTCATTTAAGATCTGATCCACAAGAATTCTGTTCTTATTGTAAACATGGAATAGGAAGATACAGTGCTGTGTTAAATTTCATGATGTAATATAGCATCAGTGTTAGACTGGGTTACCTGGGTCCCACTTAAAACTCATAAATAATTTATCATTTCATTTTAAGTGATTTAGATTATGTACACTACAATATTGTACCTGGTACACATAGTAATACACACCTATAAGGTCAACCAGAAGTCAACCTGTATGGAGGGTGGGTGATGGCATGGAATGCAGTATTTAATAGTGAACTTCTAAGACTATAATGTTGCTGCCAAATGTGACTAACATCCCAACCCTCACCTTGATTGGACATCATTCATATATACATCACATCTAACATGATCTCAGTCCCTGTTAAAACAGTAGGTTTGGCCCTACTGCACATTTATTATTCTTATTTATTTTTTTACTTCAGTCCTATTGCCATGGACAAGTCAGTGTTGTATGGTACCTTCCATGCCACTGTAACAACAGAGAAGGCACGGAAAGCACCTCTTGTCCTGGAAAATTAAACACCTTTGAGAAAACCCCATTCTGAAGGATGGGGAGGGAGAAAAAATGCTCTGGCAGTTAGAATGTACCTTGTTTCACCAAACCCGAGGAAAGTTGGAGTGGTAGAAGTACCTAAACCACTATAAATGCAGTCATTATACTACTGTATATGTTTAGATATAAAGTTACAGTATATAATACACCTTCTATGTTATCAGTGTCTGGAATGTTTAAAAACAAACCATCCAGAATGGCTAACAATGATGTCATGATTAGTAATGTACACAAGTTATAATGTACATACAAAGGTCATGAGATTACAATGCAACCTCTATGTCCTGCAGAAAATAGGGAGCAAAATACAGGGGGAAGACTACAGGAAGTGTAATGCTGCAGGAGTCCCCAAAAAAACATAAGTCCACGATTTGGGGGGGTGCTTATATTATACTAATGAATGAACAGAGTGGCAGAAAAATATAATCAGCCCTCTAAATATACTATATTACAAACTGCATGTGGTGCACTATTTTTTCTCTAGTGCAAGTTGTTGGTAATAGATGAGTTGTACCTTGATGAAGAAATGCTTTATGAACTGACAGTTCTGCCTGTGCCAGAGTTTGTACCAGAGCCTGCCACCACACCAGCAGTTCACCTGCCAGCTTGTCTACAACCAATGGCCTGCAGATTGCTCTATCTGTATCTGATCTGCCTGTACCAGTACCTTGTGGGGCACCTTGACATCTGGCTCATGACAGTTTGATGTGTCAAACAATGGTCTGAACACTGAGGAGGACCATGAACAACCTCCGTGAACAGTTGAGGTAGGTCAGGCAGGAGGTCCACAATCACTATGAAAAATCTGACCAGAAGTTGGATCTCTTGTTGCAGCTGTACATTAATGGTACCAATGCCAAGGGAGAGAAAATCCTCATTGCGCTCTTTTACACAGCTGCTGTTCTCTGACAAAGATAGCCCAGATAAATTTTATAACAATTCTGCTACCCTCTCTGCTGCCTCCACACCATTTGTCCTTTTGTACTTCCATATTTAAGAAACTGCCTCACCTTCTGTCTCACATGCCCATACTTCTACTCCACCTCCTGCCTCACATGCCCAGACCTCAACCCCAGTTGCAAACCCTGCTACCTTGTCGCTGGCTATTTGATTACTAAAGGTTATGGGACTTTACCAGCAATTGAACTTACCACTCTGAGTGACACAGAATTTGAACTAGTCACATAGGCTGAAAGTAGGACGGACAGAATAGCTGCACTAATTTTCCACCACCCTGTACCCCAAAACCAGTGTTTCACATGGGACAGACATATAAACTGGGATGGCAGCAGAGGGAAAAGAGGAATAATGGAGAACTTTAGAAATGAGATTCTACATGTTTATTTTATTTTATTGTTTTACTAGGATAAGGGTCCATTGAGCAAGCTAATTTACAAGGAGGTCCTGGGTAGGACAGCATAAGGTAAACAACAGATCAACAATAGAATACAGTAAATAACAATACACAATAGTAATATCATGCAGAGGAAACAATAATCTAAATTTCTAAGCGGGGTCTCAGTAAATGCATTCAATTACAAATAACATGAGCACTCTTTTGGTGCCAACTGTAATGCTAGAAAAATCAAAGGGAAGACAAGGCATAAGAACATACAGAGGTGGGACATTATGTGATCAGGCACACTTTGAATTGGGTTCAAACCATCTCAGAAACATAACAGATGGAGTAAATGAAAATGGCAACACTGCCAGTCTATGCCTGGGCTCTGTATAGCATGGAGACCTGTTACTTCCAAACCGGAACTATTAGAAGCTCCCACCATACAGTACTCCTATGGATGTGCCCCGGCTGCTCCCTGCATGACATGTCACTCGGGGGACAGCTGCGGGTGGTTGTGGATGTGCCAACAAGTGCTCTCTGTTGTAAAATGCCGTCGGAGAGGGGGCAGGATCAATCAGATACATTTTTAAATTACGGATGACACACTAAGGTAAAAAGTACAACTATTTCTTAAAGTGTTAATCAGGCCCTGCTTCACACTGAGGTGGGGCCCACTGATAGGTGGACGTTTCCCTTATACAATGACAAGTTGAGTCAAAAAAATGAAGCAAGTCGAATAAAAAAAAATGAAGCACATTGAGTCAAACTGCTTGCACGGAGAAAAGTGATGCAAGGAGGAGCTTAACAATGATACAAGTTGAGTCAAACAAATGAAGCAAGTTGAGTCAAAAACAATTCAGCAAACTGAGTCAAGAAATAGTGCATGGAGCAAAGATTTTGCAAGTTGAGTCAAAAATTACCACAGACAAAATGGCCAAGACAGTGGCATGTTTCATCCCCAAAACACTGTCAAGTCATCCTGAAAGGGAATATTGGCTCTATAACCAACCCCCTACATAATCTGCCCTCACCTTTATATGCTCCACTGTCAAGTTAGATCAGCTTTGGCTGGTCTAACAGCAGCATGCATCTTCCACGCACTGTCAACAGGTTCCACCTTTGAAAATTCAAAATAAGGGGGTGGTACATAATTTTTTTGACACAAGCCTCATTGCACATGGCACACCCATTTTTTTGATGCAAGCCACTTTGGGGCAGGCAGTTCTGCTTTTGACCCAAGCAGCATTAGAAAATCAGAATTGATGTAAGTTTTGATGCAGATTGCTCCTTGCATCATTCTTGACCCTTTGGAAATCAAGCCCCTAGTTTCTTTCTGTAATAGGGTGCAGACCATGTCCCACCCTGTTTTCCAATGGTGAACTTGTTCAATAGCCATGAATTTAAAACTAGACATGTCCAGATTATGATGGTCTTCAAAACGTGCCCCTAGGGCATCGCTCCAATTCATGTTGTAAATCACTCTGTCATGTTCCTGAATGCATTTCTTGAGAGGGTCTCACAGTTCTTCCTATGTAATAAATGTTGCAACTGCACCAAGCAACATATATGACAAATTGTGTGGTACATGTAATGAGTTGTCTAATGTCTGCATTTTTAATATGGTGGGCAAAACATTTTCCTTCCTTACAAAGTTGCAAATGTTACATAATCCGCAACTAAAAAATACCTTGGATCTGGTATCTAGCCACGTATTTGGCCTTCCTGACTGCTGGAATTCTTAAAGTGACTGGCAGTAATGTAATCCCCAATGCTTTTGGTCTTTCTAAAGGTCACCCTAGGCTTACTGTATGATGAATCTGTTCCCCAAGTACAGGTTCTGAGACAAGGCTAGACTACAGTTTATGTACTAATCCCCCAACTTGGCCAGCTAGAGGGTTAAAATCTGTGGCAAATATTATCGTCCTTTTTCCTCCTATTTGATTCTTCTGTCTCTATTTTTTTTTGGTATTAATAAGCTTTCCCTGTCCTGATTTTGTACTTTCTTAGGGCTTCTTCCTTGGGCCTGCTGCTTGGGGAGGTGAGGGAGACCTACTGCCATGGGCCCCCCACCCCGCCACGAACTTTCTGACTTTTTGTTGAGGTTGAGGTGCTGGTGTGAAGCTTGAGTCAGGCAGACCTCCCCCAATGTGAGGAACCTCCAGAGAACTTACAGGGAGCATTTGCTGCGAACGGGAGAACTTTGCTGCAGGGCTTTGTTCGCTTCGGCTGGGTGCCAAGTTTGAATCTTGCAGCAGACGCCTATTGGCCTCTACCTGCTGTGACGCTTGATCTGGCTCAGTTCTTCAGGCCGACTCGAGCCCCACAGCACCACTCTTCTTTGGACCTGCAGCCTGGGGAGGTGAGGGAGACCTACTGATGCTGGTGCCCTCCCGCCACAAACTTTCTGACTTTTTGTTGGGGTTGAGGTGCCTGCATGAAGCTTGAGCTGGGTGGACCCCCCAATGTGAGGAATCTCCAGAGGATTTATGGGGAGCATTTGCTGTGAATGGGAGAACTTTGCTGCAGGGGCTTTGTTCACTTTGACTGGGCACCAAGTTTGAATCTTGCAGCAGCGTCTATTGGCCCCTTCCTGCTGTGATGCTCAGTCTGACTCAGTTCTTCAGGCTGACTGGACCCCACAATGCCACTCTTCCTTGGAACTGCAGTCTGGGGAGGTAAGGGAGACCTACTGCTGTGGACCCTCCCTGAACTTTCTGACTTTTTGTTGGGGTTGAGGCGCCGGCGTGAAACTTGAGCTGGGTGGACCTCCCCCAAAGTGAGGAAGCTCCAGAGAACTTATGGGGAGTATATTTCCCGCTCTCTCCTCCCTTTAAATGCTCATTCATCCCACCCACTAGCTCACCAGGTTCTTTCCTAGTTGTCTAGTTGCCTACACTAGGGACTGTGTCACCAACAATCTCTTGTAGCCTATGGTACTCTTTTCTGCTCAACTTTGTACATTAATTTTCTCTTACAGTCTGGTACCCCAGTAATATTGTAGCCAATCTTCCCTCTTCATGAAGCTATGATACAAAATCTTAATTCCTATACCCGACTGGGAGAGGCTGTAATCTGCTTAATCTACTGGCCTAATGCCATTCTGTAGCCTAGCCCTCAGATTCACTTTGTGTTAATGAACTATCTGTGCTATTAGGACTTGTTATCCTCGCTGTTACATTTGTGCATGACCACCATTGCAGCCCTTGTTGTTTAAGGCTAACTCCAGCATTGCACTGTCTTGAGAAAGCTACCTAGTCTGCAGTATTATATTGCTTGACTAGCTCCCCAGGGGTATTTAACTGCTGTGTCTTATTTATGTGGATAACCCTGTCATTTTTGTACTAGACTAGTCCTAGCACTGTCATTTAACTTTCTGCCCCATAAAACTAGTTCAGCACCCCAGGGCTAGCTTACTGCTGCTATTGGCTTTCTGGATGCCACCCCAGAGTGGATGCTTGGTCCTCCCAGGCCAAGTTGGGGGCTCTGCCTACACCCCAGTTCCCCAGGCCACCCCAGCCTCTCTCGTGTCCCCCACAGCCTGGCAATCTACCAAAGGCCTAAAAATGGTACACATGAATGTGAATAGTTTCTTACCTAGCCTTGCTGAGCTAACCACCTAGGTGGATCTCTACAATCCCAATATTCTGGGGATTACAGAATCCTGGCTGAATCCACACATCCCAGACTCCATGTGTGCCCTCCCAGGTTACAACCTACTTAGGCGAGACAGAGAGGGAAACAAGAGTGGAGGCAGTATGCTTCTCTGCTACAAGGGACACTTAAATGTGTCTGTCATCAGACACCCCCCTCACACCCTCTGCCTGTGAGTTTTTGCATGCCCTTCTTCTCCTAGGTAACACCAAAAAGGTTCACCTGGTCTGTGCCTATAACCCTCCAAAGGGAGGAACATTTGGGCTCTCCTCCCTACTTGACTGTCTCAGGGACAAAGTAGGCTCAAATGAGTTGCTTGTTCTGGGTGACCTCAACCTGAACTGGCTAGGGGCAATGCCAAGCCTTACGAGACTTTGCTGTCTGGTCTCTCCCTCAGTCAGCTCATTGCAGAGCCTATGGGGCTCTCCTCTCATGGTGTGAAGGGATCCCTCATCGACTGGGTACTGAGTAACAGACCTGACAATATATTCACCTCAGGAATCCTCCCTGATGCCATCTCGGACCACTCTCCTACCTATTGCATATGGGGCCTCTCCTCTCCTAAAATACCTAGCAAAGTGATGCAGATGTGGGACTATTCCAATTTTGACATTGAAAACTACCTTGCTGACCTATGTCTAGTGGACTGGTCCCAGGTTACTGCCTCAAGTGATCCCTCAGTGGCCCTCGACAACTTCCTCGCTGTCTTTGCGCCCCTGCAAAATAAAGATGCCCCACTCACTAAAAGAAGGATGGGGGCGCTGTCACCAAGTGGCTCCATGGTGGCCTACTATCCCTCATGAAGCAAAGAGACAAATGTTTGGCAAGATTCAAGTCCTCCCACTCCCGTGCCAACCTCCTCGACTATCGTCGGTTGAGAGACTCTTGCTCTGTTTGGGGGCATCCCTTCTCACCTGGCCTATCTCTCACATCTTTAATGCCTCCCTAATCTCTGGCACCATCCCGGATGTTTGGAAGGTGGCCAAGGTCGTCCCTGTCCTCAAACAAGGGGACCCAAAAAATCTTAACAATTATCGCCCTATTGCAATCTTGTCTGTAATCAGCAAGTTACTTGAAAAACTGGTTGCCTTCCAGCCCACCCACTACCTTCAGAGCTACGAGCTACTCTCTCCGGCTCAACATGGGTTCAGAAAAGGGCACAGCACTTCCACTGCCCTTGCGGTGGTTACCTCTGCTATCCGGTCCTCCACCGATCAAGGTAAACTGACTGGAGCCATCTTCGTAGATCTAAAGCCTTTGACTGGGTTGACCACTCGCTCCTGTGATCCACTCTCTGGACCTTGGGCTTCTGCCCCCTGCCCTTGCCTGATTCACACACTATCTCTTGGGAAGACAGCAGTATACCAACTTTAACAAGGCCCTCTCCGACCCAGCTCCAGTGACCTGTGGTGTTCCCCAGGGCCCCATCCTCAAACCCATCTTGTTTTCCCTTGTTATAAATGAGTTACCCTTGGCCACAGCCTTTGGGCTCTCTACCTTGTACGTGGATGACCTCGTCATTCTGGCAAGCTCTTGGGACCCAAAGTCCATAAACACCTGGTTAAACTCTGACTTTAACTATGTCCAATCCTGGCTTGAGGACCACAAGCTTTCCATTAACCTAAAGAAGACTCAGGTCATGCTCTTTTGCTCCTCGGCCAAGCTAAAAGTCTGCCCTGCTCCTCTAAAAATCTTAGGAGCCGATGGGTCCTCCCTGCTTGTTGCAGAAGCAGTCAAGTACCTGGGGATAACTCTTGACCCGCAGCTAGATCTCACTCTGCACATCCGCAACACCTGCAAAGCTACAAACTGCAAGCTGGGCCTGGCCTACAGAGCAAAATCGTGCCTCCCCACAGAGGTTTGACTGGCCCTTGCCGGGGGGTCCTCCTACCCATGCTCTGCTATGGCCTTGTATCCTTTGCCCACATCCTTAAAACCAGTCTCTCGAAATGGGACGCAGTGTACAACAAAGTATGCCGCTTTGCTCTCTCTGCTCCCCGCCTCACACATTGATGCGACCTATACTCCCGGCTGGAGTGGCTCCCACCAGAGTACCACCGCACCTTCATCCTTGGCAACTTTATTGACAACATCATCTGATCTGCCACCCCTTCTGCATTTGCCCTGTCCCTCACTCCTGCAGCTCCCCCCACCACCTACAATCCAGTGACTCTCAGGTCCTCCTGGTTCCAAAAACCCTCACCCGAATGTGTGACCAGGCCTTCCCTGCCTTCGCACTGAAGCTGTGGAACTCCCTGCCAGCTTGCACTCGCACCTCACCATCATATTCCTGCTTCAAAGCCTCCCTATGGGGCTTCCTGAAATTGGCATCAACTTGTCTATGTACCTGAGCTGCTATCACTTGGTATCTACCACTGGGCGTCTAGTTCATGGCTAAAGTCTGCACTTTGCCCAGCTGGTCTAGCCTGTGTCATCTGACATACCATGACTGGTGCTCTATTACCCTGAATTGACTCATCCTGATGTTGTTCCCTGTTAATCTACCTGATGCTCTTTGTACCCTGACCTGACTGATCCTGCTGCTTTGTACCATGGTATTCTTCTGGATCACTGGGAGACTCCTGTCACCTATTCCCGTACTCTGCCACTTGCCACCTCATGTAGTTGTCTATGTACCTCACTGCTGACTCTATCAATGTGCTCGATCTAATTGTAATCTATGTACCTTATTCTTATGTTATGTATGTGCCTGAACCTAATGTATGTTAACTCTGTATATGCCTGATGTTCATGTTTTTGTACCATTGTAACCCTCCCGGGTTGCGGCTGGAATAAGGCACTTGGTTATCTAGTGCATTCACCCTGTAAACAAAAGCAAATAAATAAATAAATAACAGGATCATAATCTCATGTCTGTAAATCTGTTCATCAAATTGATTGCTTGTATGTTGAATATCTCATCTGAGAAGCAATTCCTGCGTTTATGTAGAAACTGACTATAAGAGACAGAATTCCAACTTTTTGGGATAATGACTACCTGCATGGAGAAGAGAGTTCCCAGATGTTAGTTTTTTGTATCCCTCAGTAACAGTGATCTGATTGGGGATGCTCACTAATCTGAGATCCAAAAAAATGGATTTCCGATTCACCTAGCTGGTGGGTGAATCTGAAATTCATGTTACTCCAATTTAAATACTTACAGAGCCACTGATGCCTCCAAGATAATTTTGAAAAACATAATAATTAGGTACAATTCAACTTGCATTCCATATATATTCTACAGATTTATTCTCCCATTTATTTATCACTGAGGAAATTTGCATGAATACATGCTCTTTATCCCTTAGAATTCATCTGCCTCTGTAGCTTACTCCCTACTTAAAGTCACAATCCTCTGTTGTGACATCATAATCTGTTGCCATGGGAGTAAATGTGATGTCACAAGCAGTGCATTATGCATTATGACCTCAGGAAGGGCGAAAGCAACTGAAATAGATGAAATTTTTATGAGCAAAGCTCTTGTTTTCATGCAGATATCCTCAATAATAAATAATGAGGAGAAGACATACAGAATTAATGTGAAATGCAAGCTGAACTGTGTCTGAACATTATGTTTTGGGAAAGTTCTGTTGAAGGCGTCAGCTGCTCTTTAATGAAGCAATTTATCTGCTCAGCAGGGCCTTGCCATATGCATATTTTATGTCAATAATAAAGTGGTAAAAAAACAAAAACTTTCTAAGAAAGGGCTGCTGTTCTTATCCCAGCTGTATCTTTGCTCCCAAAAACTCATATAAAGAGTCGCAAGAGATGATGCTACTGCAGACCCCATAGCAGTCCCACATTTCTGTCTATAACAGACATTGTTAAATAAACAAGCATTTGTCAATGCCGAATGTTTGCTTGCTGGCATTGGCAGTGGTAGTGTAGAAGTTACAGAGCTGTGTAATAGGAATGGCAGTGAAGTATTGAACTGAAGCCAACCCCACCACCACCCTGCAGAGAGTGACAGGCATTGGTGTGTGCCTTTGGGTCGTCAGGCATAACGGCCATGCCATTTCACCACCCCACCTGCAGACACTGACAAGTGTCTGCGGTGTTCTTGGGGTCTTTGGCCCTTATCGCACCCTATCCATTAGAAAATACGGTGAGATGTGGGTGCTATATAGGAGAATGGGTGAACTTTGGGGTCAAGAGTCCAAGGCATACCTCGATGCTCTCACTGGCTGCAGGATGTGGAATGGTATGAGCATTACAGGCAAGAATCCCAAGTCACACCCCTGATGCCTCATTCTCTACAGGGTTAGGGCGTTATGTTGGAAACCCTAATACCTCAGGCATTAGGCTGGTATTTTCACTCAAATGTTCAAATATGTTTTTTTGACCCCACCTCATGAACAGGGGAATATCAGTTTGTTAGCCAGCTGCCTTGCACAGCGACTACGGCATTTAGCACCACAGGTGCAAAAACATTCCGAACAGGATGTAAAAAATGACAGCTGTACTGTTCATGGGGAGGTGTAAAAAATGGCAATGTTGCAAATCTGCAGTAAAAATATTTAAAAATGGTGAAGTCACGAGCGTACATAGAAACTGTGCAACGTACATCCATAATATAATTAGGTTGGGGATTTTTTGCAGCAGATTGTCAACTCAGGCATTTTGGTGCCTCCGATCATGAACAGTGTCACTGTGATTTTCTTTATCTGTCGAACAATGATTTCCACAGCGACCACGCATCTCTGCGCTGAAAGTGTGAAAACACTTTGGCCATGTTATGAAAAATGACAGCTGTACTGTAAATAAGGAAGTGTGGAAAATGCCACTAGTGAAAATCTGGACTTAAAATATTACAAAGTCATGAACTTACGAGGGTGCATGGAAACTGTGCAATGCTCACTCAGTAACACAGTCATTTATGGACTTTTGTCACCAAATTTTCAACATAGCCATTTTAAGACCTCTGCTCATGAACAGTGTAACTGTGATTTTCTTAATCTGTCCCAAACATTGCTTTCAGACACCAACAGCACTATTGTGTACTACATGTGCGAAAACACATTTTGGGAGCATATGAAAATGTAGCAGCTGTACTGTTCATAAGGAAGGTAACAAAATGGCAATGTTGAAAATCTGGAGTGAAAATATTAAATTCTAAACTTATGAGCATGCATAGGAACTGCGTAACGCATCGCCAGAAACAGTCATTTTTAGAATTTTTCACCAAATTTTCAACAGCCATTTTAAGACCTCTGCTCATGAACAGTGTCACTGTGATTTTCTTAATGTGTCCTTCCTTATAATGATTTCGCGACATCGACTAAAAGCACAGCGCTACATACGGAAACACATTTGTGCAAGATGTGAAAAATGACAGCTGTACTGCTCATAAGAAGGTGTGGTAAAATGGCAATGTTGAAAATCTGGAGTGAAAATATTGAAAATTGGCTGAACTTCACGAAGGCAAGGAGGAACTGTACAATCGCACACTTACAAAACAATCATTTTTTGAATTTTTCACCAAATTTTCAACATAGCCATTTTAAGACCTCTGCTCATGAACAGTGTCACTGTGATTTTCTTAATTTGTCCCGTACATTGATTTACTCTACCGACCGCGCCATTGTGCACTACATGGGCGGAAACATGTTTGGGTAGATATGAAAAAATGACAGTACTACTCATAAGAAGGTGTGATAAAATGGCAATTTTGAAAATCTGGAGTGAAATAATGAAAATTCCTGAACTTCTGACGTCTATGAGGAACTGCGCTAGCTACACTCAGAAAACAGTCATTTTTAGGAATTGTTTCACCAAATTTTCAGCATAGCCATTTTAGGACCTCTGCTCATGAACAGTGTCACTGTGGTTTCCTTAATTTGTCCCATACATTGGTTTCACACACCGACTGCGCCATTGTGCGCTGCATGGGCGGAAACACATTTTGGGTGAGATGTGAAAAATGACAGCTGTACTACTCATAAGAAGGTGTGATAAAATGGCAATGTTGAAAATCTGGAGTGAAAATATTGAAAATTCACGAACTTACGGCGTGTGTAGGAACTGCGCAACGCACGCTCGTAAAACAGTCGCTTTTTGGAATTTTTCCACCAAATTTTCAAAATAGGCTTCTTGAGAGCCCACCTTATGAACACTGGCAGTGTCATTTTGTTAATCGGTCCCAAAAGGTGATTTTGCGCAGTGACTGCGAAATCACCCTTCGGGCCCGGATAACGCCATGACAGTGATAACGCCATGACAGTGACAGCATTCATGAGAAGGGGTCCCAAAAAACCCCAGGTTGAAAATTTGGTGCAAAAATTCCAAAAAATGCCTGAGATATGCAACAAAGTTGAAAACCCCCTATCTATCCCATTATACAGCTTACCGGCATTTCCTCAGTTCGCGGTCGGCTTTGAAGAGTGCAGACATGTTCCCGGTCCACCGAAGATCATCGTGCCGAGCTACAGGAGGTAAGTATGGGGTGAGGGGGTGGGAGAGCAGGGTGCGCAGAGGGTGGGTGCGGGTTGTGGGGAGGGGCAGGAAGACTGCGTGGGACCGTTTTCTTTACAGGTGCCAAAAAAAAACGATGCGGGACATTTGCCATGCTGGGGTGGGCTCCCAGCATGGCAGAAGGATGGCTGGGGCCATGGAGCCGACGGGGACAGGGCACCCCGTCGGACATAACATCTATTGCCCACGCTGGTGGGCTTCCAGCGTGGCACCCTGTACTTGGGGGAGGGGAAGACAGGTGAAGCCGACGGGATTGGGCACCCGTCGGCTATACCGATGAGTTGCCACACTGGGGTGGGCACCAGGCGTGGCATTTGGAAACTTTGTGGGGCGCGCAGCACAGCCGATGGGGATTAGGCACCCCGTCGGCTATAGAGTGTGTGCATGGGGGGGGCAGCATACAGTATGCATGCATGCGTTTCTGTGTGTGTGTGTGTGTGTGTGTAGGGGGAGCTGCGCATGAGCAGGCGATATCTTATCTTTGCTCACGGAAGCGTAGCTCCCCCTTTCAACTGCATGCCACTGCATTTTGGAGTTTGTCATAGACAGCTCTAGTATGCATTGGCGGACAGGGGCCGCGCCTACCAACACACTGACTGAATTGGAAGGGGGGTGACACACCTCCGAAAACTCGGATGATGACACTATGTTTCTTGCAGATGCGTGCAAGCAAACATAAAAATAGCTCCTGGACATTATGGGCTTGATTTTCAAAGAGCCCTTAGATCGCCACAGTTTGCAGCAATATAGGGCTGCGGCGAACTCTGGGTATGCCAGGGACCCTGCGTGCAATTTTACAAAAATCAGGGTCCTGCTGCCAAACTCCCCAGGTTTGCTGCAATCTGACATCTGCACCCAAGAAAAGGTGTGCCAGAGAGGATTGCCACAAGCCACAGATGAACTTGCAGCAGCTGCAGGAGAGATGGCGACCCACCGGCTGGGCACCCTATTGACTAGCAGGTTGTGTGGGGCGTGACCTGGTCCATGAGGGGTTGGGAGGGCTACTGCCAGACATGAAGTACAGTAGGTACACTTTACTTGTGCGTAGGGGATGAAAATGTATGTGTGTGGAGAATATAGGATGAGGTATACACATTAACAAGTCCAATAGCATTATAAATGTTACATTGGCAGCAAAAACTGCACTTGTTCAACTCCCTCATGCCTCCTAGGGCACCCCACTTGTGCTCTGTCTGCCCCCAGCCCCCTCCTGGCAGGCCTGCCTGCCCTTCACTGGTAGCATGGTCCCACACTGATACAGGGTACTTAGACTACCTTCTGGCTGGTCTAAGTGGAGCACCCTGCTGTATCCATGGTGGGGCTTACGAAATCCCCCAAAAGGGGATGTTGCAGCCCCATGTGACACAAGCCGCTATGTGACCTGGCACACCCCAATGTAGGTCACTAGGGTGGTGCAGTAGCTCCCCTTTTTGATGCAGACCGCTTTAGAAAATCGTTAATGCTGCATGTTTTGATGCAAAGTGCCACTTGCATCATTTATGTTTGACGCAGGCACCTTGTGTCATTTCTTGGGCTTTGAAAATTGAGCCCTATATATTCAAGGGACTGTGACATAAATTCATCGGGGACATTTTGATGAACTGGATGATGCCTTAGATAGTATTCCACTGCTGTTATTCCCTGTATATGAGGGATACAGGTATAAAGACCGCTAACATCAGTTGTAACCCAGGTGTAGTCCACATCCCAAATCCTGTTTCAAGGCTTTCCCATGAGATCCATACTGTCCCGTATATAGGACCTCAGAGTAATAATTATGGGCTGGAAAAAAGAATCTATATAGGTGGATAAGTTTTGGGACAGAGATCTCAAACCTGAAATGATGGGTCTTCCAGGAGGATTTGTTTCACTTTTATATATTTCCAGTAAATTCTAAAATGTGGGTGTTACTGGGTAATTAACTTTAAAAAAGATGCCTCATTTTTTGTTATTCATTCATGTTGCAAAGCCCATCCACCATTTCAAACAATGCTATCTTGTATGTGCTAGCTGGATCCCCTGTAAAAACCTCATAATCACTAGAAACTGATAGCAACTTCATCACCTTGGTAATATAAAAATCACTGTTCATTATTACTAAATTGCCCCCCTTATCAGAAGGTTTGATAGTTATTTCCTCCATATTTCTTAATTCTTGGAGAGCTTGGGCCCAGTTCTCAAACAGCCTGTAGATCACCACAATTTATGGCAATATAGGGCAGACTAATTCTAGAAAAACAGGGGTCTTTGTGTCAAAACCCATGAGTTGCTGCACTGGCAGGCTAGCGCCAAACAAGTGGCACACCTGTGGGAAATGCAACGGGGATCTGGCCCTTCTGCCCATCACAACAATACATGGGCCAGGATGGTGGTGGTGGTGGGGGTTTAAACATGTGCCAGGAGGGTCTGGGGCAGAAGAAACATGGGGATGCCATGGGGGGGTTGGGGAGATGGTAAGCATGCAAGGGGGTGATATAGCACCTGGTGGGGGTGCCATTATTATAACTATTATGCTAATGCATGGTACCATGGGGGGGTGCAGGGATAAAAAGTGCCAGAGGCTGCGGCTGCTGCCAGGGCTGTGCCCACATGGCACTGTTTGTTCCTGAACCCCCCCATGGTACCATCCATTAGCATAATAGTTATAACAACTGCACCCCTGCCAGGTGCCACATCACCACCTCATATGCCCACTGTCTCCCCAACCCCTCCACATGGCACTTCATATCCTTTCTGCCCCTGGACCCCACTTTCCAAGCCCCCCTCTCCACTGCTCCACATTGACACACAGCACTTAGACCACCTCCTGGGTGGTCTAAGTCGAGACCCTTGCTGCACCCATGATGGGGCTTGCAGAATATCAGACTAGGGAATGGTGCAGCCCTGTCATGATGCAAGCCTCCTTGTGACCTAGTGCACCCTGCTTTATGTTGCGGGGGGGGTGCAGTGCCCCTTTTGCATAGCAGCTTCCCATTTTGATGCAGACTTCATTTCAGAATTGGGAATGCCCAGTGGCGGAGCCAGGTTTGGGAGCATCTGGGAGCCGGGGGGCATTCAGTCAATCATGGGCTCCACAATGGGCACTAAACAGTGAATAAAGATGGTGGTGGGGCACCACTACTCACACTGGGGCAACCATGAGGGGGTGACCGCCCCTCCCAGCCCCCCTCTAGCTCCACCACTGGGAATGCCGCCTCTTTTGATGCAAGGTGCCAATTGTGTAATTAATGTTTGACACAGGCATCTTGTGTTGATCTAAGGACTTGAAGAAATGAGCTCCTTGTCACTCCCCTGATGACAAGTTGCTATACCTATTCACATTGTTTTGATGATATAGCTACTCAATTTCCATGAATACTGTCCTCTGAAATGTGCTAATTGCTGGATTGTGTTCTATATTTGGGTGAAAAACAGACTTAGTTCTGAATTTAAATCTATCTAATTTCAGCAGAGATCTTACTTTGAGGGAGGCTCTTGCAGCAGGTAATCACTGGTAGGACTAAGCCGCCAGATGCCAGGACCACACATAAATCTTTCTAGCTAGCAATGTATCATGGGGGACTGCCTGCCACTGACGTCACTCCGCTGACTTCTGCCTATCCTATAAAGGCGGGTGGTCCCCCACACTCTCCTCAGTTCTCCCGCCGGATAACCAGAGCGGGCAGCAGAAGAAGAAAACAAGGAGGTTTCTTGAGAACCAGAAGAAAGAAAAAAGAGAGCAGAAGACTCATTCACATGGAAGTGATGAAAGGCAGACACAGAGCAGGGGGAAGGAGGGAGGGAAAATTAGAGTCTGCTATAAGAGCTCCTCTCGAAGATCTACGGTTATGGTAAGTTCTTATGTAATTGTACTATCTTACTTTGAGGGAGGCTCTTGCAGCAGGCAATTACTGGTAGGACTGAGTCCTAAATAGTTTGGATAACCAAATGAAATGGCAGCGGGAGGAGGAAGCATAGCAGCCAGACGCTCAAGAGAGAAGGCCCCGGACACCAGTCAGGCCGAAGTTACCCCTACGCCTAGAAGCAATGTCCAGGCTGTAGTGTTTGGTGAAGGTATGGACAGAGCTCCAAGTCGCAGCTGCACAGATATCTGCTGTGGACACATTCCTAAAACAAGCCATGGAAGCAGCCATACCCCTGGTGGAATGGCCCTTAACCACACAAGGAAGTTCCTTGTACTTACAGTAACAGAAAATAATGCAATTGGCTTACCACTTAGACAAACACTGTTTGGACACTGGAGCGCCCTCTCTCTTTGGGGTGAACAAAACAAACAACTGATCAGACTTCCTCAAAGCCTTAGCACGGTGTGCATAGTAACGTAAGATTCTATGCACATCCAAAGCATGGTGCAAAGCCTCCCCTTGATTAGAATACTCTGGAAAATAAACAGGAAGGTGGATGAATTGATTCAAAGTAAACTCCAACACCACCTTAGGAAGAAACATAGCACAGTGGTCTAAGGCTCTGAGCTGCAAATCTGGTGACATCCAGCAGACCAGACCTGGGTTTGAATCCCACAGCTTCCACTTGCATACTGTGTGACCCTGAGCAAGTCACTTAACCTCCTTGTGCTCCCAGGTCGCTCCTGTAAAAAAGCTTTCAGCTTAGTGTGCTATACCTGGTTAAACAACTAAATTAAAAAAAATCAAAAACTTAGGACTGGTATGCAAAGACACCTTGTCTTTGTGAAAAACCAAATAAGGCTTCTTATACATAAGATCCTGAAGCTCTGAAATCCTTTGAGCAGAAGTAGCAGCAACTAAAAAGAGCACTTTCCACAACAGATAGCACAGCTTGCAACTTGAGGTTGGTTCAAAGGGAGGCAATGTGAACTTCTCCAACATAAAATTCCTGAATGGGAGGTTTGAGATGCAGAATGCCTCACAGAAAAGTGTTGGACACATCCAGCTGGGCCACAGCTCTGCCCTCGACAGGTACATGGTACACAGAGATGGTAGAAAGATGCACGTTGATGGAGGAGTACCTCGATCCAGAATCAGAGAGGGACAGGAGATCTTCCCAACACTTGATCCATGGGGCAGATGAAGGGGATCCAACTGGTGGGAAGCTGCCCAGAGGGAAAAATGCTATCACTTCATAACATAGGTCACCCTGGTGGAGGGCTTACAGGCAGCCACCAGTACAGCAGTGACCCTAGGGGAGACTCCAAACCAGGCAATAGCTACATCCTTAGAAGCCATGCATGGAGATGCAGAGATTTGAGATCTGGATGGACCAGGGTCCCCCTCTTCTTGGAGAGCAAGCTGATGTACAGGGGTAAGGGCACTGGAGGTTCCACTGCCAGCTGTTGCAGCAAGGGGAACCATATCTGACAAGGTCAGAAGGGAGCTATGAGGATCATTTTGCCCCCCCCCCTCCTTTTGAAGCTTCAGCAGAACCCATTGAAGGAGCGGGAAGGGATGGAAGGCATACAGGAATCTTCCCCTTCCAGGAGAGGGACAATGTGTCTTACCAGAAAACTCCAGGCCCAGGAGTGAGCAGAAAAGTGGCAGTTTTGCGCTGAGTAGGGATGCAGAAAGGTCCAGCTCTGGACACCCTCACCTGTTGAACAGGTTTTTGACAACTGGGGTCTGGAGTTCCCACTCCTAAGCCCTGGAGTGGGAGTGTCTTAGACTGTCTGCCAGGACATTTTGGACACCTGGAACATGGACAGTGGAGAGCTCCAGACCTTGCTCAATAGCCCAATACCAAACCCTCATCACCTTCCTGCACAGGGGTCAGAATGCATCCCCCCTGCTTGTTTATGTAATAAACCATGCACATGTTGTCCATCTGAACTAAGAGTGGATTGGGGAGGAGATGAGTCTGGAAGGCCTGAAGAGCGTACAGGGCAGCCCACATCTCCAGGACATTGATGTGAAGTCCCTGTTCCATGGTTGTCCATGTGCCCTGAATCTGGTGAGCACCCAGGTGGGCTCCGCAGCTGAGTCCTGAGGCATCCAACATCAGTATCTGGTGGGGGGTGTCAGAATAGCAAATGGGAACCCTGAAAGAGATTGGCCGGCTCTAGCCACCAGGATAGAACCCATCAGATTGGATCGGAGACCATTACCAGTTGGTCCAGGTCATCCGTGCACTGGTTCCATTGGACCCACAATGTCCACTGAGGAATCCGCATATAGAAATGGGCTAGAGAAGCCATGACAGTGATCACTACCATGTGACCCAGAAGGTGTAGGAAAACCCAGGCTGGGACCTGACGGCTGGAGGAGACCAGGCAGACCTGCTCCATCAGATGCTTCGCCCTGTCTGCGGGCAAGAAAGTCATGCCCTGAGCCATGTCCAGGATGGACCCTGTGTACTGGAGCTGCTGGCAGGGTATCAGACAGGACTTCATCACAATGACAGTAACCCCCAGAGTCAGGAAGAGACTGAAGGTATGCTCCAGGGTCTGGAGAAGGCATTCCCAGGATGGGGCCATTAAGAGTCAGGTGTCCGGGTAAGGAAAGACATAGAAGCCCTGCCTCCTGAGGGCAGCTGCCACTACTGCCAGACACTTGGTGAAAACCCTGGGGGCTGAGGACAGGCCAAAAGAGAGGGCCCAGAACTGAAAATGGGCACCCCAGAAATGGAAACAGAGGAAGCATCTGTGGAAAGGAAAAATCTTGATATACAGGTAGGTGTCCTGCATGTCTAGAGAGCAGAGCCAGTCCCCCCGGTGCAGGAGGGGCAGGAGTCCCTGAAGAGTGATCATCTGAAAGCACTTGTACTCTATAAACAGATACAGATCCCTCAGGTCTAGAATGGGCCTGAGGTCCCCAGTCTCTTTGTGGGCCAAGAAGAAGTGGGAGTAGTACCCCCTGCCCCACTGAGCCTGAGGGACGGGCTGTATGGCTCTTTTTTGCAGCAGAGCTTGAATTTCTTCCCAGATGAGAGGCAGATGATATGGAGGGTAGAAGGAGTTGCCTTGAGGGTCATTGGGGGGCCACTCAAGGAGTTATAGAGTGTGGCCCTGTTTTATGAGCTGCAGAACCCAGTAGTCCAAATGAGCTCCCTCTACCCGTCGAGGCGGAGGGAGAAGTG
This sequence comes from Neoceratodus forsteri, assembly GCA_016271365.2. Taxonomy (NCBI): domain Eukaryota; kingdom Metazoa; phylum Chordata; order Ceratodontiformes; family Ceratodontidae; genus Neoceratodus; species Neoceratodus forsteri. The sequence goes on along the minus strand of CM028134.1, from coordinate 541,446,285 downwards.
ACCCCTTCCCCCAGGGTCTGTACTGGAAAGGGGGGGGTCTGGAAAGGAGTCAGGAAGTAGGAACAAGCATCGGGAGGGCCGGGGTGGCTGGCCAGGGAGTCCTTGCGGCTACTGGGGCCGATGCCTGTTTGCCCTGCCCTTGGCAGGAGAGTGGGTCTGTCTGAGAGATGAGCAGTGGAAAGCTGGCCACTGGCCAGACTTCAGCTGTGTATGGTACAAGGAATGGACGGACCTGAGAGCCTGGCCCAGTTCCTGAAGAGGGAAGATCAAGTCCTGTACATCGTCTCCAAAGAGAACAGAACCCCGAAAGGGGGTGTCCAGAATTCTGGCCTGCACATCCTAGGTGAAGCCGGTTACCCTGAGCCAAGAGTGGCATCAGAGGCAAATGTCAGAGGTTCCACTCTGCCTGAGGCATCGACGGCATGATAGGTGAGGAGACAGTGGGGGGACATGATTGAAACTAAAGTACCTCAAGGCATAAATAAGGTGCAGGCGGGGGGCTTTCAATGTAGAAAAGTACTAGAATAAGGGGCACAATATGAAATTGAAAGGGGTAGATTAAGAGGTAATGAAAGGAATTTTCTACACAGAAAGGGTAGTCGACACATGGAATAGTCTGCCACAGGAGGTAGTGGGGGCAAGCACAATGGAGAGGTTTAAGCATGCTTGGGACAGGCACAAGGGAAGCCTGAGAGGGGGAGGGAGTGATGACAAGCCATTGATCACATAGGGTCAGTGGCCACATACAATGTATATGGCCTACGGGCAGAATGGATGGGCCTAGCGGTCCTTATCGGCTGACAATTTCTATGTTTCTAGGTGGCCCGCAGGATGTGATTACCAATGTCTGGCCCATTTTAAGCATCTGGGCTAGCCGTTTCTTAAAAGGAACTTTAAGCAAAGCCTGAACCAAGTCTCTGGCCTGGTCTCACAATACATTCTGGTACTGGACCATATGGGCCAGATAATTAATGGCCCTAATGGCCAGAGTAGCCAGGGAATAGACCCTCTTCCCCAGGTGATCCAACTGCCTGGAATTCTAGTCTGGCAGGAGAGCACTGAGTTGTTCAGGTCTCTTGGTGCAGTCATGGGCCACATTAATAACCACCGAGTCAGCCTTTGGCTGCCCCTGAAGAAGGGTTTACCAGTGGGGGCATGGTAGAGGTGGTCCACCTTTTGGGCAGTGCTGGGGTGGTAGAGGGCTGGTTCTAGGCTACCCAAGTGACATCATCATATGAGTCAATCGGGGAGGGACCACCAAAGGAAGAGCACTTGGCTGGCATAGGTAAATGGTCAGCCGGTGATGCTTTGGATCCTGCTTCTTCATCTCCCAGCTCATGATGGTCTGAATGTGCCTCATGATGTCCTGGAAAGAGGGTCATCAGGAGGAAACTTGGGAAAGCATTGGGATGCTCCTCTTCCCCTGATGAGTCCCCTGCCAGAGAGGAAGAGGCCGAATAATCAGGGTCCTCTTCATCACTGTCATCTGGCTCACTTTCTGGGGACTGATGTCAGTCCAGGCATCCACCCAATCAGGCATCAGCCCTAGTACCCATCGTGTGATCATCACTGGGACCTGGTCTGACAGGATCCAAAGGCAGCTGGGTCCCAGGAGGGTGGTGGGTAGATGCCAGAGGCTGGCCTGCTGGTGCTGGATTCTGCTTCTGCACCAGAGCCCACCAAGAACTGAACAGGGCATTTACATCCACCGCTGAGGGGTAGTTGTAGATAAGGGTAGGCTGGCACCACATAAAGGTAACCCGACATCAGACCAGCCTGAGTTGGCATCAGGTACCCTGGTGTAGGTTCTGTGGGCACTTGAGGAGGAGCCGGCATTGGGTCCAGCTTAGGCAGCACTGGCTGCAGCCCATAGGGAGCAGGCCATGGGAGCCTGGGAGGGGTGTCCACAGGTGCCGGCAGAGAAGAGACCAGCGCTGTGGGGGACAGAAACCTCACAGGCAAAGGCTGAGGTTTGACTGGATGTGGTGAAGCTCCGGTAGCCTAAAATGGGTGTTGCCTAGAAGGACTGGTAAGTCCCCTGCCCTGAGGAGCCACTGCTTGCCACTGAGATAAGGGCAGGACCACTGGTAGCCCTGAGGCATTGAGGGCTGGTGAGGCCGAAGAGGGCAACCTCCAATGGGATGAAGACCCAGACATGGTCGTAGGCTTATGGGGAGAGTGTGAACGGGAAGTGGACCAGTCCTGGTCCTGGTCCTGGTCTTTACCTCGGTGTTTATACTTCCCACTAGACTGTTTTCCAGGAACAGAAGGGGAGGAAGCCCTGGAGAACTGAGATGAAGTCAAATAGCTCCTGGCCTGCAGCTCCTGTTCCATCGTGATGAGCTTCTGCTTAAGAAGATGTCTCTCTAGAATTTTCAGGTAACGTCTCTTGTGTGGCCTGGTTACATTTCTGGCAAAACTGTCAGGCTTCAGTGTCATGGCTGGGGCTAGGCACAGGATGTAAGCAGAATGTCCGTCTTTTTCTGGAATCTGTTTGCTGCAGACACACTTCATAGAGCAGTCAGAAGATGAGGCAGGTTGAGAAGACACAAACCTGAATCTGGTAACACAGTAAAAATCGATGTTAATACTTAAAGAAAAGGAAAATAAAAAAGGTGCAAAGCACAGGAAATGGTGGTTGACTGTAGCTGCGGCAGTGTCAGTTATCCGATGTGTGTGGGTCGACAGTGGGAAAGAACTAAGAAGGGTGTGGAGGAACACCCACCTTTATAGGACAGGCCTATGTCAACAGAGTGATGTTGGTGGTGGGCGGTGCCCTTTGGTACACTGCTAGCTAGAAAGGTTTCCATATGGTCCTGGTGCCTGGCAGTTTAGTCCTACTAGTGATTGCCTGCTGCAAGAGCTCCTCTGGAAGATTTACTGTTACGGTAAGTTCTTACATAACTGCACTTTATTTCTCCTGCTTCTGTTCCCACTTCTGTCTCCTCCTATAAAAGTTCCTCTAGATGAATTTGATCAATTAAGTCCAGCATATTTGCATCTGATTCAATTTCCATTCCATCAACTGTCCATGCTCTGTAAATGTTTGTCAAAGTATGAAATTCCCATTTTGAGGTATTAAATCTCCCAGTGTTATTCTTCAGAAATTTGATTTAAAGTAATGTTGACTTGTTCAGGGTTATTTCCAGTGATCTCCCTAGTTGAAACAGCATCCGTTATACAATTGTATCATCTGACATATTGAGTCTCTCAGTAAAAAAAAAAACACAGTTTCAAACTGATTTGAACACATTCAGATAAACTGGAAAAATGTTTTGGGGATTTAGGGATGAAGCTCAAGCCATGGCTTAATAACTAATTCGTGCTTCAGTTAACCCAATGCTTGCCAAAGTTATAACTTGTAAGTTCTCCTCCTAAGTGTTCTGTCATTGTTGGTACTTGTTTCTGGGCCTTCTCCCTCTCCTTGTTTTACTTTTGTTGTATTTGTAACTTGCTCTCAGTATCTGTTGATGCTCACTTCATTTTCTAAGCAGTCCACCGCTGTTGTGCCCTGCACATCCGTCTCCACTAATAATTCAGGAGTTTGACTGAGGGAACTACAGATGGCCAGATGCTTCTAATCACAAGACAAACTGTGTACTCACACAGATGGTGGTAAAGTTGCTCCTTACAAATTACATAAGTAACCAAAGCTCCCTTAATTCTGGATGCATGCCAAAAACAGGCATCCTGGCAGAAGCTATCAGTTAGCCAGAAGGTAAAGTTCTAATGTAGCATGTCATGAGATCACCGAATGGTGCAGGCTAGGGTCGCCAAACCCCGCAATGCAGCTAAAAGCAACGTAAGCTTGCACTCTCTGAGTTTGCAGCAACTTAATAAAAGACTTGACATGCTGCCTCTTGGCAAAAATTAACTGTTTTATTTTCTCAGGAGCAACATGCACAGAAAATAAAAAGGCAAAAGCCCCAGTGCTTCTACTATGTGGGATCTTCATCAGGGGGTGTAATTAACAGACAGATAAGCCCTCTTAAATATGGTAGCCTAAAAGGTAAAGCACATAATTTTAATCCCTCAAAATTCACACAGGCATGCCATCTTCATGTAACCACTAGGTGGTGCTATCCCAAGGGCTACTACCCCTGTCTGCCTGGCTAGTAGCAGGTTAAGGGGCCTGGGTACTGAAGCAGGTGCTTCCACTTGGAGGTCAGGGTTGTTAGTAGTCACGCTAACCTGGGCACAGCCCTCTGGGATGCTGTAACCCCTCTCTTTCCCTTCTAGTGACCTGAACAATATACAATTATACAATAATCACTTTCACAATGACCATTATTCACCAGGCAATTACCCACACTGTTTGCACTTACCACCAGGGCTGGTTCCTCTAGCTCGACTCTGGGAACCCCCTGTGAAACAAGGTTGTGCACAGCAAATAGCAACAGTACAGTACTTTTGGCACAAACTGGAACCACAGTCAGGTTAAATGCAAAAAGAGTTAGATCTGATTTATTCAGGGAACTTGAACAAGGGAGTGGCATAATCAGGTTAATTTGCTTAAAGGCTATAGCAATCAAATAGTCATGCATGCACTTCAGAGTCCTTACACAGTCACACACTCTGGGTACCCAGGTAGGAAAACGGTGGGCTAGCCAGGAACGTTGCCTGGGGTAGGCCGGCATCGCAGCTGGTTGGGGCCCTGTGATGGAAGAAAGCAACATGCACAACACACACTATTTGTAATCTGGAGCCGGAAGGCTCAGTTCATGGAAGAAAAGGCAACAAGACAATTAGATGGCAACACTTTAGATTTAGCTGTTGTTGCAGGGAGCTACCCTGATGTTTACTCATGATACCCAATACTGGACACAGGCAGGATGAAACCGAGACTGCAGGTTGTTGAGCTAGAGTGCAAGGAGAAGCAGGGCCCACACGAATCACTGAGGCATCATTCCTGTTCAAGGCGTTGAGCAGGGGGCTAATCCCCAGGCAGGTCTCTCGTCGATGATTTTCTCTGTGTAGCTGGTATTCTGGCTGGGCAAGCGTGGCAAGGCCCAGGCCAAATGGAGATAAATAAGGATTTCAGTCTTTGGAGCTGGATGCAGCTTCCAGCAAGCAAAACCCAGTTCAGACACACAGTGGGGAACCAAATCACAACCCACTATCCGCACACAGCACATTCACATGTAAGGAAATTCCACTGTACCAGGCAAATGGCTCTCCGGTTGCAATTACAGAGTCTTTGCACAATCCAGGAGTTCAGAGTTGGCTAGAAGTGCTGACAGGCCGATTGCATTCAACAAATCTCAGGTCTTCTTCAGGTAGGAGCCTGGTCACAATTCAGTGGCTTAACGCGCTCTCCAAATTTGGATTCAGTCCAAAAAAGGTACAGGTTCCCTCTCAGGGACAGCAGGCAGGCATGCAGGCCAAAACTCAGGCCTTTCCACACTTCTTCCACGCAAATCCACGCAGGGCTTGCTGCTCAACTATCTCCTGTTGTTACTCCTTCACTTCCCAACTCAGATCTGAATTGAAATTGCAAGCAGTCTGGGACTTTCCCCAGGATCCAAAAGATTCAGTTGGCTGATTCCTATGTCAGTCACAACAAGGGCTCCCCCTCCAGGTTCATTTAGGCACCAAAAGCCCCAAACTACAATTCCTACAGAATTTTGCTCCCAAAAAGCCCCTGGGGACAGGCTCCATTTTAAAGTCCCCAAAGGTACTGATTGGCCCATTTCAGCAGTCCAGGACCAAGATGGTGGAAACAAACAGAAATGTCCATGCTGCAAAGAAGGCAAGTTAGACAAAGTGCAATATTATTACTATTCTAATAAATGATCAGCAAACAAGTACATCTTCTAACAGAGCTCCCTCTGCGCTAATAGCGATGGCAGAACGGAGCGATTATTTGGCAGCCAGGGTGAGACTTGAGCATAGAAACACCCAGCCCCTTCCCAGATTAATTATAACTGCAATCCAGGCAGCTCTTAAAGAGACAGTACACAGAGGCTATACAGGCACTCTCTGCCAATAATGCTTGAACGGCTAAACACAGGACACCAGCCTGGCAGTGAGCATTTAGGCAAGCTCAAGGAAGATGTTTCGGGTACCCCCATTTGTAGGGGGGTTATACTCTTCCCTGCCTGGAAAAAACTTGTCGTCCACATCAAGTCTGTACCATCATTCATCAGTTAACATAAACTTATTACTTTACTATACAGATTCACTATACTTCACAATACTATATCCATACTGACAATACTTACATGTTTCATACAGGTAATACTGATTCCACTATGATTAACATACTTGTGACATTACAATACTAATTCATTTTATAACTTCCTACATTAAACAATGTAGGAGGGGCCCTCCCTATCAGCGAACTTGGGGCTGGATGGGGCAGGGGCATCATGGTGAGAGGGAAGAATAAGTAACCTGGAGTTGGCCCTTAAGCTCAGTTTGGGTAGTGAGCTCTGAGAAACATAAACACCTTTGTGAACCACATTGAGAGGCAAATCCACTGGCCTCCCGGGAGAATCATAACTGAAGCGCAATACTGGCTTGACAGCTCAGCCAGTCTTTCTGGGGGGGGGGACAACCACAGTCTCTGTACTTTCAGCACTAGTCTTGGAGCTTTTGTCACTCATGAGGGGTGCCTCTTTACAGATGGGAATGTCCAAACTGGGAGCACTGTCCGCTCCTTGCTCTGTAGGCTCTGGTTCCACAACACTTTGCTCACTATCTTCTGATGAGGGCCCAGCTGGCTCATTTTGAGAAGGTTCTGGCTCAGTTAGGCTCTGTGGCACTGAAGGGGGGCTGTCAGCACTCTCATATTGTTCTTCAGGTTCTGGTGTGTCACCAGGGAGACTCAGACCATCAGCCCCTTCTTCAGACAAGTCACAAAGTTCCATGAAACAGAGGGAGTCTGCAGCCTCAGACGTAATACTTTGCACTTCACTTTCAGGGAGCATTGGCTCCAAGGATGAAGCTAGGGGGTTAGGCAGTCCAGAAGGCCCAGCTTCATCCCTACAATTAGTCATAGGGTTGCCCCAAAACAGCTGACTCAATTCATAGGAGGGGTAATAGGCATTGTCACACTCACTAACCTCAGAAGTGGACTGACAGTCACTATCATGCTGGGCCTGCTGCAGGGGAAACCTTAAATTTGTAACCACTAGGGTTGGTTGACTCTGTCTCTTTTTTGCAGCAGCATGAGCCACCGGACCAGGGGAGGCAATGTCTGCTGGCTCAGCTTCAATAATAACTTGGCCGATAGGCAGCAAGTGGTTACGGTGCATGGTCTTGACAGCTTTGGAGTTATTCTTTGGGCGTACCTTATACACTGGTTGATCATCCAACTTTCCAATTGCTACATGAGGAAGATGGTGCTACCTATCAGCAATTTTGTGTTTGCCATGTAGTCCCAAATTGAGTAACAACACATGATCTCTGGGCCATAGCTCTTGAATCTTTACATCTTACTTTGAGTGGGTTCCCCTGCAGTGGGTCTTCACACATAGGACTGCGCCCCCTGGCATCAGGTCTTCACGGCAAACTTGTAGATAGCAATCATCAGCGGGGATTGCCCCTGACATCGGGGCGTCGTGATGTCAGCCTGACTATAAAAGGGGCAGTCCTGTGCCCACTCTCCAGTTCTTTCCCGCCATTGCCTCAGTCACATTCGACTTGAGTCAGAACAGCAATCTAATGTCCGTGTTACATTTCTCGAAGTGTTTCTTCACCTCTTGTAAAATTCTCAAGATTTTTCTTCAATTTGATGTCTTCTAGACAGAAGAAAAAGTGCTCAAAGTGCGGCGCTCAAATCCCGCACGGGGACGACCATTCCCGCTGCCTCCTCTGCCTCAGTTTGAAGCACGACTCCAGGAGTGTTCCATCTGCCAGGCCTTCAACCAGGCGTCCAGAACCAGGCGCAAGAGGTCCCTTGAGACCCATCTATTGACCCGATGCTTGGTGTCTAAGGAAAGGGAGTTACAAAAACTCAGGGAAAGGTCATCATTGCAGGCCCCAAAGAAAAAGAAAAGTAAGGAGAAGCATCGGGACAGGAGTCCATCACCGTCTGAGAGGCCAGCAACTATGAGTACTTTCTCGGGCACCTCGTCTGCTTCTTTGGGCCGGGCCCCTTCTCCCACTCCTGCCAAAGTGAGTGGGCAGATGGGGGTTGTCTCTTTGGAGGTGGTAACTCTGTCGACTGATCCTGCTGGTAGGTCACCCCTTGCCTCTGGTGAAGGGCACACGGCCTCTGCCGATCAGACTAGTGGCGGCCTTCCAGCTGTCTCCAGCCTGGCCGGATCTGTTCATTCAGACGCTGGCTCCTCCGACACCTGCATAGATCTGTCCATTCTTCTGTTGGGCTCCAGTTTGGCCCCAGACATTAGACAGAGTGAGGGACTAGTTGACCCATCGTTTCCCAGGGTCCTGAACCCTATAGACTCGCCACCCGACCCTTTGCAGCCATCGGGGGCCCCTCATATCTCCCCCCCTCACCAGGTCTTCCTCCATTGCTGGAGTTCATTCCACTGCCGACAGAGGACCCGGGTATGGAGTCTCCACTCCCCAATACTTCGGGTGCGCGCCAGGCCCCGATGCCCCCTTCAGGCTCCACGGCACCTCCTCCTGTGGGTCCTTCATCTGGGTTCATTGCCCAGGAACCCTCTTTCCCACCTGCAGGTGCCCCTCTGTTGGTTACTCAATATCCGACGCTGGGCCAGGTGCCTCTGTCACCTGGTTTCCCAATACCGGGTCTTCCGACACCGGGCTACCCGACGTCAGGTTTTCAGATGCCGGGCTTTCTGACATCATCATTCCCGATGACAGGTTATCCTACTCCAGGACATCCCACGCTGGGTTACCCAGGGTACTTGTATTACCCGTCCAGACACTATCCTCAGTACCTGGGTTATCCGAGTTATCAGCCACCACCTCCCCCTCCTCCAGTGCCGGAACCTGAGTCCGTCCCTTGGTGGTGGAAAGAGGCTAGGCCACAGCTTGTGTCAGAGTTAAGACAGCCGGTGAGGGAGACACCCTCTGTTAGGGTGACCTCTCCACCACCTCCTGCTACCAGAGCCTCTACCTCTATTGCGGTAGGCATTACTGAACCAGACCCTTTCGTTCCTTCTGGTTCTGATTCCTCTGACACTAGTTCTGACTCAGATGTGTCAGACCCCAGATCTCCCATGGAGGTTCCTCCGAAAGACTCCCCAAAGTCCCCTCCAGAGAATCCTTTCAGAGATCTGCTACATTCTATTCAGGCGGCTGGTGGTTGACTGTCCAAAGAGGTTGATCCCCAAAGAAAACTTCTTGCAGAGCACCTGGATCTGGCCACCTCAGACCCTATTCCCATTCTGCCATGGATGGGACCTCATGAGGACCTTGTTACCGCAGTCTGGCAACAACCGTCCTCCATTCCCGCGGTCTACTGCAAAGCTGACCACACCTATTATCCCCCTGAAGGGATTTTTCATCTGAACTCCCATCCTAAGGCTGATTCTATGGTCATCACGACAGCTCATGACCGTTCAGCCCAGCCCAAACATCTGAGTTCTTCGACTCCCAACAAGGACTCGAGTTAACTCGACCAGTTTGGGCACAAAATTTATTCTTCTTCATCCTGTGCAATACGTTTCCTAAATTACAGCTCACACATAGTCGCCTTTCAGAAAGCTTCTCTTTTGGATCTAGAAAGGGACCTCCAGGATGTTCAAGATGAAACCCCAAGGAAGAAGCTCTTGGATAAAGTACGGATGGGGAAATCCTCGTGTCGCCATGCCCTTCTGGCTACTTATGACTCGGTGGATTCAGTGGCAAGAGCAGCTGCCTTGGAGATCTGCCTCCGATGCCTCTCCTGGCTCCATATAGTGGGACTGGTGCAGGACGTGCAGTCCTCTCTGTTGGATGCCCCTTTCAGGGGTTCCGCCTCTTTGGCGGCGACGCTAAGGACATCATTACTGGGTTGCAGGAGAGTAGATGCTCCTTGCGGGACGTCCATTCCTTATACAAGATGGGACAGAAAAAGCAGCCCTTTCACTGCCAAAGAAGGTGGAACAAATCCCAGGCTAAGCGTCAGGCAAAGAAACGTTCACCTGGATTGGGAGCTCAAACCCCACAGACCAACTTTCAAAAACAGGCCTCTGGGGTAAAGGCTCTCCTCCCCTCAGCATTCTGACTCCTTTCCCCTCCTTCTGCTACCTCCAGTACATCAGAAGGAACCAGTTGGAGGGAGGTTCAGCCTCCACCTGGAAGGCTGGAGGTCGGTTACCGCAGAAAATTGGGGGCTTCAGCTCATCAAGCGAGGTCACTCGATAGAAATCAGTGAAATTCCAACCCCTCATCCACCAGGACGGTCCTTCTATCCCTGGGATCAGGTCCCAATAGTCTCTCAAGAGATACAGGCACTTTTCCTAAAAAAAGCCATACAGCCGGTCCCATTAAGCCAAATAGGAAGGGGATTCTACTCCCACTTCTTCCTGGTTCCAAAGAAACCGGGCGACCTGAGACCAATCCTGGACCTCAGCACACTAAACATCTTTGTCGGGTACAAGAAGTTTCATATGTTGATCCTTCAGGGGCTCCTTCCCTGCTCCATCAAAACTTTTGGCTGTGCTCCCTGGACATGTAGGATGCTTACCTGCATATCCCTATCCTCCCAGCCCACCACCGCTTTCTCCGCTTTGTTTTCCTGGAGAAACATTTCCAGTTCCGAGCACTCCCATTTGGTCTTTCTTCGGCCCCCCGAGTGTTCACCAAATGCCTAGTGGTGGTGGCGGCCTTTCTGTGCCGCCAGGGCATGTATGTCTTCCAGTACCTGGATGACTGGCTCCTCTCAGCACCCTCTCCTTCCAGCCTGAAAGAGGCTCTCTCTTTCACTCTGAGCTTGTTTGCTTTACTGGGCATAACATTCAATTTTCCGAAGTCCCAGCTAGTACCCTCACAGAGACCCCAGTTCACTGGAGCTTTACTAGACACAGTTCAGGGCAAGGCTTTCCTACCATCAGATCGGGCCGAGACCCTTGCTACTCAAGCCACACTGGTGGCACAGGCCCGATGGATCCCTGCACACTCGGTGCTTCGTTTATTGGGTCTGATGGCGGCCGCCATTTCGACAGTCCCAATGGCCATACTTCACATGAGGGTCACCCAATGGTCTCTTTGAGTCCAATGAGACCAGAGGATGGACAACATGAACCAAAAAGTCATGATCTCCAACAGCCTCCAGAGAGATCTACGCTGGTGGCAGGATCACTTGAATTTATCGAAGGGGGTCCCTTTCCTTCCAGCAGTTCCTACTCACATTCTCACTATGGATGCCTCAGATCTGGGCTGGGGTGCTCATCTGGGGTCTCACTAGACACAGGGTTCTTGGTCTGATCAGGAGCTGATGCTCCCCATCAATGTTCTGGAGACCAGGGCGGTTCTTTACGCACTCCAGGCATTCCAGTCGCTGCTGGTTCTGGGATCTATCTTGGTACAGATGGACAACATGTCCACTGTCTAGTACATAAACAAGCAGGGGGGACCCAGATCTTACCCTCTTTGCCGAGAAGCCATGAGGGTGTGGTACTGGGCGATTCATCACAGCCTTTATCTGACAGCAGTTCACGTTCCGGGCATCACCAATGTTCTGGCGGACAGTCTCAGTCGATCAGTGAGCCGGGCCCATGAGTGGGAGCTAAAGTCAGAGGTAGTTGAAGATGTCTTTCTTCGATGAGGTCAGCCAGAGATGGATCTGTTCATCTCCCCATACGACGTGGAACTACCCGTCTTCTGCTTGCTCGTTCCCGGACATGGTGCTTTTTGGCAAGACGCGCTGTCTCTTTCATGGACAGGGAGGTTTCTGTACATCTTTCCTCCCTTTTCTCTAATTCAGAAGGTCCTGGTGAAACTTCAACAAGAGGAGGTCCACGCAATCCTGATTGCTCTGCTTTGGCCATGCCAATTTTGGTTCCCTCTTCTGCAACAATTGGCACTGGAACCTCCAGTTCCTCTGCCCATTTCTCATGACCTTCTGACTCAGGAGCAGGGCACCCTGGTGCATCCAGGCCTTCAGTCTCTTGACCTTCATGCATGGCACCTGTGGACATAGTGATTTCTCGCTATGAGGTATCGTCACAGGTTGGGCACATTCTAGTGGAGGCCAGAAAACCCTCCACTAGATCCACTTACACTATGAAGTGGAAGAGATTCACAATTTGGGTCCAAGCAAGGAGCTGGGATCCATTTTTGTGCTTGGCATCCCAGGTTCTAGAGTACCTCGCACATCTGTCTGAGGTGGGCCTTAGCTATTCCTCCATTAAGGTCCACCTCTCCGCGGTGTTGGCCTACCACCTCCCGGTGGAGGGTAAAACCTTGGCTCAACTGGAGGTTGCCAAAAGCTTTTTGAAAGGCATCCTTCATTTGAAACCTCTGATCCGGAATCCTTGTCCTCCCTGGTACCTGAATTTCATGCTCGAGAAGCTGATGTTACCACCATTTGAACCAGCTTCTTCTTGCGACTTGTGCTTCCTCTCCTGGAAGACTTTATTTTTAGTTGCTGTCACTTCGGCCAGGAGGGTTTCCGAATTACAGGCCTTCGTATGTAAAGAAACTTATTTGATTTTTCATAAAGACCGAGTAGTCCTTCGGACTAACCCTTCTTTTTTGGCCAAAGTTGTTTCAGAAACCACTTTGAACCAGAGCATGGAATTACCGGTATACTATCCACAGTATTCCAACAGGGGGGAAAACCTGTTCACGCTTGATGTGCACCAGATTCTGAGGTACTACACGAACAGGACTAAAGAGGTTAGGAAATCTAACCAACTGTTCATAGCCTTTGCCCCTCAGTGCCAGGCAAGCCTATTTCCAAGCAGACCATCTCCCAATGGCTCGTTAACTACATCCATTTTTCGTACACGAAATATGGGAAGTCCTTCGGGGCAAGTCAAAGGCCACTCCACCCATAACGTGGCAACCTCTACTGCCTTTTTCAGGAATGTGTCCACAGCAGAGATCTGTGCTGCGGCCACCTGGTCATCTGTTCACACCTTCACTAAGCATTACAGTCTGGACATTGCCTCTGGGTGCAGAACTGGCTTTGGACTTGCGGTTCTGCAAGGCCTTCTGTCATGATCACTCTTGGCGACTTTTCCTCCTCTCGGATGCACCTATGCCTTATTTTTCTCTGGGACTGCTTGGTATTCAGTCCTATATGTAAAGACCTACTGCAGGAACCCTCTCAAAGTAAGATACAGCAGTTATGTAAGAACTTACCGTAACAGTAGATCTTCGAGAGAGGTTCCTGCAGTAGGTCTAGTTTCCTTCCCTCCTTCCCCCAGTTTTTGGATGCTTTGCTTTCCATCCCATCTAGTCCAGCTGGACTAGAGTGGAAGCACAGTCTTTGGAGTTCACTCTGGTTTTCTCCTTACCTATCTTTAGGTCTCCGTTGGAAAAGAACTGGAGAGCGGTTGCGGGACCGCTCCTTTTATAGTCAGGCTGACGTCACGAAGCACCGACGTCGGGGTGGTTCCCGCTGATGATTGCTATCTACAAGTTTGCTGTGCGGACCTGATGCCAGGGGGTGCAGTCCTATATGTGAAGACCTACTGCAGGAACCTCTCTCGAAGATCTACTGTTACGGTAAGTTCTTACGTAACTGCTATTTTCTTATCGTGCCTCTCTTTGTTGGCAAGATTTCTCTTGGCGGCCATTGTCTGGGCCAGTTGATATGCATGGTTCAATTGAGCTTTCAGTTTCTGTACATACTGCAAGTAGTTTTCAGCCCAGACCTCATCTAGAAAGACACCAAAGCAGACATCAACTGGTAGTCGGGCCTCCCTCCTGAACATAAGACGGTAGGGGGAGAACCCAGTAGTATCATTTTTGGTGCAATTGTACGCGTGTAGCAAGGTGCTAATCTGCTGGCTCCATTTATGCTTGTCTTTTGGATGGAGGGTGCCCAGCATGTCTAGAAGGATGCGGTTAAACCATTCTGGTTGAGGGTCCCCCTGCGGGTGACAGGGGGTGGTTCTTGACTTCTGCACCACCCACAGAGAGAGCATTTCTTTGATTAGCCTATTTTCAAACTCTGTGCCTTTGTTAGAGTGGATCTGCTGGGGGGCACCATGGCAGACGAAGAATTTTTCTGCTAACACCTTGGTCATGGTAGAGGCCTTTTGATCTTTAGTTGGAAAAGCTTGTGCATACCGTGTGACATTATCTGTAACTGCTAACACATTGCCAATATTCCGTTGATCAGGTTCTAAACACAAAAAATCTATGCAGACCAGTTCCATGGGGGAGCTGGTAGCAATATTGACAAGGGGGGCAGCCCTCTGAGGCAGGGCTTTTCTTTGGAGGCAACAACTACAGGTCTTTACATGGTGCTCAAAATCGGCCCCCATCTTGGGCCAGTAGAATCGAGATCGTACCAGGTCGAGAGTCCTGTCAATACCGAGGTGCCCCAAGTGATTGTGGAGGGACCTCAGTACCAAGTGTTCAAAGGCTGTGGGCAGGACCAATTGTTGCTTGACTACTTGACCACTATGATCCACTATTTCTCTGTATAACAACTGATTGAGTAACATCAACCTGGGGCCTTCTTTAAACAATAGGGCAGTTCGTAAGTCAGGGGAATGTAACTTAGAAACATCTTTCCCCGCACGCAGGGCATCAAATGCGGGTTGAATCATAGGATCTAGGGATTGAGCACACCAAATACTGTCATTGTCAAGTTGAGGTAGTGCACTAATATCTAGAGCAGAGAAATGGCAATAGGCAGCCGGTATGCAGGTATCAAGAGAGCCCAAGCAATCTACTAAACAGTCCACTGTATCTGCAGACATCTGTTCATCTCTGTAAAACTTTTGGCACAATGCTCGGATGTCAGGTTCAGACATCCTGACCCAATCACTCTTGGAAGCGGGCCATCGTGACAGGCGTCAGCATCAATATGGTTCAGTCTCAGTCTATACTCAACTGCATAATCATAGGTTGACAAAGCGGAAAGCCACCGGTGCCCAGTGGTGTCTAACTTAGCTGAGGTCTGTACATAGGTTAACGGGTTATTGCCAGTCTTCATCAATATCTTTGCCCCATAGAGGTACTCCTGAAACTGGTCAACGATGGCCCATTTTAGGGCAAGGAACTCCAAGTTGTGCACAGGATATTTTCGTTTTGACTGGGTCAAGCTCCTGCTGGCAAATGCTACTAGTCTCAAACCATCCTCATGGTCTTAATACAGCACAGCTCCTAGGCCCTGCCGACTGGCATCCATATGCAACACATAGGGCTTTGTAGGGTCAGCAAAGGTGAGGATGGGGGCATGGGTGAGGTGGTATATGACTTCGTGGAAGGCTGCTTCACATTCGAGTGTCCAGCGGGGCTGAAAAGATTCACTTGTTCGGCAGTACACTTTCTCGGGTTCTTTGACAGACCCTTTTTTGTATTTTCGGTTGGTAGGGGGCAACCTTGGGTAAGATTCAGAAGTGGGTGAATCACCTTGAAATAGTCTTTTATGAACCTGCAGTAGCAGCCATAGAACCCCAGAAAACGTTGTAGTTCTTTCAAGTTATGGGGCTGTGGCCAAGTAGTCAGTGACTCAACCTTACTGAGATCGGTCTCTATCCCTTCTGCAGATACTATGTGCCCCACATACTTCACGGAGGTTTAAAAAAACTGGCACTTGTCGATGGACAGCTTGAGGCGGAAGTCTTCCAATCAGTCCAGCACTTTAAACAGTCAGTCCTCATGCTCCTCTATTGTGCTTCTGAACACAATGACATCATCTAGGTACACTAGACATTCCAGCAAGTTCATATCTCCCACCGCACATTCCATCAGTCGCTGAAAGGTGGCCGAGGCACCCAAAATCCCCTGTGGCATTCTCAGGAATTTGTAGAACCCCAAAGGACAGATGAAGGCTGTTTTCTCACGGTCCCCTGGGGCCATCGGAATCTGGTAATATCCACTGTGAAGATCCAATACCGAGAACCATTTGCTCCCATTCAAGCAATCCAGGGCATCTTGTATACGGGGCATGGTGTATTGATCTGGGATGGTCTGCCGGTTCAGGGTTCGATAATCAACACACATCCTCACAGACCCATTCTTTTTACGCACAACCACTATGGTAGAGGCATATGGGCTCCTTGATTCTTGTATCACGCCAGTAGTGAGCATTTCCTGCAGCTGTCTCCTCGCATCATCTACGTCCACTGGGGCGAGGTGCTGGGATCTCTCTCGAAATGGCCAGTCATCATGCAGATGTATGTGATGCTCTGCACCCTGGATACACCCCATATCCCATTCTTTTAATGAAAACACTTGGTCTCTCTGGACGAGTTTCTTGCTAATTCTAGCCTTCCATTCAGCTGGCAACGGGGACTCACCAAAGTCAAATAAGTCTGGGGTCATTCTTTCCTTCTCACCAGAGCACTTGTTGCTGGGCAATACAGCAGTGTCTGTGCAGTGTACTATAGCTAGGGTGCACCCTCTGTTCACCCAGATCTTCTGATCTGACACATTCTGAATCTGGACCATCACTCATCATGCATAGGCATGGGCACGAGCAGGGAAGATGCTGGGTTTGACCAATAATCCCTCTGGCAACTTTTCATCGCCTGGTGCATCCAACATCAGTATTTTGTTCTTGACATCTTTCCAGAGGCAGACCTCCCCATGAATGGTACACTGGGCATTGGGTGCCAGTACTAGAGAGTCAGGATCCTTCTTTCACACGATCACCACAAGTTCATTGTGGTCTACTTTCTTGGGTTTCCGTTGCAAGTCATAGGCTCTTTTGATCAGAGCCGGAATTCTAAGGGCCCACCCAGTCCATTGCCCTTGCTTCTTGTGACAAAGTTGTGCCAGTCTCCCAAACATGTGAGTGTTTGTCCCAATTAATAGAGGAACCCTATCATACAGTCTGGTAGGGGGACACACTAAGGCAAGTGTCTCGACTTGTTCATCTACTCCAGTCACTGAAGTAGGGAAAGACAGCCAGATCTGAATATATCCTGAATACGGATAAGACTTCTTGCTCAACCCCCCCACATGTAAACCTTCCAAGGGTTGTAGGGGCACATCCGGCAGATGCTTTTGATACCAGTCTTGGAACACTATGGTCACTCGAGACCCACTGTCAAGCATGGCCTGGGTGGATGCACAGTTCACCTGCTTTGTAGTTTCCACTGAGGGACCCATCACCTTGGACCTCTCAGGCGATGCAGACTTGGATGTCGACTTGGCAGCGGCCTTGGATGAATAACTCTTCCGAGCTGCTCCACCTTGCGGCCGGTTATTGCTCCATCGCAGCCAGGCTAGTAGCCTAATAGTAACCTTTCTCAAGTTCCAATTGAGCGACAGGTGAACCAGGTGTGCCTGTCCTCCCCGCAGTGGTAGCAAAAATTGGGTTCTCTAGAGTCTCTGAATGGTTGCAGGACGTCTCCCTGCTTGGGGGCATCAGGGGCAGCTAAGGGCCCTTCTTTGATTTGTGGCTTGCATTCTTGGTCCTCTGGACTTCCACCAATGTTAGTGGGTTGTGTGGCTCGTAGTAGGTCCCCCACTAGGGCTAGCAATTCTCGTACTTCTTCCAGTAGGTTACCCTTAGTCCAGGTTTCCAAGGAGATGACATGCACCCCCACTCCACTAGGCGGGGTCTCACTCTTTAACTCAGGAAGTGCCTGGTAGAGATTAGTATCTCTGGCTGCCTCGGCAGCTTGTTGACTGACTCTCAACTCTGTCAATTCTTTGATCAGTTCTCTCATTTGCTGCACCTCAGTCTCATCACTTCTCTCAGGAGTTTGGCAGGTACAGGCAACCCCAGCATAGGGCTCCCCATCCCTCTTCATCATTTTCTGCTTCACGAATCTCTTTCATGAGATGACAGTACTCAGGAGGATTAGCCTTCCTATCTTTAACTCAAGTTTTAACATCATCACACGAGTACCTGGATGACTTGAGAATATGGTCCAACCTGACCCGATTCAGTTCACTTGCAGGCACCCCTCCTTTTCTGTGAGCCCTCTGCAGAGCCCTCTCAATTCTGGTAACAAATATAGACAACTTCCATTGCTTGGCAGGTTTGAATTTCCACAGTAAATCGTCCCCCGAGTCAGTGCTTCCAAAAACCCCCTCCAATGCAGAGAGGTATTCAGCCACAGTAGCCTCTGGGTTAGTGGCTCGTAGGAAGAAAATGGCCTCCACTGCAGGGCCCTCAAACTTTCCATGAGTCTTTTTCTTTTCTCCCCCTCAGAGCACTGCCACTCCTGGACCAGGGGGGTAGCATAGTCCATCCATGTTTCCAGGTCATCCTCCCCTACGGGCACTGGGACTATACCCCAAAAAAGTCTAAGTCTACGGTATGAATCCAGGTGCACAGATGGAATTACTATGGGGGAAGTGCCCACAGGGGAGACCCTAGAGGAGACAGGAGATGCTGTCGGGGACTGCAATGGCATGGGTTCTTGAGAAAAGTCTAGCACCGTCACTAACTCTTGGGTGGTTCGCCCCTCAGAAATTAACAACTTAAGCAGCTTGTCCTTGAACCCCTCTATGCTGGGGGACCCTGCTGGGGGAGCTGGATCACTGTGCAAATGGATGATCCTCCACCCCTTCTTGGCCCCTTTTGACAGAATAACAGGGGGTACTTTCTCTGGATCTATGGGAGAGCTACAGGAAAGTAGAACCACCATGGTCTGGTCAAACAGGTCTGAATCCCTCCCCTTCACTTCAACCTTCCCTAAACACTTAACGTGCTCCACAGCTTCTGTAATAACAGCATTAGTAGTCCCTAATGGGACATCCATTAACAGGAGGGCCTGTTGGGGTCTACCCCCTCAGCCTCACTCCACCCCATCATTCGATGCACTAACAGCTTGTGGGGGGCAATCTTGAGTTAAGGTGTAGCAAGCTCTTCCATTTTGTCAGCAGTTCTAAACATACTGGGGTAATTTGCACCTCCGGCCACTAGAAGGCGCAAAATCCCAGCGGTGAGCCTCCAAAATATAACCCTTAGGTGGCGCTATCCCAAGGGCTACTACCCCTGCCTGCCTGGCTAGTAGCAGGTTAAGGGGCCTGGGTATTGAAAAGGGTGCCTCCACTCAAACTGTTTTATTTTCTCAGGAGCAACATGCACAGAAAATAACAAGGCAAAAGCCCCAGTGTTTCTACTATGTGGGATCTTCATCAGGGGGTGTAATTAATAGACTGATAAGCCCTCTTAAATATGGTAGCCTAAAAGGTAAAGCACATCATTTTAATCCCTCTAATTCATACAGGCATGCCATCTTCATGTAACCCCTAGGTGGCGCTATCCCAAGGGCTACTACCCCTGCCTGCCTGGCTAGTAGCAGCTTAAGGGGTCTGGGTACTGAAATAGGTGCCTCCACCCAGATGTCAGGGTTGTTAGTAGTCACGCTAACCTGGGCACAGCCCTCCGGGTCACTGTAACCCCCCTCTTTCCCTTCTAGTGGCCTGAACAATATACAATATTCACTTTCACAATGACCCTTATTCACCAGGCAATTACCCACACTGTTTGCACTTACCACCAGGGCTGGTTCCTCTAGCTCGACCCTGGGGACCCCCTGTTAAGCAACGTTATGCACAGCAAATAGCAACGGTACAGTACTTTTGGCACAAACTGGAACCACAGTCTGGTTAAATGCAAAAAGAGTTAGATCTGATTTATTCAGGGGCCTTGAACAAGGGAGGGGTGTAATCAGGTTAATTTGCTTAACGACTATAGCAATCAAATAGTCATGCATGCACTTCAGAGTCCCTACACAGTCACACACTCTGGATACCCAGGTAGGAAAACGGTGGGCTAGCCAGGAACGTTGCCCAGGGTAGGCCGGCGTCGCAGCTGGTTGGGGCCCTGTGATGGAAGAAAGCAACATGCACAACACACACTATTTGTAATCTGGAGCCGGAGGGCTCAGTTCATGAAAGAAAAGTCAACAAGATAATCAGATGGTAACACTTTAGATTTAGCTGTTGTTGCAGGGAGCTATCCTGATGTTTACTCATGATACCCAATACTGGACATAGGCAGGATGAAATCGAGACTGCAGGTTGTTGAACTGGAGTGCCAGGAGAAGCAGGGCCCACACGAGTCACCGAGGCGTCATTCCTGTTCAAGGCGTTGAGCAGGGGGCTGATCCCTAGGCACGTCTCTCGTCGATGACTTTCTTTGTGTAGCAGGTATTCTGGCTGGGCTAGTGTGGCAAGGCCCAGGCCAAATGGAGATGAATACGGATTTCAGTCTGTGGAGCTGGATGCAGCATCCAGCAAGCAAAACACAGTTCAGATACACAGTGGGGAACCAAATCACGACCCACTATCAGCACACAGCACATTCACATGTAAGGAAATTCCACTGTACCAGGCAAATGGCTCTCCGATCACAATTACAGAGTCTCTACACAATCCAGGAGTTCAGAGGTGGCTGGAAGTGCTGACAGGCCGATTGCATTCAACAAATCTTTGGTCTTCTTCAGGTAGGAGCCTGGTCACAATTCAGTGGCTTAACTTGCTCTGCAAATTCAGATTCAGTCTGAAAAAGGCACAGGTTCCCTCTCAGGGACAGCTGGCAGACAAGCAGGCCAAAACTCAATTCTTTCCACAGTTCTGCACGAATCCATGCAGGACTTGCTGCTCGACTACCTCGAGCTGTTACTCCTTCACTTTCCAACTCAGATCTGAGCTAAAACTGCAAGCAGTCTGGGACCTTCCCCAGGATCCAAAAGGATCAGTTGGCTGATTCCTCTGTCAGTCATAACAAGAGCTCCCCCTCCAGGTTCATTTAGGCGCCAAAAGCCCCAAACTACAATTCCTACAGAAGTTTGCTCTCAAAAAGCCCCTGGGGACAGGCTCCATTTTAAAGTCCCCAAAGGTACTGATTGGCTTATTTCAGCAGTCCAGGACCAAGATGGTGGAGACAAACAGAAATGTCCATGCTGCAAAGAAGGCAAGTTAGACAAAGTGCAATATTATTACTATTCTAACAGGCATTTGTCAATGCTGAACGTTCGCTTGCAGGTATTTGCAGTGGTGTTTGGCATGTATGGTGCTTTACCCTAATGCCCTGTGCGATTGCTGGTATTTGCACAATAAATTGTCAGCATGACCTGTTTGTTACCCCCATTGTGCGCTACATAGGTGGAAACACGTTTTGGGCAGGATGTGAAAAATAACAGCTGTACTGCTCATAAGGAAGTGTGGTAAAATGCCAATGTTGAAAATCTGGAGTGGAAATATTGAAAATTGGCAAACCTACGAGAGTGCGTGGGAACTGTGCAACGCACGCTCGTAAAACAGTCATTTTTAGGAATTGTTTCACCAAATTTTCAACATTGCCATTTTAAAACCTGTGCAAATGAACAGTGTCACTGTGATTTTCTTACTGTGTCCCATACATTGATTTTGCACACGGAATGTGCCATTGTGCACTACATGGGGGGAAAGACGTTTTGGGCAGGATGTGAAAAATAACAGCTGTACTGCTCATAAGGAGGTGTGGTAAAATGGCAATGTTGAAAATCTGGAGTGAAAATATTGGAAATTCGCAAACGTACGAGCGTGTGTAGGAACTGCACAACGCATTGCAAAAACAGTTATTTGTAGGAATTTTTTCACCAAATTTTCAACATAGCCATTTTAAGATCTCTGCTCATGAACAGTGACACTGTGATTTTCTTAATGTGTCCCATACACTGAGTTCGCACACCGACTGTGCCATTGTGCGCTACATGGACTGAAACAAATTTTGGGCAAGATGTGAAAAATGACAGCTGCAGTGCTCATAAGGAGGTGTGGTAAAATGGCAATGTTGAAAATCTGGAGTGAAAATATTGAAAATTCGCAAACTTACGAGAGTGTGTAGGAACTGTGCAATGCAGACTCATAAAACAGTCATTTTTAGGAATTTTTTCACCAAATTTTCAGCACAGCCATTTTAAGACCTCTGCTCATGATCAGTGTCACTGTGATTTTCTTAATGTGTCCCATACATTCAGTTCGCTCACCGACTGCGCCATTGCACGCTACATGGGCAGAAACACATTTTGGGCAGGATGTGAAAAATGACAGCTGTACTGCTCATGAGGAGGTGTGGTAAAATGGCAATGTTGAAAATCTGGAGTGAAAATATTGAAAATTGCAACGACGAAATAGTATGTGAGGAACTGCACAATGCACGCCATAAAACAGTCATTTTAGACTTTCATCAAATTTTCAACATAGTCATTTTAAGACCTGTGCTCATGAACAGTGTCACTGTGATTTTCTTAAT
Source organism: Neoceratodus forsteri (assembly GCA_016271365.2). Classification (NCBI taxonomy): domain Eukaryota; kingdom Metazoa; phylum Chordata; order Ceratodontiformes; family Ceratodontidae; genus Neoceratodus; species Neoceratodus forsteri. The sequence goes on along the minus strand of CM028134.1, from coordinate 541,424,042 downwards.
GTGTTCCATACATCGATTTCGCACACCGACTGCGCCATTGTGCACTACATGGGCGGAAACATGTTTTGTGTGAGATGTGAAAAATGACAGCTGTACAGCTCATAAGAAGGTGTGATAAAATAGCAATGTTGAAAATCTGGAGTAAAATATTTAAAATGTAAACTACGAGCCTGTGTAGGAACGTGCACTTGGCTAAATAAAACAGTCATTTTTGGAATTTTGCACCAAATTCTCAACATGGGGTTTTGGACCCCTTCTCATGAATGATGTCACTGTCATGGTGTTATTCCAATGGCGGGTGATTTCACGCAGTGACTGTGCAGTGCCTGCTAAATCACCCTTTGGGCCCGAATAACGCCATGACAATGACATCATTCATGAGAAGGGGTTCCAAAACCCCATGTTGAAATTTTGGCAAAATTCCAAAATGACTGAGATATGCACAGTTGAAACCCCCTATCTAGCCTCATTATAGAGCTTACGCATTTCCTCAGTTTGCGGTGGGCTTTGAAGAGTGCAGATGTGTTCCCGTCCACCAAGATCGCCGCCGGAGTCCGAAATAAGTATGGGGTGTGTGTGGGGAGGCTAGGTGCGCAATGGGTGGGTGCGGGTTGTGGGAGGGGGGCTGGGAGACGCGCGGACCGCTTTCGCTTTTACAGGTTGAAGAAAAAAGACTATGAGGCTTGCCACGCCAGGGGTGGGCTCCTGGCATGCGGTGAAGATGTGTGGGGGCCGAGGAGCCGACGGGGATTGGGCACCCCGAGGGCAATCCAAACAACCGGTTTGCCACTGGGTGGCCCCAGCGTGACAGCTATGGCTTTGGGCGGAGCCGACGGGAGATTGGGAACCCCGTCGGCAATAATGTTTGCCACACTGGGGTGGCCTCAGCGTGGCATGAAAGCTGTGAGGGGCGGCGTGATGGATGTGCTGGGGAGGTAGCGGTGACGGAGGGGGCGGCGTCAGATGGCAGCGGTGTTTTTCTTTGAAGCGAAGACCACCGCTGTCAAGCCTAAGGAAGACTTTTTGGGAATCCCCATTTGTAGGGGGGTTACATTCAACAAACAATACACAAAGGTAAATATTACTAAACTAGTTAAAAAAAACATTTTTTGTGGAAACCTTAGTAATAGCAGCACAATATTTCAGGCTATTGACCAAAAATAAACATATACACTATTTTATAAATTGTTAATATAGAACAAATTGATGGACTAGGGGGCTGATATTAAAAACAATCAGTCAACATCACCCTGGTGGTGCTGCACCTCAACATAGAAAGAGAAAAATATCAGGAACAGGGAGAAGGAAGGAAGGAAGGAAGGAAGGAAGGAAGGAAGGAAGGAAGGAAGGAAGGAAAGAAAGGGGGTGAGAAGCCTTAATATATGTATATGCATGTCCATATTACTATATTATACATGTCTCTTCAATCTCCACAAATCTGTGGTACTAGAGAAATGTTAGAGTGAAGAAGATGTCATTGTGATGACAAAACGTAACGTGCTGTGTGAATTCTGAACTCCAGGAAGTATGATGGTTGGCAGCAGAAAACATGTTTAAATAAGGTTCAAAAAATGCAGTTTGTGACCACGCTAGCAAATATAACTGAAAACAACTGAATGAATTGAGTTAATCCTGGACCTGTGCTCATATTTTTTGATGCTGCTCTCTGATGTGAAATTGAATAAAGTCACACCCTGTTTTGACGAGTGGTAAGCTGTTGATATTTCGGTCAGGTGCTGACCTTCCCGCTATAGCGGATGTGTGTAAATGATTGGAGACACTCCCGCAATGAAAACAGTGCCAGTTGAGGAGGCAGAGCAGCCATTGGAGGTAGGTCAAGACTCAGCCAGCAGCGACACTGTTCCGCTAGATCCACTGTACACTGGCAGAGGTAATGGCCATAAAAGACCTCAAAATGAAGGCACTAATTGACACTGATACTGGGGCTGATCAAGTACTTCAGTAAAGGCCTTGGGCTTGGCTACTGTTGTCTGTACTTGTCCGAGCCCCTGGATCCTGGACATCTGCAGAACTACACCATCTACTGTGGGTGGCAGTAAACCACAATCCACATGGCATCGAGGGTCCCCTTGGTGCAGATGAAGCTGGCAGTGAGCCAGAAAAGGAGCTGCAAGCAGACACTGTGACTGACATCCTCTGAGCAGACTGCTCTAGCCCACCACACAATAATGACTGCAGACAAAGCACCGATTATGACCCACCTTTCAGGCACAGTCATGACATGTACTTTCAAGCATTACATGCCATGTAGCCCACATTTGTATCACCCCAGAAAGAAAGCAACTAAATTGCTGACTGGAGCCAGGACGAAATCCAGCTACTCTTGTCAAAATAAGCCAGGCAAACTGCAAAATTGTCTGTTGGCTCTACAACCAATTTTGTTACTGTTTTCTCCATCTCTCATTATGTCTGTGAAGAACAGTGAAACTGTGGTGCAGAGAATGGTTCTGTCAAGCAGCTGCAGAATGTCTCACGTTATCTGGAGTTCAGCTCGGAAGATCAATATGAGGAAACATTATAGTATATCAATCGGTGGAACATATATTACAGTGTGAGGGTGCACAGCATTGTTTACTGTACTATGGCCAGTATCACTGCTTAAAAACAAATTGAGTACTGTCAAGCTGGTGAGTTCGTAGTGAAGCCCCACTTGAGGCACAACCGCGGCCCCAGGTTTACATGGCTGTGAGGCTCTTGGACTAGAGACACCTGCCTCAGGGATTCATCCTGATTTGAAAGCTGGTGGTTCAAACCAGGGAAACTTCACTTTTTTAGTGTAAATGTGCTTCAGTATACAGAAAGACTCTTGCTGGACAATATTTTTAGAAGGACACTGGTAGCACATGCCATGCTGTGATCTCCCATGTCCTTGGGCAATAATAGAGATGCTTGTTGGTGCTGTTAAGTGCTGACCTTTGTGTCAGCTGAGTTTGCAGGCTGATATGCAAGCTAGGTCTCTTTCCTCCAAGGGCACATGGTGAACTGATGGTTGATCTAACAGCCAGATGTTCCAGAGGACCTCCTCCTCTGCTAAGTTGGTGCCCCTGCTGCCTGCTGGTTTGCCTGCCAAGTTTGCTGGGTACCGTCTGGTCTTTACTTAAGCTATAAGGCACGACAGGGTGTGTGTTATGGTGGGATAATGGCCCACCTCAGGTGAGTTGAAGCATGAGGCATAGCTGAGTGCTTCCACCACCTGAGAAGGGTCTTTAGACCATCATAACACACCCCTGGAGTGCCTTATTGCAATTATGAAATGGGTAATTTTTAGTAAATTTTATGCCTTTTTTAAACATTTTACTTTTAGCTGGGCCATTGTGCTGGGATAATGGCCCAGCTGAAAGTTGCTCTTGGCAAATCAGGAGCCAGCATTCTTTCTACCCATTTCATAATGTGTCTTAGTGCCACTCAGCTTTAGCCCTGCCCTCTTACTGCTGGTTGGCATACCAGCAGAATTTGCCTGCTGGCAGCCTCTGCTAGGCCAGTACCCTGATCCTTTCCTTGAGACCACCTCTTGTGAACTCCATCCCCTCATTGCTGGCTGAATTATCAGCTGAATTTGCCTAGGGTCCAACTCTGCCAGGCTAGTAACCCTGATTCTGTCATTGGGACAACCACTAATAGGCTTCAACCACTTGCAGCTAGCCAGTTTTCCAACTGAATATACCTGGGCTTCTTCTCTGCTAGGTTAGTGCCTCCAGTCCTCTTCTTGGTACCACCCTCATGGGTTCTGTCCCTTCAACATTGGCCAAATTTCCAGCCAAATCAGCTTTGGCTTGGTGTTACCTGGTTGGCAAGTTTGCCCCAGATGTGTTCATGGGAATACCCCATTTGTGTTTTGCCCCTTTTAGCCCCACTGGTTCTCTGCAGACCTATCTGCCAACCAGTTCCGTAGGGAGCTTACAAAGTGCAAGGGCGAACTGTACACTGGTGCTGGTTCACTCTACTTACCATAGTACCTAGCCTTACCTAGCCTTGCAGTGCAGCAGGCCCTCTTGAAGTCTGCTAGGCAGGACTCCACATTCAGCAGTGCTTCCCTTCCCACTGTCTGTAGTTCATATGGTGGTTCCTTGTCTAAGGCTCGTCAGGTCTCTCTTCTGGAACCTACCAGTGTCAGGCCTCTCTTCTGAAACCTACAAGCTAGATCCCTCCAGTGTTAACTAATTTGCTATTCGAGTCTGTTCATCTCATGGCCAGGGGGAAGCTTTCTGATGGTGTCAGTCCTCACTGCTGGCCACCTGAGTCCAGTGCACCACTTGATATTATAGCTCAGTGAGTACTTGAGAGGGTGGCCACACTGCCAGGTGGGCAAGAGTCCCTTGTCCTATAGTACTGCGCCAGCTGCTGGCTGCAATTCTCTTGAGCCACTCCACTCTTGGGGCCTCTTGTCCAACAAACTCCTGAGCTGCCCTCCTTTCAGACTGGTAGTTCCCTTTTTCGCTGATCTGGGGGACATGGCTTTAGGTAGGGCAGCCTGATTGGTTACATAAAGGGCTCCACTGATTTACTGTAGCTAGCATTTGAATCACTCGCCACATCAATCATGGTTGAGACCTGCTAGTCAGGTCTTATGTCTAGTTTCTGCACTTGTCACCAGAGGCCATTAAAGAGTTGAAATCACTGAAGGATGCCTTATCATGGAAAGAGAGGTGCCATAAGGGCAGTAGATGAGCTGGAGGAGTAGGTGTAAATTTTTCAGGTGCAGCACTCCAGCAGTAGCTGACAGTCTTGGCACCTACATGAGGACCTGCTTGGATGTAAATCTGCTTACTGTGCAAGGTTCAGTTGGAAATGGAGCAATGGGGGCAATGATTATACAAAAGGGATTTGCAGTGGGACTAGAGACATGCAGTGCTCTAGCAGAAGGAAGAACTTCCGGTAATCCTCTTCCCACTTCTGAAAGATCAGTCTGATACTGCTCAATGTTGCAGTGTATTTTGGAAAGTGCTGATCCTCCAACAGGCTCAAAATATGGCAGAAAGAGTACAAGCAAGCATGAGGATGGAGAGACAGTAGGAATGAATGCAGGGATCATGATATGTGGGAGGCACTGATACCTAAAAATTCTTCTGAGGTACAGTAAGTATTAGAGGTGATTCAGAATGAGTATGATGCCCCAGATGGCTGCTCTTCAAATGAGGAATTGGGGGGGGGAGGCTGTTTTAATGTTATAGAGAACATTTCTGGTTTGGGTTTGGCCACAAGGATATGCTACACTTTGGTCAGGAGAAGAAGTGGTGATCTCAAGAAGTCGTAAGTCAGGAGGCAGAGACGACAACTTATTATGCCAACTGCTTCCTCAGGAAGGGGTAACATCACATTCGCAGGGCATGACATCATGATGTAGAAATTGGTTACTAGGAATTATACTAGAAATTGATAAAACAGCAGAAGGCTCATGCCCATATAAGCTGTTTCCACTATATAGTGGAGGCATTCGAGATGCCAGCTAAGTAATATCTATCCAAATTTACCTTAAATGTGTTGAAACTATCCTTCTCCACCACATCCTGTGGCAACTTATTCCATTCCCTTATAGTTCTGATCTTAAAACTATTCTTCTTTAGTTCTGTCCTATATTTTTCTTCAATGAATTGGAGTCCATGTCCTCTCAGATTATACTTCTGTGGCCTATATTCCAATTTTAATTCCTCTAAGTTCTTCATTATGCATTATCTTATAAAACAACAACAAATCTCCTCTCCTTCTCCTAAGTTCTGTTGGCCACAATTTAAGACTCACTAATCTTTCTTCATAAGATGCATCTTTTAACTCTGGAATTAATTTAGTAAGGGCTCATTGTGGCCTTTCTACAAGAATCCTTTCTTTCTTCAAAAATGGGCTCCAAATTGCTGAACAATGGTCCATAATTGGTCTTATATAGGTTTTATACATTGGCAATAGTATCCTTTTGTCATGAGAAAAGAAACTCCTTCGAATGCAGCGTACCAAGTGCGTTGCCTTCTTTGTAACAACCTCACAATGCATCTCACTTTTTAGGTCATTTGAAACAAAAACTCCCAAGTCTCTTTCTCCGTTTGACTCTTTTATTCTTGTTCCCTGCAAATAGTAATCCTGACAGATATTACTTCTTCCCATATGTAATATTTGAGCAATACACTATGACAGGGAGTGGGTATATTGGTGGATTTACCACGTCTGCTGTGGTTCGCTCACGAGGCGCAGCCGAGAGGACTGTAAATCCCACACCAGAATTAAAATCCACCCATATACCCACTCCCTGTCATGGTATATTGTTATTATACAATGTTCAACTTGTTTTTTGGTTTTTATAGTGATATAAAACTTTTACAGTGGGTATACTGGAGGATTTATCACAGTCATGTGATGTGTTTTGACCAATGAGGTTACAGGATTTTCATACCCCATTGTATAATCTGCATTTTTCTATACTCAGCATCATTCCATTCCTAACAGCCCAATCTCCAATGGTAAACAAATCTTGCCCGAAAGCAAGCCTCTCCGCAAAAGTATCCACTACTCCTCCAATCTTCACATCATCTGCAAATTTACTAATTTTATTTGAGCTGCTAATATTCAAATCCCTTATGAAAATACTAAACAATATGGGGCCCAGGATGGAACCCTGTGGTGCCCTGCTAGTCACAATCTACTCCCCAGACAAAAGACCATTCACCCGCACCACCTGTATTCGATCTGACAGCCACCTCTCTATCCATTTCACTATGATGTTATTTATACCTAATTCCATCAACTTAGTATCATTCTATGTGGAACCCTGTTGAAAGTCCTAGTGAAATCCAATAATGCCATGTCCACTGCCCTACCCTCATCCAGTTTTTCTATCGCGTAATTATAAAATGTAATCAAATTAGTACTACTTGATATATCTTTTATAAATCCATGCTGCATTTTGTCATACAATTTATGTTTTTCTAAATAATTACTTATTTCATCCACTATTATGCCTTCTATTATTTTACCATGGTGATCAATCTCAGAAAATTGGCAATCCTCTTGAGATAAACTAGCCTTTTCTGAACCTATTAAGAAAGGTAGACAGACAAGGCATGAAGTGTTTGTTATGTGGGATGAGCCTAGGCAAATTACAGAAGTTAGAGAGACTATGGGCCAGATATTCAAAACTTTGCGCTGGGCAAAAACCATTTGCGCAGGTTTAGCGCGGGTCTGCCATATTCAAAAGGCCAGATAGCGCGGGCAAACTGCATTAGCGCCAGGCAAAAGTATAATGTATGCAAGGGGCAAACTGACATGAATACAAGCGCAATGCTATATTCAGTGGCTAGCGCCGCGCTAAGTGGTTTAAGCGACCTAAGCGCGACAGTGTAGCGTTATGGTGCCCAGAAAAGCTGGTCTTAATCCTGGGCAAGTAAACTGCACAACATAAATGGCTGTGCGTGGGATTTGTTGGTTTAGTGCGGTCTTGCGCCAACTCTAATACATAAATATGACACATAGATAAAGCCAAACATAGTGGAAGCTTGTTGCTAACCAATGGCATCACAATGATGCCATCATCTGCCACCAGTCCCAGCCATGCCAGGCAGTAAGTGGTGACCCTGCCACCAGTGGACAGCATGGCAGTGTAGCCATACAGCACACACCTGCTGACCACACATATCTGTGGACAAAACAGATGCCAGCACACACATGCAGCACTGTGGGCCTGGAGGATGTTGAGGGGAGTGTGTATGGGTGGCCAGGCTGTGCCACAGACCAGGTGTGGCCACAAGGCTGGGACTCAGCATGCAGTGCACATGGGCCAGTATTAGGAATACCCCCAACACTAGTGTGCCTTTCGGATACTATATGCCCCCAGCCACATACCACACAGCTGTACAACTGCCACAACACACAAAGCCAGATATGTACATGTCACTGTGAGCATCACATGCCACAGGTACAGCATCTGTGGGTCACACAACAGTGTAACAGTAATGTCGACTGTCAGTAAACACCTGCAGGTTGGGCCTGTCACTGTGTACAGTGCAATCAGCATCACTTGCCCTACACACCATAGGCAGTGCTACGTCCCTCACACTACTGTCTCCCTTGCTACTGTAGTGTCTGCTGTGCACTGTAGCATGCCCTACAGTGTGACAGTTGCATGCAGCACCACCACCACCTGTGCCTATGCTGTCCTGTCCCTGGGGTACAATATGCTATGCTATGCTATGCTGTACTGTTTACCTGTAGCCTGTAGCTATCATCGTGCACTGCCAGACGACCTACAGATGGAGCTGCGTTGGACCTTGTCTGCCCTGTACTTCCAGACTGACCTACAGATGGCTCTATGGGACCCTGCAGTAACGCTAGGCAAACTGTGTGCAAATCAGGGTATAATGAGATGCTAATCCGGTTGTTTGCCCAGAGACTACCTAAGTAGGCTCATTTGCATGGCACTTTTGAATATGGCACATTTTAGCTCCGGGCAAGCGTGTTTGCTCCAGGCTAACTGCTTAGCTCCGCGCTATTGTGTTAGCGCGGCGCTAATGGTATGGGGAATATTGTACAGTTTTGATCACTGTTCTTTCTCATCTGCTGCTTCCTGCAACTGTACTGAGTCCATGCATTTGCTGGCACACACATTGGCCACGTAGTTCGTCTGTACCTGCCCTCACGTTGCTGTGTACTGTGTTGTTGTTGTGGGTTGCACTTCCTGGTTGTTTTATTCAGTGCTGTCTTATTCCAGGGCAATGTTTGCCCTGCACTCCACCAGTTTGCATGGCCTCATTACCATGCTATATTCAGAAGCTGTTTGCCCTGGGCTATTCCGTTTGAATATGGCTTGCTTTGTGCTCCGGGCTCGGTTTGCCCGCTGGGCAGTGCTAATTTTGCCCCTGGGCAAAGTTTTGAATATCTGGCCCTATGGCACTAATAGTCAGAAGGTTAGCCCAGCACTAAGTTAAATAGTGCTGCGCTGATAAGTGATGGTGAGGTGTGGGCCATATTCAAACGCCCTTTGTGTGTGGTGCTCTGTGAACAGTACAGTTGTGCTAAATAAATCTCAGAACCCATGCAGATTAGGGAAACATCTTCCATATAGGGTGCTGTGGTATATTTAGAGGATTTGGGAAGTTGTAGAAGGCTACTAGATAAAGACATTTTGACATGATACAGTATAATCAAAATGCCAGTCAAAACACAACAGCAGTTCAGGGTAAGTGAAATTCTCAAAGGAATATGAAACATGAATATGTACAGTTCCTAAAAATGCAGCTAAACTGGACTCTGCTTTACTGGAGCCTTCCAAGCAGCCTGACAAGTTGCAGCCGACAGTTCCCTTTGGCAAGTCACCAGCAACGCTGGAATCATTCCAGAAGGCTGTCAATTTACCTACTCAGTCAGTTCAAAAATTAACCAAAAACTGGATACCTTTACTCCCGAGTGGTAACTGTAGAGACATCAGTGGAGGGGATGGTATGTAAGGTAGATGAATCAATGGAAACAGCAGCAAAGGCCTTAGTGGCATCACCACATCAGTTAAAGAATATAATTTTCAAGTATCAAGGGGTCAGAAGGAGATGACACCCTAACTTTTATGAAAAGATGGCTTCCAGAGGAAAATTGGGGTTTGTTCCCAGTTTGGTCAGGGCATAGTGCATTACATCTCTGTGGGCCCAATCATAGAATGAGAGCCACAGGACTTTGTCGATAGTGATGGCCCCCTCTGGTACCCGAGATATGATTTTCCAAGTGGCAAGAGAACAGGGTCAAATGATATTGAATAATAATAGAACCCTCTTCTTTCCTGACTGTTCTTTTGCCATAAGGGCTAGATGTAAGGCAAACATTGTTTACTGCCTTAGTTTCCCTGAACACCTACACTTAACTTTTGCTGATAAAATGTACTCAACTTACAGATCCACAGGCTGCAGGCACTTGTATTGAGAAACTATTTTGGTGACCCTCAACTTCAGACACGGCAGAGAGGTAACCAGATGACAAAGATGAATAACCATATTGACTGCTTTTACAACTACAGAGTGAGCAGTGGGATGGGTGTGTTTTACCCACAAGACTGAAATCCACGTGGAACATGCAGCAGTGTATCTCCGCAGTAACTGTGTCTCTTTTATTCCTGTTCTTCAGCTGCCTAATGAGACTTTAATTGAACACAGTTAAGTTCTGAAATGGGACTTCACTCCTCTAGACTTGATGATATAGTAGTGGGTACAAAGTGCTTATGGTCTTTTCTTGAAAGTTACTTTATATTTCTAGTTCCAGTTGCTAAATTATAATAGTATTCTAACGTTTACTTGTATGTTGCTGTTAATTCCAAAGATTTTATATTAAAACCTGGGAGTTGGGGTTACTTGACAGGTAGTTAGCGAATGAGCAATGGATGGCAGACTTTGGCACTATAGAGACCTTTTAGGCCGTAGCTTTCTTTTTTGGCATGAATGTCCTTTCCCAGAGGCTTGCAGTCACTTGGGTGGTCTTGATAGTGCATCCACCTGTGTGACGCACTTGCAAAATGGTGACACAGTGCAGTTAAGGTAATGAAGTTCAAATCTGTTTAGGGTAAATTATAGGGTGTATCTTAATTTTGGAAACTTGTTCCATATCATGGGTCTTTTGAGCACATTGTTCAGGTCAGTGATACAGTACACACATGAGTTTAACCCAATGTGTGCTCTGTTTTACAGATTATTTAAAGACAGCCTGATGGCTGGGTTGAAACAATCATACAACCTGTTTTGCTATTAAGTGTCACACACTGGCTGTATAACAGCTTCATAGTGGTACTGAAGTTTACTTTAAATTAACTGTTGGACAAACTTCCAAGTCGCATAATTAAGGAATGTATATCAGACCGCCTGTATTAACTTCTTCCTGATATCTATTTGTAGTGCCCTTTCTTGGACACAATTTTCTGTGCTGTAGTGTACTGAAAATTACAATAAAAATAAGGTTTGAAAAATCTACATAAGTAAACTTTCAGCAGTAGTGTTTGTCAGGGCCGCAAATACACAAAACTGTTGTGCACATAAAAATGCAAACTAAGGTAGCTGGCAAATAACAGGCATCTACTGTGGCAAGTGAAATGACAGACCACATTAGAAATAACCCCAGCGCCAAGATCGTGTGAGGGTGTGTGTGTGTGTGGGGGTCAGTGGTTGAATCTCTACACAGTGCCTCTGAGTCACCGTGTAACATGGTTACTACCCCTGCCTTGCGGGCTAAATAAGGTTGAGGGGCCTGGGCTCTGTTTTAGATGCAAGAGGGGGGTTCTTTCCTAAATAGAATATTAGTAGCACAGTGCCTTCATCCAGAGTAAATTACAGTGGGCCAGTTGCTGGTGTGATACAACCCACTGGGATGGTGTACCTACCCACCTCCCCTCACAATCACCCCACACATGAAATACCTTAAACAGTTGCAGTTCTTTACTGTGCATGCAAATAATGACTATCGCTAATAATATGCTCACTGGCAGTTTTAAACAACAATAAACACTTTATTAAATAGGGTAGGGAGTAAAAGGGGTGCATAAAGAAATAATCATTTTGATGAAATTTGATGTAACACAACAAACATTAACAGTGCCCACCCCCAGCAACAACACACATGACTAGCCCACCTCCCCACTGGTACCAATGCTCTCTAAACTTAATCTGGGCACCCAGATGGAGAGGTTGCAGGCCTGTACGGTGCAGCTGGGTGACTGGCATTGGTGCAATTAGAAAACTAGGCAGGAGCCTGAAACAAACTTTATTAGATCTCCCCAGGTCTGGGCAGGCCCTGTATTTACTCACGTTTCTCCTGAAAGTTGCACAGGGTCTATGAATGGTGTCTGAATCAATACAGCTGGGGCATTGAGCAGTGGAGCAGGTTTGCAGTTAACCTGGCTGGCGCAGTAGTCTGGCAGTTTGTCACCTTCTGAGTTGCTTGTAGAGTCTGCCAGCTTGTTACCTTCTAGGCCATGTCCTCAAGAATACTGGATCAGACCAGTACTAGGGACTAGGGCTACATGGTTAACCCACACGTCCAGGCATCTAACTCCCTGGGGCAAACAGTGGGTAATACCTATTTGTGACACTATCTGGCTGATTCCCCAGACAATCCTTGCCGGTAGTGGTTCCTATTCTAGAGCTCAAGAATCACTGTCTTTCTTTTCTGCAGGTAGCAGACACTGGCACCTCTGTAGGCAGATCTGGTTCTCCCCCAGGCTGGAAGGGCAAACAGTCTCTTGTGTTTTTCCAGACTTAAGGTGGCAGACCACAAATGACTTTCTGACTTCCCCAGGTAAAGGAGGTTCTGTGGGCTCCTTCCGATTCTGGCTTCAGGACTCAGGCAGACAATTCAGTCTCTTGGCAAAACATAGTCCAACCCCCCCTTTACAAGCTGAGGGTATTTCTCTGGGTGCCATAGGGATTTATTCCCAAACATTCTTGTACTCTATGCTCAGGGTTTTCCAGATGATGGAAAGATCTAGGAAAGTCTTACAGCAGTTGGCTGTGGAAGTCTTGCAAGTGTCACAAGTATAACCCTCTCCACGGGTGGGGATTACCAGGCCTGCCACCCTGCCACCTGGTCCAGACAGTCCTGGGTCCCTGGGTGCCCCTTCTATGGCTCCTGCCAGCTCCATTTGTGCCTATCCTGCTATGGGGTTTGGAGGAGTTTTGCAAATAGTTAAAGTTTGCCACCTGACCATTCTATCAGAAGCAATTTCACATCAGGATCACTGGTTACAACTTGATTAACATCACCCCTTTTCTGCAGGGTATGTAGGACATCTTCAATCGTGACATCAAGTCTTTGTCCGCTTTGTAAATCTTGGGAAGTCAATTGAGGGAGTGGGCTTAAATCCAATGCAACTAAATTACAATAGGCAGTTGGCAAGTAGTCTCCAGAGGCACTGAGTGTGTCCACTAGATGTTCAGTGTTTGCAGTGGATGGCTGTTCGTCAGTGTCGGGGTTACACTTGTTACACTTGCATGCATATGCATGAAGGCATTGTGCAGAACTGCTCATGGACAGATAATGGAATGCAAATGTATACTTAGCACTTTACATGCCATATGTGGTCATTAGCATGCAGGCCTCTGAATATGGCGTGCAGCAGCAAAGGTGCTACTCTGTTTGGAATGGCTATCACCCTTTACTCCTGAGTGTCTGCTGCCAGCACAGCAGGGGGCTGTAGTACACTATGCTAATGCTGATTGTGTGATGCTGCCACAGCCTGACATTCATATTTGTTGCCTTATATATACACCTCACAGATGACCACATGCTATTTCATGTGGCTCAGATGGATGTGTCTGAATATGGGGGCTTTGATTTCGAGTACAGTGATGTCAGCCACAATGCAGCACAATATCTTGCAGCAACTGCTGTGTCACAAAATATTGCATGACAAAAGGGCTTAATTGCCATTGAATTACCCTGTTCCCTGCAGCATACTGCAGCAATACTGCATAGGACTATAAGGCATCCTGGCTGGCACCACTGTACATGATTATTTCGAGGTTGGGTGTTCAGCTAGCAAGACTGGACAGTTAAAATGTTTTGGTTTTCAAAAACAAGAGATCATACTTAATAAAAATGGCTAGAACACCGATACAAAATTAAACGCAGGCACTGAAGTATAGCACGCAGGATCCTGCTCTTTAGGCTTACCAGTTATCCAAATTTTCATTATTTTTTCACCCTTTACTCTAAATCGATCATATTTCCCTTTTTAATCAAATCTGAAGTGGAAAAAAGAAATACTTAATAAAAAGTAAATGGGGCTTTGGAGATGTCTTTTGGCTAATTATGCCCATCCCTATGTAACATCATAGGGTTCCACAACCATTCAGATGTGCTTTTCAGTTGTTGAACCCTATGAAGTCACAAGAAGACACTCTTGATTAGTTAAGTGACATCTTCTAAGCCCCATTTACTTATAGGATAAAGCAAATCAGAAATATTTTATTCATAAAATCACTGCTTTGGGGCCTGTCACTACTTCTGGTGCTTTATGCTAATTTTGTCAAGATTAATGTGACCTTTTGTGTAAATCGGCCATGCGTCAGTTGTGTGGTGTGCATAGTTGTGCCGTCTGTGGACTATAGTACTGGTTGTAACTTTTTTCCATTTGGTTGCATAGAAGGGTACTAGTCTGCATGGCCAACACACACCTGGGGGTCCCTGACAGGAATGTCTTCATCTCACTCTCAGCTGTTTACCATGCTGCTCACACTCCGTTTCTCCATTGCTGAAGCTGCCAATCTACTGTAACTTTCTTGAGGTGGTGTTTTACCAAACAGGAAAATGTACTGACAGCTGGGACCAGGCCATATATTTTGGTGGTAGAGGGGTAGTTTGGGTATCTGTCGGAAAAGGGAGTCACTGCAGCTGGGGGCAGCATTGATAAAGGCCCTCTATGGCTGAGCGTCATCATTGCTGTTGACAATATTGTAAACCTCCCTTGCAGGGTGGGCTTACTAGCCTGGTTTTTGGTTCATTCCTCCCCCTCTGGGTAGGGCCCCATTTAGTCAGCATTTGAGCGATGCCTTTCTACTGTCACCAGGGGGCAGGGGTTTCATGAGTATTTAAGCCCTGGAGTTTCCTGAGGTTGGAAGGAGTTGGGAAGATGGCAGTAATGTGAAGGGCAAAGTGGCTGGGGGGGCAACCCCCTCCAGTTCCAGAGAGTCAGCTGGCAGCATTGGTGCAATGCAGGGAACGACTCCGAGGGAGGGCAGCTAGGAGTTTGGCGGCCGTGGGGGTCAGGGAATTTCATCAGCTACTGCAAGAGGAGGGAAGGAGAAGATGTGTTGGGAATCAGGTGGAAGAGAAGCAGTGGTCCCAGTAACCAGAAAAAAAGAAAAGGTATGGTTGGAGTTTCCAGGCAGTGGGGCTGTTGCGGTGGTGGCAGGGCTACAACAAGGTTCTGTGGAGGTGGCAGATTCTGGGGACCGTTCCAGTGTGGCACACTGCCTGATGGTAAGCACAAGAAAGGGGGCCCACATCCTGGGATTCACCTTGGGGCCAGCTGTGCCCCTGTCTGGGGCAGGCCCATCAGACCCATATAGGGATGTGGCTCATGGGGAACTGGTAACTCAAGTAAGGAGGGAACTGTTGTTCAGGCTCTGGTCCAGCCCTGGGGGGCCCTGAGGGGAAAAGGAGAGGTTTGGCACTGGTTTTGGCTCAGTGGATGAGCGGGTATTTGTTTTGGCAGCAGCTGTGGAGGCATTAGGCTGCATTGCCCTGAGTTTCATGGTTTTGGCTCGGCTGGCATGGAAGAAGTAAAACACTCCCACATCAGGAGGATCAGATAGCACTGTAAAGGTACAGCAATCTAAAAGGTATTCCAAAAATCTCAGCCCAAGGGACGTTTTCAGTGGGGAGCCTGAGTGATCTATATACTAGGCCTGGAAGAACTATTTAAAGCTGTGGTTGATTTTTATTGCCCTATTGCCGTCTGTGCTCTTGTCTTTCTCTCAGCTCCATGTTTGTTTATTAATTATTTAGACGCAATCATTTTCCTGCCCAAAATAAAGTATTTTGTGGTTGCTATGAGTTCCCTTGTGAAGTGTGGTTTAATGAATGAATTCTCACTATAAATTTTATTCTCATCCTTTGAGAAGCTAAATAGCCCCTCCTCTCAGGCTTGAGATCAGCAGGATCCTGTTTGTCTCTGTGGTCCATCTCCAGGGTAACAGAAGGCCTTGTGAATGAAAACATCAGAATGATAAGGCCTTTCATTTTCCAAATAATGTAGAAGCTCCAGGAAGGTTGTTAGTCTTTGCCCTCGCATACCATCGGGACTCAAGACAAAAATGAGAACGAACGGGATTACAATATCAAGAACTCCTTCCAGGAGCAGGAGACACCATTGCTTATTGTAACATCGATAAATTCCCTCTGGGCAAAGCACTGCCACCTGTAATGTGTGTGTGTGTGTGTGTGTGTGTGTTATGGATGAACTGTCTTTCAAACATTGGCACTGCCTAGAACTGCTGGTACTTTGATTATTCCTGAGGTACTTTTTCTTTTCCCTTTTGCTTATTAGAAGATATTCTGTGTGACAGTACTAGATGTGATGTGTGTAACAGTATTCTGCCTGGAAGCTGAAATATCTAGTCCTGTGTCCCTTTGTACCTTATAAGCATTGGGACTTAAAGAAGAGCCACTCCCCTGCTGTTCAGTTGGTTAACTTTGATGTCACAATGAGTGAGGTCATGATGCTGCTATGGTACGAAAGGGAATAGAACTAGATATGCCAGCCTTCAGGTTAAGTACTGCTCTTCACGTAACACCAAATACTATCAGCTAGAAATTCTTCTAATGAGCAAAAGGAAAAGACAAAATACATCAGAAATAAAATGTAACAATTGGCTAGTAGACTACTTTTTAAATATTAATAACCTTTTTTGTGTTCTCTTTGTAGTACTGCTAGCTTTTAAACACAGTAGATAGCTCTGTTTTTTGCATTTTTATGTTGCTTGCGCACATGTGCAAGAAACATAGTGCCATCATCGGAGATTTCGGAGGTGTGTCACCTCCTCCTCCAATTCAGTCAGTGTGCTGGCAGGCGCGGCCCCTGTAAGCCAATGCATTTTGGAGCTGTCTATGACATGCTCCAAAATGCAGTGGCATAGTTGAAAGGGGAGTTACGCTTCAGTGAGCACCGATAAGATATCGGCTGCTCACGCGCAGCTCCCCATACTAGGCGTGCGCCATTTCCGCACGCATTGTATAGCCGGCGGGTGGCCAATCCCCGTCAAGGCTGTGCTGCGCCTCGCCTCAAAAGTTTTCAAAACTGCCATGCTGGGTGCCCACCCCAGCTGCAGCAACTAATATAGTCGACGGGGTGCCCAATCCTCCGCCGGGCCAGTGCTGTCTCCCCGAGAGTAGTGAGTGCCACGCTGGGAGCCCACCACAGCATGGCAAACCATTCCTTAGCGCTGGGGTGCCCAATCCTCCGCCGGCTGAACGGCCCTCTAGTCCTTGTGCCACGCTGGGAGCCCACCCCAGTGTGGCAAACGTCCCACCTATCGCTTTTTTTAAACCTGAAAAACAAAAAATGGTCCATGGCGCGATCTCCAACCCCTCCCACAACCCGCACCACCCACTGCGCACCAGCCTCCCCCACCCCCTCACCCCATACTTACCTCCGACTGCTCGCACGATCTTCGTGGACCGGGAACACGCCTGCACTCTTCAAAGCCGACCGCGAACTGAGGAAATGCCGGTAAGCTGTATAATGGGTTACATAGGGGTTTCAACTTTGTTGCATATCTCAGAGTTTGAATTTTTGCACTACCATGAAAGCGACTTTCATGTAGATGTCACTGTCATGGCGTTCCAGGTCCTAAGGGTGATTTCGCCGGAGTGATTGTGAAATCACCCTTGGGCTGGAATACCGACATGACAGTGACATCATTCATGAGAAGGGGTCCCAAAAACCCCATGTTAAAAATTTGGTGCCAAAATTCCAATAAATGACTGTTTTACAAGCGTGCGTTGCGCAGTTCCTACGCAGGCTCGTACGTTCGTGAAATTTCAATATTTTCACTCCAGATTTTCAACATTGCCATTTTACCACACCTTCTTATGAGTAGTACAGCTGTCATTTTTCACATCTCACCCAAAATGTATTTCCGCCCATGTAGCGTAGAATGGCGCAGTCGGTGTGCGAGATCAATGTACGGACAAATTAAGAAAATCACCATGACACTGTTCATTAGCAGAGGTCTTAAAATGGCTATGTTGAAAATTTGGGGAAAAATTCCTAAAATGACTGTTTTACGAGTGTGCGTTGCGCAGTACCTACGCACACTCGTAGGTTTGCGAATTTTCAATATTTCCAGTCCAGATGTTTAACATTGCCATTTTACCACACCTTCTCATGAGTAGTACAGCTGTCATTTTTCACATCTCACCCAAAACGTGTTTCCACCCATGTAGCGCACAATGGCGCAGTCGGTGTGCGAACTCAATGTATGGGACACATTAAGAAAATCACAGTGACACTGATCATGAGCAGAGGTCTTAAAATGCCTGTGTTGAAAATTTGGTGAAAAAATTCCTAAAAATGACTGTTTTACGAGTGTGCGTTGCACAGTTCCTACGCACGCTCGTAAGTTTGCGAATTTTCAATATTTTCACTCCAGATTTTCAACATTGCCATTTTACCACACCTCCTCATGAGCACTACAGCTGTCATTTTTCACACATCCTGCCCAAAACATGTTTCCGCCCATGTAGCACACAATGGCGCAGTCGGTGTGCGAACTCAGTGTATGGGATACATTAAGAAAATCACAGTGTTACTGTTCATGAGCAGAGATCTTAAAATGGCAATGTTGAAAATTTGGTGAAAGAATTCCTAAAAATGACTGTTTTACGAGTGTGCGTTGCACAGTTCCCACGCATGCTCGTAGGTTTGCGAATTTTCAATATTTCCACTCCAGATTTTCAACATTGCCATTTTACCACACCTCCTTATGAGCAGTACAGCTGTCATTTTTCACATCATGCCCAAAACGTGTTTCCGCCCATGTAGCGCACAATGGCGCAGTCGGTGTGCAAACTCAATGTATGGGACACATTAACAAAATCACAGTGACACTGTTCATGAGCAGAGGTCTTAAAATGGCTATGTTGAAAATTTGGTGAAAAAATTCCTAAAAATGACTGTTTTACGAGCGTGCGTTGCTCAGTTCCTACGCACGCTCGTAAGTTTGCAAATTTTCAATATTTGCACTCCAATGACTTCCAAATACCTAAACAGCACATAGAAGCAAGCAACATTCGGCATTGACAAATGCGTGTTAGTATTCCCTTTATAACTCTTATTTCTGAGGGTGTCTGGGACCTCTTGTGACCAACTGCATGTATCTCTGAAGAAGGGCTTGGATGGTTCTTTGTTTCCAGCTGGAGATCTGGTGAGAGAGGGGGGTGGAGTAGTCCTGGTAAATGTTTGCAGACTCTTCCTTCTCCTCCTGATATGGTATTTTTGTGAACCCCCATAACAATTGAGCATGCTCAGTTATCTTTATGCAGGGCAAACACATTGCTGTTGCATTCCCTTTTTTGGAAAAAAAGAAATAAACTTGGGTCAGTCCTGTAGCATGGAGGCAGTGCCACATGCTGCCAACTAGGAGAGCAGGGTTTGCGTGTGAGACCCAGAATTCCACACTGGGACTAAAGCAGCTGGGGGCGGAACACAGCACAAAGGTGAGGTGCTTAGCAGCCAGGGAGGGAGGATGTGGGCCACCCTGCATTTGCCCACACCCGGTGACCAAGGAGCAGCACTGGGGTCAGCTCTGAAGGCAGCCAGCCACCTTACCTAATGTTGGGAGAAAGTTGTAGTCATAAATCAGTGACCCTAGTCAGCAGGATGTTGGATAACTGGAACAAATGTATATTGCACTTTGCAGTTGTTGTATGGTTCTGCCCAGAAAATATGCATTGCCTCATGTCTCACAATCTCCATCATGATTATGATCCAATGTAAATTTGAATTTTTAAATATGTATACGATTGTGCACTTTTTATATGTTTGTGTGCATGCTACAGTCTGATAATTGTATGCATCTTTTTTTAAATAAACTTGAAATTTGGGTGGGGATGGGGAAACGGGCAAAAACAACAGGAAACAAGCATTTGTCAATGCCGAATGTTTGCTTGCTGGCATTGGCAGTGGTAGTGTAGAAGTTACAGAGCTGCATAATAGGAATGGCAGTGAAGTATTGAACTGAAGCCAACCCCACCACCACCCTGCAGAGAGTGGCAGGCATTGGGGTGTGCCTTTGGGTCGTCAGGCATAACGACCACGCCATTTCACCACACCCTACCCTGCAGAAACTGACAAGTGTCACGGTGTGCCTTGGGGTCTTTGGCCCTTACGTGCACCCCATTCCATCAGGAAATATGGTGAGATGGGTGCGGTATAGGAGAATGGGGTGAAGTTTGGGCCCGAAGAGTCCGAGGCACACCTTGATGCCTCTCACTGGCTGCAGGGTGTGGGTGGGGGTGGAATGGTATGAGCATGTTAGGCAAGAATCCCCAGTCACACCCCTGATGCCTGTCATACTCTACAGGGTGGGGCGTTATGGTCGGAAACCCTAACGCCTCAGGCATTTGTTGGTATTTTCACTCCAAATTTTCAACATGTTTTTTTTGAGACCCCCACCTCATGAACAGTGGCAATATCAGTTTGTTAGCGAAAACTGCTTTTGCACAGCAACTATGGCATTTGGCACCACAGGTGCAAAAACACATTCCGAACAGGTTGTGAAAAATGACAGCGGTACTGTTCATGGGGAGGTGTAAAAATAGCAATGTTGAAAATCTGCTAGAAAATCTTAAAATTGGTGAAGTGACGAAAGTATGTGAAACTGTGCAACGCACAATCTGCATGTAACTAGTTTGGGATTTTTGCAGTAGATTGTTAACACAGGCATTTTGGGACTCCGATCATGAACAGTGTCAGTGTGATTTTCTTTATCTGTCCCGAACAATGATTTCCCACAGCGACCATGCATCTGTGCACTGAAAGTGTGAAAACACATTTCGGCCATGTTGTGGAAAATGACAGCTGTACTGTTCATAAGGAGGTGTGGAAAAATGCCACTGGTGAAAATCTGGACTGAAAATATTACAAATTCATGAACCTACGAGGGTGCGTGGAAACTGCTTACTCGTAACACAGTCATTTTATGGAGTTTTGTCACCAAATTTTAAACATAGCCATTTTAAGACCTCTGCTCATGACCAGTGTCAGTGTTTTTCTTAATCTGTCCCAAACATTGTTTTCACAAACCGACTGTACCATTGTGCGCCACATGTGCGGAAACACATTTTGGGCAAGATGTGAAAAATGGTAGCTGCACTGCTCATAAGGAAGTGCAGTAAAATGGCACTGTTGAAAATCTGGTGTGCAAATATTACAAATTCGCAAACTTGCCAGCGTGCGTGGGAACTGCGCAACGTGCGCTCCTAAAACAGTCATTTTAAGGAATTTTTTCACCAAATTTTCAAAATAGCCATTTTAAGACCTCTGGTCATGAACAGTATCACTGTGATTTTCTTAATGTGTCCCATACATTGATTTCGCACACCGACTGCACCATTTTGCACTACATGGGCGGAAACACGCTTTTGGTGAGATGTGAAAATGACAGCTGTACTGCTCATAAGGAGGGTGGTAAAATGGCAATATTGAAAATCTGGAGTAAAATATTGAAATTTCGTAAAACTTTATGAGCGCAAGCGTAGGGTACTGGCGCAACGCATGCCCGTAAAACAGTCATTTTAGAATTTTTTACTGAATTTTAACATAGCCATTTTAAGACCTCTGCTCATGAACAGTGTCACTGTGATTTTCTTAATGTGTCCCAGACATTGATTTCAAGACACCAACTGCGCCATTGTGCGCTACATGGTGGAAACACATTTTGGGTGAGATGTGAAAATGACAGCTGTACTGCTCATAAGAAGGTGTAGTAAAATGGCAATGTTGAAAATCTGGAATGAAAATATTGAAAATTCGTGAACTTACGAGCGTGCGTAGGAACTGTGCAACGCATGCTTGTAAAACAGTCATTTTTAGGAATTTTTCCACCAATTTTCCAAAAAAATGCTTTTTGAGAGCCCACCTTATGAACACTGGCAGTGTCATTTCGTTAATCATTCTGGAAAGGTGATTTCGCACGGTGACTGCTAAATCAGCCTCGCCCGAGTAACGCCATGACAGTGCAAGAACTCATGAGGAGGGTCCCAAAACCCCATGTTGAAAATTTGGCAAAAAATTAAAAAATGCCTGAGATATGCAACAAAGTTGAAAAACCCTAGCTATCCCATTATACAGCTTACGGCATTTCCTCAGTTCGCGGTTGGCTTTGAAGAGTGCAGACGTGTTCCTGGTCCACCAAGATCGTCATGCGGACTCCAGAGGTAAGTATGGGTGGGTGTGGGGAGGCAGGGTGCGGAGTGGGTGGGTGCGGGTGGGGCAGGGAGACTGTGAGGGACCGTTTTTCTTTACAGGTTTTATTTTTTGAAATAGATGACGTGGACGCTTGCCACACTGGGGTGGCTCCCAGTATGGCAGAAGGATGGCTGGGGCATGGAGCCGATGGGGATTGGGCATCCCGTTGGCCATATGGCATCTGTTGCCATGCTGGGGTGGGCTCCCAGCGTGGCACCCTGTACACGGGGAGACAGTGAAGGTTGACGGGGATTGGGCACCCCCATCGGCGACAGCATGGGGGCGAGACAGTGGAGCCAACAGGGTTGAGCACCCCGTCGGCCATTACATCATTTTGCCATGCTGGGGTGGGCTCCCAGCGTGGCACCTGGATGCTTTGGGGGGTGGAGCTGACGGGATTGGGCACCCGTCAGCCATGCACAGTGTGGAGGAGGAAGGCACATGAGCACGCAGTGTGCGTGCGTCTGCGCGAGTGTGTGTGGTGTGGGGAGAGCTCTGCTCACTCAGCCGAGCCTCCCTTTCAACTGTATGCCACTGCATTTTCAGCTGTCACAGACAGCTGGAGCAGTGATTGGCGCTCTGCGACCGCGCCTGCAAATACACTGACTGAATTGGAAGAGACTGACACACCTCTGGAAAACTTGTATGATGGCACTATGTTTCTTGCACATGTGTGCAAGCAAACATAAAAATTGAAGAGAAATGTAAAACCTGGGCCCCTGATGAAGACACAGTGGACCTCACAATGTAAGGCAGTAAACTACTCCTGGGTGATTTCAATCATGATTGGCTCAGGAAAAACTCTGATATGTTTGCTGAGGTGTTAGGAAGGCTCCACCTATCACAGCTGGTCTCCTGTCCAACTAGAGTAGCAGCAAATAACAATTACCTGTCCAACTAGAGTAGCAGCAAATAACAATTACCAGTCCCTTATAGATTGGATTCTTACTAACAGAAAAGAACGGGTCCTAAATGTAGGGACACAGCTAGACTCTATTAGTGACCACTCATCAGTTTTCTGCACCTGGAAGGCACATACCCAGAAGCTCCCACCCAAAGAAATTCAATTCAGGGATTTCTCCAAACTGGATACGAGGGCCCTAAATGCAGATTTCCTCCAAATAGACTGGTCCCCACTATATCAGACATCAGACTTAGAGAAGGTTTTCAACTGTTTCTCGTCCACTCTCCTGGCTCTCCAAGATAAACATGCCCCCCTCAAAAAGCATAGAATTAGAGGTTCAATGACTAGATGGATGCATAGCAACCTACTTGCATCCATGAAATTGAGGGATAAAACCTGGTCCTGATATAAACTAAGAAAGTCTCCTTCCGATTAAGAAGATTACAAGTGTCTGCATAAAGAGTGTAAAAAAGGAATATGAGTCGCAAAAAGGGTCTATTGCAACCAGCTTCTCCAGGCATCTTTTACTGATTCCCATGTTGCTATAACTGAGGTACTTTGACTCCTGAGGGCCATCCCTGATTCTGGTTCTGCTGGCTCTGATGGATTACTACTTTGGTTCCTCAAAACAGCTGCTCCGCACTTGGCTGTGCCGGTTACAAGACTGTTTAACCTGTCTCTTTCCACTGGAGAGGTTCCAGTGCTCTGGAAAATTGCCTAAGTGGTCCCTTTGCATGAAAAGGGTGACACACTTTGAACATGGATAACTACTGACCCATTGCCATCCTATCTGTGCTAGACAAACTGAAGAAATTAGTTGCCTCCCAGGTAATGGAACACCTTCAGCTGCACAACATATTATTCACAATATACTGTATTATCCCCTGCTCGACACAATTTCAGGCATGTTCACAGTACAACCACTGCCCCCATAAAATTTACCAATGATGCCAATATGTCCATGGATAAAGGCATGCTTACAGGGGCAGCTTTCATAGACTTTACAAAGGCATTTGACCTTGTTGCTCACTCCCTGCTGCTGTCTAAACTTAAAGCACTAGGCTTCTCAGTTTCATCTAACTGGTTTGCAGACTATCTTACTGTAGGCAGCAATTTATAAAAATAAATTTGCAATTTGTAGAAATAAATAGAATAAAATCTGAACTAACCCTTACCAGTGTTGGAGTTTCTCAAGGATCCATACTTGGTTCTTTACTGCTCTCTCTGTTTCTTAACAATCTCACCAAAATGTTTGGTTCTTGCTCTACCCTACTTTATGCAGATGACATGGTCCTATATACTAGAGCCACAGACATATTTTTCCTTAAACACTAAGCTGAATAAGAATGTTAATATAATCCAGCACTGGCTAAAGCACAATAAACTCCTCATGAGCAATAAAAAGACACTTACTAGGCTATGCACCCAGAATCAGGGCCTGTCTCTCCACCCTAAATGTCTGCGTTCCAGACGGCTCCCCACTTGAGGCTGCTGACTCATTCAGGTACCTAGGAGTCACTTTAGACCCTACTCTGGATTTTAATCTACATATTACAACTATATGTAAGACAGTAGACATGAAGCTTGGTCTTGCCTACAAAATTAGGTATAATCTAACTGCAGCAGCCAGGCTGGCTATTGCTCAAGGTGTATTATGACCTAGCCTTACCTATGGACAGTTATCCTATTTGGAGGTAAATAAAGGGTCTCAAGTAAATGGAATACATGTTATAATAACATCTGTCTTTTTGTCCTGTCTGTGTCCAGGGATACCCATCACTGCATCCTCTACCCGAGCATCAGTTGACTCTCCCCTGCCTCTATCAAATGTACATTGCAGGTTGTTTCATTGATAATAATATTAGAACCGGTGCACCAGCGGTACTGGCCAACATGTTCACTCACACCTCACAGGCTTACCCATTGAAGTCCGCGATGCAGTCACTTCTCGATGTACCAAAATGTGCAACAAAGATGGGTGATTATGCTTTCTCAGCATTTTTTCCCCAAGCTTTAGAATTCCTTTCCAGTGCAGTTAAGAAATGTTAAGTCTCATCAGGATTTCAAAAATGAACTTCATAGGTTCTTCCTAGTAAATGATAAGTGCTAATGTAACTGATCCATTGTACTTCTTACTTAAGTTGGATTTGTCTTTTATATCTCGTCTTTTTTGCACTTATATGGTATTTGCTCTGATATCTCTTTGTGCTGCATATTGTTACATGTCACTCCTGTATCTTGTTATACCATGTTGATGTTTTATTACTGTATTCATTTGTTATTGCTGCTCATTTTGTCTGTAGCCCTCCTGGGTCATGCCTGAAATAGGCATTGTTGTCGTCTAGTGCTCATACCTGGTAAACAAAAACTAATAAATAAAAGTAGTGGATGGTCCGGTCATGTCTGCTAGTGTAACCGTTTTTGTATTTTTAATATTTATGTTGTGCTTGCACTTTACCAAGCTCATGGTTTAATACAATTATCTAACTGCAGTTATTTGTGTGCATTGCCTTTGTTGTTAATTTTTCAAATTTGAAAGTAGAGTTTGCAAAGGAAAAGCAAAGTTACATTCTGTGTTAGACAATAAATTAAGTGCCCCTTTAAGCTTACTAACATTTTTTTTTCATTACTTGAGCAATAATGCTCAAATTACCAGACATGTGCTAAGAATTAATGCCCGGTTGTGGAGTTGATTGTGCCATCAATACAAGCAAGGACCCATGGAACTTCATGGTTGTAAGGGTATTTAGAAAACAGAGTGCACACAAGGAGTGCGGTGCATAAGGACCAACTCAGGAAATGAAATACAAAGATCTTCCTGGACATGAAGTCTCCACCATTCATTCACACTGATGGGACTATGCCAGAGGTGCTAGGACCTAGCGGGAGCCAAAAATCTTCAGGAAGGCTGACACCGAGGTAGGACCGCGCATGTACGGCACCAAGAGGCAGGCTTGTGCCATATAGGCTACCTGGGCATCGACCCTCCAACCGCCTCAGTTCTTTTTTTCCATTGTTGAGTACACTTCAGTGATGAGGATGCTCACCCGCTGGGAGTCAGATCTTCACATCTATACGACAGTAGCTAAGTCATTCAGTTTTGATTTAGTTTTAGTATATTCTTTGTTTATTATTTAAAAAAAAAGTTTTTCTTTTCACAAGAAAGAACACAGAAGTTTTCCTCAACCCGCCTTCAATGGAGTTGACCATGAATGGGGCCAGTGATGGTAGGGAGACTTCACATGAAAGCTGTATTTCCAGCAGGGCTGGGTCTGGTCCACCACCCTCTACGGGGTTCTGACTACGAGCAGTCCAGTGCTCGAAGGGGGAAGGGCAGTCCTCTTGAAAGCACAAAAATAAGTGGGTCCATTCCCGATCTTCGTCGGGAACCTGGCACTGCTCGGCCAAAGAAGAAACAGTACCACTTGAGGTTGCCCTCTGTTAGGCCTGCACATCGATCATCGGTTGTATGGGCGGGAGGTCAACTCTGATGCCATTGGGGTCACCTGCGGCCTCTGTCCCTGGCAACTGGCATCTTCAACTCCATAGTCACTCCCCACTCCTTGTGGGTCCTCCAGTGAGCAGTTTCATCATTGGGCTGCTCTCATGGATCAGTGGGTTCAGCAGTTGTCCCAACTTCATGAGCCAGCAGGATCAGTCCCAGGTCCTTTGGGCCTAGGGCTTTGAACCTGTAGGTGGGGTGGTTGGGTCAGCCTTGTCACGCGATAACTCCTTCGGTGCTGTCAACGCCACACTGTTGTGCTTTCTCCCTCACATAGCTGCGGTGTAGGGGCCAGCACCAGTACCCACTTCTTCTTCTCAGGTTTTAAGATCTTCATCCTTGGGTGTCCTAGAGTTTGGGTTGGGGGCTCTGAGTTCCCGTGTGTTTCCAGCCATGGTGCTGCCTTCAACTCTGGTCTTGTCAGCGCTGCGGTTGGTGCTGCATGTGTCACTGCCCATGGCACCATGTTCGGTGCTGTTTCTGGCACTGGTGCCACCCCGGATGCAGGGTTTCTCAACTCTGATTTGAAGAGCACCCCTTCCTGCACCTTTTCCTCCCTTTCCTTTATATACTATCCCTCCTGGGCTAGTAGAAGGTCATATTGAGCCTGATCCTGATCTATGACTGGAGGACGACTTCGATGAGGATTCTTCCTTTGGAGTGGAAAGTAAGCCCTCTACTTCAGCAGAGCCTTTGGTCAAGGACCTGTGCTTTAAATCTCTTCTGATGAATATGAATTCTACCCTCTCTCTCCAGACACTGGAGGTGGATCCAGGGAAGCTATTGCACCTTCAATATTTGCATGTTCCGGAGATCTCTGTGGAACTGACTCCTCCGGCACAGCCCTCTTTCGAGACTCTCTCAGAGATGGTGTAGGATAATCCGGCACTTATTCCTTCCGTGGCTAAGCACATAGATAGGATGTATGCTTCCCCTAAGGATCGACCAATCCTGGCCTCCCAAGCCTTTGCAGATGCCATTGTGGTCTTGGCAGAAAATGACAAAGCTGTACTCCCTCAGGAATCTACAGCTCACTCGGTAAATAAGGAATCCTGTAAGACTGGCACCCTAAGGAAGCGAGTCTTCATCACTGCTACCCTAAGAATGGGTATTGCTAGCTACCAGGGCTGTTTCTCATAATGGGCCCTATGCACCACCGGGGCAGAGTGGCTATGTGCATGCAACTGGGGCATGCAACCACTCTGCACCCTATGCGTCCCCCATGCAGGATGCACACAGATGGGCATGTAGCACATATGTGCCTGATCCTCTGGCCACGTGAGGAGCAATGCACTGGGGGCAGGCCAGCACTATGCACCAGTCACAGAGGTGTGTAGTGCGATCTGCAGGGGGTGCAGTGTGGAGAACGCTACAGCAGCAGGGATCCTGCTGTAACTCACTGCGCGCCGCCCCAGAAACCACCCGCTGGATGCAGCAGGACCATGAAGCAGCCCTCCGTGCTGCCCCAGCCCACAAGGTAGATGAGGAGGGCTGGGGCAACTCAATAGGTGAGTGCCCGCACATCACGGCACAGGGTGCCACCTTCGTAGCGCCACACCCGCCACTCAATTTGTGCACAGGCAGCTCCCCAACACATTGTGACCTGCCCCTGCAATACCCTGTGCCCCCTGCCCCAACACATGGTGTCACCCACCAGTCACGGCAGTATGCCCCCCCTGCTGAGCACCTGTCCTGTACAGTGGATCTGCTGCCCCCCCAGATGCCCCATGTCTGCTGCTGGGCACAGTCCTGTACCACTGTGCCACTGTTACTGCCCTCGACCCTACAGTGAACAGCCACGGTGACCCCCTCACCCACTACCATTTCCGGGTGCACCACATTGGTGCCCCATCACGGATGAGCTGGCATCATACCCACCACTCACTCCCACAGTGCAGGCTATCAGACTTCCACAGGAGTGCTGACACTGTATGCCCCGCCGTGCAAGGGATCCAGTGCAGGACCCAGGCCGCGCATCTGATTGGCTGCCCGGCCGGGTCCCGTGACCCTGCCCCAGCTGCCCTGTGGAGTCCTGCACACTGGGAGGGGCAGGGCAGCAGACAGGTGGCTGGCGGTCATGAATGCCACCGGTGCACACCTGTCTGTGGGTATGCAGCTATCCGGGTGGGGTACGCACATGCCACGTGTAATTTCGCCCAAATGGTGCATAGGGCCCAATATGATTATACCCCCTGGCATTCGCTAAAAGCCTTAGTTGAAGCTCTTCTACAGTCGGATGCTACTTCAGAGCTTCTTCAAACCATTACTAGAGTCGTCAAGTCCAATAACCAGCATCTTAAGGCTGCTATGGAAGCTTTTGACACTGCCTCTAGGGCTGCAGCAGTAGGGATTTGCACCCAATGCCATTCATGGTTACGGACCTCGGGGTTTACAAATGATGCTCAACAAAGAGGCATTAATTTACCATTTAACAGAGTTTATCTGTTTGGCCCACAGGTGGAGCAGGCACTGGAGGCCACACAGAAAACTAGGACTGCCATTAAGGCTGCCAGACTGACCCCTACTGCCCCTCAACGGGGCGAGAAATGCCAGCAGTTTCATAACCACCAGTTCTTTTGCAGCAAAGGCAGAGGGGATTTCAACAAGAATCAAGCCCCTCAGCCACAAAAGAAAATGCAGCAGAAGGCACAGGGCCCAAAGGTGCCTAGTGCCACTCTCTGAGATTCCGGCCCAAGTCCCATCTCATCTGTCCAAGGGGAACTTTTCTTCCAAATTCCTCACATCTATGGGAGTTCTGTTGAATCTGGAAAAATCACAGTGCCAGCCCTCCCAACAGCTTCTCTTCATAGGAGCTCTCCTGGACACCTCCAGAGCAAGGGCCTTCCTTCTGGAGGACAGGAAAAATGATATCCTACAGATGGCTCATTTCATCAAGGAGAATGATTCAGTTTGAGCTCTCTTGATGCAGCAGGTGCTGGGTCTCATAGAATCATCGGTGTTCATGGTGCCCTTGGCTCATCTTCTCATGAGGGCCACTCAGTGGATGCTCAGTACTCAGTGGTCCCTGACCACACACCCACAGTCCTTTCACACCAAGGTGATGGAACCTCTAAAGTGGTCACTTACCTAGTGGACTCAAGAGGACAGCCTGCTTCAAGGCTTTCCCTTTGCTCTACTGGAGGCACAGATCACCACCACCACAGATGCATTACTAGTTGGCTGGGGCGCTCACTGTCAGATTCTCCACACCCAGGGTCTGTGAAACCAGGACAAATCTCAACTCTACATAAATGTCCTGGAAATGAGAGCTGTTCTGTATGCTGTCTGAGCCATGAAGGACTTCCTCTATCACAAAGCAATTCTCCTTCAGACGGACAGCAAAGCGGTGATGCATTACATCAACAAACAGGGCAGGGCACACTTTTATCCCCTGTGCAGGGAAGCAATGAGAGTGTGGGAATTGTGCCTAGAGCACGAAGTCCTGATCCAAGTGGTCTACCTTCCAGGAGTCCAGAACGATTTGGCAGATCGCCTCAGCAGAACAGAGGTGGACCCTCATGAGTGGTCTCTCGATGTAAACATCGTGCAATCGCTCTTCAAAAAGTGGGGCACACTGGACCTGAACCCTTTTGCATCCCTACTCAACACAAAACTGCCTCTATTCTGCTCCAGAAATCCAGAACCAGGTGCTTTCTGTCAGGATGCATTCAGACTGTGATGGAAATGACGCTTTCTATATGCATTTCCTCCTCTTCCCTTAGTTCAGAGGGTGCTACTCAAGCTAGAGGCACAGGGGGGAAGAATGATCCTCATCACCCCATTCTGGCCTCATCATATTTGGTTTCTTTTGATTAACAAATTGTCAGAAACTCCTCCGAGACAACTACCACTTCAATCGGACCTGCTGACCCAGGACCCAGTAGTCCATCCCAACCTGAGATCCTTTCATCTCCATGCATGGTTCCTGAGGAGATAGAAGTGAGTAGATTTGATGTCTCACATAGAGTCTCAGACATTCTCCTAGTGGCACATAAACTGGCTACTAGGAATACTTACACGGCTAAGTGGAAACATTTTTCCATCTGGTGTGCAAAGTCTTTACTGGACCCCTTTTCTTGCCCACCTAACAAAGTCCTGGAATATCTGCTAGACCTGTCAAACACAGGACTACAGTATTCAACTGTGAAGGTCCATCTCTGCTTGATTTCAGCCTATCACAAGCCTTTACCCTCTATATCCATGGCTCAATTACCCCTGGTTAAGAGGTTCCTCCAAGGTATACTCCACACTAGGCCTCCAGTCAAGAGACTGGTAGCTGCTTGAGATATTAACCTTGTACTAGACATGCTCAGCAGTAAACCTTTTGAGCCTCTAGCAATATGTGATCTGAAGTTCCTGACCTGGTAGGCTGCCTTCCTTGTAGCCATTACCTCTGCTCGGAGAGTGTCTGAAATACATGCACTGGTCACAGACCCACCGTATAGTATATTTCACAAGGACAAGGTGGTTCTCAGAACTCAGCATAAGTTTTTCCCCAAAGTAGTCTCAGAATTCCATCTGAATCTGCCTTTGGTTCTTCCGACCTACCTCGTGAACTTCCAGAATGAAGGAGAGCATACTCTACATTCACTGGATGTTAAAAGGGTTTTGCGATTCTATATAGACAGAACTAAAGAGATCCGCAAATCAAAGCAACTCTTTGTCTCCTTCAACATGGCCCGTCTGGGTCAGCCTGTCACTATCAGATGTATTTCGGCATGGCTGGTAGCATGCCTTTGCCAATGCTACTCCATAGCACAGGTTAAACTGGAAGGCAGAGTATACGCCCATTCTACCAGGCCTTTCGCTGCATCTCTGGCAGAAATCTGAAATGTGCCCATTGCAGACATCTGCAGTTCAGCTACTTAGAGCTCTGTGCACACTTTTGTGAAGCACTATGCTTTGGATGTCCATGCCAGACAGCATCCATCCTTTGCCAGGACAATCCTGAATGGACTTCTGTCCTAAGTGAGGTCCTCTCTCCTGCCATCCTTCTCTAGGAATTATTTTAGCTCGGTACTCTCCCATCAGTGTGAATGAATGGTGGAGACTATCCAGGAAGATATGAAAATTATGTACCTACTGTGATTCTTGATCTTCTTGGATGAAGTCCCCACCACTCATTCACACACCTACTTTCCATCCTCCGAGCTCACTGATCTTTTTTTGGTCTTCACTCCCTCGATGGCTGGGCTGTGAAGACTCTGTTGTGTTGATCCTTCTTATACAAGTCATTCAGACTACCTTATGTCCGACATAGGTTAGTTTCACTAGTTTAGTTTACACTGCACCTCCTCAGTAAAAGAGGTACTGAGGCGGTTGGAGTCCTACTTTGGTGCTGGCCCTCCTGAAGATTTTTGTCTTCCATTCAGTGCTAGCACCTCTGGTGCAGTCCCATCCATGTGAATAAGTGGTGGAGACTTCATCCAAGAAGATCAAGAATTATGGTAGGTACGTAATTTTCATTTCCAAACACACACAAACCCATAAGAAGGATGCTACAATGATTCATATTAAAACTCCATTGTTTAATAAAATTAAAAAATCGAGAACACAACCCCACCTGACATGTTTCGGACTTTCGTCCTTTATCAAAGCCTTTGATAAAGGACAAAAGTCTGAAACATGTCAGGCGGGGTTGTGTTCTCAATTTTTTATTTTTATTAAATAATGGAGTCTTAACTTGAATCGTTGTAGCATCCTTCTTATATGTTTGCGTGTGCTTGGAACTTTGTATTTCATTATAAGGGTATTTATTGTGATGCTAAGTCTAATTGCATTAGGCATGTAAAATATACACATGCCTCTCTGAGCTGTAGCAAGCATTTCTAAGGATTGATGCCTTGTACAGCAGCCAATCAGAGCATGCACGGGAATAATGAATAATTAATCAGATTTATAATATTGTATAGTTTGCGTAACATTTGTTCATTTTTGTTTTTATACTCAAGACCTCTTTGAGCTGGTTAGAAGCTCTCTTTTCTTCCAAGAACATTAGCCTTTTTAATTATTTCTTATGGAAATGATAAGGCCAGGAGGGAATACATTACTCTTGGTTTGCAACTATAGATGAGATGTTGATGTGCAGCTTTGCAGTTTTAGAGAATTTGTGGTGGATCCACTTTATGAATACGCATGAATATAACAATTGCTACTGAGCTTCACAGCACAGAATCTGAATTTGGTAGAAAGAAGATTTCCTTATACTGGGTGATGTAAAAAGAAACTGTATATGTTCTGACCAACATATTACGTCCTTAAAAATACTACTAAGTGTATTACAGCACACCGTTAGGAGTACTGGGACTGTAGCAAGTATGTGCCATATGTGGATGGGCTCACATATACTTTTAAGAACATTTTACAAGAAAGTGGTGGCACTTTTTTGTTCTTTTATTTTGTAAATCTGTTTATGCTCCAGCTGCTGGTACTGCCACCTTCTGAGTTGACCTCCCCCTCCCCGTTACCATTGCTTCCTGATAACATACCTAAACTCCTTCTTCCCCATGGCTTACCTCTCTTGGTTATGGTGGTAGCCCCCCCCCCAGCACCCCGCTGCAGAACAGATCCAAATCCGGAAAAGGGTCTCATCACCAGTGTGGGGTGCCAGCTATCCATCCTTCAGGACCAGGGATTTACTGCTGCTTTTAGTCCCCTAGGATGCTGCCATGTGTTGTATACAAACTCACGTGCAATGGTCATGATTCATTAAAGGGTGGGTATCATGCATGAAACACGCATAACCGGCCCGCGCTGCTTCACACCCCCATACTGGGGTATGCCGGCCGGCAGTCACATTTGCTGGCCACCTGTCCATGCCCCCACCCTCTTGGTGTACAGCTGTGCAGTGGAGGTTCATAGCAATATGGGTGTGGAATGCAATTGGATGCCCAGCCCAGGTCCCATAGTGGATCCCCACCCGTGTGCAGGCAGGAGGTCCTGGGACCGTGCAACCTGTAGTGCATGACTGGCAGGCGTTGGCCCAAATAACCACCCCTGGCTCTCCCAGGTGGCCCAGTGGACTGTGGCAGCTGTGTGTGGGGGGATCCTATGGCTGCCACGCCCTGCTTTTGACCTGTGGGTGAGCGCATACTGAGGTACATTAGGTTCCCTCTCCCTGCAGACAAGATGCAGCCCCAGATTGGTGCACAGTGCCATTGTGCATAGGTGCAGCATGGGGTGCACCCCCTAGCATGCCCTGGGCTCACCCCTGGTGCATAGCTGCTCGGTCAGCCAGGGGATCTGGTGTGCAGCTGGCATGCACTCTGTTCATGTATGCTGCTGGGGGTCCACTGTGTGGCATTCTCGCTTAGGGTTGCCTGTGCGCCTCAGATACATGGCGCATAGGCAATCCGCACTATAGTGAATTGTGGCCATTGTGGAGTTTATCACAGTTGGTGTCCCTACCAGTCTGAAGCTGCTCCAGCTGCACTGCCAACTGTGGCAGTATTGTAGCAGAGCTGTCTGCCCTCCCTCCCCAGAGCAGGAGATCATCTGCTGAGATACTCGATCCTCTTCCCTCTGGCCAGCCCCTGATGATCTAGGCTCGTACCTGAACCCGGATCCCCAGTGTAATGAGTGTTAGCGCTACTGCTATCATGATGGAAAGCTACCTTTTGTAGTGCCACTTTTACAATCTTGTTTTCATATTAAGTCTTGAGCTTTTTTAGAAAGATACTTTTAACCACAAGTAGGCCTATTTTGTCCATAATTTGGGGTTCGGGTTAGAGGGCCTTGAACACAAAATCTATCTTAGTGTTTAAGACCGCAAAATGACAGCTGCCTTTTAAAAATTAGTTATTTTTAGCCCAACAGCACTACAGCACAGTACAATCATTGTTTTCATGTCAGAAATATGCTCAGTACATGTGAATGGGGTGCCTGTGTGGTGGTGTTAATACACCAATATGGCCACCCCCATCTTTTATAGATTTTTTAAGCTGGACCTTGCTGAGAGGTCTTAAACACTTACTTCAGTTGTGTATTTGTCCCTATCAATCCCACACATTCATTTAAAGAAGTCCCAGTTGGTCCAATGGGGAAGGGGGTTGACAATATCCCTTTAACAGCTTGTTCAGCTTCCTAAGGTGGCTGCATGGATGGCAGAGAATTGGGAAAAGGTGTGAAAAAAAGAAAACTAACTGTAGTGTTTCTGCAGTACGTCTGGGGCATCTAGCATCACAAATATAAGGTGATATGAAGTCCTGAAACTCATTGTTACATGTTAACCTCTTATACTACTACACCACCGAACCATTATCTTGAGACACTGTGCCTCTCAGAAGTCTTCTATAAATGAAACTCAATTTGAAAAACAGAGATTATTCCTTGATTTACAATTATAGCATAGAAGTTCTTAATGTTTCCTGTTAAACAGGAAAGACAAAAAGAGTATACAAAAAAGATTTAAGCTTCAATATTCAGCTCTAATTTTCATCAATCACAGAAGCAATACCCCCTAGATCAGCGCATTAACTTGTTTATCTTCTGCAACGAGGAAAAACTTCATAGCTTCATCATTCATTCTGGAGTGAGGGGAAAAAACAAAAGGCAGCCACCGAAATTTGCATGGTGCTCAATTATACATTAGCGAACATCACTTGGCAATCTGTTCATATCAATTTAATTGGATTTTAATACTGCCTCTGATCTTGTTTTCTAATTAACAGCAGTGCCTGGCAATAAAGCAGAACCATGCACCCAGCAACACCTTTGATCTCAACCATATGGAGCTCCTCAGCGCTCTCAAGAAAAATTTCCCTCGCCTCAGTGCGGGCTGCGACGAGTTGGGGAGGAGTGCTACCCCCAGATGGCCGAATATTGCTCGTGCCTATGACTTCATTGATTATTTTCTTTCGTGATTGGTCCTGATTAAAAATAAATCATGCTCTTGGAATTGGATACAAACCAGGGTTTCAAGCATTTGAGTAACAGTGGTTGTTTTTTCAGCTGTTTAACAATTACTATATTCAGAGACCAGATTGTCTTTATTTGGGGGCATGTCATTAATATTTTTAGCAGCATCTTTAAAACACATTTTACTGTTTAATCAAAAACCACTGGGAGGACTACCCAATATTAGGGGGCATCTCCTTCTGCGAGCATCAACTCCTAGACAGCCAGCGTTCACCAGTAAATGAGGAAGTAGTTGACTGCAGAGAGCAGTTTGGTTATCCAAAGCATGTTAGAATGATTTGTTTTCTTGTTTTCTCCACTCCATCCTTTGGCAAGAAGTTAACAACCCTATCCAGTTGGGCACATTACTAGTAAACATGTACCTGATTCTAGCAAGCGGCCCAAACTACTTTGCATTTCTACCTTGTTTTGAAAGGGTACTGTTTCTACTGTAACAGACTTTATGATGATCCTGCCTGGATCTCAGTTAAGCAGGGGTCTGATTTTTACAGCTGCATGGGTGGAGCCCTGCAGACATTTTGCTAGGAGAGTGAAAAGGGGCTCTGGAAGCACGTGACCGGATACTTCAACTCTGTGCTTCCACAGTGTGCAGTCCTATGTTTACAGTGCTGCCATCAGTGCTGGTGGGTCAGTTCTCCACCACCCCTTCCCTCTGCAGGGGCACTATTTTGTTTCCGCCCTTCACTTACGCAGTTTTGGGTGAAACAAAAGAGTCTGCTGTGCCCAAGATGGCCACCATGAGCTCATTGCGCATGCACGAGTATCGCACATGCACACTTCTGTCGTGGCGGCCTTCTTGGGAATGGCAGGCTCTTTCTCCTGCATGCACATTAATCACTGATCACTGCACATGCGCAAGTACCGTGCATGTACAGCGTCAGCCATGGCGTGAGCTCCAAGTACTTTTCACTCTGACTCACTGCTCTGAAGAAGCTGTATTGGCTCTGACCAGAGTTTATTTTCTTTAAGGTTTATTTTCCCAGGATGGCTGAAGTGAGGAGCAGTTTCTTGTTTTCAAGGGGTTCCTACTTTTCCACAGCTTTATAGGTGGGATGAACTGAAGCACGGGGAGGTCAAGTAGCTCGCTGAAGGTCACCAAGTGTGGGTGGGTTTGACCTTGTAATATACTGTTTTGTAAGTCATTGCTCTAACTACTGGACCATACTGGCTTGTGTCAGTCGTACCTAACTGAATTGTTCTGAATCATCTTTATTATTGTAACGTGTTATAGTCATCTGTTCACTAGTGACTAAAAGAGCCATAATTATTTTTACTCTTACCCCAATCTGGATTCAACCCCCAAGCAGCCGAGATAAAGCACAGCCCATGGTGACCACTGTACCACTCATTCTTTCTGTCTGAGGTTTGATATCATAACAAGAAGAAATAGCGGTATTTTCTTCTTTTATTTTTGCAAAGCCTACATCACGAGGACTTCTGGTACAGTACTACAGAAATGACTCTTGAAAAATCAATAAATTAGAAGGCTAAGACAGTGTGGGATATTGGCCTCTGCTGGAACCTGAACCCATGAACTTTTAATCCCAGTACTGAAAACAAAGAAAGAGAATGCTTTATGCTTGAGTAGCTCCAGCACTTTTTCTTGAGCTTGAATTATACTGTTTTGTTAAGACATGCATGTGTCTCACAATAATGATACATTGTCAGTCTCTTGTAAATCTGTTCATAGTAACTGTATAAGGATTTGAAACATGTTAATGAAGATCACACCCCATACAGCCAATGGACCTTATGTTAGAAAATGGAAGGCCCCTACCTGTTTGGAATGAACTTTTCAGCATTAACAATTCTTCAGAAATCCAGCAAGCAGAAACATGATCAAGGAAAATAAACTTGTGCAAGTGTAAGAGCCCCAATCAGGACAGCTTCACAGGACAATAAAGTAGAGCATGTACTGTAGTACTGTAGAATGCTACAGCTGCCATAAGCATATGCAGTACAGAGGCTGCAAAAACAACAAATGAAAGAATGCTGTTTCTTTAGTATAAATGATCATACTGGAGGATTGGGCTGTCTTCCCAGGGTCTGACATCTAATAAAGAAAAAAAAAAAAGAACAAATGAATTTAATCTGAAGGCATCATCCTTTGTAGACTTAGAAATCATATTTAGGTCACCATGCTAAAGCAGAATGTAATGCACATTATGGGGAAAGAAATCTCTTTAGACAAAAAAAAGGATGGGGCACAGTCCCAGTGTGTATGTGCGTGTGATTTTCTGGAGACACCTGTGTTCTCTTCTTGTGCAAATATAACAAACCATTCTTCTTCTGCAAACTTCTCTTGAATATGTTTAGACCTATGTGCAGATTTTTCCTGGAACAGTATTTGACCAAGGAAGGAGGAGGATGAGGATGATGCAGTAGATCTAGGGGAGGCCGTGGTGTCACCTTTCACTTAAATATCATCTAGTATCATAAAGATGTAGCTTCTCTTAGTTCATGTTGGATGTTAGCTACTAAAATCTTGCTGAGGCCAGAGAATTTTTTTATTTTTCTGTACTGAATGCCATGCTCAACCGGCTACACAGTTGCTCATGCTGCTATAGCCTGGGAGATGGTAGTTAACCAAATGCTGAATTATTGATTATGGATAACCACCTCAAAACATGGAGATCCAGGGGACGGATCCTAAAGTTTAA
Source organism: Neoceratodus forsteri (assembly GCA_016271365.2). Taxonomy (NCBI): domain Eukaryota; kingdom Metazoa; phylum Chordata; order Ceratodontiformes; family Ceratodontidae; genus Neoceratodus; species Neoceratodus forsteri. Next base: position 541,386,117 of record CM028134.1, on the reverse strand, counting down.
CATTCATTCTAGAATTTCTGGTAATCCATACAGAAGGTCATCTGTTTGTAATACTGGCCTAACGGATTTATAACTTTTTATAAAATGGCAAGAACAATTCTAGAAATTTCATTGGCTGAGAGGCATCATCTGACTGTGCATTAAATCTCTATAAATTCAATGTCCTGTGCCAAATCTCATTTTCTTACCCCCAAACCTAATAAGAGCATTTTATAAGTGTAATCAGATCCTCCAGGGTGTGCATCATAAGATTTTAGTGCACTTTACAGGGGCGTAAGGACATTCAGCCTTCAGATTCGTGCCTTACTGCATCCCTAGGGTGTGCATTAAAATCCTATAATGCACATAGCGCAGTGGTCTAAGGCTCTGAGCTGCAAATCTGGTGATATCCAGCAGACCAGATGTGGGTTTGAATCCCACAGCTTCCACTTGCATACTGTGTGACCCTGAGCAAGTCACTTAACCTCCTTGTGCTCCCAGGTTGCTCCTGTAAAAAAGCTTCCAGCTTAGTGTGCTATACCTGGTTAAACAACTAAATAAAATAAATACACTGTGTTGTGGCGTGTTGCTTTTTCTATTTAAAATCTTTTTTTTTGATTATTCTGTTAATCAAGCAGTTTCTTTTTCAGGATAATCTCAACTTCCCTCTCCCATTCTCTCCTTTGGCCAAGGTTATGTGCCTGGAAGGGCCTTCCATTTTTAACTCAGAATTTTAGGCCTAGGCAGAAGGAAGGGTTCAGATGTTCCCCCTTCCTTTTATTGTGAGTGCCTTTTTCTCTGTTTCTGTTCTACTACCCCCCCCCCCACACACAGCATTCAAGCCGACTTGTCACACCATGATCTACCGTCAGCATGGATTTGTTTGTCTACTTGTCACAAATGAGTGCTGCACTGGACAACAAGGAGGGAGGGGGTGCTGTTGCAGTGTTCCATCTCCTCCAGCCTTGGCAGTGAATACAAGCTTTGTCCCTTTGATGTGGTTTGATCTCCACCAGCCTGATGTGGGAGCCCTGAGGTCAGATTTTTACAGAGGCTTCCCACATGAGCTATCATGTTGGCATGGAATACTGTTTACCTTGAAACTGACATAGACTAGGGGCTAGTTCATTGGTGCAGTGACAGCACTGCTGCATGCAATACCAGAGACCTGGGTTTGGGAGCGAGTCCAGGTTGTTGGAGGTTGGGTGGGTGGGGGAGAAGGATTGAGCATCTTAATGAATACTCTCCTCTGTGGTGGGTCGATTCTGATTTCTGCCATGCCGTTTCCTTCTGAGTGACCACAGATGGTAGAGCATACAGAAGCAGCTGGGGTGGACAGGCGCTGGCTGGCTGCATGGATGATGGCATGCAGCTGCATGTGCATACGCACTGAAGCCCCTGCTGCTGGCTTACAGGAAGGGCAAAAACTGAAGGCAGAAAATCCTCTGGCTAGGCAAGATGAAGCCCTGGTAAACTCAGGCCCCATGTTGCCTCTTATCAACTCACACATGCCCTGAGGGGAACGAACACCTGTTCTTCCTTGGCATCACCACTGGGGGCACTACATGTGGAGTTGGATTGAGTGCTACAGGCTGGGGCTGTGGTGGTTGCCCAAAGTTGATGTGGTCTGGCCAGTTTGAGGGGGAAAAACCACAGGTTAAAAATAAAGGAACCATCATAGACTAAACTCAGGGCAAGGGTCTATGAATCAGAAGAAATCAACATGCAGAGTGTGATCTTAAAGAGCTAGTAGAAAAGTGCAGAATAAAAATGTTATTGATTTTTAGAAGTAGCTTGTGGTTGGAGTGGAGCTAGCTGTCGAATGTTAAACAACACTTTCTTGTAGCTTTCCATGTGCAAAACAAAAAGCAGAGAAAACTTTAACAAAACTTGAGAACTTTACTGCAAAAATTAAAGTATTATACAGACAGGAACCTGCTGATCAAAAACATACCAATCTTTTATGTTAGCTTCTTATTTTACTGGAGATGGTTTGTACTTTCGAAACAGTGGCTGAACATGAGGGGACCAGACCCAAAGAAGACAAGAGCAGGTTCAACAAAGAGCCCAAGGATCTGAGTGGTGAAACAGAGTCCTAACCTTTCAACTCAGCCCTACTGAAGGTAATCCAGGGCATTGATCGCTACTTAGAAAAATATAATAGCCAACTGCACTTACTTGATAGTAAAGTTGCTGTGGTGGATGAAATTGTAAAAGCGGCAGCTAATACAGCGGACAGAGCTATGATAACATCGACTGCCCTCATAGAAGAAAATTCACAGGTTAGAAAATTTAGAGACCGCTGCCAGGGCTTCAGATCTCCACAGAGTGGCGATTCCAAAAGAGGTAGAGGGAGACTGTCTGATAGAGTGTATTAAAATGATGTCCATTTACCTGCAGCATAAGGATCTGGTGAATGTGCTTTGGGCATATTGCATAATGCCCGGAGGGGCCCTGCAGCTAGAATCTTCATCAGCTGCAGCATGCACAATACTTGTGGTGATGGAGAACCTGGTAGAGCGGGACTTAATTCTTAAGGTGGCTAAACAGAAAGAACAGCTCAAGTGGCAAGAAACAGCAGCTTTTGTGATCCTAGGCTTCAGCTATGCCACTCGCCAGCACTGCTAGGGATTTGACAGTGCGTGCTCTCAACTCCAACAACTTGGAATCCACCATATCCTTCTCATGTCAACTACTTTGAAGGTGATGTATGGGGTTAAAACTTAACAATCTGTAGACCCTGGAAATGCTGGCAAGATGTTGCAGAGGGTTCAAAGAGAGTTTGTTTGCTGGGAGGACAATGGATAGTAAGGAATAATAGACATTAAGTACTTTTTTACCAATAGTACTTGGTCAAGCCCTGGGAAGGATTTGTAAACAGTTGGGTAGTGTGGCTGTGTCATCCTATTCATTTAACATTTTCAGAAAAAATAAAAAATGTGTTTTCTTTTTAATTTTACAAGTTGTAGCTGGGTGCATAAGTAGAGATCGAGTTGGTGCCATTCATGCCAAAACAATGTTCTTGTTCCCAGGAGTATTGCCTTACTGTTAGTTACATACATAATCACGTTCTCAATGCTCTCCTTGATTATGCTACACACTTACCTTGAACATCTGTGCGTAATTAATCAGTTTATTAAAGTTTATTGGGAAAGTGCGTTGAAGTACAGGGATGCACAAAAATATATACTGTGTATGGTATAAACACCAAATTTATTCAGTGTTTGTTTATGGCAAGTTTTCAATGTTACTGTTCTTTTTGTTCTCTATTAATTTAGGGGGTTATGCAAGAGAGTATTTCACTATGTTTAACTATATTCCTTAAGGAGGAGGGGATCTTATTTGTTTGTATTGGGTGAACTGTACAGTTCTGTAATATGTTGAATGCCTAGTTCATGGCTGCAGTCAGCTAATTGGATATAATTCTTGTTTGCATGTTAATTTGGAATATCACCTATGAAGTATCAAGACGGGAGTAAAATAATCCTGACTTTAAAACTGCTGTATGAATTTATTGTATTATTCTATATTTGCAGTTTCCTCTGTGGGGAAGCTTGTATTGTTAATGACTTAAAATCACCAAAATATAATTTTTAAAAAGGAAAGGTAGGATTAACATGCACTCTCATCAACAGATCTTGCTTGTCCCAGCAAGGTACCTTGAGCATGAATGTCACCAAGCCTTAACGTTGTTTCTGTTGAAAGGTGTAGAGTGCTAGTGGAGCCACCCTCACTAATGTAGAACTGATGTAACCCTATGGATAAACTACTAATGTAACCCTATAGATAAACTGCTGTGATTAAATGAATTGAGTCATCGGACCATGCTGTAAATAAGTATAAATATTCACAATTTATTGGTAAAATCTAATATGTGCTGAAAAAAGTAGCTGCTTGTGGTGTCTGCTTTTTATTTCTAAAGTATTTTCCTTTTCACCAAATGGAAAAAGTTATACCTAATTAAAAGATGTAAGTGTAGAACAGTACTTTACCTGATTGGGTACATCTAATGTTACAAAATTACACATACCCCAATAATGCAAAACATTATGGGGAGTATATGCAAATCACCGTGAAATAATTACACTGGTTCTGCCATGAGCTAAACCAGCAGGACTTGTTTCTCCATCCCCTGGGCTGGGATACAGTACAAATGAGGTACACTGATAAATCCTGAGTAGGATGAAACACGTTTGTGTCTTCTGTTTTCAGCCTTTGAAGACTGTGTGACAGGTCATTTGGCACTATACTTTCTTACTTTAAGCAGACCCAGCCTCCTTTAGCCACAACTTAAATCACCAATCCAAATTTTGAAAAGTGGTCAAATCCCTATTCTCTTCCCCCCACCCAACTGCCCATACCAATACTCAAGAATGGAAACTTCACCCTATCTGACCCCCCCCCCATAGCTGCAACCTTAAACACATTCTTAACCTCTTGCATTGCATCACTGCTCACCTCTATACCCCACACCACTTCCACCACTCCCACTACCCCCCCACAAACCTCAATCTACTCCCCGCTTTCTCCTTCACACTCATTTCCCCAAATGATGCCCTTGAAGCCCTCCTTAAACTAAACCCTTGCAAGGGTAAGTGTCCTGATAGAATCAACTCCAAGCTCCTTCACCTCTCCGCCCATGCCATCTGCACCTGCCTGGCTGCTTTACTCAACCTGTCATTCTCTCTCTAGCCTCAGTCCCATCAAAGTGGAAACTCTCTGCTGTCATTCCCCCTCCCTAAAGGTGGTGACTCTACCAACCCTGGCAACTATCACCTCATCTCCCTCCTCCCCATTCTAGCCAGACTGCTAAAGCATATTGTCCTTTCCCAACTCTCACTATATCTTAACTCATCCTCCTTTTTCACTTCCTTCCAGGTTGGCTTCAGGAAATCCCACTCCACTACCACTTCCCTCATTCGACTTACTGACTCCATATTCACCAGTATGGATCAGAAGCAGATCACATCAGCAATATTTGTCGACCTGGCAAAGGCCTTTGACACTGCCTCACACTGCCTTCTCCTCCACAAACTAACAACTGCTGACCTTTCCAACTCAGCTACTGCCTGGTTCCAGTCCTACCTACAAAATAGGATACAATCAGTCAGAATTGGCTCCACTCTCTCTCCGCCCCTCCCAATAAATACTGGTGTCCCACAGGGCTCAGTACTTGGCCCAATCCTGTTTTCCATTTTCTTGAATGATTTACCTGCTGTCTTCTCTTCTACAAATATACACATGCATGCAGATGACACCATTCTGTACACCTCTGGAGCTTCCCACACTGATGTGGTAGCAAGACTGCAGCACAACTTCAACAAGGTACAGCTTTGGTTCCAATCCAATCAGCTGTTCCTAAATGCCAAAAAGACTGTTTCAATAACATTCAACACTAGGCAGAGACTTTCTAATTCCCCCTGCCCCATTTTCCACACCCTGGATGGTACATCTTTAGAGAATATCACCTCCTTTAGATACCTTGGTGCCTGGTTAGACCAACACCTGAACTTTTATGGTCATGTCAGTGCAATCCTCAAGAAACTGCACCCAAAACTTGGTGCATTATACTGAAACTGAGACTGTATTCCTCTACCAGCCTGACGTGCACTTATACAGAAAATGATCCTCCCCACTTTTGACTATGCAGACATGGTCTATAGTGCTGCTCCCAAATCCACCCTGGACAGACTGGACACATTCTATCACTCCTTCTGTCATTTTTCCCTAGCTGCCCCCCTTGTACCTACCATTGTGACCATTACACTGCCCTCTCCTTCCCATCCCCCAAATCCAGATGCCTCACAGACTCAGCTTTGTTCATATCCAAATTCTGGTTTGGATCACTACCCCCTACCTCACCTCTACACTCTCTACCCCTACTATAACCCACAACCACCTGCACAACTCTGGTCCCAGACCCCTGGCCCTACCACACAGATCCTCCACAGCTGGTCAATCTGCTTTCTCACATCGTTGTCCCAAACTGTGGAACACTCCCCCATCAGAAATTCCCTCTCCCCTACAGCCCTTACCTCCCTTCTACATAATCACACCTCCCATTTTTGTTCCTGTCCATAAATGTGCCTCTCCACCTAACCAGCCCTCACTTCCTGTAAACCACATTCTATGCCCTTCTTCCCCAGTACTCCACACTCGTCACTTAACAAATATAATCTAGCCCAATCACCTCTTCAGAGCTACTTGTCCTTCCCTCACAGGACAACAATCCCCAGAGTATCCAGCAACAATTGAGATCACCAACTCAGTCACTGACTCCTCACCCCCACACAGTTATAATTCCAGATCCTCCTGACCAAGAACCTCCCTTTCCTTGGCTTCCTCTCCAGTCTCCATTCATTAATAATAATCGCCACCCTCACCTCTTGGTATTACTTATTGTGATTACCCATTCCAATTCTAGTATTCTTGCCCTGCTGCCCTGGTTCATCCCTTATCCACTGCTATCTTCACCAACCTCTACTAATAATTGTTTGCCATACTATGTTTTTTCCTCTATGCCTCCCCAAAGCTTTATGTTACCTGCACTTTTGCTGATCCCACTGTTTCTGTTGCCATCTATCCATTACTGCTATCTACTGCCCATTATTGAAAGCCTAGCCTGTTAACCTGTAAACTGTTTTACTTACCGTGCTATACACATGTATTACCTCATACAATTATCACACTCTCAACCTAATTCTGAACATGTTGTCATTACTGTAAATACTATGTTACCCTGTGATTTATAATAATGCTGTATATATGCTGTTATGTATCACAGGTATGTAATCTGTTTACCTGTATATAAGCTGCAATCTGTAATATCATATTTGTCATTGTTGGTAGCCACCGCCTGTCTATACAAATGTGTTTATAAAATGTCTAGGTTTGTTCCTCTAAAGTGTAAGACATCTGGATTTACCATGATTGTTCCTAAAATTTGTCTTGTATCATTGAAATGTCCTGTGTCTAACAGGTGTCTATGTAACTAATTTCATGTCGCCCCTGAAAAAGGGACCATTTGGGCCCAATGGGCCTACTTCGTTAACAAAATGAAATAAATAAAAATACATAAATGTAAGCTGTACATCTCCTTCCCCCCTCTGCCCAGGATGCATCTGGAAATAAGCAATTTGCTCAGCATACCTTCCTGATGAAACATTTAACTAAATAAATAAAATTCTTCTGTGGTGATTTGCATATATTACCCATGATGTTTTGCAATATTGGTGTTTGTGTAATTTTGTAAACTAAGCGTTATTGTCAGTGCCCTTCCAGAGTAACCCTTGCTTCCGTACTTGTGAACTGAGGTTCTTTGTCATTTAGATATATAGTGCTGTTCCTCTTCATACTTCACCAGCATTATGATTTCACTCATTGTGACATCATTGACAGACAGCAGGTGATTGGGACATCATGAATAACAGAGAAGGGCTAATCAGTGAGGTCACTATGCTGCTGTGGTATGCAAGAGAATAAAACTAGATGCATCAGCCTCCATGGAAAGTGTTGTTCAACACATCACATCTGGTACTGGGAGGTAGACAATCTTCTTATTAGCAAATGAAAAAGGAAAAAGTAATTCAGATATAAAAAGGAACAGCTGACTACTTTATTTTTTGCATATTCTTTTTACTCCTCCTTACTGCATCAAGCCGCCCACTCCTTTGGGCAGTCAGCCTTCACCCACCACCGCCTTTCCCATTCTGCTGTCCTGCTGCTGCCTTGCCCAGCTGACCCGTACATATTCCTTTGCTGGGGGGCCCCCTGCCTGCTGGGGGCCATCCAGTGGGAAGACCAGAGTGCACCTCACACTCCCTTGCTTCTTTTTCAGGTGAGGGTATGCAGCTTCAGGGGGCTTCCTGACTTTGTGGCATGGGAAGGCGGGGTCACCGTCATCCGGTCGGCATATTACCCTGGTCCTCTGTGGACTGCACTGGCTGCCAGTCAGGTGGAGGATTGTTTTCAAGATAGGGCTCCTTACCTATAAAACCCTGCATGAGGGGGTGTCCAGCCCATCTGCAAGATCTCCTTGTCCCCTACCTTCCAGCCCAGATGCTCCATTCTGCTGAGGGGGGGCCTCCTGGGGGTTCCCAGGGCTACGGCGTGGCATTCAGGAGGTAGAGCATTTGCAGTGGCCCATCAGCTCTGTCGAACTCCTTGCCAGACTATTTAAGGGGGCCCCATCGGCAGAAGCCTTTAAAACGGGTCTGAAAACCTATTTGTTTGATCTGGCTTTTATAACATGAGTTTTGCTGTTTGAATGTTATCCTGTACTTATATTGATTTTATTATGTATGCATGGTGATTTTAAATAATATTGAATTGTGATTTTAATGTTCAGCACCCAGAGTCTCAGGAATTGGGCACTTTATAAATAAAAATGTCTATCTATCTATGAATGCCATTTTCACATTTTTCTGACCCGTCTACCATGCTGCTCTTGTAGTGCTCCCGATGTCCACTGGAGGCCGCTACAGAGTGAGACAACCCCTACAACCCACCCCAGGAGAGGACAACAGTTCTATGGACACTCAATCCTCTCCTTCCCCTGCTGATCCCCAGCATCTCGAGTCCATTCTCAAACCCGGGTTGCTGGCATGGCGCGAGGTGTGGCATCCAGCGCCTCAACCTTCAGAGCCACCAGGCCAGCTGACTACTTTTAAAATCTGGTGTACTAGCTCTTAAACATTGGTGTTGCCTAAAGTGCATGTAGTGAGCAAAATGAAAGCATGCACGGTCTTACTTTGCAGTCAGATTGAGATGCTTATTTCAATATTATTATATTCTTTTTTGTTTCCCCAGCTGCTAATATATACAATAGTTTCGCTGGTCTTAAAATATGATACAGTTGTCAGAATGAAAAAATGAAATACTGGCATTCTACAACTGTTAACATCCCTAAATTCTAAAAGAATGTACATAGAGTTATTTGCTTTGGTAGTATGTGGTTGCACATATATTCAGGGGTTGGTTTCTTAATACTATGTCTGTGTTTATGTATGTGGTTTATGTGTTAAAATCCAGACATCACATTTTTTAGGAAACTGTGCAACTATTAAGCTTCAGTCCCCAAAGGGTTAATTGAAGCAAATAAAGTTCTTAAATTGTTAATAATCCTCCCAATTTGATCTTGTTCTTTTCCCCCCTCAAGCAATAAGAGGATAAGTGCGAGTGATAGCCAGATTTATAAATTATTTCTTGCAAGCTGAACGCTTTAAAAGGGAATATAAAAATCTGCTGTGCGTCAGGCGATCCACGGAGGCATTAGCAAGCACGGCTGATTCACAGTCCCCTGAAAGCAGGGGTGTTAATTTGTAAATCTTGGAACTGTACGTGGAGAATGCTAATTTGTCATTAGGAAGATTAACATGATCAAGGGAATAGAATAGATTATTGACATATAAAATACAAAAGATCATTGGTGCAGCAATGATGAATAAATACATGTTGATAAAATAAAGTAGATAGTTTTAGTAATTAATATAAAGCAGTTTTAAACAATATAGCATTAACTTTAGAGCAAGCACTGTTTCACTTAAGCCTTCTCTGTTTCTTTTTGATGCCCTGATGTGTACAATTCATTTGTTGTTGGTCCTTCTATTCAGTGTTGTATGGTAGCTATTCCCATCAGTGATGCTTGGCTACTAATCACCAAATTCTTATTATTGAGCTGTATAGGTTATGTAAAGGTGTTAAGACCTTATTGTTTAAAGCTTTTGTGATGGTTACCATTATATGTTTATATACAGATTTGTTTTTCAAAGTTTTGTGGCAATATAGTCCCTTAAACAGATATTTTCGTGGCAGCTGACAATTGTTTTCAAGTGTCCCATTTATCTGTGGATGTAGGGGTGGGGGCAGAGCTTTGGTCACTGGAAGCCCCTGTTCTGGCCATACTAGATCACTACTGAACAGGGTCATCATAACACAATGTCTGTGTGCAATTGGAAATTTTGCTGCACTATCCCCTTTTAAAGCAGTAATTCAGTAAGTGAACTAGGCTTACTTTACAATACAAAACTTTGGTAAAGTTCCGTTTTGCAGCTATGAGGAAAGATGGCTCTGGCCAATCACCACTGACTCTAAGCCAATTACAGTAGATTTCTGCACCTGTCGCTACTAGTTTAACATCATCTTCTAGGTAGTATAGTCTAGAAGTTAGAGTAAAAAGTTGTGAATGAGGTTGGTACATAGCCAAAAATCTGTGAGTTGCTCTTGACTATTAACTGTCCTCAAAAGTAGACAGGAGTGACTTTTTCCTTCTGAAAAACATTGCCAGACTGAGGCCACATCTTACAGTTGATGACTTGGCCACTCTCAACTTAACTACTGCAATACACTCTGTGAGGCTCCATGGAGTGTTGGTGCATTGACTTCAGATGGAGCAGAATGCAGCAGTTTTAGGTCACATCACACCAGTGCTGCACAAGCAATATTGGCTGCCAGTCTGATGGCATGTCACAGTTAAATTGATTTTTCCTGATGTATGAAGCCTTAACTGGACTGGGTTCCCACTACCTCTTTGACTTTTTTATTCCATACACTTTAAACCACTTTTTATATAACTCATGTTTCATGGAGCTGGACTGCCTCCTCAGCCCCAGATAAAAATGTATGTAATTTTCCTTTCAGGTGGTGAACAAAATATAGGACCTGTACATACAGGTCAGTTTCAATATTGGAGTAAATCTTTATTATTTATTATAATAATTATAATTTGGCACTGATTACTATTAGGCTCAAATTACGATATGTAATCTGTGAAACTGTAATATAATATGTATTAATTACTGTTGAACCTACATGATTTTTTTTAATGCCTGTCATGTAACTGATAAAATGCAATAATTAAAAAGTTGTATTGTAAAAAAAAGACTGATGTCTTCTGGGGACAATTGTTTATTTATTTTTTCTTCAGGTAATGGCAGTGACTCTAAAACAACCTTCCAGTGTCCATTTGGGTAGTTCCCTCTTTGGAACAATTTAAAGGGGAAGACATTGAAGGGGTCATTCAGATTGCAAAAGCCTAAAAGCCAATTAAAATATTGTTCAGACAACATATTGTTCTTATCTGTAGGTGTGAGGGGTCCCGAGCTATGAATACCTAAATCATCTGCAAATTAAGTCACAGAAAGTGATGCCACTGAGAGGCAAGCAGTATGTTGTTAATTATAGCTTGTCCCTCAGTGACATCACTTTCTGTTTCAAGAGTCCATGAACTGGCTGCTGCCATGATTTAATTTACAGAGGATTTTGATATTCCTGTCTTAGGACCCCTGAGACCTACAGGTGACCTGCAAACCTTGTTTGAATGAATCTGAGCAAGCAAGCAAATGGTGGCTCACAAACAAAGCTAGTGCACATACCCTGAAATGCTGCAATGTACAACAAAGTCAGTGCTCTGCTCTGCAGGGATGGCTCAGCACACAGAAGCAAAGGAAAACAAAAAGGTCTTACCAGCTCTGTAGATATTTATTCCAGACTGTGATTCAGTGCAAAATAGCAGTAATCAGTGCAAAACAAGTAACTTTGTAAAACAAGTTCACTACACATAAAAATAGGCTTCGGCTTGGGAGGGAGGGCAAAGTAGCTTCTGAACTAGTAGTAGTAACTGGTTAAAAGAGCAAATCCTGAATTGTGTGGTTGTAAAGTGCACAGTCAGAACAGCGAACTGCAATACAGCGATAGGAATAGAATGGCGCAGGTCAGGTTAGTGCTATCCTTGTGGCTATATTGCAGTTGAGGGGTGGGGGGGAGGAGAAAGGGATGAAGCCTGTGCTGGTAGGGGTTCTGCTAAGCAGCTGCTGTGGTGCAGAGGGTAGTGCCCCAGGCAGCAGTGGGCGGAAGAATGCTGGTGGACTAGGGTTTGATTCCTGGTCCCAGGAGGTATGCTTCATTTTTTTGTCATCCTGGGACATGTTTTTTTTTTTGTTTGTTTCTCCCCCCTCTCAACATGTGGGGGAATTGTGTCTGCTCCCCACCCTTGGTTGACCTGTGCCATTTCCCATTCTCTTCACAACATCCCCTCCGTGGTTTCACCCCTTCCCTGAGTTCCCCCTTCAGAGGTGATTATATATTGGGGGGGTGTTAAAACAGAAATCTGTGTGTGTTTTTTCATGGTAGTGGTCCATGTCTTTGGGGACTGCTGCTGTTGCTGTCATTCCTGTGGTCAGTGTTTTGGACGGGTGCTGTTGAGGAGAGTGGCATTTTTACTTCACTTTTGTGGACTGCACTGTTTTGGCATGCACAATCCTAACCTAGTGCCACTAGTAGCTTGTATCTTGTGTGCTGCGTGCTGCAAAATATTGTGTCGGCACCGCAGTGAACCACATTAGCTGGAATGACTAAACACAGCATAAACCAATGCCATAAACCAGTGCCAGAGCTCTGACGATGATGTCCTTTAACATCAAAATGTAAGCATGCAGGTGTGATCACTACTTCACAGGTCAGCATCTTCAAAGGTATGGGGGCAGCTTCATTTTGTTATTTTGTAGCATTGGTGTATGGTCATCCCAAGCCAAAATCAATTTTTATGTGTGGTGAGCATGTTGTATAAAATTGCTTGTTTTGTATGTATTAGTGCTATTTTGCACAGAATCACAATCTGGAATACATATCTACGGATCTGATAAGACCTTTTTGGTTACTTTTGCTTCTGTATGCTGACCCATCTCATCAGGGCAGAGCACTGACTTTCTTGTTTAAATGATCTTTCATGGGCTGTCACCATCTGAGTGGCTCCTGAAATGTTTACTTCATCTTAAACCTTTGCTTAAAAGCCACCTAGTTAATTTTCTTTCAACAAATCTAACGATGTGTCTGATAAAGTTTATTCTGTTTCAGTAGTTTTATGTAATTTGACTGATTTACAGCCTGCACAGTGCTCAGAGCTGATGTGGGCTGATTGCTCAGCAAATCAAACATTGACTTGCCTTGCCTTCAGCTACAATGAGCCAGCACCCAAGCAGCCCAATGTGGAAGAGCTGAGTTTGCTTCCAAACCCTGGTCCCTCACATGGCATTAGTGCTGCTGAGCTACTGGGCTGCTTTTACCCCCACCCCATCCTGTAAATCTTTTATGACACTTTGGGTCCTCATAAATCAGTGTAACCAGTAAAATACACCAGCCATGTACCCTGCCAGCTCGCTTCACCTAAGGTGCATAGAAGCATATCTGAGTTATGTGATGGATTACAGTGGCAACCAAACAAATAAATAATGTGTTTAACTGCTTTACATGGCTTTACAGGAAACTTAACACAATACTATACACTACAGGACTTCAGTAAATAGGGCACTTGCTAGTGGATTTTTGAAACCTGCAGTAGGGTGCAATACTGTATGAATTACTTATGCTTGTACTCTTCTGCAGGCAGAACGGAAGAAATTCAGATATTAGTTAGCCTTTAAAATGGGTGCATGTTATGTAGCATTAGGTTACTTTTAAAAGTGCTTAAGAGTTCACCTAATGTACTTCAATAAATATTATCTTAATGTCAAAGAAGGCATGCTGCACCTCTCAAATTTCCTAATGCTAACATTTTTTTAAACAAAATGCTGATGCCTGTTTGATTAATACTGATCCAAAAGGCCTTCAGACATTTCTTAGAAAAAAATGAATGGAGCTAAGCAGTTAGGCTTTCACCATTCATCTACATTTGGTGAGTTCAGATGACATGGGAGGTAGCTGTTACAGCCTTATGCCCTGGGATCTGCTCACTTTGTGAGTTAGCAGATGAAACAATAGAGATTCATGCAGTACGGGCTATGTCCAGCGACCCTTGTGTAAGATTTATGTACCTAGCTTGCCATAGAAAAATGTAGGGCCTTGTATGCATGCATAAAGTATGTCCAGGCTTTGTTGGATTGTGCCTTAAGCCTCATGAAAGGAGTCAAGGACTACACTTCCCAGGCTAAGGTTGCCTTGTGTGGCTATGAGGGGCTGGACTGCTTCCTGCCTCTCAAGCAGTGCAAGAAGCACTATTGCCTCTGCCGCCCTTCTCCCAGGCCTCTTCTACGGTGCCTCTATAATCCTCTCCTCTAAGACTACACTCCTGAACAAACTCAGAATGACCTATCACAGAATTGCCCAATTTGCTATTAAGGCTCTAGCTCGCGCCCATCACTGTGACATGCTGAACAATTTGGGTTGGCCATCTTTCATGGCCAGACTTAAACTCCCAGTATATTGCACCACTTTCAAGCTAATATGTCTCCCACCTCCTCCGAGTATATCTAACCTACTAACCCTGAAACCCTTCTTATGAACACACAGGTCCTCACACCTCCCAATGCTGGGTATGCCCAAGACTCGCCTAGCTGTTGGAAGAAGATCCTTCTCCTTCGCAGCACCACAAAAGTGGAATGATCTCCCACACTCACTACTCTCATGCAAGACCATTACTCTCTTCAAACGACAATATAGGGAAATATTTTACAAGTCTCCTGTATGTAATAGGAACTGTACCTAATCTTCTCCAAACTTCTCCACCTGCTTGCCTGTACTCTCCTGGTGTGTATGATCAATGTCTAGGGCTATGAGTCTGTACACAGCCAATTGTCTGCACTCCACACTTATGTACTAATTGACTCTACTACGATTATATTGTATGCTCGTATCAACCTTACTGTTTGTTCACCTATGTTGCAATTGACATCTGTAATTTGTACTGTCTCCCAATGAATGGAATGGCTAGTCTAGTCCATGAATGTATGTAACTGTTCAATGATATTTGTACATAATTATCTGTATCTGTACTGTTTTCTTATACTTGGAACATTTGGTTCCCCAGGTCGCCCCTGAAAAAGGGACTTGACTGTTTCAGAGGGCCCACCCAGTCATCAAAATTTAAATAAATAAATAAAAGGAAAGTTAAGAGGAGAATTAAAATAAATACCGAAGTTAGGTTTTGAAGTATTTTATTTTCATTATATTTGCATCTTTAAATGATGATACTTCATTAGTATTTAGATTTGTTTTAAGAGCACTTACCCTTTGCAAAATATTCCCTGCAAAACATGTCTGTGCAATTCATCTTTTACAATTCTTGTCTTTTCTATGGCAGTGCAGCCTCAAAGAAAACAATTTTCCTGCAACTTGTGAAATGCTTTTACATCACCTATTGTACCTGCAGTAGGTTAATGGATTATAACAAATAGGTTGTCCTTCAGAATGTTTTGTTTTAAATAATTTCAATTAAAGAAATGGTTGTCTCTTTGTAATGCTTATATAACATAATTGTACTTTCCCATTTAACAATATAGCTTTCATGCTAATTATTAAAATCATTAAAAAAGATTGAAGTGACAATTCCTTTTTAAAATGCAAAGTCTTTCATGCAGGAAGTTCTGAGAAATTGGATTTGCTTTTTTCAATTTGCAGGTATAAAAGAATCACAGTGTATTTTAAGTTTTTCTAAAACTTGGGTATTATTTTCCTTTTTCATCTCATTTACTTTAATCCCATATACATATCATTTTTTTACTAGTGATAAATTATGTCAATTAAATTTGTGAAAACAAAGACAGCAGAATAAAAAGTGCAAAAGAAAACTTTCAAATAAAACAGAGAGAGAGAGTGAGAGAGAGACAGAGAGAGGCATAATACACATTAATTCACAACCAAGCCTCTTCATTGGATTAAAGGGTGATTGTGTTTACAAATCTATAGCCAGGAGGTTTTTAATTTTGGGGCAATTTTAGTGTTCTGCTCTCTATTATATTGCTATATGTTTAAATGAGGTAGCTTCCTCCTGCATAATGCAATCTGTGCCACTATTTTATAATACAGCATATAAGTAATGTGATTTCATAAAGGTTTTATTTGAAGTATCTGTTTGGATGGCTGCATTAAAGGAAAATACAATATTTTCTTTATGTACCTAGCCTTGCTTAAGTTTGAATACATATAAGCCTGGAATTTTCCAGCCTTATCAGGGGTAAACAAAATATTTTTTTTGGGGGGAGGGGCATAAATGGAGGACTGAGAAGTGTGTTGAAGTGGACGGAGTTATGGTGAAACTGGACAGAGTTTATTGGCTCCCTAGCGAAACACAGACTTTATTATCAGTTTGTAGTCACACATATCTTTTTTTTATCATTTCTAAAAAAACATGTTTTGAGTTTCAGACATCAGTGTAGGGGTGTGTGGGGGACAAAGCCCCCCCCCCCAAACAAATCAAAACTTTAAAAAAGAAAAGGATGCATGATTATACAGACTGTTATGCATGTGTTGTGCTCGTGAGTCTGCTCACCTCAGTGTACTTCCACCCATTTCACCAGATCCTCCAAGCTGTGGTCAATAGTTCTCCACGAGCGCTGCTTTTTTGCATATACAGCTACACTCTCCGGTTTCTTACTTATTTCTCATACCTATAAAACAATTATTGTTTTCTATTACACAATTTGTTTAAAACGTCTGGATAGAAATATAAAAAAAAAAGTCTGGAAATGGAGCATTCTGATTGGCTAATTTGCATTCTAGAGAGTTAGGTTCACAGCTGGAAACCCATCTCTGCAATGAAGTAAGTAGAATTTAAACTATGAAAATGCTAATTGTGAAATATATATTTTTTTTTAGTTTAATGCGAGCAGCTACCAACGTTGGGATAATTTTGTTAATTGAACCATGGGGCTGTAATGGCACTTTACTTTGTCTCATGCCTCATAACCCTCAGTAGGGTTGATTTAACCAGCAGTAAACACAACCCTGGTTTTGCCTTAAAGGGAAGGAAAGTATTACTGCATTCTCAATTCCTATCTACTTCCCCTGTTCTTTTTCTATCTCTCTCTCTTTTTTTTGTAGCATCTGTCTTCTTGCGCTTTAAAACTAACTCTTGTTTTTTAACCCCGTTTTTCTTTTATAGGTGATGCACCTGCAACCAGTAACAATGTCAGTGGCAGTCCCTGATATACAAGAAAACAAAATTACAGCTAAAACTATAAACTTGAGAATAGATAAACATTATTTTAGTTTAATATTAGCATTAAGGCACTCCAGGGGGGTGGTTAGCTTTGCTACAATGGTGATACATTCATAATATCAAGTCACAAGTATTGCAAAAGTGGAATAGTTCACCCAGTACAGTGGTCTGTGCAGGTACCATTGTCAGGTTCAAACCTGGCAGGGATGGTTTCAGATAGATAGTCAAGATGAAGAAATGGGGGCCAGTACTTTCAAGGTAGGGTTCCAAGGCAGACTGGATGGACTTTATGTCTCTCTCTTTACCTTTCAGTGTTAATCCCAGGAAAAGGTCTGGATCTGGTGCTAATAGACTGACTCTAAAGATTCACTATGGTGAGACCCATAGGTGCTGGAACCTATGGGTGAGGGGTGGTGGTATCCCCCCCCCACACACACTTTTCCCCATGATCATTTAAAGTGCCCCTTTAATGTATCAAAGGTCAGAAGGAAAGCAGTCATGGTCTCTTTTTAGTTACTACAGCCCCCCCTACTTTTCCCCATGCTCCGGCACCCATGGTGAGACCAGAGGGTAATCGCTGCAAGGGAGGCAGAATATCTGCCTGGGGTGATTGCTGTGGGGAAGAATAGACTGAGCCAGCTTTTCTACATCACAGACCTACTGCTACATCTTGACTGTCTGCAGTCAATGGGAGCACTTGATGCAGGAAAGTTTTAGAAGTTTGTCATGTTCTTCCTTGATAGAAAGTCAGCATTTAGAGACAGGTTATCAGCAGGCAGTCAAGTTTTGTCCAGTGATAGTTTGGGTAGTTGTGGTATGTCTACTCTGATGTTTTGGGTGGAGGTTTCATCCAGTTACCTGTGAACAGGTGTCCCAGGTTGTAGCTTTTCTGCATCCCACCTACTGTAACTCTCAGCTAGTTCTGACTTGGCTACTCATCAACTGACAGGATACCCTAGGTCCAGTCTTTGCTGGAATTGTCAGGAATTCCTTGGTGTTAGGGAAAATTCCCTGTTGCCCTGAAGAAGGCAGTGGTGAGGCCACTCCTTAAAAAGTCATCTTTGGAGCATGAGGTTCTAGTAAACTACAGACAGGGTATAAAACTTCTCTTTATAGGATAGGTAATTGTGAAGGTGATGGTGACACAGCTTAAGGCCTGTCTGGTGTTATATGACATCTGTGAGCCATTCCAATCTGGTTTCTAACCTCAGCAGCACAGTTCCAAGACAGCTTGTCAGAGTGCTGAATGATCCCCTCTTGGTGAAAGACAAGGGGTGGGGTGGTCAGGAGACTATCCTTGTTCTCCTTGGTCTCTCTCTAGCATTTACTATGGACCATAGAGTGTTGATGGATCACCTTGAGGACAATGGAGGGCTCACCAGGACTGTTTTGCCCTGGTTTGGGTCCATCCTATTAGACAGGGAGTAGCAGCTAATGGTGGGAGAAGTTGCATCAGAACTGGCTGCTTTTCCTGTAGAGTGCCCCTGGGCTTGATCTTGTCCTTGATATTGTTTTTTTTTGACATTCTGTATATGCTGCCATTGAGTAAGATTATACCTACATATGTAGCTACATAGTCAGTGATGGCAGAAAAAGTCTGTTGATCCATCCAGTCTGCCTGCCCTAACTACTTTGCACTGGACTTAGTGGCCATTCCTCCCTTTTTTCTTGCCCCCCCCTTTTCTAACTAACCTCATATGCCTGCCTTATCCCTGCACAAAGCTGTTCACTTACTTGGTCTGTATCCACTTTCTCTGACTGCTTAAGTGCTTACGGACCTCCCTTTTGACTCTCACCCCTGTGTGTGTAAGTGAGTTCTCTCTCATCTCTGTAGTTGAACTCAAGAAAAAAAGTTCCTTGGCATCCACCCTATTTATCCTGTGCAGTTACCTGTATGTCTCAATCTTGTTACCCCTTTCCTTCCTTTTCTCAAGGGTGTACATGCATCTTCTTGTTTATGTCTTACCTCCTAGTCTGTGGACCATCTTGGTCACCCTGTGCTGTACTGCTTTCACTTTTTGCAGTCTCTCTTCAGGTGTGGACTCCAGTACTTTGTGCAGTATTGCAGGTGTGGTTACACCCTTTACTATGATTATGAGGTTGCTCATCTCCAGGCTGAGTTGACCAGGATTTGGGGGACCTCCTCTCCCACCCAGGGACCATCAGAGCCACTGCCTTTGCCTCAGAGATTGCTAAGAAAGAGGAGCGGTTGGACCACAGTGGGCTCAGGTAGAGTGAGGGTGGTGGAACAGAGGCACATCCCTCCAGTTGTACCTCTCCACAATTCATATGCCATTCTGGCAAAGTGTGGTTCCTCTATGGAAGCACCTGCAGTGAAGACCAAGGAGGATGCTGGGAACCTCCACAAAGGAGACTCACAGGAGGGTGGCATGGGGCTCCATAGGGGAAGGAAATAACTCCTGGTGGGGGACTCCATTGTTAGGAGGGTAGAACTGGGGGAGGAAGGGGAAAGGGAGGTAAGGTGCTTGCCTGACACCATGGCTTGGAGGGACAGGGAACGAATCCTCAGGATCATGGGAGCAGCTGCAAAGGGGAGGGGCCTGGATGTCATTGTCCACCTAGGGACAAATGACCTGGCTGAGAAAGGGATCATAAAAGTGCAGGAAGAGTTTGTGGAGTTGGGGAAGGGCCTTAGACAAGTAGCATGCATGGTAACCTTCTCAGAGGTGCTACATGTCTATGGCATGGGTGAGACTAGGGTACTCCACACCATGGGATTCAATCAGTGGTTGAAAAACTGGTGCAGAGCAAAGGGGTTTGGCTTCATTGGGGACTGGGAGTCCACCTGGAGTGATGCAAGCCTATACTGGCATGATGGTCTGCATCTGTCCAGGAGGGGAACCAGGATCATAGGTGATAGGTTTAAATGCTTTATTGGCAAGCATTTAAACTAGTCAAGGTAGGAAGCACTAGAAGGAAGCAGGGAAATCCTAGCCCCTCCCCCAAAAATCAAGGTAGTTAGTGTGGTAAACACTAAGATAGAGACGTTGATAGGGAGAAGGGCAGGGGTAAATGGAGAAAATGACAAAGGCAATAAGGACAGGGATGGGACAAAAAAGGATAAGGACCTCAAGGAATGGAGGGTAATGAGTACCAATGCCCATAGTCTGGGCAACAAACTCCCTGAACTGGTGGCCTTGATGGAAGAGGGATGCCTGGATATTGTGGCAGTCACAGAAACATGGTACACAGAGAACCATGACTGGAATGTTAACATACCAGGGTACACAACCTACAGGAGGGACAGTGAGGGTAGAAGAGGAGGGGAGTAGTAGCTCTCTATGTAGAGGAAGGGATAAAAGCAATGGAATAAAAGAGTAAAAAAGGGAGGAAGGAGGCACTGTGGGTCACCTTAAAGAGTGGAAATGGCATCACAATCCACACAGGGGTTGTATACAAATCCCCATCTCAGGTGGAGGGAATGGACAAGGATATGAAAGAAGGCATCCTTAGGATGGCAGAGAAAGGGGAGATGCTGTTGATGGGAGACCTGAATATGCTAGATGTTAACTGGAGCACCTTTGCTGCAGCCACATCAATGAGCAGGGCCATTCTCGATGCCCTATGGGGGCATGTTTCAGACTGCTAGTGTTGGAACCCACTCAGGAGGGAGCAATCTTAGACCTCATACTCTCGAATGCGGACAGAGAGAGGATCTCGGATCTAGAAGTGGGTAGCCATCTGGGAACAAGTGACCATAAATCAGTGTGGTTCATGATAAACTCAGCTGCAGAGTCAAGCCATACAAAAGTGAGAGTACTGGACTTCAGGAGGGCTGCATTTGGCAAAATGGGAGAGTGCCTTAGAAAAGCATTAGCAAACAGGCAAGAAGGAGGAGGTGGAGCAACAATGGGGAAACATCAGAACTGCCATCACAGAGGCAACAAGCCTTTGTGTGAGGCAAACAAAAACAAATCAAAACAAAAAAAAAGCCACTGTGGTTCTCAAAAGAGGTGGTGGGGAAGGTTAGGGAGAAAAAGATAGCATTTAGGAAGTATAAGGAAACACAGAAGGAGCAGGACAGAGAACTGTACCAGTTAAGGCAGAAGGAAGCAGGAAAGGCAGTCAGAATAGCGAAGGCCCAAACTGAGTGGGTGTGCAGAGAGGGACAGGGAAAAAGCAGAGATACTGAATGAATACTTCTGCTCAGTATTCACAATGGAGGAGGAGGGGGAGGTACTTAATCCAATTAACAGAAGCACTCTGGATAGGGGGGTTGATCCCAGTCCTTTCACAGAAGAAAGGATGCTGAAAGAACTACAACTGAAGGTGGATAAAGCAATGGGGCCTGACGGGATTCACCCCAGAATTCTAAAAGAATTAAGGGGAGAACTAGTGACACCACTGACTACTCTTTTTAACAAATCATGGGAGGATGGTGTGGTACCTGAGGACTGGAGGAGGGCGGATGCAATTCCCCTTTTCAAAAGTGGGAGCAAGACAGAGGCAGGAAACTACAGATCTGTTGGTTTGACCTCTGTGGTAGGGAAAATGATGGAATCACTTTTGAAGGAAAGAATCATTGAGTACCTAGAGGCCAGTAGGGCACAGGACCCAAGACAGTATGGATTCACAGTGGGAAGGTCATGTCAGATGAATCTAATCGATTTCTTTGACTGGGTGACCAAAGTAGTAGATCAGGGAGGGGCTGTGGGCATGGCCTGCCTAGACTCTAGCAAGGCATTTGTCACAGTCCCACACAAAAGATTAATAAACAAATAAGCCAGCCTGGGAGCGGGTCCCAGGGTGGTAGGCTGAGTAAAACACTGGCTGGACAACAAGACATAGAAGGTAATAGTAAATGGAGTCCACTCTGAAGAAAGGGGGGTTACTAGTGGGGTACCACAGGGTTCAGTACTGGGTCCAGTCCTTTTTAATGTCTTTATAAGTGACATTGCAGATGGACTGGAAGGAAAAGTATGCCTCTTTGCCGATGACACAAAGATCTGCAACAGGGTTGATACACAAGTGGGCGTGAAAAGGATGAGAAGGGACTTGGCAAGGTTGGAGGAATGGTCAGACGTATGGCAGCTAGGATTCAATGCAAAGAAGTGCAAAATAATGCACCTGGAAAACAAAAACCCAAGAGAAGAGTACACAATGGGGGTAGTAACAACAATAAAAATGGAAAGGGACCTGGGAGTAATCATATCAGATGACCTTAAGGTTGGCAAAGAATGTGAGAAAGCAGTAGGGAGGGCTGGGGGATACTGGGATGTATAGGGAGAGGCATCACCAGCAGAAAACAGGAAGTTGTTATCCCTCTGTACAGACAGTTGGTGAGACCCCATCTGGAGTACTGCGTACAGTTCTGGAGACCCCATCTCTGCATGGACATAGACATTATGGAGGCAGTACAGAGGAGGGCAACTAAAATGGTGCAGGGTCTGCAGGAGAAGCCATATGAGGAAAGACTAAAGGAGCTTAATATGTATATATTTGAGGAAAGAAAGGAGAGGGGGACATGATAGAAACTTTTAAGTACCTCAGTGGAAACAACAAAGTCCAAGAGGGTATCATCTTTCATAAAAAGAGATATGCAAGAACAAGGGGACACATTTTGAAAATGGGGGTGGGGGGATAGCTCAGGGGCAATGTGAGAAAGTATTTTTTCACAGAGAGGGTGGTGGACGCACGGAACTGCCTTCCTGAGGAGGTTGTGGGGTCTAAAACTGTGGGAGAATTCAAGAATGCATGGGACAGACATAAGACAATTCTTGTGGGTGGTAGGAAGAAACAGGCTGTTGGTTAACTAGGATCTGCAGCTTATCCAGTAGGTAGGGAAATGGGCAGACTAGGTGGGCCAAGTGGTCCTTATCTGCCGTCAAAGTCTATGTTTCTATTATTACATTATAATAACTGGGGAGTATTTCTTCCCATATTGAAACCCAGTTATAGTTCACCATTATAACCAGCTGGTCATAGTGTCTCATAATGGGTTTCCCTCGCTCTGCGGATGTGCGCATTGCCTCCCTCACACACACACTTCAGTCAGCTAACAGTAAATGGACTCAGAGTAAGTGTTTTCACAAGCTTCTTCATAAATGTAGTTGCTATTCAGTTCCTTTATGTTTAGTTTTGGGTCAATTGTGCAAAAAGAAAAAAAAAAACTAAAAGGGAAACCATGCTCCAGGCTGACCACGCTACTGGAACCTCTGTTTCTATAATTGCTGGGTGGTGTTTTCAAGGTGAGAAAGTGCTAACCAGCAATTATATGATACAAGACATGAGGCAGTGTGTAAAACTCAAATTTTACACCCACCTTTGGTGTTGGATGATTGTATAAACCCCCTCAAGCTTCGCTCTTGGAGTTTATGAAGCATCCAACACCTCGAGTGTGTGTAAAATTCTCATTATACAAACTATCCCATGTTTGTTTGTTTGTTTGTTTGTTGAATTTTGTAGACATGGTAAGCCTACTGGGCCTAGAAGTCCCTTTGTCAGGGGTGACTGGGGTGGAGGGGGGATACAGATGGTAAGCAACTGAAATTGAAATTGAACCAGATGAAGCTGTTATTCTAACGTATTATTCTAAATATTATTATTAGTATTGTATTATTGTATTATTAGCTTAGGTAATATAATGTACAGATTCACTTCTATGCAAATTATATGGTTAGCTAGGCAACTGTGATTTGCTGATGTTTGTCAGAAATAACCAACTAGATGGATGCAAGCTGGCTGAGTCTCAATCTAGGCAAAACTGAGGTGCTGCTCATTAGACAAGATTCTCAAGTTCTTAATCATCCACTATGAAGGGGTGGTGCATTTATCCCATCTTTACATATAATAGTCATATGGTTGAACAAATAAACATTTGAACTGTAGTATCTTTAGATGACATTACTCTTTGAACTGTGGATGTGGCCTAAAACTGGGGAGTCTAGTTAGATTGTGGGATGACATTTGAATCTCAGTTGTCAACAGCAGTTTGCTGTGTTTTTTTCATTTGAAGAACATCGCCATTTTAAAGCCATATCTTGCAGGTGAGGGCCTGGCCACGTTGGTGCATGCATTCAGGATGTCAAGTCTTGTCTACTGCATTGCTCTATACCAAGGGCTGCCTAATGGGTTGATGCAGCACTTGGAGCTGGTGTAAAACGTGCCAGCTAGGCTGATTACATCTTCAGGCATTTAATCTCATATCACGCTTGTGCTGCACAACCTGCACTTGCTGCCAGTAAAGTAGCACATCACCTTCAAAGTTTGTCTGTTGACATACAAAGTCCTAAAAGGACTGGACCTCTGCTACCTAAAGGACCTCCTGTTGCTTTATGCGGTATTTGCTCCTCTGGTTGAACTTGCTTGTAATGCCCAGGTCCCATTTGAAGCCTATTTGAGACCAGGCATTTGCGGTAGCAGGACGTATGTGATGGAGTACATTACTTTTACATCCCCTTCTTACAGGCATCCCAGTGGGTATGAGATGTTTACAGCTATCTGCTTATGCAGATGACATACTTTTGTATGTTACCAATCCTAAAATCTCCATACCAGCTGCCTTAACTATTATCAAGGAATATGGTCAGTTTTCCAGCTACCAGCTTAACATAGACAAGATACAGTAGTTGTTCTACCCTTAAACTGAGCTGTTTTTAAAGCAGGCATTCTTGCCCTGGTACTATCCTGGGCTCTGAAACAATCTAAGTATTTTGGTATAATGTTAACAAGAAGGCTAGTACAACCTACAAAAGCCAATCTTGAAGAGCTGCTCGTTATCATTCAACAAGATCTAAACAGATGCAAGTCTCTCCCTTTGACATTACGGGGCAGGATAAATGTTATTAAGATGAAAGTGCTTTCCCATCTGTTTTACTCTCTTACCATGCTTAATGTTTTTGTACCCTTACCATGGTTTAAGAAAATACACTTGATGGTTTCTGACTTTATCTGGTTGGGCAAACAACTGAGAAGAGCCTACAATAGATTTGCAGCTCCCAAGGCATTGGGTGGCCTTCAGCTTCCATATTTTATTCTTTATTATTTAGCCAGCCATGCCAGTAAATGCTTTTGTGGGTTTGGTGGCCCAACCAAGAGAGAGAGAGAGAGAGAGAGAGAGAAATGCAGATTCCCACTATATCCCTCCTTGGCTCAAAATAGAGAGCAGATTAAGATTATAGGTTTTTCTCCTACTGCTGTGCCTTTTCTTTCTCCTAAGACTCTGCCTAAAAATCTTCGAGACACTGTGATAAGTATTTCTCTTAAGTTCAATGCACAGCTAGGTAGACTGATTTATTTATTATTTACTTATTTGAAAAGTTTCACCAGGAAAGGCATACTGAACTAAAATAGCTCATTTCCAGATGCATTCTAGGGGAAGGGGAAATGAGTAAGTACAAATGATGTATATATAACAAAGATGCAATAAAATACAATGGTGACACTGTATTTTAAGTGTCCTTAACTACACTGTAATTACTGTATAACTACGCTGTAACTACTGTGTAGTTACATGTAACTACTATGTAGTTGTTAACTAGTTTCACATGTGGGTGTGGTATCATTACGTAACTTGCATACGTGTGCAACTACTACAATCTCCCTTTTGGCACAAATCATTTCATTATGACAAGTGTAACTACACATGTAACAGCTGTTGCAAAGTGTAACAGAATATCTATTGTACAACTACCACTCTATCCCTTCTGGCATTGTGTTATTTGTTCGTATAAGGGCAACTGCACATGTAATAGTTATTGCAAATTGTAACAGCAAATCTATTGTGTAACAACTATGTGACTAGTTTTGGCATTATTAAATCTGTTCTTACAAGTGTAACTACATATAAATGCAGGTCATGTGCACTGTTTCAACTGTTTATGTCTATCTGACATTTATTTAAAACGTAATCACACAGAAAAATGTTAAAGTGTAATCAGAATGGTAACTAAATTATGAATACAATGCAACTTCAGTCTGCTACAGTTAAATGCACTGACTGGCAACTCTTTAGATGATGTTCCATGTATGTATTCCAGTTTTTCATGAACTTACAGGTTAGTAAACATACAGTCTAATGTTATGAATTGATATGTAACTATTCACAAAAATATTTCATTTGCATAATTACTAATTGGCACTTTAGCAATATTGTGGCTAAGAAATAATGTTACTGTTTTCACAGTTAATGCCTAGGTAACATGTATTTGCAGTTGCACACACTTACATTTACTATAAGTCAGTACTGTAGCTGGGATGCAAGTTCTCATTCAGAAATCAGTCCCTCATGAACTTACTGCTTACTAAACATGCAATCTAATATTAGATCCTATTCACATAGGTGGCAGGAAATGTGTCAAACGTGAATCCCCAGGCCTGGTGATCAGTAGCAGCCATCCAATCAGATGGGCTGACCAGAAGCAGACTGGATCCTGCACTCTGTGTGGATAGTGGAATTGTAGGTTATGGGTGGTCTTCCCATTACTGCTGTTTTCCAGTAAGGGGACCTACTGGTCTGCCTGTGTTTACCATCTTACCCCCAGCCCTCATGGTACAGTTAGAGTGCTGTGATAGCTTAATGTGAAGGATGATGCTATGGCAGCCACACTATTCAGCCAGTCGGAAGGGCATGTAATGGCTAAGGTAGGTTCTCTGTCTATGTATCTGGTGCCACCCACCACCACTCCACACAGCAGATCAGTGATAAAGCATGGTATGTAGTCAAGCCCAACCCCCAGCCACCCACCTGGGCAGCAGCAGGCCAGAATTGTGGGTGTAGAAGAGGTGTGGGTCAATGCCACAGAAGCAGCACATTTCTTAGTAACTACAGCACTGTTAGACACCAATAAGTAATTATGTAAATGATTTGTGTTGTACAAATAAACAATGTAGTTGTATAGCAATTAACAATATTAGAATGTGTGTTTATTAAGCAGTAAGTGCACGAGGGAATGATTTCTGAAGGAAAATATACATCAGAACTACAGCATTGACATTCAGTGTAAGTGTATAATAGTTACACACTTCTTATGCTGTATTTTAAGTGTCAGTTTCTGCTTACTTACTTTGCAAATACATGCTAGTTAGGAATTAACTATGGAAACAATTCCACAGAAGCAGCACATTCCTTAGAAACTACAACACTGTTACACCTTCTTCTTACACTTTATTTTAAGTGTCAGTTTCTGCATACTTACTTTGTAAGTACATGTTAGTTAGGCATTAATTGTGGAAACAATGCCACAGAATCAGCACATTCCTTAGTAACTACAGCACTGTTGAAAGCCAATAAGTAATTATGTATAACAATATGCAGTATACAAGTCGTGGCTCTGGGATTCAAACCCAGTTCTCCACTGACCTGCAAACCTGGAGAACTGGGTTTGAATCCTAGAACCACCACTTGTATACTGTGCAACCAAAAAAAAAACAGAACTAAAAATAAACATGCAATCTAATATTGTGATTGATAAACAATAAAAAATCATTAATTTGCATAATTACTTATTGGCTTTTAACAATGCTGTAGTTACTAAGAAACGTGCTGCTTCTGTGGCATTGTTTCCACAGTTAATGCCTAACTAACATGTACTTACAAATTAAGTACGCAGAAACAGATACTTAACATAAAGTGTAAGAAGAAGGGTGTAACAGTGCTATAGTTATTATGGGATGTGCTGCTTCTGTGGCATTGTTTCCACACTTAATGACTAACTAACATGTACTTACAAAGTAAGTACACAGAAACTGACACTTAAAATAAAGTGTAAGAAGAATAGTGTAACAGTGCTTTAGTTAATAAGGGACATGCTACTTCTGTGGCATTGTTTCCACAGTTAATTCCTAACTAACATGTATTTGCAAAGTAAGTAAGCAGAAACTGACACTTAAAATAAAACAGAAGAAAAGATCGTAACTACTATACACTTACATTGAATGTCAGTGCTGTAGTTCTGATGTATATTTTCCTTCAGAAATCATTCCCTCGTGCACTTACTGCTTAATAAACACACAATCTAATATTGTTAATTGCTATACAACTATATTGTTTACTTGTACAATACAAATCATTTACATAATTACTTATTGGTGTCTAACAGTGCTGTAGTTACTAAGAAATGTGCTGCTTCTGTGGCACTGACCCACACCTCTTCTACGCCTACACTCCTGGCCTGCTACTGCTCAGGTAGGTGGCTGGGGGTGGGGCATGACTACATACCATGCTTTAGCACCAATCTGCTATGTGGAGTGGTGGTGGATGGCACTGGATAAACAGGCAGGGAACCTTCCTTAGCCATTACATGCCATTCCCACTGGCTGAATGGTGTGGCTGCCATAGCATCATCCTTCACATCAAGCTATCCCAGCCTTCTGACTATACTATGAGGGCTTTGGGCAAGGCAGTAAACATCGGCAGATCAGTAGGTCCCCTTACTGGAAAACAGTAGTAATGGGAAGACCACTCATAACCCACAGTTTCCTTATCCACACAGAGTGCAGGATCCAGTCTGCTCCTGGTCAGTCCATCTGATTGGATGGCTGCTATTGATCACCAGGCCTGGGGATGCACATTTGGCACATTTCCTGGTGCCTATGTGAATAATATCTAATATTAGATTGCATGTTTAGTAAGCAATAAGTTCATGAGGGACTGATTTCTGAATGAGAACTTACATCACAGCTACAATACTGACATATGGTAAATGTAAGTGTATGCAACTTTAAATACATGTTACCTAGGCATTAACTGTGAAAACGTACCATTATTTCTTAGCCACAACATTGTTACGGTACCAAATAGTAATTATGCAAATGAAATATTTTTGTGTACCATTAAATATCAAATTCACAATATCAGATTGCATGTTTACTAACCTGTAAGCTCATGAAAAACTGGAATACATACATGGAACATCATCTAAAGAGTTGCCAGTCAATGCATTTAACTGTAGCAGACTGAAGTTGCATTGTATTCATATTTTAGTTACCATTCTGATTACACTTTAACATTTTTCTGCGTGATTACCTTGTAAATAAATGTCAGATAGGCATACACAGTTGAAACAGTGCACACGACCTGCATTTATATGTAATTACACTTGTAAGAACAGTTTTAATTATGTCAAAAGTAGTAACTTAGTAGTTACACAGCAGATTTGCTGTTACAATTTGCAATAGCTATTACATGTGTAATTGCCCTTATAGGAACAAATAATGCAATGCCAGAAGAGAGAGTGGTAGTTGCACACTAGATTTTCTGTTGCACTTTGCAACAACTGTTACAAGTGTAGTTACACTTGTCAAAATGAAACGATTTGTGCCAAAAGGGAGACTAGTAGTTGTACATGTATGCAAGTTACGTAACAACACCATACCCACATGTGAAAGTAGTTAACAACTACATAGTAGTTACATGTAACTTCACAGTTGTTACAGTGAAGTTACAGCATGGTTATACAGTAATTACGGTGTAGTTAAGGACACCTAAAATAAAGTGTTAGCAATACAACTTCATACAGTGATTTAAAATAACAATGGACAGATGTGTACAGTTGGAATTATGTGTTCGAAACCAACACATATGAAATAAATATTGATATTCCAAAACTAGGCATGGGAGGCAGAAACAGAAGGGAAAAAGGAAGGGGAGAGTAGAGAACTAGTGCGGCAGGGGAAATGAAAGGGAGCAGGGGAGTAGGTAGAGAAGAAAAGGCAAACCTTTGTCTCCCTGGGATGCATACCCCACAAGGGCCAGACATGGCAGAGTGCACACCCAGTCCATGTACTAGTTACCAGACCTGCAAGGAGAGAGATAGGGTAGTAAGGGAGAGGCAAACCTCTGTCCCTCTGGGATGCAAACCCCACAAGGGCCAGACATGGCTGGGTGCACACCCAGCCCATGTACTCTAGTAGTAGGAAAAAGATTTTATTAATAAAATAGTAATTTACGAACAGGAATGTAACTCGGTTGAGCAAAGCTCATTTTCAGAGATGTCCCAAAATGGTTCTCTAACATTTTACACACATAAAATCTAATGAGTTATACATATGTTAATACTCACATATACACATTCACAGCACAGTCATATACTCACACATTATAATTTAAATATGTATAGAACTATATACAGATACAACAATTAATTGCTTGGCAAAATTACCACTTTACATCATTTCATTCATGCAACATATCCATGCAATATACCTAAGGCACAGTAGCCTTATTTGAGAACCTTTTTTATGGGCCCCAATCATGCTGGTGTATTTACCCCACGGAGATAAGTGGGCAGTGAGTTCCATATATTGGACCTCTATTTGCAATCGAAGATCTCCCAATTCCCAAATTACACATTGGGACATTCAATTCTATTCTGTGCAGATCTCAATCCTTCCCTTGATTCCCCGATCCTAAAAGTATCGAAAACATCTAGGTAATTCCTCCCTCCTAATTTTTACCATAAAGGCCAGTAAATTCCAGTTTCTTCTTTTACTGAGTCTCCACCAGTCTAATGTCCTATACAAACTACAATGGTGTGTTCTCCTGGGAGCATCGAGGACAAAGCGGTCAAGCCTGTTGTACAGTATATCCAGCCTTGCCAGCTCCATCCCTGAGGCCCCCGCAAACGCCAAGTGACCATAGTCCAGAATTTACAAAATCATTATATTAACAAGCCTTAGGCGTATTTCGGTAGTCCTAAAGTATTTCAGTCTGCATAGGGTTCCCAATTTTCTACTTAAGCTCACAACTACTCTATTAATATGGACATCCCATTTTAACTTATGGTACAGCCATATGTCCAGATACTTGTAGTGTGTAACCTGTTGGATGCGTGCACCATCTAGGATAGTTATTTTCTTTTCTTTTGGGGGGGGTACTGCTACTATGAAAAATCACCACCTGTATTTTTGGGGCATTTAAGGTTAGTTTGAATTTCCCCAGGAAAGTTTGAAGCTGAAAAAATGAATAATTTGGTGGAAATGCTTTCCACCGTGCTACCCTCAGCATAAATTAAAGTATCATCTACATAGATATGGTACCTCATCCCCTGATTCTCAAACTGCAGGTTGTTTATATAAACCTTGAAAGGGAGGAGACCCAGTATTGGGCCCTGGGGTACCCCTGAATTGATAGAAATTGTAGTAGATTTGTATAGAGCTATTTCCACCATCTGTTTTTGCCTACCTAAATGTGTTTTACTATGTACTGGTTTGCAGGCCTACCAGGAGAAGGTTAGGAGTGGAGAGGGGCAAGGAGTAGGAATAAACAGGAGGGAGAAGTGGGGTGGGGAGGGCTATGAATGGGGGCATTTATGGGGGGGCAGTGTGGACATGGGGATACAGAAGAGAGCATATAGGAAGAGTGTAAGTGAATGGAATTTGGGGAGAGAGTGCAAGTATAGGAAGTACGTGAATGGAGAGGATAAGGGCAGAGGATAAAAACAGTGGGGGTCACTGGTGGAGGAAGAAGAGAAGGCTAGGTAAGAGGTTGTATGAGCTTCAGGGTTAGATGGGTTAGGAGGGGTGGGAGAGAGGAACTCAGGGGGGCTGGGGAAGGATATAGAACAAAGGTAGGGGACTGGGTAAGGGAAAGCAGTGGGGCTGGGGAAGGATATAGAACAAAGGTAGGGGACTGGGTAAGGGAAAGCAGTGGGGCTGGGGAAGGATATAGAACAAAGGTAGGGGACTGGGTAAGGGAAAGCAGTGGGGCTGGGGAAGGATATAGAACAAAGGTAGGGGACTGGGTAAGGGAAAGCAGTGGGGCTGGGGAAGGATATAGAACAAAGGTAGGGGACTGGGTAAGGGAAAGCAGTGGGGCTGGGGAAGACTAGGGGAGAAAGGAGGAGAGAGAAGGATAGCAGTGGTACTGAGAAGCGAATCAGGTGCAGTTGCCAGAAAGGGAAATGAAGTTGTGAAGAAGAGAGTATAATGATCCAAGGGATGGAGCAGAGTGGATAGTTAACAGAAGGGAGTTCCAGAGTTTAGGGAGGCAGTAGGAGAAAGCAGACTGGCCTGAAGTGGATGGCCTAGAGGGGAGAGCAAGGGTCCTGATGAACTATAAATATTCTACAGATATCTCCCAACTGTTTTTTGATAACCCAAATTTTAAAGTAGGGGGTGGAGTGCTTCTAAAAACATGGCTACCCCAACTCACAGCGGTAATGGTGTGCAGCTTGCTTCAGGAATGGAACTTTAAACCATGTCTGGCCCTGCTGATGCTGTGCGTCAGCTCCCCACCGCCCCCGCCACCACCCTTGGTGGACACTCCATTATACAGGACACAAGGACACTCCCTTATATAGAACCAATCTGCTACATTCTCCATCTGCAGCCTATACAATTACACCACTAGAGGCAGCTCTAACATCGACTGCTGAGTACAGAGAGAATCTCTCTCTCTCTCTCCCACTCTCTCTTAAAGGGGCAGTCAAAGAATAAATTGAAGTAAGATGAATAGGCCTGCAGGAAAAAACTATTCTTGGCAATTTTATCTGCTAGCTCTAATAACCCTTCCCCATCTGGCTGAAATCACTGATGACAACGCAACTAAACTCCCGCCTGGAAACATGCCCTCACTTAAAGATGCCTTACATTTCAATTACGGGACAGTGAAGCATCAGGATATGAAATCCAGGCTCCTCTGGAGGTCTACTCTCCATGACAGAATGACACAATCATCTTCTGCAATGCCGGAAGTTGTCTTAGCCCTGGTGTGTTCATCCCCCACAAAAAACAATCTCATAACCACAGCATCACAAGGCAAAGACAGTTCAGGAGAATAAAAAAATGGTGGAAGCACTACCTCTCCAGGACAGTCATCATCCTCCTATTGATCTCAGGGAACATACATCCCAACTCTGGTCCCAATAGCAATAGTAACCCCCCGTCCTACAGATGCCTAAAAATTGCATCGATCAATATAGGAAGTCTTCTACCAAAACTTCCCCAGTTCCAGGCCTGGGTTGCAGTCCATCGACCAGACATCATCACACTAACAGAAACGTGGCTCTCACAAAAAAAAACAAAAAAACAGATTCCTCTGTCTCGCTAGAGGGTTACACCACCTTCCGGCAAGATAGATTAACCAAGTGAGGGGGTGGGTGTCTGGTCTATCTTTGTAACAAAATAAGTGGCCAGATAATGCCAAATAGTGTTAACACAAAAGATGCTCAGTTTCTTACTATCAAGCTATCAATCAGCCAGCAAGGTAAAACAATATCCCTGACTACAGTTTACATACCCCCCCCCGGTAAAAAAGCACTAGGGCTTGACCTATTCTTTAACCACTATAGCAAGCTCAACAAAGACAGGGAGCAAATCATCATAGGGGACTTTAACACAAACTGGCTAGCACAGGATATGGTTAACACCAGGGACAAAATCCATGGCCTCTATCTTATGCAGGTGGTTATGCAGGCAACAAGGTGGAACTACTGCACTGGCACAAGCACTCTTATCGACTGGCTTCATGCAACCAACCCAGAGCGCATCAAAGGTGTCTCTTTCCTGCCCGACACCTTAAGTGATCACTTGCTAGTAGTCTGCAACTGGACAAACAAGAGTCCTAAAGACCCCCTGCAGCTCACTAAAAGCTGGTACCTCAAAATGGGACAAGTGTACAATTTCAAAAAGTACCTGAATAATGTCGACTGGTCCCCCTGAGATGGCTGCAATGATACCAATAAAGCTCTAGACTCCTTCATAACTATATTCAACAATGCATGTGACCTATTTGCCCATGCCAGAACTGTTAAAATAAAAGGGGCCATTAACCCCTGGCTCACAGGCCCACTCATCACTCAGATGAAGCAACGTGACAATCTCTGGCATATTGCCAGGGACACAGGCAGGCAAACTGACATTACTGCCTATAAAGTGGCTAGGAATAAATGCACCAGGTTATTAAGACAGGCCAAAGCTTCCTATTATAAAGAACAGCTGGAGAAAACATGGGGTAATGGCAGAGAGTTCTGGAAAAACATTAGGTCCCTCACTGGAAAAGAATCCAGAGCTCCACCAGATCTAATAGTCACCGCATCAGGCACGTTACAGCAACCTCAAGATCTGGCTAAAGCCTTTAATGAGGCCTTCACAAACTTCAGCTCTGTCCTCCCCCCTGAATTTCTCCAGTCCACACCTGCCATGGATTCCATAGACCCAAACCCACTACCATCCCTTAATAATGGTCAACCACCTTTCTTCTTTAGGCAAATCACCAGGCCACAGACCATCAAATATGTTAAAAGGATTCTAAACAAAACCAGGATCGGGAGTGGCTCACTAAACATGAAACTGCTAGCGCTCACATTGGGAGAACTTGCAGAACCACTAACCAAACTATTCAACAGCTCCCTGTGAATGGGAACCTTCTCGGACAGGTGGAAGACTGCCCTAGTCACCCCAGTGTTTAAGAGCGGTGACAGAACTGTTATGGGGAACTATTGCCCCATCTCAATACTGCCCCCCCTCTCAAAAGCATTGGAAAGGGTTGTGTCTGATCAACTCACTGAATATTTAAACAAGTACGATCTGCTCTGCCCACAGCAGCATGGTTTTCGACGCAAACACAGCACCATCACTGCTCTTATCGACTTCACCTCCGACGTCTACAAAGCCCTTGATTCAGGTAAAACAGTGGGGTCCATATTTATAGACCTCACCAAAGCCTTTGACACTGTGAATCACCAAATCCTACTAAGACAATTATGGATCATGGGTCTGTCAGCAGATGCCATCTCCTGGTTCAAAAGCTACCTATCACACAGGATGCAGAGTGTCAGGATAGGGGGTGTAACCTCCAATCCCAGACAGGTAACCTTAGGTGTCCCTCAGGGCTCAATCCTAGGGCCACTTCTCTTCTGTCTCTTCTTAAATTCCCTTCCCACAGCTTGTCAGGCTAAAATGCTGCTGTATGCAGACAATGCTGTGATCTCAGTTCCAGGCAGCAGCGCCTGTGATATCTCAAAAAACCTACAGCCTACAGAGTAGCTTTACCATGCTTGAGACGTGGTTCTCTCAAAACCAGCTCCTTCTGAACTATAAAAAAGCTAAAACTATGCACCAACCTTGCCACATACAAAAAGGAACGTTGAACCCTTGACTATCAAAAGCCAAGAAGGGGATAGCATTGAACAAGTCTCCACTTTTAAATATCTCGGAGTACATATTGATGATACACTCTCCTTTGTGCACCATATTGACCAGATAGTCAAAACCGATAATATTAAGCTAGGCATCTTCTACAGGCATAGGCAAGCAATGACCCACGAGGCTCTTAAGCCAGTTACTCAAAGCTCTAGACTGTCAATCATCGACTATGCACTAGTCATCTACATTACTGCCACTGACTCGGCCTTAAAAATAATTAATTTACTAGCCAACAAGGCCTGCCGCCTGGTCCTTGACACCAATCAGCATACCCATACTTACACACTTTACTTCTCTACAGTTTGGCTCCAGCTCCACCTCAGGGCAAAGTATCAGGCTTGCATCATGGGTAAAAAAGCCCTATTAGGTCGCATGCCCGACTCTACCACCACATTGTTTCAGCAAAACCCCTCCACAAAGGTCACTAGAAGAACAGCTAAGGGAATGCTCCATGTCCCATTTAAAAGAATATGCTTTACCCAGCGGTCACTCTCGTATCGTGGCCCCACATGGTATAACAAACTCGCCTCTGCCACTCTGGAGCATACAAAAATTGGACCCTTTAAAAGAGACCTGCTAACCCTGTTGGCCCGCAATAACCAATGTAACTGTAACCACTAAATACAGATGGTCACCACCACCACGATCTAGTCTCCCATCCCCTCCTCCACCTCTACTGCTCTCCTGCCCCTGCTAAGACAAAGCACCTGGGAGGCAGACCCCCTCTCCTTCTCCACCACTCACCACTCGTCCTAACTATGACAAAGCCCCTTCAGGCTACTCCTCCCTAACTTCAGCTTGATTCCATGGAACCTCTTCGAGAACTCAACAATATAGTGAACCACATGTCAAAAGCACTTCCAGTACCTGTACAATATAGCCTAGGCGATAGTCTACTCAACTGCTTGTACAACATGTCAGTATTCTGTCCTCCTGCAATGCTCATCAAACCACCTCTGTAATATTGTAATGTAACATTTGTAATTTTTTGTTTGTTTGTCCTGACATGGAACCTGTGTAAAAGAGCCTATTGGCTCAAAGGTGTTAATCTGCAACTGAAATAAATAAATAAAATAAATAAATAAAAAATGTCAAGACGTTATTAGATTATATAATTTAGGCAATAAGCATATCTTCAAGCTATTTCATCTCAAACATGCACTTTCAACGCAGCTGGGAATCCCATTTTGGGACATAAATCAAAGTGAGTTCCTGCAATCAGTCATAGAGATGGCATCCCAACTGCATGCAGTAGCATAAATTTATTGCTTACTATTTGTTAAAATATATCCAAATATCACCGGGAATGTTATTTCTAGAATGTAGTTTTCCCCGATCATCAGTTTAATTGGAACAAAGTATGGTTCAATGTTTTGATGAATAGAGCAGTGCTTGTGTAATGTGTATACTTGTAATGTTTTGAACTTTGGCCTTTCTCTATTCCCACCCTTGGTAGGTAAGCAGGGTAGCGAGTAGGGAATAGAAGACCCAGCACCAAGGGTAAGCAGAGTGCCAGGGGAGGAGGATGAGGCAGGGAGGATGGTGAAGCCAGAATTATGTTGGAACTGCCATTGAGGCTAGTCTTTTATTTGGATGGGAGAAGCTATTTCTCACATTGAGCCTCAGGCTTTAGGCCTCTCATTCAATGTTTTGGTGAATAGAGTAGTGCATGTGTATACTTGTAATGTTTTGAACTTTGGCCTTTCTCTATTCCCACCCTTGGTAGATAAGCCAGGTAGCGAGTAGGGAATAGAAGGCGCAAAAAGATTACCTCCTTCAACTCACGGAGAGTATGACCAGTAGTACGCAGGAGAGGAAAACCCCCCAGATGGAGGAAACCTCTGAGGACCCATGGCTACTGATCCACCCGTCCTCAGGGCAAACTAAGAGGAGATGATCCTAGATTCTTAGAACCATATTATAATTTTTGAGTAAGGTGTAATGTTTGTAGTGATAAAGTTCCATCTTCCGAGTCTGTTGAATGATGCGTTCAGGAGGGTCGATTCTTGAGGTTGAAGAGGCAGATCCAGTCTGAAGAAATGTCCAGATCCCAAATATGGATTAAGTCCAACTGGAAAAAGGGTGGAACATAGTCCAGGATTCCAATGTGATATTGGTTGATATTCAGTGGGGGACAGAATCAATGTGAGCATGAGGAGCATGAGTTGATTAAATGAGCTGCCAGACTCCGAACTACGGAAAGTATGATGGGTTATAAAATCCTTAAAGTAATCTGTCAGACTTTGTAGAAGGTAAGAGCAAGATATAGTGTTTAGTTCCTTTGTAGAGTGGCAAGTGGTTCAGATATTTGCAAGGTTCTCAGAAGAGCTTGATCTCAGTACCGATTAAGAAAAAAATGCAGGAATTGAAAAGGCTAGACGATGGGGTAGTAGAGACTTTGACATCCAAATTAGAGTTTCATGGCTTAGAGTTCAGCAATTCATAATGTTTTGCTGTGTAGGCATCTATGGAGATGATCAAGAATTCGGAGAGAAGCTTTAGGTACCTGGTAGGAGGAGGTAATTGAAAAATTTCAGACCAATGAAGGAAGGGTGAGATACTGTATGCTGTAAAGATGTAATTGGATCCTGATAGGAATTATTGGAAGGTTCGGTACAATAAGTTTGAGGTTTGAAGCAAGTTATTGTTGCTATAATGAGGTTTGCATGGGCTCATATTAAGGAAGGACTGCTAGTGCAAGATGGTGGATATGGGTTTTGCTGTAGTAGTTTAATAGCCCATAGCAGGGGCTTAAATTGCCATGGCAGCTTTGCCTTGCTGGTGGATCCAATGTCTGTATGCTGTGGGAAACCCAAGAATTGGTCTTTTTTTTGTCTTATCTGTTTATGCTCCTCCCCCTGGCACATCTGCTGGTCACTCCTGCAGAGCATCATTGCCCACTATACCTCCACCTTGACCCTGCACCACCATCTCCCGACCCTGTCTCACGACCTTACTGGGGTAAACTGACATTTCCCTATGTCGGGAGGGTCCCTCTCCTTTGAGGGGGAAGTGCCAGAAGGCACAACTATGTATTCCTGGAGGCTGCCGCTGGGTCAGTCCGGGCTGTCTGGGGCTTTGTGGCAGTGCAGGCCGGGCGCTAGTCATCCGGTCAGCAGGGGGCCCATTTTCACATTTTCTTAGCCCGCTCCACACAGTAGCCTGTCTAAGGATGGCATCCTGAGGTGGGGATGTATGGGAGGGCATGTTGAGGCTTCATGCCCCAAAAGCTCATCCCCAATCCACCTCTAGGAGCCTAGGTTCAACTTGCCCTCCCCCGGAGGGAAGCATCCAATGGATGCTTGTGAATCCCTTCCCTGCTGGTCTCCGCTCCTGGTACTTGGGCTTGGGGTGCGAACCCAGGTCACCAGTGTGCTGAGTGAACCCGTTCACTCAGTGCCATGGAGCCGGCCCAAGAATGGGTCTTTGAATGAGTCTGCTGATTGATATGGCAAAGGGAAGTTGATAGCAAGTGTAGAATGCAATGGGTGCATTGCGTGCATAATCAAATGTAGAACAGTTGAAAAGCATAACTGTGACAGGGAGTCATCCAGGTCAGTTGTGGATACGCAGAGTGATGAGTCAAGTGGAAGCCTGCTCTTGGTGATGGTATTTGCTGGAGGGAGTATGGAGGATAAATCCCAACAGATAAGTTAGAAAGGACCACTGGATAGGTAGCTGGTATGATTAGAGTCACTGAATGAAGAGATGTAGATAATTTTGTGAAGTATGGTGATGTCCAGGGGTCTGGAAACAGTGGCTTGGATAGAGTAAATTTAGAAAGGCAGCTATGCATGAGTGATCCAACAATACATTTTCTGGGATAGTAGCTGGAGAAGGGTCTTAGGAACATTCAATGGCTATTCAGGGAATACAAGTTGGAAAACATGGTCAAACTGAGTCAGTGCTCTGGGGAGAAGACTATAAGGAGAAGGTGTAATGGACAATGCCAGTACTGCTATGTGGTATCCTGCGGTTCACGTTATCTTTGAAAGTTATAGTTCTTATGGAGTTGGTATATCCCAGGAGGGAATTAGGTTCACGCATCCAGGTAAAACGATGGCATGAAGGAGACTCCACTAAATCTTGGATCCTATGAAGAATTTGGGAGGTAGTGACATCCATGTTGTTTGAATTAAATGGAATATGTAAGGACACACTGAAGCAAAGGAGGAAGAAAGGTGACATGATAGAAATGCTCAAATACCTCAAGGGCATGAACAAGGTGGAAGGGGAAACATATTCTAGTTTAAAAGTAGTGCCAGAACAAGCGGGCATGATAGGAAAGTTGGAAACAACCCTTATTATTACGAGCCGACCTGATAGATCGAGAGGTCTCCTTCTGCTGGCCATTTTCTTATGTTCATATATGACTGATGGGTGGCCGCATAAGGGTTAATGTCAGGAAGTTCTTTTGTACAGAGAGGGTGGTGGATGCATGGAATAGCCTGCCCCAGGAAGTGGTGGGCACCCGTACGGTGGCAGGCTTCAAACATGCATGGGACAGGAATAAAGGAATATTAGAGATGGGGCGAAAAAGCTAAAGCCAGTGACCAGATAGGGTCACTGGCCACTTCTTCAGGTAGCATAAACAGGCAAACTGGATGGGCCTGGCTGCCCTTATCTGCCAACAGTATCTATGTATCTAAGATGCTGCAGAGTTGGTTGAGAGATAAGATCTTCTGTAGTCCAGTGGAATGGGGTTCCAGAAATGGATCCTGGGGAGATTATTGGGAATTACTGTTATTTCTTATGGTGACTTAAGAGTCTATATGGCTTGCTGTTCGAGGGATGTCACCAGAAGAAGGTTTCTTTTGGTGAGAAGAATGGGTACTCCTTAGATCGTTGGATGGGAGCTGTAATGTTGGCTGAGGTAGGAGTACAAGGCAGATGAATGGGTAGGAGTAATTGATCAGGCAGGGATGCAGCACGTCGGTAGTTGTAAAAAATGACCAAAAAGAGACACAGCAAACATGCAGGAGCCCCGAGCCACCAGGGTGGCAAGAGGGAAGGCAATAGTCCATGTGGTGAGTGAAAAGTTTGAAGTGGATGTTCACTGACTGGAGGATGGAGCTTGATAGAATGTCAGCAGAGGCTGAGCAGTACTGACAGTGGCAAGAGCAGGCAAAGGTACAGGACTGCGGGGCAGTCACCACAGCATACAGGAACAGAATGCAGGAAAGCTGAAACTGGCTACGGGTGGTGATCCAGGTAAAACTGGGAAGTGAATCCAGGTACAAAATGCTGTGAAGTTGGGGTAAGAGGTTCCCACCTCCGAAGGAGATGGCAAACTTAAATTGCTGATAGCAAAAGATGCTGCAGTGATGGAGTACAAGGTTCCCACTTCCGAAGGAAATGGGCAACAGAAATTGCTGATAGCAAAGGTGCTGTGGTTTTGGGGTATGAGGTTCCCACCCTTAAAGGAGATGGCGAACTGGACTTGCTGACAGTAAAAGGTGCTGATGGTAGATGTCTGGATTGAGATATGGGTAGCAAAAGGGAAAAAAGCTGTAACAAGCCTCAGGCACCAATCCTTGAAGATGAGCAAAATGCCATATATTTAGCAGGAAGCAAGGGGGAATGTGGACAGACAAGTCCAAGATGAAGGTGACAGGGAACATAACCATCCAGAGTAGTGATGAGGGAGGAGATGGCAGCATGGAGATGAAGGTTTGCAGATTGAAGGAGGGGAAGCCAGAAGGCAAGCCGCAACAACAATGTATGTAAGTACCAGAGGATGTGGAAGGCAAGCACCAAGGAAGTCCGAGAGTCTAAAGCACAGGGTGGAAATGGAGATTGAACAAGCTGGTGGGGTCCAAAATGAGAGCATGAGGAGGCCAATGATGAGGGCAAGTACACAATTTCCACATAGGTAGAGGATAAAAGTGGTTGAGTCAGGAGGTTGGAGACAGATGGGTTACAGCAGTCCCATTCCAGAAAGGAAGTGGAGAACCCAGTTTGCTGGTTTAGACTGCATGCAGTCAATATGATGGAGTAGGGAGGTCCTATTCCCGAAAGGAAGTGGTGAACTCAAAATGTTGGCATAGGATGTAGTTGGATGAGTCGAGAGATTGGAAGTTGATGGGGTACAGGAATCCCATTCCTGAAGGAAAGCGGCAACCATATAACAGGTAAAGGATGCAGTAGTATGAGACAGTAGATGGAGGACACAGACTCCCATCCCCGGCAGTTGGGGCGAGCTAACCTTTTCTCGATGCTTCACCAGGCAGAAATAGGGACGGAGACTGTGGGCAGGTGGCATGGTATAGAATTGGTTTAAGTTGAAGTTGCGGAAACATGCTCCCATGTCTGGTAGACTGGGCAAGCCCACCTTCACTTGATACCGCAAGAAGACAGAGTTAGGGACGGAGGATGTCAGGGTGCTGCTAAGACTGTTAGTTGCTGGTAAAGAATCCAGTGGGTAAGATGATAAATGGATTGAGATGGACTGCCATCCCCAGCAGACAGGGCAAGCCTACCTATGCTCGATGCCTTAGAAGACAGTGTTAGGGATGGAGACCAGAAAACTGCTGGTATGGGCTGAGCAAGGAAAGGCAGTGAACTGTTGCAAGGTAAAAGGGGGTACACAAAGGGGAGCAGGACAAAGGGAATGTAGGTAGGGAACAAGAGGAGAATGAGCAGAAGGGGAACATGAAATGGACAAAACAACTGAATGGTAAATAATGGGTAATGCCACAAATTACAGGAAGATACGGGAAGAAACACAATAATAGAGAAGAATGTAGAAATCGCTACTGGGGATCCGGAGGGGAGGTAGAAGTGGGCAGTATCCCAGTCAACAAATGCAGGGGAGGCAAGTGATTATGAGGGCTAGAAAGGTACAAATTACTAGGGTACAATAGAGCAAAATTAGAAACTATAGGCCGAGCAGGGTATATGAACTCTGAGACTGGGAAATGGTACG
Organism: Neoceratodus forsteri; assembly: GCA_016271365.2. Classification (NCBI taxonomy): domain Eukaryota; kingdom Metazoa; phylum Chordata; order Ceratodontiformes; family Ceratodontidae; genus Neoceratodus; species Neoceratodus forsteri. The sequence continues at coordinate 541,344,178 of CM028134.1, read as the reverse complement.
AACAGGGTAAAGGTGTGAGTAGCATCGATGGCAGACAAAATGTAGGGGAAGGTCGTGTGGTATAGATGACTGAGGGCAAAAGTTGCAGAGGAATTTCAGGCCCCAGACCAGTGAAATGTGACGCAGAGCTGGTGGCATAGGAAGGAACGGCGATGGAGATGGAGTGCCAGTGCGAGGGGCAAGAAAGCCCAAAAGAAAGAACGGGGAGCAAGGGACAAGGGCTAGGAACGAGGGATGGGGGGGATCGGAAGGGGAGGACAGGTGGTGGTCATCACCAACAGGCCAGCAGAACACAGGAGGGTCCCATCAGGACAGACACGAGGAGCTAGTTGGGCTAAATGACAGACCACAAGCCAGGGACAGAGTTGGAGAGCAAACTGAGGACAGAGAGGAGAGGTCACAAACAAAAAGTATGAACAGATTGCTGTGTGTGTGGGGTGGGGGTGGAGGCCCAAGTGGCCTAGTAGAACAGTGGCATGCCAAGTGCAGATGGCTACCAGGGGAAGTTTCGTTATTTTATGGTTTGTTTGTTTTTTTTAAGGTGGAAAGGAGCAGTGAAGTTGCAGCAGGCACATAGTGCAGAAGCAGAGCAGAAGAACTACATTGAAATTTCCAATGAGCACCACAGAGCTCGGAGATATTAGGCAGTCTAGGATGCCAGACAGTACTGCAACTGAATGCACACCACATCACACGCAGCCCTCCAGACACAGTGTCACACATTGCCAGCATTGGGCCAAGCAGTAAGCCCCACAGCACAGGGGAAAGCCCAACCCTAACCCGTGAGGGAAAGGTGCAGATGGAGATGACAGGCACCACTCAGTGGACACGGGGGCCAGGATACCCTTTCTGGTTGTTGGCAGTGGTAACCGGGTCAAAAATGCAGAGTGCAAAATAATCATGCTAGCAGGTGCAGCCTCTGGGGTAGAATCAGGGAAGGGATAGGCAGGGGGCAAGGCACAGATTAATCACAGCAACGGTCAGAAGAAACACATGCCAAATGCTGATTATGTACTTCCCCGGCAACAAACCAGGACCGGAAAATGAACGAACTGGCCACGTCCCTCAGGCTTCAGCAAGATAGGGCTGGTATGTGTCATGATATATTTCTTTTATTTAGCTTTTGTTAACCAGGTGGGGTACACTAGGCAGACATTTGCCTATTTTCAGGTATGACCCAGGAGAGATACAGTACAATACAGTACAATACAAAACAATACAGTGCAATGCAATAGTATGCAGTGAGCACAGAAAAAAAATACAATGGAAGCATTTCGAGTAAAAGAAAAGATTATACACTTCACCAGTACAGAGTGTAGCAGAGTACGAGAATAGCAAGAGAATACCAACACAAGAACCCCAGTGTGAGGAGTAATGGCACTACAGAAGCCGTTTGGAAGCAGGGGAAGCTTACCTGGGGCCAGCAAGGTGCAATGCATGCTGAGGGAGCAGAACATCCAGATGGGAGGGGGAAAGGAATCACTCCTGGAAGTGCCGACAGGGAAAGGAGCGGTGGTCCTGATCGAGCAGGGCCTCGAATGAAGGAAACGCCCAAAGGAGCCATGTCAAAATCAGGAGTGAAGCATCAAACAAGGTACAGGGAAGGGGGAGAGAAATAGCAGGGAAATGGGGGGAACGGGAGGAGGGAGACAACGAGAATGGGGAGATGAGGGGATGGGAGTGCAAACAAACAGGAGAAGAGTCAAGACGAGGGAGGATGGGGACGGGGGGGCAGAACCAGACAAGGAGAATGGAAACTGAGGAGCAGGAAGGAGCAAAGGGGGACAAAAATGAGCAGGGAGCAGGAAAGAAAGGAGGCTCAGCCACATGAGTCACACTGAAGCCCAGCGGATGCAAAGGGGATGGGTTCTTTTGCAACACACTAAGTGGGGAACTGTCGTTGGAGGCTGGCCTTTATTTGGGACGTGGGAGGAGCTACTCCCCCAGATTGAACATTGGGTTTTAGCCCTTCCAGAAGACCTGTATACTTACATTGCTAATGATAAACTCTGTCTCACTCAATTTCAAATTTTTAAATAATCTTTACTTCACACACCAAAAATTAGTTAAGATGGGTCGGCTAGAATCTTCTCTGTGTAGTAGGTGTGGGCAAGTGGATGGTACTTTGCTTCATATATTTTGGGAATGTGCTAAAGTTGCACTCTTATGGGAGAAGACTAAACTCTGGGCAGATCCACTTCTAGGACTAGAGGCTGCTTTCATTCCTGAAATCTGCATTGTCGGGGATTACAGAGAGATAGCTGTGAAGGAGAGGTGATATCACATTGCGAGGATATATACAATATGTCAAATGTGTAGTTCTTCACCATTGGTTAGATCAAGATTTCATTTCATACCAAGAACAGCTGCAGGAACTCCTGTTTAATCTACGTTTAGAAAGGATGAGAGTGAGTGTTCTTAATAGGACCCAGTCATGCACTAAACAAGCATTTGTCAATGCCGAATGTTTGCTTGCTGGCATTGGCAGTGGTAGTGTAGAAGTTACAGAGCTGTGTAATAGGAATGGCAGTGAAGTATTAAACTGAAGCCAACCCCACCACCACCCTGCAGAGAGTGACAGGCATTGGGGTGTGCCTTTGGGTCGTCAGGCATAACGGCCACGCCATTTCACCACACCCCACCCTGCAGACACTGACATGTGTCACGGTGTTCCTTGGGGTCTTTGGCCCTTATGCGCACCCCATTCCATTAGGAAATACGGTGAGATGGGTGCGATATAGGAGAATGGGGTGAACTTTGGGGCCGAAGAGTCCAAGGCATACCTCGATGCCTCTCACTGGCTGCAGGGTGTGGAATGGTATGAGCATTACAGGCAAGAATCCCAAGTCACACCCTGATGCCCTGTCATTCTCTATAGGGTTGGGCGTTAAGGTTGGAAACCTCAATACCTCAGGCATTCGTTGGTATTTTCACTCCAAATTTTCAACATGGTTTTTTGTGACCCCACCTCATGAACAGGGGGAATATCAGTTTGTTAGCGGAAAGCTGCTTATGTACAGTGACTACGGCATTTAGCACCACAGGTGCAAAAGCATTCCGAACAGGATGTGAAAAATGACAGCTGTACTGTTCATGGGGAGGTGTAAAAAATGGCAATGTTGCAAATCTACAGCAAAAATATTAAAAAAAATGGTGAAGTCACAAGCGTACATAGAAACTGTGCAACGCACACATGTAATATAATTAGGTTGGGGATTTTTTTACAGCAGATTGTCAACTCAGGCATTTTGGTGCCTCCGATCATGAACAATGTCACTGTGATTTTCTTTATCTGTCCCGGACAATGATTTCCCACAGCGACCACGCATCTCTGCGTTGAAAGTGTGAAAACACACTTCGGCCATGTTGTGAAAAATGACAGCTATACTGTTCATAAGGAAATGTGGAAAAAATGCCACTGGTGAAAATCTGGACTTAAAATATTACAAAGTCATGAACTTACGAGGGTGCGTGGAAACTGCGCAATGCTCACTCATAACACAGTCATTTTATGGACTTTAGTCACAAAATTTTCAACATAGCCATTTTAAGACCTCTGCTCATGAACAGTGTAACTGTGATTTTCTTAATCTGTCCCAAACATTGCTTTCGCACACCAACAGCACCATTGTGCGCTACATGGGTGGAAACACATTCTGGGCAAGATGTGAAAAATGACAGCTATACTGCTCATAAGGAGGTGTGGTAAAATGGGAATGTTGAAAATATGGAGTGAAAATATTGAAAATTCGCGAACTTACGAGCATGTGTAAGGAACTGCACAACGCATGCACGTAAAACAGTCATTTTTAGGAATTTTTTCACCAAATTTTCAACATAGCCATTTTAAGACCTCTGCTCATGAACAGTGTCACTGTGATTTTCTTAATTTGTCCCATACATTGATTTCGCACACCGACTGCGCCATTGTGCGCTACATGGGCGGAAACACGTTTTGGGTGAGATGTGAAAAATGACAGCTGTACTACTCATAAGAAGGTGTGGTAAAATGGTAATGTTGAAAATCTGGAGTAATTCACGAACTTACGAGCGTGTGTAGGAACTGCGCAATGCACACTCGTAAAACAGTCATTTTTAGGAATTTTTTCACCAAATTTTCAACATAGCCATTTTAAGACCTCTGCTCATGAACAGTGTCACTGTGATTTTTTTAATTTGTCCCTACATTGATTTTGCACACCGACTGCGCCATTGTGCGCTACTTAGGCAGAAACACATTTTGGGTGAGATATGAAAAATGACAGCTGTACTACTCATAAGAAGGTGTGGTAAAATGGCAATGTTCAAATTCTGGAGTGAAAATATTGAAAATTCGTGAACTTATGAGCGTGCGTAGGAACTGCACAACGCAAGCTTGTAAAACAGTCATTTTTTGAAATTTTTCCACCAAATTTTCAAAATAGGCTTCTTGAGAGTCCACCTTATGAACACTGGCAGTGTCGTTTCATTAATCAGTCCTGAAAGGTGATTTTGTGCAGTGACTGCGAAATCACCCTTCGGGCCCGAATAACACCATGACAGTGACAGCATTCATGAGAAGGGGTCCCAAAAACCCCATGTTGAAAATTTGGTGCAAAAATTCCAAAAAATGCCTGAGATATGCAACAAAGTTGAAAAACCCCTATCTAGCCCATTATACAGCTTACCGCATTTCCTCAGTTCCGTCGGCTTTGAAGAGTGCAGACGTGTTCCCGTCCATCAAGATAGTTGCGCTGGACTGGAGGTGGGTATGGGGTGGGGTGTGGGGAGGCAGGTGCGCAGTGGGTGGGTGCGGGTTGTGGGGCGGGCCAGGAGACCTCGTGGGACCGCTTTTAATTTACAGGTTGTTTTTTTTTTTAAATTGACGATGCGGGACGTTTGCCACGCTGGGGTGGGCTCCCAGCTTGGCACAAGGATGGCTGGTTGGGACGGAGCCGACGGGATTGGGCACCTCGTCGGCCATAGTATCTATTGCCACGCTGGAGTGGGCCCCCAGCGTGACAACCCTGTACTCTGGGGGACAGTGGAGCGACGGGGATTGGGCACCCCGCCATCTGTATCTATAAGTTGCCACACTGGGGTGGGCACCCAGCATGGCATGTGGAAGGCTTTGGGGGAGCGCAGCACAGCGACTGGGGATTGGGCACCCCGCCGGCTATACCCAAAGCGTGGGGGCAAGCAGGCGCGTATGCGGTGTTTGTGTGTGTGTAGGGGAGCTGCGCATCAGCAGGGCGGCATTCGATCACTGCTCACTGAAGTGTAGCTCTTTCAACTGTACGTCAGATTTTGAGCTGTCATAGACAGTTCCAGCATGCATTGGCAGACTGGAGCCGCGCCTGCCAACACACTGACTGAATTGGAAGATGGGTGACACACCTCTGAAAACTCGGATGATGGCACTATGTTTCTTGCACATGCGTGCAAGCAAACATAAAAATGGAACAAGCTGCACACCCTGTATATGATTTCATTTGTTATGGAGCAGCACCAGCCAGGAAATAGAATATGTATTTCCTTTGTTATAGGGATACTGTCTAATTATTTACTGTTACTTGTGTTGTGAATCCCTTTGTTATAGGGGTACTGTCTATGTATTGTTACTTGTGCTGTGAGTCCCTTTGTTATAGGGGTACTGTCTAATTATTTACTGTTACTTGTGTTGTGAGTCTCTTTGTTATGGGGTACTTTCTAATTATTTATTGTTACTTGTGTTGTGAGTCCCTTTGTTATAAGGGTACTGTCTAATTATTTATTGTTACTTGTGCTGTGAGTCCCTTTGTTATAGGGGTACTGTCTAATTATTTATTGTTACTTGTGCTGTGAGTCCCTTTGTTAGAGGGGTACTGTCTAATTATTTACTGTTACTTGTGTTGTGAGTCTCTTATTAGCTACCTCTGTGATTTATTGTGTCATCTCTGTCTTAGGTTTGAGCCACTTCGCTTAAGGGATGGGGTGGAGGGTGGGGATGTTTCTTGTATGATTTGTATGTTGCTATGTTTTATTTATGAAAATCATAAAATAAATCCAATTTAAAAAAAAAGGAATACATTACCTTTGTACTTTTATGCAAGCACCTTAGTGGAGCTTTTCAAAACCAGCATAAAAACTTTTTTTTTTTACAAGCCTTTCCAGTTTTGTCACTGTATTGACACTTTTGTTGACCTGTGCTGTGTTCATCTGCTGCTTTAGTTTCATTTCTTCATCAATTTGTTGCTGATTATGTAGAATTTTATATCTTGGTTTAATCTGTATGGCGCTCCATGTGTGTGGGATGGGGTGCTTTGAAAATTAAAATTGCCTTGCCAACCAGTCGGTGGCGCCTGACATCGATACTTCTTTCATGAGCTGCTACTTCAATGTGAATGGCTCACTTTGAGGAGCTTTTCATTTTCATCAATGAACAGCCCATGCAAGTAGCAGTATCATTGGCGGGAGACATTAAATAACTACAACAGCTGATGTCACTGGTTGGACCTCTTATGGTAGCACAATGTGAGGTCTTCATGCAGAGCTGTCTTTAAAGCAGCAGTATTTGTTGGTCAGCAAAACATTTCATTATATAGTGCAACCCCTAGGTGGCGCTATCCCAAGGGCTACTACCCCTGCCTGCTTGGCTAGTAGCAGGTTAAGGGGCCTGAGTTCTGAAGCGGGTGCCTCCACCTGGAGGTCAGGGTTGGTAGTGGTCAAGCTAACCTGGGCACAGCCCTCAGGGACACTGTAACTCCCCTCTTTCCCTCTAGTGGCCTGAACACCGTACAGTAATCACTTTCACAATACCCCTGGTACGCCACACAAGTACCCACACTGTTTGCACTTACCACTAGGGCTGGTTCCTCTGGCTCGACCCTGGGGACCCCCTGTAAAACAAGGTTAAGCACAGCAAATAGCAACAGTACAGTAATTTGAGCACAAACTAGAACCGCAGTCAGATTACATGCAGAAAAACTTAGATCTGATTTATTCAGGGGACTTGAACAAGGGAGGGGCAAAATCAGGTTAATTAGCTTACAGGTTATATCAGTCAAGCAGTTATGCATGCGCTTTGAGTCCCCCCCCCCCACACAGTCCACCTCTGGGTACCCAGGTAGAGAAGAGAAAGAGATGGGCTAGCCCAGACAGTTGCCCAGGGTTGCAGCTGGTTGGGGGCCTGTGATGGAAAATACAACATGCACAGTACACAATAATAATTGTATTCTGGAGCCAGAGGGCTCAGTTCATAAAGGAAACAAAACAAGACAATCAGATGACACACTCAGATTAAGCTCTTGTTGTAGGGAGCTACCCTGGTATTTACTCACGATACCCAAGACTGGACACAGGCTGGACGAAAATCGAGACTGCAGGTGGTTGATCTGGAATGCCAGGAGAAGCAGGGCCCACACAAGTCACAGAGGCGTAGTTCCTGTTCAAACGTGGAGCAGGGGGCTGATCCCCAGGCAGGTCTCTCGTTGATGGCTTCTCTGTGCATTGGGTAGTCTGGCTGGGCCAGTCTGGCAAAGCCCAGACCGCATGGAAACAAGTTCAGAAGCAGTTTGTTTTGGGCTGGATATGGCTTCCAGCAAGCAGAATACAGTTCACACAGTGGGGAACTAACTCACAATCCACTAGCAGCTCATAGCACATTTACCTGTACAGGAATTCTACTGTAACAGGCAAAGCGCTCCCCGGGCACAATCGGAAAGTCTCTGCTCACACCGGGAGCTTAGGGGTAGCTGGAACTCCTGACAGGCTGATTGCACTCAGCAAAAATATTCGGTCTAATTCAGGTTGAGCCTGGCCCACTTCAGTAGCTTACTTTAATCACACAAACTTGGATTTAGTCCAAAATAATTCTCTTCTCTCCCTCTCAGGAGCAGCACACTGGCATGCAGCCCAAAAACTTAGCCTTTTCAGAGTTCTTCCATGCAAATCCACTCAGGATGGCTGCTCAGAAACACTTCAGCTCCTTCTTGCTGAGCTTCCAGCTTAGTTCTAACTGAAAACTGCAAGCAGCCCAGGACTTCCCCAAGATCCAAAAGATTTGGTTGGCTGATTTGGCTGTCAGTCAAAGCAAGAGCTCCCCCTTCAGTTGCAAAAAAGGCACAAAAACTCAAACCACAGTTCCTATAGATTTTGAATTCAGACAGCTCCTGTAGTCCAGCTACATTTTAGGTCCCACCAGAACTGATTGGTCCAATTTGCAGTCCAGGACCAAGATAGTGGAGACAAACAAAACAGTCCTTGCTACAAAGAAAGCAGGTTAGGCAAACTACATTATCATTATCATTCTAAATGGTTTTCAGCAAATAGTTACATCTTTCAACAGAGCTCCATCTCAGATTACTTATGCTGCAATCAAGCAGCTCTTAAAAAGACAGTACACAGTGGCTATACAGACTCTGGTAATCACATTTAAACTGCTAAAATGCAGGACACCAGCCTGGCAGTGAGCATTTAGGCAGGCTCAAGGAAGACTTTTTGGGAACCCCCATTTGTAGGGGGGTTACAATAGTTTTTTAGCACTAATAAATTTATGACATCCTTAGATCCATCATCTGTATATTTTTACTGTATATTTTTGAGGCAGCAGGGGACACGGTGGGATGGGTGAGAAGTTTGTTACATAGAAACATAGACTTTGACGGCAGATAAAGACTGCTTGGCCCGCCCAGTCTGCCCATTTCCCTACCTATTGGATAAGCTGCAGATCCTAGTTAACCAACAGCCTACTTCCTCCTAACCCCCCCACTATAATTGCCTTACGTCTTTTCCATACATTTTTGAATTCTCCCACCGTTTTTTTTCCCCACAACCTCCTCAGGGAGGCCGTTCCATGCATCCACCACCCTCTCCATGAAAAAATACTGCCTCGAGTTGCCCCAAAGCCATCCCCCCCTCTATCTTCAAATTATGTCCCCTTGTTCTTGCACATCTCTTTTCTGAAAGATGCTACCCTCTTGGACTTTGTTGATTACCTTGAGGCACTTGAAAGTTTCTGTCATGTTCCCCTCTCCCTCCTTTCCTCAAGAGTATACATATTAAGCTTTTTTAGTCTGTCTTCATATGGCTTCTGGTGCAGACCCTGAACCATTTTAGTTGTTCTCCTCTGGACTTCCTCCATCCTGTGTATGTCCTTGTGGAGATGGGGTCTCCAGAACTGCATGCAGTACTCCAGATGGGGTCTCACCAACTGTCTGTACAGAGGGATGACGACTTCCTGTTTTGTACTGATGATGCCTCTCCCCATGTATCCCAGAATCCCCCAAGCCCTCCTTACCGCTTTCTCACATTGCCTGCCTACCTTTAGGTCATTTGATATGACTACCCCCAGGTCCCTTTCCATTTTTGTTGTTGTTAGTACCTCTCCTTCCCCCATTGTGTACTCTTCCCTTGGGTTTTTGTTTCCCAGGTGCATTACTTTGCACCTCCTCGGATTGAATCTAAGCTGCCATACTTTTGACCACTCCTCCAGCCTTGCCAAGTCCCTTCTCATCCTTTCCCACCTCTTGTGTATCAACCCCTGCAGATCTTTGTGTCATCTGCAAAGAGGCATACTTTTCTTTCCAGTCCCTCTGCAATGTCACTTATAAAGGCGTTAAAAGATTACTGGCCCCAGTACTGAACCTACGGTACCCACTAGTAACCCCCTTTCTTGGAGTGGACTCTGTTTACTATTACCCTCTGCGTACTGTTGTCCATCCAATTTTTTACCCAGGCTACCCCCCTGGGACCCACTCCCAGGCTGGCTAACTTGTTTATTAATCTTTTTGTGGGATTGTGTCAAATACCTTGCTAAAGTTGAAAGAGACACAGCAGAGGATTGTGATCGGGAGGAGAGGGATTGCAAGTGGAGTGCCATGTGGGTCTGTCCTGGGTCCTATCCAGTTCTGTGTGTTTGTTGGTGACATTGAAAAGGGAATCCAGAATAGGTTGTGTCACTTTGGGGATAGCACCTCCCTCCCCGCGGGTCACACATGTAATCGAGCCTCGACTCAGTGTGCCTTTCCCAGATACCAAATGCTTAAATAAATAAATAAAATTAAAAATAGCATTGAATTCTGTGGGAGGGTGGATAGTGAAGAGGGTGTTGAGAGTGAGTGACCTGCAGGGGCTAGGTAGGTGGTCTGGGATCGGCAGTTAGGATTCAATGCTTGGGGTACAGAGTGGAGCACCTGGGAGTGGGAGCCGCTTGGTGGGGTGCTGGATGGGAGGGGTGGATGGGGTGCTGTGGCTGAGGGGGAGGGGACCTGGGGAGTCATTACTTGTGACTCCACTGGATGGCTAAGCTGGTGCAGCAAGGCCTATAGTGGAGCAGGTAGGGTGCTTGGGTGTACCAGAGGGGGTGTTGGTGATAGAGGAAGGGAGGTTTTACTGCCTCTTTTTTGGAGCACTGGTGGGGTCACACTTGGAGTGCTGTGGCCAGTTCTGGAGTCCTTGCCTTGGGTGGGGGATGGGGATAGGCTGGAGGTAGTGCAGCAGGGGTGGCTGGGAGGGTTCAGGTCCAGAATAGCAGTCTTGTGGGTGATCAGCTTGGGGCCATGGGCATGTGCTTGCTGGGGAACAGATAGGGGAGGGGTGATGTCTTGATCTTTCGAGTTCCTGAAAGGAATAAACAAAGTGAACTGCTGCAAACTATTTAGCATGAGTAACAGTTTAAAGACACAGGATGCTAGTGGAAACTGATGGGAGGGAAGTTCAAGAGGGATGTGAGAACGTCTTATTTTACAGAAAGAGCCATGGAACAGTCTGCCGGGTGAGGTGGTGGGGGCCAAAACCATAAATGGTTTCAAACACAGCTGGGACAGAGTGAAGTGTATAGTGGTTACTCAAGATGGCAGTAGTAGGGAAGTTAACCGGGGGGGGCGGTATTGAGGGATAGTACCTTGTATGGACAGTAGATCTTGAGGTTTGATAGGGAACAATGGGCAGACAGGATGGACCACTTGTGTTTTTCTGCCATCACTGTCTATGTTTCTATGTTTTATTTCTCATTGATGTTTCTAAAACAGATGTTATTACTAATTTTATAATTAATGACTCAAGTCATTAAAGATGACAGCCACTAGCAATATTTAAAAAGCCCTTCCATCAAGCTTACTTCTTTATTTTACATACTCGATTCATACAGTGGCTGTATTAGGAGCATGCTAGCACACATTTCTGTGGGTCCGGGGTCGGTCCTGGCATTTTCTGTTCCTCTTCAGTGAAATGTGTACCTGACAAGCATGTACAGTATAATGTATAATTAGTTGACCACTGCTATGCCAATAAATAGATTTATTAAAAAACATGACTCAGCCCGGCCCCCACACCAAAATGTTTAGTTTCTTCACAGAGGATGTGGCTAGAGTCAAGGTATTTTTCAAAACTTCAAAACTTCATACAGTATCTCAGCTCATGAAGAAAATATAAAGAAATGTGGATACACTGATCTTTTTTTGCAAGAAATACATTATTACAAAAAAACATGACTATACTGTATATGTTGACATTTTTCCCCACTAACAAATACTACTGCTTTAAAGAGCACAGGGACACACAAAAAGGAAAAAATAATGTACAGAATGAGATTGGAAGGTAAGCAAATGTGAATTGGGGATACTGCACTGCTTCCCTTCCCCGAACTTAATTTTAAATAGGCTGTTCAAGAGCACTGGGTGAGGGAGCACCAGGTGACCCTGAGTTCCTGTCTGTATCTCACTGCTGATTTAACAGAATGCAGACATGTTGCAGAGGTGATGTACTGGTTCCCTGCAGTACAGGTCTAAGTATACCATACATGGCTGGGTCATGGAGGAGACCACTGCCTATGCTCCACACACTCAAGGACAACACACTATGGGCCCTATTCACCATTGTGTGGGTTATACACATGAAATGCACATATAACACCCACAGAGCTATGCAGCCCTGGGCAGGCAGAGGGTGCATTGTATTCACTACCATGATCACCCGTGGGGTACCTGTCCATGGTCCCACCCTCCCCGGCATACAGCTGTGCAGGAGCAGATCACAGGACTCGAGCGGGCATTCAATGGGATGTCTGCCCTGGGTGCTGTAGTGGATCCTTGCTCCATGCAAGCAGGGGATTCTGGGCAGTCACAGGTCCCTGGACTGTGTCACATGCAGGCGAGTACACAAATGGTTGCCCCAGCCCTACCATGCAGCCAGGTGGGCTATGGCAGCACAGTGGGGAGCATCCCTATCTCTCCTATCTCCCCCACTCTCCTTCCCCTTATGTGACCCTACCCCAGCGAATCTCCCTTTTCTATACCTTCTATACCAAATTGCTACTCCATTTCCCTGGTTAGGCAACCTTATATACAAAATGTATTTTTCCAGTGTTACTATACTTATGTTGATATTATGTTCCCATCACCAATAATGTATTCCTTGTTATTCAGAAATGTTACATATGTTATGTATACTCTGCCCAGGACCACCTTGGAAATGAGCCTTTACTCAATGGTGTTCCACCTGGTAAAATAAAGATTATTGATTGATTGATTGATTGATATCCAGCTGGTGCCAGCAGGTGTTATCAGTGGTGGTGTGTAACAGCTATGGCAGAGTTTCCTGTCACTCAACTTGTGCCCCCCTTGTCCAGCACTCCATGCCTTAATTAATGTCATGGAGTGCCGGCACACCCCCTGACATGCCCCAGACTGTCCGAGGTGCGTAACTGTGGGATCGACTCGGGGAGCATGTGCACAAGGGGCTTGTACTCCTGCTGTGAATGCTACTTGGGGTCCTCTGGACCCCTGCTGTATGGCATTTCAACTTAGGTTTGCCTACGTGCCTCAGATACATGGCACATAGGCAATGCACCCCTTTGTGACTAGACCCCTATATGAATATTGACGAAGGAACAAAAGGGATGAGAGGAGTGTTGGTCCCCAAAACTACAGAACTAAAAATAAAAGAATGCTGGAATTGTATGACAAAGTGAACATGGTTTCAGGTTTAAAAAATGCATTGTCAACAATGGAAAAAACATGTCCCTAAAATGTATTTTCCAAAGGAAACGCTTCGACTTGAGTACAATATAATGTATATGAACCTGTTAATGTGTTACCGAAATGTGCCTGTTGGTTTGCTTTATTTACATTCTTGCAGGGTAAAATATAATGTATTCTGTCTCCGTGTGTGTGTGTGTGTGTGTGTGTGTGTGTGATATCTCAGTGACAGTAGCTTTGTTTGTGGCTAAAAGATAAGTTTCTTCAATTTGTAGGTCTCTGAAAAATGTCCAAAATAGGGAGAAAGGTTCCCCCTCTCCCCATTTTCCCTATGTCATATCATTTCTTGGCAGAGTGAGTTAGACAACATCAAAGACACTTGTGTATGTAAAAGAGGTCAATATTTTACTGTTAACATGAGAAATTTGCAAAGACATATTCCAAAAATGCTTAAGATACAGTTTGCCACTGCCAGACACACTTGCCTCAGAAACATCTTATGGCTGTGGGCTGCAGTGTGGTATACAAATGGGTTTAGGACAAAGTGCTACTGCAAGTTTTTCATTTATTTATATGTATAGTACAGTATGTGTGTATGTATGTAGAATGTGAATATATAGATATTCATATGCAACATACCTAAATGATAGTAGGTCAGACTGAGTGTTAGATACCATTCTTCTTTATATTGTATTTAGCTGGTTGAATAGGGTGTGTCATTGTTTTTGTAGCTTCTAAAACTGGTGTGTGCCCATCAGAAGTACTCTTAGCAAGTTTTATGTTTTTGATAGTATCCTACTGATGGTTTATAGAAGCAACAAGCAGTATTGTGGTGTAAAAAGCCCCTTCCTTTATTACTGCAAAATATATGGGAGGCACAGGTCAAATGAGAGAGGCCCCTTTAGATTTCCCAACTTAAGTACACTCTTGTCAGAACAGTTGAATGATAACTCAGGAACAAATTAATACACGAAAAATAAAGTTCGGGGTGTTCTTCATGGTACTACTCAGTTCTTAGCAATGGGGGGAGCGGTTAAGTGTTCCTGATGTGAATGTTAAGTGCATGCGATATCTGTGTAAAGGATGAATAATAATAATAATAATAACAATAATAATAATGATGTTTGTATAGCACCTTCAGTGTATCAAGGTGCTGAACAGTTTTAAAACAATTCAAAACTCTAAATAAAAATCATAAAACATCCATAAAAATCAACATATCATCAAAATAGCATATTTATAATAAAATCCAAACATTAATAAAATGACTTAGTTATCAGAGAAGGCCATATTCCATAGATACGTTTTCAAATTTTTCTTGAATAACTCCACGGAGGTGCAGTGCCGTAACCGACATGGTAGAGAGTTCCAAAGAGTGGGTGCAGCATGCGAAAACGCTCTGCTGCCGGAGGATTTTAGACTCACCCTTGGGATCTCTAACAACCCCATGTCAGCCGAGTGGAGTGATTCTGCTTCTTTTGTAAGTACTGAAAAACATAGCTTGGAGGTCTTCTTATGGTTGTAAATATCTGGCTAGTGGTTGCCCACTTTATAGTGCCTGCCTGATATTGAATAGACAGATAACAATACTATAAAATCTGCTTGAGAAAAAAATGAGACTAATTGCAACCTTTTATGAATGGCCCTGAAGTCTGTCTGTTCTGAGTTTTTGATTGCGACAGCTAACAGGCATAATATAGTACACACCTGTGACATAAGAGTCACAAGGTTACGAAAACTGGTAGCAGATTACAAGGTCTTCAAGCAGATGTATTGTGTGGGTCAGTGCTGCTGCAGGTCAGAGCTCAATGGGCACAGATGTTATCCTCCTGCAATATATCATGAGATGTTGGAGGACCTGCAGCAGCTACAGTAGAGAAATGATCAAAGGTCTGGCAGCTGAGCTTCAGTGCCACATAGTGTGAGGTCATGCACGTAAGTATCAGAATTCCAGGAGTTGAATACCGTCTGGGAGGGGTGAAGATTGCTGCAGCTAAGGAAGAAAGGGATCTGGAATGGTGATTTCCAGTGACCTCAAATTATCAGTGCAATGTAACAAAGCAACTGGGAAAGCACACAGGATGCTGGGATGTGTGGAGAGGAGGTAGCAGCAGGAGAAGAAAGTTAACTTTGCACCTGTACAGAACACTGGCTCGACTGCACCTGGAGTACTGTGTGCAATTTGGGAGCCTAACCTCAGGAGAGGCATAAACAAACTGGAGTTGGTGCACAGGAAGGTGACCAAGACAGTACGTGGCCAGCAGGGTAGGACATATGAACAGAGACTGGGGAACCTCAAATTTTGGAGAGAGGGGACAGAATCAACATGTTTATATACATGCAGGGAATAAACCAAGTGGACACTAGCAAGCTGTCCACAGAGAGTGGCAACATTAATGCTAGGAGGGACAAAAGAAAGCTGATGGTGGGGGGGGGGGTTACAATGGATATTAGAAAGTACTTCTGCTGGCCTGGTGGTGCAGAGGATTGAGGTGTTGGATTGGTGCAGAGGGCTGAGGTGCTGGATGCCTTACCTCACGCCATGCCAGTGACCCGGGCTGGGGAACAGACTTGGGTCATCTGGGAGCCGGCACAGGGGAGGGAGGGAGGGTGGGAGCAGGACTGAGCAGCCGATGGGCAACTTCCTCTTCTGGGGTGGCTGCTGCCCTCTGTAGTCCTGCTGCCACCAGGTGGAGGTCTGGTGGTCAGTGTAGGTGGAGGGAATGGCACATAGTGGGAGAGCACCTCGAGACGTGGCGTACACATGCCTCCACACATGCTCTCTCTGCCAAGGTACAGGGATGAGTTACAGGTAGAAAATGGGAAAAATGCTAAAATATATATAGAAAAGAAAAAAGGCAAGTACTTTTTCTGCCAGCCTGTTGATGCAGCAGTAGTGCTACCACTGACAACGCTAGTGACCCGGGTTCAGGAACAAGCCTCAGTCATTGGGGGATGGCTGAGGGGTGGAGGCTTGAGCATCCCAGGGGACACTCTCCTCCACCAGGGAGGGAGGGAGGTTTGTCCCACTGCCCCAACACTGCCACCTGTGGATGCTTGTGTGGAGGTGCAAGGACAGTGGGGTAGGGAGGGGGAGGATGTCATTAGGCTCTTGGCTGAGACATGCATTATCACATCGCCAGGCTGGATGTGAGTTCTTCATGCTGACAACCTCAGAGGGAGGGGGGACAAGGGGAAAACTGAGAAGTAAATCCCGCAATACCGAGCCCTATGACAGTCCCCAGCCAGGGGTGTCAGATAGACAGGTATATTCAGCACCAGCACTGGCAACAGGAGCAAAAACTATGTAATAAAAAAAAAAGAACTTCTTTCAAGAGTGGCTAGTAGAAAGTGGAATATGCTGCCCAGAAAGGTGGTCAGTGCAGAAAAGGTGGAGGGATTCAAGAGGGGATGGAACAGACATTAAGATCTAGATAAGAGAGTTGGGGAGGACTGGGTGTGAGGGAAAGGTTATGGGCCATTAGGATACCTTTACCACTTCAAAGGTCAGACTAGCCTTCTGCCAGCAAATTTTAGCATTTCTGATACTTTATCTTAAAAGACTGCTGAAAGAAGTTACATGGTGAATGGAATGGTATTGGACACAAATATCTCAAACCTTGGGTCCAGATGAGAACTGTACTGCCATGTTTTACAGTAATTTTGTGAAGATTCATGATAAGTCTTTTTCAGGGCTGCCCCAGACTTTAAAAATGATTTGCAAACTTTTGAAATATATTTTCAGTAGTGGCACTGCCACAAAACATTGACAACAGTGTGGTCCCTGCTTGCACCCAGTGTTCTTACTAAAAACAGTCCTCAGTATTGCTTGTTTCAACACATCAACTAAGGGGTTCTGAGCTGTGACAAAGTGGGGTGGGTTGTGTGACCTTGAGCAAGGAGCCCTGTACTGTGTGAGCAGTGGCTCTGAAGGGATGCAAACCTGGAGTTTCCACAACAGAGGGTCTAAGCTGAGTGGTGGCGGCCACTGAAGTACCGAGAAAGCTGGTAACAGTGATACAGGCTGAATCTGGGAAGGACCAGTCTGTCACAAATTGGTCAACAGTATCCTTCCCAGATTCAGCCAGTATCACTGTTGCTAGTTTGCTCAGTACCTCGCTATTACCAGCTTGCTCGATACTTCAGTAGCTTGCACCACTCAGCTTAGACACTCTGTTGGGGGATCTCGAGGTTTGTGTCCTTTCAGAGCCACTGCTCCCACAGTACAGTGCTTCTCAAGGTCGTATGACCCCCCCCCCATCACAGCTGAGAGCACCTTAGTTTAGAAATAGGATATGGTAACTGTAGCCTTCTCCTCAGTAGCAGAAATACAGTTAACGTCAGTTATAAACTAGTTAGCTGTACCTCAAAGGATTCAGTCACAGAAAACAAGAAATATGTGAAAATAATATTTTTAATATTTCAAGATAATTACACCAATCCTACAGGAGATGACAACAAAACTATAGAGACAGTACATCTACAGAAATGAAAAGAAACTTGTTTTCATACAGAAGGTTTCACACAGAATACACTGACTATCTGTCTCTCTCTCCCTAAGATATATTAGCTTACCACCTGACAGTTTGAATCAGAGCAGACATGAACTTTTAGCTAGCAGATTGTCCATAGTCCCAAGCCTGACCTCAGTGACAAAATGTCCATCCTCAATTACAAAAAAACAAAGACCATGCTCTTTTATAGTCTTCCACAGAAGAGGAAAGTTCCACTCTTTCGTCATTCGAAATGGCCAAGGACAAAACCTTGAATACTTTGGAGTAACTCTGGATGACACAATATTTTGCTCCCCATGTTGACAGTCTAGACATCCAGTACCATAACCAGAGCCATCTCACTGGGGATGCTAAACTCCTTATTGTAGCCAGTTCCGTTCTGTCACTTTCAGATTATGGGTTCCCTGTCTATGCAGCTGCCTGTGACACGGTGCTAAACAGAGTAAAGCTGATCTGTAATAAGGCGTGCTGCTGTGCACTTGGCGTAGATAACTGCACTCATAGTTGTACCCTTTACACACTCACTAACTGGCTACCTTTACCCTGCAGAATAAAAGTTCCAGAGCTGTTTGCTAGCCACAATGGCACTCTTGGGCCTAACAGCTACAGCTCCTGCTTTAACAAATTGTTTCCATACTGTCTCCACGCAATACAATGCCAGAGATATGGCCAGAAATTACCTTAAGCCTCCTTTCTGGTGTACTCAGCTAGGCAAGCAGTCTTTTGCTGTCAGGGCCACTAGCTGGTTAAATGAACTAAATTAAAATTAATTAAATTAAACAAAAACTAAATAAATAAATAAAAAACTGCCTGATACTCTGCTGAATCTCCCCAAGATTAATCAGTTTAAGAGATCTTTGCAGTTTATTGCAACTGTAACTGTTAAACTGTTTTATTAGGTTTCTCTCTTTACATATCCTATTTATACAACAATCTGTATGGATTTTTTCCAAACTGTATGTAATTGCTCTGTTTTAAATGCTTTGAGCCTGACTTGACTACATTTCCTCTGGAACTGCGTATTGTACTTGTAATGTTTTTTTGTGACTATGTATTTGACATGGAACCTTTGTAAATGAACTCCTGTGCTCAAAGGTATTCTCTGAAGTTTTCAATAAATATATAAAAATAAATAAAATAATTTGGGTATGCAGAGTATTTGTGTACACTTGCAGACAGCCTTAATCTTTTTTGCCATGGATATCTTGTGCTGCAATGCTCGTGAAGGGCAGGCAAACATGTGCAAAACTCTGAAAACACCACTGTCCTGATAAGTCCAGTACCACAGGCAGGAGGGATCATATTATTACAATTAATACAACATAAATCAAGTCAAGAAAACACTGCAACTCCAGCAAGAGTTACACCAAAGTGAGATGCCATAGTTTAAAGGCAAGTGGACAGATTAACCATTCAATAAGAATTCAAAAAATGAGGAGATGAGGCCAGTCCATCAGCACAGGGGTAGCGCTACCACTCATGGCGCTGGGGATGCAGGTTCAGGCATGAGCCTGGCTCATTGGGGCCAGCCAATGTAGGAGGATTGAGCATTCCATGGAATGCTCTCCCTCTCTGGGGTGGAAGGGATGCCATCTCATCTGCAGTAGTGCCACCTGAAAGATAACAGTAGTAGTGCAGTCAGGGGCAGTGAGTGGGTGGGGAGGATGTAGGCTGGAGACCCATGCAGTGCTCATTCACATTGTGTGCGCAAGTACATTGGTCCCCCAGGCGTGCCTATGTCCTCTGGGAACCACGTGAGGGAAAAACTCTCTGCCTCGTTTCTGGCATCTCTGGAGATCCCTGGTACATCTGGGCTGGTCCCTGCTGTCACCTCTGTTGCCTGATGCTATGCACAATCAGGGGGTGCAGCTACACTTTCTAGAGCCCTGCCCAGGTGGCAAGTCAAGGTTACAAAGTCAGAGCAGGTGAATGAGCACAAGGATACAAGACAGCAGTGCTGTTCAAAACAATTAGAAATCGAAGAATAAAAAAGCAGCACCCATTGCAAAGAGACCATCAGTCAAGACACAGTGTATGTAAACAAACTGGTCTTTTATTTCATAGAGGTGCAAAAAATAGGCAACAGCAATAGTTAGAAATCAGACATAGCACTAACGTTTCTCCTGGCCCCTGCCATGCTTCATCAGAGTGATCTACCATAAAGTGCAAAGTGCTCATTATTTATAGTGCAAAAGGTGTGTTTAAAATTCAGTACAGCCAATCACAGGTCTGCATTAGAGATTACATCTTAAAGGTACAATGTTCATTATACAATTCCTTACCATACACACAATTTATCTCAGCACAGTAATAAAATGCTAAAAAAACTTGGACTATAACTAGGAGTATTCTAATGAATATCAAAGAGTACAAAGTAATAATTGCACAAGTTTTTCATTTTTAAATTTTTTACTTGTTTTTTTATGTTTGCTTGCACGCATGTGCAAGAAACATAGTGCCATCATCGGAGATTCGGAGGTGTGTCACCTCCTCCTCCAATTCAGTCGTGCTGGCATGCTGCTCCTCAGCCAATGTACTTTCGGAGCTGTCTATGACACGCCCAAAATGCAGTGGCATACAGTTGAAAGGGGAGCTATGCTTGAATGAGCAGCGATAAGATAAGGCTGCTCATGTGCAGCCCCCCAACCACACACAGGCGCCAGCAGGCGTCGCGGCCTCCACCGCGGTATAGCCGATGGGGTGCCCAATCCCCGTCGGCTGTGCTGCGTTCCCCCACCCCAAAGACTTCCAAAATGCCACGCTGGGTGCCCACCCCAGCGTGGCAACTAATCATATAGCCGACGGGTGCCCATCTCGCCGGCTGCACTGTCCCCCAGTGAGTGCCACGCTGGGGAGCCCACCCAGCGTGGCAACTGAGTAGGCTGACGGGGTGCCCAACTCCCATCGGCTGAACGGCCCTCCCATCGTCCTTGTGCCACGCTGGGAGCCTACCCAACGCGGCAACGGCCCCACGTCGTCTGCTTTTTGTAACCTGTAAAGGAAAACGGGTTCACGGCGAGTCTCTCGCCCCTCCATCCCGCACTCAGTTTTCCATACTCCCCATATAGCCTCCGATCATGCTGAGACTTCGGTAGATCGGCATCTGTATTCTTCAGCTTATCGCAACTGATACGCCGTAAGCTGTGTCATGGGCTAAATAGGGGGTTTCAACTTATTGATATATCTCAGGTATTTTTTATTTTGTATCATTTCAACATGTTTTGTCTCTTCATGATTGATGTCACTGTCATGGCGTTATTCAAGCCGAGGTGATTTCACAGAGAGTGACTGCCAGTGATCTGCTAAATCACCCTTTGGGCCTGAATAACACCATGACAGTGACATCAATCATGGAGAAGGGGTCTCAAAACCCCATGTTGAAAATTTGGTGCCAAATTCAAAATGACTGTTTTACGAGTGTGCGTTGCGCAGTTCCTACGCAGGCTCGTAAGTTCGAATTTTCAATATTTTCACTCCAGATTTTGAACATTGCCATTTTACCACACCTTCTTATGAGTAGTACAGCTGTCATTTTTTATCTCACCCAAAATGTGTTTCACCATGTAGCGTACAATGGTGCAGTCGGTAGCGTAAATCAATGTACGGGACAAATTAAGAAAATCACAGTGACACTGTTCATGAGGTGAGGTGTTAAATGGCTATGTTGAACATTTGTGAAAAATTCAAAAATAACTGTTTTACGAAGTGCTGTAAAGTTCTCCGACGCACGTAAGGTCGTGAATTTTCAATATTTTCACTCCAGATTTTCAACATTGCCATTTTACCACACCTTCTTATGAGTAGTACAGCTGCCATTTTCACATCTCACCCAAAACATGTTTCCGCCCATGTAGCGCACAATGGCGCAGTTGGTGCGTAGATCAATGCACGGACAAATTAAGAAAAATCACAGTGACACTGTTCATGAGGTGAGGTCTTAAAATGGCTATGTTGAAAATTTGGTGAAAAAATTCCAAAAATTACTGTTTCTGAAGCGTCGTTGTACAGTTCGCATGCCTCGTTGGTTTGCAAATTTTCAATATTTTCACTCCAGATTGTCAACATTACCATTGTACCACACCTTCTTATGAGCAGTACAGCTGTCATTTTTCACATCTCACCCAAACGTTTCCTCCCATGTAGTGCAAATGGCGCAGTCAGTGAAGTAAATCAATGTACAGGACAACTTAAGAAAATCACAATGACACTGTTCATGAGCAGAGGTCTTAAAATGGCTCTGTTGAAAATTTGATGAAATAATTCCTAAAAATGACTTTTACGAGTGTGCGTTGCACAGTTCCTATGCATGCTCGTAAGTTTGCAAATTTAATATTTTCACTCCAGATTTTCAACATGTCAATTTTATTAAACTTCCTTATGAACAGTACAGCTGCAATTTTTCATATGTCTCCCAAAATGTGTTTTTGCACATGTAGCGCACAATGGTGCTGTTGGTGTGCGAAAGCAATGTTTAGGACAGATTAAGAAAATCACAGTTACACTGTTCATGAGCAGAGGTCTTAAAATGGCTATGTTGAAAATTTGGTGACAAAAGTCCATAAAATGACTGTGTTATGAGTGAGCATTGCACAGTTTCCACGCCCTCGTTAGTTCATGACTTTGTAATATTTTCAGTCCAGATTTTCACCAGTGGCATTTTTCCACACTTCCTTATGAACAGTACAGCTGCCATTTTTCACAACATGGTCAAGTGTGTTTTCACACTTTCAGTGCAGGGATGCGTGGTCGCTTGGGAAATCATTGTTCGGCACAGATAAAGAAAATCACAGTGACACTGTTCATGATCGAGGCACCAAAATGCCTGAGTTGACAATCTGCTAAGAAATCCCCAACCTAATTATATTACAGTTGTGCGCTGTAACAGTTTCTATGTACGCCGCAGGATTCGTTTTTTTTTAAATATTTTTACTACACATTTGCAACATAGCCATTTTTTACACCTCCCCATGAAAGAGTACAGCTGTCATTTTTGACATCCTGTTCGGAATATTTTTGCACCTGTGGTGCTAAATGCCGTAGTCACTGTGCATAAGCAGCTTTCTGCTAACGAACTGATATTCCCCCTGTTCATGAGGTGGGGTCACAAAACAAACATGTTGAAAATTTGGAGTGAAAATACCAACGAATGCCTGAGGTATTAGGCTTTTCAACTATTATGCCCAACCCTATAGAGAATGACAGGAATCAGGGGTGTGACTTGGGATTCTTGCCTGTGATGTTCATACCATTCCACACCCTGCAGTCACTGAGAGGCATCGAGGTATGCCTTGGACTCTTCGGCCCCAAAGTTCACCCCATTCTCCTATATCGCACTCCATCTCACCATATTTCTAATGAAATGGGTGCGATAAGTGCCAAAGACTACAAGGAACAATCGTGGCACTTGTCAGTGTCTGTAGGGTGGTGTGGTGAAATGGCGTGGTCAAGTATGCCTGATGACCCAAACGCACACCCCAATGCCTGTCACTCTCTGCAGGGAGGTGTGTGGGTTGGCTTCAGGTCAATACTTCACTGCCATTCCTATTACGCAGCTCTGTAACTTCTACACTACCACTGCCAATGCCAGCAAGCAAACATTCGGCATTGACAAATGCTTGTTTACCTCTGTCCTGGTGGGACTCAAACCTCCTAGCTAGTCCAGGCACACAATCTTTATGCAAATCCAAGAAATCTTTCAACACACAATATTAACATCTACATTTTGTAAGGAAAGCCGCTAAATCTATATTGTCATTTAAACCTTTAGTTTTTCTGGCTCCCAGTTCGTAAATCCAGAAACTCTCATGCTGGCCTATCAATTTTTTGATGTCTCCACCCCTGGGGCCAAGTTGTACATGTTCAATACCCATAAATTTAATCTGGTGTGTAGTCTGTGGACTATTTTGTACATGTTTGACAATGGCATATGTTGTATCTCCCCTTTGCAAAGCTTGTACGTGTTCACCCACTCTTACTTTTAAGGGACGGGTAGTCCAAGTAACATAAAATGAACCACAGTTGCAGCTAAGTAAATATACTACATTTTGTGTGTCACAAGTAATAAAATGAGGAATTTCAACCTGTGTCCTACTATTTTGATGTGTGAAGGACTTTTCTCTACAGATGTAGATACAATATTTACACCTACCGCATTTATGTGTACCCATGGGGGGGGGGTGTAAGATAGAACGTCTAACAGGTTCTGGTCCCAAGGTAATATTTGTCACTACCATATCTCTAATTGACCCATGGAGGACCCCAGTAGTAACATTATGATGGTCAGAGAGGACATCAAGTATTTTTACTTGCCTCACTCATTCTGAAAGGTAGTTTCTGAACCAGTTTACAGATTCACTAGAAAGACCAGTGTTGGCCAGCTGGGTTAGTAGTAACTCCTGATTGACCGTGTCGAAGGTCTTGGTGAGGTCGATGTAGGTATCCCCCACCAAGAGCCCTCAGTCTAGTGCCTCGTGGATCTAGCCAGTGAATTCCATAAGTGCTGTTGTTGTACTGCGTTGCTTCCTGAAGCCATACTGCTGCTGGCATAGAAGGTTATTCTTGTCCAGAAAGTCTGTGAGTTGGTCGTAGACAATCCTCTCGAAGGCTTTTGAGAGTGGAGGGAGACTAGAAATGGGACAGTAATTACAGTGACTAGTTCTGTCACCACTTTTGAAAACAGGAGTGACCATCACTGCTTTCCGTGTCTGGGGGAATTTTCCTTTTATAAGGCATAGATTAAGAATGTTGGTTAGTGGGGAGAGTACCTCATCAAGGGTGATCACAAGTAGCTTGAGGTCTAGTGTGTCTCCATTGGATTTTGATTTCACAAGAACCTGTTTAAGATATTTCTGGCCTCAGATTTAGAGACAGTCCTGAGGTAGAAGGGGGGAACTGAGGTATCAGGATGATTAGTCTTGTGATGAGGGTTAGTACTGCTTTGTGGAACTAGAAAGTCAGGGGAAACACTCCACTAAGGTCAGTAAAAGCCTTGTTGAAGGTGTTAGCAATTTCTTTTGTGTCTTGGGTAATGATTCCGTTAACATTGAGCATAGTAGGTGGTGTTGTCCCACCTCATGAATGCTGGGCTGAGAATTTTCAAATCCCTGCTGAAACAATTCCACGTCACCGCAATGTCATTCCACGCCACAGGTGAGAAGACACATTTTGCCCAGCATTTGAAAAATGACAGCTGTCATATTCATGAGGTGATGTAAAAAAATGGCTATGTTGAAAATTTGGGGTGGAAATATTCTACCACTATAAAGCAGCCCTTATCTCCTCCTGGGGCTCTGGCCGTGATTTCTGGAAAAACATCAGAGAACTTAGTGGAAAAAACATCTCCCCTACCCCTGCCCAACTGTCCAGTGGTGTGCAAAGCACCCTGGAACCTCTTGTGATTGCAAACATCCTAAACACCACTTTCTCTGACCTAAGTACAGTTCT
The DNA here is from genome assembly GCA_016271365.2 of Neoceratodus forsteri. Lineage (NCBI taxonomy): Eukaryota > Metazoa > Chordata > Ceratodontiformes > Ceratodontidae > Neoceratodus > Neoceratodus forsteri. The sequence goes on along the minus strand of CM028134.1, from coordinate 541,319,286 downwards.
GCCACATAATTTCTTTGACCTGCCCCCTGCTCATTCCCTTCCCCCCTAGCCTAATATACTCCCCTTTCAACTTCGTACAATGTCATCCAATCTAGCCAAGAAATACCTATATAAATTTATGACCAAGTCCCAGAACAGTAATGATTTGTTGGACCTTAAACTCCTACATCTCACTCATGACGAAGTCCTTCCTCCGGACAAAAATTCTCAATAAATCCCTCTGCCTCAGCCAATTTCTCTCTCTGTGGAAGCAAGCGGTCATAACCCCTTTACTTAAGAGTGGGGATAGAACCTCCCCTAATAATTATAGACCCTTATCTATTCTGCATCCTAAGGCCTTAGAAAAAATTGTAGTTGATCAATTCATGCACTACCTGACTGAGCATGACCTCCTCTGCCCAGAACAACATGGTTTCCACAGGGAACATAGTATGACTACTGCCCTCATTGATTTCACCTCCTACATTCATCAATCCCTTGACCATGGACTTATCGTCAGCTCTCTCTACGTTGATCTCACCAAGGTCTTCGATATGGCCAATCATGTCCTGCTCCTCCACTACCTCCCTTCCCTTGGTCCCTCCCAGAAAACCATAGCCTGCTTTGCAAACTACCTCATTAGCAGGATCCAACGTGTTAAAATCGGCTCCACCTCTCTGATTACTGCCCTGTCCTATCTGGTGTCCCCCAAGGCTCCATTCTCAGCCCCTTCCCCTTTAACATGTTCCTAAATGTGCTACCAAAAGCTTGCTCAGGTAAACTCCTCTTATATGCTGATGATGCTGTCATCCTTGGCAGTCATCAGCACCCAGACACCCTCCAAAGCTCTCTCCAAAGTTTTTCTCAGAAGCCAAAGCCTGGCTTCAGGACCATAGGCTTATACTTAACCACAAAAAAAATGAAGTAAATGATTTTAGCCCACCACCAGAGTTCTCACTCTGGAGCTACCCTCTCTATTGTCAACTCAATGGGAGACACATTAGAACAGGTAAGCTACTTTAAATACCTGGGCATAACCTTGGACTCATCTCTCTCCTTTCAAAAACATATCCGGCTACTGTCCACCTCTCTAAACACCCAGCTTGGTCTCGTCTACCACCTCAAGCATTACCTTCCCTCTGAAACCCTCTGTGTGGCTGTGTCCTCCTCCACTCTCTCCACCTTGGATTACAGCATTGTTATATATGGCTCTGCAGACCAGACAGCATCAAACCACCTTAGAATCACTCTGAATAAAGCTTGTCACCTCATCACAGGCTGTGACAGGCTAACCCATACCTGTGAACTCTATAGGCTGTCCCAGTTGCTTAACTTTGACTCGAGATTTAAATACCATACATGTCTCCTAGCAAAGAAAATCTTTCTCAGTCTTGCTTCCCTGGGGCTTACCCCTTTACTCCAAGTTGCCCAAGTAACCAAAACCACAAGAACTGCTGGCAAGGCTCCCATGATTGTCCCCTACTGTAGGACCCCCCTCGGCCAAAGGGCTTTTATGTATTGGGCCCCTAAATGGCTCAGTGAACTCTCCACACCTATCGTTTATGGAGAAAAAATAGGTCCCTTCAAAACGCACCTCAAAAACATGCTTCTCTCGCTGACATGCTGTGATTGTCACTGATTTCCAACTCCTCACCCCAGCCCTTTTCTCCTACTTACCCCTCCTTCTCTCATATTTCCTGTGTGTACCCCCACCTCCCTGTTCCCCTACCCTGTGCCTATATGCATCCCTTCTTTGCTGTGACCACTTTATACTGCATTGTCACTCTGCTTATCAAACACTTGACGACGGGCCTGTACTGCCCTGATAAATTTTTGTATATTTTGTATTTCCGAATTTTGGATTTTTTGTTGTTTATTACTGTATTTGAACCCTGCCTCCTCTGTCCTACTGCTATGTATTTCCATGATGTGGAACCTTTGCAAATGAGTCTATGACTCAAAGGTGTATTTCTGATTGTTGTAATAAATAAATAAATAATTATCAAAGTTATGAGCAAGCATAGTTGAATTTAAACCCATGCCTCAACTTTGCCATTTTTATGTTTGCTTGCACCCATGTGCAAGAAACAAAGTGCCATCATCGGAGATTTCGAAGGTGTGTCACCTCCTCCCCCAATTCAGTCAGTGTGCTGGCAGGTGCGGCCCCTGTAAGCCAATGCATGCTGGAGCTGTCTATGACAATCTCCAAAATGCAGTGGCATACAGTTGAAAGGGGGAGCTACACTTGAGTGAGCAGCGATAAGATATCGCCTGCTCAGCGCGCAGCCCCCCCACACACACACGCACTCACGCAGGCATCGCGCCCCTCCCGCACTGTATAGGCCAGGTGCCTAACCCCTGCCGGCCAGCTGCCTCCCGCCCCCAAAGCCTAAAATGCTGGCTGGTGCCCACCCCAGCGTGGCAATTAATAATATAGCCGACGGGTGCACAACTGCCGGCTCCACTCTCCCCAACCCGAGTAGGTGCCACGCTGGGAGCCCACCCAGCGTGGCAGCCAGGGATCCAGGTCGACATGGGTGCCTAATCCCCATCGGCTGAACGCCTAACCATTCTTGTGCCACGCTGGGAGCCCACCCCAAAGTAGCAAACGCCCCACGCCGTCTTTTGTTGTTTTTTTACCGAAAGAAAAAACGGTCCAACGTAGTCCCTGACCCCCCACAACCCGGCACTCCACCCACTGCGCGACCTCTCTCCTACACACCTACCCTCACCCCATACTTACCTCCGACCTTGGCGCGACGACCGTGGACCGGGAACATGTCTGCACTCTTCAAAGCCGACGCTGGAACTGAGGAAATGCCGTAAGCTGTATAATGGCTAGATGGGGTTTTCAACTTTATTGCATATCTCAGGCATTTTTTAATCATTTTTGCACCACCTCAATATATATGAATGATTCACTGTCATGATGATCTGGCTGGCGGTGATTTCGCAGTCACCGCGCCAAATCACCATTCAGGCCTGAATAACGCCATGACAATGACATCATTCATGAGAAGGGGTCCCAAAACCATATTGAAAATTTGTGCCAAAATTTCCAAAATGACTGTTTTATTTAGCGCAGTGCTATGCAGTTCCATGACAGGCTCGTAGTTCCTGAATTTTCAATATTTTCACTCCAGATTTTGAACATTGCCATTTTACCACACCTCTTATGAGTAGTACAGCTGTCATTTTTCGTATCTCACCAAAATGTGTTTCCGCCGCTTATGTAGCGCATTAATGGCGCATTGGTGAAATCAATGTACGGGACAAATTAAGAAAATCACAGTGACACTGTTCATGAGCAGACATCTTAAAATGGCTATGTTGGAAATTTGGTAAAGAAAATTCCTAAAATGATTTTGTTTTACTAGCCGCAGCCAAAAGTTCCTACGCACAATTGTAAGGTCGTGAATTTTCAATATTTTCACTCCAGATTTTCAACATTGCCATTTTACCACACCTTCTTATGAGTAGTACAGCTGCCATTTTTCACATCTCACCCAAAACGTGTTCACTTCATGTAGCGCATTACATGGCGCAGTTGGTGCGAGATCAATGTACGGACAATTAAGAAAATCACAGTGACACTGTTCATGAGGTGAGGTTCAAAATGGCTATGTTGAAAACTTGGTGAAAAAATTCCAAATATTCTGTTTTACGAGCGCATGCGCTGTACAGTTCCTATGCACGCGTAGTTCACTAATTTTAAATATTTGGACTCCAGATTTCCCAACATTGCCATTTTGCCACACCTTCTTATGAGTAGTACAGCTGTCATTTTTCACATCTCACCCAAAATGTGTTTCCGCCCATGTAGCGCACAATGGCGCAGTCGGTGTGCAAAATCAATGTACAGGACAAATTAAGAAAATCACAGTGACACTGTTCATGAGCAGAGGTCTTAAAATGGCTATGTTGAAAATTTGGTGAAAAAATTCCTAAAAATGACTTTTACGAGCGTGCGTTGCACAGTTCCTATGCATGCTCGTAAGTTTGCAAATTTAATATTTTCACTCCAGATTTTCAACATTGCCATTTTATTAAACTTCCTTATGAACAGTACAGCTGCAATTTTTCATATGTTGCCCAAAATGTGTTTTCGCACATGTAGCGCACAATGGTGCTGTTGGTGTGCGAAAGCAATGTTTAGGACAGATTAAGAAAATCACAGTTACACTGTTCATGAGCAGAGGTCTTAAATGGCTATGTCTGAAAAATTTGGTGACAAAGTCCATAAAATGACTGTGTTACGAGTGAGCATTGCGCAGTTTCCATGCACCCTCGTTAGTTCATGACTTTGTAATATTTTCAGTCCAGATTTTCATCAGTAACATTTTTCCACACTTGCTTATGAACAGTACAGCTGTCATTTTTCACAACATGGCTGAAGTGTGTTTTCACACTTTCAGTGCAGAGATGCGTGGTCGCTGTGGGAAATCATTGTTCGGCACTGATAAAGAAAATCACAGTGACACTGTTCATGATCGGTGGCACCAAAATGCCTGAGTTGACATCTGCTGTAAAAATCCCTCAAACCTAATTATAGAGTTATGGGTGTGCTACAGTTTCTATGTACGCCGTGATCACCATTTTTTAAATATTTTACTACAGATTTGCAACATTGCCATTTTTATACCTCCCCATGAAAGAGTACAGCTGTCATTTTTACATCCTGTTCGAATGTTTTGCACCTGTGGTGCTAAATGTCAGAGTCACTGTGCATAAGCAGCTTGCTAACAAACTGATATTCCCCTGTTCATGAGGTGGGGTCACAAAACAAACATGTTGAAAATTTGGAGTGAAAATACCAACGAATGCCTGAGGTATTAGGGTTTCCAACTATAACACCCAACCCTGTAGAGAATGACAGGCATCAGGGGTGTGACTTGGGATTCTCGCCTGTGATGCTCATACCATTCCACACCCTGCAGTCAGTGACAGGCATCGAGGTATGCCTTGGACACTTCGGCCCCAAACTTCACCCCATTCTCCTATATCGCACCCATCTCACCATATTTCCTAATGAAATGGGGTGCGCATAAGGGCCAAAGACCACAAGGAACACCGTGACACTTGTCAGTGTCTGCAGGGTGGGGTGTGGTGAAATGGCGTGGCCGTTATGCCTGATGACCCAAACGCACACCCCAATGCCTGTCACTCTCTGCAGGGTGGTGGTGGGGTTGGCTTCAGTTCAATACTTCACTGCCATTCCTATTACGCAGCTCTGTAACTTCTACACTACCATTGCCAATGCCAGCAAGCAAACATTTGGCATTGACAAATGCTTGTTATATACTGTATTTCAGCTCCAAATTTTTAACATAGCTTTCTTATGATCACACCTCATGAACAAAGGGAGTGAACATGTTCAAATCACACCGAAATGTGATTTTGTTAAGTGACCACAAAATCGCCATTTGGGATGGATTTGTGAAATTCCACTGACATTGTCCATGAGGTGGGGTCCCCAAAAGGCCATGTTGAAAATGTGTTATCAAAATATGCAAAAATGGCCAAGTTATGCATCAAAGTTGAAAACTCCATTGAAATACATTGAACTGCACTTACCTTAGTTTCTCATATTGCAGCAGCAAGACATGTCTTTGATTGGAGAGTGGATCTTCACCCTGTCACCTGTTCAGGTGAGTGAGGGTGTGTGGGGTTGTCCTGGGGGTTTTGGGGTGGTCGGTGCTGAGTGGAAGGTGGGGGTGGGGGGGTCAGATTGGCAAGGGACCATTTTCTTCATTGTAGAAAAAAATATCAAGGACTGTTTTCCTTTTTGCAGGCAGGGGAAGCAATCGGCAGGTGGGGGGGTGCCACTAGACACCAAGGAAATGAAAAAAAAAAACAGGGAGAGCAGTCAGAGAGTGGGGGGAGCCACTAGACACCAGGGAAATGGGAAAAACATGGGGACAACAATTGGAGGGTGGGGGTACCACTAGACATCAGGGAACAATTTATAAGTATGGGGATGGCGATCGGAGGGTGGGGGTACAACTAGACACCAGGAAAACATTTATAAATATGGAGACAGTGATCAGAGGGTGGGGGTGCCACTAGACACCAGGGAAATGTATTAAATTAATGGGGATGGCCATCAGAGATCCTTTTTTGTGTCTTTTTCACAATTTGTGAAAAAGTCTTCGCCAAATTGCGAAACAGGATCCTTTCAGTCTCTTGTTTACGTAGTTTGCAAAAAGGATTCATGAGCATGAAAAAGACATTAAACAGGATTACAAAGTGTTGAAAAAATACATTTGCAAGTTATTTTTCCAAAAACAAACCCCAGAATCAGATGAAACGGGTCCTGATTAGCAGAACCCATGTATTGGTTTGTAGTAAATGCATCGTTTTCTGAGTTATTTAATTTTGTTTCCCTCATGAACTGAAAACAAGATAGTGACAGCACAAAAAAAGATTTTCCCATTTGTGACACAGGATGATCTGTTTGTGAAAAAAGATAATTGAGCTGCGAAAAAGGATTGTTTTTCGAGTCGGACATCTAACTGGAGAGTGAAATTCCCATTGAAAGTAATGGGAACTTTAAAATTTAATAAGTTTTGCAATGGATTGATATTTTTTCACCAAACTTTCAAAAGGCACATCTGTGAGGCAAAACCTTTGTACTCTAAAAATTTCAGACCAAAATTCCAAACCATTTTTGTGCTGCTGTGTGACAAAGAAATGAAAAAAAAGATAAACTTCACATATTTTTGCACCCACATATGCGACTGGAATGAAACATGCCACATCAAAAGATCTTTAGTCCCTGATGGCGCATGCAGAATTTCATACAAATGCCGGCCGGGTGGCACTGAGGGTTGTGGCACTGGATGCCACACCTCGCTCCACACCAGTGACCTGTGTTCGGGAGTGAACACGGGTCACCGGGGATTGGCCGGGGGAGAGAGGGAAGGAGGTAGACTGAGCATCTGAGGAGCTGCTTTCCTCTTCTGGGTGAGTGGGTTGCCACTGCCCATCATATGATTGCCCCCAGGTGGAGGTCTGAGGGGTAGTGCAGGATGGGGGAGGTTTCTATTTCATAATAGCAAAAATGTAGCGGTGACTCGCATAAGGGCAAGTACATTTCACTAAACACAAAATCGGCTCTGCAGCCACCATAGCAACTGGCAACACAGCAACGGCACTATACAGTGGAATAGGGGGACGATAAAAAGTAATGTTTAATGCGGGGGGACTATGCCCCATGCAGCCTTCCCTTTGCGGGGGGGTGAGCCCCCCATACTCCCATATTAATATAATCAGCTCTAGGGGGGCGGACACTGGGGAGCAGGGGAATACACAGGTGGGGGGGCTACAGTATGAAGGGATATACCACGGCTGGAGCAACACAGTCGGGGGAACCAGAGGATACAAAACAAAATTATAACATTCAAGACAGTTCTCAAAAATATATACCTACAGGCAGTCCCAATACCGGGATCATCACCACTCCAAGTGGTGACCGTATCCACCACTCTAGGTGGCCAGCCCGGCAGCAGCAGGCTGCACTCCTCCATTTGGCCCACAGCACTATACAATCCCCCCATCATTTGCCGTTGCTATTCTGTCCCGCCACACTCGTTATTCCCTCCTCTCGCTATACCATCATATTCACTACTCCTTCGGGTGTGCAAATGGAGTCACCCAATTTGCTTTGCCCATATAATGGAATACCTGGGGGAGCGACACGAAGGGAGGGCATTGTGGGCGGCAGTGTGCATGTCCCTCCACACATGCGTTTGTATGCCTGCAGCGAGGGGAGGGAGGGAGAAAAAGTGGAAAATGGAGCTGACAGGCTCCATGATGGCCCGAACGCACCTCTTGTACTAGCCTCCCCGACTTCTGGATTGTGCTCTGGGGGGGAGGAAGCCAGCATTCCTTTTACTGGCCTTGCCACAGGGGTTGGGGGTAATCCATGGGGGAACTACTGGGGCAAGGCTGGATCAAGAGCACCCAGGCTCGGAAGACGAGCCCTCTTAGAGATGGCTGGAGCTGCTTGCCAGCTCATCACAGGATGAAAAAATAGAATAAAAAAAATTTCATGTAAATCGCTTAAACAGTTGTGAAGTTATTAAAGTGCAAAATTTCGAGTTTACCATAGAAGTGACCATTCAACCCCAACCATAGGGGTGTGGCCGCACTCTTATAAATATATATATATATGTATATATATATATATATATACATCTGTATATGTAACAGATAATTCACTACAAGGTGTGTGGTTCTGCTCTGATATACAAGGCATGCATATATTGGAGAACCGCCACATGCCCTGTAGTGGATTATCTATCTTATTATAAAATAGGCACTTTTTTGAGGGGAGACTGTATTAAAAAATTAATAAAGGCCAAAAAATTATTTTGTTCCCTATGTACCTGTCCCAAGACATATTTGGTCCCCCTCTAAAATAGCCCTGTGCTACAAATGTATCATTTATGTGGTTGATCCTGCCATTTATGTTGTCCCCTTTTCCTGCGCATTCTTTTACTTTTACTTTTAGTAGCCTGATACAGTGGGTGTTCATTCGTGAAATGAGTTTAAACAAAATCTTATAAAAGCAGTCCTCTGGGCAAATATTAGATAAACGTAAATTTGCTTTATCCCAGAAATGAATGTAAATGTAGAAATGTGCTGCTGACTATTACGTGAAACAGAGCGAGTGAGTTGGTGGCTTTGGTAGTGCAGACACTGACGTGCACAAGTGTTGCTATAGCAACCCTTTTCTCAAGTGCATAATTGCAATTCAAATACATTACATTACAATAAAAAATTATTAATATGAATATCCTGATCCTTTAAGTGCAAAGTCTCTGGAACACATAAGATGGTATAATCTGAAATAATTTCAAGCCAACCCTGATCCCCCATTTAGATCCAAGACTGGCAATTCCAAGACAATAAATGATTCAAGGCTTCACCATTAATGGTACTGGAGGTGGACTAGCAGGACAAGTGAGTCATTGGTAAACGGCCAGTAAGTGAAATCTATTAGTACTAGGTACCACAAAAGAGGCCAAATTCATCCTTGAATAAGTGATTTCCCTTAATGGGACATTAATTCTGCAAACCTCATTCGGAACTACATAAATACCTAAACTATCCAGGATGTCACATTTCTCCAAGATTTTATCCACAGTTGTCCAGGACATAAAGAGAACATCAACCTGAGCCCATCCTTGCATTGATCACTCCTCTATAACTCAAAGGAATCTGAAGAAAAATTTGAAAAAAAAACAAAAAAACAGTTGGCTGGCCCGGTGGCGCTGAGGGTTGAGGCGCTGGATGCCACACTTCGCGCCACGCCGGTGACCTGAGTTCAGGAACGAGCCCGGGTAACTGGGGGTTGGCAGGGAGGGAGGGAGAGGATTGAGCATCCGGAGGACAGCTCTCCTTACCCGGGAGGGACAGGGGTCACTGCTCGGTGCTCGGCTGGCCTCTGGCGGAAGCCGGAGACACAGCAAGCGCTGAGCGCAGAGAAGGGGCGGGGGAGTGGCAGACATCGGTAGCAATGCCTTGATGTCAGGGCACTAGCCACTCCCCAAGAACAGGGGAAAATGCCCTTCAGCTGTGGTGGAGATGGAGCACGGAAGCTTGCCCTCGATTTGCAGCCGCCTTCCTGGCATCCTCCCTCCCGATGCCACCAGAGAAGTTCGGGGTGTTGGGGCCCACCCCGTCCCCACCCGGGGCGTAAACCACGGTTACATGGGTGACGGAGGATTGACCAGGTAGGAGCAGACCGTAGGGGGATGACTCCTAGGTACTCCTGAGGAGATCAGAGCTGAGGTAAGAGGAGGAATAAATAGAAAGTACAAAAAAATTAAAAAAAAATTGATTTGTTTGGTTAGTTTATGGTTAGATTCCACCTTACATCTCTTAAGACCCAAATACTGAGAAAACACATATTTGAATCCTAGACATGGGGGCTAACTTTGTACAGTGTTTTTCCTGTTTACATATGTTAGAATAATATTACATTTTCCAGCCAATAACCATTATCCCAAAGATAATTTGTGATCCCATGGTTTATACGATAATTTGAATGCAGTTCAAACCATAATCATCCCTAATGTGGCAAACCTAAACTAGATTCCCTCATTGAGCTGAACTTCCATCTTAGTATACAGCAGTGAGACAATTAGGTCCAACATATTTTTACCATTTGCTGTAGCCTTCATCTCGTAACCCTATGACCTCAAAATTCCAGCTTCAGTATTTACTACCTTGGGATCCCGGGAGTAAAAATGTTTCCCACACAAAGGGGGTGCAGCAGTAAGAACCTCTTTGGTGGAATGTATCACATTACTAACAAAATTCACCAAATCCAACTCATGAGACAGTACCTTAGATACAGAAGGAGAGCCTATAACATTTGGATGGACAGTAGCTAATGAAAAATCCCTTGGGCCTATGCCAGACTTGTCCATACTATCCACCTTCACTAACTGGGAATTATAATTCTCTTTAATTGCAATAATATCAGCACAGGTTGTTTGCAACTTCAAAACCAAAGAGTTGTTCTTCTACTAGAAGATGAGTGAACTTTTTTAGGGGTCCTTAAAACATCAGATGATTTAGGTATCTTAGTCCCAAGACCACTGTCAAAATTAGGAGTCTCATTCACATTCCCACTGGATTTAGTACCCTGGGAAGGATCTAAACTATCTGGCTGGTAGAACCCAAGCAGTAAAATGTTGCAGTGTACTCTCTGACATTCGACCTGTCATGGTAGGTGTTCCACAGGGATCAATCCTTTGATCCCTTCTCTTCTGCTTATTCATTAATGAGCTACCTACCGTATGCAGGTCCACAAATATACTACCCTAGGCCAGCAACACTGTCATTTTCACCAGTGACAAGTGCATGGAGAAAGTGCAACAGAGACTGCAGTCTGACTTTGCCGCTATCCAGGAATGGTTCTCCTCCAACTTACTTGTCATGAACACCAAGAAAACTAAATGTATGGTCTTTACCACCTGAAACAAGTCCCTCTCCTCCCAGACCCTAGCCATTACATCTTCTGGAACCCTCCTAGAGAAAGTAAATATCTTTAAGTACCTTGGAGTTACCTTTGACTCCATGGTATCCTTTGCTGCTCATGTCAACCTTCTAGTTAAGGTTGTCAACTCCAGACTAGGGCTCCTTTACAGGCATAGGAAAAATTTCCTACCGGAAATCAAGAAACTCCTGGTACAGAGCTTCATTGCCAGCATAATAGACTATGAGATCTTTATCGTGACTGGGTGCTATCCAGAGTCAGGGGTCTCGTTAACAGTGCTTGCCACTTCACACTCAACCTAAAACACGACACCTACACCTGTGTGCTATATAAGAGCATGAATTGGCTCAACCTTGACTCTAGACTGCGCTGTCATACCCTGGTCTCTGGCAGAAAAGCTCTACCAGGCCTATTGTTTCCTGGTTTACAGGCCATGTTCAGCTTTATGAATGAGAAATACTCAACCAGGGGTGTGATGTGGCACACTCTGCTGCTCCTCTGAAGAAAAACCTCCCTAGGCCAAGTTAGTTTCTTGTACCAATTTGTGAAACTATGGGATGACCTGTCTCCCTCCCTAAAAACTGATTGCGCTTTAAGCTTGTTTAAATCCCAGCCAATCTCCTCTCTCACCCTGCCTGGACCCTGCAACTGCTACTGCTGACTATCCTGTCCTTTTCTTATGTGGTGCCTTACTTGATTTATTATGTTATCATGACACCCATGTAATAATTTAATACTGTGGTAGAACAAATTGTTTAACCACTTCTTGCCCTGCCCCTAAGTACTTGTTATTGCTAAACTGTGATCGTACTTATTTGTATTGTATAGTATTGCACTAATTGTATTGTCTTGTATTTAGTTGTACAGCATACTTTCAAATCCCCTGTACTTGCTGTTCTCTGTTGTATCTGACTCTAAACCCCTTTGAAACTAGACTCTGCCTAAAGGGTTTTATGCAAAATAAATAAACTCATCCCAGGTGACTTATTCTCCCCTTCTTCTTTTGCTTAAGCTTTTTACTTCTTGAGCCCTTTGTGGTACTTGGATCAAGAAAAACAATTAAACTAGAATCTGGTCTAAGACCAGGTTCCTGATCGAGATCCTCCATAACCTCCATTGAGGAGGACTCCTTTGGAGGGTGGATTTGATTAAACATTTTTATTATGCTGTTCATCTTGGCCCCATTAATGGTAATATCCTCCTAACGATCTCTAATTCATTACAAATAATAACTAATTGCTCCATTAGCATAGGGGCTGCTCATTAAATTAATAATGTCCCAACTTAAGTAGGAAGGAAAATAAAATAGAGGTTCCATTTTCTAATCTAATGCCATAAAGGCCTTAGGACCCATATAACCATGGGATAATATATTAACATTAATGAAACTTGATTTTTGCAGAGACTCCTTCGTAGAAGTGACATCTAACTTAGTAAATTAAGAGTTATCCAATTATTTGAGACACCCTATGGTACAGTGTAGCTCTAAAATAATTTCAGCCATAATAGATTTGGGACACTCGCCTTATTTTCTTGAAGATTTCCTGGGCCATCTACAGCATATGTAACAGAGATGAACCCAGAAGATGCAATAAACTATTAGATAGAGTCGATGCATCTTTATTAACAGTCCTTTGAGAGTCATAATTTTCCAACTGATTGCCTTACTACGAAACATTTCCCTTAGCTAAAACTCGTGATTTAAAAAGGGAGTCAGGAGCTGTTCTAGATTCATACCTGTTACTTGTTTGGGTAGGGTAATTATCCTGGGACTCAGCCTTGGTGTGGAAGTTAGTTGCTTAAAATCAATTAACTCTAACACAACAAGCATTTGTCAATGTCAAACGTTCGCTTGCAGGTATTTGCAGTGGTGTTTGGCATGTATGGTGCTTTACCCTAATGCCCTGTGCGATTGCTGGTATTTGCACAATAAATTGTCAGCATGACCTGTTTGTTACCCCCATTGTGCGCTACATAGGCGGAAACACGTTTTGGGCAGGATGTGAAAAATGACAGCTGTACTGCTCATAAGGAAGTGTGGTAAAATGCCAATGTTGAAAATCTGGAGTGGAAATATTGAAAACTGGCAAACCTATGAGCGTGCGTGGCAACTGTGCAACGCACGCTCGTAAGACAGTCATTTTTAGGAATTGTTCTACCAAATTTTCAACATTGCCATTTTAAAACCTGTGCTAATGAACAGTGTCACTGTGATTTTCTTACTGTGTCCCATACATTGATTTCGCACACGGACTGCGCCATTGTGCACTACATGGGGGGAAACGTTTTGGGCAGGATGTGAAAAATGACAGCTGTACTGCTCATAAGGAGGTGTGGTAAAATGGCAATGTTGAAAATCTGGAGTGAAAATATTGAAAATTCGCAAACTTACGAGCGTGCGTAGGAACTGCGCAACACAGACTCATAAAACAGTCATTTGTAGGAATTTTTTCACCAAATTTTCAGCACAGCCATTTTAAGACCTCTGCTCATGATCAGTGTCACTGTGATTTACTTAATGTGTCCCATACATTCAGTTTGCACACCGACTGCGCCATTGCACGCTACATGGGCAGAAACACATTTTGGCAGGATGTGAAAAATGACAGCTGTACTGCTCATGAGGAGGTGTGGTAAAATGGCAATGTTGAAAATCTGGAGTGCAAATATTGAAAATTCGCAAACGTACGATCGTGTGTAGGAACTGCGCAACGCACACTCGTAAAACAGTCATTTTTAGGAATTTTTGCACCAAATTCTCAACATGGGGTTTTTGGAACCCCTTCTCATGAATGATGTCACTGTCATGGGATTATCCGAGGCTGAAGGGTGATTTTGCACAGTGACTGCGCAGTGCCTGCGAAATCACCCTTCGGGCCCGAATAATGCCATGACAGTGACATTACTCATGAGAAGGGTCCCAAAAACCCCATGTTGAAAATTTGGTGCAAAAATTCCAAAAAATGACTGAGATATGCAATAAAGTTGAAACCCCCCATCTAGCCCATTATAGAGCTTACCGGCATTTCCTCCATTCGCGGTCGGCTTTGAAGAGTGCAGACGTGTTCCCGGTCCACCGAAGATCGTTGCGCCGGAGTCCGGAGGTAAGTATGGGGTGGGGGTGTGTGGGGAGGCTGGGTGCGCAGTGGGTGGGTGCGGGTTGTGGGAGGGGGGACTGGGAGACACGCCGCAGGACCGTTTTTGTTTTACAGGTTGAAAAAGAAAAAAAGACTACGAGGGACGTTTGCCACGCTGGGGTGGGCTCCCAGCGTGGCAGAAGATGTGTGTGCGGGGGGGGCCGAGGAGCCGACGGGATTGGGCACCCTTCGCAATCCAAACAATGGTTTTGCCACGCTGGGGTGGGCTCCCCAGCGTGGCAGCAGTATGGCTTTGGGGAGGTCGTGGAGCCGGAGGGGATTGGGCACCCCATCAGCAAACAACATTTGCCACACTGGGGTGAGCTCCCAGCGTGGCACAAAAGACATTTTGGGGGTGGCGGGACGGACGGCACGGGGAGGTAGCGCATGGACGTGAGGGCGGCGCCAGGCGTAGCGGTGTTTTTCTTTGAAGCGAAGACCACCGCTGTCATACTGAGCTGCTGCACCCATTGGTGCAGGACCTCCACGCCTGCTCAACTGAGCAGTGCATTGGGTGGGAGAGGCACACCTCCAAGTGTGCTACTCTCCCAATACGTTCCTTGCGCATGCGAGCAAGCGAACGTAAAAACGGAGACTGTTGTAACTGTACCACATTGACAGAAATCTTAACAGTATTATGAATTAAGTAAGCACTGGCCACGCAGAGGGGATCAACCAATCGGATTGTACATTTTTACTAACCCAAGTTATAAATGGTCAGTAATTTTTGGTTGGGAAATATTGTCTACCAATAACTGCTTTTTCTTATTCTTTTTTTGACACTTTGTGGGGTTTCTTGAACTATTAGAATCAAAAGTTTTAGAGTTATTTTTAGTTCTTTTTTCCTCAGGACAGGATTAGTGTCACTTGTAATTTCCTTAGGGGGATCCAATTTCCCATTCATCTGTCCCCTTGTTACAACCATATTGATCACCTCCTGAGAGTGCAAAACAATGACAGTTCCCTAGCTGATCAATAACACTATTCAAATTTCCTATAATCCCCCAAGCTAACACTCAGATCTGCAGACATTTTTTGTAAAACACAAAAAAGAAAAAGAAAAAACTTTAAGTATATAAGACAAACGAAATAAGTATGAAAACTTATTCACAAAAGTCCTTGAATGCTTTGTCTTCCTCGTCTCCAAAAGGGCTTAAATCCACTCGTTTGAAGGATTCATCAGAATTTTCCAAGAGGCCCACAACAGGCACATGAGCTATGTGCTTCTGTTCCAGGGAGAAAAAAGCAGTCTCAAAAACAGAGCGTAGGTACTGACTATCTCCATCACAATTCACCAGTCGATCATAGCAGAATTTGCAACTGTGGCATGAAGGACTATGGGCCAGCAGTCCACTCAACATGGAGATGAATCCAAAAGGAATACCATGGGGTTCAAACCCTGAAGAACCAGAGAACATATAAAGAAAAACACATGAATACATTTGAATTTGATTTAACTTCTAGTTAGCTTCTAATTAACTTTATCCAATAAGCCCTCAAACCCTTGTGAGCTTTAATAAACTTCAACAAAATAAGAAGGAACCCAATAGCAGCAAGGAACTAGTATAACCAACTGTCTGCTTTAAATGCACAGATTTTAAATGTAAGAATTTTAGTTTATTTACTCCTTAAAATGATCTCAAATAGATCCTGAAGCCTCCAAACATGATCCAAACATTTAACATAGAAACATAGGCAATGTAGGTAGAAAAAGACCATTGGCCCATTCTGTCTGCCTAATTTTACCCTACTGTGCTCCATGAGCTATTGCTGAGATGGGGTTTGTGCCCCCCCCATCGCTCCTTGCCTTACATCTTCCCACTGATAAACTATTAAGCCTTTTACTCTTTCCCAGCTAGGCTTGAACCAATTAATGTTTTTTGCACCCACTGCCTCCGGGTAGGTTGTTCCACAGCTCAGCCATTCTCTTGGTAAAGTAAAACTTTGTAGCATTCCTCCTGAGTCTGCTTCCCCCCACCAGTTTACATTTATGTCCCCTTGTTTTTGACCCACCATTCCTGTAAAAAAAAAAAATAGTTAAAAAATAGTTTGTTGCAGTGTACCCTGTTTATTCCTTTCATGACCCTACATGACCGTTGATTATTTTCAGACAATAGCACATCTCACCTGAACTAAATGTTATCTTAACAAATAAAAAGTCCATTTTATAAGTGGGATAATGCATACTAGGGTGTGCAGTCCTAAGGGAATAATGCACTTCTTGGGTGGTTGTGACACTCATTTCACCTCTTGCCTAACAACCGCCTGAGGTGTGCATTATTTCCTCATAACTGCAAGTCCTGTCAAGTGTTATGCCTTATATATTCAATGCTGCAGCTGGCTGGATGGCAAGAGGCAAACAAAGAGTCTTGGTCTTTGTTTTTTTAGCCTTTCCTATGCTCCTACCTGCAGCATTACTTGTGCAGCTAAATACTGCACTTCGTGGATGTAGCTTACAAACAGTCTTTCTCCTTCCTGGATCCTTTGTCACTCCCTCACAAAGTACCAGTAAGGCAGACTGGCATGATCGTCCCATAGTGAACTCATTCTGAATCTTCTCTAACAGCTGAATCAAGGGTCGGAATGAGGAACATCTCAGCAGATTTGTTTGTGCTATTTATTTACCCAGGATAGCCCAGGTAAGTCACAACAGTTTATTTGAAGTGGGGTCCTGCTTCGACCCCTTTCCACAGCTGGGTTAACTGGAGTATTTGGAGGTTAGGTGACCTGCTTAAAACTATTATTTCCGATAAGCTTTGTATGAAGTCCGAACCATCCATTGCTTACCTGAAACAAAATGGCCGCTCACGGCAGACGTTCAATAACAAGTTGAATGTTAAGAAAAGGACATTGTCAACCCCCTTAGACCTCAGGTTGTGCATAATTTAAAAAACACATGTTAATGATTTTTCACATTCTGTAGAGACTGCTGATCTAGCTGGTAGTTTGACTCTGATTCCTTTTTTTCTTTTAAAAAGTAACAAAACGGATTGTAAATCATACTGGTGTTACCACACAAAAACATGTTTGTGTACATTCCTTGATCAACTTCCGCTGCATCTTTCCTGGATTTGGGAACACCCCCACCACAGTCTAATCATGATGCAGTGGAAGGAGAGGAGACTACGGCATCATGAGTGGCTGCATTGTTTGGAATGTTCCTAATGTTTGGGAAGTATACAATAAGAGTAGATCAGAGATTTGAAACAAAACAAAGTTGGGTATAATTATGCCAGTAGCATGCATTGCAGTTCTACTAGGCGAGGAGGCAGATAAAACAACCAGCAATATCAATGAATTTTAGAGAAGGTAATCAATCATAAAATGTGGTGTTTTAACTAGTAATAATATCATGCAAAAAAAAGGTTGTCTGTGTCCCTTTAAGGTCACACATTGAGTATTCGGCTGTGGCTGGGGTTGAACCTGTGAACTTTCACTTTCCAAACTAGTGTTGAAACCACTATATCACACTGCCTCCTGCTTACAAGTAGACTCCTTAGGTAAGCCAACATGTGATCTCTCTGTTGACCTCTTTCTAGAGCATGTGCATGCATACACACTACATACACACCTATTTAGATTAAAGTGAACCAGTGACCCACCCCCCCAGCAGAGGGTGGTCCCTACAGGTCAGTACTGAGGTGCATTTGCAGTGTTGTGTAAGAAAGGCTATACTGTCAGCCTGCACAGTCCCTCACCTTCAGATAGTGAGCTTCCATTTCCAGTACCGTCAGTCTCTCACCTTTCACGACCACTAATGTCATCATTTAGGGCCCTATGCACTACCAGACCTTTTCTGGCATGTACCGGGTTATGTACCACCCATCAATCCCTAGTCAGACATGCAGGACCAAAATTGACTATTCTCAGGTGGCTCAGTGTGTGGGCATGTAGTGCCGTGCGGGGAAGGGACCATCCGGGGTGACAAAAGGCTTCCAAAAAGAAGCCTGGCCCTGTGCCAAAGTTGATCCCCTGCTCTGTGAAGCAGGTGATCATGGGATATTGCAGTCTGCATAAATACTACCATATGCCCATAGGCATGGATTTCAAATTATTTTTTCAGTTTATTGTTAGGATGAAACCACTGAGCTAAAAAATAATTTGCAATGGTTCCTTTTGTATACTTTCACAAAAAAATATATAGTATACCGGCACAGATAACATTAAAATGCCATAATACTAAGTACAAATGTGTGTAACAAAGCTGAAAATAGCACATGATAAATAAAATCAAGGTTACAGCTAGCGGCATGGAGACATGGTAGGGATAGCTGGTGTAAACCATTTGAATACGTGTAAAGGTCAGCATGCTGGGAATGAGGTCCCTAACATTGGGCAATAGACAATAAAGGATGCTTGGCCTCACAATGACGGAACTCTAAAGACCACCAGCTCAAGGCATCTTGCAGATACAATGCTCTGAAGCAGGATGTACTGTGAAAGTCTAGAAGTTAAATAGTTTGGGGCAAAACTGGGACATACTTTAGTACAACATGCAATTTGTGCAAAGCATGCTTATTTGACAGGGACAGCCAATCTGGCTTCTTATAGATCATGAAGTAGTTGGTGTCAAACAGGCTATCCTCTATGAATCTCACCAGGTGGCTATATAACATAACAAGGAGTGGCACAGTGTCTGTGGAGCAATGCTGTTCAAATCCTATAATGCTTAAAAACAACATGCCAGCAAGTGACCAGTTCACCCCAGTTCTTCCTGAGAAGGAGGGCTAGATTCCACAGCAGCAGGTGCAGATTGGGGCCTCAGGTCTCTTTTTCAGGGGTACTCAAGTCTTAAGGCAGTAATCTGTGTGGCGTAACCTAAGCCCCTGCAGACACCTCTCTGGCAGAGCACATATAACAAATGCATGTATGCTGTGCCAGCCCAGCTGCTGACACACCCCCTCCCCACCTCAGCCCTGACCAGCAAAGTAGCTGCACCTGTTCAAGAACTGATGCAGCTTGGGAGGGCAGTGCGGTGAAGGAGGTCTGTTACTGCATCCACAGATCTCCTATGAATACCAGTGATACACTTAACTAGGCTACTCTGTGTATTGTGGTGCGTAGGGCCAAAATGAAATTGCGCATAGAGCACTCAGTACTTACAATAATGTTTAAGTTCCTTGTGAGCTTGTATATATTGGTTGTTTACATTAGAGGGAGTGTTGTAAAAATAAGTACAACATTTCAGCTCCTGTGCATCTGTTTCCTTGTGTCAGTAAAACATGTAGAACATTTAACAGCCTTTACAAATGGAGACTTTATTAATATGAACACCTTGCCAGTGATGAAGTCATTAGTAGATTCCATTAATGCACTTTGGTTACAGGTGAATGCTGAAACCGTCACAATATAAACCTAGATTAAAAGAAATTCCTTTGGCTGGTCCCTCTCCACTCCAACAATTGAAACTAGATGGTTTAGTTTATGCCCATTGTTGGGAAAATGACTTTCAAACAAGAAAATGATTTATAAGTCAAATTCCCCAAAAGGCTGTTTGGAGGAAAAAAGTGGAAAACATCTTGCTCTTGACACTGAAGGCTTAACATCAAATGTAGTCGGAAATCCATTTTCACCATTTTATTGCCCATTCTGGCCGCTTCATTTCAAAGGAAAAGAATTTGAATTCAGACACATAAAATTCCCTTTGTTCTCTTGCCCTCCAGCCCTTGGTGCCAGTGCGGACGTTACTACGGGGAGAGGTTGAGATCAAAAACATCGAGCTCAGCTACCTGGCCCCGAATGATGCCCCCTGGCATGCCTAATTAAATCAGCCATGCTAGAGATTTGCCTTGCACTGTCATTCACAATCATTTACTTTAACAAATGAAGCTTTTTAACACTTTAAACACCATGTGGGTTATAAAGGATTTTATGTGTTCCAGAGATCTTGGTGGAAATGTTATAAAATCAGCCCATATGCACAATAAAGGCAGTTCCAATGGACTGTGCTTTCCTTACATGAACTCTGAGATTTTGAAACAGGAAATAATACTGTTTTGCACAGTGGCATTTTTTTTTTATCTTTTCTTCTGACCCAAGGTGCTTGTTTGTTGCTGTAAGAAGGTTTCAGAAGTGTTATTTATTTGCTTTTGGTAACCGGGTAAGTGCATTAGGCAATAAACCTGACTATTTTCAAGCATGACCAGGGAGAATACAGTATTCAAACATAGAAGCCAACATAAAACAAATACATATAGTTAGAAATTACAGGCTACCAGTGGAACAGTCATTACATTGAGTACAGTCCTAACAAGCATTCACAAATAGTTGCAACATAACAATGTTGACCCCCACAGAGAGAGTCATGATACAACATAAGCAGTAGCCATCCTCGCAGGGATGAATAGGACATTAGACTCAGTCAGGCAATACAGTACAGATCAGAGAAACAGGTAGAGCAGGATCAGATAAGCAGGAAGCAGAGTTCAGGAAAGATTAGGCACAGTCACAGGAATCAAGTACATGAAGGTGGGAAACAAGCATTTGTCAATGCCGAATGCTTGCTTGCTGGCATTGGCATTGGTAGTGTAGAAGTTACAGAGCTGCATAATAGGAATGGCAGTGAAGTATTGAACTGAAGCCAACCCCACCACCACCCTGCAGAGAGTGACAGGCATTGGGGTGTGCCTTTGGGTTGTCAGGCATAAAGGCCATGCCATTTCACCACACCCTACCCTGCAGACAGTGACAAGTGTCACAATGTGCCTTGGGGTCTTTGGCCCTTATGCGCACCCCATTCCATCAGGAAATACGGTGAGATGGGTGCGGTATAGGAGAATGGGGTGAACTTTGGGTCCGAAGAGTCCAAGGCATGCCTCGATGCCTGTCACTGGCTGCAGGGTGTGAAATGGTATGAGCATTACAGACAAGAATCCCAAGTCATATCCCTGATGCCTGTCATTCTCTACAGGGTTGGGCGTTATGGTTGGAAACCCCAATACCTCAGGCATTCGTTGGTATTTTCACTCCAAATTTTCAACATGGCTTTTTTGTGACCCCACCTCATGAACAGTGGCAATATCAGTTTATTAACCAAAAACTGCTTATGCACAGCGACTATGGCATTTAGCACCACAGGTGCAAAAACATTCTGAACAAGATGTAAAAAATGACAGCTGTACTGTTCATGGGGAGGTGTAAAAAATGGCAATGTTGCAAATGTGCAGTTAAAATATTTAAAAAAATGGTGAAGTCATGAGCGTGCATAGAAACTGTGCAATGCACACCCGTAATGTAATTAGTTTGGGGATTTTTTTACAGCAGATTGTCAACACAGGCATTTTGGGACCTCCGATCATGAACAGTGTCACAGTGATTTTCTTTATCTGTCCTGAACAATGATTTCCCAGAGCGACCACGCATCTCTGCGCTGAAAGTGTGAAAACACATTTCGGCCATGTTGTGAAAAATGACAGCTGTACTGTTCATAAGGAAGTTTGGAAAAATGCCACTGGTGAAAATCTGGATTGAAAATATTACAAAGTCATGAACTTATGAGGGTGTGTGGAAACTGCTCAGTGCTCACTCGTATCACAGTCAGTTTATGGACTTTTGTCACCAAATTTTCAACATAGCCATTTTATGACCTCTGCTCATGAACAGTGTAACTGTGATTTTCTTAATCTGTCCCAAACATTGCTTTCGCACACCGACTGCACCATTATGCTACATGTCTGAAACATTTAGGCAAGATGTGACAAATGACAGCTGTACAGCTCATACGGAAGTGTAATAAAATGGCAATGTTGAAAATCTGGATTGAAAATATTGAAAATTCATGAAACTACAGTGCATAGGAACTGTCATGCGCTTGTAAACAGTCATTTTTAGGGATTTTTCATCAGAATTTTCAACATAGCCATTTTAAGACCTCTGCTCATGAACAGTGTCACTGGATTTTCTTAATGTATCCCATACATTGATTTAACTGGCCAGCGGTATTAATAGCTACATGAAGTGGAAACATATTTTGGGCAAGATGTGGAAAATGACAGCTGTACAACTCATAAGGAGGTGTGGTAAAATGGCAATGTTGAAAATATGGAGTGAAAATATTGAAAATTCGCGAACTTACGAGCGTAGGAACTGCGCAATGCATGCTCATAAAACAGTCATTTTTAGGAATTGTTTCACCAAATTTTCAACATAGCCATTTTAAGACCTCTGCTCATGAACAGTGTCACTGTGATTTTCTTAATTTGTCCTGTACATTGATTTCACACAGCGACTGTGCCATTGTGCGCTACATGGGCGGAAACACATGTTGGGCAAGATGTGAAAAATGACAGCTGTACAGCTCATAAGGAGGTGTGGTAAAATGGCAATGTTGGAAATCTGGAGTGAAAATATTGAAAATTCGCAAACTTATGAGAGTGCGTAGGAACTGCTCAACGGCGTCACAGTGTCTGCTATGGTTGATTCGTTATCCTTACAACAAGCTATAAATGAAGTTTATGAGTGGACAAAAACTAGCAAATTGGAACTTAACATCTCCAAATGTAAAATTATGCACTTAGGTAGAACAAACAACAATCTTTCATACAAAATAGGGAACAACAGCTTATTAACAACATCTGAAGAGCCGGACTTGGGCATTAAAATTACATCAGATTTAAAGTTCAATTCACACTGCAATCAACAAGTTAAAAAAGCTAATCAGATTTTGAATTGCATTTTGAGGCACATTTCTAATAGACACCATAACGTTATCATGCCCTTGTACCAAGCCCTGGTGAGGCCTCACTTGGAGTATTGTGTACAGTTGTGGTCCCCACAGCGTAAAGAGGACATTGAGAGAGTGGAGGGTGTGCAGCGTAAAGAGACTAGATCAGTATTCGGACTAAAAAACTTACCCTATGAGGAGAGATTAACTAAGTTAAATTTATACTCACTGCACTATAGAAGACTAAGGGGAGACCTCTGCATGATGTACAAGATATCACATGATGATATATTAAGAGCAGACTTAAAAATGACCTACAACACAGGACGCTGTAGCACCAGAAAACACAAGTTGCAATTTGTATTGCCTAAGTGGAACACAAATAAAAGGAAGAACTGGTTTACTGTAAGGGGGGGTGCCAGCATGGAACAACTTACCTGCAAGTATTGTGGGTAGCTCGAGCATTGATATATTTAAAACAAAATTAGACAAACATCTCTGTCACAAAACTACTAAATTTTAGCGCAAACGGGCAAGCATAATGGACGTAAGTCTCACTGCTTGAACTAACTTATGAAACTTATGAAACATAGCCATTTTAAGACCTCTGCTCATGAACAGTGTCACTGTGATTTTCTTAATTTGGCCCGTACATTGATTTCGCACACCGACTGCGCCATTGTGCACTACATGGGCAGAAACACATTTTGTGCAAGATGTGAAAAATGACAGCGGTACAGCTCATAGGAGGTGTGTAAAATGGCAATGTTGAAACTCTGAGTGAAAATATTGAAAGTCGTGAACTTACGACGTGCGTAGGAACTGCATAGCATACGCTAAATAAAACAGTCATTTTAGAATTTTTCCACCAAATTTTCAACATAGCCATTTAAGACCTCTGCTCATGAACAGTGTCACTGAGTTTTTCTTAGTATGTCCCGTACGTGATTCGCACACCGACTCGCCATTGTGCTCTACATGGGCGGAAACACGTTTTGGGTGAGATGTGAAAAATGACAGCTATACTGCTCCTAAGAAGGTCTGGTAAAATGGCAATGTTGAAAATCTGGAGTGAAAATATTGAAAATTCGTGAACTTACGAGCATGCGTAGGAACGGCGCAACGCACACTCGTAAAACAGTCATTTTTAGGAATTTTCCACCAAATTTTCAACATAGCCATTTTAAGACCTCTGCTCATGAACAGTGTCACTGTGATTTTCTTAATGTGTCCCATACATTGATTTCTCACACCGACTGCACCATTATGCGCTACATGGGCGGAAACACATTTTGGGCAAGATGTGAAAAATGACAGCTGTACAGCTCATAAGGAGGCGTGGTAAAATGGCAATGTTGAAAATCTGGAGTAAAAATATTGAAAATTCATGAACTTACGAGCGTGCGTAGGAACTGCGCAACATACGCTCGTAAAACAGTCATTTTTAGAAATTTTTTCACCAAATCTTCAACATAGCCATTTTAAGACCTCTGCTCATCAACAGTATCACTGTGATTTTCTTAATTGGTCCTGTACATTGATTTCGCACAGCGACTGCGCCATTGTGCGCTACATGGGCGGAAACACATTTTGGGTGAGATATGAAAAATGACAGCTGTACTGCTCCTAAGAAGGTGTGGTAAAATGGCAATGTTGAAAATCTGGAGTGAAAATATTGAAAATTTGTGAACTTACGAGCCTGCGTAGGAACTGTGCAACGCACGCTCATAAAACAGTCATTGTTTTGGAATTTTTCCACCAAATTTTCAAAATACGCTTCTTGAGAGCCCACCTTATGAACACTGGCAGTGCCATTTCGTTAATCAGTCCCGAAAGGTGATTTCGCACAGTGACTGCGAAATCACCCTTCAGGCCCGAATAACGCCATGACAGTGACAGCATTCATGAGAAGGGGTCCCAAAAACCCCATGTTGAAAATTTGGTGCAAAAATTCCAAAAAATGCCTGAGATATGCAATAAAGTTGAAAAAACCCTATCTATCCCATTATACAGCTTACGGCATTTCCTCAGTTACGTGATCGGCTTTGAAGAGTACGCAGGCGTGTTCCAGTCCACGAAGATACGTCGCGCCCGAGTCGGAGGTAAGTATAGAGGTGGGTGTGTAGGGAGGCAGGAGTGCTGTGTAGGTGGGTGCGGATTGTGGGTGGGGAGCAGGGAGACTACGTGGGACTGTTTTTCTTTACAGAGTTTTCTTTTCTTACATGGCAGCGGGGGCGTTTGCCACGCTAGGTGAGGCTCCCAGCATAGCACAAAACGGTTAGAGGCGAGTGGAGCCGGGGATTGGCACCCCGTCGGCCAAAATCTATTGCCACGCTGGGGTGGGCTCCCAGCATAGCACCCTGAACTGGAGGGAGGACAGTGGAGCCGACAGAGTTTGGGCACCCTGTCGGCTATATTATGAGTTGCTACGCTGGGGTAGGCACTCAGCGTAGCATTGGAAAACTTTGGGGCGGGGAGGTGCAGCACAGCCGATGGGGATTAGGCGCCCCGCCGGCTATACACAGTGTGTGCGTGCGTGCGAGGGGTGCAGCGTGCGTGTGTGTGTGTGTGTGTGTGTGTGTGTGTGTGTGTGTGGGGGCTGCGCAAGCAGGCGATATCTTATCGCTGCTCACTGAAGTGTAGCTCCCCCTTTCAACTGTATGCCACTGCATTTTGGAGCTTGTCATACACAGCTCCAGCATGCATTGGTGGACAGGGGACGCGCCTGCCAACACACTGACTGAATTGGAAGAGGGGGTGACACACCTCTGAAAACTCTAATGTTGGCACTATGTTTCTTGCACATGCGTGCAAGCAGACATAAAAAATGCAGATTTAAAGGCAGTGTGAGATAAGGAGCCCTTTACACTGGCCGGTAAGGTGTTCCAGAATTTAATGGCAAACAGAGAAAGCTTGCTCCCCTATTTTAGTCGAGCAGTAAGGGACGGAGAACAGAGGTGAGCTAGGTGACCTTAGTGTATGGGAACAAGTCGCAGGGGTGAGCATGGCTCCAATAAAGTCTGAGCAAGGGTTCTGCTCATGGAGTCAATAAAACAACCCAGAGAGAAGGAGCGCTGGGATTGGGGGGACAGCCAGTGCAAAGTGGAGTATAGATGACAACAGTCGGTAAGGTGAGGGGCAGAGAGGGTGAATCTACAGATGTTGTTATAGGAGGTGTCCCATTTGTGAAGGATACCCGAATTTGCATGGGAGAGAGTGGGGAGAGTGTACGGAAGCTTAGGAAGCAGTACCCCACGTGCCACAGAGATTCTGGCAGCAGGGGTTAGGGAGTGGCGTACATGGTAGGCTGCTCCTAACTTGGCATTAACAGACCTACATATCTCATTTATATGTGCAGAGAAGTCAAGAACAGGATCAAGGGTCACACCAAGGTATTTGAAGGAGACAGCAGACGTGACAGCCGACCCATCACAGCTAAGCACACAAAGCTTAGAAGACTCGGCAAATACTTTTGTAGCAGACCCAAAAAGCATGGCCTGAGTCTTAGGTAGGTTGAGAATTAATGCATTGGAGGAGAGCCAGTGCTGAATCTGTTTGAATGCAGAGGACAGGTGGGCGTTAATGTCCGGGACAGAACGAGAGGCGGCATAGATCACCAGGTCATCAGCATACATGATGGGGAAGGGAGGAGGGAATGTCATTAATGAAAATGGAAAAGAGTAAAGGTACCAGAATGGAACTGGGGATGGGAGCTGGGGATGAAAGAGCTTTGTTGAAGGAAATGGATTGGGATCGGCTGGTAAGGTAGCTGTTATTCTACAGTACTGTAAATAAAAAAAAATCCTTGAGTTTGTCTTGGGAGTAGTGAAAACTGACAGAGCATGTGACATTTGATTATGCTGTCATGTGAAGCTGTTGTCAATTAGCAGGTTATTAAGCCACCTAAATCATGGATTGTTTGCCCATTGATATTGTTCCACTTTAAACTGATGGGGCCCGCTATTCAGACATCATGGACAAATAAACTGTATTAAAAATCAAACGGGGCATTTGAAGATATAGAAAAAAGTGCATTCCCCATAATAGAAATCCCACTCAAATGTTCCAAGTGATTTTCAGTTTTAGTGTGTACCTCTGAAATACCCGGAAAGGAGATAGCCCATGAATTTACAAGAGGGGTTACGCAACATTAAGTATGGACTCAGCTGCATGACCACTAGATCACCCAGGAAAGCAAATTTGCAAAAGAAAGGACATTATCAGGGAGCAGAAGTTTAAAACAGATGTAAATGACAAACAGGCAAGTGGAGAAGGAAGAGAAAAATGTGGACTGCAGAAGCAGGCTGCATGCTATTAAATATGGTAGGGCTTTTAAAGCGTGTATATATATATATATATATATATATATATTTTTTTTTTTTTTCTCTTCAGTCCAGTTTAGCATCTCCTGAAGACAGGAAGATAAAATGAGAGGGGGCTTAATCAGTGCATTATTGATATTACATGAAGAATAACAATTTCAGTGTCCTCTAATCTCTCTCGTTGGAAGAGGATCGGCACCCAGTCTCGGGAGTTTATCCAGAAAGATACAATACACCAGAGCTCATGGAAAGAAACATTTTGGTGAGCACTGATCTCGTTTTCCTATATTTGGGTTATTTGAACTTTGAAAAAACATTTGTTGGCACTAGTCTACATCAGGTGGTTCAAAACACTTGAAGTTATTTCTTAAATAGTCCACTAATTCCAGTGGCCCATCATTCAGTCAGAAATATTGGCTTGCACAGCAAGTTGCTGGCCCTGCCTGCCCCCTCCCCATTCTGCATCTGATATACAGTATTCCCCATTCACTAATATGGGGCACTGGGCTGCCGTGCTTGCTGCAGTGTCAATGACTACAGTTAGAAGCTGACAGAGCATCTCGTTTCCAGATCATGGATGAGAGTGACGGTGCTGTGATTGTAGCATTTTAGGACTGTTTGTGGTCTTTTATGACCACAATATCTCAGTTACTCTGCAGTGCAGACAGCAGCACCAATTTTGTACAACATCACATTCATGTGATCAGACAAGGGAGACTGGGACAGCATCCAAGCTGCACAAATGCAGAGCCAATCCTGGATTGAATTTCTGAAGGGAAGCATCATCTCCCAATTAAAGCTTCTTTTAGCAGCACTTGACAACCTGTAGAAGGTAGTTTGCTTGCAGTGCTAAAGAGATGCAGAGCTGAGGAGACGGATTCTCTTGCTCTCCCCAGTGATTTTATTTGGGTGCGAGTAGGATAGACAGTTTATAGTAAAAGGAAAGCTGAAAATCATAAGTTGGTTACAGTGAAGGGGACTTATTGAAAGTTAAAAATTGGTAAACTTTTTTGAATGGAGGTGCTAGTGACATTAGCTTGTCTGATGATGAGTCTATGATGCTGAGGGGTCAAGTCATGGTGCGGGAGAACTTGCGTTGGTATGAGGAGAGGAGGGGGCATCACCCTATAAAGAATGCTATTAAACCATGGAGGAGGAGGGAAAGGAGGGTGGTCACAATGATACATCTGGCACAGTGAGTGGTGACTCCTCCCTTTTCCCTGAATTCACTGGGGCAGCATAGCAGCTCATCCTCCTACCTGCAGGTTGGCAGAGGGAGCAAAAGGGAGGACCTATCACAAGAGTTTCCTTGAACATGCAGGAATGACTCACAGATGGGTGAAGGTTCCAAAGATCAGACTCCTCGTTGTGCACAATACTTGTACCCGCATTGCGTCAGAGCCTTGCATAAACATATGGCTGTGGCCATTTAACCCATATAATGCTATGGTTATTGTCTCTGGGGAAAAGGGGCATGAGATCTTAACCAGCTAATGGTTCTTCTGGGAGAGCACAGAACAGAAGAGACATTGGCTGTTGAATCACTCCCCTCCCCCTACAGCTCAAGATGCCCCCCCCAGCCAGAACTCCAACCTGATTGGTTGGGGGGGAGGGGGTCTGGCTGCAGGTGGCCAGGATGGAGGAGGTAAGGACATGGACTGAGGCAAGGGCGGAGGGCAGGGTAATGGGGAAAGAGGAGAGGTTGGAAAGAGAGTATAAAGAGCTGGTTCCTTGGGAATTCAGCCTTTTTGCCTGGTGTCCCTAAGAGTTATAGACACTCACCCATCCTTGGGAGGGATGGAACAGGGTTGAATAGGCATGTCACGGGGGTAGGCGGAGGAGTTAGTGGGCGAGCAACACAGATGCATCGTCTCTCACTAGAAGATCACTGCAGAGGTCATGAGGGAGTTTTTCCCAGTTTTTTCCCATAATCATGGTTTTTCTGGGGTTTTACCCTGATCGTGGCTGGGTCTAGGCCACTCAGATTAGCAGGGAGAGCAGGTAGGTGACATCACAGCCACTGTAAACAGATGGGGAGTATGTGATGGTGGGGTATCACACAATGATGCAAGACAGTCTGAGCTGGATCCAGAAGGGGAGGGGGTATAGCCTGGTGTGATGCACTCCCAAAGCATAATGGAGCAAGGAGGGGAGGTCACAGTGCTACACCTGGCAAGGTGGGCAGTGAATCCTCCTCCCTTCTCCCTTAGATTGCAGGGATGGCTTGTGGCTCCCTCTCTTACCTGCATCTTGTTGGGGCTTGGAATGGGGACCAATCATAAGGGGTCCCTCGAACGTGTGGGAGTGTCCCTCTGATGGGTGGGGGTTCCATAGATCAGACATCCCATTGTGCACAATGTATGCATCCATACTGTTTCCAAGCCTTGAATAAGTATTTGGCTGTGACCATTTTTACCCATATAACAGTGCGGTTATTGTCTCTGGGGAAAAGGGGTTTGGGAGCTTTTTTTATTAATTCTTTGGTAACTGAGTAAGGCCCACTATGCACAATGTCTGTTTTTAGGAGAAACGCAGACGCACTAGGAAGGTTACGTGACTTGCTCAGGGTCACACAGTTTGTAAGTGGAGATTGTAGGAATCAAACCCAGGTCTGCTTGATGTACCAAGCCCTTGTACAGCTCATTACTCTTACCTAAGGGCTATACTGCTAGCTTTAACCAGCTAATGTCTGCTTTTTAACATTTTCTTGAGGGGGTATGCCCCAGACTCCTAGTACTTAAGACTATCTTTTATGTTATTGGTCCCCCTTATCAATAGACTCTTTGCACACTTTTGGAGTAAGGAGTAAGAAGCAGAGAGTGATGGTCCAAAAAGCTGAGTCTGAGGGAAGCTGCTAGTGGAATACCACAGGGGTAGGTTGTATAGCCTTTCCACTTCAATATTTTCATATACAGTATGTGATGGATAAAGGAGTATCAGGTATCAAGACTAAATTTGTGGATGATACGAAGAAGGCGGAGAGTGTTGGACTCTAAGGGGAATGGTAAAATGCTGAAAAAACAAACTTGACACACTGGAAAAGTGGGTAGATATGTGGTAAATACAAGGTATTGCAACGAGGTGCAAAAAAACCAAGAGATTAAAAGAGAAATTGAAAGGAGCGACAGTAACAGATCAGGCAACAGGTGGGGGTGATAGTAGATGAGAAGCTGAAGCATTCCTACCAATGTGTGACTGCTATAAACAGGGTTAACTGTCTGCTGGACTGTAAAAAAAAACAAAAAAAAAACGTGAAGTCCTGCATAGAACAAAGGAATTGATATCATCACTCTAGAGGACACTAGTGAGGCTATGCATCAAAAACTGAGTGCTGCAGGTGTTTGATTGCATTAGTACAAAAATTACACAGCCAGTGTAGAGAGGGTAACTACAAAATGAATTGTTAGATGGGCTGAATTATGACGAGACATTGGAGCACTCAGGTATGTTCACACTGGGGAAAAGAAGTATAAAGGAGGACATAAATAAAACTGAAGGGCACAATAGTGTGGTAGGGGAAGCTTTTTAAAATAACACTCCAGGATACAAAATCCAAGGAGCACAAACTAAGGCTGGGGGGGCAGGACTTGGAGAAATGTCAGAAAACTCATATCACTCAAAGGGTTGTGAGCCTGTGAAACAGGCTTCCAGAGGAGGCTATAGAAGCTGAAAGTGTGGATACTTTCCAGATTAGGTTAGATATGTTTCTTCTGGAGCTGCATATCTCTGGAAAATAAAAGATTTGAACAATCAAGGGTAGGGCACAATTAAGAATTGTAAAATGGGTTCAACATTTCCTACTTCTTGATTGACTAAATATGTTCCAAGACCCATATATTAATTCCCCAGATATGCACAGGTTGGAACAAGTTTAGGCAATGGGATTTAGAGTATGAGCCAATCACATACAGAATTTGTAAGCTACTTCACTCACCCCTGACTGTCATCACAAACATGGCTACCACCTTTACTCACTGAAAACCTTTAACAAGGCCCTAAAAGGTAAAATGCCAAAATATTAAAATAAATAAATAAATTAAAATTCTTTCTTCTCATGATATCCTCCTTGCACACACAAATAAATAAAAAAAAATGAAGTACTATTCATAGTTTGAATTTCTGATGTTTCTTTGGTGACTGTGAGATGTCCCCCTACTGTCCTTAACAGCTTGCCAGAGCAGTCTCTGCAGCTTACACTGCTTCAGATAAAACTGAGACCTTGGCTCCATATTTATTTATTTAAAAACTGGTAGCCGTGAAAGGCATGCTGAACTAATGCTCGTTTCTAGGTGTGACCTGGGGGAAGGTTTACAAAAGGAGCAATGTTACAAAACATAATGTGGTTACAAAGGCAACAAACACAGATGTAAGCAAGCAATAATACCCAACAGGGTGGGCGGTATTGGGCAAAACCGGACCACCCAGGGGCGTGATGAGGCCCGATGCTGCTGGTGGAGGGTCTTATAGTCCTGGGAAAGTTCCGGTTTGCCCATACCACACACCCCAGAGAGTATTATTGCACTTAGAAAATGGGTACTGTGAAAAAAAGTTGTTTAATAAAAAAATGTTATTAAAAAATTAGTTTAAAATGAGTTTTGCAATAAAATAGTTACTCCGCCTGTATTAGAATTATGTGTCTTTTTTTTTTTTGAGCTGGTTGTCATGGTTACACCCCCCAACACACACACACACACTGGCACAGATCCTGAGTCCAGCTTTGTAGAATGTTGAATGACCCCCCCCCCACCAAACACATGCAAAGACATACAGGCTGTGATGCTTTTTTTTTTGTATACTGGCATCGGTCTGTTGGCCCCCCCCACATGTTGAATCTCGGTCGGGCCACCAGGCATCAAGATACAGTGCTACTGATCATCACCCCCCCCGACCACCAATGAGAGCAGGACAGACACTTTCAGCAGCTTTGTTTTTGTTTTTTACTTTATTTCTTTTTCTAACTGCAGGCTTGACAGTGGGTGGCCACTTGGAGGAGGGAGGCACGAGAGATCAAAGGACTTTGAGTCTTGTGTGGCAGCGTGGCAGAACTCAGCATATTTTTACAGAAATGTGGGATTGCTGTGTTGTCTGCAAGAAATGGTGAACAATAAACACATTAATAGTAGCCTCGGTCGGCTCGGTGTTCAGCACTGGAGTTCTAATGCCACGGAGGGAACTGGCAGTCATCATTTAGGCGGGACTGCTGTACTCCCAGCTATGCTGTAACAGGAATGAAGGTACTGCTGTGACAGCCTCAGGAATGAGCGTAATATAAAATAGAAAATCAAGAAAAAAACAACAAACTGTATTTGTTTGGGTGGTGAAACTGGGAGTTCAGTGGTGGGACAGGATTGTGCCATGTTTTTGTGCTGAGTCTGAGTCGGTGTTTCATCCCGATTACTTATGGGGGAAAAAACAGTGGTTTTCTGAATTGGCAAAAGGCATAGGAGTTTCTGACTGAGGCATGCCAAGCTGAGCATGATCAGCTGTCTGAGAGCTGTGGAGAATTACAGAGCAATGGCAAAAGAGTGTACTGTAAAGGGGGGAAAAAAGTAGCATGACAAATGAGCCCTGGAGAGTTTGTGTGTGGTTTTCTCAGGCAGCTGACATTAAACTACTGAGCACGGTGGGGGGGGGGGGCACTAGTATCTCTGGCTAAGCGAGACAAAAAAATGGCACTGACTTCATATTGAAATTAGGAAGTTTAGTCAATTAGGAAGCAGGGTGGGCAGTAGGATACTCCAGTGAGGGAAGGGGCACTCTAGGCTGGTACTTTTTATTTCCTGGGCATCTACTGAACGTTATCAGCAAGGGTACTAGCCAACCAGATGCCAGGAAATAAAAAGCCCATTTTCTAATAGCAAATAAGGTGACCAGATACATTAACCACATGAAATAAATCAAAGAAAAATGGACAATGAAGTGCACATTGTCTGGTGGGGCAGATGACAGTGCTAAAGAGCCTCAGTTGAAGGGGGGAGGGGGTCAGAGCAGGAGTGGGTCAGAAGAGAGAGGGCATACACTGTAAGTCCTTCTGTTGTGTATGAGGGGTTACACATTCGGCCAGAGGAATTCTGCAGTAGTTTGAATTGCTGTGAAATGACTGACAGGTAGGGAAGGACTACTCTGTACTAGTTACTGTTAACGAGAGAAAATACTTGTTTTTAATTAAGAAAAATTGCATTTTCTTTTGTGTGTGTTTTTTTATGTTGGTTTACTGCGCTTGCTCGCAAGTCAACATCTTGCCATAGTGGCAGATTTTGGAGGTGCTTCAGCGTGGGCGAATGCAAGGCTCGCATCAGTAGGTGCGTCTGGCATTCCCCAATAAGGCAGCATGCTTGTGCTGACACCAACATTATGTAAAGTGGACAAAACTTCTAAGGAAAGTGCCGCTGCAATCGAGGAACAAGCTTCTCGTAGTAGCGGCACCGATGGCGACACGCCTCCCGATGAGCATTTCCTGGTTAACGTTTAAAATGAGACTTAAGTCTCAAAGAGAATACCACTGTAAAGGAATGAGACTGGACACCACTGTTTTCTCTTTAATTGTATTTACCAGAAAATGCAGCAAATAAAGAAAGTGTTGTCCCTAAATGCCTAGTTCGCAGGTCCAGCTAGATGCTACACAGTTTTGCTTTGTTGCTTGTTTGTTTACTTTGGCATTCAGACTTCTAAGATAAATAAAGGAGGTACTAAAAGTGTAAAATGGGTGGGCAGGAGCAAGTCCAGTGGGCGGTGTGGTCAGTTTTACCAGCAAAAGGGGGCTCTTGTTAACTGCTGAGAGAGAATGGAGAAGAAGGAATCATGTATCAGCCAGCCTCAACTTGCTACTCCATGACTGGCTGCAGTGTAACAGCTTTTCAACTCAGTACCAAAGTCTGCACCGCAGCTCGCTCGTTCCAGCTGTCCCGCATTCCCCCGCCTCCTGTCTCTGTTCAGCTACACAGCTGTTTGAACGTGCATGGAAATGTTACTTTTTACCTGTTTATCAAAGTGCATTCTATTTTGATTCTTTTCTAAACTGTTTTTTCCCCTCACTCTCTCCATTTCTGTCAGTCTGTGAAAGAGACCTCCCCAGTTGCTCACTTAACCCCTTTGCTAGTTACCCATTCTTCCACCCCCCAGGACTTGTTGCCTGCCCGCCTGCAAGCCACCCACTGTATTCTGATTGCAAGAAGCCGGCAAAGGATTATCACCTGAGTTATTCTTCTGATCCGAACGGAGGCAAAAAAAGGAAACCACAGAAGTTATACTAATTGGAAGTACAGCTGTGGAGCACACATGATTGTGCTGGATGTTGCCGGTTTGGAGGGTGTCTCGGTCGGAGTGGCAGAGGAGAAAAAGGAACAATAGGAAATGGATGCCGCGGCTCTGAGATTCCAAGCTAGCAGGCGGGCGGCTGTGGGGAGAGAGCAGTCCTCCCATAGCTGAAAGCTAGAGAAAGCACTTGGGAACTGGTGGGCTAAGTTGAACTGCATACAACTTTTATAATTTTTTTTCTATTTTTATAATGAGAAAAACGGGGTTCTTAAACGTTTTGAAGTTTTAGGGAGCTTGGATTAGCACACCCGAATGTAAGAAAGTGATACATTTGTTTCGCTTTGGTACTGTATATTCTACATTAAAATATAACCACCTCTGCCATGAAATGGTTTATTGATTAGAAACTTGCTGTAGCAAAGGAAAAAAGTTTGCTGTGACTTGGAGGGCTGCTGATGATGACAGATGAAAGTGGTAGTAGTCTCTTGCATTCAGTGGGGGAGAAATGTCAGGAATGGTAAAGACGTGTCGGTTTATTTTGCGACTGTATCCCTTGTTGCATGAAATACCAGTATCCCTTGTTGCATGAAATACCAGTGTAGGAGCAGGGGAAAATAAGTGCATTAAAGTATAATATAAAAAGTTGTGTTACTCAAGAATAATCCTGTTGCAAAATCAAATGCTAGGTCGGTGTAGATTTTGATGTGGTGGCATAGAAAGCTACAGAGGAGCTATGTTGCATTTTCTAAGTTTGCAAACCCTTTATTAATTTAGCCTTTGTAATAATCTATATCTTGTTTTTTTAATATTGCCAAAAACATCTCCATCATGTATCATGCACAAAGCACTATAAACTAATGAAAGAAAAAGGTTACTATGGGCACTGTGCTGTTAATAAAGCCTTGCAGTCTGGCAGAGTGAGGAGAGGGTGACGTGTCCTCCTGTTCTTCAGATCAGCTGGGAGAGGTCTCTTATGTAGCTCTTAAGGGTAATTTTCTTCCCCCTGTTTCCCCTCAAAGTACTTTATTTTCTGTAGACCCCCTGGAAGCTTCATTATCCTTTACTGACAAGTGCTCTGGTAACTTTTAGTCAGCCGCATACTACTGTGGTTGGTTGAAGATACAGCAATTGCTGTAGATGTGGTAGTCGGGGAGCTGTGAACACATATATCTTAAATCTCTTTCTGTAAAAGGGCACAAAGAGGAATTGTGCTGCCCTGTATGAGTAGAATTGATTGAAAAAGGTTGTTATACCTTTTATTTGACCAACATAACATAACATGCCCTCTGGGATGCTTACAGGCACATGAGAAACAAATGTAAACAACAGGCCACATTTTTGAAACAGACCCACTTCCGCAACCTGCAAAAGGCCAACCTTGGAGACCCTAGAAAATTCTGGGACTCAATCAGCTCCCTCCTAAACCCCCGCTCCAGCTACGCTACACCACATCTCAACTCCCAGGATGGGCTGCTGACCGACCCTCACGATGTGGCCAGTGTCTTCAACTGTAAGTTCACCAATTTATCCATGTGCCTAAATAAGCTGCCAACTGCCCAACCTCAAAGCCCGGCCCTAATATTTGACACACTGCCATCCTCCTCCAGCTCTGCAACTCACCTGCAAATACCCCCATTCTATTTTAAAGCCCTCTCCATACATGATACAGTGAAGCTACTCAAACATCTACCTAACCACTGCTTCTATGGATCTGATGGCCTATCTCCAGTCTTTCTTAAGCTGATCTCTTCAGCGATTGCCAAGCCACTCACCTTCATCTTTAACCTTGCCCTTTCTACCTCCTCCATGCCTGACCCATGGAAAATAGCTAAGGTTATCCCCATTCTTAAATCCAGTGACCCCAAATCCTCCGACAATTACTGTCCAATATCCATCCTCCCTCATCTCAGTAAACTACTCGAGAGAGCAATCCACAATCAGCTCACTGAGTACATAAGCAAATACACCCTCTTATGCAACCAACAGCATGGCTTTCGCAAAAATCATTCCACCATCACTGCCCTCACTCTACTGACCAACCACATCCTCTCTAACATGGATAATGGTAAAACCACCGGGGCTGTCTTCATCAACCTCTCAAAGGCTTTTGACATGGTTAACCATGCTCTCCTTACCTCCAAGCTTAGCCTCCTTGATTGTTCTTAGAAAGTCACAAGCTGGTTCACTAGCTACCTGACTGATTGCTCACAATTCGTGTGCATTGGTCAAACCTGCTCCACCACCCTGCCTGTCTCTGTGGGGGTCCCTCAAGGCTCAATCCTGGGTCCCCTCCTTTTGTCCTTATTCGTTAATGCACTTCCCTTCGACTGCCTCAACTGTAACTCTCTCCTGTATGCCGATGACCTTGTCCTCTTCCACAGTGACAAATCCACGGCCGCAATTTCCTCAGTGTCTCTCACACAACTATGCTGCAGCCCACAGCTGGTTCTCAAAAGCCTCCTCTTAGTAAATGCCAAAAAAACTAAATCCATGCTGTTTGGATCTAAGCCCTTCCTGGCCAAAACTAAAAGCCACGCCCCCTTACGCATTCTCACCCCAGATGGTACAGCCCTGGAGGACGTCAACACCTACAAATACTTAGGAGTACTGCTCGACCCTTCCCTCACCTTCACTGAGCATGCAAATTCCCTCGTCAGAAGGTTCCATCAAAAGTTAGGGGCTGCCTATACATTCAGGCAATACCTTACCCCTGAAGCTAGACTAGCCATTGTCCAGGGTAATCTCCCTATTCTTGACTACTGCTCCCCTATTTATGCCAGGATCTCAGCTACTGCTATGGCTAAACTCTCCGCTGCCTACAACAGCGCCTGCTGATTTGCTTTATTGGCCCTGTTCTCCACCTCCCACTATACCCTCTATAATACCCTTGGATGGCTACCGCTGCAAGGTTGCTTTGACCTAGCCCTCTGCTGCATGGTGGGCAATGTCATCTGCATGGCTCCAGAATCCCCCCAACTGCTCTTCTGAAAACCCGAACACTCCTCCGCAACCTCCGCTCAAATGGTACTCCCCCTCTAGCTGTTCCTAGGGTATCCACCAACATGGGTAGCAGAGCTTGGTCTGCAGCTGCCTCCTTGCAGTGGAACAAACTACCAGCTGAACTCCATTCCATTGACACACGCTCCAGTCTCAAGTCCTACCTTAAAGTCTGGTTCCTGGAAAACTCATCCTGCCGAAGCTCCCAGGGGTCTCAAACCAACCCACACTAGTCAACTCCCCAGCCCAGGGGTAACCCACCTACCCACACTAGTCAACTCTCTTGCCTACAACTGTTATATTGTATTTTTCACGGTAATATTTGACTTCCTTGCCTGTACATATTGTATATACATTTTTTTACTGAGTATTCTGTGTATTACTTGTGTAACCCCTGGGCGGCACCACCCCCAGTGTTACACCCCTGCCTACTACCCCGAACATAGGCTAAGGGGGTTGGGTTCGCTAACTTATAAAACCTTTGCGCAGTGCCTCCACTCAGGGTGCTTTACGTGGGTGAGAGGATACTGGGTGTAGCCCCCTGAGCTGCTACACCACCCACGATGACCAGTTACCTTCCCCAGACATGCCCCAATACACAGTTCCCCACATTTCCACATTTTGAATTAAAGACTCTCTCTAATAATATGCTCACACGGATTCAAACAACAACAACAAGATATTTATTTCGGGGTAATAAAGGAGCTAGGAAAGGAAACAGGAGGAGTAGAGGTTATCTTACCATATTTACACATGTACAGATGTTATTTAGATTTTTGCTGGTAAACCCTCCAGCTGGGTGGCTACATATTAAAGGCAGACATAAATCACATTTTACCATTCGACTTAAGACATCCAGAGCCCTGGCTATCTAGCTGCTGATAAATCAGATGTTAAACATAATTATTAATAATACCCACACTGGTACCAGTCCAGATACAGCAGAAACCCCGCAATCTCATACCATACTGGTTAAGCGGATACCACAGTCCAAGATGTTGCAGGCCTGATGGAGTTGCAGCTGGTCGAGGTGGCTGGCTATTAATTTGAGGGTGGGGGCAACTTGGAAACAGATTTTTGTAAAGCAGCAAATTACTATTTACAACCACAGCAGGGATTGCCCTGCACTTTAGCAGACAAAGCAGGGATTGCCCTGTACTTGCAGACTTCCGAACATTCCAGAATAAACTATGTGGATCTTACATCCAGAACATTCAGCACAATATTTGGAAGTCCCATCCAAAGCAATAAGAGTGATGTTTCTGTCAAGCATCTTAAATGCAGTTTAAACATGGTCACATCCAGTACTTTATATACCAAAAGGCATCCATCCAGAGTAAGTTGGCAATGACACTTTTATCAAGCATCCCATACTTTAGTCACAGACAGTCACATCCAGTACATTCTGTATACCAAGAACATTATCCACAAGTGGAGTCCTATCCAGCACGTCTAGACATTTAACACTTATACCAAGCGATCTTAGACGAAATTCTGTGCAGACACAGGTACATTCTCTTTAAGGTATCTGAGACATTAATATGCTCTAAGGCCTCATGTCTCATGAAGTGACAAGCGCGTCTTGGCAGACAGCTCCACGATAGCAGGACTCTAACCCATAGCTACACGTTTGTTTGATTCACTAAGCCCAGCATCTTGCTGCATCTGCAACTTAGCCATTTGGGCCACAGACAAGATGCATCCATTACTTGAACTAGGCAGTCTCTTATGGGGTTAGTAGCCCAGACTGATGACTTCAGTACTTCACACTTAACAGCACACATTTCTTAATGGGGCATGGAGCCCCCAAGATTACTTGTTTAGCTTCTCCCTCGCACGGGGGGGTACGAGGGTACTCACTCAGGTCCTCCTCGGGTCTCATCCGCAATCGAAGGCATCCTGAAGACTTCTTCAGCTCTCTCACTACTGAGGTACTTGGTCAGCGCTCTCACCACTGCATGATGTCATCTGGTCTGGTCAGCGCTCTCACTGCTGCTGGACATCTGTTTCTTCGGTCCACATCTTTCCCCGACATGGGAGGGAAGGCTAGCCTCTGGAGAACAGTACTGGCAACCTCCTGAATAGCTGTTGCAGAAAGCACAATTACTGTAACTTGTTAACTGAAGAAAACAACAAATGCCCTCTGAAGACTGAAAGGGCTTGAAGTAACTGGCCTAGGTCTGATGGCATGGCTGGAGCCTGAGCCCCTCCCCCATGGGGGGCTCCCAGCAGGCTGGAGCCTGCTCTGCTGCTCTCTCAGCTCTGCATCTCTGAATGAATCTCCCAGACAAACTGGCAACCATTGTCTCTTTATAGAGCTCCTAGCTCGACTCCTGATTGGTAG
Source organism: Neoceratodus forsteri (assembly GCA_016271365.2). Taxonomy (NCBI): domain Eukaryota; kingdom Metazoa; phylum Chordata; order Ceratodontiformes; family Ceratodontidae; genus Neoceratodus; species Neoceratodus forsteri. The sequence continues at coordinate 541,279,580 of CM028134.1, read as the reverse complement.
CAGGGATGGGGTGACATGTCTCCAAGTTGCAGAAGAACCTGTCAATCAGAACACTCGAGGCACAATTGGGTTGTGGAATTTGCCAAAAATAATGTCCCTGTGAAGTCCCCATAAGCACTTGGGTGCTTTCCATGAGATGCAGTGAATGTCCCACAAGTTCTGGCTTTCTGTTGCTGCAATTCCAATTGGCTGTACTGCTGGCAATGGCTGCTTAACCCACTGTCCTTATAGCAGATTAGATACAGTCCTGAATAATGTCCTGGTGCAGCCAGAAAATGGTATTATGTCCCCAAATGCTACACAGTTCTATAGCTTAAAGGCTGCACTGTAGTTGCTGCACAGATAAAGAATGTGGCTCCTTTACTTTTTCTGTCGCTACTACGCTTTTGCAAGCTTCCCCTGCAGCAGCTGACTTACTGACACATAGAGTCCCACAATACTGGAATTGCCAAGGAAACAGTATTAGTTTTAACTTCAAACACTTTTTCCCACATGTACAACACATTCCCAACAAGCAGCAACAGTTCCATTATTTAAAACATTTTAATTTTTTACTTTTCGGCCAGAGCTGAACATAGCTACCCTGGAGGCAGCCAGAAAAATTAGAAGCCAAGTCAGGAGAAGGACAGAACAAAACGGGCTAAGGTAAACCCAGACTGGCATTTCTAGGAACCCCATTTGCAAGCGGGTTACACTCTCCCATGGCCACAAACCTTGGCGTCCGTGCCAAGGGTGGGCCAAGCCTGGCACACAAGGGTACCACAGGGTTTTAAATAATTGATTAGCAGTTTTTTTCTTGGGATGATACTAACTGTGCAGAAAGTATTTATATAGATTTTCTAGAAGTGTTGTGTTTGTTAAACACAGTGAGGCAAGAGCTATTCATTTTCACAAAGTTTTAGCACTTTTATGAGCAAAACGCTAATCAATTTTTAGAGTTAAATAAAACCCTGTACCATCACACAATAACTATTAACATACGAAAACACTTTGTCTTGTCTGGGGCGTATGGCTTCCTAGACCTCATTGGTTACCAGACATCCTGATCTAGACAATTGCATCCTATTCTAAATCAGAAAAATATTTTATTTTAACCACTGTTTGCATTACCAGATGTCACATTGTACAGGGACCCTTATATAAACAGTTCTTTTAGTTACAAAAACATAACAGGTGCAATTCTACTTTTGGCCACTAGGGGGCATCCCCCTACATATTGTCACTGAGCCAACAGTGAACAAACAGCTTAGGCAGTTTTGTCACCAAAATACACTCCTGAAGCTAGGCGGTGGCAGCCATTTTAAGAGTCTCCACACATACAAAATGGCGGGGGGGAGTCCATGCTGGTCTTGGCGCGTGGCTTAAAACATAATCCCAGCGGTGCCTGCAATATGTAACCCCAAGGGGGCGCTACCCTTAGAGCTACTACCCCTGCCTGCCTCCCCTGGAGACAGGGTGAGGGGCCCAGATCCGTTAACGGGTGCCTCCACCCAGAGGTCGGGGTTAATACAATCGAGATTGCTTCGGCTACAGCCCTTTGGGTTACTGCAACCCCCCTTTTGTCCCACTAGTGGCTCACACTGGGTGCCAACAATTCTTTTCACCAGTACACTTACCCCCCGGATAGTATCTTTCAGCTCACTCCGGGAACCCCCTGTAAAGTAAAGTACAGTTATATCACAGTCACTATGCAGCAGTTCACCAGGGATGCACAAACCAGCCAGGGTGTAGTTGCAACACACAATCTGATTTATTACAGGGGCCGCTAACAAGGAAGGGGGGAAAATCAAGTTAATTTGCTTGTCACTATAATTATCTAACTAGGGCTCTGTGCACAGGCCTACCCCTAATATTTGCTGTCCCTGGGTACCCAAGCCCTAGCGGCTAGTCCAACGTGGCAGCTGGTTGGGGCCCTTACACAGATAATCTTAGAGATTCCAAGAAGGTCAGAAGGAGCAAAGATTCAGTTCGGCAGTCTGCAACAGAACAGTACAACTTGAAACCAATCTTGGCACACTGGGCAGGGAGCTACCCTGATCTAGTACTCACGCCTCCACAAAGTAACGATTTCTTCACCACTGACAGGGCTGAGCCTGAATTTCACCAGCCTCATCACACATTTATATGGCAAATAACAGAGGGGTACCACACCAGGCCGCAGCCTCCAATGCTTACACGAACTCTCAGCTGCTAAGGTGCTGCAACGGCAGTTTCAGCCTTCCCGAGGACCAAGCGCGATTCAGCAGATTCTCCAATCCTCCATACAGGTCAAGCCTGGTGGGTAGCTGGGCTGGCACCAGCCTCCTCTGACCACACGCAGCGGATTTAATCCAACTCACTCACAGCAGAACCCAAACGGCCGATGCAGGCCTTCCCGCGCTTCCCGCGCGAGCACTCCGCCAGCGCAGAAGCACAGAGCTCCTCTCCTTTCACCAGCCACAGCACAGACTACTCTTGGCAGCATTAAGCACTCCTTACAGATCGGGCGCTACCCATTTCCATTGGCTGGCTGAACATGCCAGTCATTTCCTCCTGCCCTCAGTGGTAGAAAAGCGCCATAGCCCATAATACCTTTCCCAAAAATACAAGTAGTCCCTCTATTGGTCAGCAGGCTCTGTAGGGTCCCGGGGTACTGATTGGCCCAATTCAGCAGTTCTGGACCAAAATGGAGGAAACAGTCGAACAGTTCGTACTGCAAAGGAAGGCAGGTCAGAACAACTACATTATCATTATCATTTTATGTTTTTCTAGCAAACAATCACATCCTCCAGCAGAGCTCCCTCTGCATCACTAACGATGGCAGAAGGGAGCCATTTTTCAGCGTCCCAGGCGGGAATCGGGCATACAACCACACAGCCCCCCCCATTTCAATTAATTATGACTGCAACAGGCAGCCCTTAAAGAGACAGCATACGGAGGCTTTAAAAGCACTCACTAGCTACCCATTTAAACGGCTTTAACTCCGAACCCCAATCAGGCGCGGAGCATTCACCCAAGCTCCGGGGAAACTTTTAGGAACCCCCATTCATAGGGGGGTCACACCTGCTCACTGGATGATGCAGTCTCACATTGTACACTGTGCCTATGATTTGTTTGTTTGTACCAAGTCTTCTCATGTCTGATATTGAAACCTTGTATTCACTGTTCTCAAATGGACCTATGCATCAAACCTGTATATTGTGTCTACTATTGTTGCTTGTATCAAATCTGTTTCATGTGTATTGCTGTTACCTTGTACTCCACTGTCACCCTGCGCCATGTGTTACGGCCCGGGTCATGCTTGAAAACGGTCCCTGGGATCAGTGCGCTCACCCGGTTATCAAAGTCATAAATAAAATAAATAAATATATGAGTGTTTGAAGCCACATAGACACTTATGTCAGGCATTGTGACTGTAACCCCCCTACAAATGTGGATTCCTAAAAGCCTTCCCGGAGCTTGCCTAAGTGCTCCCTGCCTAACTGACGTTTGGCGTAAGGCCGCTTAAATGTGGGTGCTGTGAGTGCTTTTAGAGCCTCTGGTACTGTCTCTTTAAGAACTGCCTGCTTGCAGGCTTTATTAGTTTGTGTGTAGGGGGACTGTGGGTTTACTGCTTGAATCCTACTCGAATTGTTGTTTGAATTGCTCCGTTCTGCCGTCGCTAAGAGAGTGGAGGGAGCTTGGTTAAAAGATGTAACTGTTGCTGGAAAATATGTAGTGCCAATGCAAAAATTGTAGTTTGTCTAACCTGCCTTATTTGATTCTGTGTGCTCAGCCCCTCCATTTTGGACCCGAACTGATGAGATGGGCCAATTGGGGAAAGGGGGGGCCTTAAAATGGAGACTGCTGGAGCCAATTAGAATTTGGACTCCCTCTGGGAGCCTGCCTGAAGGGGAATATATGGCAGGTGCTCCTGGGAAGTGTAGTTTGGACCCTGGTGCCTTTTTGCACCAATAGAGGGCGTGTGTGGAGTGACTGACACAACAAAGCAGCCAACCAGAGTCCTGAGGAGGAGAGGAAACTGCCCTGCAACTGGCCTGGAGGGGCAGAGTCGGTGGTGATCGTAAAAGTAGAAGGAGCTCTGGCTCCTGCGCTGCGGAAATCTTTACGTGGGAAGCGCGTGTGGCAGGTCAAGAAGTCGGGCGGTAGCATCGCCAGAAGGAGCGGACAAGATCCGTGGAGGAGTGCAGGTGGAGGAGGCTGTGCATTTACAGCTACCTACCAGGCCCACCCTGTAGAGGACTGGAGAATCTGCTTCAATCGCGCTCGGTCTGTCAGGATATGTGAAGCTGTGTCGTTTGGTCCGGTTATTGCAGTGGAAGTGATCAGGAGTATAAAGCAGCTGCCTGGTATGGTACCCCTCTGCTCTTCATATAAATGTGTGGAGAAGTGTTTGGATCTCAGGCTCGGTCCTGCGAGTAGTGTGGGAGCGATCTTCTGCAGGAGTCGTGAGTACTCAATCAGGGTAGCTCCCTGTCAGATGTTCCTTATGAGGGCAGGATTTGTCTGTCTGCTTTACTGGCTACACAAACTGAGCCTGCTGGCTCTGCTTAATCCATTTTAGGTATCAAATGCTCGTTTTCTGCATCAGGGCCCCAACCAGCTGCACCGAATAGGCTAGCCTTCTATTGCCTAGGTACCCAGAGACAGTGACTTATAGGTTTGGCCTGTGCACAGTGCCCTAGGTGTATATATATACAGAGTATATATATATATCTATATATATATGTATTTGAGTGTTAAGCTAATCAACTTGATCTCCTCCATCCTTGTTACTTCCCCCTTAATAAATCAGATTTGTTGTTGCAAAGTATACCATTTGAACTGTGTGTTTGTGCTACCCTTTTGTGCATGGGTTATTGTATAACTGTACCTTATTTTACAGGGGGTCCTCAGCACCAAGTTGGCCATCCCGACCTCGGGGTAAGTGTAAGTCATAACAACAGTGTGGGAATCACTGGTGAGCCACTAGTGGGAAGAAAGGGGGGTTGCAGTGACCCAGAAGGCTGTGACCAGGTCACATCTGACTGTCCCACCCCCGACCTCTGGACCTAGGCCGCTCAACCTGTCCGTAGTCAGGCAGGGGTAATAGCCCTTGGGATAGCGCCGCCTGGCAGTTACGTGACAACACAGCTACAGGGACATTTTATACAGAACACTCATGTTAATTATTCTTGTATTGTTGAAGGAAAAAGAGGTGACTGTCCTGTTTAGCAAGTTTCTTCTCTGTGTTGCTGACTTTCTACATCAGGCTGCGAAATGCACTGTCATCCATGCTAGGGTTACCAGATGTCCTCTTTTAGAGGATGTGTCCTCTTCTCCAGCTGCCAAATATTCTTCATGTGACTTCATCATCCTGTTTTTTTTTATTATTATTATATTATTATTTTATTATATATTTTTTTTACACTCTGCTACCCAGAACCCCTTGTAAATGATCTGTGAAGGCGGTGGAGACTTTAAACCCATTTGCTCAGGGTCTGGCACAAGGGCTAATCGGGGGAGGTACTAAGTGACCTCTTTTTGGCATCCCAAAATCTAGTACTCCTACATGGTACCAAAAGGGATTGTGTTGTGTCTGTCAGAGAGGAATTTATTTTTTGGACCCCCTTCAGTGCCGAAGGTGACTTGGAAAGATGCTCTCAGTCTATCAACATTAAAATGTGTAGCACTGACCTTTAAAAGTCACAGCAAAATGGCCAGCATGCATAATAAGAATTATAAGAATAGTTTATTTATTTATTTATTTGCTTTTCTTAACCAGGTAAGCACACTAGACAGCATGTGCCTATTTTCAGGTTCCACCTGGGAGGATTACAAGTGTACAAATCAGAGTAAACAGGTAGAACAAGGAGCACATTAAGCCATTAAATAACGGTTACAATGAGAGGTACATAGTGAACAGGTTCATACAGGAGCAATATACATTGTAAAATAGGGACGAGGAGTAGAATAGCAATATGTACAGGCAAGGGGGTAAAAACAAAAGTACATATAACAAACATCACATAGTTGGTGTCGTAGTGTTGTAAAAACTGTTTCAATAACGTTAGTTTACATTTTTAATGGTTTGCATGTACAGCAAAAAGAGCTAACATTATAACAAAATCATGAAATCTTTGTGGAGCAATTTCTGTGTGTCTGTGTGTGTGTATATGTGTGTGTGTGTGTGTGTGTGTGTGAGGCCAACATATTCAAATGATTAGCATGGCACTTACAAAGTTAGCACCACACTAACCGTGTATAGCACCAGCATTTGGGAGGTGCCATATTCGGAGGTGTTAGGTGTGCTGCACTGTCCTGGAAGCATGACAGTGCAGACAATACCATTGCACCTATGCAAATGAGAAATGAGGACTCTTGCATGTGTAAGGGGTGCAGCGATATATTAAACAGTTTTGGCAGTGTGCTTATAGTCTGCTCACTTTATTGAATGTAATCAAATTGTATATATTGTGTACCCAATCTTTGTACACTATCCTCATGTCCCGGCCCCCCATCGCACCAGGAGACGAGCAACTTGTTGCTCAGCATCCCTTTCTGGTGAAATATTTCAGTTAATAAAGAAATAAAAAAACGCCTCATTTCATCACGACTTAATGCTGCGAAAACCCTGCCCTTAACAGAGCACAGTGGCTGCATCCCCCAAGCCCATGCTGTAATTATTTGTAATATCCCTGGTGTCTACAGGTTCCCCCAGCAATCCAGTCACCCCTGTTGTACAGTTTCTCCAGTCTCCTTAGCATCTAGTGGTCCCCTCCTCAAGCACCCATGCATAAATATCTTTAATAACCCACACTGTGCATAACCTATATATACCCTGGTGACTAGTGGTCCCCCTGCCCACAAACAGTAACTAATCCCCCCCTGCCAACCAGCTCATTCCATACCAACCACCAACCCCACCACAGAAACCAGTCCACAGACACAGACCGTGGTGGCAACATGCACAACCCTTTGCTCACCTCCTTGGCCGGTCACTGCCTGTCAGTTAGTGATCATGAATACAGTGTTAAAGCTAACTATCTGACTGTTGCTTAGGACCAGCTGTGGGCTGTTTACCACACAGCAGTACTGACTGTGTTGTGGCCGACTCTGAATATTGTGGCTGTAGTGCTGTGCTTGAAATCTAAACTTCTGCTGTTTGCTTAACTGCCCCAAGGTCTCTGAATTACCTTTTAACAGTTTTTACGGTCTTGTACGAAAACCAAATAATGTTCTGTGTATATCATCATAATCACCTACTGTCATCATCAGTGTGCAAGTCAGCACAGTGTTCTTAAAGTGTATAGCACTGCTTCTCTTTCAACAACAACAACAACAACAAAAAAAAAATTCAGAACCAGTCCTGGTCTTTTGAGAGAATTAGTTTTCAATTTACTAGTAACTCTCAAGGGATCTAACCTCCCCCCCCCCCAGAAACACAGCAACATACAGGTACTGTAGGCTGTCAGTTCCACTATTTGGACTTGGGTGTTACATGCTCAAAACCTTGAGGGGTGGTCTCTGACTGACTGTTGTCACTTTGGGAATTCTTTTCCTTCCTAACTGTTAGAAGTCACTTTGGGAATTCTTTTCCCTCCTAACTGTTAGAAGTCACTTTGGGAATTATTTTCCCTCCTGTCAGAAGTCAATCAGCAAAGGCCTAGTAGAAATGGTGAACCCAATGGTCTTGTACAAGGGGTGAAACCAGTTGCCTCCCAGTAAATGAAGGGACCTGTTATATTCGAAGGCTCTGTGTGTGTGAGATGGGGAGGAAGTGTTGTCATAACCAGCGAGAGCTCAGTCTGTGGTTATTTTGCAAATTGCAGGGTGCTGGTTCTATATTTGAAGTTCTTGTTCAGTTATGTCTGTGGGTTTTGACCACAGACACTTTTTTAGAGTTCATTGTGTGGCATCTGTACTTGTCTTCTCAGTCCGCTGCTGTTCCTGTCTTGCACACATGTATGGAAACTGCTTGCACCTTTTACAGACCTCTACCGTGGGATCCTTGCACCCGAGAATTTCAGAGGGTGAGACTTCTTTCCAATTGTGCAAATATGTCAAAGACGAAAGGGACACTGTATTCTGCTCTGGCTTACATCAAGTAGAATCTAGTCAGGATCTTCATATGGTGTCTTCCATAAACTCCATGTCTCAAAGTGTTTCGTAGGTCAGTGAGTTACACAGTGGTAGAGCATGGGACTATGCAGGCAGACATATGAGCCATTTAGCATTTAACAAATTGATGACCTAAATGCACACCCCAATTCCTGTCAATCTGTGCAGGGTGGGGGTGGGGTTAGTGTCACTTCAATACTTTACTGCCATTCCTATTATGCATCTCTCTAACTCCTGCACTATCAATGCCAATGCCAGCAAGCCAACATTCGGCATTGACAAATGCTAGTTTTTAATTGTTTCTCAGTTTACTCATTTTATAGGCACAATAGACAATCCAGATCACTGGCTGTCTGGAGTTAATGCACTTTCAGGTGGTGAAGGTACTTGGAGCAAGTGCATTATACCTCATTAAGCACCTGAACATGCATTAACCCCTGGCAAACAATGCCCTGTCATGTCTTATTGCTTACCTAAGGCACACCAGGGCATGTGTGTTGTGCTGGTATAATATCACGGCTCAGGTGCATTGTGAGGCATGTGGCCATAGGCCAAGTGCCTTCAACCACCCAAGAAGTGACATCCCTGATCCACACACCCTGAAGTGCCTTACAGCAATTATAAAATGGATCTAATTATTTGTTTACAGTTGTAAGTAGGACGTTTTATTTATTTATTGATTGATTTATTTATTGAAATGTTTCACCAGGAAAAGTACACTGAACAACAAGTTGCTTGTCTCGCGGAATGTCCTGGGGGGAAGGGGTACAGATAGGGAATATAGACATGGAAGCAATCAGTGACCATTACAGCAATGAAACTTAAACAGACAATTACAGGTATCCAAAGGCTATTACAGGGGAACATAGTACAGTACAGCATAGCAAACATTGACAATTACAGCAATGAAACTAGGACAGCCATTTAGAGGTATACATAGGTTATTTGCTGCAAGTGCGATTTAACAGTACAAGTGCAGGTTGGGTGCAAGTAGTCTATGCTACATGTATTACAGTAACATAAGAGCCTAAGTAATTGAAGGATAAAACTCCAACAACTGAGTCAAGAAAAGAAGATAGGGCAGAAGGAGGTTTGAGGGAGCTAAAGAGACAGTATTCCGGGTGGCACTAGCAAGAGCAGTTGATAGATAGGTAGTTGTGTAGGGCAGCAGTTAGGGACTATGAGGAGGATGAATGATGAATCTAGGAGGGGGGGGTGAGTTCCACATCTTAGGGAGGTGGTGGGAGAAGCCATTTTGTCCTGCTTTAGTATTACAGTGAGGGATTGCAAGGGACCTTGTGTCACCTGATCTAAGAGAGTGTGTGTGGGGGGGTAGGAATAGATAAAGTGATAGCCAGGTAGGGAAGGAGAGAACCAAGCCAGAATTTAGAGGTGAATTTTGCACAGTGGAGGGTATGCCTGTTAGTAAGTGAGGGAAAGGACAAGGTGCGATAGAGGTCACAGTGGTGAGTGAGAGAGGGAGAGTCAAGAGTGAGCGACAGAAAGAGTTAAAGAGGGTGTCCAGTCTGATTAGGGTGGACAATGGAGCAGCACTGTAGACTATGTCGCAGTAGTCAAAAATAGGGAGGATCATCTTCTGTATAATCTCACGCCTTGCAGAAAGCTGGATGCACTTACGATTTCTGTACAATGCACTTAGCTTTGGGGCACAGTTTTTTCAGAATGGCATCAATATGAACAGAGGAGTTGAGGTGTTGGTCCAGCCATACCCCAAGGTATCAAAATGAGGAGGTGTCCTCAAGAGTAGTCCCATCAAGGGTGTGGAAGGTGGGCATGACAGTTAGCCTTGAGAGTCTCTGCCTAGTGCCAAAGGTCATGAAGAACAGTCTTCTTGGCATTCAGAAAAAAATGGTGTGATCTAAACCAGAGCAGGCTCTTATTGAAGTCTTGCTGGAGTCTGGGCTCACATCACTAATAAATTTGCCAGATGTGTATATAACAGTATCATCCACATACATATGTATGCATGCAGACGAGCAAACCTTTGGGAGGTCATTCAGAAAAATAGAGAAAAGAAGGGGGCCAACCACTGATCCCTGTGGGACACCAGTGCTGATGGGGAGACGAGGGGAGATGGAGTCAGCTATGCAAACTGATTGCAACCTGCCAGTCAGATAGGCCTTAAACCGATTAGTGGCAGCAGGAGTGAGGCCAGCCGAGGAGAGACTAATCAGCAGGAGGATGTGGGAGACTGTGTCAAAAGCTTTTGCTAAGTCGACAAAGATGGCAGATATGACGTGGCCACTAACCATTCCAGAGGTATTGGAGTCAGTGAGCCTCGGTAGGGAGGTGGCAGTAGAGTGGTTTTTCCTAAAACCAGACTGGAAAGGAGTGAAGAAGGAGGAGTCATCCAGAAAGAAGGAGAGTTGAGACAGGACAAAGTGTTCCTGCAACTTAGCCAGGGTTGGGAGCAAGAAAATAGGATGATAGTTGCCTGTGGAGGTAGAGTCACCACCCTTGGGTAGGGGGAGGACAGTGGCATGCTTTCAGGTTGAAGGGATAGTAGCAGTCATGAAAGACAGATTTAAGAGGACAGACAGGGGGTATGAAATGGCAGGAGCCAAAAGACAGAGCAGCTTAGGATCAAGGCCATTGGGTGAGCTACCCTTGGAGGGGTTGATAGCAAGGAGAGCATTTAGGATATCAGCAGGAGTAATTGGAGAGAAGGAAAAGGAGAAGGAGGGGAAGGAGGATGGGGTGGAGAAGGGGTGGACATTGGAGGAAGAAGGGGAGCAGGGTGTAGTTGGGGGGATGGAAGCTAAAAGACCAGAGGCACAAGTAGTAAATTGGGTGTTAAAGCATTCAACTACTGACATATGGTCAGAGATGAGTATTTTATTGTGCTTGATCATAGGGGTGGGTGAGTGAGCTGAGGGAGAGAAGAGTACATGTACCACCTTCCAGAATTTCGAAGGGTTGTTTATATTGGCTTGGAAGTTGGTCTGGAAGTGCTTGGATCTGGTGAGGTGAATAGCCTTTGTGCATGCATTGCGAAGTATGCAATAGTTTTGGTAGTCGTGTGGGAGCTTAGTGGATTTGTGTTTATGCCAGGCATGGTCACATGCATTTTGGCAAGCCAAGAGTTCTGGGGTAACCCACGGCAGGTGATTCCCTCTTACTCTGGTCTTACGCAGTGGGGCATGGTGATTCCAAGTGTCGAGAAAGCGGGTATTGAAGGAATTTAGGACTTCATCTATATTGGTGGCTGAGGTAGTCGGTGTCCAGTCTGTGTGCGAGAGGTCATGGAGCAGGGGGGTCAGGTCAAATGAATTATAGAAACGAGTGAGCAGAATTTTATGGGGTGCTTTTGGTCTATGGATCTTACGTACCGGGTAAATCAAATGGTGGTCACTTAGGGTGTCTGGCAGTAATCCAGACTTAATAATTCTATGTGTGTGCGTAGTGAGGGCCAGGTCTAGAAAGGAGTGGTTGTTAGTTTTGGTGTTCAAGCAGGTCAGTTCCTGTATCAGCTGAGTGAGGTTAAGGGCTGTTAAATCAGAACGGGCTTTACTTTGGGTTACAGATAGCCAATTTAGATTAATATCACCCATGATGTACGATTCACCAGAGTGGGCATGGGAGACTAGCATGGAAATTAGGTCGGTGGCAGTTTTGGTTGGGAGTCCATGACAACAGTAGACACCTGCTATGTAAATAGGAGCTGTGAATGGCAGAGAGATGTTTATAATGATGGCCTCATATGAGGGAGAGAGTCGTAGATAGCATGACAGTAAATTGTAAGGAGGAGGAGACGTAAATGGCCAGTTCGCCTTCTCTACCGTCTCTATCCTGGAAGGTTAGAGAATAACCAGGGATGGAGACTTCCTGGTCCGATATACTATCGGTCAGCAATGTTTCCGAGATAATAAGTATGTCAGGGGGATAGGTGAATACCGTGGTTTGAAGTAATGCGATTTTTGGTGCCAGACGACTACAGATGTTTAAATAAAAGACTTTTAGCCCATTTGGTAGAGCAAAGGGAGCTTTAGCAGAAGGGGTTGGGGTGGGGTCAGGAATACTATAGATGTTAGACGCAGATGGACCCGGGTTGGGGTTAATGTCCCCTGTAGATAGGAGGAGAAGAGCTATTATAAGAAAATGGATTTCAGGGCATTTATGCTTGGTACGGGAGATGCTTGGAGTTTGGTGACTAGTGGAGACAATACAGTGAGCAGAGGATAAGACTGAAAAATAGAGGGTAGCCCTTAGGTCAGTGATAGCAGTTAGGGAAAAAAAAAAAAGGAATTGACAAACAGCTATCACGGGACTGACAGCAAAAAATTAGCAACAGAAAGGAAAAGCGCAGACACAGTGTCTGGCTAGGCAGGTCTTTTCACACTACACAGTTAGGGGATATTAACAATGTAAAATAGCTCTAAACAATATTTAACAACAGTGGCAATATTTGATAAAATAGTTCTACACAGTGACTGGGGACTTCTCCAGCTCATTTTCTCCTATTATGCCTTGTCTTTCTCATCATCACCCTTTTGTTTCACAGATTCTCTTTTAATCTTGCCTTTCATCACTTCTCCCTGAGCCTTCTCCTTTCTTCTCTCCCCACATATATATCCCTTATTTTACCTCCCCTCTTCACTAACTTTGTTTTCTTCCCTTTTAGATGTTTCCTGAAGAAGACCTAAGGTCGAAACGTAGATTTTTAACTCAATTTTCTATTTTCAGCGTGCATTTAATATAACTATTTTGTTTTGCTTTCAGACCACATGCTGACGCAGCACCTTGTCTTTGTTTCTACACAGTAACTACCACTTAGCCAGGAAGTAAAAGAATTAAATATTTATTTTTCTTTTTTTGTTAACCTACAGAAATAGAAAAGCAAAATGTGGCATAGAACCACCAGTAGCTGCAGTTTCTAGTGAGGCCAAAAGGACAGAAGTAGCAGGGAGAAGTGGTCTGTCAGGAACAGGCAGTGTAAGGTGCAGAAATTCAATCGTTCACTTAGTATGGTTGTACCTTGCCTGGGTCCGAGGGAGTCTTTGCTGGCTGGAGAGTATGGGCAGCGGCTTTAGCAGAACCAGCCACACCGCGGAGGAGAAGAGAACAAGGTGGGTCAGGCTGTGGAGTGTGTGCCCGGTCAGGGGCCTCAGCTTGCCTGGGTCCGAGGGAGTCATTACTGGCTGGAGAGTACGGGCAGTGGCTTTAGCAGGGCCAGCCACACTGTGGAGGAGAAGAGAGCGAGGTGGGTAAGGCTGTGGAGTGTGCAGCCGGTCAAGGGCCTCCACTTTCATGGGCACTAGTTTCACCTGTGGAGTTGTGCTGAGGTAAATGTACATGTGAAACTCTCTCTCCACCAATCAGCTTTTTGCATTTTTATTTTCGCTATGGGTGCACGCACAAATGAACTTATTGCAATTGTACTGCTTTTTGATGGGTGTGACACTGTTCATCCAATGCAGAGCAGTGTTTTAGGGACAAGTCCATGCCACACCAGTCATCAGGCAGGCTGATCATGACAGAGTTTTGGCTTGCTTGGTGAAAGTCCAATCATAGATCAGCTCTTCCCCTTGATGTACGCCACCCAGCAAGCCATGCTGATCCATCTTGGTCAGACTGGAATGCCTGGAATGTCTGTCAGCTGTAAAAGAAAACCGTTCATCAATGTCTTTTAGTGGTGGCTCACTGACTGTCCCCTGCACCTGGCCCTCCCTTTCAGCCACCTACACACAAACATAACACTGACACTAGCGGTGCCCAATCCCCCAGTGTTGCCAGCTCATACGTGAAACCCCCTTGGTGCACTACTTGCCGCTCCCAATGCTCGGTCATGTCTTCATGTTTTTATTTATTTATTCATCCCCCCGTGACTGTCCTCAGCAAACCCCTCTGCAAACATAACCCTGACACTGGGGGTGCCCAATCCCTACAGTGTTGCCACCCCGTAAGTGAACCCCCATGATCCAGTACCGCGTCACTCCCAATATGTGGTCACATCTTTGTTTTTTTTAATCCCAGCCACCTAACTCTTCCTCTCAGCACCCATGACCCCCCTCCGCAAACATAACAGTGAGATGGGGGGGGGGTGCTCACTCCCCCAGTATTGTGATCAGGAAGAAAAGAAAAAACACATTCTTCTGACTTTTTTTTAAAACCCTGTGAAAAGAAAAATGTTCATCGATGTCTTTTGCTGCCATTACTGTCCCCTCCACCTGACCCTCCCATTCAGCACCTACCCACCCAAGCCCTTACTTACGCACTGGGGGTCAAGTACTGTCATCTTCTGTGGACTGCAGACATGTCTTCACTCTTCAAAAACGGACTGCAAACTGAAGAAACAGGTATGCAGTTTAATGTATTTCAATGGGCTTTTGAATTAGTGGCATAACTTGGCCATTTGTGCATACGTTTGCCCCAAATTTTCAACATGCTTTTTTTGGGACCCCACCTCATGAACAATTTCAGTGACATTAAGCAAATCTGTCCTGAAAGTGAAAGGTGATTTCATGATCCTTGTATGAAATCACCTTTCAGATAGGAGTTGAAAATTGTCTCTGCATTTGTTCATGAGGTGGAGTCATAAGAAGGCTATGTTGAAAATTTGGTGTAAAAATATTAAAAAACAACAAAGTTATGAGCCTATGTTGAATTTTGTGAACACAGGCTCATAACTTTGGTAATTTTCAATATGTTTACCCCCAATTTACAACATTGCCATTTCTTTACAGCACCTCATGAATGTGACAACTGTCATTTTTTAAATTCTGCCCCAAATGAGTTTTTCATCATGAAAAATGATTTCATGGTCCCTACGCAAAATCACCTTTCAGGCACGAGTTCAAATTTTTATGTGCCCTTGTTCATGAGGTGGGGTCATAAAAAGGTTATGTTGAAAATGTGGTGTAAAAATATTACAAAAACTACAAAGTCATGAGCCTACATTGTATTTTGTAAATGCAGGCTCATAACTTTGGTCATTTTCAATATTTTTACCCCAAATTTTCAACATAGCCATTTCTTTAAAGCACTTAATGATTGTGATGGCACTAGGTTACAACAGCGAAAACAACAACAGCGCTATCAAGAACAGCGCAGTATAAACAGCGCTGTCAAACACAGTGGCAGTACAAAACACCATGACACACAACATCACCAATGGTAGTGGTCAGAAACTACAGTGATGACTGCTACCATTGCTAAATAACACACTGTATACTTTATTTTTGTGGGGGGTTCTGCCCCCACACCTTATTAATAATATAACGAACTCTGACAAGGTGTGGATTTCGGGGAAAAGTAGAAACTAGAGGGGGGTCCATTTGTTTTTCATGCTTACAAAAAATAAAAACACACTTGGGGTGGGGGGAAGACATAAAAGGCATGATTCGGGAGACTGGGAACAGAACCCAAGTCTCCTGATCTGTGCTGCCCAAGCTTCTGCATTCTTTTCATCCTTATCCACCTCCACAACTGCCTTGATAGCTACAGGGGTAGCAGCAGTTAACATTCGCTATCCTACCCCTGTCACTATTCAGGCATACATGGTTATTGCAGCGTGGTTTAGATGGCTCTATATTGGAAGCACTCTTTTAACTGATTACCAGTGTGACAGCTGTCATTTTTCAAATCCCGTCCAAAATGTGTTTCTCCATTATGAAAGGTGATTTCCTAGTCCCTGTGTGAAATTGCCTTTCAGACAGGAGTTGAAAATTCTCTCTACACCTGTACATGAGGTGGGGTCATAAAGACGATAATGTTGACACTTTGGGGCAGAAATATTAAAACATAACAAATGTATGAGCCTGCATTTAAGTTTACAAAAGCAGTCTCATAACTTTGAAAATATATAACTCACACAGTGTACCACAATGCATCCAGTACCACAGGGCTTCTATACCAGTGGCGAACATCCAGCATCGACAAATGCCTGTTTCTATCCATTTTATAATTCTAAGTTGAATTTTGAAATAGAATAGTTGCCTCAGCCATAAAGTATTGAGGGATGAACTGGGTGGACTGCTGATTTTGACTTTGTCTTGCAGATCCTGTGTTCCTTTGTACATATGATGTCATTTATTATTTGTTTAACTTGAGAAAACCGAACACAGAAGTGATTTAACTTAAAGCTCATCAGTTGGAGAATCCCTCTCTCATTTGACGTCCCATCACTTTTAAATATGCTCAGTAAGGGCAAATGTGCATGTCATATGCAGGTAAGTAACAGATACGTGTACTTTGGACCCTTCCCATTGAGGTGTCCGAAGTTTATTTACCTTTTTATTTACTTGGTTTTTCATTGACTGGGAGAGGAAGATTGGGCAATTCTGCCTATTTTCAGCCTTGTCCTGTTGGGCCGCCCCAACAGGACAAGGCTAATAAATAGACTGCCTAATCCTCCTTTCCCAGTTGGGGCAGTACAGATGAAAACAACTGGACATTGAACCAGATTAAGCTATTGGCGGTATTTTTACAACTTAATTTATTTTATAAAATGTAAACTACAATACAGACAGAGATCAGAAAACGTTCATAACAAGGTCCTCATAGTGTAGGTAGACCAGGAACCACAACGAGCAGTGATCCAGACTACTGTATATAGCAATAATAATAATACTGAGGACGGCATAACATGAAGAGCAGTTTGATACCAAAAATTAAACCACTTAGTGAATGGGGGAAATTTGGCCAGGGCACTGGGGAAATTCCTCTACTCTTTCGAGAACTGCCGGGGGAGGGGGGAATTTTCAAAACATTCTGGGAATAAGTCCCACTCCACAACTCCAGTTGCGGACCGAAGTCCCCACAGCTATGGAGATTTGTATTTTCAGCCCCCTGCTGCTGCAGGAAATGTTATGCCTTGTCCCACTGGCCGTAACATTTTTCTGCAGTTGCAGGGAAAAAACCTCAGCAATTTGCCATAAACTGTGGAGCAGGTAATAAACTGGGTCCACTTTTGAGAGTACTGTAGCTGTGGGAAAAACTGCAGCTTCTCAAGAGGCAACCCACTTGTGTCAGGTTTTTCCTGCAGGTACGGGATTTTCAAGGGCTTTGAAAATCTGACCCAGGATCTTTAACTTTCACCTGAACAACCACCAGAACGGACCTCGGTTTAACAACTCATCTGAAAGACAGCCCTTCAGCAGTGCAGCACCCCCCTTGTGCTGCACTACAGTGTCAATATTGGGATTTAACCCAAGTTCTTGGTGTGGGATTGGAACCCACAGCATTCTGATCATCCTGCCTCAGAGGCATGTGTACAACCTGCTGGGCCACTGACACTACAAGTTAAAGCAGAAGTACTAGCTAGCTTAAAGCAGAGTCTGCCTGTTTTGGTCACAGACAGGCTTTAAAGAGGCTTTTTATATGAGACAGCATCGATGGGGTAACTCGTGGTGAACTTGTTTGAACTGGCGTCTTTATTATTATCTATAGGGTAAATTTGAGATGCACCACAGTAGCACACATTTAAGGGCCATATTAAAGAGCTGTGTCGTGCCCTGTACTTTGGTGACAGGGTGATAATTGTCTGGCCTAGGGTCTCAGCTATGTAATAATTAGAGGTGGACTAAGCCACATTTCTTTTTCCTTTTTTTTGTGTTATCTTTTTTCCCTATGTGCTACCACACTCAGCCACTCCTTCAGGCTGTGCCAAAGCACCTCTGATCCATCCTGTTCCCGTGCCCCATCCCCCACATTTGCAGTCATCCCAAGGGTACCCCGGACATGACCCTTCGCGGGCCTCCCTCCTCTGAGGAAGAGAGTACCTGTGGGGCAGCAGGCAAGTCACTACTACTGACCCGGGGGTACTGCTGAGGATGGATGGCTCCCTGGACATTGACGGCATCGGACTGCCAGGCGGCCATCATCCGGTTGAGTGCGGAGCCAGTTTCCATTTTTCTAGTGACGGTCCCTCTCTTGCGTGTGTCTGCATTACCCCCAGTCTCCACCAGAGGTCACTGCAGAGCGACACACTCCCACAGCCCACCCCAGGAAAGGACAGCAGTCCTCCAGATGCTCAATCCTTTCCTCCCCTGCCGACCACCGGCGCCCCGAGTCTGTTCCCGAACCTGGGTCGCCGGCGTGAAGCCACATTTCTGATTGGAGGTTGGTTTTGGCTTGCTATATAAGACTCACTCCTGAAGGCTGCTGCCTTAAAGCAGAGTCTGCTTGTCACAGGCAGGACTTGAAGAGGCTTTTTGTTTGAGACAACATAAGTTGTGGTGAAACTTGTTTGAATTGGTGTCTTTATTATTGTCTGCAGCAGTGCAGGATAAATCCGAGACCAGCCACAGACTTACAGTAGCCCACATTTAAGGGTCATATTAAAGAGCTGTGTCTTGCCCTGTAGTTTGGGGAAGGGGTGATAATTGCCTGGCCTGGGGCCTCAGTTACATGATAACTGGAGGAGGGGGAGCAGAAAATCAGTGCTGAGGCCTTTTATTTGAACCAACCCAAGTATCCCATTGCATTTGTGTCCATCATGGGGGTGGTACATCGAAGGAGTGAGGACTCTGACATAACGGTATCTGTAGAGCTTCCACAGTAAGGCCACAGGACTGTAGGTGACTCTGAAAGAAACATAGAAACATAGACAATGGTGGTAGAAAAAGATCATTGGTCCATCTAGTCTCAAGTTTCAAGTTTGTTTATTTGGGATAAATTCAGTCTGCCAATAAGACCTTAACAAATCAGGGACCTGCTGTCCACACAGGGTTCTAATCCACACTATCCACCCCATGCTCCCTGCCCTACTGCTACCACCTGATTAACCACTAAGTCCTTCACTCTGTCCCAACCATAAAACCATTGATGGTTTTGGCAGGCAACAAGTATGGTATCTTTCTGAGGAGGTAAATAAGCAGGTGTGTTAGTATATCCAAGGGGCACCCTATCTGGGGTACCCATATATTGTGTATTTGTATTTGAAAACAATGTAGGTGTAGGCTTCTTAACTGTGATAGCCTTATAGTACAAATACAAAACTCACTCACTCCACTCCACTACAGTAAAAACCACAGTGTAATGGGGACACTTTGGTGGGATGTGAGGGGAGTGTAGGGGATGTGGGACAGTGGAAAACAACAGAGTACTCTAGGAGTTTGCTCACTGTCTCAGCTGGAGGTGGTTCCAGACTACGGAGGTGCAGCTGAAAGCTGCAAGGACTGAAATCTGGCACTTGAGAGCTAAGGCCACCAGACCACTTATGGCACATCTGTCACAGCCACCTCATAGGTCATTTCAGGCTCGAGAAGGTGGCCAGACAGTAGTGGAGGGTGGGAAGGGAAGAAGGGGGGAGAGATGCCCATGCCTGAGGAACAAGGGCTGTGCAGCATGTTACCATGTTGTAACAGGGGTCCCCCAGTCTCCAGAGCGAAGAGGGAGCTAGCATGCCCAGCAGACAGGCTTTGCCGGAGAGCAAACGGGGGGGGGGGGGGCAAGTCCCAGAGTGGGCAAGAGGAAGGTACACATAGTAGGGGAATCAATAGTAAGGGGTGCTGAAAAGGAACTTGGTATCACTCCCGATGGCAAAGAGGGGTCTGCTTTTATTCTGGGGTGACAGTGGACAGACTTATTGCTAGAGTGGTGGTGCTCATGTGAGAAAGGTGTAATGGCCAGATCTTATTGTCTATGCGGGCACAAATGATCTGAGTAAGTGGAGAATGGGCGTCAGCCAAGTTCTGTGCTCTGGAAAAGGTAACAAAGGAAAGAGGAGTAGTAGCATTCTCAGAGGTACTACAGCAGCCATACTTGAAACAATGGGAACAGTTGCATATGTTCCAGTTAAATGCATGGCTAAAGGGCTGTTGTATGGAGGAGAGATTTCAGTTCCTCTGGGACTGCAGCCAAACTTGGAGGGGTTGGAGGCTGTTCAAAAGAGATGGCTTGCACACCAACAAGGAGGGCAGGAAGGTTCTGGGAGAAAGGAGGTCATGACACATAGCTAGTTTATACTAATAAAGGGGGAGAGTCAGAGTGGCAAGGCACACGCAAAATGTCAGAAACAAGGAGGGCCTTTTTGGCCTCCCCCTATGGAACTCAGCAGAACCAAGTAAACTTATGGAAAAGAGAAAAAGGGGGGTAAGGGGGAAATGTTGGAAAATGGTATAGGAGTCTTGGCAACAGAATTCTGGAACTTCAGGCAGTGGTCATGGTGGGAAGACATGACCTGGTGAGGGGAACAGAGACACAGGCAACCTTAAACCATGACTGGGACATGACCGTACCAGGCTACACCCTATTCAGAAAGTACAGGGCAAAGGGCAGGGAAGATGGGGTAGCGCTGTATGTTAGAAAGGGACTAAAGCAATAGAAATAGGTATTCTGTCTGGGGGTCAGGTGAATTGGAAATCCTGTGGGTACTAGCAGGAATAGGGAAGAGGAAAAAAATCTGGATTGGGGTGGTCTACAGGCCACCACACCAGGGTCAAGAAATACACAGGGACTGGAAGAGACTCTTAAGAGGATAGCAAGTCTAGGGAAAGTGGTGGTAGTTGGGGATTTCAACATACAGGGCATGAACAGGAAAGTTCCATTCGCAGCTAATATTAGGAACCAGATTCTGTTGGATGTGTGCCAGGAGGCAATTCTAGAGCATTTTATTCAGGGCCCAACAAAGGAGGGAGCCCTACTAGATCTGGTGCTTACCAACAGTGTGAGTATTCAGAACTTAGTAGTCCTGGAACCACTTGGTTCCAGCAACCACAGGACAGTAGCATTTTAGGTGCAAGTGGGGACATCCAAAGGGGAAAAAGGAATACGGGTGTGGGAATTTAAAAATGGGCTCCTCAGCAAAATGAGGGAAAAATTGAAAAATAGCATGAAGAACACAGGGAAGATGGGGGTAGAGAAGAAAAGTGAGCAGCATTTAAGAATGTGATGACAGAAACGGCAGATGCTCCATTCCAAAGGTACCCTAGGGTAAAAGGGCTAAAGGGCCAATGTGGTTAACAGCCAGTGTAAAGGTGGTAGTAAGGAGAAAATGTAGGGCATTTCCAAGTATAAGGGTAGTCCAAGGGAGGAAAACAGGATTATGCATCTTGAAGAAACAAGAGAAACCACCAAGAAGGTAAGGGAGGCCAAAGTGGAGATGAAGTTCCGTCAGGCAACAGGGCTGAAGAAAGGAGATAAGGCTTTCTTCTGGTACGTCCAGAAGAAGTGCAAGATAAAGGTAGGTATAGTGAGGCTTAAATGCAATGAGGGGTGGGAGGAGGGGGACAAAGGGAAGGCAGAGATACTGAACAATTATTTTTGTTTGGTATTTACTGAGGAGAAGGGTGGACGACTGCCAGATTGTGGGATCTGGAAGGGAGGGAGCGAAGACACTGGGGCAAAGGCTCAGATAAAGGAGAAAAGGGTGGTGGAAAAGCTAACAGGGTTGAAAGTAACTAGCTCTATGGGACCTGATGGCTTACACCTGAGAGTGCTACATGAGTTAGTAAGGGTTATAGCAGAGCCCCTAGCAGAAATTTTCAATAGCTTGCTAGCCACTGGAGTGGCCCCTAGGGACAAGGACAGTACATGCTCTGCTGTACAAGCGTGGGAATATGGATGAGCCAGGGAACAATAGGCCAGTCAGCTTGACATCTGTAGTGTGGAAGATCATGGAGTTTCTACTGAGGGAGTACCTGATGATGGACTTCCTAGTAGGGAAATGGGCTGCAGGACCCCAGAAAGGATGGTTCACAAGGGGAAGGTCCTGCCAGACGAATCTGGTTGAGTTCTTTAACTGGGTTACTATAGCAGCAGACAAGGGGCAGGCAATTGATATAGTATTCCTTGACTTCAGCAAGGCATTTGACTCAGTCACCCCTTAAGTGCTGGTCAGAAACCTTGGGATAGAGTAAATGATAGTGAACTGGGCAGATAGATGACTGGGGTTTAGAACCCAGAGGGTGGTAGTCATTGGGGAGTTTCAGAGGTGAGGGGCATGACCAGCAGGGTACCTCAGGGGCTGGTACTAGGACCAGTCCGCTTCAATATTTTCATCTGTGATATAAAGGTCTCAAGGGTAAGATCTGCCTCTTTGCAGATGACATAAAGATCTACACAAGGGTAGACATGAAGAGAGGGAGAAGGGAACTAAGGGAGGCTCTAGTCAGGTTGGAGAACTGGTCCAAGATTTGACAGCTGGACTTTTATGCTAAAAATGTAAAGTAATATACATTGAGAAAAGGAACCTGAGGGTGCAATATGAATTGGAAGGAATGGTGCTGGATAGCATTCTGGTAGAAAAGGATGTAGGGGTGATGATACTGGAGACCCTAAAAAATGTCTGTACACTGCAACAGGGTAGTGAGCAAAGCAAACAGATTGCTGGATGCATAGAGTGGGGGATAATCAGTTGAAGGTGGGAGGTGACCCCCCCTCTGTAGAGGTCACGGGAGCCACCACACATGGAATACTGTGCAAGGTATTGGAGCCCACACCTGAGGAAAGATTGCAGCAAGCGGGAGGCAGTACAGTGCAGAGCAGCTAAGATGGTGTATGGCCTTGGGGATTCAACATACGAGGAGAAGCTGCAGGTCTTAAACACTTACACCCTGGAGAAATGAGGGAAAAGAGTGGCATTACTGAGACATTCAAGTACCTGCATGAGACAAATACAGTAGATGCAAAGGAACTATTCTCCTTGATTTCAAACACGGGGACAAGAAAGAATTCGCTACAACTGTCATGGGGAGATTCAAAAACAATGTCCGGAAGCATTTTGTCATGGAAAGGGTGGCAGACAAGTGGAATATACTACCAGAAGTCAGGTGGGTTTAGTAAGGGTGGGGGCATAAAAATCGGTAGGATTGCCACTAGGGCAAGGCAGAATAATTGGGTAGGGTAAGCAGACTGGATGGGTCGTGAGCCTTTTTCTGTTGTCAGTATCTGTGAATTTATGTATCTATGTAGCTGTGAAATAGAATGTTACTGTATCTTTAACAATAGTACAGTCCAGATATCCTTACATTTTTTGATCCGAACCACATTCATATGCTCTAAAGGCCCCAATCCAGCATAGATCATCATGGGTAGCAGTATCCAACTCCTTGTGTAAGGCAGGTTGACCAAGTTTTACCAGGATCAAATGTTGCACCCAAATAGGCTTTTACATTGGTGTGAACGGAGGGTAACAAAAACATAGAAACATAGACAGTGATGGCAGAAAAAGATCGAAGGCCCATTTAGTTTGCCCTGAGTTCCCTACCTGCCCAGGGATCTATTATCCATATGGGGGTTTTATCCCTCCTTGTCCACCCTGTGCTCCCCTCCCTACTGCTACTGACTGAGCAACAACCAAACCCTTCACTCTGTCCCAGCAATGCAGCTGTTACAAAGAGGCTCTGACCAACTCTTGGGACCAGGGAAACAAATTCTGGAACAACATGAAAGAACTCACAGGCAAGGATCCTAAAGCACCACCCACTGTGCTCAACCTTCATGGCACTCCTACACTCGACCTAGGTACCATCACCAGCACTTTTAATAATGCATTTACAAACCTGGACAGTGTCCTTCCACCAAATTTTTTCAACTACCTCCCCTCCAGCTCCTCACAAGTTACCCCCCAACTAGAACGTACAACCCCAAAGTTTTTTTTTAAGGAGGTCCCACCACAAGTAGCTAGAAAATACATTCAAAAGGCTATCGGCAAACAAGGGTACAGTGGTGACTCCCTTGACCTGAAACTGCTGGCACAAGTCCTCGATGAAATCTTAGAACCACTTACAAAGATCTTCAATCTCTCACTTAGATTGGGCCATTTCCCCTCTCTCTGGAAGAAAGCCACTGTCACACCGGTTCACAAAAGCGGAGATAGGACACTGCACACCAATTACAGACCTATCTCACTCCTCCCCCCGCTATCTAAAGCGCTGGAGCGAATAGTGTCGGACCAACTAGTTGAATTCCTGGATAAGCAGAATGTACAGTGCTCAGAGCAGCATGGCTTCAGAAAAGGGCACAGCACCACCACTGCACTACTGGAATTTACAACCTTCATCCATGCCACGCTTGACAAAGGGAATTGTGGAGGGGCAGTATTTATAGACCTTACCAAGGCATTCGACACAGTTAACCACCCCCTACTGCTCAAGCAACTTTCCTCCATTGGGATCTCCAGCGATGCCCTTCCATGGTTCACCAGCTACCTTGATAATCGGATCCAACGTGTAAGGATTGCAGGGATCTCTTGGATGAGAAACCGGTCTGCTCGAGTCCCCAGGGGTCTATTCTAGGCCCTCTACTCTTCTCCTCTTCATCAACAATCTCCCCAGTGCCTGCCACCAAAAAATATTACTATACGCAGACGATGCAGTCCTGTTTTCCAGCCATCATGACATTACAGTCCTTGAATCCCAGCTGCAGCTCGACTTCAAGCCCATCGAAGACTGGTTCAGTTCTCATAAACTTGTCCTGAACCACAGCAAGACTAAAGCCATGTCCTTCTGTAACCGACAGAGCAGGCACAACTCTCTGTCCCTCACCATCAAGAACCACACTGGGAACCCACTCGAACATGTCAAAGAGTTCAAGTACCTTGGTATTACCCTGGATAGTACCCTCTCCTACACTGCATATTGACACTGTTGCCAAGACCGCCAATATACTGGATTGGACTACTACACAAACACAAGCACTGTATGCCTGCAGATGCCCTTAAACTAGCCATCTACAGCTCTGTCACCTCTATCATTGACTACGGCCTTGCCATCTATGGCTCTGCCTCAACAAGTGCCCTCCGCAGGATCTCAGTTGCTTCCTGCAACAAAGCCTGTAGACTACTAACGGTGCAGTCTGACAAACTCACACCTGTGACTCTATGCACAGGCCAGCTGGCTACCCTGGACAGCAGAATACAATACCAGACCTGCTACTTACCAAAAGATTCTCCTTGGTCTCATGCCACCTGGTGTTAGCTCACTCCTTACTACCTACAGTGGCACTCAACAAACACGTGGTGCCCAATCTCTAACCTTTCAGGTTCCCTAGATGTCGTACTCCATGAGTCAGCGGTCCTTTATCTAGAGCCGTCAATGGTCTCAATCTCACAATAAAGAAGCACTTTCTCTACTACACTTGGACCCTTTAAAAGGAATCTCAAACTTTACCTCACCTCTACCACTCAATGTGACTGCTTCTCTGAACAGAGATCTCTCTAAACACCTCCCAGCTCACTCATGTCTCACAGCCCGCCCTTTCCCAGTCTCATTCCCTCTGACACTGGGCCTTCCTTGTGACTCCTTTCCTTACACATCTCCACTGGTACAAGACATTTTCCACCACCATCGGACAGTGGCCCATTAGCCTGCCAACTTCCTCTCCCGGTCGCACGCCTGCAATACTAACTGCCTATGGTGCCCTCTATCTCTTATTGTTACCGCAGCCAGCTGCCTACTCAAGCTGCTCGGTATATGAATATTATCTCAAAGTACATTATAACTAAGTATCTTTATTTTTTCTTTTAGTTGTTTTGGTTGTTTATTGTGCATTCTTTTACTACCTCTGTGTGTATGTTGACCCTCATCCTTTGACGTGGAACCTTTGTAAACGAGCAGTTTCTGCTCAAAGGTATTTGTAATCCGAGAATTTAATAAATAAATAATAAAAAAAAATGCTTGAAACCATTTAGGCTCTTGGCGCCCATCGCCACCTCCACTAGCAGACTATCCCATGGCTTCACTGCCCTTTCTGTAAAGTAGGGCTTCCTCACATCCCTCTTAAACCTTCCCCTCTCATGTTTCCATTTGTGACCTCAGATTCTTGACTCTGTACTCCTGCTAAATAGTTCCCCAAAGTTCACCTTATTTATTTCCTTCTGAAACTTGAAGGTCTGTTATATCCTCCCTCTCTTGCTTGGTCTCCAGTAAGTAAATGTTCAGTGCCTTCAGACGATCTTCACAAGATCTGTCCTGCTGGCCCTGAATTATCTTGGTCACCCTGCGTTGCACTATCTCCAGCCTGTCCCTGTCCTTCCTTATTTGAGGAGTCCAGAACTGAGCATAGTATTACAGATGTGGTGAAGGAAGATCAGAAATGCACAGCACTCACCACTTGAAATAAGTAAGCCTCAAACTCAAACCTCAGTATTGGAAAAGTGCAGTTTATTTACAAAACAGTGTTGACAAAAAACAGCCAATCTCCACAACAGTGTGAACAGCATCTTAGCTTCACTCTGTTGAGCTTTTTCAAAGGTGCAATGCAGCCTCACCAGTGACCTATATAGAGGTAACTGACAAAGAACTTTAGCACGCAAGCACTGAGGCAAGGGTTACCCCAAGGGGCATTGGCCGGGAAGCCAGGTTTCAAAGAAATACAAAATTACGCATAGCCCCATAATGCAAAGCATCATGGGCTGTATATGCAAATCACCACAAAATATTATGCTGCTTCAACTTTAAGTAGAACTGCATGGTGCCGAAAGGCCTCTCACACAGTATGCAAAGGGTGCCAACCAAAGACACAGACACGTGCTTTGTCCTACCATGACTCATCAGTGTGCCTCATCTGTATAACACCCCAGTGGAATGAACCAGCTACCCTAAGTTGGTCTATCTGGTTTGGGTTGTGGTGAGCCCAATGAAAACAAAAAACAAGCTAGAAGACAAAGAACCTTAGTGCGCAAGCACTGAGGCAAGGGTTACCCCAAAGGGCATTGGCTGGGAAGCCAGATTTCAAAGAAATACAAAAGCACACATAGCCCCATAATGCAAATCACCACAAAATATTATGCTGGTTCAACTTTAAGTAGAACTGCGTGGTGCTTAAAGACCTCTCACACAGTTAGCACCCTTTGCATACTGGACCCTTTCTCTGGTAAATACTGGCTGCCTCGATTCTGGAATGCTCCTGACAGCCGTCTTGATGCCACTTTTAGGGAGTGGCCCACTGTCTTCCCCACCTTTGTCAAGACAGAACAGAGGTAATCACATTAAGGTTGGCTGCTTTGTGTTCCTCTTCCTCTAGTACCTTCCCCCCTTGTAACCTAACAAAACCCCCCTCTTGCTTCCTTTTTTCCCTTATAGCCGAAGAATTGTTTTACCCCACCCTTGACCGTCTCCTCATTATGCAGCTCCGCGTCTGCTTTTGCCTCCCTGACCATCCTCTTTGCTTCCCTAGTTTTCATTTGATACTCTCCCCATTCCTCCTCTCCCTCCTTTTCTTTGCACCAGATGAAAGCCTTTATCTTGGCCTTCACTACTTCTCTGACCCTTTCCAATAGCCATGCTGATCTCTTGTACCTGTTTCATTTTGTAACAATTCTCATGCATGTCTTTATTGCTATGAGACTAATCCCCTTAATTGCTTCACATCTTTCCCACTACACCTCCAGTTCTGTTCACCCTGGTCAGTTTGTCTCAGACACGCTCCCTCATTCAGTCTGCTGTTCTGCAATCCAGAACTTCAGTTTTTGATAGAGAGAGATTCTGGTTCCAAGGGCCAGACTGAATCAAATGGAGTTATGGTTGCTGGTCCCCGGTGGCTCCCCTACTTTCACTCCACTCACCATCTCTGAGTTGGTTGCCTAACCAGCTGCACCAGCAGGTAGTCCTGCAATATATCCAACAGTGCCTGACTTCTGGTGCACATGGTT
This sequence comes from Neoceratodus forsteri, assembly GCA_016271365.2. Classification (NCBI taxonomy): domain Eukaryota; kingdom Metazoa; phylum Chordata; order Ceratodontiformes; family Ceratodontidae; genus Neoceratodus; species Neoceratodus forsteri. Next base: position 541,251,946 of record CM028134.1, on the reverse strand, counting down.
GCTGCAGTGTCCCAGTCAATAACCTGCAGATGCAGATCACCCACTATGACCACTCCCCCCCTTCTTCACTCCTCTTTCGAGCTCTTCCCTGAGCTCCCAATCACTCTCTTTTACATAGAAACATAGAATTTGACAGTTGATAAGGACCACTTGGCCCACCCACTCTGCCCTTTTATCCCTAACTACATAATTACTGCAGACTGTACTTGATCTACCTCTCCTTCTCCTTCCCCCATCCTTTCCACTATGATTCCCTTGTGCCTATCCCAAGCATTCTTGAATCCCACCACTGTCTTCACCCCCACCACCTCCACTGGAAAATTGTTCTAGGAATCCACCACTCTTTCAGTGAAGAAGTGCTTCCTAACATCTCACCTGACTCTATCCCCCCTCCAGCTTCATAACATGTCCCCTTGTTCTTGAGCACCTTTTCTTCAGAAAAATACTTCCCTCCTGTACCTTATTTACTCCTGTGAGATATTTAAAGGTCACTATCATATCCCCCTCTCCCATCTCTCTCTTTCAGGGTGTACATATAGAGGTCCTTTAGTCTTTTCTTGTAGGGCTTTTGATGCAGACCATATTAGAAGCCATCCCCTGGACAGCCTCCAGTCTGTCTATGTCCTTCCAGAGATGTGGTCTCCAGAACTGCATTCAGTACTCTAGGTGGGGGGTCTTCTTACCAGAGATCTACATAGAGTTAGAAAATGGGCTTAACAACAAAAGAAATCTGATTGGCTGGCAGGGGTACATTAACTTACAGTGAGAGCCCTGTAAGGTAAAAGTCCCAGCCAAGCCAACCCAGTGAAATATCCTGGTGTCCACCCTGCTCTGCAATTGGTCAAAACCAAGAAATTCATATTTAAAATTGCTGCCATTTTTTCTCTCTCACTAATCGAGATATACTGGGCTGGCACCGTGGTCCTCTAACAACAGATTGGCTGTCATTTGTTCCCACTAACTTAGTGATGCCCCCTCCCCCCGACTGAACAAAGCATACTGAAGTGGCACACAGACTGCCACTTTTCTCTCAGTTCTCTCACGCTAAAAAAAAACTACTTCTGAATGAGTAGCACTACTGTATCCCACGTGCAGCGCTACTCGTGGTCACCATTGCTCAGTTCTGTTGCACAAGACTCTTTTGCTCTCACTATCCTCCACAAATAAATCACTCCACAGAAATCACTTTCACTTTTTGGGGGGAGGGGGAATTAAAGTACCTCCTTTACATTCTCCATTTGCAGAGTTCACCACCCGACTTCCGCGTTCTCTATCTGATTGTGCCTCAGATGACCGCCAGTGCCTCAAAGTGAAAGTGAGCAGAAAAAGGAAACCTAGCTAACTGTAACAAGAGGGTTAGACCATGGTGTGTCAGTAAGAAATACATAATAAAAAAGAAAGTGAACACAAGTGAGCTGGGGGTGGGGGGGCAGACTTCAAGTGCCAAGAAGGGACATACTGTACACAGCAGCAAGCAAACAGTAAAACACTGCACTGCCCTCTACTGGAAAATACTGTTGTGGATACCAGTAGAGGGACTACTTTACTAATAGGGAAATAATAACTTAATCTTGAGTCTGTTTATTATTATTTTTCTGTTTAATTCTTAAATATTGCAAAAAAAAAACTTTACAGACAGCCTGTTTTTTAAGCCCAATAATACCCTTCAGGGTGGGCGGTATGGACAATACCGGACCTTCCAGGGGCTATAAGGCCCTCCACCTGTGGCATCGGGCCTCATTACACCCTTAGGTGGTCAGTATTACTCAATGCTACCCACCCTGTTGGGTATTACTGTTTGCGTAACACCACCTTCCTCTTTCTGCTGGTGATACCCCTTCCTATGCACCACAGCATCCCACTAGCTCTCGCAACTGCCTTGTTGCACTACCTGGCCACCTTTAGGCCATCTGATATGATTTTCCCCTTGTCTCTTTCCTGCTTGGTGGTTGTCAATATCACTCCACCTATTTTGCACTCTTCCTCTGGGTTTCTTACCCTACGTGCATTATTTTGCACTTTTTTGCATTGAAACCTAGCTGCAATACTCTTCACCACTTTTGTAGTTTTCTCAGGTCTCTGCTCATCCTTTTCACTCCCTTTGGAGAGTCCACCCTATTACAGATTTTGGTGTCATCCGCAAAGAGGAAGACCTTCCCTTTCAGCTGTTCTGCAATATCACTTATAAAGACATGAAAAACAACCAGTCCCAGCAATGATCCCTGAGGCACCCCACTGGTCACTCTTCCTTCCTCGAAGTGAACTCCATTTACCACCACCTTCTGTCATCTATCCCCTAACCAATTTCTTACCATGTTTACCACCTTTGGACCCACTCCTAAGCTACCCAGCTTGCTTACTTGTCTCCTATGTGAAACAATGTCAAAAGCCTTACTGAAATCTAAGTAAGCCACATCCACCGCTCCACCCTGATCCAACTCCTTTGTCACCCAGTCAAAGAAATCTTATCAGATTCATTTGACATGACCTGCCTCCTGTGAAACCATGCTGTTTGGGTCTTGTAACCTACTGGATTCAAGATATTCCACAATCCTTTCTTCCAGCAGTGATTCCATAAATTTTTCCACCACCAATGTCAGGCTGACTGGCCTAGAATTGCCATCCTCCTCCCTGCTAACAGTTTTGTGTAGTGGGACTACATCCATCCTCCAGTCCTCTGCAACCACTCCTATTTCCAGTGAGCTGTTAAACAGGACTGTCAGAGGTACAGCTAGTATTTCCCTGAGCTCCCTCATGTATTTCCCTCAGCTCCTCTGAGTTCTTCCCTTGTCCAGGTGGTCTATAGATCATCTCACCTGTATTTTCTTGCCTGAGGTCACTGTGAGTTGAACCCACGGTGGCTTTCCCTTGGCTTCCTTTGATGTGTCCATCCTCCACAGCCTTTATGCCCTTCCTGACATATAGGGCTATGCCTCCTCCTTTTCCTTTCCCTCTATCTTGACTAAATATTGTGTAACCTGGGACTGACAAGTCTCGGTCATTATTCTCTGTGGCCCAAGTTTCTGTGATGATTACGGGGTCTGCCTCAGTGTCTGCCATCAATGCCTGGAGCTTACTGATTTTATTACCCAGACTCCTGGCATTCAGGCAAGTAGGCAACCCCCCCTTTCAGCTAGATCCAGATCCTCTTTTGCTGTTTTGTGATCCTACAAGTGCATTCCTTCACATTCTTCTTAATTTCTTATTTTTCCTATTGCTTGCAGACCCTCTGTTTTGTGATCCTACAAGTGCATTCATAGAAACATAGAAACATAGAATTTGATGGCAGATAAGGACCGCTTGGCCCACCTAGTCTGACCATTTCCTTACCTAATGGATAAGCTGCAGATCCTAGTTAACCAACAGCCTACTTCCTCCTACCCCCCGACTAGAATTGCCTTATGTCTGTCCCACGCATTCTTGAATTCTCCCACTGTTTTTAACTCTACGACCTCCTCAGGAAGGCTGTTCCATGTATCCACAACCCTCTCTGTGAAGAAATTCTTCCTCACATTACATCTGAGCAGTCACCCCTCTATGTTCAAATTGTGCCTCCTTGTTTTTGCACATCTCTTTTTCTAAAAGATGCTTCCTTCTTGGACTTTGTTAATTCCCTTGAGGTATTTGAAAGTTTCTATCATGTCCCCGAGGCTATACATCTTTAGTTCCTTTAGCCTTTCTTCATATGTCTTCTGATGCAGATCCTGCATCATTTTGGTTGCCCTCCTCTGGACAGCCTCCACCCTGTCTATGTCTTTGCGGAGATGGGGTCTCCAGAACTGTACACAGTACTCCAGCTGTGGTCTTACCAACTGTCTGTACAGAGGGCCAACAACTTCCTGTTTTCTACTGGTGATGCCTCTCCCTATGCATCCCAGTATCCCCCCAGCCCTCCTTACTGCCTTCTCACATTGCTGGCCCACCTTTAGGTCGTCTGATATGATGATCCCCAGGTCCCTTTCCATTTTTGTTGTTGTCAGTATCTCACCTCCCATTGCGTACTCTTTCCCTGGGTTTTTGTTTCCCAGGTGCATTAATTTGCACTTTTTTGCATTGAATCTAAGCTGCCATACATTTGACCATTCCTTCAACCTTGCCAAGTCCCTTTTCATCCTTTCCACCCCACCTTGTGTATCAACCCTGTTCCAGATCTTTGCGTCATCTGCAAAGAGACATACTTTCTCTTCCAGTCCCACTGCAATGTCACTTATAAAGACATCAGAAGGACCGGCCTCAGTACTGAACCCTGCAGTACCCCACTAGTAACCCTTCTTTCTTCACTGTGGACTCCATTTACTAGTACCCGCTGTGTCCTGTTGTCCAACCAGTGTTTTGCCCAGGCTACCACCCTAGGACTCACTCCCAGCAGGCTAATTTGTTTATTAATCTTTTGTGTGGGACTGTGTCAAATGCCTTGCTAAAGTCTAGGTAGACCATGTCCACAGTCCCTCTCTGGTCTACTGCTTTGGCCACCCAGTCAAAAAAATCAAATAGATTTGTCTGACATGACCTTCCCGCTGTGAATCCATGCTGCCTTGAGTCCTGTGCCCCACTGGCCTCTAGGTACTCAACAATTCTTTCCTTCAGAAGTGATTCCATCATTTTCCATACCACTGAGGTCAAACTGACAGGTCTGTAGTTTCCTGCCTCTGTCTTGCTCCCACTTTTGTGAAGGGGAATCACATCTGCCCTCCTCCAGTCCTCAGGTACGACCCCATCCTCCCTTGATTTATTAAAAAGTGTAGTCAGTGGTGTTACTAGTTCTTCCCTTGGTTCTTTTAAAATTCTGGGGTGAATCCCATCAGGCCCCATTGCTTTATCCACCTTCAGTTTTAAGAGTTCTTTCAGAACCCTTTCTTCTGTGAAAGGACTAATATCAACCCCCCTATCCAGAGTGCTTCTATTGACCAGATTAGTTATTTCCCCCTGCTTTCCATTGTGAATACTGAGCAGAAGTATTCATTCAGTATCCTTGCTTTTTCACTGTCACTCTCTGCCCAACTACCTTCCTCTTTGTTCAGCCTCAGTATCCCTGCCCTAGTCTTTCTTTGCTCCCTAATGTACCTATAAAAGGTTTTATCCCCCTTCTTAATTGAGTAGGCTATCTTTTCCTTGGGTTGAGCCTTTGCTATTCTGACTGCCTTACCTGCTTCCTTCTGCTTTAACTGGTACAGTTCTCTGTCCTGCTCCTTCTGTGTTTCCTTATACTTCCTGAATGTTATCTTTTTTTCCCATACCTTCCCCGCTACTTCTTTTGAGAACCATAGTGTTTTTTTCTTTCATTTTGATTTGTTTATTTGCTTCACACAAAGACTTGTTGCCTCTGTGATGGCGGTTTTGATGTTTTCCCATTGTTGCTCCACCCCACCTTCTTGCCTGTTTGCTAGTGCTTTTCTGAGGCACTCTCCCATTTTGACAAAATCAGCCCTCCTGAAGTCCAGTACCTTCACTTTTGTGTGGCTTGACTCTACAGCTAAGTTTATCGTGACCCACACTGTTTGGTGGTCGCTTGTTCCCAGATGGCAACCCACTTCAAGATCAGAGATCCTCTCTCCATCCTCATTTGAGAGTACCAGGTCTAAGACTACTCTCTCCTGAGCGGGTTCCAAAACTAGCTGTCTGAGGTATGCCCCCTGTTGGACATCAAGAATGGCCCTGCTCTTGGATGCGGCTGCAGCAAAGGTGCTCCAGTCAACATCTGGCATATTCAGGTCCCCCATCAGCAATATCTCCCCTTTCTCTGCCATCCCAAGGATGCCTTGTATCATTTCCTTGTCCATTTCCTCCCCCTGAGACGGGGGTCTGTATACAACCCCTGTGCAAATTGTGGAGCCATTTCCAGTCGGGTGACCCACAGTGCCTCCTCTCCTCTTTGTTTACCCTTTAGTTCTGTTGCTTTTATCCCTTCTCTTACATAGAAAGCTACTGCTCCTCCTCTTCTTCTGCCCTCCCTGTCCCTCCTGTAGATTGTGTACCCTGGTATGTTGACATCCCAGTCATGGTTCTTTGTGTACCATGTTTCTCTGACTGCCACAATATCCAGGCATCCCTCTTCCATCAAGGCCACCATTTAAGGGAGCCTTTTACCTAGAATATGGGCATTGGTACTCATTACCCTCCATTTTTTATGGCTTTATTTCTTTTTGCCCCATCCCTGTCCCTACTGCCTTTGTCTTTTTCTCCATTTACCCCTGCCCTTCTCCCTATCGACTGCTCTGTTTTGGTGTTTACCTCACTAATTACCTTGATGTTTTTGGGGGACTAGGATTTCCCTTCTCTTCTTTAGTGCCTCCCCTCTTGGCTAGTTTAAATGCTTGCCACTGAAGCATTTAAACCTATCACCTAGGATCCTGGTTCCCCTGCAGGATAGATGCAGACCATCGTGCCTGTATAGGCCTGCATCCCTCCAGGTGGAGCCCCAGTCCCCAATGAGGCCTATTCCCTGAGCTCTGCACCAGCTTTTCAACCAGTCATTGAATCCCATGGTGCGAAGTGCCCTAGCCTCATCCATGCTATAGACAGGTAGCACTTCCGAGAAAGTTACCTGTGTGCTACTTGTCTAAGGCCCCTCCCCAACTCCACAAACTCCTGTTGCACTGCTCTGATCCCATTCTCAGCCAGGTCATTCATCACAAGGTGGATAATGACATCCAGATCCCTCCCCCTTGCCACTGCTCCCACGATCCTGAGGATTTGTTTCCTGTCCCTCCAAGCCTTGGCACCGGGCAGGCACCTTACCTCCTTTCCCTCCCTCCCCCCAGTTCTACCCCCCTAACAATTGAGTCCTCCACCAGGAGTTGTTTCCTTCTCCTGTGGGGTCCTGGGCCACCATCCTGTGGGTCTCCATTGTGGAGGTTCCCAGCATCCTCCTTGGTCTCCACTTCAGGTGCCTCCATAGAGGAACCATGCTTCACCAGAGTGGTGAATAAATTGTGGAGAGGCACAACTGAAGGGATGCACCTCTGTTCCACCACCCTCACCCTCCCTGAGCCCACCGTGGTCCAACCACTCCTCTTCTTGTCAACCTCTGAGGTAGTGGCAGTGGCCTGTGTGGTTCCTGGGTGGGGGAGCAGGTTTCCTGAATCCTTGCCAGGTTAGCATGGAGACAAACAACCTCCTCCCTCAGACCAGAGAGGTACCTGCAAATAGGGCAGCAACACAGTTTCCAGAATGTCTCCCATTCTTCTTCATTTCTTATTTTTCCCATTGCTTGCAGACCCTGAGAGACTTCCCCCTTTACCTCTTCCACTACTCTTTTTGCACCTCAACCTCATTTTTTCCCTCCTTACTGCTGCCTGTCCCCAGTGCAGGGGGAGCACTAGCTAGGTTCCCTTCCCTCCCTCACTTTACTATGGTTCTCCTAGCCTCAGTGTCCCCTGTTGTCAGTTTAACTGTCCTAGGTAGACGTCAAACATCTGCCCCAGTGTGCTGGTCTCCTCTCTCATCAGGTGAAGGCCAACACCTTTGAAGAGCCTCCTGTCCCAGATGCACCCCCAAGTCCCCTACAAAGTGGCACCCTTTCTCCTGACACCATCCCTTTAACCACCCATTTAATTCCTCTATCTCTTCTGTCAGTACTCTATCTTTCCCTTCCCTTCCCTCCTACTCCACACAGGGAGGACCTCAGAAAATGCCAGAAAGGCCAAGTGTGCCTGCAATCTGTCACTTGCTCCACAGTCTGGTTTGCCAGATGATTGCTACCCAAGTCCCACTTATCAAAGAAACATAAAAAGTGACAGCAGAAGGGGACCTCACTATCCAAGTCCACCCAAGATTAATGGGATACTACCCCCTCCTTATTTTCCTGTCTGTATAATAATACCTCTTTGTCTGTCCCATGCATTTTTGACTCACTCACCATTTTAGCCCCCATGACTTCCTGGGGCAGGCTATTCTAGGGGTCCATGTGACAGGGAGATCCTGCCACTCTTCAGGACTGACCTTTTCTTAAATCTGTTGCAACAGTTCTGCTATTTCTTAGCCTAATTTATCTTTTACAGTTTCTAGTCCATAAGGTTGGCCACCTATGGGCGCCCCCTCCCTTTTCTTGACAATGCCATAGTGTCTTCTTTCATTTTCCTTTTCCCTCTCAGGTCCTCGTACAGAAAGGTTATTGTGGTGACCTCCAAGCTGATGTAAAACAACAGGCTGTGTTCCTCATTGGATTTAGTATGCAATAGCACTATGTCATAAAATACCTTGATGTATATGCTTTATGTGTATGAAACCTGTAAATGTAGAAGATCCCACAGCACTAGGTTTTTTTTTATAAAGGTTAAAAGTCATTTAGGTGACTGTATTATAGAATTAAGTTACCAGGGTAGAGATATCAGAAACCACCCATTGTGTTAAAATGCATATAAATTACAGATTGTTAGAGAAGCCCTTTGGCACCATGCATTCCTGTTTTAAGCTGAACCAGCCTAATATATCATGGTGATTTGCATATCCATCCCATGATGCTTTGCATTATGGGGGTATGTGTGATGTTGTATTTCTTTGAAACTTGGCTTTATTGCCAATGCCCTTTGGGTAACTCTTGCTTCAGTGCTTCTGCACTGAGGTTCTTTGTCTTTAGCTTGTTTTTGAGTTGTTCTGTTTTTGAGCTCCCCTTCACCCAAATACACAAGACCAATATAGGGAATTAAATAATTTTCATTAAAGAGATAGATCAGTAGATCAGTGGGTAAGTAGGTGCTGACCAAGTACAGAGGAAGGGCATGCATAGTCTGTTGCTGCAAACTAATATATTGAAGAAGGAATATTCCACTGCTTAAAATTATCCCGTGTTTTAAATAAACGTCACACAGAGATTGTGTGTTGAACCTGAAGTTCTGTGTCTAGTCTATCTGTTATCCAACTACCCTTCCACAGACTTTGTGTCAGAAGTGGGATAACTTGCTGGAAACATCTGTACTGGGCTAGGGGGATGTTTTCTGGTGGATATTGCCCAAATATCCTAGGTGGACCGATGCACCAGGAGTTGCCAGAGGAGAACCCAGAGAAGAAAGTCTGTGGAGTTCTGACCAAAACCATGGCTGACAGACTGGGAGAAAAGCTGCTGCCTGGACTGGACCTGGAAGCTTGGAGGAAGGCCAAGCCTGAAGATGATAAAGAGATCCAAGGGGATGAGAAAGAATTGAGAGAACTGCCTCCTTTTGAAGATGCTCCACCTGAGGACGTAGGGGAGTTGTTGAAATGGTGAAACCAAACTAAAGAAACTCACACTCCGGAGCCAGAGGAGTGATACCCCAATAAAGAAATCAAAATCCGCTTTTTGTCAAAAAAAATTCTTCATTTATTGGCCAAATCACTCAAAATACGAGAGCGTTCTGCCTGTAGGTGCCTCGGCGCTTAGCCAAATAAGGCTTCATCAGGGAGATATGCACCTGTTGTTGGACTGCCCTTTTATAGGCAAATAATTAATCATTTTATAATCAATTGATTGGTTAAAAACCATGTCATTATGATGAAGCCTTAATTGGCGAAGCGCAGGGGTACCTACAGGCAGAACACTTTCTTGTGTTTTGAGTGATTTGGCCAATTAACAAAGAATTTTTTTTGATGGATTTTGATTCCTTCATTGAGGTATCACTCCCCTGGCTCTGGAGTGTGAGTTTCTTTGGTTTGATTTGACTGTTATGCAGGGCTGGCAGCCCTTAACTCTCACCCTTCCCAGCTCTGAAGCACAGTGCTCCATCGTTTATCTCATCGAGTTGTTGAAATTGCTCTGCATAGAACAGGTGCAGATGCAAAGAGAGAGATATTGAGTGGAGAGATAGAGACATTGAGCAGAGAAGGCAAGATGCCAAATGGGTGGATACCGTGAGGGTCTTGCATGCCATCAGTGCAGGGCAAACAGAAAGAGCCAGTAGCCCAAAAGACATTAAACTGTCTAAACTTTCAGACAGTGATGACATTGAAGCCTACCTCACAACGTTTGAGAGGATTGCTCAAACATGTGCATGGCCAAGGAAACAGTGGGTTGTTGGACTGGTGCTGCACCTGACAGGCAGTGCCCAGCTGGTTTACAGCCATATGGATTCCCAAGAAGCAGAGGACTATGACCATGTGAAGCAGGAGATCCTCAGGTGCTATGACATAAACACTGAAACCTATCACCAGAGGTTTAGGTTTCTTAAAATGCAGTCACGGGATACCCCCCGAAAGACTTATGCCTGTCTCAAGAAACTCTGCTACAAATGGTTGCAGCCAGATAAAAGAGCAAGGACCAACTTATGGAGGTGGTAATTATTGAACAGTTCATTAACGTTTTACCCCAGGATGTACAGCTTTGGGTTTGGAAGCATAAGCCTGATTCTACTGATAAAATCACCTTGTTGGTGGAAGACTTCCTGGCAGCCAGACCTACCAGACCCAGAAGGTTCCAAGGGACATCCACTAGCAATCCAGTAAGGTACACTTTTACTTATAAACTGTCAAATCCAGCCCCATTGAAACAAGACTGGAGAGCAGAGAGAGGGGGCAAATTCCTGTAGCAGAGATTGCATGACATGGGCTCCAGAAGAAGGGACATTATGTACAAAACTGTCCAAATATAAAGAAAGAGACTGCTCATGTAGTCTTAGTGAATGGGAGTCACTTTATGGCTACTGTGCAGATTGGATCATAGCAGATAATGGGACTGATTGATTCAGGGAACTGCCAGACTCTTGTGCAAGCAGATCTGGTGACTGGGAATAATAAAGGGCCAGATACATCAGTCATCTCTGTGCAAGGAGATACTCCATGCTACCCTACAGCAACATACAAATGACTGTTCAAGAAAAGACACAGAAGATAGAAGTGGGCTTGGTACCTCACCTACCCATGCCAGTTGTTATTGGGCATGACCACCCAGAGTTTGCTTCATTTATACATTTTCATACCACCCAGGACTCTGCTGTGGTCGCCATACCCATAAGAGCTCAAGTGAAGTGGGTACATTTACCATCTGTGTTCCAATTTGATGATGATGTTTCTGAGGATCCTGGTAAGGACTGTAAAACTAAGGCAGAGAAGAGGAAGCTAAAAAACGACTGGATTGATACATATGCTGATGTACAGTCAGACTTGGGACACACTTTTAAATGTGATATGTGGCATGATCAAAAAGCAGACCCTTCACTTAACCCTTTTTTTCACAGGTGGGGAAGGGAATGGAAAAAGGTGCCCCTCAGTTTGTTGTAAAACAGGGAATACTGCACAGAGAATACTCTAACCCCAGAACTGGAGAGGTAATAGACCAACTAATGGTTCCAAAAACTTCCATTCCCAAATCATGTATCTGTCGCATGACATCCCTTTAGCAGGCCATGCAGGCAGAGATAGTACCCTGAATAGGATATTACCCAGGTTTTATTTGCCCTCTATCCAGGACAACATAGCTGAGTATGGTAAAACATGTGCTGAGTGTCAGAAGGTAGCTCAGGCAGGAAAAAGGGATAGAGTACCACTACAACCCATCCCCATTGTGATTAACCCCTTTGACAGGATAGCCATGGATGTAGTGGGCCCCCTGGAAAAGAGCTCCAAGGGTAATAGATTTGGACTGGTCATATGTGATTATGCTACCCGCTACCCAGAAGTTATCCCCATGAGAACTGTCACTGCCCTGAGGATAGCAGAGGAGTTAGCAAAGATATTCAGTCACATGGGAATTCCCCAGGAAATACTGATCAGGGGAGTAATTTTAATGCACACCTGCTAAAAGAATTGTACCATCTGCTGGGCATGGTAACAGTGTGTACTTCACCATACCACTCACCAGACTGACAGCCTCATAGATAGGTTTAATCAGACAGTAAAGAGAATGTTGAAGAAGTATGTAAAAGAAGAGGGTAGAGATTGGGATAGGTACTCTCCTATTTACTTACTGCTTACAGAGAAATCCCTCAAGCATCCACTGGCTTCCCTCCTTTTTAATTAATGTATGGGAGGAACCCAAAAGGACCACTTGATGTGGTCAAAGAACATTGGGGAGAATGGAAGGAGGTGGGACATCTTAATGTCATAGTGTACACAATTCAATTACTCAAATGCCTGATGAGGTATATCAACTTGGCACACCAGAACTTAGACTAGAAGCAAGACTTGCAGAAAGAAAGATATGACCAGGGTTTGAACACTAAAACATTTCAGTCAGGGGACAGTGTTATTACTTCTTTCCTCCACAGAGAACAAACTACTCATGAAATGGCAGGGCCCCTTCATCATTTTGAGGCAAACAGGAGCATGAATTATGAGCTTAGCATGCCAGAAAAGAGACTTCCCCAGAAATTTTACCATGTGAACCTCCTTAGGAAATGGCGTGAGAAGCCTAACCCCTACCTTTATATCCATCCTGAAGTTAGGGAGTCAGAGCTGGAGGTTGCTTATAAAAGGCTAGAGCAGTCAGGACCATTGGGGGAGATCCAGATAAACCCTAAATTGGAGCCTCAGCAACAGAAAGATTTGCAGGGGATATTACAAGAATTTGAGCCCATATTCACAAACATCCCAGGGAGGACCAAAGGAATTGTGCACACCATTACTTCCACACAAGACAAGCCAATATACCAAAAGCCCTACAGATTGCCCATGAAGATGAGGGATGAGGTGATTCAGGAAGTCAAAAAAATGGAGCAGTTAGGCATAATTATGCCCTCAGAGAATGCATGGTCTTCACCCATGGTCATAGTGGACAAGAAAGAGGGTGGGATACGTCTATGCCTAGATTTTAGAAAGCTTAACAGCACATCACTATTTGATGGCTATCCAATGCCCCGAATAGATTACATCATTGACAGACTAGGCAATCCACGATATATCTCCGCCCCTGACCTTACTAAGGGATATTGGCAAATCCCCTTGTAACCTGATTCACTAGATAAAATCACATTTAGCACCCCAGTCAAGTTATACCAGTTTGTCACAATGCTGTTCAGACTACATGGGGCCCCAGCCACTTTTCAAGGTTTTATAGACCATGTACTAAGACCACACACTGACTACTGTACGGCTTATTTGGACAATGTGGTCATATTCAGCCCTGACTGGGAATCCCATGTTAGACACTTGTCCTAGGTATTGCAAGCAATAAAGGAGTCAGGAGTGACCATTAACCCTGCTAAGTGTGCCCTAGCAAAGACTGAGACAAGATACCTAGGGTTCATTTTAGGCAACGGACAAGTGAAGCCCCAGGTACAGAAGGTTACAGCAGTAGCAAACAGCCCAATACCTATCACAAAGAAGCATGTCAGATCTTTCCTAGGCCTGGCTGGTTATTATCAGAGATTTATTCCTAATTTCTCAGCCATTGCCAGTCCTTTGACAGATCTCACTAAAAAGAAGTGCATGAATAAGGTTTAGTGGACCCCTATTTGTGATGAGGCTTTTAGGAATATCAAGGCCATTCTGTATACAGCTCCTGTATTGAAAAGTCCTGACTTCAACCAAGTGTTTGAGGTCCAGACTGATGTATCAGAGAATGGTATTGGGGCAGTCTTATCTCATAAAGTAGATGGGGAAGCACATCCGATCATGTATATCACCAGGAAGCTACATGAGAGGGAGATAAGATATACTATCATAGAGAAAGAATGCTTAGTTCTGAAGTGGGCTATTGATTCTCTGAAATAATACTTGTGGAGAGCTGAATTTAAGGTTGTAACTGATCATAACCCCCTTTGCTGGTTGCACCAAATGAGAGAAAAAAATCCCTTTAATGCGGTGGTACTTAGCTCTTCAGCCCTATTGATTTACTGTGTCCCACAGGGCAGGGACAAAACATCAGCAATACCAATCGGATATGAAACATGTCAGGCAGATGTTCGGTGTGATAAATGTTAAATAAATACGTTTTTGTAATGGAAAAAGTTCCACTGGTGTCCGTATAATTCTATGAGGTGGCGAGTAATGGAATTTTTTGTATTGCTAAACTGGCTTTTCTAGGCACCTCCGACCCTAGTGCACACTTTTACTGGTTTTCAGGGACAAAACATGTAAATGCTGGTTTCATATCTAGATATAGAATCATAGAATCACAGAAATCTGCCAGCAGAAAAGGACCCCTCAGCTCATCCACTCTTACACTGGTTCCCCCCAGAGGTAAAGAGTTGGTATTCTAAAAGATTATTGACTATACTTCTTCTAGCAGTTTAAAAAAAACTATATCCAGAAGGTGGCTCACCCCAACCCCCCTTGGAGAGGGGAGTGGGAGGACCTGATTTGTCAGATTTATGAGATGGAAAAACTACAACCAAGGTTAATTCCAGGGAAGAGAAAGAAAGCCAGACAATTCTGGAATAAATGGCTTCTGTGGGTAATGCAATATAGACAGGATATTGTACTCTAGGGATATGATAATTCCTGTATTGTCATTCACCCCGGGAGGGTGGGAAGGAGGATGGTAATAATTTTTTATGTTTCCCCATATTGTATAATTCTGTAAAATGATCTTTGACTGTATTTCCTCTGTATCCATACTGAGTGGATTTTAATGATTGAAACAATGTATCCTCTATACTACTGATAGAATATGTACCATGGACCTCTGAATAAATACAAGAATAAAAAAAAATGAACATAACTCATACAATATCAGTAAGGAGCTGAAACAACCAATACAGCAATGGGTCATGCACAAGGACTGCCAGTTGGCTCCATAGTTGCAGATAATGGGTCCAACATAAGGAAAGCCAGAGTGGAGGCTTTCTTCACATCCACTGCTTTGCGCACTGTTTGAATTTAATAGTTCACAGTTTTCTTGATGAGGACAGGGACAGTAAGGCTCTAGTTAGCACTGCTAAAGAATCTGCTCTCATTTCAGTCACTTGAGCAAAGCCCGTCACTTGTTTGACAAAATATAGGAGGAGCACAATTTACCTTTGTACAGACTGATCCAAGACATTTCTACTAGGTGGAATTTGACCTTTCTTGTGTTCCAAAGACTGCTGGAACAAAATAAAGCTGTCAGACTGTACACTTTGGACAATAATGATCCATGCTGAAGTTTGTAATTTCACTCCCCCAGCCATCTGAGACAATCACCAGAGAGGTGAGTGCAAACACAGCAGCTCTGAGCCAGGTAATACCCTTAATAAAAATGTTAAAATTCAGATTGAATCTGATTAGGGAAGATTTAGAGAACACAGACAATTCCATCACATGTGCTGCCAGTGGTACTGACAGGTTGCCCACCATAATACAAAAATATATCAGAATATGGATGATCAAAAAAAGCTGATGAAGATAAAACACTATGAAAAATGCTTTAGTCAGACCACTACAGCAAAGTAACAATCTTGGACCCACGATACAAATCAAAGCAACTATTCAGTGATGATGACACTTCTTTTGAGCTAAACAAACATGAAATAATTGAAGTGAATGCTGTCATGGAACAGAGTACAGCAGCAGATTCAGTCTTTATCGCAACACAGCACATCATCAGGCAGTCCCTCCTCTGGTGTTTGAGCAGTTTTTCCCTCTTCCTCTTTGGCTGTTGTTGCAGGATCTTTTTCTTCACCACCATTCAAAAATAGCACTGTCCCACAATCACACTGAAGTCATTTCCAAGATGTCATTGTGATATCTTCATCCATTTCTTCAAAGACAGCTTCAGCGCAGACCATTATTGAAATGTACCTGGCAGAACCCAATATTAATTGGAATACTGATCTGTTCAAATACCGAAAATCAAAACGGAATATATGGCCTGCTCTAGTACAAATGGCAATGAAGTACATGAATTGCCCCCCCAACTAGCATCTGTGCAGAACGATTGTTTAGTTCAGATGGTAATGTTATTACTGACACAAGATCCTGTTTGACACCAGAAAATGCTGAGCATTTGATATTCCTGAAAAATCAACATTCCTTATTTTAATTTCAAATATGATATCTGAATGAAACATTTTCATACTGACTCTGAGCAGGCCCTATCCACAAAACAGTTTCCCATTGTGCCTGTGGTGAAAAATCTTTTCTGAACAGGGTCTACTATGAGGCATTCATGAAATAAGTCAGGTCAGGACAAGCCAGAGTAGACCAGGATTACCTGAATGAATGCAGTGAACACAAAAAAAATAATACCATCAGTGGGTCCAGAGTCCATACAGTGCAGCAAGCAACTGTATTTCATGCCCCAAACTTACTTGGTACTACTATTTATTTGATCTGGAAGGTTAAGTACTGCTCTCTACTACTACTACATGACAGGAACTGTATAAAAAAATATTATTTTATTTTACCACTTTCTTGTACTGTAGTATGATGTTAATACCTTAGATCAAAGTCAAAATGAGTTTTATTGATCAGCATAAGCTTTTACAAAACAAATTTAAAATTTCTAAGTCCACAGAGTTACAAGTATAAAGAATTACAACCATCTTCAAATCTTCCCAGCATCTTTGTGTCCTGGATTAAAAATCCATTCATTAGACAATTATCCCAGTTACAAGTGTAATAATGTTAGAAATTTTGCTAACTTTTCCAAAATCAATGTATTCGTGTTGTTAAATAAATAAACAGTTAAGAGGTCAGGAGAGAGGTCAGTGTCGCAGAAAATCTCCCCAAGCCATTTTTTCCTGTGGGTTTCATATTTAGGACAAAGCAAGACAACATGTTTTAAGTTGTCTTCTACTGAATTTCCACAGCCGCAGAAAGGAGTGGTAACACTATCTCTCTTTTGCCTAAATAGTGTATAATTGGCCTTGTAAATTTCCATTTAGTACCTTGTAATAATTCTTCTATAAAGGGGATTTGTAAGTTTGATCACATAAGAGTCTAACCGATGTGTCTGTTTTAGTTCCTTGTACCATCTAAAATTTTTGAGTTCTGATATTCTTCCTAAATCCTTTGTCATTGCAGCATCCCTTACCGTAGTTTTAACCTGAAGGGTTATAGCTATCATAGGTCTTAGGTATAATTCAGATAATAAGTGACCCAGGCCTCTAGGAAAAAGTTCCCTCTGTATGAAACAGATATTTTGGGAAACAAACCCATGGTTAAAATATAGGATTTCCTCCTCCAAGCACCATCTGGCCATTCTTGTCTCTGGTAAGAGAAACAAACCCATCAGAAAGTTTATAGGTCTCTCTAATATTAATGTTTCAAGGGAGAATTGTCTTACTTCTATTCTCAAAACATCCGGGGGTACCGACTGTGGTACCATTAAAATGCTATGATATAGTTTATTAATGATACATTCCAAATCCTTTATATTAGTATCACCCCATACCTCTGAGGCATATAAAATGCTTGATTTTAATTTTACATTTAAAACTTTTAAGAGGCCCAGGACTGATGCCTTCCCTAATTTGAAATTGAGCAATCTCAGGGCATTTTATGCCATTTTCATCTTTGATGATAATAATGCACGGTGATGTTCCCAATTTGTGTTCTGGGAAAAGCGTACTCCTAAATAATAATATCTGTCTGTTATAATTTTTTCTTTATTAATGGTTACCCTTGGCAAGTTTCTACATCCGTTACTGAAGACAACTAGTTTGGTTTTCTCTTTGCTGATGATCAGCCCATTTTCTTTACATAGTAGTGCAAATCTATTTAACTTCCTTTGTAACCCCAGTATCAAATGGAGAGTACCAAATCATCCGCATAAACCCCCCAAAAAAAGACACTCTATTGCCCCCAATTTATGGTGAATGGAATTCAGGGTCCTGTAAGCATTCCAAGATGGAGTTGATATATAAATTAAATAGTGTGGGGGCCAATATAGACCCCTGACACACTCCTAAATTTGTTTTAATGGAAGAGGTCAATAATCCATTATGATTGTACTGCATTTGTATCCATGTTTCATTATGTAATCTAATTACATCTAAGAGAGCATTGTCCCCAGATCCCCTCCCAGGAATGATGAAACGTCACAGCTTAGTAACTTTTGGATGCCCACTGGCAATATTTTATTTTGGCACAAATATACTATTTTACATTCCTCATTGTCATAGTTTAATCATAATACACAACAACTCCATCACAATAATTTATTCTCTCCGGCCTCCTCCTACTTCTGGCAGCTTGTCCTTTTTGTGTTTCGGGGTCTGGACACTTTGAATCTTGCCCCCTCCTCCATCAACAGAACCAGACCGGTTCCCCACTTACCCATGCCTCGGCCCTACAGGCCCGGACACTATGAATCTGGCACCTGGACCTATCCCGCATTAACACCACGCCTGGGTTCCTTGTCCCTGCCCATGTAGCCTACCCCCTCCCCCCTTTCCAGCCTTCCCTTCCCCCCACTCCTCCCTTCCCTTCTTCTCATATCTCCCCACATCCATTCAGGCATTGCTGCCCCCCTTTGTGGGCTATGACCCAGCCCCCCCGGGACCAAAGGTGCCTACCCACAGTGACAACACCTGGCCCCATGCCCAGGGCCCATGGGGACCACTTTCTACCCAGTTATTCTCATCTATGTGCCAACCTTCCTCCCAGAGCCTTCCTTACAAGGGTGGATGGGTGGGAATTTCTCAGCAAAGGAGTGCAGGCTGGGGGTATCAAGGCCTGATATACCCCTTCAGGACCCCAGATCAGGACCCCTGGTAGCTCCGCCCACCCAGACAATCCCCCGAGACCTAGCCCTTACCCTGTCATATTACTCATGCCTTCATCATCGATGATGTCAGCAGCCCCTCCTCCCCTTCCTCTTTCATGCCATTGTTTCTTCCTGGCAGGGGCTATGGGACAACCTGGCCTGCCTTTTAGTGGCATGCCTAATTGTCCCCAGATCCCTTCCCAGGAATGATGAAATGCCACAACTTAGTAACTTTTGGATGCTCACTGACAATATTTATTTTGGCATAAATATACTATTTTACATTCTTCATTGTCATAGTTCAGTCATAATACACAACAACTCCATCACAATAATTTCTTCACTCCGGCCTCCTCCTTCTTCTGACTGCTTGTCCTTTTCATGTTTCAGGGTCCAGACACTGTGAATCCAGCCCCCTCCTCCATCAACAGAACCAGGCCGGTTCCCCATTTACCCAGACCTCGGCTCTCTAGGCCCAGACACTATGAATCCGGCACCTGGACCTATCCCTCTTCCCGCATTAACACCACACCTGGGCTCCTTGTCCCCAGCCTGTGTAGCCTCCCCCTCCTCCTTTCCAGCCCTCCCTCCCCCCACTCCACCCATCCCTTCTTTCACTGCCCCACCTCCAACTTGCGAAGGATGGCAGGGCTCCCCCTTGTGGGCTAGAATCTAAGTCCTTTCTTAGCTATCTCCCCCACTAGCTCTCTGAATGGCCTTAGGAACAGGCACATCCCAAATTTTGACAAATAAACCCCATCTGACTTGTATACAGTCGCTTGATCAAATGAAATGTCCTTGTGTTGGATGTGCACCCCCCATTTCTATTACTGCCCTCGCTACCCTCCTGTTAAGTCACTTCCTCACCTTTTCAATCAACCTGATGTCCTTGGTGCCCCTCCAGACCCCCCCGGGAGGTGATCTCAGACCAGCTGATTATCACACCCAGCCACCACCTCTTGATCTTCTCTAAGTCCCGTGTGATGTCTTGCCCCAGCACCCCCATGGTACTCCCCCCAAATCGTTGTCCTCCAAATGAATAATAATACAATCTGGCCTTCCCCATTGTAGCCTTAGTTCATCTATCAGGGGCAGCAGCTAAGCCCACCTCATGCCCCGATGTCTTTCCATAGCACCCTGGTGTGCTCCATGCTGCTGCTCAAGTGTGTCCATCTGGATGTGGTAGCTGCAAACCTCTCCACCCAATAGATGAATGAATGCCCCAATATCCAGACCTTCCTCTTGGAACCTGCCACGGAAACAAGAGAAAACAGCATGAGTTGCTGGTATCAACATCTGACATAATTCCTGTAGCAGCTGGACTTCCAGCGCCCTTCTTTAAGTCTTCCACTGAAACCCTTTTTTTGGCCACCTCTGAGGCTGCCCCAATCCAAAAGGAGTGAGGGGCAAAATCCTCCGGTTCTTCCCCTATGAGTACTGCCCCACCTGGAAACCGGTGATGGGGAAGCCATCCCCATGGCGGAACAAAGCCCCCCTAGCCACCCCCCCGAATGCTCTCATATGCCTCCAAAGTGGACACTGTGCAGCTGGTGGCCTGTGGTTGCCGTACCAGCATCATCTGGTCCCGCTCCCCCTTGGTCCATTTTTGACCTGGCCAACATGATGACCACTCTATCCTTCCCCCATAACACGCTCCTGTGCTGCAGAGCCAGCCCAGCTGCTGATTTTCGAGGAGCCACTACTTCCCCCATCTGGAAGGCCCTTGCTGCCATGACTGCAAAAACAACCCTGAACAGGAATGCCTCCTGGGCTGAGGAGCACACGTGCCATGTTGCCTCCAGTACCCCAACCAGCAGCTGCCCCCTAATGGGGCATCTCCCATCCTTCCTAGTACCTTTGCCTCTCTGCCAGCCCATGACCATCCTTTTCACAGTCCTGTTGGCTGTGACATCTTGCCACCCCTTGTCCTGACACACCCAGCTGATGCTAGCCAGTTGCACCACCACTGTGGGGTGGGTCAACCCCTCTTCCCTCTTTTCCACTATGAACCTGCTTGTCCTGGGCCAGTTCGTCCTTGTCCCACCCATGCTTCCCCCTAAAATTCTGAAATCTTGACCACCCATCTTCGTAGGCTGTCAGGGTGTTGTCCAACCAGGAACCATGGTACAGCACCCTGGCTGTATCCCTCCAATCTCCCACAACCTGTTCGGGACATTGGTCCTGTGCATTGCCGCCTGTGGCATCAGCTCCTGAAATCTTCCAAGCTGTAAATGGCAAAGACTGTCAGCCACTTCATTCTTAGGCCCTTTGAAATACTGCGCTTTGAAAGACAAGTTCATTTGCAACCCCAGTAATACCATGCATCTCAGGACCTTGCCCACACTCTCAGTCTTCCCTCCCTGTCTATTAATGACCTCCACTACCTCTTTAATATCACACCAGAATAGGATGTGTTTTCCCTCATCCTGGTGTCCCACACTTCCATGGCTGCCCATATTGGAATATCTCCAAGAATGTGATATCCTTCAATATCTCTTTTGTCCTCCAATGCTCTGACCATGCTTCTGACATCCAATTACCTTGAAAATATGCCCCATTCCCGTTACGCCTGCGGTGTTGGTGTACAACTCCAGATCCGAGTTGCGCAACCACTCCTCTTGGCAGAATGTTACCCCATTATAGCTGTCGAAAAACTCCTCCCACACCTTAAAATCCTCGCGCACTGCCCTTGACACATCCATCTAATGGTGTGGTTGCTTAGCTTTTCCTGTCACCCTGCCCAGCCTCCTAGTAAATGTCCTGCCTGGGTTAATGGCCTTACACATGAAATTAAGGTGCCCCAGCTGTCGCTGTACCTGTACCAGTGGCACCCTCCTCCTCCCCGTCACTTGAGCCTGCAACCCAGTGAGCCGGGCCACCTAGACCACAGGCAGACAGAAGCATCCCTGCTCCATGTCCACCTCTGTTCCAAGGAATTCTAATCTATGGACCGGGCCTTCTGCCTTTCCCTGTGCCAACAATATCCCGATATGCTGGCACATCACCTTGAAGTCCTGCAACATTTTCTGCACCTCTGCCCACGTCTCACCAATGAGAAGGAAATCATCCAGGTAGTGCACAACTCTCTTGTGCCCATACCTAAACCCAAATATCCACTGCACCCATGAGCTGAATGCCTCAAAGGTGCAACAGGCCACTGAGCAGCCCATTGGCATGTCCTTGTCGAAGTAGAGCCTGCCCTTGAATTGGAAATCCAACAGGTCCCAATCCCCCAGACAGACTGGCAACAGCTGGAATGCTGACTCTATGTCCGTCTTTGCAAGCCATGCCCCATCGACTGCCCTGATCAGGCTTATGGCCTGCTTCAGTGAGGCATAGGTCACCTCCCTGAGGTGTTCTGGTATGTCCTCATTTACCGATGAGCCCTCCGGGTAAGACAGGTGGTGGATCAAGTGGTACTCCACCTCCTGCTTTTTTGGCACCACTCCAAATGAGGACACCCTAAAATCACTGCATGGGGGAGCCTCTAAAGGCCCTTCTACCCACCCTTCCTCTATTTCCTTTTGAATCTTGGCCCAAACTACTTCTTCCTTCCCCCTCACTGACCCGAGGTTCTCGGCCCACGTCCCTGCCTGCCGACCCTTGAAAATCCAGTGGAAAACCCTCACAGAAACCCTCCCTAATCAGTGTCTTTTTTGTTAGGGTAATCCTTAGTCCACACCTCCACCTCTTCTAGGGAGATAGGCGTGCTTGCCAACACACAACCACCCCCCTGATTACTGTGCCTCTAATTTCACTTGTAGTTGTAATTATTACTGCCCCATTGTGTCTTCCTCATCCCCTGCCCAGCCCCCCCGGCCCCCATGAAAGGGTTGCTCATGGAACTGTCCCCCACTTTGCCCCCCCTTTGTCCTCCCCTTGTCTGCAGCTGGATGCCAGGTGTGATCCCTCACATCTCGCACAGATGTGTCAAAATTTACAATTACTCCATGTGCAGGAGGCCCTGTTGAAAACCCAACAGGTCTTGACACCTGGGCTATGGGGGTTCTTTTTACCCTGGTCCCTGGCAATCAGACCCTCTTCTCCTGACAGGGTTCTAACCCACAATTCTGAGTGGGTGCAATTCCACCTCAAGTCCTCTTTTTGCTGCCATCCTCTTCCGAAATACCTCGTCATATTTTAGCCACCCGCCGCCTAATTTTGCCTTGTAAACTTCCTTAATGATGGACATCTACGTGAGCAGGGGAGTGGCCAGGTCCAGCTGTTTTTCCAGTACCAGCACGCTGAAAATGATGAACCCCACCTGCCAATTATCAATGATCTTTCCTTTGTACTTGGCCTCTTCTGCCTTATGCCCTACCACTGCCAATGCCACCGTCATCTCAGACTTCCTCACTGATTCCTTCTACTCATATTTCTTGGCCGGGTCCTTGTTCACCAGGCTGAAGATGTCTACGTACTCTCCTTTCCAAATCTTCAATTTTAGTGAGGTTGGTACGTGGTCCCCCAGCGTGAAGCCTGGGACACCGTCGTATAGTTTCTTGCCCCCTGGTTTGGCCCCTGCCCCATTCCCTTTTCCTTTTATGGCCTGCAAGGCCTGCTCCATCTTTTCCATCCCTGCGACCCCCATGTCACCCAGAAGCCCCTCCAAGTACTCTTTTAATTCACCCTCATCGGTGATATTGACATCATCCTTACCACCACCTGGCGCTGCCCCATCTGGCTCCAGTGCAGGTGTTGGTGTGGGGGCAGGTGCTGGGCTTGGTTCCACCCATCTGGGCCTCTTCCTGGCCTTGCCCCTTCTAGGGTGCTCATCCCTATCCTTGCATTTTTTTAATGCCTCATCCTCCTCTGCCTCTCTTTGCTTGGCTGCCTCCACCAACTCTGTCATTTGGCTCATCAACTTCATCACCTCCTCCATCATCTTTCCACTGGAAATGGGGATCCTCTTGGGTGCCATCCTCATGCTCTGTAGATACTGCAGCCAGGACAAAGTACACTGTGAGCATATCTATCCATTTCAGTCCTCTGCCTGTCCCTCGGGCTCCTGAGGGAGCGGTATAGTGAGGCACACCATTCAACCCTAGCTCTGAGGCCCCAGGACCCCGATAACCCAGCCCCCCAATAGTCTGCTCTCTCCTCACTTTGTCCCCTTATCTTTTATATTTCTCTTTACCCCCACGGCAATTTATTGCAAATACCAGCCTCAGTCATACAGCCAAGTGGCGAGCACGTAAAAGATGCCAGGGCATATGCTATATCCATGCATACCACAATAGCACAATCGCATAGCATCACCACAGTTCCTGGACCAGAACGCAAGTGCCAAGTTAAACTTTCTCCCTACCCCATGCTGCATTGCACATAGCGCATATTGCATTCACCTGTGCCCTGTGAACACTGTTTAACTCCTGCTACCCACCCCTCTCGCTACGGGCCCACTTGTTGGTCCAAGAATATAGATCTGCCCACCTGGCACCGACATTTTGACCAGGCCCCCATGCCATTCTACCCCCACCTGCAACTCCCCACCCAGTCTCGCTATTGAAATGCTACCTCAGCTCCTATGCTAAACTTGCGTCTCTGCAGTGGTGTAATCGTGTGATACTGTGCGTACATGATGCAGGATACAAGTGCGACATTACTCATCCTCACTTACATTAGGGCTAACCCTTTCCAGGATTCCTTGACCCTGTATCTACTACACGATGCCCACCTGCTACTCTTCTTGTCTTGGGGCCTCCTAGTCAGCATCCACAACCCACAGGCGCCATGTGGCAAGGCCTCTCCTGCTCCCGGGCCATCTCACCGGACTGTGCCAACTGGCTCACAACCTCGGTAGGCACCTGTAGGGGCCTGCTCTAAACACACTCCTAAGAAACAGTTGCTGGCCTAGGCCCACTCCTTCAGCACCTCCCAGCCAGTGCAGCTCGCGGGCAAGGCCATGCCCCCCACCTCCCTGCCTGCTTCCACCAAAATTCTCAGGCACCTCTCACTCCCTCCTGTCCCCTGCATCAGCCTACACTGGAACAAATGATGCCTCTTCTGATCCGGGCGCCCCACCCGCCAAAACACTCTCTGCCCAAGTCTGGCCCATGGGACTCGCTCTGCACACCAGGGCCCCACTCGCTTGGTGGAACTGTAGGCCTTGCTTCACTCCATGCTGCTTGCAACCAACAATTCACAGCTGAACCCGCTTCTAGCCAGACGCCGGAAAAACTTCAACCCGCCTTAGCGCCCAGCTAACTGCATCACCTCCTGTCTGAGCAACAACACGTGTGGCCTTTCAGTTTATCCCGGCAGCCCATACAAGCTGAGAAACAGCTTGCTTAGCATTTTGCCTGCCCACCAAACTGGCCTTTCACCTCCCTTCATTCTCCTCAAACCAAACACCACAGTACACGGACCATCTCCAACTGCAATCCGACCACCATGATTCATAACAGTTAGCACACTGGCCCCATGTCATCTGCCTGGAAACTCCTGCTACCTAAACCAGCATTTGGAATTTAAATCCCTGCTCTCCAACCAGGCAGCTTAAGCAAAAACAAGCATTCCATTATTAATATGTAGCCTAATTGCAACATTTCAGCCTTCCTAACAAACTACTACCCCACATGCTGCTTCTCTCCTACTACCAGGGCATGTGCTTTACTATAAACCCTATCTTTACCACAATACAGGCACTATTCCAAGCCTAGTTCTAACTCACAAATCACAAAATGATTTTAATTCAGCATCTGTACTGCTACTGATGAACCTAGCTGTAACCTCTTTCTTAGACAAAACTTTTAATCACAAATCACTGACCATTTAAATTAAGCTAAACACAGTGGGCCGCATGGCCTGCTAAGGTCTAGCTGCCCCGTGTGCCTTACCTGGATATTGCCAAATGATGTGCTGAGCTCCGAGTTCAAGGAATTTCTCAGCAAAAGAGGGCAGGCTGGGGATGTCCAGGCCTGCTATACCCCTTCAGGACCCCAGATTAGGACCCCTGGTAGCTCCGACCCCAGCCACTCCCCTGAGACCCAGCCCCTACCCTGTCATATTACTCATGCCTTCATCATAGATGATATCAGCAGCCCACCTCCCTCCCCTCCCTCCTCCCCCTCCTCTTCCATCTCATTGTTTCTTCCTGGCAGGGCTATGGGATAACCTGGCCTGCCTTTTAGTGTAAGCTTAATTGTCCATCCCATAATCTTCTAATTTACCCCATAATAGAGTCCTTCTGATACTGTCAAAGGCAGCAGTTAAATCTATAAAACAACAATATAATTTACTGCCCTTGACAGTAATGTATTTCTATATTAAGTGTTTCAAAATGAAACAGTGTTGAACTGTTGACCTACCAGACCAAAAACCATTTTGATATTCACTCAATATGTCATTTTCGTTGATCCATGTATGGATGCGTTGCAATAATACTTTACAAAATATCTTTGGAGACACATCTATTAGACTAATGGGTCTGTACACTTTAGGGTTTGCTGGGTATCCTTTTTTGAGGATGGGAAAGACTATGCTCCCCAACCAACTGTGGGGTATGTCCAGACCCTGGAGAAGTGCATTAAACAGGACCTTACATATTGGTAGCCACCAATCTGGAAATTTTTAAAAATATCTCCCAAAACACAATCTGGGCCTGGAGCTTTATTGGAAGCCAAAGTAGCCATTGCTGATAATATTTCTATCTCATTGAGACAGATAGGAACTGGATATTGTAATGTTATTTCTTTTTACCTTTCTTTAAATTTAGTGGTTTCTTCTTCTGAAAAATATAGTTTTTTTTAAGTAAAGCTTCCAAGCTGTTGGAGTAATGTGCTTCTATCCTATTTGTATATTGTCCATAACCTTCACTTACAATCCTCCAGAATGCTTTATTATCTTTCCTTAGCACTGCTCTATGGAGCTTTTCCCACTGAATAACATAATATTTATTCCTTTTTTTTCTTTAAATTTTCTGTACTCTTTTCTCATTCTATTATGTTCTTTAATGTTTCCTTTGGTTCTATCCTTCTCAAGCTCTCTTACCTTCTGGTTTAAATTTGATTTTGCTGTTTTGCAGGTTTTATTAAACCAGGTTTTCTGGTTCTGCCTAGTGGAGCCATACGTTTTACAAAAAGGTCTACTATATATAATCATGTCACTCCAGTATTCCAAAATTGTCATATAATTAGTTCTGGATATTATATTCTGATGATAATTAAACAAAGTGCCTTTGGAGAATAGCTCTTTGAAAGTGTGTATTGTATAATTTTGCCATTTTATTCTTTTTAGATTTATAATTTTCAGTGGGGCTTCACTCTTGGCATCCCTACTAAATAAAGGAACTTGTAGTATATTATACATAGTGACTATAGGGTAATGAACTGAATCTGGTCGCTCTATAACCTCCAGATCTGTTAAAATTTTAGATGCTTCAACATTAACCCAGACCTGGTCTATGACAGAGAATCCTTTAGATCTTAACAAAATATAACTACCATTTTGGTCTTTAATTGTCCTTTCATTTGCTAGACTAAAATTATTTCTTGTCATGAAATTACCTAATTGGCTATCCCTTGTATTGGTCTTTTTGTCCTATGTACTTCTATGAGCAGAAATTCTGGGGTTCATGGTTGAAACATGTTGTATGAGGGCAGAATACTGATCACCACCAAATTTGTTCTCTATATTCTAGCAATAAATCCTCTAAAATAATGGGTGGTTAAGATTCCTGTGATTCAATTAAAGTATCTAGGTTCTCTCTGGTATATATCCAAGGGTCCTCCAAATTTTTCGTCTTAGGTGGAATATATATATATATATATTGAAAATTAGTAGTGTAACATCATTTCTCTGTAATTTTAAAGGTAATATGGTATCAACTGTAGAATTTAATCTAATAATATTGACATTTAAAGATGTTTTCACATATGTGATTAGTCCTGCTTTAGGTCTGCCCTGCTTTCTTTCCCTTTGAAGCTGGTATTCCTACTGATGTGTAACCTGGTAGTAGATCACTTTCATGACTGATGCTCCAAGTTTCCTGGATGCATAATGTATCATATGCCACCAGGAAAGCTTTTGTCTTACTGTCTGCTAATTTGTATTTTATTCCTTCTATGTTGCAGGAAAGGATTTTTAAACCTAAGTCTGATTGTTTCCAGCTATCTGTCAATTCTCCCTTGAACCAGCAATACAATCTTTCTCTGAGTGTTCCCTTTCTCCTAAGGCAACCTGCTCACAGGGAAAAAAAGCCTTTGGCGTAGTTACAAGAATGCCCAAATTGTCCAGAGGTAAGGCTTTCTCCAATAAGCCTTGCACAAATTTAGCATTTTTAAATGCAATATCAATTTGAGACACATTAAACTATTCCCTCCATATTTTAATAGCATTTGTTGCATAAGAGGGAATCTTTAAATTAAGTGTATGTGACCAAAAGGAGATCAAGTTCTCCTTGATCTTCCAAATTGATTTTTCTCTCAAGGTATTCCAGCCAAATATGGAAATTATTTTATTTTCCCATTCCATGTATTGGTTATTTTCATATTCTCGGGCTACTTTCATAAGTCCCACAAGTTCCATATCCAATTTACCTTCAGTGTTATGTTTCTTATCCAACTCTATATTTTGATATACAGGTACTTTCTGTGGGTAGTGTATGATTATACCCTCAGATTTGAGAGTTTTCTCTTGAGACCATCTTTTAGTAGCCATGTCTCCTAAGTGAGTGTATACAAGTACACAATCCGGTATAATACTTTAGTTACTGTTGCAATTTTCTTACAACAGATGGCTTAGCTGACACCGGAATGCTGTTCTTTGGATAAATGAAATAATTTTCTTTTTTCACATCCTTTCATATTTGGCTGCGATTACTAGAGAAAAATGTTACCAAATTCATTCACTCATTTCATTCATTGCTTGTAGTATGATTTAATACTACATCTTGGTTACAGTAACTGGACTGAGGTTATATTTTGCATTATGTACTTATTTATAACGTACTTGCCGCTGGCAGCAATTGTTTCTTGGAACTAGGAAAGATGTATTTATCGTTGTCTGTTATCAGGTGCATATACAGCAGTGAGAAACTATTTTATTGACTGCACTGCACTTGGCTGATGTGATTGCCTGGGCGGTGGTCAGTGAGAAGATATCTTTCATTTCTTCTTTAAAAGATGTTGCTGTGCTGAGTAGAAGAAGTAGTAGAAAACTTTATCACCTGTTGGACCAGGTGGTGTACCATACCACAGTACACTGGAACATGCAATGCAGCTACATCACATGGGTAGGGTGGTGGGCTCTTACTGCTGCTCATTTCATCATTCATTAGCCATTTATTTTTTTGGCCAAGTCTTTTCTGGAATATCCATCATAATATGTCCTCTCCTCCACCAGCATTAATAAAAAATATGTTAGTTGTTTGGTATTGGATGGTGGTAAGTACGGACTTGCATCTGTGTCTTTCTCTTTCTCTCTCACCATCTCTCTCTCTCTCTGTGCCAGCGAATTCACAGGCCTAAGCAAGTATGCCAGCAAAGGAGATCAGTCACGAAGGAGCTACTGATTGCTTTGCTTTAGCAGTTTTACTTTACTTTTCATACAAATAATGAATTCAATTATTTCCTTTGGACCTTTGTATTAAATATTACAGAGTGAGTTTGGTCCCTTTTATGCATTTTTTCACATTTTTTCAAATATTTATAATCAGAACTAATCAAAACTATTCAGACCCCCCCATCCCCGTATTCCAGTTCATATTTAATAAGGGTCAAAACTTCACAGAGTTCTACCAGCTCTAGTCCAAGATGAGGCCATGTCATGGGGTGACGGAGGAAACAACCTGTATGAGGCCCAATGATTCTAGCAACTGGAGGAATGGCTGAGCAGTTTTTAAAAGGTGAAGAATAAGGTAATGCAAGCAATGCTCATGCTTTTGGCGTACTTGCACTGTTTGTGTTCATCTTGGGCATAGGCCTGCAAGTGTTGTGACAAATTCCAAAGATTCAGGTATATAGAAGAGACAAACCGATAGGTTGAGGACTATTGGGCTGACCATGCTGGCCCATTCATTTTGCAGCTGTATTTCTCAAGTCTACATTCAAAGACCCACAGGCCCATACAGGGCCAATAATTGCTCCAATTTATGGCCTCACATAGATGGTGGCTAGCACACACCATGTATGGGCTTGAATAGCCCTGAAAATGGACTTAGGAGTACACCTGGTGAATTATTTGACTGGCATGGAGGGCAATTATGGTGGTTCTGTGTTCCTGCAAAACTGATGGATTGGGAGAAGTACAGCTGAATAGCCCCATTCATATCTCTCAAGTGTCCCTGATTACAAGGGATGTCCTTATTTAACCCCTTAAACTTGTTCTGTTCCCTATAGTCAAGATACTGCCCTCACAGAGAAGGTGCTGTGAAGTCAGACTTTAAAGATGAAATTATAATATTCTAACATGTTAAACCAAAAAGTTTCCATGGTGTGCTGAGCTTATTTGAAGAGGTGTCCCTCATTATGTGGGTCAGTGTACCACATTTTCCTTCATTCTGAGTGCCAGTGTCCTTTATTTCAGTGATAAAAGGTCACAAGGTATGGCCCCATTTTTGTGCTTGTACAGGGGAGGATGGCCTTGGGAGATTTAAGGTGGATGGGATTTCTGTTGGCAGCACTCTTGCCCACACTGCAAGCTATCTGCTGATTATGAGGCCCCTGTTTTATACAGTACACTATATTATATCAGGCAGGAAATCTAGCAACAAGAAACAGAAAAAGCAGTTGAGTAATACAAGGTAAGAGATGACTATTTTTTAAACATGTGTACTGTTAGCTGAAGGGCGTATAAGCTCATTTATGGCCATTTCCTTACTAAAATGTATAGAATTAACTGGGACTGGATGACCCAGTGGAATGATAGTGGGTCAAGAAGCCTTTCACCTCTGGGTCACTGATCTGAGTCCTACTTAAGTCTGTAGTGACTAAAAGCCACTATCATCCGATGACCATTCAGTGGATTATGGGAAATGAGTGTGGTGGTCTCACTCCGATTCCCAGTGGGCTGGTGCCCACCTAACAAAAACCACTAAAACAACTGGCACTAATTGGCAGCCTTGTCGGCAGTTGCACATGAAAGGCTAATAACTGAAAGAGCCTTTCACCCATGTGGTGAACACATTGGCGGGTCATTATAGGGAAGCTTGCACTGTGATTTCCTGTGCTGTACATGTCATGTAGATATTCAGAAGGATTGTATCTGTAGCACTGTTAAATGCAATACCTTTCACGAGCACTTAAAACTTAATACACAAGAAATGAAATTGGCTAGCCCTCTAAAAAATCCTTTAGATTTGAACTAGCTTGTCCAAATATTGCATCCCTACTATGGCTTTTTGTTTATTGTTTAAATCATATTTGTTAATTGATTGTTATTATATCCTTGCAACTGACATTATTGGCAAATTAATTTTTTTCTCTTGTCTTCTACGTCACGTCTACATTTCTAGGTAGCTCCTATCATGTGTACCATGAGGTTTTTTTTATGTTCTTGAGCCTAACTCTTGCCAGGTCTGCAAGTGCTGTTTCTAAGCCGAATGTGGCAGCCACTTTTTTTCTTTAGGAAAAAATAAAACATTTATGAAATACTCACATTTTGGTGGGACTAGAACATTTTACCATCAAATGAAACAGGAAGATACAGGAACGTTTTATACCGAAAAAATATAGGGTCAAAGTTTTTGCCCAGTTTCCTTGCACTACTGCTTTAAATTCTGAACACAGGCTGTTTGACTTATTTATGTTATGATACAAGGCTTTCATATTGAAAGGGAATAATGAATTGCAAAAATTAAAAGACTGTTTTTATACTGTGTTATTACTTATTAATCAGCCCAGTTCTAATCTGCAACTTCTCTGCACTATATACTGTACTATATGCATTGGTCTCTATTTTATTTGAAATAATGCCAGCATTAAATGATTAAACTGGCATTTACTGCTATTTCTCACCATGATAATAAATCTGCTTTATTTTATTACTTGGATTTACATCTGTGGTACAAGTTAATGGTGTTGATTTTGTTCATGAAAAAGCTGCATTGGCAAACTGTTGATTAAGGCAGATTAGCAAACTGGTAAACAGATTACAATTCAGGCTATTTAGTCTCATAAAGTGAACCATTATTTCTGTTGTGCACTACTAGGATAAACCCCACTCAGGACACCTTCCACAATTATAGAAACCTTTATCATTACAATACATGACAATAGTTGTTTGAAGCACGACAGTGAGCTTCAACATTGGTAATAATATGCAAAATCAGTTGAAACAAGCTTCAGAAAAAAGATCTTTGCCTTTTAATGAAAACCTATAAACTGGAAACTTGCCTGATGTACTGCATTAAGGGAGATTATTTTCAAACCTCTAAACGAAGGCCAAGCAAAGCTCACTTGCCCTCTGAGCTCAGTGTTGTCCCTAGTACTTTCAGCAGATATATCTTCACCCCCCCCAAAACAAGGATGTAAGGGAGTAACACAGGGTATACACTGTCAGGAAATCAGAGATGTAGAAGGCTTTAACTGTCAAAGCAATGTTTTATTCCCTCTGCCTCTGGTGCGCTGGTGTAACAGACTCAAGATAACCAGTGCTGGTCACCTGCATCAGGCACTATCTGCATGCAGTGGATAACTTCTCCAGTTGCCCCAAAACAGAGTGCATTGCGGTAGTCCAGATTGGAGGTGAAGAAATCATATACCAGTGTCACCAGGTCATTAGAGGACAGTACAACAACATGACAACTTTACATCAATTTTAGAAGAGTTTTAGATGTCAGTCCTTGGTCAGTCCAGATTATAGAGATGCATACTACAGTACCTTGGCCCACAGTGGAGTTGCACCATCAAAGAGCACCAAAACATGACATCCTCATTGTTCTGACCAACACTAAACAAAGCATCCTCGGTTGTCCCTGGGGGTAGGCTTAACCAGCTCATGGCTATTCAATTCCCAATCTCCTCCAGATATGGGATCAAACAGGAGATGTATGATAGGGTATCATCTGCATTGCAGTAAACAAGGACCCCGGTTTTCTGCTTTTTGTGTGAAAAAAAATGGCAACAATCGTGGAATCCTGATTAGTTTGTGGATTTTGAATTCTTCCACTGGTGCCACAAGGAAATCACATGTCTCTGCATGGAATCCCCAAAATGTCAGCATCTTGAATGAATGCTGCTCTGCTGTGCATTCTTTCTGCTCTGCTGCTTATAGAATCAGTAAGGAAACCACCCACACTGCTTTGTTGTAATCATCCATGCCTCAGTTTAATCACCCATGTTTCCTTCCAAACCTTCTATTAACTGAGGTCTACTCTCCATCATGAAAGCAAATTTTTTGTTCAGTATGTGCCTCAGCTTCTTTTATTATTTGTATTGCACTGAATAATATTTAAAAAAAGCTAGACATTGGCCCACTCGGGAACCAGACAAGGCAGGTGGTGTGGGGGAGTCAGGTTTAAAGTTTAGCTGCTCCTGCATGTGACCCTTTTTTCAATCAGCTGATGTGACTGCTGACCAAACTGAAAGTAAAATTTTTGTGTACAAAAAATATATACCTAAGCATTTTTCACGATATAGGATTTAAAACAACAACAAAATAAGCTAAGTATCATCCCACTCTGGGAATCAGGCTGGGCAGCAGGCATGGGGGTGTCAGGTTAAAGTTTAACAGCTCTTAATCCAACCCTTTGATCAGCTGACACAAGTGCTCTCCATCTGGACAGTAAAGTTTTTGTGTACAAAAAAGTATGCGCTTAAGCTATTTTTACACTGCATGATTAACCCAAAAAGCTTAGTATCAGCACTCTTGGAGAATCAGTCAGGAGAGGGTTCATTTGGATGTCATTGTATTTACTGTATTTAAATGGTTGTATCTCTGGGAAACTGAACTGTTAGTCTTGTTGTGCTAGGAGGCTCACAGCATACTTGCTGATCTGGGTGTCTTTGTGTGGGATCAACCAACCTGAAGGACATCTTACAACACTGTGTGGTCACCCAC
The DNA here is from genome assembly GCA_016271365.2 of Neoceratodus forsteri. NCBI lineage: Eukaryota > Metazoa > Chordata > Ceratodontiformes > Ceratodontidae > Neoceratodus > Neoceratodus forsteri. The sequence goes on along the minus strand of CM028134.1, from coordinate 541,218,411 downwards.
ATCATTAATCCCTCTGAGATATGGCCACCCCCCAGGTCAGCAAGTGGTGTTTCTGAACCATGCTCTAAACCCCACCAGCCCAGGGCAGGGAAGTCTGGCTCAGCTCAGCTCACAAACCCATCTGTCTCACTTGCCAGTGTTGTGCACAATCAGCCAGCACCACTATTTTATTTTTTTAATTTGGGGATTTTTATTTTATTTTTTAAGCTGGGTGGATGGGTGGGTGAGCTGGGCTATTGATGGTGTAAGAGATGACAGTTCTCCATGCTGTTGCTGTTAGTTGTGTGCCACTGAGTTGGAGGGGGGTAGCTGCTGTGTGCCCATGAATTTTCTGTATGACCTGGGTGCTGCTGTTATCCTACCTGCCACAGCATGATGCCAGTGAAGGTGGGTAGGGGGTGACTGTACACTCAGAAACACACAGCAGTTAAGTTGCCATGCACCATACAATGCCAGTGAACAGAGTGGGGCTTCTACTGTTGCTTGTTGTGCCCCACTAACTCATTCTCTCCCAGTGGCCATTTAGGGTTGGGCTCAGCAATGGATGGTTCTGACCCCATATGGTGGCCATGGGGTTGAAGGAGCTAAGTGAGTTGGGGGGGCTTCTCTTCTGTGTGCCCTTGAATTTGCTATATTGCTGAATAATTGTTGTCATGCTACCTGCCACTGCATGATGCTGGCACAGTTGAGTGGGGTGCTGCAGCTGCAGCCAAGCCAGAAAGCACACTCAGGGACACACAGAAGGTAAAGCTTGAGTTACTGTATGATGTCAGTGGGTAGACAGGGGCTCAATTTACATCTGTGCCCAGGCATGACAACTGACAGACTCCCTTTTCATTCAGATGAAGGAAAAAAAGTATCCACATTTTTGGAAGATGCATGATTTTCCATTAGAAGGTCCTCCACTAATCACCTGTGGATTTTTAGATGAAGGCCCTTTATTTCAAAAAAGCCAATTCTAGCAGTTAAATGTTAGATAGGACTGAACTGAGGGAGTCCACCCTGGTATCTGGAAACTCAGAAATGTGTATTTTGGGCATGTCAGGTGTGAGTGTTGAAGGAAGGGGATTGTAGTGCTGCAGCTACTGCTGTCGGCCCTGAAGGATGGAGGCTGCACTGTTGCTACTACCATCACACCTGAGAGATGGGGGCTGCAGTGTTGCTGCTACCATCACACTGAATGGATTGGGGGCTCAGTGCTGCTGCTCTCACTCCTGTGAGATGGGAGCCACAGTGCTGCTGCTCAGCCCCATCCCCACCCCCCACAACTGGCTACTGCATCCCTCAGTCCCCCGGACTTAAGTCCCCCACAGATTTCCCCCAGAAGTGCCCCATGGACCGAGTGGCAGTGCAAGCCAAAGGAGAGCAGGTGGGTCAAGGAAGAGCAGGCAGGGCTTCATTAAGCTCACCTGGCTCCATTTTTCTGTTTTCTCCCCTTTCCCTGGCCACGGCAACATGCAGTTGTATGTGCATGGAGGTACACACACATTGCAGAACTGTGACCTCTCTTCTTTAAGTCACTTGGAGCCTGCATTAACTCCTGGTCTCCACCCAGTGGCATTCAAAAGCTGAGATGGCTTTGCACCCCTTCCCAAGAGAAGAGAGCAGTCTCTGGAACACTTGATCCTCTCCCCCTTAGTCAACCCCCACAACCCAAGTCTATTCCCGAACTCAGATCACTGGCATGGTGTCAGGCGAGATGCAAGCACCTCAGCCCTCTGCACCTCAGGGCCAGCTGAAGTTTTCTTAGTACTGACTACCGTTTTATAATTGTGTATTATTCAATACTCTGTGTTAGTTTATCTCAGTTTTATTCAAGTTTAGCAGTTTACTGGTTCCCCAGTAGTTCCTGTACTGGAAACACCACAGTTTCAACTGGTTCTTGTGTGGGGTTACTAAGTCCCACATTAAATAAAAATAAATACATTTTGTTTTATTTTTAGAATGGTTGAACTTTTTTCTTATGTGCAACTCCTAAATTAATTTTTTCTTTTGCTTAATATCAAATTGGTGTAGCCAGTCCCTAGAGATTGATTATTACAGATCCCACCCAGTGAGATGGGGTTCTGTCCTAGATTCTTTATTATATAGGGCACTGGGAGCTAGCTGGGGGTCTCATAAATTATGCTGCTATCAGAAATACTAGTGCTCTCAGTGCATTAATTGTTGTACATGCCATAAATTTTTCAATACAAATTCAAGACTGAAAATGAAATACTATTTGCACAGTACAAATTGCCCACTCTTCTGTAGTAGAGTCAAGCATAAACAATGTTTATTGGTCAAAATACACCACACATGACATCAGGAACTCACTATATTTACAAAAAAAAAATAATCTTAAATGCATGCTGACAATAAAGTTAGAATCAATGTTTCAGCCAAAGGTCTTCTACAGGAATTATCATAAAGAGAAAAAAGCAAAGTTAGTAATGTCTCTTTATAGATATTCTGAAGAAGATCTTTGTTCAAAATGTTGATTCTAACTCTATTTTCTCCTGCTTTGTTCCACATCCACCCTGAGTTTAGTAAGGCATTCTCTGGCATCCATGGCTGCTCCTGTTCTGCTTATGGCTTCATCCCCAAACCTTCTAGTAATGTGCGTTCGTGCACTGGGTAGCTGATCTTTTGCTGGCAGCTGGTTGTCACGTGCCATGTCAGTGCTGTTAGGCAGTTCATTTGAAGTTTCTGCAGCATTTGAAGTGGAGCTACCTATGTCTTTTACACATTGTTTGAGAGCAGCTTTCTGCTTATTGTGGTCTTCATCCTCTCCCAGAATATTTACCAGCAGTGTCTGATGTTCAGCCATCTCAGTCTTGAGCTGTTTTTTATTCAGCATCCGTAGCCACAAGGAGAAGTCTGGGACTGGGCTGCCTGAAGAAGAGGAGCTAATCAGGGCACAGGGTGCCAATTTTCAAAAGTGGAAGCGGCAGTGGCTCCGCTATAAAATCTGAGCAAGCGGAGCCACTTTCTTGCCTCTTGTGTACCTGCAGGAGGTATTCCCATCCTCCTGCCCCGCATCTCCACCATAGATTAAATAGGCTCCCTGGGTTACTCCCAGAGGAAGCTACCAATACCTAAGGAGGAGGGGAACATTTTTCTCATAGAAAGGGCATGAAGCAGGGACTAGGATACTTGTAAATCACTATCTTTATAGCTAAGGGAGTGGATTTTTATCTTATAGTCTATCTTACAGAGGATCTTATAGCATGACTTGATATATTCGTTATCTTATAGAGTGACTTGATTAAGTGGTAAATTATTGTCTTACAAAAGTACAGCAATTGTATGGCCTTAAAGGAGTTACTCCTCAAATGTTTTGGTATGCTTTAGATAACTAATGAATTTTCCTCACACATCAGGCTTGTAGTGTCACAGGTATCTGGGGCTGTTTCTTTTTCTCTGTCTGCTGCTGATCTTAACAACTTTGGCTATGATGGGGCCCTATAGTATTGTGGTATCACTCTCCTATATTATAATTTTGTTAATGATGGACAAGGTACCACTGGGGTTCATTTCTCCCTGCCCTGGGGAGGGGTTTGGCTGCCCTGCCCATAATGGCTATCCCCCCATGGGTGGCTACACCTTTGACCCCCTGCTCCTGGCAGCTCATGGGTTAACTCATAGGGGAAGTTGCTATAACCTTTTCCATACCTGTACTGATAAAAAGAGAAAGTGTCACACACTCTTCCTGACCAAACTCCTAAGGTACCTGGCTAAACTAAAATTGGTCTTGGGTGGGGATATCAAACTGAACCCTGGTCCTGTCCCCCTAAATTCCACCATCAGGCTCCCAACTGACCCTCGCTGGACTCAAACCAAAGGCTAAAGCTGGTACATATGAATGTCAATAACCTGAGGCACAAAATGCAAGACCTAGAATGCTGTGCTGTTATCTATAAACCAGATGTGATCACAATTACATAATCATGGCTCAGGCCTCAGGTGCTACCTCATGAGGTAGATCTACTGGACTTCAGTACCTTTAGAAAGGAGTGGATTGGTAAAAAGGGGAAGGTATCCTCATATATGTTGATAATAAACTGAATGCCACTCCTGTTGGTATCCCACAGCTAGACTCCTCGGGGAATGAGTCCCTATTCATCAAACTGCTGCTCAACAATACTAAACCACTGTATGTGGGCTGTATCTACATGCCTCTATGAGATGCTGCCACCTCCCTTGAGTTCCTCGCTCAGGTTCTGGCAGGACATTCGATTGGGGAAATGATGATTCTTGGTGACTTTAATCAGAATTGGGCATCACATACAGGCAACAAGCTGCAAGCCCTACTCCAAGATGCAAATCTCACACAAGTGATAACAGAGTTTACGAGGATCAACAACAAACTGGGAACCATACCCTGCTCAATTGGGCTTTGGTTTCTGACCCCACAAGAATACTTGCAGCTGGAGTCTTCTCTGATGCCCACAGTGACCATTCATCTATATTCTGTATATGGTCAAATAGGTCACCTGGGCTACTCCCAAGAATGTTCACTATAAGGGATTGCACCAATTTCTTACCAGGATCCTTCAATGCAGAACTCACAAAAATTAACTGCTGCCAAATCCAGGATCCCCCGACTTTGGGGGAAGCCCTAGACCACTTCATAAATGTCTTCTTGTCCATGGCCAACCTGCACGCCCCCCTTAGAAAAATCAGGGTGAAGGGCAAGTGTCGTAAGTGGGTCAACAGCAATCTCAAAAAGCTAATGATCCTTGGGGACAGGGCCTGGGGGCTTTTCAAGAAAATTAACCTGCAAACTGACTGGGATAAATATAGGGAGCTGAGAAACAAATACAAAAAAGGAGCGAAGATGGCAAAAAGCCAATACCTGCAGAGTCTCCAAAACAAGCACCTATGTGATCCTAAAAGGTTCTGGAGTCACCTAAACTCCCTGTTAAAGAGTAACTCTTAATCTTCAGAGGGAACAATCTTAAGCAATGGGCAATCCACAGATGACCCTTTTATGGTGGCGGAAACCTTCAACAGCTTTTTCACGAACCTGGACAAATATAATCCTAACCCTCCAAGCTCATCCCCTGTGATAAGTGCCCAGATGACAAAGAAACCTCACACCCCCAATTCCACCTTTGCTTGGTCAGGAAATCTGAGGTGTTAGCCCAACTGAAACATCTAAAATCTGACTCTTCCCCGGGTATGACCAACTCAAACCAGGACTACTGAAAGCTGCCACACCAGCAATTGCTCTCCCAGTGACCATGCTAATCAACAGGTCCCTTAGAGAAGGGTATGTCCCTGCTAAATGGAAGGTGGCAGTGGTGGTCCCTATACACAAGGGAGGAGCATGAGCCAGCGTTGAAAATTATTGGCCCATTTCAATCTTCTGCCCCTTGGCCAAGGTACAAGAGTGGTTAGTCTTCAAATAGCTGCAGAACTATCTGAAACAACATCATCTTCTTTCTGATCAGCAACATGGCTTCAGGAAGTGTCACAGCATGGACATGGCACTTGTTAAACTTACAAGTGAAGCCATAGGTGCATTGGACAAAGGGCTACTGACAGAGGCCATTTTCATAGATTTAACCAAGGCATTCGATCTGGTCAACCATGGGTTACTCCTCGGCAAATTAGAAATGTTAGGTCTGGGCAAGCACTCGCTGTCTTGGTTCTCAAACTACCTAGCTGACAGATCTCAAAAGGTCAAGTGGAAGGGGGCTCATTCCAGCTGCCTTGCGGTCACTGATGGAGTCCACCAGGGCTCCATATTAGGTCCGTTACTATTCTCATTGTTTATTAATGACATTGGCCCAACACTGCAGAGATGGGAAAATGCTTTCATATGCTGCTGACACTGTGGTCTACTGGAGTGACACTGATGCCAGCACAATTATCATTAAACTCTCTAATAGCTTAAATGCACTTTAAAACTGGTTTGCCTCTAACAAGATGGTCATGAATGACAGAAAAACAAAAGCGGTCTTATTTGGCCTAAGGCATCTGGGAGTTGACAGACAAAATCTTCTTCCTCTACTCACCATGGCGGGGACTTAGATCGAGGTGGTGGACAAAATAAAATACCTTGGTGTCTACCTTGATCAAGATATGATGTTCAAACTACATATCAATCACATTACCAAGGCAGTGTACCAGAAACTGGGCCTCCTCTACAGATTAGGTGACTCACTGACTGCGGACTCAAAGTGTGCCATTGCACAGAGTACATTGCTCCCCACCCTGGTCTATGATGCTCCAGTTCTGTAATTCCTCAGGGAAACAAAAGCCCACAAACTGAATGTTCTATATTACAAGATTTGTTGCTTTGCTCTAGGTTCGCCACCCAGGAGGCATCACTGTGAGGTACTCTCTGATCTGAATTGGCCTGCGCTGGAACATAGGCTCAACCATTCTGTCCTGTTCCTCACCTTCAAACTCACCAAAGTCTATACCCACCCTTCACTTACTGGGTCTACTGCCCCAAAATCTCTGAGGAGAACCCTTCGCTCATCTAACTCTGATTTTCTGGAGATACCCAGGGTACAGACTAACCTGGGAAAAGGGTCTTTTACTTACTCTGCCCCCCACCTCTGGAAATCCTTTCCCAAAAACTTGACCAATGTCACCTCTAGGGATTCAAATCAGGGCTAAAGGTTTATGCCCTGGAACGCAGCCATTGTAGCTGCTATCACTGATGTGTATCTATAACTATTTGCAAGTCCATGCACCTTATTTATTTATTTATTGAACATCAGTTTACAACCTTTGAGCCAGAGGCTCATTTACAAAGGTACCTCGTCACAGAGATGACAAACAGTACAGACAAGCTTATTCCAATATAGCAGAGTACAAAATCTGGAGAAACATGAGGACATAGAAATGGTTACACATTTACGGATACAGGATTGAACAGAGCATAAGTAGGTTCAGAACAATTTGTACATCAGGCAAACAGTGGTGGACTATTCAGTAATATGCATTGTAGAGACATACAGAGAGGAGAAAAGACCATAGATAGTGATAGGAATAGGTAGGGTGCAGCCACTCCGGGAGTTTTGTCAGAGCAATTGAGCAGGAGTAAACTTAGAAACAGCCACAGCTGCACGAGGTGAGTAGGTGATTACAAAGGGAGGTTTTAAAACAAGAGATTGTGGGAGCGTTAGCGATACTGGTGGGGAGGGTGTTATACCTTACTATACACTGTCTTATTCTCGCTGCATTGCTCTATCTAAGGCACTGCTAAAGTATAACTAATGCTTGTAACTAATTATCTTGTGTACTGGTCTGTAATCCTATGCCTTCTGTGATGCCCTCACTTATGTATTATGTAAATTGCTATGATATGAGCCACCTGTTAGCACTGATTGTAACTAATCCCATGACACCCCTGAAAAAGGGACTCTTGGTCTCAGTGGGCTCACTCAGTTATCAAAATGCCATATATAAACAGATTCGATGTCACTTATCTTAGTAACTGGTAAGTCTTTTTCAAATTCCTCTCCATCTTCAGGTTCCAATCTTCAAGAATCTCCATCATCTGAGATTCTTCAGTATCCTCCTCACAAACTTCAGCTAGGAGGGAGGACTGCTCCCCACCCTGTTGCAGCACACCTTCCACCTCTGCAGCATCAGGGTCCTCCATCTTGGCAAGATGGCTGACAGCACCGCCTGCCAAGAGTAGGGAATTTTTTTTTATTAAAAACAAATATCAGCAAAATACAATTATATCAAATCAAAATAATATGTATAATGCAATAAATAAACTATGCTTCAAAACCAAAGAGTAGGGAAAATTTTTACTGGAAATAAAACAAACAACAAAAAAATACAAATACAGATATCCATACTTCATAAAATACACTAATACAGAGCTGCTAAGAAAAGAAAATCAGCAGTATACAATGCAGGAGATAAAAATGAAAATAAGAGAACTAAAATAAAGCAACTAAAACAGAAAAAAATTGTCAAGCAACAGCAATGAAAAAGAAGCATGGAAACATATTCGAAAACAACATTTCAGACCGAAAGGAAGAAAACATAGCATGGATGAGAATATGCAAACAATGCAGATATGGAGCAAGAAAGCACAGCTATTGCAAAAGACATCCTGCATGGTCTTACGTCAACAAAATATTCGTGAGGGTGTGCCAGCATTTGGATAGAATAGGAGTTGCCAGCCTTCTAGTATGAGCCCAATACAGAGTTTCCAATTCTGATTCTATGAATTGTATTACTGTAAGTGGTGGCAAGTCCTTCTGTTGTAAAAGAAATGCGTACTGTGCAAGCCAAAGATAAAATGTAATGGTCGTCATGACTATACGCAGTGTGCCATGATCACATTTGTGAGCAGCAGAAGAGGTTCCTAGGATAATATCACTGCATGTTACATATTACCAAGACACACCTCCCCACCTGCAAGCCAAAATCGCCAAAAAGTACACACATAAGGGCAGTCCAATTAAAAATGTTGCATAGTTTCAGGGGTTGTTTCACAGTCAAACCTGGGGCAATTTTGTTCTTCAATGCTTTTAAGCTTTGCATTAGCCTTGACATACAATCTCCCATGGCTGCTCAACCATAGAACATCCCATATTTTAGGTGGGGTTCTGTGGTCTGTAAGGGATTGATGGAGTAGTGCTGTGTCATCTGGGCAAATCCCAGAGTATTGTGGTGCATCTATGAAATTTATTTATTTATTTATTTCATTTGCAGATTAACACCTTTGAGCCAACAGGCTCTTTTACAAAGGTTCCATGTCAGGTATAACAAACAGACAAAACAATTTACAAGGTTACATTTCATTAGTGGAAGAGACAAGAATACAGTGGTAGTTTGATGGGCATTGCTGATGCTAATTGCTGATAACAGAATACTGACAGGCTGTACATGCAGGCAAGTAGTCTATTGCATTTCCTAAGTTGTACAGGTACTAGAAGTGCATTTGGTAAGTGGTTTAACTTATATTGTTAAGTCTTAAAAGAAGGCCTCAAGAGGTCAAGCCTCAAGTTAGGGAGAAGTGGCCTGAGGGGGCTTTGTCATATGTTGGAAAAGGGGTGAGGGGTGGAGCAGGAGAGTCATAATAGAAATGCCTCAACTATTAGAGTGTGACAGTATTTGTATGTCCAATTTCCAACATTTAAGTTTATCAATAATTTTGTTAACAAAAGACAAATTAAGTGGCGATTTTTGAAGTAGCAAGCAATTATTGGACCACGCTTGCACAATGGGGTTCATCCACTGAGCTGTCTAAGAATGCCAAATGTTACAGGTGGGTGCTAAAAAAGGTGTGAAAATCCAGTGAAGAAAATGGCTAAAAGTCAAAAAAGGATTAGTCATATTAAATCCTCCTTTCTTTAAAGGATGATACAAGATGTTTTTCCTTATGGGGTTAAGCCGACTACCCCAGATCATCTGAAAAGACAAGCTGTGGAAATGAGTTTCCAGAGATTTGGGAATTGGGTATACAATACTAAGGTATATAAAAATTGACAACACAGATTGTTCCTGGACCGCAACTTTTTTCTGTTTCATTTGCTGCCATTTCTTCCAAATTTGAATTTTAGAGTCACATGTCGACAGCTTTTCTTCCCAGTTCAAGTGGGCCATATCCCCATGACCAAAATAAATTCCGCAAATCTTAAATCGGGCCAGAAGTAATAGTGATCCCTCCAATATGACTCACTGGAGAGCGAGTCTTACTGATAGCATTTTGTTGAGTTCAACTTAGCACCTGAGATCAGTAAAAAAAAAAATGAAATGCATCCAGAACTAAAGTACCAGAGTGAGCATCTCATACAAAAAGGGTTACATCACTGGCATAAGCCGCTATTTTAACAGAGTGGTAAATGTGCGGTGCAGAAATCCCAATGATCTGTGAATGATGGTGGATTTTCCTCAGTATAGGATCTATACAGAACGTATAGAGTAAGGGGCACATAGGGCACTCTTGTCGAACTCCAGATTTAAGAGGAATTCTATCACCCCGGTGTCCATTAATAAGGGAGGAGGATGCTTGCAGAAGCATAAAAGCATTTTATCCAATTACAGAATTCGGCTGGTATATTATAATGAGAAAGAATGTCAGATAATCATGGGACACCCTGTCAAATGCCTCATCCTGGTCCAAGGTAAGCACATACCCCTCACTCTCCCCACTGGTGCCCATAGCAAGGATATCTCAAACAAGCAAAAGATTATCCACTATGTGTCTCCCAGGAACAGCACAGGTCTGAAAATTAGAAATCACATACTTAGATACTAAGGCTGGCCTTGCAGTCAAGATTTTCATTAGAATTTTATCATCTATATTCTGGAGGCACAGTGGTCTCCAATTTTTAAAATCAGAAGCATCCCCTTTTTAAAGAGAAGTATCTGGATGGCTTCTCCAAAAGATTCAGTAACAGAACCAGTGCATAACATCCAGTCATAAATAGTCGTTAGGATGTCAATCAGTTGGGCATCAAATTTCCTATAAAATTCCGATGTAAGGCCATCAGGACTTGGGGCAATGGAATTATTTAAACTAGATATCACATGTGCTCCCTCATCCTGGGAGATGGGCCTAGTCAGGGCACTCAGCTCCTGTGGTAGAATTTGCAGGACAGTAATAGACTGTAAGAAGGTGTGAGAGGTGATGTGGGATGGGTTGGTGCCAAACATATTAAACAAATGAGACACTGACCACATTGCTAAAATCATGCAGGAAGCAGGAGGAAAACATCGACATCCTGGTACACATAGGGACTAATGATCTCGCCAGCTGGTCACTTGTAGAGACCAAGGAACACCTGACCAGGCTGGGAGACAAACTGTCATCCATTTCTTCTGGCATCTCCTTCTCTGAGATCCTGCTGGTTTGGGAGAGGGGAGCAGATGGACAGAAGGTCATAGAAGGGGAGACAGGGGAGCTAAACATGTGGCTCAAGGGCTGGTGCTGGGAAAAAGGACACAAATTTGTAGGTAACTGGCAACAGTTTTGGGAGCGAAAGTGCTTTAAATTTGATGGACTACATTTGACTAAGGAGGGAGTCAGTGCATTGGTGCAGAAGTTTGATGTCTTTGCAGAATATTTAAACTAGCAAATGGGGAGAGAGGTGCAGCACCCGATACATTGAACGGGAAGAACACCTCTCCCCCCTCAGCTAGTGATCAAACAGGAGTTCAGCATGTTTGTGGTTCATTTGCATCACCAGGTAAGGAAAAAGGTCCAGCTCCCCATACGATGTGCAGAAGAAAAGCCAGACCTTGCCCAACAACTAACGCACCAAAATCTGGCCAATGGAAAATCATGTACACAGATGCCCGCAGTCTGGGAAACAACATCCCAGACCTGCAGGCAACAATGACAGAGGCTAAACTGGACATAGTAGCCATTAGCGAGACATGGTTCACCAGTAACCATATTTGGGAGACTTCAGTACCCGGCTATGTACTGTTCAGAAGAGACCAAGGTGCAAAAAAAGGGGAGTGGCCCTTTATGTCAATGAAAATATCAAAGCTACAGAAATTCAGAATACACATAAGGAGCCAGAAGAACTGTGGGTCACCCTGGAAACAGGAAATGGGACAGCCATACGAACTGGGGTTGTTTACAGGCCTCCAGACCAGGGGGAGGACATAGACACGTTACTGTTAGAAGATATACAAAATGTGACAGCTAAAGGGGAGGTTCTGATAATTGGAGACTTCAACATGCCAGATACAGATCGGTCAATACCAGCAGGAACATCCAACAGAACTAGACACATAGTGGATTCCCTGCAGGGGGAGGGCCTCAAACAATTGGTACAACAACCCACAAAAGACAGGGCTATCCTGGATCTAGTACTGACTAACGGGGAAAGGATCACAGATCTCCAGGTAGAAGGTCACCTGGGTGCCAGTGACCATCACATGGTATGGTTCAATTTGGCCACTAGAGCTAAATCATTCCATTCCAAGGCAAAAATATGGGATTTCAGAGGAGCTGACTTTGAAAAGATGGCCAACAGAGTTAAGCTAGCCCTGGCAAGGAGAAATACAGGTGAGGGGGTACAGGCAAAGTGGGCAAGCATTAAGGATGCAATACTTGAAGCAACATCACATTGTGTTAGGGAGAAGAGCAAGAGCAAAAGAAGAAGGAAACCACTTTGGTTCTCAAAAACAATAGCAGAAAAGATCAGAGCCAAAAGGCTGGCCTTCTGGAACTATAACGGAACACAGCAGGACGAAGATAGGGAGGCATACCAAACTTCCTTAAGGGAAGCAGGGAAGGCAGTAAGGCAAGCAAAGGCCCAAACTGAGGAAACAATAGCACGAACAATAAAAGAAGGGGACAAGACTTTCTATAGATACGTCAGTGAAAGGAGAAAGTCCAGAGGGGGTATTGCTAAGATCAAAGGGGATAAGGGGGAGTGTGTGGAGGAGGACCAAGGAAAAGCATCTATCCTAAATAGACACTTCTGCTCAGTATTTACTGAGGAGAAGGTAGGGCAGGGCCTACAGCTTAGCACCATGGACACGGGGAGGGAGGTGTGTACAAGTCCCTTTACAAAAGAAAGGGTCCTACAAGAGCTCACTAAGCTCAGGGTGGACAAGGCAATGGGACCTGATGACATACATCCAGGGTACTAAAGGAGCTAAGGGTGGAACTAGCAGAGACATTAGCAGAACTGTTTAGTGAGTCTTTGAGCACAGGAGAGGTCCCAGAAGACTGGAGAAGGGCTCATGTGATCCCGCTCCACAAGAGTGGCAGCAGGGAGGAGGCAGGGAACTACAGACCAGTCAGTTTTACTTCAGTGGTGGGCAGGATTATAGAGACACTCCTGAAGGAAAGGATAGTACAACACATGGAATCCATAGGAGCACAGGATCCAAGACAGCATGGGTTTACAACAGGAAGTTCCTGTCAAACTAATCTCATAGATTTCTTTGACTGGGTAACCAGAGCGGTGGACCAAGGGGGTGCAGTTGATGTTGCCTACCTTGACTTCAGCAAAGCTTTCTGTACTGTTCCACATAGAAGATTGAACAATAAGCTGGGTGGACTTGGGGTGGGTCAGAGGTTGGTCAACTGGGTGGCAAACTGGTTGGCAGGTAGAAAACAGAGAGTGGTGGTAAATAGCATACAGTCAGAAGAGATGCAAGTCACAAGTGGGGTACTTCAGGGATCAGTCCTGGGACCAATTCTCTTCAATTTCTTCATCAGTGACATTGCAGATGGACTGGAGGGTAAGGATTGCCTGTTTACAGATGACACCAAGATCTGCAACAGAGTAGATGATCCAGATGGGGTGGGCGGAAGGAGAAGAGATCTGGAAAAACTGGCAAAATGGTCTGAAGAGTGGCAACTGGGGTTTAACGCAAAGAAGTGCAAGATCATGTACATAGGGAAGAGAAACCCTGAAGCTACCTATAGGTTGGGAGGGGAGTTGCTGGCAATCACAAGGAAAGAAAGAGACTTGGGCATCATCATCACAGATTACCTTAAATCATCCAAGCAGACCACTAAAGCAGTAGGTAAGGCTAGAGGGATGTTGGGGTGTATTATTAGGGGTATCACAAGTCATAAGAGGAAGGTAATAATCCCTTTTTACAAGACACTGGTTAGACCTCATCTGGAGTACTGTGTGCAGTACTGGAGGCTGCATTTGCACAAGGACATTAACAAAATGAAGGCAGTTCAGAGAATGGCAACCAAAATGGTGCAGGGACTGCATCAGAAAACATATGAGGACAGATTAACAGAGCTCACTATGTATACCCTAGAACAAAGGAGAGGAGAGGTGATATGATCGAAACATTCAAACATCTTAAGGGCATTAACAAGGTGAAAGAGTCTAACATGTTTCAGTATAAAAAAAATTGCAGGACAAGAGGACACAGCATGAGATTAGAGGGAGGCCGATTAAGGGGTAATGTGAGGAAGTTCTTTTTCACAGAAAGGGTGGTGGATGCATGGAACGGCCTACCTCAGGAAGTGGTGGATATGAATACAGTGCAGGGCTTTAAACAGGCATGGGATAGGCATAAGGAAGCAATACAGATGAGTATGAATAAATAGGCCATTGACAGAGTAAAGGCCTATGGCACATTCATAAGGTAGAAAAAATGGACAGACTGGATGGGCCTTGTGATCCTTATCTGCCGTCAACTTCTATGTTTCTATGTAAACGAGACTGAACCGCACTCATGATTTCAGATTTGTTTTTCGTAGTATTACCACACGCGGTATGAATGCGAGTAATGTTCCAGTGTTCTATTCACGCCTTACAACTTTTAAAGCAGTTTCCCGCCCCTCTTATTCCCTGTATCCCATTCCTATGTTTTATAAGGAGAGAATGGCTCCTGTTGTACTGGAGTTGCACCATTTGGTCCTTGATCTTTGTGATGTGAAGGCCTTAAACTCCTATACCCATGTGCATGTGTGTTAAAGCTTTAACAAGTTGCATGCGCAGATTTAAATTAGGGTTGGGAGAACCACAAAAGGTTTTGAGGTTCTAAAAGATTCTGATAAGCAAAAAAGGTTTGGATCCTTATCTGAACATTATATAACTTTTATTGTTTTATGGTAACTGTATGTTAAAAAATAATTTTAAACTGCTTTTAATCTATATATCTGTAGAAAAAAGCAATTGAACCACAGTTTAGTAGTAATAAACACCATGATTAGTGAAATGAAATGAGAAGGAGCAAACGCTGTGACTGTGGATGAGCTTACTGGAAGTGCCAGTGCTGAATCTCACAACTGGCAACAGCTTCTAAGAGGATGATGATGATTTTGTCCAAAGGCAGGCAAGTCCCAGAACTCTGACCAGCCCTTATAATTTAGTAGTTAAAGCACCAATGTGAGCCATGAAACTCTTGACAGCCACCACATACTGTCTGTGGGATTTTTTTGTCTAAAGGCAGGCAACTCCCAGAACACTCTCTAATCACTCTTCAGTTTCTGACATTTAAGAAAGTAATACTAGTACTGTGTGTAAGTTATTAACAGTAGTGATTTCTATTTCTCAACAGGCACAACTGTGAATGTCTCTTAGTTAAGTAATGAAGAAGAAGCCAGGAACAAAAAACAGCACCAGGCCAGAGCAGAGGGCAGCCAGACAGCCAGTCAGAGAGACAGTCAGTCAGCTACACTTCAAGACTGCTACTACCCCCACCTACTACAATCAGGGGAAAACCAGAAGTAGTCTACCAGCACTGAGATCAATATGGTTAAGGCACATTTAACAAAAATGACTGTAATGCCCCAAAGTATGGGGGCACTACAGAAATGGGGGGCTTCTGTAGGAAAATGTACCCTGGGGTGCCCCTTTGACAGTATGGGCTTGGAGGGGCAGAAAAAGGGGGCTCCTATGTGTGTTTTCCTCTCCCACACTATGGCCAGGCAGAGTCAAGAAGAAACAAGAAGAAAAAGTTTTCTCTCTGCTGCCTGCTCTGCTCCATTCTATCCTCCCTCCCCTTGTGCATGCAGCACAACAATGGGCACACATGCACTGGGACTGCTGTCCCTGGCCAGCACGTGGTGCCCATTTCAAAATATGGCCATTAGTTTTGGGCACAGGCTCGGGGTTCTAGAACTAGAACCCTGAGCACCTTTTAAAAGAGGGAGAGCCATTTTTCCAAGTTAGTTCATGCTGGGCTGTGGAGAAGAGTGGACCGAGAGAGTGCGACGGGGACCCTGGGCTTACCTGGTGTGTGTTGAAGCCAGTCCTGTTTACTCCGCATGGTGCCCTCCACCAGCCAGCGAAAACTGCTGCTCCTGCCATTGTGTCTGCTCCATATATGGTCGAATGTTCAGCAGTTCCCTGACAGAAGATCCCGGTCCTGCTTGTGGTGTGGGCTGCGTTTAGCCCCATTTATTTTTTTGTGTCTCCCTGAATGTTCCGGTCCCTCGACGGTGGCAGAGAAGAGCCGCATCGCAACGAGAAAGTCATCAGCCTTTCAGAGGCCCCCAGTAGTCCGCCGCTTTGCCTGCTGCCTCCTGATGGTTCCCTCCCATTGCTATAACACCTCCCTCCTCCCTCAAGCAGCTCCTTCACCCCAGGGATGGTGAGTCAGGTGGCAGCACAGAGAAGGGTGCTGACCGCCAAAAGAATTTAAAATAAAGTTTGAATTGTCTAGTGCTAGAAGCACCATTGTGGGGTTGGGAGAGTACGGCCAGCTACCAATTTGATTATTTCAGGTGCAGCGATGCCTACTGGGAGTGGCCAGCCAGGTAGGACCATAGAGGACTAATTCAAAATTTATAAAGGGGCTGAACGGCGTCAGGGCATACCCGATTTCTGACAGGGAGGCCTGCAAAAGGCCTCAGCATTTAAAAGGGGCAACGTTAAGCCCAGCCGGCTCATTTAAAAGGGGTAGCAAAGGCCCCAGCAGTGAGCAGAGGGGTAGTAAAGATCCCAGTGCAAAAAGGGGTAGCGAAGGCCCTAATACTTAAAAGGGAAGCAAGGCCCATTGTGGTTCCAAAGGGGTAGCAAAGGCTCCACGTTAAGAAAAGGATATAAAGGGCAACACTAGGCCCTGGTATTAAAGGGGCAGCAGAAGGGCCCCAGTTCCACAATGGGGTAGCAAAGGCCCCAGCATTAAAGGGGCAACATTAGGCCCAGAGGTGGAAAAGGGGCAGCAAGGGCCCCAAGCATTAAAGGGGCAATATTAGGCCCACAGTGAGTAAAGGGGCAGCGTAAAGCCCAAGCCTTCTAAAGGGGTCCTGCCAGTAGGCCCACTGCAGTTAAGAGGGGCCCAGCAGTTACAAGGGCAAGAGAGGCCCAGAATGGAAAGGACATTCACTCAAGTTTCTAGAGGGGTAAACAGATCCTGGTACAAAAAGGGATCCGCAAGTACAGTACTTCTGGGAAGGGTCAGCAAAGAAAAAGAAAGGTGCTTCGCACACAACTGTTATGTGGTGACTGTCCATTCATGAAAATGTGTATCTGAACTGTTGTGTTGATTGCAAAGTACCAAGTCTGTGTTGTTACTGGGATTGTGGTTATCTGCTCCTGCAATGAATATTTGCCCCAGATTCCAGCAAATTGTCCCTGCAACGACCAATTGCCTCAGCTGCTGGTGATTTGCCCCTGCTCAAAGCAAATTGCCCCTGCAACAAACATTTGCCCCTGCTCCAGGCAAATTGTCCCTGCAACGAATAATTGCCCCTGCAATGAATAATTGCCTTGGATTCCAGCTACTTGCCCTTGTTCCTGACAAATCACCCCAACAGCAACTAAACACCTTGGTGCAGTGAATAGAATAATTACCAGTGTTCTCAGTGCCAACTGAATGTGCATGGACTCAATCTTCTGCCACAACATCCCTGGTGGGGTTGTTTACCACTGATTCTTCACCGAAGCAGTCTTCAGCCAGTGAAGAACCTCACAGCAACACCCTTCTCTGTTGTCCGCCGTTGGTCGAAGCTGACATAACTCTGTGTGACTCGCGACCGCCGGCTCCTGATTTCCTTGTGGTTCGGTGAGCCTGGAAGTGGAACTTCCTGGAAGAAGACTCATCTGCCACTCCCAGACTTTCGCCGATAGTCGAGTCTGACGTGGCCAGTGTGTGTCTGCCAGTTTGTTGTTTTTCTGGTGCTGGACACTGCAGGGCCCTGATCTTCCCCCTGCATCCTCCTCCTCCTCTTCCTGCTTGTCTCGCCTTGCTTGCACCATGCTGTTCCCTGGGATTCAGCTTGATCTTGGTGGTCCTCCGGTGGATCTTTCACCATAGAAGCTTCAAAGTGCCTTCATCCTTGGCAGCCCTGGTTGAGGGTCTGTGCCAGGGAAACTGTAGCAGATCTTCATCCTTGGCAATCCTTGCAAGTAGATTCACCACCAAGTCTTCATTTCTTCATCCTTGGCAGCCCTAGCTGAGGGTTTGTGCTGGGGAAGAGTTCAGCAGATTTCTGTTCTCTTGTGTTAGTGTATTCCGGCAACCTTAGAGAGTGGGTTGGCTGAAGAATCAGGGTCTGTTTAAAAATCTCTCACGTCCCCTCCAACCTCTCCTAGGTTTTCACACAGGTGTAGCTTGGCACCAAGTAGGAACCCCCGTTCTCCTTTTTACCCCATTGCTACTCCACTCTTCAGCTGTGTGCACAAAGACGGCAGGAAAAGTTGGACTTCCTTTAACACCCTTAAACTCTTAGAGGTGGTTACTCCACCTGGCCCATCGGGGTCTGCAACTGGTATCGCTTGTTCACTGCAGTGATTGTCTCATATCATTGTAGAGTAATAGATGTTCTGAATTTGTTCATTAGATTGTTTAGAGAAAGCATAGTATGGAGCTTGATAGGTAGTGACCTTAGTCCGAGGTACACATCTTAGAGACAGCAGAGAACGTTATTTACTGTACATGTTTGGTTTGGTTCCCCTCTTCCCTTGTGACCATGTCTACCTTTCCCTGTGGTGTGAATAAAGCCTGTTGTGCATCAAACCTATAGATTGTCTCCTGCCTCTCCTTACTGGGTGCCTCCATCCACCCAACCCCATTCGAACCCCAGAGTTGTCTCGCCAGTCCACCTGTTTGAGGCAACGCTCGTGGTGCAGCTGAGATAGGCAATCTTCGTGGTCAGCACTCAGTTAGTTCACCACATGACTGTTTAGAAAAGAACGAGAAAGTGACTGTGGTGAAGAGCAAAACCCAGACCAGATCTCTAATTTGTAAATAGTTTCCTCCTGAGTCTGATTTTTCAGAAGGGGATAGTGTGTTTAGTTGTACTTTGTGTAGGTAGTTTACTAGTTTTATTTCTCAGTCACAGGCACCACATGCATTTTTTGTTTAGCAGCAAAGGCTCTCTCTTAGTATGGAATGCAACATGAAACAACGTGAGAGAAAAACACCAGGCAGTCCGAAAGTAACCAATTCACCACTCCTACTAGTTACTTTCACTAGTACCAGGGGGAAAAAAACAGAAATAGCAGCATTTATCAATGTGGTTATTATGTGCATTTAACTAAATTATCTCCTTCGAATGAGAAAGTGACTGTGTGAGAACAGGGACTTGTCTGCCACAGTTGCTACCAGTGCAAGCATGTGATGTACTGGTTGCACCTCCCACCCACCCCCAGAATGATGATAATGATGATGCAGTCCAAAGGCAGACAAGTCCCATATCTCTATTTTTTTTAAACCAATCTCCAGAGTCTGACTTTTTGTAGAAGGGGACAGTGTGTTTGTGTGTCACCAACTATGTTTAACAACAGCACTTGGTATGGACTGCAATGCGAAGCAATGTGAAAGAAGAGCACAAGGCAGTCCAAAGGGACCACTTCACCACTGCTACTACCACTAATATCAGGGGGGAAAAAACATAGCTAGCAGCATGTATCAATACAGTTATAATAATTATCCTTAGGTGCATTTAGCTAGATGATCCCTCAGAATGAGAAGGACTATATGTGAGATTAGGGACTTGTCTGCCACAGTTGCTACCAGTACAATCATGTGATGTACTGGCTGCACCTCCCTCCACCCACAGGATGACAATGATGTGGTCCAAAGGCAGGCAAGTCTCTATTTTTAACCAGCCCAGTCTGAAAATTGAAAGCTGATGTGTCACTTAATCCACAGATTCACCACAGGTACTGCTGTCAGTGTAATTTTCTTCAAGATTAGCATCATATAGTATATGTAGCCAAAGTCTGGCAAGTTAACCTTCAAGAACATTAGTTTCTCCACATTGTTTGGTGTTAGTCTTGTTCGTTTATCAGTCACAATATCTCCAGCAGAGCTAAATAAACATTCGGAACAGGAACTGGAGGGTAGACATACAATATACTTATAAGCCAGGGTAGCCAGCATGATTTTTCTGTTGCCAGTAAGCTAAAGTGTCATCCTTAATTCGAATGTTGGGCTCGGACAGGTATGCATCTACCATGCTTTCTACTGAGCATGCATTTTCTCCTTGTGGAATTTCAGTGTCCTGCAGCTGGCCCCAAATGTCATCCTCTTCATTGTCTGCTTCTGTACTGTTTTTTGGAGTAGTCTTTTGAATTTGAGGTGGTGTCGTTGTAATACTGCTTCCCAATCCTCCTAATGAAACCTCATCTACTGCATTAGTCAAAAGTTGCCTGCAGTTCAACTCCTCCATATCCTCAAAAACCACATCAGAAAGGTGTCTGTTCCAGAAACTTGGCTCTAGCAATGTTGCTAAGAGATACTCCTTGCTCCGTGTCATGGCTGATAATTTCTCATCCTTGCTAAGTCTGGTAAGCATGTTGTTGACTAGAGATTGGTTCCTATCTAAGCTGTTTCTCATTTTCTCCAACCTTTTCTTGAGAAGTAGAATTAGTGGAATAACTTGGCTAAGGGATGCTTTTTCTGCACTGACCTGTTTTGCAGTACTCATGAATGGTTTCAGAATGTGACACAGCTGTTCCAGCAGAGACCATTGAGTAGGATGGAGTACAGTGCCCTCCCCTATATCATTGTACATAATATATTCAGAGATAATAATAATAATAATAATATTCTTTATTTATAATGCGCTTTTCAAAAAATCAAAGCGCAGTACAAGTTATAAAATCACAACGTAATAAAACATTAATATAAAATACAATAAATAATTAATACATTACAACAAACTTCATGAAACAGTAATAAAATCAAACCCAAATCAGTTAGTCGCTTCCTCATAGGCCTTGATCCATAAAAAGGATTTTAAGGCTTGTTTGAACCCCCCCCCTCCACTGTCGTGCACTCTCTAATCCGACGTGGTAGAGAGTTCCAGAGGGTCGTAGCCACAAACGCAAAGGCCCAGGCACCAGAAGATTTCAAAATGACCCTCGGAATCTCCAGCAACCCCTCGCCGGCTGAGCGGAGCGGTCGCTCCAGGAGATAGGGAACCAGGAGTTCTTTCAGGTAGTCAGGGCCCAATCCGTGCAAGGCTTTGTAGGTCAAGAGACCCACTTTAAAGGTGATCCGCCACTGAACTGGCAGCCAGTGCAGTCTCTGCAGCACCGGGGTGACATGGGAGAAATGAAAAGTCCCAGTTAACAACCAGGCTGCAGAATTCTGCACCAGCTGCAAGCGGCGGATATCAACCCCAGAAAGCCCAAAGTAAAGGGAGTTGCAGTAATTGAGACGTGAGGTCATGAAGGCGTGGATCAACGTAGGTAGGTCCCCGGGCGGAACAAGGTGTTTAATCCTAGCAATGTTCCTAAGATGGTAAAAGGCTACCTTTTGTTCAAGGATGCGTTCAATCATACAGTAAGTTGAATTCCACCTTGTTGGTACATGCTGAACAAGCTGGAGATGAAGAAGACCATTGCCCTTCTGGATATCAGCAATGATGTCACAGGCCTTTACTGAATGGTTGAAGTGGCCACACACTTTGTGCACTGTACCCACCATGGTTGATACTTGTCAGTCATTATCCAGGAAGCTTCAAATGATTAGGTTAAGACAATGTGCAAAACAGCATATATATATACATAGTTGCCATCATGAAGTGCCTTTTTAATATTTGAACCATTGTTGTCAACAAAAAACAACAACTTTCACACCCTGTGAAGTGACCCAAGCAGTAACTAGTCTTTCCAGTTCTTGCTGAATGTGTTGCGCTGTGTGTGTGTGTGTGTGTGTGTGTGTGTGTGTGTGTGTGTGTGTGTGTGTGTCTTGAAAGTGAGATACATGGAGAACTGCCATTTTCTGAAATGCAACAGTTTTTTTTTAGTTCTGAGAGACAGCAGTGGTAGTAGTAGTACTGGTTGAAGTGGTAGGGGTAGCAGACAGACTGGTATGTCAGGATGATGATGGGTTGCCCGCAAAAGTGATCCAGTGTGCAGTAAGAGAAAGATAGGCAATGGTTTGGGTGCTGGTCCACGTATTGGTAGTAAAGTGAACTACCTTGTCCTCAGCCTCTCGGAGAGCATGCCTTACTTGAAGTACTAAGCTATCATACATCCTGGGCATAGCAGTTACTGAGACGTATTTTCTACTTGGCATTAAATATCACGGCTCTAAGTATTCTATAAGCCTTCTGAAACACACTTCTTCCACAGTAGAGTATGGTTGCAAATCAAGTACAATAATTTCTGCTATTTTACGATTTATTGCCAGTGCTATGGGATGGTTTCATGAATATTTAGACTTTATTTCAAAACCTTTTTTTAACTTCAGTTGCCTCTTATCAGGGATAAAGTTAGATTTGACTGGGGGTGTTGTATGACTACATGCCATGCCTGGTAAAACTGAGAACCTTTCAGAATTATCTTGAGGTGAAAGTGGACTTTAAGATCTTGTCTGGTGATCACCTCCCACTGTTTCCACAGAATGTTCCTGTTTACCGTGAGCCCTGCTACATTTCCAGGCACCAATGTTTACTTAAACCATATATAACGATGGGGTGAATGGTCATGTAAGGTGTCACATCATTGATGTGGTTCCAAGATGCCCTTTATTTTTCCTCCTACTAACACAAATATTGCAATGCACACATACAGCTTGACAAGCATCCTTGAGGTTTACGTAAAATTATTCCAAACAGTTGAGGGTGACTGTCTATGTCTAGTAACTAACTCAGTAGGAGTCGAGTGGCTGGGTTTAAGTGGGGGAAGACATATCAGTGGAGGATTCTGATTCATCTGAGGCAATCATAGAATCCTCTGCAGCACCATTGCCATCATCATCATCATCACTACTGTCAGACTTTGTTTCACTTTGTGTGGCTCGTGCCTTTGACTTTTTCCCTTGACACTCTACTACTGTCTTTGTCGTTATCCACATTGTCACTGTCAAAACCAGAATGAGACGTAGCTAAAGGTAAAGTCACAAGCTCATCACCAGTCTCACCGTGACTGTCGTCATCACCTTCATCATCGTCATCAGATTCAGTAAAGCTAACACTTGCAGTCCCAGATTGAATTCTTCTATATGCATGTGTTGCAGATCGAGCAACTCCACTGCAAGTTGTACCCGTAAGTGCTTTAACTTTATGTACAATTGGAATACTCTTTGTTTTTGCACTTTTCTCAGATGGCTTGCTCCTATCTTTGGAAACTTTGCTTGCTGTACTGAGCCCTCCTGACATAGACAGTCAACCCCCCTCCGTCAAGTTTTCAGTATTTTGAGAGTTAGCCTGCACATTGATAGTAGTAGCATTTAGCTCAGCCCCTTCAACAGACTGTGGTGCTTTTACTTTACTTTTTAGGCCACTTCTTTCTGGGCTTTTGAATAAATTTTTACATTTACTTTATTTGCCCCAGGCTTTTGCTTTAGTATTTTTTTAAGAGTACTCATAATGCCAGTCTGTAGCGTGTTTAGGGTCAAAAGCAAGTGGTAATGGCTGTCAGATTAATTCACACACAGGTCTGTCACACTCACACACATAGTAGTTCACACACACACTGGACCTAGACTATAAGGGCTGGTGCTGCTGGTGCTGCTACCCACAGAGATTCAGGGACCTGGCCTAGCCATCTCTGACACAGTAATTTACTTTTCCTTCAAGGATTATTTATTTATTTGTTTTATTATTCCACGTGATGGAATGCCCTGCCCACTGAGCCAAATCTTGTAGATTTACCCCACGGAGCACAGGGAGGAGATGAGAGCTGATTGACTTGTTTTTTTGGGGGGGGGTCACACAGACAGTATGCAACAAGATGGCTGGCTGTCAGATTTTATTACACACACACACACACACACAAACAGTAGTTCACACACTGCACATAGACTATAAGGGCGGATGCTGCAGGTGCTGCTATGCGACCCACAAGAGATTCAGGGACCTGGCCTAACCCTCTCTGACACAACTTTACTTTTCCTTCAAGGATTATTCCATGTGACAAATTGCCCACTGAGCCAAAGCCTGTAGATTAATTTACCCCACAGACCATAGGCAGGAGATGAGAGCTGACTGAATTGTTCGGGGGGCACACAGCAAAAAGTGGCACTGGGTGGCTAACTAGGCTGGGTAGTGGCACAATTCACCCTCTCTGCTGCCAAAATAAAAAGAAATTGGCACTCACTCACTCACTCACTTGTCCCCAGTCTGCCACCTCCCCTCCCAGAGTCTCCGATTCCCCAATCCCCACTCCCTGACTCCCAGACCCAGTCCCCCAATCCCCACCCCCAAGGTTTCTCTTCTTTGTTGTTTTTCAAACAAAAAAGGTATAAAAAATTATTAGTTTAAAAAAATTTGTTTTTTTTGAGAGTCCGACGAGTCCTGACAAAGTAGTTGCCCAAACGGCAAAAAAAAAGCCGCAAGTTACAACACACACAAAGCAGCCAGTAAACACTGCTGCTTCTTCTCCGTTCTTTCCTCTGTGCCAGGTCCTAAGGTGGACCACGTGGATTGCTACAGAGCAAACCCAATCAGGTGCCACCTTAGGAAGATGGACAGCTCACCCGTCCAGTGAGAAGCCAGAGTCTTTTCTCTGGTCCCTCTTGTGCTCTCGCTCTTCTTGCACTGAATTCATGTGATGGAGCCACCCAAACTGATCCAAACAGCTGAAAGCATTCAGAAGTGTTCATTTCCGAACACTTAGGCTTGTTTGGTTGGTTCAGATTTTTGTCGAATCAGTTCGCCCACCCCTAATTAAAAAAGCCATGTACTCATGGTTTGTCTTTGTGAAAGCCCTATGATGAAAGAGCTTCATCAGAGCTCTTTTGGTATCTTCCCACTATGTGCATAAGTCATCCATCATACATGCAACAGATTGTCTAGCCTGTAGGAGGTCCAGTACCACAGCTTGAATGTATTCATCTGCAAGAACCACATTATTCAACATCCAAAATCCCTGTCCACATCTGAAAGTGTCCGTCTCACCAAACGTGCCTCCTAGGAGTAGGTGATCAGACAGTTCTATCAGATGTAACTGTACATCCTGTGTGTCTAGGTGAATAAAAAGTCTATTCTAGCAGTCAAATGGTTTTGATAGTAGGTATAGCCCCCGGTTTGGTGCTTAAATTGAGAAGCATCCTGCAATGAGGCATCCTGAATCATTTTATTCAGAAAATTGGTATTGCAGAACAATTTTGTGGTTTGACCACCCCTTTACACTTCTGGTCACCATTTTCAGTTTCTTCTACTGTTCTTTTTCAAGGTTGAAGCCGTAGTAGGGTCATCAGCACTATCTGCCATCAGAAGTGGATTAGTATGTGCTGAGGCATCTGGGTTTTGGCTGACATCAGAGTCATGGTGGTCATCCTCCAAAGCCTCATACTTGTCCAGTGCTAAAGGGACCCCCTAGTGAGGAAAATGTCAGAGGCAGCGTTCTGGTTTTGTGCAAGCGGAGGGATAATTTTTGTGTCACTAGTGTCATAGCTGGAGGTGGCATGTCATCAGTTACTAGAGGATACAGTCAGCAGACTGGGTTGTGGACATTCAGATGGAGCTTCCAGTTCCACTGAGGTGGGCTCACGGCAAGTAGTTGGACAGGCAGGCTGAGAAAAGCGGAGGAATAATGTGTTCAAGCTCTGGAGTCTCCCGATGTGCAAGTTGGGCAGCAGCTTCTTTGTGTTGTCTCTTGCTGGGTTTGCAAAGCTCTGTGTAACATGGCATCCTGGGGATCGACCTCCTCACGATTGAGTAGCCCATTTGCTTTGCCTATAAAAATGCCCAACCACTTCACAGAGGTTGCAATGGAAGTCAATAGAGCAGTGGGCCCTAGAATTACCAAATTCCAAACAGAAAGCACAATGGATCTTATCACATGCATTGCTTAAATGAGTCACTGAGCCGCATTTGACACTGACCCCTATCTCTTCCCAAAAAGAGTACGCTAGGCAGGTGTTTCAGTCCAGAATCACTATACCAGAGCTTTACTTTAAAGCACCAGTTGCCAGTCCAAAAAAGCTCTGAATCTAGAATTGGCTCAGGGTCACCTAGGATTTCTCACTGTTGTGCTCACCAGAAGTGTGAACATCCTGTACATTGACCCCTTCATTCTTAAATAAGATAGCAACAGTTCGTAGAGCAGGTTTTGATAAAGGAATTGCCTTGAATGGGAGCCAGAGAGGTATATTCTTTAATTGATTGTAATAGTGCCAGAATCTGTCCAACATCAATGGGGTCTTAAAACTAAAGTCAAAGTAACCATCAGAGGCAGTGTGTTACAAAGCATACAGCTCATTTGGGGTGAAGTGCAAGGAGCCTTTTAGCAACATCCAGCCTACATATGCTCTGTCTTGGGGCAGGTCAAGACCTCCAAGGTACAATAGGCAGACTGCATTTCACCTCTGAGCAGGGGCCTTCAAATTAGGGAACACATCATTTTTCTGAAATTGTGACCACCGCTGTGCAGAAGATTGTGGTGATGGGTTAGAAGAATCTGAGTGAGGAACATCAGAGGAAATCCCTTCCGAGTGTTCCAACCTATCAGCCCAGGACATCGTGGGACGTGCTTCCTCAGGCTGTGAGACATCCATTGTAATAACTCCAGAAGAGTCCCTGGTTGAAACTAGCACAGGAACAGTAGTTGTGGCCCCCAAATCAACTGTGGGCTGCTGTGGGACAAAACCCCCAGGTGGTAGTAGTCCAGTATGCTCAGTAGGAGAAACACATTCCTGTAGCAGGGGAGCAGGGAGAAATGGAGGCAGTGTGACAGTAGGTACGGAATGCAGCAGTATATGTTTGGGGGGGGCACACCAGTTCTAAATGAACCCCAGGCAAAGACACAGGAAGGCAGACCTGCTCCTCCAAAAAGGAGTTCAGCAGGACAAAATCCATTGGGGAGCCAGCAGACAGTTCAGTATAAGGGAAAGGAGAAGCAGTCGGCTCCTGTGGAGCAGTTGGGTGCCATTGACCGATTGCATCTTGTGACCAGCCCACCTCATTCAAAACTCGCACCAGAGACCAATTCTTAGGAAGATATGAAGCATCAACAGGGAAAGGACTTTCAGACTGTGGAACGGCACAAGACTGTGGGGTATTCTGATGGTGGGAAGGTCGCAGCATATTCTTAGGACCAGGTAGCATTTCAGCACCTTCTGTCTCTGAAGTCGGGCGTGCAGGTATGGGGGAAGGCAAAACAGCACACTCGGGCAGACCCTGTGTAACCCCTAGATGGCGCTATCCCAGGGGCTACTACCCCTGCCTGATTTGCCACTAACAGGTTGAGGGGCCTGGATCCAATGGCGGGTGCCTCCACCCAGAGGTCAGGGTTTGCAATAGTTAAACTAACTTGGTCACAGCCCTCTGGGACACTGCAACCCCCCTTTCTTCCCACTAGTGGCCCACACAATATATCAGAATTACCTTCACAGTATACACTTACCCCCAGGTCTGGTTCGCACTGGGACCTCCTGTGAAATGAGATACAGTGCAACAATCACAGTACAGTACTTTAACATAGACAAATACTGAGGCAGTATAACTTTGCTGAAACAAGCAGCTCTGATTTATTTAGGGGATATAACAAGGACAGGGGAAATCAGGTTAATTAGCTTATCACTCTAATAATCCACCTATGGCTCTGTGCACAGGCCTATCCCTATCAGTTACTGTCCCTGGGTACCCAAGCCCTGAGTGGCTAGTCCAAACCGTGGCAGCTGGTGAGGGCCCTTTCACACAGAAAAGGAGAATTAAACAGTCAGCAGTACAGTAATTCCATTTGGATTTAATGTTGCAATTCAACAGGAGCGACCCTGAATTAGTACTCACGACCTCCAAATAAGATAGGGTCCTTCAATGTCAGCAGGGCTCACTTGAGGTACACAAACCTCTTCACATCCATATAAAAGAAAGCACTATACCAGGCAGGCTGCATCTGTATCCCGGACGCACTACTGCACAATACCGGAGAACACACAGCAGATTAAGTTCCTGACAGACCCAGTGCAATTTTCAGCAATTCCTCCAGTCTTCTACAGGGTGAGCCTGGTTTCTACTCTTCAGAGATCCTTTGATTCTTTTCACAGGATGGATTCAGTCCTAACAAGCTGCAGACCGGAACTCTGGGCCTTACACACGTTTTGACTAAAACTGCACACTGAAAAAGCACAGGGCTCCTTCCTTCTTCACTGCCAAAGCTCAACTGAAACTCCAACCGACAAAACCGGGCACTTCCTTTGAGTTCCTCCCAGTTCTTGACTGGATTGGCTGTCACTCACAATAGACTGCTGTGTGGTCCAAAAGGCACTGAAGTCTAAACTACATCTCCCAGAGTCACTGCCCATACAATCCTCTTGTGGCTGGCTCAGATTATGAGTCCAAGTTCTGATTGTCAAGGCACCATTTTAGAGCTAGCTTACCCCACACTGATTGGTCCAGTTCAGCAGTTCAAAACTAGAATGGGGAACTAGCAGACACAGTTCTGACTGCAAAAGCAGGTTAGACAAACTGTAATTTCATTATTACTCTAAATAATTTCTGGCAAACAGTTACATCTTTCAGATAGGTTCCTTTGACTCCTAGTGACTGCAAAATGAAGTGAATTGGCAGCAGCTCGAGTGGTACTCAGAGATGCACACAGTCCCCCATACAAACTAATTATGTCTGCAAGCAGACATCTCTTAAAGAGACAGTACCAGAGGCTCTAAAAACACTCACTGATAAATGGCTTAAATGCCAAACACCATTCAGGCTTGGAGCATTCAAGCAAGCTCCTGGAAGTCTTTTGGGAACCCCCATTTGCAGGGGGGTTACACCTGCATGTCAAGCAGGTCCATAAGGGGAGAGTGTAAAGGACAGTCAGGGTGTCCAGATTGGAAAAAATGGATGAAGTTGGCAAAATAACAGAGCTCCCAATAACAAGGATCGTGGATAAAGGCAGGCTACAGTTTAATGTAGTATTAGCTTCTGTATCTGTGACAGCAGGCAGTGCAACCTTGGAAGCTGCTGTGTTAGAGGTATGGACAGTTTGGCGAGCAAAGAAAGGTCTTGGGGGGGAAGGTCAAAGTGGAAACAGTACATTGAGCAAACAACTTTTCTTTTTCATGATAATATAAAGAGTCTTCTTCAGCAAGTAAGCGTAGCAAATGATGTGTCTTACTGTGTAGCGCATTCTGCAATTTCAAATCTGTAGCTTGTACACCCACAGGCAAATGCTGTTCTTCAGGTTGACAAGTAATGAGTCCAGTTGGAGAATTCACAGGTTCTTCAGCCCTAGCAACAAAGGTAGAGGGGAAAGTGGCCTGCTTTTCCTTACCTGGTGCAGCAGCAGCAGCTCCCTCACACACGGAATCCACAATTATGGAAATCCATGCAACATTGCCTCCTACTGCCAAGAGTAGAGGAGTTTCCCCAGTGTTCTGGCCAGCATTCCCCTTCCCATAAAACCGAGTCATGCAACTGTCCTCAGCTGTGTGTGGGTGTTGATGTGCAACATGGTTGTCACTACAGATTCGGTCACTTTGCTACTAAACTCTCATTGCTTAAGTGCTATGGGAAACACTGTGTAGGAAAATCACTATATAAGTCTGATTTTCCTTTTTCTTAAACTCCAAAAATACCTGGCTCTCTCCCAACTCTTCCCTTTCCATCACTACACCTCCTACTTCACTCTTTACCAATCTGGTTTTAGAAGGCCCACTCCACCTCCCTCCTGTGGCTCACTGACTCCATTCTATCAGGCATGGATCATGGTCTGGTCTTCTCAGCCATTTCAGTCAACCCGACCTAGCCAATGCCTTCAACACTGTTGCCCATCTCATCCTTCTGGACAAGCTTAAGGCAGTGGGGCTGTCTGCCTCCTCAGCTGAATGGATCCACTCCTACCTTGAGGGCAGGGCTCAAGCTGTCCATACTAGCAATGCCTTATCCCCTCCACTCCATCAATTTTCCCAAATTGCCTTACTTCTGCATCTGTTCACATGTATGCAGATGACACAGTTCTCTATGCCTCTGGCTCCTCTGCCTCTGACCTCATGGCCTGGCTTCAACTGGAGTTCAGCAACATCAAGCACTGGTTGTGGGTTAATCGGCTGTCCCTCAATGCCAGAAAAACTGTCTCCATGACTTATGGCACAAGGCAGAGACTTGCTAGCCTCTTCTACTTTCCTTCCTTAGTTATCCTTGTTAGTATTTCGATTAAGGATGTTATTGGGGTCTGGCTGAATCTTTACCTCTATGTCTCAGTTCATATTGACCCATCTACAAGAAGTTGCACTTCAAACTAGATGCACTTTATAGGAATAAACATAGAAACATAGAAATTGTCAGCAGATAAGGACTGCCTGGCCCATCTAGTCTGCCCCTAAGCCCTTGTACTGGATTACTGCTTCTGACCCACCCGCAGCTGTGCCTCTATAGTTCCCCTATGCCTGTCCCCAACATGCTTGAATCTATCCACAGTGCTCGCTTCCCCCACCTCCTGAGGCAGACCATTCCATGCATCCACTGCCCTCTCTGTGAAGAACTTCCTCACATTCTCTATTAACCTCCCACCTTCCAATTTCATGTCATCCTCCCTCATTCCTGTGCTCCTCCTGTAATAGAAAATGGCTCCCCCCTGCACCTTGTTTATATCCTTTAGGTACTTGAATGTTTCTATCATGTCCCCTCTTTCCCTCCTCTATTCCAGTGAGTACATATTGAGGTCCCTTAATCTATTCTCATAAGTCTCTGTGAAGAACTTCCTCACATTCTCTATTAACCTCCCACCTTCCAATTTCATGTCACCCTCCCTCATTCCTGTGCTCCTCCTGTAATAGAAAATGGCTTCCCCCTGCACCTTGTTTATATCCTTTAGGTACTTGAATGTTTCTATCATGTCCCCTCTTTCCCTCCTCTATTCCAGTGAGTACATATTGAGGTCCCTTAATCTCTTCTCATAAGTCTTGTGTTGCAAACTCTTTACCATCTTAGTCACCCTTCTCTGGACTGTCTCCAGCCTTTTAATGTCCTTACAAAGGTGTGGCCTCCAGAACTGTGCACTGTACTCCATGTGAGGCCTGACCATGGTTTTATATAATGGTATCACTACTTCACTCCTTCTGCTGGTGATTCCCCTGCCTATGCACCCCAGCATGTCACTGGCTCTCCCAGCTGCTTTAGTACTCTGCTGCGACATTTTCAGGTTGTCTGAAATAATAACCCCCAGGTCCCTTTCCTCCTTTGTGAACATCAACAACTCCCCCCCACCACCCTGTAGCTTTTCCCTGGGTTCCTGTGTCCCAGGTGCATTATTTTGCACTTTTTTTTTTAATTAAATTTCAGTTGCCTGTCCTCAGACCATTTTTCAAGCTTCCCCAGGTCCCGTCTCATTTTCTCTACCCCTTCTGGGGTATCTACTCTGTTACAGATCTTAGTGTCATCTACAAACAGGCAGACCTTTCCCTCCAGCTTCTCTGCAATGTCACTAATAAAGACATTGAACAGGACTGGCCCCAGGACCAATCCCTGTGGCACCCCACTGGTCACCCCTCTCTCCCCAGACTGCACCCCATTTGCTACCACCCTCTGCCTCATATCTGTTATCCAGTTTCTAACCCAGTTTACCACCCTGTCCCCCATGCCCAGCCTGCCCTTCTTGTTTATCAGCCTTCTATGGATGAATATGCCTAGCAGTGACCTCTCATCTGTGCCAATGCTTGGATCGTTCAAATCCAAACTCCTCCTATACCTCACTGCCTCCAGCACCTGTGACTGCCCCACTTAATTGGTTACCTCCCCCCCACTCCCTACTGCCTCCTTAGCTGACTTCCCCCCCTTCTTAGCTGCCTCTCTAGTACCCTCCTTGCACTTTTGCTATTCCCTGCCTCCCCTTCTTCTTTTCTTTCTTACTTCTCTCTCATTTTTTTTTTCAGCTCCAGCGCTTCTATCTGTATTATGACAATGCCTCTGGCTGCACCTCAGTTAGTTTCCCCCATTGCTCTGTTCTCTTACTACTGCTGCTCTGTGCTCTATTGCTCATTAGCCCAAATGTACATGACCACTTATTTGTACTTGGTGTTATGCTGTTTACCTGCCTATGTAACTGAATGTCTTTTCTACTCTGTATTGTACCCTCCTTGATGTGGAACCTTTGTAAAAAGGCCTTGGCTCAAAGGTACTTGTAATCCTAGAATAAATAAATAAATATCTATGTGGGATGGTGGTGTCAAAGGCTTTGCTGAAATCGAGGTAGGCAACGTCCGCTGCCCCACCCTGATTTACATCCTTTGTCACCCAGTTGAAGAAATCAACCAGATTTGTCTGACATGACCTCCCCCCTGTGCATCCGTGTTCCTATGATTCTGGGCTCCAATGGCTTCTAGATGCCCCACAATCCTTTCTTTAAGCAATGTCTCCATGATCTTCCCCACTACTGAGGTGAGGCTGGCCAGTCTATAGTTCCCCACCTCCTTCCTGTTGCCAGATTTGTGTAGCGGTACTACATGTTCCTCCTCCAATCCTCTGGTACCACCCCTCTGTTGAATAACTCGGTGAATATGGCTGCCAGAGGTTCTGCTATCTCCCTTTGCAGTTCTCTTAATATCCTTGGGAGTATGCCATCTGGTTCCATCGCTTTGTCCACCTTCAATTTAGTGAGCTCCTGCAGGACTCTTTCCCCTATGAATGGACTATTGTCCACCTCTTTACCTCCTTGGCAACTGCTGTACTGCTGTGGCTCCTGTCCCTCCCCCTCTTCTGTGAATATTGAACAAAAACATTTATTCAGTATTTCTGCCTTTTCCTTGTCACCCTCCTTACATTTCCCTCTCTCTTCCTTGAGCCTAGCAATCCCCCGGTTTTTTCTTCCTTTCGCTGATGTAACTAAAGAATGTCTTGTCCCATTTCTTAACTGACTGTGCTAAACCTTCCTCAGTCTGTGCCTTTGCTCTCCTTACTGCCTTTCCTGCTTCCCTTAGACATGCTAGGTACTCCTTTCTGTCCTCCTCCTCCCTTTGAGTCTCCTTATTTCCTGAACTCTTTCCGTTTTGCCCTGACCTTTTCCACCACCTCTCTCGAGAACCACAGTGGCTTTCTCCTTCTCTTGCCTTTGGATATCAATCTGATGCATTGGTTTGTTACTTCCAGTGAAGCTTCCTTTAGATGTTTCCACTGTTCTTCCACTCTGCCTCCTACCCCATTTCTCTCCAGGGCTCTTTTGATACCCCTCCCCATTTCAGCGAAGTCAACATTCTTGAAATCCAAAACCTTTGTCCTAGTATGACTCGAGTGAGTGTCTGTCCCTATGCTGAACCACACAATGTCGTGATCGCTGGATCCCAGTTGCCATTCTACCTGGACATATGTGATTTGTTCCTGTTGGTCATTACTAAATCCAGAATTGCACCATCTCTGGTGGGATGAAGCACAAGCTGCCAGAGTCCAGCCTCCTGGAGTGAATCAAGGATGTTTCTGCTTCTGGCCAAAGCAACTACACTGGTGTTCCAATCCACGTCTGGCATATTGAAATCCCCCATCAGTAGA
This sequence comes from Neoceratodus forsteri, assembly GCA_016271365.2. NCBI lineage: Eukaryota > Metazoa > Chordata > Ceratodontiformes > Ceratodontidae > Neoceratodus > Neoceratodus forsteri. Next base: position 541,185,182 of record CM028134.1, on the reverse strand, counting down.
ATCTCACCTTTCATTGCCATCTCGTATATTTCCTCCACTAGCTCCCTGTCCAGTTCCTCTCCTTGTCTTGGAGGCCTGTATATCACTCCTGTGCATATTGCTGTGCCATTTCCAGGTTGAAGGGTGACTCACAGTGCCACGGCCTTCCCCTGCCTACCCTGTACCTGTCAAAGAAGAACACCATGAACAGCCACTTCCTACCCACGCTGCACTGCCAGAGGTAGCTTGCCTCTACAGAATATTCAATCCAAGGTGGTAGTGCACACTCAAAAGTAAATGCTAGCATGTATAAAAGAAGACTCTTGGGAGTCAAGGTGCTTGGGGCATTGAATGTACTTGCTTGTTCTGTTAACACTTGCAGCATGGAGAAAATCTAGTAAAACTGTACTGTGCAGCTTCTCTGCGAGAGTGGATTTTTTTGAATTTTCTTTTATACATGCTAGCATTTACTTTCCTTGAGTGCGCACTACCACCTTGGATTGACTACCCTGTACCTGTGTTGCCATTATACCCTCTCTGACATACAGGGCTACTCCCCCTCCCTTTTTGCCCTTCCAAACCCTCCTGAATAGAACATGAAGAATATGCCCTGCTTCCTGCCTCTAGAGATTTTGTTTTGAAGATGATTCTCCCTATTTTTGATTATGGTGACATTGTTTACAGTGCTGTTCCAAGTCCACCCTAGCAAGACTGGGCCCCCTGTTTCACTTCTTCTGCTACTTGGCCCTTAATTATCCCTCAAGAACCCACCCCTGCTCACTTTATTCCTCCCTCTCTTTACTGTCCCTTGACACCAGGCACCTTGCTCATTGCGCTACCATCATCTCTAAACTGTGGTTCGGGACCCTTCCCTCTATCTTTCTTCCTTCCCTCCTCAATTCCTACTTCCTAGTCCCTTCACAACTCAGGCCTTTGCTCCTTGGTACTCCCCTCAGAAAAATCCTTCTCAGATTAAGTTGCTTTCTTCTTCTGTTTCCCTAAACCGTGGGTCTTTCTCTCCTCTCCCGTTCACATTCCTTCCTCCTTTCAAGCATTCAAATCCCTCCTCTGTGAATTATCGTCTCACTCCTGCAGTTGCCCCTGATGCTGGCTTGGGCTTTATTTGTTTTTAATGCCCTTCAACTCCAAATCCCCTGTGCCCTTTGCCAGGGCCGGTTTTAGGATTTTGGGGGCCCCCAGCAAACTTCATGATAGGGGCCCCACAGACTGGGCCCCCCCAACCGATTATCTTTGCACATTGCCCGTATCTTACATTAAAATACTAATGCGTACTTAGGTGCTAATCACATGTGGAAGCCTAGAAACAAGCCCTTTACGTTTAATACTAGTCTAGAAATACATTTATAATAATGTATAATATAACTGCAAAAAGATTATCCTCCAGCTCTAGCTGTTACTAATTTTTCTAGCGCTGCTGCTCTCTATCTATGCAGTCTGATCTTCTCTCGACTCCCACTAGTGTACTATATGTACCTGACTATAATTTGGACTGAAATAAATGTTTGTTTAGAATAGCCTCTGAGTGACAACAGATACACATGATGACACAGTCATTTACTAACTGTGTCATCATGAGTATGTTGTCAGAGGCAGGCTACTCTAAACAAACATTTAAGTCCAAATTATGGTCCAGACCATCTCCTGATTTAATCTCCCAGCCCATCTTTGTTATTCATTACCTGGCTAAAAGAAGCGAAGGCAGGCAAGGCATTGGTCTCTGAGTGGGTGTGATCCTGTTCCTCTGGCTCTCTCCTCCACTCCGTACACTGCACTGGTTTGGCAATGTTCACTGAATTGCTGAATTTGCAGCTGCTGGCTGCTGAGCTCTTTTTGTAATAAAATAAATGAATTATAGTTGTTCTCAGCAAGCAGCACTATCAGAAGCAGTAGCAGTAGGTAGGGAAGGTCTGGCTGGCTTCAGCAGGTGGTGGTTCTCTCTCCTCCAAACTGGCTGTCTGGATAGCAGATGCAATAGCAAATTTCTCTCCGATGCTCTGGAACTGGTCCTCGGCTGAATAGCTCCAAGAGTGCCAGAGGGACCATTTTTATGCTGCAGCTGAGCCTGTGGACCTGAGTGGGGGGACCGAAATGTTCAGGACCGCATTGAAGGAGGTGCAGTAACAGGAATGGACCGAGTAGAGCCCTGTGATTGGTTACAACACAGCAACTCTCAACATCAGCCCATATTTTACTGTGCACCACAATTGGGGGATGTGGGTTAACAAAGAAACATGTAGGAGGTAGCATGGTCACTGGTCGTGAACCGCGTGGTTCAGTGTTCATTGTTCAGGGAAATGGGACAGTCGGGCTCAAGTTCGTGTTTGCAACAACACAGCAATGAAACAGTGTTGCGAACCAACCATTTTGGGAGGGGGACAACTAATGAAAGAGCCAGAAATTGGCTGCGGGGCCCCAGACATTACACGGTGATGGTGACAGAAAATTTGGGGAACCAGGAGGACAAGGAGGATTAATTAAAGCCAAGGTACGTTGCTTGCTTGCTCAGCTGTGTTGATCGGGCAGAGGAAAATGTATTAACTATGCTGTTGATGCTGACTGTGGTGGGGTCATCCAGTGTGGAGCGAGACTGAAGCAAGGTGGTACGCTGTGTGATGGGGCCCACTGCCAGACTTGCTAAATTTTGGGGGCATCCCGCGGCCGCGGGGTTGGCGGGTGCCTAACGCCGGCCCTGCCCTTTGCACCTTCCATAAGTCAGTCACCTTCTCCACCACTTTACCTCCTCCATTCTCCCCTCCCTGCTGTACTCAGCAGTACCCTGCTTAACCTATGATTTTGGCCTCCATCTGCACTTTTTGCTGAACCTGCTAATGTCTTACTGTGACTACAGATTTGCCACCATCTACACTTCATTATGCAATTTGTTCTTGTCACTGTTTATTGTTAACTTGTGTGCTCCTCTTCCCCCTTCCCCCAGGATGCATCTGGAAAGAAGCTATTTCAGCCCTGTATGTCTTCCTGGTAAATCATTCATAAACACCCCTCACTTTTGAGAGGGGCTTACACTCTGTTTAGGAACCCCTTCCATATTTGCTGTCCCCAGAGCTAGGGAAAATTTCAGTGCTTTGGGGACACAATTTCTGCTTGCCGTCACTTAGTGGCAGCAAGGATCAGGGTTCAGGGATATAAATAGGCAGGACAGGAAGATTTGGGGGTGATTGGTGCCTAAGGGAGATGAAAGACTGGCAAGCACTGCACGGCAGTGTGGCATGCCCCCCACTTTAGGCAGGCTGGCTTCTCGAGGTGATGGGTCTCTGGGGTAAGCATCCGAGGGAGGGCTCCAGGAGAGGCAGCTGCAACTGTGTTTCGGGGGGGGGGCCTGGGCTCTGGGGAGCTGTAGGGAGGATTTGGGAGTAGGTGTAGGATAGGCAGGCCCTGTGATCCAGGTTAGCCCCTGCTAGAACATTTGAGAGTGTGCCTGGGTAATGGGGGTTGCAGTAGGTGGTGGCAAGGCTGCTACATCCCGGCATGGCAAGGCAACCCAGGGACACTGTTGAGGGGCCTTAGGAGAACCTCTACCTGGTTAGGGCCTGTTTTGGAGGGACAGGCCTCGGGTCTGCCAGACTTTGCCGAGTGGGCCATGAAGTGCCCTAGAGGTCTCCCCTCGCTCTGGTTGCACATATTGGGCAGTGGTGGGTGAATGAGAGGCAGGCGGTTGGCAGCATTTATCTGTGGGATCCTGGGGAAAATCACCCTTAGCAGGGATGTTGGAGAGAGTCAGTAGTGGTAGACCAGGCAGAACAGGAGAGTGACCTGGTGCAGAGAGACTTGGGGTATGGTGCGTGGGTTTTGCTGGTACTGCACCATCCGTATCCCTTGGGAGGCTGGCAGAAAGAGCCAGGAAACGGTTTGGGGAGAAGCTGTATGCTGTCCCATAGAGAGGAGAAAGTCCCAGTTGGTTTAAGTAGTGAAGTTTCAGGTACTTGCCAGTGCCAGAGGAATCTATGAAGCTTCACGGTCCAGGACAAGAGGTCGCTGTATGTGCCTGGGGAAAATCGGGTCTGCTGTATAATGAGCTATTAAAAACCTTGTTCTGCCTTAATTACTGCCATTCTTGTTTGTATAAAGTTTAGTCCCATGGAGCAGAGGGTTAATTTCAAGTTACAAATGGACCCCTGCATACCTGTTAAATTATTTGGGGCTCAGAAGAAATAAAGTGATTATGTTTCAGGGACGCGATCAGGAGTCTGTCTCAGTTTGTAAATAAGGATTTACAATTTATCTATCCTTAAGATTTTAACCTTTCAATTGAGTTGTTTCAGGTGTTTTTTTTGCCAAATTAAATCCTGCACCATTGGGCTTAGGGGAGCGTTCCTGTGGCTGAAGAGTGAAGCTGAACCAGCCTGGGGATTCCTGCTGTTGACTGGGGGTGTCCTCAGAGTTCCTGGCCATAATTCCTGAAGGTAATATCTGCCCTTAAAGACATCCATCCTCAGGTAGGCCTAAATTGTTACTGTTTTCCAATTCTTTTAAACCCGAGGGTTTCTGGTGAGATTACTATGGTGCACAGCTCCCTTCCCCCCTGGGAACGTGTTTTCCCCCTAGACGTCGATGGCGGGGTATGGGCCACACATTTAAAATAAATAAATAATGCAGGAGCAAGACAGATTATGGACAAAGTATAAAAAACATAGATCAAATATTGATCTAATGGATTACCCAACAGCAATTTTACAAATTAATGTAAAAAATTAACAAGAAAAATGAAATCTTATTTTTTTTTTTTTTTTTTGTGAGAACCAATTCTCTGTTACCTTTGGCTCTCTGCAGAACTGGACAAATCTAGACAACAATTAGGTGAATAAAAAATCTACCAACATCCCACTATTGTGCACTAAGGAGGGAGACTTGGGGCCCGATTCCAAGATGCATTATGCTTGGCACAGGGTGATTTACGCCCAACCCCATGGTGCAAATCGCACGGTACACCGGACGTAACACAAGCCGCAATTCCAAAAGGTGCCTTGTGCCATGCCGTATGTGGGTTGCGCCAAAGGTGGGTTACGCCACCCACTAAGCCCACAACACGTGGTGGCATGGCGCAAGGCTGGGTTATGGCAGCACCTGCACCCTATTCCAGAAGGGCGGCTGCCATAACCCACTTATGCCATTCCAGAACAGGAAATGGTGTAGTGGGGTTAGACCAGCTAGGAGCTGGTCTAAGGGGCATCTGTCCTGGCACAGCAATGGATGCTCCCCCACAGCGCTGCAGAATTGCAATGGATGTGCTCCGTGTGCCCCCCCACACCATCATGCCCCCCAGCCCCCCAAAATTCGGGGAACCGTGGGTCCATTTTCGGCGCTGCCCCCCCAAGCACATGTGCCAACCGGCCAGCCCTTCCCCACTGCCCACAGGTGCATGCCATTGCATTTCAGGGTCGGAGGCTCCAGGGGGCAGCAGATTGCGTGCCGCGACTTGTGGCACCCAGGTCCAGTGCACCATTCCATTGGTGCTAGCCTGTGGCTGCTGCAAGTCATGGGCATAGGTGCCGGGGACCCTGCTTGTCCTAGAATATGATGCAGGATCCCCAGCATAGTGCTACATGGTGCAATTCGCATATGCCCACGAGTTGCACCATGCGTTTTACAATCTGACCCCTGGTCTCCCCACTTAAGACTGCTACATTTCTGAGTAACAATTTTTGAAATGCCATTAAATTGATACCTGTTACTGAGAATGTGGAGACTAATATATGTAAGGATGGTGACTCAACATCTCTTGAGTCTGAACCAAAATAAATTTCTGTTGCTGAGACTTTTGACTACCTACTGAAAATGAATACTAAAAAACCTGGGCTGGTCCAGACCACATTTATTTTTCTTGGGTATTGATTATATAATAATAAAAATAATCTTTATTTATATTGCACCTTTCAAATACCAAGGCACATTCCAAAAAGGTTGAGTACAAACAAAGTATATAAACAGTAATACAGACTGTTAAAAACCAGATGCAGACATCAGTCAGAGATACCGTAGGCCCTATTCCATAAAAAGGATTTGAGAGCCTGTTTAAAGCACCCCATGGTCGTACACTCCCTTATCCGATGGGGTAGAGAATTCCAAAGGGATGGGGCCACAAACATAAATGCCCGGGCCCCAGCTGATTTCAATATAACCCTAGGAATCTCTAGCAACCCCTCATCTGCTGAGTGGAGCGACCTCACAGGAAGGTAAGGAATCAAGAGATCTTTCAGGTAATCAGGGCCCAGATCATGTAGGGCTTTAAAAGTCAGTAATCCAACTTTGAAGGTGATCCGCCACTGAACTGGTAGCCAGTGCAGACCCCGCAGCACTGGAGTAATATGAGATGATCTAGGAGTACCTGTAAGTACTTGGGCTGTGGAATTCTGCTCCAGCTGAAGGTGACGGATATCAACCCCCGGAAGCCCAAGGTAAAGCAAGTTGCAATAGTCCAGGCGTGAGGTCACAAAGGCACGGATCAGAGTTGGCAGATTGCCAGACGGAACGAGGTGCTTGATTCTGGCGATGTTTCTCAGGTGATAAAAAGAAGATTTTACCACTACTGACACTTGAGATTGTAAAGTCAGCCCAGCATCTAAGATCACCCCCAGATCTTGCACCCGTTCAGAGACCGGTAACTCGACATCCCCACAAAGCACCCCAGAGGGGGAGCCGGCCACCGGTCCCCCTATCCAGCTGTCTGGATCCAAAACCAACACCTCAGTCTTCCCAGAGTTCAACTTCAACCAACTGGACCTCATCCAATCCTGGATTTCCTCAAGATAGCTATTAAATACCGAGACAGCTCCTTCCTGGTCGGGCGCAAAGGACGGGTACAGTTGGGTATCATCTGCATAACAGTGAAATCCCAACCTGTACCGTCTCACAATGTCTCTGAGGGGAAGCATGTACACCACAAACAACATGGGGGACAGTATAGAGCCCTGAGGAACCCCACAAAAAAGAGAGATGGGATCAGAGGAAGAAACCCTGACACCACCCTCTGAGTTCTTCCGGTGAGGTATGATGTGAACCATCTGAGCACAACCCCAGAGAGTCCACAAATACATCTCAGGTGCTCCAAGAGAACCCCATGTTCGACGGTGTCAAATGCTGATGATAGATCCAGTAAAACCATAATAGACCATTTTTTCTGGTCTCTCACCATCAGGAGATCATTGAGCACCCGAACCAGCGCAGTCTCGGTACTATGCCTCTTACGGAAACCTGATTGGAGAGGTTTGTAGATGCTATGGATGGTCAAGTGGTTCACCAACTGGGCTGCTACCACCTTCTCAATCACCTTCCCTGCAAAGGGGAGGTTCGAGATAGGTCTGTAGTTAGCCAGACATTCTGGGTCCAGAAATGATTTCTTCAACAAGGGTGTCACCACTGCCTCTTTCAAAGACAGGGAATATTCACCTGAGTCAAGAGAGGACCAGACTATCTGTGCTAGAGCCAGTAGAATAGAATCTGCACACCATAAACTTAAGGGTGTGGGACCTGGATCTAAAGTACAGGAGGTAGGATGCAGCCCCTGGACAATCCGCATAACATCCACAATTTCCGGGCGGTCGAAGGTGTTCTAGGAAAACAAAGGGATAGTGACCTGATCCTGGGCACCTGCAACTAGCATAGAACATGTCAAACAGATGTCTGCCCTAATGTCGGCCACCTTATCAGCAAAGAACCAAGCAATCTCATCACACTGTAATTGTGACCATGCTCTACGAAGCTCTAGAGAGGTTGGGTTGCACAATCTGTCCACAGTTCTGAAAAGCTGAGCAGGTCGGTTCTGCGAAGCAGAAATTTCCTCAGACAGGAACTCTGCCTTCTTACGGGAGATTTCTGACTGATAGAATTGATAATGTTCTAGCAGTCTAAGGTGGTCGGCATCCAGGCCAGACCTCCACCAGCAACATTCTAACCTGTGTCCAAGTCACTGCAGCTCCCTCAGGGCCCCATCAAACCATGGGGTCCGAGGTGGGAGGGAGAGAGGATGCACACGAACTGGAGCAATAGAATCCAGGGCAGAGGTAATGGCAGTGTTGTAAGCCACAACCAATGCCTCTGGATCACTGCTATGCATAGGAAGTTCTGGTAGGTCAGGAACTGCCGCAAGGCCAGTACATGGCCTATCCCCTCTGTAAACTGTTTAATTTTTCTTTATGCACTGGTGAGGTCCGGGGTCTCTGGAAGCAGATGACCATGCTGCCCATTTTAAGTCTGGAGACTGAACTAAGGCTAAGAATTATTATCCTATTTCTTTCCTGGCCCCACTGTCCAAGGTCCTTGAAAAGTTTGTACATGACCAACTTAGAAATTATTTAAATGACTATGAAATACTTGCCCCATTCCAGCATAGTTTTCACCAAAATAACAATACATTAACTGCTGTTGTTGAGCTTACTACTTTGTTACATGGTGCCTTGGGCAGCAGGGACATAGAAGGTGTTTTATTCTTGGACCTTTCAAAGGCCTTTGATCTAGTGCACCACGATCACCCTATTTCGATGCTTGGGGCATAGGGCTTTCATCTAGTTCTTATCAGTTGGTTCAAAATAATGTGGCCAACCATTCTCAATAGGTTTCCCTTCAGGATGCCCTTTCCCTTTTAGTGACAAAAAATATAGGGGTCCCTCAAGTCTTAATCGTGGGTCCTATATTTTTTTCTATTTTTTAAGCAATCTTCCTCTTTTTTTTTTGTCTGAGTCAGATATGGTCTTCTATGTTGATGACATAGTACTGTACAGAAAAGGACATAAGCTGGGTGAAATCAGCACACAGCCTTGAAATCTGATTTTGATGTAGTCTGACATCGGCTCTTGGACAATGCTTTAGTTTTAAAATCCACCAAAGCTAAATATATGAAATTTAGTCTAGAAAAAAGTTAATTTCCTCTACCCCTGCTTGTCTAATTTATGAGCTCAAGAGTGTGGAAAGTAAAGTATTAGAACATTTTTGCTATTTTGAATTCACAAATCTTTTGAACATCACATAAATAATCTTGTCAAAACTACTCATTCCTACCTTGGTCAACTTTATCATTTGAGAAAATGTTTAACCCTAAATCTTGGAATATATTGGCCCAGCTTCTCTTGTTGTCTTTGGTCGACTACGGGTTACCTGTTTATTATAAACTTCTGACTCTTTGATTTCACGTGTACATGTTCTGTATAATACTATTTGCCATTTTGTGTTATCAGTCCCCAGATCTACCCACATCTGTTCACTATATAACAGTCTGAATTGCTTTACATTTGATACAAGATGTACTTATTACATTTTGTATAAGTTTAGGAAATTTAGGACATTTCTAAAGAATTCAAATAAATTACTTTTCGTCAACTGTTCACATGCTCTAGTCTCATCTCACTTAACAAGGTCCTTGTTGGGTAAACAGTATGGACTGTAACTTTGCAAACCTACTGTTGGTCAAAAATCTTTAATATATCATGCAATAAAGCTAACCTCCCAGGGTATCATAGGATATCCAGGGAGGTTAGCTCATAGGATATCCAGGGAGGTTAGCTCATAGGATATCCAGGGAGGTTAGCTCATAGGATATCCAGGGAGGTTAGCTCATAGGATATCCAGGGAGGTTAGCTCATAGGATATCCAGGGAGGTTAGCTCATAGGATATCCAGGGAGGTTAGCTCATAGGATATCCAGGGAGGTTAGCTCATAGGATATCCAGGGAGGTTAGCAGAAGGGTAAGAAAAGCCAAAGCTGATAAGGAGCTTAGATTAGCAAGAGGGATCAAGAAGGGGGAGAAGGAATTCTTTAGTGATGTTAAGGAGCATAGGAGGGGTTGAGGGACCGAAAAATCAAGCTGAGAAAGGAGGGGGAATGGGTAGAAGGGGGGCAGAACAGGCTGAAGTGTTAAACGATTATTTCAGCTCGGTCTTCACTAGGGAAAGGGATGGGCCATTGCCTAAGGGAAGAGGCAGGAAAGGGGACTGGGGGGGCTCTCACAGATGGAGAGATCCAGGTAGGGAGGGTAAGGGAGTCTCTCAAGTCCTTGAGGATGGCTAAAGCTCCAGGGCCAGACGGCATCCACCCCAGGGTTCTGAAGGAACTGGCAGATGTCCTGGCGGCTCCAATGATGGAACTATTCAGTTCCTCCCTCCAATCAGGATGTATCCCTCTAGACTGGAGATTGGCCCATGTTGTGCCCCTCCACAAGTGTGGACCTTGGGATGAACCGTGGAACTACAGACCAGTCAGCCTGACATCCATAGTGGGGAAAATGTTGGAGGCCATCTTAAAGGAACAGTTGGTGGAGTTCCTGGAGGTAAATAGTTTTCAGGATAATAACCAACATGGGTTTGTCTGGGGGGAAATCATGTCAAACTAACCTGGTCAAACTTTTCAACTGGGTGACAAGATCCCTGGATGGAGGAAAGCCAGTTGATGTCCTGTACCTGGACTTCAGCAAGGCTTTTGATTTGGTCCAACATGGAAGGCTAATTTGGAAATTGAGGGAACGGGGGTGGGAGATAAATTGGTGGGGTGGGTAGCTAATTGGCTTAGGAACAGACAGCAGAGGGTGGTGGTAGGGAGTGAAGTCTCAACACCCAGAGAGGTCATCAGCGAGGTCCCACAAGGTTCAGTTTTGGGCCCTATCCTTTTTAATGTATTCATTGTAGACATCAGGGAGGGGTTTGGTAGTAAAATGAGTTTATTCACGGATGATTCTAAATTGGGGGTAGTGGCAGACAGTGAGGAGGGTAGGAGGGCACTACAGGATGACCTGGGGAGGTTGGAAAACTGGGCCTACGCATGGCAGTTAGGGTTTAACACATGCAAATGTAGCGTTCTGCACCTGGGGTGTTAGGAACCCTGGGTATAACTACCACTTGAGGGGGTACAGCTGACTGTCACGATGATGGAGCAGGATCTGGTGGTGATGACTGATGTTAAAGGGAACCACTCAGAGTAGTGCAGAAGAGCAGTGGCTAAGGCAAACAAAATGCTAGGGTGCATAGCCAGGGGGATAATGTCCAGGAGAAGGGAGGTTATGCTTCCCCTGTACACCTCACTGGAGAGGCCGCATCTGGAGCACAGTGTGCAGTTCTGATGCCCCCACCTTAGAAAATACATCACACTGCTGGAGAGTGTTCAGAGAAGGGTGACAAAGATGATTAGTGGTATGGGGGGAGGGTTGTCATATGAGGACAGACTTAGAGAGCTAAACATGTACTCTTTGGAGGACAGAAGGGATAGGGGGATATGATAGAGACCTTCAAATACCTGAAGGGGTTCAACAGAGGGAACAAGGGGGGGTCTGTTCAAGTTAAGGGAGGAGGGGACTATGAGAAGCCATAGTCTATGGTTGGCTGGGGGGGCGGTACAGAGGAGAGGCGAGGAGGCATTATTTCAGGGAGAGGGTGGTGGCACCCTGGAATGCACTGCTGGATGACCTGGTAAAAATGGTAACTGTGGGAGGTTTCAAGAGGGGTTGGGACAGGCACAGGGGCATGGCACAGGGTGGGGTTTGTGAACAGCAGAGGTATACAGGGAGGGGAAGGGGAGGGAGGGGGAGGTAGAGAGGCTGCTATACACTACCAGTGAGCTGAGTTGGGCAGACAAGATAGACCGTTAGGTCTAATCTGCTGGCAACTATGTATGTATGTATGTATGTAAAATGCTGGAATCCTCTTCCAGCCAGTTTACAAAATATACATGTACATTCTGATAAAAGTTTTCCAGCCAGTTCTGTAAAATGCTGCCTACTAAATAGTGTCTGTGTTATCTAGCCCCCTCAGGAGCTATGTACCTTTAAGAGTGTGTATTGATCTCTAGGTTGTGCCAATTTTCTATACCCTTGGAGGATCGGGTCAGCTGGTCTGGCTTGGCATTCCAAGGGGGGAGTCAGTGATCTGAGCTGAAAGGCACAGACTGGTGATTGCCAGTTGGTGTGAGACATACGTCTGACTCACAGTGCCAGTTCCCACTGTTTCGAAGTTTCTCTGTTCCACTGCTGTCAAGAAAAGTAGTTGTTTGTGGTGGTTGCCACTGAACCAGAGCCTTGAAAGTGGGGTGTCCCTCTCCAGCAGGAGAAAAAGTAAAGAAGCCAGACGTTTGAGATCTGTGTGAGAGAAAATTGGTCCATGAAAGAACTGTGGGCAAAGGTTTGACGGTGATGTCCAATCTTTTTTATCAAGTAAAGTGACCTGGTCTGGTATCCATTGGTGTCCTCCCTCTCCAAGTGTACACATGTGACTGGTTAATTTAGAAATTCCTGTCAGAATTTGGGAATTTACCTTAGAGTGGTACTGAGGGCTGATTTTGCCCTAATGGCATCAGACCTCCACCCCTGTGAGAGGGTGACTGTTTAAAAGTCCTGATTTTGTGAGGCAAGTGGAAAGTAAATAGACTCTGTGGGGAAACATGGTTTATTCCAGATTTTATTACAGAAAGCTTAATAGTGCTGACAAGCCTGACAGCTGTAAGCACTGTACCTGTCTCATCTGCCAGTGTTGAAGTAAAATGGGAAAAATGGGCTAGAATATGCCCAGAAAGTCCCAACCTGTGCTGACTGGGGTGGTGGACTCTGAGAGCATTTGTGTTCCTCCATTGGGTCAATGAGAATGCAATAAAAGTACCTCACCAGTGCTGAAGCCAACCCAGGAGTAAAACACTTTTCACTCTTTGGTGAAAATGTGAAATGTGTAGTGACTATGCCATCTGATAAGTTTAAAGTGAAGGTAAAGGCGGTTTACCACCAATGACTGCGAGCTCACATTCAAGGAAAATAAAGGATCCTCTTTTGTTTGTACCCCAGTTTGGCCATTTAACTTTCTAATGCTCCAAGTTCTGCTAACCCTTTACTTTGCAGCTCCATTTGCCCTGCTGTGTGCCAATGGATGCCCGGAGGTCAGCGTGAGGCTCATGACTCAAGTAAGTGCATTTGGTGTCTGTGTGGGTCCCCTCCCTGTAAACAACTTGTGCCATCCATATAAAACACATAGATCAGGGAGGTGGGCTTACATTTACATGCCCATGTGTATATTGTTAAGTTTTTTTTCATGACCTTGTGTATATTGTACAAATAGTATATATTGCATTATAATTACTGACCAGCATTTTTTCCCTAAGAGAAACCCAGTTATAATTTGCTATTATAACCAGCTGGTTATAACGGCAAACACACACCGGGTTTCCCTCCTTCTTCGCATGCGCAAGCAGACACTCTTCCCTTCCTGATCGCTGGATCTCCACTGCCACTACCTCTCGGCGGTAAGTAAATTTGAAAAAAAAAAGAAAAGGGAAAAATAAAAAACCTTTTCTCAGTCTGTACAACAGACTTTTTTTAATTGAATAAATAAAGAAACAGAGAAGTCTGTGTAGTCGCTGGACCGTGGATCACTTCATCCCCACAGGACGTGGCTCAACACCACTGGATCTATATTTTATATAATTGCTGAGGCGAAAAAATGCTGTTCAGCAATTATATAAAATAAAAGCTGGATAGGAGGGTTTAACTCGAATTTTACACCCACCCCTCGGTGTGGGATGCCTTTACAAACTCCTCAAGCTTCGTTCTCGGGGCAGGTGTAAAATCTCGTTATAAGCCCCTACCCAGCCATTATTCTCTATGTATGTTTAATGTATGCTTTGATAGGAGTCTTGTATGTACTCATATCACCCTAGAAAATGGGCATTTGTGCCATTAGGTCTTACCCAGTGACCAAATGTTAAATAAATAAAATACATTTTCTTTCTACAAAAAATTTCACCACAGATGCATACCTGCTACAGTAGGGAAGACATCTGGAGGGAAGAAAAGAAAATTGAATTTGGTCTTCTCAGGAAAGAAAAGAACAAATATACTTGCTGGAATTTAGAGCAGTGCTCCTTTTCATAAGGGGTTGACGGGGGGGGGGGAGCAGGTGTATGCTACAGTCAGACTTGAAAGGCTGATGTGAGCATATAGGGGCTAAATGAAACATTTTTAAAGAAGTAGCTATATGCCATATCCCTACATACTCCCTCAGTTTGAGCTCTGCTTTCCATAAAGTCCTTCTCCCTGTTACAGGATTAAACAGTAACTATAAGGACATACTGTACAATGTAAAAGCCAAGTATTACTAAAAATAGAAAACAGGGAGGCACAGGTCATCAGAAGTGTGCACAGAGGCAATGATAATCTGGAGCCTGAGTTACACTCTGAATGCGAAACTGATGTACACCTTTCTTGGTGCCTAGCATAGACTGGTGGCCAGGGCTCTCTTCTGCTGTTCAACTATACATCTGTTATTGGGGGGCACTGGAGCATGACCTCACTAAGTGTTACATTAAGACCTTTTAACTGAGATGATGCAAATTGTATGACTCAGAAACTCACCTATTAGAAGAAAACAACCTTACTAAGTGACTATTTTTTTCTTTCCAACCTAGTCCAAGAATGGGGGAATGCAGAAAGTACTGATCAATATTAAACAAAGTAAATTTGTAGGTGTATTAGTGAATGGAGGAAAATTAGCCAGGACATTAGAAAAGTTACTTTCTTTTATCAAGAAGTGCAATGGGATCGTTAACATCAGTGTAACCCCCCTACAAATGGGGGTTCCCGAAAAGTCTTCCTTGAACTTGCCTAAATGCTCACTGCCAGACTGGTGTTCTGCATTTCAGCAGATTAAATGTATTGCCAGAGAGTGCCTGTATAGCCAGTATTAGTTGTATGAAACCTGCATAAGTATTGTCAATATGGATGTAGTATTGTGAAGTATATCGAAATGTATAGTAATGTAACAAGCTAATGATATAAATGTCTCATTTATATTGCATTTTTGATATTGTGATGGTGCAGACTTGACGTGGACACCAAGTTTTCTCCAGGCAGGGAAGGGTGTAACCCCCCCTATAAATGGGGGTTCCCGAAAAGTCTTCCTTAAGCTTGCCTACATGCTCACTGCCAGGCTGGTGTTCTGCACTTTAGCAGATTAAATGTATTGCCAGAGAGTGCCTGTATAGCCTCTCTGTACTGTGTCTTTAAGAGCTGCCTGGATTGCAGTCTTAATTAATCTAAAAGGGAGCTCTGTTAGAAAATGTGATTGTTTGCTGATCATTTCTTAGAGTAGTAATAATATTGCAGTTTTTTCTAACCTGCCTTCTTTGCAGCAAAGACTGTTCTGTTTATCTCCACCAACTTGGCCCGGAACTGTCAGAATGGGCCAATCAGTACTGTTGGGACTCTAAAATGGAGCCTGCCTACAGGGGCTAGGTGGGGTCAAAACTTGTAGGAATTGTAGTTTTTGCATTTTTGATGACTAAAATAATTTGGAGGGGGAGCCTTTGTTGTGACTGACAGACAGATCAGCCAATCAAACCTTTTGGGTCTCGGGGAAATTCTCAAGCTCCTTACAGCTAGTTTCAGTTCTGAGTTGGGAAGTGAAGAGATAACAGCTTGAATGATTCAAGCAGCAGCATGGCATAGATTCTCGTGGGAGAACTGTGGAAAGGCCTGAGTTTTGGACTACATGCCTGCCTGCTGTCCCGGAGAGGGAACTTGTGCCTTTTTCGGACTGAATCAGAACTTGGAGAGCGAAGTGAGCCACTGAATTGTGACCAGGCTCCTACCTGAAGACCACCAAAGATTTGCTGAATGCGATTGGCCTGTCTGGACTTCCAGCCACCTCTGAACTCCTGGATTGTACAGAGACTCTATAATTGCGACCGGAGAGCCTTTTGCCTGGTACAATGGAATTTCCTTACATGTGAATGTATTGTATGCTTATAGTGGGTCATGATTTGGTTCCCCACTGTGGTTTGAATTGTGTTCTGCTTGCTGGAAGCTGCATTAGAATTTCCTTATGTGTAAATGTGCTGTGTGCTGCTAGTGGGTCGTGATTTTGTTCCCCACTGTGGTTTGAACTGTATTCTGCTTGCTGGAAGCTGCATCCAGACCCATGGACTGAATCCAAAATCATCTCTATTGGGCCCAACTACCCACTGCACAGAGAAAGCCATCGTCGAGAGATCTGCCTGGGGAATCAGCCCCCTGCTCCACGCTTGAAAAGGAATGACGCCCTCGGTGATTCGTGTGGGCCTCACTTCTCTGGGCACTCCAGCTCAACAACCTGCTGTCTCAATTTTGTCCTGCCTGTGTCCAGTATTGGGTATCATGAGTAAACATCAGGGTAGCTCCCCTGCAACAACAGCTAAATCTAAAGTGTTGTCATCTGATTGTCTTGTTGCGTTTTCTTTCACGAACTGAGCCCTCCGGCTCTGGATTACAAGTAGCGTGTATTGTGCATGTTGCTTTTCTTCCATCACAGGGCCCCAACCAGCTGCAACATTTCTGGCTAGCCCACCATTTTCCTACCGGGGTACCCACAGTATGCGACTGTGTGAGGACTTAAGGCGCATGTGAAACTGTTTGATTAATATAGCCTTTAAGTCAATCAACCTGATTATGCCCCTTCCCTGTTCAAGTCCCCTGAATAAATCAGATCTGACTTTTTTGCTGCATTTAACCTGACTGTGGTTCCAGTTTGTGCCAAGAGTACTGTACTGTTGCTATTTACTGTGCATAACCTTGTTTTACAGGGTGTTCCCAGGGTCGAGCCAGAGGAACCAGCCCTGGTGGTCAGTGCAAACAGTGTGGGTACTGGTATGGTGTACAAGGGGTACTGTGAAAGTGATTATCGTATATTGCTTAAGCTACTAGAAGGGAAAGAGGGGGGTTACAGTGTCCCAGAGGGCTGTGATCAGGTTAGTTTGACCACTACCAACCCTGACCTCTGGGTGGAGGCACCCATTTCAGAACTCAAGCCCCTAAACCTGCTACTAGCCACGCAGGCAGGGGTAGTAGTCCTTGGGATAGCACCACCTAGGGGTTACATCTTGGAAGCTCACTGCTGGGATTTTGTGCCTTCTAGTGGCCAAAAATGACAAATTATTGTTAAAGATTAATGGCTAATCCAGTAGAAATGGCTGTACACTAGTTGGTGGGGTGGTGTCCTGGGCAGGAGATCAACCCCTAAAATGCTCTGCTTATACTGGATATTCCCCTGGGTACCAGTAAGGACACTGTAGAGGGAGCACTCACCAAAGTTGAATGTTTAAAAAACACTGTGATGGTGGGTCGACATGCTGATTTGATTGCTCAAACTTTCATAGCCTTGGTAGAGTGTGGTGACCTCGTGGACAGCTCTAAAGTGCCACAGACTATTGCCTCAGAAGGGGTCCTAGCTGCCTGTAGAGTGATAACAAAAGATAGTAAAGTCCCTGGGGAGGATGAACTCCCACCATTATCTGAGACTTTAGAAAAGAAATTTGCTAAATTGTTGCTGGAGGAAGGGAAAACTGTAGAGGACTTTAAGAAACTATTCCTGCCACCAGGGGGTGTTCCTTCCCCAACACCCCCTCCCACTCCAGCACTTGTTACTGCCCTGCCTTGTGTGCCCATGCCAATGCTGACCCCTATATCTGTACCCGCCATTAGTCACGACTCGTATCGCCGGCTGAGGATGTTTTCAGGCACCCTCCCCACACCCCAGGGGGAGGACAATTGGGAGACTTGGATAGACTGTGTTGCCCCTCAAATCCGAGAATGCCAGAAAAGAGGAGAAGGGTGGTTGAACACCTCAGAGGCCCCGCCCAACTTACTATCCATGCTACACAGGCAGTAATCCAGAAGCAACTGCTCAAGATTTTTTGAATGCATTGGAAAATGTGTATGGGAGTCCCGATTCGGATGAGGACCTGTGGGGTAGGGTCAAAAACACTCAGCAATACCAAGGGGAGCCCTTATCCGTGTATGTGCCTCAACTCAAAGCAGTGCAACAAGAATGCCTAAAGAAAGGTGGCATGGCCCCAGCTAAGTTAGATCGGAATAGGTTGGACCAACTTCTCAAGTCAGCCCTATTCTCTGAATTATTGCTGCTCCAACTACACCTTGCTGCTTGGTTGGATGCGCCTCCTACCTATGATGGACTGATGAAGGAAATTCGGAGGATTGAGAGGAGGCAGCCACATGGGGGGGCCCCTCCTGTATCTGCTGTTGCTGCTGCCCATATGACTGAGGATGCACATGGGAGTGATGCTCAGGGGCGAAATACAGTGCCAGTTGAACATTGGGAGGCTAGCAAGGATGCTTCACCCTGGGGTGAGATACTGCGAGAGGTCCGAAAAATGAGGGCTACCATTTCCTTACAAGCCCATTCCAGAGATACAATGGGCCCAAACCCCTCTCAGAGCGTGTCCACTATGGGGGTGGGGGTGCACTTCCAGACATCCCCTGTTGACAGCAGCTCAGAGATTGATGACTTGACTATGGAAGTGAGGGAATTACTGAGGCATCTCTCCATGCTCACCACACACCAGACAGAGGTTGAATCAAGATTTTCTGTTGGTGGTACCCCACCTCAGCCCCCAGTGTGATGCCTCGGCCATGCCAGGCTCTAGAAAGCATACTCTGTCATAATTGTGGGAAGGAGGGGCATATGAAGAAAGAATGCCAGTCCTCAAAAGAATTAGATAAGGTTGTATACAGACTTCAAGGGGAGCTCATGAAAGCGAAACCATGGCCGAGGGGTGCTGGAAACGACTGCAGTGAAGGCTCAGGAAATACCAACTCCTACTTCTTTGTGGCTAAGTCATCTGTACCTGCTACTGTCCCTCCAGACTGGTCCAAGACAGTGAGCCCTTCAATGGAGACTAATGTGGCTGTGAATGGTATTCCTACTTGGGCTGTGCTTGACAGTGGGTCGCAAGTGACCATTGTGTTTCAGGACTGGTATGACAGACACTTATCTGATGTGCCCTTACAATCCCTGGAAGGCCTACATGTGTGGGGGCACAGCAACAAGTCTTATTCATATCTAGGATATGCCCACCTCTGGTTGTCTTTTCCTGCAACTGTCACTCTCGTAGAGGAGCAAGTAGAGACACTGGCCCAAGTGTATCCCCCTACCAGACTATATGATGAGGTTTCCCTGTTAATTGGAACAAATGCCCACATGTTTGGGAGACTAGCACAACTCTGCCATGAGAAACAAGGGCAGCTGACCGGATGGGCCCCTAAGAATTCCAGCCTTAGTAAAAAGGGCTTATGACTGGCAACAGAGACCTGATGAAGTGGACCCAGATGAGCCAGTGGGGATAGTGCAGAAAAAGGAACCTGAATCCTTGGTATTGGCCCCCAACGCCCAGTGCACAATCCATGGAGAAGTCCACCTAAAGAGAAATGTAAAGAACAAAATATTAATGTTGGATGCACCAGGAGATGGAAAGTTGCCAGAGAGATTATTGGTCAAACCCAGCATCTTGCCTGCTAATGCCCACACCTCTGCATGCCGAGTGATGGCCCAGATTCAGAATGTGTCAGATCGGGAGATTCTGGTGAACAGAGGGTGCACCCTAGCTACAGTACACTGCACCAACACTGCCGTACTGCCCAGCAGCAAGTGCTCTGGTGAGAAGGAGAGAGTGACCCTGGACTTATTTGACTTTGGTGACTCCCTGTTGCCAGCTGAATTCAAGGCTAGAATTAGCAAGAAACTTGCTCAGAGGGACCAAGTGTTTTCATTAAAAGAATGGGACATGGGGTGTGTCCAGGGTGCAGAGCATCACATACGCCTGCATGATGACCGGCCATTTCGAGGGAGATCCCGACGTCTTGCCCCAGCAGACATAGATGATGTGAGGAGACACCTGCAGGAAATGCTCACTGCTGGTGTCATACAAGAATCAAGGAGTCCATATGCCTCTCCCATTGTGGTTGTACATAAGAAGAATGTAAGGATGTGTGTTGATTATCGAACCCCGAACCGGTGGACCATCCCCGATCAATACACCATGCCCTGTATACAAGATGCCCTGGATTGTTTGAATGGGAGCAAATGGTTTTTGGTATTGGATCTTCTCAGCGGAAACTACCAGATTCCGATGGCCCCAGAGGACCGTGAGGAAACAGCCTTCATCTATCTTTTGGGGTTCTACAAATTCCTGAGAATGCAACAGGGGATTTCAGGCACCCCAGCCACCTTTCAGCGACTGATGGAACGTGCGGTGGGTGATATGAACTTGCTGGAATGTCTAGTGTACCTAGATGATGTCATTGTGTTTGGGCACACATTAGAGGAGCATGAGACCCGACCAGTTAAAGTCCTAGACCAATTGGAAGACTTCGGCCTCAAGCTGTCCATTGACAAGTCCCAGTTTTTTCAAACCTCCGTGAAGTATGTAGGGCACATAGTATCTGCAGATCTGCAGAAGGGATAGAGACTGATCCCAGTAAGGTTGAATCTCTGACTTACTTGGCCCCAGCCCCATAATTTTAAAGAACTACAATGTTCCCTGAGGTTCTGTGGCTACTACCGCAGGTTCATAAAAGACTATTCAAAGGTGATTCACCCACTCTTGAATCTTACCCAGGGTTACCCTCCTACCAACCATAAATATAAAAAAGGGGCCATCAAAGAACCAGAGAAAGTGTACTTCTGCACAGGTGAACTTTTTGGACCTCGCTGGACACCCAAATGTGAAGCAGCCTTTCACGAAGTCATATGCCAGCTCACCCACGCCCCCATCCTCGCCTATGCTGACCCCACCAAGCCCTATGTGCTGCATATGGACACTAGTCTGCAGGGTCTAGGAGCTGTGTTGAATCAAGCCCATGAGGATGGTTTGAGACCAGTGGCCTTTGCCAGTAGGAGCTTGACCCTGTTGGAGCGAAATTACCTTGTGCACAAGCTGGAGTACCTTACGCTAAAATGGGCCATCGTCGACCAGTTTCATGAATACCTCTATGGGGCAAAGATATTGGTGAAGACCGACAATAACCCATTAACTTATGTACAGACTTCAGCAAAGTTAGATGACACTGGGCACCGGTGGCTTTCCGCCTTATCAACCTATGATTATGGTGTTGAATACAGGCCAGGACTGAACCATATTAATGCTGACACCTTGTCACGAAGGCCAGTTTCCAAGAGTGATTGGGTCAGGCTGTCTGAACCTGACATCTGAGCCTTGTGCCTAAAATTTGACCGAGATGAACAAATGTCTGCGGACACAGTGGACTGTTTAGTAGATTGCTTGGGCCCTCCTGATACCTGCATACTGGCTGCCTATTGCCACTTTTCTGCTCTAGATATTAGTGCACTACCTCAATTTGACAATGACAGCATTCAGTGGGCTCAATCCCAAGATCCTATGATTCAGCCTGCACTTCATGCCCTGCATGTGGGGAAAGATGTGTCCAAGTTGCGTTCCCCTGACTTGCAAGCTGCTCTATTGTTTAAAAAAGGCCACAGATTGAAGCTACTCGATCAGTTGTTGTACAGAGAGGCAGTGGATCATGGCAGTCAAGTAGACAGGCAGCAATTAGTCCTGCCCACGGTCTTTAAAGATTTTGCACTGAGGTCCCTCTACAATCACATGGGGCACCTTGGTATTGACAGAACTCTCGACTTGGTACGATCTCGATTCTACTGGCCCAAGATGGGGGCCAATGTTGAGCACCATGTAAAGACCTGCAGTCGTTGCCTACAAAGAAAAGCCCTGCCTCAGTGAGCTGCCCCCCTTATCAATATAACTACCAGCACCCCCATGGAATTGGTCTGCATAGACTTTTTGTGTTTAGAACCTGATCAGCAGAATATTGGCAATGTGTTAGTGGTTATGGATCATTTCACACAGTATGCGCAAGCTTTTCCAACTAAGATCAAAAGGCCACTACTGTGGCCAAGGTGCTAGTGGAAAATTTCTTTGTCCACTATGGTGCCCCTCAGCGGATCCACTCTGACCAAGGCAGAGATTTTGAAAGTAGGCTAATTAAAGAAATGCTCTCTCTGTGGGGGGTGCGGAAGTCAAGAACCACCACTTATCACCCACAGGGGGAACCTCAACCAGAACATTTTAACCGCACCCTTCTAGACATGCTAGGCACCCTTCATCCCAAAGACAAGCCTAAGTGGAGCCAGCAGATTAGCACCTTGGTCCACGCATACAATTGTGCAAAAAATGATGCTACTGGGTTCTCCCCCTACTGCCTCATGTTCAGCAGGGAGGCCCAGCTGCCTGTTGATGTCTGCTTTGGGGTCTCTCAAGATGGGTCAGAGCCAAAAATTACCTACAGTATGTACAGAAACTGAAAGCTCAATTGAACCATGCCTATCAGCTGGCCCAGACAATGGCTGCCAAAAAAAAATCTCGCCAATAAAGAGAGGCATGATAAAAATGTAAAGGCTTAAGAGCTTTGGCCTGGAGACTGTGTGTTGTTGTGCAATTTGGAACTACATGGCAAGCACAAAATTGCTGATAGGTGGCACCATCTTCCCCATGTAGTACTTGGAAAGTGGAATGATTTACCAGTGTACAAGGTGTGCCCAGAGAATAACTCCAAAGCTGTCAAGACCATGCACCGTAACCACTTGCTATCTATCGGCCAAGTCATAATTGAGGCTGAACAATCAGAGATTGATTCTCCTGGGCTGGTGACTCATGCTGCTGCAAAAAAGAGACAGAGTCAACCTACCCCAGTAGTTACAGATTTAAGTTTTTTCTGCAGCAGGCCCAGAATGATACTGACTATCAGTCCACCTCTGATGAAAGTGAGTGTGACAATGCATATTATCCCTCCTATGAATTGAGTCAGCTGTTTCAAGGTAACCCTATGACTAATTGAGGGGATGATGCTGGGCCTTCTGGACTGCCTAACCCCCAGCTTCATCCTTGGAGCCAATGCTCCCTGAAAGTGAAGTGCAAAGTATTACGTCTGAGGTTGCATACTTTCTGTGTTTTGTGGAACTGTGTGAATTGCCTGAAGAAGGGGATGACAGTCTGAGTCTCTCTGGTGACACACCAGAACTTGAAGAACAATGTGAGAGTGTTGACAGCCCCCTTCACTGCTGCAAAGCCTAATTGTGCCAGTGCCTCCTCACAATGAGCAACCTGAGCCTCCCTCAGAAGATAATGAGCAAAGTGTTGTGGAAACAGAGCCTACAGAGCAAGGAGCTGACAGTGCTCCAAGTTTGGACATTCCCATCCATGCAGAGGCACCTCTCACAAGTGACGAAAGCTCCAACGTTAGTGCTGAAAGTACAGAGACTGTGGCTGCTCCTCCCAGAAAGACTGGCCGAGCTGTCAAGCCAGTGCTACGATTTAGTTATGATTCTCCTGGGAGGCCAGTGGATTTGCCTCTCAATGTGGTTCACAAAGGGGTTTATGTTTCACCAAGCTCACTGCCCAAATTTAGCTTGATGGCCAACTCCAGGTTACTTGTTCTTCCCTCTCACCATGGTGCCCCTGCCCCATCCAGCCCCAAGTTAGCTGATAGGGAAGGGCCCCCTCTTACATTGTTTAATGTACAAG
This sequence comes from Neoceratodus forsteri, assembly GCA_016271365.2. Taxonomy (NCBI): domain Eukaryota; kingdom Metazoa; phylum Chordata; order Ceratodontiformes; family Ceratodontidae; genus Neoceratodus; species Neoceratodus forsteri. The sequence continues at coordinate 541,161,875 of CM028134.1, read as the reverse complement.
ACGTTATTAAATGAATCGGTATTACTTGTATGAAACCTGCATAAGTATTGTCAATATGGATGTAATAATGTGAAGTGTATTGAAATGTATAGTAATGTAACAAGTTAATGATATATATGTCTCGTTTATATTGCATTTTTGATACTGTGATGGTACAGACTTGACGCGGACACCAAGTTTTCTCCAGGCAGGGAAGGGTGTAACCCCTCCCTACAAATGGGGGTTCCCGAAAAGTGTTCCTTGAGCTTGCCTAAATGCTCACTGCCAGACTGGTGTTCTGCGTTTTAGCAGATTAAATGTATTGCCAGAGAGTGCCTGTATAGCCTCTGTGTAGTGTCTCTTTAAGAGCTGCCCTGGATTCCAATCTTAATTAATCTAAAAGGGAGCTCTGTTAGAAGATGTGCTTGTTTGCTGATCATTTGTTAGAGTAGTAATAATATTGCAGTTTGTTCTAACCTGCCTTCTTTGAAGCAAGGACTGTTCTGTTTATCTCCACCAACTTGGCCCGGAACTGTCAGAATGGGCCAATCAGTACTGTTGGCACTCTAAAATGGAGTCTGCCTACAGGGGCTTGGTGGGGTCAAAACTTGTAGGAATTGTAGTTTTTGCATTTTGGTGCCTAAAATAACCTGGAGGGGAGTCTTTGTTGTGACTGACAGACAGATCAGCCAACCAAACCTTTTGGATCTTGGGGAAATTCCCAAGCTGCTTGCAGCTAGTTTCAGTTCTGATTTGGGAAGTGAAGAGATAACAGCTTGAATGATTCAAGCTGCAGCGGTGTAAATTCATGTGGGAGAACTGTGGAAAGGCCTGAGTTTTGGCCTGCATGCCTGCCTGCTGTCCCGGAGAGGGAACTTGTAACTTTTTTGGACTGAATCTGAACTTGGAGAGCAAAGTGAGACACTGAATTGTGACCAGGCTCCTACCTGAAGAAGACTGAAGATTTGCTGAATGCGATTAGCCTATCTGGACTTCTAGCCACCTCTGAACACCTGGATTGTGCAGAGATTCTATAATTGCGACCGGAGAGCCTTTTGCCTGGTACAGTGGAATTTCCTTACATGTAATGTGTTGTGTGCTTATAGTGGGTCATGATTTGGTTCCCCATTGTGGTTTGAATTGTGTCCTGCTTGCTGGAAACTGCATTAGAATTTCCTTATGTGTAAATGTGCTATGTGCTGCTAGTGGGTTGCGATTTGGTTCCCCACTGTGGTTTGAACTGTATTCTGCTTGCTGGAAGCCGCATCCAGCCCCACGGACTGAATCCAAAATTATCTCCATTGGGCCTGGGCCTTGCCACACTGGCCCAGCCCGACTACCCACTGCACACAGAAAGCCATCGATGAGAGACCTGCCTGGGGATCAGCCCCCTGCTCCATGCTTGAATAGGAACAACGCCTCGGCGAATCGTATGGGCCCTGCTTCTCCTGGCACTCCAGATTAACCACCTGCTGTCTCAATTTTTGTCCAGCCTGTGTCCAGTCTTGGATATCGTGAGTAATCATCAGGGTAGCTCCCTGCAACAACAGCCTAATCTAAAAGTGTGTCATCTGATTGTGTTGTTGTTTTTCTTTTCATGAACTGAGCTCACCGGCTCTGGATTACAAATAGTGTGTGTTGTGCATGTCATTTATTCCATCACAGGGCCCCAACCAGCTGCAACGTTCCTGGCTAGCCCACCATTCTCCATCTGGGTACCCAGAGTTTGTGACTGTTTATGGACCCTGAAGTGCATGCATAATTGTTTGATTGATAGAGCCTTTAAGCAAATTAACCTGATTACGCCCTTCCCTTGTTCAAGTCCCTTAAATAAATCAGATCTGACTTTTTTTTGCAGTTACCCTGACTGTGGTTCCAGTTTGTGCAAGAGTACTATACTGCTGTTATTTGCTGTGTATAACCTTGTTTTACAGGGGGTCCCCAGCGCCAAGCCAGAGGAAAGCCCTGGTGGTAAGTGCAAGCAGTGTGGGTACTTATGTGGTGTATCAGGGGTATTGTGAATGTGGTTATTGTGTATTGTTCTGGCCACTAGTAAGGAAAGAGGGGGGTTTACAGTGTACCTGAGGGATGTGCCCAGGTTAGCTTGACCACTACCAACCCTGACCTCTGGGTGGAGGCACCTGTTTCAGAACTCAGGCCCCTTAACCTGCCACTAGCCACGCAGGTAGGGGTAGTAGCCCTTGGGATAGTGCCACCTAGGGGTTACATCCTCATTTGCAGAGTTGTGGATGGAATCCAAACAAACAGAAGGAAGAAAGAAAGCAAGAAATAAGTACCTTTGCTGGTATTTGAACCCAAGCTGTCTGGAATACTGTTCCATTGTGCTACCAACTTGGCTACCAAGGCAATTGGATACCTAGCACTCCCAGAAGCACCTTACTCTTTCTCTAATGTACAACCTGGTGCTGCACATAAAATTACATTCTCATTCGCAAGGGTGCAGTGTCCCAGCTAAGGCACTTATTTCTTTCTCTCTTCTGTTTGTTTAGGATCTTTGACATCCACCCAAGCAACCATGAGAACAGGAAGACAAGACCTTGGTTTAATGTTTTATCTGATAGAAGCACATCATGACAAAACAGTGTCCCCACCCCCCACCCATGCCATGCCATGCCAGGGCTTTGGTATGGATCTTGTATCAAATGGAGATTGCCCTCTGCAGAGCTACTAACACCATTCCTTGCAGCACATGGTGTTTATTGCATGTTTCCCACCAGACTACGGGCCACTCCCAGCTCTGCTTAACTTCTGAGATCTAATGGGATCAGGCTCCAAGGAGGTACTTACTAGGTATTTACTCAGTACTCTAGACAGAAGAAGGCTCTAGGCCCATCGTGACTGTCTCCCACTCCTAGTGTGGGTAAAATCCCTTGATCTTAGTTAAGTAATTGTGCAACTCAGTCTTGAATTTATCAAAAACAGAGAAGCTGACGAAGTACTGCAGTAGATTGTTCCACATTTTGGAAGCACTGACTGTAAAATAGTTGTCCCTCTTATTCATAAATACTCTGGGAATTCTTAATTGTTTATTGTGAAACCAAAGATTTTTTTATCTATCTGCTGTAATGATGTCACATTGGTTAGTGAGATGCTCGTCATTCAGTATTTTGAAGAGCAACAGTATATCACCTCTCATCCTTCTAGCTTCAAGGGTGAATAAATTCAATTCAGCCAGTCTTTCAGGGTACAACTTGTCCTTTAATTCATTTTTATTCTTAGTAACCAGGTAAGGCCCACTAGGCACAAGTGTCTGTTTTCAGGGGGTGACCTGGGAGTACTGGAGAGGTTAAGTGACTTGCTCAGAGTCACACAGTATGCAAGTGGAGGTTGTGGGAATCAAATCCAGGTCTGTTGGATGTACCAAGCTCATTCACAGCTCATTACTCTAACCTGTAGGCTACACTGCCAGCCTTAAATCTGGGTATTAGACAGGTGACTCTTCTCTGAATATTTTTTCAACAGATTGATGTCCTTCCTTAGGTATGGGGACCAAAACAGGGAGGCATAATCCAAGTGGGGTCTTACAGAAGATCTATATAATGGAATTATGCAGGTCTCATTCCTAGGCTTCAGGCATGTACATAAACAAGCATTTGTCAATGTTGAATGTTTGCTTGTAGGGTTGTGACAACTCTGAAACACATAATATCTAAACATAATTTAGTTTATATTTCACCCTTTTTTGTAATTGTTAACCTTATTTGTTTATTACTGAGGACATTTGCATGGAAACAGAATCCCTGCCCTATTTGCTCTGTCTTTTATCTACTTCTGCAGTCATGGTTCTGTTTTGACATCCCAGTCTGTTGCTGTGGAGATAATTATGATGTCATAAACAGTGCATAATGACGTCATGGTTAGACAAGCAGCCAAAGCTAATAAAGTCGAAAGACAGTAATTTTGTTTTTATGTCACTTTCCTCAGTATTAAAGAAAAGGGGAAACATTTCTAAACTGTTGTTTGGCTGAATGGCACAGGGGGCAATAGTACAGAACTGTAAAAAAATGGGTTGCAGGTTCAGCCCCCCCCCCCCCAGGGCAACAAACAATACTGTAAGGAAATCTGAGCTACAGTAAACTTGTAGCCGGGGCAGTGGCATGAAGGGGCTGAGGCACTGGACACCAAACCTCCCACCACACCAGCGAGCTGGGTTTGGGAATGGACCAAGATTGCTCGGGGGCTGGTGGGGAAGGATGACTTAGCATCCATCGAAGAATTTTCTCCTTCAGGGGGTGTGTGTGGGGGGGGGGCAGTGTGCACTGCTGCTTGGATGCCACCTAGTGGAAGGTACGTTGCACAGCTGCAGTCACCAGAACTAAAAGTCAGAGGTGGGCACTGAAAGCATGGACCATCTTCGTGGTCTGCATGTGTGCCACTGCATGCTGCCGGCTCTGACACAAGGGGGGTAATGGGTAAAAAAGAACTCCTGTCTGCAGTATGATGCTGTGACCCTGAGGGTACCACACTACCACCATCCATGGCACCCACTCACACAACGAGGTAAGATATAGATGAGGTAGCTCTTGGTGATGGGGTAAAGGGGCCGGGGTTCAACAGTAGAAGGGGCAGATGGGGAAGGACAGAAGGATAAGTCCATATGAAAAAATGGATTGCAAAAATATATGAACAATAAACTGAACTGTGTCTACCTTTCACATTTTTCAGTTACCCAACTAGTATCAGGGGCTCTTTTAATGGGACATAAACAGTATGTAATTTAAATCAAATATTGTTGGTGTTTTCTGTTCATTATTGACTGCTGTGAAACATTTAAGATATTATACTTGCATTCCACATGCTGTATTTTCCCTCAGCTGTTTAGTGCTTTCAAATAGGTGCTTCCTGTCTGTAGCTAGGCACACACACACACACACACACACACACACACACACACACACACAGACAGTGTAAGGCATGATGTTTATCTTCAAAGCCTGATGGCGTCTGCTAGCTGTCTAATGTACAGGTAACCAGTGTGATTTGTGGGTTTTTTATCCTTTGAACTACAAGAAGTTTACAGCATGTCTCTTCAGCACTGGCATTTGAGAAGCAAGCCTCCTGCATTTCTACATCTATTTGCTTATACAGTACACACCTACACAGCCCCCTACACTACAATAACGATATGTTTGCTTTGTGCATGTGCACAAACCTATAAAGTACATCTCTAGATGCCCACTGTATTGACAATGCAGCTGATATGTGTTTAGCATAGCACAATTTTATGTTGGTGCATTACTGCTTCTTTATCATGTTATTTTTATTTGGAATTTCACTGATCCACAGTTTCCATGAGAAGTCAGTTTAATATAGTTTATTGAATGTACTGGATGTATTTATTTTATTTATAGATTGCCCAGTCCCTGGTGATAATGTCATGAAATGTTGGCTACCCAGCTGATTAAGCTGGTTCCAGCTTTCCTTTCTTGCCATAAAGAAGTAATAAAAAGTATAAAATAAAAAGCAAAGAAAAGCAGCAGGGCAAATACTGAGCATGAGCCTAGTGAGGCTTCTGATTGGTTCCTGGATCATCCATTAATCTCTTAGAAATTACTAAATCAGCTGTCAATCAATGTCATGTGCTAGCAACGTATGCCATATGAGATCTCCTTGCTCTGCACCATTTCCTATACAGCACTCAAAACATCAACTGTAAGTAAAGAAAGTTATTGTGATTAAACTTACAGTCAGAATAGCAACCTTGAAGGCAGTCATTTCCTAGGATTAACAACCGGCTGGTGGGATGCATCCCTCAGCTGTGCCTCAGGCCACCCATCCCCCCATTTGGTCATTAATCCCTTGGAAATTACTGGATTATTGGATGTTATTACAAAAAGGAAACATCAACTCAAAGATTTCAACCTGACCCTAACAGGAAGGCAAGGAAAGCAATTTGGTTTAATATAGTGCCTTTCATACAAACATTATGCCAAAGCACTTTACAGCCCACGAGAGGGAGGGCTGGGAATGTTGCTGCCATTAGGCACCCAGTGGGATTTAAACAGGCTAGAGATAGATTAGAGAGAGAAATTACAGAAAGGAAAGCACCAGGAGGGTAAGGGATTACAGAGAGGAAAGCACCAGGAGGGTAAGGGATTACAGAGAGGAAAGCACCAGGAGGGTAAGGGCCTCAAAAAGCTTAAACAGTGAGTGGCTAGTGTGGGATTCAAACCTGCATCTCCAGGTTCACAGCTTTGCATTCTAACCACTTGGTCACATTGCCTCCTCAGGATCTCTCAACTGGCTGCATACGCACACTTGGGAATGCAGCAGGGCAAAGACTGACCTGCATGGTACACCACAGAAAGACTGCCGATATTTGATTTTTCAACCTGACATATATAGTAGTGCTAACAGTTTTAGCATCAGAGAAGGAAACGAAAAAAAACTGAGAACCCCCAAACTATTAAATTATCCAATATTTCCTGAAATATTTGTTTAGCCACTGATTGGTGGAAACATCCAGAGCCTAGCATTAGTTTTTGTGTTTTGGTATGTTACACTAACAACATTAGGTAGATGAATAAAACTGAAGGAAATAGTGCGGTCTAAACAGCACTCCAAAAATTGTAGAGCTATGCAAACCTCTAAAAGTTTAAAGAAGCAAACAACTTAATTTGACCTGGAATGAGTTCAAATCTTTTTGAGTCTGGTTCAAATCAGTTTGTGACTTAATTTATAATGACATTTTGAAGTTCTGAGTGCGAACATCAGTTGCATCTCTAAACTCAGCTTAATTTGATCTATTTGTGAGATTTTAATCAATTCAAACATTGTTTAGCACTCCATCTCAAAAGTTCATACTTCTGTAAACATAGAATCTGACTGCAAATAAGGACTGCCAGGCCCATCCAGTCTGCCCTTTTCCCCTACCTACTCAGAAAAATACCGCAGATCCTGCTTGATCTCCAGCTTCACCTCCTCCCTTGAACCACTAGGGTTCCCCTGTGTCTATCCACCAACTTCCATTTGATATCTGAGGAGAGGGAAATGTTTATTAATAGTATTTGTTTCAACTCTACTTATTTATTCTTCAGATACTGTATACAGTCTGTACATCATTCAGTCTCCTCAAAATTGTGTGACATAAATGAGAAAACACCGGGATTTCTGTCTACTGAGCAGGGTTGAGCAGCATGGGGTAGGTGGTGTCTGCAAACTTTACCATGCTCAGAGAGGGTTATTGAGGCTATCCTTACTTTTTGAATTTCCATCTTTTGATAGTCACTGGGGCATGGCACTGGGGGCTGTAACCAGTGGAGTACCACAAGGGTCAGTACTGGGTTACTGTCCTCGTCCATGTCTTCAGAGGTAATATTGCTGAGTAACTGGAAAGGAAGGTGTATCTCTTTGTGGTTGACGCAAAAATCTGTAACAGGGTGGACACCCAGGAAAGGGCATGGAAAATGTAAAAGGATCTGGGGAAACTTGAGGAATAGCCTAGTGTGTGGCAACTTGGTTTCAATGCCAAAAGGTGCAAAGTCATACACCTGGCCAGAATAACAGTCTCCTAACAACACAGTGCTGCTGCAGAATAAACAGTAAAAGCGCTCACTGACTCAATGGTCTCAGATGCAACACTGTCACATTGGACAGGAGGCATTGTAGGAATGTCTTGGTGGCACATTTGGCTAGACACACAGTAGTTTCTATAAAGGCCCCCCAGCGGTTGCAGGGGGCTCTTCAGCCTCTCTCTGCTCCTCCTGCCATCCTCTACCTCTCTTGAGACTTACCTGCCAAGATTCCTGCATGGATTACCCACTCCCATGGTGGGGCCAGGGAGGGAGGGCTGTCTTCCCCACCCCAGAACCTATATCCCGAAGTTGGCAGGAGTCTCGAGTGGCAAAGTGAGTAGGAGTGGATAAACGTGGCTTCATATGCCTGCTTCAGTCTCCTCTTTTCTGGTCCCTCTCCTGATTAGCAGTGTGCAATGACTCTGAGCATGCATGTGCATGGAGGCACTCGCGCACGTAAGCACAGAGAACTTACTGGCAGTCAACATGGTTTGTGGGTAGGAGGTCTTGTTAAACTAATTTAATTATGTTTTGGTGGGGCAACCTGAAGGATAGATGGTGGGGATGCTTTTTATTTGGGCTTTAGTAAAATCATTGACATCGAACCCCATGGGTGGCTGTTTTATTGTAAAAGTGGCAGGAGGGGACTTTTTAGTATGGATTATAAAGTGGTAGAACTGCCTCCACCAATAGGATTGCAGCATCATTGTACCTCTTACAGAGTGTACAGTTACTGCCTCGCGCTGCTCAAGACAGCTGATTCCCACTGCGGTGACTCTCACGTCTCACTGTCTTCCTGTCAGAGTCACCATGGCAGATCAGCTCAGTAGCGTAGCAAATTCCAAGAGGGCCTGGGTGCAAGGTGATGTTACAGGGCCCCTCCCCAGTTTTGAATAAACATCAAAATTATGATTTGGGCCCCTCAAACCTAGTGGGACCGGGTGCCACTGCACCCCCTGCACCCTTGTAGCTATGCCCTTGGATCAGCTGTCACAGAAGAGCACTTCACTGAACAGGAGTTCCATTTTGCTTTTCTGAGTCATGAAGCAAATCTAAACTCATAATGCAGTACAAAGCAAAATTATCACAGCATCATCTGAAATTGTAGTTTCAGAGCAATAGCATCACAGAGAAAATCTATCCTGTTATTGTATTAAAAAAAAAAAACCTCCATCAGGAAAGCTGAGTGAGTTCACATAAACGAGGTTACAGAAACGTATAAACAGTGTGTATTTAAAGAAACACTTTTCTTGTGAAATAGATGCAAGCAACATCAGACCATTTCCAATAAACAAATCACTGGGCCCTGCAGCTGGAGTACACACAGAGTCACCGATAATGATCAGCGCTTCCCCAACCCCCAGCCAATGTCACCACACCGAGAGAAGTAGCGGAATGTACCAAGACGTTCACAAACAGTGGGGGAAACCAAAAAAATATTACCCAAGTAAAATGCATTTACTGACTAAATTTACATTATTTTCTAGTGGTGGCATTTCTCCACTTCATAATATATTAATATGTATAGTTATGGGTGTCTCTTACTAGATAAGAAGATTTTCTTGTGCTGGTTTGGGCTGACAGAAGCACTCAGTTTCAACAGTCGTCTCACCCAAACCAACATCATATAACCTTCTTATCTAGTAAGAGACACCAGTAACTATACATGTTAATGGTTGAGTAACAGGTGGTAGGATGAGGGTACTTAGGGAATTCACGTCTGAGCTGGCAAGGCCCTGGTCTCGGCTATTTAATGCTTCACTGGAGTTGGGGATAGTGCCAGGGGACTGGAGAACAGTGGATATAGTTCCATTCCACAAAGGGGGGGCAAGTAGGATCCAGGCAACTACAGACCAGTGAGCTTCAACTCCATCATGGGTAAGCTGATGGAGACCATTGTGAAGGAAAGCCTAGTGGCCTACTTATAGGATAATGGGTGACAGGTCAGAAAACAGCACGGGTTTGCATCAGGAAGACTGTGCCAGACCATCCTGATTGTGTTTTCTGACTGGGTCACTAGGATGGTGGACAGAGGTCAGGTGCTGGATTTGACATACTTTGACTTAAGTAAAGCCTTTGATTCTGTGCTGCATAGTAGGCTGTTCAAAAAGCAGCAGGACTTAGGCGTAGAGAAGGGATTAGTCAAGTAGGTGGCAAACTGGTTGGGGAAAGGCTGCAGATGGTGCTGGAGGGATCAGTCTTGGTCCTGTCCTATTTAATATGTTCATTAGCTCCATAGGAAAAGGTATTCATGGAAAGATGTGTCTCTTTGCATCTCTTTGCTGATGACACAAAGGTATGTGTCAGGTTGGACAGTGAGGAAGGGGTGAAGGATCTTTAAAGGAACCTAAAAAGGTTTGAGAGGTGGTCAAAAGTCTGGCAGTTGAGATTCAATGCCAAGAATGTGAGGTGATGGATTCAGGGGAAAAAGAACCCCAACACAGAGTACTGGATGAGAGAAGTTAAGCTTGCCACATCAGCAGAGGAAAGGGATCTGGGAGTTCTCATCAGTGACTCACTCAAATAAACCATCCAGTGCAACAAACCCTATAGTAAGGAATCTAGGATGTTGTAATGTATAGGAAGGGGTTTGGCAGTAGGAGGAGGAGGGAGGTGACACTAACCCTTTACAAAACACTGATGAGGCCTCATCTGGGGTACTGTGCCCAGTTGTGGAGTCATCACTTGAGAAATTACAGTGATGGGTTGGAGTCAGTGCAGTAAAGGGTTGAAAAAATGATTCAGGGACATCAAGGCAGATGTTACAAGGAACACCTAAAGGCCCATAACATGTACTGTCTGGAGGACAGACAGGAGAGGGGGACATGATAGTTTCTATGGGGTATAAATAGAGTAAATTGTAAGGATCTGTTTGTTAGAAACAGATGCAGTCATGAGAGGGCGCAATTGGATTTTAGTGGGAGGTAAATGCGGGAAGGATGTGAGGAAGGTTTTCTTCAAGGAAAAGGTGGTGGAGCCTTGGAACAGATTACCAAAAGAGGTTGTGGGGTCAAGGACCAGTAATGGGTTCAAACATGGGTGGGACAGGGCCAAGGGACTCATAAACCCACTTGGGGGAACTTGGAAGGGAGGAGTAAGTGGAAGGGAGGGGTAAATAATCACCATGGCACTAGGTCAGGGTGCAAGGTAATAACAACTATAGGGCAGACTTGATGGTCTCTCAGTCTCCTTCTGTAATCAGATTCTACATAGAATGGATGTGGGGGGGGGGAGTGTCCTGACTAGAAGGCAGTGACAAGTGTGGTTCCACAGGGTTCAGTTCTGGGACCTCTTCTGTTTAGCTTGTTTGTAAATGACTTGGAACTTGGAAAGAGAGATAAATAGTAGAGGAATGAACTTGATAATGCCCTCATACAAGGCACTGGTTTGACCCGTGGGTGTAGTAAAGCATACACTGAGTAAATCACTACTTAAAAGTTGATTGGGGGTAGGAATGGGGGTGGCATTCTGGTACTGTATGCTGGTACGTTTGCAAAATGTATTAAAACAAACTTTTGTAGTTTAGTATAACTGTCTGTCTGCGCTGTGCAGTTTATTTTTGCAATGTTTGCCTTGCCATGTGTACTGTGGAATTCAGTGGGTGTTTTGGTAGAGCACAGCTTATTTTCTTGGTATGGTAGCATTCTGGGGCCTGACTATTTAATGTGTTATTCCTACTATCTCACATCCACCCTGCTGGTGTTCTAATGGGAATGTTGTGCTTTGTTTCAATTAAACAGAATGTTAAATGCATGAAACTAAGTACTGCTGTATTTTTGTGTGCTTACTATTCAGTTCATTAAGTACAATATGGGATGTACAAGGGGTCTGAGGAAAAATAAAGGCATATCTACAATGGGGCAAGGGCAACAAAGGGATCTGGCCTACACATTTTATTTTCTTAGTTGCAGCACTGGTTTGACTCCATTTGCAGTGTTGTGTGGAGTTCTGGTCACTGCATGACAGAAAGTACAGCACAGAGCTACAAAGATGTCTGGGGGCTGGAGAACATATCATGTGACCAGTCAGTCTGACCTCCATAGTGGGCAAGCTCATGGAGACCATACTAAAGGAAATGTTGGTGGAATATCTAGAGGAGCATGGTCTTCAGGATGAGAGGCAGCACAGGTTCATGGAGAGGAGATCATTTCAAACAAATCTGATTGACTTCTTTGACTATGTCACTAAGACTGTAGACAGGGGCCAAGTGGTAGACATCCTCTATCTTGATTTCAGCAAGGCCTTTGACTCTGTGCCCTACAAAAGGTTGATCAGGAAGTTGGTGGATCTTGGGGCTGGGGAAAAGATGGGCAGATGGGTGGAAAACTAGCTGAGGGACAGAACCCAGAGGGTGGTTGTTGTTTGAGAGTTATCTGGCACCAGAGAGGTAACCAGTTGGGTCCCACAGGGCACGGTGCTGGGGCTGATGTTGTTCAATGTCTTCATCAATGACACTGGGGATGGTATTAAGGGCAAAATGTGCCTATTTGCTGATGACACCAAGCTCTGTGGGAGAGTGGATGCAGCTGAAAGATACAGGGCCTACAGGAAAATCTGGAAAAGCTGGGAAGGTGCTCCAGGATCTGGCAGCTTGGCTTCAATGCAAAAAAATGCAAGGGTATGCATATTGGAGCCAAGAATCCCAGGACAGAGTACTACCTGGGCGGAATATGAGTATCTGCATCAGAGGAGGAGAATGACCTGGGAGTGATGATCACTAGTGACATGAAGCACTCCACGCAGTGCAAGAAAGCAGCAGCAACAGCAAACAAGATGCTAGGATACATATCTAGTGGGATCAGTAGTAGGAGAGAGGAGGTTATACTGCCCTTGTACAGGTCACTGGTAAGGCCGCATCTAGAGTATGGAGTTCAGTACTGGTGTCCACACCTCAAAAAAGGACATTAACCTGCTTGAGAAGGTCCAGAGGAGGGCTACAAAGATGATAGCTGGTCAGCAGGGTAAGGCATACAAGAGAGGTTGAGGGCACTGAACATGCACTCTCTGGAAGACAGGAGAGAGAGAGGGGACATGATTGGGACCTTCAAGTTCTTAAAAGGGATAACTAAGGTTGATAAGAAGAGTCTCTTTAAGTTGAGTGGCAACCATAACACGAGTGGGAACAGTCTTAAGCTGGAGGGTGGGAGATTTAGGAGGGAGGTCCGGAAGCATTTCTTCACAGAGAGGGTGGTGGACACTTGGAATGCACTGCCTTAAGAGGTCATCTCATTGAAGACAGTGGGAAGCTTTAAGAGAGGCTGGGATATGCATAGGGGGAAGGTAAGGATCATGGGTAGGGAGGATAGAAGGAGTGGGGGCGGGAGGGCAGGGACATTAGCTCAAGCTGTGGACCCTGCAATACGAGCAGCCTTGATGAATCAAATGGCCATCTTCTGCTGGCCTCTTCATGTGTTTGTTTGTATGTATGAAGAAACAGTGAATCACCAGAACCAGAGAGCACAAAATGAAACTAAGGAGGGTGATGTAGGGAAATATTTTTTATATCAAAGAGTGCCAGGTTTGTGGAAAAGATTACCAGAGTAGGTGACAAATGCAGATTGTGCAAGATGTCTGAAGGGGAAAAGGTATTTCAGGTTAATGCTGTTAGGATAACAAGGGGCCAAACTATGGTAGGTGGGGCCACACAAATTTAATTAGTCTCACCAAACCTACAGTATACCTACGGATTAAAGTGTACTGGCTCCATATTGTTTGTCTGCATTCTGTAATCAGATTCTACATAGAATGGATGTGGGTGGGGGGGCATGCAATAACCATCAGCCTAATTAAGTCAGTCATTGAGTTTTCCAATTTTTTATTGAGAAAGTAGCTTACTTTTTAGCAGTCAAGCCTTTCTTCCTCTGCCACTGCAGAATGTTAAGAAATGGATGTGGAGAGATTAGCTCTGCCACCTTGATGACATTTTTGGTGAAGAAAAGACAGTAAATGAGCCAGTAAACAGGGCCACTTTAACTCTTCACCTGCGATAGAGCTTTTAGAAATCTGAAGTTTCCATTTCCTAACCTTATGGCCACCTTGGAGTGAATGAGTGTTAATGGGCTCGGCGTAGCTCATTGACTTTAATGCTCTTCCCCAAATCAAAAGCACCACGAAAGGCTGAATTCATTTTCCATAGTGCTGGAGTTTTGGGGGGAGAGAAGGCAGAAAGTAAATGAGTTATAGGGAGACAGTTTGGCCTACTGTAGTTAGAGAACAGTGATTTGCAAGTAGGGTCATTTTTTTTTTATTGGGGAAAAAATTAATTTTATAACATATTTTCATGATAGCAAAAATGCCATGCAAGTTTTTGCAGTATTTTTTCCTGATTTTAACTAAAAGCACTCTAAGATTTAATTTAATATACAGATTGCTGATAGTACAGTTTATTAGGAATTTACGTTTTTATGAAAAAATTTGCTTTAAAAAAGTTATTTCATAGATTTTTACTGAACAAATACATGAGATGTGTGGTATGAATCTGCAGCTTAGATTCTGCACAACAGTTTGAAGTCAGTTTCACTCCTGTGTGTGGTATGGCATGAGAGCAACAAGCTGCCAAACTGACAGTGACTGTTTCTGCTGCACACTTGATTCCATTTTATGATGGTTCACTGCACCACAAAAGTAATGTATCACACTTTTTCAAATGATAAAACACTTGTTTTCTATCTTATTCGCCAATCTAAATAAATAACTCACACATACACACTTTTATCTTTAATAAGAAGAATACTTCATATTTGTAAAAAATTAAAAAAATTGAAAATCAAGTCACAGAGCAAAATCAGCACTAACTGCCAGTTCTGCCTAATAGAAAACTGGTACCTACTAATACAGCAATTGGTTAGGGAACCTACCAGAGGAGAGGCAACACTAGACCTAATACTGACAAATGGGGACAGTGTGGACAAGGTATCAGTGGGGGACAATCTGGGGGCAAGTGACCACAATGCAGTTATGTTTAGGATTAGGACAGGGAAGGAAGTGAATAAAACCACCATGAGGGTGCTGGATTTTCAGAGGGCAGATTTCAAAAAAATTAGAAATATTTTTAAGATTGATATGGAAGACAGGAAATAGCTAGGTGACATGGAAGAACTGTGGGAGGCAATAAAGGGAGGACTTATGAAGGCCGCTGAAATGTGTATTAGAAAGGTTGGAAAGAGCAAACGAGGAAGGAAACCGCTTTGGTATTCCAGAGAAGTGGCAAGGGCCATAGGGGAGAAAAAAAAGGGCTTTCAAGACATATAAAAGAACACAAGGAAAAGACAAAAAGAAGGTATATAGGGATTAACTAAGGGTGGCAGGGAAGATGAACAGGAGGGCAAAGGCAGGTATGGAAAAGAAGATGGCTAAAGATGCCTAACAGGGAGACAAAAGGTTCTTCAGATACAGCAATGAGAGAAGGAAAAACAAGCAGCTAATAATAAGACTTAGAGGGGAAGGGGGAGATCTCAAAGAGAGGGACTCAGGAAAAGCAGATGTGCGAAACAAATATTTCTGCTCAGTGTTTATGATTGAAAAGGAGGCTCATGGGCCAGTATTGAAGGTGAGAGGTAATGAGGGAAGGGGGGTGGACAGTAGACCGTTTAAGGAGAGCATGGTATTGGATAAATTAGTGAAGTTAAGGGTGGATAAGGCAATGGATTCGGATGCCCTGCATCCCAAGGTGCTCTGAGAGTTTAAGGAACAGTTGGCAGAACCTCTAATGAAGCATGAAGCTGTTCAACCTATCTTTGGACACGGGGAGGGTATCGGGAGACTGGAGAGAGTTAGATGTGGTGCCAATATACAAGAGTGGGGAAAAGGAAGAGCCAAGTAACTGTCACCCAATCAGTCTTACATCAGTGGTAGGAAAGATTATGGAGGTACTCAAAGGAAAAAATAGTTGAATATCTTGTAGAAAACATACTGCAGGATGACAGGCAGCATGGGTTCACAGAGGGAAGGTCATGCCAGACGAATCTCATTGAATTCTTTGACTGGGTGACAAGGGTATGTGATCAGGGAGGGGCAGTGGATGTGGCCTATCTTGACTTCAGTAAGGCCTTTGACACCGTCCCTCACAGGAGGCTAGTGAGCAAGATGACAAGTCTAGAAGTAGAGGGAAAAAAAACCCATTGGTGAAAAACTGTCTTGCTGACAGGAGTCAGAGGGTGACTGTAAATAGTGTTCATTCTGGGGAGGACAAAGTGACAACTGGAGTACCCCAGGGGTCTTTACTAGGGCCAATACTTTTCAACATTTACACTGGTGATATTGCAGAGGGCCTGAATGGTAACGTGTGTCTGTTTGCAGATGATACAAAAATCTACAGTAGAGTGGATACACGGAGTTGAGAGCATGAGAGAGGACTTGCTAAAACTAGAGGAATAGTCAGAGAATTGGCAACTGACATTTAATGCCAAAAAGTGTAAAATAATGCACATAGGTCACATGAATCCAGGAGCTGCGTACACATTAGGAGGAGAGGATGCTATGGTTATGAAGCAGGAGAGGCATCTGGGGTTTATTATTTCGGATAAACTTAAAGTGACCAGACAGTGTAATAAAGTGGTTGGAAAGACAAGCGATATTATGGCTTGTAGAGGGAGGAGTATTACAAGCAGGAGAAGGGGGATGATGGTGCCGATGGTCCGACCACACCTAGAATATGGGATACAGTTCTGAAGACCACATCTACAGAGGGACACTGATAGGGTGGTGGGAGTACAGAGCAGAGTAACCAAGATGATACACGGTATGCATCAGATGACATATAAGGAGAGGGTGGAGGAGCTTGACCTATATCCACTGGAAGCGGGGGTGGGATGATTAAAACTTTTAAATATCTGAAGGAAATTAATAAGGTGAGGAAGGAGTATCTTCAAGAGGAAGTACAATCCAAGAACTACGGGGCACAGCCTGAAATTGGAGGTAGGTCAATTCAGAGGGAATAAGAGAGGGCACTTCTTCACTGAGAGGGTGGTGGGTCCCTGGAATGGGCTACTGGAGTAGGTGACTCAGGTATCAACAGTGGAGGGATTCAAAAGTGCACGGGATAAATACATGGGTTTAAACAAGAGAAGGAGGGATAGATACCCTGAAGGGGAAAAAAGAGGGCAGAAATCAATGTTGGGGGTGGACAAATGAGGTGTACTGGGTACAAAGGCTATCTGGGGGAGGAACAACAAGAGCAGACTAGATGGGCCAACAGGGTCTTTTCTGCTGACAAACATCTATGATTCTATGATTCACAACCACCGCTCACTCCTGTGACCCTGAGCAGGCCACTCCCTGTGCATAACTCTTTGTAGTCTCCAATGTGTTCCTGTACTCTTTCAAATTTCCTATGTGCTAAAATGGCAGCAACATTCTGCTTTTTCAATTGGATTGTAAAGTGATTTGGGATACAGTTTGTGTGAAAGGAGCTATATATGAAAAAATATTTAGTTTCTTTACAACATACCTGAATGACTTTACTTTTTAAAACTTTCCTTTAACTTTGGGCTGTCCTATTTGAAAACAGGAACAGTTCACCAAGACTAAAATTTTTCTTAGCTCACTACCACCCACACAAATTAAAAGCACCTTCAGTTAGTTCAAAAAAGTATGAGAGAAATGAATGCACACTGTACCTGCTTCTGATTTTGGAATATTTATTTATTCTTGAAGCATTTGCTCTGGGTTTTCACTACATGTTTTTCAATTCAACAATGTAACAATGTGATGGCTGAATGCAGGATGAGGGAACACAATCAACTCCCTGGTTCACTCCAGTGTATGATTCAGGAAATATAAACTGAAATCAAAGGTTGAGTCCTTTCAAAACCAGAACAACCAAATCAAGTTGACAGAGGGAGCACTGATCCATTAGACTGGGCATCATTTTTTTTTTTTTTAATACTTTTTAAGTTGTCAAATGATGTGGCGGTATACTCACTATTACGACACTGTAGCATAGTAATTTAAGTTTGGATGGGATTCTAGGACAATCACATCCATTTGTACAATTCAAAATTCTGCACAGAACCTATATAGCGACAGTTGAATAGAATGATTCCAGAACATCTAATAGCTGGCAAAATTGTGGTGAGATATGTTCATTACTGCACCTATTATATGAACACCCTATAATACTTAAATGGTGGGAGGATATTGTTATAACAGATACAATTTTTCTATGCAACTTTCCCGAATCTCCTGCCTGGAAAATAATACTGGATGAAACAACTGTACATACTATCAACAGAAACATAATAGATGGGTGTGGCTTTGGGTTCTTTGTAAATAAAAGTTTATTAGTTAGAAAGTGAGCACATAATAATATAGCTCTGAATGTAAATATGTGGCGCTGAGAAATTAGTCACTATAGCAAACTAAAGAAATTACAGTGAGAAGAAAGCTTATCATACATAAAAATAGATAAAATAGATATGCATGGAACTCTTACCATCTCTACAGAAGGCTATATTGTTTGTAAATTAACCCATGAGCTTTGTAACTGTCTCAGGACCACCATATTGTAGTAACATGTTCTAATCCCGGTTACTATACATTATCATCTATAATTTATAAAGCTTTTACTACAGTATACATATAAAGGACTAGAAAAACAAAAATGATAAGTTGCAAAAAAGCCTTAGGTTGAGTGCAAACTCACTATTTTTTTTTGCTTCTTTTTTGTTGGTTATCTATTATGTAATACACAAGACAAACATAAGGACATTTTAAAAAATAAGAATACAGTCTTTGTGTATAATCCTTCAAAGAAATGATTTCCAGTAAATAAAGCACAATTCCTAATGTTAGGAGAACCAAATGAAAATTATTTAAAGGTATCAAGCGTACAGTAGTATTTATTATATTTTTTACAAGCTTGGTCAGAAATTTTTAAGATTTTCCAACTGCAAATACTAAGTATCCAGATTTAATCAACTAGCCAAAACAATTAAGATAAAAGGCTATTAAATGTCCCTGCCTTATGGACATAAACATAAAACCATGGAACATAGAACATTGTGGGCAGAAGAAGGCCAACTGGTCTATCCAGTCTGCCCATTGTCTTACCTAATCACTGAGACCCCTAATGATTACTCCTTACCTCCCTATCCTCTTTTTCTTTGTCCCCTGGTACTGCCTACTAAATGCATGTGTCTATTCCATACCTACTTGAATCCAACCACTTTCTTTGCACAGACTACCTTTCTAGGCAGCCTGTTCTACTTTTCCACTACTCTTTGTGAAAAAGTAATTCTTCACATTCTTTTTGACCCTCCTTCTGCCAATATCCTGGCATTACCCTTAATGTTTGTATGTTTACTGAAGGAGAATGATGTACTGCTGTCAACTTTGTTGATCTCTTGAAGAAACTTAAATGTTTCTATCATGTCCCCCACTCCTTCTTGGCCTCCAGTGGGTACATGCTCCGGTCCTGTAACCTTTTCTTGTAGGACCTCCCCTGTTGTCCATGAATCATCTTGGTGACCCTTCTCAGCACTGCCTCCACCCTGTCTTTATCTTTCTCCAGCTGTAGATGACAGAAATGCATGCAGTGCAGAACTCTAGGTTAGAGACATTGCAAAGTTTTACTTTGCTGCTGACAGTCCAGTGAAGTTGCAAAATTCATCTTTGCAAATAACTTTGCGAATTGCCCACTTTGCCACTTCACATTGAGTTTTCCTTGAGAAATGGGACTTTTTGAGGTGTAGTTAAGGCAAAATTGCAACTTTACCTTAACCTCGCCTGAAAAAGTGCCACTTCACCTGCCAAAAACTTTGTGAAGTCTGTACTTCATGAACGTGGCAAAGTTTGTAAATTTTTTCACAGAGCGAAGTTTGTCAACTTTGCACACCTCTACTCTAATTGTGGCCTTTCTATGGATCTGTAGAGGGGCAGTATCAGTACCTTACCCCTACTGTTCATTAGTCTGCCAGTGCAGCCAACATTTTGTTTGCCTTGCCCACTGCCTTACTGCATTGAGCAGAAAGGTGTTTCAAGCAGTGCCCCAGATAAGGTGTGTACAGTCCCATATTACGCATCTGAAAAAGACATTTACAAGTCCATTCTTGCTTGTTTTGCATACTAAGTACGCCTATTTCAGTGCAGGACTGTAGTGTGTCCTTCTTATTGTTCCCAACAGATCTTGGTTTGGTGCCAGAGTTCTACTTTTTATTTTAGGTCTACTACCCTGACTCCCCACTCGTCTCCTGCCCCCACGACAAGGTAACTCGCATAGTGATTTGTGGTGCGTTACTGTTGCAGTGTCTTGTATTGGGTAGAGCTCAGGTATGGAACAGTATTCTAGGCAGCAAATCATAATGTTTAGGCAGTGGCGGGATTGCGGAAAAACAGTAATTTTGCGAAGTGCCTGCCAAGTCTGCTTACTTGCTAAATTTAACCATTAGCCGAATTCACTTACATTCGCTTACAGTCTTTCACCCTTTAGTGGTGTCTGACCTCTGATCTTCTGTTCTAACTAAAGGCCAATGGCTGAAAGTCATACTGTCTCCTATGATGTCCATTAAATCTGTAAACTAAAAAAAAAAAAGTCTGACCCCTGCTCTTACATTCCTGTCACAACTCTTGGTGTTGCCCTATCCTAAAAAAAAAAAAAGGAAAGCCACATTTGACCTTTGCTTGTAATGTCCTGCCAAACCTCTTGGTGTTTTCTCAGCCTGTTAAAAAAATATAAAAAGAGGTCTCTGACCACCGCTCTTACTTTCCTGCCAAAACTTTCAATGCTGTCCCACTTCCAAACTGACTGAATGGTCCAGGAAACCTTGTGTTAGATTTCTTTAGAGGGAAGATCGAACATTACATGCTCCATCTGTGGGAGAAACATCAGGCAAGTGTGGCAGGGTGTGGGTCACCATTTGAGAGCTGTTACTTTTTTATGCTGTGTATTGAACTGTTTGGAATAAGTAAGAGAAAGGAATTGTTATTTTGTAGGCTTCAGGCTGCAGCTAGAAACAAGCACTGACTGTTTTTCTTATAGAGTGAAGGACAGTACCCTCCTGTTTAGTCTGTGTATGGGACTCTGTGTGATGCCTGTCTAATTTTGCTAAACATTTTTAAAAAGATACATTTTAAGCAAAGTCTTTTGAGTTTGACTAAGTGGAATCAAGCCACTCACAGCCTCACACTCACCACTCAATTTAAAATACCTCCATGAGGCTAATAGCCTTTATAGCTATCTTTTTTGACTATAAAGAATCAAAGAATAATGTAAATTAAATTTAGCATACTACCTGCAAATAATGCCAGCCAATCAGTGTGCCAAAATGCCAGTATTAATTGTAAATACATTGAAATACCAAAGGATATACCAGTAGGTCAGAATTGTTACTGCTATCATACACTGCTGCTCTAAGTAGACCTCTCTGTCCTCATCCAATTGACTGGCTTTACTGTGTTTGAAGGCCCCTCTTTTCTCCTTCACTGCATCACCCACCTCTCACGTATACAAAATAGGCTTACTTCTCCGTACCACATTTGAGGCTGGACAATAAATTGGATAGCATGGGGGTAGGGGCCAAAATAACTAGATGGGTGGTGTACTGGTTGGCAGATTGGAGTCCGAGGGTGGTGGTGAACGGGGTGCACTTCAGGATTGGGCAGGTGAGGAATGGAGTTCCCCAGGGATCAGTGCTGGGACCCCTCCTGTTCAATATCTATGTTCAGGACATCGCAGAAGACCTGAAAGAGAGGGTGGCCCTCTTTGCAGATGACTCAAAAGTCTGTAATAAAGTTGACTCCCGGGGGGTGAAGGACCTGAGAAGGGACCTGAGAGTACTGGAGGAGTGGGTGGAGACCTGACAGCTAAAATTCAACATCAAGAAGTGTGCTGTTATGCACCTGGGACACAGAATTCAGAGGGCAGAGTACATGCTGGGAGGGGAGAGAGTCAGAGTGACAGAGGATTAGAGGGATCTGGGGGTAGCAGTCTCCAGTAACCTCAAGGTAGGGAAGCAATGCTCAAGGGTGGTGAGGAGAGCATATGGGATGCTGGCAAGCATTGACAGGGGGATCACCAGCAGGCATAGGGAGGTTCTGGTGCCACTGTATCAAGCCCTGGTGAGGCCACACCTCGAGTACAGGGTTCAGTTTTGGAGGCTTTGCCTGCACAAGGATATAGACACAATCGAAAGGGTTTAGCAAAGGGCAACCAAGATGGTGCAGGGGATGAAGGGCAAACCATACAAACAGAGACGCGAGGAGTTGGGGCTGTATACACTGGAGACCAGGAGAGAGAGGGGTAACATGATCAAGACCTTTAAATACATCAAAGGGATGAGCAAGGGAGGCATGGGGAAGTTTTTCCAGAGGAGGGTAGGAAACATAACAAGGGGGGCATGCACTGAGACTCTGGGGGGCACTTCAGGGGCAGTGTGGGAGGTCAGTTTTTCACAGAGAGGGTGGTGGAGAACAGGAATGGGCTTCCAGAGGAGGTGGTGAAATCAGAGACCATAGAGGGATTCAAGACTGCTTAGGACAGACACATGGGCTAAGGGGAAGGGGGGTGCCTTAAGTTGCGGTAGGTTGGGATAGTGGGGCATGAGGCAGACTAGATGGGCTGTAAGGTCCTTTTCTGCCATTGCCTTCTATGATTCTATGATTCTCTTTCTGTTCTCCAGCTTCCTAATTCAATAGTTAGTGACTTATACCAGTCCTTCCCATATTATATTACACTTCTAACAATGTGGATGCAGTTCTCATCCTCACTCTGGCAGTCTTCCCAGAAACGGGTTGAGTTCCTTCCCCCAACCAGGTGTTATATCCTAGTTCAATCTTGTGATGTTAGATCTTTCTTTCTGCTAGAAAGGACTAGTCTCCTCCTTCGCAGCTGTGTGGCATTGAAGGATTTTGAGTTGTTCAAGCACTTCTTTGGTGAATCTTCAACATTTGAAGTCTGTATTCTACTTAAAGTTGCCCTGCAAGTCTTCCAGATTCACTTTGCAATCAACAATGCAGAGCAAGAAACTAGGGTTAAAGTTCTGCACCTAGTGAATGCTGTCACTGACCTGTATGACATGTCCTTGTTCTGCCTGAGCAATCAACTTGATGTTGAGGGATTCAGTTTGTGCCAGGCTATGCTGCCCTCTTCCATCAAAAACCAGAAGGTTTGATTGACCCTTGGTCAGCCAAAAGACCGCAAAAAGGCCCCAGCATCTGCTGGTCAGCTGCTGAGATTGCACTTGTGGAAGAGCGACAGCTGCAGTAAGTTCCTTGTCAGTCTTGGCACTGTTGACTGGCTGGGGCCAGTGTTGGAGGCTCATTCACAAGAGTTCAGGGAAAAGTTCTGACCCTTCAAACCCTCTGGGAAAGTCCATAGCACCACAGCAGAAAACACAAAAAACATCTTCACAGGTCATGAGATTTGGAACGATCGTGCTGTTACTGCTTCTTTGATGCCTCTGACCACTCAGCTATTGTTGAGCTCCCTGCAGTTGGGGGCTCCATGGTCAACTTCAGCTCTGATCGAACAGACAGTCAAGAGCTTTCTCTAACCTATCAACTGGCTGTTAGAGGAGGTCAACAAGAGGTTGATCCAGATCCTGGTTCTCCTGGCCATCACGCAGGAGGATGTGGCCAAGTCAATTACCCCAGCTGAGTTGCTTTGGGAGCAGCCTTCCCCAGTGGTCATGCCTCCAAAGTCTTTAGAGCCTTACCTTCTGAGCATGTAGTTTATACTACCCCCCTTACAGGACACCCATTGACACTGACCCTTGGGTCCATGGTCCAGGTGCTGCTAGCCCTCACAATCCCAACTGACCTTGGGGCATCAATGTAGATGCTCATCATCCTTGGGCGAGGAGATGCATTGACAAAAAAAATCTGTCACTGCTATGAGAAATCCTCTGGAAATAGTGGACCATTTCTGGGAAAGTCTGTTCCCTGGACTTTCAGTCCCTTGGCCTACACTGGTCATTCACATACTGGTCTGTCCTTCTTAGCAGTCCCCCATGTCTACTTCTTCATCCATTTGGCTGGAGTCAGTTCCACTGCAGCTCTTGTTTAGGACTCCAGCCATGGAATCCCGTGCTGTGCCAGCTTTCCTGGTCAGCTCTAGGTGGAAATCATCCAGTCTAAGGATACTAGGGTGGTCCATAGTGGCAAATAGTCAAGGGTCATGTTCAAGGAATCCTCTGATGACTCCAAAGGTGAGTCATCCATGTCTGCAACCAGGACTCACATGTTTGACTGGGAATTGGTTGAGGAGTTGACCACCAACCATGGGCTGGGGTCTTTTGGTGCTTTGATCTGACTTATGTTGGAGTCAATGAATGTGCCTTTGGAGTAAGTCCAAAAGTGGGTCAAATACTCATTTACAGACATACTGGACAAGGATGATTTCCTGGGGGTATCCGTTTACATGGCTGAGTCCATCTTGGGGCCAGCTCTGGTGCTTGGGCAGCCTCTAGCTCAGAACCCTCCATTCGTATGGTCCACAAGTATGCAGTCACAGTGGATTCCCTTTTTGAATTCTCTGACCACCCCTCTACTGAGGGTTTGGTATTGGACTTTGCTTTCCATAAATCAGGTTTTCACAGCAAAATGGACAAGCCTTTGGACAAGTAGTCCAAGTAGGTTGACCAAGCAGCTAAAACGGTGTAGGCTACCATGTCACTGGATCTATGTGAGGCCAGCTATGCTGTCATGATAGCTAACTTTGGCCATTCCCTGCTGTGAGTGTTAGGGGATCTCGTTCCTCTTGTTCCTGCTGGCAAACAGTTGCTGGTGAAGATAGTCAGAGACCAGGATCAATCACTGGTTAAACACCAGCTCCAGATAGCTTTGGACATGGGCAACTCCTGTGCCCATGCCATGGTGATGGCTGTCACTATACATTGTAAGGTCTGGCTGAACTTTTTCCACCTTTACATTGGATACTCAGCTTAAGCTGGCTGATGTCCCCTTCTTGTGCACTGACCTATTTGACCCCGGGGTAAAAAGGAATCTCAACCAACCTGAGAAGTCCAATGCCATCCTGGATTCTGTGGTTTTGTCCCAGAAGGCTTAGAAACCCAAAACAAGGCCTTTCAATATTGACCCTTTCAGCCACAATAGCCTCAGCAACGCAGTTTCAGCACTGGTGTCCAAAACCCAAATTCGTCTATCAGGGGCAAAAAAGAGGAATGCAGAGGGTTCCAGTGTGGCACACCATCTACAAAAAGAAACAAAGCGGGAGGAGTCTGCCCCAGATAAAGCCAATGACTGCCTAACCAAATCTGGAGAAATTAGACTCACTCACCCTATATGTAACTTATTCAGTTTATTCTCATCAAACTGGCAACAGTATTTGTACACAAAGCCAACGTTTTAAGGTTGACTTCCTCTTCATCAGGGCAAACAATTACTAAAAATAAATGTTACATTTAAAAATGGGTAACTCATTTCATAACTCTATTAAACTGGTACTTGAATACTCCCCCTGTGGTTAGTCACATACAGTACAATGCGTTATATTCTACAGTATAACAACATTTAATCTTTAGAACCACAGAAAGTGTTGTTACCCTATAATTACTACGTATTACCAAATCTATGATTACATCGATATTTCTCAAAGTTTCGGTTCTTCGTAATGCATTGATTTATTTTTTTTTATTATAGAGAAAGCAACAGGGTGAGTTTCTTCTTGTTATTGCAATGAAGTCAGTATAAAATAATTATGTAACTAACAAACATGAAGAGGTTTTGCAGGGATCACAACTGTGTATGTTGTCCTTAGGCAGACAATCTCCAACCATAAGGAAAAAGATTAGCAGGTAAAAAGCCTAATTCTGAAAGGTACCATTATATTTACCTGTTGTTACTATATAATATGCTTTTAAACCAAATGAGAGGTCTAAAGTAAAACAAAAACAATTAAATGTGCAGTGGCATGTTTATCAATAATTCTTGTGTACTGGTTCTGGTATACTGTAAGAAATATTGAAAGTAATATGACATTTTGTTGGACCATTGATATGATGAATATGTAAGCGTGATCGATCATGATTCATTTTTTTGCAGACAATATTAATTGTGAATTATACTAAAGGCAAAATTATTGCATGTCTGGGCACAGGTTAAAAAAAACAACTTCTCTATAAAAAAATCAACACATTATGAAGAACTGAAAGTTGGAGCAGAATAGACGTAATCACAGATTTGGTAAAAGGTAGTAACCATAGGGTAATGACA
The DNA here is from genome assembly GCA_016271365.2 of Neoceratodus forsteri. Lineage (NCBI taxonomy): Eukaryota > Metazoa > Chordata > Ceratodontiformes > Ceratodontidae > Neoceratodus > Neoceratodus forsteri. Next base: position 541,136,193 of record CM028134.1, on the reverse strand, counting down.
CTGTTTTTGTGTTTCTAAAGACTAACTGCTATTACACTTTATAGAATATAAGGCATCCTATGAGGCTAGCCATAAGGGGAGTATTATTCAAGTGTTATGAAATGGGTTACAAGTTTTTAAATTTAAAATGTATTTTTCCTCGTAATTGTGCTCCCTGATGAAAAGGAATCCATCCTCGAAACATTGGCTTTCTGTAGAAATACTGTTACCAGTTTGATGAAAATAAACTGAATAAGTTATAGACAGGGTAAGTAAGTCTAATTTCTCTAGATTTGATTAGCCAAAAAGAGGAAGGCAGAGGTGGTGGTGCCTCCATGGCCCCTGCAGCCAGAACTCCTTCCAAGGCTGTGCAGTGACGGGTTGTAGGGTGTCATCTTCCCTCCCTTGCAGTCCCTGCCCCAGCTTCCAGCTGGGGAAGGGTCAGTTACACTATTTCTTGTCACAGTAGTCTGCCATTATCTCAGACAAGTGGGTTCTTACTCCACCCATCCAGTACTCAGTCCTGGGGTTCTTGTTTTCTCGATGCATTTCCTTGCACTTTTCGTCATCGAATGTCAATGCCTAACCTTAGACCCCCTCTCTAGCTTTTGTAGGTCACGCTGCCATTTCCCTGATTTCCTCATCACTATCTGTCCTCCCACAGAGCTAAGAATAATCTGTGAAGAGACACAACCTGCCCCGGATTCCTTCTCCAATGTGGCTGATTAACATATTGAAGAGAACCGGGCCCAGGACAGATCCCTGTGGCACCCTGCCCGTGACCTCTCTCCCTCTCTTCTGATGTGACCCTGTTAACCACAACCCTCTGCTGCTTACCCTTTAGCCAGTTACCTACACAACATACCATGTCTCTAGCCACACCCAGATCCTCAATCTTCTTCAGCAAGTATCTGCAAGACACCAAGTTGAAGGCCTTGTTAAACAGAAGCAGAATAAATCCATGGTGTGGCCCTTAGCCAATTCCCTCATCACCCAGTCAAAGAAAACTATTAGGTTAGTCTGACAAGACCTCCTGCCATGAATCCATATAGTTTACTATCATGGAGGCCGTTGCTGTCCAGGTAGTTCATGAGGTCCTCTTTGATCAGTGACTCCATTGACTTCCCTACAAAAGTGGTACGATTAACAGGTCTTGAGTTCCCTGCTTGTTCCTGGTCTCCATCCCATGGAGCAGAAATACTTCCACTATCCTCCAGTCCTTCAGAACTACCCCCATCCATAATGAGCTATTGTATAGTCCTATGAGGGATTCAGCCAATTTTTTTTTTTTTTTATTAAACTCTAGGATTACAGATACCTTTGAGCAGGAACTGCTAATTTACAAATGTTCCACATCAAAGGATGTAGGGTAACATGCATACAAAGGTCAACAATGGTTACAGTATTAAAAACACAAAGATGTCTAAGCATTTATTATACAGCCAAAAATGGAAAGAGTCAGCATAAGCTAGCTTCAGACAAGTATCAGGGTGAACAGTAAATAGTTAGTATAGTGTAGGAGGGAGTCAGGAAGCAGTAGGCAGGCTAAAGGGCCACTGTCGGCAGGTAGAGGTGGGTGGCAAAAGTGTGAGGTGGATAGGCTGGAGGGCCCCATATCTGAAAGTGCCATTAGAGAGGGGAGGGGGTGGGTGAGGCAGTGTGGTGTGGGGGAAGGGGTAAGGGATGAGAGTGGGGGAAACTGGTGCCAAAAAAGTGGAACTCTATGGGAGGTTACAGGTGACCTATGACAAGGGTAAAATGAAGAGGCAGTTATTTTGGAGAGGTAGTCACATTGAGAAGTAGAGGCGAGGAATAGTCGGAGTTGCCTTTTAAAGGGACCAAGCATTGCAGCTATGTTTCTTTGTTAAGGGTATTGTACCACTGAGGAGCCCCTTTTGCTGACAGCTCCCTAAGTACCCTTGGATGCATCCCATCCTGCTCAGGGCCTTATCTATCTTTAGGGCTGCCAGCCCATTCCAGATCTTTTTGCTAGTAAATATTGGCTACCTCATCTCTGGGTCCCCCTTTGTGGCAATTTGATGCTACTCTCTGGCAATGGCCTGCCGTCCTCCAATGTAATCATTAAGGATGGCAGCCTTTTGCACATCCTCTTCTATCACCGTACCCCCCCCCCCAAGATAGCCTAATGATTCCCACACCTTTCTTTTTTCACTAATATGCTGGAAGAACTGTTTTTCTCCACTGCTGACCCTCTGCAATACGCAGCTCTGTGTCTGCTTTTACTTTCCTAACCACCCTCTTTGCCTCCTTATTTCTCAGTAATTTCCATTTTTCCTCCCCCTGCTTTTCTTTGTACCTGTAGAAGGCCTTCTTCTTGGCCCTCACTGCTTTTCTGACCCTTTCTGAGAATCATAATGGTCTCCTGAACTTGTTCCTAAGTTGCTGAGCACCATATTAAGAATGGCCTCCCCACCTGCTGGGTTCCTTAAAGAGCTAGTGTGCTGCCTAAAACTAATATTCGTTTTTAAAAGTAGTCAAACATTACCTTTTATGTCTGAGTTACTTTTTTGTTTCCCTTTGTTTAATAAGAAGATTGTTTACTTGATGTTAATAGGTGTGATGTGTGGGACAGCACTCTGCCTGGCAGCTGACATATCTATCTCTGTCCTCCCCACTACATCATCCGCTTTGTGACCTTACCGACCGTGACATCATTGCTGCTTAGGAACAGCCACTCAGTGAGAGCACAATGCTGATGATGTAGTGGGAGGGGGATAGAGATAGATATGTTAGCTGCGAGGCAAAGAGCTGTTCCACACATCCAGCACAATATTATCACATAGAAGACTTTCTAGTGAGCAAAAGGAAAAATAAAATACTTCAGAAATAAAAAATTACAACTGACTACTTCTAAAAATGGTGTGCTGTGTGCCTGTTTTGGCTCCACTAACTCTTTAAATAACTGTACCAGTAGATGGTCCTGGAATGTATCCAACAAGGCCTGACTTCTTGTGCTCCTGGCCACTGGAACAGCCCAATCAATGTCTGGCAGGTTCCCATCACCCACTAGCACTACCCCCTTTGCCACTCCCTTTCTAGTTCTTCCCTGAGCTCTCTGTCCCTCTCTTCCCCTTCCCTGGTGATCTATAGATCCCCCCAAGTGTATTTTTAGGCTTGAGGCTGTCGTTAGTTGCAACACAGTGACTCTGTCTCACCATTACTACCCCTGCTGCACCCATCTTCCACCACCTCGATGCCATCTCTGACATAAAGGGCTACTCCTACCCCACTACCTTTCCCTCTATCCCTTCTGAATACTGAGTACCCAGGGATTGTCAGCGCGCAGTCATGATTTTCTGAGGCCCACATTTCTGTGATGGCCACAAGGTCCATCTCAAGTGTTTGCTTTCCATCTAACTCTTGAACCCGCTACAAGTCAATTCGCTCTCCGCAGTTCATCACGCAAGAATGCACTCTGATGTCAGTTGGTCCCTATGACAGTTCATCCCTGCACAATTCGGACATCACATAAATAATATAAAATAAATTGCAGTTGGCTGCAGTCCACTCACCACATGAGACAATGTACTTGAGGGTAGTAGAAGAGGAAGTCGTACTGTAATTTTATTTATAGTACAACATCTAGTGGGAGTGGATTGTCCAGGAATGAATTGGTGTAGGGGCTGATTGATGCCAGATCTAAAGCAACTGTGCATGTTGTTGTGCGATGAACTGCCCAGAGCAATTAACGTGCCCCCCTCTTGAACCCTCTTTGCTATTTCCCTGTCTTTTCCCTTTGTTCTTCCCTGTTCCTATTAGCTTTGTATTTTGCTTTTTTTTGTGTTTGAATACTTTGTGTTCCTCCTCTCTATTGTCCCTTCCCTTCACCTAGCTCAGTTTGGAGTTCTGCTCACTGTGCTGCTCCAAGCCCACAGATATGTGGGATCACTAGCTAGGATCTCCTTCCTCTCACCTGTCACTGTGGTTCCTCTAGTCACAGTCTCCCCCGCAGTCAGTTTAAGTGTCTGATGAACACGTCAAACTTGTGCCCCAGTGCACTGGCCCCTTCTCTTGTCAGGTGGAATCTGTCATCCTTGAAGAGTCTTCTGTCCCAGAAGTCCCCTCCCAGTCCCCCACAAAGTGGTACCTCTTCTTCTGACACCATCCCTTAAGCCACCCATTAAACTCCTCTATCTCATCCCTCCCTGTTCTATCCTCTTCCCACTCCCTACCCAACCCAGGGAGGACCTCAGAAAAGGCCGGGGATGCTCAGTGTGCCACCAGTCTGTCTCCCAGTCTACGAAAGTTCCACTTCACCATCTCCACTGACTGGTTCAACTGGGAAATATTATTTTTTCTTGTTTTCCCTTAAAGGGAAACATCCACCTGGAATCGGACACCACCTCAGTGTGAGGCAGGCCCCGATTCACATTTTAGCAAAGATAACTTTTTTTATTTACTTACGGTCTGTTAAGTAATTTAGTTGTTATGTTTGCTTGCATGGATGTGCAAGAAACATAGTGCAATGATCCAAAATGCAGTGCCATACAGCTGAAAGAGAGAGCAACGCTTGAGTGAGCAGTGCTCCCCCTCCCCACACAGACGCGTGCATGCACGCATATTGCATTCTCATGTGCCCCACCCACACTGTACTAGCTGACAGGGGGTGCCAAATCCCCATCAGTTTCATGCCCCACCAAAAAAGTTGTGCAGGTGCCACGCAGGGAGCCCACCCCAGCGTGGCAAAAACTGCTATAGCCGACGGGGGATCCACGCCTCCCCAAAAGCTTTCAAGGTGCCACGCTGGGAGCCCACTCCAGCCTGGCAAAGCTTGTTGTGGCTGACGGGGGTGCCAAATCCCCCGTCAGCTCCAGCCCTCCTCTTAAACAGCCTTTCCAGCTGCCACGCTGGGAGCCCACCCCAGCGTGGCATCAGCGTTGTCTTAATAATAAAAAAACCTGTAAACAAGGTCCTTGTAGTCTCCTGCCCCACCGCATCCACCCACTGTGCACCCTACCTCCCCACACACCCCACCCCATACTTACCTGCAGAGTCTGGCGCGACACTCTTGGTGGACCGGGAACACCTCTGCACTCTTCAAAGTCGACCGTGACGGAGGAATGCCGGTAAGCTGTATAATGTAATAAATAGGGTTTTTCAACTTTGCTGCATATCTCAGGCATTTTTGGAATTTTGGGCCATATTTTCAACATGGGGTTTTTGGGACCCCTCCTCATGAATTCTGTCACTGTCATGGCATTAATCAGGCCCGAAGGGTGATTTCATGGTCACTGTGCAAAATCACCTTTCGAGACTGATTAGTGAAATGACAGTGCCAGTGTTCATAAGGTGGGCTCTCAAAAAGCCTATGTTGCAAATTTGGTGAAAAAAATTCTTAAAAATGACTGTTTCATGAGCGTGCGTTGCGCAGTTCCTACGCATGCTCGTAAGTTCACGAATTTTTAATATTTGCACTCCGGATTTTCAACATTGTCATTTTACCACACCTCCTTATGAGCAGTACAGCTGTCATTTTTCACATCTCTCAGGAAATGTGTTTCCGCACATGTAGTGCACAATGGCGCAGTCGGTGTGTGCAATCAATGTTTGGGACAGAATAACAAAATCACAATGACACTGTTTATGAGTAGAGGTCTTACAATGGCTATGTTGAAATTTTGGTGAAAAAATTCCCCAAAATGACTGTTTTAGGCACGCACGTTGCACAATTCCTACGTACGCTCGCAAGTTTGAGAATTTTTAATATTTGCATGCCAGATTTTCAACATTGCCATTTTACCACACTTCCTTATGAGCAGTATAGCTTCCATTTTACACATCTCACCCAAAATGTGTTTCCGCACATATAGCGCACAATGGTGCAGTCGGTGTGCGAAAGCAATGTTTGAGACAGATTAAGAAAATCACAGTGACACTGGTCATGAGCAGAGGTCTTAAAATGGCTATGTTGAAAATTTGGTGACAAAAGTCCATAAAATGACTCTGTTACGAGTGAGCATTGCGCAGTTTCCACGCACCTTCGTACGTTCATGAATTTGTAATATTTTCAGTCCAGATTTTCACCAGTGGCATTTTTCCACACTTCCTTATGAACAGTACAGCTGTCATTTTTCATAACATGGCCGAAATGTGTTTTCATACTTTCAGCACAGAAATGCGTGGTCGCTGTGGGAAATCATTGTTCGGGACAGATAAAGAAAATCAGTGATACTGTTCATGATTGGAGGTTCCAAAATGCCTGTGTTGAAAATCTGCTGTAAAAAATCCCCAAACTAATTACATTACGGCTGTGCGTTGCACAGTTTCTATGTACTCTCGTGACTTCACCAGTTTTTTTAATATATTCACTGCAGATTTTCAACATTGCCATTTTTTCCACCTCCCCATGAACAGTACAGCTGTCATTTTTATATCCTGTTCAGAACGTGTTTTTGCACCTGCGGTGCTAAATGCCATAGTCGCTGTGCAAAAGCAGCTTTCAGCTAACAAACTGATATTGCCACTGTTCATGAGATGGGCGTCACAAAAAAAACATGTTGAAAATTTGGAGTGAAAATACCAATGAAAGCCTGGGGTGTTAGTGTTTCTGACCATAATGCCCAACCCTGTAGAGAATGACAGGCATCAGGGCTGTGACTTGGGATTGTCGCCTGCAATGCTCATACCATTCCACCCCCACCCACACCCTGCAGCCACTGAGAGACATCGAGGTGTGCCTTGGACTCTTTGGCCCCAAAGTTCACCCCATTCTCCTATACCGCACCCATTTAACCGTATTTCCTGATGGAATGGGGTGTGCAAAAGGGCCAAAGACCCCAAGGCACACCGTGTCTTGTTGGTGTCTGCAGGGTAACGTGTGGTGAAATGGCATGGCCGTTATGCCTGATGACCCAAAGGCACACCCCAATGCCTGTCAGTCTCTGCAGGGTGCTGGTGGGGTCGGCTTCAGTTCAATACTTCACTGCCATTCCTATTATGCAGCTCTGTAACTCCTGCACTACCAATGCCAATGCCAGCAAACAAACATTCGGCATTGACAAATGCTTGTTATCTGGTTGATCCTGCCGTCCCTCCCACTGGCATTTTCATTCTAAGGACCCACAGCTCTCCTGAGAATGACAAATGAGTTGGGGAGCAGCCATGGGAGCATGCATAGAGTTCCAGTATAGACAGAGTTATTAATGGCTCCAGTTTGCAATGTACATGTCATGGTGCTATACTGAGATCAGATATAGACTGGTAGCTGCACTTCTGAAATGAGAAATCAGTATTTTAAAAATCGGGTTAGAAAATTAAGCAGATGATTCAAAACCTTTCGGGATGAGAGAAGTGCTTTTTAATGCTGTAACTTGGTAGAGTGGCTGACTGGCACCTTTTGCTGTGATTATGCTAGGATTTACCATGGTTCAAAAGTGCCAGTCAGCCAACCAGAGTTCCCCATTTCTGGAATCCATGGTATAATTTTATTTGAACTACAAAGCAATGTGTCTGTAATTCATCAGGACCAAAGAACCTGTCCTCAGTATCAGTGTGTGAACACGGCAACTGCGATTGAGCAACTGCAAAAGACGGTGACTCAGTCACGGTGCCTGTGTTCTGGGTTACCTGGCAGGGTAGTGACAGGATACCATGGTGGATGAAAGAAGGCGACAGGAACTATACACGCGTGCAGGGGGGGGGGAGGGACCACACCTCACAAGGGGTGGAAGGTGAAGGAGGGTAAGTTGAGAATCTTTAGTTAGGGTGGTGCGGGGGGGGGTGTTGCAGTCCTATCACCACATTTGGAGTCGCTGTGAGTGTACATCGCTGTTATTTATTTTCAGTGAGGTACACTCACCCAAACATGGAACCGTCCTGAATATACAGATTGTACAGTACTGTACTTAAAAAAAAAAAAAACAACCTGCAGCCTGGACTGCAAGAAATGTCCTTAATATGAAATATTCCTTAAAAGGCTGTGTCCTTAATAAACAGATTTCACTGCATTTGTCTTCAGTTTACAATTTGTTTTCTAGGAAATGTTTTATTACAGTAGAGTTTATTTCAGTCCAGCGTTCTCTTGAGTGGCAATCCATGGCTGCATGGATTTTAGAATAGTCAGTCTACACTTCATTGAAGCGCACTCTCTGATTTGCAGTCACATCTTTTCATTTCCTGGCGGAATTGCCACTAGAGAGGTAACCAGACCGTAAGAGTGCATACACCAGGACCATGTTCTGTTGCTCCATCTAGCACACATAGCACAAGAAAAACAAGATGTGTACACTATGGCACTGGTTGTTGCCCCCACCCATGCATGGCTAAATACAGTTGCCATATAGAGCCCCCCTGTGTACCACCCCAGAGCCTGTAATATTGCATGATCCATGAGATGCAAAGATAATCTCAGTGGTCAAGAGGAGAACCAGGAAGTACAGCGCTCACCAGTGCAGGTCTTGGGTGGCTAATCCCACAGTAAACTCCACGACCGGTCAGAAGCACAGATGTGTGCTCCAGGATAAAAGTAGAATTGCGTGGTGAAAGAAATAAGCAGAGCCCAAACCAGGAAGCATGCTCCACCAAGATTTATGTCAGTCCAAATGACAGATATACTGTATCACACACCAAACCATAGTGCACATCCAGTCACTGACTGTGACCCAGTTACCCCAGCGCTTCGCTGTGTTTGAGCTTTCTTGGGGGCCCCCCTGGGAGCGCCGGGGTACCTGGGTCACAGTCATTGGCTGGATGTGCACCATAGTTTGATGTGTGATATATCTGTCATTTGGATTGACACAGCAAATCTTGGTGGAGCATACTTTCTGGTTTGAGCTCTGCTTATTTCTTTCACCAACGCAATCCTGCTTTTATCCCAGAGTGCAGGTCTATGCTTCTGACTGCTCATGGTGTTTAAATTTATAACTAGTAGTGTGGGGAACCTAGCTCAGGAAATTAATCTTGGGGGTGAGTAGATTAAGAAAGCTCTGTAAATCAAGTGTGTGATTGGGGGTGGATCTGCCAGAGGCTTAGTGGCTTCTAACAAACGCACTGTAAAAAAACTCCCTTACCCAGCATGTCCTAGCATGCTCTTTTCCCAGTGCATGATTGAAATAGTGCAGGCATGGTAAGTCTATCTAAAGGCACCCTCAGATAGTCCGCAGGGAGACTCTACAGGAGGAACATGAGGCCAAGGCAGGCATAGAACACTACTGTGTTCTGGTATACTGAAGAAGTCATCTGCATGGTAGGTAGCTACAGACAGTGAGTAAACATCTAGTGGGTAAGGAGTAGTAGGAACCAGGATAAGGTAAGTAGAGATAAGGCGGCTGAAAGGAGCATACAGTCCAAAGGTACAAGTGAGGCAGAATACTGAACACAAGTACAGCATCAGAGCAAACGAAACGGTACAACAAATTAATATAAGGAGTCTGCAACAACTGGCTTAGGAAAAAAAATGAAAGTTAGCCAGGACAGGCTGGCTGCAGAGTGTGAAAGTGCAATTGGTAAAAACAAAAGGTAGTGATTGGGCTTAAAAGCAAGTGCAGGCCATGGATAGTCAGAGGTGTGTGTTCAGAGCTACTTTATGAGAGCATGGGAGTGTTGTGAACCATGGTGGGGATGGAATTCCAAAGTCTTGGGGCAGACAAGGAGAAGGCCTGATCACCTATTTTGGTCAAGTGCTTAGGGCAACCAGGGTGTTGGTATCTGTAGATCAAAGGGAGTAGGTATGGCAAGCACCATGTAATAGAGAGATGGGGTGGCTGGGAAGGCAGACCTGAGTAATTTGAAGAGAAAGCATCCTAAAGTAAAGGAGAGTGAGGCGGAGAGGGAGAGCCAACCCAAGGAGGAGCAGAGGGAGCAGTAATGAGTTAGCAGGGAGGACAGGGCAACATGGCACATGTTGGATGCAACATCCAATTTTTGCAGTGAGGTTGTGGTTACATTTATGAGTATAAGTTAGCTGTACTGCAAACAGGGATGCCTTGGGAAATCGTAATATGTGCTTTTGGAATGAGGAAGTGGTGGAGGCAGTAAGCCATGCCAGTCCTGGAATTAATGGATTTGGAAATGGTGGAGATGTGAAAGAGAAAATCCAGGGCAAGATCCAGAGTGATGCCCAGGTGCTTAAATTCACCCACCAGAGAGAGAAGAGTGCCATCAGTACAATGGATGGACAGAAGACTGGAGCAGGATGCTCTGTGTTCTTTAAACCCAAATAACATAGCTTGGGTTTTGGAAGTATTAAGGACCATATTGTTGATCACAACTCAAGTTCTGTATGGGAGCGAAGTCAACGTTAATTTGATCATCAATATGGGAAGGGTGTGGGGCGCTGAAGTAAATGGCAGTATTATAAGCATGCATGATGATAGGGCATTTGGAGGAGATAGAGGAGAGGCTGTTAATGAAGATCGAGAATAGCAGGGGTCCTCAAATGGATCCTTGAAGGATGCCACGAGTAATAGGCATAATGCTGTGGGAGGCATCGCCAAATTTGATGAATTGCTGCCTGTCAGGTAGAAAGGCAGAGAACCAGGCAGAAGCATGTTGTGAGATGCCAGTTAATTGGTATAAAATGGAAAGATCAACTAGATCAAATGCCATTGATAAATCTATGAAGACGTCTCCAGTTAGGGAACCTCTGTCCATAGTGATTTTAACACCATCTGTGAACTGGACAAGTGCAGTAGTGGTACTAAGGTACTATGTTCCTTACGAAAACCATGTTGATGTGGTGTAAGGAGGTGGTGAGTTTTCAGGTATGTAGGTAGCCAGTTAACTGGGAGGCAACACCCTTTCAGGTAATTTGCTGAGTATGGGTAGAAGGGCAAAAGGGTAATACTGTGAAATAAGTTTAAGGTCACCTTTTTGGTACAAGGACTATTTTAGTGCTCTTATAGTGGGAGGGGACTACACCACAGGTGGAGGGGGGGTTAAAAATGTGTGTTATTTATTGAAATGTTTCACTAGGAGGGCACACTGAACAACTAGTTGCTCATCTCATAGTGCGACTTGGGGGGAGGGGTTACATAGGGTTGTGAAGGATGATCAGTTACAATAGTATGTGGGTAGTACAAACAATGCAACATTGTGAGATTGTGCAACAGCTGGAACACAAGGCATTGTACAATAAACAGTAGTGGAACATTGGGTAAATTACAACACATGTCCAAAATCATATAAAAGAACATGTAAATGTACAAAACAGTAATAATGCAACAGAACCATTATAGTGCATGAGTGTACCAGGAACATGCTCAAGGTAGTACGCAAGTGCTGGTGGAGTAAAAAGGATGAGGTTAGGTTGTGCACACTGATGACCCAGAAGGGCAGGTGGAGAAGAGAGGGGGGAGAGGCAAGAACTCAGTATGAGGAGAAGGGGTAGCCATTTCCTGCTTTCCCCCTTCAGGATGTTGAGAACCCTGCCGGCGGAGGGGTCATGGTAGGAAGGCAGATACTGGAGATGGGTATTAAGTTGGGTTAAAGCAGGAACAGCTGAGGGAAAGGTAATTGTGTAGGGCAGAGGTAAGGGAGTAGATGGAGGAGGAATGTCGTATTTCAGGGGGCAGGGAATTCCAGATTTTAGGGAAACAATGGGCGAAACCAGTCTGACCGATGAGGGTGGAGCAGTGAGGGACTGTCAAGGTATGGGCGTCATTTGATCTGAGAGAGTGGGTGGGGGAAGGTGGAGTGGAGAGAGAGGATGGAAGATAGGAGGGGAGCCCCCGAACCAGAATTTGGAAGTTAGCTTGGCACAGTGAGAGATGCGTCTGTGAGATAGTGGAAGGAAGATTAGAGAGCGATAGAGTTCACAGTGGTGGGAGCAGGAAGGGGGGTCAATAGCAAAATGTTAGAAGGAGTTAAAGAGAGTGTCCAACTTGGTCAGGAAAGTTTTGGGAGCAGCACCATAGACTACGTTACAGTAGTCAAAAATGGGGAGTATCATCTTCTGGACAATTTCACGCCTCGCAGTCAGCGGGATGCAACTATGATTCCTGTACAGAGCACCAAGCTTGGGGCGCAGTTTCTTCAGGATAGCATCGATATGCACAGAGAAGTTGAGGTGCTGGTCCAGCCAAACTCCCAGATATCTAAATGAGGAGGTGTCCTCAAAGATTGTTCCATCATGGGTGTGGAAGGTGGGTAGGGCTGTGAGCCTAGAGAGGCTCTGCCTGGTGCCAAAGGTCATTGAAACTGTCTTCTTGGCATTTAGAAAAAGCTGGTGAGAAGCAAATCAGAGCTGAACTTGGTTGAAGTCATGCTGTAAGCTGGTTTGCACAGCAGCAGGGTTTTTGCTAGAACTGTACAAAACAGTATCGTCAGCGTATATGTGAATTGAAGAGGATGAGCAGGCTGTGGGATGATCATTAAGGAAAATGGAGAAGAGTAGGGGACCAAGCACTGAGCCCTGAGGGACACCAGTGTTGATGGGGAGTGGAGGGGAGATGGAATCAAGGTTTCTCACAGACTGGGTCCTGCCAGTGAGGTAGGATTTAAACCAGTTGGAGTCTGATGGAGCAAGGCCAGCTGAGAAGAGTGAATCAAGATGCAGGGGATGTGAAACAGTGTTGAAAGGTTTGGGTAGGTCGATAAAGATGGCCGAGGTGATCAGGCCATCGTCCATCCCTGAAAGGATGGAGTCAGTAAGCCTGAGGAGGGGAGATGGTTGTTGAGTGGTTCTTCTGAAAACCAGATTGGAAGGGTGTGAAGAAGGAGGAATCAGAGAGGAAGGGTGATAGTTGAGAGAGAACTAAATGTTCTTGAAGTTTGGCAAGGGTAGAAAGGAGGGAAATGGGGCGATAGTTGCCAGGAATGGATGTGTCACCCCCCCTTGGAGAGAGGAAGGACTACAGCATGTTTCCAGGATGAGGGTACTTGGGCAGAAAAAAAGGACGGGTTAAGGATTAGGGAGATAGGATAAGAAATTGCAGGAGCAGAAAGGTAGAGAAGTTTAGGACTGAGCTCATCTGGTGAGGAGCCTTTAGAGGGGTTGAGGGATAAGAGAGCATTAAGAGCTTCGTCAGAGGAGATAGTAGAAAAGGAAAATGGGGGAGGGGTAGGCACTGGCTGAGGTGAAGGGCTGAAGTTAGTAGGTGCAATGGGGAGAGGGAATTTTGAAGAGACGTGGCGCATGAGGTGTAGTAGGCATTAAATTCATTGGCCACGGAGCCAGGTTGGAAACTAGGGAGTTATTTATTTTGAGAACTGGAGGGGGGGGAGAGGGGGGAGAGAACAGGGCATGAACTACCCTCCAGAATTTAGATGGTGAGTTAGTGTTATTCAAGAATGAGGAGTTGAAATAATAAGACTTAGCCAGTCTAGTAGCTTTAGTACATGAATTGCGTAGCATTCTGTACTTGGCATAGTCATTTGGATGTTTAGTAGATTTGTGTTTTCTCCAGGCCCGATCATGCTCCCTGAAGCAGGCCAGTAGTTCAGGGGTGATCCAGGGAAGGTGAAGCCCATGGACCCTGGTCCATCTGAAAGGAGCAAAGGCATTCCAGGTGGCAATGAATTTATACTTAAAATAGTCAAGTGCTTGGTCGACAGAAATGGCAGTGGAGAGGGGGGACCAGTCGGTGGAAGCGAGTGCAGAGCTGATTGGCTAAGGTCTAAGGATTTAAAGGACCAGAGCTGTATGATTTTTGGGGGAGGTTTGGGGCGATGAACCTTACGTACAATGAATATGGGGTTGTGGTCACTAAGGGCATCGGGGAGGAGACCAGATTTAATGACGCGGTGTGGGTGGGTTGTGCGTGCCCAGTCAAGCAGGGTGTGGTTTTGTGTTTTGGGATTAGGGCGTGTGGGCTCAAGTATAAATTGAGTGAGGTTTAGAGCAGCGACATCATTGAATAGCTTGTTTAACTTGGGAGACAACCAATTTAGATTCACGTCACCCATTATGAAAAGTTCACCAGATTGCGAAAGGGAGTTCAGTCATGACAGAGGGTTGAATGCTTGGGCATGGGGAGGGCATGTGTGAAGGCACCTAACTGGAGAATTCTAGGCTCAGTCCCACCCAGACCAGGGCTCGTGCCTAGGGACAGGTTGTTGAGTAACTTGAGAATATCTTTTCTACAGACAATTTTCAGAAGGAATGGGGGGGTGAGTAGAAAGGGGAGAGGACAGGTGAGGATTGGAGATGGTGACTTGGGCAGCAGGGGGTGTGGGAAGGGAAAGATGAAGGGTCAGCAAACGGCATTAAAAGCATTTGCTATGGTTGTTTGGTTGTTGCAGTGCATGCTATTAATAACCATGTCCTTTTTAGGGAAGGGAAGGGAAGGGGGAAGGGAACATTGTTTAACCAGGAGTAGCACACTAAGCTGAAGCTTGTTTCCAGATGCGACCTGGGAGCACAAGAAAATTAAGTGACTTGCTCAGGATCACACAGTATGCACCTAGGTGGCTGTGGGATTCAAAACCAAGTCTCCAGATCTGCAGCTCAGAGCCTTAACCCACTGCGCTATACAGTATAGCCTATACTGCCTCCTAATAGATCTGGAGGAGGTCGCCCAGCAGCCCCCTTTGCTCGAGTTGCCAACAGAGGCCAGTAACCTCTCCTTACAGAAAAAGATTTTTACGGAGTGAGTTGCCTTTTAAATTGATTGCATAGCTCTTTATATGACAGCCAATCTTACAGATTGGGAGAGGCTTTAAAGGCTGCCCAACATTTGCTCTTACGTTTGAAGAGAGATAGAAGGTCAGAATTCAACCAGTGGGTTGCTGTGCCCCGACTCTTCTAGTGATGAGGGGAATGAGTTTATCTTGGAAGCTGGTGATAAGGAACTGGAAGAGGTGAAGGGCTGAACTGACATCTGATGAGGCTAGTATGGGGATTAGTCAATAAGAGAAAGTTTGGTTTTAAGAGATGAAGAGCCAAGGTTAGAAAAATCCTTCAGATATTTGGGTGGGACTTTGGGGATCTGGGTTTTCCATAGGCACTAGGTTGGAGAGTGATCACTAATAGAGTCAGGAATCACTCAAAGTACTTGCATCCTGTCAGGCTGTAAGGCAAAGGAAGGAAAAAGCATGGGAGTGGTGTAATGCAATGAGTGTGGAGCCACAGTCTTTTGGGACACCTTTTGGAGACTAAGGTGCTGCCCCATTTGTACTCACCTCTGTGGGTTGAGGGCAGAGGTTGCTGGTATCCAGGCTGAACTGGAAAGGGTGTACAGAACCTTCTGCCCCACCCAGGGGCCACCAAGCCTGCCTCTGCTCCCCAGAGGATGCCTAGGCAGAGGTAGAGTGGTTGGACTTTTGTGGGCTCCAGAAGGGTGGGGGAGGCAGTAAGAGTACACACTCTTCAGCTTGCACCACTGCAAAATTCCTTCACCACACTGGCGGGATGGGGCAGCCTGAAGGATGCACCTACAGCAGTGGGAATGGAGGGGGTGGGGTCCTCAGATGGGGAAGCCCCAAGAAAGGGGAAGAGGCCTCCAACTGAGAAAGAAGCAGCTGCTAGTGGGGGGCTCTATTGTTAGAAGGAATGACTTGGGAGTGGGGCAAGAAAGGGAGAGGGAGATAAAGTGCCTAAAAGGTTATTCAGCTTGGAGGGATGGATAGCAGATCCAGAGGATCGCTACGGCAGCAGGAGATGGAACTGAAATACCATTGTCCACTGGGGGACAAATAACCTGGCATGAGACAGGGTAGGGGTAGTGCAGGGAAATTTCAGTGAGCTGAGGAGGGGCCTCAAACAGGAGGCAAGCATGGAGGCTTTTGCCAAAGTGTTATCTGTATACAGTCAGGGAGAGGACAGGACACTCTGCAGCAGACCTTTAAACAACTTGTTGAAGACATAGTGCATGGGGGAAGGCTTTGGCTACACTGGGGATTGTTGGCCAACCTGGGAGGATATGGGCCTCTGTGGTAGGAAAGGTCTGCATCTTTCTAGGAAGGGGACAGCAGTACTTAGTTAGAGGTTTAAATTCTACTTGGATGAGCATTTAAACTATCCAAGGGGGGAGGCTGTAAAACTAAGGGGGGGGGGCAACAAGTAACACCCCTGATGATGAAGCAGCAGGGAGGGAGAGTCGGAGGGGAGTACTCTCTCTCACAGTAGGGGCACAAGAAGACAGGGTGGGAACAAGGCAGATGACAAGGGGGTTAAAAATCAAGAAAGGAAGATGAAAGGAGTATAGGAAACAGGTAACAGAGAAGGTAACAAGGGAAGAGGGGGATCAGTTGGAGCTTTAGGGAACAGCACAAGCAGGAGTGGGGAAAGCAGGAAAGCAGGCAGGAAGAGACTAAGGTATGGAGAGGCATCTCTGCCAATGCAAGGAGTCAGGGAAATTAAATTCCAGACAAGGAGGCCATCATGGCGGAGGCTAGCCTGGATTTGGTGCCATAATGGTGTCGTGGTGCACCAACAGCCATGAATGGGACATGGCCATATCAGTCTACTTTCTGTTCTGGAGAGACAGAGATGGGAGGATGGGTTGTACTATATTTGAGGGAGGAAATCAAGGCCAAGGAAGTACAGGGGCACACAGAGGAAATAAAGAAGGGCTGGAGGAGCTGTGGGTCATGTTGGAGACAGGTACTGCGGCTTCTATCCATACAGGGCTAGTAGACAGATCTTGGATAAGGCATTTGTGGAAGTCATAATCAGGATGGCAGATAAGGGGGTGGCACTGCTAGTTTGGTACGTCAGTCTGCCAGATGTGGACTGGAGTCTTCCAGCTGCAACTTCAGGATAGAGGGATAGAGCAGGGCCATCCTTGACTCCTTACAAGGGGATTTTCCCAAGCAGTTAGTCAAGGGAACCCCCTAGGGATGGGGCAGTGCTGGATCTGCTGCTTACAAACTGAGATGGCATTGCAGATGTCACAGCAGGCAATCCTCTGCGCACCAGTGATCACCATACAGTGTGGTTCAACATTATAATGGGAACAGTAGCAAACCACATGAGGCCGAGAGTCCTGGACTTTAGGAAGGTGGATTTTAAAGAACTGGGAGACTGAATCAGAAATTGCCCCCTTGGGGGTTTGGTAGGGAGGGGTAGAAGTACAGTGGGAAAAAAATAAGGGAGGGCATAATTAAGGCAACCAACCTCTGCATGAAAGAAGTGAGTGAAAAAGGAAGGAAAAAGAGACCATTATGGTTCTGTAGAGAAATAGCCAAGGTGTGAGAAAAAAAAGGGTGGCATTTAGGAGGTATAAGGAAATGCAGAGGGAGGAAGATGAGGAGGTATACCAAGTAACACAGAGGGAAGCAAAAACAGCAGTGAGGGGAGCAAAGGCACATAGAGAGGAAAAGGATAACCAAAGGGATAGCTAAAGGGGATAAAACGTTCTTCTGGTAAGTAAGTGAGAAAAGGAAAGCAAGGGAAGAGATAGCAAGCATAACGTGGGTGGAAGGGGTGACTGTGCAAAAGAGGATGAAGAAGAAGGAGACATCCTGAACAGTACTTCTCATTCTTCACAGTGGAGGGAAGGAGAATGGACCACTAAGGAGCAGCAGGAACAAAGTGGGGAGGAGGTGAACACAAGTCCACTTTCAGAGGAAAGAGTCTTGAAGGGACCTGCAGCTTTGAAAGTGGACAAGGTTATAGGACCAGATGGGGTACACCCAAGGGTACTAAAGGAACTCAGGGAGGCACTAGCTGCCCCACTGATGACCTTATTTAACAGCTCACTGGAAACAGGTGTGGTTCTTGAGGACTGGAGAAGAACAGATGTGTTCCTTCTCCATATGAGCAGCAGCAGGGAGGAAGCTAGCAACTACTGGTCAGTTAGGCTCACATCAGAGGTGTGGAAATTAATGGACACTCTGTTTAAAGAAAAGATTGGCAGAGTATCTTGAATCCAGTGGGCTACAAGACCAAAGGTTCATGGATTCACAGGGGGATAGATCATGCTAGATGAATCAGATTGATTTTTTTTACTAGATGTCCAGGGATATAGATTAGGGGAGAGCAGTGGATGTAGCCTGTCTGGACTTTAACAAGGCCTTGGACACTGTGCCACTCAGGAAACTGATAAAAAAATTGAGCAGCCTAGGGGTGGGATATAAAGTGGCGAACAGGGTAAGGAACTGGTTGATGGATAGGCGATGGGGGAGCGGGGGTTAATACCACTCACTCTAATAAGGGGAGAGTGACCAGCGGGGTGCCACAAGGCTCATTAGTGGGAGCAATTCTATTCAATGTCTTAATAAGTGACCTTGCAGAAGAAGTGGAAGGAAGGTATGCCTTTTTTTTTTCTTTTTTTTTTTGCAGATGACACCAAAATCTGTAACAGAGTGGGTGCTCAGGAGGGGTTAGAGAGAATGCATAGGGACCTTAGGAAACTCGGGGAATAGTCAAGAACATGGTGGGTGGGATTCAGTGCCAAAGAGTGGAAAATCAGGTACCTAGGGCATAGGACCCAGGAGCTCAGTATAGGATGGGGGGAGGAATTGACTCTAATTCAGCAGGAAAGGGACCTTGAAGTTATAGCTGCTGACTTCAAAAATGGCAGGGAAGTGTGACAAAGCTGTGAGTAGGGCCAGTGGGATGCAGGGATGCATAGGGTGTGCTATCTCTGGGTGGCCCCCTTTTGCCTGACACCCCGATGGCGAAACACAGAAAATGACCGCTACAGCAACAGTCGCTGTAATGGTCCATTTCCTTGGTTTGCTTTCCCCAAGTGTTCTGCCCCTTCCCCGAACCAACTCCGACCTGTAGTTGAGAATTCTAAAGTCTGGGGGGTGGGCAGAGTTCCCTGATGGGGTGTGGGGCACAGCCCCCACAGAAAACACGGTGCTAATGCGGCACAATACCTGTGTCGGTATTGTGCCGTCGCTGTGCTGGTAGTCGACAGATTTATTGTCGACCAAACTTGGTGCTTCTGCTATCTCCAGCAAGTGGAGGGAGGTGGTATTGCCACTATATCATTCTCTGGTGAGACCCCATCTGGAGTATTGTGTCCAGTTCTGGAGGCTGCGCTTCAGAAAGGCCATTGACAGGGTGGAGGCAGTCCAGAGAAGGGCAAGTAAAATGGTGCAGGAGTCACATCAAAAGCCCTATGAAGAAAGACTGAGGGATCTCAGCATGCACACCCTGAAGGAGAGCAGAGCAAGTGGGGACATGATAGAGGCCTACAAGTACTTCATGTGGATAAGCAGGGTGGTGGAGGGTAGTTTCTTTCAAATGAGAAACATCACCAGGACCAGGGAACATGCAATGAAGCTGTAGAGAGGGAGCTTAAGAGGGTTATGAGTTAAGTACTATTTCACTGAAAGAGCAGTGGACGGCTGGAACAGATGCCAGTGGAAGTGGTGCAGGCAAAAGTAGTAGGGGGCTTCAAGCATGTGTGGGATAGACATAGGGAAATATTTGTATATAGGCAAGGAGGAGGGAGGGTTGGTGTAGACCAGTTAGGGTCTGCAGAGACCGGCTAGGCAGCGCCCATCTGGGCAGACTGGGTGGGCAAAGCAGTCCTTTTCTGCTGACAAATTCCATGTTTCTATGGATTTCACCAGTTCCCAGTTCAGGTTCCTGGTTCCAAAGCAAAGAAAAATAAATAAACTTTATTTAAATTAGACCTCCCTTTTATTTCTTTTTGAACTGGCAGAACAGGAAGGCCTAAAAGGAAAACAGGGCCTGCAGGATTTAAACAGTGTATGTCCTGTAAGATTAGTTGGTAAAAGCAGAAAGCCACAACCCTTGCTTTGATTGTTTGGGCCCAGATCATGGATCCTGAATGTTCTCTGCCCAGGAACAAAGAAAAATGCATTTAAACACTAATCTGTCTGCACCAATGTCCATACCATTTTCTTGAGAGTGCTCCCCTATAAAACGGCCTATGTAAAAAAATGTAAAAATATAGAAAAAATAAGGAAAAAGTACCACTAAAAGTAGAAAGTACACTTCAAATGACTCTTCTTCCTTACAGCATTTTTTTTGGCACTGAAGGAGACTTAAACAAGCATTTGTCAATGCCGAATGTTGCTTGCTTGTATGTGCTGCTTAGGTATTTGGAAGTGACAGTTTCATGCCTTCCTCCCAAGACATCCACTGTGTCTTTCCGTTCAGTATTCACAGAAGAGTGGGAGGGGCAAGGGCCACAGCAGTACAGCAGTTGCCAAGGGGGTGAAGAAGTGGACAATAGTCCATTCAAAGGCAAAAGAGTCCTGCAGGAGCTCACTAAATTGAAGGTAGACAAAGCGATGGAACCAGATGGCATACGCCAAGGATATTAACAGAACTGCGAAGGGAGATAGCAGTACCTCTGGCAGCCATGTTCACTGAGTCATTCAACATGAGTGAATTGGAGGACGTATGGTCCCTCTACACAAGTCCGCAGCAGGGAGGAGGCAGTGAACAATAGGCCATTCAGCCTCACCTCAGTAGTGGGGAAGATCATGGAGACATTGCTTAAAGAAAGGATAGTGGGGCATCTAGATGCCATCAGAACCCAGGACCATAGACAACATGGATTCACAGTGGGGACATCATGTCAGATAAATCTGGTTGATTTATTTGACTGGGTGACAAAGGAAGTGAATCAGGGTGGGGCAGTGGACAACGCTTACCTTGATTTCAGCAAAGCCTTTGACACCATCCCATATAGGAGGCTGATAAACTAGCTGGGTAGGCTGGACATGGGGGAAAGGGTGGTAAACTGGGTTAGAAACTGGCTAACAGACAGGAGGCAGAGAGTGGTGGTAAATGGTATGCAGTCTAGGGAGAGGGGGCGACCAGTGGGGTGCTGCAGGGATCGGTCCTGGGGCCAGTTCAGTTCAATGTCTTCATTAGTAATATTGCAGAACATCTGAAGGGAATTTTTTCACCAAATTTTCAAACACAGCCATTTTAAGACCTCTGCTCATGAGCAGTGTCACTGTGATTTTCTTAATTTGTCCCGTACATTGATTTTGCACACCGACTGCGCCATTGTGCGCTACATGGGCGGAAACACGTTTTGGGTTTGATGTGAAAAATGACAGCTGTACTACTCATAAGAAGGTGTGGTAAAATGGCAATGTTGAAAATCTGGAGTGAAAATATTGAAAATTCGCGAACTTACGAGCGTGCGTAGGAACTGTACAACGCACACTCGTAAAACAGTCATTTTTTGGAATTTTTTCACCAAATTTTCAACATAGTCATTTTAACACCTGAGCTCATGAACAGTGTCACTGTGATTTTCTTAATTTGTCCCGTACATTGATCTACTTTCCATTTCACTAACATTTGTGTGCTACATGGGCAGAAACCGTTTTGGGTGAGATGTGAAAAATGACAGCTGTACTACTCATAAGAAGGTGTGGTAAAATGGCAATGTTGAAAATCTGGAGTAAAAATATTGAAATTTCGCGAACTTACAAGCCTGCGTAGGAACTGTGCAACGCACGCTCGTAAAACAGTCATTTTTTGGAATTTTGGCACCAAATTTTCAACATGGGGTTTTTGGCGTTATTCATGCTCGAAGGGTGATTTTGCACAGTGACTGCGCAGTGACTGCGAAATCACCCTTCGGGCCCGAATAACGCCATGACAGTGACATCATTCATGAGAAGGGGTCCCAAAAACCCCATGTTGAAAATTTGGTGCAAAAATTCCCAAAAATGCCTGAGATATGCAACAAAGTTGAAACCCCCCTATCTAGCCCATTATACAGCTTACCGGCATTTCCTCAGTTCGCGGTCGGCTTTGAAGAGTGCAGACATGTTCCCAGTCCACCGAAGATTGTCGCGCTGGAGTTCGGAGCTAAGTATGGGGTGAGGGGGGGGGAGGCTGGGTGCGGGTTGTGGGAGGGGTTGGGAGACGACATGGACTGTTTTTGTTTTACAGGTATTTTTAAAAAATTGACTACAGACGCTTCACACTGGGGTGGGCTCCCCAGCATGGCACAAGGATGTTGGTGGGGCGCCCAGCCGACAGGGGATTGGGCACCCTGTCGGCTGCGAGACGTGTTGCCACACTGGGGTGGGCTCCAGCGTGGCATAAGGATCGGGGGTGTTCCAGCCGATGGGGATTGGGCACCCCGTCCGCTAAAGACGCTTGCCACGCCTGGGTGGCCCCAGCGTGGGCACTTACTACTGAGGGAGACGCAACTCAGCCGATGGGGATTGGGCACCCTGCCGGCTATACAGTGCGTGCAGGAGCAGGTGCGCACGCCTGCATGGGTGTTCAGTGGGGGGGAGCTGCACGTGAGTAGCCGATATCTTATCGGTGCTCACTGAAGCGTAGCTCTCCCTTTCAACTGTATGCCACTGCATTTTGGAGTGTGTCATAGACAGTTCCAGAATGCATTGGCTTACAGGGGCCGCGCCTCTCAGCACACTGACTGAATTGGAGGAGGAGGTGACACATCTCCGAAATCTCCGATGATGGCACTATGTTTCTTGCACATGCGTGCAAGCAACATAAAAACTGCAAATCACGCCTTTGTAAAAAAGAAAAAAGAAGTCATCTCTGGCAATCAAGGAGACAGAGGAAAAACTGCTAAGTTGTCTTCCAGTGCATGACCCAAGCTCCAAGAAAGGAACAAGTTGATGGCTCTAATGGCAATCACAAAAAAGGTTTTCTGAACACCAGCCAAATACTACAGCAAGCAAAAGGAAAAGCACCTTGAGATTCATGTCTGAAAAACACATAGAGGTACTGGTGCCAGAGTGAAATATTCCCTTTGGACAAATGTGGCAGTGTCAGAACAGTGCAGATTATTGAAAATCTGCCTTGACTGTGCCTCTCAGTCTCCTTTCAGAGGAGGTATATGAGGTGGAACAAGTTTCCCCAGAGGACACAGCTGAGGAGGACTAGGGTTCCCCACCAGGGTGAATAAGGACTATTCATCATGTGCTGCATTTTATGAAACAGAAGTCCAATATGCTGAATCCTTTCGCTACTGAAGCAGAAGTGGACATATAGTTGGAGGCACTATGTATGAGTATGCTGGGTCGGACCTCAACAAGAAGAGTGACAATACCTAAGCATTAGGTTTTTGAAAATGCCACTAAAATATTCTTGCTATGCCTCCAATCCTTGCAGCTATAGACGAGGAACGTGAGAAAAGGTAAGTGGTACCCAGGGGAGGGCTCTGAGTTTGTTTATACTCACCATAACCCTGAGTGGGTTATTCAGGCAACTGCTTGTGAGAAGCAAAGGTTAATGTCACAGCAACACCTCCTGATAGGGATGTGGATATGTGTGTGTGTGTGGGGGGGGGGTTCAGGAGAAGACTTAAAACACACAGGAATGTGCTGCAAGACACCCAAATGGGTGTTGCTTAATTAGGCGGCTATTTACAATAATGTACTTTATGGTACTATCAGGATGTCAAACTTGTGAAAAATAACATAATAGAAGCTTTGAGCAGTCTTGGAGGAAGCCTCTTTCTCTTGCCTCAGCAATGGGGATCTTGGAATCAGTACCACTACACCAACCAATGAGACCATGCACCAGCAATTTAAGCTAAGACAGCCTCTTTGTACTGTGCATCTTGCTGTCTGCCTCACCAGGATTGCATTAGGTGCTGCTACCAAAAGATAGCTGCACACCCTGACCTCTGCAGCATCTGCCAATAGCAGCAAGCTACTCAGGTTACCCAAATCTGCACTTCTGGAGTCCCTATCCCTGCCCATGGCTACAGTTACCCTCTATTCTTTTCCATTTTTTTTGTTTCATCTTTTTATTAGGTTTTCTATGAATAAGTATATACAAGAAAATTAATCAAGCAATTCGTAATGGCATATACCCTTCGCATGAAACAGTCATATCTCATGCGGACACAGTAGGTATTGTTTAAAAGTCTGAGTACTAATCAACAAAATAATCTAATAAAATTAAGTCACAGTAATTAAAATCAAGTGAGACACTAACCACCCTTCCCTCCCTGATTCCCCCCTCTTTCCCCAAAATAAAGATAATGATACTCGCCTTCTGAGCAAGACATACCAATATAATTGATTGAGTTCCCCACTGGACAAAAAAAACAGGGTCCCCCCTACCTACCCACCATGTATCTTCCGGCCTTGGAAGGATATGCATGTCACAACCCCACTCAACAGGTCAGGCCCTCTGCTCCCACAGTGCCAAACTCCAAGCTCAATATTGTGAACAGGAACAGAACAGGGTAACCCTCCTGTCTGTTTTGTGGGTTTGAATCAACCTTTGATCTCAAGTTCTGGAGGGATTTAAACTGTGAACCTCTTGCTAGAATACCCAATGTACAGATCAGATAATTCTGCTCTTTGGGGAAATGCCAGATATCTTTTGCCTCCGGGCACCTAACCAGGTGTACAAAATGAACCCTTAAAAACTCTATTAAAGACCTCAGATAAACTCTTACCTTTTCCCAGTTTGGTAAACCAGTAAGCTTTTGCACAGTATCAGCTTTAACCATATATGCTTCACTTGTCAAATAAAGAATTTTGAAGGCACACCAAGTAGTCTCTTAAAATAGAGTTTTACTTTAAAATAGAAAAAAAATATGTAAACTGTAAATACAGAACAATATATCACAAAACCATACAATCGCTTAAAAGAACAAGGTTTAAAAGTGCAAATTCCTACCAACCATATACTTAGACTGGTCTATCTGATGTATATCTTCTAATAGTGCTAATAGATGTTTCTTCTTCAGAGTCCAAACATGTTTATCTCTCTGAAGGTCAGTCACAATATAATTAAACACTGTCTTGAACCTGCCTTCTCCATGATGTCACCCAGCTCCTCCTCTGTTTATTAAAAATCATACAACAAGGATGTCCTATCATTCAGAAGGTGACATCAGCAAAAACTCATTTCCCCATGTCCTTTTGATCTAGAGTGTCTTCCTGTCCTTCACAGACATCAAAGGACCTTTATAACTAGCACCCAAGTGACATAACCTGTATTCTTCCTCTAAACATCATGAATGTTTATGATTTCCATCCTAGCAGCTGGCAGCTACAATTAAGCCAGATAAACAGGAGATCCTTAATTTGTGTCTCTTCTAGCCTGTAATTATCTCCTGGGTTTTAGGTTAACAGCTTGTAGTTGAAACCTGGGGGGAAGGGTGTCATCCCAGGAACACAGCATGTCTTAAGAGAGACATTCAATAACATATTTTTATATTACAAAAAGCATAGATTAAGGTAGGTCGCCCCTCCCAACTTGTCCAGGAGTTTGTTCGTCCGGGGCATCGGGTGGGTGTCTGACTTCGTGACTGCATTCAGTCCACGATAGCCCACACAGAAACAAGTGGAGCCATCTGGCTTGGGCACAAGGACTACGGGTGAGGCCCAGGGGCTGTGGGATCTCTGGATTACCCCTTATCCAGCATCTCCTCCACTTCCCACCTAATGTCCTTTTGGACAGCCTCTGACACCCGATATGCTGTCCGCTGTATGGGTGTCTATGTCCCTGTCTCCACATTGTGCGTCACTAACAGGGTTAGTCCAGGCTTGGTGAAAAACAATGGGGCAAAGTCTGCTAAACCTCCCTTACTTCCTGGATCCGGTCCAGGGCCAGCTGGGGAGACAATTTTACTGCCTCCACAGAGGACTCCCACTTGCTTTCTTCCAGCAAGTCCAGAAGGGGGTCTCCTTCGTCCGTCCCTTCCCCAGGGCTACACACTGCAAACATCATGTCAGTCCTATTAGCATATGGCTTCATCATGTTGACATGGTACATCCTTTCTGTCTGTCTTCTGTCAGGTAACTCTATAATATTGTTCACATCATTTACCTTCCTAACCACTTTGTACGGTCCTGCCCACTCAGCCTGCAGCTTGTCTTTCCGGACCGTAATAAGGACCATGACTTCCTGACCCATCATGTACAAGCAAGCTCTGGCTCTGTGGTCGTACCACACTTTTTGTTTCTGTTGGGTAGCTGCTAGGTTGCTCTGGGCTGTCCCCATAAGCTCCTTCAGCCTCTCCCTAAACTTAAGGACATAATCCGCTATGGGAGTTCCCTGGGTGGCATGCTTGCTTTCCCAGTCCTCCTGAATCAAGTTTTGGGGCCCACGTACCCAGTGTCCATATAAGAGTTAGAAGGGGGAAAATCCTGTCGACTCTTGGGGCACCTCCCTGTATGCAAACAACAAGTGGAGAAGGTATTTCTCCCAGTCCATCCCATACTGTTCAGCAAACGCCCAGAGCATAGACTTCAGGGTACCATTAAATCTTTCCACACGTCCACCGGCTTGTGGGTGATAAGGTGTCGTGCATCTCTGCACCACCCCACACTTCTCCCATAAACATTTCATCAGGTCCGACATGGAGGAACCCCCTCGATCGGTGATTATCTCTTGCGGAAACCCAACACAGGAGAAAATCCCAAGTAAGGCATCTGCCACTTTGTCTGTCCTCAGTGAGGATAGGGCAACTGCCTCTGGGTACCGGGTGGCATAATCCACCACGATCAGGATGAATTTCTTCCCTGAGGAGCTGGGGGTATTTAAAGGTCCCACAGTATCCATTCCCACCCTCTGGAATGGCTCCTCCACTATGGGCAATGGAATCAGGGTGGCTTGGATTTTCTTGTCCGCTTCGCTATTTCTTGGCACCAGTGACAAGACCTGCAATACTCCTTCACCTGCTGGGTGAAGTCAGGCCAATAGAAATTCTGGGCCAACCACTGTGTAGTGTGCACAATTTCCAGATGACCAGACAAGGGAATATCATGTGCAATCTTGAGCAACTGCTCACGATACCCCTGGGGAACGACAAGCTTCCTGCCTAGCACCCCTCCCTCTGTCTGCACAGCCTATACATCAGTCCATTTTCCCAATAAACCTTATGTCTGCCGTCACCTCCCTGTACTCCATCAGAGTCTGCCCAAGCCCTCAGCTTCTCTAGACTAGGGTCACTTCTCTGAGAAGCTGCAAACTCCTCACACATTCCCAAGGCATGGGACAGGTCCCCTTCTGTCTCTAAACTAGGATCCCTAGAACTAGCGTCAGGGCATTAGAGATCACTGTCATTCCTAACCCTCTGACATTAGGTCACCCTTCCCTCTTTGGAGTAACCCTCCATAGCTGTGTGGTTAACTGCTACTGGGTAAATTTCTACCCCCTTTTCATTAGGCTCCATATCAGGAGACACAGGCTGGGGAACCAGCCTCCCAGTGGTTTTTCACAATGGCTTCTGTGGGGTCCAGGGAACTACAGTGTTCCCTTGCTGCTTGGCTATGGGTAACTGCACATACTATTCCCTGTTGGAGATTGTTGCCAAGGATGATGTCCACTGCTAACGTTTTGGCTACAGCCACCTGTTGCACAGTTCCCCCTGTTTCACCCCAGTCTAGGAGAACACTAGCAAGGGTCAAAGTTTTCTCCCCACACGTAAAGTCTTGTACAGTGATGTATTTATTGGGTATAAGTTGACCAAGCTGTACCAGATCCCTTTTTACCAATGTCAGAGATGCCCCTGTGTCCCTTCACCCTTGCATCTGTACACCATTCACCATGACTGGGTGCATGTGTTCCCTCATGTTCACAGGCATGCTTCCAGGGACACACAAACAACCCACTTCTTTCTTAGCACCATACTGCATATTGCTTGCCCTTGTGGGACACTGTCTGGCAATATGCCCAGTTTCTTTACTCAACCAACATTCACTTCTTTTCTCAGATAAATCTTTTCTCTGAAATCTGGGGCTAACTGGTTTTGGTGGAGGCAGTGAGGGTTTTAGCTGCCCTGAAGGCGCACTTTTCCCTTTCTGCGCTGCCATGCCCACCCAATTTGCTCTCAGAGCAGGTCTGCTCTTGGCATAGAGGTCCGAGAGTTCAGCAGCCTCTTGCAGTGTTTTGGGATCTCAGTCCTCCAGCCAGGTTTTCAGCTCTGCTGGGCATGCCCAGAAAAACTGTTCTAACAGAATCACATTTTCAATTTTATCAACAGAGTTTGCTTCAATTCCTTCCCACCAATGTTTTAAAAACTGATGGTGTTTCATGGCTAGCTCCTCGTAGCTCATGTCAGGGCTTCTCCTGACCTTATGGAATTTAGCCCTGTATGATTAAGCAGTTAATTCAAAATTTTTTAACAGTGCAGCTTTAAGTTTGCTGTAATCGTTACTGTTCTCATTATCCATTTGATCCAATGCATCCTGAGCTTTCCCAGTAAGTAGCGGGGATAGCTGGAAGTTCCAGGACTCCCTAGGAATTTTAGCTTGAATACAAACTTTTTCAAAAGAATTTAAAAAAGCATCCATATCCTCCCCCTCTTTAAATTCGGCTATCAATTTGGAATTCAATTTGTAACCCAGTCCTGTAGTCCCAGTTTAACCCAAGCTACTTATCTGCTCTGGTGCCACTGGTTGGAGTAGTAGCTTCCTCAGTTCATGCTGCCTCTGGTGATCTTGCTCCTTTCAGTCTGCCTCCCACTGTTCACGCTCTGCATCTTGGCGTTCTCGCTCTGTCTCTCACTGTTCACACTTCTCTTCTCTCTGGAACTCCAGCTCCATTCTGTGCAACTCAATCTGCAGCCTGAGTACTTCTGGATCCAGAACGCTGGTGACTTTCCCCTGCTGCTGTGGCCCTTCACTGGCACTGGCCCCGCTGCCCTCCTCATAGGATCCTGACACTGCACTGACCGCTAGCCCTTTCACACTCAAGATTTGGTCCCTTACAGTCACTGTCTGTGACTCAATGCTCTGGGTATCCGCTACCATCAGGGCATCCACGAGGTTCTGTTTGGTGGCTTTCACCTTGTACGGGACTCCTCTGTCCCTGCACAACTGCTTTAAGTAGTCTACAGTGTGCCCGTTGTAGTTGGAAGCCATCTTCTTCCCTAACTACGGCTACTCTGACTTGCACTTTGGAAAAAAAAAATAAAACAGGTAGGAACTTGACTGTAAGCCAAATGATATAGTTCTGTTTCCTTTTAAAAATAAATCACTGCCTTTTTCTTTTTTTGCAAGTGAGCGGACAGTATCAAGCTGACACACTGAACAATAAAAGCTTGTAATATGAAACTATGCACACCGCTGCCAATCAAGCTGTCATAACCCCACTCAGCGGGTCAGGCACTCTGCTCCCACAGTGCCAACCTCTGAGTGCAGTGTTGTGAACAGGAACAGAACAGGTTAACCCTCCTGTCTGTTTTGTGGGTTTGAATCAACCTTTGGTCTCAAGTTCTGGAGGGATACAAACTGTGAACCTCTTGCTAGCATACCCAATGTACAGGCTCAGATAATTCTGCTCTTCGGGAAATGCCAGATATCTTTTGCCTATGGGCAACTAACCAGGTGTACAAAATGAACCATTAAAAACTCTGTTAAAGACCTCAGAAAAACTCTTACCTTTTCCCAGTTTGGTAAACCAGTAAGCTTTTACACAGTGTCAACTTTAACCATATATGCTTCACTTGTCAAATAAAGAATTTTGAAGGCACAACACGTAGTCTCTTAAAACAGAGGTTTACTTTAAAATAGAAAAAAATGTAAACTGTAAATACGGAACAATATATCACAAAACCATACAATCACTTAAAAGGACAAGGTTTAAAAGTGCAATTTCCTACCAACCATACACTTAGACTGGTCTATCTAATGTATATCTTATAATAGTGCTAATAGATGTTTCTTCTTCAGAGTCCAAACATGTATATCTCTCTAAAGGTCAGTCACAGCATAATTAGTCTTGAACCT
The DNA here is from genome assembly GCA_016271365.2 of Neoceratodus forsteri. Taxonomy (NCBI): domain Eukaryota; kingdom Metazoa; phylum Chordata; order Ceratodontiformes; family Ceratodontidae; genus Neoceratodus; species Neoceratodus forsteri. The sequence continues at coordinate 541,106,691 of CM028134.1, read as the reverse complement.
GCCTTCTCCATGATGTCACCCAGCTCCTCCTCTGTTTATTAAAAATCATATGACAAGGATGTCCTATCATTCAGAAGGTGACCTCAGCAAAAACTCATTTCCCCATGTCCTTTTGATCTAGAGTGTCTTCCTGTCCTTCACAGACATCAAAGGACCTTTATAACTTAGCACCCAAGTGACATAACCCGTATTCTTCCTCTAAATGTCATAAAAGTTTATGATTTCCACCCTAGCAGCTGGCAGCTACAATTAAGCCAGCTAAACAGGAGATCCTTATTTGTGTCTCTTCTAGCCTGTAATTATCTCCTGGTTTATAGGTTAACAGCTTGTAGTTGAAACCTGTGGGGGGGGGGTCATCCCAGGAACACAGCATGTCTCAAGAGAGACATTCAATAACACATTTTTATATTACAAAAAAGCATAGATTAATCAGAACCAACTGTCCAAGTGTCATAATGCACATCCCTGACCCCTCTTCCATTCTCCATTCACCTTATCAGCCTTTAACTCTGCTGCAGAGAAGTACTATATTCCTTACACAAAGCCTTGCCTGAGTAGAGTTGCCTCCGCTCATCAGTGAGTCAAGGTATGTTCCCCATTCCCTCAGAAACAGCTCTTCCCTACCCCACAGTAAATAAGTAAACTTTTCCAGGGTCAGAATTTGTAGGGTCAAGTCTTCCATTGGGCTACCATGGGCTTAACTTGGGAAACCCAGGTGTTCTGAATACCTTGAACGGCCAAAATCAAGAGCACTCGAACAGGTCAGAGGTTTGGTTCAAGCCTCAGGAAATCTTACTGTATTCTGACATATGCAATATTGTCCTTCCATTGTACTGTCCTGGAGCTGAAATGGTTAATAGAAGCTATGCTAATGATGGAACATTAGGCTCGAGCTTGGTTTTCAAACCACTGTCCCTGGTCAACATTCTGCAACCATCAGATTCTTTACTCCGCTTCACTAGTACAGACGCCTTGGAGAGCCCTCCTTCATCTGTCTTGAAGAAGTTTATTTTTTACGGTTTTCTGAAGTAAATTTATTTCTGTTAGTTTTGAAAAGCACTGTCCTTGGTTTACAGGTAGATTAGTCTAGATTTATTTGTATTGCGGTAAGTTTCTCGGTTTCTTCTCGGTTCTTTTAACCGGGAGGGAACTGGGTTTCTTTATCTTTTATTTACTTTTAGAAAAGCCCGTTTGGTTCCGGTTGCTTTAATTGTTTGAAAACCAGGGTAATTCCTGGGTTTTCTGTGGTTGCTAAACTGACCGTTTAAAAACAAAAAAAAGGAGTTTTCTATGTGGGTTTAGTTTGTGTAACCCATTACTGGTGATTATGTCACTACCTAAAAAGAGAACCCTCCCAATGAGTTTTCAGCATTGCACAGAGTGCGGGGAACCATTTGCCAAAGTGGATCCCCATTTAATTTGTGTCCTGTGTTTAGGTTTCGACCATTTAAAGGCTGATTGTGATATCTGTAAGAATTTTCCTCAGTCGGCGCTGGATAGGTGCCTTAATTGAAAGAAGGAAAAGATGTCCAAAAAAGCTGCTGACACAGCAATGGACAAGGCCTCCACTTCTCAGAAAGAGAAGTCTTTTGAACTGAGTGAGCAGCCCTCCAGGATGATGGTTCCTCTAACAGAAAAAGGTCTGCAGAAACTGCCGCTGAACCGGCAAGATCTGTGAAAAAGAAAAGAAAAGAGAAGCACTCAACCAAGGAACTGCAACTGACAGTTCCAGCCATTCCTATCGCTGAAGCTATTGTGAGTGCCATTAGTATTAAACCGGTACTGTGGTATTGGTTCAGCGCCCCGGTTCACATTTGTAGATTCTGGACTCGGGTTCACTTTCGGTTCCTGGTTCCTTGGAACAATCAACCAATATCTTCCCAGAGGAAGATGATTTTAATGAGGATGAATTTGGAGAGCCTGTAGAACCTGAGGTTTCTCCAGACCCTCATGGGGCTGATTCCCCGGAAAAGGCAACAGAGGATTTTTCTTCCCACTTTGCCTTTTTAAAACAAGTGGCACAGACCTTGGACTTCTCCATCCAGGAATCCATAGAGGAGGAAGAGGAACAAGATTATATGGAAATGATGGCTGTCCCAGCAACAAAAAGGTTCCTGTTACCCATCCATAAATCTTTAATGAGGCAAGCCACAAAAATTCTAAAGACACCTACATCCATCCCCATTGTGGACAAGAGGATGGATAGAAAATACTCGGTAGCCAAATCAGGGGCTGAATTCCTGTTTGGGCATTCCAGCCATGAAGGGGTGGTGCAGGCTGCTGCCTGTGACAAGGCAGGGATTCCCCTGGCTTCACACCCACCTGAAAAAGACTCCAGAAGGATGGACTCCATAGCAAAGAAGTCATACCTGGGAGCTTCACTAGCTATTAGGCAAGCTTCTTATATGGCTTACATAGCTGGGTATCAGAGGAGTATGTGGAACACAGTGTTGGAAATAGCAATGGCATACCCTGCCCCTATGGAATCTGATCTTTCAGAGGCAGCAAAAAGGGGCATTGAGGTTTCCAAGTCATAGTTTCGTATGGCAGTAGATGCTAACGACATTGCTGCTAGGCAGATGGCTACTTCAGTGTCCCTGAGGAGGTTTGCTTGGCTGAGGACAAAAAATTTGTCTCAGTATACCCAGACAAAAGCTCTTAACTTTCCCTGCGAGCCTACTTCCCTGTTTGGGGAGCAAACCGAAGCCTACGTGAAAAAAATGGATGACTACAAGGTTGCCTACAAGACTGCTGCAGCTAAAGAGAGGGCTGCAACTCCACAAAAGTTCTAGGGAAGAGGCAGGGGTAGAACCTATTACGGGCCTTTCTTCCAGATACAAGCTTTGTCTCATCAGCCACAGAGGGGATATTTTAGAGGTAGGGGCAAAAGGAGCAGCAACAGGGCTGCACCCAGTACTTAGCCTGCTGTTCAGGCAAAACAGACTCCCTGAGAATACTGTCAGGGTCGCCTCTCTACTTCCAGTAGGAGGCAGGCTGGCTCACTACACCCAGGCTTGGAATTCCATCACCACAGACAAGTGGGTCCTCAAGGCAGTGAGCCAGGGCCTTGCCCTCAGCTTCAAATTCTTTCCCAAGTTGAAAGCAAGACTATTCAGACCTGCCAATCCTTTAGAAATCTTGCTGCTGGAAGAGAGAGTAGCCAGGCTCATGGAATAGCCGGCAGTAGAACCTGCCCCCTTATCTCAAAGGGGAAAGGGTCTTTACTCAAGATACTTCCTCACTCAAAAGAAAACAGGGGAGTGGTGACCCATTCTGGTTCTGAGACACATGAAAAACATTTGACAAAGCCAACATTGAAGATGGTTACTCTGGCTATCATTCTCCCTTCTCTAAGGAGAGGAGACTGGCTGGCATCCCTGGGCCTAAAGGACACATACTTCCATATCCCTGTCAGTCTGGCACACCAGAAGTACCTCAGGTTCAGGTTGCCATTAGGGCACTTCCAGTTCAAGACCATGCCCTTTGGTCTGTCGTTGGCCCCAAGAGTGTTCACCAAGTGCTTAGCAGTGGTGGTGGCACATCTACGAAACCAGGGGGTTACAGTCTTCCCATACCTGGGTAACTGGTTGGTGATAAGTCAGTCCCCACAGCAGGTGGCAAGGGCATTAACCATCACTCAGGATACACTAAGTAAGCTGGGTTTCCTGGTAAACCAGAAAAAGTCAGTCCTCTCACCAGTTCAGCTCCTGGAGTTTATAGGGGAAGAATTGGACACCCTGAACGGAAGAGCAGTCCTTCCTCAGGGCAGGGTAGACAGTCTGGTGCAACTAACAAGTTCCTTCCAGCTGCACACCCCCAGACCAGCAAGGAACTTCCTTCAGTTGCTGGGCCACATGGTGGCTTCAACAGCAACAGTGTTAGGGTCAAGATTCCAGATGAGGGGCATCCAGTTCCATCTCTGGGCTCACTGGTCTCAGAGAAGAGATTCCCTGTCAAAGATGGTACCAGTCACAGGAACCCTGCTTCGCACTCTACAATGGTGGCAGGAAAAGGACAACCTCAGGGAAGGTGTTCCTTTCCTTCAGATGCCATCAGCAGCAGTTCTGACAACAGATGCCTCCCTCCTAGGATGGGGTTCCCACCTGGGGGAGCATACTGCCCACGGTACTTGGTCTCAGCTGGAATCCCTGCTTCACATAAACCTGCTGGAACTCTGGGTAGTTTATCTAGGTGATCAGTCCTTCACCTCCATGCTGCAGGCCAAGGCAGTTCAGGTCAGGACAGACAAACAACAACAATGTATTACATCAACAAGCAAGGGGGCACAAGGTCTTCACCTCTGTGCACAGAAGCCATGAAAGTATGGAATCTGGCTTACACCCTGGGGATATGCATTTCAGCAGTCCATCTGCCAGGAAAGGACAATGTACTGGCAGATGCCCTCAGCAGGATTAACCAGAACCATCATGAATGGTCACTGAACAGACAAATCCTTCAGGTGGTGTTCAGAAGATAGGGCTCTCCAGACATGGACCTCTTTGCAGTCCCAGACAATCATCAGTTTCCTCTGTTCTGTTGCAGGCCTCCAGCAATGGGCACAGTGCTACTAGATGCACTGCTGATGGACTGGACAGGGAAGTTCCTGTATGCCTTTCCACCATTCCGCTTGCTATTCAGGGTGCTGAACAAGCTCAAGGTCCAGTCAGCAACTATGATCCTCATTGCTCCAGACTGAGCCAGGCAGTCTTGGTATTCAATGCTGCTGACCTTGGCAATCTCCAAATCAATCTCCCTACCCAGGACGTACAACCTGCAAACATCCTCCCAGAGCAGGGTCCTGTATCCCAACTTGCAATCCCTCAGGCTCAAAGCTTGACTCTTGAGAACTTAGAATACACCAGCCAACACATCTCAGAAGGAGTGTTGGAGGTTTTGAAAGTTTCTAGGAAACCTTCCACTAGAAAAACTTACTCTTCTAAGTGGAAGAGATTTTCTATTTGGTGCAGACAGAGACACATATATCACCTCCAGGCCGATCTGACAGTAGTCCTGTACTATCTAGCACATTTACACTCTCTGGGCCTTCAGTCCTCCACCCTGAAAGTGCACTTGGCAGCTATTTCTGCTTACCTGTCTGTTGGAAAAGGAACATCCCTGGCTGCTAACCAGGTATTCAGAAAGTTTTTCAAAGGGCTACTGCACTTGCATCCCCCTCACAGGAAACTCACTCCTGCATTGGGACCTTAACATATGTATTGGCTAGTTGATATAGCCACCATTTGAACCCCTGTCATCAGTTGAGCTTAAGTACGTGACATGGAAAACGGTGTTTCTAGTAGCCATTACTTCAGCCAGAAGGATCAGTGAGCTACAGGCCTTGTCCACAGAGCCAGACTATATAGCAGTCCACAGGGACAAGGTGGTTTTGAGGACCAATAGGAAATTCCTCCCTAAGGTGGTATCAGACTTCCACCTTAACCAATCCATGACCTTGCCAGTCTTCTTTACTGACCATTCCACCTCTGGAGAGAGAAGGTTACATAGTCTTGATGTCAAGAGAGCTATAAGCTACTACTTGGATCATACAAAAGGGCACAGGCAAGATAGGACACAACTTTTCCTGACCTATGGAGAGGTGGGCAAAGGCAAACTTACCTCAAAGAGAACCATTGCCCACTGGATTGTTGCCTATATCCAATTTTGCTAGAGCAAAGCAGGCAAAGATCCTCCAGTAGGCCTTAGGGCTCACACTATAAGGGGTACAGCTGCTTCTATAGCAGCTGCAAGAGATATCCCTCTGCTAGAAATCTGCAGAGCAGCTACCTGGAAAACAGTTCACACCTTCACCTAACAGTACAGCCTGGATACTCAGGACAGAAATGATGCCAGGTTTGGCACAGCAGTATTGCAGAACCTGTTTCCTAAACAGGTTCTCTACCCTCCTGCAAAGGCACTGTTTGGGTAATCTGCATATGTCAGAATACAGTAAGATTTTCTGGGGCTTGAAGCAAAAATTACTTACCACAGTAATCTTGTTTCTTCCAAGGAAATCTAACTGTATTCTGAGCTCCCATCATTCCTCCCCTGCTAGAACCTATTGGCACTGCAACACAGCTGTCTGTTGTTCAACCCTATGGGCAATTTCTGTTTTTGGGCTTAGTGACTTGAGTCTTAGCTAGCCCACATGTTGACTACAGAAAGAAAAAGGGGAATTGTTGTTAAAGGGTTAGTATTGTTAGTTTATTATTATTATTATTATAGCTTAGATAGCTTGTCATTAATTTTTTTTGCTCCGTAAGAATCTGATGGTTGCAGAATGTTGACCAGGGACAATGGTTTGAAAACCAAGCTCGAGCCTAACGTTCCATCATTAGCATAGATTCTAGTAACCATTTCGGCTCTGGGGCAGTACAATGGAAGGACAATACTTCATATGTCAGAATACAGTAAGATTTCCTTGGAAGAAAAAAGATTACTGTGGTAATCTTTTCTTCTCAGCCATCCTCCCCCATATTCTCCACTCTAAACAGTACAGACAGGGCCAAGTCTGCAATCTGTACGTTAAAAATTCTTGATAACTTCTCTTGCAATTTGCAACCAAAAAGAGCGAAGAACCCCACACTCCCAAAAGTAGTGAATGTAGGTACCCAAGGCACTGTTGCACCGACCACGCATTGGGGACACCACTGGGTGAAACTTGTGTACTATTACTGGGTGGCAATATAGACAGTGTAACATTTTAAATTGCGATTCTTTATATTTATTACAGATCAGTATCCCCATATGAGTTTTGATTACAGTGGCCCAGGTGTCCTCTGAAATCTGTATTCCTAGGTCCCACTCCTACAACCCTTTACCTTTCCCTGTCAGGTCAGGAAACAGGTCTCTGTTTTGATGCACCAGTCTGGCAATCATTTCACTGGAAAAGGAGCATGCCTGGACCACTGCCCATTCCAGCAGGCTAAGAGGGGATGCATTCGTCTAAGCGCTACCCCTATTCTGCCCAAATGCATGGATTTGAAAATACCTATGTGTGTGTGGTCGGTATGCCTATTTGTTCTCAGAGTTCCTCAAAAGATTTAATCCTTTCTAATGTATATAAGTCCCCCAGACACCGCACCCCTCTCTCCTCCCATAAGTAGAACCCTGGATCCCCAAGTCCTGAAAGGAAGGATGCATTATCAGCCAGGGAAACTAGCTGTATCAGGGCCTCCTCTGCCTCTAATCCATTTCCTTGTCTGTTCCCAGGCTTCCAGAGTAAATTCCACCAAGGGATTTCTATACTTAAGTCTGCCATATGCCGACTTCCCCCCTGGGTCTAAATAAGCCGAAATCGGATTGGGGCGTCCTCCTCTTCCAAGTCCACCCAGTAGGCCTCTTCCCCGATTCACCCAATCCTGCATGTACCTGTGTTGAATGGATAGAAAATATCCCTTAATATCAGGGAAGTTTAATCCCCCCTTGATAACACTCCCCTTTAGCTGTTTCAGACTTATCTGTGGGCATTTACCTTTCCATATAAATTTGATGAATTCTTGCTCTGGTTTTTTAACATCCCCTTTCAATAACTCCATTGGGAGCATTTGCATAACATATAAAATCTGTGGAAGTGTGTTCATTTTAAGTAGATTTACACAGCCCATCCAATATATAGACAGAGCTCGCCATCTCTCCAGGTCCACATAAATTTCCCTTAAAAGAGGCCTATAGTTTATCTTATAAAACTCAGACAACTCCTGGCCCACTCCAACCCCTAAATACATAAGACTGCCTTCCACCTCTTTAAATCCCCAAATATTACCTGTCACTGCCCCTGTTCGAGCAGGGAGTTGGAGCATTTCTGACTTAGAAACATTCAATTTATAGCCTGAAAAGGCAGAAAAGTTCCCCACCACCTGTAGGAGTGCCAGGATGGAAGTAGTAGGTTCAGTGACAAACAACAGTAGGTCATCCGCATAAAGCGTGATCGTATAAGTGTGTCCCATCTTACTGACAACCCCCTTAATCCTGTGGTCTCTTTGGATCTGCAAAGCCAAAAGTTCAATGGCTAATGTAGAGAACAGCAGGGAGAGGGGGCACCCTGACATGTTCCCCAGCCAAGTTCAAACTGGGTCAAATACATACTGTTCACTAGAATCTGCTCACTAGGTCCTTGATGCAACAGTTTGACCATATCTATTAAAGGGTCCCCCAGCCAAAATCTTTCCAAGGCCTCAAACAAGTAAGGCCATTCAGTGTGATCAAAGGCCTTTTTGGCATCCATGGACAGCACCACCACTTGCCCAGGATGCCTACTGCCTCAGTGAATTACATTAAGAATCCTCCTCATATTATGGTACAATAAGTGACCTTTCACAAAACCAGTCTGGTCAGGGTGAACCAGTAGGGGCAAGGAAAGCCTCCAATCTCATAGCTAAAACCTTTGCATATGTCTTGAGGTCACAGTTCAGGAAAGATATGTGCCAGTAGGATGCACAGTCTGCAGGGTCTTTACCCGGCTTGGGAAATACACAAATCAGGGCCTGCAGACACAAAGCAGGAAGAGTCCCCCCCCAGTGCCTCCTCCAACATATCTTCCAATGGACTAACCAGGTCCTCTCTAAGTTCCTTATAGAATTCCATCGTGAATCCATCCAGACCACTTGCTTTACCCCTTCACATGCTGGCAATAGTCCTTGCTAGCTCCCGCTTAGATACCTTAGTCCCCAACTTCTCCCTCTGATCCTCTGTAAGCCTAAGGATGTTGAGGCCCTCCAGAAACTCCAAAGCTTGATCCCTATCTCTCATGCATTCAGCTTGATATAAATGCTTATAAAAGGAGCTGAAAGCCTCTCTAATCTTGTCCCTGGAAGTTTTCAGCCTCCCCATTGGTCCCTTCACTGCTATAACAGTAGATGATCCCTTCCTGCCCTTAGATAACCTCACCAAAATAGCCCTGGGTATGGTGCCCCATTAGAGATGCAGCAAAATTAAATTCTGCTGGTGACATAAATGTGAAGTGGCCACTTTGCACTGTTACTCTGCTGTGTGGAGTGGCCAATAGGAAAAGCTCACTTCGCCTAGTAATTATTACTTTGTGTTGTCATTTTGCCTTAATGTGAAGTAAGGCAGAATGGCAACAATATTGGCAGCCCCCCAGTGACCCCTCACACACACAGTCACCAGAATTAATGTGCATCTCCAAAATGCTACTGTCTTGTGTCCAGTAAACTCCCCACTGCTGACGAAGTGAAATGAGAGCACAAGAAATACAAAGTCTCCCAGAATTAATGGCACACTCAGTCATGCACACAATGGACATGGTCACATCATACATAGACACCAGAATGAATGTGCATACCAAAAATGCTACTGTCTTGTGTCCAAAAAATTCCCCAGTGCTGACAAAGTGAAATAAGAGCGTAACAAGAAATGTGAAGTCTCCCAGAATTAATGGCACACTCAGTCATGCACGCAGTGGTCACACACAGTCACCAGAATTAATTTGCATCCCCAAAATGCTACTGAATTGTGTCCAGAAAATTCCCCAGTGCTGGCAAAGTGAAACGAGAGTGTAACAAGAAATACGAAGTCTCCCAGAATTAATGGCACACTCAGTCATGTGCGTAGTGGTCACACACAGTCACCAGAATTAATTTGCATCCCCGAAATGCTACTGTCTTGCATCCAGAAAATTCCCCAGTGCTGGCAAACTGAAATGAGAGGGTAACAAAAAATGCAAAGTCTCCCAGAATTAATGGTGCACTCTGTCATGCGAGCAGTGGCCACACATAGTCACCAGAATTCATTTGCATCCCCAAAATACTACTGTCTTGTGTCCAGGAAATTCCCCAGTGCTGACAAAGTGAAATGAGAGCATAACAAGAAATGCAAAGTCTCCCAGAATTAATGGCGTACTGCAAATACACAGACAGATTAAGACTGCGCTGGGCACTCAAGAGATGCAGAGTCAGACGCAAAGGCACAACAACACCTAACCAGTGCTCACAAGTCACAAATCCAAATCTGGAAATTAATACCTTTTGCCAGTTGGGGGGGGGTGGGGTAGTGCATGGCAGTAACAGTCCACTACCAGTAAAGATACCACAAATCAGTATAAAAAAATGCATGCAGGTACGGTGTATAGCAGGTTCACACTGCTACAATTACTCCTACACAATAAAAGTTGTCTGATTTATCGGTACGCATCGCACACACACACTCACACACACACTACAACTATTGCATAGAAAATTGAAAACATTTAGCAATATAACCAAATGTTTAAAACAAACTGAAATTATACACTGCTGCACCACTACAATCAGCAAAAATATGTCAAGAATTACTGAAAATATTACTGTGTGTACATTAACACAGTTATACAAAAAAAAATAATCAAAACAGAAAGACTGCCTTTTTCTCCCAGTTAATCTACCTACACCACAGTCTACAAGCTGACTGTTCTAAATTAACATTCAAAATTCACACACAAACAATAAACACTTGATGATATGAGTGCAGGAGGGTTTCCTACAATCGAAGCACTCAATTTTGAGCAACAAAAAAGGCTCAAAAAGGCTTTTTTAACAGCTTTTAGAGGATTTGAATCACAGAGCTCTGAGAGGAAACTGTCTCCATCTTCCACTACACGCACACTACACAGAACTGAGGCTGTGCAGAACATTCTAGAGCCCATGTGACCTGCAATCCCATGAAGCACTGCAAATTAGCCTTGGAGTGCAATGACAAGGTGAAGTAATGCGGAATACATTGATTTCAATGTACTTCACCTTAAAATTGGTGAAGAAGTGGTTTGGGGAAGGCGGAATAATGCAAAATCATTGGTTCCAATGGACTTTACGTTCCCTATTATGATACGAAGTACTCCGCTTCGCATTGCGGGCCTTCAGCGGATTCTACGTTACTCACAATTTCTCCATAGAGCGAATTTTGGCCACTTCGCCCACCTCTATGCCCCATTCATACATCCTCTGTTGTACATAAAACAAAGATGTAAGTAACAGATTTAGGGTCCCCCTCAAAGCTAACATTTCCCTTTGGAGTTGTTCTGTCTGAGAAACAAGCATTTTCCATTCCAGGTCCTACAATTGTAATTTGAGGGTCCGCTGCCTATCCCGTCTTTGTTTTTTGAGATTTGCTAGATAACTCATAATCATGCCACTCATGTATGCTCCTGCCTTCCAATAGATTACCTTTGCTGGGGCTGAAGCTGCATTCTTCTCCCTATAAATGTCCCACTGTTCCTTCAGGTATTTGTAGAATTTCTCTGTTGTAAGCAAATACGTGGGGAACCTCCATCCAGACCTAAGGGTTCTTTCCCCCCCTAACATTTTAAGGATCACCATAGCATGATCTGAAATGTAAATGGGGCTATGGGATATATCCTGAACCTAGGCATATTGAGTCCAGGGGATATACGTATAGTCCAGCCTGGAAAAAGTACCATGTGGGTTTGAGTAGAAAGTGACTTCCTTGGCCCCTGTATTTGCAGCTTGCCATGTGTCTACCAAGTCCACTTCTGATACACCCTGCTTCCATTGCTTGATATTCCCTTTATTCCACCCTACCCCTCCAAAATGATCCAGGCTTGGCTCCATTACAAAGTTAAAATCCTCTCCCAAACATACGTTGCGGAATTGTTCCCTGATTAAAATGTCTAGTAGGCCCTGATAAAATTCACTCTCAGTTGTGGAAATGGCATAAATGCTCATGCATACTACCTTCTCTGCACGAAAATGTATCTACCCCCATGTGGGTCCGAGACCACCTTTTCAGTCATTAAGGGGAAATTTATGTGGAATAGAATCACTTCGTCACGTTTATGTGAATTGTGGGATGCTGCTGTTTAGTGAGTCTCTGAGCACAGAAGAGGTCACAGAAGACTGGAGAAGGGCTTATATGATCCTGCTCCACAAGAGTGGTAGCAGGTAGGAGGCAGGGAACTACAGACCAGTCAGTCTTACCTCAGTGGTGGGCAAGATTATAGAGGCACTCCTTAAGGAGAGGATAGTGCAACACTTGGAATCTATAGGAGCACAGGATCCAAGACAAACTAATCTCTTAGATTTCTTTAACTGTATAACCAGAGTGGTGAACCAAGAGGGAGCAGTTGATGTCACCTACCTTGACTTCAGCAAAGCTTTCGATACTGTTCCACATAGAAAATTGATTAATAAGCTGGGTAGGCTCGGGGTGGGTTAGAAGTTGGTCAGCTGGGTAGCAAACTGGTTGATGGGCTGAAAACAGAGAGTGGTGGTAAATGGTATACAGTCAGAAGAGATGCAAGTCACAAGTGGGGTACTTCAGGGATCAGTCCTGGGGCCAGTCCTCTTCAATATCTTCATCAGTGACATTGCAGATGGACTGGAAGGTAAGGTTTGTTTGTTTGCAGATGACACCAAGATCTGCAACAGAGTAGATAATCCAGATGGGGTGAGCAGAATGAGAAGAAAGCTGGATAAACTAGCAAAACAGTCAGAAGAGTGGCAACTGGAGTTTAACGCAAAGAAGATCATGCACATAGGAAAGAGAAACCCTGAAGCCACCTATAGGCTGGGAGGGGAGTTGCTGGCAGTGACAAGGGAAGAAATAGACTTGGGCATCATCATCACAGATGACCTAAAATCATCTAAGCAGACCACTAAAGCAATAGGTAAGGCTAGAAGGATGTTGGGGTGTATTAGTAGGGGTATCACAAGTCAGAAGAGGGAGGCAATAATCCCTCTTTACAAGACACTGGTTAAGCCCCATCAGGAGTACTGCGTGCAGTACTGGAGACCACACCTTCACAAGGATATTAACCAAATTGAGGCAGTCCAGAGAAGGGCAACCAAAATGGTGCAGGGACTGCATGAGAAAACAAATGAGGACAGAGTAATGAAGCTCAATATGTATATCCTAGAGCAAAGGAAGGTGAGAGGTGATATGATCGAAACATTCAAACATCTTAAAGGCATTAACAAGGTGACAGAGTCTAACATATTTCAATATAAGAAAAATAGCAGGACAAAAGGACACAGCATGAGATTAGAGGGAGGCCAATTAAGGGGTAATGTGAGGAAATTATTTTTCACAGAAAGGGTGGTGGATGCATGGAACGGCCTACCTCAGGAAGTGGTGGATATGAATACAGTGCAGGGCTTCAAACAGGCATGGGATAGGCATAAGGGAGCAATACAGATGAGTATGAATAGATAGGCCATTGACAGAGCAAAGGCCGATGGCACATTCATAAAGTAGAAAAAGAAATGGGCAGACTGGATGGGCCTTGTGGTCCTTATTTGCGTTCAACTTCTATGTTTCTATAACAGGAGCCCACCAAGCCCCTCATCAATTTTTATGTTTGCTTGCACGCATGTACAAGAAACATGGTGCCATCATCTGAGTTTTCGGAGGTGTGGCACCCGTCTTTCAATTCAGTCAGTGTGTTTGCAGCCGCGGCTGCAGTTCTCCAATAAAAGCTGCAGCTGTCTATGACAACAGTTGAAAAGGCAGTGCCATACAGTTGAAAGGGAGAGCTCCACTTCAGTGAGCAGCACTCCCCCATCCACATGCATGCACGCATATTGCATGCTCATGCGCTTCCCCTCCATGCACACACAGTATGGCCGATGGGGTGCCCAATACCCTATCAGCTCCATGCCCCCCCCAAAAAAAGCTTTCCAGGTGCCACGCTGGGAGCCCACCCCAGCATGGCAAAAATTGTTATGGCCGATGGGGGTGCCCATTCCCCCGTCGGCTCAAAGTTCCCCAAACAGCCTTCCAGCTGCCATGCTGGGAGCTCACCCCAGCATGGCAAACGTCCTGCCTTGTCTTCCTAAAAGACCAAAAACCATGTAAACAAAAAGTTCCTCGGCGGTCTCCCTGCCCACCCGCGCACATCCTCTGCATCCTACCTCCCTACACCCCTCACCCCATACTACCTCCGGAGGCCAGCAGGAAAGACTTAGGTGGACCGGGAACACATCTGCAATCTTCAAAGCCGACCGCGAACTGAGGAAATGCCGGTAAGCTGTATAATGCGATAAATAGTTTTTTTTTTCAACTTTAATGCATATCTCAGGCATTTTTGGGAATTTTGGCACCAAATTTTCAACATAGGGGCCCAGATATTTAAACTGCGCCAGTCTGAGGCGCAAGCCCCTGCGCTGCTCAAAATAGTTGCGCAGGGGTGTGGCCGGGGTGATATTCAAAGGAGTTGCGCTGTTGACAACTCTTGAATATAACGCCCCGAACTAACCTGCTATGGCGCTGGTGGGTTTCTCTTGCTACCAAAGTTGCCAGAGTTGAGCATTCAACTCTTGCGGTGGCGCAAGTACCATTGCGCCATGCGCAAATTTCCGATATTCAAAAGGTGACATGCAAATGGGGCCATAATTTATGCAAGGTGCAGGGGGGGCCATTTGCATCTCTTTATGGCCCCATTTGCATGCCATTTGCATGTAGGTGCGCCGATCCCCGAGGACTTGCTCCTGGCCACCCTGCCAGGCAGCAGCCGTCGGGGACCGAGCACACTGCAGCCCGATCGCGGGCATCACAGTTACATCCCCCCACACCTCCCACAGCCCGATCGCGGGCATCACAGTCCATACCCCCCACCTCCCACAGCCCGATCGCGGGCAGAACACACCATGTCGCCCCCCACCTCCCCACAGCCCGATCACGGGCAGAACCTGTATAAACCCCTCAGTGCCCGATCGCGGGCAGAACCTGTAAACCCCCAGTGCCCGATCGCGGGCAGAATGTAACCCTCCCCAACCGAATAACTCCCTGGTGGTCCAGTGGACCGTAAAGCCCGATCGCGGAGCAGAATGTCACAACAGAACCCCCAAACATCTCCCTGGTGTCTGGTGTCTCCCCACGGGGACTACGTACTGCCCGCGATCGGGCTGGTGGGGCACAGGAGCGAGTTGGGGCCAGCCAGGGTGGCAGCTGCTGTGTTGCACCCCGCAATGCAGCAGCTCACCTGTGGTGGCCTCACTGGTTTTTTTTGCTCAAGCTTGTGCGGGCGCAGCTGGTTGCGATGCACAACTCTGCGCAACCCGACTGAATATCGGGTTGCGAGGTTATGCATGGATCCTCCTCCTGTTGAGCATGCATTCATTTGCATTGCTCTTTGCGCAACCTGGTGCCAGTGGCGTAACTGCCTCCTGCTGAACCTGCCCAGAATGCGCATTTGGACTTAGCATGGCGCCAACCTGTTGGCGCATGGCGCAACCCTTTTGAATATCTGGGCCAGGGTTTTTGGGACCCCTCCTCATGAGTTCTGGAACTGTCATGGTGTTAATCGAGCCCAAAGGGTGATTTCGCAGTCACTGCACAAAAGCACCTTTCAGGACTGATTAACGAAACAACAGTGCCAGTGTTCATAAGGTGGGCTCTCAAAAGCCTATGTTGCAAATTTGGCGAACAAATTCCTAAGGATGACTGTTTTATGAGTGTGCGTTGCACAGTTCCTACGCACACATGTAAGTTCGCAAATTTTTAATATTTGCACTCCAGATTTTCAACATTGCCATTTTACCACACCTCCTTATGAGCAGTACAGCTGTCATTTTTCACATGTCGCCCAAAATGTGTTTCCCTGTACGTAGCTCACAATGGTGCAGTCGGTGTGCGCAATCAATGTTTGGGACAGATTAAGAAAATCACAGTGACACTGTTCACGAGCAGAGGTCTTAAAATGGCTATGTTGAAAATTTGGTGAAAAAATTCCCAAAAATTACTGTTTTAGGAGCACACGTTGTGCAGTTCCTATGCA
This sequence comes from Neoceratodus forsteri, assembly GCA_016271365.2. NCBI lineage: Eukaryota > Metazoa > Chordata > Ceratodontiformes > Ceratodontidae > Neoceratodus > Neoceratodus forsteri. The sequence goes on along the minus strand of CM028134.1, from coordinate 541,090,967 downwards.
TGTTCACAAGTTTGAGAATTTTTAATATTTGCACGCCAGATTTTCAACATTGCCATTTGATTACACTTCCTTATGAGCAGTACAGCTGCCATTTTTTCACATCTCGCCCAAAATATATTTCCACACATGTAGCGCACATTGGTGCAGTCAGTGTGCGAAAGCAATGTTTGGGACAGATTAAGAAAATCATAGTGGCACTGTTCATGAGCAGAAGTCTTAAAATGGCTATGTTGAAAATTTGGTGACAAAAGTCCATAAAAAGACTGTGTTACAAGTGAGCATTGTGCAGTTTCCACGCACCCTCATAAGTTCATAAATTTGTAATATTTTCAGTCCAGATTTTCCCCAGTGGCATTTTTCCACACTTCCTTATGAACAGTACAGCTGTCATTTTTCACACCATGGCCGAAATGTGTTTTCGCACTTCCAGCGCAGAAATGCGTGGTCGCTGTGGGAAATCACTGTTCAGGACAGATTAAGAAAATCACAGTGACACTGTTCATGAACGGAGGTCCCAAAATGCCTATGTTGACAATCTGCTGTAAAAAATCCCCAACTAATTACATTACGGGTGTGCGTTGCACAGTTTCTACATACGCTCATGACTTCACCAGTTTTTTCAATATTTTCACTGCAGATTTTCAACATTGCCATTTTTTACACCTCCCCATGAACAGTACAGCTGTCATTTTTCACATCCTGTTCGGAATGTGTTTTTGCACCTGTGGTGCTAAATGCCGTAGTCACTGTGCAAAAGCAGCTTTCGGCTAACAAACTGATATTGCCACTGTTCATGAGGTGGGGGTCACAAAAAAACCATGTTGAAAATTTGGAGTGAAAATACCAATGAATGCCTGAGTTTTTAGGGGTTTCAACCTTAACGCCCCACCCTGTAGAGAATGACAGGCATCAGGGCTGTGACTTGGGATTCTTGCCTGTAATGCTCATACCATTCCACACCCTGCAGCCAGTGAGAGGCACTGAGGTGTGCCTTGGACTCTTTGGCCCCAAAGTTCGCCCCATTCTCCTATACCGCACCCATCTCACCATGTTTTCTGATGGAATGGGGTGCGCATAAGGGCCAAAGACCCCAAGGCACACCGTGACACTTGTCGGTGTCTGCAGGGGAGGGTGTGGTGAAATGACGTGGCCGTTATGCCTGCTGACCCAAAGGCACACCCCAATGCCTGTCAGTCTCTGCAGAGTGGTGGTGGGGTTGGCTTCAGTTCAATACTTCACTGCCATTCCTATTATGCAGCTCTGTAACTCCTACACTACCAATGCCAATGCCAGCAAGCAAACATTCGGCATTGACAAATGCTTGTTTATATTCCTCCAGAGTGAGATGTGTTTCCTACAGCAGCACCAGCTGGGCGGAACACTTTTTCAATGCCAATAGAACTTTCTTCCTTTTGATGGGATTACAGAAACCCCTAATGTTCCATGAAATAATGGTCATATTAGACCCCATTATGAGAGTATACAGATTCATTTCATGGCACCCTTCCCCCATCTACAAATCTCCTCTGCATTGCAGTGGTAACCTTTCTCCATGTCCAGTATGGCTGAGTATCATAAAAACAATCTGTAACAAAAAAATCGAAAAAAAAACCTCCCCCCAGTAACAATTTAACCATTTCAAAACAGTAATAACCATGTGGACTTGTGCAACAGGCAGAATCCTAATAGCTTTTAAAGTACTGAAAAAAAATATTTTCTATTAACATTGATTATCTTTTCAACCAGCAAGGAAAGTAGCTCTTCCCATGACCCACCACTCACCTTCCTTCCTAAACACCACCCCTCAAAACAACTCTTTGGCAATGTTTAGGAGTATGTGAAAACAACCAGAGCGTAGTGTTCATCAGGGATCGAGAGTGTTGGCCACTAGTGCACTTCGCTGGCTGGCTTTAGCTGAACTGGAAGAAATGAAGGGGAAAAGAACTATAATGCACAAGAGCCCCAAACAACGGTAAAGCCTCCTGGCTGAAGTGGAACTCCAGGGAAAATGAGATGCAGAAAAGCTGAAGAACAAGAGCCCAGGCAACTGTACAGCCTTCTGGCCAACCCCAGGGAAACGAGATGCAGACAGAACTGGTTGGAGACCTCTGGGCTGTAGCAGGATCCCAGGGAACACAAGATGCAGATGAAACTGGCTGAAGACTTCTGGGCTGAAGCAGGATCCCAGGGAACACAAGATGCAGATGAAATTGGCTGAAGATCTCTGGACTGAAGCAGGATCCCAGAAAACTGGAATGTCTGAACACCTGAGACACCTTCACTGAAGAACCTCTGGAAAGGCTGTATACCTGCAACAAAAACCTCACCCCACTGGACGATGGATCCCTATCTGTGAACTGGGGTGGTTCCCTGCACTACCTAATATTGTTAGAGAGGGAATGGCCTGTAGATCTGGAAAAGAAGCAAGTGACAGGGAGCCAGCTACACCATTCTTACGCTGGCAACCAGAGCCAACTTGTCCGAAGAAGGAATGGCACTTCCAATCTCTGGTTGGTCACTGCTAGTGACAGTCTGAAGTTGTGCAATAATCAGAAGAAAAGATTGGCATTAGGCAAAGTGATTCTTGAATGAGCAGGAAGTTCAGTGGCATGCAGGGCAGTTCTTGACAAGAAGGGCAAGTACTGGGTCAATCCAACAGTCTTCGGAGTGAGCTGGGCAAATTTGAACTGAAAGGGCACTTTAGTACATGCAGGGCAAATTCAGGGTTATTCCAACAGTCTCGTGAAATAACCAAGGTAAACTTGAGCAGAAAGGCAGTGACACTGTCACGTACAGGCACTGCCCCTTTAAATGCAGGCTGAATGTCAATAAAAGGTTTTGCCTTTTTCAAAATTCACAAAGAAATGTTTCTACAACAGGGGCTCCAGGAAGGTAATGCAAGGAGAAAAACTGTCAAATGCTAGATAACTAGCTACACTGGGACCCTGGTATATGACCCCCCCTCTCCCACAGGCATTTGAGTATGAATGAGCCTAATAGAAAGATTACATTATTGGCTGCAGGTAATCGGGCTAGTTGGTATGCTAAGGATCCCTCATTAACTGTCCCTCCTAGGCCTGGGGCTGCAGGGCAGTTATAGAGGTTACTAGCCCTTGGCTTGGGCTGTGGTAACTATGCTGCTGGGGTGTCTAACCATGTACTCACTCCCCTTCCCTTGCTGCTGACTGAAGCTAACACCTGAGTGCACTTTTAAAATAGCAGAATTTTGCACTGTTTAAATACTATCAGTGGCTTGGCTACTAGTGGCCACTTGGCTGCTGGCCACCTTTCTCCACTCTGGGGCACTATTCCTTTAATCTGGGGCTGGCTTCCCCTAACTGGTCCACTTGGATCTGAATTAAATGAACGGGACTGTAAAATCACCTTCTGGGCTAACTGGACCCCAGTGCACTAGCCCACCTGGCTAGCATGGCTGCAACTTAAACTGGGGCTATGCTGTGCCTCTGGTGGCAGCCTTTTTAATTACCACTTTAAATAAATCAAGCTTTTGGGCTAACTAGCCCTCTCCATTAGCTCACCTGGCTAACTGGCCTCCAATACTGGGGCTTTGCCCTGCCCTGGCTGCAGCTTTCCTCGTTTTGTTAATTTATTTATTTATTCACTCATTCAGGACTGCCCTAGCCCTAAGCTCTGCCTCCAGGGAGCCTTGATTTAAATATGTCCCACCCCTCTCCTATTGCTCCCATGCTGGGACTAATTTTAATAAATAAATATATTTAAATAGCCCTATCCTCAGGTCGTCCTTTACTCTGGGGCCTTGCCTTGGCCCCACTCTCGGCTGCCCCGCCATGTGCCTTCCGGTATGGAATAACTTTTATTTATGTATGTATTTATTTATTAAGTTCAGGCAGTCAGCACCTAACCAGTGGTGCTGTCACCAACTCACAACCCCAGCCCGGGGAAAGTAACTGAGAGAGGAGGTGGGAGGAGATGTACTGGCTGGAGGCAGGTGCTGGGCAGTCTTCACAGGGGGCCTTGCTGCACCCGATGCGCTCAATCTCTGCTGGCCTGATGCTCTGACTGAAGAGGATGCGGCCCAGCTTGTGGGTGCCGCCAATGAAGGATGACGACTTTACTTTTTAAATCAAATAAAAAATGGGGCTATACTGAGCCCACCCCACGGCTAACTGAAGCTGTTGGGACCTGCCTCCACTATGGACTGCCGGAACCTCAGGGAGCTGCTGCACTGCTGCTGACACTATAGAGGGATGAGAGCAGGACTGCAGGTACAATTTTACCCTTACTTTTACCTCCCCGCATCCCCTCTCTCCTTTCTGGCCGCAAAAACTTTACTTCTCTTTGTCAGGGTGCCTGAGAGCGCTCTCCTGACTACACAGCTTGCAGTCCGTAATTTTTCAAATAAAACCAGATGTTACTGCCCACCCTCAGAGCCCTCCCTGGCATTCAGGATGCCGAGTCTGTAGCGACCAGGGAGGCAAGCAGCTGCCCAGCGAGCAGGGCTTGAGATGACATGGGCTTGTGCCATAGCTGGGCAGGCTGCAGGGAAACAACAAGAAAAAAATGTTTTAAAACTGCAGGCATGCAGTTTATTTAGCAGGGGCTCCTACGCTATGTTTAGCCTCCCACCCTGGCCATCTGTACTACTGGGGCACCTAAGCAAACTGTGGGACACTGCGGGGTACTGGGGTACCCCCTACACTTTGGGGTATTACACACATAATTATATAAAGCTAATCCCCATTTTGTAATATGAAAGGACAAGTTAAATAAAAAAAACAGAAAAAACTCTTATTAGGAAGTCACGCCTCCTGGGTTAGGCCAGCACCTTCTGAAGATCTCACCAGACCTTCCCATAAAAGCAGGAACATTCAGGCCCAGCCCCTCGTAAGAAATTTAGGAAACAGCATGGCTGCGGCCAGCTCAGGGACTAAACATTCACAAGTAAACGTCCAGGTAAAATAAACCATTTTAGATGTTCTCAAGAACCTACTTCTCACACAGGGAAAGACTTTTTCCTGGGCTAGCCTTACTGTAGACAGGAAAAAAAAAACCTGAAATAATCAGAAGTTGTTTTATAGCTTTTCTGTGTACATGCTTCAGGGCTTGTCTACTCATTATACATCAATATTGGTAACAAGTAGTGTAATGTTTTCTGTTTATTACCTGCAGGGCTTAGTTTGAAAAGCTATCTTTGTGAACAAGTTGTTTAATGTGTGCATTTATATGGTATTTAACCTGTCTGGGATGGGGAGTTTAAAAAGGAAGTCAGACAGTCAAACTGCATACAGCAAACAGACGGAGAACTCCAAACGGTTATAAAAACTAAAATGGCTGCACCAAACAAACAAAATGAGGCGAAAATGTACTATAAGTAGGATCCCACCTACCTATCTTGGTCTCTACTACATATCTTGCACTTTTTCCCCCTCTTCCCTTCACCTCACATACCTCCCTTCACCTCACCTACCTCCCTACCTTGAATTTGTTAAAACATGCTCGATTAGTCAAAATGTTATGTATGTGTCTCTTCCTTACCATTATAAACTAATGCAAACAAATGTATATAATTGTTGTAACTTGTGTTTACATGTTTGTATTCTCATTCAATGTTGTACCTGTTGTATTTCCGCTGTCATTATGTTGTACCTGTGTATCCACACTGTCCCTTACAGAACCTCCTTGTAAATGAGTATGCTCAGTTGAGCTTTCCTGTGAATAAACTTGAACTTGAATAATAAATAAGAAGTTTATCCTAGGGAATAGAAACATAGACTTTGACGGCAGATAAGGACCGCTTGGCCCACCTAGTCTGCCCATTTCCCTACCTAGAGGATAAGCTGCAGATCCTATTTAACCAACAGCCTATTTCTTCCTACCCCCCACAAAAATTGCCTTATGTCTGTCCCATGCATTCTTGAATTCTCCCACAGTTTTAGACCCCAACCACCTCAGGAAGGCTGTTCCATGCGCCCCACCACCTCTGTGAAAAATACTTCCTCATTGCCCCTGAGCCGTCCCCCCTCTATCTTCAAATTGTGTCCCCTTGTTCTTGCACATCTCTTTTTCTGAAAGATGCTACCCTCTTGGACTTTGTTGATTCCACTGAGGTACTTAAACGTTTCTATCATGTCCCCCTCTCCCTCCTTTCCTCAAGGGTATAGATATTAAGCTCCTTTAGCCTCTCCTCGTATGGCTTCTCTTGCAGACCCTGCACCATTTTAGTTGCCCTCCTCTGAGCTGCCTCCATCCTGTCTGTGTCCTTGGAGATGGGGTCTCCAGAACTGGACGAGTACTCAGATGGGGTCTCACCAACTGTCTGTATGGGGGATAACAACTTCCTGTTTTCTGCTGGTGATGCCTCTCCTATACATCCCAGTATCCCCCAGCCCTCCCTACCCGCTTCTCACATTGCTTGCCAACCTTAAGGTCATCTGATATGATTACCCCAGGTCCCTTTCCATTTTGTTGTTAGTTACTACCCCCCCACTGTGTAATCTTCCCTGGGTTTTTGTTTCCCAGGTGCATTACTTTGCACTTCTTTGCATTGAATCCAAGCTGCCATACTTCTGACCATTCCTCCAACCTTGCCAAGTCTAAGCTTACTTTTCAATGGAGCAGCTTAGAGCTAGCTGAATCAAAACTGGCAGGCAGGAAAAAGATGCAAATTTTAAGAAGTAGTCAGTTGTAAAAAAAAAAAAAAAATTTCTGAAGTATTTTCCTTTTTCCTTTTGCTCATTAGAAAGTTTTCTATGTGATAATGGAAGCTGACATATCTATCTTTATTGCTCCCACTACATCATCAGCATTGTGATCTCACTGACTGTGACATCACAGGTGACTGACCTGTCAGTTATTGAGTGGCTGGTCCAAATACCAGTGAGGTTACAGTGCTGATGATGTGTGTGTGTGTGTGTGTGTGTGTGTGTGTGTGTGTGGGGGGGATAGAGCTAGATATGTCAGCTAACAGGCAGAGTGTTGTTCCACACACCACGCCTACTAGCATCAGGTAAACAATCTTCTAATTAACCAAAGAGGAAAGAAAATTTACTTCATATATACAAAGTAATGGCTGACTGATTTTAAAAACTAATATTAGTTTTAGGGAGTACACTAGCTGTTAATTGATACGGCGGGTGGGGGTGGGGGGTACCAAACCAGCTGAAAGAATGCACGCATTTTAAACAGGACAGGAAATCATTTCTAACTGGCAGCTGTTTATAAAGTTCTTATTCTCAGAAATGATCTGCATTCACCTAAATTATCCATATTTAACTACCTCAATAAAAAATGCTATAAAAAGCTGTATTTTGCATTGTCTTGTTTTTATGGGTAGCATTCTTTTGCAGTTCTCTTCATGGAACCAATAATTTGGAGTTTCAACTATGTCATGACTTGTGCACGGAACTCTAAACAGGGTTCTGATAGGTCAGCAACTCATAAATAGCATTCTGTACACAAATTTTGACACAGTATAAACTCCACATATGTGATTCCATGAAGTGAACAGTAACAGAATGCTGCCCATAAAAATACAGCAATGTAAACTACAGTTTTACCTATCACTTTTTATTCGGGTACAGTTAAATATGGATACTTTCGGAGAATGCATATCATTTCTGAGAATAAGAACTTTACAAACAGCAGCCAATTAGCACAAATTTCCTGTCCTCTTTAAAAGAAACCATACTAGGCAGCCTTGCATTTACTTTCACAGAACTCTAGCTAACCTACAACTTGCAGTGGCTAGCTATAAGCAGTCAGCCTGTAGCCTCTACTTGCATTAACTGCAGTTTCAGCAGAAAAGAAATAAGCCAAGGCATGCCCCTGGTTGATCAGGTCAGAGGTAACGAAGACAGAAAGCTAGAAAAGACAGACAAGAAGGCAAACCCTATGCACAGTAAAGAAAGGGGGAGGTGAATATAGTTGCTATTTTAACTATACTGCAGCTACTTTCCTCTTATTTTTATGTTTGCTTGCACACATGTGCAAGAAACATAGTGCCATCATCGGAGATTTTGGAGGTGTGTCACCCCTTCTTCCAATTCAGTCAGTGTGTTGGCAGGCGCGGCCCCTGTAAGCCAATGCATGCTGGAGCTGTCTATGACAATCTCCAAAATGCAGTGGCATACAGTTCAAAGGGGGAGCTATGCTTGAGTGAGCAGCGATAAGATATTGCGTGCTCATGCGCAGCTCCCCCCCCACGCCCACGCAGGCGTGTGCCCCCCCCGCACGCACACACACAGTGTATAGCCGATGGGGTGCCCAATCCCCGTCGGCTGTGCTGCGCTCCACCTGCCCCCAAAGCCTTCCAAAAGCCACGCTGGGTGCCACCCCAGCATGGCAACTAATGATATAGCTGACGGGGGGTGCCCAATCCCGCGTCGGCGCCACTGTCCTCTTCCAACCCCCCCACGAGTACTGGGTGCCACGCTGGGAGATGGGGATGCCCAATCCCCCGTCGGCTGAACGCCCCCCCAACCGTCCTTGTGCCACATTGGGAGCCCACCCCAGCGTGGCAAACGTCCCGCGTAGTCATACAAAAAAAAAAAAACCTGTAAAGAAAAAAACGGTCCCACGTAGTCTCCCTGGCCCCCCTCCCACAACGCGCACCCACCCACTGCACACCCTGCTTCCCACAACCCCTCACCCCATACTTACCTCCCGGACCTCGGCGCGACGATCTTGGTGGACGGGAACACGTCTGCACTCTTCAAAGCCGACCATGAACTGAGGAAATGCCGGTAAGCTGTATAATGGCTAGATAGGGTTTTCAACTTTGTTACATATCTCAGGCATTTTTTGAATTTTGCCAAATTTTCAACATGGGGTTTTTGGGACCCTTCTCATGAATGATGTCACTGTCATGGCGTTATTGCGGGCCTGAAAGGTGATTTCGCAGTCACTGCATAAAATCACCTTCGGGACCGATCATCTAAACGACACTGCCAGTGTTCATAAGGTGGGCTCAAGAAGCCTATTTTGAAAATTCTGTGGAAAATTCCAAAACAACTGTTTTACGAGCGTATGCTATGCAGTTCCTACGTGCGATGCTCTCGTGAAGTTCGCGAATTTTCAATATTTTCTACCCAGATTTTCAACATTGCCATTTTACCACACCTTCTTATGAGTAGTACAGCTGTCATTTTCACATCTCACCCAAAACGTGTTTCCACCCATGTAGCGCACAATGGCGCAGTTTGGTGTGCTAAATCAATGTACGGGACAAATTAAGAAAATCACAGTGACACTGTTCATGAACAGAGGTCTTAAAATGGCTATGTTGAAACTTTGGTGAAAAAATTCCAAAAAATGACTGTTTTTCGAGCGTGCGTTGCGCAGTTCCTATGCATGCTCATCGTTTGCAAATTTAATATTTTCACTCCAGATTTTCAACATTGCCATTTTATTACACTTCCTTATGAACAGTACAGCTGCCATTTTTCATATGCCGCCCAAAATGTGTTTTCGCACATGTAGCGCACAATGGTGCTGTTGGTGTGTGAAAACAATGTTTGGGACAGATTAAGAAAATCACAGTTACACTGTTCATGAGCAGAGGTCTTAAAATGGCTATGTTGAAAATTTGGTGACAAAAGTCCATAAAATGACTGTGTTACGAGTGAGCATTGCGCAGTTTCCACGCACCCTCGTAAGTTCATGACTTTGTAATATTTTAAGTCCAGATTTTCACCAGTGGCATTTTTCCACACTGCCTTATTCACAGTACAGCTGTCATTTTTCACAACATGGCCAAGTGTGTTTTCACACTTTCAGTGCAGAGATGCATGGTCGCTGTGGGAAATCATTGTTCAGGACAGATAAAGAAAATCACAGTGACACGGTTCATGATCGGAGGCACCAAAATGCCTGAGTTGACAATCTGCTGTAAAAAAATCCCCAACCTAATTATATTATGGGTGTGCGTTGCACAGTTTCTATGTACGCTCGTGACTTCACCATTTTTTTTTAATTTTTTACTGCAGATTTGCAACATTGCCATTTTTTACACCTCCCCATGAACAGTACAGCTGTCATTTTTTACATCCTGTTCGGAATGTTTTTGCACCTGTGGTGCTAAATGCCATAGTCGCTGTGCATAAGCAGCTTTAGACTAAGAAACTGATATTCCCCCTGTTCATGAGGTGGGGTCACAAAAAAAAACCATGTTGAACATTTGAAGTGAGAATACCAACGAATGCCTGAGGTATTAGGGTTTCCAATTATAACGCCCAACCCTGTAGAGAATGACAGGCATCAGGGTGTGACTTGGGATTCTTGCCTGTAATGCTCATACCATTCAACACCCTGCTGCCAGTGAGAAGCATCGAGGTATGCCTTGGACTCTTCGGCACCAAAGTTCACCCCATTCTCCTATATCGCACCCATCTCTCTGTATTTCCTAATGGAATGGGGTGCGCATAAGGACCAAAGACCCCAAGGAACACCGTGATACTTGCCAGTGTCTGCAGGGTGGGTGTACTGAAATTGCTGGCTGCTATGCCTGATGACCCAAAGGCACACCCAATGCCTGTCAGTCTCTGCAGGGTGGTGGTGGGGTTGGCTTCAGTTCAATACTTCACTGCCATTACTATTGCATGTAACCCCCTGCAAATGGGGGTTCCCAAAAGACTTCCAGGAGCTTGCTTGAATGCTCCAAGCCTGAATGGTGTTTGGCGTTTAAGCCATTTATCAGTGAGTGTTTTAGAACTTCTGTACTGTCTCTTTAAGAGCTGTCTGCTTGCAGACATAATTAGTTTATATGGGGGACTGTGTGTTTCTTTGATTGAGTACCACTCGAGCTGCTGCCAATTCATCCATTTTGCAGTCACTAGGAGTGCAAGGGAACCTATCTGAAAGATGTAACTGTTTGCCAGAAATCATTTACAGTAATAATGAAATTACAGTTTGTCTAACCTGATTTCTTTGCAGTCAGAACAGTGTCTGCCTAGTTCCCCATTCTGGTTTTGAACTGCTGAACTGGACCAATCAGTGTGGGGTAAGCTAGCTCTAAAATGGTGCCTTGGACGAATCAGAACTTGGACTCATAATCTGAGCCAGCCACAAGAGGATTGTATGGGCAGTGACTCTGGGAGATGTAGTTTAGACTTCAGTGCCTTTTTGGACCAACAGCAGCAGTCTATTGTGAGTGACAGCCAATCCAGTCAAGAACTGGGAGGAACTCAAAGGAAGTGCCCGGTTTTGTCGGTTGGAGTTTCAGTTGAGCTTTGGCAGTGAAGAAGGAAGGAGCCCTGTGCTTTTTCAGTGTGCAGTTTTTAGTCAAAAAACGTGTGTAAGGCCCAGAGTTCCGGTCTGCAGCTTGTGTAACAGCTTGTTAGGACTGAATCCGTCCTGTGAAGAGAATCAAAGGATATCTGAAGAGTAGAAACCAGGCTCACCCTGTAGAAGACTGGAGGAATTGCTGAAAATTGCACTCGGTCTGTCAGGAACTGAATCTGCTGTGTGTTCTCCCAGGTATTGTGCAGTAATTGCGATGGATACAGATGCAGCCTGCCTGGTATAGTGCTTTCTTTATATAAATGTGTGAAGAGGTTTGTGTACCTCAAGTGAGCCCTGCTGACATTGAAGGACCCTATCTTATTTGGAGGTCGTGAGTACTAATTCAGGGTCGCTCCCTGTTGAATTACCACATTAAATCCAAATGGAATTACTGTACTGCTGACTGTTTAATTTTCCTTTTCTGTGTGAAAGGGCCCTACCAGCTGCCACGGTTTGGACTAGCCACTAGGGCTTGGGTTTCTAGGGACAGTAACTGATAGGGATAGGCCTGTGCACAGAGCCATAGGTAGATTATTAGAGTGATAAGCTAATTAACCTGATTTCCCCCTGTCCTTGTTATATTCCCCTAAATAAATCAGAGCTGCTTGTTTCAGCAAAGTTATACTGCCTGAGGTATTTGTCTATGTTAAAGTACTGTACTGTGATTGTTGCACTGTATCTTATTTCACAGGAGGTCCCAGTGCTGAAACAAGTCCTGGGGGTAAGTGTATACTGTGAAGATAATTCTGATATATTGTGTGGGCCACTAGTGAGAAGAAAGGGGGGTTGCAGTGTCCCAGAGGGCTGTGACCAAGTTAGTTTAACTATTGCAAACCCTGACCTCTGGGTGGAGGCACCCGCCATTGGATCCAGGCCCCTTAACCTGTTAGTGGCAAATCAGGCAGGGGTAGTAGCCCCTGGGATAGCGCCATCTAGGGGTTACACGCAGCTCTGTAACTTCTACACTGCCACTGCCAATGCCAGCAAGCAAACATTCGGCATTGACAAATGCTTGTTAAATCTAGGCACTAAATCTGATATAGGTGTGTGTGTGTGTGTGTGTGTGTGTGTGTGTGTGTGTGTGTGTGTGTGATACAAAAAACACACTGTAGGGCCCCACCCTACTGCGAAAGATTTCAGAAAAATTGACCTAATGGTTAAAAGGCATCAACTACTACCCCCTGTTGTTCAGGCAGGTAGCCTACCTGAGTTATTCTGCACATTACTAGAAGGCTGTATGGAACACACTCCTAACACTTGGTGAGAACTTGCAATCCCAAGAGAAACATCACCTGACAGTGAAGGCTGCTCTGAAAGCTGCCAAGTACCACTTTTAAATGATTATGATGTGAACGACACTCAGTACAATATGGCTCTAGCAAATCCGGGGTCTGCCAGGAGATGTGCATGGCTTAGAAAAACTGGTTTGCCATAGGACATCCAAAATAAGGCAACTGTTTCCCATTTTAAAGGTATAGCTCTATTCAGTGACAAAATTGAGGTACAGTATACATGAAAAGTTGTGTAACCCCTTGGTGGCACTATCCCTAGAGTTACTACCCCTGCCTGGCTTCCAAACAACAGGTTGAGGGGCCTGGGTTCAATATTACAGTGCCTACATCCAGAGTAACAATAGTGGGGTATCTACCTAGCCTGTTGCAGCCCTCAGGGAAGCTATAAGCACCCACCACCTAGTGACCAATTATCCAGATACAGACAGTGACCCTTAACAACATTCAATAAACAGTTTGCAACTTGCATTAATGATATGCTCACAGTTGTCCCACTTAACAGCAGGGTCTCTGGTCCTGGTGTGTGTGCCCTGCAACCCCCTTTAAAAACAGTTTGGCAAAACAGCATGCACTTTTAACACGTTCAGTTTCATGTCCATCACTTTAAACCCAGTAATACTATGCTCACAAGCTAGTTTCAAAGTAACATAACAGATCAAATTTGAGGGAGCGTGAATCTGGATTAATGATTACTTTGCTGTTTATATTCAAGTTACTATGCATGTACTTTAGTCCCAAATAATCAGTCCTACAATACTGGTTACCCAGGATCTATGCTGGCTGGCCAGAAACGTTGCCATGGGGGTGAACGGCATTGCAGCTGTTGTTGCGGCCCTTGATGGGAAGAAAGGCAGTTACTATGCATTAACGAGACTTGGCTAGTTGTAATCCTGGCCGGTTGGTTGAAATAATTAAATTTAAACAGGAAAATGATTAGATGATACCACATGAAGATTTAGATGTTTGTTGCAGGGAGCTACCCTGTATTTACTCACTGTACCAGTCCAATGGAGATGCTGTCCTGATGAAATGAAGACCTTAGGCTGGAAGCTGATGCACTTGGGAAGCTGGGCCAACACTACTTGCCTCCACTTCATGATCTTTCCCAGAAGGTGGCCGCAACCTGCGATGGCTTTCTGCGCAGGGGCTGGATTCCCAGAGCTGGTCTCTCACTGATGACACTGGAGCTGACACAAGATCAGACGGTATGGGCCAGTTTGAACAAGGGCCCAAGGCTGGATCAGCACTTTTGGCAAAGTTCAGTTTAATTGCTGGTGTCCTTTCCAACTGGCAGACAATTTGAACACAAGTACACATGGCTCCTTTCTGGCAATCAGGAGTCCCTGAGCAGCAGACATTGATCCACAATAAACATTCAGCACACTTATAGGAAACAGCATTTAAGTCTCTATCTCTCAGTTCAGTTTCAGGCTGGTATGCAATTTCAGTCGCTTCACAGAGCAAAACCTCCAAAACTGCAGGCAGTCAGTTCTGGGCAATTAATCTTCTATTTCTGACCACCAGAAACACACAAAAAGTAACTAAGTCTCTTGCAGCTCTGCTCTCTGTAGAGTCTGCTCGGTAGTTCGAGCTGGAGTCCCAACACAGGCCTGCCTTGAACTGCAGGCTGCTCCATGCAGACTCTGGAACTGAACATCGGATGCTCACAAACTCTACAGACTCTCTGAAATTCAAACTGTCCCTCTTAAATAAAGGCAGAAGTTCTTGGAATCCTATTGACTGTTCAGGCCGCCTAAAACAGTTTAAGTCTTATTATTAGTTAGCTTTTAGGTGCCCAAACTTCATCCCAGATTATCTCCCATAAGTCTATATTACACTCCCATGAGTCTCTGGATGGAATCTCAGTTCGTGATTGGCTCAAGCAGTCCCAAAATAGTGGCTGCAGTAAAAGATACTGTCTCAGCTATGCAGTCCCACACGTTTAAAAGTGTGGTGCAGCCAGGAAATAAAGTATATGATTATATTCTCCCCACACACTTGTAGCCCCAACAGTCTATTAAACAAGCCCACACTTATTAAAATATTTCTCAAACTTTTGCTGTTGCCGATCTACTGTCTCCTTAGGTGGCAGGCAGCAGTTCATGCGTATTCATAATGGGTTCATGTATATTAATAAGCCCTGTAAACGGCCCTCGCTGAAACTCTAATTTGTAAGTAATAAAACATGACTGGGTGTGCATTAGACATTTCTAATGCACGGCTAGGGGTGAAGTGAGGTATGAGGCCACAGGCAGAGTGCCTTCAGGCCCTGGCCTTGTGTTAGAACTGTCTAATGCACACCTCCGGACAGTCTTATTGCGCTTAAAAAGTGGGCTTTAGAACAAAAGAGAACTAGAAAAAAGTTTTAAGTTGATGATATAGGAAAATTTAGCTTACAGTGTAATAAAATTGTCCCTCGACTTGTATAATTTTTTTTTTTTTTTTGCCTTAGGTTTTATCTTGTAGTGTGGCCACCATAGCTGCAGTTCTGTAATTTTGAGGTCCTGTAGGTCTTAGATTCCCCCCTTTCCATACACACACCCCTCTTGTTATTATGAGAACTAGCTTACATTTTTTTATTTGTTTAAAATGCCTTTTTAATCATGTGAGTTCAGGACACAATGTCTGAACTGAATGGATGGAGGTTGGCAGTGCAAAGGAAAAATCGGAAGCATGAATATAACAATAAAATGCTGTCAGAAAGGGGGACTGGGAGGTAAAGTTTAGCTAAAGAAACAGTTTATGTTTGAAATGGAAGAAAACCGAAGCACCTGAGCAATAAATGAGTTGCATGTGGGATCGTGAGTGGAGGTGGGGGTGGGTGGGTAGGTAGTTGGGTGGGTATGATCGCAAATAACAGATTACAAAAAAGCTGTATCACGTTCAACTAAAGACGGCTGCTATGTTGCCTTGCTACCTACTTTATAGACGGGTTGCTGAAGCTGAAGAGTCACTATCCTTTGTTTACACGCAGTGGTACTTCCATGTTCAGTTGTGTGACTCAAAGTGCCTGACAGAGATGCGCATGAGGGTTGGAACGGAGAGCAAACTGTGAGGCTCTTGTAATTAAAAAGAAATGTAAGTTACAGTGGAATTGTTTTGGTAGGAGGGAGAGAAATTGTAGTAGGAGAGGTAGAGACTGAGTGGGGCCGAGGGAAACTGCAGTGCAAGCAGTGATCCGTGTGTGTGTGTGTGTGTGTGTGTGTGTGTGTGTGTGTGGGGGTGGCAATCGATCACAACTTCGCTGTTGTCTCAAACCAAACTTAAAAAAAAAAAATAGTAAAACTAATGGAGTTTCGTTTCATTTTTGTATGTCTGTGAACTTAAAACACTATTGAGTAAAATGATCACAAGCTGCAAATCTGCAGCATCTCTTACCCTGTGTTGAGCAGACATGCATTAACGAACAGCTGTACTTTCAGCTCTGTCCTGACCTCCAGCATGTGTGAGAGTGCTGTAAGAAGGGGGAGCAATTTCCATGTGGATTAAAATTAGAAAAGCAACTAAATGCAAATTAAGCTCGTGAGAGTGCGTTATCTGATATTATGACTAGGGTGTAAATGGTTTGAGCAAGTTCCTGGCTACACGTAGAAAAAAATAGCGGCGATTCAAAAATGAACATTCCATTTTGCTTCATGGCATCCAATTTTTTACATGCAGCTGTGTTTACCTGAACTTGTTGCTAGCTGTGCATTAGACACTTCTAATGCATGGCTAGCAACCAATCAAACTACAGGATTTTTCCTACCCATTTTATAATGAACTGTAAAGCAGGCCTGGTGGTGCTGAGGGTTGAGGCACTGAACGCCACACCTTGTGCCACGCCGGCGACCGGGAATTCGGGAGTGAGCTCGGGTGCCGGGGTCGGCAGCAGAGGGATAGGATGGAGTGCCCACTGGGCTGCTCTCCTGTCCCAGGGGAGGGTGGCTCGGAGCTCCGGCGACCCCTGGTGGAGATCAGGGGCATTGCAGAGTGCTGAGCAGCATGTACATCAGTGTGGCCCAATGCAGGATTGCTGTGTGCCGTAGTCAGGAATGTGCACCATGCGCAGTAGGGAGGGGACTAAGGGGCGTAAAGGGAAAAAACCCTCCCTGGCCGGATAGGCAACAGCTTCCTCCAGCACCACCGCCACATGCCCAACGCCGGACTCCCGTCACTGCCCCCATGATCTCTCTGGGGGTGTTAGCCCCCCTCGGCCCCTAGCCACCTTGAAGATGACGGGAGGGACGGTGGACGGTAGAGTGGTTAGGCCAGTGGGGATAGCCCGAGAGAGTTCCGGACCAGGGAGCGAGAAAGAGAATTAAAATAAATAAAGAAAAAAATAAACTGTAAAGCAGCTTCTGCACCACATTGTTTTATTTAGTTATTTGTTTCAAGTTTTGGAAATAACCTTTGCACAGGATGCTCTTTTTCAAAGGTTCCATGTCAGTATGAATAAAGCACATACATAAGAACGCAGTTTACAAGACACGGTGTGCAAAACTACAGACAAATGTTCATAGAATACAAGTAATGGTAATGTACGATACAGTATCTGCAGAGGCAGAGAAACACAGGCTACAAGGCACTGAGCAGTTCCAGATACTTGTGCACTGACCAAGGTAGGCAGCCATGATAGATGGCTCTGTCTAGTGGTTGTTGTAGCTGGGTAGAAGTAAAGGACAGGAGGTGTGCCAGAGTAGTATCTGAGTGAGTGGAGAGTGGTGACAGTGAGTGGAAACAGAGTGAATGGAGGGCGGTGACACAGAGGTCAGGTAGGGAAACAGGGTGGGAGAGGAATGGCACTGCTTGTTAGTGAGTGGGGGAGATAAGGGGGCAAGGGGAGACCAGAGATGAGAATAGGAGATTGTAGGGGTGCCAGTGCAGGAGTAGAATACAGCAATGCATGAGGGGGGATTCCATTTATGCAGGGGTCAACCACCGGTGTTCAGTGTATCCAGGAACCGTGGGCATAAGGACCAAGGATAGTGGAATGCAAGCCAGTGGTGGCCAGAAAAGGGGGGGGACAGTGGCCAGTAAAAGATGCTGCGGCAGATCAGGTAGGTGTCCTGCATGAGCACCAGCTGTTGTCCAGGAAGTGTTTTTTTCACTTCAGATTTGAAAGAGAGGTGGCTCCTAAGATTTATTAGGTGGGCTGGGATCTCATTTAACCAGAGCGGGGCTCTGTAAGAAAAGGATCAATGTCCAAGGGATGGTCTCCTGAAGGAGACCAGCAGGGGTCCACGGTCCATGCTCCTTGTCTGGTAGCAAGATTGATTACTTTGTAGAAGATCAGCAATGCATGTTGGAGCCTTACCAAGCATTGTTTTCTTTCCCAGCAGACATGTCTGGAACTTTATCCTAGAGTCCAGGATCAGCCAATTGGTTTACTCATAAAGCGTGCAGGAGTGCTCAAATCCATCTGCCCCAAGTGCGAGTTTGCAGGCTTTATTGAGGGCAGTCACCACCATCTTAAATGCAGTTTCAGAAGCTGCTCCATACATGAGACTGTAATCTCTGATTGACAAGACTGAGCTGGAGCACTGTTAACCTGAGGGCAGAGGGAGTGAGATATTGATTGTGTCTATGTAGGACACCTAGCTTGATGCTGACCGCTTTAACGACTGATCCAATATGTTGAGAGAAAGTTAGAGTATCATTAAAACTGACTCCAAGGTACTTGAAGGAATGTACCTGCTCCAGTGGGACATCCTTATTGTTGAAGATGGTCAGATCGGGTGCATTTTCTTGTGTCGGTGACTTGAGATAAGCATTGTTTTGTCTTTTTATAATTAAGGAGTAGTTTTTGAGAGTAAAACCACTGCTCCAACTGGTTGAAGGTAGCCTGTAACACTTTTTGGAGCAGAGTGGGCTGATGGCTACTACACAGGATGACGGCATCATCCGTGTACAAGATAATTTTACTATTACAGACATGAGGGAGGTTGTTCAAAAATAAAATAAACAGTAGAGGGCCAAGAATGGACCCTTGTGGGATACCTAGAGAGACTTTCCTTGTGGATGATACTGTGTTTCCTACTGTACTTTGACACTTTGGGATATGAGCGACAAATAGTCCTTGAACCATAGGGCTGCTTCAGTGGCCACCCCTAACGATAACAGTTTCTGAAGCAGGATTGGGTGGTTGACGGTGTCAAAGGTCTTGATGAGATCTATAAAGATAGATCCCACCAACTGGCCAGCATCCATCGCCTTATTCATGTATTGAGAGAATTTTACCAGGGCAGTAGTCATGCTGTGATGTTTCCGGAATCCGTGTTGCTGGGGGCACTGAAGATCATATTTTTTCAGGTACTTGGAGATCTGATCCATTACAATTCTCTCTATCGCTTTTGATAGGGGGGTTAAAATTGAGCTAGGGCAGTAGTTGGTGATGCTGGAGCGATCCCCACTTTAGAGCACTGTGGTCACCAGTGCCAGTTTCCAGATAGATGGGAATTTTGCCAGGGTGAGAGATTTATTGAAGATTTTTGTAATAGGGACAATAATTTCATTGATAGCTATGGTTACCAGCGTCACGTCAATATTATCACTGCCCTGTCTGGTTTTACCTAGGACCCTTGAGATGTACAATTTGGCCTCTGAGGCAGTAACATGTTTGAAGTAGAAGCATGGTTGGGTGAAGTTGGGTTCAGCCGTGGGCCGAGTCTGATCATCCGGGGTAAGGTACTCAGGAGGCAGGACAGAGCTCAGATCTGTGAACGCCTCGTTAAATGTTTCTGCAATAAAAAGGGGATCCTGAGTGGGGGTGCCATTTAGGTTTAGCAAGGAAGGATGTTTTCTGTCATCTTGGCCAAGCAAGTCCTTAATGTTGTTCCAGAATTTTTTCCTATTACCCCAGCTATTACACATCTGGTCTTTGTAGTACTTTGCTTTTTCCAGCCTAGTGAGGTTGGCACACTTATTTCTTGCTGCCCTGTAATTCTGGAAGTCAGTTGTGCTGCCTGAGTTCCTAGCCTTACACCATAGATTATCCATGGTTCTCAGCTCATCCAGGAGGACACTGGTAATCCACCCATTAGAGGACCCTCTAATCTTTCTTTTCCTCAAGGGAGCAAAGATATCACATATCCCATTAAACTTGTCCGCGAAAAGCTGTAGGACATGATCAGTATCCTGTGCCTTATCTATTGCTGACCAGTCCACTTGGTATAAGGCTACTTTGAAGGAGCCAATCTGCCCTCTCTTGATCACTCTGCTACATATGGTAGGTAATTGGTGGTGCTTTATTGTCTTTACCAGCCCACCTGCAGACTACTGGGAATGATCACTGAGACAGTCGGAAAGCACTTCAACACCTTTTATCCTAGAGGGGCAGCTGGACAGGATCCAGTCTAGGAGTGTGCCTGTGCCTTTTTTGTAGTTCATTCTGGTGGTCTCAGAGACCATCTGAGTCACATACACACTGTCCACCTGATCCTTCAGTACATCATTGTCCTTGCTGAGCCAGTTGATGTTAAAGTCTCCTGTGACAATGACTTCAGCGTTCTTTTTAGCCTGAGAGATAACTTCCATGACTTGACCAAGTCCCTGTTTTGCTTTGTGAGGGGGCAGGTAGACAGAGGCAATGGTTAGTGTCTTTCCATGTCCTCCTAACGGGAGACGAACTGCAAGCATCTCATAGTTACAAGTGACCCCAGTTACTGGTAGGACACTGTCCTGAATAGATTCTTTGACATAGATGAGGCAACCTCCACCCCGTTTCCCGGTTCTATTAAGCCGGAAGGTACTAAACCCTGGTAAAGCTATTAAGTTATCCTTAATCTTAGGAGTACACCACGTCTCGGTAAGGCATATAATATCCAGACAGTGAAGTTGTGCCCATGCCTGGAACTGTGTGAATTTTGGGAGCAGGCTGTGGATGTTCATAGTGGCAATCTTTAGGCCGAATTCTCTTTTCAGCCTAGCTGGATTGCATAGGGCAGGACCAGGGTTGTGGTGTAACATAGAAACATAGAATTTGACGGCAGATAAGGACCGCTTGGCCCACCCAGTCTGCCCATTTCCCTACCTACCTACTGGATAAGCTGCAGATCCTAGTTAATCAGCAGCCTACTTCTTCCTACCCCAACCCCCTAAAATGGCCTTATGACTGTCCCATGCCTGCTTGAATTCCACCACTGTTTTTGACTCCACAACCTCCTCCGGAAGGCAGTTCCATGCATCCACAACCCTCTCTGTGAAAAATACTTCCTTAAATTACCTCTGAGCTGCCCCTCTATCTCTTCAAATTGTGCCCTCTTGTTCTTGCAGCACACCTCTTTTTTGAAAGATGCTACCCCTTGAGACTTTGTTGATTCCTTTGAGGTACTTGAACGTTTCTATCATGTCCCCACTCTCCCTCCTTTCCTTGAGGCTGTACATATTAAGCTCCTTTCGTCTCTCTTCATATTATGTTCTGGTGCAGACCCTGCACCATTTTAGTGCCCCTCCTCTGGACAGCTTCTATCCTGTCTGTCTTTACGGAGTTTGGGTCTCCCAGAACTGCACAGTACTCAGATGGGGTCTCACCAGCTGTCTGTACAGAGGGATAATAACTTCCTGTTTTCTACTGGTGATGCCTCTTCTATGCATCCCATGTCCCCCCCAGCCCTCCTTGCTGCCCTCTCACATTGCTTGCCCACCTTTAGGTTATCTGATATGACTACCCCAGGTCCCTTTCCATTTTTGTTGTTAGTATCTCACCCCCATTGTGTGTACTCTTCCCTGGTTTTTGTTTCCCAGGTGCATTACCTTGCACTTCTAGCATTGAATCTAAGCTGCCATACATTTGACCATTCCTCTAACCTTGCCAAGTCCTTCTCATCCTTTCCACCCCACTCTGTGCATCAACTCTGTTGCAGATCTTGTGTCATCTGCAAAGAGACATACTTTTCCTTCCAGTCCTTCTGCAATGTCACTTATAAAGACATTGAAGAGGACCGGTCCTAATACTGAACCCTGCGGTACCCCACTAGTAACCCCTTTCTTCTGAGTGGACTCCATTTACTATTACTCTCTGTGTGTCCTGTTCTCCATCCAATTCTTTACCCAGGCTGTCATCTTGGGACCCACTCCCAGGCTGGCTAACTTGTATATTAATCTTTTGTGTGGGACTATGTCAAATGCCTTGCTAAAGTCTAGGTAGGCCATGTCCACAGCCCTCCCTGATCTACTACTTTGGTCACCCAGTCAAAGAAATCTATCAGATCTGTCTGGCATGACCTCCTTGCTCGTGAATCCATGCTGCCTAGGGTCCTGTGCCCTCTGACCTCTAGATACTCGACAATTCTTTCCTTCAGAAGTGATTTCATCATTTTCCTATCACTGAGGTTACACTAACAGGTCTGTAGTTTCCTGCTTCTGCCTTGCTCCCACTTTGTGAAGGGAATCACATCTGCCCTCCTCCAGTCCTCGGTACCAACCCATCCTCCCCATGATTTGTTAAAAGGGTAGTCAGTGGTGTCACTAGTTCTACTCCTTAGTTCTTTTTAGAATTCTGGGATGAATCCCATCAGGCCCCATTGCTTTGTTCACCTTCAGTTTTAAGAGTTCTTTCAGAACCCTTTCTTCTGTAAATGGGCTGGTATCAACTTCTGTATCCAGAGTGTTTCTACTGTTTGTTTTAGGTACTCCCTCTTCATTTGTAAATACTGAGCAAAAATATTTGTTTAGTATCTCTGCCTTTTCACAGTCTCCTCTGCCCACCCTCTCCCCTTTATTAAGCCTCACTATCCCTCCCTTGGTCTTCCTTCGCTCCCTGATGTACCTATAAAGGTTTTATCCTCCTTCTTAACTGAGTTGGCTATCTTTTCCTCGGTTTGGGCCTTTGCTGTTCTGACTGCCTTCCAGCCTCCTTTTGCTTTAACTGATACAGTTCTCTGTCCTGCTCCTTCTGCGATTCCTTGTACTTCCTGAATGCTTTCTTTCTCTTGAACCTTCACTGCCACTTCTTTGAGAACCATAATGGTTTCTTACATCGCTTTGTTTTGTTTATTTGCTTCACACAAAGGCTCTACTCCTGATGGCAGTTTTATTATTCCCATTGTTCTTCTACCTCCTTCCTGCCCATTTGCTAGTGCATTCCTTAGGCACTCACCCATTTTGGCAAAGTCAGCCCTCCTAAAGTCCAGTACTTTTGCCTTTGTATGGCTTGACTCTATTGCTGTGTTTATTGTGAACCATACTGTTCGATGGTCACTAGTTCCCAGATGGCTACCCACTTCTACATCTGTGAGCCTACATCCCCAGACAGTAGTAATAGAAGAAAGAGTAGTTTTCTGAGTGTAGGCTGTTGCAAAACATGCTTGTCCCTGCTGTTTTGGCCCCAGGGTATGGGGCTACAGTCCAAATGCCCTCCAGTAGTGGCAGACAAATTAGCCAGGATCATCATGCTACTGGGTACAAAGAACAGGTTTTCCTGTATCGGTAGTGGTGGTGGTGGGGGGTTCCTACCATGGTAAAGGGACATTGTGCCAGCTTGTTGGTCACCACTGCAGGGTGGGTCTAATGTTGGCCCAGGGTCATTTTTCAGGAGGACTAGGAGCCACTGTCCCATGAGAGGAAGGAGAGCAATGAGAAAAGTCCAGAATATCACAGAGAAGACTGCCATGTTTATGGCTGGAGTAAGTGAGCTTGTATGAAGCTTTCACAGAAAAAACAGGTTTTCTGCAGTGAGTTGTAAAGTAGGCAAATTGAGATGAAAAGTGTGAAACACCTTCACCGTCCTTCAGATAGACACGTGTTGAATCAATAGGTTTCAGTGGGTATGAAAGTATCATCTAGATAGAGGTACTGGTGTTTCTTGACTGTTGGGGATCACACACCACCTAGCTGTGAGTTGAGATAACCTGCCTATGGTACAACAGGGATTCAGTCACCTGACCATCACACTACTATATATATCTAAAGCCAGCCAAAGGTGGGAGTGGTGGGGGGAGGATGGGGAGCCGCAGCATAGCTGCGTCGGGGATGAGTAGCGGGGAGTGGATGGCTAGTGCTGCTCCCTGTGGTGCCAAGATTACAGTTCCTGCTTCGATGCAGGATCAGGGCTTACTCGAACCACAGCCGTGGTTCGAACTGGCTGATCCAGCCTGATCGAGGGCTACAGTGCCTGGGGTGCTAGAGCAGAAAGAGAGAGCCTTAAGTTATTGAGAGTTGGAATGGGAGGGATTTCTACACAGAGATTTCACAGACGGTGGGTAAGTGGGAGGGATTTTGTGCAGCAAGATGCATGAGAGGAAGGTTTACTGAACAGGGCAAAAGCGAGAAATCTTTCTGTTATTTAAACTATTTTTTCCTATTTTCCCTTTACCTGAATCTGCACACAAGCTAGCTAGGACTTCTGCAATAAACAGGGGTGCTTCAATGATTTCTATCTAAGCAGCAGACTAGCTCCACTTTAACATTCAATATTCAACACGGCACAAGCAGGATTTTCAAAACTGCAGTAAAAATTAGCTTAGCTTTACATTCATCTTATCACACACTAACAAAATTGGCTCTATTTTTCCCTAGATAACAATTTGGCTTACTATTATACTCAGCCCTGGGCAGTGACTTGGATGGCAGCCCTTAGAAGGCGAAGGCTAGCTCAGAAGTTCAGACGCCAATCAGAGTCCAGGGTAGAAAAGGTGCCAAGTTCAGACACACAGACAAAGGAGATCAGGGCCGTTCCATGGCCGTTGGAATTACCTTGCGCAGCTATGGGCTTTTCCTGTGTCCTGCATCGGGGACAAGTAGCTGGGAGCAGGTGGCTAGCTCTGCTCCCTGCGGTGTTGAGATTACAGTTCCTGCTTTGATGCAGGACCAGAGCTTGGTTGAATCGCAGCCATGTTCAAACTGGCAGATCCAGCCTGATCAAGGGATACAGCGCCTGGGGGGATAGAGCAGAAAAAAAGAGAGAGTTGGAATGGGAGGGATTTCTACACAAATAAATTTCACAGAGGGTGGGTAAGTGGGAGGGATTCTGTGCAATGAGATGCATGAGAGGGAGGTTTACTGAGCAGGGCAAAAGGGAGAAAGGTTGGTAAGGCCACTGACCCCCTATTTAGCTTGCTAGGGTGCTGGGACCACCGAATAACTCCCTGTTTTGCCTGCAACATCCCTGGGTGGCACATCAATGCACTTCTTGTGCATGTGCAGTAGCCAGCGGCACCAAAAACATGCTGGCGAATCGCAGTTAAAAATTTTAACCTGAACTGAGCTTAAATCACTTAAATGGCTGTATGGGAGGATTCGGGGAACACAGGAGGTACAAGGAACACCACAGGTGTTCGGGGGGACGCCAGCAGCAGTGTGAGGATAACGGAAGAGAACGAGGACATGGGGCAATTAAAGATAAGCTTCCGGGGGAGGGGGGGGTGTTACATCTCTCCCCTGCCTTAAATGCTTGGCGTCTGTGCCAAGACCATAATAAACTAGGATCTATAATAACATTTTACTATACACACTATTTACAATGTTAGGCCTAACATATCACATACGTACATACACTGAATAGCATGCTATGGCTTTAACTGGTACCTTTAAACATCTCTACTCAGTTTAATATTTTTGCATTTTGTTATGACATCTTACATGTAATTACCACACTCTCAGATTGGTTATCCATAGAGACATTTGACCCTTGCATTTACCCTTTGATATTAAACCTTGGTTTTACCATATTTCAGACTTTTGCACTCCCATATCAACATTTTATTTCTTATTTGTATACTGCCTCACACAGTTAGTCATATGCATTACACTTGTCTGTCCCTCTTGTTATACACACACTTTTTGAACCCGAACCCACATGACTGATAATTTGCACTTGCCAGCTGACTTTGGGCTTTTTATAAAATGACCCTGGGCATATTGGTGGGAGGGTTTTATCATTAACTGGGAAGCTACAGTGTAGCCTATTTTAGGAAGGGAATTAGCTGTAACATACACCCCTTTATGAACCACATTCATAGGAAGGTCTACAGGTGTTACTGGAGTATCATACATAAGGCGTACTACTGGTTTGACATCTCTTCCAGATTTTCTAGATGGAAGGAGTGCAGGCTCAGTTTTTTCAACATCTACTTTTGGGTTGATCAGTCCCTGGTTATTGTCCACCAATACGGCAGCTTCTGATGAAAGGGGCACCTCGGTACTCTCTGGTTATTCAGAGTTGGTAGTATTACTTGCATTTTCAGTATCACTTGAATTGTCTTATTCTGTAGATTCTGGCTCATCATTAAGAGGGAACTCTATAGCATGTAAATCATGTAACACGTTGCTAATACTTTCAGAATCAATATTTGAATTAGCATTATTGTCCATCATGGGATTAGGGTTATCAGTTTCCGATATTTTAGCTTCATCTAGCATGTCACCATTCTGGCTCTCACTTTCTTGGTCAGAGCTTGCCTCTTGGGGTTCAAACAGTTCTACAAGACATAAAGAGTTGGCTACTTCCGAAGTTATACTTTGCACTTTACTGTCAGGTGGTGCAGGGGTAGTTGAGACGGATGGACAACTAGACAATCCTGAAGGTCCTGCACACAAAGGATTGCCTTGTAATAACTGTGTTAGTTCAAAACAGGGATAATAGTTAGCCCCATAATCACTATCATCAGACTCAGGCTAGTTATCAGCATTGGTTGCAGAAGGATGCACTGGAGGCCTTGTCTGTGCAACAACAACAGGAGGCTGATTTGATTGTTTCTTTTTGGTAGCAGACGAGTCACAGGCCCAGTGGGGACACTAGTTTGGGCACTTGGGGTGCAGAGTTTATGATAATTTATCCAATGGGTAACAGGTGATTTTGGTGTATTGTTTTTACAGCTTTTGGATCATTTTCTGGATACACTTTGTAGACTGGCAAGTCGTCCAGCTTACTGATGACAGTGTATGGAAGGTGACTCCACCGGTTAGCTATTTTGTGTTTTCCTTGCAAACCCAAATTTCTCATTGATGCACGGTCTCCAGGCTATAACTCTTGGGCTTTAACATGTTTGTTATGTCTCTATTTGTTGGCTAAGTTTTTCTTAGCAGCCATTGTGTGAGCAAGTTGATAGGCGTGATTGAGCTGGGCTTTGAGTTTTTGTATATACTGTAAATAATTGTCTGTTTGAATTCCATTTGGTGACACTCCAAAACAAACATCTACTGGAAGGCGAGCTTCTCTGCCAAATATGAGGTGACATGGTGAAAAAACAGTAGTATAATTTTTCGTGCAATTATAGGTGTGTACAAGTGTGCTTATCTGCTGGCTGCACTTTGACTTATCTTTTGGGTGCAGGGTGCCAGGCATATCAAGTAAGGTGCGATTAAATCTCTCTGGTTGCGGACCTCCTTGTAGATGATAGGGGTTGTTCTGGATTTTCTTACACCCCATAGGGACAACAGTTCTTTAATAAGTCTGCTTTCAAAATCCTGGCCTTGATCTGAAAGGATATGCTGGGGGGCACCATAATGCATGAAAAACTTTTCAATGAGAACTTGGGTTACAGTTGAGGCCTTTTGGTCTTTGGTTGCATAGGCCTGCACCTACCTCGTGAAGTGATCCATAACTACTAACACATTAGAAATGCCTTTTGAATCTGGCTCTAAACTAATAAAATCGATGCAGATGAATTCCATCGGTGCACTTGTAGTAATAGTGACCAAAGGTGCTGCTCTTTATGGTTGAGCTTTGCGCTGAAGACACCTACTGCAGCTTTTAACATGTTGCTTGATGTCTAGGCCCATCTTAGGCTAGTAGAAGCGTGAACAGGCTAGTTCAAGAGTTCTTTTGCTACCCAGATGTCCCATTTGGTCGTGCACTGCTTTTAATACAACATTTTTGACCTTATTGTAGATGGTAATACTAGCTGTCTCCTCACAACCTCACCTTGGCTCTCAGTAAGATCTCTGTACAATAGCTGTTCTTGAAGCTTGAGTTTAGTTCCTTCTCGAAGTAAAGTAGTTTTGGGGTCACTGGACCATATTTTTGAGACATCTTCCTCCTTTCTTAGAGCGTCGACTGTTGTTCAGATCATTGGATCATAGTACTGTTCTTTTCAGATATCAGCTGGAGTTAGCTGTGGTAAAGAACTTAAGTCTAAGGCTGCAAAATTACAGTAGGCAACTGGTACACAGGTATCTGGCGGTCCCAAGAAATCTGTCAGACAGTTTACAGTTTTGGAGGACAGGGTTTCTTCCCGGTCAAACTTATGGCATAGTGCTTTTATGATTGTTCAAGTATATGCATCCACTGTTGGTCAGAAGCAGGTCTTCGTGAGAGAGCATCAGCCTCAATGTGATTCAAGCCTTGTCGGTACTCCACCACATAATCATATGTTGATAGAGCAGATCTGTGTCCAGTGGTGCCTAATTTGGCTGATGTTTGGATATACGTTAACAGATTATCTATTTTGACTAAGATTTTAGCACCATAAAAGTATTCGTGAAATTGGTCTACTATTGCCCACCTTAATGCGAGAAATTCAAGTTTATGCACAGGGTGGTAGTTCTCGGATGGTGTCAGGCTTCTACTAGCAAATGCCACAGAGCATAATTCTTCCTCATACTCCTGATAGAGCGTGGCCCCAAGTAGTTTCAAGCTGGCATCTGTGTGTAATACGTATGGTTTAGTTGGATTTGCATAGGCGAGTATGGGAGCATGTGTGAGCTGATAAATTATGTCATAAAATGTGGTGTCACAATCGGGGGTCCATCTGGTTTTGAAAGGTTTGTTAGTCTTGAAATAAACTTTGTCCTCTTATTTTACAGTACTCATTTTTTATATTTCCGCGTTGTACATAGATACCTTTTGAGTCAGATTTAACAGAGGGTGGATGACTTTGGTGCAATCTTTTACAAAACGGCGATAGTATCCATAGAAACCCAAGAATCTTTGCAGTTCTTTGAGATTGTTTGGTTGTGGTCAGGTGGTCAAGGCTTACACTTTGCTTGGATCGGTTTGTATACCTTCAGAGGATACAATGTGGCCCACATACTTTACGGATTTCTGGAAAAACTGACACTTGTCAATGGACAATTTTAATCCAAATTCTTCTAACTGGTCCAGAACCATGAACTAGCGAGTCTTGTGCTCTTCAAGTGTTTTGCCAAACACAATGACATTGTCCAGATAAAGTAGGCATTCAAGCAAGTTCTTGTTTCCTACAGCTTGCTCCATTAATCTCTGGAAGGTGGCTGGCACTCCAGAAATGCTCTGGGGCATTCGTAAAAACCCAAGGGGCAGATGAATGCAGTTTTCTCTCTATCTTCTGGTGCCATCAGAATTTGGTAATACCCACTCCTGAGGTCTAGGACAGAAAACCACTGGCTCCCATTAAGGCAATAAAGGGCATCCTGGATACGAGGCATTGTATATTGGTCTGGTATGGTTCTTCGGTTAAGGGTCCGGTAGTTCACACACATCCTCACTGAGCCATTCCTCTTCTGGGTTACATTATTCCAGTATAATTCCAGCTGCTGACAGCTCTTGAAGGTGGCATCAAACATCATCAATGTCGGCTGGTGCCAATCGGTGTGATGTTTTGCGAAATGGTCTCTCGTCATGGAATCCGATATGGTGTTCAGCACCATTGATGCATCTGACATCCCATTCCTTTAATGAGAATACCTTACTCCACTGTGCTAGTTTGTGGCTGATCCTGTCTTTCCACTCACCAGGGGTAGGAGACTCTCCAAAGTCGAACATATCTTGGGATACTTCATCATCTTTCTCTCTGTGGCACTTGGTTGGCAGCACCAGTGTCTACGCAGTATACCTGGGCCAGAGTACAGCCCAAGGAGACTTCAGTGTCTCAGTTGGTCACATTGCAGAGCTGCACTGCTGCTCTCCTAGCATAGGCATGGGCTCTAACAGGTAGCACACTAGGTTTAAGTAAAAGTCCATTAGGTAGCTTCCCCTCTTCTGGGACATCCAGCATAAGAATCTTGTTAGTGACATCTTTTTTGATATGCACCTCTCCACTGATGTAACACTGTGAATTAGGTGGAAAGATGAGAGGTGATGGGTCTGTTTTCCAGACATACCCCACTGAATCACCCTTGTCATTCACTGTGCTCTGCAGCTACATCTCGTAAGCTTTCTGTAGCATTGCGTGACTAGGTAAGGCTCGTCCTGTTTTCTGAGCGTGCTTCTCTTGACACATCTCGGCTAGGCGGCCAAACATGTGTGCATTAGTGCCGATCAGTATGAAAATTCTATCATATAGTCCAGTGGAAGGGCAGACCAAGGCCACCGTCTCCACAGGCTCATCCACACCAGCAACAGTAGTGGGAAAATATAGCCATATTCGTAAGTAATCAAGGTAAGGGTAAGATGTATCACTCAGACCCCATACATGCAGTCCTTCTAATGGTTGTAGAGGGCAGTCACACAAGTGCTGGTCATACCAATCTTTAAATATTATAGTGACTTGAGATCCACTGTCCAACACGGCTCAGGATGTAATACCATCAACATGTACTATAGTTTCCATTGAAGGACCTACCATTTGAGACCAGTCCGGAGGAGCATTAGCTGGAACTTGGACAGATGATCTAGCTGCAAAGAAATTTGATTTAGGATTGTCTGACCCTTCACTGCAGTCATTTCCTGCACCCCTCTGGAATTGCTTAGCTCTTCGGATCTCTTCCTGTAGTCTGTCAATCACTTTGTCTGGGTCCCTATGAGACCGGCAATCTTTTTTCATATGCCTATCCTTCCCACAATTGTGGCAAAATATACTTACTTTGGTCTGCGTTGGCTGTAACATTACATTAGAGGCTGGTCTCCATTCACAGCTAGGGGGTGGGGAGGAGTAAATGGCGCTGGAGCCGGAGCACTGACAGCAGAGGGTCTTGGTTCAGCCCCTCTCTCTCTCTCTCTTTGTCATGCTGAAGACTGCACACTACATCCCATTAATTCTCTTAGCACAGCAGTCAACTCACTTAATTCAGTCTTTGAGCTGCCATCTGTAGGGGGTGCCTGAGCATGAACTCCCACTCCCATAGCGGATGCAGTCTGAGGGAAGTGTGTGCCTTGATCAGTGGAGGCAGACTGGGTAGAGGCACCCCTCTTTAGTTCTTTGATTTCTCTCAGTAACTCTGCCCATGGTGGGACATCTCTAGCAGCCTCTCTCTCACTGGGCCACTTAGTCATGGCCCCAGCTTTTAGTTCTCTGATTTCTTTCAGCAGCTCTGCCCATGGTGGGGTATCCTTAGCAGTCTCTGGTTCACAGGGCCTTTCCATTACTGAGGCTACTCCAGCAGCGCCTGCACAAGAATCTCAATCTTCTTCCTCACCTTCAGCCTCCCTGAGTTCTTTTATTAGGTCACAGGCAGGGGGATTATCTCTCCTATCTTGGAATTTCAACTGGAAAATCAGCATTTAGAGTATCTGGCACATTGTAGTATATGATCTAATCTTACATGATCCAAATCGCTGGCCAATACCCCACCTTTCCTGTAAGCTCTTTGTAAGATCCTCTCCAAATGAGTAACATAAGCAGACAGACATTCTCCTTTCCACTGTTTGGTGGCTTTGAATTTCCACATTAAAGCTTCCCCCAGATTTGATACTACCAAAAACACCTTCTAGTACAGACAAATAAAGTTGAGCTGAAGTGTTAGGGTTTGTGGACCTCAGAAACCTAATTGCTTCCAATGCAGGACCCTTTAAACTTTCCATGATCCTTTTCCATTTCTCTGCCTCTGCACACTGCCACTGTTGAACCAGGGGGGCTGCATAGTCCACCTAAGTCTCTAGATCATCTTCCTCCTGGGGTGTGGGGAGAGTGCCTGAAAACACTCACAGTCTGTGGTAAGAGTTGTGATTAATTGAGGGTACAGGCGTGGGTGCCAGCACTGGAGTGGGCACAGGCTCTGGAGCTGGGGCAGGCATCAGGACAGGAATAAGTGCTGGGGAAGGAGCACCCCCAGGTGGCAGAAATAACTTTTTGAAGTCCTTGAGGGTGTGGACTTCCTCCAGTAACCACTTAGCAAGGTTCTCCTCTAAACTTTCGGATAAGGGTGGGGGTTCGGGCTCAGTGGGATCCTTTGTTACCACCCTACAGGAAGCCAGAAACCCATCAACGCCAATAGTCTTGGGCACCTTAGTACTGTCCATAAGGTGGCTACACTCCATTAAAGCCATTAGAACTTGGGCAGTCATGTCAACTTGTCGGCTTACCACTACAGCTTTCCCCAGATATTCAGTTTTTGAAACTGCCCCCTCTATAGTGTCTTTACTAGTGCCTAGGGGTATATCAAGTAATAACAAAGCATTCTGGGGTCAATTTCATGCCCCATACACCAACGAATTAACTGATGCACAGCCGTGTCTTCAGTGATACCCACAAAAATTCTAGTTGTAATTTTTGGTTTTGACCACTTGGGGGCGCAATCCCAGTAGTTCCTGCAAGATAAAACTCCTCGGTGGCACTATCCCTAGAGTTACTACCCCTGCCTGATTTCCTAATAACAGGTTGAGGGGCCTGGGTTCGATATCATGGTACCTTCACCCAGAGTAACAATAATGGGGGTATCTACCTAGCCTGGTATAGCCCTCTGGGACGCTATAACCACCTACAATCCCACCAAGTGACCAATTACCCAGATGCAGACAGTGACCCTTAACAGCATTCAATAAACAGTTTGAAACTTGCACTAATAATATGCTCACGGTTGTCCCACTTACCAGCAGGGTCTCTGATCCTGGTGTGTGTGCTCTGCAACCCCCAGTAAAAATAGTTTGGCAAAACAGCATGCACTTTTAACATGTTCAGTTTCATGTTTATCACTTTAAACCCAGTAATAATATCCTCACAAGCTAGTTTCAAAGTAACATTACAGATCAAATTTATTGAGAAGACGTGAACAAGGAGGGAGCATGAATCTGGATTAATGATTACTTTACTTGTTATATTCAAGTTACTATGCATGTACTTTAGTCCCAAATAATCAGTCCTACAACACTGGGTACCCAGGATGTATGCTGGCTGGCGTTGCAGCTGTTGTTGGGGCCCTTGATGGGAAGAAAAGAAGTTGGCATGTATAAACAAGACTTGGCTAGTTGTAATCCTGGCTGGTTGGCCCGATTGGCTGAAATTATTACATTTAAACAGGAAAACAATTAGATGATACCACATGAAGATTTAGACGTTTGTTGCAGGGAGCTATCCTGGAATTACTCACTGTACCAGTCTACTGTGTAAAGTATCTCACATGTGCTATGGTGGGAAAAATCAACCTTGGCCTCACACCCCCGTGTTGCTGCCTTGTTACATCAAAACACCAACCTACCGAACACCAGGAGCTCAACAACCCAGATTCTACAAGTTCCTCCCTGTCAAACTACACAGGGCCAATGCTCCTTCACCTATAGGGCTCCTCTATGGATGAATGGTCTCAGTCACACCATCTCCTCTGCCTCAATCCTAGGTCTGTTCAAAACCAGGCTCCGAGCCCATATCATTGCCTCTAGCTCCTGTGACTGCCTCTCCTAGCTGATGACCTACACAGCTTTAACCCTAATTTATACACTGCTTAATCCTGGGCCCCCCAAGTCCCCTTCCCCCAGTTTCTGAGGTGCCACTTCAAATCTCAGGTCTTCATACCACCTCATTAGTCTCTCCTGCCCCATTATAGCACTTACTTCCCCCTCACCCCTGCCCCTTTTCTGTTCTATCACTCCTTCCCATTTGTTTTTGACAAATGCCCCCCGCTGCATCTTCATCCTCCTCCTCCTCTCATCCCTGTTTCTTTGCCACCCACGGGCGCCTGACCCTACCCATTCCTTGTGGGCACATGCGTTCTAGCTGTGCTCACCATTTTACTATAGCTGCCTCTGTTAACTACTTACACTTCTCCTCCTCCTCTACACCTTACTCTTCCTATAATTGACCCCTTTCAATAGCACTGTTGTACATGAATTATTTACTGTTATTTCACTGTTGCTTCCTTGTTGTTTGTTATTTCTGACATGGAACCTTTTGTAAAAGAGTCTTGGCTCAAAAGTACTTATAATCCTAGAATAAATAAATAAAATAAAAAAAAAAAAACCTGCGATGGCTTTCTGCTCAACGGGCTGGATCCCCAAAGATGGTCTCTCACCGATGATAATGGAGCTGGCACAAGATCGGATGGCATGGGCCGGTTTGGACAAGGGGCCAAGGCTGGATCAACACTTTTGGCAAAGTTCAGTTTAATTGCTGGTGTCCTTTCCAGCTGGCAGACAATTTGAACACAAGTACATGTGAGCTCCTTTCTGGCAATCAGGAGTCCCTGGGCAGCAGACGTTGATCCACAATAAACATTCAGCACACTTAAAGGAAACAGCATTTAAGTCTCTAGCTCTCAGTTCAGTTTTAGTTTGGCACACAATTTCAGTCAATTCACAGAGCAAAACCTCCAAAACTGAAGGCAGGCCGTTAATGGCAATTAGTCTTCTCTTTCTGACCACCAGAAACACACAAAAAACAACTGAGTCTCTTTCAGGCCTGATCTCTGCAGAGCCTGCTCGGTAGTTCGAGCTGGAGTCCCAACACAGGCCTGCCTTGGACTGTAAGCTGCTTCCTGCAGACTCTGGAACTGAACATAGGCTGCTCATGAACTCTAAAGACTGACTGAAACTCAAACTGCCCCTCTTAAATAAAGGCAGAAGTCCTTGGAATCTGATTGGCTATTCAGGCTGCCTAAAACAGTTTAAGTCTCATTATTGGTGGCTTTTAGATGCCCAAACTTTGTCCCAGATTATCTCCCATAAGTCTATATTACACTCCCATGAGTCTCTGGATGAAATCTCAGTTTGTGATTGGCTCAAGCACTCCCGAAATGGTGGCTGCAGTAAAAGATACTGTCCTAGTTATGCAGTCTCACATGTTTAAAAGTCTGGTGCAGCCAGGAAATAGAGTATATGATTATATTCCCCCCACACACTTGTAGCCCCAACAGTTTGCTATTAGACGAGCCTACACTTATTAAAATATTTCTCGTACTTTTGCTGCCGTCGGTTCCCCTAGGCAGCAGTTCATGCATAATAATAAGCCCTGTAAACAGCCCTCACTCAGACTCTAATTTTAAGCTGTAAAGTGGCTTCTGCACCACATTGGTAAGGTCACCAGCCCCTATTTAGCTTGCCAGGGCGCCGGGAACACTGAATGACTCCCTGTTTTTCCGGCAACATATTGGGGTGGCACATCAGTGTGCTTCTTGCGCATGCGCCATCACCGGCAGCACCAAAAACATGCCAGCGACTCGTGGCTAAAGATTTTGGACTCAACTGGGCTTAAATAATTTAAATGGCTGTACAGAAGGATTCAGAAAACACAGAAGGGCACAAGGAGCACCACAGAAATTTGGGGGGATGCCAGCAGCAGTGGGAGGATAACTGGAGAGAACGAGGACATGAGGCAATTATGGGAAGCCCCCGAGGGGGGGTTACAGTTGACAAGCAAAATGGAACTTGTAAGAATTTGACAGGAAAAAAAAAAGGTCCACATTGCCTTATAGGCCCTACAGAAGGGGAGAGAGGTATGGGAATTGTTTATTACAGGAGGTCCTATGTGCATCATGACTATAAAGTTCAGAGGGGTACGAGGAGAAGCAGAAAAAGAGCAAGTCAGAATTCTGTGTCTGCTCCCTCAGCCCAAACAAAGTCATGACAGATCTGTCCATGTCACTGTAAACCCATTGCCAGTAGGAAGGTATCTCCATTATTACCTCGAAGAGTGTTACAGACAAGTGGGTAACCTTTCAATCTGTAACATTTACAAAGCAAAACAAATTCAGTATTTTCAGCAAAAATTCCTTCTGGAATTGGAAGTAAGACCATTGTTAAATGCTGAGTAGAGATCCCCATTTCCCAGTTGAGAAAGGGCTTCTCCACATATTTTCTCGCTCTGAATAAAATGGGGAATGACAACCTATTCTGGGGACCTGTGGTTTCTGAACAGGCACCTAAAAAAGAAGTTCAGAATGGTAACAATACAGTCGGTGGAGTCACTGATTTTAACGATGCATACTTCCACATCCCATGGAACTTATTTGCAGTTTACAGTAGGGCATGCTCAGTTTCAGTTCAGAACAATACCTTTTAGTTTGACCACAGCACTCACAGTGTTCACAAGGTGCTTGTCAGTGGTACCAGCTCACCTGTGCAGGCAGGGAGTGGTGGTGTTTCTTCTCCTAGATGATTGGAAAGTGTGTGGAAAATAACAAAGTGGAAGCAGAGTGCTCAATTCAAACAGTAAGGAGCACCCTGCAGGGGTTAAGATTCCACCTAATTATAGGAGTCACACTTTGAACCCATACAATGCTCTTTTCAGTTTTCCTATGTGACCTCTCCGCTGCATGCATCTCTGCGTCCATCCATATGTATGCAGAAGATAGTTCTTTATGTCTCCGGTTCCTCCCCCCCCCCCCGATTTGATGGTCAGGCTCCAGCAGGACTTCGACAACATTCAGCACTGGTTCTGTTCAAATCAGCTGTCCTTCAGTGCCAAAAAAGGGTCTCCATGACCTTTGGCACTAGACAGAAGCTCTGAAGGCTTACTGACCTCCCCTCCTTCCACATCCAAGATGGGACCACGATCAATGATGTTCCCACCTGTAAATACCTCGGGGTCTGGCTCGATCGACACCTCGACTTTTCTGGAAATGTGGATGTCATCTGCAAAAAACTTCATCCTAAACTAGGTGCATTATACAGGAACTGTGGCTGAATTCCTCTGCCGGCTCACAGAGCCACTGTCCAACAAATGATTCTCCCTGTTTTTTTGTTTTTTTTTCCCTATATGCATTTTACTTCTCCTTCAGTGCTGATATGTGGCTTCAGACCCTCCCTCGGAAGGGACTCATCTCTCCAGCTAGGCTTTTTCTGCACCCACCCCAACTAGCCATCCCCCCATGGGTAACCCCCAAGGTGACAGATCCATTGGCGAGGGGTGCCGGCGTTCCCCCACTGCTGGAAGCCAACATCTAGATTGCCGGGGGAGGCATGGGTGCAGCCTGCCATCATAGAGCCTGCCAGCTCCAATCCTTTTTCCATTTTCTCCCCGGACCTACGCATGTGCAATGGGCGGGGTGACTGTCCTTGCCTCCGTGGAGGCATTCTTACACCCTGTGCTTGGGTGCGCCCTTTCTAGCATCTCATCTGTGCTGACCCCCAGCCTCCGCTCTGGTGTCAGTCTACAGTGCAGTGCTGAGTGCCCCCTCCCCTGAGGAAGGAGAACTGTCAGCAGACGCTCAGTCTTTCCTCGCCCCATCTGACCCCTGACTGACCCAAGTCCATTCCTGAACCCGGGTCGCCAGCGTGGTACAAGGTAAGGTGTAGAGTTCCTCAACCTTCAGCGCCACAGGGCCAGCTGATTCTCCCCATTTTTGACTATGAAGACATTGTCTACAGCGCTGCTCCTAAGTTCAACTTGTCCAAACTGGATTCCCTCTTTCACTCCTTTCATTGCTTTGCTTTGGACTGCCCATCCCGCACTCACTATTGCTACCTCTATACTTCCCTCTCCCTTCCCTCCCTTGAAGCAAGATGCCTCTCTCATTATTCTTCCTTTTATCACTAAATTCTGTCTGGGCTCTCTCCCCTTTTACCTCACCTCACTCCCCCTCCCCCTCCCCCTTCCCACTACAACCTTTATAAATAACTCTGGTTTTTGCTCCCTTGCGCTCCCTACTAAGACAACCTCAGCTGGCTAGCCTGCCTTCTCCTACCGCTTCCCCAAACTATGGAATTCTCTCCCCCTCTCCATTCAGTCTGCCTCTTCCTTACGCACTATCTCTCCTGTTTTCTCCTCAAGTTCTCTTCTCACCACTGCAGCTGCCCCGACCCCCCCCCGTACCTCTCTCCCATACTCTCCTACTCTCCCTCGCCTCATTTCCTACCCTCTTTAACTACTCACCCTAGCTCCTACTGCCTACCACAGTTTCCCCTCCTCCAAATAGACACTTCTGATATCTACTGGTTAACTTAGCTACCATCTTCCTGCATTCTCTACACTGTGCACTTAAACTGCAACCTCCTGTTTGTCTTCAAGAGGCATCCTACTGCATCCACTGTATCTATGCCAGTTGTACCTAATTTCTTTTAATGCCTTGATGTAGCTTGTTATATGATGCACATTTGATGATTAGTGTATTTCTACCTGCTAGGTAATGCAGTTCCAGTTGTTCTTATGTCCTTCCCCTACCCCTTACCCCAGGATGCATCTGGGAATGAGCTGTTACTGGCCCAGTATGTCTTTTCTGGTGAAACTGTTGAAATAAATAAATGAATAATAATAGACAGATTCTGGAAGCCATATGCGCAGAGCTGAACAAAGAACTGGGCAAAGTTCTGCTGCCTCTACAATAGGCAGAAGCTCTGATGGAAAGGGACTTAGCTTGCTGACCAATCCCAGCACTTCCACGCCTCCTCAATCTCAGGCCACCAGTCTTCATCTTCCTGGGTTGTTCTCTTGCTCCCAGCTTTTTCCTTTCAAAAGCTCTGGTCCCTAGTGGTCCTCTGTGCTAAGGACCAAGCGCAAAGGGCAACAAGGGAGTCTTCCTCGGAGTAAGCCACAGAAGGAGGCCAGGGGCCAGCTGCTACGCTAGACCTGCTGGACGAGAAAACCGACTAATTTAAGGTACTGTCAATTGAATTTAATCACAAAAAGACTAATCATTTGACTCCGGTTTGGGGTGCTCTTCAGTGCTCGCTGTCTCAAAGGTTTTTTTTTTTTCAGCAATTAATGTAATTAATTGGTTTCATATGTTGATAGCCTCTACAGTAAATGACTGCATGCCTTACTCTATTGGATCTTGTTTGGGGTTCTTGCAGTCAGTATCTGTAGGCTTCCCTTCCCTGGCCCTTACTATTTCTATATAGTTTTGCCATATGCATTACTGCAGATGGTTTTATGTGTTGTATTGAATTGTATTTTGTACGGCTCACCCCTGATTGCTCTGTAGCTAGCGGCTAGCTTGTAAACACTAGGGGTTACTAGCTTGGGATCACTAAGGGTTTGTGATAACTGTACACCAGTACTGGTTTTGGAAGCCACTGATTACCAGCTCCCTACTTGGCAAGGAATATTTAATATTCTATCAGTCTCATATGGTTGCGACTACCACCCTGTCTGGGTGAAGCCTATATAGGGCCTTACTACCTTGACTCTACAGGCTACTACTGGTAGGAGTGTCCCCTCTCTTCTGTTCCTAGTGTTTTTTACTGTTTGTTTGCTTTTATCTAACCCAATGGATACATGTCACTACTCAAAATTGGTGGCTTTACTGCATATTCTTGTAAATGCCCTCCTAAATAAACTCCATTCCTAAGCCTGATCTGTCTTTCACTGGCAATTTATTCTCCTTGTCAAAGGAGTTTAGGATTCCTTATCATGGCCATTAAAGGAATTGCTCCAGCTGTAGCATATGTTGTGTTCTCCATCAGCATGGACCATTTCATTACAGGGCTTATGACCCCACAATACACTCTCATCAAGGAGCACACCCTTACCTTTGCTCTGGCTCTTTCTGCAGCATAGGTCCATATTCCAGCCATTCTAATCCTGCATGGCTTAAACAAAAATGGTAACTGTTACAAACTAGCCTCTGGGCAATGGCAGTGCAATATGTTAAAGTGGTCAGCTGTCCCTGAACTCATACCCTGGCACACAGCTCCAGGACCACTTTGAAAATGAGCTTGCTCAATGGTGTTTTCACCTGGTTAAATAAAGTGATTGATTGGTTTCAACACCACTGGCCATAATTATCAATCTCGGTCCCATCCTCTGCAATATAAATGTGTCCTCTCTCCTAGGGACCCCTGCTGGTCTAGCATTAAGGGCCACAAAATTGTCCACATGAATGTTAACAGCATATAACCCAAGATACACGAGCTTGAATCCTGGTCCAGCATATATTACCTTGACATATTTATTGGGCATCTCCAAGACCTGGCTCAAACCTGCTGTCCTCACATATGAAATTGACCTCCCAGGCTATTCTGTCTTCACGAAGGATAGGATTGGGAAAAAAGGGAGTGGGGTCCTTCTCTACATAAAATCATCCCTCAATGCCCATGAAGTCCCCCTCACTGCACTTGACCGGTCCACCTGTGAAGCAATCTTGGTGTCTCTAACCTTGGGAGGGAGTAAAACTCTCCACATTGGCTACATCTATAATTCACCAAACATTGTATTATCTGCTCTGTGCTTCCTGACCAGCTGCCTAATGGATCAATCCCTAGCTAGGTGGACTAATTCTGGTGGGAGACTATCATATTAATTGACTGAATAATAGCCACAAAGGGAGTAAAGCAGCCCTATCTGACCTCCACTTATTTCAAATTATTGGGGAACCCACCAGAATCAACAATAGAACTGGCAACTACTCTCACCTGGACCAGATTCTAGTAAATAAACCAGACAGAACCAGGGCAACTGGAATCCTCCCAGTATCCACTCCCCTGTGTTCTTCATATGGAAGAATAATGCTTAAAACCTGCCCCAAGACTTAAGATCAGAGATCTCTCAAATTTTGATGAGAGCTCCTTCTTAGCCAGCCTTTAGGAAATAAACTGGAGGCCATAACTGACTTCCCTGATGTTGACAGTGCCCTTGATTTTTTCGTCAACAACTTCACCAGTGTAGTCAATAAACATGACCCATAAAACAACAAAGATTGAAAGATTACTGTTTTAGATGGATGGGCAACAACCTCTGCACTGTGATGAGACTGAGGGACAATACAACCCTGGGGGCAATACAAAAAAAAGGCTTAATGTCTGACTGACATTCATAGTAGACTGTAAGAAATGCCTGAAAGACAAATCTTAAAAGTGCCAAAAGGGAATGCCTCTGGAATCTGCTGGTCCAAAACATAGCCGACCCTAAACATTTTTGGTCACAAATGTAACCCTTCCCTTTGGGAGTGTACAGTTCTGTGCACTTTAGATTCTTTTTGGGCCAGCAAATAAATGACTAATCCTGTCTGCCACATGGCAGGGCCTTCTGCAGGTCAGAAGGTCACCGTGGGTGCAAGGGGGAATAAAGGGAGCTTTTGGCAGGCTAGGGGGAGAGCTGCATGCGAAGAAGAGACCGATAGGAGAACTGCAGGAGAGGGGGGCCAGTTGCTCGCTCTCATAGGAGTTTAAGGTGTTTTCATGGGATGGGCAACTGGACAATCCAGCAGGTAGAAGTGGCAGTGGCTGTCAGCCAGGTCAGTGCTATGGGACCTCAATATGCCCCCTAGTGGAGAACAAATGCCATCCATGGGTTCATAAGTAATGGGGCGGAGATGTGGAGGCCCTGAAAAAAGGATTCTACTTGTTTCCCAGGTGGGAAAGAAAGAGAGACTAGAAGAGTTGGCAAAGTGGACCAACATGCTTCAGCCATGCCTGAGTGTCTGTGGAAAGGATTTTGGAGCCAACAAGGTGGAGGGGCCTCATGGGACCTGGGGTCTGCAGCACCGCTCTGGAGCCCAGCCTGTCCAGTTTAATGTGTTAGCCTAGGAGGGGACATTTGCCCATATGTCTTGGTGAAGTCGCCTGCCTAGGCACAATGTCTGAGAGAAGCTCTAGAGGGAGGATAAGGGGATTCTAAGATGGCAGCCACGCTGGGCTAGCTGTCTGCACGTTGTTGTATTTTTGCTTCTGAAGTTTATTTTATGCTGTTTGTTTTATGTTTAAGGGTTGTTTATTTTAATGCTTGAAAGCATATTTTATATTCGGGAGCTTTGAAAGATAGCTTTAAGATTAAAAGTTCGGAAAAGCTCTGTCGGGGTTCGACTGCCGGATGAAGGACAGATGGTGGTAGTCATTTGCTGGATTACGGATTGTGGAGTGGCCCGGAGCGTGGAGTCGGCTGCTGGAACTGAGTTGGAATTGTGGCTTGGTCGGCGAAATAACTGGGGAACTTGGTATTTTGCTGCCGGGAGCTGGTAGGAGCACAGACCTGTGGAGTGTTTTCGACTCGAGGATTTGATCGGAATCAGTGCTGTTCGGGCGCTGGTCTTGGATTGAGTTTTCCGGCTCTTGGATCTTTTTTTTTTTTTTTTTTGGGAATATGACTGTGCTGTTTTAAACCTGCAATCTCGGCTTGATATATTAACGGCCAGTGACAGGAGTGGGCCTGACTCCATTGGTGATTGCCGGAGGGATTTGCAGTCTCACAGTGGGCAGGGTATTTGTTCAGCCAGGGAACTGGTTGATATACCGTGGTTCTCCTAGACTCACAGGTGCCAGAGCCCAGGTGTCGTGCTGAGACTGCAATATTTCTTGCCGGGTTTCATGTGGAGTTGGAGTTGGAGAGGCACTGGTCTATTGCTGGCTGCTGATCTGGATTCTTTAGCTGGCTCCGATTGGCCTTGACTTTTCGGTGGCCTTTTTATTTTATGGTGACATAATACAGTACTTTGAATTATCCCGTATTGTTGGATTCTTTTGGTGGCTCCTACACTTCATGGTTGACTGACTTTTGGGATTATTTTCATCCTGCTCGGGACCTAAGGATTACATTCTCTGTGTGGTCTCCCTGGTGGTTAGAGGACCCGGGCGTACACATATTTTTGATTTTATTTATTTTTTATATTGAATGCTTTGATGGTCTTATTTTACTGTGGACATCTACTGAGTAGACTGTGATTTTCTATTTGGGTAGTGAGAGTGCCTGAACTTCTCTTCTTCCCTGGCCGTGAGAGGGTTGGGGGTTGGGGGGAGTAAGTCCATAATTCTAAATTTTGTGTTTTGCATGTCCTGTGAGAGAGGACTGCAGTAGCTCCCGAGTTAAGTGTGGGAGCGACTTATCTAGTTAATGTGGAATAGGGTGGGGTTTTAATTTATGTTTTATTATGTGTTAGGGTGGGTTAGTAGAGTAATTTTTCGGGTTTATTTTAGTCTTATTTCATGGTATGTTATTATTTATTAATCTTTGTTGGCTTATTTGATTTAATAGTCTGTTTTTTTTTATTCTTTTAGAATAATAGTGCTTTGGTTGGGGTGGGGTTGGAGGGTATTTTTTATTTGTTTATAATGTGCTGGGGAGGTTCAGTGACAGTTGGGCATTATTCCTCCACCAGGCTCAGAGAATTATGTCCCTTTGAATGTCCCCCATTGTCACCCGACACCTATTTTAGGTGTCGTGCTTTGGGCATTCTTAGGAAGTGTAAAAGAAGGTGGAGAGCTGGGCCTGCTGGGGGACAGGAAGGGGGAGGGCGGATTGGGGTTGTGGGGTCTAGGAGACACCCTGGGACGAAATGGGGTCAGGATA
The DNA here is from genome assembly GCA_016271365.2 of Neoceratodus forsteri. Lineage (NCBI taxonomy): Eukaryota > Metazoa > Chordata > Ceratodontiformes > Ceratodontidae > Neoceratodus > Neoceratodus forsteri. Next base: position 541,048,213 of record CM028134.1, on the reverse strand, counting down.
CAGATTATTCTTGTCTTGTCCCCATACCCAAGGGCTCTGATTTTAGTGGGCAGGTGCCAAGATCTTCCCCGACAGCTCATCCCACCTTGGCGGTGTTATGCAATGCCAGATCAATTAAAAACAAGACAGCTATTATAGCTTATCTTGTTGGATCAGCTGATCTGGCTTGCATCACTGAGACCTGGCTGGATGAAAATCCAGGCCCTATATTGGCCTCAGCAACTCCAGCTGGGTTCTCGGTGATACACCGTCCAAGGTTGGATCACAGGGGTGGGGGTATGGCCATTATGTTTAAGACTGGGCTGGGCCTTGCAGATGTGCCATTGGGAAGTACCAGATCCTTTGAATATATCCTGGGAGAGGGTGTAGGCTGCGGGATTCTCCTCATCTACTGTCCACCAGGAGACGGCAGAGAATTCCTACAGGAGATAGCAGACTTCATCGTCGATATGGTGTTGAGTTCCCCCAGATTGATAGTTCTGGGGGACTTCAATGCCTGGGTCGACGATGAACTCTCGCACTTTGGTCAAAATCTCCTCCAGCTGATGACGACGGAGGGCCTAACACAGGCGGTTACCTCCTCGACCCATGAAGGGGGTCATTCATTGGACCTGATCTTTCTTTTGGGTATGGAGATTGCTGATTTGGGGCAGGAACCAGTCAGCTGGTCTGACCATCACACCATAAGGTTCAGCTTCAGGGCTCCCCCTAATAGGTCTGCCCCTACGGAGGTGGTTCAGTACTGCCCTTTAAGGGGCATTAACCCCAGTGACCTAACGGTGGTACTGGATCTATTGGGCCTGTCAGGTGAATGCATGAGTCCAGACAATCTCGTACTAGCCTATAATAAGGCTGTAGGAGATGCTCTGGACAAGATTGCTCCTGTTTGTGTTCGGTCTCTCACCCTTCATTCAAGGAAACATAGAAACATAGACTTTGACGGCAGATAAGGACCACTTGGCCCATCTAGTCTGCCCATTTTCCTACCTACAGGATAGGCCACAGATCCTAGTTAACCAACAGCCTATTTCTTCCTACCTCCCACAAGAATTGCCTTATGTCTGTCCCATGCATTCTTGACATCTTCCACAGTTTTAGACCCCACAACCTCCTCAGGAAGGCTGTTCCATGCAGCCACCACCCTCTCTGTGAAATAATACTTCCTCACATTGCCCCTGAACCGCCCCCCCCCCCAATCTTTAAATTGTGTCCCCTTGTTCTTGCACGTCTTTTTCTGAAAGATGCTACCCTCTTGGACTTTGTTGATTCCACTGGGGTACTTAAAGTTTCTATCATGTCCCCCCTCTCCCTTCTTTCCTCAAGGGTATACATATTAAGCTCCTTTAGTCTCTCCTCATACGGCTTCTCTTGCAGACCCTGCACCGTTTTTGTTGCCCTCCTCTGGACTGCCTCTATTCTGTCTCTGTCCTTGCGGAGATGGGGTCTCCAGAACTGGACACAGTACTCCAGAAGGGGTTCACCAACTGTCTGTACAGAGGGATAACTACTTCCTATTTTTTGCTGCTGATGCCTCTCCCTATGCATCCCAGTATACCCCCAGCCCTCCCTACTGCCTTCTCACACTGCTTGCTAACCTTAAGGTCATCTGATATGATTACCCCAGGTCCCTTTCCTTTTTTGTTGTTACTACCTCCCCCATTGTGTATTTTCACCTGGGTTCTTGTTTCCCAGGTGCATTATTTTGAACTTCTTTGCATTGAATCCTAGCTGCCATACTTCTGACCATTCCTCCAACCTTGCCAAGTCCATTCTCATCCTTTTTACACCTTCTTGTGTATCAACCATGTTGCAGATCTTTGTGTCATCTGCAAAGAGGCATACTTTTCCTTCCAGCCCCTCTGCAATGTCAGTGATGAAGACATTAAAAAGGACTGGACCCAATACTGAACCCTGCGGTACCCCACTAGTAATCCCTCTTTCTTCAGAGTGGACTCCATTTACAATTACCTTCTGTGTACTGTTGTCCAGTCAATGTTTTACCCAGGCTACCACCCTGGGACCCACTCCCAGGCTGGTTAATTTGACTAATCTTTTGTGTGGGACTGTGTCAAATGCCTTGCTAAAGTCTAGGCCATGTCCACAGCCCCTCCCTGGTCTACTACTTTGGTCACCCAGTCAAAGAAATCTATTAGATTCGTCTGACATGACCTTCCCGCTGTGAACCCATGCTGCCTTGGGTCCTGTGCCCCACTGACCTCTAGGTACTCGACTATTCTTTCCTTAAGAAGTGACTCCATCACTTTCCCTACCACAGAGGCCAGACTGACAGGTCTGTAGTTTCCTGCCTCTGTCTTGGTCCCCCTTTGTAAAGGTGAATCATCGCCTTCCTCCAATCCTCGGGTACCACTATCCTCCCATGATTTATTAAAAGAGTAATTAGTGGTTTCACTAGTCCCCCTTAATTCTTTAGAGATTCTGGGTTGAATTCCATCAGGCCCCATTGGTTGTCCACCTTCAGTTTTGGGAGTTCTTGCAGAACCCCTTTCTTCTGTGAAAGGACTGGGATCGACCCCCCATCAAGAGTGCTTCTGTTAATTGGATTGGCACTTTCCTCCTCTTTTGTGAATACTGAGCAGAAAAATTAATTCAGCATCCCTGCTTTTTCACTGTCCCCCTCTGCCCACCCACTGTTCATTCTATTCAGCCTCACTATCCCTCCCTTTGTCTTTCTATGCTCACTGATATACCTGTAAAAGGTTTTATCCCCCTTCTTAACCGAGTTGGCTATCTTTTCCTCAGTTTGGGCCTTTGCTATTCTGACTTCCCTCCCTGCTTCCTTCTGCCTTAACTGGTACAACTCTCTGTCCTGCTCCTTTTGTGTTTCCTTGTACTTCTGGAATGCTATCTTTTTCTTCCTGACTTTCACAGCCACCTCTTTTGAGAACCATAGTGGCTTTTTCTTTCATTTTGATTTGTTTATTTGCTTCACACAAAAGCTTGTTGCCTCTGTGATGGCAGTTTTGATGATTCCCCATTGTTGCTCCACAACTCCTTCTAGCCCGTTTGCTAGATTCTTTTCTGAGGCACTCTCCCATCTTGCCAAAGTCAGCCCTCCTGAAGTCCAGTACCCTCACTTTTGTATGGCTTGACTCTGTAGCTGAGTTTAACGTGAACCACACTGTTTGATGGTCACTTGTTCCCAGATGGCAACCCACTTCTAGATCTGAGATCTACACTGCCCCCGTTTGAGAGTACGAGGTCTAAGACTGCTCCCTCATGAGTGGGTTCCGAAACTAGCTGTCTGAGGCCTGCCACCTGTAGGGCATCAAGAATGGCCCTGCTCTTGGATGTGGCTGCAGCAAATGTGCTCCAGTTAACATCTGGCATATTCAGGTCTCCATCAACAGTATCTCCCTTTCTCTGCCATTCTAAGAATGCCTTCTATTATATCCTTGTCCATTCCTCCTGACATGGGGGTCTGTACACAACCCCTGTGCGGATTGTGGTGCCCTTTCCAGTCTCCAAGGTGACCCACAGTGCCTCCTCTCCTCCCTGTTTACTCTTTTGTTCAGTTGCTTTTATCCCTTCCTTTACATAGAGAGCTACTTCTTCCCTGCCTGTCTCTCCTGCAGGTTATGTACCCTGGTATGTTAACATCCCAGTCATGGTTCTCTGTGTACCATGTTTCTATGACTGCTACGATATCCAGGCATCCCTCTTCCATCAAGACCACCAGCTTAGGGAGCTTATTGCCCAGACTACGGGCATTGGTACTCATTACCCTCCATTTCCTGATGGCCTTACTCCTTTTTGCCCCATCCCTGTCCTTCTTGCCTTTGTCACTTTCTCCATTTACCCCTGCCCTTCTCCCTATCGACACCTCTATGTTGGTGTTTACTGCACTTACTACCATGATTTTTTTTTGGGGGGGGGCTAGGATTTCCCTGCTCCTTTCCAGTGCCTCCCCCCTTGGCTAGTTTAAATGCTTGCCAATGAAGCATTTAAACCTATCACCTAGGATCCTGGTTCCCCTCCTGGACAGATGCAGCCCATCATGCCAGTTTAGGCTGCATCACTCCAGGTGGACCCCCAGTCCCCAATGAAGCCAAATCCCTGAGCTCCACACCAGTTTTTCAACCACTGATTGACTCCCATGGTGCGGAACACCCTAGCCTCTCCTACGCCATAGATGGGCAGCACCTCCAAGAAGGTTACCGTGCATGTTACTTGTCTAAGGCCCCTCCCCAACTTCACAAACTCTTCCTGCACTTCTCTAATCCCATTCTTAGCCAGGTCATTTGTCCCTAGGTGGACAATGACATCCAGCTCCCTACCCTGTGCAGCTGCTCCGGCAATCCTGAGGATTCTCTCCCTGTCCCTCCAAGCCATGGCGCCAGGCAGGCACCTTACCTCCCTCTCCCAGTTCTACCTTCCTAACAATGGAGTCCCCACCAGGGTTGTTTTTCTTCCCTGCGGGGTCCTGCCACCCTTCTGTGGGTCTCCTTTGTGGAGGTTCCCAACATCCTCCTTGGTCTCCACTGCAGGTGCCTCCATAGAGGAACCACACTTTGCCAGAATGGCATAGGAGTTGTGGAGAGGTACAACTGGAGAGATGTGCCTCTGTTCCACTGCCCTCACCTTCCCTGAGCCCACTGTGGTCCAACCGCTCCTCATTCTTGGCAACCTCTGAGGCAACGGCAGTGGCACTGGTGGTCCCTGGATGGAAGAGGAGGTCCCACAAATCCTGGCCAACTCAGCCTGGAGATGAGCAACCTCCTCCCTCAGCCCAGAGAGGTACCTGCAGATGGGACAACACTACGTCCTCCAGAATGTCTCCCAGAAGACTGCTGCTCCACAGCCACTGCACTGCACCACTCCCATCATGTCTTATTTTTGGCCCCTTAACTGTTTGCAATCCTTACTCTTTCCTCTGTTTTTTTTCTCTCTCTCCTTACTTTCTGCCTGTGTGCCCTTTAAGCTCCTGATTGTCCTGTTCTGAGACAAGAATATCCTATATTTCTCAGTAGACCCCTTACTTGCTCAGAGGCAGACCTCCAGCAGCTAGAGGGGGCAGGAGAGCTACTCTTGCCCTTCTAGGATGGTGGGTCTTTGGTGGCTCTGTGATTTAGTTTGATGGCTCCTTGAAGGAGTTAAGGCGAGTTGGCCGAAGGTTGGAGAGAGTCTGGCAGAAGTCCAGCCATGATGCTGACAGGCTTAGGTTGATGGCACATTATGATAGCTATCAATCAGAAATCACCCTTAAGAAGGCAGAATTCCTGTCCAGGGAGATTTCTGCTGCATAGAATCGACGGGCTCAGCTTTTCTGGACTGTTGACAGATTGTGCAATCCAATCTGTCTCCAGCCCAGAGAAGCTTTTTCTCAGCTGAGATGAGAGGAGTTCACTCGGCTTTTTGCAGATAATGTTGCCAGCATCAAGTCTGGCATCGGTCCGACCTCTCCTATGAGGGCTTGCAGTGGTCGATAGGAAGTGGCATGCACTCAGTCTCTCTGGTCTGATTTTCTCTGGCTGAAGTTCACTGACATTGTGAAGATCATCCAAACATTGTGACCAACCAGCTGTAGTTTGGATCCGGATCCTACACCCCTTTTAGTGGGATGTGTAGAAGTTATCTGCCTGATCCTTGCTGACATTGTCTGGAAGTCTTTGGAGAAGGGGGTCTTTCTTGGCCCCCTCAAGGAGGCGGTCGTTCGACCACTCCTTAAAAAACCCTCCTTGGATCCAGATAGTCTAGTTAGCTACCAGCCTATCTCTAACCTGTCATTCATTGGTAAGGTTATTGAAAAGGTGGCTGCGCTGCAATTGGATGATCATCTTACAACTCACAATGTCTATGATACTCTCCAGTCTGGTTTTAGGAAGAAGCATAGCATGGAAGCTGCCCTTGTCCGGGTATTGAATGACCTTCTAATGGCTAGAGATCGAAAGGCACGTACCATTCTGGTCCTTCTCGATCTCTCTGCTGCATTTGACACTGTAGACCATGGGGTGCTGTTGGAGCACCTGCGGTTCTTTTGTGGGCTGCCTGGTACAGTCCTCAAATGGTTCCATTCTTACCTCATGGACAGGTCTCAGAGAGTTGTCACTGGAATTTATTCCTCTGGCGCTCACTCTCTGCCTCATGGGGTACCGCAGGGTTCCATTCTAGCCCCCATGTTGTTTGCAGTGTATATGCTGCCATTGGGAGATATCATCAGATGATACAGTCTGGGTTTTCACTGCTATGCAGATGATACTCAACTGTATCTGTCCTTTCTGCCCGGACAAGATGATGCACTCTCCATGCTAAATAACTGCCTTACTGAGATTAGACTTTGGATGAGTTCCAGCTGGCTGAGACTGAATCCGGATAAGACTGAGGTGCTGGTAGTGGACCCAGGTCATCCAGGGGTGGGTTTGGGGGCTGGACAATCATCAGGCTTATTACTTGGTGGTATGTCGCTCACTGCCTCCAATCAGGTGCGTAACCTTGGCGTTATTTTTGATGATGGTTTGACCCTAAAATCTCAGATGTCAGCTGTCGTCAAATCCTCTTCTTACCATCCGAGGAATATCGCCCGGGTGAAACACCTGGTTCCTCCGGATGATCTTCCTACATTGGTCCATGCCTTTGTCACTGCCCGTCTTGACTACCGCAGTTCTCTCTACCTAGGGCTACCTGGGATTGATATCCGCCACCTGCAGCTGGTGCAGAACGCGGCGACCAGGCTTTTGACTGGGACTTCTAGAACCAGTCATATTACACCTTTGCTCCGTGAACTGCACTGGCTGCCTGTCTGGTGGCAGATCACCTTTAAGGTTGGTTTACTAACCTTTAAAGCCCTACATGATCAGGGACCTGGTTACCTGAAAGATCTCCTTGTACCCTACTGCCCCCTCTGTCATCTCCGTTCTGCCAACGAGGGATTGCTAGAGATTCCCAGGGTTCGATTAAAGACACCAGGATCTCGTACCTTCACTTTTTCAGCACCAACCATGTGGAATTCTCTGCCTCGTTGGTTGAGAGAATGCCCAACTGTCGATAGATTTAAGAAGGAGTTAAAAACATATTTATTTAGTCTAGCTTTTCCTGGCTATGGTTGATTTGTTTTAATGTTCGTTTTAAAAATGTTATCTTTATATGTGTGGTTTTTATGTACAGCGCCTTGGTTTTCAAAGGCGCTACAAAAATAAAGATGATTTGATTTGATGTGATTTGATAGCCTCAATGGCAATTGGTTTGCCTCTAAGGGGTCTGAGAACCAGATTGTAGTGAGCCGAGAGATGTAGGGGGAAGACAGTTTCTGCCTGCTGCCTTCATTTTTGGGAGGCCATATTGATCTTGAGTAAAGCAGCCTTCAAGCCACGAGGCAGGCAATCTCAGCCCAGAAGAAAGCCCTCCCTAGTTAGTGGGGCTATATCGGCCAAATGGATGCTAACAACCTCTGTGACCTCCATGGTCTGGATTGAATATAAATTTTTATTAAATCTGCTTGCTCCATGGTGTGGTTTGGTCAAAAATGAAATGGGATCCCCCTTGTTAGTTTTATTTCTGTGTGACCTGCCATTATTTGCTATGAACTGTTTGTGGTTACTAATCCCAAGTTTGTTGCAGCCCAGCACCTGAAGATGCCTGTGCCCCTATACCAATGAACTCCATCAACACAGACATCCCAGTAAGTGTAATCTGAGGTTTGTGTTGTGAGTGCCCCCTTCCCCGTGGACGTTTTCCACCTGGCATACACCTGGACACTGGGGAGGAGGAGCTTACATAAATAAATACCATGTTAGAAGGATGTTTCAACACTCCTGCTCATGACATCATTGTTGATGGCCAAATCATATTGGATCGAAAACACTTTGGCATCTCCTCCCAACAAATTTTTACAGATCTAGATAGATTTAAATCCCCTTCTAATGTAAACCCTTAGAGTCTTCATACCCCTTCCCAACCCTCGGCCCCGGTGAACCAACCCAAATTTCATTTCAGATTGGTCAATAGGAAGGAGGTACTCCTGCAGCCGCACCAGATAAAAATGGAGGGCTCTCCTGGATTTGTCATTCTGTAACCCCATTTCCTAATAATTGAAACTCTGGTTATTGCCACTCCCCTATCACTTCCTATCAATAAGTTCCCACCTCCTTGGTACCATCCCAGAGAAATGGAAAACTGCCATTATGGTCCCTATCCATAAAGTGTGACTTAGAGAACCTATTGAAAATTACAGGCACATCTCCCTTTAATGAACCATGGGAGAAACACAAGAAAGGCTAGTGTACAATTAACTACAGGATTACCTGGAGCTAAAGTACACCATTCTCTCCTTCACTGCCAACATGGGTTAAGAAGGTGTCATGGTATAGACGCTGCTCTGGTGAGATTGACAGCAGACATATTAGAAGCTGCTGACCATGGCAAGGCCACTTGTGCAATTTTTACTGACCTCACCAAGGTCTCTGACCTGGTGAACCATGTGCTCTTGCTTGATAAACTTAGAGCCACCAGTCTAGATGATCTTATTGCTGGTTCAGTCACTACCTGACTAACTGCAAACAAGTAGTCAGGTGGCAGGGTTGTCTCTCTGAACCTAGAGACATAACAGATAGTGTGCCACAAGGTTCCATTCTGAGTCGCCTCCTTTTCTCATTTTTAATTAACGATATGCCTGATTATTTGGGGGGGGGGTCTCTCTGCAACTATATGCAGATGATGCCGTATTCTACAGGTCCTCTGCTAACATCAGCTGGATTAATGCACAGCTGGCAGATGATTTCAATTAGCTGCAGACCTGGCTACTGAGAAACAAGCTGGTTCTAAATGTCAAAAATTAAAAAAAAGCCATGTTATTTGGCTCCAGAAGGTTAGGTGCTCATAGGATGAATCTTCTTAAATTGGCTACTGCAGGGGTGCTCAACTGGATGTGGTGAGCTCTCTGAAGTAAATAGGAGATATGCTCAACCATGATCAATCTTATCATGTAGACACTGTGTCAGAACTATACACCAGAAACTGGGCTTGCTGCACAGACTCTTCTGCACCTCTCGAAGAATGCCTGACTAGCTGTAGCAAATATCACAGTTTTGCCAGTTCTTCTGTTTGGTGTCCCCTATCTTAAAATCCCTTCAGGTCACAGAACTTAGCAAACTCAACTGTCTTTATATTAAGGTCAGTCGCTTTGTAGCAGATGTACCCCCCCCCCCAAGATAGCACCACTTAATAGTCTTAGCTGGCATTGGGTGATCTTCTTTTACTACATGAGTGGGGCTACCTAACTCTGCTAAGTCTTCAGATTGATAAAATCCTTTAGCCACCCTGCCTTGAGGGCATCCTCAACCTCAAGCACCATGCAAGAAACCTCCACTCCAGCTCACACCCACTGCTTAAAATCCCAAGGACTACTACTGTGCATAGTAGGCAGTCCTTTTTCTTCACAGCCCCATCGCTCTGGAACAATCTCCCAAGTGAGATTCTGAACTATTTCACACTTGTTGCATTTAAAAAAGAGGTTAAAAGATTGACCTGCAATGGTGAATCACTGCAGGTGCAATTGTTGAAGCTTAACCTTCTACTTCAGTCTTAGGGGCTTTGTGCTGCCCCTCCTGGTGGAGAATGGTACTCCATCTGCTGCAATGTGCAATATTTTTGACTTATGAAGCCTAAACTAACTGTGTTCTCTATTCTTGTAATGTAAATAAATTATGCATGATTTTGTGACCTTTGAATGTTATGTCTCAAGCCAATGTAACCTGGGAACCACCTCCCAACAGGCAACTACCCCTGCCTGCCTACCTGGATGCATGTTGAGGGGGCTGGGTTTTGGTTTAGCTGTTACCAGGGGCTCTATTTTAACAATGTTGCTATTGGCACGGTGCTTTCACCCAGAGAATTCTTTAAGTGGGTTAGATGTTAAGCTACCACAACCCTCTGGGAAGTTGAACCTACCCACAGCCCACCTAGTGACCTTACACATAAATTACCATAACACATTGAACTTTGCATTCAATTTACAATTTAGGGAGAGTGCTAATAATATGTTCACAGTGACCACACTTACCAACAGGGTCTGGAACTCTTGCATGCACCCTGTGTGCCTGTAAGAAATAGTTACCAGCAATACCAACATAATACTTTACACTTATTTGAATTAACCCAGCATTCAGTAATAATATGCTCATGGAACAAATTAACATTCAAACAACAAACTGATTTATTTAGGGGTTTAACTAAGGGGTAGGGGATACAAATTAAAATTGGATTAGTTAGTATGTTAGGTTTCAGCAATATTTTGTCATTGTATAGCATTTGGATGCAACACATTCACCCCCTGGACTGTCCAGTTAACCTCCCTGGGTACCCAGGATAAACTATGTTGCAGGCCTGAAGCGTTGCCATGGGTTGGCTGGTGTTGCAGCTGGTTGGGGCCCTTAAATGAAATATACTGATTATTAATTTGGTTATCTTTGGCTTTTCCAACCTGTACAAACTCTTTAAATCCCAAAGGAATTGTAATTCGCAGGCCCAATGGCCTGCAGAAACAGTTTAAACAACAGCCTGACACTGATAGGCAAATCAGATGGCAACACACTTTAAATCGGTTGCAGGCACAGGCCCTGTTGTTACTCACTGAACCTTCGACCGCAGGATCTGGGTTGATTTCCAGCTTGACTCCCCTCGAGGCAAGATTTGGCTTTCTGGCTTGTAGCTGCAGGCTGAAGGACTATGTCCTTTCTGTCAAGGACCAGGATACAGGTACCGAGGCTGGCACAACTCACCCCCGTGTCCAGGCTTAGCCCCCAAGGGCTGCAACCCACGATGATCTTCATCGCAGGAGCCGATTCCCTTCACTGGTTTTCTAGCAGCTTTGGTCTCACAGGCAGTAACAGTCTTTTAGGAATGTTGTTAGGCATCACAAGTCCAAATTTTGACACAGTCTCAGACAGGCCATGCAGCTTACCCACTTGCAAACTGCTGTCTTGGAAATGTAAGCTGGTGATGCAGAAATTCAGGGCTCCCACTGGCGAATTGGCTGGAAACAATTTTGATGATCCCAGGCTCGCAATGTAGACTGCAGTCTCTGTGGCAAACAGTTCTCTCACTGAAATGCAGAGTTTGGGATCTTTTCAGGAGCTGTGACCTCCACCTCCATCTGGAATTTCAGCTTTGAGGAAATTGTTTCTTTCTCTCCCATGGGAGAATTGCAGTCCGTTCTGCAGACTTGGCAGTCCCACACTTAAAGTAAGCATTCAGGCTGAGGAGAGGTTTAGCAGGCCTCTCCCCACACTCCCTGAGGTGCGAGCAGAGCCTCCACCACTCTGGAAGCTCCAGTTAGACTCTCTAGAACTGCACCCATTCAAGCAGTCCCTCTATAAATACAGGGCAAAGTTCCAGCAATCTGATTGGCTGCCCAAGCTGTTAGTCACAGTCTTGGTTCCCTCATTGGCTTGCATTTGCTGCCAACAATTGTACCTCCTTTTTCTCCCAAAAGTCTCTGGCACAGTCCCAAGAGTCTCTACTGTAAATCCTGACTAATGATTGGCTGCAATGCTGCAAAGATGGCTGCTGAATGTACAGTCTTCATTTGTGGGGGACTGTAAGGACTGCATAAAGTCCTGGTGCAGCCAGATAAAGTACCTTTTATTCACATTAGCCACACAGTTATGTAGCCCCACTTGTGCCATATTTAGTGGCCACAATAATTTATATTTACATTTAGCACTTTCCCTGTCACTGCCTCCATAATACAGTGCCCCCAGCAGCAGATAGGCTTCTCATTAATATTCATAAGGGGTTCTAGTTAATATTCATTAGCCCTGTTACTAGCACTTCTTGGCTCTTGTTATTTAAAACATCTAGCGGGCTCTCTTAGCCCATACTTTGGTTCCTGATCCCCCACTTTAGCAGACAAGGGCACCGGGACAACTGGAAAGCCTTTCCATTTTTACTACAATGGCAGTTGGAAAATTAGATGCGCTTCTCGCACATACGTGAGCACTGGCTAGCTTAAGGAAATGCTGGCGGCTTCCAATCTTGCTCCATGAGCCCAGAAATGGGATAAAACATATATAGAGGCTACTTGGGGAGCCCTGGGGCACATTTAAGGACTCAGACTGTGGTGGTGACCTTATGGGGAGATAAGGGTGACACTAGGAGGAAATGGAGGCAAACGGGCGGCATTAAGGTAATCCCCCCCCCAAATGGGGGGGGCAGGGCATCACACTCTCCCCTGCCTGAAAAAGCTTGGCATCCTCACCAAGTCCATAATAGACTAGTAACCCAATAACACATTACTATATACACATCTGGCCAGACACATGCTATCTATTTACAGTATAGCATGGTATCATATTACATTGTATGCATTATCTACATTGTCATGACATTTTTGTGAATATACTGTACCTTTGAGTATATACCATAGTACCTATCAACCATTCAGAAATTACATTAGCAGTTTCAAATTTTTTAATTTAGTCATCATTTACCACTTTTTACCAGTGCATTTCATCTTATTCCCTTCTTTTTACCTATAGTCCTCTTTCTATGCTGCTGGAGATTTTGATTTGGATGTTAGAAGAAGCAGTGAACACAATTTTGGGCAGAGAGTTGGCCGTGATGTACATTCCCTTGTGGAGAACATTCATGGGCCGATTGACAGGTTCTCCGAAAGTATCACACGTGAGCTTCATTACTGATTTTACAGACCTTTCTGAGCGACATGGCAAAGTTGGCACTAGCACTTACTCTTCAGCATTCGAGGTAGTGACCCCTAGTTCATTGTCCGCCAATGAAGCAGCTTCTGTAGAAATGGGTACCACTGCACTTTCTTGGTTGTCATTATTAGTTTCAGGCCCTTTATCTTGAACATCACCATCACTCTTAGTCTCTGAAGGCTCATCCTCGTTCATGAGGGATATCTCTGCAAAGTCTGAATCATCCACAACACAACTGGCACTTTCAGGGACAGCCACACTTTCTTGGGACTGGAATAGTTCATTTAGCCCACTTGGTTCAGTAACACTTTCAGGTTTACTTGAAGGTTCACTACTTGTTTTTTCTGGTTCAGGTACACTGAGTTCAGTTAACTACACCATGCAAAGGGAATCCGCAGCTTCAGAGCTCACACTATGGACATCACTTGCTGGGGGTTCAGGTGCAATTGATAGAATAGAATCAGTTGAAACCCCTGAATTTTCAGGGGTATTGTTTTGATCAGCTGAAGGAAGTCCCTGGAATAGATTCTCAAGTTCAGAGGATGGGTAATGAGCAACACCAAACTTACTTGCATCATCTTCAGAATTGGCATCATTATCAGTGATAGTATTATAGGCTAAGACCCCTGACTGTTGAGCAGTAGGAGGCAGACTGAGCTGTTTGTTATGAGTAGCAGATCTAGTGACAGGGCCTGTTGGGATGGCAGCTTGTGGCACTGTGTCCAGGACTATTTGTCCAATAGGTAAAAGATGATTTCTGTGGATGGTTTTGACAGCACGAGGGTCCCCTTTTGGATGCACTTTGTACACGGGCAAATCATTCAGTTTACTGATAACAATATATGGTGTGTGACTCCAGTGATCAGCTATTTTGTTTACCTCGAAGTCCAAAGTTCCCATGCCTTAACACGTTTGTCATGGCGAGCTTTGTTGACTAGATTTCTTTTTGCAGCCATTGTGTTAGCCAGTTGGTATGCATGGTTTAATTGTTCTTTTAACTTCTTGACATACTGAAGGTAATTACCAGATCAGGCACCATCAGAAGAAACACCAAAGCACACATCGACAGGCAGACAAGCTTCTTGGCCAAACATAAGGTGGTACAGTGAAAACCCAGTAGCACTGCTTTTTGTGCAATTAAATGCATGTACAAGAGCACTTATTTGTTGGCTCCACCTGGGCTTGTCTTTTGGGTGTAGGGTGCCAAGCATATCGAGTCAGGGGCGATTAAACCTCTCAGGTTGCGGATCTCCTTGTGGATGTTAGGGGGTAGTTCTAGATTTTCTGATACCCCAGATAGATAGTAGTTCTCTAATGAGTCTGCTCTCAAAATCGCGACCCTGGTCCAAATGAATGCACTGAGGAGCACCGTAATGAACAAAGAGCTTTTCCACAAGGACTTTTGCTACTGTTGAGGCCTTTTGGTCTTTAGTAGGGTATGCCTGAGCATACTTCATAAAGTGATCGATTACTTCCAAGACATTTGCAATGTTTTTTGAATCTGGCTCTAAGCTAAGAAATTCAATTCTTGCAAGCTCCATTGGGGCACTCATTGTTATCGTAACAAGTGGAGCTGCTCTTTGAGGCTGGGCTTTTCTCTGTAGACATCTGCTGCAAGTTTTAATGTATTGTTCAATGTCTAGGCCCATCTTAGGCCAGTAGAAGCATGCACAGGCTATATCCAACATTCTCTCACTTCCCAAATGCCCCATGTTGTCATGTAAGGCTTTCAATACAACACTTTTGAATTTGATGGGCAGTACTAGTTGCTTTTTGATAATCTCTCCTTGGCTGTCAGTGAGTTCTTTACAAAATAACTGCTCATGTAGCTTGAGTTTAAGCCCTTCTCTTAATAGCAAAGCAGTTTGGGGGTCATTGGACCGCATTTTAGAAACATCTTCCCCTTTTCTCAAGGCATTAACAACTTATCTGATCATGGGATCATAGTGCTGTTTCCTTTGAATATCATCTGGGATTAGCTGGGGTAAAGATCTTAAATTTAGAGCTGCTAAATTACAGTAGACTACTGGTATGCAGGTATCTGGTGACCCCAAGCAATATGTCAGGCAATTAACAGTTTCTGAGGATGGAGATTCATCTCTATCAAATTTGTGACATAGGGCTTTTACTGATTGTTCTGAGATATGCATTCACTGCTGATTTGAGGCAGGCCTTTGTGACAGAGCATCGGCATTGAGGTGATTTAAACCTGGGCAGTACTCTACTGCATAATCATATGTTGAGAGAGCTGAAAGTCATCGGTGTCCGGTGGCATCTAGTTCAGCAGTTGTTTGAACATACGTTAACGGGTTGCTGTCGATCTTGACCAGGATCTTTGCACCGTACAAATACTCATGAAATTGCTCCACTGTTGCCCACTTGAAAGCGAGAAATTCTAGTTTGTGGACAGGATAGTTTTTCTCTGAAGGCATCAGATGCCTACTAGTGAAAGCTACTGGGCATAACCCCTCTGTGTACTCTTGGTAAAATATGGTTCCTAGGCCACTCAGGCTGGCGTCGGTATGTAATGTGTAAGGCTTGGACAGATCAGCATAAGCAAGTACAGGGGTGTGGGTCAGCTGGTAAATGATTTCTTCAAAAGCAATATCGCCATCAGGAGTCCATCTCTGACCAAATGGCTCATGGGGTCTAAAGTATGTTTTTACAGTCTCTTTATCAGCACCTTTCTTGAATTTCTTATGAGTAGGTGGGTACCCTTGAGTTAAGTTTAGCAATGGGCGTACTACCTTGGTGAGTCTTTGATGAAATGACGATAATAGCCACAGAATCCTAGAAACCTTTGAAGTTCTTTTAAGTTGTTGGGATTTGGCCAGCTTGTTAATGCTTCCACTTTGCTGGGGACTATTTGTATTCCCTCAGGAGACACAATGTGGCCTACATATTTTACAGAGCTCTGGAAAAATTGACATTTGTCTATTGATAGTTTCAGGCCAAACTCCTCAAGTCTATCAAGCACTTTGAACAGGTGAGCCTCATGCTCTTCAAGGGTCTTTCCAAAGATAATGACATCATTGAGGTATTCCATGCATTCAAAGAGGTTCATGTCACCCACAACATGCTCCATAAGTCACTGAAATGTGGCTGGTGTACCTGAAATACCTTGTGGCATACAAAAGAATTCATAGAATCCTAATGGACAGATAAATGCTGTTTTCTCCCTGTCTTCTGGAGCCATTGGAATTTGGTAATATCCACTGCGGAGATCAAGGACAGAAAAACACTTACTCCCATTTAAACAATCCAATGCATCCTGTATGCGTAACATGGTATCTTGTTCAGGGACAGTTCTTTTATTAAGGGTTCTGTAGTCCACACACATCCGGACAGAGATGTTCTTTTTCCACACTACAACAATCGGAGAGGTGTATGGACTTCGTGACTCCTGTTTTATGCCAGCTGCTAATATCTTTTGCAAGTGACTCCTCACGTCGATGTCGACAGGAGCTAGACGTCTTTACCTTTCCCTGAAGGAGTCTCATTGTGCAATCGTATATGATGTTCAGCCCCAGTTACACAGCCAACATCCCATTCCTTGAGGGAGAATACTTTGGTTCGCTGGGCTAGCCTCTGGCTAATTCTGGCCCTCCAGCTATTTGGGATGGGAGACTCTGAAATTGAACATATCAGGCAAGACTTCACATTCTACTCCATTCTGGCATTTGGATTGCAACTCAGCAGTATCAGCACAATAAACTTTTGCCAGAGTGCAACCTCGGTGTACCTTGTGGATCTGTAACATTTTGGAGCTGGAACACCACTCTTCGAGTGTAAGTGTGGGCATGGACAAGAAGCACACTGGGCTTGAACAGCAGTCCTTCAGACAGTTTTCCTTCTTCTGGGGCATCCAGCATCAATATTTTGTTGGTCACATCTTTTCGCAACCGCCCCTCTCCACTGATGCTGCACTCAGTATTTGGAGGGAGGACAACAGCAGAAGAATCTTTCTTCCAAACAATCCCCATGGGTTCATCCTTGTCACTCTCTTTAGGATGCATTTGCATCTCATAGGTTTTCTGGATCATGGCATGAACATGTAGGGCTCTCCCAGTCTTCTTTTGTGCTCTCTCTCTCTCTCTTGACATAGTTGAGCAAGGCAGCTGAACATGTGTGCATTGGTGCCAGTTAACACAGGGACACCACTGTACAATCCAGAAGGAGGACATACCAGAGCTAGTGTCTCCACTGGGTCTCCCACACCTGCCACAGAGGATGGACAAGAAAGCCACACCCTCAAATAACCAAGATAGGGATATGACTTATCACTTAATCCCCATATATGCAGTCCATCGAGGGGTTATATCGGGTGGTCAGATAAATGTTGATCATACCAGTCTTTGAACATTATTGTAACTTGGGATCCACTCTCTAGGACAGCTCAAACCAGAATACCATCCACATGCACAGTATTTTCCATAGTAGGACCTACCAAATCTGACTAGTCCAGAGGGGCATTTGCAGGAACTTGAACAAATGACTTTGCCACGAATGCATTTTGTTGGGACTGGGCCGGGGCCCCACTGGTATTTCCCTGCCTTGGGTGCTTTTCTGCAAGAGTCTATCTCTCACACTGGCTGCGTCCTCTCGGGTGACCATCCTTTCCACATTTGTAGCAGACCACACCTTCTCTTGGCCTTCTCAGCTGTGGCATTACACTGGAGGTGGTTCTCCAGTCATGTCTAGGAAGTGGTGTAGAACATGCATTTGAAGTTTGGGCAGGAGCACTGACAGCAGAGGGTCCTTGTTGAGTCTCCTTCCCTCCTTGCCAAACCTGGGGTTGTACATTATGTCCCATTAATTCTTTTACCATGTCAGACAATTCATTTATTTGAGTCTCTAAACCACCATCTACAGGGGGCGCCTGGGCATGCATTCACACTCCCATGACGGGTATCTTGGCCTTCACCTGAGGTAGCTTTAGTGGTAACCCCAGTTTTCAGTTCTTGAATCTCTTTAAGTATCTCTTGGATTCCAGGACCATCATTGGCCATCCCCCTGTCAGGGGCAAGAGTTATGGTTGCTACAGCGGTACAAGGGTCCCAGGAATCATCTCGGCTTCATGTACTTCTTTCACCAACACATAGAAGGATGGGGGATTAGTTCTTCGGTTGTGCAGCCGCAATTTAAGCAGTACCCAACTGTAGTGTCAAGCAGACTTTAGTATGTGATCCAGTCTTACTTGATCCAGCTCACTGGAGGATACGCCTCCTTTCCTGAAAATTTTCTGTAACAATTTTTCTAGTCTCGTTAAGTAAGCAGATAAGGTGTCTCCTTTTCTTAGTTTAACAGCTTTAAACTTCCACATTAAGTCTTCGGTGTCGGTACTCCCAAATACATACTCTAGGGCAGTCAAATGCTCCTGTGCACTGGCATTTGGATTAGCAGCCCTCAATGAATGAATACCATCTAAAGCGGGTCCTCAGAGGCTTTCCTTCTGGAGCATTTTCTTTTTTTGGCCTCTGAGTATTGCCAGTCCTGCATTAGTGTAGTAGCTGTGTCGATCCAGGTCTCCAGGTCATCCTCCCCATTGGGTGTAGAAAGGGTGCCCGAAAACATTCACAGCTTGCGGTAAGAGTCATGACTGACTGAGGGCATATAAACGGGTGCAGGGGCTGGTGCAGGTACAATTACAGGGATAGGCATGGGTGCCGATACTGAGACAGGAGCAAGTGTGGGTGAAGGTGTAGCTGCAGGTACAGGTCCTGAGAGAGGGGTACCTGGAGAAGCTTCAAACACTTTTTTTAAGTCCTCAAGGGTTTGATCCCCTGCCTGTAAGAGTTTGGCTAACTTTACTTTGAGTCCTTTAGATTCAGGGGGCCCCCCTCAGGTGTGTACATTACACTGTAAATGGTAATTACTTTCCAACCCACCCCAGATTCATCGGGGTGAATAACACTGGGTGCTCTTTCACTGTCCACCGGGTTGCTACATTCCACCAGGACCGTTAGTGTCCGTTCAATCAGATCAGCCTGTCGGCCCTTCACAACAGCTCGACCAAGGCATTTGACTTTGGTGAGGGCCTCCTCAATAGTGCTTTTACTGGTGCCCATGGGAATGTCTAGCAACAGCAGAGCTTTCTGGGGGTCAATCCCTTCTCGCACCAACCAAGCAGATGGTGTACAGCCATCTTAACAGCAGGAATTTCAACACTAGAATCAGTAACTCTCTCCATTTTGGTGCCAAGTTCCATGTGGGGCACAACTGAAATGTTGGTGGTTTGACCATTAGGGGGGCAATAATCCCAGCGGTGCCTCCAAATATGTAACTCGGGAACCACCTCCCAATGGGCTACTACACCTGCCTGCCTGCCTAGGTGCAGGTCAAGGCACCTGGGTTTGGGTTTAGTTGTTACCGGGGCTCTATTTTAACAATACTGCTATTGGTTTAAGTGGGTAAAATGATAAGCTAGCACAACCCTCTGGGAAGTTGTACCTACCCACAGCCCCACCTAGTGACCTTACACATAAATTACCATAACACACTGTACTTTGTTCAATTTACAATTAGGGGAGAGTGCTAATAATATGCTCACAGTGACCACACTTACCAACAGGGTCTGGAACTCTTGCATGCACCCTGTGCACTTGTAAGAAATAGTTACTAGCAATACCAACACAATACTTTACAGTTATTTGAATTAACCCAGCACTCAGTAATAATATGCTCATGGAACAAGTCAACATTCAAACAACAAACTGATTTATTTAGGGGTTTAACCAAGGGGTAGGGGATGCAAATTAAAATTAGTTTAGTTAGTACTTTAGGTTTCAGCAATATTTTGTCATTGTATAGTATTTGGACGCAACACATTCACCCCCCTGGACTGTCCAGTTAACCTCACTGGGTACACAGGATAAACTACGCTGCAGGCCTGAAGCGTTGCCATAGGTTGGCCGGCATTGCAGCTGGTTGGGGCCCTTAAATGAAATATTGATTACTAATTCAGTTATCTTTGGTTTTTCCAACATGCACAAACTCTTTAAACCCCAAAAGAATTGTAATCCGCAGGCCCAATGTCCTGCAAAAACAGTTTAAACAGCAGCTTGACACTGATAGGCAAATCAGATGGCGACACACTTTAAATTGGTTGCAGGGACAGGCCCTGTTGTTACTCACTGAACCTTGAACCTCAGGATCTGGGTTGATTTCCAGCTTGACTCCCCTCGAGGCAAGATATGGCTCTCTAGCTTGTAGTTGCAGGCTGAAGGACTTCGTCATTTCTGTCAAGGACCAGGATACAGGGAACCAGGCTGGCATGACTCACACCCACATCCAGGCTTAGCCCCCAAGGATGGCTGCAACCCACAATGATCTTCATTGTAGTAGCTGACTCCCTTCTCTGGTCTTCTAGCAGCTTTGGTCTCACAGGCAGCAACAGTCTTTCAGGAAAGTTGTTAGGCATCACAAGTCCAAATTCTGACACAGTCTCTGATAGGCCGCGCAGCTTACCTGCTTGCAAACTGCAGTCCTGGAAATGTAAGCTGGCAATGCAGAAATTGAGGCATCCCACTGGCGAACTGACACAATTTTGATGACCTCAGGCTCGCAATTTTAGACTGCAATCTCTGAGGCAAACAGTTCTCTCACTGAAATGCAGAGTTGGGGATCTTTTCAGGAGCTATGACCCCCCCCCCATCTGGAATTTCAGCTCTGGGGAAATTTTCTTTCTCTCCCACAGGAGGATTGCAGTCCATTCCTCAGACTTGGCAGTCCCACATTTAAAGTAAGCATTCAGGCCGAGGAGAGGTTTAGCAGGCCTCTCCCAACACCCCCAAGCTGTGAGCAGCACTTCCTCCACTCTGGAAGCTCCAGACAGACTCTCTAGAACCCCCAGTTCAAGAAGTCCCTCTATAAACAAGCATTTATCAATGCCGAATGTTATCTCGCTGGCATTGGCATTGGTAGTGCAGGAGTTAGAGATGCATAATGGGAATGGCAGTGAAGCATTGAACTGATGCCAACCCCAACCCCACCCTGCAGAGACTGACAGGAGTTGGGGTGTACCTTTGGGGTGTCAGCTATAATGCTCGTGCCATTTTACCTCACCCTACCCCGTAGACACTGACAAGTGTTGTGGTGTGCTTTGGGGTCTTTGGGCCTTATACTTACCCCATTACATAAGAAAATATGCTGAGACAGGTGCAGTATAGGAGAATGGGGTGAACTTTAGGGCTGAACACTCCAAGGCACACCTCGATGCCTGTCACTGGCTGCAGGGTGGAGATGGGGGTGGAATGGCATGAACATTAGAGCCAATGATCCCAAGTCACAGCCCTGACACCTGGCAGTCTCTACAGGGTGGGGTGTCACAGTTGGAAACCCTAATGCCATTGGCATTTGTTGGTATTGTCACTCCAAATTTTCAACATGGGCTTTTTGTGACCCCAGCTCATGAAGAGCGGCTCAATCAGTTTGCTAGCTGAAAGGTGGTGTTGCACAGCAGTTATGCCATTTGGCGACACAGGGATGAAAACACATTTTGGGTGGGATGTGAAAAATGACAACTGTATTGTTCATGAGGAGGTGTAAAAAATGGCTACATCGAAAATCTGGAGTGAAAATATAAAAAATTGGTGAAGTCATGAGCATGCATAGAAACTGCTCAACACACGTCCGTAACCCAATTATTTTTGGGATTTTTTTAGCCACATTTTCAACATAGGCATTTTTGGGATCTCCCCTCATGAACAGTGGCACTGTGATTTTGTTACTCTGTCCCAAAAGTTGATTTCCCACAGCGACCACACCATTGTGCACCACAGTTGTGGAAACACATTTTGGGCAGGCTGTGAAAAATGACAGCTGTACTGTTCATAAGGAGGTGTGAAAAAGTGGCAGTGTTGAAAATCTGGCATGAAAATATTGCAAATTTGCGAAGTTACAAGGGTGCGTGGAAACTGTGCAATGCACGCTTGCAACACAGTAATTTTATGGATGTTCGTCACCAAATTTTCAACATAGACATTTTACGACTTCTGTTCATGAACAGTGTCACCGTCATTTTCTCGGACTGTCCCAAAAACTGATTTTGCACAGCAAACGTGCTATTCTGCGCTGGACGTGTGAAAACACACTTCAGCCAGGATATGTAAAATGACAGCTGCACTCTTCATAAGGAGGTGTGGAAAAATGCCAATTTTGAAAATCTGGAGTGAAAATATTACAAATTCATGAAGTTTCGAGTGCAACGCATGCTCGTAAAACAGCTATTTTTTGGATTTTTTTCACCAAATTTGCAACATAGGCTTTTTGAGCACCCCCCTCCCCCAATGAATAGTGGCACTGTCATTTTGTTAATCGGTCCTGAAAAGTGATTCCGTGCAGTGACCGCGAAATCATCTTTCGGGACCGAATAACACCATGACAGTGACTGAATTCATGGAGAGGAGTCCCAATAACCCCATGTTGAAAATTTGGTGCCAAATTTCTCAAAAATGCCCGAGATATGCATCAAAATTGAAAAAACCCTCTTTATGCCATTATACAGCTTACCGGCATTTCTTCGGTTCGCGGTCGGCTTTGAAGAGTGCAGGCGTGTTCCCAGTCCACGAAGATCGGTTGCACCATGCTCCGGAGGTAAGTATGGGGTGAGGGTGTGTGGGTAGGGTGTGCAGAGGTGGGCGTGGGTTGAGGAGGTGCATGATCGAGCCAGCAGAACCGTTTTCTTGCTTTGCAGATTTAAAAAAAAAAAAAAAATAGTGGGATGGTTTCCTTTTACAAGGTCATTTAGCACGCTGGGGTGGGCTCGGTGTGCCACCTGAGTGTTGTTTTTTCTGGGGGGATTCTGTAGTTGACAGGGGTTAGGCACCCTGTGACACCTGGCTGGAATGGGGACATTATGTCGGCGGGGTGGGCTCCCATTGGCAAATGAAACCCGGAGGGGACATGATGCCGAGGGGGATTGGGCACCTCAGCACCTGCGTTAAGTGGGAGGGTCGCAGTGTTGTACCCAGCAGCAGGGAGTGGGTGCCCCCATCAGTAATTGACATGGGTTGGTGCATGCCGACAGGGGTTGGGCACCCTGAAGTCGGGTCTACATGCTGCGGCAGTCAGCGCCGCCATGTTAATGGAAGGGCTTCACCAGGAAAGGCTTGTAGGGAGGGCTTGTTTTGGTGCAGCTGCATGATGAGCTTGGCTGTCATTGCAGTGGACCTTTTCTTAGATGTGCTCAGCACATTATGTATTTCTGGTGTGGCGCCTGCATGCTGGCTTATTAGGGAATGAGGGACGCACCTACTGACGCATGCCCTGCATTCGCCCAACAGTGACTCTGCCTCCAAATCTGCTACTAATTCAATATGTTGGCCATGCAAGCGCAAGCCAACATAATAAAGGACAAAGTTCTAGCAATCTGATTGGCTGCTCAAGCTGTCAGTCACGGTCTAGGTTCCCTTATTGGCTTGCATTTGGAAGCCAATAATTGTACCTCCTTTTTCCCCCAAAAGTCTCTGGCACAGTTCCAAGAGTCTCTATTGTAAATCTTGGCTCACGAGTGGCTGCAATGCTGCAAAGATGGCTGCTGAATGTACAGTCATTATGCACTCTTTACAGTCCCCCACAAATAAAGTCCTGATACAGCCAGATGAAATACCTGTTATTTACATTAGCCACACAGTTATGTAGCCCCACTTGTGCCCTATTTATCAACCACAATAATTTATATTTACATTTAGCACTTTCCCTGTCGCTCCTGTAATACAGTGCCCTTAGCAGCGACAGACGTCTCATTAATATTCATAAGCGGCTCTATTAAAAGAGATCCACCAAGTTAAATTTAATGGGATTTGCACCAGCTGGATTGGTGCCTTACCCCTTTGAGATTATATTGATGCAGAGAATATGAAAAATAATCCAAATGATAAAAATTGCTAGCCGTCGTAAAATTTGCCCCACCGGGCCCCTCGGACTTCCCAGTTTCTGGGGCCACCCATGCTCTGTCCCCACACTCATTAAAGCTGTGACGTGATGCTAGGAAGAGTGCGGGGATAAGCTCTATTATAGTTTATGGGTGTCAGCTTTCCGATAGTTTTTTATATTGTGATGATCAGTTGGTGATGAAACGTGGACACTGGTCGACTAACCATGGCCTTGTTAGTCGACCATTTACAATATAAAAATGATTGAAAGCTTCCACCATAGACTATAATAGACTTGTCCTATGTGCTCTCCTAGCATCACATCAAACTTTATTGCTGCAGGGCGGAGGTGGACGCCCCAGAAACGTAGAAATCTGAGGGACCCGGTAGGGCTAATTTTATGAGGGCTAGCATTTTTTACCATTTGGGTTATTTTACATATTCTCTGCATCATTAGCATCTCACAGAGATAAGGCGCCGATCCAGCCAATGCAAATGCTGAGACTGGTAAGTCTCTTTAATATTCATTAGCCCCATTACTAGCACTTCTCGGCGCTCATTATTTAAAATATCTAGAGGGCTCTCTTAGCCCTTGCTTTGGTCCATGGTCCTTAATTTAGCAGACAGGGATACCGGGACCACCGGATAGTCTTTCTGTTTTGACCACAATGGTGGTTGAAAATTTAGATGCGCTTCCTGCCAAGCGCTGGCCAGCTTAAGGAAATGCTGGCAGCTTGCGATCCTGCTCCATAAGCCCAGAAATGGGCTAAAACAGATACAGAGGCTGCTCATGGACCCTGGGGCACATTTAAGGACTCAAGTTGTGGTGGTGACCTTACAGGAAGATACGGGGAGACTCCAGGAGGAAATTGAGACAAATGGGAGGCATTAAGGTAAGTCCTCCAAATGGGGTGAGGGGGGGTTATACAAATGTAATATGTTTCTATTTGCTCCTGTGCAGTCCAAGTGTATAATTAACCAGTGATATTGTGTTTTCCTCTTCTATAAAGGACTTATGCAGTTTTACCCACTGAATGTACACACTGTGACTATACTGTGTAATATCTCCTATTGTCTTTACACTGAATGTAATTAACTCCAGTCACCCATGAAAATGGGACAGGTTGTTTCAGTGGGCCCACCCAGTTATCACAATCCAAGTAAATAAGCATTCTAGCTAGGCCAAATAAGGACTGCACAGGAATTATTGAGACTTCTGGGTCACGTGGCTTCTACCACAGCTGTAGTGCCATGGAGCAGACTGCAAACGACAGATGTCCAGCACCACCTGTTAAGGAACTGACATCAAAGAAGTCACCACTGCTTCAGCCGGGACCAATGTGAAGTGGGTGGATATGGAGTGGTGGAAAGAATTAAACTACCTCAGAGACTGTATTCCCTTCCTTAGTCTCTGTCTACAGGGGTTCTGACCACAGATGTACCCTTACTACGATGGGGAGGATATCTGGAAGGGAGAACAGTAAATGGAATTTGAGCCCCTTGATAAAGAAAGGAGCCCATAAACTTGCTGGAACTCAAAGCAGTGCTCAATTCCATGAAGTATTTATTACATAAACCAACAAGGAGACACCAGGTCATGCAAACTGTACAGTACTGATAAAGATCTGAAACCTGGCTTACAGCTTAAATGCAAACCTCTTTGTAGTGCACATGGCAGAACAGGAGAATTTAATTGAAGATTCATAATAATGTGGCATGTAACTTAAGAGAGCTCTCTGATCAAGGGGTTCTAAGCTCAGTGTTTCAGAAAAGGGGAGTACCAAAGAAAGATTGTTTTTCTCATGGGAAAACAGAAAGCTATCCCCAGTTCTGTCACAGGCCTCCCTCAGTGGGGACAATTCCAAGGGATGCACTAGCTATTCCTGGTGCTAATTCACAAACCGTTGTTGAAATTGAGAAGGGAGACTGCTCCAATGATTCTGGCAGTACCAGACTGTACAAGGCAGTCAGGGTACTCACTGATGTTGACAGTGTTGCAGAGAATACAAAAAACACTGCCACTGAAAGAAAACCTGTAGACTCTGTCCCAGGGCATGGTGTTTCACCTAGACCTCAGATTGCCACCTGAGTGGCTGTTGTAGCACCTGTGCGCTCCCCTCCTCCTGGCAGCAGGACACTCACTGGGGCCCAGTTAAACCCCACACCACAAGCACAATGCACTGATTCAGAGGGCTGTGTGGTTCACAGGTGCCGGCCAGACACAAAAGCTCAAGTTGGCATATTGATGGGGATATGGTAGTCCATGGTGGTCTGACATAACTGATTGGATGCCTGGTATCTTGTACAGCACTACCCCCAGTTCCACCCCCTGCCCCTGTGTGGGGAGACAAGGCTGTGGATCCTGTCCTTCCCTTCAGGGCATTAAGGTGCACCGGGGTGCAGCAAGGATATGTTCAATTTGAGCATATCCCTGACTCCTTTGTGGATCGAGTCCTAGAAGCTGCTTATTGTGTGATCCTGTGCAAATCTCTTTACCACCCTGTGCATAAACTCTGTGTAATCCTTCTAATCTATCTCTGTGCTATTGAATCTCCTTGTACGATGAAATGCTAGCAGCATCCCCCTCTCTTGGGTTTTAAAGTGCTTTTGTATACAGTTTGTATGAAATGCTATATAAAATATATTTATTTCCTTTCCTTTGTCAGTAAATGGAGTAGAGGGTGTATGTGCATGAGTCTTGGCCTAAGAGTCTCAAATTCTGATCCTGATCTGCATCTAAGAAACCACGCTTACTCTAATCTCCTATCCATATTAGTAGGTGTCTATCTGAAAACAAGCATTGCCAATGCCAAACGTTCACTTGCAGGTATTTGCAGTGGTGTTTGGTATTTATGCAGGCTCCCCCCCGGCCGCTTAGTTGTATCCATGTCCCTTCAGCACCCATGTCCCAACAGAGTACCTCTCTACAACTTATCTTGCATCTCATTTACATTTCAGCCTCATACTTCTTAAGCGTCTGTCTTCAAATTATGGGATGCTGATGGTCAGAATGGAGGACAATGTGAAACGCATCATCAAACCGTGAGGTAGAACCTGAGAACACTGGCTTTTATTAGTGCAAAGTGGCCTTAACACATGCCTTTATTAGTGCAAAGTTTAATTTTCATTGATAGGAAACAATTGTCTGCTGAAATTAACTGTTAAGTTAGAAATAAGAAACAGTGGCATTTGTGTATGTTTTTTTGTATGTTTCAATGTTTAGAGTTCACATTTATTTTTATGCTCATTATGTTAAGCACCATCGGCTTACCCCTTTGTGTTTTTGTATTGGGAGTCCGCATGTGGCAAATTTTGAAATGCACACGTCACAGAATCCCGATACAGCAGTTTCTTGTAGCATCCACTTCAACTGTACTCGTCAATTGCTGTAACAGTGGCACTTCTAACAAGCATTTGTCAATGCCAAGTGTTTGCTTGCTGGTATTACCATTGGAAGTGCATGAGTTAGATAGGTGCAGAACAGGTATGGCAGTGAAGTACTGAAGTGACGGCAACCCCACCCCCACCCCGCAGAGATGGACAGGCATTGAGGTGTGCCTTTGGATCATCAACCATAATGCTCATGCCATTTCACCTCACCCTATCCTGCAGACACCAAGTGTTGAGGTGTACGTTGTGGTGTTCGGCTTTACAGTCACCCCATTCCACAGGGAGATACACTAAAAGGGTGCAGTATAGGAGAATGGGGTGAACTCTGGGGACAAAGAGTCCAAGGCACACCTCTATGCCTGTCACTGGCTGCAGGGTAGGGGTGGGGGTAGAATGGAGTGAGCATTACAACCAGCAATCCAAAGCTACACCCCTGATGCCTGTCAGTCTGTACAGGGTGAGATGTTATGGTTAGAAACCCTAACGCCCGGGTGTTTGCACTACAAATTTTCAACATGGCCTTTTTGTGACCCCCTACCTCATAACAACATTTTGGACCTCTACTCATGAACAGTGGCACTGTGATTTTGTTACTCTGTCCTGAACATTGATTTCCCACAGCGACTGCGCCATTCTGTGCCACACATGCAAAAACACAGTTCAGTCAGGATGTGAAAAATGACAGCTGTACCATTCATAGGGAGGTGTGAAGAGATGGCAATGTTGAAAATCTGGAGTGAAAATATTAAAAATTCTCGCACTTTCGGTAAATTATAAACTGTGCAATGCACCTCATAACACAGTCATTTCGTGGACTTCTTTCATCAAATTTTCAACATAGGCATTTTGTGACCTCCGGCTCATGAACAGTGTCACTGTGATTTTCATAATCTGTCCTGAACATTGATTTCCCACAGCGACTGCACCATTGTGCGCCGGATGTGCGAAAACACATTTTGGCCAGGATGTGAAAAATGACAGCTGCACTATTCATAAGGAGGTGTGAAAAAATGCCAATGTTGAAAATCTGGAGTGAAAATATTACAAATTCACGAAGTTACGAGTGTGCATGGAAACTGCGCAACGCATGCGCGTAACGCAGTAATTTTTTGGAATTTTTTAACAAAATTTGCAACATAGGCTTTTTGGGAGCCCACCTCATGAGCAGTCACACTGTTGTTTCATTAATCAGTCCCAAAAGGTGATTCCATGCAGTGACTGTGAAATCACCTTTCAGGACTGGGTAATGCCATGACAGTGACTGAGTTCATGAGTGGGAGTCCCAAGAACCCCATGTTGAAAATCTGGTGCCAAAATTCACAAAACTGGCTGAGATTTCTGGATAAGTTGAGAAAATCCCATTTATGCCATTATACAGCTTACCGGCATTTCTTCAGTTTGCGGTCGGCTTTGAAGAGTACAGGTGTGTTCCTGCTCCACTGAAGATCATCGTGCCGGGCTCCAGAGGTAAATATGGAGTGAGGGGATGTGGGAGGTGGGGTGTGCAGCAGGGGTTTGGGGGTGGGGGCACCAGAGACAGTGAGGATCCGTTTTCTGTTTTATAAGTAAAAAAAACAAACAAAAAGACGGAGGCTTTTGGCACGCTGGGTGGGCTCCCAGCTTGCCACCTGGGTGTTGTTGGCAAGGGGCGGGCAGGAAGGGAACTGGGCACCTGTCGGCCATAGTGTGCTGGGGGGCGCATGAGTGATTCTGAGGGTGCATTTCTATGAGCATGCTCTGGAGCACAGAACTCCCTAACAACTGTGATTACTGTATGGAGAGTATTGCAGTGTTCTTCACACTGGCAAATGGGAGACCTATTTCAAGTTTATGTCTTGTGACTTACGTAATGTGACCAGCTGATAATCTGCTTAGTAGATACGGTAACCCAGTTCACAAGAGCATGAGAAAAGTTTGCAGAGGAAAGGGGCAAGTGACCCACTAATGCAAGGAGAAGGGGGCAATTGGCCCACAAAAGCAGGAGAAAAAGTTATTTTCCATGCGAAAGAAAGGCAATATGTGTTTTGGTCTCAAAAGCAGGGGAAAAAGGTGTTACAAGAATAAAGGAAACAGGGAACTAGACCACAAACACAGGAGGAAAGGTACTTGCAACTTTAAAGGAGGTGGGAAATTGCATTTTATTTATTTTTTTATATCAAGTCTCGGAATTACAACCCTTTGAGTCAGGGACTCACCTGCAAAGGCTCCACGCCATACATAGAACGAAGACAGATACAGAGTAGACTATATGACAGTGACTAAGTACAGAGACAGGTAAGCAATAAGACATGAGGGGGTGTGCATTAGACATTTCTAATGCACGGCCAGGGACGTAATAAAGCACGAGGCCGCAGGCTGAGTGCCTTTAGCCCCTGGCCATGCATTTGAAATGTCTAATGCACACCCCTGGAGTGTCTTATTGCACTTATAAAATGGGACTCTGTATTTTAAATGCAAGTAACAAATACAATTTCATGGCTTAAATACTAAAAAAGTTAATTATTTGATGTATTTTGACCTAAAATAGTTCCTCCACCTGTATGACCAAAGTGCATTTCTTTTTTACTTCAGGATTGTTGTACTTCTAGTGCCTCTGTAGCTGTAGTTTTTTTTTTATAGTGGTTTCTCCCCAACACACAGACTGACTTCCGTACGAAAAAGATGGGGCAGGGTAAACACTTAAGAGCAGAAAACAGGGCTAAAATAACCAGCTTCCTTTGAGAGCCAATGTTGTGTGTGCAAGCAGGTATTGAGCGGATAGTGGACAGCTAAGAGGAAATGCGCGACCATAAGACGATAGCATAGGATCGGTAAGCAGTAAAACAAACAAAACAAAAAAAAACAGCAAAAGCAAGAGATTTTTTAGATTACTGCTGGCTGGGGAATTCATGGCAGAAAGAGAGCGAGCAGTTTCTGACAGAAAGCTGAAGCACTTGGCTGTCATGGAAAGTTCATGACTGCTGGGCTGTTTGGGAGCGCTTTAGCGCTAGCGTGAGCATAACTGTTTCCTTTTACTTTTTAAAATAAAAAAAAAAGATTGCTGGCAAATGATTTATTCAGTCCATGTTCAAATTTAGTTACCTTTTTTTGTTGTGTTTGGTTGCCATTGCCAGCTGTTCCTTGAATGAATATGTAAAGCGATCTTGAGTTGTTGCCATAGGGATAAGTGTTGCTATTAGACTTCAGGCAGTTATGGCCATGAAAGAGAAAGCGAGCAGTAGAGCGTCTGGAGGCATGTAGGAGAAACTGTTAACTGCAGAGCACAGGAGGTGAGAGAAGACATTTGGCTGTAGTGAGCAAGGCTTTAAAGAATTATGTTCCTTACAGGTATGTCTGATGACGAAAGGAAGGGAGTTAGTGGTGGGAGGGCTTGGTATAATTCAGTGAGTGCATTGCCCATCTCCCGAGGAGGGGATGTGCTGAGAGAATGAAGGAGAAAGTGAAAGAACACGTAAAGGAAATTGGACATCTCTCGATGCTGCGTCAATATTGTGTTTGCTATTTGTGGCAGAAATAGGATGGTATGATGTGGGAAAATGTCTCGCCATGGTGGGAAAAAATGGCGCCCTTAACATTCTTATCATTCCTAAACATTCTAAATGTGCATTTATATGTGTTTTTTATAGCTGAGTCCAGATTGTCTGCACTTGTTTTTACCTGTGCATTAGACAGATCTAATGCACAGGTAGCAGTCAATCAGGACACAGGATTTTCTCTTCTCATTTTATAATAATGGTTAATACATACATAGAGCAACACCAAAGGTGTGAAACAGCAAATCATATATTATATTAGGATCAGGTACAGATGGAAACATTACCCTTGTTTGAGTGGTTTAACTGCAATCACATATAGAGCTGGACATAATATGGCCACTTAGCTCAGTTTTAAAATGCCCCAACCTAGGAATAGATAGGGTAGGATCAGGGAGCGAGTTCTTCCAGAGTGGAGCCCTCTGGGGAAAGGACCTTTGGCCAGTTGTGGCCCTTGCAAAAGGGATATGAAAGGTAGTAAAGTCAGAGTATCTTGTAGCCTGTATCGGCAAGCTCATTTGGAGGAGCGAGAGACAGCCAGAGGGAGCTAGCTCCAGTTGGATTTTTTGGCAAATAAGCAGGTATGATATCATAGACAACCCTGAAAGTTTAACCATGATGAGTGTCGATAGAGGTCACAGGTATGCGTGTGCTGATTGCAGCCTGTGGCCACCCGGCAGGCTTTGTTTAGGGTGTGTGTTATACTGGTTAGGGCAGTGTCAGAGGCAGCGCCATATATGATTATCCCATAGTCCACTAGAGAAAGGATGGAGCTGGAAATGGCTAGACGGAGGGCATCAGGTGGGAGACAGGGTCTAGATTTATACAGGAGACTAATTCTGATGCTAAAAGCAGAGCATGTCAAAGCTATATGATTGCGGAAGGTAAGGGCCGAGTCAAGGGTGACCCCTAGATATTTAAAGCTGGTGACTGATTGCAGCGCGGTACCTTGGGAATTTAATATGGATAATTTGGCCGTGTTATGCTTATGTTGGGGGTGGGCGACACACAAGGGAGGGGAAATGTGTTTGCACCACAAAAGGTAGGCACAAATGGTGGTTGTCCCACAAAAGTAGGTGAAAAAGGATGTCTGTAACATACAAATTTCATGGCAAACTGTGTCAGGCCCAAAGAAGCAGGTGAAAAGGGTGTTCAGACCATAAAATCAGAGGGAAAAAGATGCTTGGACTACCAAAGAAAGAAACAGATGTATGGATCACACAAGCAAGGGAAAAATGTGTTTGGAACAAATAAGCTGGTAAAAAGAGTGGTTGGTCCACAAAAGTAGGTGGGAAAGGTGTTTGTCCCAGAATTGGGCAATAAAGGTGTTTGGCCCACAAAAGCAGGGTGAAAAGCATTTGGATCACAAAAGAAAAAAGGTGTATCGCCCACAAAAACAGGGGAAAGAAGATGTTTAACCTGAAAAAACTGGGAACAAGGATGCTTGGTCAATAATAGCAAAGCAATGTGTGTTTTAGCTCACTAACACAGGAAAAAGTGCCTTTCAGAACAGAAAAGCAAGGGAAAGTGGTGTTAGGTCCACAAAAGAAAATCTAGGTTGGGGGAGAAGCAGATCAACATTGATGTTGTCACGAATAACATAGGGTACGAAGTGCTATCCAGGCTGACCTTTTTGAGGTCCTTGTGGTCCTGTGGGCTAGTGAGGTGCAGCAGATGACCATTAGGCAGGCAAACACTTGGCTAAAGGTTTGAGCAAGAGGACAAGTTTTCTTTTTCTGGCCAACTGAAAGGCCTTCTGGACAAAGGATGCCTATATACCCACCTATATACCCATAATGGGCTGTGCCCGCAGTAAGATGGAGTGGGGGGACTTGCTAGAAGAATAGACAGGACAATTGTGGGATATAACACAGAGGATGGGGAGAGTGGACTGGAATCATGGGCTCACTAGGGGCAGGATGCCGAAGCAGGGGATCGCACTCCAAGGAAGAGCAGAATAGAGGAGCAACAAGTGAATAGACCTCCAAGGGGAGTGAGGAAACGTAGAGGGGCAAATATTCTCACTTGGATGCAAGCCAGTATGAGGTGCCCCAGCATAATGGTTGAGCTCAAAGGTCTGATGCACTTCAAGACCAGGACTTAGTAGTGCTCATAGAGATCTGGTGGGAAAGACTATGACTGGGACACCAAGATAAAGGGCCAGCAGTTGTTCCAAAGGAATAGGCCTGACAGGAAAAGCGGAGCAAGAAGTAGATAAGAGTCAATACATTTTTCTATGGCCAAATGGTCAGAAAACTAAACCTTGTCAAATCAATCACCTGTGTTTTGTTTTTAAAATATTATACACTACTTGAGCATGAACAGCTAGAAAACTAATTTAACTGAATGCACATTGAATGTCTGCTTCTGGCTAAATATAACACAAGTATGAACAAAAGACCATTTCATATACAACTAAATCACTCATAGGCATGCTATTGTCCTACTTTTCAGTATTTGAGTCATGGAATTTACCCTACCTTTGAGCACAACCTTGCAGGTCTTCACAAGTTTTTTTTGTTTTGCTCACTGATGAAAACACAATAGCTCACTCTCAATGTTGTTCTGTACTATGTGGACAGGATTTACTGATCTGACCACCGCTAGTTTCAAAGTAGACCAGATTTTGAGACCATGTCTAGCAGTGTGGGCACGAAACACAGAGCATGCATAAGAAAGAAGAGTCATGGTTCATTTTTGTACATGTGCTTCATGTGTTTTGATGTATGAATCATATTTTTGACATGTGCTTACTTTTTTTTTTGACTGGTGCATCACTTTTTGGATGCAAGCTGCCATAAATCATAGAACCTGTCTCAAAAAGGTAAGAAGCTTTGAAAGTAGGGCTCCTGAGTTTTGGAACAATTGGGAGGACACAGATGCAAACAGAAAATGCATTGGTGTGTGCATTAGACAATTTTGAATCCTTCATTATTTCTTACTATATACAGCTCCAAGCACTTCTATTCCTGCTCTGTTTTTTTTCTAACTGTGAATCCTCTTCCTCCTTCTCCTGCTACTGTATGAAATAGCTCAGAAGGCTGGAGTGAGTATGGAAAACTATTGTTTCCCTCAGGTTTGATTTAAGGGAAATGTCCACCTGTAATTGGGCTCCACCTCAGTGTGAGGCAGGGCCTGATTCGCATTTTGGCAAAATGTTTACATTTATTTAGTTCTCCGAATTACAAAACCTTTGAGTTAGAGACTCATTTACAAAGGTTCCATGACTGAGCATACAATAGGTTAGAATACAGACAACGTACAATAAAATAGCACAGACAATGGGATATTGAATCACAAAGCAGAATTATGTGGTAAATGAATGTATATACATTAGGTAACAGTTAGCATTCTGTACATTTGTGGATACTGTGGGTGTAAATGATAATAGAGGGCACAGACAATGAGAACATTAGGTGACACTTGAGCCATCAGTGAGGAGACATAGTCAAAAGAGCATGGGGTTCCAATCCCAGTGCAGACTGATAAATAACGAGGAAAGGTAACAGCATGAACGTGTACAGCGAGCCAGGTGTGTGTGTGTGGGGGGGGGGTTACAGGTAGAAAATACAAGTTTACAATATGAATTACAGGTTGGTGCACCAATAGTGTGACACAGCAACATTTGAGCAGTCAGACTATTGGTTTTGTCAAGTAAAAGAGTGGAGAGAAGGAGAAGGGGCAAAAGCAGAGCAGTCAGCAAGGAGACTTTGCCAGGCCGAGGGTTGAAGGGAGGGGAGTGGAGTGGTATGAGGGGGGAAGAGTGGGAGGGAGCACAGAGGACATGGGGGTGACAGAGAGAAGGATCAGGGGAGAGTGTAGAAAATCTGTGAGCTGTCAGGGAGTGAGGATGAGGGAGTGGGGAGGGGGTGACCGGCAAAAGGAAGGGGAGCTGATAAAGGGAGGGAGTAGTAGGGTGATAGCACAAAAAAGGGAATAGGGTGGCAATGTGCTGCTAGGGTAAAAAAGGGACAGTCACAGTTACTAAGTGCAGTAAGGTGCTGTCGGAGTTTGTGTTTGAAGGAGCCAAGCTTGGGGTTTTGACTTACTGTGAATGTAATAATTAACATTTTATCTGGTTGATCCTGCTGTCCCTCCCATGGGCATTTTGAAGGGAAGCACCTGTAGCAGCACACCCGCAACCTCCTGCAGCTGTTCCAAGAATTACATATGAGCCAGGGAGTAGTCACGGGAGTGTGCATAGGGGTCCTGTATAGTTGGAGCTATTAATAGCACTGGTTTGCCAAGTACATGTCTTGGTACTGTACTGAGACCATACCTGGTCTCATTATAGCACCAAGGCATGTACATTGCAAACCGTTGCTATTAATAGCTTCAACTATACAGGACCCTTATGCACACTCCTGCGGCTACTCCCTGGCTCACACATCGATCTTGGGACAGCTGTGGATGTGCCGCTGGGGTGCTTCCTCATAAAATGCCTGAGGAAGGGACGGCAGGATCAACCAGATAAAATTTTAATTACTACACTCACAGTAAGTCAAAAAAGTAAATTTTTTTTGTGAAAATTCTAATTGGGCCCTGCCTCACACTGAGGTGGGGCCCAATTATAGGTAGATGTATCCCTTTAAAGAATTAGGGCACTGCCTAAAACTAATATTAGTTTTTGAAAGCAGTCAGCTGTTACTTTTTATTTCTGAGATACTTTTCCTTTTCCCTTTGGTTAATTAGAAGATTTTTTTTTTGCCTCATGTTAATAAGTATTATGTGTGGAACAGCACTTTTCCTGGCAGATGACATACCTAGCTCTGTTGTTCTGTTCCCACATTACATCATCAGGATTGCGGCCTCGCTGACTGACATCACTGCTGCTGAGGAGGAGCCACTCAGTAGCTGCCAGGTCATTCACCTGTGATGTTGCTGTCAATGAGGTCACAGTGCTGATGATGTAGCGGAAGGAATAGAACTAGATATGTCAGCTGCCAGACAGAGTGCTGTTCCACACATCCAACATAAAACTACCACATAGAAACTTTCTAATAAGCAAATGGAATAAGAAAAATACTACAGGACTATAAAATTACAACTGATTATTCATTCTCATGTCTTCTGTTTTTGGTTCCATTAGCTCTCTTTTATTTTTTATGTAAGCCCCTCAAAATGGACTTACCTGTTAGGGAGCTCCGTGCTCCCAGCTTCCCCTCATGTCGCTGTCTTGTTCTGGTGGCTCTGGTGGGAGTCACACCTTGATCCCCATTGTAATCGGCTGTTTCTCTAGTGTTTCAGCCAAATCGGGGAGGCTGCTCCGAGCGCTGGAGTGATGATTCGTGCCGCCAGGTGCAGGTGCATGATTCTGGGTCCGGTTTTCGGGCAGATTGGGCTCAGGGCTGCGCAAATGTAACTAAATTATTTTTAAAATGGCGGTCTGTGCACCAAGGCGCATGTGAGGATGCCGCCAGAAGGTCAGAACTTAAACGAGCAATGGCTCCTTTGCCTGCAATAGTTCTTGGTGCTGCCTGGCACTGCAGGGGATAAAATAAATATTGAATTCGGGACTACAAGTCCTGCAGGGTACCAGTAGGGGCAGCAGGTTTGGCACCAATGGATTTGGCCCATGATTGGACCCAGATTGTTTTGGCGTCAAACCACCAGAGCCCTTATAAGAGAAGGGCTGAGGGATGAGGGATCAGATTGGTGGGGGAGGGAGGGAGGGTCCGAGCTGGGCGCTCCTGCTCGGCCATGCTGGGGTCAAGTAGCTGCTGCTGCAGCTGTTGCTTCAAATAGTGTGGCCACTTGAGGGAGAAATGAAGAAGCCAAGGTGCAGCTTGTGTAGAGTCCTGGGAGTTCTCAGCTAGAGAATCCAAATGGAGGGGAAAGATGCTGCTAACCCCTGCAAGGACATGAGGTGAGGGGGCATTAGCAGAGAAAGCTTTATCCTGGGAGGACTGCAGTTTGGAGCTAGATGGAGGCCTGTGGCTGGGCCTGGCTTGGCTGAAGGGATCCGGGTGCTGGAACCTAGGTGGCAGTGGGTCCCAGGACTACCTGGACATTGAGTGCTGCTCCATGCTGAGGAGCTCCAGGATGTGTGAATCCATGGGAGGCCGGAGGAGACCTGTGGGACTGGTCGTGGGGGAAGAATGCAAAGTGGCCGGCTGTGTTCAGTTTTCTCATGGCAAAGGGCTAAGCCTCACAAATGAGGCTGTTCTGGGCTGGGATCACTGCATGAGGTATTCTCCCAAACCTGTGTGGTCACCAGGGAAAATACCCCTGGGATGCTCGTGGAAATGGCATAGCATCAGTGATCGGGTGCTGGACTGTGTTTGAAGGGTCTTGTTCCTGCCCTGGTCATTTGTGTTGTTAACTGCTCCAATAAGAAATAAAGGGAACCTCATTAGGTCAAAGATGCATCATCTGTTTTAAAGCTTGTGCAGGAGGAGTAGAAGGTGAGAGGGTCTGTAAGTGCTCTGTGCACCCCTTGCAGGTCAGAGCTCCTGGTGAGAGAGAGTGAAGCTGGAAGTCAAAAGTCTAATGCTGCCTGTGTGTGGTCTGTTTTGACCTCAAGCTACTAACTGTGCTGGGACTGTCTGGCCGCCTAAACATTTTATGCAATTGGGACCCCTGGGTCCAAGGTACAGTTTACCATCTACCAATTCAGCTACTAATGTGACCCCCTGGTCCTGAATTATTGCTCCATGGAGTGACTGTTTATTTCATTGGCTGTTCATTAAATGGGATCCCCTGTTTTGCAATTCTGCGTTTGCCTTTTGTGTTTGAAAGAACCTGTTTGCTGCTGTTAAATGTAGTTGCTCCACAGCCTTGTATCCAGTACATTCCACGGTGGTATCCAGAGCGTCAGGGACCAGAGAATCCACCGAGGAAGACGTCAAGAGGCCTGCCTGGTGAAAGCAGTCTACAAAGGCCTCTGGGTGAAGTGGGCAAGGCCAGGTAGGTGAAGGCCAGCATCACCCCCGCCGCCGTGTTCCAGCTCAGCGCCTTGAGGGTCTGGGTCCCCAGATGGAGTCCATCCATCACTATCATCACCCGTGGACATTCAGGTACTGTTTTTCCATGTCATATTTCTGGACTTTGTTTTTCTTGGCTGTACAGTGCTCCCCCTTCCCCATGAACTCCACCACCTTAATTACCTCTAGACAGGGAAGTGGGGGTGCTTACATTTATTTCCAATTTCGTTGGCTTTTTCTCCCCTTTTTCACCCCTCCCTTCCCTCACGCATCTGAGGCACTGACGTATGCATGTGGAGACACGCACACACCAGGCACTGTGGAGCGCCTCACCCTACTAGCCACCCTCTTTGCCTGCGCCACTACTGGACCTCCACCAGGTGGTGACATGACTACGAGAGGGACAGCGTCCACCCCAGAAGAGAAGAGCTGCCATAGGCGGTTCAATCCTGCTCTTACCCTTCCCCCTCAGCCAGCTCCCTGACGACCCGAAGTTGTTCCTGAACTGGGGTCGCTGGTGTGATGCGAGGTAAGACTAGATGCTGCAACCCTCTGCGCCACCGGGCTGGCTGCTTCCACTAGCTCTTTAATAACTCTAGAATGATTTCTATTGTACATTGGTTTCTGTCTTTCTATTTGCTGTGGCTTGCCCTATTTCCATCATTTATTTTTGTAATTTATGCTTTATGCCCCTGTGTTTCTAGCCATTTCTTACCTAGTGTTTCCCTTGCACTTCCCCCAGTCAGTCCCACTACCCTACCTGCTGCCTGCCGCATGCAGCTCCAGTTTCCTCCCTGGGTGGGAAAGGGGAGGGGGATGCACCCCAGATTGCACTTAATGTAAAGCTACAGCAGAGACTGGGGAGACCAGCCTGGATATACCAGGGTTCCCGAGAGGTGCTGTGCCTGGGCCAAGTGATTTTGTCCATTTCTGCCCCATGAGGTCATAGGCATGCTAGAGAAACCAGTGCAACTGTGCAAGCAAAGTATGTTCAGTGCTGGTCTCCAGCCTATGTCACCCCCCTCCCACATGGTGTCCTGGCTGCACTGCCACCTGTGGTCACCCAGTTAGCAGTATGGCAGCAGAGATAATGACCCTCCCTGGTGGAGAAGAGCATCCACTGGGACACTCAATCCTCTTTGCCTTGGCCAGCCCCTGACAACCCAGGCTTGTTCCTGAACTGATGTCTCTGGCCTCGCAAGCAGTAGTGCTACCGCTGAGCTGACAGAACGGCCCCTGACAACCCAGACTTGTTCCTGAACTCTTGTCACTGGTATTGCAAGCAGTAGTGCTACCGTTGTTCTGACTGGCCGAGCCCTGACAACCCAGGTTTGTTCCTGAACTGATGTCGCTGGCATTGCAAGCAGTTGTGCTACCGCTGCGCAGACAGGCCAGCCCCTCACAGCCCAGGCTTGTTCCTGAACTCTTGTCGCTGGCGTCGCAAGCAGTAGTGCTACCGCTGAGCTGAGAGGCCAGCCTCTGACAACCCAGGCTTGTTTCTGAACTCTTGTCACTGGCATCGCAAGCTGTAGTGCTACCACTGTGCAGACAGGCCAGCCCCTGAAAACCCAGGCTTGTTCCTGAACTCTTGTCGCTGGCATCACAAACAGTAGTGCTACTGCTGAGCTGACAGGCCGGCCCCTGAAAACCCAGGCTTGTTCCTGAACTCTTGTCACTGGCTTCACAAGCAGTAGTGCTACTGCTGAGCTGACAGACCGCCCCTAACAACCCAGGCTTGTTCCTGAACTCTTGTCACTGGCATCGCAAGCAGTAGTGCTACCGCTGTTCTGACAGGACAGCCCCTGACAACCCAGGCTTGTTCCTGAACTGATGTCACTGGCATCGCAAGCAGTAGTGCTACTGCTGCATCGACAAGCTGGCCCCTATTTCCATGTTTTGATTGCTAGATATCAGAAAAGTCTGAGTTCTATCAAATTCCACTGTTGGGATTCTAAGTAACTGTGCATTGATTTGGCAAAACAGAAAATAATAGGTGATGCCTGGAGCAAATGTTATATGTATAAATGTGCAGTTACAGTGCTTCTTATCATGAAAACAGTGCCTTTCTGAGCCTTGTGAGAGCATTGTGAACTGAAGCTGAGCAGTTCTGGCACACAAAGGGTTTGAGAAAACACTTTTATGACCATTCTAGATCGAGGGACTGCTCCCGACTGATCGGAGTGCTCCTTTCCCCTGTGCATGAGGCACTCTTGTTCTGTGACGAGCATCTCACGCGCAGATGCCCTGGAAACAGGCACGTTCTGGGAAGTTTTTTTTTTTTTTTTAAATATGTTCTTGATCGCTCTCGATCAATAATATGTGTTAATACGTCCCCTGGAGTCACTCGTTGCTGAAAACAAGCGGTTTTATTTGCCTTCAGCTACAGTCAGAACAGCTTAGCTTTGCTTCGCTGTTCTTGTTCAGCTGAAGGCGCATGAAACCACTCATTTTCAGCAATGAGTGGTTCCAGGGGACGTATTAACACATATAAGAGCTCTGTCTGTCTGTCTATATCTATCTATCTATCGATCTATCGATCTATCGATCTATCGATCTATCGATCTATCTATCTATCTATCTATTATTGGGAGGGTAAATAGAGATGCCAGTCCCTTTTTTAGTTACATCCAGGAGCAACAATGACATGGCAGCACATAGATGACACAGCATAAGATAAACGTTTTCGAATAAGCATTGCTGTTAATTGAGTTGATAACCATGAGATTGTTGTCCACCAGAAATGCCAGCATTCACCAACATGACAGAGTCTGAAGGCTGATTGTGAAAGGTGGCAGACTCTCCTGCTGATTTTGATAGGCAGGGTATACTGTGTTAAAGTGTGCCAATTACCCAAATGCTTGTATATGTTTCAGGTGCTCCCAGTGCAGGTTCCACTATGTTTCTTTGGTTGTATTAGAGGTCACATGACTCATTTCTGTGGCAGTGAAAAAGAGTGAGAATAAAACAAAAATTATTGTAAAGACCCATTTTAGAGGGAGGCCTGGATCTCTCCAACTTCTGGAACTATTACATAGCTGCCCAGCTAGCCCAGCTGAAAGACCTAATCAGACCAGTGTGGGTGGCCATGGAGCAATTACACCTGAGAGGGCAAGGGTTGTCAGATGTCCTAGTGCCTGCATTTAGAGCAGGCATAATAAACCAAATAGAAAACCCCTTTTCTAGGACCCTGATTAGAGCCTGACTCACAGCACATAAGCAAATTCAGCATCAGGTGGGGGTCTCACCATACTTGGATATTCTGAAGGGTCTGTGGAGCTATATCCTGCCTTCAGAGCCTGTGCTTTGAAACTGACAGAGTGGAAGTCATGGGGATTGAACCAAATAACCCAACTATGTGATAGGGCCAACTTCACTCTTTTCAGACCCTAAGTGGAGAATTGTTTTCACTTACCTCCAAGTGTGGCAGAAAATCTGGATCCTGGTAGGCAGCTATTCACACCCCAATAATTTACAGTTGGAAACTATAGCTCTAACTATCCATAAAGGAGGTAGACCACTGAAACTGTTCTATGAGGCACTAATGAAAGGGTCTCTGAGACAAGAGCATAGAGCCCGCTGACAGTGGGCTGAGGACATGGGAGTAGAAGCAATGCCTGATCAGTTGTGGGAGGAAGCAGTTAAAGCAGTGCAAAGCTGCTCTAAGAACAACAGGATCCAGCTGGTGGTTTAACTTTATGCACTGTACATACTTTACTCCTATGCTGGCACACAAATCTGACAGCTCCATGTTTGACCATTGCTCGAAAAGTAAGGTGTGGGTGTGAACTCCACTCTCATCAAATCGCTGATGTGCTCCCACAGCGCAAACCATTTATTGACTCTCCTCCTTTTACCCTGGGAGAAGGATGGGCATGATTCAGGGAACCTCCCATATCTAGGGGCGTATCTTTTGCTTGCTGGGAGTTCCTTGGTTTACTTGATACAATTAACAGACAACACCCAGACGTGGAGTTTCTCAAGAAACACTAAGACCTTTTTTTTTTTTTATTTAAGGGCTTCGTGGTGCCTTCCCCAGTGCCCTGTTTTCTATTTTTCTCTCCCATTATCCCAGGACCCCAGAACATGGCCATGCATGCACATGGAGGTGCTCATGCCCTCCGTGGCTCTGGTGATGGCCCCTTCCTCCCACCCAGCCTAATGCCTGGCTCCTTTTCAGCTTGGCACTGCCACCTAGCCTCCACCTGGTAGCAGTCAAGAGTCGTGGAAACCCACATCCCTCCCTGGGAGAGGAGAGCTGCCTTGTGGCCGCTTTGTCAGCTCATCACTCCCCCCAGCTGACCCCGATGACTCAGGCTCGCTGCCGAACCTGGGTCACTGGCCTGGGAGGAGGTAAGGTGTCCAGCTCCTCAGCCCTCCATGCCACTAGGCCAGCCAAGACACACTGAGACCCTGATAGGTGCTTAGAGTAACTCAAACCATGGACACCAAAAGCTTCTAGCAGTTGTTCCATTACTGATGAATAAACTATATAAGTTCAGTTACAAACCGTGCAGAGATCTAAGGATCAAAATACATCTGGCTATAGGTTCAGCCCTTTGCTGATAACTCTTGAGTTCTTGTATTTCCCTCTTATTTTTGCAGTTGTTGACAATGTTTTTCACGTGGTCCTGGACTAATTCCAAGCCCCATATTAGACTGGCCCTGGCTTGGCTGACCTCCAAATGCAACCTCTTGGTGGGACATATGATAACCCTGCCTCATCCTAGCCCTTTATAGTTTGACCTAGTATTACTTTTTATTTGACTTAACACTCTCCATCTTTTCTTATCTTTTGTTCTCATACCACATGAATGGCATATCAATGTCTGCCAGAGTGTGGCACTGCCTGGGGTTCTGTTTCCCTCTATTCTCACAGTAACTGCTATTGGCAATACACAATCTATATGTATCTCCATAACAACTCTCACTGATGCTAGCACATTTCCCTTGGTGACACTTGTATCTGTTTTTTGTGATTTTAGTAGGGTTCTTACAGGATTGCAGCTTTTCAGCCAGTCCCACTGAGGTTAATGTAATGGTTAAGTGCACAACCTGATTAAGGGTTTGCTACTTTTTAGCCGTCCCTACCTCGATTAAAGTAATAGGACTAAGTTGAAGATTTC
Source organism: Neoceratodus forsteri (assembly GCA_016271365.2). Classification (NCBI taxonomy): domain Eukaryota; kingdom Metazoa; phylum Chordata; order Ceratodontiformes; family Ceratodontidae; genus Neoceratodus; species Neoceratodus forsteri. The sequence continues at coordinate 541,005,699 of CM028134.1, read as the reverse complement.
CGTGGGGGTTGCAGCAAAACCCTATATAGGGTAAAGCCACAAAGGGGTGCAAGACAGTATAGATATGCTATTAGGGGAGGAGTAATCAAACTAATATGGAGAAGTGGGTTGCTGATGGGGGGGAAGGTAGAGTAGTGTGCTGCAGGTGGTGTGAGGCAGCTGTGTTTCTAGGAACTCTCTGACAGGTAGGGGAGTGTCTGGTCTGCAGGAGCCTTGATCAGCTGAGGGCAGAGATGTGGCAGCTTAGATGGGAGTTAGAGCATTAGTAGAAAGGACGTCTGAATGGGCTGTGCATGGAGAGCACAATAAGAGAAGTTCTCCATACTCTATTTTATCCTGGGACTTTATAAAAATTATTCTGTGTGCAACATTGTCTGATAGTCAGCACATTTCTGATAACTGCAGATTAATTCTTATGACATTTAATAGCAACAAAGTTTCCAGACCTTCTGCCTCCTTATTACGCCATTGTTTTGCTTATCCTGACCTTCATCGGGGGTATAGCTAAAGTACCGCCCAGCATTGTTTAAATAGTATGCCGTAACCATTGGTTACCAATATTCACGTGATTTAAACTAAGTACCTAAATGTCAGTGCTTTAAAGTGATAGTGTAAATACACATGTACATAGGTATAAATAAAAAGGTTAAACGTGTAATCTGGTCTCACATAAAGCCTCCTGATATATTGTGTTATCAATTCTTAATGACAGGCAGACACACTGTTGTCACATTAAAGCACTGACATTTAGGCACTTAGTTGAAAGCAAGTGAATATTGGTAACTGACGGTTAGAGCATACTAGTTAAACAGTGTGGGTCTGCACTTTAGCTATGCTCCTTGATGAAGCTCAGTCTGAGTGAAGCACTGGAGTAATAAGGAGACAGAAGGTCTGGAGAGTCTTTTTGTCATTAAATGCCATAAGAATTAGTCTGTATTTTTTTGCACCTAGTGAATTTTGCACTTCACCATTCTGCACTTTAGCCTTGCACTTCATGGAATGAATGGATAATGCTCTGATGTATTTAATTTTTTATGTATAAGATGCCTTTAGTGGCATAACCACAATATGTGGTTTGAGGATCTGCATAAAGAAGCTACAGAAAATGCTTACTATACAGGTACTTGAATGAAATCGGCTTACAAGATTTTTCCAGCAAATAAATCTGTCTGTAGTGCTTTTGTTGAAGAAATGTGCTAACCATCAGGCAAGGGTACATAGTAAATCAATTTTACAAAGTCCCAGGGAGTGCAAGGAACTTTTTTTTTTTCGCTGTGTTGTTCAGACTAGTAGGGCATGAGCCAGCCCTGTCCCCCAGCACTGCCCCAGACTCGAAGTAAAGGAAGCAGCTCACGCATAGCACCAGGAAGGAGTCTCATGCAGTGGAGTGGGGCAGGGTGGTTAGTGGGGGTGGAGATGGACCTCAGATCTAGTGGTGGATCTGGCAGGGAGGAGGAATGGAGAAGGGGATAAGGCAGGAATCCTGGGTCCCTCTTCCTCAGTGGGAGAGGAGACCTAGGTGAAAGGGATGAACACTAGTAAGAGGAACGGTGAGTGCAAGGATGGAAGGGAGGCCAGTGGGAGCACCCCCCAGTGGTACCAGTGTGGAACAGATTCCTCTCACTGACAAGAGAAAGTATGACTGAGATTGATAGTGGGGACAGGGGGAAGCAGCAGAAGAAGAGGGATAGGAGCACTAAGGGAGGTGTCTACAGGGGGAAGGCATGGGGATAGGTAGATATGTGAGTAGAGATAGAAGGGAGGGGATGGTGGCAAGCAGGGAAAGGGCCCACAGAAGGAGGGCAGAATGGGAACATGGGAGGGATGATACAAGGGAGGAGCAGGTAGTCAGTAAGGGGGGCAGACTGGAGGAAGGGGGGAGGGTTTGGAAAAGGAAGGACAAGCAGGTAAAGAGGGCAGAACTCAGGGGCAAGTGGGGAAGGGAGGGTTATGATAATGGGAGATTCCATAGTTAAGGGAATGAGATGGGGAGATACAGGAGCTAAGGTGGATTGCCAAAGAGTGCATTGTATGCCAGAGATGACCACAGGGAGGGTGGCACTGAGGATAGTAGAGTACATGGGCCAGGATGGGGAGCAGCTGCACATCCTTTCACCTAGGAACCAACAGTCTGGTTGACGGTGAGGTGGGGGTGGTTCAGGACAGGTTCAGAGAAGTGGGGAGAATCTGCAGGAATGTAGAGAGGTCGGTAGCTTTCTCAGAGTTGCTACCAGTACCAGGGGCCAGCACTGCAAGAAAGGCTAGGACAGAGGAATTTAATGTCTGGCTCAGGTGGTAGTGCAAAGAGAAGGCATACAGGATAATTGGTGACTAGGGAAATATGTGGGCGAACAAAGACCTTTATGCACCAGACAGGCTACACCATAGCAAGGAAGGTGCAAGAGTGCTAAAGGTTGGTTTCAACAAGTGTATTAGGAGGGAACTAAGTTTAAACTGATTGGGGGGCTCAGCAGCAGGGGTCAAAATACCCCTTGTTACCTGGTGGAGGAGGCCATCAGGCCTCCTCCCAATCAGGACTACAGGGTGGAGAGACAGGTGGGAGGTATAATATGAAGGGCAGTAGGGTGGGACCAGGTACAGGCAGGCAATCCAGGGGTGGAGGAGGGCACAATTCTAAGCAGAAGATGGTGTGTCTGAATACGAGGAGTTTGGGAAACAAAATGGCAGAGCAGCATTCACCGCTGGTGGAGGGGGAGGTAGACATGGCTGCCATCACAGAGACATGGGCCATGCCAAACCAGGACTGGGATCTCTCCATCCCAGGATACAAACTGTATTGGAGGGATATGGGGATAGGTGGGAATGGCTCTGTACATCAGGGAGGGGATCACCTGTACTAGGGAGCAGGAGACAGTTGGAAGGATAGAGTTGCTGTGGGTACAGATGCACTCACCGAACAGAGAAAAGCTAAGGGTAGGAGTGATGTACAGGCCACCAAACCATGAGGAGGATTTGGACAGGGAGCTGGTGTCAAAAATTGTGGAGAAGGTTGGCAGTGGGGAGGTAATGATCATGTGGGACTTTAGACTATCTGGGGTGGATTGGAGGATCCCTGCTACCACCTCAGCCTGGACTCCACTACTGCTGAAGGCATTCCAGAGTGGTGTTTCTGACACAATGTGTCCTAGAACCCATCAGGGAGAGAGGTATATAGGACCTGTTACCTGTTTCTGACTAATAGTGTATATGGCCAGGAAGTGAGGGTGGAAACACCACTGGCAGGAAACGACCACCATACTGTGTGGTTTCACTTGGTTATGGGCAAGGAAAAGACTAGAACTAAGACAAGGGTGCTAGACTTCAGGAGGGCAGTCTACAGAAAGATGGGAGGAATTCTGGAAGGGAACCTCACTGGGATCGGGAAAGGAATGAAATGGTGGTAGACCAGAAATGGGCCATCATCAAGAAAGGGCTGTTGGCAACCACTGGTGAGTTTGCCAAGACGAAAAGCAAAAATTCCAGAGCCAAGAAGCCCAGCTGGTTTGACAAGGAGGCAGCCTAGGCTGTAAAGAGAAAAAGGACAGCCTTCAGGAAAGGACAGCCTTCAAAAAGTATAAGTGCACCCAGAGGGTCGAGGACAGGGAAGAGTGCAGCATTAAGGCAAAGGAGACAAGCAAGGCAGTATGACTGGTCAAGGCCAAGAAGAAGCTGCAGCTGGCAGTGGGTGTGAAAATGGGAGAGAGAGAGCCTTCTTCCCGTACATCAGGGAGAAGAGGGATTTTAAGGATGGAATAGTGAGGCAGAAAAAGGGAGAGGGGTGGGTAGAGGGCAGTGTGGAAGAGAGAGATGTACTTAACGAGTACTTTTGTTTAGTCTTCACAAAGGAGAAGGACAGCCCAGTATCCCAGGGGAGGAAAGGGGGAAGTAACTGGGCAGGAGAAGTCATGATGCAGATCAAAATTTGTAGGGTGAGGAAGGAATTAAAGGCTGTGAAGGTGGATATGTCCCTGGGATGGGATAGCATACGCCCGAGTGCTCTGAGGGAGTTAGCAGATGTCCTGGTGGGTACCCTGGCAGACTTCTTCAACATCTCTCTAGAGATGGGGTAGGTTCTTGTGGACTGGAGGACAACACACATTGTGCCTCTAGATAAGAGTGGGCGAGGGATGACCCTGGTAATTACCAGCTGCTAAGTCTTACTTCGATAGTGGGGAAGCTCATAGAAACCATACTGAAGGAAAGAGTGGTAAACTTTCTGGGTGAAAATGGGCTCCATGATTATAGGCAGCATGGGTTCTTGTCATGGTGGTCCTGCCAGACCAACCTAATTGATTTCTTTGACTGGATAACCAGGACAGTGGACATACTGTATTTAGATTTTAGCATGGTCTTTGACTCTGTGACCCACAGGAGATTGATTAGAAAGCTGGAGGACATGGGGGTAGAGGCAAAACTGGTTAAGTGGGGTAAAAAACTGGATCCAAGATATGTAACCCCCCACCGCAAGGTGTGTACATATTCTGTGCACTTTAGGTCCTATTTGGTCCAGTAATTGGTTAATTGCCCTCTATGACTCTGGTGGGAGCTTCTGCAGGTTAGAGGTCACCATTGGTGCATGGGTGTATAAACTGGTGGTTTTGGTGCAAGAGGGAGAGAGAGCTCGAGCAGTTAGAAGGGGTCAGGGAGACAGCTGTGGGAGTGCAGGGCCTACTGCTTGCTCTCAGGGTATCCAGAAGGTTTTCAGTGGATTTGGGTGACTGAGTTCAGTGAGTAACATGGCAGCAGCCACCAGCTAAGTCCTCAGGGTTATTCTATGGTGAGGGTCCTGCACAGTGTTCCCCTACAGCACATAAAGAGATCTGTGGCCTGGAAGAAGGAGGTCATAGGGAGCAGAGATGTGTGAGACTATATGTCACCCTGCCAAAAGAAAGAGAGAGACCAAAAAAGAGAGAGTCGCCTATGTGGAAAAGAGGGCTACAGCCATGCCTATATGTCCACGAGGAGAATGTTTGGAACCAGAGAGAGAGAGATGAGCCTGTGTACACTGGAGTGGAGATCCATAATCCCGGAGTCTAAATGCCAACCAGATGTGGCAGCCTCAATGGGGATGTTTGCCCATGAGTTGTGTATATATGTGTGTGTGTGTGTATGTATATGTATATGTATATCTATATGTATATCTATATCTATATCTATATCTATATCTATATCTATATCTATATCTATGAGAGACAGCCCCAAGTGTAAGATTCCAACCCAGTTGTGGCAGTTGCAGTGAGGACATTTGCTCTAATGCCAAAGGTGGAGTCACCTGCCACAGCTTAACTTTTGTGCTGAAGTCAAGAAAGGAGTGGTAGCCTATGCTAAAGGGCTTGCCACTGGATGTTGGAGGTGCCAGAATTGAAAATGGAGCTGAGAGAAAGAGAGAATTAAAGTCTGCTTGCTGCCTACAGTTTAAATGGCCATCTCGGCCTCGATTTGAAGCTGCCTATACTGTAATGTGGCTTCCCAGCCAAAGTAAAAGTCACCCAAAGTTAGTGGGGCCATAGCAGCCACAATGGACACTAGCAACTTTTATAACCTCCTTGGTCAGTACTGCAAATCAGTTGTTTATGTGTTACCTTCATGGAGTGCTTTGTTCTAAATTAAATGGAACCCCACATTGTTTTACTTTTGCGTGGATATGAGTAACTTGTTTTGAACTGTTTGTTGCTACCAACCAAAGTTTGTTGCAGCCCAGCACCAGAAGAAGCCTGCACCCCTGCCCTGTTGACCTCCAATCAATGCTAGCCATCACGATAAGAAACAAGTTCTGGCCAGAACTGAGAGGGCTGTGATAAGCTGCCAAGTGACCAAAGTTACACATGTACGTAGAAATTATTGAACGCCAGGTGTAACTTGTCCATTTTTTGGAGGTGTTGCACCAAATTTTCAACATGGCCTTTTTGGGACTCCTCCTCCTCATGAAGAGTGCCAGTGTCATTTTGTTCACTTGTCCTGAAAGGTGATTTCGTAGAGTGACCATGCCATTCTGTGCCACAGGTATGAAAATACATTTTGTGCAGGATGTGAAAAATGACAGCTGTACTATTAAAAAGGAGGTGTGCCCAAATGGCAATGTTGAAAATCTGGAGTGAAAATATTACAAACTGGCGAAGCTAGGATCGTGCATAGAAACTGCACTATGCATGCTCATAATGCAGTCTCTTTTTGGAATTGTTTCACCAGATTTGCAACATGGGCTTTTTTGGGACCCCACCTCATCAACAGTGGCACTGTTGTTTCGTTACTCGATCCCAAAAGGTGATTGTGCGCAGCAATTGTGAAATCACCTTTCAGGATTGCGTAATGAAATGAGTGACACTGTTCATGAGATGGGGTCCCAAGAACCCCGTGTTGAAAATTTGGGGCCAAAACTCCAAAAAATGGCTGATTTATCAACTTAAGTTGAAACCCCCATTGAATGTCATTATAACACATTTAACTTTGATTTTGCAGTTTATGGTCCAGTTTTGAAGAGTGCAGACCTGTTCCTGTCTGAAGAAGATGACAGTGCCAAGCCCCAAGAGAAATATGGGTAAAGGGTGGGTGGGAGAGGTGGGTGCTCAGAGGGAGAGGCGGGATGGGGAGGAGGACTGGGTAACAACAAGGGACTTGCTTTTACAGGTAAAAAACATGTCGGGAAGGTTTTCTTTATTTACAGGAAAATAAAAACAAAACATACATTTGGGCACACTGGGGTGGGCTCCCAGTGTGCCACATTAGTTTAGGGGTATGTGAGGCCAACATGAGGATTAGGCACCCGATGTTGGAAGGGGGGAAAGGAAAAGCACACATTAGGGCACACATGGCTGGGCTCCAAGTGTGCCACATGAGTTGAGGGGCACATAATGCCGACACGGAGATTGGGTACCCCGATGTCAGCGTGAGGCAAATATATAAATGCAGCTGGGTACATTGGGGTGGGCTCCCAGTGTGCCACATGAGTTGGGGGGCTACATAATGCTGACACCAGGATTTGGGACCCCATGTCCGCACGTGGAGTGGGGAGGACAGCAGAAGTGGGAGGATTTTCTTTTCTGCCGGTGCTAGCGGCGGCGACGTGACTGTGCATGTGTGGCACTTGTGCATGCAAAGTTGTGGTGAATGGCTTTTTGCCATTCACAGCATGGTGGCACCAGAAGAAATACGCATGCATGTGAGTCACATATACGTAGTTCTTGCCCTAGAATGTGGAAATAACAGCCAAAATAGCACAGCTGTTCTGTAGCTGCTGATTGTGGCGGAGTGTTTCAAGCTCCGTTGGACTTTTGGAAGGATACTTCCAAAAAGTCCAATGGGAGGTTCCACAATTGGCCATTTTTAGAGCTATAATTGATCCCAAAATGGCTGTAGGCTCCACCCAGAGCCCTAGAAATCTGTGGTTTCTACTGAGTGTCCCCTCCTCACAAAATTTACTACCAGGCATACCCCTAGACACTGGGAGGGTAGGAGGGGAGTTACAGATAGAAACCAGAAGGTGGGGGGGGGGATCCTTAAATGTTAGACCGGTCACTAGTGGGTCCCACAGGGCTCGGTGCTCAACCTAGTTTTATTCAACATCTTCATCAGTGACATTGCAGGTGGGTAAAAGTAACACAATCTTTGTTTTTATACAGGTAAGAAATCAACACCATTAGGGCTACATAGGGCCCTATTTACAAAGTGATCCTGTCAGATGTTAAGGCTTTCATGTTACAGTTTTGTAAATGTAGCATTTATCAACAGACATACATATCCTAGGTAAATAACACTAACCTATAAATTAATCTACAACATGCACACAGAATTGAGCAAAGCAGTTCTGTTTCAAGTATTACACACATTATTAGCAAAACACTCCTTTCTGTGGTTGACACAAAACTCTGTGGGAGAGTGAGCACAGAAGAAGGGAGATGGGACATTGAGGAGGACCCAGCTAAACTAGAGAGATGATCAAGTATGTGGCAACTGGGATTCAGTGCCAGAAAATACAAGGCAGTGCTTTGGAGTCAAAGAACCCAGAGACCACATACTAACTGGGAGCTATGAAAATCATCAAGTCAGAGGAGACAAAAAACTTCGGTGTTACCATCACGAGTGATCTGAAGCACTCTGCACACCGCAAGAGAGCAGTTGCAAAGCAAACTGGTTGCTGAGATGTATAGCCAGGGGTAGAACCAGTAGTAAAGAGGAGATTATCCTGCCGCTAGGGGCTGAGCGAAATGTATTTTCTGCCAGTGAAATTCTGGCAAAATGCAGATTTTGCTTCTGCTATATTTCATGACATTTCCATGAAAATTTTGTGAAATGTCATCAAAATTATGATTTCATTTTTTTTGCTGTCTGATTTAGGAGTATTTGTCAAAATTGCACCACCTTTGGTATGCTGCCTTTACCAAGGTCCATACAGCAGTGTACCATGTTTCAGATCTCTATTGGCAAAGGTAACTGAGTTACTGTATAAGCCTCCAAACATTTGGAAATTTAAAAATTACATTTTGCAATTATGTAAACAGTAGGATTTTAAGCCCCTATAACTTTAAAACTAGAAAAGGGAATATCACCAATTCTGTTAGGTTCACTGACCCTAAATATTAAGATTTAAGGTCACCCCGTGACCCAACAGAAGAGCATCATGCTGCCATGCTGATGACTCAGGACTGGAAACGAGCCCAGGAAGTCATGTTGGGAGGCAGGCCATGGCTGATTTAGCTGCTGCTCATCAGTGCATCTTGTTCAGGAAGAATTGGCTGTGGGTTCGACCAACACAGCGGCCCCTGTGGCTGGACCATGGAGTTTTCTCCTGCTGCAGGGCAAGCTATGGCTGTGTGAGGCTGACAGAGGCACCATTCCCACAAGGGGACATGGGAGGGATAAAAAATGTTGGAGAAAAATTATGTAGCCAACTAAATGATGGCTGGGTTCAGCCTGATTAGGGTATATCCCCGAGAGATGAGCTGCCAGCTGGGAAAAGAACCAGTAGAGAAAAAAAGAAATTGGGTGTGTCAGTTCTCTAATCTCCTGCTTAAAGGCTGGCCAAGTTATAAGCAATCAAAGATTCCAAAATAACATCAGTAATTAAAGTTGAATTTCATGAGCTTTTGTGAAATTGTTGAATGGTGTGATACTTTGTCGAAGCCATGTCCATACATTTTGCCCAGTCATACACTTGCATTTCCATAGTAGAGGAAAGTAAAGGCTGGGTATAGTGGCAATAAAGTAGCATTCATAGGCAGCTTCATAGTGAAAATGTAATGGTGCCAAGTGTCCAGTCACTATCTTGAGTGATGAACTCTGAAGAATAGTCATGGACATCATGGGGCAGTAGCCTGAATTTTTGCAGTATGCCAGATAACCACCAGAGCTCACTGAGTGGAATCATTTGCATGTGCAGCATTGTTTCAGTACAATGCTGCTTGCTGACTCTTTAACAACCCTATAGAGAACAGTGTATGGTTTTGCTATTGAAAACAGAACAGTGGCACCAAGTGATGCCAAGCCTTACAACTAGCTTTGGCCACTGTGCCAGAAGTATCTGGATATCTTTGGTCATGATGGAGTGTGATGCTGGGCATCACTGTCACAGGAGTGTTGGAGAGGTATTGCAGGGCAATGATGCTAGTTCAGGTAAGGTGATTCAGTGGTGGTAGGTGCTTTGTGAAAGTTAAATTCCACATGTTGAATCCTAGTGACATTACCTATTATGCATCCATTAATTTTGAGCAAATTTTGCCAATTAGTAGATTCTAAAGTATCCACAATAAATTTTAACCTATTGAACCACATTTATCCAGCTTATTCCAGGATAGATTTACTTTGAGATGCATGCCAAATCTTGAGCATATACGTGTAATAGCAGTGGAGCTATAGACATTCAAATATTTTGAAAATTACCAAACAATTTAGCAATTAATTAAATTGTGAAATTGTGAACTCCTATAACTTGCAATTTACAACCAATTGTTGAATATAGTGATAGTTTCTATGACTCTTCCAAGTAAGTATGCATATACATTTTCAATAATCATGCTCCAAAGGTGGCTAAGTTGTAAACATATAAATAGTTTCAGAAATGTTCATGTGAATAATACATTGTCAGATTTTGAGCCCCTTAAGTTCAATGCCTCTAATCAAAATGCTATGTAACTTGTGTATCTTTTTAGTGCCTTTTCCACATAATACGTATGCAAAATTGTAGATTTCTAGCTATAATAATAAATAAGTTATGACCAGTTGAAGAATTTCAGAAAACTTCCCCCAAGAATTTGCAACATTTTATGAATTTTCATGGAATTTCACAAAATTTCTGCAAAATAAGAATTTGCTAATTTTGCTGAGCCCTACCTGCCACTGTGCAGGTCACTGGTTTGGCCAAACCTGAAGTACAATGTGCAGTATTGGAGCTCTTCTGGAGTACAGTGTGCAGCATTGGAGCCCTTACCTTAAGAAAGACATCAAGTTATTGGAGACAGTACAGAGAATGGTGACCAAGGTGATCGAGGGACAACAAGGCAGTCCATGTGAATACAGACTCCTAGACCGTAATATGTACTCCCTGAAGGATAGATGGGAGAGGGCTGACATAATCAAAACCTTTAAATACCTTAAGGGTTTCAACAAAGTGAACACTGAGGGTCTATTAAACTTTATTGGGAACAGGACCACTAGGGGAAAATGCCTCAAACTGGTGGGAGGACACTTCAGAAGGGAGATGAGACACTTTTTTACTGAGAGGGCGGTGGCAAAATGGAACAAGTTGACGTAGGAAGTTGTCTCCCTGAAGAGTTCAGACAGCTTCAGGAGAGGCTGGGACAGAGCAAAAGAGAAAACTGCATAGATTGTGTTGGGGGTGGGATGGGGTGGAGGGGAGGAAGAAGTGGATAGTGGGAAGGGGATGGATCCCTCAGTAGTTACTGGTGTATCTGCAAACTTAAGCAGACTAGAATAGATTGTAAGGCCTTTTTCTGCTGGCTGTTTTTGTATGTTTGTATTTCCCCATATTACATCATAGTTCATTCATTGGCACCACACAATGAGGGCTTGCATACCACTTTGGAGTTCAGCGCCTGCCAGGGGAGACAATTGGGGGCCCAGTGCCTTTCTTTACACAGCTTCCTGCTGACTTTTCACCTTCTGTAACACAAGTGAGGGTCTGCTTCATTAGATCCCACACACAGCTTTGTGTTCTAGTAGAACTGACAGCCAGTTCCCATGGACCCCTTCTTCCACATGATGGTCCAATGGCACTACTGCAGGACAGCTTTACTCTCACAGTCCCTCTGTGTTTCTCAGAGACAAATTGCCTACCCTGTCTGACCACTTACTTCTTTGCCACAGCCTCACCTGCTATCGGATCCCCCTCCCCCCAAGGATTTCCCTCAATGTATTCAGTGGAACCCACCACAGGTCCAGCCACCCATTGTGTGGTCTCCCCTGAGGGGAAATTCCCAGGGTTCCTTCACCTTCCCAGTGGTCCCACTACATTCTTCCCCTGTATAGGTGATGTGCATGAAACAGTGCCCCCGATCCTCAGTCCCAATGATCTGACCTCAGTGCCAGAGGTTCCTCTTTGGCAAGCTGGTTGGTCCTAGGGAGAAGCAGACTTTGATGCCCTTGAGCCATCACAGTGTCTGGGACCCCAGCAACCCACGCAGCCAGAAATGGTTTGGGTGACTATGAAGTCAAATGTTGGTTACAGGTCTTCCAGCAAGGAGCCCACTTCACTTGGCTCTATCACCTTCACCCACACTCTATCATGTAACTCTAAGGCAATGACAAGGGTACCATCCTTATCTTTTCTGGGACAATGCCAGACCAGCAGTCTCTACCTGGCATGTCTTGGTGGACTGTAAAGGGGTTGGGGGGTTAAACATGCCTTTCATTGTTGCCAGCACTAACTCCCAGAGTACAGCATTCTCCATAGCATGCCAGCTCTGGTGCGAAGTGAAGGCTCAGCAGGGTTCTCCTGCTGCTTCAGACTTCCACTAGTTGCTCCATGGTTCAGCCTTCACGTCTCTCAAGTCTGGTATTGAAATGCTTCATATGTTCTCCTGAAGCTATACAACACAACCAAATGTTTATAGCTGCAGTGTAAATTGTGGAACTATGGAAAATTAAGTGCTCTCTTGAAGAGCTGATATCTTGCCTCATGCTTGCTTTAGTGTTCCCAGATGTGTTTTTTTTATAGCACATCTATCTGTCCGTCTGTCTATCTATCAGTCTGTCTGTCTCTAAAAGTAGAGGTGCCATCACGTGTTGTTTCCAGTGTACTGGCAAGTTATTCCCTATTGTTAACATGGGGGCAGGAAACAACAAAAACACCTGATGTTCCCTCTAATTTCTATATATAAACAATCTCTATGGTGTTATTCATTACTTACCTTGGCCCCTCCCCAGATGGCCAGCCTACACTGGGGGACTCCAATTAGGGATCCTCTGTGACTAAAGACAAAATAACTCTCTGACTGGCTTAAGCAAAAAGTGTAATTTACATAGAGAATGTAGAAAAAACATACCAGCCCCATTGGTGTTTTTTCAGCAGAACTGATCCATTTTTATGTTTGCTTGCACGCATGTGCAAGAAACATAGTGCCATCATCCAAATTTTTGGAGGTGTGGCAGCCCTCTTCCAATTCAGTCAGTGTGTTTGCAGGTGCGGCCGCAGTTCTCCAATGCCTGCTGGAGCTGTCTGACAGCGTCCAAAATGCAGTGGAGTACAATTGAAAGGGGGAGCTACGCTTCAGTGAGCAGTGATAAGATATCGCCTGCTCATGCACGCTCCCCCTACACACACACAGACACACACACACACACACACACTGCGTGCTTGCCCCCCCCACACACACACTGTGTAGCCGACGGGGGTGCCCAATCCCCCGTCGGCTGTGCTGCGCCCCCCCAAAGCAGAGTTACATATGCCACGCAGGGTGCCCACCCCAGCCGCCACACATTGTATAGCCAACGGGGGTGCCCAATCCCCCGTTGGCTCCACTGGCCCCCCCAGTACAGGGTTCCACACTGGGAGCCCACCCCAGCGTGGCAACAGATACTATTGCTGACGGGGGTGCCCAATCCCCTGTCAGCTCCACGCTCCCCCACCAGCCGTCCTTGTACCACGCTGGGAGCCCACTCCAGCATGGCAAACATCCCGTGTCGTCATTTAATAAACAAAATACCTGAAACTTAAAAACGGTCCCTCGCTGTCTCTACCCCCCCACCCGCACCCACCCACTGAGTAACCGCCTCCCACACCCTCCACCCCTATACTTACCTCTGGACTCCGCGCGATGATCTTCAGTGGACCGGGAACACGTCTGCACTCTTCAAAGCCAACTGCAAACTGAGGAAAAGCCGGTAAGCTGTATAATGGGATAGATAGGGTTTTTTCAACTTTGCTGTGTATCTCAGCCATTTTTGGGAATTTTTGCACCACATTTTCAACATGGGGTTTTTGGGACCCCTTCTCATGAATGCTCTCACTGTCATGGTGTTAATCAGGCCTGAAGGGTGATTTCGCAGTCACTGTTCGGTGACGGTTCAGGGGCAATGTGAGGAAGTATTATTTCACAGAGAGGGTAGTGGATGCATGAACAGCCTTCCTGAGGAGGTTGTGGGGTCTAAAACTGTGGGAGAATTCAAGGATGCATGGGACAGACATAAGGAAATTCTTGTGGGGGGTAGGAAGAAATAGGCTGTTGGTTAGCTAGGATCTGTGGCCTACCCTGTAGGTAGGGAAATGGGCAGACTAGATGGGCCAAGCGGTCCTTATCTGCCGTCAAAGTCTATCACCTTTCGGGACCGAGTAATGAAATGACACTGCCACTGTTCATAAGATGGGCTCTCAAAAAGCCTATGTTGAAAATTTGGTGGAAAAATTCCTAAAAATAACTGTTTTACAAGCGTGCGTTGCGCAGTTCCTATGCACGCTCATAAGTTCACGAATTTTCAATATTTTCACTCCAGATTTTCAACATTGCCATTTTACCACACCTCCTTATGAGCAGTACAGCTGTCATTTTTCACATCTTGCCCAAAATGTGTTTCCACCCATGTAGCATACAATGGTGCAGTCGGTGTGCGAAATCAATGTATGGGACACATTAAGAAGATCACAGTGACACTGTTAATGAGCAGAGGTCTTAAAATGGCTATGTTGAAAATTTGGTGAAAAAATTCCTAAAAATGACTGTTTTACGAGTGTGTGTTGCGCAGTTCCTATGCACGCTCGTAAGTTTGCGAATTTTCTATATTTTCACTCCAGATTTTCCACATTGCCATTTTATTACACTTCCTTATGAACAGTACAGCTGCCATTTTTCACATGTTGCCCCAAATGTGTTTCCGCACATGTAGCGCACAATGGTGCAGTCGGTGTACGAAAGCAATGTTTGGGACAGATTAAGAAAATCACAGTTACACTGTTCATGTGCAGAGGTCTTAAAATGGCTATGTTGAAAATTTGGTTTCAAAAGTCCATAAAATGACTGTGTTACGAGTGAGCATTGCGCAGTTTCCACGTACCGTCGTAAGTTCATGACTTTGTAATATTTTCAGTCCAGATTTTCACCAGTGGCATTTTTTTCACACTTCCTTATGAACAGTACAGCTGTCACTTTTCACAACATGGTCGAAATGTGTTTTCACACTTTCAGCGCAGAGATGCGTGGTCACTGTGGGAAATCATTGTTCGGGACAGTGACACTGTTCATGATCGGAGGTCCCAAAATGCCTGTGTTGACAATCTGCTGTAAAAATCCCCAACCTAATTGCATACGGTGTGCTGTACAGTTTCTATGCACACCGTGACTCTCCGCCCAGTTTTTTAATATTTTTACTGCAGATTTGCAACATTGCCATTTTTTACACCTCCCCATGAACAGTACAGCTGTCATTTTTCACATCCTGTTTGGAATGTGTTTTTGCACCTGTGGTGCTAAATGCCGTAGTCGCTGTTCAAAAGCAGCTTTCGGCTAACAAACTGATATTGCCACTGTTCATGAGGTGGGAGTCACAAAAAAACCATGCTGAAAATTTGGAGTGAAAATACCAATGAATGCCTGAGGTGTTAGTGTTTCCAACCATAACGCCCCACCCTGTAGAGAATGACAGGCATCGGGGTGTGACTTGGGATTCTTGCCTGTAATGCTCATACCATTCCATACCCTGCAGCCAGTGAGAGGCATCGAGGTATGCCTTGGACTCTTTGGCTCCAAAGTTCACCCCATGCTCCTATACCACACCCATCTCACCATATTTCGTGATGGAATGGGGTGCCCATAAGGGCCAAAGACCCCAAGGCACACCGTGACACTTGTCAGTGTCTGCAGGATGGGGTGTGGTGAAATGGTGTGGCCGCTATGCCTGACGACCCAAAGGCACACCCCAATACCTGTCACTCTCTACAGGGTGGTGGTGGGGTTGGCTTCAGTTTAATACTTCACTGCCATTTCTATTATACAGCTCTGTAACTTCTACACTACCAATGCCAATGCCAGCAAGCAAACAATCGGCATTGACAAATGCTTGTTTGTTTACTAGAGCAATGAAATAATGTTTACAATGTCTCACTGTTTTAAAGGCTAACTGTTCCTGTAGCACCAATACCAGTTCCCAGAAACCTTCAGGAAATGTTTAGAAGAGTGGGGTGGTGCATACACACCTTGTGTCACTGAAGTCTCCTTGAGTTAGACCATGGACTTATAATCTGAAGATGAATGTCCCTTATGTAGACAGTTACAAAGTAGGAATGAAGATACTGGAGTTGGCTGAAGAGTATTGTTATCCAGGGGCCATGGAGAGTGGCATTTGCACCCAGGTGTGGTTGAAAGTGGGATTGTCTTAGCCCACTTACCTGGTAAAACAAATTAATAAAAACAGACTGTACTGATCTTGTTATGAGATAGGAACCTCAGTAAAATTTCCCCTTACACCACAAGTAATGAACAAAATGTAGAATTGGGATAAGCACAGAAAACACTTTGTACTTTGGTGGCTAAACAGTATGTTGTGCAATACAATAAAATATAAACAAATGTACAGTATATGCAGGTTTCTATCTGAAACCTACCTTCTGGAAACAGGCTGGAGGAGTCTAACATGCACTATGAAGTAATTGCAGTTTGACTTGGGCGGGGGGGTGGACACGATTGTCTTACCACTTGAGCATGTTCATCATGGCATTGGGGAGTGACATTAGTTGAAGGAACCCATGTGAAATCCCCACTGAAAGGCTTCACATGATGCTGGCAGCCCCACACGATGGAGATGAGTAGTCTATAAAGGGTGTGTGGGAATTGATTGCAGGGTGGACAGGGCAGGACATTGCCTGAGCCTATGCATGCTCCTGTGGTTCACTGGCATCACTGTGAGGCCCCAGCCCCTTTGCTAGATCCTGGATGGTGGCTTGGGAGAGGGTGCACAACAGTGATAAACCATGGGAGCACATAGAAGGGGATGGGAGGTTAAAGGGCAGGCTGTAGTGGAGGACTCTGGATCGACTTATGCTCTTTTGCTAACTACACAAAGCTCTATGCCATGTCTGCTGTTCTATGGGACAGCTGCACATGCTGTGCTGTAGGAGTAGTGATATACTGGCATAAACAAACCAACATGCTGCCCTTTACATTTAAAAAAAAAATAGTGGTGGTGGGGCAAAGCCCTTCATTCTACTTAACAAAACACGCTTGTTATGCTTTGTTATATGGGGGTCTTTGCCTCCCACACCCCATGTATTTTATTTCAGTGTTATAGCTTCTCCCAAGCTGACCATGGCAGTGATCAATCAGGTCACGCTCAGCTCTCAGTCTGGCAAGTAGCATAGTGGTAGTATAGCCTAACGTACACTAATTCCATGATGTACCGCTATGCTACTTGCATGGGTCCAGAATTCTCTACTATCACCAAAAGGGTAAACTGGAGGATAGTGGTCATAGTTTGAGTGGGAGTCTGGGCCTTGGAGAAGAAACTCCACTTCATTATAGGGGAGAGAAAAAAAAGAGAATTAAAAGCAACAACAAAACAATATGAACAAAATTTCAGAAGTAGTTACTTCTATATTATCTACTGTTGTTATAAAAAGCACTGCCCTATGTAATATCGATGAGTGCTGCAAGAAACAAGCAGTTGATCCAAAATAAATAAGGCTTAGGACGTTATAGCATATCTGCTGCCAATTGGGAGTGATGGAATAAAAAGTGAGATGATACAAGGTGCTTGAAAACTAGAGATTACTGTATCTGGTTCCAGGGCTGGATTAAGGCATAGTCAAACAAGGCCCAGGCCTAGGGTTCCTGCCTGCCAAGGGTCCCCCAGCCCAGAGTGTATCATTCTGGCAACGTAAAGCAGGATCATCCAGTCTAACGTGTAATCATTTTTATCTGAGTTGCATCAGACCAGTCTCTGTAACAAAGCACTACTGTTCCAGCATCTATTAAGACCACATACATTCTTTGACATATCTGAGTCATACACCTTGCCAGCTGCCCCTCCTGGAAAGAAATACATGGACTTATAAGAGACTGAAAAAAGTCTGAGGCTAAACTAAGGAAGATGCTGAATCTTTCCTTGCACAGTGTATGTGTATTTACCTAAAAATCTCAGTTTATTGCTGATATGAAGAGTATGTAATTGATGATTTTAGGGCAAGGGATGCAGCCTAGGTTAAGGGGCATGGCTTGGGGGCCCATATTTTGTGGGGACCTAGGGCCCCCAGTAACCTTAATCTGGCTCTGTCCATTGTTAATGAGATTCCAGTCCACATAACATCAGATGGTCTTTTTCTGGAATACTCATTCGCAAGAAATCTGGACCCCGAACACTGTCACAAGGGACTGTGACTTGATGGTTGCAGTGACCACTTAGGATTACCCTTTCTGTGCCTCAGTGTACAATGCACAAATTAGGTTGCAAGCCTTCCATATATGGTCCCTAAACACACTAAGAGTGTGCGGTAAAGGGGGTGGGAATTGCCGTGCAGTTGCCCCATGGGACAATATACAACACATGGCAACCCCTACTGACAAGTCACATTTAATGGCACAGCCTGGTGTCAGTGATGTTGAAATACTGGGACCCTGAAAAAGGGAGTTGCTGAGGGATAGAGCTCACTATGCTTTGATTTTTTTGTATCATTAAAATATGTTGTAACTTTGCATTCCCCTCTACCCCAGGACGTACTGTGAGATGAGCATTAAGTTGCTCAGTGTACCCTTCCTGATAAAACATTTCAATCAATCAATCAATAAATAAATAAAATGGGACCATGGGGATGATATCAGTGTATGTGGGACCGTTTTTTTTTGGGGGGGGGTTCAGTTGATATCTGGGGTGGCTTTGGAGATAGAATTGAGAAGGGGTCATGGACCATCTGGAGAGCATCCCAAGGCAAATGGAAACTGAAGAACTAAGATGTCCAGAAGTGGGTCTAAGAATGAGGGTTGGGTGGGGAGAGACTCTGGCTGTTTGCCTAGGACTCTGGCCACACCATAATATCATGCGTCTAGCACTATGCCATGGCCAGAGCTTCATGGCTGGTACAGGCAAGCATGCTAGTTGTGTAAACCCCATTTGTGCCCAGTAACATCTCACAAAATAATTTGCATTGAGACTTTGTTGTCAGGAAGCCTCATCCCCCTGGCAAATAAGTCAGTCATCTGTGTATAACAGTTTTTATTGGTGGCACAATGGGAAGCTCCTTTATAACCCTACAAAGTGCACAGCCACCAATAGTGACAGAGAACTGGGCCTCCTGTATGTTCTGTTGATTGACAGAATGGAACAGATGTAAGCGTTTTAGCACAGTATCTTTTGTGATTGACCAAATTAAACTGAGATATATTGTGCAACAGGGTCTTTTGGAATCTAATTTGATACCACTGCTACCTGTATTAGGCAAGTATGACAGTTCCCTCTAACAGCCTTTTGAGTGACAAATAGCTCATGCGGGACCAGAAGTAGTAAGGTGAGCTTGACTTACAAAGTGTTCAAATCTGATTTAAAATGAATTTAATGTGGATATAATGTTTCTTAAGCATATTTATTTCTGGGATGTATTTACTAGACATGCAGATATCTGCTGTAGAAAACTTTTGCACTACTGCTGCTAAATTGTAAAAAGATGCTAAGTTGACAATTGGTGCATTTCATATTATGCTTATCAATATACATTTAAAATAGGTCCATCACATCACCCAGCTATGAAATGGAAGCAATGCAAGCTTTTTACATTGCAAATTGGTGACACATCTTAGTGACTGTGCTTGCTGTGCCCTGGGCAAAGTACTGCTGTGAGGCCTACCTACTTGCTAACAGGCCACATATTGTTTTTCTAATGCCCTTCAAAGTGGATTGTTTCACATAAGAGCACACATGGAGGGAAAGACCATTTTCAGAAATTAAAAGAAGCCTCTTTATAATCAAGATTGTTTTCCCTTCATTCACTAAGCTGCCTTCTCCCTTATCAGTTCTGGCAGCTCCCACGCTCCAACACCATCAATGGCCTGCCATTTTGTGACTCGGGGCCCAAAGCACCAGCCAACATTGGGACATCAGTGGGGGGGGGTGTCACCTGTTTTACTTCTGTCCTCTCTTCACCTGCCTCTAGTGTTCACCTGTGCTCTCCTCACCTTGTTTAGGCCTTGTGTGCGCAGAACTAAACCTCTGCAGAGGAAGACAAACCTTCCTTGGCCCACTGAAGGGGGGGCTGTGACCATAGAGGTGCAGTATCACCATTCCTGGTCAGGAAGGGTTGCCATTGGCAACTACACCCAACACAGCCACCCAGGCTGACTCCCAGAATTGGGTCACCCATGCTGGGGGTGTGGTGCGCTACTGCTAGCCAACTGAGCTGCCCTAAAATGAAACCTATTAATTGTGTTTGCTGGGGGTTTGTAAAAATCCAGGAATACTTCTACTTTATAGTGTATGGTTACTGCAAATTGCGTGTGAAAATCCATACAGTCCAAAACTCCATTGTACAACAGTTGTGACAACAGAACTATGGTGCTAGCACTTTCAGAAGCTATTGTACCATTGTTTTCACATCACGGCTGTGGCACAACGAAAAAGAAGCCAGGTTAATTGCCACGTGGCACATTCAAACCAGGAAACTGACATTTCCTCAGTGGTTTTAACCCAGTCAAGATGCAGCTGCAGTAGTATTGTCAAACCATATGCTATATACAGTAGGATATGGACATCCAGATACAACCCTGCATGTGTTTCCATCTTGAGGTTGAGACTGACAGCATGGACCTCGGAAGCTTCACTCTCTGGGCCCATATGTTTGTCATCTTAACCCCCTGATGGAAGCACAGCATTGTTGTACATGTTTGCTCCTACACTATTCTGTACAGTTTTACTTAACAACACTGCAATGAATCAACACTGGAGTTGAGAGTCAGTTGGTGGTTGTGTCCTTCCAACACTGATCTAACGCTGTCATAAACAATACAATTACTGTAGCTTTACTTTTAAATCTGGCTATAGATTTTGAAATAGTGTCTTAAAAATATTTGTGAAAAAATGGTATCACGGAACCCAGCTGTCATACCTGTGTATGTGCATGTGTGGGGAGGGAGTTGGCTCTAGTGTGCTTGAAGCCTCCCCATGTAAGTGGACTTGTTTGCTGCTAGGATAGTACCATTACATTTTTTAGCTCAGTGCAGGGTCTGTTGCTAGAGTTTGTTTGGAATCTTGCAAGCTTGAACCTGAACCAGTGTGTGGCCTGAACATGCTTAGGTACGGATCAATTGCTTCATTTCTGAAAGATCCTGTTTCACTGGGCAATATTTATATTAGCTGGGGCAAAAGGGGTCATAGAGCAGCTTAAACTTCTGTGTTATAGCAGGGTTTGCAGACAGTTTGTCAAAATTAAGGAGCAAGAAAACAAGCAAATTAAAAACATCTCTAAAGAACTGTCCACATAACTAAGTGAAACCTCAATCATCTGCGTGCACAAGACACCCACGTAGGTTATTATTTGACTTGGAGTTGAATATTTGGCACAGAACTGTACTGAAGCCTTCATTATGAGTGTTCATGAAAAAATGGCAAAGAGTTTAGTGTCCACGGCTGACCCCACCCACTGTACTTAGCTCAGAGCCTTTCTGGCAAACATTCTGAAACCGCAAGACAAGTTTTATCATCTGGTAAACCTGTCCCTCACAAAATGACTTCAGTAAAATATTTCAACAATTACAGTACGTTTTAATTAAGTGTATACCACATAATTATAGATCTCCTTTAAAATGTATACAATTTCAAAAAACCAAAAACCATTTACCATATGGGGATTGTATATACAGTCCCCCTTTTTTACTGAACTTCTAACTACATACACCTGTTGAATTTCTATAGATCTCAGCCTGATAACACTCATCAGCATTTCAAACAAATTCTACTATATGATTTTTGTATTCGTGAGAAAGAGAGCAATTTGACAAGCCAACTTTTAAATAATAACACATTTACCCAGTCATGCTTTAGAAAATTAGAATTCATTGCAAAGACAGCACTTTTTTAAACTAAAGGTGCATTGTCCCCTTTCAAGTCATACACACCAAATTTAGCAGCTCCAAGACCACATTACAAAGGACTGATAAGGTGCTGTAGTGTGTTAATGGGATGACTTAATACACTTGCCTTATACAACAGTAACCTGCTTTTCAATGTGGCTTAAAGAATCATGACTAACAACCTGTCTGATCTGACAGCTCCATAAAGGTCAAAAGTGAAGTAAGTTTGAGGAAGCTTGTTTTTGTTCCCAGCATCTTGCAGGAAACATTCTTCCAAACTTGCCCCAAAGAGTCACACCCCAACACAACAGTTTCTTTCAGTTCTGTGGGCCTATGGACTGAAAGTGAGAAGTCAATGTTCCCAGTTTGTACTCACTTAGGTACTCTGATCAGCCTGGGGTGTAGAAACATTGAGAGAGTGGTGTAGTGGCTGGCAAGAGTCATTTTTTTTATGTCTGTCTGACAATGGCATAAGCTAACATGTTTGTAAGATTTTTGTGGGCTTGGTCCTCCTCCCACATCACAGGCTTAGACTTAGCAGTCTCCTCCACAATACCACCCACTTTTTGTCTACTCTGTTTTTTCACTTTGAGCTTCTTAGCCAATCACAGAGATTGAAAGTGCAAAGAGGAAACTACTATGCTTGTGTGCAATTGTGCAATTCTGACTAGGAACATTATTTGTTGTGCTTTTTGTAATGCACATTTGTCTCCTGAAGCTGCTCAAGGGCACTTACTTTCTTCTCTCTGCCCCTTCCCTTTGCACATCACTGGAAATAGCAGTATCTGAAGCCACTGAGTAGCACTTCTTTTATTCTGTGCCCGACAAATTATAAGCAGCTCAAGTCTGCAAAGGTGCTTGGTGGTACTTCCTGTCCTGGCAGACCCAAGAGGCTTTTGGTAAGCATCACTTGCTGCAGCATGTGCTCCAAACCCTCATGGAGTGTCTGATCATATCCACCCAATTCAGTGGCTTTTCTGAACCCCTCTGGGACTTTTGATCATTGCTACTCACTGTGGCGGCAGTTCTGAGCCTCCACTGGGCTTCTGATCTTTGCAGTTGATTGTGGCAGTAGCTCTAAGCATCTACAGGGCTTCTGATCACCACTGCATGCTGCTCTGAGCTCCTGTAGGGCTTCTAATCATTGCCTCCTGTTGCAGCAGCTCCAAGTCCCTACAAGGCTTCCAGTCATTGCTACCAGCTGCTACGTTCCCCTGCAGGGCTTCCTATTGTCATTGCCCACTGCACTGAGCCTTGTCACCACCTGCTGTCCTGAGCCTCTGTGGAGCTCCCAATGATCGCCAGCCTGGCTACCTGTGTAGTGGGAAGAGTAGGATCAAGCTGGGCAGAGACCAGCTGGAAAAAACACAGTAAAGGGGAGTGGTCTAAAGAAACAAGGGTCAGTGCTGGTGTAATGCTGGAAGCCATATTCAGCCCTGTTTGTTTGGCTTTTTGTAAGGTGCCCACAGCTGCTTGGGTTGGGTGCTGTATAAATAAACATTTACTTACTTAAATACATGAAGCAATAACAACAACAGTGCACACCAACAGTCACACAGGGAGTCCAAACTATGTAATAATATCTACTCTGATAGCCATTGGTTGTTTCTCCTTTGCCCATTCCATTCCCTTACACCTCCCACAAGGGCCACAGTTCATCCATGAATTCACAGTGCCCTCTGTGGAGGAGACAGGGTTGCACACGACCCTTGGCCTTCTCGGCCCAAGGAATCCCTGTGGAAACAGAAGGATGGTGTCACTTTTTCCTGGCCAGGTAGAACTACCATTGGCAGCATCCCAACCATGGGACACCAGAGAGGGGTGATCCAGTACTCACTCCTTATCACTAGGGTAACCCACATGGTAACACAGTGTGCTATTGCTGCACCATCTATACAGTCAGGAATTTCTTTATTTTATTGTTTAAAAGGTGATGGGAAACCCTTTAACATCTTCAGCTATGACTTGAAAGCTGGTTTGCTGATACTTTGTGTCTGTGATAAAATTTGCGATGAGATGTGGATCTCATATTGACTTTTTGTCATGGTCGGCCAGGCCAACCCCCCCCCCCCACACACACACACTTACACACACACTCTTTCTATCTCTTTCTATTCATCCTATGTGCTAACCTGTTGACATGGAACCTATGTAAAAGAGCTTTTAGCTCATAGGTGTCAATCCGAGACTACAATAAATAAAATCTCTGCTGTCTGCCCACTTGCTGGCCAGTTGTGGTCTACCAATCCAAGATTAGGCCTGCATCTCCTGCACTGGAGAGGGGGAGAGAGAGAGAGACAGACAACCCATTGTCAGCTGCTGGTTGTGGGAAAACAGCTACCTGTATATGTGTGCATTGGGAGGAGGTTTATAAAAACAGAGGGGAAGGGCTGAGGCTGAAACAATGCAGCTCCCCATGAATTTCAGCTTGGCTATGGGTGTGACAAACTGCTCATGTCTCTCCCCAGCTTCCTCACTTTCACCTTCACACAGCTCACTAACATAGCCACAAAAGTAGCTTTCGTTTCACTACAGCCACTCCCACCATGAACACTCTTCTTACTGCAGAGCCTCTTTACTAAACTTGCCCATTGAAACAGTAGCCAAGGTAATGGCTTTCCAGTCGCAGCTCCTAGTGCACTGGGAGCCTAATTCACAGCCTCTTGAGTTGCTTTCTCTTTTGCACATACCTCTCCACTGCTATGAATTTTGCATAGTGCTATGCTTTTTACACTCAAATTTGCCCTTGATCTGTGAAGGTTTTTTGATGTTCTACATAATGTTAGAACTATTTTCTAGACACACAAACTATTACAACATTGAAGTAACTTGATAGAGACATTCCTTATCACTGAACATATGGGGCCCACCATTCTCTGACGTTCTATTCTCTAAAATAAGAAAGTGCTACACATTCTGGCAATTTGCTGTGAATTTTGAATGCTGGTGTTATGCATTTTAATGCTGAGAGGTTGAGAGCCATGTTTTTGCAGCTCCTGCTATGATTTCTGCTGCCCACTGGAAGCCTAATTCACAGCCATGGGAGTGGCTCTCACTTTCAGCGGCTACAGCCACATGTGTCTCACAGCCCCTTGAGCCATGCCTGCACAGTGCCAGCCCTGAGGCTTCACTGACACATTCACATTTTTAACAACTGCATTAGTGCTCTTCTGAAAGTTTGCTTCTCCATTGGCCAGAGACCCTGGGATGAAAGCAGACCAGATGGGCCAGCACTGCAGGGAGGGAGGAACCGTTCCTGGAGTGTGGACCCAGTATAAATGTAGTGCTGAGTGCCTGAAGTCACACAAGCAGTGCACTACTCAGCAGCCCCCCCCCCCAACAACACACACATGCCTCCTCCCCTGCCCTTCTACCTCTCTTGCCTGGAGAATTTATGTAGGAGATCAGGTTGGTGGGACTGGCAGGGGGCAGAAATGCACTGCATAAACAGAAATCAAAGTTTACATGTCATAGCCCACCAGGAGTCTATGCTGTGAGATCCCAGATGAAACACTTATGCCCTTCCCCTTCTGTGAGTTTTGAGCAGCAGTTAACCCCTCGTACAGGCTCCCATTTGTAGTTCCCATTCTTCTTTAACCACTTAGAGGGCTGGGTAGAATGGCAACTAGAATACTTTTTTTTTTTTTTTTTTTTTTATACATGCTTCACAATCACACTAGCCCGTTAAACCACCAGGTATCCAGAACTGAATATAGGTCAGTAGGCCACCAAGGACTGGATAATGATTATTTAAATGAAGAACTTGGGTTGAGGGGTTTACAACACACCCCAGCTACCATATTACATTATTTTCCTTCGCTCCCATTTTATATCTCCATTCTCAATACTTTCCATTCTTTTCCCATTTTACATTCATTTTTATGTTTGCTTGCACGCATGTGCAAGAAACATAGTGCCATCATCCGAGTTTTCCAGAGGTGTGTCAGCCTCTTCCAATTCAGTCAGTATATTTGCAGGCGCGGTCGCAGAGCACCAATCACTGCTCCAGCTGTCTATGACAGCAGGAAAATGCAGAGACATACAGTTGAAAGGGAGAGCTCAGCTTGAGTGAACAGAGCTCTCCCCCCCACACGCGTGCACGCATGCACACTGCGTGCTCATGCGCCTTCCCCCTCCCCCCTCCACACTGTACGGCCGACCGGGGTGCCCACATCCGCTGGCTCCACGCCCAAAGACCCAGGTGCCACGCTGGGAGCCCACCCCAGCGTGGCAAAATTATGTAATGGCTGACAGGGTGCCCAATCCCTGTCGGCTCACTGCTTCTCCCCACCCCCCCATGCTGCCATGGAGTGGGGTGCCCAATCTCCTGTCGGCTTCACTGTCTCCCCCTCCCCAAATTACAGGGTGCGGCTGGAGGCCCCACCCAGCGTGGCAAGCAGACCATGGCCGATGGGGTGCCCAATCCCCATAGGCTCCATGCCACCCCAGCCGTCCTTCTGCCATGCTGGGAGCCCACCCCAGCGTGGCAGCGTCCTCAGCGTCTGCTTTTAAAAAAAAACAACCTGTAAAGAAAAACTGTCCTCGCAGTCTCCATGTACCCCCACCCACTGCGCACCCTGCCTCCCCACACCCCCCTCACCCCATACTTACCTCCGGAGTCCAGTGCGACGATCTTCGGTGGACCGGGAACACGTCTGCACTCTTCAAAGCCGACCGCAAACTGAGGAAATGCCGGTAAGCTGTATAATGGGATAGATAGGGTTTTTCAACTTTGTTGCATATCTCGGGCATGTTTTGGAATTTTTGCACCAAATTTTCAACATGGGGTTTTTGGGACACCTCCTCATGAATTCTTGCACTGTCATGGCGTTACTCGGGCCCGAAGGGTGATTTCGCAGCCACTGTACAAAATCACCTTTCCGGAACAATTAACGAAACGACACTGCCAGTGTTCATAAGGTGGGTTCTCAAAGAGCCTAATTTGAAAATTTGGTGGAAAAATTCTTAAAAATGACTGTTTTATGAGCGTGCGTTGCGCAGTTCCTATGCATGCTCGTAAGTTCGCGAATTTTCAATATTTTCATTCCAGATTTTCAACATTGCCATTTTACCACACCTTCTTATGAGCAGTACAGCTGTCATTTTTCACATCTCACCAAAATGTGTTTCCGCCCATGTAGTGCACAATGGCACAGTCGGTGTGTAAAATCAATGTACGGGACACATTAAGAAAATCACAGTGACACTGTTCATGAGCAGAGGTCTTAAAATGGCTATTTTGAAAATTTGGTGAAAAAATTCCTAAAAATGACTGTTTTTGAGCGTGCGTTGCAGAGTTCCTATGCACGCTTGTAAGTTCGCAAATGTTCAATATTTTCACTCCAGATTTTCAACATTGCCATTTTACCACACCTCCTTATGAGCAGTACAGTTGTCATTTTTCACATCCTCACACAATGTGCTTGCTCATGTAGCATAATGGTGCAGTCGGTGTGAAATCAATGTATGGGACACGTTAAGAAAATCACAGTGACACTGGTCATGAGCAGAGGTGTTAAAATGGCTATGTTGAAAATTTGGTGAAAAATTCCCAAAGAGTGACAGTTTTAGGGCGCCCGTTGCAGTTCCTATGCACGCTGGCAAGTTTGTGAATTTAGTATTTGCACCAGATTTTTCAACAGTGCCATTTACGGCACATTTCCTTATGAGCAGTGTAGCTACCATTTTTCAGATCTCGCCCAAAATGTGTTTCCGCACATGTAGTGCACAATCGTACAGTCGATTTGCGAAAACAATGTTTGGGACAGATTAAAAAAATCACAGTGACACTGGTCATGAGCAGAGGTCTTAAAATGGCTATGTTGAAAATTTGGTGACAAAATTCTATAAAATGACTGTGTTACGAGTGAGCATTGCGCAGTTTCCCTGCACCCTTGTAAGTTCAGGAATTTGTAATATTTTCAGTCCAGATTTTCACTAGTGGCATTTTTCAACACCTCCTTAGGAACAGTACAGCTGTCATTTTCCACAACATGGTCGAAATGTGTTTTCACACTTTCAGTGCAGAGATGCGTGGTCGCTGTGGGAAATCATTGTTCGGGACAGATAAAGAAAATCACACTGACACTGATCATGATCGGAGGTCCCAAAATTCCTGTGTTAACAATCTACTGAAAAAAACAAACTAGTTACATTCGGTGTGCATTGCACAGTTTCTCACATGCCTGCATTGACTTCACCAGTTTTTAAGATTTTCACAGCAGATTTTTCAACATTGCCATTTTACACCTCCCCATGAACATACCGCTGTCATTTTTCACGTCCTGTTCGGAATGTGTTTTTGCACCTGTGGTGCCAAATGCCATAGTCGCTGTGCAAAAGCAGTTTTTGGCTAACAAACTGATACTGCCACTGTTCATGAGGTTGGGGGTTCACAAAAACACCATGTTGAAAATTTGGAGTGAAAATACCAACGAATGCCTGAGGCGTTAGGGTTTCCGACCATAACGCCCCACCCTGTAGAGTGTGACAGGCATCAGGGGTGTGACTTGGGATTCTTGCCTGTCGTGCTCATACCATTCCACCCCCACCCACACTCTGCAGCTAGTGAGAGGCATCAGGGTGTGTCTTGGACTCTTAAGTTTAAACCCACCCCATTCTCCTATACGCACCCATCTCACCATAATTCCTGATGGAATGGGGTGCGCATAAGGGCCAAAGACCCCAAGGCACACCATGACACTTGTCAGTGTCTGCAGAGTAGGGTGTGGTGAAATGGTGTGGTCGTTATGCTCGATGACCCAAAGGCACACCCCAATGCCTGCCACTCTCTGCCGGGTGGTGGTGGGGTTGGCTTCAGTTCAGTACTTCTCTGCCATTCCTATTATGCAGCTCTGTAACTTCTACACTACCAATGTCAGTGCCAGCAAGTAAACATTCGGCATTGACAAATGCTTGTTACTTTAGACTGTACCTTTTCCTCTACTGTACCCTTTACTTCTGTTCTCATCCCATGCCCCCATGCTACTCTGTCTCAACTCTTCATATTAGTTTTGCTATCCCTATTGCTCCTTTATTACCATAGGCCAAGTTAGACATCAGCTGTCTACCTATCAGATAAAATATCTGTTATTTATTTCTAACTCTCTTAATTCTTCCTCTATTACCTCTGAATTTTGTGTATCCTCAACCTCTTCTTACCTTGCTTTCAAGGTTCCTAACAGATTCCCCATGTCCTCAGGATTCCCCAACTCCATCAGAACATGCAAGTCCTTTTTTAATGAATTTATACTCGGACACTTACTAAGCACAACTAATTGCCTATAAAACTTGTAGACAAAAATTACGGGCATTGACCAAGGCTTGTTTTTCTTGTTAGCCTTCTTTCAGCAGGGCTTTTAATTACGCCTGCTTTTTGTTCTTCGCACCTGCCTGGTACTGATTAGTTTTGCATTTTGACTTTTTATAGGCCTTTAAACAATGAATTATAGTCCAATAGGTTTCCTGTATGCAGCAGAGAGGTTCAGAACTGTCTTCATAATTTGTGCAGGTGAGCAGCATGTAACTGTTTTTTCCGATGCATTAAAACTGACCTGTGAACAACCTACTAGTAATCAGCATGGTTTGCCACACTGATGCTCAAATTCGCATCCCAAAATCAGGCAGTTACTCATTGAGCAGCGGTGCTCAGCGTATTTTACAAATGCCTCCTACCCTGGAAAGAGGGGAGTACAGTAGCTCCTGCCATTAAGTGACTAACCCATTGCGGTCCAATGGGAGAGAGTCATGTGGGCAGGAATGTATGTTTCTAGATATGGGATAAATGTCTGCCTCCAGCAGGATGCAGTGGCATCAGACATTCAGTTCTGTTGAAAGAGTGGTGTATGAAATCAGATTATTAATGCATCAAATGTAAGTGGAAGCAACAGTGACTTTCAGTCAGAGGATGCCACTACACTCTCTCTGCCCAGCTGTGGTGCCTAGACTTAATGAGTACCTTGCTTCTGCCCTTGTTTATGAAACTTAGAAATTTTGCAGGCAGAAGACTTGGAGTCAGTTTGAGTCTACTCTGCACTATACTGCCTAAACACTCTGCAGCGGTTCACTCTGTATCTTTAGTCTGAGTGCCCAGCTGCAAACTTTGTCCACCTCCCCACACCCAAGGCCCCTGATTCCCTATGCCCCAGTACGCATTCCAACCCACCTTAAACCCTTGGACAGACTTTGCTCTTACCGGCATACATGGCAGTCGGCTCCACTTGTCTACTGCCCTCTCCTTGAAGTAATACTTCCTAATGTCCTTTTTAAATGTACCCCTTACAAGTTTATACTTATGACCCCCACGGTGCTTGACCCTTTACAATGTCTGAACATGGTTGAATAGTCACCTCTGTTGATCCCATGGACATATTTAAATATCTCAGTTATATTACCCCTCTCCCATCTAGCCTCGAGCGTGTACATGTTGAGGCTAGACAGCCAGTCCTCGTATGTCTTCCCCTGCATAACCCCTATTATTTTAGTAGCCCTCCTCTGGGCTCTTTCTAAGTGGTTGTGGTCCTTCCTGAGGTGAGGGCTCCATACCTGTATGAAGTACTCCCAGTGCAGCCTCACCAGGGACCTGTACAATGGCAGGATCGCCTCCAGCCTCCTTCTGGTGATGTCCCTCCCCATGCAGCACAGCATGCATTTGACCTTCATATATGCACTCAACCACATGCTGTGCTGCATAGGGAGAGACATCACCAGAAGGAGGCTAGAGGTGATCCTGCCACTGTACAGGTCTGTTATGATTGTGAGGCTGCATCGGAAGTACTGCACAGTGTGGGCTGCCTACTTGAGACTGTTGCTAATGAAGATCACTGGGTCCCTCTCTTCAGTAGTCTAGTTTACTCTGACACCCACTATCCAATACCCCTTTTTGGGGTTCTTGTTTACAGTTTGCATCACCTTGCATTTCTTCTCATTGAATTTGAGTTGCCAGATCCCGACCCACTGCTCCAGATTTGCCAGGTCACCCTTCAGAACCTGGATTCCTTTTCCATGTCAGCTCTGTCATATACCTTAGTATAATCTGCAAAGAAGCTGACCTTGCCAGATTTCTCACTCCTATGTCACAGATTAATACATTGAAGAGCACTGGTCCCACCTAGAGGGGTCAGTCTGGGACAATATACGTGGGGGCAGGCAGTGGATATCAGGGGCCAGTGGTGATCGCTCTAGTAAGCGTGAGATCCAAGACTGATGAACAGGTTGAAGGTGAACCTGGGCAATCAACTTAGCAGGGAAAAACTGTAAGTATGAAACAAGTTACCTGCATTACGCCTCCATCCCCCAATTCCACTGCAATCTATTGCAGTTTTTCAACTTCATTCTTTTTTTTATTGTAATACTGCTGTCTCGTCTTAGGGCAGGTATATGATTAATAGGATAATCCGATTTATTTATTTAGCTTTGTGGACCAGGAAAGTATGCTAGACAAAGTATTTGTTTGTTTTCAGGTCTGACCCAGAAGGTTACAGTGGGTTGAGGGACTTTGAAAGATAAACGGAGGATGCATACAATACACTTTTCAAACATGTTACAGATAATAGCATAAATAAAAAGTATACTACATATACATTTGATAAACAGCGTGTAAGCAAAACGAAATTAATGCTTACAGTTTAGAGTTTGTGCATTAAAGGAAAAGGACACCTCAGGAAATGAGCTAGTATAACTCAATAGGTCTTTCATGGTAAAAACACTTTGAATAAATAAAAAGAATATTAGTGACAGGTAAAGAAACAAAAACAATCAAGGAGAAGCCGTTTTCTTAATGCAGGTTTGCATGTGTGAAGGTAGGGCTACTCTGGATATTCAAAGGAAGACAGTTCCAGAGTTGTGGTGCATAGTGGGAAAATTCAAGTTCTCCCAGTTTTGTGCAGCATTTAGGTACGTGCAACAATGCCTGATCTAGGGATCTAATAAAATAACATTCAAAAGGAAGATCTGTGTCCCTGTGCTACATTCTGCACTTACATTGTTAGAAATCTATGGCCAATACAAGTCTGTTTAGAATGACGCACACTCTTAAAAACATTGGCAAAAGCTGAAGCACCATCAGCCCTGATAAGATCACAACATTGGTTTGACACATTCTTGTGACTGTTGCAATAGTGAAATACTGAGCCCAGTGAATCACATTGTTGGGATTCAACACCGTTGTGATTTTATCCACTGTGCCGTTTTATCTAGTTTGATGACTATATGTATTGAATTAGTAAGGAAAGAACTGGCACTGTCTTAACAAGATGCAGTTCTCTTGTTAAGGGGGTTCTGCCAGCAATCTATTTGCACTTCGGACAGCTGTAATCTTTTCAGTATGTGATGTTAACAGATGTGGTGTCCTACTTTATCAGAACTAATATTGTACTTAATTTAAGTGTAGACATTTTTTAGATTGTATAAATAAAGCCAGTTTCTAAGTGTTCTACTAAAAATAGGAAATGTGGTCACTCACATTGACCAACCAAGGGCTGGTAATTTAAGCTACCCTGACAAGCTGTTCCAGGGATCTTGAGCCACAAAAAGTTATTTTTTTTTTCTGCAGATCAACTCTATATTTTTTATGGAGATATTTGCAGCCAGCTGTACGAGTTTTTCATAATTAATGCATTTGGAGATTTAGGTTTGGAATATTAAATTAACCTACAAAATGTAGTGTATGTCAAGAAGGAGGCCTTAGCATTTTTGTGTTACATATGTTGTTTCAGTTGATTAAAAAAACATTTTTTTTGAGGGGAAGGGGACTTCCTGTTCCTAAGAAAGGTGCATATATCGGGAAGGCTAAATTTGAAACAATCTGGTGTCATATACTAAGTGATATGTGGGGGCATTACAAAAAAAGTTACTTTGCACCTACCAAATTGTGCCGCAACCAGCAAGCACAATTCTCAGTGCCTGGTACATGCAAATTTCTTCTCCAGATTTTAGTGGACACTGTCAGGGATATAATGGGTGAGTGCCTGTAGTGCAGTGTTGTGCAATGCTGGACACGTGGTTATCACCTTAGCTAGGTGCAAGCTGTGCCCCTCTACCTTGGGGGCCCACACTTTTTTCTTGAGAAAAAAAATTAAAACATTTAAAAATGGCTACATTTTGTTAGAGACGAAAATGTTTACCAGCAAATGAAAGTGTAAGACAACTGGCTCTGTAACTTAGAAAAGGTGGGGCAGCTTTGCTGTTATGCCACTTTAAGATGCAGTGGAAAAGATTAGGTTAAGTAGGTGTTAATGGCCATACTTTAAGCCTCCCAGGTTGACTGCTTTCACAAACAAAGGGCTATACTGACAAGAGAACTTGTTTGTAACCTGGGCACATAGCTGAAACAATGAATGATATGACAAAATCTGTTTCAAAAATATGTGATGACTCAAGACACAGGGGGGAGGTAGTTATGCACTAATCCCTTCACAAAAGAAAGGGTCCTACAAGAGCTCGATAAGCTCAGGGTGGACAAGGCAATGGGACCTGATGGCATACATCCCAGGGTACTAAAGGAGCTAAGGGTGAAACATAGAAACATAGACTTTGACGGCAGATAAGGACCACTTGGCCCACCCAGTCTGCCCATTTCCCTACCTACTGGATAAGCTGCAGATTCTAGTTAACCAACAGCCTACTTCCTGCAACCCCCCCCCCACTATAATTGCCTTATGTCTGTCCCATGCATGTTTGAATTCCCCCACTGTTTTAGACCCAACGACCTCCTCAGGAAGGCAGTTCCATGTATCCACCACTCTCTCCGTGAAAAAAATTTTCCTCACATTACCCCTGAGCCGTCCCCCCTCTATCTTTAAATTGTGCCCCCTTGTTCTTACACATCTCTTTTTCTGAAAAATGCTACCCACTTGGACTTTGTTGATTCCCTTGAGGTACTTAAAAGTTTCTATCATGTCCCCCCTGTCCCTCCTTTCATCAAGAGTATACATATTAAGCTCTCTCAGTCTCTGTTCATATGGTTTCTGCTACAGACCCCGTACCATTTTAGTTGCCCTCCTCTGGACTGCTTCCATCCTGTCTATGTCCTTGCATAGATGAGGTCTCCAAAACTGCACACAGTACTCCAGATGGTGTCTCACCAACTGTCTGTATAGAGGGATAACCACTTCCCTTTTTCTACTTGTGATGCCCCTTCCTATGCATCCCAGTATCCCCCTGGCTCTCCTTACCGACTTTTCACATTGCTTACCCACCTTTAGGTCATCTGATATATGACTACCCCCAGGTCCCTTTCCATTTTTGTTGTTGTTAGTACCGCCCCTGCTATTGTGTACTCTTCTCCTGGGTTTTTGTTTCCCAGGCGCATTACTTTGAACTTCTTTGCATTGAATCTAAGTTGCCATATGTCTGACCATTCCTCCAACCTTGCCAAGCCCCTTCTCATCTTTTCTACCCCCTCTTGTGCATCAACTCTGCTACAGATCTTTGTGTCATCTGCAAAGAGGCATACCTTTTCCTCCAGAACCTCTGCAATGTCACCTCTAAAGATGTTAAAGAGGACTGGACCGAGTACTGAGCCCTGAGGTACTCCACTAGTAACCCCCCTTTCTTCAGAATGTGTTCCATTCACTATTACCTTCTGTGTCCTGTTGTGCAGCCAGTTGGAACTAGCAGAGCCATTATCAGAAATGTTTAGTGAGCCTCTGAGCAAAGGAGAGGTCCCAGAAGACTGGAGAAGGGCTCATGTGATCCCACTCCACAAGAGTGGTAGCAGGGAGAAGGTAGGGAACTACCGACAAGTCAGTCTTACCTCAGTAGTGGGCAAGATTATGGAGGCACTCCTTAAGGAAAGGATAGTGCAACACCTGGAATCCAGAGGAGCACATGGGAAGGTCCTGTCAAACTAATCTCATAGATTTCTTTGACTGGGTAACCAGAGTGGTAGACCAAGGGGAAGCAGTTGATATCGCCTACTTTGACTTCAGCAAAGCTTTCGATACTGTTCCACATAGAAGATTAATTAATTAAGCTGGGTAGGCTCGGGGTGGATCAGAAGTTGGTCAACTGGGTGGCAAACTGCTTGATGGGCAGAAAACAGAGAGTGGTGGTAAATGGTATACAGTCAGAAGAGATGCAAGTCACAAGTGGGGTACCTCTGGGTTCAGTCCTGGGGCCAGTCCTCTTCAGTATCTTCATCAGCGTCATTGCAGATGGACTGGTGGGTAAGGTTTGTCTGTTTGCAGATGACACCAAGATCTGCAACAGAGTAGATGATCCCAATGGGGTGGCAAAATGAGAAGAGATCTGGATAAAGTGGCAAAATGGTCTGAAGAGTGGTAACTGGGGTTTATCGCAAAGAAGTGCAAGATCATGCACATAGGGAAGAGAAACCCTGAAGCTACCTGTAGGCTGGGAGGGGAGCTGCTGTCAGTCACAAGGGAAGAAAGAGACTTGGGCATCATCATCACAGATGACCTGAAATCATCCAAGCAGACCACTAAAGCAGTAGGTAAGGCTAGGGGGATATTGGGGTGTATTAGTAGGGGTATCACAAGTTGTAAGAGGGAGGGAGGTAATAATCCCTCTTTACAAGACACTAGTTAGACCCCATCTGGAGTACTGCGTGCAGTACTGGAGGCCACACCTTCGCAAGGACATTAACCAAATTGAGGCAGTCCAGAGAAGGGCAACCAAAATGGTGCAGGGACTGCATCAGAAAACATATGAGGACAGATTAACGGAGCTCAATATGTATACCCTAGAGCAAAGGAGGGAGAGAGGTGATATGATTGAAATATTCAAACACCTTAAGGGCACAAGGTGAAAGAGTCTAACATGTTTCAATATAAGAAAAATAGCAGGATGAGAGGACACAGCATGAGATTAGAGGGAGGCCGATTAAGGGGTAATATGAGGAAGTTCTTTTTCACAGAAAAGGTGGTGGAAGCATGGAACGTTCTACCTCAGGAAGTGGTGGATATGAATACAGTGCAGGGCTTCAGACAGGCATGGAATAGGCATATGGGAACAATACAGATGAGTATGAATAGATAGGCCATTGACAGAGCAAAGCAGATGGCACATTTATAAGGTAGAAAAAGAAATGGGCAGACTGGATGGGCCTTGAGGTCCTTATCTGCCATCAACTTCTATGTTTCTATGTAAAATGGCTCAAAAACTTGCCCAGCACAAAGCAAAACCGGATTTCCTGATGGGGACCATGATAACCTGATCACCAGGTAAAAAACCTGACAGGTAGCAACCTTATTGGTGTCCCATGATAATCACCTCTATTCTCTCTCACTCACACCTCCAGAAAAATTCAATTGTTTGACTTGTTTGCAAATCAGATTATTGGAGGTATGAGTGTCCAGTCCAGTGATGATATCCCTGTCCTTACAGAAATGAATATGGTAGTTGTACCGTACTTACTTAAGTTCTTGATCCAGGCTCAGTCAGATTCATTTCCAATAGTGAAGTCAAATAATTCAGTGCTGTCAA
Source organism: Neoceratodus forsteri (assembly GCA_016271365.2). NCBI lineage: Eukaryota > Metazoa > Chordata > Ceratodontiformes > Ceratodontidae > Neoceratodus > Neoceratodus forsteri. The sequence goes on along the minus strand of CM028134.1, from coordinate 540,969,760 downwards.
TGGCACTAATGAAAAGATGCTGGTTAAACTAGTAGACCTAGTACTGCTTTATTAATACAGGACAGGAGGGTTAGTTAGGCATACATGATGGATGTTGGGGAAGGGGGGGGTACAGGGAATGGAGTGGTGAGGCCCGGCAGGGAGCTGCACAGGGGCTCAGAATGGTTAAGACTGGCCCTGGGTTATCCATCCCACTTAATGCCTCCCACAACAACTTCTGTGGTTCCTAACAGTCCCTGGCTGTCTAGCAGACCTTACCCTCCTTCCCTCCAAGTCCTACTTCCAAGTGACTGTGTTTCAGAAGGTGGTTGATGCAATGATGGCCATTTAAATGTTCTGCATTAACTATGGCAGGCTCCACATGGAATCCCATGGAGCACCCAAGAAAAGATTTAACACATAAGACATGTGAGGGAAGAGGCCACAGCTTTAAGCACTATAAACAACAGCACTACTGTAACACAAACATCACTGTAATATGCATTCCGGAGACCCTCACCAGTGAGCAGGAACATTGTTTGGGACTAAAATCCCAACACAACCAGGTTGGTGCTGCTTTCACATAGCTGTGCACCCTGGGCTTATCAGCCTCTTGCCCCTTTCTGTGGGGGCCAGGGTTATTTCCTCCATACAAGGAGCCAAAGTGTCCCTGTTTTTAAAGGGCATGGCTGCAGTCACCCTCTAGTCACTGTCACTGCCGTAAGAGTAAGGCCCTCAACTCAAACAATCTAAATCTACCACTTGAACTGTTCTCAGCTGCCCCACCCGGACTGATATCTACCCAGCAGAAATAGAATCAACTAAGTCATAAAACATCATCCAGTAAGGAACAAAAGAAAAAGAGCTCTGTTCGATGCAAGCACATCCAAGGGCTCATGTTTTGGTTAAGGAAAAAAGCTACTGCCTTAGCAGAATAACCTGTTATAGGCCAGGTGGATTTAATTTACTAATGCTCACACTGGGAAATATATGGGGACTGTAACCAGGAGAGAGAGAAGAAATGTGAGTCCCCAGTTTCTCCCCAGCTTTGTGACACCTACTTAAGTTAACACCATGACCTCTCCTACCTGCAGTACTAACCTTTCTGTGGATCTCCTGTCTAAATTACTGTTTCTTTTCACAGGCCTCTGATGTCACTGTTATTTCTTGTGATCTACTCAACAGAAAATTGGAAGGAGAAGATTTGTGTTGTAAACCCCCTCCCTAGGCATTTCTTTACAAAAGGGTTGCTTACTATAGTGTAACAAAAAACATAGGATAGAACCCCCCTGAACTAAATGTGTGTTCCTATAGTACAGTGTAAAATCTAGACAGGCGACATTGCAAGAATAATTCTGAATAATTTACTACCAGTTCATATACAGAGAACACTGGATGGGCAACTATGCACAACTAGCGTGTTCTGCCGCAGAGGGGTTCTGATTCCCGCTGACTCAAGAGTTCAGTGGGAATCATAACCCTGACATGGCAGAACACACAGGTTGTGCATAAAGTTGCTCATCCTGTATTTTTTATAATGTGTAGTGTTTCTTCTCCCCCTGTGTTGTTCCCTACTCTCCCTGCTTGCAGCTTCACTTTGTTTCTGTGCAAACCTCCGCGCCATCAAGTCGTTAAACTCCCGTCCCTCCCATCACAGTTACCTGAATCACTGTTGTGTGAAATGAGCACGCAGTAATTCTTTTGCTTTCAAAACGAAACTGACTTGTGCAGTCTGTAGAGGTTTCAGAATGCTGTTGTACCGCCGAAAGTTACAATCACATTCCATGACCTTTGAACTGTGGTCCAACAGCATTTTGAAAGGGATGAAATTCTATACAGAACAATGCTTTACTATACACTGTAGCATGTTTGCTCATATGTTTTTATGTACATCCATTTATGCAGGCAGAAATACAAGGTTAACAAAAAAAGATGACTATAAGGTTCTCAGAGGTGAGATGTTCCCTTAGCCATCGTTCTCATGAGCAGGTGACACTGACCAGTTTAAACACTTTTGTTTTACTTTTTGTTATATAACTTCATGTATTGTCTTAGTGACTCTATTAGCATGCATCTCTCGTTCCACTGCACTTAATACATTTTAAATTGCAACCATGGTGCTTTTTATTGCCCCTCAAATACCTGCACTGATATATTTTTCTTTATTTTCTATAAAAAGCTACTGGCTATAAACGTTTAACATTTTGCTAAAATAAGAAATGACATCTTTATTGCTAAAGGGCAAAGTATAAATAACACTGCTGCTAAATTAAATGAAATGTGGTCCATGATTCTATAATGGTTTCAATGTATTCTTCACTTGAAAACAGAATTCACGGTAAGTCTTTCAGGACAACCTAGAGCCATGGGATAGAAATGTTATGTTAACTGCTATTATTGAGCAGTGATAAGTTTTGTCATCAGTCCCTTAGGTCTTAAAGGTCTCCCATTTTTATGTTTGCTTGCACGCATGTGCAAGAAACATAGTGCCTTCATCGGAGATTTCGGAGGTGTGTCACCTCCTCCTCCAATTCAGGCACTGTGCTTGCAGGCGTGGCCGCTGTAAGCCAATGCATTTTGGAGCTGTCTATGACACGCTCCAAAATGCAATGGCATACAGTTGAAAGGGGGAGCTACGCTTGAGTGAGCAGCGATAAGAAGCTGCTCACGCGCATCCCCCCCCAGCCGCAGGCGTGCGCGCCCCCCGCATGCAGCGTATAGCTGACGGGGTGCCCAATCCCCGTCGGCTGAACTGCGTCTGTCTCCTCCCCCTCCCCTCCCATTGTTGATGCCACGCTGGGAGCCCACCCCAGCGTGGCAATCCGTCATGTTGCCGACGGGGGTGCCCAATCCCGCCGGCTGAACGCACCCTCCCCAAAGTCTCTGGTGCCATGCTGGGAGCCCACCCAGCATGGCAAGCGTTGTCCCACGACGCCTTTTTTTTTTTTGTTTTAACCTGTAAAACAAAACGGTTCTGCCGGGCGCGTCTCCAACCCCTCCCACAACCTGCACCCACCCCACTGTGCACCCAGCCTCCCATTCCCCCTCACCCCATCACTTACTCCGACTCCAGCGTGACGATCTTCGTGGACCAGGAACACGCTCGCACTCTTCAAAGCCGACCGCGAACTGAGGAAATGCCGTAAGCTGTATAATGGGCTAGATAGGAAGGGTTCAACTTTATTGCATATCTCAGGTATTTTGGGAATTTTTGCATTAATTAGTCAAATGGGGTTTTGGGACCTTCATGAATGATGTCACTGTCATGGTGTTATTCGGCTCAAAGGGTGATTTCGCGCAGTGATTGGCGCAGTGACTGTGAAATCATCCTTCAGGACTGAATACCACCATGACAGTGACATCATTCATAAGAAGGGGCCCAAACCCCATGTTGAAAATTTGTTAAAATCTAAAACGGTACTGTTTAACGAGCTGCATTGGCGCAGTTCCTACGCAGGGCTCGTAAGTTCATGAAATTTCAATATTTTCACTCCAGATTTTCAACATTGCCATTTCACTACACTGTCTTATGAGTAGTACAGCTGTCATTTTCACATCTCACCCAAAATGTGTTTCCACCCTTGTAGCGCAGAATGGCGCAGTCGGTGTACGAAATCAATGTACAGGACAAATTAAGAAAATCACAGTGACACTGTTCATGAGCAGAGGTCTTGAAATGGCTATGTTGAAAATTTGGTGAAAAAATTCTTAAAAATGACTGTTTTACGAGCGTGCGTTGCGCAGTTCCTACGCACGCTCATAGGTTTGCGAATTTTCAATATTTCCACTCCAGATTTTCAACATTGCCATTTTCCACAACTTTCTTATGAGTAGTACAGCTGTCATTTTTCATATCTCACCCAAAACGTGTTTCCGTACATGTAACGCATAATGGCGCAGTCGACAGCGAAAACTCAGTGTATGGGACACATTAAGAAAATCACAGTGTTACTGTTCATGAGCAGAGGTCTTAAAATGGCTATGTTGAAAACTTGGTGAAAAATGCCTAAAATGACATTTATGAGCGTCGTTGCACAGTTCCTATGCATCTCGTAAGTTTGCAAATTTAATATTTTCACTCTAGATTTTCAACATGTCCATTTTATTAAACTTCCTTATGAACAGTCCAGCTGCAATTTTTCATATGTCACCCAAAATGTGTTATTGCACATGTAGCGCACAATGGTGCTGTTGGTGTGTAAAGCAATGTTTAGGACAGATTAAGAAAATCACAGTTACACTGTTCATGAGCAAGGGTCTTAAAATGGCTATGTTGAAAATTTGGTGACAAAAGTCCATAAAATGACTGTGTTGACAGTGAGCATTGTGCAGTTTCACGCATCCTCGTTGTTCATGACTTAGTAATATTTTCAGTCCAGATTTTCACTAGTGGCATTTTCAACACTTCCTTATGAACAGTACAGCTGCCATTTTTCAACATGGCCAGTGTGTAAGCCACACTTTCAGTGCAGAGATGCGTGGTCGCTGTGGGAAATAATTGTTCGGTACAGATAAAGAAACTCACAGTGACACTGTTCATGATCGGAGGCACCAAAATGCCTGAGTTGACAATCTGCTATAAAATATCCCCAACCTACTTATATAACGGGTGTGCGTTGCACAGTTTCTATGTACGCTCGTGACTTCACCATTTTTTTAAATATTTTTGCTACACATTTGCAACATAGCCATTTTTACACCTCCCCATGAAAGAGTACAGCTGTCATTTTTACAGCCTGTTCGAATATTTTTACACCTGTGGTGCTAAATCCGTAGTCACTGTGCATAAGCAGCTTCTACTAAACTGATATTCCCCTGTTCATGAGGTGGGTCACAAAACAAACATGTTGAAAATTTGGAGTTAAAATACCAACGAATGCCTGAGGTATTAGGCTTTTCAACTAAATCGCCCAACCCTATGGAGAATGACAGGAATCAGGGTTGTGACTTGGGATTCTTGCCTGTAATGCTCATACCATTCCACACCCTGCAGTCACTGAGAGGCATCGAGGTATGCCTTGGACTCTTCGACCCCAAACTTCACCCCATTCTCCTATATCGCACCCATCTCACCGTATTTCCTAATGAAATGGGGTGCGCATAAGGGCCAAAGACCCCAAGGAACACGTCACACATGTCAGTCTCTGCAGAGTGGGGTGTGGTGAAATGGCGTGGTTGTTATGCCTGACGACCCAAATGCACACCCCGATGCCTGTCACTCTCTGCAGGGTGGTGGTGGGGTTGGCTTCAGTTCAATACTTCACTGCCATTCCTATTACGCAGCTCTGTAACTTCTACACTACCACTGCCAATGCCAGTAAGCAAACATTCGGCATTGACAAATGCTTGTTTGCTGAATGTTTTTAACTTTTATGGTAAACACACACTGCCGCTGCACGGTTTCTGCAGAAGTTTCTGAAGCTGCAGAATTCCAAGACGATTTTTTGAATTGTTAGATGGCAAACCTGCTGTAATTTCCAGGCTGTGTGGATGTTATTGGTGACATGATGGGTATTATAATTGATCATATTTCTGTCAACTGCAAGTTCCCTTCGTAATTCAGCCATACAATCTGAATCAAGGTTGACAGGTGGGGGGAGGGTGCTGGCAAATCAGTGGTTTCTAAAGACTTCAGTATACTAACTGGATCCTAGCACTCTCAGCTTCACAGCAGCTAGATGCCGAGTGGTTGGCTGTTAATATTGACACTTGTAAAGACATATACTGTAGCTGTGGCAAGGACCTAGGCTAGTTTTTGATGCTAAAAATCGGCCTCTAAGAATAGGCAATTGACTTATCTGTGAGATCGACCTATCTGTGGGGCTTACAATGGTAACCCATTTTTGTAACTGCGTAACCTAATTCCGTGTTCTCTTTAGGCCACAAAAACAGATTCATACCTAATGTTGGTCACAAAACAAATTTTTTCAGCAAAGTTTGGTATCAGTAGCTGGCTTATTACTTGAATATATTGTGGGAGTAATATCACCACAATAATATTGTCTAAAGTAGTTATAGTGTTAGGGGTAGCATAATGTTGTGGAAATATCGCTATGCCATCGCTGTTTGTAGAGATGGGCAAGTATGAAGGAGTTGTTGATGTGGTGCCTGGTTGAGCCACTCCTGTGGTGGAGTGGCTAAGGCACTAGCACCTGAAGCAGAGGAGACTTGGGGACTAGAGTTTGGGTTCCCTGTCTCCCAGTGTTGGACTATTATTTTTTTTTTTTATAAAGACATTTCCCCCCTCCTGAGTTTGTCTCTGACCCCGAGGTCCACAATCCCTCGGAGTTGATTATATTTTTATTTTGGTAGGTGTGGGGAGCAAAGCCCCCCCACATTGGGAGGTGTGCAGGGCGGAGCCCACACAAAAGAAAACGGCCATTTCGGTATTTGGAATGGTTGGTGTTTTTGACTAACCATTTTTATGTTTTCGATGTTTTGTTTGCAGCATTGTGTGCCACGATGTTTTTGTAGTCGAGATTATCACCTAGATCCATAGTTGGCCCTGTGGCACCTAGGGCTGAGGTGCTTGCACCTCACCTACTGCCACATCAGTGCCCTAGGTTCAAGACCAGATTCAGGACATTGAGGGGCTGCTGGGGGAGAGGATCGAGCATCTCAGGAACTGCTATCCTCTACTAGGGAGGAGTGGCAAACCATCTCAGTCTTTGAATCCCATTGGCTGGAGGCCCAAATGGTAGTGCAGGTTGCGAGTGACTCAGTGAGAGGGGTCACGGGTCTGTAGTGTGTGCTTGCCTCCATGTGCATGTACTTGAGTTCTGCTGTGGGCAGGGATTGGGGAAAAAAATGGGAATGAGAACCCATGGGCTAGATGAAGCCCTGTGCATCTCCCCCAACCAGCACCACCATTCAGACCTCTGGGGCCCTTTGCATATGTGACTGTGGGGGGGGGGCAGACTGGCCCTTCCTCCTTCGGTCTGCCACTGGGTGCAAGCTGTGGGGGATATTAGCTCCAGGTAGGTTTGCGTGAGGGGGTTGTCAGGTGGGGGGAGGTGGGGACAGGACTGAGGAGCCACCTTTTGGGGTAAAAAGCTGAATGAGGAAAAAAAAGAACTGGGCACCAAAATAATGTCTATGATTTTGCTAAAATTGGCAAAGTAAAGGGTAGTTGACTTATATGTGTGGTGGACTTAACAGGCATTGTATATAGTAAGTGCTATCAAAGGTAGCTGAAAGCAAATGTTTAAGCACCAGAAATCTTTTAGACCAGTTCTGTTTGCTGGTGAGAAGCATAGTACCAGCAAAAAATGGTACGTAAGTTTCCTTGCTGGTCATGGTCTGCAAATTCATAGCACGGAAAAAATAACTAACTATACAGGGTTGTTTGATATTCATATCACACTCCTCTTAGCACCTTTTAGAAGAATGGCCTCTCAGTATTTAAAAATGTATATTTATTGTTTGACATCTTATGCTGGCATCAAGGGATGGGCAAATTCACCAGGCATTTTATGATGAGAATAATAGCCGTGTTCTTCATCTGCTCAGAAAGATCAAGCTAATTTGATAATTTGCAGTTTGAGGACAGCTTTGATGAATATAAAATCATTGTGAATAATAGAGTGTAGCTATATGTTTGGCAAGAGTTGCTTGTTATCAAAGTTGCTTAACTAGATTAGTGCTGCTTAAAGGTCTTATGTAGGGGGACTGATTTTGGGTTTTAGGGAATGTAAATAACGGGCTGCACAACATGAAGCCTTTTAAAAATGTAACAGTAATACAAAAGAAGAAATTCTCTCTGACTTAACATAATGTTTTTTGTTAACTCCGACGTTTTCACCAGGAAGTTTTAACATATGGGTGAAATACACCCCTGCTAGGGACACTGGCACAGCTTAAAGCTGTGACATCAGCATGGAATGTTAATGGCATAAAGATACCACTGCCTCTAACTGATCAGTTAACTTTTTTGCCAAGTAGTACTACAGTGATTGCAGCAATAACCCCATTAAAGACATAGATAATATTACACGGATAGGTGTGTGTATATCATATATAATAATACATGAGGTGGTGTGCATAATTATATTTTTATACACATTCCAGGTGTGTTTTGCTACATAAACCCCGAGAACAAAGCTAGAGAGGTATACACAAGTGTCACACACTGAGGGTGTGTATAAAATTCGAGCTACTCACCACACCTTATCTTATTTTTTATAATTGATAGTCCCCTCACCATCTTAGCTATTCTAATAATATATGTCCCTGGTTGTCTAGTGGCCCACCCCCCTCCTGGTGCCAGTGCTCCTTTACAACCCCCAACCTGAGAGAGCAGCTGGCACTTATTCTCCTCTCACATCCACAGCAGTCTGCCATTTGCAACATGCAAGCTGTGAAAAAAAAATAAGTTTGACAAGACACCCACTGTGCATGCGTACAGTCTTAGTTTTTTATGTACATTTTTCTATCATTCATTGCATTTGTACTTGGCAAGTGTTTCTAATAAAACTTGGGTGCTGTCCTAGGTGCCATCCTCTCTCATGAACACATATGTAAATCTCAACCAAATATGGCAGAAATAAGCTGCCTCCCACCTGAAAACACATAGAGTGGGTAATTTTTCATGCAACCACACATGTGGTCATGAGGAGGGTGGTACCAGGGACAGCACCCAAGTTTTATGAAAAACACTTGCCAAATGCAGAAGTTAAGAATGATAGAAAAATGTCCATGAAAATAAACCATCTACATGCATGCACAGTGCATCTTTTGTTGGATTTCATTTTTTCAGTACTTACAGGTGGCAGATGGCGACAGGTTATGGAAGTGAGAGCAGAGATTATTATGTTGGGCCTGTTATGCAGGACACTGGACACGGGACACTTGCAGTACTCCCGATGCAGCCTCACAACCACAACAGACTTGTACAGTGGTAGGATCACCTCTAGCATCCTTCTGGTGATGTCTGTCCCTATGCAGCACAGCATGTGGTTGAATGCATACACGAAGGTCAACTGCATGCTGTGCTGCATGGGAAGGGACATCACCAGAAGGAGGCTGGAGGTGATCCTGTCATTGTACAGGTCCCTGGTGAGGCTGCACTGGGAGTACTTCATACTGGTATGGAGCCCTCACCTCAGGAAGGACCACAACCACTTAGAGTCCAGAGGAGGGCTACTAAAATAATAGGGGTTATGCAGGGGAAGACATACGAGGACTGGCTGTCTAGCCTCAACATGTACACACTCGAGGCTAGATGGGAGAGGGGTAATATGGCTGAGATATTCAAATATGTCCATGGGATCAACAGAGGTGACTATTCAACCATGTTCAGACATTATAAAGGGTCAGGCACTGAGGGGGTCATAAGTATAAACTTGTAGGGGGTACATTTAAGAAGGACGTTAGGAAGTATTACTTCAAGGAGAGGGCAGTGGACAAGTGGAACCGACTGCCATGCATGCTGGTAAGAGCAAAGTCTGTCCAAGGCTTTAAGATGGGTTGGAATGCATACAGGGGCATAGGGACTCAGGGGCCTTGGGTGTGGGGAGGTGGACAAAGCTTGCAGCTGGGCACTCAGACTAACGATACAAAGTGAATTGCTGCAGTGTGTTTAGGTAGTATAGTGGAGAGTAGACTCAAACTGACTCCAAGTCTTCTGCCTGCAAAATTTCTAAGTTTCATAAACAGAGGGCAGAGGCAAGGTACTCATTAAGTCTGTGCACCGCAGCTGGGCAGAGAGAGTGTAGTGGCATCCTCTGACTGAAAGTCACTGTTGCTTCCACTTACATTTGATGCATTAATAATCTAATTTCATACACCACTCTTTCAACAGAACTGGATGTCTGATGCCACTGCATCCTGCTGGAGGCAGACATTTATCCCATATCTAGAAACATGCATTCCTGCCCACATGACTCTCACCCATTGGACTGCCATGGGACAGTCACTTAATGGAAGGAGCTACTCCCCTCTTTCCAGGGTAGGAGGCATCTGTAAAATACCCACAGCACTGCTGCTCAATGAGTAACTGCCCGGGTTCGGGATGTGAATTTGAGCATCAGTGTGGCAAACCATGCTGATTACCAGTAGGTTGTTCACAGGTCAGTTTTAATGCATCGGACAAAACAGTTACATGCTGCTCACCTGCACAAATTATGAAGACAGTTCTGAACCTCTCTACTGCATACAGGAAACCTTTTGGACTATAGCTCATTGTTTAAAGGCCCATAAAAAGCTAAAATGCAAAACCAATCAGTACCAGACAGGGGCATAGAAGCAGGCGTAATTAAAAGCCCTGCTGAAGGAAGGCTAACAAGAAAAACAAGCCTTGGCCAATGCTTGTAAAGTTTGTCTGCAAGTTTTATAGGTAATTATGCTTAGTAAGTGTCAGAGTTGTACAGGACACTACACTTTGAATGGTTGGGACTTTCCTAACTTTTAAGTTTGCACTGAAATTGTCTCTGTTTCACATATTTAGAGGTTGAGTGGATTTGGATTTATATCACTGTTGGGGGTTATAAATGTGGTTTATCTTATTTATTTTATTTTAGAGGTTTGGGTGCGCTTTGGGATTGCAATTTGGTTTTGGAGGGTGTGGGACAGGGAGGGGATGTAAACCTATTCATAATCTGTTTTGTATGGCTTTTTAGGGATTTTATTATTTCATTGGAGTGTTTTAAATTTTTTAGCAAACCTGTCATGTGTTGGGATGTTGGACCCCCAGGCGTAGCTACTCCTTGGCCTAGTGACTGGACCTCTGCCCTTCTGAATGCCCTCCCCTGCCAGCTGACACACATAGACATTGCAGGGCAGTGGGTATTATTTGAAGGTGGAGGACCAGATAGAAGGGCTCGGGAGAGCTACCAGGGAGAATGTGATTAGGGTGGTGGGATTCTGGAGGTGCCCTGGGGTGAAATGGGTACTAGAAAGGGGTCCTCCCTGTCTGGTTACCATACCCATGGGTTCCACTGTTTCAAGTGGGCAGGAAGCAAGTAGGTCAACAGTCTCCACTTGTCCTACTTGGGCAATGTTATGCAATGCCAGGTCAATGAGGAATAAGACCGCTATTATGGTGGATTTGATTTCCTCTGTTGACCTGGCTTGCATCACAGAGATCTGGCTGGATGCTAATGTTGGTCCAGTCTTGGAGGCGGCAATCCCAATGGGGTTTTCAGTTGTACACTGCCCAAGGAAGAACTGCAGGGGCAGGGAGACATCTCATTAGACCCGGCTTGTACTTCTCCATGCTCCCGGTGGGAACCACCAGGTCATTTGAGTGTGTGGCTCTCTGAGGGAGTCCAGGTGCAGGCTGCAGGATTCTTCTTGTGTATCGACTGCCAGGCCACAAGAAGGAGTTCTTGCAGGAAGTCACGGACTTCATGGACAACCTGGTGTTGGAGTCACCCAGATGGCTAATACTGGGTGATTTCAATGCCTGGGTCAATGATTAACTCTCATCTTTTGGTCAAGACTTCCTTCAGTCTATGGAATTACTGGGCCTGTCACAGATAATTACCTCTGTGACCCACTTGCACAGTCACTGCTTAGATCTGGGGTTCTCACTGGGTCTTGAGATTTTTAATCTCAAGGTTGATATGGTCATTTGGTCAGATCATTGCACAGTTAAGTTCTCATTTGGGGCCTCCCTTGAGAATCCTCCCCCAGCTGAGAGGGCAAATACTGCCCTTTGAGTGGTTTGATTCATCAGGATTTCAAGCAATATTGACCGATCGGGTGTGTTGACTGCTTGTGAACTAGGACCAGGAGAAGTGGTAGTGGCTTATAATATGGCCATTTCCTCAGCCCTCAATTCTGCAGTACCAGTCCATGTAGGACCCGTGACCTCAAGCCTGAGATCCCCATGGTTTGACAGGGAGCTCAGAGAGTTGAGGACTAGGGGTCAAATTCTGGAGCACCATTGGCAGAGATCCCTGGCTGAGGAGGACAAATCGGTTTTAATATCCCATTATAAGGATTATTGAAAGACAATCTCCCATGAGAAGGCAGAGTTCCTGTCCAGGGAGATTGCCACAGTGAAGAACAGACCAGTTCAGCTCTTCTGGATGGTAGACAGGCTTCTCTATCCTGCCTGTCTCCAACTGGTGAGAGCCTTGTTACCTACTAGATGTGAAGAGTTTGCTCTATTTTTTGCTGACAAGGTGTTCTCTGTCAGATCTGGTATCACCACGGAGCCTCTCAGTTGGTGTGTAGTGTCAGGCATAGGACTCACAAAGGCCCTCCTCAAGTCTAGAGTGAATGTGATCCAGTAGGGGTGGAAGAGGTTAGTAGGATTATCTTGAAACTGTGGCCCACTCTCTGTGACCTGCACCCAGGCCCAACATGTATTTGCCAAGATAGTCTGATGTTCCCTTTCGTGGGGGTGGGGGCGGGGCCCTTCCTGATCCTTTGAAGGACTGTCTCATGAAACCCCTCTTGAAAAAGCCTTCTCTGGACCCGGACTGTCTGGCAATTACAAACCCATCTCTAACCTACCCATTTTGGGCAAGGTTATTGAGAAGGTGATGGCTGTATAGTTCGAGGCACTTCTTTCTACCTATGATATCTTTGAACTGCTCCAGTCTGGATTTGGGTCTAGGCATGTATGGAGACTGCCCTTGTCAAGGTGCAAAATGATCTCCTTAGGGCGAGATTTAGGGGTGGATGATCTATTCTTGTCCTCATCAATCTCTCTGCTGCCTTTAACACAATCAGTCATTAGGTGTTGCTGGATCACCTTCAGGAACGTTGCGGACTGGCTGGTACAGTCATCAGCCAGTTCAAGTCCTATCTCAAAGGCAAAACATAGAGAGTGGTATGGGAATTTATTCTTCCTGTCCAATGCCCCTGTCCTGTGGAGTCCTGCAGGGCTCGATCCTGTCACCTATTCTTTTTGCGATGTATATGCTGCCCTTGAGAGAGATTATTAGATGGTTCGGCATGGGTTTTCACTGTTATGCAGATGACACCCAACTGTACATGTCTTTTGCACCTGGACAACAGGATGCAGTCTGTGTATTTAATTCTTGCCTGGCTGAGGTCTGGGGCTGGATGTCCACAAACTGGCTAAAGCTAAATTCAGATAAGACAGAGGTGTTGGTGATTAAGCCTGGTCATCGGCAGGCCGCTGGACGGGTCAGAGAGAACTCCAGCTTAATTCTCAGTAACTCCCAGCTGACCATCTCAGTGAAGGTGAAAAATGTGGGCATTATCCTCAACAGTGATCAGATACTAGAGACTCAATTGTCAAGCGTAGTCCAAAATGTTTTTTTACCACTTGAGGAATATTGCACAGATTAAACCCTTTATCCTTCCCAGTGACCTGCCCTCAATAATAAAGTATTTGTGACATCCAGGCTAGATTAATGCAATGCCTTGTACCTGAGGCTAACGGGAGGTGCTCTGCATCACCTGCATATAGCATAGAACACGGCGGCCAGGCTGTTGGTGGACCTTCCCAGGTCCTGCATATAATGCCGGTCTTACAGTCTTCACTGGGTGCCTGTGAGCTGGTGGATTGACTTCAAGGTTGGATTGTTGACCTTTAAACCCCTACATGGCCTAGGGCCTTACTACCTGCAGGACCTACTGTCTCACTACCAGCCCCCCCCATTTCTTCCGTACCTCTGAGGAGGGCATCTTGGAAGTTCTCAGGGTCCATTTGAAATTATCTAGTGAGCGTGCTTTTTCTGTCCCTGGTCTGACCCTGTGGAACTCGCTGCCAAGGTCTTTGAGAGAGGTCCCCTCATTGGAAGCCTTTAAAAGGGGTCTTAAGTTTCACATATTTGAGGAGGCATTTTCCTTGGATCAGAGAATTGCTGAATATTTTTCAGTGGTATTAAGTTTTAATTAGCTGATTGTGAAAATGGGTCATCGGTTACATTTTATCTTTTAGTTTTCTTTTATTTTGGATTCTTGCATTTTATTGTTTTTTATCTCTGTACAGTGCCTAGAGCCTCGGGGGGTGGGTGCTTTATAAATAACATTTCACCTACTTACAAAAATCATTTCCACAGCAGTTGATTATGATTCATAGACAGAGAATTATAACATTACATCAGGCAAAAGGTTCAGATGAAACCTGAAGGACAATGCTTCTATTTTCAAGCAGCTTCCCTTAGTAATAAAGATGAGGGGAAGATAAAGTTAGAAAATATGTGAAATATAAGAACAATTGTACTAGTAGTAGTGATTTTATTTGTATTGGCACCCTTTCCTGGAGGCCCAAGGTGCCTTACACAGAGTGCAGGAGTGACATTACATGAAATACAAAACAGAGACAGCATAAATAAATATATCGATAAATAATTCAGCATAAAACCGTTAACAGGTACAGCAACAAAGCGCAGATGATGTTGCTCCCCAAAGGATTAACTAAATAAGTAAATCTTTAGACCCCTCTTAAAAGCCTCCACTGAGGTGGCCTCCCTGTGTGCCCTCAGATGTGAGTTCCATAGGACATGGCCAGTTGCCTTGAAGGCCCAGTCCCCCTAGATTTTTAACCTAGCACTTGGCACCACAATGAGGCACATCTCAATGGAGCAGACAGTATGCAAAGACACGTACAGGTGCAGAAGATGCATCAGATAGCCCGGGCCCAACCCAAGTTCTTAAACCAACTTTGAAAGGGATATGCCACTTTACAGCAGACAGTGCAGTCCACGCAGTACTGGGGGTATGCAACACATCCTGGAAAGGCTGGTCAGCAGCCTGGCAACTGCATTCTGTACCAGCAGCAGGCACCGCAGTGTACCTATAATGGCCCTAAGGTACAGAGCATTGCAGTAGTCAAGGCTAGATGTCACAAACATGTGTACCAGCATTGCCAGGTCTCGGCGGGGGAAGACTGAGATAAGGGATCTAATCCATCTGATGTTCCTCAGATGGTAAAAGCCATTCCAGACTACTGCAGACACTGAGCCTCAAGTGTCAGCCCCTTCATCCTGAGTGACCTCCGAATTTCTCACCTTAGTGCCAGCTAAGAGCCTAGAGGAACCAAGCCAAAGCCCTGTCTCCCTCTCGGTGGCTACCACTCTTTCCTTTTGGCTCAGCTCAACAAATAGCACTTCAGTCTTGTCAGGGTTGAGTCTTAGTCGTCTCAGTGACATCCAACCCTGTATCTCAACCAAGCATTTATTTAACATATCCACAGTGCCAGGCATTCTGCATGCAAATGACAGATAGAGGTGGGTCCATAGGTGGATTTAGAGGGGGGGGGCTTAGGGTGCTATAGCTCCCCCATCATGGAGCTCCTTTATTAGTAACACACTGTGCTGCATTCTTAATCGGTATGCACTAATGCCTCCATGAAAGCCACTTGAGCCACATGGGTCTTATCTGTCCTTCAGCATCATGGTAGTGCAGTAAACAACCACCCCCATCTGCGTTACATAGTTGATTCACCCCCCCCCCCGGAGAAGCCAGTCTCCAGCATGAATTTCTTACTAACTTTCATCCTGCGCCATGTGGTCAGGTCCCAGCACTGTGACAGCAGCTGGTCTTGCCTTGGCGAGCCTGAGCATTCGTTCTTTGCTTTTGCAGGCCTGGTATGGGTTGGGGGAAAGGTTCATGCATGGGGAACTACAGCTGCAGCACAGCAGAGTAGACCTTAACAATACAGATCTCAACCAGGTTGCCTGGTGCTCACTGCTCCTGATTTGCTCTTGTGGCCAGCAGTGGATGGGGCTAGCAAGGGGGGGCCTTCTTTAAATATCTGGGCTACTGAAACAAGAGTGAGCTGTAATTCACTCACTCAGAAGATTAACAGTGGAGCAAGAGAGGAGCGAGTGCACTACTTAGGAGCAGACAGAGAGAGTGGAGCCCACAAGTGAAGAGCAGAGCCCGGGGTTTCAGGTGACAGCAGTCCAGTAGCATGGGGTCGGTGTGGCCTTGGTAAATCACCACAAGGAGTTGGAGTGAGGTTCATTTCATCTTCTGGTAGCTGAAGCAAGCTGTAGCTGAGAGCTCTGCTCTTTAGGAGTCATGGGGTCAGTGTGTGTGCTGTCTAGAGAGAGAAAGAGTTTGGCGGCCAGGTGACCAGAGACAGTATTCAACTAGGGGCACATAGACTTCAGTCTGCTGAAAATGGATCAAGTCTTCATTTAATCAGGTACTTCTTGCTTTAAAAATAAAGGCTTTCGCAGTCTCAGACTATGGTGGGTGGGAGGTGGCTGCTGGGATGGGACAGGACATTAGTGTTCATCAAACTGGGTGTGTAATAAATGTAGTACTAGTGTTATTAATTTCTAGTATGGAGAGCTTAAAGTCATGACATTAAAATAGTTTAAGGTCACTGCTGGTTTTGTCCTATATGGCAAATTGATTTTGGTGTGGATTCGCAGGAGAGGGAGTTGGAGGGTAGTGCCCTCCGGTAGCATTCTAGAAGTGGTACAAAACTAATGCTGGGGCAGGTCTGGTCTCAGCAACAGCATAAACCAGCAGAGGCAGAAACTGGTACATGAGACATTTGAACTGAGGTAAAAACTTCAGCATGTACTGTATGTCTAATCTGTATGGTCTTTACAGTTGTGGTTGTACAGTGTCAGTGAGCACAGAGGGAAGTAACAGACATGGGGGTTTTGCAGGTTTTCTGCCGTATATTATGGCATGTGCAGGAGTTTCTGCATGCTTGGAGAGCAAAATTAGCAACAGAAGTCATAAGACCTTGTTTGGCACATTGACACAGGCAGTTACAAAACCAAAGAATAAAGTGATAGAATCAAATATTTAGTTTATGTAGTTACATGTGTTGAATGGGGGAGGAGATGCAAGTTGTAATATACCCAAGCAAGTGCTGTTGCCAGTCAAAAAAATGCATTTTTATGTTTGCTTGCATGCATGTGCAAGAAACATAGTGCGATGATCCAAAATGCAGTGCCATACAATTGAAAGAGAGAGCACTGCTTGAGTAAGCAGCGCTCCCCCTCCCCACACAGACGCGCACACACACGCATATTGCGTGCTCATGCGCTCTTCCCCCCCACGCACACACTGTATAGCTGACGGGGGTGCCCAATCCCCCCTCTGCTTCACACACCCCCACCAAAAAGCTGTGCAGGTGCCATGCTGGGAGCCCAACCCAGTGTGGCAAAAACTGGTATAGCCGATGGGGGTGCCCAATCCCCCATTGGCTCCACACCCCTCCAAAAGCTTTCAAGGTGCCATGCTGGGAGCCCACCCCAGCGTGGCAAAGCTTGTTGTGGCCGATGGGGGTGCCCAATCTCTCATTGGCTCCAGCCCTCCTCCCCCTCAAACAGCCTTTCCAGCTGCCACGCTGGGAGACCACCCCAGTGTGGCAAACATCCAGCGACGTCTTCATAAAAAAAAAAAAAAAAAGACCTGTAAGCAGGAAAACAGTCCCCTCATAGTCTCCCTGCCCCCACCCACACCCACCAACTGCGCACCCTGCCTCCCCATTCCCCCTCTCACCCCATACCTACCTGCGGAGTCTGGCACGACGATCTTTGGTGGACCAGGAACACCTCTGCACTCTTCAAAGCCGACCGCGAACTGAGGAAATGCCGGTAAGCTGTACAATGTAATAAATAGGTTTTTTCAACTTTGCTGCATATCTCAGGCATTTTTGTAATTTTAGCGTAAATTTTCAACATGGGGTTCTTGGGACCCTCCTCATAGGTCTGTCACTGTCATAGCATTGGTGGGCCCGAAGGGTGATTTCACAGTCACTGCGTGAAATCACCTTTTGAACTGATTAACAAAATGACAGTGCCAGTGTTCATAAAGCGGCTCAAAAAGCCTATGTTGCAAATTGTAGAAAAAATTCCTAAAAATTACTGTTTTATGAATGTGCATTGCGCAGTTCCTACGCACACTTGTAAGTTCGTGAATTTTAATATTTGCACTCCAGATTTTCAACATTGCCATTTTACCTCACCTCCTTATGAGCAGTATAGCTGTCATTGTTCACATCTTGATGAAAATGTGTTTCCGCACATGTAGCGTACAATGGCGCAGTCTGCGTGTGAAATCAATGTATGGGACGCATTAAGAAAATCACAGTGACACTGTTCATGAGCAGAGGTCTTAAAATGGCTATGTTGAAAATTTGGTGAAAAAATTCCTAAAAATGACTGTGTTACAAGTGAGCATTGTGCAGTTTCCATGCACCCTCGTAAGTTCATGAATTTGTAATATTTTCAGTCCAGATTTTCACCAGTGGCATTTTTCCACACTTCCTTATGAACAGTACAGCTGTCATTTTTCACAAAATGGCCGAAATGTGTTTTCACACTTTCAGCACAGAAATGCGTGGTCACTGTGGGAAATCATTGTTCAGGACAGATAAAGAAAATCACAGTGACACTGTTCATGATTGGAGGTTCCAAAATGCCTGTATTGACAATCTGCTGTAAAGCAAATCCCCAACTAATTACATTACAGGTGTGTGTTGCACAGTTTCTATGCACTTCACCAGTTGTTTTAATATATTCACTGCAGATTTTCAGCATTGCCATTTTTTTACACCTCACCATGAACAGTACAGCTGTCATTTTTTACATCCTGTTTGGAATGTGTTTTTGCACCTGTGGTGACAAATGCCGTAGTTGCTGTGCAAAAGCAGCTTTCAGCTAACAAACTGATATTGCCACTGTTCATGAGGTGGTGGTCACAAAAAAAAACATGTTGAAAATCTGGAGAGAAAATACCAACGAATGCCTGAGGTATTAGGGTTTCCAACCATAATGCCCCACCCTGTAGAGTGACTTGGGATTGTCGGCTGCAATGCTTATACTATTCCACCCCCATCCACACCCTGCAGCCACTGAGAGGCATTGAGGTGTGCCTTGGACTCTTCAGCCCCAAAGTTCACCCCATTCTCCTATAGCGCACTCATCTCACCGTATTTCCTGATGGAATGGGGTGTGCATAATGGCCAAAGACCCCAAGGCACACCGTGACACTTGTCAGTGTCTGCAGGGTAGGGTGTGGTGAAATGGCGTGGCCGATATGCCTGATGACCCAAAGGCACACCCCAATGCCTGTCACTCTCTGCAGGGTGCTGGTGGGGTTGGCTTCAGTTCAATACTTCACTGCCCATCCTATTATGCAGCTTTGTAACTCCTACACTACCAATGCCAATGCCAGCAAGCAAACATTCGGCATTGACAAATGCTTGTTATATTTGTTTAAAACTGTGTTCTGCTATCTGCTTACTCACTTCTTGGGCCTATCATAAAAATGAAATGCCTCATAACATAGGGTTATCCTAGTAAAGGAAATTTTAAAACAATAAAAAATATTTTATTTATTTAAAAATGTATTTTCTTTGGAATAAGTTGCTCTACAGAATAAAATCTGTTTGCAGAAATAGCAAGCAAACTTGAAATTATATTTTCAGAAACTAGATAACAAAGTGACTTTGTTCTCATAATTCTATAGTTATTGTATTTATTTTTTTACTGAGGTAAGGTTGGGGAATAGGTTATTCTGTACTGCAGGACAAACTGGGATGGGCTGGATTTATGGTAATGTCATAATGTGCTTGAGTGAGTGACATTTGTGAACTTGTTTACTTGGATTGTCATTTAATTTGTCTGTAATTTGTCTTTATCACCAAGTCTCTTTCAACTTGTCTCATTTTTATGTGTTTTTCGGATATGCTGCTGCCCAACTGCAGTCTTTTGGTATTTTGTTTTATTATTGTGGTGGGAGGGTATTTTGGGCAACATACTGTCATGTGGACTATGGGGACTCTGGGGATGGTGCTAGGGTACAACTCACAAAGCATGGGGGGGGGAGGAAATGGGTAGAAAATTGTATTGGAAATACTCTTCAAAATGTACCAGAATGCACCAAAATGTTAAAAATCCCTGGGGGCCAAGGTGGCCCACCAGACTCCCAGCCTATTACTTTTATTTTTTATCTGACTTGAGCTCCCCCATCTACAGAACCCCTGGATCCACCCCTGAGGTGGGTATCATCTGCATAGCAGTGAAACCTTAGAAATACAAAATCACACATGCCCCCACAATGCAAAGCACCATGGGCGGCATATGCAAATCACCACAGAATATTATGCTGGTTCAACTTTATGCAGAAATGCATGGTGCCGGAAACCTTAGTCCATGTTATCTAATGATCCTTAACAGGGGCAGCATATATAATGTGAACAACATGAGGAAGAGGGCTGAGCCCTAAGGTATGCCACAGGGCAGTGCCACTGGAGGTGAGGAAAAATTTCTCAACACCTCTCTCTGTGTCCTACCCCTGAGATAGCACTCAGATCAGTGGATGACCTTCTCGGTAAGTCCTAAGTACTCCATTAGCTGCTCCAAGAACAGCCCATGGTCCACAGTATCAAAGGTTGAAAACAGATCAAGAAGAATAACTGACTGCTCTCTTCTATCCCCTGTCCTGCGAAGGTTATTGTGCACTCCGCCCAGTGTAGTCTCCATGCTATGCTTAGACCTAAACCAGATTGGAGAGGCTCATAGATGCCAGAGGCAGTGAGGTGTGCCTCGAGCTACAACACAACCACTTTCTCAATATCTTTACCCAGAAAGGGCATGTTAGAGACTAGTCAGTAGTTTGGCAGGATATCTGGGTTCAGAGATGTTTTTTTTTCTTTCAGAAAGGGCCTCGCCAGTGCATCTTTCATTGTTGCTAGAACTACTCCCTCCAATTAGGAGCACCAGACAATCCCAGTAAGCCCTGGGTCCAGCTGCCTGACACAACTTACCAGTAGTCTTGTCCGACCTGGATCCGGTTTGTGTTTAAATATGCTTTTAAAAGTTTCCCAGATATCGCACATACTCTTCAAGCAACAAGGCATAACAGGGTGTATATTATTGTGGTATAATGACACACCTCAGGAGGTAAGGACTGAGGTAGGGCTGAGTGCCCCACACACCCGAAAAGTGATGTCATTACACAGTTATGCACACCATAATGTGGCTTATTGCAAGTATTTTTTTTTTTGGTTGTTAACCAGGAGTAGCACACTAAGCTGAAAGCTTTTTTACAGGAGTGACCTGGGAGCACAAGGAAGTTAAGTGACTTGCTCAGGGTCACACAGTATGCAAGTGGAAGCTGTGGGATTCAAACCCAGATCTGGTCTACTAGATGTCACCAGATTTGCAGCTCAGAGCCTTAGACCACTGCGCTATACTGCCTCCTAAAAAGTGGGGGCTGTGGGAGTTGAACCCAGGCCTCTAGATATTGCAGCTCACAGCCTTAAACCACTGCGCTATACTGGTTCCCTAAGTATAAAATGATTACCCTGATATTTACTTTTAAAAGTGAATAATGAAATTCAGAAGGTTGCGCTGTAATAATACATTGCCTTATGATCACTTTAGACCAAGCACATATCATGCATTTTTTTTACCCATTTCATAACCAATAACAGCAACCCTCAAGCACAACTTGTCCATTCAGTACTAAATTTATTTTCAGTCTCTTACGTACAACATCTGTACTATGTTAACACATGGAAAGTTTGTCGCATTACTGAAGGTTCAAATAGAAAACTAAAAGCTCCCCAGCCACTGGTTACAGGAAGATCTGCACATTTGTGCACCAGTATGTTGAATAAGTAGAAAGAAACCCACAGGCACTCGGATTCCCCTCCACTTGCAACGCTGTATAAGAGTTCCTGTTTCACTGTCCCCTATTGTCCATTGAATAGTATAGAAGTGCTCACCTACTAGAGATAACAGTTCTGCCTCATACAAATCTGGAGAAAAGAGCTGCCCCCACACAAAAAAAAAGTTTTTCCAGCCACTGAACCAGATTGTTCATATAAAATAAAAAATATATATAAACATGGGTTTACAGCCCAGGAGACACAAGCAAAGGATTATGGCAGCCTGGGGCTGTGACTTTTTGTTTCTCCTATACAACCAACTGTAAGGTGTGTATCTGACTTCCACAACAAATGCCTGTTTCCTGACACAGACAAGTGGTCCTAGCAGCAAAATAAACACATGCAACTAATTACTGATGGCACATACTTGAGGTAAAAGACCAGCCTTCTTCTTTATGTCTCTCAGCAATCTGAAGTGGGGATAGAAGGATACCTGTTGGTATAAAGCCAAAGGATGTGAGCCTATAGCATCTGTGGTAGCAGTGCATGAATTCCACAAGGGTCATATTTGTTTAGTTATTCATTTATTTGTGTAAAGCAAGCAGGGCATCAGAGTGCTGCACAAAGAGAAACAATAACATTTACAGAAAAGGAACTGTAATAAGTTAATTAACAGCGTACAATAAAGCATGTAAAATATTTAAAAAAATGAATCCAAAAAAGATGAAACAAATTTGCTTTAAGAGCATGATGAAAAACATTAGTCTTCTGGTGAATATACAGTACACAGGTAAATTCCAGCAGGTAGGTCCAGTAAAAGGTGTGGCGTGCCATCCAAGACAGCCTGCTTGGAGGAACTACCAGTAGACCTACATCACTAGAATGCAGGGAATGTTGCTGTTGACATAAGACCTAAGATTATTTCAATGAATGTTGCTGTATGTTACTGGACTCTGGGTTTGCACCACCCACAGAATGTTCCGAGATGCTGGGCTTCTACCACCCTCAGATGTTTAACTTCACGTCTCTTATGTAGATTACTCTGTATATGTTTACCTCTATATCACCTGCTTGTAGCTGTAATAATTGTCTGTATATATTGACATGGAGCCTTTGCACAGGATACTATGACTCAAAGGTCTGTAATTCTGATTCCATTAAATAAATAAATAAATCAAAATAAATATTCCTGAATAGTTGCCTTTAGGTAGGAGAGTTGGCCGGAATGAAGCACAGTAAAAACTAGAACCAAATATTAAACTGAAATCTAAAATTTAAAGGCTGCCAATGCCAGGCTTTTAGAGTAGAAGTGATATGTGTGGAGTTGAGGGGTGCCGGTGATCACTTAAGCAGCCACATTCTGAATGTGTTATAAAGGGGCAATGGCTGAGACTGGCGGACCAGTCAATAGATTACTGCAATAGTTGAGTCTAGAATTGACAAGAATATGTATGTAAACTACTTATAGTTCTTGTTCATACAACAGCAAGTTTGTCCAAGTACTTCCAGACATCAGCTAGGCACTCTGAAAACAAAACAGAAAACTCCAGTCTGAAAGTTTACGATGTGGTTATTTGACTGATGTGTTATATGAAATAACTAAAAGAGAGCAGCTTTTTTTGTGAGTTTTCAGTTGATATAGAAACTTCTGGAAGTAGATGGAAATTTCCAGCTTTTTCTCCTTCTAAGCAGCACAGTGAGAGTAGGTCTGTGGTGCTAATTTGGCATCCTTGATTTAATGCCAGCATGCGCTCTACTGCCAAACCTTTGGTGCCAAGTAAGCATTTGATCTGCATCCCTGGATAAGCGTAATCATTTATCAAAGCTTATGAATCAGACTTTTATTTGTGGGGGAGAGGGGCTGGGAAAATTGCCTGCTCTGATCCCATTGAAACCACCCAAGCTCTCGTTTACAGTGGAATAAATTAATATAACATGTTGAACAATTGCTATCCTTTTCTCACTTGTTATGGTTTAGGTACAGATTTCTGACACTTTGCTGTTTTGATTTTTTTAATACTGGTTTCAACACGTGGCACTTTTTTATGCTATTTTGTAATGTAAAGCACATTCCTCTCCATTCAGTAATTGCCCTTTGGGCTAAATAGAAAGCTATAAAATAATGTTGCAATTATCAAGGCATAGTGAACGCTATTCCCCTGTGGACATTTAAACAACGTTTAAACTTCTAAGGATTTTGAAATAATAATGGAAAAAAGGAAGTCTGCTTTCAAAGAAGGTCAGCTTCTTGGTCTGATTTAATCTAATTTTAGACTGCTTGCTGAAAATAAATTAATTAACGTGCCCATAATTCAGAAACCACCTGTTTTAAGTCAACATTTTTTTGTCAGTTGGTTATATTTTAATAACTTTCATCTTATTTTGAAGTAAAAATGTTAGTTTTAAGACAGCTTTTTTTCCTTTATTCTTTGGTAACTGGCTAAGGCCCACTAGGCACAAGTGCCTGTTTTCAGGGGCAACCCAGAAGCACTGGGGAGGTTAAGTGAATTGCTCATAGTATGCAAGTGGAGGTTGTGGTACTCAAACCCAGGTCTGCTGGATGTACCAAGCTCATTCGCAGCTCACTACTCTAACCTCTAGGCCATACTGACAGCCCCTCTGAATCACCATTTGTTATGTTCGCCCTTGCCTTACGCAAAGCAAACATACTGGTATGATAGTAGATTTTGAGAGGTGTGGCACTGTCAGTCCAATGCAGGGCAGTCTGCAGTGGGCTTGGCAGTCACAGACTAATGACTAGGCACTCTAGTCGTGACACTACTCACTGCTTGCTGGGTGGAAACGTCACATAGTTGAAAGGACCAAAGTGCTCTTATAAGAGAGCCCTTTGGTCCATTCATTAGCATGAAGCCACCACCAAGCAGTTGAGCAGACTCACGACTGACCCAGTAGATGTTTTGGCTAAAATCACCACCTTTTGTTCCCCCCCCCCTGGTCGTATACCAGTGGCATATCTGGCTCGATATTCTGAAGCCATTGCCTGGAGCCATCTGTTTTGAGGTCTCATTTCTGCTGGCATTTCCAACAGTATTCGAGTGCTAACAAGTGGTGTTGTGATTGGTCTGCCCAGTAAGTGCAGACTGGAGTCCAATGTGAATTCCCCAGGAAGTTCCTCTGCTGTTTGCCTAGGCTGTGCATGTGACAGAGCCTGACGATTTGCAGAACAGTGAGCCTGGAGTGGATGGGAGAAACAGCGGGGAGAGGGAGGCCAAGGAGAACTGCCTTGAGGCATGTGAGAAGCCAGAAAGCGGGCTGCATAACCCTAGCATGAGTTGTCCAGCTGGGGTCCAGCATTATTGACATCAACAAAATCTGGGACCAGGATCAGGGATATGCCCAGCCTGCAACCCCAACATGGGGTTGTGGGTATGGGCCGGGGGGGTGATCAAGAAGGAAAAAAAACTGGGGGAAAATATAAACAAACCCGAGAAGCAAGCACATGTACTGCACGGCAGCAGTGGGGGCAGCAACAGGGGAGAGTGACACTTCACAAAGAAAGGAAAGAAAGGCTGGAGACTGGGTTGGATTAAACCCTGAGATTAGCAGTTTCTGTCTCTCAGTCTCAGCACCCAGATATGCTGGCTAACACACCCTGTAAAAAAGAAAACTGCTCATCGATGTCTGTTGCCATTACCACCCCACCACCACCATTACCCTCCCTCACCCAACCCTCCCACTCATCACCCACCACCCCATACCCTCCACTCCTTACTTATCTACCGGGGTCCAACACCATAATGCTCTCTGGACCAGAGACACATCTTCACTCTTCAATTTTGGACCAGAAACTGAGGACATCAGGTACACAGTTCAGTGTATTTCAATGAGGTTTGAACCTGTCCTTATAACATGTTTATTTTTAAGTATTTTCCCCCAAATTTTCAACACAGCCTTTTTGGAACCCCACCTCATGAACAGTGGCAGTGAAATTATGCAAATCTGTCCTGAAAGGTGATCATGCGGTCGCTGTGCAAAATCAAACCTTTCAGGAAGGATCTGAAAATGTTATCCCCCCCCTTGTTCATGAGGTGGGGCCATAAGAAAGTTATGCTGAAAATTCAGGGTAAAAATATTTAAAACCAATAAAGTTATGAGCGTACGTTGAAAATTTTCAATGCACACTCATAACTTTGGTAATTTTCAATATTTTGACCCCAAATTTTCAACATAGGTAATTTTTTACACCACCTGATAAACATGACAGCTGTCATTTTTCAAGTACTGACCAACATGTGTTTTTGCACTTGTGACATAAATTACCTTTCAGGTAGGATTAGAAAATTGTCATTGCCCTTGTTCATGAGGTAGGGTCATAAGAAGGCTATGTTGAAAATTTGGGGTACAAATATAAAAAAAAAACTAAGTTATGAGTGTGTGTTGACATTTATCAATGCATGTTTGTAACTTTGGTCATTTTTAATATTTTGACCCCAAATTTTCAACATAGCCATTTTTCCACACTGCCTCATGAATATGACAGCTGTATTTTTCAAATCTTCCCCAAAATGCATTATCACACTTGTGGCATGAAATGACATTTCAGCCACTATTAACAACACTTGTCATATTCAGAAGACATGGTCATAAAAAGACTATGCTGACAATTTGGGTTCAAAATGTGAAAAAAACAAGTTATGAAGAAACATTGAATTATTCCAACATTTATTCACAACTTCCATAATTAGTAGAAATAGGTGGTCACTGGGGGTGGTGGTGCCTCTCCTAATGTACTGCAATTGTGTTTCTGGAGAAAAGATAACACTCACCCCTGCTGAGGAATAAACAGGCACAAGAGATGTCCACATAGTAAACTTAGGCGCTTTTATTCACCATATCAGTATAACAAAGTGAAGCAACAGAAATAGGACAGGTGGTGCTTCTGCACTGCCCTCGTACGATTCACCTCACTTACTAGGGCTTCTTTAGAGACTGGTCTCTGAAGAAGCCAAATAATGGGTGAAACTTAAGAGGGATGTGCAGAAGCACTGCCTATCCTATTTGTATAGCTTCACTTTGCTGCACTGATATGGTGAATAAAAACACTTAAGTTTACTATGTGGACATCGCTTGTGCCTGTTTATTCCTCTGCAGGGGTGAGTGCTACCTTTACTCATAACTTCATTTTTGCAGATATTGGCCCCCAATGCTCAACATATTCCCTGTGTTACCCCACCTCCTGAACATGATTTATTTTCACAGTCACAATGCAAAATCACCTTTTGGATGGGATTTAAAAAATTCCAAGTTTCTTGGTCACAAAGTCAAGTAAGTCATAAAAAGACTTGGACATTTTGGGTCAAAATGTGGGAGCTCACTGAAAACTAGGTATTGCTTCTCAGCTGGCCTATCCTGGGTAAACACAATCTAAAGATGTGTAAAAGCAGAACACCACTAAAAATGAGATATTGCATCTCATCTACTCTAGCCTGGGTAGACCTGAAGTAAAAATGTGTACAAGCAAGACAGGGTAGAACAGCAGTGCAAGCGGTGAACATTCAGCTTTGACAAATACTTGTTAAATGCTGCCCACATTAATGATGCTTTGCAGAAATTACCTTTGATTGCATTATATTATTTTTTTTTTTTAATATGGTGGGAAATCTGTATCTTCTAGCAGTCAAAGTAAGTGTATAACATAGACCCTGTTGATGCTTCTGTGGAAACTGATTATGAAGAACGTAAGAAAAACTGGGACATGTCTTGATCCCATGTTTTCTTCTCTTGTAAAGTGTTTTCACTTGAAAGCCTTTGCAGTATTGTTTTTATATTGAGGTGTAAAGTGTGTGAAATGTTCTAGAATAACCTTTAATCTGTTTTTTTTTTTCAGCAATGAGAAACATGATTCTTCCTTGTTTATAGTATGTGGTGAACTATAATACCTGCATAAAATACAAGTTTACAGTTTTATAATCTATGGCAGCACTGAAGGATTATAAAATATTTGTTTTAAGCTTTATTCACAAACTCACAAGGAAAAATCCAGTACGATTAACGAATGAAGAGAATAAAAGGAAGAGATTGCAGTGATACAAAAGTCCCAAGTGTTGCAAATGTTTCCCATTTCAATTTGCATGCAAACATTTAAACATCTAACACATTTGAATCTTTCCCCATATTCTTGCATTTGCGTTGTGCTTTTAATGAATCTGTGTTGCGTCGGAAGTGGGATCGTTGTGGCTCAAGATGTACCTGAGGAGCCTGGTTGCCATGATCCATATTCCCTTTTCTAGAACAGTATACCATGTCTCGCAGTATTAGGCTCTCCTTTTTTGATCAATCCCCACCGAGGTTAGAGATGAATCAGAACCATAACTGGTGTCACACAGACTGTTTTATACAGAAGCAAAGGGATTATCATGCACCAATTAGAGGGCTACTACTGACATGGCAAGAGCTTTGTAACAAGTATGGATGTCTTTCAACAGTACACTGGAGCTGGGGCAGTTAATGCAGGCAAGTTTGCACTTTGTAGGGGCCTATGCTGCATGGGTGAGATTGCAAGTAAGGTGCCTATGTCACTTTGCACTCAGATTCTTTATGGGCCGAAAGGTGACTAAGTCTCTCAAGGCTAGACAGGCAGACTGTGCTAGAGTGCCATTCTATAATGGAAAGGTAGGGGATGTGCTGGCAATATTTCCTTAAGACAAGGCATTTAGCTTCTAGAATAGCTGCAGTGAGATATTTGGCTTGCAATAGCAAGATATACAGAGTTGCTGATCTGTTACCCAGAAAAAAACAGTGCAAGAGAATGAGGGATTAATGAGCCAAAGATTCTGAAACAATCTAGGAGAATCCCTGTTCAGATGGACATATCCACAATCTGTAAGATGTGCCCCTGTCCATCACACAGCCAACATTGGGAATGTAGAAAAAGAATCCTGGCAGCAAGGCAAGGAAAAGTTTAAAGGCACCCTTTCCCAAGGACTCGGGGCACTGCACATGAGTACAGAACATAAATAAATGGGCAGTCCATAAAATAAATAAGTATATACGTTAACTAGCTAAAACTATGGGCATCATTAAATAGGTGGGTTTTCAAAGAACCCTTAAAGGCCTCCACAGTGCAAGCATTATGAACATGGGGGGGCAGAAAATTCCAGAGAATCACTGTTAGTGCAGCCATGACAAACGTCTTGTCCCTGACAACCTAAACTTAGTTCAGGGGATTGCTAATAGGCCCATTGTGGTGGAGCGGTGAGGGCAGACAGGTGTATAAGTAGATAAAAAATAATTTTTATCAGGTATATCTTGAAGTTGATGTCCCACTGAGTTGACAGCCATTGCAGAGTATATAGCATTGGAGTAAAGTGGTCCTTATAAAATGTTCCTGCCACTAGCTGGGCTGTAGCATTCTGGACAAACTGCAAATGTAACATCAAACCTCCAGATAACCCAAGTACAGAGCATTACAGTAATCTGGTCTTGAAGTGACAAAGACTTGGACTGTTATCACCATGTTCTCAGGCACAAGAAAGATTTGACTCTGGCAATACTACAGAGATGAAAAAAATCATTTTAGACTACAGGGACCACTTGCAGTAATCGTGACTGCTTGCTGTCCAGAATGACCCCCAGATTTTTAACTGCGTCCATAGCTCAAAGAATATTGCCATTAAAGTTGGAAGTATGGCATCTATACCTTTCATTGCTAACCTATGACAGCTCAGTTTGACAGTCATCATCTCCATCTTACCAGGGTTAAGGCACAGTCAGTTGGATACCATCCAGTTGTTGATCTTCCAAAGGCAACACAGCAACACAGAGGCTGCATTCCACCAGTTAGGTACACAAGACAAAAATAGCGGAGTATCATCTGAATTGAACTTAAATTCAACACTGTACCCTCTCTTGATGTCACCCAGTGGAAGCATTTACAGGGCAAGCAACCTGGGCACAAGGATCAAGCCCCAAGGCACACCACAGTAGAACATAATGCTTCCAGAGGTGAAATTTCCCAGAATTATCTGATGTGCTCTCCCTGTAAGGTTGGACATAAATCAGCACAAAACTGTGCCACTGAGCCCCACATAGCGCCTCAGGTGATCCAATGGCACACCATGGTCCACCACATCAGATGGTAATGAGAGATCTGGAAAGATCAAGATGGACTGGTACCCTCAATCTTTCACAGTGAGGAGATCATGGAGCAGTCTGATGAATTCAGTCTCTGTGCTCTGACGAGACCTAAATCCCAAATGGAAATGCTCATAGACATCAACATTTTCCACTCGAACCTCAAGCTGCACCACCACTGCCACCTTCTTGATCATCTTCCCAAAAAAGTGAAGATTTGAGATAGGTCTAGAATTCACAAGATTATTGGGGCCCAGATATGGCTTTTTCAGGAGGGGCCTAGCCACATACTTTTCAGGGCTGCAGGAAAGACCCCCTACTTCACAGAACACTCAATAATCTCAGTGAAAATATGCCACAGAGATTTCAGGCACCCAAACAGCAAGCCAGGTAGGCCCAGAGTTCAACATATAGCTCATGGGGCACAACCCTGAAATGACCCGAGCACCTTATTCTCATCAGCAGATGAAACTCAGCCCAGGATGGCAGATTGTCTAAGCCCCATGATGATTAAGTACTGCCAGTCCATAACTGATCACTTGACAAGATTACAGCATGCACTGAGGATCCCTTGTCAAGGAAAAATTGGTTAAACTCATTATACTTTGGGGGGGCAGGGATAAATCAACCTGTCTACAGTTTGAAAGAGCTGACCCAGCCTATTCTTCTGGCAGCAATTATCCTTGACAGGAGCTCTGGCTTTTTCATGGTGATTGCCTGCTGACACTTACCTGAGTCTTCAGCACTAATATTTCCTCATTAGAGTGAGACCTCCACCAAAGAACACTATAACTTCCATCCCTTAGTCTCAAACCACCTTAGCTCACCCCAATACCATGGTGACCATGACATCTGCCACTTCATGTAGGAAATCACCACTATGGCCTGGAGGTAGATATGCTGTACAGTATGAGGATAATCCTGTACCCTAGACCTGGCCCACTCCTATTTGCCGCGCATTCAAATGACCTGGCCACACCCATGGAGTATGCCACGAGTCCCAAAGCAGATCTAAAGCAGATGCCCCCCCTCCTGTGCATCTGCCCCAGGCAATGCACCACTGAATACCCAGCCAGAATATGTTTCTTCAGCACAAGGCTAGAGTTATTTCCCAGCCAGGTCTTCATGATCCAAACAAAGTTAGCCGAGGAATCCATGATGAAGGCTTCCATCACTGCTGTCTGAGTTCTCAGTGACCTTGCCTTACAAAGAATGTCCCAAAGGGGAAGAGCAGAGAAAGCTACCTCCTGCAGATAGCAGTTGATGGAGCCCTGGGTACTGGAACAAGATCGGGAGGACCTTGACCCAATTTCACTTTCTACAAGGGCTTCTCCATTTTCTAGCCCTCTTTAGCCTATTCTCCCTGTCATCCACTGCTGGACCCCATTCTGTAGCTACTGTGCTTCCTTCTGATGCTCCCCAGCCCCATGTAGCAGTTGATGACCACTGCAAGCAGGATATTTGGGGACCCCGAAAAGGCAAAGTAGCTGCAGTTAATTCAGAGAGATGTTTCTCAAAGCAATTATACCCCAAATCCAGACACATCTTACCTACTAAACAACAAAACACTAAAACCCAAAATATCACCTTCCCAAGAACCAATTCTTTCTAAGGTTCATCATTCACCATCCACATACACACTAATACAACATTACTAAGAAAATACACATCCCCATTCAACCATAGCAAAGCAATTATTTAAAAATATAAATTTACTTTTTTATAGATAGGAGACTAAGAAATGCAATTTCTAGTGCTCAAACAGCAGTTAATAAAACAAATATAAATACATCCCAATAAGAAAAAGTCTATAAAGCAAAACAGAGCACTACACACCCATTGCCACCAAGTGACACTGTCTTGCAGTCCAGTCGAATTGGAAATTTTTTGGCCCAGACAGTACAGAAAGCCAAACTGGATGTAAAAGGGAAAAGGCCTCTCCCACAGGCCAAGCTGAGAAAAAAGTGCTGCAAGTCACAGAAAGTTCAAAGAGGTGACCCAAAATCCAGATAATGACAGGATCAGTTGAAACAGCGCCAGGATTTCTATTCCACAATGTCTATGAAACCCTTCAGTCTGGTTTCAGGAAGAGGCACAGCACTGAGACTGCTCTTGTTCGGGTACTAAATGATCTCCTGATGGTGAGAGATCGAAAGGCTCATACCATCTTGGTCCTTCTCGATCTCTCAGCAGCTTTCGACACTGTGGACCATGGAGTGCTTTTGGAGACCCTGCTGTTACTTTGCAGACTGTCTGGTATAGTGCTTGAATGGTTTTGATCATTCCTCGCAATCAGATTTCAGAGAGTGGTCACTGGAATTTATTCCTCTGATGCCCTCCCTCTGTCTTGCGGGGTACCACAAGGCTCCATATTGGCACCCATGTTGTTCTCAGTGTATATGATGCCATTGGGAGATACCGTTAGGTGATACAGCTTGAGTTTTCACTGCTACACAGATGACACTCAGTTGTATATGTCCTTTGTGCCCGGACAGGTTGATGCGGCCTCTGTGCTAAATAATTGCCTCTCTGACATCAAAGACTGGATGGGCTCTAGTTGGCTGAGACTGAATCTGGATAAGACTGAGGTGTTGGTTGTGGACCTGGGTCACCCGGGGGTGGGTTTGGGGGCCGAGCACGTGTCCAGCCTATGGCTTGACTGTGTCCAGCTCACTACCTCAGATCGGGTGCGAAACCTGGGCATTATTTTTGACGACAGTCTGACCCTGAAATCTCAGGTGTCAGCCGTGGTTAAGTCCTCATTTTATCATCTGAGGAATATCGCTCAGGTGAAACACCTGGTTCCCTCAGGTGACCTTCCAACACTGGTTCATGCCTTCATTACAACCAGTCTTGACTACTGCAATGCCCTCTACCTAGGGCTGTCTGGGGTTGACATCCGCTACTTGCAGCTGGTTCAGAATGCTGCGGCCAGGCTGTTGACTGGTACCTCTTGATCCAGTCACATAACGCCTGTGCTGCATAGACTGCACTAGTTCAGTGGCGGATCACCTATATGGTAGGTTTGCTTACCTTTGAAGCCCTACACGAACAGGGACCCGACTACCTGAAAGATCTCCTGGTTCCCTACACCCCCAGTCACCCTTTCTGATTTGCTGGCAAGGGATTGCTAGAGATTCCCAGGGTTCGACTAAAAACATCTGGAGCTCATGCTTTTTCTTTTGCAGCACTGACCCTGTGGAATTCTCTGCCTTGTCGGTTAAGGGAATGCCTGACCGTCAGCAGTTTTAAATCTATGTTGAAAACCTATTTATTTTCTCAGGCGTTACCAGACTGAATTTTAAATTTATATTATTGTAATTTGTATATTGTGGCTATATTTTGCACAGTGCTTTGATATTGAAAGGCGCTATATAAATAAAAATGTATTTGATTTGATTTCAGTTACCGGGCTGGGTACAGTCCTCTGAACCTTTTATCTTTTTTTAACTTAATATTTATTAAGTTTTTCCATACATAAGAAAGAAGAAATGAGAGACAGTACAAACAGCAGCATTATTGCATGTAGCATCAAAAATCAGTATTACATAATGACTATGTAATCATTTATAGAGTATAGCCAAACTTCAGTCTCTCAAAGTTTTGTTAGTGCATAATGTTCTACTCTGTACTTGAGTTCAAAGGAGAGCGGTTTACATATGTAATCTGACATAGACAGAATTAATCCTTGAGTCTCTTGTACTGTTCAAGTGCTACAAACCTGCAATAATGTAAACATTTGCAAACATTTTATTAGTTACTACTTATTTCGTGTGTGTGTGTGTGTGTTTTTCATTTAGAACAACATGCTAAGATTAGGGCACAAATTCTGTGCCAATCTTCAGTTCGTAGAGCACCCACCTATATCAAACTTCCTCTCCTTTTGTGCATATCATCTTGGTTTATATGTTAGTTGTTCCATATTATAAACAGAAGTGACTATTTTGTGCCAGTTTGACAGTGTTGGTGAAGTTTTAGTTAACCAGAGCCTAATTAAGACTTTTTAGCTGCCATAATTAGAATTAATAGCAACTTGAGCATTGTTCCCCTTAATCTCCCAGGAATAATACCCAGCAGAATCTGTGAGGGGATTTGCCAGTCCAGTTTCTGTAAATGTATGTTGTATAACTCCCTCTGTGTCTGTCCAGTAACCCCCTAGATGGGAACACAACCAGAAAACCTGACTGTGACTGCTATCTCTCCACAGTCCCTCCAACATTTCCCATAGGCTGGACTCATGTAATACTTTAGTATTGCTGGGGTAACAAAGTACCTCATTTTACATTTCCATGCAAAATCTCTTCAATGTATGGGGGGGGGGGTAACATGGTAATCTGGAATAGAGTATTTATGCCTGCTATCTGTTATATGTTCTGTCTGGATCTTTGAATTCCACCAATCTATCTAAAATAGCTTTACTAGTGTCTGACATAATTTCCAGTAGACCCATATATAAAATCCGATTAAATGCTGCCAGTGGTCCCCTTTCTAGTGGTCACTAAGCACTCTCTAGTGCCCTGTTGAAAGATGAAACTGTTCCCCCAGTCCTTGGAGACAGGACTGTAGTTGTAGGTAGTGGAAGTGTGCTGTGGAGGGGAGCTGGAGTTCCTGCTGCAGTGTCTGGAATTATTTGAATCCTTGTGTGTCATATACATGGTGCATGTAATGTAAGCCTAAGCATCCCCAGTTTTTAAGTGTATTGTCTAATGCATTAAGAGAGTATTCTTTATCACGGGCCATAGCTCTAAGCCATATATTAGGAATTGGAGGGAAGGATTTTTTTACTACAGTTTCTTCATTGTTGAATAGTGATGGCTATATATTGTGAAAAATCCCTTAGCAGGGTAATACTGATTGGGCTGGCAAAAAGATGTCTATTAAAATCACATAGATCATTGATTCTGAAGTCTATTATTTTCCTATATAGCTGATAATTCAGAGAAAGCCAACTGCACACCAGTCAGAGCTGTGCTGTCTTGCAGTAAAATGCAAGATTAAGTTTAGCCCAAGTTACAGCACCAAATATTGTAGGTGTGGTCTAATATCCCCCTCCCCTATATGATTCATGAGATCACTTTATCCCAATATTAGAAATCGTGGGTATTAGGAATAAGGGATAATGTTTGTAGCAGTTACAAAATTCTGGGAAGAATATTCTGCATAACAGCTTCCACTTTGTTCAAGAGGGATAGTGGGAGGTGAAGACCAGGTCCCAATGTCTTCAGTAATTTTTTTGTGTGAGTGGCTCGTAACTGAGTAGTTCTAAGTGGTCTAGGTTCTTGGTGAGAAAGATTCAGGGTCAGACTCGGATACAAGGGCCCACCTGAAAAATCAATACAGGAGGGCCCAGGGTGACAAACTCATATCAGTATTCCACTCCAATTTAATACAGTAGCTCTGTGATTACATCTTACATTTATCTACAGTGTTCTAGATACTCCATTTAATTAGAAAAAAGATGATAAATACAAAAGTTTTCAGAGTTCAGAAGGTGAAGAGGTACCCAGCTGAGGGGGGCCACCTGGAAATTTCCAGGCATCCAGGTGGGCCAGTCCGACCCTGGAAATATTTCTGAGTATTTCATGGCTCCTCTGTTCTATTTTATTGGGAGTTGTGATTTAAGAGTTTGAGGGGGAGCATGGTTGTGGTTGAGAACCTCTGTCTTCATCACATTTAGTTTAAACCCCGATAAGCTTCCATATACACGAATGAGCTGCCAAACTCCTGGGACAGAGATATATGGAGAGGTCAGGGTAAGGATGATGTCATCTGCAAATAGAGCTATAGTCTCTTCCCCACAGGGGAGCCCCTCCAGTTCTGTAGTATGTCCTATTACCATGGCCAAAGGCTCTGTATAGAGTGCAAATAAAAGTGGAGACAGTGGGCAAGCCTTGCAGTTGTTCCGGCTTAACTCAGTAGGGTCAAATAATGCTCTGTTAACCCAGATGAAAGCTTGAAGTGCCATGTAAAGGGACTGAAACAGTTGTATTATCTCTGTGGGGAAGGGGGGGTACAAATTTGTGTTGGGGATCCCATAGAAAGTGCCGAACACCCTTTCAACTGCTTTTTCTGCGTCTAAACTTAAAACTAACAGGGGGATTGCTGTGAGGCATAATAATCTATTAAGTGTAAGGTACATCTAACATTGTCATGGGGTTGCCTTTGCTGAACAAACCCTGCCTGCTCTTTATCTAATAACGTTGAAGAACAGAATCAAGTCTTAATGCCCATATCCCAATAAATAATTTATAGTCAAAGTTTCAGATTGATATCGGTTGATATGAAGTGAGTTGGGGTAGGTACTTTCCTAGCTTCAATATTGCTGAAATTGTTGCACACTACCAGAAAAATGGAGGGACACCACTTGCGGGGATATATAAGCACCTTGAGCAGGAGTGGGGTTAAATCCTCTGTGTATTTCTTAAAAAATAGTTCTGCTGGATAGCTATCCAGGCCCGGACATTTGCCTGTTTTGGAGCACTTTATGGTCTCTAAGATTTCCTTCTCCGATATTGGAATGAGTAATTGATTTTGCTGGTCTTCCAACATTTGTGGA
The DNA here is from genome assembly GCA_016271365.2 of Neoceratodus forsteri. Classification (NCBI taxonomy): domain Eukaryota; kingdom Metazoa; phylum Chordata; order Ceratodontiformes; family Ceratodontidae; genus Neoceratodus; species Neoceratodus forsteri. Next base: position 540,933,623 of record CM028134.1, on the reverse strand, counting down.
AGTCATTAGCAGCTCAAGTAGGTTATGATCTGCTGGGAGTTCTGGGTGGTCTCCTGAGAGTACAGGTCTCTGTAGTATCTCATCGTTATTCTACATAGCCCATTGTGGTCTCTGATCAGAGTGCCAGAGATTGGATCATGTAGCTGCATTATGCATGCCTGCTTTTTATAGGCTAGTAACTGTCTGGTCAATTGCCTGGCTACCCCCTGCTCCCCCCTCATAATAATACTGTCAAAAGCAGCAGAACATCTACTTAATCTGAAGAGTCATATGACCTGTATGTCTGCCTTTGTCTGTGCTATATGATACTTCACAGCTTTATTCCTCCGAATGGGAGCATTTGGAGAGTGGTTAGTTTATCTTGTAAAAATGTTAGCTTCTTCTACCACACTTTTGTTTTCTGTGATGTGTAAGCTAACAGCTGACCCTTCATCACTGCCTTCACTGTATCCCGTAATGGGGGGAGGTGTCTCCTTGGTCATTGTCTGCTAGGATAACAAGGAGTTGTTCTTCAACTAATTTGAGGAAAGTTTCATCTCTAGGAACTAAGAACAACAGTCAATTGTAATTCATAATCTCTAGGAAGTGAAACATTTAGCCACCAGGCTGTGGAGTTACGCTGTTTACCAAGGTGCACCTTTAAAATGACTGTTCAATGATCTGACAGGAGATGGGGGCCATGCAAGATATTCTGTACCTTCTCTATGTGTTCTGCAATCATAAAAATTTAATCTAGATGAACTGATGTCAGATGTCTAGATAAAAAATGGGTGTATTCCCTGTTCCATGGAAACAATTATTTCCATACACCTACCAGTCCTAAGTGCACCATTGTGGTTTTGAAGTATCTTTGGGCTGCTGTAGTTTTGATGGAGCCTGGGCTGGAGGTGTGAAGTGTTAAATTGATGACTAAATTTAAATCCCCCACCCCTTAATTAACTGACCTTGAAATGCAGACATCAACTTTTCGAAGAACAATCTTATAACTTTCTTGGCTGAACTTGGTAGTAAGTATACACTTGACAGGGTTACCAAGGTCTCAAATTAGTGACCCATCACTATTACAAACCTGCCTTCACTGACTGTAACTTTATCGATCATAGTGAATGGGACATCCCTCGGTATCAACACATGCAGTACCTCTGCACCTTCCACTTTTATGTGAGGAGGCTTCTACAACATCATAACCCAAGCCAAAGAACTTAGTGTTCTGTCACTGAAAGGTCTGCCTCTTGCAGTAGTAACACCTTGGGGTGCTCCCTTTTAAACATCTTTAATTATCGGTACCATTTGATGGGATCACAGACTTCATTTACATTGTAGGATATCAGTTTAGTAGGGGTAACTATGATAGTATACTAGGTGTATGCTGAAAACAGGAAAAAAAGAATACACCTCTGTAATATATAAAGGAAAACCTACTGGAAGTGTCCTTGTCTAAAATTGGCTGTTCAAATTTACATTTCGCCTATATATCTGTAATTGTGCATACTATAACACAGATTCAAAACTATGTACAGAGTAGAAATAGTTGCAAATATGAACAAACACACATTTATATCCCTGCTAAAATAGTAAAAGAGAAATTATACAATTATAGGAATCTATTCACAAATGCCCACGTGTCGCGTATGTGCAGCACATAGGCATGACTGTGACCGAACGCTATGCAGCGGGGGCCAGCGGACCCCCCCCCCAGCAGCATTCACTATAAGCATGTTAGCACCTTGTGCACCAGATCCCTCGGTCGCCTACACAGCTACGCAACGCGGGCAGTCCAGGTGTGTGCTCTGCACCATTCATTAAGGTGTGGAGTGCTGCTTCAGGAATGCACAAGTTTCATGATGGAGACCCTGCCGTAACTGTTATGCATCTCCCCAATGGATACCCACCAGCCACAGCAGCAACAGGAACCCCCAGCACACTGCTGCCCCTGCTCACTGGGCTGCCAGGGAGGGCTGGGGGCAGCCATTTGGCTAGTCGCCCATCAGACTCCACATCCCGGGGTCTGCACCCTCTCAGATCCCCTGCATGCACACAGCAGGGAATCCACTTCTGGAACCAAGGACAGGCATTCAGTTGGATACTCTCTCGGGTGCAGAGATCTGCCCCTACACAGCCGCGATCCACACCCACACAGCTGCATGATTTGGGGGGGGGGGAGCAGGGGAATGGACAGGAGGCCAGCAACTATGAATACCAGCTGGTGCATGCCTGTCCCAGGGTGTGGAGCTACGTGGGCTCTGTACACGTGGATTGTGCATACATATTGCACATTTGTGAATAGGGCCCATAGTTTGTAGACTTCCTAGCTGGGGGAAGCTGAGATGTTCCCCTTCAGGGATTCAATGACCTGAAACCCTGGAGGTTAATCAAAGTCGAGACAACTGGCTTTCTATGCAGGGCACCATGCAGAAGTAATGAGCCACCTGATACATAGTAAGGAAAAGGAGGAAAAAAAAATTAAAATTATTTGACTTAGGCTGGGCGACCCAAACATGCCTGGGATAATCTTGTGGTTGCATCCCTGTAGACTTTCTGGTTGAGGGGTTGGGCAAACTAGCAGCTAGTAATAGGGAGGAGAGTGCTAGTTATGCCAATGTCTTTAAAAAATAATCCAGAAACCTCTTCCAGCATCTTTCCTTTGATAAAAGGTCTGGCAAAGCATGGAGGATAACTAGTAGTTCTAAAGCAAGGATATGGATTGCCTTGAACCCAATGAAGAGTGAAGAAATGTTTCCTTGCTGTGTAGTTCACAGGTGAAGTCAGTTTTCATATGAGGGAGGGTATATTATTATATGGGAGTACTTCGTAGAAAAGCATTTATACTCCCAAAAGACTCCAAAAATAGGATTGCATAGCAACTCTTGTTACCTATATTAGAGTATGGTAATGTAATTTATCAACATGATATCATGACACAATAGGATAGACTGGATAAAACCTAGTATACTATGGCAATGAATAATGCTGGACTCTGATTGGTCCATCTGAGACTGGACCCGGGATGCTATCCAAACATAACATTCCAGCTCTAGTCCCACCCAAATTGTTACCACATTAACAACAACAACTACAACAAAAAAAAAATCGGTCTGCAGACATCCCTTGCTTCCCACTCCCAGCCAAACTGAGAGCTGCATTTCCGATCGGCTTCACACAGTACTGGAAAGCAGAGCCATCACACGTTCCCCCCCAACCTTCCCCTTCTAGAAAACAATTTAAATTTGCTACTAGTTTTACAAAAAGAAAGACTAACTGAAAACCGTGACCCAGAACTGAGTGAGGGAGTGGGAAAGTGAGCCAACTCGCAGCAGTTCTCAAAATGCTCGCTTGGAGTTCAGCATACCTTTTTTTTTTTCTCCATCGTAAGCATCTCAATTCTCAACAGTTTAAAAAAATAAACATTCTCCCACTACCCTAGCTCTGTTTCTTTCTAGTACAACATACTGGGAGCATCAGCAGTCGGCAGCAGATTGTAGGCAGCAGTGGCGATGGCGCGGAACTTTCAGACACTGCTCAACTTTACAGAACCAGGACAACAAGACAGTGAGAAACATAAAAATGGGTGGGGGGGGTGGCATGTGGCAGAAAGACCATGGCATGGGACCTCAAAACAAGTGTTTTTTCGCATAACAGAAGCAAGGGTCAGTGGGGAAAGCAATACAGCTACACAGTACAGCAGCTCCACCTACTGGTCAAAACAATCGGCACTATTTTTTTTTGTTAGTATGCCTACCCACTGAAAATAAGACAAAAAAAATGTACTTACAATAAACTTCTTAATCTTTTTTTTTTACACAAAGGGGCCATTTTATAATAGGAATAATGCCCTCCAGGGAGGGTGTTATGCTGGGATAACATCCCTTATTGGGTGGTGGATGCCCTCGGCCCATGGCCTCGGGCCCAACCACCTGAGGCGGGATGTTATCCCAGCATAACACCCACCCAATCAGGCATTATTTCTTTATTATAGAATGGCTTGCTTTGTTTTGGGTTGTCATTTTGGCAGCCACCATTGTAGCATGTTAAACTTGCTGGGATGGGATTCTTTTGAATTATGGAGAAGAAAATAGATTGGGGGAATGGCATATAAAGAATTTGGCAGAGACGGAATGCATTTATCTAGATCTGCCCATATAAATAACCACGGTCACAATTTGAGAGAATTAAAAAATAAGTGTTTAGTGGTACTCCTAGTAAAATGCAACAATGATACTATAGTAAAATGCAACGATGTTACTGTTTACCAGGGGCTGGCAGTATAGTCTAAAGGTTAAAATAGCAAGCTGTGAATGAGCTTGGTACATTCAGCAGACCTGGGTTTGATTCCCACAACCTCCACTTGCATATTGTGTGACTCTGAGCAAGTCGCTTAACCTCCCCAGTGCTCCCAGGTCACCCCTGAAAACAAGAACATGTGCCTAGTGGGCCGGTTACCAAAGACTAAAATAAAAACTAAAAATAAAACAATTTACCAAAAATGTGGAATGAATTAGTGCCAGAGGTTCGGAACGCTAATACTCTCAAAAACTTGAAAACTAATATTGATATTGTACTAATGGATAACTGCACTTGTGTCAATGAAAACCTTGTTGGGCATTTTTCTCCCTTGTTTCATACCCATAGCAGGACTGTATATTGGTAGCATCGTATAGCACTTGCTATTTTAAAATGTCTTATTGGTAAGCACCAAATCTCAGGACAACTTTGTTAAACAGGGCCCATGGTCCTAAAAGTTCAATCCTGTTGAAAAATAAAGGTTATCTATCTATCTTGGCTTGGCATTGTAGCTCTGATGGGATCAGCTATTTGTCTAAATAAAAGCAGACTATAATACCTACAGAGCCCTTCAGAACTCCTGTAAAAAGCAGGTTAGAACAGCTAAAAGTACCTACTGTAAAGACTTACTACTAAGCTCTGCCGGTGACCCCAAGAAATTCTGGTCCCACGCTAAGACCTTTCTTGGAGCTTCTCTGTTGTCTACCCCTGGTGACATGATATTAAATGGTGTATACTGTAATGACTCAAACAATTGAATGTTCTCAGATCTGTTCCAGTACACCTCCTCCTTCCCATCACCTCAAACAGCCTATTGGTCCTCTCCTACTCCGCAGTTGGCTTCCCCCTGCTCTCCTACCTGTAAACAGCCTAACACTACCCCATTCCTTTTCAAAGCTTGAGGCCCTAAAGCTACTGCAGACTATCTCTGACAACGCCAGCTCTGGCTCGAATACCCTACAGTCTCAGCTCCTGAAACTTTCGACACCTTTTATTGCCTCTCCTCTAGCTAAAATCTTTACGTTGTCTCTCTCCTTCAGCCAAGTTCCGGACCTCTGGAAAATTGATCGCGTAATGCCTGTTTTTAAAACAGGGACCCTAAGGAGATCATCAACTATAGGTCTATAGCCATCCTCTCGGTCTTAAGTAAAATTCTAGAAAAACTAGTTGTGAATCAAACCATAGACTATCTAACAAAGTACAGCCTTCTCTCGGACCCTCAGCATGGTTTCCAGAAAGGCCATAGTACCTTTACGGCTCTTCTTAAATTAACAGCTGATACGCTTTCCAACATGGATGTTGGTCTACTAACAGGGGCAGTTGTTATAGACATTACCAAGGCTTTTGATCTTGTTGATCACCCCTTCTTCTCTCCACTCTTCGCAATCTGAGCTTTTCATCCTCAGTAGTTGACTGGTTCAGTTGCTATCTATCAAACAGGACTCAGACTGAGAAATTTAACTCTTCCCTATCTGATAGTTATTATTAACATGGGGTCCCCCAGGGTTCTATCCTGGGACCCCTTCTTTTCTCACTTTTTATCAATAATATAGCTGAGGTTCTTCATTCGTGCTCATCTATTCTCTATTCGGATGATCTCGTCCTCTATTCAAGCTCTGATAATGTCACCAGCATAAACGCATCCCTTTCCTCTGACTTCACTAATGTACAAATTGGCTGTCTGCCTATAAGCTTGTACTCAATGCTAAGAAAACACAAGCCATGCTACAATGCTCTGCCCCAAGCTCAGGTCTTGTCAAACTTCCCTGCTGGTATGCGACTCAGGTGGTACACAAATAGAGTGTGTGACATCATTTAAGTACTTGGGAGTTCTCTTGGACCAATCCCTGAATTTCAATCTACATATACAGTCCACTTGCAAAGCATTGAATGCTAAACTGTGAGTCACTTATAAAACTAGCTTTATGCTAACTCCCTCTGCTAAGCTGGCTATTGCCAGAGGCATACTTCTCCCTACCCTCACATATGGTGCTCCCACCTTTTCTGCACATAAAACTACCCTTCATAAATGGGACGTAACATATAATATATGTTGGTATGTCACCTCGTCTTAAGCACCACTGCCAACTTTATAGTGACCTGGGCTGGCTCTCTCCCTCTGCCTGACGACAATACTCTCTAGGCTCCCTGATAGACTCGATAATCAGAAATCAGACTCCTTCCTCACTCGCTGTGATGGTTGTACCTCAAACCTCCTCCTATGGACTGCGTTCAGTAGATAAGTCCCTACTTAATGTGCCCAGATTGCATACATCCAAAGGCTTGGGAGCCTTCTATCATGCTTTCTCTAAGCTCTGGAACTCCTTTCCCATAGTACTTCAGCAGGAAAGATCCCATGATAGCTTTAAAAGGGAGCTATTCCTTCATCTATCTCTCGCAGACCCATGCACTTGTTTTGACCCCACTTAAATCCCTTCAACCTCCAGATACTTCCTGCAATACAGTCCACCACCTTACTCCCCCATTATCACTCAATCCTTCTAATCTCCTTTGTGGGCTAATCTTGCCTCCCCTCTTATCACTCATTGAATGTTTTCATTGTTGTGACCAATTTTAACCAAGATTACCTATTTACCTCCTTGTGTTAGTCCTCCTTTACTGTGCAAAATATTTACACTGACGCTATGCTAATGTTATACATCATGTTATGTTATTCGGCTGAATGTATAATTTTTACTGGCTGTTCGACCTACCCTATATGTAATTTTCATAATTTATTACATCATGTTATGTTATTCAGTTGTATGTATCATTTTTACTGACTGTTTGATCTGCCCTGTAAGTAATTTTCCTGTACTTATGCAATGTATCTGTTAATTTATTGTTGTACTCTCCCAGGTCATGCCTGAAAATAGTAATTTCATGGCTAGTGCACTTAACCGGTTAAAAAAAACTAAATAAATAAAATAAAGACAAGCCTGTGGGATAAAAACTTACAGAGAAGGGAAAATAGTGGGGCCCTTGAAAACCCATAGTACGCTTTAAGCTCCATGGCATATAGTCATACAGCTGATTGCATCACATAGATACTGCTTGAACCTGGCCTCATTTTTTGGTCTTGTTAATACATTTAAAGGGGGTGGGGGTGGGTGGGTGGGAGGGTCGAGAGCCTGCTTCAGACACCCAGGACCCCAACAAACACACCAGCCAGCTGACAATACTACAGTCTCCCCTGTGCCATGAGCCCCTCTGACTCCCTGGGTACCCTAGGGATTTCTCTTGCCACCCAGACAGCTGGTGTAGAAACCAAGACCAAAGTACATAACGAGTAAACACCAAGTGCCCTGGACAGTTACTTCTGGTTTGAAATGGACTACTTTGAGCTGAAGTATATATCCTCGAGAGGGGGCTGCTAACTTAAGTTCAGAGAGGCATATGCAAAGTTAAATATCTGTTTCTTAACCTAGACATAACATATCCCCAAGTCCCTATGTGACTGTGTTTGCCTCTCATGAGTAAAGGATGTAAAAGTCTTTTCAGTTCACTTGGTGCTGGAGTTGTGGCAGAAGGTCCTTCATAGTTTTCATTGTGTCCCAGGCATGCTGTTCCCTCTGCTCCCTATCAGTTCCTCCCTCCAAGTCTAGTGGCTCATTTCTCCTCAGAGCTGGTGGTAGGTGGCTGCTGCTGCAGCTGAATCTTATTGGGCCTGTCTGTAGGCACTGAGGTTGCGGTGCTGGAAGTCCCATAGGTGCCATATCTGTTCTGGCTTCCTCTACTGTGTGGTATAACACCCTTCCTTCTGAGCACCAAACACATAGTCTTGCTAGAAGCAGAGTGGAGAGCTTAATATTTGCCAGCTTTAATATTTCCTGGTATGATCCATAGGCTCTATGTTTGCCTGTATTGCTGGTGCAAAATCATGGTCAAAATATAGCCATGACTGTTCCCAATAAATTTCACCTTGCTTTGAGGACTGAGAAAATATTAATCTTTGACTCTGAAGCTCGAGACCTGCATCACTATGGAGTGTAGCCTTTCCCTGGTTTTGATTTTGAGACAAGTGCCCTGTGATCCTTACTAGCTGTATTGGGAAGTCTGCTTGGAGTTTAAGAGATTCTTTTAGCAGTTTCTCCACAAATTCCATGATGTTTGGCTCCTCCTCTCCTTCTGGAAGGCAGTATATTTTCATATTTTTTTCACCATATGTGACCTTCCAAGTCCTGACTCTTATTTTCAAGCTGCATCTGCTTGTGGTGGAGATGCAGTACGAGGTCGGCTATGGTGTCTTAATGGGAAGTAAGGTCAGAAACTACTGACCTGAGCTCTTTGTGTTCTTGTTGCACTGTCTCTACTGCCGAGTTCAGTGTGGATGTGGAGTCCTTTATTTCTTTTCTAAAGCATTGCAATTCCTCAAGTAAGTGGGTGAGTGGTCTGAGTTTGCATCTCAGGGAGGACGCCATGCTTGCTGGAGCAGAAGAGATGTTTGAATCTTTCCCTGGAGTGTCTGGAAGTGCCCCTGGAGTAAGTTGTTTTAATTTTTGTTTATTGGTACCCCTCATGTCCTCTGATAGCTTGGCTGCCGTTAGAAGCTGGTGTTGGTAAACAATGACCACATTTTAGAGATATTTGGTCTCCCGCCAATTGGAGCTGCAGATTAGCCTTGTTACCACGTTAGTGATGTCACCAGAAGCCGAAATCTTTTATGAAGAGGTGGCTTTTAAGGGAAAATGAGGAGAAATGCAAATCTCTCACAATGGTTAACAACCAGCTGATAGCACTAAGTCACCCTTGCTGCACTCTCATTGTGACCCGGAAAGCATTGGATATACCGATACCCACAAGTATTGAACAGGCAATCCTTTTTTTCTGCCTCACCATGTCCATGATCCTTCTTCATGCAGCCATCAGACATTACTCTATTCAGTAGATTACAAACAGTCCCTGAAACCCTTCCTGAAAGGCAAGTCCTCAGGCCCCACAAGCAAAATGAGGATAGACTGCAGAGGCCACAGATTCCTGCTTTAGACAGATGATGTAAAGCTCAGTCAGCTTTGAGCTTTAAGTAATTTTAAATTACCTGGGTTTTGAACACTGGCTCAGGCCACAAACAACAAAACACAAAAGTAAAAATGCCAAATGTCAACATCCGTGGTATGAGTGAACCGCAGGCAACTAGAAGGTGGCAAATGCAGAGCACTAGAGAAGTAACAAACTGCATAACTTGGACTCAAACCTACCATATTACATGGAAACCCTCACTAAATAGCCAATATCAGGACTGGGTTGATGGTGGGAGAATCCATTTTAAGGCCTGCTCCATGCAGTATGCCAGGTAGTAGCCTTTGAATCAGGGGTTACACCAGCCCACCCTTAGAGAAATGCACTTGGAACTTCCTCCAATTAAAATGGGAAGGGGGGCTTAACTTCCCACAAAAATATCACAACATGCAATTAAAATGGATAAACAGTTTGTTATCCAGTAGTACTGACCAATGTTTAATGCAGTATGCTAGTATTGCTGGTGAGAACTTCTCAACTGCATATTGGGTGAGAGGCTCAAGGGCTAGGAGAAAGAGGTAGGGGAAGGGGAAAACCCTGTTTGATGCTTTGGTGGCACGTAAAAGGAAACAAAATTGTGCAACTGGTCATTACTGAGACAATAAGGTTAGTGTATATCATATGGATCTAGTGCAGAGATGCAGTGCAAAAGCTGAATTCTTGCAGGACTTGGGGCAGGTAATTGCATTCGACTGAATCAAAAGCTTTGTGGAAGTCCATTGCTATGGCTTCCATAGGAAGGAGAATCCTAAATTTCCAGAGGACATCCTTTGCTCCATTCAGAAGGTCATAAATTCCACCATGAGTTTGGTCTGGATGGTGGCTTCGCCTATCACTAATATGTAACCCCTAGGTGGCGCTATCCCAAGAGCTACTACCCCTGCCTGCTTGGCTAGTAGCAGGTTAAGGGGCCTAGGTTCAGTGACGGGTGCCTCCACCCAAAGGTAAGGGTTGGTATTAGTCAGACTAACCAGGCCACAGCTCTCTGGGACACAGTGACCCCCTTGTCTCCTACTATTGGCCCACACAGTACACAATGTTTACCTTCTCAATACCCCTGATAGGCTTTACATATACACCTAGATTTGGCACTTACCCCCAGGACTGGTTCCTTCAGTTTGGTAGGGGGGACCCCCTGTAAAATAAGGTGATGCAAGGCAAAAACAACTACACAATACCTTAGACATAAACTGACACCATAGTCAATGTAAAGTGCAGAAAAAAATTGATCCGATTTAGTCAGGGGGTTATAACAAGGATGAGGGGTAATCAGATTAATTGGCTTAATCACACTATACATATATCACAGCTATGCATGCAGTCAGAGTCCCAATCAGTCACACTCTCTGGGTACCCAGGGTGGAGAAGGGGGACTAGCCAGGACCATAGCCCGGGGTAGGCTGGCATTGCAGCTGGTAGGGGCCCTGTCAGAAAGAAAAGAAATAACATGCACACTCCCTGATTGTTATCCGGAGCCAGAGGGCTCAGTTCGTGGAAACAACACAACAAAATAATCAGTTGACACACTTGTGATTTAAAAGATATGTTGCAGGGAGCTACCCTGTTTGTTACTCATGATACCCAAAGCTGAACCCAGGATGGACAACGGTCGTGACGATAGTTGGACTTTCTGGATGGCCAGAAGCAGCAGGGTAGGGAAACAAGACCCCTGTGGCAGGGCCCAATGGCACTGGGCAGCCTCGGAGTCAGTCCGTTCAAGCTGGATACAACTTCCAGCTCTCAGCACACTCTTCAGCTCGGGGAATACCAGATCGCGACCCCCCTCCAGTTCACAGCACAATTATGTAATGAAAATTACTGTACCAGGCAGACGGCTCTTCGATCTCGATTGCAAGGTCACTGTTAAAACCCCGGGAGTGCAAAGACAGATAAAGTTCCTGACAGGCCGATTGCTTTTAACAAAATCTTCGGTCTTCTACAGGTTGAGCCTGGTACCAATTCAGCAGCTTGCTTCACAGCAAACTGAGCGGATTCCATCCAAACTAATTCTCTCTCTCTCTCTCTAGGCAAAATGGCAACAGGCCAGAATTCGGGCCTTCCACGGTTCTCCCGCGTGAACTACTGCAAAACACAGCGGCTCGACTATGCAAACTCCTTCTCTGTCAGCTGCCAACTCGAATCTGGCTTGTCAGAAGACAGCTTGTGGTACTTCCCCTTGATCCAAAAGGTCCGATTGGCATTGGCTGGTCCAGCAGTCAATCACAGTAAGAGCTCCCCCTTTAGGTGCAAAAGGCGCCAACAGTTCAAAACTACAAATCCCAACGGGTAATCCATACAGTCCCACTTTAGCAGGCTCCATTTTAGAGTCCCAGAGTACTGATTGGTCCAATTCGGCAGTTCAGGACCAAAATGGTGGCGCTAAACAGAACAGTCCTCACTGCAAAGAAGGCAGGTTAGAACAAATCACATTTTCATTACTACTCTAAATGATTTACAGCAAATAGTTACATCTTTCAGCAGGGCTCCCTCTGCACAAGTAGTGATGGCAGAAATGGAGTGAGTATCCAGTAGCCCGGGCGGGACTCGGGCATGGAAACTCACAGTCCCCCCTTCTGATTAATTATGACTGCAAAACGGGCAGCCCTTAAAGAGACAGTACACGGGGGCCACACAGGCACTCACAGGCAATACATTCAAATGCTAAACACAGGACACCAGCCTGGCAATGAGCATATGGGGCAAGCTCGAGAAAACCTTTTGGGAACCCCCATTTGTGGGGGTTACAAATACATTTCCTACGGCTAATCATCCATTTACCTTCAGATGCTGGTCATTCTCTTTATGGGAGGTCATGTGTGTTTGGACTGTGTTAATGTATGCCTTCCACCCCATCTTTTTTGTCATCTTACCCAAGTTGCTTTTAGGTTAAGAGGATCTTGTCCTTGCTGCACCTCAAAGGGTGGAACCCTCCTCAGAAAGGTGCCTGTGATTTCATGATATCTCAAAAGAGTGGTGTCCCTGTAATGGGACAGATATTGAACAGTCACATCTACTTTGCATTAGCACTCAAACTTACTTACAGTACCTAACATCCTATCCACCAGCCACTCTGCCAGTGTTAAACAAGCATATTATACTTTGTGGTCCCCAGGACCAGTGAATGTCCTGTTAGAAGGCATTGCTGAATGTGAAGTGTCATTTTAATATTATATGTAGGTGTCCTTTACTGTGTCCATGGAATACCCACCATAGTGAACTATTCCCTAGGATGAACATCATACTGTATCAACAAGCAAGGTGTGATTCCCATGTCATGTATTTCAAGTACAAATGTGTCCAGCACAAAGCACCAGGCTAGATTACAGATTTATTGTTTGTAAGGAATTTTCAGTCAAATCTTACATCTTCTCAGTTAATTTCTTTTGTTGGGCCTCACTATAGGTTAAATTAGGTTATGCATGCCTTTGAGCATAGAGGTCCTAAAGTGTGGAATTCACTGCTTCAGAATTTTCTTTCATGTTTTAGTCCTCATCCTTTTGATAGAGTTTTTTACTCAATCAAGTTCTTCACAGATATGCTGTCTATCAAGTTAATGAGCGGTTTAAATGGATACTCATTACTGTCTATTTATGTTATGTTGCTTTGTGCAGTTTTTGTAAATCTCTGCTGGACACCATTAAAAATGACCATTTGCTTTTCCTGAATAAACTTATTTTACTACTAAAATTACTATTACCAAGGGGCAGATGCACCTAAAGCAGGACTATGCTGATCTTACTTTGAGAGGGTTCCTGCAATAGGTCATTACATACAGAACTGCGCCCCCTGACTTCAGGACCACATGGCAAACTTCTAGCTAGCAATCCATAGCGGGGGACCGCCCCGGCGTCACATGATGGGACATCAGCATGACACTATATAGGAGGCAGTGCCCACGCCCCCCCCGTTCTTTCCCACCGTCAACCTGTACAAGTTGGACTTCGCAGTGAACTCTGCTACCAGTCGACCACCATTTTTGCTGAGTATTTTCAATTTTTCTTATTTTCTATATTAGTATTTGTTTTATTGCATGTCTTCTCTGTCGCGTCGTCCAAAAAAAGAAATGCAATAAGAGTGGTGCCCAGATCCTGCACAGGGATGAACACTCCCACTGCATCCTCTGCCTAGGCTCCAAGCATCGGGTCGAAGACTGTGAGGTCTACCAATCCTTCAACAGGGCCACATGAGTTATATACCAGAAAGCCCTCGAAGCCCACCTGCTTAAAAAGTGCCTGGCTTCAATGAGAAAAGAGCTACAGGAGCTGCTGGAACATTCCTCCTGCTCCCCCCCACCGCCGAGCGCAAGAAGAAGGAGAAGCACCAGGACTAGCCCCCTTCTGTTCAGCATTGCCAGGCTGATGACTCTGCCTCTGGTGGGGCTTCTACTTTGGGAAGTACCCCTCCTGCCTGGTCTCCGTCCACCTCAGTGGATTGCTCGCTGACTCCCCTTCCTGCCGTGGTCAGAGGGCAGAAGGGGTGCTCCTCGCAGGAGGGTTCTTCCTCTGGGCCTGTGGTCAGCTCTCTGGTCGGTAAGTCACCCTCTGGTTCCACCGAAGAGTGCTCGGCCCTAGCCGATACGCTGGACTCCAGTTCTTCTGCCGTGTGCCCGACCCTGATCGATAAATCAGATGTTGGTCAGTCTGATGTCCGTTTGGTCACGACCAATTAATTGGTCGCTGGCTCGCCTGACGACCGCTCAGCCAAGGCTCTGCCATCAGACTCTTTTGACTTTCCCGATGGTGGGCAGAGCCAGCTGCCAGACCCACACTCTTCCCTTGAGGGTTCTCCCTCCTGGGACCCATCTCTTCCTCTGATCCAACCCAACCCCTCGCTCTCCCTTGAGTCTTACCAGGAGGCGAGTGCTGTTGCTCTATGGGTATCTTCCCCGTCATCGGGTCTTTTTACTGCCGGGTCCCCCACTGTTCCAGCGGGCCTGTTGACAGGGATCACTTCTTCCAGATCCCCCTCATACACTTTGGACAAGGCATCAGGTTCCTTGGTGCCCCCACTACCTGATCTCCTAATGTCGGATCCCATTCGGGACCCCACTCCGAGGAGCTCCTCACCGGTCAACGTCCCTTCCAACCAGATGATGGCCGGTGTACCAGATGCCCACATGCTGTCTGATGGCTCTTTGGGCACTCTGGCTTCTCCTCTTGCTTCAATGCCTGAGCCTCTGCCAGGCCCATTTTAAGTCCCAGCTGGGATCCCTGATTGTCACAGCCCGCCAATGAACCTATCCGAACCTAGTGGTCCCCTGGCTCCGCCTCCCCTAGGGCCGTCTGCCCTTCCACCTGCTGGTCCTCCAGGCATGGTCTCTGGCTGCTCTCCACCACGGTATCCTTATTAGCTGGTGCCAGGGTATCCATCAGTGGACTACCTGGTGCCTTCTGATGCACCAGAGTACCTGGTGCAGGGTCACTTGTATCAAGGGTACACTCCCCAAGGCTACCTCTTTGGCTGCCAGTCCCCTGGCTTCCCCTCATACCCTCCTTCATGGTACCCAGGCTTCCAGCCTCCACCCCTGCCACTGCCTTCTCCTCTGTCTCCTCCTTCACAGCTTCAGGATTTGGACAGGTCACAGGCTGACCCTCAAGGGGCAATTCCTTTGTGGCAGAAGGACGCCAGATCCCAGCTCCTTCAGGAGCTCAGTCATCCACAGCCGGTCATGGTCTCCATGCTGACCCCTAGGATGGTTCCTAGGAGCCTCTCCCTGGTTGACCCCCGGCCGTCAGATAGGGACTCTGCCAGGTGCCCCCCCCGGGGCCCTACCTGGCAACTGGGCCACGGAGGGCATTTCAGACAAAGCCCTTCCCCCAAGCAAGCCTGTGTCCTCAGATTCAGAAGCAGATTCTGACTCTTCTGCCAGCTCGGGCTCCCATTCCTCTATCAGGCCCCAGCCAAAAGAATCCTCCAGATCTCCTCCAGAAGACCCTTCATTTGCTGAGCTCCTCCGGTCTATCCAATTGGCATGTGGTTGGGCTTCCCAAGAGATGGACCCCAAAAGAAAGAGGCTCACGGAGCTTTTGGACATAACAGATGCGGCCCCTTTGTGAATCCCTCTGTAGACTGGGCTGCACAAGGACTTGACACCCACCATTTGGCAACAACCATCTTCCATCCCTGCAGTCTCCAAGAAGGCCAATAGGACATACCATCCCCCGGAAGGAATTACTTATCTCACTACGCAGCCAAAGGCTGACTCCTTAGTGATAACAGCAGCCCATTGCAGATTGGCCAAGTCAAAACGGGATCCGTACTAAATCCTGACATTTGAAATCCTGTCACTGGAATCCCGACATATCATTTGCCCGACAGTTTCAATGCCCGACTGCCAAAATCCTGACACTTAACTGATGCTATTATTCTAAGTTATAAAAAAGTAGTACTGTGCATAACTTTTAAAGACACATTCCTAAGCTTAACTTCCTTACATTCCAAGTTAGTATATTTTTCACTCCCTAGGAAATTTTAAAAAGCAGAATTTATAACTACTTTTGTAATTAATGGCATATTGTTAAGGATGGCTATCACTCATAATATTTAAAGAGCTCCTTTGCTGAAGGTACAGAGGGGTCAGATAGCCATGCCCCCCCAATAACTGTTTTGTGGTGGATCTTCATTACGGGGACCCAGCATCCCACTGAATATAGCCCAACCTGGCAACGGCCCCAGCACCAATCCCATTCCGTGACCAGAAGAGGTGCGAATCTCTACTGCTCTGATTGCTGTTTTGCTGTGGATCTTCGCTATGGGGACCAACTACCACACCAGCAGATAGCCCTGCCCACCAACAGCCCCAGCACCAATCCCGTCCAAGGCATCAGCCGTGGTGACAGCCATCGGTCAGAGACTGACCAAAGACACCCAGACAATACAGCAGACATCTGTCCATGAAACACTGCATTGTGCCATGAAGTGCTGTAGGGGTTACTCCAGGTAAAAGATTAAAGATAGACAAACAGTTTTTTATTGTAATTATCAGTAAATTTTCAGCAGTCAGGCACTTTCCTTGCTTCACTCTGCTTAGCTTTTAGAATTTGTTTGTGTGACTGCACTCAGCTCTGTAAATTGTCGGGATTTCTGTAGTTGGGCATTGACACTGTTGGGCAATAGATACTGTATGTCGGGAATACAGTGACGGGATTAAATATGTCGGGATTTCACATGTTGGGATTTAATACCTAACCCAGCCAAAACACCTAAGTGCTTCTCCTCCCGACAAAGAGTCCAAGCAGATGGATCAATATGGCCACAAGGTTTATGCCTCTTCTACTTGCACCTTAAGGTCACTCAGTTATGTGGTCCATATGATTTCTTACCAGAAATCCTCCCTGGCTGATCTTGAGTCAGAGCTCCAGTTGATTCCAGACCAGGACCTCAGGGACAGACTTCTCCACAAGGTGAGGCTTACTAAGTCCTCATGTTGCCATGCCCTATGAGCCACCTATGACTCGGTGGACTCGGTAGCCCACTGCACTTCCTCAGGTGTTTGCCTGAGAAGGCTTGCATGGCTCCGTATATCATGTCTGGTGCCTGACATCAAATCCACCCTCCTGGACATGCCCTTTCATGGGCTTGTCCTGTTTGGGGGTGATGTAAAGGACATTATTATCGCGCTACAAGATAGTGGAAGAGCCCTTTGGGACATCCACTCCCTGTACCACTCTGGTTTTAAACCCAAGCAACCTTTTCATTGTTCACAGTGGAAGCGAACTAAGCAACTCCTGGCCAGACATCAGGGTAAGCATCGTGCCACAGGGTCCAGGGCCCCAACCCCCCACCAACCAAATCCCAGAGAGTCGCCGGAGGTAATCAAGCGGCCTTCCCCTCTGCCTCCTGACTTGTGGGGGACCCCTCCACCTCCTCCAGATTTTCTGGTGGAACCAGTGGGGGGAAGATTCATCCTCCACTTCAGAGAGTGGGAGGAGATCACCACAGACACTTGGGTATTACAGATAGTTGCTAGAGGGCACTCAATAGAGTTCCTGGGCAGACCTCTGGAAAATCCTCCGGGCCGGTCCCACTACCCATCAAATTATCTTTCTTTCATAAAGGAGGAAATTCAGGCTCTTCTGTCGAAGTCAGTCATAGAGCCAGTTCCTCCCACACAGGAAGGAAGGGGGCATTACTCCCACTTCTTCCTGGTGCCCAAAAAGACCGGTGATCTGAGATCCATCTTGGATCTCAGCCTGTTGAACCTCTTTGTCGAATACAAGAGGTTCTGCATGCTGACTCTCCAGGGACTCTTACCCCTGCTCCTCAAGGATCAGTGGCTTTGTTCGCTGGACATGCAGGATGCCTACCAGCACATTCCTATCCTCCAGGTCCACTGCCGCTATCTCAAGTTCACTTTCCAGGGAACCATTACCAATCCAAGGCTCTCCCCCTTGGCCTTTCCTCAGCACCTCGGGTTTTCACCAAGTGCCTGGCGGTGGTGGTAGTGGCCTTACACCACAGGGGGATTTATGTGTTCCTGTACCTGGACGACTGGCTTTTGTCAGCCCCATCTCAGGGTAGTCTGCGGGAGTCTCTCTCCACCACCCTGGACCTATTTTCTCATCTTGGCATCATGGTGAATTACCCCAAGTCCCATCTTTCACCCTCCCAGTGCCTCCAGTTCATTGGAGCTGTGCTGGATATGGTGCAGGGGAGGGCCTTTCTCCCTCCAGACAGAGCAGATACCCTGAAACAGCAAGCCTTCACTGTAGCCAACTCTTGATGGACCACAGCTTGCTCTGTACTCCAGCTGTTGGGACTAATGGCGGCAGCCATTCCCACCATACGGTTAGCCAGACTGCACATGAGAGTGACCCAGTGGACACTCAGGGTCCGGTGGGATCAGCGCCAGATCACCTGGACCACATGGTCATGGTCTCCAGTGGCATGAGGAGGGATCTTCTTTGGTGGCAGGAGTTGTCCAACCTCTCCTCGGGGCCCCTTTTCACCCCCCTTCTCCCTCTATGACCCTCATGATGGAAGCCTCAGGTCAGGGTTGGGGAGCCCACCTTGGAGACCACCGAACCCAGGAGAAGTTGCCCTAGGAAGTGCATCTGCACATAAACATCCTGGAGATGAGAGCTGTGCTCTACACTCTCCAGGTGTTTCAGACCCTCTTATGCCTGGGAACTCTCCTTGTCCAGACTGACAATACAGCCATGGCTTGGTACATAAACAAACAGGGAATCACCTGATCATATCCCCTTTGCAGGGAAGTGATGTGGGTGTGGTACTGGGCAGTTCAGCATGATCTGTTCTTGACAGCAGTCCATGTTCTGGGTGTTCACAATGTCCTGGTGGACAGTCTCAGCCGTACCACCACACAGGCTCATGAGTGGGAACTGAAGCAGAAAGTAGTAGAAAGCCTGTTTGACCAGTGGGGTCGACCAGAGCTGGACCTCTTTGCCTCCCCATCCAATGCAAAACTACCCATTTTTTGCTCACTTGTTCCCAGGCGTGGTGTTTTTTGGCGAGACACACTGTCTCTTTGTTGGACAGGGAGGTTTCTGTATGCCTTCCTTCCCTTTCCAATTCTGCAGAAGATCCTGCTACAGCTTCAAGTGGAGGGAGCACACATGACCCTCATTGCTCTTCTCTGGCCTCAGCAGATCTGGTTCCCCCTGCTAAAGCAACTAGTGTTGGAACCTCCAGTACCTCTATCTCTCCTTTATGATTGTCTAACATAGGAGCAGGGCAACCTGGTGCACCAGGGCCTCAGATCTCTTCACTTGCACGCGTGGCACCTCTGGACGTAGCTGTCTCATGCTTTGGGGTCTCCTCCTGAGTAGTCCAAGTTTTGGTGGAAGCCAGAAAGCCTTCCACCAGAAAGACATATGCGATGAAGAGGCCAAAGGGGAGAGCCTTGGATTGGTAATGGTTCCCCTGGAAAGTGAACCTGAGATAGCGGCAGTGGACCTGGACGATAGGAATGTGCAGGTAGAAGAGGTTTACTATTTGGGTGACTGCCAGGGGTTTGGACCCCTTTTCTTGCCCAGCACCCCAGTCTTAGACTACCTCTTGCATTTATCTGATTTGGGCCTCAGCTATTCCTTGCTGAACGTCCATCTTTCCGCAATTTCTGCCTATCACCTTCCGGTGGATGGCAAAAATCTCACTCAGTTGGAGGTCTCTAAAACCTTCCTTAAGGGAATTCTCCACTTGAAACCTCCGGTCCGTAGTCTGGTTCTCCCTTGGGATTTGAATTTTGTTTTAGAGAAACTTACTTTGCCCCCTTTTGAACTGGCAGCAAGTTGCGATATGCGCTACTTGTCATGGAAGTCGCGATTTTTAGTTGCGATTACCTCAGCTCAAAGGATTTATGAGCTTAAGACCCTCGTTTGTAAGGAGCCTTATTTAATTTTCCTCAGAGACAGGGTGGCTCTACAGACTAATCTCTCTTTTCTACCAAAAATGGCATCTGAGTTTATGTTAAACCAAGATATTTAATTGGCGGTTTACCACCCTGAATATTCCAACAAGGCAGTAGCATAGCAAATTCCCAGAGGGCCTGAGTGCAAGGCGATGTTACAGGGCCCCTCCCCAGTTTTGAATAAACATCAAAATTATGATTTGGGCCCCTCAAACCTCATGGGCCTGGGGTGCCACTCCATCCCCTGCACCCTTGTAGCTATGCCCCTGCAACAAGGGGGAACACCTTTTGCATACTTTGGATTTACATAGGATTTTGCGCTATTACATTTCAAGGACTAAAGAGGTGCACAAGTCTGACCAGTTGTTCCTTTCTTTTGTGCCCAAACAACAGGGCATAGCTGTTTTCAAGCAATGTCTCTCTAAGTGATTGGCTAACTGTATCACTTTCGTTTACCACAAATATGAAAAAACACTTCCAGGGGAAGTAAAGGGGCACTCGACTCATGGCATGGCTGCTTCTACTGCATTCTTCAGAAATGTGTCCCACTCTGACATTTGTGCTGTGGGCACCTGGAGTACCATCCACACTTTCACCAAGCATTACGGTCTGGACATTGCCTCTAGGCACAGGGCTGGTTTTGGACTGGCCATCCTACAAGGCCTCTTGTCCTAACCCGGGTCTCGGTTTGCAGACTCTTCCAGCTCCCGGGCCTCAGCCTCTGACTGTTTTCTTCTTGACTGCTTGAAATTCAGTCCTATATGTAATGACCTACTGCAGGAACCCTCTCGAAGTAAGATAGTACTGTTACATAAGAACTTACCGTAACAATAGATCTTCAAGAGAGGTTCCTGCAGTAGGTCACCTCTTTCCCTCTCACCTTCCCCCAGCTTCAGCTTATTCTTTTCCTTTCCTAGGGTTCTCTTTCAGCGGCTCTAGGTTTAGGAAGTATTCTCCCTTCTCCCTTTCTGGGGTCTTCCAGTGAGAGAACTGGAGGGTGGGCATGGGGACTGCCCCCTATATAGTGTCAGGTTGATGTCCCATCTTTTGACCCCCGGGGCGGGTCATGCTATGGATTGCTAGCTAGAAGTTTGATGTGTAGTCCTGATGCCAGGGGGCACAGTCCTATATGTAATGACCTACTGCATTAACCTCTCTCGAAAATCTACTGTTACGATAACTTCTTATGTAACTGTACTTTATTTAACATATTGTAATTACCAAGTGCATTTCTTATGCCCTTGCAATCTTACTGGTCTCACTAAACAAATGATATTCTCTAAGGTCTCAGACTGTTTTGTTTGACTATCAGACAATCCTCATCAATGCCATCTCTCAGGCAATGGGAAAAGGGCCAAATGCTGGATGTCCCATAGCTAGACTTCAGCAAGATCTTTGACTTTGTGTTCCATAAAAGGCTGGTTAAGAAACTGGGGGATGTGGGTGAGGAAGAAAGTCACAAAGTGGGTATATAATTGGCTAGGGGGAGAACTCAATGGGTAGTACTAAATGGTTTGCACTTTGAGGTCAGGAAGGTCACTAGTGGTGTATGCCTGGTTCTGGTGCTCATCAGTGTCTTCATTTAATACAATGGAGAAGAGTCCAGGACAAGATGTGTCTGTTTTAGGATGACATGAAGATTGGTGGCAGGGTGGATAGTATTGGGGGTTTAAGAGACTTATAAAGGGCTGTGGAGAAATTGAAAAGATGGTCTAAGATTTAGGAACTAAAGTTTAACGTCAAAAAGTACAAGGTTATGCACTAAGGGAGAAGGAACCCAAGAACTGAAAATTGGATTGGGGGGGCTAACAGACTATCAAGAAGAGGAAACCGGTAGAAATAATATGTGATAGCCTCAAGACCTTAGCCCAGCGTAACAATGTACGTGAGAGTGGGAAAGTGAGCAGGATACTGTGTGCATTGGGAAAGCCTTTTCATGTAGAATGAAAAAAGTGATTCTACCCCTGTACAGGTCCTTGATAAGGTTGCACTTAGAGCACTGTGCACAGTTCTGAAACCCTCACCTAAAAAAGGATAAGGTCCAAAGCAGAGCAGCCAAAATGATTCACAGCCATTAGGGAACGATGTATGAGGAAGCACTGCCTAACCTCCACATGTAATTGTTGCTGGTCAGGACAGGAAGGGCATGACTGAAACCTTTACATGTTTGAAGGGTGTATACAGAATGGAGAGGATAGTGGAAAAGTAGAACCATCTACCAGAGCAGCTGGTCAGTGTTAGGATGGTTTCAAGAAATGATGGGACAGGCAAAATGATTGGTGACAATAGCTAGGGGAAGGGATGGTACTAATGGGGCAGTGGGATTGGCCACGCAGGACTGCAGGATTAAGGCTCAACATAAGGAACTACCAGTGTTAAGGCTGATGTGGAGTCAAGTAGGAATTGAATAGACTTGATGGACTGTGAATCTTTTTCTGTTCATAAACTTCTGTATTTCTGTTTATTCAAGTACTTGCTGTAAAAACTTGATTTGATGCCAGAGATTTTTTTTGTTATATGCACTTTCTCTTTGGAATGATTGGCCTCAAGTTTAATAACTGTAGTGTGAGGACAATTAAAATGGAATTAAATGCTTTCATTACTACGGACAACAATGTCATTGTTATTAACTGTATAAATAATCATCTTTATCTTAAGCTTTGTCACCAATGTTCTGCCTCATCATTTGTGCCCTGAGACACAGTTGGCACTGTCAGCTCAATTTACCCTCCCGGTTAGTTTTTTATTTTGTTGACCACGTTAAAATACACTGGCATCAAAGGCACCTTTTACACGTACGACCTGGTGTACGATAGTACAACATACAACAGTGCAGTATTCATACAGATAAGTTATTATATGAGCATGTAATACAATGCATAGTTAAGACATAATTGTGCAGCAGAACAGGGTTCTTGGTACCAAGAAATACAAGAAAAAATGTAATCTCAGAATATTTACAAGTCTGTAATTGCTGTGTGATTACACCACTCCCAGTTACGGACCCTGGGCTGGATTTAGGATTGCCTCTATTACCGCTGCCCTACTATGGTATGTATTAGGAATCCAGACCCCAGTGGTAGCAGGCAGTGGTAGTCTGTGCATCAGACAGGTGGGCTGCTCATAAATATGCATGAGTATTTCCCATCTTTTGTGTGATCCCTGTGCTGTTCTGCCAGTGTGGAGTAGCTGGGGTAACGGGGCAGGGCACCACTGTGAATACCGAGGCCAAATACCCCAACTGCCATGTGGTAGGAGCAGAGACCACAGACAAATGACAGACAGCAGCCATTGCATGGCATGGTACTATTGTATAGTATCATATGGTGCCTGCCACCCAGTTCTGGTGTTGTGTGGGCTAGATACAGGGAGATGGGAGGTCAGTTGTCATCTTCTTTGGAAATATTTTCAACTACATTTCTGACAGCATAGCTGCTGGACAGTTTGTCCTGTATGCAGCACTCTGGTGAGGAGCACATGCAGATGATTCCAGTGTTGCTGGGTACTGTAATGGCTCCTGCCATTGCCAACATTACCATAAGTAGCGCTCTGCCTGGGATGGTTGCTGAGTGCCCCATCCTCCATCGGACAGAGTTAAATTGCCAGCTGAGGGATGATACCTTTGGAATTACAAGCAGTGTCCATTTCTGAATATAGCCACATATAGTACAGAGAGAATGTGGTCACTAGTAAAATAATCATTCCATTCAATTCAATCTTTATTTATAAAAAGCACCTTTCTTTCAACCAAGGTGCTTGTACATACCAAAAACAAATATAATAAATAATCACAGCAAAACAATACATTGATGAGGTCCAGTGATTAAAACTCTATAAGTTACAAAAACAGCCTACAAATCTGGGTATGCCAGATCAAATAAAGAAGTTTTAAGTGCCATTTTAAAGCCTTGGACGGTCAGGCAATCTCACACACGATGAGGTAGAGAATTCCAGAGGGTGGGGGGCCATAAAGCCAAAAGACTGGGCCCCAGATGTCTTCAAATGAACCCTGGGAATCTCTAGCAATCCCAGCACCTCAGTTTTAGCTGGGTTTAACTGCAGCCAACTTGCACTCATCCAGTCCTGGATCTCGGCTAGACAGTTGTTAAATACCGAGAGAGACCCATCCTAACTGGGTACAAAGGACATATACAGCTGAGTATCATCTACATAGCAGTGAAAACTCAGACTGTACCACCTGATAATCTCTCCTAATGGCAGTATATACACTGCAAACAACATGGGTGACAAGATGGAGCCCTGTGGCACCCCACAGGATAGAGGCCGAGGAATAAATCCCAAACACTAAGTCCTACCCCTGAGGAAAGATCAAAACCATCTAAGGACCATACCAGACAGTCCACAGGTACACCGCAGGTGCTCCAGCAGGACACCATGGTCTACAGTGTTGAATGCTGCAGAGAGATCTAGGAGTGCCAAGATGGAACGGGTCTTCTGATCTCTCACTATTAGGAGATTGTTTAGTACCCGGACAAGGGCCATCTCGGTACTATGTCGCTTCCTAAATCTTGACTGGAGAGAATCATAGACATTGTGGCTGGTCAAATGATCATCCAGTTGCAACGCAACCACCTTCTCAATAACCTTATCCACAAAGGGTAGGTTAGAGACAGGTCTGTAGTTCACCAAGCAGTCTGGGTCAAGGGAGAGCTTTTTAAGGAGGGGCCGAACAACCACCTCCTTTAGGGGATCCGGAAAGATCCCCCTTTCCAGTGACCTCCAGACTATCTTGACTAGGACCGGGCCGATCTTATCCACACACCCTACCAGAAGGCGTGTAGGGCCTGGATCATAGCAGGCATCAGCAGGACTAAGTTCCACAACATTTCCAATAAACAGGAATTTTCGCCCATTCTATTTGTATCCCCCAACCACCACCACCACACCATGTGTGAGAAGTTACTTGGGCTCCCAGGGGGCATGCTCTGTCATTGTCAGCATCTTTGCTCTCCATTCCCCCAGGACTAATGACAACAAAATAACGACAGAAGACTGGGAATTTCCCCAATCGTAAGACAAACTGACAAGACATTAAGTGCAAGTGTGCACAACAACGTTAGGGGGCACAGAAAATGCTTAAGGGCAGGATTCCTTCAAATATGAATTTTGGCACCAGTGTCCAAGGCAAACTACAGAGATAGCCATCTTTGCTGCCTCTAACCCTCAGTATCTATGGCGTGGATCAGCACTACAGCCAATCAGTTTGTAGAAGCTTGCAAAGGGAGCCAAAAGCTACTGGAATACAGAAAGGTATAATTAATACCAACACATATATACTATATTAATATCTGTTTCTTTGCTTCAGTGATGGACCTCAAGCCTTGGTGAGAGTGACTGACAGCTCCAGGGAGCAACTAAGAGCAAGATTTTCCCCAGTTCACAGCAGAGCTGTTCCAGAACTGTTTCACATGGCTGTGGTAACAGGCAGACTAGAGAGAGTTGAAGCTGAGAGTTGAGCTAGATCACGTATCTGCCAGAGCCAAGCAAAATTCTTGCCTCCAGTGCAAGTGAAGATAATCATGTTCTTGAACAGTGCTGACCTGAGAGACTTAAAAGCCAAGAGAGTGTATGTTGTAAGGTTTTGTTCTTGGTCTTCTATATTGTCTTTATTCTTTTACATGAACAAAAAAATTAACTTAAAAAAGATGGATAGACTTATCAAGTGAAGATCTGCTGCTGTTAGTGCATGTGGGTACTGCCCCGAGGAAGGGAGCAAGAATGCAAAACTCTTAGATGGTCCGCCACATTATCAGCCAAGTAGAGAATGGATCTTCTGCTACAACTGTGTGAACAATGGATATCTGAAGTGAGAGTGTCAATCCCCAGAGGATTTGTCAAAAGAGAACAATCATTTCAAGAAGTGAGCTATGAAGCAGGGAAACTTCAGAGGGGCCCAGTGAAGGATCACACTGTGGCCCCAAATGCTAAGAGCTCCATAATGTCTCTACCCTGTCAACTGTGAACTGACCCTGAGTGCTCAAGAGATTGGTTGGTCACCATCGAAGGACTGGACGCCTATGTTATTGATAGTGGGTCACAAATGACCATAATTTTCAAAGACTAGTATGACCGACACCTATCACATCATCCCTTCCATCTGCAGTGTCACTTCTGAAGACTTCTGAAGAGGATCGTTCCCAGTACTAAGCCCTGCAGTAGCCTACTGGCCACTCTTCCATCATTAGAGTGAGTGCCATTAACCACCAACCTCTGTTGCCTATCCGATTACCAGTTTCTAACCCAGTTCACTGCTTTGGATCCCACCCCTAGGCTGCTCAATTACTTAATGAGTCTCAGGTGTGGCACAGTGCTGAAGGACTTGGTAAAGTCCAGATAGGTTACATCCACTCCACTCCCTGCTCTGTTTCCCTGGTCAAGTTCAAGTTCAGATTCATCTGGCAAGACCTCCCCCTCTCCCCCCCTTGAATCCATGCTGCCTTCGGTCTTGCAGCCCAATTAATTCAAGAGACTCTACCAACCTTTCCTTTATCAATGTTTCCATTAATTTCTTTTCCACTGAGATGAGACTCACCAGTCTATAGTTTCTAGCTTCTTCCCTGCTGCTACTGTCATGTAGATGGACCGTGTCTACTCTCTTCCAGTCCTCCATAACCACGGCTAATTTCAGTGAGCTGTTGAATAAGGATGTCAGTGACCAGCAGCACCTCTCTGAGTTTGTTTATTACTCTTGGGTGTATCTCATCCAGTCCCATAGCCTTGTCCATGTTCAGAGCTGCAAGTCCCTTTAGGACTTTCCTCTGAAAATGGACTTGAGTCCACCTCCCCCCTTTTTTTGTTCCTTCTACTCCCTGGTGGTCAATCCCCCTCCCTCCACTGTGAAACCAAGCAGAAGTACATGTTCAGTATGTCAGTTTTTTTTGTTTTTTTTTGTACAATCTATTTATGCACCCTGGGTCCGTGGAACTCTCTCCAGCAACCACCACATGGACCTCTGCCTCCCAGTCTGAAACTCACCTCTCGGCCTCCCAGCTCTGGGGGATCCCTCAGCTCTGAGCCCCCCGAAGCGTGGCCGCCCACCCTGGCACTCTATCTTATAATCTAATGCCCTGGAGTTAGGAGAGGGACAGGTCCAGAGGCGTGTCTGATGGCGGGAGTGTGGGTCGGGTATGGAGGGGCCTTCGCCTACCTACGGTCATTTTTTTTTTTACTCTTTTAGGCCCCAGAGTGCGGATGTGCAATGCCATCCTGTTCAGCGTGTGCTCATTCCCGAATGCACTCGAAGGACGTCCGCCGCAGCTTAATCCCTTATGTCTGCCTGCCGAGTGCTGTAATTCCTCAGTTGCCAATAAGGGCTGCTAATGCACCGGCTAGGATGAACCCCCCTCCCTGTGGAAGGAGAACATTCCATAGGACGCTCGATCCTTCCTCATCCCCACTGACCCTCGGTGACCTGTGCTCGTTCCTGAACCCAGGTCACTGGCGTGGCACGAGGTGTGGCGTCCAGCGCCTCAACCCTCAGCACCACCGGGCCAGCTGTGTCTGCTTTTTCTTGATCCTCTTCTGTACAGTCTCTCTCTCTCTGTCTCTCTCTCTGCCACACTCCTTATCCTCACTATTCCTCTCCTTGCTTTCCTTTTCTCACTTATGTACCTGAAGAAAGTCTTATCCCCATTTGCTGCCCCTTTGGCCATCCTTTCCTCTGTCTGTGCCTTTCCACGCTCCCTGCCTTACCTACTTCCTTATGTTTTACCTGGTGCAACTCCCGGTCTTCTCTCTGTATTTCCTTAAATCTCCTGAATGCCACCCTTTTTTCTTACAGCACTGTAGCCACTTCCCTAGAGTATCATAACGGTCTGATTTTTTCTTTTGCTTTTACTCACTTCTTTCATGCAGAGGCTGGTTGCCTAAATTATGCCCTCTTATTTTTCCACATTATTCCTCTACAACTCCTTGGTGATCCCTGCTCCCCAACTAGGCAGTTTTTGAAGTAGTCCACCATGTCTTTAAAATCTGCCCTACAAAATCCAAGACTCTTGTCCTCATGTGGTTTGCATCTGTTTCTGTATTAATGTTATACCACACTGAACAGTGATCACTTGGTACCTCAGGGACTGCCCACTGTGATGTCTGCAATGCTGCCCCTGTTTATAAGCACCAGGTCCAGTACTGTCTCGCCCCAGTGGGTTCATTAACCAGCTGCCTGAGAAAAGCTCCATGTAGGGAGTCAAGGATGGTCCTGCTCCTTGATGAAGCTGCAGCTGAAAGGCTCCAATCTACATCTAGCAAACTGAAGTCACCAACTAACAGCACCTTCCCCTTATCTGCCATCCTGATGTCCTCTTTCCCAAGTGCCTTATCCAACTCCTCTCCCTGTGATGGAAGTCTGTATGTTACCCCTGTCTGGACAGCAGCCCCAGCTCCTTTCTCCAGAATGACCCACAACACATCCAGTTCTTCCTTTTCCTCTGGGTGCCCCATACTTCAGTAGCCTTTATTTCCTCCCTCCATTATTGTACAACCCTCCTCCCTTCCTTGTCTCTCCTGAACAGAGAGTAGCCTGGTATGGCCATATCCCAGTCATAGCTGTCAGTGCACCATGACTCCATTATGGCCACCAAATTGTGGCTAACCTCCTCAGTGATAGCCTTCAGGTCCAGAATTGTATTACACCAAATCCTTGCATTGTTGCACTTGGCTGTCCACATCATATGCCCTCCCTGCTTCCCCCCTTATGCCTGTGCTGTTCCCTGAAGTTCCCCGTAACCCCCTCTTCCCTTGTTACCCTCTCTGTTACTCCCCTTTTCTTGCTTTCCTGATTTATACCCCCCCTTATCCTCTGCTTTGTCCCCACCCCTGTCTTCTTGCACCCCTGCCCTGGAGGAACTTCCTCCCCTTGGGCCTGCCTTCCTTCTTGTTTAATCATTTGTTGGGGGGAGGGCAATTTTTGCTTACCTTGGTATTTGAGGCTCCCTTCTGCCAGCTAGTTTAAATGTTCATCCAAGTAGCATTTTAACCTCTCACTAAGAACTGAAGTCCCACCCCGGAAAGGATGCAGGCTGTCTCCCCTATAAAGGTCAATTTCCTCCCAACCTAGCCCCCAGTCCCCAGTGTAGCCAAAGCCCTCCTCCATGTACAGTGCCTTCAATCAGTTGTTAAAAGCCCTGGTACAGAGTGCCCTTTCCTCTCTCTGGTCATACACAGGCAACACCTCAGCAAACACCACCATATGTGCCACCTGCTATGTCCTCTTCCCAGCTCCCTGAAATTACACTTCACTTCTCCACCCTATCATTTGCCAAGTCATGTGTCCCAAGGTGGGCAATGACATCAAGCTCCATAACATCTCTTGCCACCCTAGAGATACTCGGATCCGCTTTCCATCCTCCAAGCTGAAACACCAGGTAGCCTCTTCACCTTTCTCTCCCTTTCACCTCCCGCTCCAAAGTCTATCCCCCTAATGATAGAGTCCCTAACTAGCAGCTGCTTCCTCCTTGCTGGAGGCCACTTCCTCCTCCTTGGGGCTCCCGTTCTGAGGACCCCCACTTCATCCATTTCCACTGTCATGGATGCAACTTCCTGCCTACCATTTTCTGCCACTATGGAGAATGAATGGTGCAGTGGTACAAACTGAGGAGTGGGTACCCTTCCCACCACCCCCACCCTTCTGGAGTCCACCAAGGTCCAACTGCTCTGCCTCTGTCTTGGTATCCTCTGGTGGAGCGATAGCAAACTTGGTGGTCCCTGGGTGGAGCAGAAGGTTCTATGCACCTTGCTAGTTCAGCCGAGTCCAACAACCTCTGCCCGCAGCCCAGAGAGATGAGTGCAAATAAGGCAGCACCTCAGTCTGCAGAATGTGTCCCAAAAGACTATGACTCCACACCTGTTACACTGTGTCATTCCCATGCTCTTTCCTTCCTTAACTTTTTTGTCTCCAGATCCTTTTTTGTACCTTCCTGTCTCCTTTCTTTGCTCGTTGACTTCCAACCTCTTTGTTTATTTGTCTGAACTGTATTTGTTACCCTACCCTAGATAGGCTGTCTCATAATTTCCGTTTTCAACTCTCCTATGGGTAGCTACCTTTTCCTCATGTTTACTGCCTCCTACCCCTTAGTTGTTACCCCACTACCTGTAGCTACTTAACTTTAAGCAGAGGTCACAGTATCTAGCCCTGTGGCACCCCAAGATGGATGGAGTAGTGCACAGTTGTTGCATCATTTGGCTTGACCACCTGAGTCCTTCCAGCTAAGTAGTCTCTGAGCCATCTGTTAGGCCCAGTAGTCTAGGTTTGTGCAGGAGGATATCATGGTGTACTGTGTGAAATGACTTTGTCAGGTCCATGAATAGGGCCCCAATAAGTAGTGAGCATTGAGGGCTGCATAAGTGTCTTTGATCAACTTGAGAAGTGTAGCGCCAATGGAATTCTTAGGTATCAAATCAGCTTGTTCCACAGCTAGAAGGTTATTAACCAGGATACAGGACATGGCTTCTCATTGAGCAGTTTGTTTCAGTATTTTGCTAAGAGTTCACAGTACTGAGGTCAGTTGGTAGATATCTGGGTCAGATGTTAGACCAGACTTACGAATTGGTGTAACCGGGCTCAATTCCAGGATTTGAAGGATTTAACCAGTGTGTAGAGACAGGCTGTGTCTTCTGTCTTACATGTTGTCTTATACAGCTAGGGTTAGATTAAAAAAGGTAACACAATCACTAGAGTGTTTTAATGCTATTATTAAACTATTTTTAATGAATATTTTAAACAGTTAAAATCCTTATTGTTGTATTGTACATGAGGGTTTCCAGCTATTAAACTAGCCCATTTAGAATGCTGTCAGTCAATCAGAATGCTGCATTTCCAACCATTGTTTTTTAATTAGTCATAATTTGTTTTTGACTATGCAGGCATGGTCTATGGTACAGCCCCCTCCACATCCCTAGCTAGACTGGACACTCTGCAAAGCATTCTGTTGCTTTGTGACCAACTCCCCTGCACATATGCCCCACTGCTCCCTCTACCCCTCCCTTTCCATCTTCCCTCACCTTCATGTCACCAGTCACACAGCACTCCCTTCATCTCCAAGTACTAGTTTGGTTCTCTGCCATGCTATATCTCCACACTCTTCTCTCCTGTCCCCCCTGCTTCATGCTCCCTCTGCTTAAGGGACCAGTGATCCTTCGCCACGCCTCACCATATTCCTCTGTTGGGAAATCTGTCTTCTTCAATCTCTTGCTATCACTCTGGAACCAGCTCCCTCTATCCATTCACCAGTCTGTCTCCTTAGGGTCCCTAAGACGTCAGTTGAAACTCTTTTCCCCACCTACCTGCACCTGTTTCCTGTAGGAGATCCCTCATAATTTGATTTTGGCATTTTAGATTTTTGATTCTCCTTAATGCAGCTGTTCCCTAGTGCATTGTTTTGACTGCCTTTGTACTGGTTTGATGCCAATCTCAGTTTTCTATTTACACTTGTGCTTGCACAACATATTTGCATTTTATCCTGTTCCATGTTTGTAAGAGTTAAGTATTCTTACCGTACAGGATGTGCACTATATCTGCTTCATGTAATGTACTGTATTATCTTTCACTGTTCATCCTGTAACTCTGCCCCTGGGTCACCCTTGGAAACATGCCTTGGCTCACTGTGCCTTTCCTGGTTACCCATTTTCAAATAAATAAATAAATAAATCACCACCCCAGGTAATTTGTAAAGAACCTTCATCTTAGTGACCTACACAATATGGAGGCTTGATAGCCGTGGGTTCAACAATGCTCATTTCAATACTTCCCCCAAAAGGAGTATATGGGTTATTTAACATTTTTTGTGACTTGTTAGCCTTTGTATAAGGTATTCTGATTATAGTTCAGTGCAAGTCAGATCAAGGATGTTTCACCGGGTCCATGGTTGCTAAGCTTTTGTTGAATGCATCAACTTGTACACGTCACCTTGTGGTGGACCTCCCACAACCCTTAATGAGCTGCTGAAAGTCAACTGTGTTTATCTCTTTGTAAAACCTGATTCCTTTTAATGTCACTGACACCCTTATCACTGCCAGCTTTGCTACATAACTTGAACATTTCTATTATATCACCTTGCTCCCTCCTGGTCTCCAGTGAATTCATTATATATTTGTTTTCATGACCAGGTAAGTGCATCTTAAGTCTGCTCAGGCACCCCTCATGAGTTTCCCCCTGCTGCCTCTGAATCATCTTTGTCACCATTCTCTGAACAGACTCCATCTTGTCCCTGTCCTTCTTCAAGTGGGGACTCCAAAACTGCGCTCTGTACTCCAAGGCAGTGGCACTAGGGACCTGTATGGATTATCTGAAGGAATCATGCAACAGTTTCAGACGCCTATGACCCCTAAGCCCCGGGTGCCACTCTCAAATCGTATGCCTAAGTATCTCATCCTCCCCACATTCCTAACAACAGAAACCTAGGACCTACAAGCCTAGTTCCCTTAATCCGAGATGGCCCTGCCTATTCTCTACCTTTTACCTATTCTGGCCTCCCTCTTGGCTGCCTACTCTTTCACCCCAGTTTCTACCCTATTCCTTAATACCTCCTTATTTTTTATCATTTAGGTATGAGCTCTTACTTAGCGGAGACTATATGGGATTGTTGTCTCTTCTCATTCCAGTAAAGCTTATCATTATGTACCTTTGCATGTTAATTATGTTGACCGGTATATATAGGCCCATATTGACCGGCACCTTCACAATGTTTTTTTTTTTTTTGCACCGCTGTCCACCGTAATTGTAATCTTATGAAGTGTACTGTATTGTATTAATGCCCAGGACCACCTTGAAAATTAGCTTGCTCGATGGTGTTTATGCCTGGTTAAATAAAGTGATTGATTGATTGTACAGGGGCAGAATCATGTTCTCATTCCTACTGAAGAATCTCCTTCCTCCAATGTCTGGGCAGCTCTGACACCTTCAAGCAAACACTTGGCTTTGGAATTGTTCCAACCAGTATGCATGACTGCATTTTTTTGGCATGGAACCTGAGCTGCAGTACCCTGCCTGACCACTGTTCTAACTTTCCTAGATCCCTTTTAATGTCACTGACACCCTTATCCCTGTCAACTCTGTTACATATCTTAATATCATCCACAAACATGCTGATCTTGCTCTGGATCCTTTCTCCTATGTCTCAGCTGAATATGTAAATTCAAAGTTTATTCATCTTGTCAGCCCCAGGACCCCTAACTTTTACACTAGCCGTCTATGTGGCATTGAGTCAAAGGCCCTGCGGAAATCCACATACTGGATGTTGAGAGCCTGACTTGCATCACTACACTGAAGAAATCAACCAGGATTGTCAGGCAAGATTTCCCTTTAACAAAACCATGTTGCATTCTGTCCTACATGTCATTTGCCACCAGGAACTCCGCTGTCTACTCCTTTAAGACGGTCTTGAGCAGTTTCCCCACAGTAGAGGTCAAGCTCACTGATATGTAGTTCCCAGGGTCACCCTTGCATTGCCCCTCTTCTTTGTGGAGTGTCAAACTGATTTTTTTGTACATATGAAGCTAAAGGCATATAATAAATAGTAAACAGTACAGTTAGAAACGAATGCCTTTTACGTGCCATCCTGCCCTTATTTTTGTCTGCCCCAAATATTTGTATGTTGCTTTGGCTGTATTTAGGTGGCAATGACCTTTGGTAGGATCAAGCCTCCCTCATGCATCCTACCAAATACAGCGAGACAGAATGCTGT
Source organism: Neoceratodus forsteri (assembly GCA_016271365.2). Classification (NCBI taxonomy): domain Eukaryota; kingdom Metazoa; phylum Chordata; order Ceratodontiformes; family Ceratodontidae; genus Neoceratodus; species Neoceratodus forsteri. The sequence continues at coordinate 540,900,254 of CM028134.1, read as the reverse complement.
GTAGACTTCCACATGGTCTGCAACTTTCATGTATCTATACTCATTTTAAAGGACAGTTGGTTCCCATACAGCAACTCTGTAGAGGGAACTGATGCACTGAGGTCCAACACGTGATTGCTCGCTGTCTGCTGCTAATTTACAAGCAATTCTGTTTTTGCAGTCAGGGCTTTAAGCTGTTTCACCACTGTCACCTGCACCACCATCTGACTCCTGACCAAACCTTTAAGCACATTACTGTCTCCCTCGTGAGCAGCCACCACTTCATTAACCTTTATCTGTTTAGTTTCTGGCATGGCTATCCTCTTATTTATTTAATCAGTTTTATGTTTGATAGTTTTATCATTGCCATTATAACCGATGACTCACAGCTGGGAGCCCTGGCTGTTGCTGAGGCCTCTTTGGCCAACTGTTTTGGAACAACAGACTAATTGATTGATATTAGGTGTGATTTGCTGTGGATTTTGCCTTATGGGAGCCATTGGGACACTGCAAAGTCACAGTAATGTCAGTAAAATGGAGTGGGGTACTTCAGCAGGTAATGTTACATCTGTGTAAAATCACTATCAATCTCTCCATTGTGACAGCTTCCTTGTACCAAAAAGGTATGATGAAAAGGCCTTGATTCACCAAGTATTAATTGTTAAAAGAGCCATTGTTAAGAAAATTATCCTCCCTATATTTGACTATGGGGATATAGTCTACAGCACTGCTCAAAAATCCACCCTATCCAAACTGGACTCCCTCTTTCACTCCTGCCGTTTTGCTCTGGACTGTCTGCCCTGCACTCACCACTGCACTCTTTACGCCTCCTCTTCCTTTCCCTCCCTTGAAGCCAGATACCTAGCCCACTGCTCATCTTTTCTAGCCAAATTCTGGCTTGGTTACCTCCCTTCTTATCTTTTCTCTATCCTCTCCCAGCCCCTCTCCTAACTCCTATGCCCTTCGTAGCTCCACCTTTCGCTCCCTTGCTCTCCCCCACAGGACCTCCTTAGCCATCCAGGCTTCTTTCTTATACTGTCTCCCTAAACTCTGGAACTCTCTCCCCCTACCCATCTGCTCTGCCTCCTCCCCTCACTCCCTATCCTCCCTACTGCTTTACTTCAACTCTTCCCACCTGCACCTGTAACTGACCTCCACTATCTTATCCACAGCTACTCCACTTTCTCTCTCCTGCTTGCTTTTTTCTACTGCTTGTCCTTCCCAACTCTTACCCTTCTTCTTTGCAGGCCAGGAATCCACTAATGGGCTGGGTGTGTACCCAGTCGTGTCTGGCCCTTGTGGGGTTTGCATCCCAGTGGGTTGAAGGTTTGCCTCTCCTCCCTTTTCTATCTCTTTCCACACTAGTCCTCTACTCCCCCTTTTCCTCCCTCTCTATGCCCCCTGTGCACTATTCAGAACTCCTACCCATCTCCTTTGCAGGCCAGGAAACCAGGACATGGGCTGGGCATGCATCCAGCCGTGCCTGGCCCTTGTTGGGTTTGTATCCCAGAGGGAGAAAGGTTTTCCTCTCCCTTTCTACCACACACCCTCTCCTCCCTTTCCTATTTCCTTCCACAATTCTTCTCTACTCCCCCTTTCCTCCCCCCTGCCCACTATCCCCTACTGCCCTCTCTGATATAATTGTTAATTTCTCGGTTCCTAAGGGACATGCCTCCAGCACCAGCCTTATGATATCAATAGTTATTTTTCTATGCACTTGTCTAGTACACATACTTTCCTAATATACATAGCTGTCCACTGTTATTTAATCTCTGTACGAAGTTTTATTTTGTAATAAATTCTATTCTACTTACCCCTTTACTCCTCCCCAGGACAGATCTTGAAATGAGCTATTTTAGCTCAGTATGACCTTCCTGGTGAAACTTTTCAAATAAATAAATTAATTATTAACCTTGCATGGTAATAATTGTTTCAGAATAGCTTGTCTGTGGTTTAACATCTCATCCAAATGATGGTGCTGTTCATCGAGGATATCTTCTCCATTGGGCCACACCTTTGGAACTGTAAGCCGTCAGAGTCAGGATCACTCAGAAATTTTTGCTAACCAGGGACTGCCCACAATAACGTGCAACATCACTGCATATATAATGTGGGTGGCCCCAACACTTCTCATTTCTTTTTCCTGCAGTCTATCATGCTCGTTGGACCTACTTAGAAACAACATCGAAATAGTCATTGCTGTTTGTTATTTTCGGTTACTGTGTCAGTTTTTCATCATCGTCTCTGCATGCCATGAAAGAATAAAGAGCCTTTGTTTCACTTTTGTTCCTGCAGCTACAGAATCTACAAGAATGATACTAACACTATTTGTGTGTTGTTTGTTCCTATCTCACAACGTGAGAGCCTGCAAGATTTGCCAGAGTGTCAACCAGCCTATAAGGTGACACCAATGGAAGGCATTAGAAACCTTCATAGCCCAAAAAGCATTAAAAGCCATGGAAAAGACTGCAGGTTCCACTCCTGCTTCTCCTTCATCTTTGTCTGAAAAATGGTCATTGAAGTCAAGACAAAGAAAAGTCACCAAGGGCCTTCTCTTCTTCCAGCCATAAGCACAAGCCCAAAGATGAGGCTGCTTTACCACCGAAGTCCAGGTCACCATTAAAATCAGGTACATCCTCACTGGCGCCCACTCCAGTGGCATTAATTACAGCTCCTTGATTGTCATTGAGACACCAAGGACAGGGCTTGGTTCAGGCACCTACTATGGACAGTACATTGCCACTGTTGTCAGGCTCTGACCCTTCAATGCTGGTGGTCCCAGACCCATTTCAGGGCACATGGACTCCTGGGTTGTGCTGGCATTGTTTTCAGACATGATACATTGTCTTTTATTTTCATTGCCACTGGCAGTAGGTCTGCCGTTGACAAGTCCACTTGTACCAGGGCCTTTCATGGATTCCAGCAGCACACCAAGGAGTCCTCCTTCGCAGCCACTGCCTATGTTGCTGGCTTCTTCTATAGCTCCTGTCACCTTTCTTGATAATGACAATGAGGTGGAATATAACCCTGGCCTCATGGATCTTGAGGAGGACTTGGAGGAGGAATACAGGTGTGAGGAGCATTTTGAGGAAGGTAACCTACTTTCTAGCTCCACCCTGTTATCCTGCAATGGAGATTATGTAGTTTATGCACCCATTTTTTTCCCCTGAGGATCCATCTTTTGAGGTTATGCTCCAGCAAATGCAATCTGCCATGGAATTTCCTATTGAGGAAGAAGAGTCAACTAAAAGGAATTTCATGGAATTTTGGGTGGTTCCTTGTGCAGCTTCCATTATTATTCCTCCTATATATCCCACACTAAAATATGCTATCTTTGCTGCCTGGCATAGACCTAATATCTTGCCTGCAGTTCCAAGGAAGGCTGATAAACAGTACCCTCCTCCATCTGTTAAGCCTTATTATGCTGCATAGCCTGAGACTGACTTTGTAGTCATTATGACAGCTCATAATCCCTCTAGGACCCCTAGGCACATGAGTACTTTACCACCAGATAAAGAATCTAGGAGGTTGGATGTAATGGGTTAAGGTACTTATGCCTGAGCATCCTTAGGCCTGTCGATGGCTATTGACCAGGCCCATATGATAAAATACTGGAATAGCCTATGGAAGGCTGCACATACTGTAACACAGGTTTACTTGATGGTACTTCTGAGACTGAATTGCTTATGTAACCCCAAGGGGGCGCTATCCCAAGGGCTACTACCCCTGCCTGATTTGCCATTAACAGGTTGAGGGGGCCTGGATCTGATGGCAGGTGCCTCCACCCAGAGGTCGGGGTTAAGACAGTCTGATATGACTTAGTCACAGCCCTCTGGGTCACTGCAACCCCCCTTTCTTCCCACTAGTGGCCCACACAAATCAATCACAGTACCCTTGCAATATACACTACCCCCAGGATTGGTTCAATCAGCTTGACTCTGGGGAACCCCCTGTAAAGTAAGATGCAGTTATACAATAACCACTGTACAGTAATTCAACATAGACACACAGTTCAAGCAGTGTAGCTTTGCTAAACAACCAAATCTGATTTATTTAGGAGATAGTAACAAGGACAAGGGGAGATCAGGTTAATTAGCTTACCACTCTACTACAAATATATACATATATATCTAACTAGGGCACTGTGCACAGGCCAAACCCTATAAGTCACTGTCTCTGGGTACCCAGGCCATAGAAGGCTAGCCTCTCGATGCAGCTGGTTGGGGCCCTGACGCAGAAAACAAACACGTGATTCCTAAGAGGATTAAGCAGAGCCAGTAGGCTCAGTTCGTGTAGCCAATAAAGCAGCCAGACAAATCTTGCCCTCACTATGAACATCTGACAGGGAGCTACCCTGATTTAGTACTCACAACTCCAGCCAAAAGTGCTCTCACACCACTAGTAGGACTGAGCCTGGAATTCAAACACTTCTCCACACATTTATATGAAGAGCAGAGGGGTACCATACCAGGCAGCTGCTGTATAATCCCGATTGCTTTCACTACAGTACACCGGGCCCAACAACGCAGCTTCACTTGTCCTGACAGACCGAGCACGATTGAAGCAGATTCACCAGTCCTCTACAGGGTGAGCCTGGTAGGTAGCTGCACTTTTGCACAGCCTCCTCTGACCGTTGCCTAGCGGATTTGGTCCGACACTTGCTGGCGTTCAAGCCACCTGAATCTGGCCTTCCACATGTGCTTCCCACATGAAAACTAAATGGTGCAGGAGCCCAGAGCTCCTTCCTCACTCACAGCCACAATGACTCTGCCCCTTGGCAGTTTGGACAGAGTACCTCAGTTCGGGCGCCACCCGATGCCATTGGTGGGCTGCAGATGCCTGTCACTTAATAATGCCCTCATTGGTGCAAAAAAGGCGCCACAGTCCAGAACTTCATTTCCCAGAATTACTGGCTGTATCCCCTATGGCCAGCCAGCTCCAAAGAGAGTTCTGATCCTAATTGGCTCAAGCGGTCGGCATTTTAGTCACCCCTCTCTACCCCATTGGCCCAGCTGAACAGTCCAGGTCCAAAATGGAAGGGCCAAGCACACAAAGTCCCAGCTGCAATAAAAGCAGGTTAGACAAACTGTAATTTCACTAATTCTCTAAATGATTATAGCCAAACAGTTACATCTATCAGAAAGGTTCCCTTTGCGCTTACAGCGACTACAAAATTGGAGTGATTTCACTGCAGCTCAGGTGGGATTTGGGCAAGGAAACCTAGTCCCTCTTGTACAAGCCACTGGAGCCTCTGAGCAGGCAGCTCTTAAAGAGACAGGACTGGAGGCTTTAAAAGCACTCACAACAGCTGCATTTGGCGGCATTGCGCTGAACACCAGTTAGGCAAGGAGCTATTACGCAGCTCCAGGAAGGCCTTTAGGAACCCCCATTTGTAAGGGGGTTACACCTAAAACCATGACAGCTGGTTCTGAAGTTGGCAAACATTTGCTATGTTCAGCATTTGAAGTGTCGGCCACCAAGACTATGGCCTCTGGTATCTGCATTACATGTTATACCTGGCTCAGAGAAGCTAGTTTTGCTACTGATGTGCAACAGGCTGTTTTGAATTCTCCTTTTAGAGGTTCCAAACTATATGGCAATGATGCTGAAGATACACCTCATCAACTTCAGGCCTACAAAATGACTTTAAGATCTGTGAAGTCCCTTTACATTACACCCACCAGAGGGCATGGGAGGGGATCTTTTTGTAAACCTGCTGCCAGAGGTAATGTACATACCATCAGCAGTCTCATAGTCTTGTGGTAGAGGTGGTGGTACCCTCTCAGATCCCCTCCCTCCTGTTGCCTATGCAAAAGCACCCAAAGGAATCTGTCAAAGTGGCCATGCCACCCCTGGTTTTGCTTGACTTTCTTCAGTCCACCCCTCAACTCTTACCTCCAGGGATGAGAGTGGGGGAAATGATCTCCCTGCATCAAACACAGTAGAGGGATATCACTGCAGATGAGTGGGTACTGGAAATTATAGAAAAGGGGCATGCTCTGGAACTGATAGAAACCCTTCAGATCACCCTCTGTCCTACTTCTCTTACCTTCCAAGCCATTTGTCCCTTCTAAAAGAGGAAATAAAGACCCTGTTTTGAAAACATGCTATCAAACCTGTTTCCCCCACAAGACAGAAACAAAGAGCTCCATTCCAGATACTTTCTAGTTTCAAAGTTTATAGGAGAGCTACATTCCATGTTGGACCTCGGAGACCTCAGTCTGTTCATTGAATGTAAAAAGTTTGGAATGGCGTCTCTATAAGCCCTGTTTCCCCTCTTGCAAGAAGGGGACTGACTCTGTTCCCTGGACATGAAGGATTAATACCTTCACATCTTGATCAGGCATGCCACAGACAATACCTCTGCTTCATGCTTGAGTGTAAGCACTATCAGGTCTGAGTGTTTCCCTTTGGCTTATCCTTGGTGCTGTGGCTATTTAACAAATGCTTTGTAGTGGTTGCAGCAGCCCTTCACAGGGAAGGGCTTTACATCTTCCTGTATCTGGATAATTGGCTTCTGCAGGCCAGTTCCAGGGAAGGTCTTCTTCACACCCTTCCCCAAATGATGCAACTGTTTGAGGCACTAGGGATAACAGTGAATATGCCAAAGTCAGTGCTGACCCTGTACCTATGCTTACTATACATTGGGGCAGCACTGAACACAGACAAGGGATATATATTCCTGCCACAGGATAGGGCAGACACCCTTATTGCTCAGGCACACTTGATACACAGGGGCTGTAGTAAATGCCAACACACTTCAGTTGCTTCCTTTTTTTTTTTTTTTTTTAACTTTGTATTTATCTCCATCCCTGGAGAACTCCTTCCAGCAACCTCGGGACTACCCAGCCTCTACCCTCCTCAGTAACTAGTCCTTCTCCCTCATGCCACCAAGCATCACCTCTGAGTCTGAACCCTCCAGAGGTAGGGCTGCCCTATCTGACCAGGGCACTCTATCTATAGGGGAAAGTGCCTGGCACACGAGTGGCCCTGTGGAGAGGAGTTAGCCCGGAACTGGAGGTGTGGGCTTTGGGCAGGCGAGGTGCCTTCACCTATCCCCAGGTATGGGGTTTTTATCTCTTTTTTCCTGTGTTTCCCCCCGTGGAGCCCGGCCAGCAAGGCAATGAATTGCCGTGGCTTCGCCCCCAGGCATACTCCTCGCTGCTACGATCGGCGATCCCCTAGCCTCCGCCAGTGGTTGCTCCAGGAGCGAGTGCACCACGAACCCACCACCGGGAAGAGAGAGCAGTCCTCCAGATGCTCGATCTCTTCCCTCCCCTGCCGACCCCCGGTGGCCCTGGCTCATTCCCGAACCCAGGTCGCCGGGCATGGCGTGAGGTGTGGCGTCCAGTGCCTCAACCCTCAGCGCCACCGGGCTGGCCTCAGTTGCTTTTTATTAGGCTTTATTCTTAACATCAACTCAGCTCAACTTCTGCATGCAGGCAGAATTCCTGGAAAAGACAGTATCAGGTTTCCCCTAAAGGGACTATCTCTAAATATCACTATTATTACACAGTGAAAAATAACTAGGGAATAAATAATTTCGATATGCAGACCATATAATAACATTCCCCTTTTCTAAAATCTCACTATAAATTTAACCTGTCTGGTGCTCTTAAGATCCTTTTTGACTTACGGAGCACAGGTACCACTGGATCACCTCGAGGTGACACCTCTCCTTCTCCCACAACTCCTGTAGCTCGATCCTTCTCAGAGGCCATCTGTAAAACATCCCTGGGTATCTCACCCTGTCCTCTTTACTTCCCTAGAGTCTACTGCCACGGTAGCACTTGGTACCCCTGGTGCGACTTCCCAATCCACCATGCTCTCCTGCTTTGTATTCCCTTCCAGTCCCCCAACTGGGGATGCTATTTTTGCCAGTACTCCACAGATATGATCCATATGTATTTTTAATCACTTTTCCAGATGCCAATTGTACCTTAAGGGACACTGGGCCTGTTTATGCACACAACGCCCCTGGCACACAATGATTTTTGTCTCCAAAACTTGTGACCCAAACAGAATTTCCCACTTGCAAGGAACTCTGGTCTGCCCTACCCCCTCTGGTCCCCTGCATTTCTGCTTGACTCTAACGTGTTTTAGTCCCCAAAACTGGGTGGATCAAATCCAAATATGAGCGAAGTGTCATGCCAAATAATACCTATGTAAGCAACACTCGTGTTATTGCATGTGGTGTAACCCAGTTTCTCAACAAAAACCTCATTAAATGAGTTTGCATAGATCTTTAAAACCAGCTGCTGCAACCCTTCTTCTACTGCCCTTTTTGGTTAAACCATTACAGGCTGGGGGGGTAAGATGCAGCCCAAATGTGTTGGATTCCATTGAGTTCCATAAATTCTTGAAACCCCCTTGATGTAAAGGTGTGCCCATTGTCTGATACAAAAATTTCTAGTAACCCATAAATGGAAAATATTTACCTAAGCTGGGCAACGTCGGCCTCTGTGGTGATTGAAGACAATGCCTGCACCTCCAGCCACTTGGAGTATGCATCTACTAGGACTAATAACATTTTCTTCAGAAAAGGCCCTGAAAAATCAACATGCACCCATACCTAAGGTCTATCTGGCCACTCCCACGGGGGACAGTGGTACCAGAGCTGGTGCATGGCATGTCTCCTAACAAGCTGTACACTTGCTCACCAGTTCCTCTATGTCCTTGTTCATACCTGGCCACCAAATCACAACCCATGCCACCCCCTTCATTTTAGCAATGCCAGAATGTGTGTTATGTAATTACCCCAAATCCTTAGCCCTCATCTGATGGGATACTACCACTCTGCTTCCCCACATCAGACAGCCGGCATGAATTCCCAACTCAAAATGCTGCTGAAAAAAAAGCTTTAATGCCTCCTCCGACACCCACCTAAGCTATCCATTCTATACCCACCCCAAAACAGATGCCAATTTTGGGTTCTGATGGGTCTCCCCTCCTAATATGAGTTGCCGTCACTGGAGTCCCTGCTAACACATCCAATAACAGGATCATGTCTCCTGGCTTCAGAACCTGCTTTGGGTAATCTGGCAATGGTAGCCTGTTAAAGGCATCAGCATTGGAATGAAACCCTCCATGCCGATATTTGATTTCATACTGGTAGACAAACAAGGTCAGTGCCCACCGCTGCATATGGCTCGATGCCAGTGGAGGCACTGATTTGCATTCACCAAAAAGGATCACCAGAGGTTTATGATCCGTGAGGATTGTGAACTGGTATCCATACAAATACTGGTGAAACTTCTTTATTCTAATTATTATTGCCAATGCCTTTGTGTAACTGAGAATAGTTTTTAGGTGCCATCGTGCGCAATGCAAACCAATGGGTCTCACAGATCCATCCTGTATTACATGTGAGAGGACAGCCCCCACACCATATTGGGATGCATCACAGGCCAGGACCATCAGTAACTTGAGGTCAGAATGTGTCAGCAGTTGAGAAAGATGTAACAACTTTTTTGAAGCCAAGAATGCCTCTTCCTGAGCCTTCCCCCATTTCCATGGAACCCACATGTGCAAAAAAAAATGCAGTGGTGCTAACACTGTTGGTAACTTGGGCAGGAATCAATGGGAATACTTTAAAAGCCCCAAATATGTCTTCAGTTCAGACACTGAACTTGACACAGGGGCTTCTGCAATTGCTCTTACCTTATCCCCTCCAGGGTGCAGGCCGTGCACATCAATTACATGACCCCAAAACTGTACAGACTTAACCAAGAATGAACATTTGTCTCTGTGGAGCTTCAGTCCTGCCTGCTGCAGTCTCTGAAGCACAGTCAGTATAGTGTCCAAATGTGATTCCTGGTCTGGTCCCATCAGAAGTACATAATCCAGATACACCAGAATATTTGGTATGCCCTGTAACACTCCCTCAGTTGCTCATTGAAAAAATTCTGAAGCCAACGCCACCCCAAAAGGTAGACAGGTATACCTGAACAACCCCTGATATGTATTGATTGTTGATGGCTCCTTAGATTCCTCGTCCAGCAGTAACTGCTAATAAGCATGACTCAGGTCCAGCTTGAAAAACAATGCCCCCCCCAGCTAGTGAATCAAACAAATCTTTGATTTTAAGAATTAGGCAAGATTCCAGTTTAGCCACTCTGTACACTATGATCTTGTAGTCCCTGAAATGACCCATCACTCTTGATTATGGGCACAATGGGGGTCACCCACTTTGAAAACTGGACAGGTTCCAGAATCCCTTCCCACTCCAGATGAAGCAATTCTTCTGCCACTTTACCACAAAATACATACGGCACAACACGGGGTCAAAGCAATTGGAGTTGAGCCTCCAAGCTCACCAAAATCTAGGTAGTTGTTCCCTGCAAAGTTCCTAGTCCTGGTGAAAATACAGAAGCTGCCTGCTCAAACACCTCTTTCGGTGTTACAGGCCAGAGAAAGCATATCCCCTGCCAGTCCAGTTTCGACTCTCACAGCCAGTTACACCCCATCAGGCACGTACCCTCTACCAGCATCACTAATAAAGGCAATAGCTTCTGCTGTGACCCACAAGTCACTTAGGCCAGCATCTTTCCCACCAGTGGAATCCATTCACCAGTATATGTCTGAAGTTGCACACCTGCTGGTTGTAGTATCAGGGCTTCTGCAGAAGCCCACAAGGTAGAAAAAAGCTTCTCTCCCATCACTGAAAATGATGCCCCTGTGTCAACCTCCATATCCACAAAATGGCTGTCTATTGTCACTTGCACCCGGATAGGAAGTGACCGATGATCAGCAACCCTATACATAGAGTAGACTCCAACATCACACTCTGCCTCTGGCCCTTCCTCTTCTAAAAAACTGGTTTGGCCTTGGCAATTTGTAGATCAGGATGACTGGCCCTGGGGCATACTCACAAAGTGACAAAGTCTGGCCACATGGCACTGGCGCTGGCAGCAACAACATTCCTCCTCTCAGAACCTGCAAATGTCTGAGTTGTGTGCACCACCACAACAGAAACGTTGCTCATCTGTGTCTCTACAAGCAGAGCTTCGCTGAAGGCCCACACATGCAGAGCACAACACTGATGATGGTTCTACCTGATACACCATGGCAGCCCCTTCTACTGTAGACCTCCGCAACTCTTGAGCCTGTTGAGCTGCAGTCTCTATGGCCAGGGCAATATCCACTGCAGTGTTGAAATCAAGTACTGGCTCTGTCAACCAATGGTGCTGAATGCGTTCATCCTGCACTCCACTTACCAACCGGTCCTGGAGAATACGATCCAAATTGTCTCCCAATTCACAAAACTCCGCCAAATGCCGCAACTCAGCCACATAGTCTGCAATTGTCTCCCCTGGCTAACGCATCCTGCCATGAAACTTAAATGACTGCACAATAGCAGAAGGTTGGGGGTTGATATGGTTTTGCACCAGTGTGCAGTTCCCACAGGGTTTTAGTCTCTGGTCGCTGTTGAGCCACTAACTTACGGATCAAAGAATAAGTCTTTCGGTCGCAGAGATGAAAATAGAGAATTGCTGATCATAATCTGTGATTTTATTTGCATTAAGGAAATGTCCCAAATGCTCCACATGTTCGGACCAGTGACTTGTACCATCAAACTCACCCATAGCCCCAAACGTCACCATTTTGGGCCTGGTTTATCCTCATCGCCAATGTAGTAAACGCCAACACACCTCAGTTGCCTCTTACCAGGCTTTATTCTTAACATCAATTCAGCTCAACTTCTGCATGCAGGCAGAATTCCTGTGTCTTGAACACAGGAAACAGGAAAACACAGTGTCAGGTTTCCCCTAAAGGGACTACAGTATCTCTAAATATCACTATTATTACACAGTGAACACTAACAAGTAAACAAATAACAATTACAATATGCAGATGACTGTATAACAGGGGCCACTACATATCTGCCAGGAAACAATTATGTCTCCCGAGCCTGATGACTGCTGCCATAGTAACAGTTCCATTTGCTGAGCTCCATATGCGAATTCCACAATGGATCCTCAGGGTACAATGGGATCAGCTGATGGAAGAATTGGAACAAATGATTCTCATTATATCCCCACTTTGTTGAGCACTACTATGATGGATGGATTACAGCAATTTACTCAAGGGCGTGCCATTTCTTGTACCAACTCCTGAACAGACACTCACATAGGGTGCCTTGGGCTTCAGTTGGGGGGTGATCCTTCCTTCCAGACACAGGAGTCCTGGAACAAAGTGGAGGCCAATTGGCACCTAAATGTCTTGGAAATTGGTGCTGTCCTATACAACCTCCAGGCATTTCATAATCATCTCTGCCCTGGTTCTCTGTTAATTCAGATGGACAATGTCAGTGTCATACACTACATAAACAAACAAGGGAGCACTCATTCCTATCCTGTCCCATCTGGGCATGTTCCTAGACAACAGATTGCCACTTGAAGCTCAGGTGTCATCTGTTGTCCAGATTGTTTTTTACCATTTTAGGAATATCACCTGGACCAGAGCCTTAATACCTCCTGGTGACCTAACATCTCTAGTGTGTAGCTTCATGACTTTGAGGCTCAATTACTGTAACACTCTTTATCTCAGGGTCGGTGGAGGGGTCCTGTGCCGCCTGCAGCTGTTGCAAAACGTAGTGGCTAGGCTGCTGAAGGGCCTCTCAAAGTCTTGTCATATGACCCCAGTGCTCAGCAGCCTACATTGGCTGCCGGTTAGGTGGAGGATCTCCTTCAAGGTGGGTTTACTCACCTATAAGGCCCTATATGGTTTGGGTCCAGGCTATCTTCGAGACCTTCTGACTCTGGCCTGCCCCTTGTGTGCTCTCCGGTCTACTGAGAGTGGCCTTTTTGTGGTTCCCAGGGCCTGGTTGAAGTCATCTAGTGATCGCGCCTTTGAAGTGGCAGTGCTGGTCCTATGGAACTCACTTCCCAGATCTCTGAGGGAGGCCCAGAAGATGCACCTTTTCAGGCAGGTATTTGAATCTTATATACTGTTCTGTCCTCTTCTGATTTTACTACTGTTTTTATACTATGTGTTTCTTGTAATTGTCTTGCCTACTTGATTTGTACAGTGCCTTGAGCCTCAGGGAAAAAGCGCTTAATAAATAAAACCTAGTACTATTATTACCATCCCCTATGTAGGGAAGGAATTAGAGGGTGGTACTGGGCAATGTCTCACAACTTTCTGCTGTCGGCTGTGTTTCTCCCAAGTCTCCAAAACATCATGGCTGACAGACTAAGCAGGTCTCAATCCAAAATGCAGAAATGGGAACTGCTGACCTCTGGGATAAACAACCTCTTCCAAAGATGGGGTTATCCAGAGTTGGACTTTTTTACATCCTCACACAATGCAAAACTACCATGTTTTTGCTGGCCTGCTCCAGGGCTTGGAGCTTTTTGGTGAGACATGTTGTGCCTCTCTTGAAAAGGGAAATTCCCGTATGTACTTCCCCCCCCATTCCTCTAATACAGAGTGTTCTGCTTAAGCTAAGAGTGGAGAGTGCCACTCTCATTCTCATTCTCATAGCTCCTCTATAGAAACATAGAAAATGATGTCAGAAGGAGACCATCGGTCCCTCAGGTCTGCCCGTGGGTTTCCCAGACCTTCTATGGGTCCCGGGACCTAGCCCCCAACCTACTTCCAGTACTCTCTATACTTATATGGGCCCTAGCCCTATCCCACCCCCTCTTAAAAGCAGCCACAGTTTTTGTTCCCACCCCCTTGGCTGACAGTTTGTTCCATGGAAAAACATACAAGGTCCATAGAAATCCTTAAGGACCGTGGAGTCTCAAAAAACAGAGGAGTGCACTGTATACCCCAGGAGTTGAAACAAAATACTTGAAAAAAGCAAACAAAGGGGTCAGCAACTTGAAGGCTATAAACACATTCAGGCTTTATTGCAAACATTTTTTAATAAAAATTCTCTCATGTTTCAACATGGGGTAATTTAACACCATGAGAGAATATATATGGGTACCACATAGGTCACATATGGCACAGTACCACACATGTCAAAAGCGAGGAGCAAAAAAGACATACAAATACCATGTATATCATTGACCATTCAAAAGCATTCAAATGTGCAATGTTTGTAAAGCAAAAGGTGCCTACAAACGACGACAAAACTGCAGAACGTCTGGCACAAAATGCATACCGCAAAAATGCTTCAGAGAATGTACAAATGAAGCAAACATACCACCCTACTCAGGGGCTGAAGAAACTGGTCAATCACAGACGTGTAGTGCAAAAGTAAAAGCCCATGCGCCATCGCTGCTACATGTTCGCCGAGACCGATACCGGAAGAGACAACAGAGACATCAGAGCCGACGTAACGCATTTCGTGTCGACCAAAAGTCTTCCTCAGAGCATGGATTGGTGCACAGTGTCCCCTTAAATATAGAGAACTCTTAAAGAGACAAATCAAAAACTGCACCATGTACCCATATAACTACCGCTAATAAAGCAAACAACATAGAATAAGTTACCAAATACATATGAACTGCATAATCTTACAAAAGGAGGAAAAGAGCCGAACAAGTCATAATCCCCACTATTCATGGCTAGAGCACGAAAAGTCATAGCCATGAAGACTATATAAGTGCCACCATATGCCCATGACAATATAGTGAAAAGACAAAAGTTAAAAAGCTACAAAATGAATAGGCATTGAAACAAGAAAAAAAAAACCAAAGGGAGACAGAGCTGGAAAGTCATATCTCTTGATTGTGGACAGAGCATGACACAGGTCATGTCCACAAATACTACTTTTAACTATGAAAAAACTATAAATAACTATATATAGGGAATTCATCATTCAAACCAAAAGGGACCATTGTATTTAATTCAAAAATCCAAAAGGCTTCTCTTTGCAGAATTTTTGAATTCAAATCTCCACCTCGAAATCCAACTTCCACCTTCTCCAAACCGATAAATCTCAATGTAGCTGGAGACCCATGTTTTACTTCGTGATAGTGGCGTGCCATAGCATAGTCCATATTTGCATTTCTAATGGCTCCTTTGTGCTCGCCAATTCTCAGTTTCAGATTCCTTTTAGTTTGGCCCACATAACATAATCTACAAGGACAGGTTAACATGTAAATAACCCCCTGAGTATTACAATTAATGAAAGTTTTGATCTCATAGCTTTTCCCAGATCTCGGGTGATGGAAATTTTTTACATCAGACGTGTTGGAACAATGTACACATCTTCCACAGCGATAATTTCCTTTAGGAAGGAAGGGTAGCCAATCTCGTTGTGCATTTTCTTTTTTACATGGAATATATGAATTAACCAACAAGTCCTTTAAGTTCTGTCCCTTGGTATAAGAGATCAATGGACGATTCAGGCCTATTTGTTTCAGTCTCAGATCAGAATTGATAATGTTCTAGTGTTTATGAATAACATTGCCTATTTTAGGAGCCAAATGATTAAATTCAGTGATGAAGATTAATCTGTCCACTTCACTTTTATTTTGTGCATTGGAATTTAACAATTCCTCTCTCTCGATATTATTAACAAGGTGTATGCTATTCAGCAAAACCCCTGGTTCATAGCCTCTTGTTATAAATCTACCTGTGATTTCCTTTTTAGCTTCTACATAAGATTTTTTATCTGAGCAAATACGTTTAGCTCTGATATACTGTCCCTTGGGGATATTATTAATCAAACATTGCACATTTGAATGCTTTTGAATAGTCAATGATACACATGGTGTATCTCTTTTTTGCTCCTCGCTTTTGACCTGTGTGGTACTGTGCCGTATGTGACCTATGTGATACTCATATATATTCTCTCATGGTGTTAAATTACCCCATGTTGAAACATGAGAGAATTTTTATTAAAAAATGTTTGCAGTAAAGCCTGAATGTGTTTATAGCCTTCAAGTTGCTGACCCCTTTGTTTGCTTTTTTCAAGTATTTTGTTTCAACTCCTGGGGTATATAGTGCACTCCTCTGTTTTTTGAGACTCCACGGTCCTTAAGGATTTCTATGGACCTTGTATGTTTTTCTTTTAAGCTTATTGACAGTTGTAAGGAGTTGATATTGCCTGTGGAGAGCTCCAGAGTTTAAAATATAGCTATGACACCACCCACTGTGGAGGGTCTTTCCTTCACTGATGAAATTGGCCAAGGTATACTACTTCCAGTTGATAGAGTACAGGCGTTACTCTCTGGTGTGGGTTTACTTGGCTTTAGAGACAACATTGATTTCAGAAACTATGAATACTTGCAAAAGAAGGTTATCAGATTTGATTTACATGCTGCCTTTCTGTCACAATATTGGAGGAAACGTAAGATTCCTCAAAGTATGAGGATTCAGAAACCTCCCTCATTTGGTATGGAAGATCTGGATTATTTACATGATTGGGAAAGGATTCTAAACAAGTGTAGTTATTATTTGATGTTACTTACAATTAAGAAAGCACGCAAGGAATCTGAACTAGCATCACAAGAGTTAAATACCTTGTTGGAAAAACTAAAAGAAAAATTTTCTCCCACAGATTTTTATTCTCTCTCTGGAAAAGCAAGTCTATCTGTGGCTAAATTTCAAACTGATTTGATTCAATATAAACAGAAGAAGTATATTCGGGATGATAATGATTACAAGATGGGAAATGTTTATACGTGGCAGGGGAATAAAAAGAAAGTGTTTCCAATGAACCAATATTCAGTACCATCTAATGAAGATGAAATAAATATCTCATCTGGACCTGACAGTGACTTAGAGGATCACTATAGATCTAATGAAAACAGACGTTTTTTAGGCAACAGCCAAGATTTAGATATGCTGGAACATATAGAACAAGAAGAGGGAAGGGGAGGAGGAAGAGGGAAAGGTATGAGAGGCAACAGAGGGAGACAGAATTACAGAGGGAGACAGAATTGGGGGGGGGGGTGAGGAGATCCCTGAGGCCAAGGAATCCGAATTGGAGGTCATAACTCTATCTAATATACAGCTAACCCCCACCGAAACACAAGTGTTAGCCAAAGGATTGAGCTTTGTCCCTACTACTAAGGTTAATTCTTTTCAAATTGAGCTGGATCTATTTAGATTATTTAGAAAAATATACCCTAAAGATTTTTTCAACACAACAGAGGTCTTGCCCTCACCTCTGGATGCAGCAAGAGAAGAGACCCCCTTTAAAAAGCCCTCTTCCTATAATCCCCCCCCCCATTTGAACCATACCATCAATACGTTCTGCAATATGGTTTCTAGTGATGTACACAAATTGATTACAAGTGATAAGAACAAATATTGTGTACAGAATGTTACTTTAGCTGAGAGACAAGCTATACAGGAATTAAAGAACTTGGATTCAATAGTGATTAAACAGGCAGATAAGGGAGGTGCAGTGGTAGTGTGGGGAAGTGATGATTACAGTGAAGAAGCCATGAGGCAATTAAGTAATCAAGAATTCTATAAGAAGGTCAATAGAGATCCAGGTGAGCTCATTAAAAATAAGACTGATGCATTAATTGATTTTGGTTTTGCATCAGGTGAAATCACTAAAAAAGAAGCCGATTTCCTCAAAGTATCTAGCCCTAAGAAGCCTGTTCTTTATTTTCTGCCTAAGGTACATAAAGGTGTGCTACCTGTGACAGGTAGACCGATTGTTTCAGCTAATGAGTCTGTCACTGAAAATATGTCTAAGTATGTGGATTTTTTTGCACAAAAATTTGTTCCAAATCTTCAGTCATATGTGAAAGATACAAAGGATGCCTTACTGATGCTCCGTAATGTCACTGTATCTGAGTCTGATATATTGGTTACAATAGATGTAGAAAGCCTATATTCCAATATACCTCATGAGGGTGGTTTACAGTCTCTATCTAGACATCTAAGTTTGAGGCAGAAAAAGAAACCAAGTTCTGAGTTTGTGTTGGAGCTTGCAAGATTTGTACTGGAACAGAATTATTTCTGGTATAATGGCTCCTTTTACATACAAATAAAGGGGACTGCGATGGGCACTACTTTTGCCCCCAGTCTAGCGAAATTATAAATGGGGGAATGGGAGGAGACCAATGTCTACAATCCTTCTAACAACACTTTTTTGAAATATATCAAGCTGTGGAAGTAATATATAGATGATTGTTTGATGGTCTGGACTGGTTCTGATGTTGAGTTGGAACATTTTATTGAATATGTAAACCACACCAGCACGCATTTGAAATTTACACATGCCAAAAGTAATGGAAGCATCCCCTTTCTAGATGTCTTGATAGAGAAGAAGGATGAGAGACTTTCGACCAAATTGTATAGAAAACCTATGTCTAGGAATACCTTGCTACGTTTTGATAGCTGCCATCCTCGATCTGTGATTAATAATATCCCCAAGGGACAGTATATCAGAGCTAAACATATTTGCTCAGATAACAGATCTTATGTAGAAGCTAAAAAGGAAATCACTGGTAGATTTATAACAAGAGCCTATGAACCAGGGGTTTTGCTGAATAACATACACCTTGTTAATAATATCGAGAGAGAGGAATTGTTAAATTCCGATGCACAAAATAAAAGTGAAGTGGACAGATTAATCTTCATCACTGAATTTAATCATTTGGCTCCTAAAATAGGCAATGTTATTCATAAACACTGGAACATTATCAATTCTGATCTGAGACTGAAACAAATAGGCCTGAATCGTCCATTGATCTCTTATACCAAGGGACAGAACTTAAAGGACTTGTTGGTTAATTCATATATTCCATGTAAAAAAGAAAATGCACAACGAGATTGGCTACCCTCCCTTCCTAAAGGAAATTATCGCTGTGGAAGATGTGTACATTGTTCCAACACGTCTGATGTAAAAAATTTCCATCACCCGAGATCTGGGAAAAGCTATGAGATCAAAACTTTCATTAATTGTAATACTCAGGGGGTTATTTACATGTTAACCTGTCCTTGTGGATTATGTTATGTGGGCCAAACTAAAAGAAATCTGAAACTGATTGAGTGAGCACAAAGAGCCATTAGAAATGCAAATATGGACTATGCTATGTACGCCTCTATCACAAGTAAAACATGGGTCTCCAGCTACATTGAGATTTATCGGTTTGGAGAAGGTGGAAGTTGGATTTCGAGGTGGAGATTTGAATTCAAAAATTCTGCAAAGAGAAGCCTTTTGGATTTTTGAATTAAATACAATGGTCCCTTTTGGTTTGAACGATGAATTCCTATATATAGTTATTTATAGTTTTTTCATAGTTAAAAGTAGTATTTGTGGACATGACCTGTATCGTGCTCTGTCCACAATCAGGAGATATGACTTTCCGGCTCTGTATCCCTTTGTTTTTTTTTTCTTGTTTCAATGCTTATTCATTTTGTAGCTTTTTAACTTTTGTCTTTTCACTATATTGTCATGGGCATATGGTGGCACTTATATAGTCTTCATGGCTATGACTTTTCGTGCTCTAGCCATGATTAGTGGGGATTATGACTTGTTCGGCTCTTTTCCTCCTTTTGTAAGATTATGCAGCTCATATGTATTTGGTAACTTATTCTATGTTGTTTTGTTTTATTAGCGGTAGTTATATGGAGGTACATGGTGCAGTTTTTTGATTTGTCTCTTTAAGAGTTTCTCTGTATTTAAGGGGACACTGTGCACCCAATCCATGCTCTGAGGAAGACTTTTTGGTCGACACGTAAGCGTGACGTCGGCTTTGATGCTCTGTTGTCTCTTCCGGGTATCGGTCTCGGCGAAGTCCGTGGCGAGCAGCGTATGGTGTGCTGGGCTTTTACTTTTGCACTACACGCCTGTGATTGACCAGTTTCTTCAGCCCCTGAGTAGGGTGGTATGCTTGCTTCGTTTGTACATTCTATGAAGCATTTTTTCGGTATGCATTTTGCGCCAGACGTTCTGCTGTTTTGTCGTCGTTTGTAGGCGCCTTTTGCTTTACAAACATTGCACATTTGAGTGCTTTTGAATGGTCAATGATACACATGGTGTTTGTATCTTTTTTTTGCTCCTCACTTTTTATCTGTGTGGTACTGTGCCGTATGTGACCTATGTGATACCCATATATATTCTCTCGTGGTGTTAAATTACCCCATGTTGAAACATGAGAAAATTTTTATTAAAAATTTTTTGCAGTAAAGCCTGAATGTGTTTATAGCCTTCAAGTTGCTGACCCCTTAGTTTGTTCCATGGCTCAATGACCCTTTCAGTGAAGTAATATTTCCTTAGATTCCTTTTGAAGTTTCCACCCTGAAGCTTCCATTCGTGTCCTCTAGTGGTTATGCCATTTACACTGTTAAAAAGTTCAGAGTAGGGCATTTTATTAATGCCTCTCAGGAACTTGAATGTCTCTATCATGTCCCCACTGTCCCTCCTAGTCTCCAGAGAATACAAGTTCAGTGACTCTAGGCACACCTCATACAAGAGCCCCTTTAGACCCTGCACCATCGTAGTCTCCCTACTCTGCACTACCTCCAGCCTATCCTGTCCTCCTTCAGGTGAGGCATCCAGAACTGGACACAGTACTGCAAATGAAGCCTAACCAGTGACCTATAAGTGGGAGTATCACCTCCCTGTCCCTGCTGTCAAATCCTCTACCTATACACCCCAGCATTTTATTTGCCTTTCTATAAGCTTTGCTGCATTGACTTGACTGCTTTAGGGTGTCGCTTATGATGATCCCTTTCTTCATGAGAGACACTTGGTTGGACCCTGTCAAGCCGATATTCTGCCCTTGGGTTCTATTTCCCTAGATGCATTACCTTGCATTTCTTCACATTAAACTTCAACTGCCAGATACTGGACCACCTTTTTTAATCTCTGAAGGTCTTTCTGCAGGTCCTTCACTGCCTCTGTGCTGTCAACCTTACCTCCTACCTTAGTGTCATCTGCAAAGAGGGTAATCTTGTTCTGAATGCCTTCACCAGTGTCACTAATGGACATGTTAGAAAGGACCAGACCCAAGATTGAGCCCTGGGGCAGCCCACTAGTGGCCTCTTCCTCCCTTGACTTTACCCTGTTTACTACCACTCTCTGATGTCTATCCTGTAGCCAGTTGTCCACCCACCTAACTATGCTTTTGGCAGTGCCTAGGTCCTTCAATTTCTTAAGCAGGTGTCTGTGCGGTACTGAATCAAAGGCTTTATTAAAGTTGAAGTAGAGGAGATCCACTGTGTGGTCCCTATCCACTTTCTTGGTCACCCCGTCAAAACACTTAATGAGATTTGTCTGGCATGACCTCTCCACAACAAACCCATGTTGTTTCATGTCCTGGAGACCATTCCCTTCCAGATATTCCACTAGGTCCTGCCTAATTAATGTTTCCATTACTTTCCTGGCTATTGATGTGAGGCTTACTGGTCTGGAGTTGTCGGCCTCCTCTCTACTTCCTCCTTTTTTGGGGGTGGTATCACATCTATATTTCTCCAGTCACATGGTACAGTTCCCGTTTGCAATGGGCAGTTGAACAAATATGTCAGGGGTTCTGCCAATTCCAGAGCAAGTTCTGCAGCACCCTAGGGTGCAGTCCATCAGGCCCTGGTGCCTTGTCCGTCTTTAGGTGCATCAGTGCCTTCCTGACCCTGTCTGTGGTAAATGATGGCATGTCCATTTTCGGGATCCCCCTGACAGCAGCCTTGATGCCACTATCTGGAACTGGTCCACCAAGTTCCTTGGTGAATACCGAACAGAATAAGCTGTTCAGTGCAGCAGCCTTCTGTTCATTGTCTTCAATGATCCTCTCATGATCCTGTAGCTGAACTGTCCCCTACCCCTTCTTTCTCTTCTCCTGGATGTAACGAAATAATTGTTTGTCCCCCTTTTTAAACCCTGAAGCAATCCGTAGGCATAGCTGATGCTTTTGCCAGTCTCCCTGTGCTCTTTGCTCTCTTTGCTTCCTTGCTTATCTGTGTGTAGTCCTTTTAATATCCCCTAGGGACATTTCTCATATGCAGAAGACTTCCCTTTTACTTCTGATTGCTTCCCTGACCTGGGTGGTGAACCAAATGGGTCTCTTGTGCTTGTTCTGATTTGTTCCTGATCTTATGCACAGCTTGGTAGCTTCTAGGACAGCCTGTTTAACTTGCCCGCAGATGTTTTCTACCCCCTGTTTTTTGTGGATTCCTGACAGGTTTTCCTTGATTAGCTGTTTCATCTTTTCGAAGTATGCTCCTCTGACATTCAAGACCACAGCCCCGGATTGAGATTAAGCTTCCTCAAGGGATGGCTCGAATCAGACAGAGTTGTGGTTGCTATTAGTCAGTGGCTCCCCAACCTTAACAGCACTAACCACCTCTGAGTTGGTGAGGACCACATCTAGGATGGCCCCAAGCCTAGCTGGAGTGTTAACCAGCTGGAGGAGTAGGCAGTCCTGTAAGGCTTCCACCACCTTTTGGCTCCTTGCAGATCTGGCCATCAGAATACACCAGTCAACATCGGGCAAGTTGAGATCGCCAGCCATCACTATATCCCCTTTCTGTGTTGCACTCCTGATCTCTTCTAAAAGCATTTCATCCCTATCATATGCCTATCCTGCTGGCCTGTATACTACCGTGCAGCAGATCTTTTTTCCAGCCGCCAAGCTGAGTTGCACCCACAGGGAATCTACACCTTCAGCTTTGTTGATGTTGAGCTTTGTGGCTATTATGCCCTCCCCTACATATAGTGCTACACTTCCCCCAGCCCCCTTCCTGTTCTGCCTGTAGAGTGAATAGCCCAGGGACGAGAGGTCCCAGTCATTATTCTAAGTAGCTCATGTTTCTGTTATTGCCACCAGATCCAGTTGGGCCTCTGCCATTACTGCCTGTAGCTTGCTCATTTTATTTCCCATGCTTCTTGTGTTGAAGCACACTCCCTTCCAAGTGTAAGCCTGCACTCCCCATGTCTAGGGGTATGATGGTGCAAGTCCTGGGGAGAGGGGGCACTATATAGCAGACAAGGTCCACATACCTGGATGGCCTGGCTTACCAGACCTGATGGAACCGGGTTGTCCCATTCTTCCGGGTGCAGAGCTGGACGACTAGAGAGAGGAAGATGCTGGTCTTAACCTGCCTGGTCTTGCCATCTTCATCTCAGAGGCCTTTGGAGACGGTCTTCACCAGGCAGGCCTTGGCCTCTTCTCCACTGACCTTCAGGCTACTCTGTTGCATGCCCTGGAACCACAGTAGGAGCTGGGTTGTGGAGGCAAACATTTTGTTAGCAGCCAAAAGTTCATCCAAAATGAATGAGGCAACACTCCAAACTGCAGGAACAGGGGATCCCATTTAATGAACAGTTAACAGAAACAGGAATAGTCACTCCATGGAGCAGACAATACATACCAATGGTTTGCTCTGGACTGAGAGGTTACATCATAAGCTCAAAGGGTGCTCAGGACTGAAAAGGTCACATCCAAAGCTAACTTCCAGTCAGCTACCTTACAGGGTAGGCAGCCTCAGTCCAAACACAGGCAGTTTGACTTGGAGCCAACTCAGGCCTTTAAACAGAAAATAACAGTTCCTCCTCCAGTCGGTCTCTAAAACTGGGGTCACTGCAGAACCGGGGGGGTGCCTCTGAATCCCCTGACTCACAAACCGACCCCGTTCACAGTCCCTCCATAATTAGTGTGCGTCAACAGTCTCTGGGACCAGGGGCTTTGCTGGACCCTTAGATCCCCTCACCTCTCTGATAGTGGTGGGTGAAGTGGCCGAAATTCGCTCCTCAAAGTGATTCGTGGAGTAATGCGGAATCTGCGAAGTATTCCACAACATGAAGCTGAGTACTTCGCGTTATAATGGGGAAAGCGAAGTCCATTGAGAACAATGACTTTGCATTATTCCACCTTCCCCAAGCCACTACTCCAACAATTTTAAGGTGAAGTAGATTGAAATCAAGTACTTCGCCTCACTTCACCTTGTTTTTGAGCTCCAAAGGCGAATTTTGCAGTGCTTGATGAGATTGCAGGTTACATGGGCTCTAGATTGTTCTGCACAACCTCAGTTCTGTGTAGTGTGTGTGTAGTGGAAGATGGAGGCAGTTTCCTCTCAGAACTCTGTGATTCAGATCCTCTAAAAGCTGTTAAAAAAGCCTTTTTGAGCTATATTTTTGCTCACGGTTTAGTACATTGATTTTAGGAAACCCTCCTGTGCTCATATCATCGAATGTTTATTGTTTGTGTGTGAATTTTGAATGTTAATTTAGAACAGTCAGTCTGTACTGTGAAGTGTGCTTTGGGGAGGGGCGTATCTGTGGTTTAGTAGATTAACTGGGAGAAAAAGGCAGTCTTTCTGTTTTGGTTATATTTTTCTTGCATAACTATGTTAATGTACACACAGTAATATTTTCATGAATTCTTGACTATTTTTTGCTGATTATTGTGGTGCAGCAGTGTATAATTTTAGTTTATTTAAAACATTTGGTTATATTACTAAAAGTTTTCAATTTGCTACACATTAATTGTAGTCTGTGTGAGTGTGTGTATGATGTGTTCCATTAAATCAGTCACCTTTTATTGTGCCACAGAGTAATTGCAGCAGTGTAAACCTGCTATCCACTGCACTTGCATGAATTTTTATGTTTGCTTGCATGCATGTGCAAGAAACATAGTGCGATCATCTGAGTTTTCGGAGGTGTGGCAGCCCTCTTCCAATTCAGGCAGTGTGTTTGCAGGCACGGCCACAGTTCTCCAATGCCTGCTCGAGCTGTCTATGACAGCAGACAAAATGCAGCGGCGTACAGTTGAAAGGGGGAGCTACGCTTCAGTGAGCAGCGATAAGATATCGCCTGCTCATGCGCGTTCCCCCTACACACACACACGCACACACACACGCATACTGTGTGCTCGCCCCCCCACACACTGTGTAGCCGACGAGGGGTATCCAATCCCCTGTCGGCTGTGCTGCACCCCCCCAAAAACAGAGTTCTATATGCCATACTGGGTGCCCACCCCAGCATGGCTACACATCAGCATAGCCAACGGGGGTGCCCAATCCCCTGTCGGCTCCACTGGTCCCCCCCCAGAGTACAGGGTGCTACGCTGGGAGCCCACCCCAGTGTGGCAACACATGCTATCTCCGACGGGGGTGCCCAATCCCCCGTCAGCTCCATGCCCCCCCACCAGCCATCCTTGTGCCATGCTGGGAGCCCACCCCAGCGTGACAAACGTCCCGCGTCGTCGTCATTTAAAAAAAAAACACCTGAAACTCAAAAACGGTCCCTCGGTGTCTCTGCCCCCACCCGCGCCCACCCACTGCACACCCTGCCTCCCCACACCCCCCTCACCCCATACTTACCTCCAGACTCTGGAGCGACGATCTTCGGTGGACCGGGAACACGTCTGCACTCTTCAAAGCCGACCTGAACTGAGGAAATGCCGGTAAGCTGTATAATGGGATAGATAGGGGTTTTCAACTTTGCTGCATATCTCAGGCATTTTTTGAATTTTTGTGCCAAATTTTCGACATGGGGTTTTAGGACCCCTTCTCTTGAATGATCTCTTTGTCATGCATTAATCATTTAAAGGTGATTTACGCAGTCCTGTAGCGAAATCACCTTTCAGGACTGAGTAATGAAACAACACTGCCACTGTTCATAAGGTGGGCTCTCAAAAAGCCTATGTTGAAAATTTGGTGGAAAAATTCCTAAAAATGACTGTTTTACGAGCGTGCATTGCGCAGTTCCTACGCATGCTCGTAAGTTCGTGAATTTTCAATATTTTCACTCCAGATTTTCAACATTGCCATTTTACCACACCTCCTTTTGAGCAGTGCAGCTGTCACTTTTCACATCTTGCCCAAAACATGTTTCTGCCCATGTACCGCACAGTGGCGCAGTCGGTGTGCAAAATCAATGTATGGGACACATTAAGAAAATCACAGTGACACTGTTCATGAGCAGAGGTCTTAAAATGGCTATGTTGAAAATTTGGTGAAGAAATTCCTAGAAATTACTGTTTTACGAGCGTGCGTTGCGCAGTTCCTACGCAAGCTCGTAAGTTTGAGAATTTTCTATATTTTCACTCCAGATTTTCCACATTGCCATTTTATTACACTTCCTTATGAACAGTACAGCTGCTATGTTTCACATGTCGCCCAAAATGTGTTTCCGCACATGTAGTGCACAATGGTGCAGTGGGTGTGCGAAAGCAATATTTGGGACAGATTAAGAAAATCACAGTTACACTGTTCATGAGCAGAGGTCTTAAAATGGCTATGTTGAAATTTGGTGACAAAAGTCCATAAAATGACTGTGTTATGAGTGAGCATTGCTCAGTTTCCACGCACCATTGTAAGTTCATGACTTTGTAATATTTTCAGTCCAGATTTTCACCAGTGGCATTTTTCCACACTTCCTTATGAACAGTAAGGCTGTCATTTTTCACAACATGGCCGAAAAGTGTTTTCACACTTTCAGGGCAGAGATGCGTGATCGCTGTGGGAAATCATTGTTCAGGACAGATAAAGAAAATCACAGTGACACTGTTCATGATTGGAGGTCCCAAAATGCCTGTGTTGACAATCTGCTGTAAAAATTCCCCAAACTAATTACATTACGGGTGTGTGTTGCACAGTTTCTAAGCACGCCGTGACCACCAGTTTTTAATATTTTACTGCAGATTTGCAACATTGCCATTTTTACACCTCCCATGAACAGTATAGTTGTCATTTTTCACATCCTGTTCGAATGTGTTTTGCACCTGTGGTGCTAAATGCCAGAGTCACTGTGCATAAGCAGCTTTCGCTAACAAACTGATATTGCCACTGTTCATGAGATGGGGGTCACAAAAAAACCATGTTGAAAATTTGGAGGGAAAATACCAACGAATGCCTGAGGTGTTAGGGTTTCCAACTATAACACCCCACCCTGTAGAGAATGACAGGCATCATGGGTGTGACTTGGGATTCTTGCCTGTAATGCTCATACCATTCCACACCCTGCAGCCAGTGAGAGGCATCGAGGTATGCCTTGGACTCTTTGGCCCCAAAGTTCACCCCATTCTCCTATACTGCACCCATCACACTGTATTTCCTGATGGAATGGGGTGCGCATAAGGGCCAAAGACCCCAAGGCACACCGTGACACTTGTCAGTGTCTGCAGGGTAGGGTGTGGTGAAATGGTGTGGCCGTTATGCCTGACGACCCAAAGACATACCCCAATGCCTGTCACTCTCTCTGCAGGGTGGTGGTGGGGTTGGCTTCAGTTCAATACTTCACTGCCATTTCTGTTATGCAGCTCTGTAACTTCTACACTACCAATGCCAATGCCAGCAAGCAAACATTCGGCATTGACAAATGCTTGCTTATACTATTTTGTGATATCTTTACTGGTAGCGGACTGTTACTGCCATGCACTACCCCCCCCCCCCCAAAAGTGGCAAAAGTTATTCTTGTCCAGATTTGGATTTGTGACTTGTGAACATTGGTTAGGTGGTGTTGTGCCTTTGCATCTGCATCTTTTGAGTGTGCAGCGCAATCTTAATCTGTCTGTGCCTTTGCAGTACACCATTAATTCTGGGAGACTTTGCATTTCTTGTTACACTCTCATTTGACTTTGTCAGCACTGGGGAATTTTCTGGACACAAGACAGTAGCATTTTGGGGATGCAAATTAGTTCTGGTGACTGTGTGTGACCACTGCGCACATGACTGAGTGCGCCATTAAGTCTGAGAGACTTCGCATTTCTTGTTACACTCTCATTTCACTTCATCAACACTGGGGGAGTTTTCTGGACACAAGACAGTAACATTTTGAGGATACACATTAGTTCTGGTGACTGTGTGTGACTACTGCATGCATAATGTCTGAGTGCACTATTAATTCTGGGAGACTTTGCATTTCTTGTGCTCTCAGTTCACTTCATTACCGTCAGCATGGGGAGTTTTCTGGACACAAGACATGAGCATTTTGGGATTGCACATTAATTCTGGTGACTGTGTGTGTGAAGGTCTGCCAATATTATTGTCACTTTGCCTTACTTCGCATTAAGATGGAATGACAACGCAAAGTAATAATTACAAGGTGAAGTGAGCCTTTTGCATTGGTCACTCCACATAGCGGAGTGACAACACGAAGTGCCTACTTCGCAGGCACTTCACCGACAAAATTTAAATTCGCTGCATTTCTACTTTCTGGTGCCATTCTGTTCTACCTACTCTCCTTTTCTCTGGTGCCTGAAGGCAGAAACACTTCTCTCACATCTCTCTCTCTCTGGAGCAATAATCTCTCTTCTGGGGGTCCCACTCAGCAGTGGTCCTCTGGGCCAGCGCGACTCAGCCCACCCCCATACTGCAGCACCTGGAAATGCTTCAATTTTCCTGGGCAAGGACAGCTGCTCTCCCAGCTGCTCCCACAGCTGCTCTCCAATGAAGCCCCGACAAGGGGCTTAATATAGCATAGCTGACACCATGTCTGAGCTGCAGTTTCTGGCACCTAACTGCCAGAAATAAATTTAAAAAATTACCGGTCTTCCTGACTGAGCGGTCAGTCACTGCTGCCCTGTCCTCTCTCACTCCTCCCGAAACTGTGGTGATCTCACTTTTAAACTCTTCCTCTAGGCATCAGAACTCACCCATCAACTCCAAGTTCCAATCCAGACCTAGATCCTGGGTGCCAAATTCCACTCAGTGCTTCCCATGCCCTATGGAACTCATAGTCCCACATAACTATTTACAATTTCTCCCCTGGGCACCAGTTGTCACCAAAACTACTCCCCTCTAAGTGGAGCAGCTGCTTCTTAAAATTTTCCTATTCATGGTGGCCGCGCATGCTCAGTAGGCATGGACCAGCGAAAACTATTTACATTATTCTATTTAGTTTTCAAATGTGGTCCCAAGCCTAGCCGACCCCAGGAAAACCAGATCCAGGACCTGGAGCAGCCACACTGACACATTCATTTTAGACAGCGGCCGTGCATGCACACGCCCTAAGGCATGGCTACTATAAATACAGTATTTACAAATATGCAGTCCCATCGCCACGGCAACCCCTGGGACGAAAACCACCCCACATGTGCCCGGAGGTACGAAAAACAACACAGTGGTGCCAGTCTCACCCACCAAGAGCCAGGACACCACCACAGGGTGGCAAGCACCACCAAGGATCAACCGTGGACCAACTGGGTCTGAATCCCACCAGAGCCACTGACCCACCGAACGGAGGAGAATGGGCAGCAATTATGAAAAGATAAGCCTGTTTTGGGGTGCTTACACAAGTGTAACCCCCCGTGGTGGCTTACCTTTAGATCGCCTCCCGATTTGCCTCCTGATGCCCTGTGGTGTTCCCATGACCCACCCCCCATCTTTGCACCACCACAGCCTGAGTTCAGTTGTGCCCCAAATGTGTGCTTGAATCTCCTTGTGGCCCCTGCATGTTTGCAGGTTTAAGTAGAGGCTGTAGGAGCCGTTGTGAGCTGCCACCATTCTTTCCCTAATCACTTTATGGCAGGCGGGTGGTTCGTGCATACGCAGATGTGCCCCATATTTTCCGACCATGATTGCGGTGAAATGGATGACTGTCGGTGGTTCCAGTCCCCATAGGCAGCTGGGTGGGGGCCAGAGACTTGAACAAGGTGGCTGAGAAACTTTGGGACCGCTTAGTTTAGGAGTGCCAATAGCGTTATTCTCGGGCTCATGAATATTAACAGAAGTCCAATGAATATTAATGGGAATGTCTGTCTAGCGCCTGGGGACTATAAATGTTGGTGCTAGCAACAGGCTGAGAGTTGTGCTAAAATGTTAAACAATGATAGCACTTGAGAGGGCACTGTGTTTACTTTTAAGCAGTGGGAATGTTGAAAATAAAAATTAATTCTTCTGGCTGCAGCAGAACTTTGTTGGTGGAACTTGTGTGGACTGCATGGGGACTGTAAATGATAGCAGCCATATTGCAGCCTGTCAGCCAATCAGAAAGTCAGGTTTATGCCAGAGACATGTGGGGACTATGCCAGAGACTTGTCGGGGAAAAAGCAGAGACAGATGTTGGTGCCTAAACAAGGAGTCTATCAGGTGTCAAGGAAGCCTAATGAATATTCATTTTTCAGAAAAACAATGGAATCAGCCAATCAGGAGCTGTAGAAAGCTCCCAAAACCCCAGAGACTTTTCAGTCTGGGGTAATTTCAGCACGAGCTCCTCCACAGGGAGGGGGGGCTCTGGCCCCTTGCCAAAAAGAATGGGACTGAGTCAGTTCAGCGGGAGCCCCTTCACGGGGGGGGGGGGGCTGTGGCCCCTTGAGAGAGAAATGTGGCTGCCAGGAATTAAAGTGGCTGGCCTGGGGGTTGCCAGATGCAGGTACCTCAGAGCTAGCATCTGCCTTGCCACACTGGAGAGGATTTTGTAGAAGAAATCTTGAGTTAATGTCATCTGTGAGAGAGTGGCAAAGAAAACCCTGCCTGCAGTTGTGAGAGGACTGTGAGATTGCTTCTACCTCAGCAGTGAGAATGCTGCTGATCCTGTAACGTCAGCTGGACAGTAGCGACTTAAATTGATCCTGAGTGAGTGAACCTACTTTGAAAGTACAAGTAAAGAAAGGTCTTCTTGGGGCAGCCAAGCCCAGAATTTCAAGAATCCTTTATTGTTTGTCTACACCCTGTGCGTATACAGTGCCAAGAAATGGGTGGACATCTGTGTGAATGACCATGAAGGGTCCTGTGTTTGAGAAAAGCTTGGTCTGACTGACTAGTATGCTACAGGAATGGAAGGGGAAGTAATCCTTGTTTGGAGCTTGCCAGAAGTTGCCTGTGAGGCCCTGCAATGTTCAATTTGGAGCTTCAGATGCCAGCTGGCCAACAGGAACTGTTTGCCTTTGTTTCAGCCTGTGAGAGGCTACTGTGAAGTGAATTGCTGAAATGAGAAGTGTTTAACTTGGTTGGGAGCCATGCCTTAAGCTCTGTTTCTGCATTGGTAAGGAGTCACGCTTTAAGCTCCTGTGTATTGCCTTTTGAAGAGGAAGATCACCTGCTAACTGAGTAAGACTGTACCTGAATTGGGGCGGTCCCTGAGGTCGGGAATGCACCCTTGTCTTTGACCTGCATTTTGTTTGTGAAAAGGTCATTTCTGCTATGCTGGCAGAATGGTTGTAAATGCCTGTGATGTCTAAAGTGACTGAATGCCAGAGAAAGGAAAGAGACTGTGTTGCTGATCAGTACATGAGTCAGTCTGGTAGTGTGCCGCCAGCCTTGGCACTATGCGCTTCCCCCTGAGGGGCACAGCCTAGAGGTGGGGGTCTGAGGCATGCTGGCCCTGGTTCCAGTGCTGGTTATTTTCTGAAATGTGACATCAGCTTATGAAGATTGCAATTCCTACAGAAAGCTGAGAAAAGTTTCCAGCCAGTTAAAGCAGCAAGAGCCTGCGGTTCAGAAAGAGGCTTGCTGCAAGCCTTCGCCATGCATCTTAGCACCCAAAATCAAAGTTTTCATGCTGTGACTACCTGAATCTACCTTGTAACACCTGACTTCAACTTTGCCTAAAAGATGACTGCAAAACTGTGAGTAAGCAGACCCTGGTCTGCAAATGAAAGGGACTGTAAATAGTTAAAGGTTGCCTTTTGCCAAGTTTAGTATCTAAGAAGCCCAAGCTATCAAAGTGAAGGAGCTACCTGATCATTTTTAGAGTTAAATGTTTATCATGCAATCTAATGGAGGAATAAAGCCAATCTGATTTTCCTTTAAGGGCCCCAACACTGGCCAACCAGCTGCAACTTTATCAGGCCTACAACTTAATATTTAGTACTGAGTACCCAGATAAGGTGTAGAATTGCAGGGTTCTATAATGAACGGGGGACTGGCACCAGTTGGGAGCATATGGGTGTCAAACAGACGAGGCATACTGATGAGTTCTGGTAGGACGAAACACGTGTCTACGTCTTCTGTTAGCACCCTTTGCAAACTGTGTGAGAGGCCTTTCGGCACCATGCAATTCTGCTTAAAGTTGGACCAGCATAACATTCTGTGGTGATTTGCATATGCAGCCCATGATGCTTTGCATTGTGGGGGCATGTGTGATTTTGTATTTTCTTGTGTGTTATCATCTAGTGCACCTAGTTAGATAGCCAGTTAATCCTGAGTAAATCAGAAGGTTGGTGGGTGGCCACTGTATTAGATGTTCAAATCTAAACTGCAAAATGATTATTGGATTCTGTGCGATGCCAAGAAATGTCAACCTAGCTTTGTTTAATCTCTACATCCCATTTACCCTTCCTAACCCTTACTTCTTGTAAATAAATGTTGGTTAACCATTTTTTTTATAAATCTGGTTTGTGAACATATTATTAGAGCTATTAATTCTGAAAAGTTGAATTTGGGGGCTTTGGTCATTATGCCATGTTTGGGGTGATTCTATGGTATTGTGGGTGGCTACAGCATTCCAAGAGGTTGTACCAGGTTTTATCTAACCCACTTAAAAGTACACTCTGGGTGGAGGCACTGTGTAATAATGTTATCTATGAGAAAGAACCAGTTCAATATCAACAAGCATTTGTCAATGCCGAATGTTGTCTCTCTGTCATTGGCATTGGTAGTGCAGGAGTTAGAGACGCATAATAGGAGTGGCAGTGAAGTATTGAACTGACGTCAATCCCACCCTCACCCTGCAGAGACTGACAGGTGTTGGGGTGTGCCTTTGGGTCATCAGTTATGATGCTCATGCCATTTTGCCTCACCCTACCCTGTAGACACTGACAAGTGTTGTGGTGTCCTTTCGGGTCTTTGGGCCTTATGCTTACCCCATTCCATAAGGAAATACGCTGAGGTGGCTGCAGTATAGAAGAATGAGGTAAACTCTGGGGCCGAACAGTCCAAGGCACACCTCGATGCCTGTCAGTCTCTACAGGGTGGGGTGTTACAGTTGGAAACCCTAATGCTGTAGGCGTGTGTTGGTATTTTCACTCCAGATTATCAACATGGGCTTTTTGTGACCCCACCTCATGAAGAGTGGCACTATCAGTTTGTTAGCCGGAAGGTGATTTTGCACAGCGAGTTGGCGCCACAGGTATGTAAACGCATTTTGTGCAGGATGTGAAAAATAACAACTGTATTGTTCATGAGGAGGTGTAAAAAAAAAATGGCA
Organism: Neoceratodus forsteri; assembly: GCA_016271365.2. Lineage (NCBI taxonomy): Eukaryota > Metazoa > Chordata > Ceratodontiformes > Ceratodontidae > Neoceratodus > Neoceratodus forsteri. The sequence goes on along the minus strand of CM028134.1, from coordinate 540,867,325 downwards.
AAGTTGAAAATCTGAAATGAAAATATGAAAAATTGGTGAAGTCATGAGCATGCATAGAAACTGCGCAATGCACGTCCGCAAGCCAATTATTTTGGTGCTTTTTTTAACCACATTTTCAACATAGGCATTTTGGGACCTCCCCTCATGAACAGTGGCACTGTGATTTTGTTAATCTGTCCCAAAATTTGATTTCCCATGGTGATCACGCCATTTTATGCCACAGGTGTGAAAACACATTTTGGGCAGGATGTGAAAAATGACAGCTGTACTGTTCATAAGGAGGTGTGAAAAAATGCCAGTGTTGAAAATCTGGCATGAAAATATTGCAAATTTGCGAAATTACAAAGGTTTGTGGAAACTGCGCAACACATGCTTGTAACACAGTCATTTTATGGACTTTTGTCACCAAATATTCAACATAGGCATTTTAGGACCTCGGCTCATGAACAGTGTCACTGTCATTTTGTCAAACTGTCCCAAAAACTGATTTCACACAGTGACCGCGCTATTCTGCGCTGGATGTGCGAAAACACATTTCGGCCAGGATCTGTAAAATAACAGCTGTACTATTCATAAGGAGGTGTGGGAAAATAGCAATGTTGAAAATCTGGAGTGAAAATATTATAAATTCATAAAGTTATGAGCATACGTGGAAACTACGCAACACACGCTCATAAAACAGCCATTTTTTTTTTATTTTTGCCACCTAATTAGCAAAATAGGCTTTTTTAAGCCCCCCTCATGAACAGTGGTGCTGTCATTTCGTTACTCAGTCTCAAAAGGTGATTCCGTGCAGTGACCGAGAAATCACTTTTTAGGACTGAATAATGCCATAACAGTGACTGAATTCATGAGGAGGGGTCCCAATTACCCCATGTTGAAAATTTAGTGCCAAAATTCCCACAAATGGCAAAGATATGCACCAAAGTTGAAAAAATCCTATTTATGCCATTATACAGCTTACAGGCATTTCTTCAGTTTGCGGTCGGCTTTGAAGCGTGCAGACATGTTCACGGTCGACCGAAGATTGTCATGCCGGGCTCCAGAGGTAAGTATGGGGTAGGGGGGTGTGGGGAGGTGAGGTACATAGAGGGTGTGTGCAGGTCGAGGGAGGGAGCAAGACAGATCGCAAGGGACCGTTTTCTGATTTACAGGTTTAAAAAAAACAAAAAACATTGTGGGAAGTTTTTTTTTTTAACAGGGGCATTTGGCACACTGGGGTGGGCTCCCAGCCTGCCACCTGGAGTTTTTTGGGGGGGGGTGCTGTAGCCGACGGGGGATTGAGCACCCCAGTCAGCACATACCGAAGATGAAGGGGCGGTCAAGAGCCGAGGGGGATTGGGCACCCCCCTGGGCACACAACAATTGGGGTGGACATTATGCCAATGGGGAGTGGGCTCCCCCTTCATCAAATTAAACTGGGAAGAAGGGACTAAAGCCAACAGGGATTGGGCCCCCCGTCGGCAAAGAAAGACTGTTTGGGGGAGGTGTATGATGCCAAGGGGGATTGGGCACCTCCTCGGCACACACGTGAAATGGGAGGGAGGGGGCATTATGCTGACGGGGAGTGGGCTCCCCCGTTGGCAAATAAAGTGTGTCGGGGCATGCCTACAGGGGGGATTGGGCACCCATGAAGTCGGCACTCTGCGCGGTGGCAGTCAGTGCCACCATGTTTATTGAAGTGCTTCACGTCGGGAGCTGTATTAGTGTGCTGCGAGATTGCTTCTCATTGCAGCAGCACTTTTCTTAGATCTGGTGGCCACTTTACGTACAGCTGGTGTCAGTGCCTGCATGTTGGCTCATTGGGAATGAGGGATGCACCTACTGATGCGTGCCCTGCATTCGTCCACAGTGACCGCACCTCCAAATCTGCTACTACTGCAATATGTTGGCTGGTGCGCAAGCACGAGCCAACATAAAGATAGGAACACAGTCTCCTCAACCTTGTTAATGGCCCCCAAGGTGGGGTAGTAGCCCTTTGATACCCGGTGCCAGGGTTACACAAATTTCAGAAGACACACTTTTTTTCCCTTCCCTTGGTTCTGTCTTTGTCTTTTTGGTTGCTTGGTCCCCTTTACTTCTTCCCCGAGATTTCTCATACATCATATGCTTGTTTGCTGATTGTGTGGAGTTATTCTGTGTTTGTGGTGTAGTGTTGATGAAGTTCCCATCTTCCCCACTGTGGTCAATAGGTTTCCTAGCTGTGAGCTTCCCCTCACCTAGTTTAAACGCTTGGCACAAAAGTCCAGTTTCTGTCCGAGCACACTCACTCCTTCCTTGGTTAGGTGCAGTTCGTCAAATTTGAAGACCTTCCTCTCCCAGAAGTTCCCCCAGGATGCAATAAAATGATAACCTTTTTCCTTACACCATCCTTATATCCATTCATTGAATTCTGTAATTTCCTTGGCTTTGATCCTGTTGGTTTGTTCCCCTTCGCCCCATTCCGGGAGGACCTCCGAAAAAGCCAGAGAGGATGAACAAGTAGCCAATTGTTCACTCAACTTGATTAAGCTTTGTCTGGCCTCTTTGACCATCTGGTTCACCAGGTTGTTAATTCCTGGATGTACCAATATTCCGAGTCCTTTGTTCTCTTTGTCCACTAACCTCCCGATGCCTTCAGTGTCTCTCTTTGCTGATGCTCCTGGGAGGCATTTGACTGTCACTTTTGTCTGTTTATCTTCTGTGGTCTTGCCAGATATGGTTTCTACTCCTACAAAACTGACAATAAAGCATCCTGTTCCTCTGACCCTATGTCATGGTCTGTTGTTGCAAGACCGGTGGTTTCTGGTCCACCCGGATCTAAAGTCCCTGCATCTGCAGTGCCACAGAAAATACCTCTGGTTCATGCTGGATGGCAGGCACCCTCAGTTCAGAATGTTGCCCTTTGGCTTATCCTTGATGCTGGGGGATTTACCAAGTGCTTAGCAGTAGCTGCGGCAGTCCTTCACAGATATCATCCTGAAAACATTGTCATTGCCCATCTTAGGGTGTCACCAAAGGTGGCTGATGTCATGCTTGTGACTAGAAGACCTTCTACTAGACATACTTATTCCTTGAAATGGAGGTGTTTCACTTTCTGGTCTGCTTCTCTGAATATGGGCCCATTTACATGTCCCGTGAACTCTTTTCTGGAATACATGCTTTCATTATCTGATTCAAGTCTGCAGTAATCCTCTAGTAAGGTGCATTTGGCTGCCATATCAGCATTTCATGTCCCTACTGATACAATTAAAATGGATGTGTTCAGTTCTCCCAGGGTTCCTTTTTAAAGCTTGTTAGTAGGGGAAGTTCATCACAGGGCTGGTCTGCCTTAATACTACAAAATGATGTGGGTGTGGTGATCCCTACCCCAATGAAAAGACTTGATTCAGTTTCAAAAACACATTTTGCTTTGATTTTTCTTCCAAATCAGAAAAACGTTAGTGCTCCCATATATTTAATCCATATTTCTTGTTGGTTAATGCTTCAGGACTAAATGTCCTTTCATCAGAACCTATGGGCTGTTAAACATAATATTTATTCACATGTTTGTTACTATATAAATTCATCTTTTCATGTCTCATAATATATCTTATTTTAAATATTCAAGTAACTTCATTTGCAGGTGGAACATACCTGCTATAATTTCAAATGGGTACTAGTGTCACAAAGAGTAATTCTTGTATGTCTTGGTCTTCAAAATAAAATTATTGTCCCTACTGATGGCCATATGGTTCCACAACTAGAAGTGTCCCATACTTTTCTGAGAGGTATCCTTTATATGAAATCTCCTAGCTGTAATCCAGTCTCCATGCAGGACGTGAATTTCATTCTTGAAAAATTGACCTTGGTACCAGCCCAGTGGTGTGGAGGGCTGAGGCATTCCACCTTACTGCATGTCACACAGGCGATCTGCATTCGGTGGCAAACCGGATTGCTGGGGAGGGAGAGGATTGAGCATCTGGAGGACAGCTCTCCTCTCCCGGGGAAGGTGGCATGGCAGTCCGGCCGAATGACCACCCCCAGGTGGAGGCCTGAGGGTAGTGCAGGTCAGGGATGCCAAAGGAAGGGAGGATGCTGCAGGACCATGCAATGTACACGTGCCTTCAGGTGTGCACGCTGACGTGTGCACTTCAGCAATGGGAGGGATGGAAATGGGAAGTGCTGGCTGGCTACATGACACCTGGACCACACTCCCAACCCACCGTTCACCCAGCAAAACTGGATTTGTGCACAGGGGGGTAGGATGGCCTTCCCCTCCCTGGTCCTTCCGTGGGAGGAAATCCATGGAGGGTTCACTGGATATGGGCTGGGGTCAGGAGAGAGCAACACGGCCCCTAGGTAGATGTGAGCCCTTTTGAAGCAGCAGTCCCCGGGTAGAAAGAAATGGAAACATTTTTTACCTTGGCTCCATTTGAGCCTGCCAAGACTTGTGGCCTATGTTTCTTTTCATGGAAAATGTTAGTTTTAGTTGCCATGACCTCTGCTCATAGAATTTCTGCACTTCAGACTCTAGTGAATGAACCTCCTTATTTGATTTCCCCAAAGACAGAGTCTCTTTATCTGCCAGTCCTAAGTTTCTACTGAAGGTGGTATCAGAATTTACACTGATTCAAATGCTACACTTTCCTGTGTATTACCCTGAGCATGCCAATAAACACGAGGCATTGCTCCATACTTCAGATGTACGTAGAAGATGGAGGTACTATGTTACTCGTGCTAAGAGCTGCAGAAAGACTCCTCAGCTTTTTGTTTCTTCACCCCTGAGGAAGAGGGCTCATCTGTATCCAAACAGAGCCTGTCCAAATGATTGTATAATTGTTTGTTATAGGAAGTATGGTAAGGAACTTCCTGTTGCTGTTCGTGGTCGCTCCACAAGGGTATGGCCATTTCTGTCACTTGCTTCCAGAATGTCCCTGCTGCTGATATATGTGCTGCTGCCGTATGGAGCACTGCACATACTTTCACTAAGCACTACAGTCTAGACACCATCTTTTGCACATGTGCTGACTTTAGGTACTGCGAGGCGTTCTGTCCCAATCACATATCAGGCTATGCCATCCACCCTGGGTGCTTTGTACTGCTTGGGAATCATTCCAAAGATGTGGCCCAATAGAGGGGATATCCTCAATAAAAATAGAAAAGTTATGCAAGAACTTACTGTAACAGTGGCTCTTCAAGAGAATCTCCTCCATTGGGCCACAGTGTACACTTCCTCCTTCCCCCTTCTTCTTCTGAGGGATAATCCAGATGGTGCCTAAGACCTTATTCCATGCATTCTGTTTCCAGTCCCATGCCTCTCCTTGTTTGCCTGGTACTGATTTGGTCTTCTGGTTCCTCATGGTAAGAGGCCTTTCGAGGCTTTTCTGCGGCAGGAAACTGAGAAGTGTTGGGGCCGCCCATGTTTCATATACGTTGACAGTGTACATTATTGAGGACAGACCCAGCTAGGAAAAGTTTCCAAGTGGTCCTGATGGCCTACAGTGCCAATGGTGTGGCCCAGTGGAGGAGATTCCCTCAAAGATCCACTGTTATGGTAAGTTCTTTTGTAACTGTTCTTTCCTATTACTGCATAGCTGTGCCAGCATTAGGTCAGAAGTCACATTCTTTTGTGAGATTTGAACCCAGCCCTGTGGCCTAAATGAGAAAGTTCTGTGCTACACTGTTGCTTGCTTGCATCGGGGACAAAGACAAAGGGGGAACAAGCATTCTTCTTTAAGAGATGATCCGGGTCCCAGTACTCTTGTTTTCAGTTGAGAGAGGAAGGACGCCAGTACATTTACAAGGCAGGATCGCACATATGATGTGTCAGAAGGAATACTTTTACTTTTATATACAAAAACACAAATGACTAAACTAGTTTACAGGAGGGTCAGCAAATACAAAATACTACCTGGTCAGGCAGCCCAGAAGCAGTCTATTAGTCATTCTGTGTATGGCATGTTGCTTTGTCATTTAATACATGAAGGAAAACAATCAGATTTGCTGTCCCTTGAGGATAAGGGCAGGGTTTTTAGGGCATCTGGTCAGAGACCTCAGCTATTTATTTTTAGAAGCAAATGCTTCTCCTTTGTTTTCGTGTGCCAAACCCCACTCAGGCCTTGGCAGGTTTTAGCCATGGTGCCTTGAAAGCTAGCGGATCCCACTGTTTTGAACTGAGTGTGCTATATAGTGTGCATGCATGAGAGAAATGCAGAAAATATGGTTTGTAGCTGTGAAGGAGGCAATAGCAGATCAGAGCTCACCACACTGTATGAACTGCCCACATTGTTGGGGTGGGAAATGCTATGGTCTTCCCTTAGTGATAAAGATGAACAGATATGTATGGCTCCTAAATAGGAGTTTCCAACTGCAGAAATCAGGGACAAAGACAACGAAGGACCTGACATTTTTATGTTGATTATGCGCATGCACAAGAAACATGTTGCGGCAGCTTGCTGCAGAAGTAGGTTGTGGAGGTGCGGCAGTGTTGTGGCCATTGCCCCCACTACCTTATGAGGCTTGGCCTGCTTTCCCCAATGGGGTTGCATGCTGCTGCTAGCACTAGTTTAGCCAGCTTGCCACCACCTTGAAATGTTTTAGCCGCTGCAATCAGGGGCCACCTCATCATTGTAGCGTCAGCCATTCCGCTGCAATGAGGGAGCGACCCATCATTGCAGGGCAGTACCCATGCCCCCAACCCAGTTTGCTGATGGGCAGCCCAGTCCCCGTTGGCATAATCTCCCCACCCCCACATTTCTGCTATATGCCGAGGGGGTGCCCAATCCCCCTCGGCATCATGCTGACGGGGTGCCCAATCCCCGCTAGCTTCTGTCCCCCCTTCCCAACTGAATTTGCCGACTTGGGGAGCCCACACCCCATCGGCATAATGTATACTCCCCCACACAATGTGTAGTCTGCTGAGGAGGGTGCCCAATCCCCTCAGCTCGTCCACTCACCCTGTAAGTGCTGACGGGGTGCCCAATCCCTATCGGCTACAGCCCCCAAAAAAACACTCCAGGTGGCATTGGGGAGCCCACCCCAGCATGCCAAATGTCCCTGTAAAAAGAAAAACTGTCCCGCGATGGTTTTTTTTTTTACCCCTGTAAACAAGAAAAGGGCCCCTCGTCGAGTCCGGCGGACCCTCCCCCAACCCACGCCCACCCTCTGCACACCCTGCCTCCATACACCCCCTCACCCCATTACTTACCTCCGGAGTCTGGCACAATGATCTTTGGTGGACCGGGAACACGTCTGCCCTCTTCAAAGCTGACCGCAAACTGAGGAAATGCCGGTAAGCTGTATAATGGCATAAATAGGGGTTTTTCAACTTTGGTGCATATCTCAGGCATTTTTTTGAATTTTGGCACCAGATTTTCAACATGTGGTTTTTGGGACCCCTCCTCATGAATTCAGCCACTGTCATGGCTGTTATTCGGTCCCGAAGGTGATTTCGCGGTCACTGCGCGGAATCACCTTTTGGGACCTGATTGACAAAATGACAGTGCCAGTGTTCATGAGGTGGGCTCAAAAGCCTATGTTGCAAATTTGTGGAAAAAATCCAAAAATGACTGTTTTACAAGCGCATATGTAGTTGCTACCATCGCCAGAATCTGCAAATTTGCAATATTTTTACTCCAGATTTTCAATATTGGCATTTTACACACCTCCTTATGAACAGTACAGCTGTCATTTTCACATCCTAGCCGAAATGTGTTTTCGCACTTCCAGCGCAGAATAGCGTGGTCGCTATGGGAAATCAGTGTTTGGGGCACATTAAGAAAATCACAGTGACACTGTTCATGAGCAGAGGTCTTAAAATACCTATGTTGACAATTTTGTGATGACAGCCCATAAAATGACTGTGTTACGACCGTGCGTTGCACAGTTTGAACGCACACTCGTAACTTCGCGACTTTATAATATTTTCACTCCAGATTTTCAGCATTGCCATTTTTCCACACCTACTTTTGAACAGTATAGCTGCCATTTTATACAACCTGGCCAAAATGTGTTTTCGTACTTCCGGCGCCAAATAGAATGTGGGAAATCAGTTTTCGGGATAGACTGAGAAAATGACAGTGACACTGTTCATGAGCAGAGGTCCTAAAATGCCTATGTTGATAATGTGGTGACGAAAGTCCATAAAATGAATGTGTTACAACTGTGCATTGCGCAGTTTTCACACACCCTTGTAACTTTGCAAATTTGTAATATTTTCACGTCAGATTTTCAACACTGGCATTTTTTCACACCTCCTTATCAGCATTACAGCTGTCATTTTTCACATCCTGGCCGAAATGTGTTTTTGCGCTTCCGGTGCAGAATAGTGCAGTTACTTTGGGAAATCAGTGTTTGGGACAGATTAAGATTGAGCAAGTGAGAGAGGGGGAGTGACCAAGCTCAGCTGAGCTCTTCTGGGACTGCTGCAGATTTCTTTGTGGGCAGAAAAAGGCGCCAACGCAGGCAGGAGCCCAGTACAAAAGGGCAGCCTGCAGCATCGGTAGAAACAGAACGAGCGAGTGAGAGGGGGGGAGGAGCGCTCAATGGAGCTCTTCCAGGACTTTATAGTTGCCCCCTCCCGCCAGGATTCTCTGTGGTCCTATATTACAGCACGGTCTCTGGAGTGGAGACAAAGCAATGATTGGATACTTGGGGCATATGGTCTGTAGATGACTGGCTAGTTTGAGGAAGGAACTGGGAGGAGTGTAAGTGGCAGGGCAGATGAGTATGGTAGGCATCCTGATGGGGGGAATAGGGGATGGAGGAAGAATAACTAGGGACTGAAACTGACCCCAGTAACAGAGGCACTAGCAGAAAAGAGAGAATCTGCACTGCCATTGTAGGATGTACATATGATGTATTTGTAATGAGTTCAAAATTTGTGATATGTAGAATACATACAAAATCAACATATCACAAATTTTGAACTCATTACAAATACATCATATGTACATCCTACAAAATAAGGTCACATGTGCAAATTCTGCTGATTTGGAGGTAAAAAAAAATATATATATATATATATATGTTTCTTTATACACTGTGCTATTCCCTACAGCAATGCAATGGCATTGCAGATTTCTCATAATACCATGTTTTTATTGGTGTCACATTTATAATGCAATTTACATTGCATAGAGAAACAGGCATGGAATTCCACAATATTGGTCCCCTATACCAAACCGCTGACCTACCCATATTTAGACCAGACTTTGGAATTATGTATTCCAAACCATAAGCAGACCTTAAGCTTTCTTTTATTTTCCTTACCCTAAAGTATTCCTGAATATAAGAAGTCACTTTTCCTTTCTGCACTTTGAACATAAATGTTAGGAGGTGCCACTCTCTCCTGTCCTTTAATCTCAAACAGTTTAATGATTTGTACAGTTCACAATGGTAAGTTTTCCTGGGGGCATCGAGGATGAAATGAGCCAACCTGTTATACATTGTATCCAGTTTGGCAAGTTCCACCCCTGAGGTCCCCGTATAAAGCATATCTTCATAGTCCAGTACTGGGCGCACCATAGTATCTACTACCCTCCGCCTTGTATCCTTGTTTCTTTTTTAGTAGTAGAGGGATGGCAACAGGTAGGGGAAGAGATAGCGAGGACAAAAGGGTAGAAGGGGGCTAGTAAGGAAGGAGGGATTGTGACTGAAGGAGAGAAGTCTACTGGAAGGGGGAAGGATGGGAGGGGCATCACTATTGGGGTAGAAGAGAATGGGAGCTCTAAAGCGACAACAGCGGGGATAGGAGACGGGTTAGAAATCAGCAGGGGAGGAGGGGAGGTCGACATGGGAAGCCCTGTAGGAAGTAGTCAGGCTGGGAAGGGGTTCAAGGGGGATGGGAGGAATAAGGCAGAGAAAAGGGGTGAGGCGGAAGTAGGGGGTACAGATACAGAAGTCACGGAGGGTACAGTTAGGCGGGGTAAGGGACAGGAAGAACAAATACTGGGGTGGTGGAAGGGGGCATTAGAAGGGAAAGGGGGTAAGAGGCAGGGGGGTACTCATCATGGGGCATTCTATGCTGAAATGGGTGAGATGGGGCAGAAAGGGGGAAAGGCACAGCCATATTTGGGTTGAAGCTGTCTCCAGGTTGACTGCAGGAGGGGCAGGGCAGACACTGCACAAGCATGCAGCGAGGGGGAGAAAGAAACCTCATTTACTGTTGCATGTGTGTACAAACGACTTGGCGGCGGACACTGTGGAAGTAGTGAGGGGGAGGTTTGAGTACTTGGGCAGGCAGTGTGAGGGGGTGGGGAAGTCAGTGGCATTCTTGGAGGTACTGCCGGTACCATGTGCAAGCATGGCGAGGAAGGGTAGGCTTGAGGAGTTTGAGTGGCAGAGGGATTGGTGCCACATGAAACATTATGGGTTAGTGAATAACTGAGGTAGGGTCTGGGGGAGAATAGTGACTTGTACTTGGGGGACAGGGTACACTGGAGCAGGAAGGGAAGGGGAGTATTAAAGACAGCATTGCTGGTGGGCCACTGGCACTGAGGATTGAGACACTGGATGCCACACCTCGTGCCCCGCTGGTAACCCAGGTTCAGATGCAAGCCCGGGCCACCAGGGGTTGGTAAGGGAGGGATAGGAATGAGCAACCGGAGGACTGCTCTCCTATCCCGGGGCGGGATCCAGGGACCCACTGCTCTGTAGTGACCCCTGGTGATGACCACAGGCGCTACTACAGCGGTGTATTAAAGGGTGGCAGAGTGTGGCAGACATTGGCATGCTGTGCCTAAGCGTCATTCATGCCCACACTCTGCAAAGGGGAGAAAAGTGGAAACTGGGCTACGGTCAGGCAGCATGAGCTTCCAACTCCCCTGCCCGCCCCGAATGGCACCTCCTCAACCGGATCCTGCTTCGGTGGGTCGACCTGGGAAGCTCCTCACCACCCCACCATGGGGGTAATCCGTGGAGGTGAGCAGGTCAGCCTGATGTCGGGGGCAGGACTAAGGGGGTCAGTCAGGATGACCAAGCCGACTGCAGCCCAGTGAGAAAATATGTAAAAAAAAAAAAAAAAAAAGGCAGGATTAGAGGGGTATATCTCTACTAAGGTGGATTTAAACAAATGCGGGGGGAGGGGCAAAAGACTGAGGTTGGTAGAAAGGTCCAGACAGGTGAGCCTGATGAGGTCACCACCCTAGATATAGGTAAAGGCAGAGGCGTAGTAACCCTGGAAGGGGGTAGGCAGAGTGGTCTGAGTGTAATACAGAAGACACCACCACCTGGTAAGAATAAGGAGGAGAAAGGGTGTGGACTACAGGGAGGAGGGACACAGGCCAAGGAGGAGAAGAGCGAGGAGAAGGAGGGGTACAGGTGGAAGGTGGTCTGACTAAATGGATAGAGACCTGGTTACAGGGAAGGGTGCAGAGGATGGTGGTGGGGTAGCTTTCGGCACCCAGAGCAGTGACAAGCAGGGTGCCACAGGGCTCAATGCTATTTGGGCTCTTTGTCTCTGATATAGCATACAGAGTGGGGAGCAGGGTTAGTGTGTTCGCACATTATACCAAATTAAAAGCAAATAGTTATAGTAGCAGAGCCCCCCCAACTCACACACATACACACTCCCCAAAAAGCTGCTTAAAAGCCTGCAATTAATTTAAATCAATTCCATTTTCTTACTTACTTGGGGTTCAATGCCAACAAGTGTAAAATCATGTACCTAGGGCATAGGAACCCCAGTGCTGGGTATAGGATGGGGAGAGGTACTGATACTCACTAGACATGACAGGGTCCTTGAGGTTATTATATCAGAGGACCTCAAGATGGCAGTACAGTGTGACAAGGCTGTGGGCAGGGCAAATTGGATTCTGGGGTGCATAAGGAGTGGCATCTCCAATAGCAGAAGGAGGGATGTTGTGCTGCCATTGTATCGCTCCCTGCTATACCCCTAGCCGGAGTACTGTGTCCAGTTTTAGAGTCCACACTTCAGAAAGGACATAAGGTTTAGGTTTTCCAGAGGAGGGCAACTAAAATGGTTCAGAATTTTCACAGGAATTCCTACAAGGAAATGCTGAAGAATCTCAACATGTATACTCTGGAAGAGAGGAGGGCGAGAGGTGAATTGATCAAGATCTACAAAGTACCTCACAGGAGTAAAGAGGGTACAGTTGGGGAGTTTCCTTCAAATGAGGATGAGCACCCAAACCAAAGGGAAATACAATGAAGCTGGGGGGGGGGAATTCAGGATAGATGTGAAGAAATATTTCTTTACTGAAAGGGTGGTAGACACCTTGAACAGACTGCCAAGAGAAGTGGTGGAAGCTAAAATGGTAGGGAGCATGAAGCATGCAATGGATAAATATAGGGGTATATTAGAAAAAGGGGAAGGAGGGGGGTCAACGGAGATCAATAGGGCTATTGAAGTGGAGTGGGTTCAAGTTCATTGCAGGAAAATCCATTAAGCAAGCCCATTCACAAGGAGGTCCTGATGAACGCAGGCGGAATAAAACATGCAGTAACATATACAAGCAGGAGTTACAGGTAGGTAGAGAACACTTGGGCAGACTGGGTGGGCTGAGCGGTCCTTTTCTGCTAACAAATTCTAAGTTTCTATGGCACCATGTGTTAATTCAGGTGCAGTGTTTATTTAAAGTTGGGCCTACCATACATCCAGATGTAAGGTACAGTAAATTATCGAATTAGATGCAGCCCACTTACAGTACAATAAACAGAACCCCAGTGCTTCGAGAAGTATTTACTCTTCATAAGGCTGCTTAAAGAGCTGCTGTTCTATTTGCAGTGTCCACACCAGTATGCTGATCTTAAAATCAACGCTGCATCTGAAGGAGTACTGATTCTTGCTCACTACATTTCTTCCCTACTTTGAAACCTGCTTGTCCTGAGTTAGTTTTGGGCTGGCAGTGCCTCACCTGTGTTGGAAGATGACCAGTAAGCGGCACTGAAAAACATCAGACTTCACAGACTGTGAAGGCAGCTGCTCATGGACAGACATAAGGTAATTCTACTAGGGGGTAGGAGGAAGTAAGCTGTTGATTAACTAGAATCTGCAGCTTATCCATCAGCTAGGGAAATGGGCAGACTAGGTGGGCCAAGTGGTCCTTATCTGCCATCAGGTTCTATGTTTCTCACCTACCATCTTGGCAAGAAGAAGGCTGCAGCTGTGGCCACTGATGACTGTTGGGGTGTGGGAATGGGGGGATCAAAGGGCACAGACATAAGGAGATAAAATCATAATAAAAATTGTGAGATCTTCACCAGCTTTCCTAAACGCTTACCAGTAAAAGAACACTGTATGAAGTTTTTCAAATGGCAACGCAATCTGGTGAGCCCTCTGTCTGCCATCTGACACCAGGCATCAACCAGCATAAAATTGCCTAAAGAAGACAGTGTGGTCATGTGGTTACTGAAATACTGGAGATTACAGATTTATAAGAACAAAAGAATATCACACAGGAGCTGCCATATATACCTATAGCAGCTGTCTCCTGCTTCTCAGTAGTTATATTTATACCCTTGAGGTACTCGAATGTTTCTATCATATCCCCTCTTTCCCTCCTCTCTTTCAGTGAGTACATATTGAGGTCCCTTAATTTCTCCTCATAAGTCTTGTGTTGCAAGCTCTGAACCCTCTCATTTGCCCTTCTCTGGACCATCTCCAGCCTGTTAATATCCTTACGAAGGTGCAACCTCCAGAACTGCACACAGTACTCCATGTGAAGCCTGACCATGGTTTTATATAATGGCATCACTACCTCCCTCCTTATGCTGGTGATACCCCCGACTATGCACCCCAGCATGTTACTGACCCTCCCAGCTGCCTTACCACTTTGACATTTTCAGATCATCTGAAATAAGAACCCCCAGGTCCCTTTCCTTCTTTGTGACTGTCAGCAACTCCCTCCCTCCCCCCATCCTGTACCTTTCCCCAGGGTTTCTGTGTCCCAGGTGCATAATTTTGCACTTTTTTGAATTAAACTTCAGTTACCAGTCCTCAGACCATTTCTCAAGCTTCCCCAAGTCCCTCCTCATTTTCTCCACCCCCTCTGGGGTATCCACTGTGTTACACAGCATGGTATCATCTGCAAACAGGCAGACCTTTCACTTCAGCCCTTCTGCAATGTCACTATTGAAGACATTGAACAGGACTGGCCCCAGGACCACTCCCTGCGGCACCCCACTGGTCACCCCCTCTCCCCAGACTGCACCCCATTTACCATCACTCTCTGCTTCCTGTCTGTTACCCAGTTTCTAACCCATTTTACCCTCCTTTCCCCCATGCCCAACCTATGCAGCTTGTTTATCAGCTTCCTATGTGGGATGGTGTCAAAGGCTTTGCTTACATCAAGGTAAGCATTGTCCACTGCCCCACCCTGATTTACTTCTTTTGTCACCCAGTCAAAGAGATCAACCAGATTTGTCTGACATGACCTCCCCACTGTGAATCCATGTTGCCTATGGTCCTGGGCGCCGATGGCTTCTAGATGCCCCACTATCCTTTCTTTAACCAATGTCTGCATGATTTTCCCCACTACTGAAGTGAGGCTGACCGGCCTATAGTTCCCCGCCTCCTCCCTACTGCTGGATTTGTATACAGGGACCACATGTACCCTCCTCCAATTCTCTGGTACCACCCCTGTGTTGAATGACTCAGTGAACATGGCTGCCAGAGGTACTGCTATTTCCCTCCACAGTTCTTTGAATATCCTTGGGTGTATGCTATCTGGTCCCATCACTTTGTCCACCTTCAATTTACTCACCTTCTGCAGGATTCTTCTGCCTGCGAATGGACTATTGTCCACCTTTTCACACCTTCGCAACTGCTGTACTGCTGTGGCCCTTGCCCTTCCCCTTCTTCTGTGAATACTGAACAGAAAGACACAGTGGATGTCTTGGTGGGGAGGGGGGGCACATGACAGTTCTTAGGCATGGTACTTTCACTTCCAAATACCTAAACAGCACATGTAAGCTATCAACATTCTGCTTTGACAAATGCTTGTTCTTTAAGAGCTGATCTAGGTCCTAGCACTCTTGTTATTTCCAGTTGAGAGAGGAAGGACATCAGAGCAGCAAATGTAATTTATTTGGAGCTTTGGGGCCACATGTTGCCCATCTTGTGGGCTGCACATAATGTGCGAAATAGGCACAGCAAAAACACCCACCAAAGGGTTCTGTTAGTGCAGTCCCCTTTGCTGGAAGGCTGCAAATGTAAAAGAACACCCAGAGGGGACCCACATACAACCTCAGAAAAATTGAACAAGACAGCCACAGGGCTGTCTTGCACCACAGAGCTGTCTTGCAAAAGTGAAATTTGGGATGTATTTTTAGTGCTTGGCCACTACCTCTGTATTTGTGCTTGTACTCGTGTTTTAAATATACTTTTCTCTTTTGCAATGGCTCTGTGTCTCTTTCAGTTTTTATGTCATTGTGTGTACATTTGCTCTGTGTGTTATTTAATACTGTTCAAAACCCATGGTCTCTAGAGCTGACCTCCCCCCACCATCCTTCAAGATTCAAATTATTAAGGAAGTTATACCTGTGCTTCTGTGAAAAAAATGTACGTTAAATTCCAGTGACTGGGTTAGTCTGGATTCCTTACAGTTGACCTTATCAGTGGAGAAAATATTGGAACTATGTGCTAGCTTTGTCCTTAAATGTCTGTGAAACCTTGCTTACCATGTATTTAAGGTGTGGTTAGCTGCAGTACAGTGTCAGCTGACCTTAATTTATGGCAATTCACATTCTCCTGTGAACCTTTCTTCTGCACAGTCCTTTGTTCAGGAAATATGCTGATATGTACATCTTCAAAAGTACCTCCTTAAAAAGTAAAAAAAAAAAAAAAAAACAGCATAAGAACAACTGAACTATTTCATAGCAGGAAATAAAATGTTCAAGTGAATGGAGTTGCAAAAGGAGAGTAATCACAAGTGTTTAGAGCTTCACGTGGTGCTGATCGTGCATCAATCCACAGACCCTCTGCCTCGATCTGTGGGCGCACATTACCGGCAATAACATTTCTGGTGTAATCATGCATATACTTTGTATTCCTCTGGCCAGGATGAAGCTGTAGGAGCTAATGTATTCTGAGGCAGACCAACTGCCGCTCACGGAGGGGAAAAAAAAAGACTTGCTTGAGTAACCGTAATAATTGGAAAATTATTTTGATAGCCTGAAACAATCTAATATATTACAGAATTTTATTAAAATAATATCAAATCAAATTAACTGCTATTCCATAATGAATTAGGTAACAAGGTAGGCAGATATTAATCGGCCTTGGCTCCCAGGCAGGGGAGCTGGGAATTTATTAACTTAGCTCTTGCGGCTTGTGTGAGGGCGAAGACAGAAATCTGTATCTCCAGACTGTGAGGGAAGCCCCTGAGACAAAGGAGCATTTTACATTTTTCACTTTCACTTTGTAATCCATCATTAAACACTTACATTTCCTTTATGTGAGGTCTTACAATTTTTTTTTTTTATTTTTTAATTACTTCTGAGCTATAGTATAGAATGTCAGCATATAGAAAGTAGGCTGTGAGAACTAGAATTTTTTTTTATGTTACATGTGAATATTTCGCTGGGGGGGGGGGTGCTTCACCTTTTTTATCAGTAGGTGCTATGCAAAACCTAACCTGAGGTGAGAGGGACAGTAATAAATGAAAATATGAAACACCTAAAAGAAGGCAATTGGATTACACTTTATTTTTTTGCCTTGTAAATTGGTTGTTAAAAGAAGCATATGGCCAAGAAGCCTTAAAAACTCATGGCTTTCTAGAATCATGATTTTAGGCTACTGCTTATCACATATTAGTGCATAAATCTTTTTCTTAAATTACAGTATGTTGTTGGAGGTGGATGCTTCCAGACTCTTGGGGCCCGATTTTCAAAGGGGCTAGAACGATGCAAGGGACTTGTGTCAAGATTATGATACAAGGGGTGACTTGTGTCACAACTTGCTTCAATTGCATTTTCTAATGCAGTTTGTGTCAAATCCTGATGCAGCTGTGCCAAAGCCCATGTCTGCAGCATCCCCTTTTTTTGGGATTTTGCAAGCCCCTCTATGGACGCAGGAAGGGACACCACGTAGACCAGCCAGGAGGTGGTCTAAGTGGCTTGTGCCAGTGGGATGGGGTCTGACAATGGGCTGCCAGGGGGGGCAGAAGGGGCGCAGGAGGTAGCACAGGGGGAGTCAGGGACACAGCTGGGCATTAATGGGAGTGCTGTGGCACACGGTGGGGTAAGTTTGCTTTTATGTATTTGCATATTGTACTGTACCTATAAATTATACTGTACAGGGGGGTCCAGAGACAGAATGTGCAGCTGCCAGGGCTGTGCCCTCCTGGTGCGTTCTGCCCTTGTACTCCCATTGTACAGTATAAGCCATAGGTACAGTGCAATACACAAATACATAGAAAATCAAATGCATCCCGCCAGGTTCCACAGCACTCCTATTAATGCCCAGCTGTCTCCCTGACTCTCCCTATGCCACCTCCTCTGCTCCTTCTGCCCCCAGATCCCTCCTGTCCAGCACAGTCACCACTCTCACCCATTCTGGACCCTCTAGGTGTTGCGCTGGGTGGTGGGGGGGCAGGATTCTTGCTGCAATTCCTGCAGGTACACAAACTGTTTTGCATGGCTGTTGGCTTGCGGCAAACCCAGGGAGCTTGTAACTGGGACTCTAATTTTTGTAAAATCAGGTGCAGGGTCCCTGCGCACCTGGAGTTTGCCGCAGCCTTGGAGTGATGTAACTAGTGTCACTATAAGGACTCTTGGAAAATCAGTACCTTGGTTTCAAAGAGACAGGACTCTGCAGGTGATTCAGATGTAAAATATGATGCAACAGAAAAAAAGTGCCTCTGTCACTAGATATAACAAAAGCATGCTAGGGGTCCATGATGATTCCATGGTAATTTGCTGGCCATGGTGCTTTTCTGGTTGCCACTCTACCTTTAAACTTGCATCCAAAATAAAAGCACTCAGGAAAAAACTCAGAGAACTTTGTTGCTTAAAAAGTAATAACCACTTTAAATGCCACCCCCCCACAAAGAAGAGCTAATGCAATTGCCATATGGTGCACCTTCCAAGTTTCAGAGTGTTCTAAGCATCTTAAACATATGAGATAGGAAATGATTTTCTACACCGTTATCTGCTCTCTCATTTTTCTTTTCATGCCAGTTATGTATTCTGATATGCTATGACCATTTTTAATAACTAAATTATCTAGCTTTATGGTACTCACAAATCTATTTAGAATTCCTCACTCCTCAGCAGCTACTGCTGTCTCTTTTCATATTTCAAAGACATTCCATGACATCAGTTACACCAGTTTATGCTGTTTATTTGAATGGCCTGGAATGGTGTTACTGATGCCATAGAATGTTCGGACCATATGAAAAGAGAGAGTAGTAACTGCTGAGGAGAGAGGAATTCTAAGTAGTTATTAAAGCAAAACAAAACAAGCATTTGTCAATGCCGAATGTTGCTTGCTTATATCTCCTGTTTCGGTATTTGGAAGTGAAAGTACCATGTCTAAGAACTGCCAGCGGGGGTCGGAAGCTCATGCTGCCCGACCATAGCCCATTTTCCACTTTTCTCCCCTTTGTGGAGTGCGGACGAGCAAAGACGCTTAGGCTCAGCGTATCAACATCTGCCACACTCCATTTCTTTTACTACACTGCTGTAGTAATGCCCCCGGTCATCACCAGGGGCCACTACAGAGCAGTGGTCCTTGGATCCCACCCTGGGAGAGGAGAGGAGAGGAGACCTCCAGATGCTCAATCCTATCCCTCCCCCGCTGACCCCTGGTGGCCTGGGCTTGTGTCCGAACCTGGGTCACCAGTGTGGCTCGAGGTGTGGCGTCCAGCTCCTCAACCCTCAGCACCAGTGGACCAGCAGTAATGCTGCCTTTAATACTCCCCTCCCTGCTCCAGTGTCCCCTGTCCCCTGCGTACAAGTCACTATTCCCCCCAGACCCTACCCCAGTTAGTCATTAATCCATAATTTTTGGTGTGGCGCCAATCCCTCTGCCACTCATTGAGCTCCTAAAGCCTACCTTTCTTCCCCATGCTTGCGCATGGTACCGGCAGTACCTCCAAGAATGCCACCAACTTCCCCACCCCCTCACACTGCCTGCCCAACTACTCAAAGCTCCTCCTCACTACTAACACAGAGTCTCCAGCCAAGTCATTTGTACGCACATGCAACAGTAAATGAGGTTTCTTCCTCCCCCTCGCTGCATGCTTGAGCAGTGCCTGCCCTGCCCTGCCCCTCCTGCAGTCAACCTGGGGACAGCTTCAACCCAAATATGGCTGTGCCTTTCCCCCTTTCTGCCCCATCTCATCCATTTCAGCATAGAATCCCCCAGGATGAGTACCCCCCTGCCTCTTACCCCCTTTCCCTTCTAATGCCCCTTCACCACCCCAGTATTCGTTCTTCCCTCCCCCCCCCATCAGCTGCACCCTCTGTGACTTCTGTATCTGTACTCCCTACTTCCGCCTCACCCCTTTTCTCTGCCTTATTCCACCCATTCCCCTTGAACCTCTTACCAGTCTGACTACTTCCTACTGGGCTTCCCATGTTGACCTCTCCTCCTCCCCTGCTGATTTTCAACCCCTCTCCTATCCTCACTGTTGTCGATTTAGAGCCCCCATTCCCTTCTACCCCGATAGTGATGCCCCTCCAATCCTTCCCCTTTCCCATAGCCTTCTCTCCTCCAGTCACTACCCCCTCCTTCCTTACTAGCCCCCCTCTACCCTTTTGTCCTCGCTATCTCTTCCCCTTCCTGTTGCCATCCCTTTCATGCCCCACTTGTCCTCCCCCTTTCAGTATGTTCCTGCTCCCCCTCTCTCTCTCCCATAGCAGAGGTTCAAATCTGTTTCTAGTCATTACCCCTCCTACATCTCTTCCCCATTGGTTCCCCCTCCTACTTGTTCCCCTCCATGCCACCACTGGTCCCTCCCTACCCGCAGACATCTGCTCTCTCCCCTGGTACTCCTCGTGGTCTCTTCCTCCCCCATAAGGAGGCCCCCCTTACCTTGGGCACCCCCTCCCTTCTCCTGTCTTTTCTGTTAGTGCCTCTGATCCTGGGGTCAGTTTCACTCCCCAGTTGTTCTTCCTGCATCCCCCTTTGCCTACCATACTCATCTGCCCTGCCACTTAGACTCCTCCCTAACCTCCACAGTTCCTCCCTCAAACTAGCCAGTCATCTACAGACCATACACCCCCCCCATCCTCCAAGCCCAGTCCAGAATCATGGTGGACCCACACCCTGTACAGCCCACCACCCTTCCAAAAATGTCCGTCATATTGACATGTGGCACCTGCCCCAGTTTGGACCCCACCTTATGTTACAGGCTCTTACTCCCAGATTCTGTACCCTACTGTGTTAGGACCCTATTTACACACATTCCTGTTCCCCCTACACTAGTCCCCCTACTGCCACCTTGCCGACTGGGTTAATTCAGTCTCAAATCTCATCCATTAGATACTGTATTACTGTAGCAATCCTAAAGCCTCCTTGTCCATTTTTCACCCCTCAGCTACCATACTTTTTGTTCTCAGCTCTCATATAGTGTCACTTAGCCCAGTTAGAAATCCTATTGCACTCCAAGTATTACTCAGCTCAGTTAGAGAAATAAACAGAACAACTAAATCTGTATTATTACAACAATCTTAACAGTATAGCTCAGTACTTAGTGCAGTTAGAGAAATAAACAGAACAACTAAATCTGTATTATTACAGCAATCCTAAAAGTATCCAATCAATCATTGCTTTGTCTCCACTACAGAGACCCTGCTGTAATATAGGACCACAGAGGACCCTGTGCAGGAGAGTGGGCGACTCTAAAGTCTCGGCAGAGCTCCGTTGAGCTCACTCACTCCCCCTTTCTCACTCACTCATTCTGTTTCTCTTGGAGCTGCAGGCTGCCCTTTTGTACTGGGCTCCTGACTGCATTGGCACCTTTTTCTGCTCACAAAGAAATCTGCAGCAGTCCCGACACAGCTCCGTTGAGCTCGCTTACTCCCCCTCTCTCACTCGCTCATTCTGTTTTTCCCAATGCTGCAGGCTGCCCTTTTGTACTGGGCTTCTGTCTGCATTGACGCTTTTATTTCTGCCCACAAAGAGGTTCACAGCTGTCCCACCAGAGCTCCATTGAGCTTGCTCACTCCACCTCTCTCACTCACTCCTATTTCTCCCGACGCTGCAGGCTGCCCTTTTGTACTGGGCTGCTGCCTGCATTGGTGCCTTTTTCTGCCCACAAAGAAATCCGCAGTAGTCCCGACATAGCTCATTTGAGCTCATTCACTCCCCCTCTCTCACTTGCTCGATCTTATTTTGTCCCAAACACTGATTTCCCACAGCGACCACGCTATTCTGCATCAGAAGTGCAAAAACATATTTTGGCCAGGATGTGAAAAATGACAGCTGTAGTGTTCGTAAGGAGGTGTGAAAAAATGCCAGTGTTGAAAATCTGGCATGAAAATATTACAGATTTACGAAGTTACAAGGGTGCGTGGAAACAGTGCAACGCACGCTTGTAACAGTCATTTTATGGACGTTCATCACCAAATTTTCAACATAGGCATTTTAGGACCTCTGCTCATGAACAGTGTCACTGTCATTTTCTTAATCTGTCGAACACTGATTTCACAGCGACTGTGCTATTCTGCACCAGAAGTGCAAAACACATTTCGCCAGGATGTGAAAATGACAGCTGTATTGTTCATAAGGAGGTGTGAAAAATGCCAGTGTTGAAAATCTGCGAGAAAATATTACAAATGCATGAAGTATGAGCATGCATTTAAACTGCATAACCTCGGCACCGTAAAACAGTAATTTGGGATTTTTTCACAAATTTGCAACACAAACCTTTTGAGAGCCTACCTCATGAACAGTGGCACTGTCATTTCATTAATCTGTCCCGAAAGGTGATTCCACGCAGTGACCGCAAAATCACCTTTTGGGACCGAAAAACGCCATGACAGCGACTGAATTCATGAGGAGGCATCCCAAGAACCCCATGTTGAAAATGTGGTGCCAAAATTCCCAAAAGTGCCTGAGATATACACCAAAGTTGAAAAACCCTATTTATGCCATTATACAGCTTACTGGCATTTCTTCAGTTAAGCGGTCGGCTTTGAAGTGTGGGCGATATTGCAGTTACCGAAAGATCCATCAGCTAGGCTCTGCAGGTAATTGTGGGGTGAGGGATGTGGGGAGGTGGGTGAGCAGAGGTGGGCACGGGTTGGAGGAGGGCCACCAAACTCTCGAGGACCGTTTTCTTATTTTACAGGTGTTGGGGAAAAAAATTGCGGGACTATTTTTGTTTTCAGGGATTTTGGCACACTGGATTGGGCTCCCAGCATGCCAGCTGAGTGTTTTGGGGGCTGTAGCTTGAGGGGACTGGGCACCCCATTGGCACATTCAGTTCGAGAGTTGGGCACCCCTCGACAGACAACAAATTGAGGGGCCATTATGCTACAGCAGATGGGCTTGTTAGCAAATTCAACTGGGAAGGGGGACTGAAGCTGATGGGGATTGGGTGCCCGGTCGTCAAAGAAAGGGGGGGTCATGATGCCGAGGGGGATTGGGCACCCCCTCGGCATACAGCAGAAACTTGGGTGTGGGGACATTATGCTGATGGGAACTGGACTCCCCATTGGCAAACTGGGTCAGGGGCATGCAAGGTACCGCCCTGCAATGACCGGTCACTCCCTCATTGCAGCTGAATGGCTGACGCTGCAATGATGAGGCAGCCCCTGATTGCAGTGGCTAAAATGTTTCAAGGTGGTGGCACGCTGGCTGAACTAGTGTCAGCAGCAGCGTGCCACCCTATTGGGAAAAGTGGGCCAAGCCTCAAAAGGCAGTGGGGGCATTGGCCACAACAGTGCCGCACCTCCACAACCTGCTTCTGCAGCAAGCTGCCTCAACATGTTTCTTGCACATGCGCGCAAACAACATAAAAATAGATTATTAATTTTAACAGAAAAAGTCACAAACATCAGAATATTGGACAGACACTAACAGGAAAACAGGAGGGCACCTACAGGTATCAAAAACTGTTTCCTATCACCTTTAAAAAGGAGCTTTAATATAAAAATGCTTACTCAGTCTTAACTATAGTTGCTCTACAAGAATAATGCACGTGAAAAAGGCACTTACTGTTTCCTGGACTGAACATTCTTGTGATCATCAAAGTTTTCATTTAGTTCAAACTGATGAAAACTGGAAGTTTAGTATTTTTTCTATTACAAACATCAGATCTTGAAAATCTCGTTACACTGACAAGTAGCCTGTATGCTATCATTTGCTATAGTCTTCTGTGAAGCTGGATTCTTCCCACCCTGCAAGGAAGCTGTGAACTGAGCACAGAATTTAATAGAACAAATGGTGTATCTTCAATGTGCACTGAAAACAAAGAATAATGATTTATTTTTTTATTTCAAGTTTTTTTTCCTTTTTTACCCAGGATAGCACAGGTGAGATACAACATCTCATTTCCAGTGGGGTCCTTCTTCTACCCATTTCTGCAGTTGTTTGGACTGGAGCATTGCAGGCAGCAATTTTGAAGACTGAGCAGAGCACCAGGCAAAATTTCCCTACTAAGCTGCGAAGTAGCCTGACGTGCTCAGTGTGGTATATTCGAACATCCACAGAGAATGGTTTGCCTGTGCAATGGATATCCCCTGCTTCTAATCCCCTTTTGCACCTACTTGTTCTATTCCCTGCCCTATTCATCAGTACATTTTTGCCCACTTATCTTCTCAAGATATTTCCTCTCTCGCCTTGTTTCCACTGTCTCACCTACTACTTGCCTGGCTCCTATCTTTCAACTTACCCTACCCCAAGCTTGAATAACCTCCTTTTCCTACCCCCACATCTAACCACTTGGCACTTATTTATTTTGTTCTTGTTTTTGTTTTTTGTTTTTGTAGACATCAGCATACAGGCATGCTTCACATTTTTGTTCTTGTTTTTGGTTTTTGTTTTCAGTTTTTGGTCCTTGGTTTTTGCTGTTGTTCTTTGTATATTGTTTCTCATATTTTCCTTGTCTGTTGAAAATTGTTTTTCCTTCAGGGTCACAGCGGCTATAGGCCTACGTTTTCTAGAATTTTGTAACCATGTATTTCTGAGTTATCCCTTGTATTTTTCTACAATATAAGGTTTTTACTCTACTGCCAACGTACCTCATCCTAATGCTTTGACTGTAGCTATATGTCCTGTTACCTACTCTTGATACCTTGTATCCTATTTATGTTGTATAACCTACTATCGGAATATCACTGTGTATATCTTGCTGCCTCTACCTTATGTTGTATTCTCTGTAATGTTACCCTATTGTATTCTCCGTAATGTTACTCTGTAACCTCCCAGGTCGTACCTGAAAATAGTCATTCCTATGGCTAGTGCACCTACCTGGTTAACAAAAACTAAATAAATAAATAAATAAATATTCTGAACTACCCCCTGAGCATGGTGCAGCGATGATGCAAACAGCAGGTAAAGCCCCCTGCAGGCATATGAAGGTGAGACTGCTGTGGTCAACAGAAAGACATTACACACATACGTGAGAGCAAACAGGCAGTCTGCACAGGGCAAACCTGTTTGCTTCTGAAACCAACAGCTCTGTACTGGAACTTTACCCAGCAAATGAAAAGGAAACCCATCTGGTTCTCCAGGGAGGTGGCTGCAATAGTAAGGGGAAAAAAGAAGGAGTACACAAAGTTTAGGGTGTCAATGAAAGATAAGGATAAGGAAACCTATGAAGTAGCACAGAGGGAAGCTGGTAAAGCAATAAGAAGGCTAAAGTCCTGACTGAACTGAGAATTGCATAGGGGGTAAAGGAGGGAGATAAAGCCTTCTTTAGATACATAAGGGAAACAAGGAAAACCAAGGAGGGATAGTTAGACTAGCAGATACTGGAGGAAAACTGGCAGAAAAAAGATTGTGAGAGAGCAGAAGTCTTAAACCAGTACTTCTGTTCTATGTTCATCAAGAGAACGCAGGGGATGGGCCAAACCTGCATAGCAGCTACACTCAGGGACTGAAGGTTGATACGAGCCCCTTCACAGATGCTCAAGTCTTGGAAGCTTTAAATAAACTAAAGGTGGACAAGGCCATGAGACCGGATGAGATTCACCCTAGTGTTCTAGGGGAGCTGGGGAATATACTGGCAGCACTCCAGCAGAACTATTCCCCACATCATTAGAGAGTGGGACTGTACCAGAGGACTGGAAAAAGGCAACAGTAGTCCCGCTTCACAAAGCAAGGAGCAGGGACGAAGTTGGCAGTTACTGTCCAGTAAGCCTCATGTCGGTGGTAGGGAAGTTGATGGAGACACTACTCAAACAGAGAATCATAACGCATCTAGAATCCCATGGGCAGCAAGACCCAAAACAGCATGATTTCATGGCAGGTAGGTCTTGCCAAACTAACCTGGTCAACTTCTTCGACTAGGTTACAAGAATAGTAGATCAGTGAGCAGCAGTAGATGTAGTCCGTCTGGACTTTAGCAAAGCCTTTGACTCTGTTCCGCACGGAAGGCTGATAAGGAAGCTGGACCACATGGGGTGGATAGGGAGATGGTTGAGTGGGTGAGTAGCTGGCTAAGAGGAGGAACACAGAGGGTTCAGGTAAACGGGGCATTTTCAGCTGAGAGGGAGGTGGCCAGCAGAGTAACAAAGGGTTCAGTACTGGGTCCCCTACTCTTCAATGTGTTCATAGCAGACATTGTAAATGGGCTGGAAGGTAAAGTGTGTCTATTTGCTGATGACACCAAGATTTGCAACAGAGTCGACTCCCCTGAGGGTGTGAGGTGTATGATTTCAGACTTGAAGAAACTGGAGGAGTGGTCAGAAACATGGCAGCTGAAATTCAACACCAAAAAGTGCAAAGTCATATACTTTGGCAGAAACAATCCCAAAGAGGATTACTACCTGGGAGAAGAGAAGCTTGCCTTCTCCAGCCAGGAAAGGAACCCTGGGGTCATTATATTAGAAGACTTGAAAGTGGGTAAACAGAGCGAAAAGGCAGCACTAAAGACAAGTGGCATGCTGGGCTGCATCGGGAGGGTAATCATGAGTCGCAGGAGGGAGGTGGTGTTACCACTCTACAGGGCGCTGGTGTGCCCCCACTTGGAGTACTGCATACAGTACTGGAGACTGCACCTCAAAAGGGACATAGAATCGAGACAGTACAGAGGAGGGCCACAGCAATGATTCAGGGACTGCACCATATGGCATACCAGGACAGGCTGAGGGAATTCAGCATATACTCCCTGGAACAGGGAGGCAGAGGGGCAACATGATTGAGACTTTTAAATATATTAGGGGTATAGATAAGGTTAACATTCAGGAGCTTTTCCAATTGAAAGAGAGCGGAGAATGAGAGGGCATGACATGAGGCTGAAGGGAGGGAGGTTCAGGAGTAATACAAGGAAGTTCTTCTTTACAGAGAGGGTGGTGGACCCATGGAATAGCCTACCCAAGGAGGTGGTGGGGGCCAAAATGGTAAGTGAGTTCAGGAACGCATGGGATAGACATAAAGGTAGCATATGGAAAGGCAAAGGAGGGGAGGAGGAATAGCACCAGGTAGGTTCTTGGGCAGACTAGATGGACCTTGCGATCCCCTTCTGTCCTCACTTTCTACTGTATGTTTCTATATTAAATGACCTCTTTGTCTTGACAAGATGATAAGAGGCTATTTACATTGAATTAGGGCCTCATTATGAGGGGAACAATCTTTTGCTCCCTGGATTGTATGCTGGCCATGGGCACTAAACTGCAGTCTGTAGTCAGCAGTGGTGCTTTAACTAATGTAATCGGGGGGCGGGGGGGGGGTCCATATGACATCATGCAAGTTTGGTGCAAAAATCTTGTAAAATGCAAAAAGTTATGAATAAAAGAACAAGCATTTGTCACTGCTGAAAGTTTGCTTGCTTGCATTTGCTGTGTAGTTCTTGGACCTAGACAGCACAGCAGTTAAAATTAATAGCATAAGTTATACAATAGTGAAATCGTTATTTGATTGGGAAATGAAGAGGTTCACACATAATCAGGAGAGGCAGGTGGGACCGGGGCATCCATGCATTATTAGTATATTATTCCAAATGAGGCTGTATATAGTAAAACTCAAGAACGGTATAGACTGTAGATTAAGAACTGCATAGTTATTTCTATAATATATAGAAATATATATAATAGACTAATGCTGACTGAACTGAGTCCACAATAAAGATCCTTCTGTAGGGGACAGTATAGTAGCACATAAACAGTATGCAGTATGAGGGAGGCCTCATCTTAAAGCTAATATATTTAGAATGCAGATTTGGATGATGGTGGTGGTGGTGGTGGGGGGGGTGCTGCAGAGAGCCGGTAGGAGTTGGAGGTTTTTTTCCCTCCTCTCCCTGCCCTGTCTGGTTGCAGGCAACAGCAGTCAGTTTGCATGGCTACAGAGGGTCCTAGTACAGTAGTTTAGAAAGTGATGGAACAGGCAGATTTTGAGCATTTTTCAAGAAATCCTGGGATACCTCTTCATTAAGAACAAATTGGGAAGACTGTTCCGAAAGAAAAAGAGAGACATTTGTTTAAATAGGGAGACTACCATTTACTCAGATTTCTTTCTTTTTTCTTTATGAAGATTCTTCTCTGCTTCCTGACCTGTTCTCATTGAGTTATTCTCTCAAGATTTATTTGGAGACAGTGATGTATTGTAACAATAAACTGTACTGTAAAAAGTAAAAAAAGGATTTTTACGTACTGGAGTTGCCAAGGGTGGTAGTGTTAGTCTAGTAGGTAGTCTTTTTCATTGGTGGCATGGTCCTCTCCTCAGTGCTCCTCCAAGACAGATGTGCAATGATTCAACAAGGGTGCCTTAGGGTAAGGGACTGGGTCTCATCTCATACACTTACCCACCCTCAATGTCCGTCATGATCACTGGTGAGAAGGTACAGATGGCAAGCCCAGGCAGCAATCTGATGCAGTACAGGGTTGGTTGCTGTGCCAGTCACTCAGCTTGTCTGCATTTGCCAGGGTCTGACTGGTAAGGCCAGCAGACCAAACCATATAAAGAAGTTGGGAGCCGAGATGCAGACACCTAACCTTTACTTCCCCTCTGCTGAGTCTTGGCTGACTTATTTGATCTTAGCTGACCGAGCACCTGGGCAGATCAGACAGCATGCTGTGCACAACAGGCAATAGGCAGTGGTTTGGGCTGGTGGTAGACTGAAAGAACACTATAATGACGGAGCATGTCAGGCTGGTGACTGGGACAAGAAGCAAACACAAGCAACCATCCTAAAAAGAGCTGCTCTTCAGGATCATGTATTAGGCAGCAGACACTGCTGAGAAGAAGACTTTGGAGAAGAGCAGCAGCTAGGGTCATGTCTCTGGGGTCTGGTATACTGCTAGCAGGATTGGGGAAGCGCACACAGGAAACTATTTTATATCTCATCACTGCCCTTTTGTTTTAACTTAAAAGAAACGTGAATGAGATGTTTACCCCGTAGACTGCTGTCAGACTTAGAACGAATAGGAATTCTGGACTGATGTATCTGTCCATGGCTCAGCAAGGGTTAAAAAGCTGTCAGACAGATGTACAACAGGTGATAGGCAGGAGTCCAGGCCAGTGACAGATTGAATGAACACTAACAGAGTGACTGCAACAAAAATCAAAGGAAAGCAACCATCTTAAAAGGAGCTGCCATTAAAGATTGTGTGTTAGAAACAGACAATGACAGCAGAAAAAGACCAATGGTCCATCCAGTCTGCCCTAATACCCTATCCAACCCTGGGAACTATTGTCCATACAGGGATCTATCCTGCACATCCACCCCCACGCACACCGCCCCATGGCTGTTGATTATGCAACAGATGACATCACATTTTTGAATTGGCACTTTCTTGCTGCCATCTTGGAGCTCTGTTGACTGTACCTTGACCCCACAAAAACTGGCTCTGCCAGTAATGGGGGCAGATGTTCCACAAATATGATCAGGGCCCCCAAAATCATTTTGAGTGTCCCAGCTCTTGTATCTCTTACCTTCATGTTGAAATGCCTTTTATTATGTTAGGATACATAACCTCATACAGCAACCCTAATGTTTGTTTACATTCTTGCTATGCATAGAATTGAAATGTCTAAAGTGGTTGCTAATTTAAGAAAGCCAGAGTTCTGAACCAGATTTAGACATCAATCAATCAGTTAATCAAGCGAATCTTTATCCAGGCAAACATCGTTGAACAAGCTCATTTGCAAGATGGACCTGGTTATTACCGGGTCAAAATACATTACAAAGAATTTTTTACAGTCACAGTGACAATAACATCATCATACATGACAACAAAGAAGGTGCATAATACAGCATCAGCTACAGTACAACGGCACAGAGGATAACTGGCATATATGTGAAATTTGGGAAGCCTTGATGGCTTTGAGGAAAATGACAATGGTTCAGCCAGATAACAGACTGGTGAGTAATGATGTAGCAAGTACAATACCTAGTCCTGGCTAGGGATGTACAGCTAGGTTGAGGGGATGTATGGAGTTCCCAGAAAAACTGAAGCAGAGGAACAGAGAGGAGAGGTGCAGTGGGGTGGGGGTGAGGGGAGGTGCGGCAGGGTGGGGGGTGGTAAGATGTGGGAAGAAACAAGGTAGGAGAAAGACAGCAGTGACCAGAGCGGTATGCATGGAAAAAGAGTGCAGAGGCAGCCTGAGGAAGGGGGGAAGCAGTTATAGAATTCCCACACAGTTTAATGATATACGGCCTTGGGATGAGATCAGAGTAATGGGGGTACATGAAGCCAGCATTATACTATAGTATAATCATGCAAGAAGCTGAAAGCCATAATTCAGGGTAGGTTAGTGACGAGGGAAGCAATTACAGGGTTCCCTCACAATCTGAGCATATAGGGTCTTAGGGATTCCAAACTGATGAGAGTGCTCAATTTTACAATTTTTGCAGTTTATTCCACAGGGATGGTAACACAAAGCTAATTGCTGCTCTACCAAAGCGGGAAGAAAGCTTGGGGATACAAAATGTGGTAAGGGAGGCACTTCTTAAGGCATATACTGTATTCCTGATGTGCTTAGCGGGAGACAGTCAATGATATATTGAGGAAGCTTTTTTGTGACCGCTCTGAAGGTCCAAATCGCTGCATTTCTATTCTGCCTAAATATAAGAGAAGTCCACCCTACAGCTGCATATAAGGCACAATGGTGGGTGGAAAGGGGAAGGCCAGTTATAAGCCTAATAGCTCTGTGGTAAAGCGTGTCCAATTTGTCGAGAGAGGCTTTAGGGCACTGACTATATAAGAAGTCTGCATAATCAACCAGAGAGAGAAAAGTTGTTTGGACCAGGCGCTTTTTAGCCTCACTAGTAAGAAACTGGTTAATCCTAAAGAAAAGGCCCAGCCTTTGTCTTAGTTTCTTTAGCAAGTCCTCAATATGCTCTGTGAATGAAAGATTCTGATCCAGCCACACTCCCAAGTATTTAAACATTGAATCAAACTCCAGGTTCTCTCTGAGGATTGTGGTGATCAGAGGTAATGCTCCAGTAGTGGCTGGGTTCACCACATGACTGTAGGGCGAGAAAGGCATCGCTTTAGTTTTTTTCGCATTTAGGAGGAGCTTTTTAAAAAGAAGCTGATTCTGCAGCTGGTTAAATTCCTCCTGGAGATCTGCACAGGCGGCTTCAGGAGTCGGACGACTAAGGTAAAGAACAGTGTTGTCCGCAAACAGATGTATACTGGCCTTATTTATGCTATCATTTATATTATTAATATAGATAGCAAACAGTAATGGTCCAAGTATTGACCCTTGTGGCACTCCCCTTTGAAGGGGTTTGAGTGAGGACAGCTCACCCTCAGCCTTGATCTGCTGGAGCCATCCTGAGAGATAACCAGTAAACCAACTCATTGAAACTGGGCCAAGACCTACTATATATTCCTCAAGGATGAGAGAAGCAAGCTGTGATTGACGGTGTCAAAAGCCTTGCTTAGGTCTAAGAACACAGCGCAGACAACATTTTTACTATCCAGGTCATGGCGCCAGTCATTGGTTACTTTGGCAAGGACCGAAATAGTGCTGTGTCTTGATCTAAAACCAGATTGCATGAGGTTTAATAGATTTTTTTGGACTCACTGTAGTTCCTGAGCTGGTTACTCACTATTTTTTCCAGCAGTTTTGACAAGATAGGTAGGATAGATATCGGTCTGTAATTGTTCAGGTCACAAGGGTCCCCTGATTTAAACAGGCGAATGACCTGTGCAGTTTTCCACATCGGGGGAATAATCCCTTGAGACAGTGATAGGTTGAAGAGATGAGTGATTGGCACTGCTAAAACATGATAGGCAACCTTAAGGAAATCGGGATCTAGTGAACACTTCCTTAGAATGGAATAAAATGCTAGGCATTGCTTGCATTTGTTTTCAACACTACAAAATGACCTTTTATTAATTTTTCATTTAGTCTGCTTCTCCACAGACAAGAGTACCTCACATGTGCCATGATCTAGTCTCCAGGGGGGTGAGGACACACCTCTGAGCAGAGTGGGAGTGGGATTCCCATTGTTTGGAGAGGAGGGGGTACCATCCAGCTAGCATGCTTTAAATGCACTTGCTGTTGCTGCTCAATTTCTGCTCACATGCAATGCATTTTGATTGTGCCTGTGGCATTGGTGCTTAGGTCTGAAATGTCATTATTCACATTGCATACACACACCAGACATAATAACACATGGCCAAATGAGGAGTTGGAGATGAGGAAAATATATTTTTTTTGTAAAGCAAGGCATGCCCGGTTCCTTGGCTGGTGACAGCTTAGAAGCAGAAGCCAGTGACAGAGGAGACTTGAAGGAGCTCACAAGGCTGCACACAGCTCAGGCACTTTAGCTTAAAGTTCAGTTTAGCTCTTCACAGGATTAGCACGATCAGGACTGACCGTACTATGACCTGGGCCTACAACAGCACTGAGATTGGGACTGGGAGAACTGGCAACTGCACAGAGATTGCAACCAGAACAGGGATGGGGAGAATCGGCTGCGGCAATGGGAACCACTGCAAAATAACACACGGTCACATGAAGAGGAGTTGGAGCTCAGGAAAAGATATTTTTTTGCAAAGCAAGACATGCCCAATTCCTTGGCTTGTGACAGTGTAGAAGCAGTAGCCAGTGGCAGAGGAGACTTGGACAGATGAGCTCACAGGGCTGCATGAAACTCAGGTGCTTTAGCTTGATGTTCAGTTAAGCTCTACATGATTAGCAGCAACTAAGGCAATCACTCATTGAAACTGGACCTTGCATAGAGCAGGGACAACATTAGGATATGTGGAGACCCTAGGCGAACTTGACAATGGCACCCTTCCCCCTCGAAAATGTTTTTTATTCTTGCCTCTCTACTGCTGTTGGTCAGATCATCCCCTGCTCCCCTCTCTCTCTCTCTCTCTCTCTCTCTCTCTCTCTCTCTCCCCCCCTCCGCCTCTCTCTTCCTCTCACCCTCTCTCTCTCGCTCTCTCTCACCACCCTGCACACATTCCAGCAGTGTCTTCCTTTTGGCAGTATAGCCTAGAGGTTAGAGTAATGAGATGTGAATGAGCTTGGTAGATCCAGCAGACTTGGGTTTGATTCCCACAACCTCCACTTGCATACTGTGTGACTCTGAGCAAGTTACTTAACCTCCCAGTGCTCCCAGGTTGCCCCTAAAAACAGGCACTTGTGCCTAGTGGGCCTTATCCGGTTACCAAAGACTAAAATTAATAAAATGAAAATAAATCATTGAACCTGCTACTGCCAGCTACTGCTCTGCAATGCTGTCTCTGGACAGATGGTAGGGATGGACTAGTGGGCACCAGTAGATCTGCCTGCTTGTGAGTTTTAGGGCTGAGTTTCAACTGTATCATATCCCAACCAGAAGTCAACCCCCTTCACCCCCCTTGTACTGCTCCTATAATAAGGTATTAATATTGTCCCTGCTGTAGCCTACTCTGCTCACCTGTGCAGCTTCCTCCTTTGTAATATCCCTTCTTGTGCTGCAGTAGGAAGAAGGGGTTCATCCTCTCAGTTATCCAGAGCACATTCACCAGCAGCACCTTCTTGGGGCTCAGCTGCATCTTCCATGGAACAAAACAGCTTGCTGGAGTCACCGACCTGTGTCACTGCTCCAGCATAACATTATCGGTAATAGTCGCCGACTGTCCAACTATTGATTAACTTGGTTTCATTACCTACCTCGTGAATCAGGATCAAATGTCACATGCATACTACATGGAACTGAAACTGACCATTGGGTGTATGTGCAAATGATATCAAACCAGGAGGGATGAGTAAAGAGGGCAAAGAGCAGACTAGATGGGCTCCTTTTCTGCCGTCAAGATTCTATGTCGCATCTCAAAGGGGTGGGATGAAGCTGGTGCTGCTCTTGGCTACTTAGTCTGGAGCTCCTCATTCCCCAACCCCCTGAAAGGACTCTGAGTTTTATAGTCTGCTACACATACAGATAGAAATGAAAAAAACTATATGTATTTTCAGAAGAATTGGCACCCCCTTACATTGGGCGCCCTAGACAACTGCCTTGTTCGCCTGTCCATAAGGCTGGCCCTGCAGCAGAGTGTGCAGGCTGCAGTGATGGTGTGATCAGGACTGACCATACTGTGACCTGCACCTACAGCAACACCAAGATTGGGACCAGAAGAATGAGCAATAGCACAGAGATTGCGACAAAGACCAGGACAGGGAGAATCGGCTGCAGCATTTGGATCCACAGCAGAACCAGTATTGGAACCTACAGCAGCACTGGGGTCAGTACCGGGAGGTTCTCCTACACAGATATTGGGATTGGGAGGATCACAGTAGCTGATGAGAAGACTTCGGAGAAGAGCAGCAGCAGCTAAGATCATGTCTCTGGGGTGTGGTATATTGCCAGCAGGATTGGGGCAGCATGTGCAGCGAACCATATTTAATTTCTCATCACTGCTCTTTTGTTTTAACTTATAACAAAAGAGAAGGGTATGAGATATGGACAAAAAGTGGAGGCAGGCACTGGCCTGCACCACAATTTAAAGTACTGAAGATCGACCAGGGAAGGTGTAAAGTGCTGGAAAAGAGACTGGGAGGGAGAATTGTTTTTTGGTGCCAGGGAGATACCTTGGAGTGAGTAATTGTACTGCAGACAGTCTGATCTCTGGTGCACAATAGAAACTACCTTGGTGGCTGACTGCTGGCCAGAGAAGTGAGTGGAGGGTAATTGCTAGCCACATTCTTGGGGCACTGGGGGGGATACGGAGGCTACTGAGAGGAGGAAGACATCACTGGACACCAGGAAAGTTGTCTACAGCATAATATTTTTGTATATACATTTTTATGCTGCTCCTTTGTCGGACAGCTTCCCTTCCACCTGGTCCCTCCCCAGACCCATCACCCTGGCGTCCACCAGGACTTACCTCTTGGCACAGAGGTGCCCAGGTAGCCGGGTGTGGAGCTTGAGAAGGACCAGCGTCATCCTTGCCTACCAACACCTTTTCTGTTTTTCTCCCTTCCCTGTTGCTGGGGCACAGACATCAGCATGCATGCGTGGAGGTGCGCGCACGCTGCAGAAGTCCTGCAGCACCCTCCCTTGTGTTAGCGCCCTACAGTCCCACACTATTCTTAGGCCTCCATCTGGGGGCAGTCATTTGGCGGGAACACCAAACCTCCCTCCCCAGGAGAAAAGATAAGTCCTCCAGATGCTCAATCCTCTCCTTTCCTGGCTGAATCCCAGTGACCCACTTGCACCGAGAACACAGGTCGTTGGTGTGGCAGGAGGTAAGGCACGGATGCCTTAGCCCTTCACACCACTGTGTCGGCTTGTCTGCAGCATAACTACTCATCTTACTTCAGTGTGGAGGTAGTTTATATTGTGAACCTGTGATTAGATTCTCTGCATAATAATTAGTCACTTCAATGCCAGCTGGCTTCATGCAAATGAAAGGACTGAAGCACTTTCTCATAGGAGCACTTTGGTCCTTTCAACTACATGAAGTTTTCAACCCATCAAACAGTGACCAGTAGCATATTCAGCTTGCCTGATCATTGGTCTGTCACTTATGAGCCCAATGCAGCTTGACCTGCATTGGACATGATGGTGACATACCTCTGAAATGCAGCTCATTGTAATTAAATGTTTGCTGTGCACACATGTGCAAGCAGACATAAAAATTGGGTGGAAAAAACCTACATAAATCTGCATAAATGCATGCATGATGCAGCTTTAAATGGACTAGGTTTTTCCTATGGCAAGTCCTGTATCATGATATTTGGTGATTCAGGACTTGTGCATAGCAGCTGACTGCTGGCCACAGAAATGAGTGGAGGGTAATTGCTAGTCACATTCTTGGGGCACTGGGGGTGTATGTAGGCTTCTGGGAGGGGGGGAAGGCATCACTGGAAACCAGGGAAGTTGTCAAAGATGCTAACATGGATTAAAGGAGGGAGGGGGACCACTGGACACCACGGCAGTTGTTGAAGATCAATGGTGATCAGGACAGGGAGGGAGATTACCATTATATTGCAGGGATAGTACATTTGCACTCTTCCATATACTGGCATGGGAGGTCAATAGGACATAAAACACTATCTACCCTCACCAGATTGGGGGGTGAATGGGTGAAGGTAGTGGGTGCATTGTGCTCTGGTAAAAAGTGCTGTTTGCATTCCTTAATTTGCATTAGATGGCTATTGGTGCATGCAGAAGGCTTCCATTACCTTAGTGGACACATATTCATGAGATTCCATTTCATTTGCACGTGCACCTTGGGTGCCTTTGTGTTCCATTGCAAACAGTTTTGCACTGCACATAATGAGGCTTCTAATATGAGAAGTCCAGTGCACACTTGCCCAAACATCACTGTGCACAGCATAAAGGCTTTGAATATGCTGCCCCGAGATAGATTTTAAGTGACTTGCCCATGGTCACACAGTGAGTGTTTGGCTCCAGTGGGGTTTGAACCTGTGATCTTCTTGTTCCCAAGCCAGTGCTCTAACCACTAGACCAAACTGCCACTATAATGTTAGAAATAACATTTGATTTTGAACAATTAGGCCTTCTGCAGAAATTATATATTATGGAACAAGGAAGCATTGTGCAGTTAGTGAGCAAAGATTAATGCTAGCCGTACCCCCCTCCCCTCATTTAAATCTATATCTAAGTCAGCCTGAAGGCCAAGGTATGGGACCAGGATGGGGTGTTTGCCACCCTGGCCCACCGCCCTTGAAGAGATGTGCTCCTGGATGTCAGGGCAAGTCGGTGCTATGGACAGGTTGGCCTGAAAGGGGGGCTACCACAAAATATTTGAGGAGCCAGGGCCCAGGAAGTAGAGGAGCCTGCAACATGATCCCTGGCACCAGGGTAGCATGATGGGTCCCTGTGTGTTGAGGCCTGGCAGCTGCCATGGGGGTTCTGGCAGGTCAGTGGTGGCAGCCTGGCCCATTGGGGGTGCAGAGGTGGCAGCCTATACCCCATCCACCTGTGTGAGGAACCCTGCGTATGCCAGTAACTGCAGTGTATAAGGTTCCCCCCCACCGAGTCCGAGCACCACGTCTGGGACTGCCCAGAGAAGGTATCCGTGGGGAGCTCATGCAGCATGGAGACATTGGGAGATAAGTTGGGGAGGCCTGTGGAGAAGAGAAGATGTCCCAACTGTGGTTGTCTGTGAAGGCTTAGCGCTGGAGGGAGTTGTGAGCTGCCTGTGTGTCTATATGCCTTTTCGGCCTGTGAAAAGGAAAAAGAATAGTTTGCCGCCATCATCTGGACAGGAGTCTTATTCGGCCCCTTGGAGTGCCTGCATAGATCTTTGGACCAAAGTATTTGTGCCTTGCCTTTGCCCATGAAAATTATGGACTGCTCACCATTCTAGTGCTACCTCATTGCTCCATGGAGTGGTTACTGCCATGCCGCAAATGCATTCAGCAGGTCAGATCCTCTGCTCCCTCAGTGCCAACCTCAGAGCGCAATAGTGTGAACAGGTAGCAGGTAAAAAAACAACAGGAATCAGCCTAATGATGTCCTGTTTCTGAAGTCATAAAGTCACATTTGATTTCCACTTCAAAAACATGAGGTCATAAAAAAGTAATAAAATGCCATTCTGAAGGAAGTCAGTTAATTAAATGGTTCCTGGTCAGTTTACATAGCCTGTAGCGTCACTGAAACCTGGTGGAGGGGCAACCATGGAAGCACAGGCTGTCTTATGTGAGACAATCACATACTATATTTTTATTTTATAAATATCATACAATAATCATAACCAGCTGGCCAAGCGTCACAATCCTCCCCACCTAGACTGAATTTGGGGGCTCTATCCCCTACATGGGATGAGCTCCCTAAGTCAGTTCACTCCTCATATAGATGAGACAAGCCATCTGCATTCTCATTGGTCAGTCCAACCCTATGTAAGATTGTCATGTCATACCCTTGCAAGGCAAGACTCCATCTTAATAGTCTGCTATTAGTTTTTCCCATTTATGTCAGCCAAACCAGGTGGTTATGGTCAGTTTGTACCTCAAAATGCTGTCCATATAAGTATGGCTCTAACTTCTTTAGGACCCACACTATGGCAAGACACTCTCTTTCCATAGTAGAGTAAGCCTGCTCCCTGGGAAGTAACTTTTTACTCAGGTACACTACAAGGTGATGTTTCCCTTGGTTGGTTGTCTGACCCAGTACTGTCCCAATACCCACATCTGAGGCATCAGTCTGGACTATAAAGGGTCTGCTATAGTCAGGACTTGTCAACACAGGAGCACTACACAGTGCCTCCTTCAGTCTGGTAAAGACTTTTTCACAGGCTGGTTCCCAGGTAATTTTCTTAGGCATCTTTTTATTTACAAGGTCAGATAGGGGAGCAGCCAGGGTAATGTAATTGGGTATAAATTCCTATAGTACCCGGCTGTCCCTAGAAAACTCCTGACCTGCTTTTGCATTTCTGGTCTGAGCCATCCCTTGATCACCTCTATTTTTACTTGGCTGGGATGGAGCTGTCCCCAGCCTACAACATGCCCGAGGTATGCCACATCAGCCATGGCCACCTGGCTTTTCTCAGCTTTGACAGTGAGCCTGGCCCTCGGTATCCTGCCCAGCACTTCCCTAAGGTGGGGCAGGTGTTCCTCCCAGCTGGCACTAAAGATGGCAATGTCATCCAGGTATGCGACGCCGTACTCCTCAGCACCATTTAACACCTGATTCACCAACCTTTGGAAAGTGGCCAGGGTGTTCTTCATTCTGAAAGGCATTACTTTAAATTCAAATAAGCCTAGCTCTGTCAGTTAACTCTACCTGCCAATACCCCTTTATCAGGTCAATAGTCATAAGGTATGTGGCCCCTCCCAACTTGTCCAGAAGTTTGTCCATCTGGTCATCGGGTGGGTCTCTGACTTTGTGACTGCATTCAGTCCACGATAGTCCACACAGAAATGTGTAGAGCCATTTGGCTTGGGCACAAGGACTACGGGTGAGGCTCCGGGGCTGTGGGATCTCTGTATTACCCCTAAATCCAGCATTTCCTCCACCTCCCTCCTAATGTCATTTTGGACAGCCTCTGATACCCGATATGCTGTCTGCCGTATGGGTGTCTATGTCCCTGTCTCCACATCATGCATTGCTAAGGGGGTTAGTCCAGGCTTGGCGCTAAACAGTGGGGCAAAGTCTGCTAAAACCTCCCTTACTTCCTGGATCTTGTCCGGGGCCAGCTGGGGTGACAATTTAATTGCCTCCACAGAGGACTCCCACTTGCTTTCTTCCAGCAAGTCCAGAAAGGGGTCTCCTTAGTTCGTCCCTTCCCCAGGACTACATACTGCAAACACCAAGTCATCCCTAATAGCATATGGCTTCATCATGTTGACATGGTACATTCTTTCTGTATGTCTTCTGTCAGGTAGCTCTATGATATAGTTCACGTCATTTACCTTTCTAACTACTTTGTACGGTCCTGCCCACTCAGCCTGCAACTTGTCTTTCCAGACTGGGATAAGGGCCATGACTTCCTGACCCACCGTGTTCAAGCGAGCTCTGGCTCTGTGGTCATACCACACTTTTGGTTTCTGTTGGGCAGCTGCCAGGTTGCTCTGGGCTGTCCCCATAAGCTCCTTCAGCCTCTCCCTAAACCTAAGGACATAATCCACTATGGGAGTTCCCTGGGTGGCGTGCTTACCTCCCCAGTCCTCCCGGATCAAGTCTAGGGGCCCATGTACCCGGCATCCTTACAAGAGCTCAAAGGGGGAAATTCCTGTTGACTCTTGGGGTACCTTCCTGTATGTAAACAACAGGTGGGGAAGGTATTTCTCCCAGTCCCTCCCATGCTGTTCAGCAAATGCTTGAAGCATTGACTTCAGGTTACCATTAAATCTTTCCAGAAGCCCATTGGCTTGCGGGTGATAAGGTGTCATGCACTTCTGCACCACCCCACACTTCTCCCACAAACATTTCATCAGATCTGACATGAAGGAACCCCCTCGATCAGTGATAACCTCCTGCAGAAACCCAACATGGGAGAAAATCCCTAGTAAGGCATCTGTCACTTTGCCTGTCCTCAGTGAGGATAGGTCAATGACTTCTGGATACCAGGTGGCATAATCCACCACAGTCAGGATGAACCTCTTTGCGGAGGAACTGGGGGTATTTAAAGGCCCCCACAATATCCATTTCCACCCTCTGGAATGGCTCCACCACTATAGGCAATGAAATTAGGGCAGCTTGAGTTTTCTTAAACACCTTCCCTATTTCTTGGCACCAGTGACAAGACCTGCAATACTCCTTCACCTGCTGGGTGAAGTTGGGCCAATAGAAATTCTGGGCCAACCGATGCATAGTGCGCGAGATTCCCACATGACCAGAAAAGGGGATATCATGTGCAGTCTTGAGCAACTGCTCACGGTACCCCTGGGGAATGACAAGCTGCCTACCTATCACCCCTCCCTCTGTCATAGCATCCTGAGTATACATCAGTCCATTTTCCCAATAAACTTTGTTTTCTATCACCTCCCTGTGCTCCATCAGAGTCTGCCCAAGCTCTCAGCTTCTCTAGACTAGGGTCACTTTTCTGAGCAGCTGCAAACTCCTTACACATTTCCAAGGCATGGGACAGATCCCCTTCAGTCTCTAAACTAGTGTCCCTAGCTCTAGCATCAGGGCACTCCAGATCACTGTCATTCCTAACCCTCTGACAATGGGTCACCCCTCCTTCTTTGGCGTAACTCTCTGTAGCTGTGTGGTTAACTGCTACTGGGGAAATTTCTACCCCCTTTTCTTTAGTCTCCATATCAGGAGACACAAGCTGGGGAACCAACCTCCCAGTGGTTTCCACAGTGGCCTCTACAATTTTCCCTTGCTGCTTGGCTATGAGTAAATGCACACACCATCCCCTGTTTGAGATTGTTGCCATGGATGACGTCAACTGCTAAAGTTTTGGCTACAGCCACCTGTTGCACAGTTCCCCCATTTCACCCCAGTCTAGGAGAACACAAGTGAGTGGCAATGTTTTCTTCTCCCCAGTGAAGCCTTGTACAGTTACAAATTTATTGGGTATAAGGTGACCAGGCTCTACCAGATCCCCTTTTACCAACGTCAGGGATGCCCCTGTGTCTCTTAACCCTTGTGTCTGTACACCATTCACAGTGACTGGATGCAAGTGTTCCTTCATGTTCACAGGCATGCTTCCAGGGACACAGAAACAACCCACTTCTTTCTTAGCCCCATTTTGCATATTGCTCATCCTTTTGGGACACTGTCTGGCAATATGCCCAGTTTCTTTGCA
Source organism: Neoceratodus forsteri (assembly GCA_016271365.2). Classification (NCBI taxonomy): domain Eukaryota; kingdom Metazoa; phylum Chordata; order Ceratodontiformes; family Ceratodontidae; genus Neoceratodus; species Neoceratodus forsteri. The sequence continues at coordinate 540,826,624 of CM028134.1, read as the reverse complement.
AACCCAACATTTGTTTCTTTTCTCTGAAAAATCTTTTCTTTGAAACCTGGGGCTAACTGGATTTGATGGAGGCAGTGAGGGTTTTAGCTGCCCTGAAGGCATGCTTTTCCCTTTTTGCACTGCCACACCTGCCTCACACTCTCTCAGAGCAGTTCTGCTCTTGGCATAGTGGTCCGAGAGTTCAGCAGCCTCTTGAACTGTTTTGGGACCTCAGTCCTCCAGCCATGTTTTCAGCTGTTTTGGGCATGCCTAAAAAAACTGTTCTAACAAAACAGCATTTTCAATTTTATCTACAGAGTTTGCTTCAATTTCCTCCCACCAACGTTTTAAACATTTGACGTTGTTTCATGGCTAGCTCCTCATAGCTCATTTCAGGGCTTCTCTAGAGCTTACAAAATTTAGCTCTGCATGCTTCTGCAGTTAAATCAAACTTTTTTTAAAAGTGCAGCTTTAAGTTTGCTGTAATCATTACTGTCCTCAATGTCCATTTGACTCAATGCATCCCGAGCTTTCCCGGTAAGTAGCGGGGATAGCTGGAAGCTCCAGGACCCTCTATGAGTATTTGCCTGAATACAGACTTTTTCAAAGGAATTTAAAAATGCATCCATATCCTTCCCCTCTTTAAATTCAGCTATCAATTTGGAATTTAATTTGTAACCCAGTTCTGTAGTTCCAGTTAAATCCAAGTCACTTACCTGCTCTGGTGTTGGTTGTTGGAGTCGTAGCTTCTCCAGTTCATGTCACCTCAGGCACTCACACTCTTCACAGTCCACCTCTCGCTGTTCAGGTTAGCTTCTCACTGTTCTCATTCTGCTTCTCACTGTTCTTGCTCTGCCTCTCACCGTTCTCATTCAGCCTCCCTCTGGAACTCCAGCTCCATTCTGCACAACTCAGTCTGCAGCCTGACTGCTTCTGGCTCCAGAATGCTGGTGACCTTCCCCTGCTGCTGTGGCCCTTGGCTTGCACTGGCCCTGTTGTCCTCCTCCTCACTGGATCTGGACACTGCACTGGCTGCTGGCCCCTCCATGCCCAAGGTTTGGTCCTTTACAGTCACAGTCTATGACTCAATGCTCTGGGCATCTGCTGCCATCAGAGCATCTATGAAGTTCTGCTTGTTATCTTCCCCTCATACTGGACTCCTCTGTCCTAGGACAGCTGCCTCAAGTAGTCTACAGTGTACCTACTGTAGTTGGAAGCTGTCTTCTTCCCTAACTATGGCTACTGTAACTTGCACTTTAGAAAAAAAATAAAACAGGTAGGAAAGTTGACTGTAAGCAAAATGATATAGTTCTGTTTCTTTTTAAAAAAAAATCACTGCCTTCTTTTGAAAGTGAGCTGTACAGTATTAAACTGACACACTGAACAGTTAAAGCTTCTGTTACCAAATTTATTACACCGCTGCCAACCAAATCTGTCACAAACACAGTCAGCAGGTCAGGCCCTCTGCTCCCACAGTGCCAACCTCAGAGCACAATAGTATGAACAGGTAACAGACAGGATAACCCTCCTATCTACTTTTGTGTCTTTATCACCTTTAGTCTGAAGTTCTGGGGGGATTCAAACTTCGAATCTTATGCTAGCATAACCAATGTACAGGCTCAGATACGTACCCTCTTTGGGGATTATGGTACAATCTTTTACCAGGGGCACCAAGCCAGGCTTCCAAAATGAACCCTTAAAACTCTATAAGAGACCTTAGGTATATTTTTACCTTTTCCCAGTTTAGTAACACCATCAGCCCTTCAAAACAGCTGTCAGACTTAACCACATATACATCACATGCAAAAAGAACTTGGAAGACACACCCAGGCAGTATCTTGAAAAAAAGATTCTTTACTAAAAGAGGATAAAAATATGAAAAATGTAAACACAGAACAATATATCAAAGCGCTCACAATCACATAAAAGAACAAGAGAAGATTCCAAAACAAAACTCCTACCACAATACATTCAGAATTTTGCTGTCTAAGGTATTACCTCTGGAAGTGTGTTTAAAGTTAGATCAGAGAGCTGTGTCTCTCTGGAGTGTCAAAATGATATATAACATTTCAGACACAAGTATCAGTTTAAACTCTGTGTCTCCACACCCCTTCTGTGAGTCATCTAGCTTCTCCTTTTAGAATATAAAATTACAAAAAATGATTTCCTATCAGGAGGTATTTTAAATAAGGTGCCATCAGAAGAAAAAAATACATTTCCTATATATAACTCCTTAATTACACATGTTTCCTTTGAACTTAGCAATCCCACACTGGCACCAATGTGTTAAAAAAAAAAAAACAGGAATCAGTCTAATGATGCCCTGTTTCTGAAGTCATAAAGTCACATTTGATTTCCACTTCAAAAACATGAGGTCATAAAAAGGTAATAAAATGTAATTCTGAAGAAAGTCAGTTAATTAAATTGTTCTTGGTCAGTTTACATAGCCTGTAGCTTCATTGAAACCTTGGGTGGGGCACCATGGAAGCACAAGCTGTCTTATGTGAGATAATCACATACTATATTTTTATTTCACAAATATCATACAATAATCATAACCAGCTGGCCAAGCATCGCAGTTACCAGTTTTTATTATTAAATCAGTTTGGACCTTTTACTCAGTTGTGGACAAGGGACTTAATTTTTACCATGCCTGTGATTTTTTTTTAATTTTTTTATTTTAGTTGTTTAACCAGGTGAGACACACTAAGCTGAAAGCTTTTTTACAGGTGCAACCTGGGAGAACAGGGAAGTTAAGTGACTTGCTCAGGGTCACACAGCATGCAAGTGGAAGCTGTGGGATTCAAACACAGGTCTGGTCCGCTGGATGTCACCAGATTTGCAGCTCAGAGCCTTAAACCACTGCGCTATATTGCCTCCCCCATGCCTGTGATTATCTTAACCAAAGTTTTCACCCCCAGCTGCTGTGGCCCAGAAAGAGACTACCTGCATCCACTGACTATACAGCATAAACCCAGGTAAATGAGCTATACTTTTCTGGGCTGTGTTCATGGCTCTACAGTGCTCCCTTCCCCCTTACTACCATCAAATACCCCTAGACAGCTGGAGGGGGGGCCTTACATCAGGTTAATGATGATCCCAGGAAACAACTGCGTTATTCAGTGTTCCTATGACTATACATACCACATCTGTAGTGGTTGTCCAATAGAAAGTAAATGCTATCAAGGTACTTTTTAAGACAGTAGGTAGATTTTTTTTAACTCAACATTTACAAAACAAGGATACAAACCAAAATAAGGAACAAAAATGTGGATGAAAAAACTTAACCAATCAGTACCAAATTCTAGTGGTCAAAAGAAAATTATACTTCAGATTCCTGTAGTCCATCTTTTTTTTGTAAAGTCATATCCAGGAGAGAGGCAGAAAAATCCTAACATTGTAAGAAAAAACACTGAACATAGAAAATGCCAGTAGACAAAGACCATCAGTCCATCTAGTTTGCCCTGTTTTACCCTGTGCTACCCTGGGTCGTATTGTCAATGCTAGCAATAATACTCGACAGGGGCTCCACATCAAAACTGTGCCATCCAAAAATGCGTGGTCAAAAACCGTGCAGTCCGCGCCATCCAAAAATCATGGTAAAAAAACACGCCATCATAAATATACAACCTAGCACACTTCCTTTACCTTATTATCAAAATATATAATTGGCATCCCATAAGTCCAATGTATATATTTCAATAATAAACTGAAGGAAGTGTGCTAGGTAGTATAGAGGCACTTTCACCATTTCTTCTTGCTCAGCTATCATAGTGCACTTTTTCACCATGCTTTTTCAGATGACGGGATACCCCCAACAGAGTGGGCAGTATTGGGCTATACCAGACTTCCTCAAGGACATAATGAGGCCTGATGCTGCAGTCTTTATAGCCTCTGGAAGGGCCAGTATAGTCCATACCCTGGAGGGTATTACTGCACTTAGAAAATGTTTTTTTGTTTGAATTTTGAAAAAATGTCAATTTAAAAAAATGTATAAAATGCATAGAAATGAATAAACAAAAAGTTGTTGTAAAGTAGCCTCTCCACTGGTAAAATTACCAGTAAAGGGTGCTAATGTGTCTCATAAGCCTTTTCCAAAGACACTTTCCTTTTGTTGTGTGGCCACTTTCTTTTTATTTATTGTGTTTCCTCCCCCCCACAGCCAAAGTGAGACAAGGTGGTTTGTTCCCACACTGTTGCTGATGACGACATGAGTGAAATCCTGCAGTCTATGAGACCAGTGGTACTTTTGTGATTTGTACTCTTACAGATGGAGATGTGCTGCCGGATTGCAGCAGAACAGAAAGTGGGTGGGCAGCCGAGCACTGTGTGAATGTCAAGAAGGAGATGAAGAGTGGCTATACTGTAAATGGATGCAGCAAAACAGCAGGAGCCCATGATCTACACCAGCAACAGTAGGCAGTTTTTATTTCTTTTGATATTTAAAGAACATTGTCAGCAAGGGGACAGGGGGAGAATGACCACCAGCTGAAGGCTCACTCCATATGCGAGAAACAAAAATGGCGAACAGTTAGCATTTTCAATTTTACTTTTGGAGTCTGGCACATAAATTTCACCAGGTAAACAGGCAACCAGCAGTGTTTTTTTTTCTCCAGTCTCTGTCAACACATAAGTGTACCCCTTGGCAAGGAGTTTAACCAATCAGAGGCCAGGAAATCTCCCTACCCATTTTCTATACATGATTTATGCCCTCACTTCCCCCTTATACCCTGCCTTACCATTACTCCCCTGAGTGGCTATTAATCCCTTAACTCTGCCACTATCCAAATGATATCCACACAAATCTCTGTGACATCCAGAGTCTATTCTGGTTCATCTCCTTCTCCTTACAGTGATTTAATATTAGAAAGTTTACAAATTGGTTTACTTCTGTCAGTGAAACATCTGCTTCTTTAATGGAAACCTGATATTCTACTTGCTAGAAACAATATTTTGAAAGTGTGAATATGACTAATAGCGTGCTTTTGTTAGACTTTGCCAGTGCCTGATAAAAGAGTGAGGAATACCCCACATGTCCTGGTCAGCAGCATGAAATATAACTGCCCATGTCTGTGCATGGATAGCAAGTACTTCATACCAAAAATTGCTGCATACCATCCTTGCACTACCAATATTCAACTTGCTCTTTTGCGAAGCGATTTTAGAAACATCATGTAGGAAATTCACTGTACAAAGCCATGCGCTGCCTACGTCACAGATAAGGTGTACACTACAGAAACTGGCACAGTTTTAGTGTCAAGTTTAGTGGGCTAATCTACTACAAGCTTTGTTAGCATTCTTTTATTTATGCATTTGCTTTTATTTTGAATTTGTGTGCACCACGTTGACATCATTTCAATGACAATAACACTGAGTGTAACAGTTACAACCTTAAATATTATAATCAAAGCCTGATATATTAAATATTAAAGGGGAGAGAAACACTACAGGGGTCACACAAAAAGTGAAAGCCCATGAATATATGTTTCAGACTGGGTATTGGACTTATCTGTAGGTATCAGGAGTCCTGAAATATTAATTATCTAAATCATTTGTAAATTATGTCACGGCAGCAGCCATTTCATAGAATTTTGAATGAGAAAGTGATATCACTGAGGTACAAGTTGTAAGGTTTTTAATTACTGCTTGCACCTCAGTGACATCAGTTTCTGTTTCAAGAGTCCATAAAATGTCTGCTGCCTTGATTCTATTTGCAGATGATTTAGATATTCATATCCCAGGACTCCTGACACCTGCAAGTAACCCCAATACCTCATTTGAAAGATCTTTTTATGTACTTTCACAATCTGAGTCACCTTGCAATGTTTATTTCTCCACAATAAGGAAGAAAATACAAGTACTCCTGAAGAGTAGTCCTAAGTGAAAATTTAATGAAATTGAATGCAAGGAGTCAACAGGAAAATACCAACTGGCAGCCCCAGCATTTCAACCATTATGTCTTCCTCAGGGGGTGCTCCCTGAGAAAGACCTAACAGTCAAAGCGCTGGGGCTGCCAGTCAGCATTTTCATGTTGACTCCTTGTATTCAATTTCATTAAATTTTCACTCAGGACTACTCTTTGGGAGTGCTTGTATTTGCTTCCTTATTGTGCACTGGTTAGCCACTGTTCACATAGAAACATAGAAATGTAGACTTTGACAGCAGATAAGGACCGTTTGGCCCACCTAGTCTGACCATTTTCCTACCTAGAGGATAAGCTGCAGATCCTATTTAACCAATAGCCTAGTTCTTCCTACCCCCCCCACAAAAATTGCCTTATGTCTGTCCCATGCATTCTTGAATTCTCCCACAGTTTTAGACCCCACAACCTCCTCAGGAAGGCTGTTCCATGTGTCCACCACCCTCTTTGTGAAAAAAAACTTCCTCACATTGCCCCGAGCCATCTCCCCTCTATCTTCAAATTGTGTCCCCTTGTTCTTCTCAAGCACCCTTGGCCCTGTTTCACAGGGTGCTCGCTTTCTGTGGAACCATAATGATTACTTCTTTAAATAACTTAGTAAACAATTCATATAAATGACAGTTATTTTCATCATATGATTTAGATAACGGCAGAGAGAAAAGTAATTTAAGGTAATTACTGGTGAGTCAAGTGTACAGGAAAACAGATCAAGCATGTTACTGTCAGAGACTGAGTAAGGTTAATGTTAGCTGTATAGTCTGATAAGAGTACATGGTTCATTTTAAGATCTGAATGCTTCTCATTAACTCGTCTTTACTCTCAGGGACTGAATTCTGGCTGACAGGTGCCACATTGGCTAAGGTCTTCTGATGAATTGCTTTGTTTGTTCCAGGTACCGGGAGGATTTCCTTGTCTTCCAATTTCAGGTGAGGTGGGAACACTGTCTATTGGGTAGCTAAGTCCATCTTACTTCAGAAACTATCAATACTTTACAATGTACAATACATGTTAATACAACTTATCAACCCTATACAATAGCCTATCCAGATTTATTCTAGTATGCCAGCAGGTCACAGCACTGTGATATATGCATGAATGTTGGCCTTCTCTCACTGCCAGATGCCATGTACGAGTTCCAGTGGGCAATCATAATTCAAAACTGCATTCATGGTATAAGTGCAAACTACCTTGGAAGCCTGTAGATCAAGTTAGTACGTTAATCACCTGGGATTCCAAGTGTATCAAACAATCAGTTGGCAAAAAAGCCTTCTCATGTGCTACACCATCGAGCAGGAATGTGCTGCCATAGAAGCACAGACAATGATGACAGAAAGGAAATCAATGCTTCATCCAGTTTGCCCATAGTTCCCTAGCAAAACCTGAGACCTACTGCCCATACAGACTACTAACCTTTACTATCCATCCCCTGTTCCACTCCCTACCACTACTGCCCTGAATAACCACTATACCCTTCACTGTCCCAGTCATGCTTGAAACCATTTATGGTTTTGTTGCACACCAAATTGACTGTCAGACTGCTCCATGGTTCCACCACCATTTCTGTACAATAAAGCTTTCTCATATCCCTCTCGAACCTCCTTCCCATCAGTTTACACTCATGCACCAATGTACTTGACCTGTTACTCATGATAAATAGTTTTTTGCATTTCTCCTTGTTCTCTCCTTTCAGGAACTTGAAGGTCTCTGTTGTATCGCCCCTCTGTTGTATGATTTGCAGCGAGTACATATATAAGGGATTCTACTGATCTACCATGATTCAGAGGTTCATTATTTAATCACCTGAACAATTAGTTTCTCAAGCCCTAACTCCATTCATCTTTCATCCTTGTCTCTTGTACTACTTCTCTACAATTCCTCCTAACCTTCTCATCCCAAAACACATCGCCTAACTTGTTGCAGTATACTATGCCAGTCTCGTATAACTCATCATATATGAACACCTTCTATAATTTATACTTCTGTACCTCATTTCTATTATAATCTGGGATTTGAATAGTTATTTGCATATTATAACTTGTAACTGCCAATAGTTCATGTTCCCGACTTTGTCCCTTAGGACTTTCTTACAAACTAGACACTGTGCTAACATAGACTTGTCCTAGTGCATACACAATAAATAAATACATACATAAATATCGGCCTGGTGGTGCAGGGGGCTGAGGCACTTAAGGCACCTTACTGCTTCCATGCTAGTGACCCAAGTTTGGGAATGAGCTCAGACCACCAGGGGTCGGCAGAGGGGAGGTCTTGGAGTAGGACTGAGCAGCTGTCAGGCAGCTCTCCTCTCTGGGACTGGGAAAGTTAGCCTTCCCAGTGCTGGCTGCTGCCTAGTGGAGGCTCAGTGGTAGTGCCATGCAAATTGGGGGCTGGCATTAGGCTGAGAGGGCCGAGTGAGATTGCTGGTTCCAGCATGTATGCGTGCCCCCATATGCATGTGCACCTGAGTTTGCTGAGGCCCTGGGGAGTAATAGGGGAGAAAGGCTGGAGGAAAAAGTAAGGGCACAACAAGAGCATATGGTGCCTGCTTGCCACACATCCATCTACCACATCACCGGGCTGGCCTGTGCCGAAGCACTGGATCATATGCTTTGGGGGGGGGATATTGATCTCCTTCTCCTGACCCTGACATGAGGGTAATCTGTGGGGGTTGGGGAGGTCCTGGGGGGCATGGGAAAGAGTGGAAGCTGGCAGAAAGGGAGACCTCCCTCTTTATGGCCCAGGAGGATAAACAAAATGTGGAAGAAACATAACTAAATAAATAAATAATAACACGCCAAGATACATTTCGTTCATGCGAGTTTTTTATTTCTCCTTGTGAAGTGTACTTTCTACACCACCCCCTTTAGGAGTTTATTCAGAGAGTAGATTCTGTGATCTTCTGATAAGGGTGTATGTTCTGTTTGCATGCATTTATGTGTGTATGTACATAAGTATATAAGTATATACGTGAATGTCTGTCTGTCTATCTACTGTTTCTGTAAGTCTGTCAACAGAATATATATATATATATATATATATATATATATATATATATCCATTGTAATAATCCTGAGACCATAGCCAATGCTCCTAAACTGTCATTTCTCGGAACTATCTAGCTACTCAGCCTCCCCGAGTCCCTCACAAATAACTACCAGGACTTTCAATCTCCTCCCTCACCCACAATTCCGTTTTCAGATCATCTCCACAAAAGAAGTCCTAAAGCTGCTATGATCTATTCCCGAAAGCACCAGCCCCAGAGCAGACAGGATGGAACCTAAACTCCTGAAAATTGCAGCCCCACTTATTGCCTCCCCTGTAACAAAAATCTTTTAATCTATCGATATGTCATGGCTCTGTCCCAAACATCTGGAAGATAGGTAAAATAACTCCCATCCTTAAGAAAGGGGACCCTAAAGACATGTCAAACTACCGACCTATAGCCATTCTTTCAGTCCTTGGTAAGATTCTTGAAAAAATAGTAGCAACGTAAACTTCAGACTATCTACAGAAATACAACCATCTGTCTAGCGCCCAACATGGTTTCCGAAAAGGCCATAGCACTACCACAGCTATACTAAAACTCACAAATGATATTTATGGTGCTATGGAAGCTGGCCTCCTGACAGGAGCTATTTTCATTGACCTTACGAAGGCGTTTGATCTGGTAAATCACTCCCTTCTCCTCCCCAAACTTTCCTTGCTGGGTTTCTCTGCCGACACAGTTGACTGGTTCAACAACTACCTAATCAACCGTATGCAGGCAGTAGTCTTCAGCTCTGCTGTCTCTCATCTCTCCCCCATGCAGATGGTAGTTCCGCAAGGCTCTGTACTAGGCCCGTTACTTTTCTCTATTTTTATAAATCACCTTCCCTCTGCAGTTCTTGGCTGTTCATCCTTACTCTATGCAGATGATCTGGTCATCTACCGCAGCGGAAGAAACGTCTTGGATATTAACCATTCCCTAACTGAAGACTTCTGCTGCATTAAAACCTGCCTAAGTGATAACTATTTGGTACTTAATGAGAGCAAAACTCACTCTATGCTGTTTGGCTCTCCTGCCCGACTCAAACTGTCTCGTAATTCCTTCCAGATCCGAAGCGCCAAATGGCTCCATGGTATGTTGCACCAGCTCTTTCAAATACTTGGGCATCCTTCTTGATGAATCCCTTGACTTCGACCTATATCACTTCCACTTGCAAGTCCATCAATGGAAAAATTGGGGGGCCTACCGTACAAGCTATGCACTCACGCCATCTGCCAGGCTTGCTGTGGCTCAAGGAGTTCTGCTTCCAGCCCTGACATATGGCTCAGTCACATTCCAAGGTGCTTCAAAATCCTCGCTCCTCAGATGGGACACCACCTACAACAGCATCTGCCGCTATGCCTCCCGGGCGCCGCGTCTCAAACACCACTATCAGCTTTACGCTGACCTCAACTGGCCTAGTCCCTCAGCCCACCGGCACCTATCTTTTGGCTCTCTACTACACAGTATCTACAGCTCAGGTCTACCTGGACCTCTCGCCTTACTTCTGTACTCCCAAACCTCCACCTATGGTCTCCGATCGAATGACGACACCCCTCTTTTTATCCCCAGATGCAAAACCACTATGGGCACGCAAGCTTTCTCCTACCTAGCACCTAAAAGCTGGAACGCTATTCCACAAAATATTCGCCAAGCCCCCACCCATGCCCACTTCAAGAATCTCCACCATCAACATCTTCTGGCTTCTAACCCCTGTACATGTTTCCGGCTGCCCTAGCTCACTCTTCGCTCCACTACCTTTTCTACCCTACTTTACCCTCCCTCCCTCTCCTACCCCCTCTACCTCTGTCTCTTTACCTTATCTCTCCCCTTCTAAAACCTTACGTCATCTGATGGCACTTACTTTTTACTTTGAACCTGTTAGCATTAACATTGTTATACATGGTCTAGGTTGCTGTATTGCTTTAGTCTAACTGGGACTACTTTGTTGAATACGTTAAACAATCTGTATGTCCCACACTGTTTGTATTTGTCCTACTGCCTACTTTGTCCTTGTGCTGCATCACATTGTACTTGTCATGTGTTTCCTTTGTATACTCCCGGGTCGTGCCTGAAAATAGGCATTGATATGTCTAGCGCACCCACCCGGTAACCAAAAGCAAATAAATAAATAAGTAAATAAATATATATATATCTTTTCTGCATTAGTAGTGACATAACTACTGCAGCAGAAGAAGGAGTTTTCATTCTGCAGTAGCTACGTTATTGAATAATGATAATGAATCAGGTGTTTCAGTCACAGTACAACCAGGGTCCTTGAGAGGGTGGTGGACCCGGGGATATTTCCCGGGGCCCGGCACCAAAGAGGTGCCCTGGCATGCTACTGTACACAGCTACATAGAGGCCCCAGAGTCTTAACTTTTCCTGGGGCCCGGAATTCCTGTCACACGGTCTGGGTACAACCATTCATGTTATAGTAAAAGTGAGTGAGCTTTAGCGCTTTTTAAAAAACACTGGTGAAAGAAGAATAAAAATAAGAATCAGTCAAAACCCCTTTCTGACTTTACATCATGCTGGGAGGTAAGTGTGAGGGAGGGGACAGGTGCATCTAGCATGCATTTCCTATGGCTCGGTTTATCAACAAACAGTAGGTGTGAGTGAGAAGGTGGGGGAACTGTGTTTGCTGTGTAAGTGAGAGCGGCATTGTGATAATAGATTATGGGCACAGGCTGTAGGATGGATTTGGGGGGTAAATTAATTTTGTTGTGGCACTGCAGTCAGGCTCAAATAGTAATGGGGGGTGGAGATGGGTACAGTCGCTGGGTCCATGTAATCAGGTTTAAATGTAGAAAGTGGAGCTGAATTGGAGCCTACATTGCAGTAAGTTGTTTTGGTTTTTTGTTTTTTGCAGGAAAGGATAGTTGTGGTTGCCCACACAATACAGAATAAGGTATGGGTAACAATGCAGTCCAAGGCTGTTTTTCCTACTCAGGGTTGCTGTGATGGCATAGACCTCTTAAACTTTGCTCTCAAGGTCACTGTGCCATCATGGCAACCTCCCTGTTGTTCATAGTCGCACATACATTATCCTATATTTTCATTGCAAAAACACTGCATTAATGCACCAGTTAGGGTTCAAATTAAAGCAACAAAAGTAGGGAAATGTGGCGTTAGGGTTTCCTACCATAACTCTTCACCCCACCAACAAGCAGCAAAAGGATAAGATCACACAAACAACCACAGACAACAATCATTAGGTAAGACAAATAACATACAACTGTTTCCAGATAACATCAGTTGAGTGATGTGCTACCTTCCTGGATTTCTTTTTTTTTTTTTTAAACTTTTTATTTAAGGGTTTTGTGGTGACACAGAACGTATCAAGAATTAACACATGGTACATTGTAGAGGATTCACGATGGGTGTTCAACAAAATATTTGTCAAACGCCCTGACAGTGAAACCGGCAGATCAACTGCATTTGCAGTCGGCTGCTGGTTTCCAGTGCCATGTTTTTCTTGGGCGCTTCACCCTGAACCCCCATGTGGGGCTGCACCCACCCGCCACTTAAGATTATCAACCCCGAGTCGAGCTGATTTGGGGGTGCAGGACTTCCGACAGACAGTGCCCGGTTCTAGCAGGTTCCCTACAGTGGCATGGTGCTGTAGTCACTGTAGGGGACCCCGCTGTCGAACTATCACTGTCGGGTGGGTATGCCCATTGTAGACATTGCAAATCAGTTATACTATACTGGAGAAAAACAGAATTGCCTATATAGATCTCCATTGAGTCAATATTGCATACTGTTACTAAAACCGGGCTCTGAGGATAATAGGTTTAAGTAGGTGATCTCGATAATAATATTTCCCCCAACCCCTTAGAAACATAGAAACATAGACTTTGACGGCAGATAAGGACCGCTAGGCCCATCTAGTCTACCCATTTCCCTCCTACAGGATAGGCCGCAGATCCTATTTAACCAACAGCCTATATCTTCCTGCCCCCCCACAATAATTGCCTTATGTCTGTCCCATGCATTCTTGAATTCTCCCACAGTTTTAGACTCCACAACTTCCTCAGGAAGGCTGTTCCATGCATCCACTACCTCTCTGTGAAATAATACTTCCTCACATTGCCCTGAACCGCCCTCCTTCTATCTTTAAATTGTGTCCCTTGTTCTTGCAAGTCTCTTTTCTGAAAGATGCTACCCTCTTGGACTTTGTTGATTCCTTGAGGTACTTGAAAGTTTCATCATGTCACCCCTCTCCCTTCTTTCCTCAAGGGTATACATATTAAGCTCCTTTAGTCTCTCCTCATCTGACTTCTCTTGCAGACCCTGCACCATTTTAGTTGCCCTCCTCTGGACTGCCTCTATCCTGTCTATGTCCTTGCGGAGATGGGGTCTCCAGAACTGGACACAGTATTCCAGATGGGGTCTCACCAACTGTCTGTACAGAGGGATAACAACTTCCTGTTTCTGCTGCTGATGCCTCTCCTATACATCCCAGTATACCCCAGCCTCCCTACTGCCTTCTCACATTGCTTGCCAACCTTAAGGTCATCTGATATGATTACCCCAGGTCCCTTTCCTGTTTTGTTGTTATTACTACCTCCCCACCCATTGTGTATTCTTCCCTGGGTTCTTGTTTCTCAGGTGCATTATTTTGCACTTTTGCATTGAATCTAGCTGCCATACGTCAGACCATTCCTCCAACCTTGCCAAGTCCCTTTTCATCCTTTCCACGCCTCCTTGTGTATCAACCCTGTTGCAGATCTTTGTGTCATCTTCAAAGAGGCATACTTTTCCTTCCAGTCCCTCTGCAATGCCACTGATGAAGACATTAAAAGGACTGGACCCAATACTGAACCCTGCAGTGCCCCACTAGTAACCCCCCTTTCTTCAGAGTGGACTCCATTTACAATTACCTTCTGTGTCCTGTTGTCCAGCCAAGGTTTTATCCAGGCTACCACCCTGGGACCCACTCCCAGGCTGGTTAATTTGACTAATAATCTTTTGTGTGGGACTGTGTCAAATGCCTTGCTAAAGTCTAGGTAGGCCATGTCCACAGCCCCTCCCTGGTCTACTACTTTGGTCACCCAGTCAAAGAAATGTATTAGATTCGTCTGACATGACCTTCCGCTGTGAACCCATGCTGCCTTGGATCCTGTGCTCCACTGACCTCTAGGTACTCAACTATTCTTTCCTTCGAAGTGACTCCATCACTTTCCTACCACAGAGGTCAGACTGACAGGGTCTGTGTCTCTGCCTCTGTCTTAGTCCCACTTTGTGAAGGGAATCACATCCGCCTTCCTCCAGTCCTCGGGTACCACACCATCCTCCCCATGATTTATTAAAAAGAGTAGCCAGTGGTTTCACTAGTTCCTTCCTTAATTCTTTTAGAATTCTGGGGTGAATTCCATCAGGACCCATTGCTTTGTCCACCTTCAGTTTTAGGAGTTCTTGCAGAACCCTTTCTTCTGTGAAAGGACTGGGATCGACCCCCCTATCAAGAGTGCTTCTGTTAATTGGATTAGGCACTTCCCCCTCCTCTTTTGTGAATACTGAGCAGAAATATTCATTCAGTATTCCTGCTTTTTCACTGTCCCCCTCTGCCCACCCACTGTTTATTCTATTCAGCCTCACTATCCCTCCCTTTGTCTTTCTACGCTCGCTGATGTACCTATAAAAGGTTTTATCCCCCTTCTTAACTGAGTTGGCTATCTTTTCCTCAGTTTGGGCCTTTGCTATTCTGACTTCCTTCCCTGCTTCTTTCTGCCTTAACTGGTACAGCTCTCTGTCCTGCTCCTTCTGTCTTAGTTCCTACTATACATGCTAATCTAGATATGTTAACTGCTTAGGAAAGGTATGAATGGTGAAGAGCTGGCTAGCCCTAACTTCCGGGGGAAGGAAAACTGGGGAGTCACATATGACCCTCCTTGAAAGAACTACGGTGTAAAGTCAGGACGTTGTTCAGCCATATATATGAACCAGAGTGTCCGTTTATTCATTAAGGTGGTGGTACTGTTTTGGAGCTTAGCAGTCAGACTCTCCATTTTGTAAATCTCATATATAGTTGATTCCCAGTCCTGTATCCTCGGGGTGGGGGGGGGGATTTTAACCAAAGCCTGGTGATAATTTTTTTAGCAGCTCCCAGAAGGATGGCAGTTACATAATACTGACAGGGATGTCTATATTGTTTAGGTAGGTGAAGTAATAATGCCATCTCCAGGGTAAGACAACCTAGGGTTGGATATTGTTCCACCATTACCATCCCTATTTCTTCCTAGAAGTCTAACAGTCTCAGGCAGAACCAAAATATATGGGCGTGGGTTGCCACCTCGCAGCTGCTATCTCTCCAACAGGAGGAGTCACCTGAAGATGAATATTTAGCCATTATTTGTGGGGTGGGAAAAAATCTGACAGCTACCTTCCAAGAAAATTCCCTCCATGTGTAGGAATTTGTAGTTTTATGGTGTCTGCACCATATATGTGACCAGTCCTCCTGGGACAGATCCGAGACCAGGTCTGCCTGGACAGACTTCACATCTGTTGTGGATGTATTATTAATTGCCTTATAGAAGTAGGATACCAGATGGGAAGGGGAGGGATCATGTTGTAACTGGGTAAGAAGCACAAATAAGGGCTGAATGGGTTGAAGAGCTATATTTAATCCAAGCTCCTTCTCAAAATAATGGCTGTAGGTATCAAAAAAAGTCTTTCTGTGGCAAGGAAAACTCTTTGTGGTGCTGGGAGAAGGTTTTGAATATTCCCTTATCATAAAATTGGTATGCCTGCGACAGGCCTAGATTGTGCCAGTGTTTGAATTCTCTATCAAGTTGTGCCGGGAGGAAATGTGAGTCTTCATATGGGATCCCCATCCATTTAGCACTCATCCGATGTTCTGGGAGTCGGAGATATTTTTTCCAGCTCTGAAGTATGGCTAGAGTAAACAGAGATTGGACCCCCTTCAACAGTGCCTTCTGCAGCTGAAATACTGTAGTATAGTCAAGAGAGAAGCTTGTTAGAGCCCTTTCTATGCAGAGCCACTGTGGAGCACCAGCTGCGGGGAGAAGCCAGTTAGCCATATGCATTAACATTGCTGCAACCAAGTATTTGTGCAGGTTGAGGAGAGATAGTCCCCCCTGTTCTTTGGGCAATTATAACTTGTGCAGTGCTATGTGGGGGCCATTCCCTGCCCATATAAATGTTGATAACGCTCTGTTCCACCTATTTCATACTAAGGTGCGGAAAAAGAGCTAGTAGGCCAAAGCCCATAATGCTCTTATACTAGACCAAGGGGTAATATGCTAAATTATACCCTGAACTGATTAGTTTGTCTAGACATAGTTTAAAAACATTTTTAGACTCACTCAGAACTACAGAGGGTGGAAGATTATTCCATGGCCCAACAGAACGAATAGTAAAGGAATATTTACTGTTCTTTCTTTTAAAAGGTTTTCTAATTAATTGGAATGGATGACCCCTCATCTCATAGGGAGAAAATTTGAATTGAAGGTCTAACTCAGTCATGATATAAGGGTCATGTACTACATCATACAGAAATAAAATATCGCCTCTCAGACGACGAATGGAAAGAGACATCAAATTCAAAGTTTTTAACCTATGATCATACGATAAGGATTCAAGACCAGATATTTTTTTACCAAATTTTCTTTGTACCTTTTCAAGAGATGCACAATCAGATTTTTTAAATGGGCACCATATCTGTGATGCATACTCAAGATGGGGCCTGACATATGACCTATATAAAGGCATAAGCACATTTTGGTCTCTAGAAGTAATGTTACGAAGAATATACCAAACAACTTTATTTGATGTGCTAATGACGGAAAGCAGATGTTTCGAATAGGTAAGATCATAAGAGATGGAAATGCCTAAATCCTTCTCATCCATTGTTGCACTAAGTAAATAGCCACTGATGTGGTATGAGATGAATGGGTTATTTAAACCAAGGTGCGTAACCTTGCATTTAGTAGTATTAAGCTGCATCCCCCAAGTAATAACCCAGGTAGAGATGGAATCAAGGTCTCTCTGAATAATATCTATTTGATCTTGATTTGAACAAGGCCCCTCAATATTTATCTCCCGTGGGGCATGGGGGGAGAGGTATATTCTGAGCCATGTAGAGAAACCTTGGTAATAGGTTCATTTGGACAGACTAGAACCTGGAAAGTAGGGAAATGGGGAGGTACATCTATCTTTTTACGTCTGCCTGGATCTGGTTAAATAAATTAATGAAATTTAATTTGAATATCTTGGATGGGTCTGATATAACTTGAATACCAAAATAGGTAATGTAAGGGTGATTCCATTTAAATGGGTATTGTTGTTGCAATATCTCAGGAAGTGTTTGATGTATTAGTAAGACTTCTGTTTTATCATGATTAATTTTATATCATGAGACCTGTTCTATTAGAAGGAGGCTGGTTTCCAGAGCTGTTAGAGAGAGATCTCTGGATTATATAATAGGAGGTCGTCTGCATAATATGCTAACTTATGCTGATTGTTGGTCATGGGATATCCTCATAAGTGTTCATGTTGCCATAAGTGCTGAGCAATAGGCTCGACATATAGTACAAATAAATAGGGGGATAGGGGGCATCCCTGTCTGGTATCCCAGGAGAGGGGTGGACCATGCAGAATGGGAGTCATTGACTTTAATCATTGCTTCAGGGCTGTCGTAGACCTCTAATATTATTAATAAAATCTTGGGGGAAGCCAAACTTTGTAAGGGTGGTTTGCAGAAATATCCAGGAGACTCTATCAAATGCTTTTTGTGCATCTAAACTAAGGATCATCAATGAGGTGGAATTAACATGTGCATGGTTTATTATATATGGTTGATATTGTCAGTGGTTCATCTGGATTTGATAAAGCTGGATTGATCAGGGTGAATTAGTGTTGGGAGTATTTCTTCAAGTCTATGAGCTAAGAAATTCATGTACTGTATATTTTATAGCCTTGATTTAGGACAGATATGGAGCAGTACGAATCACACAGATGGGTGGGTTTTTGTGGCTTCAGAATGGCTGATATTACAGCCTGTCTCCATGAGATAAGATATTCTGCTGTGCTATGACTTTTCTGCAAAGCAAGGAACAAGGGATCTTTTATTAACTCTATGGCTTCTTTATAAAATTCTGCGCAGTAGCCATCGGGGCCCGGGCTCTTTCCATTTTTCAACTTCTTAATGGTGTGAATAAGTTCTGGAAGGGATATAGGGCACGATAATCGCTCCTTGTAGAAGGGGCTAAGGGAGGGCAATGTTAATCTTGAGAGGAAAGATTCAATAAGGGGCAGGTTAGGAGGAGTGTTCTCCTTTTATAGGTCTTCATAGAATGTCCAAAAGCTGTCTAAAATCCGGGTTGTAGAATAACTCATCTGGCCCAACCTGGGGTCTTTAATTTTTGAGATGGTCAACATCTGAGTCTGTCTACGAAGTCTATAAGCTAGTAGTCTCGAGGCTGTAGCCCCTCCCTCATAATACTTCTGGCGAAGCCATACAAGGGCCTGCTCCATCTGGGCTATTAAGAGTCACTGAATGTCCTGTGTTTGTGCTACTTGGTCAGTGAGGCTATGGTCTTCCTGCATGTGAGCCTCTTAGAGAAACTTAAGCTTCTCCTGCAACTCTCGTAGACGGGATTCATTCTGTTTTTTCTTTCTTGCTGCATAGGCTATTATATGACCCCTCAGAACGGTCTTAAGAGTGTCCCATAACAGCTGGGGAGAGAGGTTTGAGGTGATTTATTCTCACTCATCCTATTCAAACTAAGTGTTCCCTTACCAGGATTACTACCCCCCCCTCCCTCAGTCCATTCCAGTCCCACTGGTACTACCGGTTCACCTCAGTCCATTCCAGTCCCACAGGTACTACGTACTCACTGCAACACCCCCCCATCACTCACTCTTATGCCCTGATACCACCTGTTTAGTATCCTAGAATCTTTCTGCCAGCGTCCCTGCCTCCTACGTGTGTGCTTTTCCATATCCCAGGGACTCCTTTACAGGCTATGAACATGTTATTGATGGATAGGATTATAAAGGCATCTCTGTATATATTATTTACCTTCATTTCTACACTGTATATATTTTGTTGTATACGTCTTGCTACTGTTGTTTTATGTGTATTTTACTTGTACTCTATTCTGTACCCTCATCCTTGCAAACTGCAGGTCCACCTTGTAAATGAGCTTGCTCAATGGTGATCGCCTGGGTAAATAAAGATTTTGATTGATTGATTGATTTAAGATTTCCAGGATTTTATTTTTTAGAAGGTTTTTAAATTCCAGATCTCGCAATAGGGAGGGATTAAAACGCCATGGTGCATTCCTCCTCTTCCTATTAATACTCAGTTCTAATGTTATGGGGCGTGATCTGAGAGATGAATATTGTGTATCTCTGCATTATGTATTAATTCCTTATGCTCAGTGCTTATGCAAAAATAATCAAGACCAGAGTAATGCCTATGGGCATAGGAATAAAAAGTGAATTTTCATTGGGGAGGGTATAGCAGATGCCAAGTGTCTACTAGGCCTGTGTCTCATAACAAGCACCTGAGATGTTTTTGACCTGAGGTCAGCTATGGGGGCTGAGGGGTCAGGTGTCAAGTACAGAATTTAAAAGATAGTTTAAGTCACCCCAATTACCAAAATCCCCTGTTTGTGCATTAAAATAAAATCCACTAGATGCTGTAATGAGGAGGCATCCGTGCCCAGGGGGATGAAGGTACTGCATACAGTCAAGTACTGTCCCTGTATTGTACCTACTGC
Source organism: Neoceratodus forsteri (assembly GCA_016271365.2). NCBI lineage: Eukaryota > Metazoa > Chordata > Ceratodontiformes > Ceratodontidae > Neoceratodus > Neoceratodus forsteri. The sequence goes on along the minus strand of CM028134.1, from coordinate 540,806,949 downwards.
CATCACAATCCATCCCTCTTTACCTGTGTGGTGCTCTATGATTTGGAAAGGGGAGGTTTTTAGGACCAACACCACTCCCCTTCTGTGTCTGTCATGTTTATACTTAGACTCATCTATCTGGGAGAAGCCGAATTTAAGGAGCTTTTGATGTTCAGAAGATGATAAATGTGTCTACTGAAGTAATAAGATATCCGGTCTAAACTTTTCAAGGGCCTGTAGAGTTCTATATCGCTTGAGCAGGCCAGCCAGCCCATTCACATTATGTGAAACTATTCTGAGTGGGATACTCATCCTGGTACTGGTAGGGTCCTTAGCTTATCCTTGAACCTTGTCACATGAGTGAGTGGAGAACTTAAATAAAATAGAACTCCTTGTATGCATGTTGAGATTGGAATAAAGAAAGACAGTGTATATGGACAACACTCTATGCCAACAAAAAGCTAGGTAAGAAACCTGGAAAAAAACATGGTAAAAATTTGTGGGCCAACTGAGCCTCAAACTAGGGAACCTAAAAGGGGTGAATGAAAACCACACCCAACTATGTACATGTCTCTGTTCTAGGACTTCCAACCCCTGATGCACTGCAGAGCATGCATCTAGGTCAGGCAAGATAGTGTTTTGCCTTGTATGGGTCTCCTCGCCTTTCCAGAGAGGGTAGCCCCCGAGGTAACATATGCCCCATAACTGAAAGAAATAAGGGACAGTGCAGAAAAAGTAAAAGAGAAAAATTATATACAAGGCTAGGGGGTAATAGGGAATTCTGAAGGTATTATGGGGAGAAACCGTGCTGCATTCTCTCATGGTCAGCCCATTCCAATGTCCCCCAACACCACCCTCCTAGAGAAATAAAGTAAGGGGTGGAAGAATGCAGCTGCACTATTATAAAAAATCATATCAAGAACTTATTGCCTAGACCCAAAAAACAATATTGTCCATCAAATGTCCAATTCAGAATAGAAAGTCTCTGCAGAAAAAAAAATAGTTGTAAACCTATAGAAGTTTGGTGTCTGAAAAGGAGGCGTAACAGTAACGAAGGATGAAAGGGGGTACTACCCCACTGTAAACCCCAACAGATTCTCAGAGATAAGGTTTATGTGACAGCCCTTGGTTATACCCAGTCGGTCCCTCCCCCTCGCCATGTGGCAAGTGAGAGCTAGGGGAAGCCCAGGAGGGAGCATAAACTTAAGACAGCACCCCCCTGGATTTCAATGGGATCCAACCCCAGTGACTGCCCTCAGGCCCCCCGCCTCCACAGGGCAAAGGAGGACATGCCAACACCAGGCCATTACCCAGCCCCCGGGCCAACCACAGGGTCGGGCAGCTCCCACATGCTCCATTTGTTTTTTTTATACTCTCTTGGGTTTCTGAGAAGGTTCAAAGGAACTCCAACTCAAGCCCACTTCTGACACAGTCCCATTCCCTACTGATGTTCCCACATCTATGAATCCAACCTCTATTTATCGGGGAAATCCACATAGGAAGGTCTGTGGGAAGGGGAGCCCCGGGGTGTCCTCCTGATCCACCTCCACCCCCCCCTACGTTTTGATAGTCTGGGGCTTATCTCTTATCCATGAGGAGGGAGGCATGCGACCCCTTTAACCCTATTTAATGGGTCTGTCTGTTTAGTAGGTCCCGTGATCCAACCCCGGGAATACCCGTTGTTCAATCACCTCTGCCCACTCATTGAATGAAGAAGCATGTCTCCTTAGTCATCCCTATTTAATGGGAGGTAACCAAAGGTGCAATATGTCCTGCATTGATCAGAGTCTCCACTCCTCAGGATATCCATAGGAAATAAACTCAGGGCCACTGTCCGGCGAGGCTCTCCTCTGCATGAGCACTTATGTAGGCCCAAATGAGGAAAACTAATATTCGTCAAATGACTAATGGAGAAATGACTGGGGAACTCCCAATCCCACAACTCATGCCCAGGCAGGGGCTGTGCAGCCCACATTGGCACCCCTCTATATGGGGATCAGTTCCCCAATGGCTACCAGAGATGAGACCCCCCCACAGGTGGGGGGGGCAACTAGGCAAAGACAAAGGGCTGCTCACTGTGTGCATCCAACATCACTACAAACCAAATCATGGGTCCTATTTCGCAAACTGAGCCAGCAGATCCTTAATAGAGTCCAACGTAGCTTGCTGGCTTTGCAGGCCTTCTATAGCAGCCTGGGATGCTGGTCAAGCAGGTTGTGTCCTCTGAGGTAGGGCCATGGCTGCAGGAAGAGAGAAACCTCTTTTTTGTAAGTCCTCTTTCGCTTCAACTGCCGAGTCATATATTTTTTGTCCATTCGGCTATTGCACCACCAACTTGCTTGGGTACTAAGTCTTGAATTTGAGCTGGTTTTGGTGCAATATGGGGAATATTGGAATGTAAGCCCGGCATATCTGCATAGTGGTGGGGCATAGTTATTGTCTATGAAGATCCTTGTAGTACCATAAAATACTTTCCCCCGAGCACATGCTTTTTTAAGAATCATCTCTTTTGTTTGGTACCGGAGGAAATGAATTATGATCTATCTAAGTCAGGCATTTGGCTGTGTAGGTTTAGGGCCCAACATTCGGTGTACCCTTTCCATCCAAAAAGAAAGTTCAAATCCAAAAATAAGGTCGTGCAGAGCAAAGTTTCTGTGAATTCTTGAATATCTGAGCCTTCGCAGTTCTCAGGGACGCCGCAGATGCGAAGATGACGGCTATGGTGTCGGTTATCCACATCCTCTTGCCGCTCCACCATAAGTTGACAAATTTTAACTGTTTGGGAGACAGTGGTTTCAATGTGGGCATTTCGATCTGCCTGTGTCTGGGTTGTTTGTTCAACAGTAGACACTCTTTAGCTCAACTCCGATAGATCAGATTGGAAGGCCTCCTGTGCTTGTTTAAAGGAGTGAAATTCCTCCTTGAAGTCCTTTAATACAGACAGGATCCAGTCGAGCTTCTGATTCATTTTGGAAGTTTCCCCCAGTTTAGTTTTAGACAATTTGGCTGGGGTAGTATGAGCGGGTTGTAACGAGCGCTCCAAGGCCTCTGAGTCTGAAAATGCTTGGTCAGATTCGTTGTTGTCTTGTTGTAGCACACTATATTTCCACCCCCTTTGTGTCTATTGGTAGCCGTGATCAAGTAAAAGTCATTTTTCTCAATAAAAGATGAATAAGGTGGCTATTTTATAATATTTGGGTAGGCGGCAGGAGAGTGTGAGGTTCAGGCTGCCATTCTGGAGGAAGCTGCACCAGAAGTCCTACCTTCCTGGATTTCTGTCTGTGGTACGTACACAGCAAGACATACACGCTCACTTCCGGTTGCAGATAAAAATCCACAATACTCATATCACAAAATTACTTCTGTGTGCAGAATCATAGACCCCGCAGCCACAGATACAAATTCACAATACACAAGTTACTAGAGTTCTTTTGTCTGCAGAGGGGCCTGCACTTATTTAGCCACAGGTACTCATTCACACTGTAAGACATAGACAGAGTTCTGACAACTGAAGCACAGGCTCTTGAGTGGCCTGCACTTCTGCAGCTGCTGGTGTGAGACATACACACTGACCCCTGGTTGCTGAAGTGTAGGCCCCATGAAATCCATGTTAACAAAATTGCAACAGTACTCCTCTCTGCAAAAGTGCAGGCCCCTGAGGATCCTGCGCCTCTGCAGCCGCAGGTGTAAGACATACACACCAGCTTCAGGCTGCAGATGAGTTGGCCTGCAGTTCTGTAGGTGCATATAGAAATCCATGACACCCAAATTGTAACAGTACTTTTTTCTGATGCATGATGTAAGACACACACACACACACACACACACACACACACACACACAGTTGTGGCTGCAGATACAAATCCACGAAGGTTGCACATCTGTGCTACTGCATTTGTGTCATCTGGAAACTGTTATATGTTGTTTGTCTTACCTGATGATAGCTGTCTGTGGTTGCTTGTGTGGTCTTGTACTTTTGCTGCTTGAGGGTAGGGTAGGGAATTAGGGTTGGACTCTATCGTTACATTTCCCTACTTTTGTTGTAGTAAGTTCAGTTCTAACTGGTGCATTAACACAGTTTTTTTGCAGTAACGTTTCTTTCTTTTTGAGACAGTGGAATTGTATCCTCATTCTCTGAGCTCACTCTCAAACTGAGTTCACCAGCATGGGATCACAAAACACTACCTTCTGGACAAAAGGCTGACTCTACATTCAACGTTTCTTAATTTTTTTCAATTTTGAGCCCAAATTTTCAGCCAGTCAGGCTTTGAAAAATGACACCTGTAATGTTCTCGAGATGGTGTGAAAAAATGTCTATGTCTACGCTGAAAGGCTGAGGTCAAAGTATTAAAAAAAAATTAAAAAAGTTATGAGTGAGCATGGAAACGGTTCTGTGTATGTTTCATAGATTCATAGGAGTGTGATGGTAGAAAAGGCCCAACAGGCCCAACTAGTCTGCCCATTTGTCTAGCTATCTGCTAGGACAAGCACCCCCCCACCCTCAACACTCCCCTGTGGCTGTCCCATGCCTTTTTGAAGCCTTCCACTCTTGCTTTTCCATCCACCCCTTCCAGGAGCCTATTCCATTTATCCACCACCCTCTCTGTGAAATAGTACTTCCTAATGTTACTCTTGAACTGCCCCCTCCACCTGCAAGCCATGTCCCCTCATCCTCTGATTTCCCTTCAGCTGGAAGATGCTTTCCACTGGCACCCGGTTTATACCCTTAAGGTACTTGAAGGCCTCAATCATGTTCCCCCCTCCCTCCTCTGTTCCAGGGAGTACATGTTCAAATCTCTCAAACTTTCTTCATAGGATAGGTGGCTGAGCCCCTTTACCATCTTCGTTGCTCTCCTCTGAACTTGCTCCAGCCTCCCCACATCCTTTTTGAGGTATGGTCTCCAGAACTGGAGTGCCTTTCCACCTTCGGGTCCCCTGATATAGTGATGCCTAGGTCCCTTTCTTGTTCTGTTACCTCCAGGTCTCTGCCCCCCCATACAGTACCCTGCCCTCTGGTTCCTGTAATCAAGATGCATGATTTTACACTTTTCTGTGTTGAATGAAAGCTGTCACCTCTTTGACCATGCCTTGAGCCTCCCCATATCTCTCCACTTTTTTTCTACCCCTTCCTGAGTGTCTACCTTATTGCAGATTTTAATATTATCTGCAAACAGGCTCACACCCCCTTCAAGGCCCTCCACAATGTCCCCTACAAATAGATTGAATAGTAGGGGCCCCAACACCAATCCCTGAGGGACCCCCCTTGTGACCATGTCCTCTACGGATGCCACCCCGTTTATTATGACCCTCTGCCTCCTGTCCTCCAGCCAGCTTCCTATCTATTTAACCACCGTCTGCTCCAGCCCCAGGCATGACATTTTTTACAGCAGCCTCCTGTGGGGCACGGAGTCAAATGCCTTTTTGAAATCCAGATAAGCAACATCTACTGCCCTCCCCTGATCCAGTTCCTTGGTGACCACATCAAAAAACTCTATCAAATTTGTTCGACAGGATGTTCCCCTTGTAAAACCTTGTTACCTTGGATCCATCAGGCCGCTTTCTTCTAGGTAGTTGGTGTTCCTGGCTTTCATTAGTTTCTCCATGAGCTTGCCTACCACCGATGTCAAGCTCACAGGTCTGAAATTTCCCACCTCCTCCCTCCCTTCCCCCTTATGCAGTGGGACCACATTTGCCTGCCTCCAGTCTTCTGGTACCACCCTAGACTCCAGGGAGTTATTGAAGAGTGCAGTCAATGGTACTGCTGGTATCTCCTTTAGTTCCTTTAACACCCTTGGGTGCACCCCAATAATATCATTGTTGTTTTTGTTTAGTATTTTGACCTCATATTTTGAACATAGTCTTCTTAAGACCCCATGTCATGAATACAGTAGATGAAAATGTTCAAATCCCACCAGAAAGGTGATGTCATGGAGCAACAACAAAATCACATGTTGGGCCGGATTTGAAAAATTGCTTTTGTTAATGAGGTGGGGTCCCAAAAGGCCACATTGAAAGTGTGGTGGAAAATATTGAAAATTAAATAAGTTACAAGTAAATGTTGAAAGATTTCAATGTTCACTCATAACTCGGTCATTTTCAATCCAATCAATCAATCTTTATTTAATCAGGGGAAACGCCATTGAGTGAAACTCATTTACAAAGTGGGCCTGGTCAGTGAAAACAGTGCTGAAACATAATAATGTGTAATACAAAGACTTAAGGATGAACAGTAACAACAATATGACACTGATATGCACAATGATCATAAAATGTGTTTACAATACATTCGTATATAAAATGGGGCATAAAGTGCCCAAGTGCAACAGTGGACATGTATGTTTTATTTTGGTATAAAGTGCTATCGCATTAGGAAGATGTGAATGCAACAGAGGGTCAGTGGATACAGAATATAGGTAGAAGCCCCAACAAAGAAGAGAAGGAAGAAAAGGACAGAAAAGGAGCAAAGAACTGGTATAGCCAAGGAAGGCTTTTAGCCAGGGTTATTAGTGAGTGGACGAGCAGATTTTGCACCAAATTTTCAACATAGTCTTCTTATGACTCCCCCTTATGAACCCAGTAGCTGAAAATATTCAACTGCCATTCAGAAGGTGATTTCATGGAGTGACTGCAGCATCACCTTTCAAGACAGATTTGAAAAATGTCACTTATCTTGTTCATGAGTTGGGGTCCCAAAAAGGCCATGTTTATAATTTTGTGTAAAAATATTTAAAAATGACAGTCATCAGTAAAAGTTCAAAATGTATTGACATACATGAACTGGACTTTATTGCCTCATATCACAGTTGCAGTTCCCAGTGAGGATGTCTTTCTGATCTGAGAGATTGACAAGGGACCATTTTCTTCTTTTCAGGTATGTATGTATGTATATGTGTATGTGTGTGTGTATATATATATATATATATATATATAGATATATGTGTGTGTGTGTATATATGTGTGTGTGCGTATATATGTATATATGTATATACATATGCAGTATATTTATATGTATATATAGTATACGTGTGTATATAAAGATAGATATATATGTGTGTGTGTATATATATATATATATATATATATATATATATATATATATAGATATCAACTATAGACAATTTTCTTGATTTCAGGTGGACCTGATTGACACAGGGAATTGGGCATCCCAGAGTTGGCACAGTATAAGTCTGCACCATGGGTGGGCACCCCAGTGTCACCACCTATGTGTTTGGGGGTAGGGTAGGTGATTTTGAGAAGGCATTGAACTTATGATTGGTACCAGGGTGGGAATTCTGGTCTGCTTGAAGAAAATATTAAGACATGATTGGAAGGACAAGGGATGGCTTACTGAGTTGGGAGGGAGAGGGAGAGGGAGCATAGTAAAATAATTTTAAAGACTATAGGGAAGAACGAGGAAAGCTAGCTGAGCTGGGAGAGGGTGGGAGCATGTCGTTCAACTTGCATGAGTACATGTGGCTGAAGAAATGCAGGCCCCACAGGGGCCTGTTCTTCTGCAGACAGAAGACCCTATGAGATCTGCGCCTCTGCAGACAGAGGTATTCGTGCACGCTGTATGAGGTATCTCGCTAGATGGCGTGATCCACGAGTGAATGGTTTTCTATATGCAACAGTGTAACAGAAAAACTGCTAAATTGAACCCTAACTGATGCATTAATGAAGTTTTTTTGTAAACAATATATACTGTATATCTGTATACAGAGAGAGAATAAATTATGGCAAAGTGTGGTGTACAAAGAAATAATACCAGCAGGGGGTCAAACAAGCCATAAAGCCATAAGCCCAATAGGCAAGTGGCCTTTATGAGCTTGTTCTACCCTAAGATTATATTATTTCATGAGTGTGCTGGACTCTGACATCTTTGTTTTTTATATAATGCACTAAGTTGGACACTGTTTGCTGTGTCCTATGTTTTGCCATAGTGTTGGGGGGGGGTAGGGTGGCAGCTACATGTGTTATTAAGGGGTTTGTTACTCTTGTTGTTAAGGGGCTTGTTACTTGTGTGCTTTGGTTTGTTTGTAGTGTGTCAAGAAGTAACATGTCATTAAGGTGTTAATAACACATTAATATAGTAGTAGTATATATCAGATATATAAGTAGTATATCTATCTAGTGCTTGTTAGGTATTAATATTATTAAGATGTTAAAGGAAAACTACATCCTCATATCTTATAAATCTTATTTGTTTCCATGTCAACAGGCAACTCTTTTCATGTAGCTTTTGGCTGTATATGTGATTTCTTTAGTTTATTTTCACTGTTCATACTAGTCCCTGTAACTACCCGGGGGGGTCTCCATTTTCTGGTTACTGAAATCTCATTGTCCCTGAGAGCTACATTATCATATGAGAACATGATGTGTCAGCACCATTTAGACTCTGCAATATGTCTGTCTGCTTAACTAGAGCTTCACAAAACAAGTTGCAGCAGGGTGTGAAAGACCACATTCATCTTTGGTTAGCTTTGCAAACTGTCTGAGTTGTAATGCAGGGGTTTCCCCTTTAAACCGCATTCCATTTGTGTGTTTCCAGAGAGTTTATTCAGGCTATTTGTACTTTCAACAAAGAGATACATGGTATAAATGGGTGATGTGACATCAAGTTCTCATATGCTAATGTAGCTCTCATGACAATGAGATTTCAACAGCCATAAAATGGAAACCCCAGGATAGTTATAGGGGACTAGTATAAACAGTGAAAACTAAAGCAAACATATACAGTATCCCTAACAGCTATAGGAAAAGAATTGTCTACTGACTTAGAACAAAATTTACAAGATATGAGGGTGTAGTTTTCTCCTAATGACACATTAAAGAGCAGGTTCCTAGTTTAAAAGTCCCTGCTCCCCCAAACATATTGCATATGGATCTTAGTCAATGACTATAGATATTTCCATTTATTTCTTCTTTTTTTTTAATTTCTTAATTCCCTCCTCAGGGGAAGGGGTGTTACCTATGGCTCCCCCCGTCTGACAGTCCCCGCGGCACCACATCCCCCCCAGTGCTTGTGCTCGAACCCCTCCTCTGTTCCTCTCACAGGTTATGTTATGGTGGGTACTTACTGTACCACTGTGGAAAGCCCAGGGTCAGGATCCAGGAGGAGCAGCCTGAGTGAGAGCGGTACGGCACTGTTGGGACCAGTCAACAAGCATGCCAGAGGATTTTTTCATGATTGGCCCACCATGGCGTGGGTGTGCAATGACATCAGGGGTGGTGCCGCTCACTGCACATCCGACATCAGCCCGTACCAACCCACACTGTGACCCTTGAGCTTGCACAAGCCCCTGGCCACTGCCAGGAGTCAGTACCTCAGTGGTCATCCCCTTCCACCCTCCCTGGAGGAGGAGAGCAGTCCATGGGACACTCGATCCTCCTCCCCCCGGCTGACCCTCCGACACCCGAGGTCACTCCCATCCCCGGGTCATCGGCATGGTAAGAGGTAAGGCACCAGTGCCTCAGCCCTCTACACCACTGGTCCAGCAATTTCTTCATTTTTTTTTAAAGTTATAGCCCTCATAAAATTGTCCCCGGCCACCACAGCCAAAGACAGAGCCACCTCCATGCCTCCACGTAGGCACACGCAGACCCTTTTTGTGAGGTCATAAAACAAACACCATGTGTGCATGCCCCATTCAGTTCAATGGATGTGAGTGTTCTATACATTTTATTAGCATATAGAGTTGAGATATTTTATTTATTTATTTATTTCAGTTTGGGATTAAATACCTTTGAGCCATGGGCTCGTTTACAAAGGTTCCAGGTCAGACGGGTACAAGACAGACGTTTTAACAATAACTTAGGAACAATACAAATACATATGTAGAATAAAAAAAACAGTTTCAAAGAAAATGATACAACGGGTTCAGGGTTACACTGGTCACATACATAGAATTATTTTCATAGTCGGAGAATACACTTTTGATTCCAGGAGGCTTTGAGATCTCAGGGAGATTTCTGCATCATTTCAAAAATAGACTAGTAGACAAGACTGTAGGGTGGGGTAGGCAGCTCAAGGTGGCTAAGGGGAGGCAGCAAGATAGGGAATTGGAAGGATAACAGGAGTAGTTGCCACCTGGGGAGACATTGTCAAAGGAGTTAGAGGGTCAAAAATGATAGAGGAGTAGTAGCAAAAGGAGGAGGAGGGTGAGGATGGACAGGAGGGTGGTGGAAAGATGGGAGAAGGAATCGTGGAAAAAAGGTGGGGGTGGACAGGAGGGAGTAGGAGAAGGGGGAGTGTTGATAGGTGTTAGTGGTACGGTTGAGTTAGGCTAATAAATCGAAGCGACTACTCGACTAACAGGGACCCTGTTAGTCGAGCGGTCGCTTTGATCTATTAAAATCTCAACTCTATATGCTATTTTTTGTTGTTGTACCTAAACTGGGATGCTTGTGAAAACAGACAATTTGCTCACATGCCTTTCCAGTATAACAAATAAACTGAAACTGAAACTGATCTTCAGTCAGGCCATGTCATGTTCTGTTTATGCAGCACATGTTTGGGTGTTTTTGAGATAGAAATGGTAAAAATTTAAAACAGGAAAAAAGTACAAAATGTAAACTGTGCCCCTCTATTCAGTGGTTCTGCATTAGAGGAAATGATGAATACAAAGCTTACAGTCAATGGTAATGGCAGTGGCAACCAAAAGATATCCGGGATCTCACATGTGAAGATATATTTCACTGGAGGCAACAACCTTAAACCACTACTCTATCATAGCAGCTACAAGTTCATGTTGCCTTCTGCTACTTTTTATCCCTGCTACACATTCCTCTCTAAACAACACCTGTTACTGCCCCCCAACATTCACCTCTGCCCTCCATCCCTCTTTCATTACTACCAACTTTACCCTAATCTATACTTTTTAGCAATGTTTAGAACCACTATTTCCTTGGTCCCCACCTGCTTCTACACACTAATTACACCCCCCACCCCAACCAACCGGCCCTGCGTCAACCAGCCTCTGTGCTGACACACTAACATGAGGCTCCAAAACTATTATCTGACCTCAGCCTGAATTGTTAATCTTCTCTGTGCCTACCCATTGCGCTGCCATTTAGGGAGCACTCCAATATGCCTCTTCTTGTTTCTCCCAGTTATTAAACCTGGGCTAGAAACTGGACCTGTACCTTATTTTGCATAGCTAAATCCATTTTATAACTGAAGTAGCTACACTGTCTTCCTTCTCCTGCCCCCCCTTCTGCTTGATTATGTTTAATCTTTACTCTTTTCCTACTTCCACTCCTATTCACCCTTACCTCTCTACTGCCCTCCTCTCCCCTTTATTCTCTTACCCCTCCTCCCACCCATATTCCCCCACCCTCCCAAACCCAAGCTCTCACATTCCCTCCCAATCACCCTGGCCTCCTCATTGTTCTCTGCTCCCCTCTCCTAACCTTCATCTGGCTACTCTGTGACTTCCACTCACCTCTCCCTCATGCTCTCTTCCTAGACATCGCACCCTATCTCATCTACTGTGCAAATGTCCCTTCACTCCAACTAAACTTCTTATTTTTACCCTGCTACTGCTTGCCGGTCATGGTGAGACCAATTCCGGACCAGCAGTACCCACTCTCTCAAATTTCTCTAAGGGACTAAGTCGTGCTCATTTTAACATCTGTAGTCTTCTTCCTAAAGTAGACTTTATGCAACCTTTCATGGCCAACCTCAGTCCTGACATATTAATACTTTCTGAATCCTGGCTCTCCCACAAGATTCCTGACTCAGCAGTGGTCAATCCTGGCTATTCCCTAATCCATCAGGACCGCGCTACCAGGGTGGCAGAGTAGCCATGTACCTCTCCTCTGACTTACACTATGTTCCTATTATCTCTATTTCTTCCCCTTCACCTATGAACTTCTCATCAAAATGTCCGTCCCCTTCTCCTTCCCCATCTTTGTTGCTGGTGTATATTGCTGCCCTGGCATAACTCCTTCCACTTTTACTGAACTTTTCTCCACGGTCTCTTTTCATGCCTCCACCAGGAAATTCCTCATTCTTGGGGACTTTAATAAAAATTGTCTCTCCCCTTCTAATATAAATAACCTCTCCCAACTAATCTTTGATCCTACTCGCTTGAACCTTAAAACTTTACACCACACTCATCTGGACTGGGCCTCACCTCACACCCCCATAGAATTACTGCATTGGGCACCCTCCCAGATGCCCTCAGTGACCACCATATGGTGTACTGCATTTGCAAGGTTCACTGCCCCAAAGCCCCACTCAAGTTCATCCAGATTCACTCTTTCCAGTCCTTGGATCTCTTCTCACTTCACAAGGATCTAGCAACTACAGACTGGTCACCTATATCCACTGCCATCCCTCTGCTGACCCACAGAACCATTGTGCACAGAATGATTCTTTCCATTTGACTACGGTGACACTATCTATGCTAGTGCTCCCAAGTCTACCCTGGCCAAACTGGATCCATTCTTCCACTTCTTCTGTAGGTTTGCCCCGGCTTGCCCCTCCCCCGGACCCACCTCACCTCTACACCTCTCTCTCCTTTCTCTCCCTTGAAGCCAGATGGCTTCCTCATTGCTCCTCCCTTATTGCTAAGTACTGGCTGGGTTCCCTCCCATCCTACCTTGTGTTTCTTTTCTCCTCCCCTTCAAACCCCTTCTACTCTCTTCGCGTAGCTCTAACCTCCGCTCTCTAACTCTCCCATCCAGGCGGACCTTGGCTGGGCAAGCTGCTTCCTCTTTCCACTTTCCCAAACTCTGGAACTCCCTCCCTGGCCCTATTCATTCTGCTACCTCCATCCGCTCCTTCTCCAGCTTATACGCGATTATTCCACCCCCTCCTGTAACTGCCCCCCACCCGTTATTGCCCCTTACCTTCCTCTTCCTGACTTTCCACCCCTCTTCTCTTCCCTTCCCCACCCCATTGAATTTCATACTACATATCTTCCCATCCGCCTCCCCCCCATTCCTCTACCTACTCACCCTAATTCTGGATCCCCCTTGTCTACTTCCTATGATCTACTGTACCTTCTCTTTTCTCCCCCTCTCTACTCTTCTCCCTTTGCTAGACTACCCTTAGTCACTTGCACTAACCTGGTTCATCCCCTATTCTTGCAGGCAAATGTTACTTACTGCTGTTGCTGCATTTTCTGCAGAATGATCCCTACGTATATACTTTTGCACATTCAATGTATATTACTCGATGTTAATTTAAGATATACAGTATTGTGTAAAAGTGTGCCTTAATATGAGCGTACATTCTCTATAAATATTTTTATGCTGTATGGATATGTATTTCTCCCTCTCCCCTCTACCCAGGACGCTTCTGGAAATGAGTTGTTTATGGCTCAGTATGTCTCTCCTGGTGAAACTTTTGAAATAAATAAATAAATATTTCTGAGCATGCTCAGTGAGTTTCTTTAAAACATATCAGGGATCTCTCATGAAAATATATTTCTGAGCATGCTCAGTAGCAACTTCATATATCTTTGTATGTTGGGTCAAGATATCACTTTTTATCTTACTATTTATCAGCACACACATGTGTGTATATACATCTATAGATAGACAGATCATAGGTATCATAGGTTTTCAGAGCTTTATAAGACAATGTCCATATGCTCGCCTTGTATTTAAGAATATCCCATTATTCCATTGTTTACTAAGTAACTATCCAGTTTACTCTTAAAAATTTCCATGTCCCCACTATCAATTATTTCTACTGGTAGTCTGTTCCAGATCCTTGGTGCTCTAACTGTTAGCCAGTACTTTCTTTTATTTAATTTGAACCTCTCCACTTTTATCTGTAACGGGTGTGCCCTAGTGTTATGATTATGAACCATGATATCTAGAGCAAGCTGTTCCCTTAATATCGGGTCATTTAGGGCCCTATATATCAAACACATGTCCCCTCTCAATCTTCTAAACTCCAGTGAGTACAACCCCAGTGACCTAAGCCTTTGATCATAGTCCATCCCCTGAACCTCCTTTATTCTACGAGTAGCTCGTCTCTGGACCCTCTCAATCGATGCTATGTCCCCTTTCTTAAATGGTCCCCACAATTGAGAACAATATTCCAAATGAGGATGTACCAAGGATGTATACAGCGGCAACAGAACACCCTTATCTCTACTATTTATATGTTTGTTGATACAGTATTGTGTACTACCTGCTTTTTTAATAATTTGATTGTAATGGGGTGTGAAGTTTAGGTTATTACCAATTTTTACTCCCAAGTTGCATTCCTCAGAGGTCTCTTTAAGAGTTCTACCTCCCATTTTATAATCGTGTATTATATTATTCTTTCCCAAATGCATCACTCCTCACTTATCCACATTAAAAAAAGAACCATGACTGTCTGCCCAAATTTCTAATTCGCTTAGGGCTGCTTGTAATAAATCCGCATCTTTCTTCAAGTTAACCACCCTCCCTATTCTGGTATCATCTGTGAATTTTGAAAACCAGATATCCGGGGAGGCTCTCATCGTCCCTATATAGGCATTGAACAGGTAGGGACCCAACACGGAACCCTGTGGCACTCCACTAGTCACCCTCTGCCAGTTGGAGAATTCTCCTTTTATACATACTGTCTGCGTCCTATCCATCAGCCAAGATTTTATCCAACAAACTACATTTTGTTTGACTCCGATGTTCACTAGAGTTTCTAATATTTTGATGTGAGGTACCTTGTCCAATGCCTTGGCAAAGTCCAAGAAGATCACATCCACGGAATCACCCCTGTCCATTGCCTGACTTACTTTACCATAGAATTCCAACAGGTTAGTCTGACAAGACCTCCCCTTAACAGACATGAACAAGAAAGGGAGTTTAGCATCATCATGTGGGCTGTGAACAGTACACAATGGTTCTCTAGAAAAAAATAGCTGTCTACAATAATTGTTAAAAGCTGTTAACACAAAGCACTAAAATATCACTGTAAAGAGGTTTAGCTATCAATATGTTTCAACTAGGCAGAAGATTTGGAGCCTCCAGATTAGCTGACAGTGTTTCTTACCCATTGGTATACCACAGTACAACCAGTGGGCAAAAACAAGTTCTGCGGACTAGGATGGATTACCTCTGCAGATCGATGTACCAGATGCACTTGGAATGTTCAGATTTACCTGGAAGCCATTTATTTCATAACACTGCAAATAGATGTAACCTATCACACCCATTACCAGCACTGTATGATACAGTCACCTAATCAGCATTTGTTTTTAAACATTTTATTCTCTTTGGATTCTTGCAATCTGTTTTTTAGTTGGAGAACTGTATTTTATTTAATTGGAGTAACTTTGTTTGCGGTGCACAATACAGCTGACTGCTGAATCATTGGCTTTAAACATCTGGCATATCTTTCTTTTCCTAAAATGCCAGTCACAGAGCGATAATCCCATAACCAAAAATTCCTACCTTTGATTAAGCCACAAGGTTGCACAGACACTCCCAGCATAAACTGCCAAGTTATCTGAATCCCTGGCTTTTGAACTAAATGGATCCAGCACTCATTCCAGTGCAACTGCTGATACAACAGCACCAACTGCAGAACTGAATCCATAACTTTTAACTGCCTGTGACTGCGAATCACTCTAGCACATTTGTAAGTATGGAAAGGCACAGAGGTCCATACGCTAAGGAAAGGTAGGCACGTCTTGTCTGGTACGAAGCAGACAGAAGCATTCGCAGGTAGCAGCACACCAGGAGCAGTATGAAGGGATTGGCTGATGAAGACTTGTTTGGACTGGAGTCGAAGTGCCAGGGTATAGTGTGAGTGCTTTCAGACATGGCACCTCAATAAATCTTTGTACTCCATCAAGTTATTCTCAGCTCCTGTGACATTTTTTGTGTTTTGTAGTTTACTTTCGTACTGCTCCTGGGGTGCTGCTATCTGTGAATGCATTTGCAAATAACCAAGTCCAATACAGAAATCCACTTCCTTCCTTTATTAAGCTTAAACAAAACACACTGACAACTATAGAAACTAGATCTGTATATTCGGTTCTACCAGAGAATTGAATGGGTCAAACTTGATTGATTCTAGCAAACTTTTGGGCCCAAACTTAAACTATCCATTTGTCTGGCTTGAGTGTTGCAGACCAGCCCAGCCTGTTGAATGGATGAAGAGGCAAACCACAGTTAATGTGTGATAACGATGTTTTCAGAGAGTCAATCATATGCTACAAAATCACAGTGTTATTCTGGTGTAAGCCTGGCACTTGACTACAGTGAGAGAGGACAGTAAGTTGGTGCTTTTTCTTTGCACAGAGCACAATAAAAATAGTTTTATTTCACAAATAAAAGTTTTCAAGTTCACTATAAAGGCAGCATATAAGTGTCAGGTTCAGTTTTGCCTGCGCTGTATAATTTAGGGAGGGACTCGGAGCCTGGGCAGTTTGCAGCAGCCAGCATCTGAGTGTCAGTTCTCCGCATTGTTGTCTTTAGATTTTTGGGACTACATTGTCCTTATGAAAACATTTAACTTTTTGGGACAAGTTGACCAAGTACACAGTGTCCAACACTTATTCTTGGTATAACCTTTAAGGGGAACTGTCATCAATAAGATTTCTTAATGTCTGAAAGCCCATAAAAAGCTAATTTGATTGAGCCATTGTGTTTATCTGTCAGTCTTTGCAGTCCAGAGTTATTCATATGTAAATCAACCTGTAATTAAGGGCTGGTGGCAGCCATATGTTTTGGGCTCCTGACAAGAAATGATGCAACCGAGGGTCTAGGTCCTCCTTTGACTATATTTCATCTGACAGGTTAAATAGGAAATCAACTGTTTTATTAAGTGTGTTTTAAGGTGTTATTACAACACTTTCTACATCTATAATAATTTTGTATGTGCATTGAAACTAGTGAGTTATCACCTTTACATTTCAAACTGTTAGAAAAATAGTTCATCTTCAGGATTGCTTTAACCTCTAGGATATACAGTACTGCCAGCTGAACATGTCAGTACAGATGTCTGGGACTGCCACAGTACCACCATCTGTCTTTTTCCATTCCCTCTATTACAGGCTTTTCTCTTACACTTTTATGTGTGAACTCTGGTCTACAAGATGCAAATGTGGCTACTTACCTACTGGCCTGGCATCATGGCCTCCCTGTGCTCCCACAATACACCCAGGAACAAGCTATTGTTCAGTATGCCTTTCCTGGACAAAGACAGTAAAAACAATATGAGCATGTGTTATGATTCTGAAAATATGCTTTTTCTTTCCAAATCTGACTTGAAATTAAAAAAATAGGACACAGTTACTATAGATGGGCAACACTGTTAAAACATACATAATCTGAAATGCATTATTAAAAGAGTATTTTACTTCTTTTGATGAAGTTAAAAGTATAACAGCTTCTTACTGAAATACTTTAGATGGAATGGGATTTTTTAATTACAATACTTTCTGCATTTATAATATTTGTTTTGCATGTGCAATTAAATTAGTGAGTTACCACCTTCACATTTCAAACTGTTAGTAAAAATTAGGGAAAGGGAAAATTGTTTAACCAGAAAAGGCACACTAAGCTGAAGCTTGTTTCCAGGTGTGACCTGGGAACACTAGGAAGTTAAGTGACTTGTTCAGAGTCACACAGTATGCAAGTGGGGGCTATGGGATTCAGACCCAGGTCTCCATGATTTTAGCTCAGTGCCCTTAACCACTGTGCTATACTGCCTCCTAATAATCCAATAGAATTCTAGCTTTGTTATGGTAGAAAATCCCATTCCATCCAAAGTATTTCAGTAAGAAATTGTTATACTTTTAACTTGATCAAAGAAGTAAAATACTCTTTAATTAATGGTGATAATTTTTTACATACAGATAAAGACACGTCTCCAGTTGCAACCTCCCGGTTGATATTTGTGGTTACAACCAGGAGGTTGTAATCAACACCTGTCAATCAAGTGTCACCACAGAAAGCTAACTGGCATGTGGTTTCACTGTGGGCGGTCTGAACATCTTGCTTAACATGGCGGCTCCATTATCGAGCACTGGTACAGCACTCGAGCTTTGCCACACACTGTTAAGACAAATAAGATTTTAAATATTTTTTAAATATCTATCTAGTTGATCCTACCTTGAAAATGACAAAAAAATCAATATCGTTGATCCTGCCGCTCATACCCTTCAAGCACATCTTATACAGTACAATGCAGTAATGCTGATGGACTGCGACTTTCCAGAATGTCATTACCACTGTAATGTAAAAAAAAAAAAAGAAAAGAAAAAAGGGAGAGACAGGCTGTGTGTGTGTGTGTGTATCTCTGATAGAAGTGCTGCACTAACCAAACAGTGCTGAAAGGGAAAAAAATATCACCATTAATTAACCCTTGCAGGGCCACGGACTGATGTATCAGTCAAACATTCCTATACGTTCTAATTCTGTTGGCAGCCTAAAGGTTAAATAAAATAATATATGTGTGCGTAAAAACCAGAATTTTACACACACACTTGGTGTACAATGCTTTTATAAATCCCTCGGGGTTTATGTTGCATCCCACACCTCGGGTGTGTTAGAAATTCTGGTTACACACACCCACCTATATATTATTCTGTATTTTAATAATGCATTCAGGTTATGCATGTTTTAACAATTTTGTCCATCTATGTGTTTTTGCAATTAAAAAACAAGTAACTGTGTCCTATTTTTTCTTTTCACATCAAATCTGGATAGAAAGAGTATAATATTTTCAGAATCTTAGCACATGCTCAAAACCCATTCTGCTGGATGAACAAAGCTTGTTCACAGCTGTACAGCCAGCTGATAATCAAAAGCTACACATTTCAAGGCTGGCCCCATTATGCCAGGCCAGTAGGTACATAACCACATTTGCATCTTGTAGACTCGAGGTCACACCTGAAATTGTAAGAGAAAAGGCTGCAAGAGAGGGAATGGAAAAAGACAAGTTGGTGCTGCGGCAGTCCCAGAAATCTATGCTGACATGAACACAGCCAGGGTTTAGAAATCCTGATATGGAGCCCCAATACCTGTTGGCACCCCAGAGCCAGCCTTGAGAAGTGTAGTTTTTGATCAGCTGGCAGTATAGCCTAGAGGTTAAAGCAATCCTGAAGATGGATTATTTTTACTAACAGTTTGAAATATAAAGGTGATAACTCACTAGTTTCAATGCACATACAAAACAATTATTATAGATGTAGAAAACACACTTAATAAAATGGTTGATTTCTCATTTAACCTGTCGGATTAAATACAGTCAAAGGAGGGCATAGAACCTCGGTGACATAATTTCCTGTCAGGAGCCTAAAACATATGGCTGCCACCAGCCCTTAATTATAGGGTGATTTACATATGAATAACTCTGGACTGCAAAGACTCACAGATAAACACAATGGCTCAATCAAATTAGCTTTTTCTGGACTTTCAGACATTAAGAAATCCTGCTGATGACAATTCCCCTTTAAGTCTTCCCTGTTTGGCATTGTCTAAATGGACATAAGTTTTGGAACCTATAGCCTTCACACACTGTGGGCTGCAAAATCAGTGTCATCTTCAGGTTCTGACCTTTTTGCTATACATAGGCCTTACAAAAAATTTGGGGAGCAGAGTTGGATGACAGGCTACTCTGTGTGTCCAACACTTTGTTCTGTCACTGCATGTGTCAGGATTGTATGTGATGAAAAGACATAATTTTGGAGCTAGTAGTCATTACTATGGGCCGCTGCAGAACCATTCTCCTGTTTTGTGTCTTTCATTTGCCCTGTCAGAACAGAAATACTCTCCCACTGCATCCTAATCATAAAACAATGTTTTCCTACAGATAAATTAGAGACAAACTAGTTCCAAATCAAGTGGAATTTGTTAAATTTGACCCGGTTTGACAGACCATCATTGCAAGTTCAAACTTGGGGATATTTGCACAGGGTATCCTGTGATAAGGGCATCCGGTATTGAACACTTACAAAAAATGCAAGTCAATAGCAGTGCCTGTTCACAGAGCTACTGAACGAAGTCGAATACTGATATATCGGCGTCCTGTCGCTATATGTACAGCATGTGGGGGGTAAACACGCTGTGCAACGGGTGGAAGGGGAGGGAGGGTTTGTGAGGTAAAGCATGGTGGTGGGTTGCTGAGCTGGCCATGTGGCGTGGTGGGTTCATGGCAGGCTAGGGTTCAGAACGTGCCAGGTTCAATGCTGGGCAAGTTGATATTTTTGAGCCGGTCTGGGATTTTGTGTTTTTTTTTTCTGTTTTCACCCCCCCCAACATGCACCCCCCTGGAGTTGAGAATCCATTTGTAGAAGGGCTGCGGGGCTACAGCCTCCACATAAACAAAAAGCCTATGTTTTTGGCCACCTTTTGGTTTGCGGCGTGAGTGCACATCGTCAAAATTGATTTTCGCCGATGTACACTTGCCTTGATGGCGATCGCCTTTCCGTGATTGCCGTTATCACATAGAACCTTTGCACAGCTCTAATAAAAACATTATACAGGTACACTACACTGGTGCCCACACTACAGCCAACATTAGCTCTCCCTGATGACAGCCCATCTGTGAGGGGGACTATTTTGTACGTATTTCTGCTTATTGTAAAAGTTGCTGATTTTTTTATCAAAAAAATCAAAAGTCAAGGGGATTCTTGTTTACTTTTTTAATGGTGTGGTCCCAGTCAACTGGAATAAATCAGATAAAAATAATGAAAGGACCAGTTCAAAAAAGCAAAAAGCCTCCTAGTAACACAAGAAATTTTTAAGAGAATTTGAATTACTTAGTTTGAAACTTGGAAGTGCACACCTTTGGATTTGTAACAGGCCATTCCCTGATGAAGAGATAAGATTATCTCGAAACATTGGATAAACATTTGAATTTCAGGCTGTTGATAAGAATAAAAAGTGGATGCACTTCAGTGAACTGAACTGGTCCTTTCGTTATTTATAACAAATTTTTTTATCCTCCAAAACGTTACTACTAAATCCATTTTATAATCTATTTTATAAGTGCAATAAATATTCCCAGTATGGGATGTGCAGGAATAACTGCACTTCTAGAAGCTGAAGACATCTGGCCACTCACTATGCCCCCCGTGTGTGGTTATTCCATTACAACCCACAGCCTAGCATGTCTTACTGTTTACGTAAAATACAGTCTTCAGTTACTAGCCTAGTAAAGTGCATAAGTTGTGCTGTGCTCTTGTCAATTACTGCTGCTTCAAAACTTGCCATACTTCAAACAGTAGTGAGATTGGGATTCCTTCATATTAGGTTCCTTGGTGCCCTAACATCATACATATTCAGAAGGCTGTACAGCTTATACAGTCGATTGAACCATTCTTTCTGACGAGGAGAAAAGTAGACAGTCTGCTTCTCATGACTGCTAATGCCCACACCTTCTCTATCCACAAAAGGTTACTCCCCAAGCTTAGTACCCATTACTGCGGCAAGTCTTTGGTCCACCATCACATTGTCCTCAACAGAATCTGATTGGTATTTGATACAGGTAGTGTTCTGAGCATCCTCAAAGTCCACATTAGCTAAAGTGGATCCCCTTATAACTCCTTCTATTGCTTTGCCATCAGCTGCCCCACTTTTACCCACTGCTGCTTCATGTACACTGATCTCTTCCCTTCTACCATTGAAAGGCAGGTACCTCTCACACTGTGCCTTCCATAAATTATGGTTTGGCTTCCTCTCCTGCTACCTGTCTTCCATTCTCTCCCCCTTCCCATCTCCTACTCCCTTTGTTCTGAAGACGTCTGCCCCTTCTGCATCTCCATTTAAGGACGGCAATCTTCTCTTAAATTAATGTTTTAATTTTATTCATCATTTCATTCTTGGTTTACCATGTTTTACCTATGTATTCATTGTGAGGCACTTAGAGCCTTTGGGATTTAGCACTATATAAATACAATTCCCTTGTCTTCTCCTCTTGCCTCCCTTGCCTCTGGAACAGCCTTCCTTTCATCCTCTGATATCTTCTTGCCTTTCCTTCAGATATCTCCTTTGTGACCCCTCCATGCATATCTGCTCCTACAACTAGACCTGCATCCCCCCGTTCCTCTCCTTTATCCCCCCATCCCTTATCACCTCCTCAATCTCCCATCATTCCCTTACAACCTGTTCTCAAACTGGCTTGTCTTCCACTCACTGGAAGCTCTCATTGCTATGGTTCCTATGCCATGTCAGCCATAACTCCAGGTGTGCTGGATGGTATTATATATATATATATATATATATATATATATATATATATATATATATATAAATTATACATATGCTGCACAGCCTGTATATTGGTTTTTTTTTTGCTTGTGCTGTATTTTGTGTTGTTTCTTTTAGTTCCCTTTATACTTTTTCCATTCCTTTTCTGTTTGCCCTCCATTTCTTTCTGTAACCCCTCTCAACAGGTCACATCTGGAAACTAGCCAGTGCTTAGTGTTTCTTTCCTAGCTACCAGTATCTATTAGAAAATAATTAAATCAAATACTGGAATTAAAATCTTTACAATCATTAGGAACTCAGTAGCCTTGGAAAAGTCTGCAGGTTAAATATTTCTTGAGCTGCTGGAAGCTTTTCATGTGCTGGTATGACCCAAGGCTTGTAGTCACTACAGTAAAGCTGTCAATCCATTCAAAGCATCAACTATATGCAGAGGCAGTAACTCAGTTATTAGCAGAACTAAGGACACTAGCTAATTACTGTCATTTGCTTCTGAATACATTTAGGAGGCAGTTTGTGACAGTTTGGTTTGTGACTTGCTCAATGAAAGATGCCAGCTCAGACTTCCAGCAGGGACAGACCTCACTCCAAAGAAGGCATTTGCAGTTACAGAGGAGACTGAGACAGCCAAAAAAACAAGGAGAGGACACAAGCATCAGTGCTGATCGGTGAGATAAAATTATTCTCAGTGGAAGAATGCTGAGGGCTGGGAAGAAGGGAGGAAGGGTGGGAGGGAAGAATATCCAGTATGCATGCTAGTCTGGTACAGAGCAGCCTAAATTTCTAATGACTTGAAAAGAGCAGACTGGAGTTGACACAGATGAAGCATAGCCTAAAATGAACCAAAGGCATATGATTTATTTAGTCACAAGAGACAACCCCTGTTTATATTGTACTGAAGTGAGTGAAAGTGACACAGTTTTTTTTTTTAGTTGTTTAACCAGTAGTAGCACACTAAGCTGAAAGCTTTTTTACAGAAGCAACCTAGGAGCACAGGGAAGTTAAGTGACTTGCTCAGGGTCACACAGTATGCAAGTGGAAGCTGTGTGACTCAAACCCAGGTCTGGTCTGCTGGATGTCACCAGATTTGCAGCTCAGAGCCTTAAACCACTGCGCTATACTGCCTCCAGTTGACACAGCATTGCCATTGCACAGCACGTCTGACTTCAACTCAGCAGAAGGGATAAATGTTGAAGCTGTCATTAATACTAAACAAATAGAAATGGGACAGCTATTGGGTTTTGTGGTAAAAGTATAGAATGGTGAGCCAGGATGTCCCAGGTCTGAACCCCACCACTGCTGAGGTACTGTGCGATCTCAAACAATTCACTTGCTCTCCTCATGCTTCAGTCACCCAGCTATAAAACTGAGTAGAAGCAGGATTCCCTTAGTAATCAAGATGTTGCATCTCAGCTGGCTTATCTTGGGTTAATAAGTTATAAAACAAATGTATTTATTTAGAAATTGGGAACTGGGAGGGCATACTGGATCAAGGTTCATTACAAGTGTGAGTCCAACCTGGGTAAGTGGGTAAGAAAGCAATGCAAAACAGTAACAAATTAAAAAAAAAAAAAAAAAGAACTAAAACAATAAAAAGGAAGCAGACTATACAGAGTAATATAGAGAAGATACAGGGGAAATATATAAGCATTATGACTAAATATGCAATCAACTACGCATATGGTACAGAATGTCTAAGGTTATTAAAATATATAATATATAATATCTATAATACATAATATAAAAATATATAAAGCCTCATCAGCACCTCTTGTGATATGCAAACAAACCAAAATTGTTTAAGACACAGATTGGGAAGCAAAAAGAGTAAAAATAAAAAAAATAGCACCAAAATCACAAAAATATCAGACACTATGAATGCGGAGGGAGGGAGGAAGGGAAACCTCAAAGAGAAGACATGACAAGAGGGGAAAGAGCAGGAGATGGGAGCAACAGTTGGTCATGGGGCAGCAAGGTGAGGACGTGGGGGAGCACGAGGAGAGAAATGGGGGTAAGGAATTGAAACAAATGTAAACAGACATTGTTTCTTTAGTCTTTCAGAACATTTGGAATTCAGTACTTCAAGAGACTTTTGGGTAAGAGTCATGGTTGTAGTGCAAGATGTATAGGAGTGAGTCTGCTATGCTCTTAAAGGAAACAATTGGGAAGTTTACAGTAGTATTCACATTTTCAGGTTTCTCTTCCTCCTCATCAAAGAAAATTACTAAACCATTACTAGAAATTAGACCCATAAGACCAACTTAGGGGCTGGTTCATTTTCCGTGGGGTGTCATACAGATTAGGCACACTGATGAGTCCTGGATAGGACAAAACACGTGTCTGTATCTTCTGTTTGCACCCTTTGCAGATTGTGTGAGAGGCCCTTTAGCACCATGCATTCCTGCTTAAAGCTGAACCAGCCTAAAATGTCATGGTGATTTGCATATACACCCCATGCTGCTTTGCATTGTGGGGGTATGTGTGATTTAGTATTTCTTTGAAACTTGGCTTTATGGCCAAAGCCCTTTGGAGTAACCCTTACCTCAATGTTTTAGCACTGATGTTCTTTGTCTTTTAGGTTGTTTTTTGTTGGGCTTGCCATGACCCAAATCTATAAGACCAACTTAGGGGCTGATTAATTTCCCCTAGCGTGTCATACAGACAAGGCACACTGAGTCCTGGGTAGGATGAAACACATGTCTGTGTCTTCTGTTTACACCCTTTACAGATTGTGTGAGAGGCCGTTTGGCACAATGCATTCCTGCTTAAAGCTGAACCAGCCTAAAATGTCTTGGTGATTTGTGTATACAACCCATAATAGTTTGCATTATGGGGGGTATGTGTAATTTTGTATTTCTTTGAAACTTGGCTTTATGGCCATTGCCCTTTGGGGTAACCCTTGCGTCAGTGCTTTTGCACTGAGATTCTTTGTCGTTTAGCTTGTTTTTAATTTTTTGGGGAGTTCACCATGACCCAAACTTGTAAGACCAGCTAAGGGGCTGGTTCATATTTCCCTGGGGTGTCATACAGATGAGGCACACTGATGAGTCCTTTGTAGGATGAAACATGTGTCTGTTTCTTCTGTTTGCACCCTTTGCAGATTGTGTGAGAGGCCCTTTGGCACCATGCATTCCTGCTTAAAGCTAAACCAGTCTAGAATGTCATGGTGATTTGCATATGCATCCCATGATGCTTTGCATTATGGGTGTATGTGTGATTTTGTATTTCACTACTAGAAATAACCTATAAATGATTAGATTTGTGTGAAATAAACATTGCCAAGTTTTATTGAAAAATGCATGGCAAAACACGGAGAAAATCTCAGTTATGGTCTGCAGGTATAAACAAGCATTTGTCAATGCTGAATGCTATTTTTTTATTTATTTATTGAGACTATCGGATAACAACCTTTGAGTCTAGGACTCATTTACAAAGGCTCCTCATCAGAGTACAATACATCAATTGATAGGCAGCATACAATATTATAGTGAGGTTAGGGAAGAAAACAACAGGGACTGAGCAGTGCTAACAGTACTAAGCAGTTGAACAAGTCCTGAGGGGAGCTTGTGTACATTAGGGAACAGTAGAATCAATGAGATGGTGAGGCCTGTACACTAGTAAGTGATATAAGCAGTTGGGATACCAACATTGTCATTAACACACAGTCGTTACAATAATAGCATTGGAATTAAAAACACACAGTCATTACAATAATAGTAGTGGAATAAAGAGCAGTAAAACCCAAAATTCTAGCTGAGCATAGGCAGTTTCCCATCCCTAGTCAGAGCATTGGCAGCGTCGGGTGGAGATTATGTGGCCTTTAAGGGCTGTTTTGAAGGAGCCTAGTCTGGAGTTGGAGGTAATGGCCAGGGGGAGCTCATTGTACCAGCATGGTGCTGTGTAGGAAAAGGATCTTTGGGCAAGGGTGGTTGTGACCCTGGGTACAGTCCATGTTAGTCTATCTGCCGTTTGCGTGTTTGCTGAGATATGAGCAGTGCAGAGGGTGGCAGAGACTCCAGTGGGAGTAAGGCCTAGCTGTATTTTCTTTGTAAGGAGACACGTTTGATAACGTACTCTTTTTTGTTTTTTGAAATTCAAAATTTGTATTCATTTTACCAAAAAGACAGTTATACAACAATCCGGTTGTTAACAACTGTCAAGTACAGTAGTACTATATGCCTTCTAACTATACATAGATTAACTAACTGAAATCCCCACCCCTCAACCCTCTTCCCTCCCCCACGTCCTCCCACCCCTCTGGAGTGTGCCTGATTATATCCTCTGCCAGAGGAGAAGAGACCACTCTCATATTAAAATGGCTGATCTATCTACTGGATTAACAAACTCCCATTACAGGTATAAGGCATATAGCTTCCCCCATTTCTTATTAAAACTTGCCATACTATTCCTAAAACCAGCTATCAGACGTTCGGCTCTGAAAAAAGAGATATATCTTTTAACCATTCACTATAAGAAATAGTAAGCTGGTCCAACCAGTGCTTCAAGACCAGTTTTTTAACAATCATGGTGATTAATGCCATCTGGTATCTACGTTCTTTGACCAAGATACCCTCAAACTGTCCCAGAATACAGAACTCAACTGTGAAAAGGTCCTCTAACCCTAGACAGGGGTCAAGTTTAGATCTAATGTCCCACCAGAGGGAGGATACCTTCTCACAATACCAAAAAATATGCATCATATTCCCTTCTTCTCTGCCACACCTGGTACAAGTAGTATCTGGTGCTCTACCCAACTTAGCCAATCTCATGGGGGTATAATACATGTTATAAAGTATATGGTATTGTGTAAGTCTAAGTTGATCTTGAGAGTGATAGATGTACAGATCTTTCCAGATCTGGGCCCAGTCAAGTTTCACCTCTGGAAGTAAGGTCGACCAAATCAGGGAAACAGGAAGAGGGCCAGAGCATACAGACGCCATAAGGAGAGTGTATACTTTAGAAACTGAATGTGGCCCTAAGGCACTTTCCCTGACTTGAGCCATTAAGGGTCTAAATAAGGATGGTCGAGGTGTGACCCCGAATAAGGTACTTATGGTGTGCCTAATTTAGTACACCTTAAAAATCGACCGTCTCGGGGCGTCAAACTTATCAAGGATGTCGGTTGAAGAAAGGAGGTTGTCTTGAGAGAATAGGTCTTCAACATATGCCTCTTGTAATTGGGGGAGCCAATGAGACAATAAGCATGACCCCCCCAATTTTAATGTTAGGGTTTGACATGATTGGCTGACCCACATCTGCTTTAAGGGGTATCTTAAGATGTGAACAGCACTGTGACATGACTTTTAAGGACGTGCCAATTACCGAGTCCTGAAGTCCTACTGGCAATGAAGATTTTAAGTAATAAACCATAGTGAGATTGATGTTGTCAGATCTTAGAATTTCATTTTCGATTTGGAGCCAAATAGGGGTGTATTCCGTGTCCTCCTGGGCAAGCCATCTTCCCAATTTAGTTAGGTGACTCGCCCAATAGTATAAAAGGAAATTAGGGAGATGAAGTCCACCCTGGGCTTTAGGGACACTAAGTTTATAAAAGGCACAGTGGGGATGTTTGCCTAACCAGATGAATTTTGATATGATAGAGTGTATCTGTTTGAAAAAGGAGATCGGAAGCCATAAATTCAATAAATTCAAGGGGTAGAAAAGCCGGGGGAGAATATTCATCCTAATTATATTTATTCGGGCCCACAAAGCGA
Organism: Neoceratodus forsteri; assembly: GCA_016271365.2. NCBI lineage: Eukaryota > Metazoa > Chordata > Ceratodontiformes > Ceratodontidae > Neoceratodus > Neoceratodus forsteri. Next base: position 540,779,098 of record CM028134.1, on the reverse strand, counting down.
GGGGTAAGTTCTGCCATCTTGAAAGATCCTGTTGAATAACCTCAATCAAGTCCTCGAGATTGAACTTCTGAACTAGAGTGGGGTCCCTAGATACGTAAATGCCCAAATACTTAAGTGATTGTGCGGACCATTTAATGCCTAAGTGTACGAAATCAGATTTCAGGGTAAAACCGTTCAGGGGGAAAATTACGGTTTTGAAATGTTAAGCTTGTAATTGGATAGCTTACCATACTGATTGATCACCTCTAGGACGTGTTCCAGTGGGGTGACTGGGTGAGCCAAATGGAGAAGGATATCGTCCGCATAGACTGAGATTTTGAGAGCTTGCTTATGAATAGAGATGCCCCTGATTAGTGGGGTTTGTTTGATCTGTCGGAGCAGAGGTTCTAAATAGAGGTTAAACAGAAAGGGTGAAAGGGGGCTACCCTGTCTGGTGCCCATATATAGGGGAAACTGGGTGGAAAAAAATCCTGTTACAGTAAATCTTGGCCGACGGGGAAGCATAAAGGGACTGTATCATTACAATAAACTGAGAGGGAAAACCCATTTTCCGCAAAGTCAGCCATAAGAATTCCCAGTGCACCCTACCAAAAGCCTTTTCGGCATCTAGAGAGATTAGCACCATAGGGGTCTGGGACGACTGGGCTACCTGAAAAATATGCGTGAGTGTCCTAAGGTGGTCGGCAGGAGAAAGACCCACTATGAATCCCACCTGTTCCGGATTTAGGAGTCTGGTCCAGTGTGCTTTCATTCGGAGTGAAAGGACCTTTGCCAGAATTTTAATATCATAGTTTAGGAGAGAGATTGGCCTATAACTAGCTGGATCCAAGTGTGTCTTATCTGGTTTGAGTAAAAGAATAATTGTGGCATCCATGAGGGTTGGGTCTAACTTATCTAATGTAAACATGTAATTGTATAATTTAAGCAGAAAGGGGGCTAGTTCCTTAGCAAATATTTTATAAAAGTTTGAAGGGAAACCATCTGGACCTGGTGCTTTATCCAATGAAAGACCTTTGATGGCTTCTTCTATTTCAGAAGTAGATATCGGAGCTGCTAGGAGGGCTTGGCTGGAGTCATCCAACGTTGGAAGATTAAGGGACCTTAAGTAGGCTTCTATATCTTGAGGATTTGTGTTGGGAAGGCAATGCCCATATAGTAACCTATAAAATTGGTGTACAATCTCCCGAGGTTCTGTTTTAATTGAACCGTCTGCAGCCCTAATTGAGGGGATTAGTTGTGAGCTCTCAAGCTGGCGATGTCGGAGGGTGAGTAACTTGCCATTTTTTTCACCTTGATTGGCGTATCTAGCTTTGGTTTTGACCAGAGCATATTCAGCTTTATCCCTTATTAGTTCCGCATATTCATTATGTAATGCTAATAGCTCTTCTAGGGTGCCCCGGGGAGGTGGTAGAGGATAGGGAATTTTCTTTTTCCTTGATCTGGGTTAGTAAAGATAAAGCCTTGGACTCTTGTGACTTTTTTCTTCTGGAAGCCATTTTAATAAATTCTCCCCGAAGGTAGCACTTCAAGGAGCACCAGAGGAGGTCCCATCTCGAGACCGATCCCTCATTATTAACCATGAATGTAGCAATGAGCTCCCTAATATGAGAGACCAATGCCTCGTCCTTCAGCAGCTGAGTGTTCAGCCTCCAGATGGTATCCCTCCTAATACAAGAGTCCAATGAAATGTCAATCCAGACAGTTGCATGGTTGGATATCACTATGGGTTCCATACCCGTCCGGTGAAGACCAGGCATAAGGGATCAAACTAATTAGGAAGTAGTATAAACTTGACCAGGTCTGGTGGATGCTTGAACGAAATGTGTAAGACTGACTCATAGGGTTTAAGATATGCCATGGGTCGCCTAGCCCTAGCAAGGTTATTAGGTCCTTTAAAGCATTCAGGGACGGTGAGAGAGGCTTCAACGGTCTATACGTCCTGTCCAAATCTTGGGACAGGGGAATATTCCAGTCCCCACCCAGGATCAAAGGGGTAGGAAGGAGCATGGCGATTTTATTAGCCAGGTCCATCAAAAAATCAGGATCCCCCCCTACCGGGCCATATATCGAACCCAGAACCACTGTGCTGTTATTTAAAGTACCTTTAAGTAGTAGATATCTCCCAAGAAGATCAGTAATTATGTTTTCTGCCTGAAATGGAATGTGTCTTTTGATAAGAATGGCCACCCCATGGCTTGCAGACGAATTTCCTGCTGCAAAAACCTGGGAAATACCTTGTCTACATAAGCTTAGTGACTCCGTAGCTGCCAGATGGGTTTCTTGGAGCAGGATAATGTCTGCATTTAACAGTGAACAGTGCTTAAGTACCTGTATCCTTTTCAGGATGTCCCTTACTCCTCTGACATTCCAAGTAATTATTTTAGTGAAGTTATTAACCATTTTCACAACACACTACAGGTAACAACCTAGAAAAGATCCTGATGGTCCATATCAGCCCCATAAGGCACACTCCAGACCCCCCACCCCTATCCCAGCCCATGACTTTAATCAAGATAACCCAACTAAGTTTTACCCATAGATTTATCGTGTCCTGTGGCAGACGTGCCCTGAGCCTTTCAGCCCTGCTAAAACATGGAAAATTCAGAAAGCATAACCAGATTCCCAATACCCCAGGTACCCCACCCCTTACCCTTTATAACCCCCCAAAACTATGTACAAAGGGCCTAACACCCCTAACCAGATAAACTGCAGTCCAAAATACTTTCGGTGTGATAGGCCAAAACCCCATGGCGTTTACTTCCACTATCCCAGTGGTAACAAACAAAAGGTAAATTGTTCCCCTTCATAGTACACAAAAGGCTCTAGCTGGACTCTGAACTAAGGGGCCTATAAGCTGAATGACACTAACAATGAAGCCGAACCAATTGCCATATACCCCCCCAAAACAGTACGCTGTGCAGCGCTCCCAAGACCCCCCCGCCTTTATTATGTGGCCCTACCAAGGCTGAGAGCCTTATTTTGAAACGGGAGAATCAGCCTGTGAAGCGATAAGTTGTAAACACCCACTGTCCGCTATATCAGAGAATGTGCTTCTCCTAAAACCCCTTTTATACCTCTGTTAGAATTTTGCATAACCGGGTCCCCCCTTCTAGGCTTAGCTGATGCACTGAGCTGCGAATATCACCTAGCTGAGCCCATAACTCTGGTCATCCTCCTCTAAGACGCAGGGCTAGGCGAGGGTCATTGCAAGGATTTAACACCCCATCATCACTCAGGCAAACCTTTAAAACCCATCCCAGGCCAGCAAGGTGAATAATAAAGGAGATCTGACCTGCATCCCCGGGTAGCTGTCTGCTTCGTGGATAGGGGAGAGGTGAGGGGGATACCTCCACTCGCACAACAAATACTGTCCCCCTGGTAAACTGCCTCCCTCCAAAAGGGTTCCTATGCGACCAAGAGTGGTACCGAAGTTCCCCCCTAGGTGTGTCCTTACCCGGACCCCCCCCCGCCAGCACAGATATCAACCAAATACCCCCAGGCCATCCCTGCTCAACTCAGAACCATCCAACCCACATGTAAGTAAAAACAAATTAAGTCCTTTATCCGTAGTTACAAAGGCACAACAGTCAGTTATGAGGAGGCTCATCCTTCTCTAAACAGGCTGGGTAACTTCAGGGAAAGGTCTGCAGCTGCCTGTTCAGGTGTGTCAAATGTGAGCCAGGAGCCCTGAACTGAGACGCGGAGTTTGGCTGGGTACATCATTCAGAATGGGATGCCAGCCGCTATTAATTTCTTGACAGTAGCGTGGAAGGCAGTTGTCTTCTGCCGGGTCTCCAGGTAGATCTTGTGTGATTCTTAGGGTGGCGTTTTCCCACATTATTTTCTGAAGCTCTTTAACCTTATTAATTATATGTTGCTTCTCCACAAAACTCAGGAACCTCACGATGACTGGCCTTGGGGGAGCACCTGGAGGGGGTCGTGGTCGGAGAGAGCGGTGTGCCCGCTCAATTTGGTAGTTGGCACTGAGTGGGGAGGGCCCCATGACTTTCTGGAAGAACTTTTGTAAGAAGGCCACGGTGTTGGCACCCTTCTCATCCTCCGGTAGCCCTAGGATCAGTATATTTTTCCGTCTGCTCCTGCCCTCTAAATCCTCAGTTTTAAGCTGAAGCTTCTGTATCTGTTGGTGCAGCTGCACAATTACAGGCTCTGTCTTCTCCCTCCACATCTCTGTTGTGACAGTGCAGGCCTCTACATCGCCCACCCTCCTTATAAGGCCATTGAAATCGTTACGGAGGGACTTCAGCTCCAAGGCAATGTCAGCCAATGTTTCCTTAAATGGCAAGATTTCTTGCATGAAACGGTCTTCTGTTAGTGGGATTGCTGCTGGGGCTGGGGATGCTGCCTTGCCAGCCATAGCTCCTTGGGCCCTCTGCTTCTTAGACAGCTTCTCTAGTGAAGTTAGAGGGGTGTGCTTGGGGAGGGCCTGCTTCATTTTGGCCTCCATCACGGCGAATGAGCCGATCGCTAAATTTATTTGGCGCTAGCCTGGGGCTATGTCTCCCAAATGGACTGCGAGAGATCTGGTTCAAAGCCTTTCGGGCTGTTAAACTGAAATATTAATTAAATGAGAGGCGAGGTGGCAGAGCTCCACTCTAGTGCTGCTAACGGGAACCCTGCATCACGTGATCTCCCATAACGTACTCTTTTGTCTAGGGTGAGGATATTTGTTAATGCATGCAGGGTGCAGCTGTGAGTACACTTATCTACTCCAGCAAGGAACCTACAGGCTTTGTTGATGGCTAGGTGGATTTTGTTTAGTGCAGTGTGATCTGTGGCTGAGTAGATGGTTAGCCCATAGTCTACATGGGAGAGAACAGAGGAGGTAATAGCAATGTTTAAGGCCTCCGGAGTTAGGCAGTCTTTGTGCCAGTACAGTAGTCCTGCACATGTATTTATGGCAGAGGAAAGATGACTGATATGAGGGTGGAATGAGAGGTTGGAATCAAAAGTGATGCCCAGATATTTATAGGTGTAAACCTGTTCCAGCGGGAGGAGGGCTTTGGAAAGGATTTTAAGCTGGGCATTGTAGTCCTTGCTCTGGCAGTGGGCAAAGAGCATAGATTTAGTTTTTTTTTTTTACGTTGACCACCAGTCTGTGGTCAGTGAACCAATTTTCAACGTGGTTGAAGGCAAGTTGTAGGGAGGATTGAAGGATTGTGGGATCCGAGTGGGAGGCATACATTACTGTATCATCTGCGTAGAGCAGGAAGTTACATGGACAGGATTTGGGCAGGGTATTCAGGAAGATGCTGAATAGTAATGGGCCGAGAATGGAGCCTTGGGGGACTCCCGAGTGGACTGGTAGAGTGGGTGAGAGGGTGCTGTTTATCTTCACACACTGGGACCTATCTTTTAGGTAACTTGTGAACCAGGTGATGGGTTCGGGGGACAGACCAGTGCGGTGAAGAGAATTTAGGAGCAGGGTGTGGGAGACTGTGTTGAACGCTTTCGATAGGTCTATGAGCACAGCTCCCATTAGCTGCTTATTATCTAGGGCATTGTGCAGTGAGTTGGAGAACTCTATAAGGGCAGAAGTTGTGCTGTGCCCAGTTCTAAAAACATGTTGTTCCCTACTTAGTATGTTGTGCAAAAGCAGGTAGTCTGTCAGTTTGGTGGCAACGATTTTTTCCAAAGCTTTTGAGAGGGGAGGGAGAATGGAGATGGGCCTGTAATTATTGGGTAGGGTAGGGTCTCCACTCTCTAGTATTGGCATGATGGTGGCCACCTTCCAGTCGGTTGGGAACGCCCTAGGCATAGGGAGAGATTAAGGAGATCAGTCGGGGGGGGAAAGCACCAAGTCAAGTACCAGATTAAGGATTTTCATGTCAAAGGAGTCTTTGCAGTAGTTTGAGCTTCCTAGGGCATTTGCTAGATATAATCTCACATCATTCTTAGTAATAACCCTGAGGTTGAAGGGGGGGTATGTGTTGCTTGGCTCTGGGGTAATAGGGGAGGGGTCGAAAAAGTTGTTTGGCAGAACTGTGCTTCGGTCATAAAATGCAGCATTTAGGCCACTGATGATGGTGAGTGGGTCCGAGGTAATATTATTGTTGACAGTTAGCTGGGAGGGGGGGAGGCATCTCAGATTTTCCATTAAGTTCCTTTAGGTTGTCCCAAAACAGCCTAGCATTCCCCCAGGAGGAGGCAAGGGTGGATTTGTAGTAGTTAGATTTGGCCATTCTAATAGCCCAGGTACACTTGGTGTGAGACATTTTATAGGCAAGCCTGTCCACCTGAACACCAGAGGCAGCTGCTTTGTACCAGAGGTTGTCATGGTTCTTTAGTTGCTGGAGTAGTGTTGGCGTGACCCAGGGGGCATTTGGTTTTTTGGATTGAACCTTTGTGAGGGGGAAAAAAGTATCACATGCCTTATTGAATGTGTGTGTAAAATAGTCAAGGGCTACATCTATGGAAGGGGCACGTCTGATGGGGGACCAATCACACAGGGCAAGATGTCTCCTTAGCTTAGTGAGGCCTCCAGGTTGAAAATGGTGCCGGGTGAAACTGTTTGGTTGGGGTAGTTGCTGTTGACATGACCAGGTGAAGAGGATGGGGGAGTGATCGCTTAATGTGTCTGGGAGTACATTTAGGTTTGAGATTCTGTTTGGGCGATTGAAGAGTAGGAGGTCGATCAGGGTGCTAGAGCCATTTCTGGGATTTATCCTGGTTGGCTGGTTAACTAATTGGGCTAGCTCTATCACTGAAAGGGTGTCTTTTATAGGGGCGGTCACACTTGATAACCAGTTCACATTAAACTCCCCCAGGATAATGTGTTCTGTTTTAGGTGGGAAGCTGGAGATATAGTCGGTTAGTGATTGAAAGACTGAGGCTTGGTTTCTTGGTGGGATGTAGGCCACAGTAATGGTTACAGGGGCTCTGGAAGGGTCAGGTGTGAGTTTTATAGTCATGGTTTGGGCCCCATGCTTCAGAGTGGGTGTTGGTGGGTTTTGGCATAGCAATTAGTCTCGGATGTAAAGAGCACACCCCCCACCCTGTTTGCCAATTTGGTTGGTTCTATAAAGGGTGAGGCCTGGGAGTGCAACAGCGGAGTCCAGGACTTTCTTTGACAGCCAGGTTTCAGTGAGGGCTAGCACATCTGGTTGATGCTGCAGCATCCAGCATTGTAGTGGTGCTAGTTTTTTGGGTAAGCTGCAGATGTTCATCGCAGCTATACTTAGTCCAAGGCATGGTGCGCTAGGACTGCAAGAGATAGGGCCTGGGTTGGGGTGCACATTTCCTGAGATAAGGAGCAGTAGCGCAAAGATTCTGAGGAGGGCCAGTACTCTGTGTTTGCTGGTGTTGGCATGATGCTGTTTTGCTGATTTGCCGCCTCGGCAAGGGATGTCCAGGGAGAAGATGGTAGGGTAGGAGAGAAATGCAAGAGGACATGGCGGGTGGTGGTGTTGTGAGGAGATAGCTGGGCGATGAGTAGGGGGGGAGGGCAGCATGGTTACAGTGAAGAGGAGAGTAGGTAGGAGCCGGTGTTGCATTGCGGGGGTGCCAGGGGGGTGAGCCAATGGCAAGGGACTGTAGATTCCCTGGGGGAGGGTGACAGAGGTGAGGAGCAAAGCAAGCATTCTAGTGCTGGTGCACTGCTGCCAGGGGGAGAGTGACAGGGACAGGAAAGCAGCGGTGAAACTGTCGGTAAAGTCACAGGAAGGGGTTGTTAGGAGGGAGAGTAAGAAGCGAGAGACCATAGGAGCCTGATAAGGTGTTAAGCAGGGGAATCAGTGGTTGTAGATGCAGGATAGGCTGCCTCAAGTGGTGAAAATGGGGAGAAGTATAAAAGCGATAAGCAACAGTGGGGAAAATAAATATAGGGTGCTAGGCAGTGGAAATTAGTGGTTGGGAATGAAGGACAAGGCTGCCTCAAGTAGCGAAGAGGTATAGGCTGCTAATGGTAAAGTGGGCTGATTGGTTCAGACACAGCCTGAGCCCTATTGGGTCAACCTCAGCCATATACCACCTCAGCCCTATATAAGGGCATGTCGACCAAGGGTGGTGGTGGGGCAGTGGGGAGCCGACATGGAGCGTCGGCAGGGCAAACACAGGTCCAAACTGCATCACAGTCCTGTGGATTCCACTGTGTGTCCATGCTCTGATTCATACCTGGTGGTGGTCTGGGGGTTGGGGGACGGCGCCTGCACTCTGGCCCTCGTGACCTCAATGGACCCTCGCTGGATCCTGGGTGTATGCTTGCAAAGCAGGTAAGTTGAATTATATAGACAGAGCTGCTATGGGAGGAGTTCACAACACAATGCTACTAGGCAGTTAACCTTATTATTCAGATGTCTGCCCAGATGTAAGAAAAGATAACTTTTGCAATCTCAATAATTAAATGCTTGTTTTTGTCTCCGTATTGCCCCCGATGTAAAAAGGTAACTTTAACTGCAGCTTGTTCAGATGCTTGATGTCAGACTCCGAATTACTCCCGAAGTAAAATTAGCAACTTTAACTGATTTTACATGTATGCTTTTCAGTCTCCAAACTTGACCCCAATGTAAAAGAACCCATTTGCTTGTATGTGCTGTGTAGTTGTTGGGCATAGACAGTGCAGCCATGATTAGGAACTGAAGAGTTTTACACATAACGTTGCTGTTTTCTTAGCTTGCGACCTTGATTTTACAGAATAATGTATATGTGTGAATAGAGGACACCCTTGAATACTAGCCATCCTTCGAATAATAACCGCACATCAAAAGCACAGTTTGAAGTAAAAGCTGCGCTCGCATAGAGACCATGGCTAGTATTCAAGGGCTGGCTGCCTTTGGTTTGCAGAACCAGACAGTAGGTTCAGTGTAACTGAATCAGTCATTACATGTTCTTTTTTTTTGTTTGTTTGTTTCTGTTTATTCCCCTCTGCTCCCCTCTGGCTCTGCTTCCTTGGGACCACCTGTGGAGTTACCTCTGCTTCCCACCTTACCTGATCTGTCCTGCTCCCCCCATGGAGCAATGGTTCTTCCCCTCGGCGGGGATGAGGTGGGGCCCGTACACCCCAAACTTCTAGTCTTTGTCAGGTATGGGTGGCCAGGCAAGTGGGAGCACATCGAGGTCTTCTCCAGTGGTCCATCTCCCTGGAGTCAGAAGTTTTTTTTTCCTCTTTTCTAGTTGGCCATAACATGCACCCTGGCATAAAGGCTCATAGTGCTAACATCCATTATGTCCTCCCCTCTGAGTCGACCTCACTGCTTGCTATACCCCAGACTTCCACCTGGGGCCAGTCAAGTGCCAAGTCACTACCCCCCTCACTCCCTGGAGAAGATGAGTTGTCCTTGGGATGCTCAGTCTTCTCCCCCCGGCTGGCCCTCCAGCTTCCCAGGCTCATTCCCGAACCCGGTTCACTGGAAGTAGCTACATGTTCTGATGACCCAGGGGTGTGGTGAGAGATGAGATGCCTCCCTCCCATTCCTGGCCAACACAGAAACACAGCTCTACTGACTATATTTAGTGAACGGAGGCCCTTGTACTTTTATTTAAATCCTTAACTGCAGTATATTAGTTTGGTACAGAGATGCTGACAGGCTCACCTCGCTGCCAGCAGGCTGACAAAGCTGAGACGCTAAGACATGTGCTCAGTCAGACTTGTGTTTTTTTTATTAGAAATAATTAACTTAGTGTTTTAGAGAGTGTTTTTGGGTCATTGTGTGTAGTTGTACGTTTCAGTCATGCGCCATGTCACTGCCAAAACAATATCACGCATAACACATTTCCATAGTTAGAAGTGGATTGCTAGGACATCTTTTCTGTCATGATAATTAAAATGAAGCAGTTAGTGGGGCCACTGTAATAAAATACTCACATCAATGCTGGTCTAATTCACTATTGCTAGCCTCTAAAATGCCCACTCCGTAGTTGAATGTAGCACGCCAGTGTCCCATCTTTTACCGATGGTGACAAAGACACCTTTTTGTTTGCCTTACAAGCAAAGATGTAGCCTGGCTTTTCTGGGCTGGGCTGGTGGGAGGAGAAGCTACCACCACTTCTGGGACTCGCTGGTTTGCTCAACTTCACTTCCACTCATTAACAAATCTCCCCACTGCTGGATGTTGTCCCCATGGGTCACTCTCTGGCTTGCCTGACTGGGACGGCAGCTGCAGTTCAGTGGCCCCTCTTAAGTAGCTCAGGCACAGTGTGCTCAAGGCTGCTAGCTGCTCTGAGGGGATTGGTCCCAGCCACTGGAGCCTGTCCCAGACTTGGTGTTGCCACTAGCTGTCTGGGTGAGCCTCTGCTCATCAGACACCAGTTCAGAGGGATAGTCACAGAGGTCAGACCTGCTGTCTGTATGGTTGTTCCTGTCCAGGCTGCCACTTGCCACTATTGCACAGACTCTTTCATTGAGGGAGCAGCCTGGGGGCACTCCAGTGCTACTTGGTAACATCTCTTGCCCTTCTTCACCTTGCAGATAAGCTCCTGTTGCTCAATCTGCCAGTGCAAGCTCCTAGGCTCTGCAGATACCTGGTCTGGCCTCTTATTTTTACCAGTTAGGCTCAGCTTGGCTGAGAGGGTTCACAGGCAGCTCTGCATTGCCAGTAGCCCTGAGGCCAGGGGCCAGTAACTGAGGGTGCAGGCAGACAACTTCGGGCCCAGTACAGAGGGTGGCTGCAGGAAAGCATGCAGAGGGAGTGATGGTAGGTGTTTTCAAAGAGACCACTGCTCCAGCATCCAAGGGTCAGAAAACATGCATTGAGAAGGACTGGAGGTGTTTTTCTAGAGTATGCAGGGCCGGTAATCAAAGAGTTAAAGTGAGATAGCATGCAGAGGGAGGGAATGGAAGGTGTTGGGAAGTGATTGAGAGGATGAACTACTTTTTTAAATGATGGGGAGTGCTGAAGGTCTGATAGGGGGAGAGGGCAGAGAGAAAGTGCAGTGATGTCATGCACAAAGAAGATGTACTGGGTGTTGAACAGTGATACCACACATGCACGCACACACACATAAACACACACACACACACACTCTCACAGAGTGCCTATTTAAATTCATTGTAGGGTTTTCTGTTACAGAGTAGGGCATTTTATAATAAAATATGGTTAGAAAAGGCAGGGAAAAATAGTGAGACAGCCAGAATTACTTGAAAATCTGGTCAGCTGTGTGCCCAGTCAGTGGGAATTAAGCCAGCTACTGTGGGTGAGTTGCTCCTGTTCTCCTACTGCCACATCCTGTCCCACACTGTCCAACCTCAGGTGGAGAGATTGTCCTGTTGGACTTGGCACTGGCTTGCCAACCTGAATCTTGCCCCAAACTTTTTCACTTGCTCCCATGCATGTAAGAGGAATTCCGGTACACTCAATGACAGCTGGCAGACTGCCAGATCACTGAGCAGCAGCTTCAGAAGAACCCATGTGCTTTTGGGGGAGGTGAGATCAAGTGCTTCAAGAACCACTGAAACCGGTATTTCAGGCCTGGAAAGAGAATGTCAGAGGGCGTTCAGGTGAGAGAGAGAGAGAGAGACAGAGAGACAGAGAGAGAGAGAGGAAGAGGTGGGAATCTGACAGAAATTGAGGAGAATGGGAGCACAAGGAGGTTACCTGACTGAAGAAAAAGGTGCCGCTAAGGGAAAATTGACACAGAAAGAGACAGAGGAAGCTTAGCTGCAACTGGCAGCACAGAAAGTCTATCTGGTCAGCCTATCATCTGGGATTGTCTCAGGTAGTTACCTCCAAGATGTACATACATGGCCACCTTCTGAACCTGGTCTTCTCACTTGGACTTGACATTATGGAAGTCAAGGTTGATCCGGTCAGTTGGTCGGATCATCATGCTGTTGAATTCCTGTGCGGTGTCCCCTGTAAATTAACCCCTTTTGCAGAGACTATCTGGTATCGTCCGAAAAATAAATTGGAGCCTCGCCAACTTCAGGAGTCGCTGGATGTCTCCAGTTTGATGCTAGCCTGTGCTCAGGGTTGAGAGGCTGGTATTGAGGCTTATAATATAGCCTTAGCTGAGGCACTGGACCTGATTGAACCTTTCCACATTCACCTTTTGACCTCCCGACATCACTCACTGTGATATTGTGTTGAGCTGCATCGGTTGAAGACTAAGGGGTGTAGGTTACAGCATGCCTGGAGGAGGCCTTGCTCTGAGGAGGACAAGGTGGTGCTGAGGCTCCATTATTTGGAGTATCAGTGGGTAATCAATCTTAGGAAGACAGAGTTTTTGTCCTGGTTGATTGCTGCAGTAAGAAATCGACCAGCTGCGCTGTTCCACAGTGTTGACAGTTGGCTAAATCCCTCGTCTTTTTTTGTAGAAAAGTGTAATCAGTTTGGACGTTTCTTTGCATCTATTTTCTATCAGGGCGAGTATTACTTCCTCTGGTCCAGCCTTTGCTGGAGGTGATTGGACTGCTGGTAAAGATCTCTTGCCTAGTTGGAGTGAGTTTCAGCCTGTTTTGGCAGTTGAGATCATCTGTGTGCTCACCACTGTGCAACCCACCAGCTAACATACTAACATACTAACATACTAAAATGCCAGCAGAATAGGCCTAATGATCTTTCGTGTCTGCTCGTTTGGTCAGCCCCCACCGTGGGTGCTGACCTTGCTGTCCCCCTCGCCTTCTCTGGCTTCTCCCTTCCCAGTTCCGGATATTCTTGCTGCATTGGATTTTGCTTCCTGAACCCTTCCCCTGTACCTGTCCCACCCCTCTTGAACCCCTCCACTGTCTCTGCCTCCACCAGCCCCTAGGTAGTGCATTCCATGGCTCTACCACCCTCTCAGTGAAGTAGCACCTCCTCCTTTCTCCCTGAATCTTCCCCTCCAGCTTCCACCCATGCCTCTAGTGGCCCCTCCTCCTTCCTTGAAGCACCCTCACTGTTCCTCCCTATTTACCCTCTTCATGTACCTGAAGCCTCTATCATGTCCCCGGTCCCTTCTCTTCCAAAGTGTACATATTTAGCTCTTGAGCCTCTCCTCATAGGTCCTGTCCCCAAGCCCCAAATCATTTTGGTTGCCCTCCTCTGGACCCTCTCCAGGAGGTTAATGTCCCTCTTAAGTCGGCCTCCAAAACTGCACGAGTACTCCAGGTGCGGCCTCACCAAGCAATTATACAGAGGAGTATCACTTCCCTCCTTCTGGAGGTGATCCCCTAGTGATGCATCCCAGCATCCTGTTGGCCTTGGCTGCTGCCCTCCTACAAGTCTCAAGTTGTTCATCTTGCATCCACCACCACCCCAGGTCCCTTTCAGCCACTGAGACTTGTAGTATTTCCCCAGGGTGTACACTTGGCCTGGGTTTCTGGCCCCAGGTGGAGTACCTTGCATTTCCCTGCATTAAACCTCAGCTTCCACTTTCTAGCCCATCTTTCCAGAGCCTCAGGTCCCCTGCAGGCCACCTCCTCTCCTCCCATCCACCACCGCCCCAGTTTGGTCATCTGCAAAAGACTCATCTCCTCCTGATTCCTGTCCTTATGTCAGAATCATGGGCATTGAACAGAAGGGCCCAAGGACTGATCCTGTGGGACCCCACTAATGACCCTCCTTGGGAAGAGACTATCCACCAACTCGACCCTCTGGGTCGGTCCTGGAGCCAATTGCCTATCCAGCGGATCATCTGGTTTCCACCCCCATTTCTCCTAGTTTATCCAACAGGCCCACGTGAGGAACAGAGTCAAATGCCTTGCTGAAGTCTGAAGAGGACATCCACTGGTCTCCAGGTCAAGGCACTTGTCACCAGTCATAGAACTCCACCAGGTTTGTCTGACACGATTTTCCCGGGATGAATCCATGCTGTCTATCGTCCAGGCACCTGACTATCCAGGTCCCCCTAGCCTCTCCCTTGACAATGCCCTCCATCACCTTGCCCACCACTGATGTCAGGCTGACAGGCCTGTAGTTCCCTCCACCTCCTTGATACCCCTTGTGGATAGGCACTACATGCGCCACCTTCCAGTCTTGGGGCACACCCTGTCCTCAGAGAGATGGTGAAAAGCTCTGACAGGGTTTCACCAGGACATCTGCAAGTTCCTTCAGCACTCTAGGATGTAATTTATCCGGCCCGGTGCTTTCTCCGTCTTAAAGGGGCTGAGGGCTTCCTCACTCTCTCTGCTGTGATTTCCACTTCCAGTACCTCTTCTCCTGCTTGCCCCTCCCCACCTGCCAGTGATGCCCCCCTCCCCAGACCTGCCGATTGGTGAGGCCCCCCTCCTCATTATCTCTGTCTCCTCCCATGTGAAGTGCAGCATCCCATTTCCTAGTGAAAACTGAGGTGAAGTACTCATTTAGTACCTCAGCCTGCTCCTCTGGGTCTTGTGCCCATCTCTTCCCTGATTTAATCCTGCTAATCTGCCCTTCACCCTTTGCCTTTCCCCAATGTATCTAAAGAACCCCTTTTTCCCTCTCCTAATTTCCCTGGCCAGGTTCTGCTCCTTCCTTGCCTTAGCCACCCTCACCACTCTAGGGGCCCTTCTAGCCATCAGCTCATACTCCCCTCGATCTCTTTCACTCCTTGAGCACTTGAATTTCTTATAGGCTGCTTTCTTTCCCCGCACCACCTCCTGGACCTCCCTGGTCCACCAACAGGGTTTTTGGGCCCTACCGCATTTTCGTCTTACTCTTGCACAGGTGCTGGTAGCATCCTGCACCCCTCTCCTGATGATTTCCCACCTACTATCAGCGTCCATGTCTGACCCAATCCCATCCAAATGCTCCTTAAGGATCCTTCCATTTCCTTAAATCCACCCCCTGAGTCGGTTACTTCCGTCTTTGTGCAGCCTTCTACCCTCCTAGGTCCAGGCAGAACCAGACCGTGGCATGGTCACTCCCGCCAATGGGTCCCTTACCTCAGGCCCCAATCTGGTCACTGTCTGCCGGACCACATCCAGTACCCGTGCCTCCCTGGTCGGTTCCCTCACCTGCTGAGTTAGAACGCTGCTCTTGAAAGACATCCAACAACCTCTGTTCCCTGGTCACAGAGGATGTCATAGTCTCCCAGTCTGTTCCTGGCATGTTTAAGTCCCCAACACCACCACCTTTCTCTGCCCAGTCTGCAGTGTCTCCTAACATCTGCCACCAGACTGTCCTCCAGCTCCTCCGCCAGGGCAGGGATCTATACACCACTCCTATTTTACTCTCTTGCCCCCTTGTTATCAAGGTGACCCAAACGCTTCCACGGTTCCTCCGCTCCTCTACTCCCCCTATGCCAATGCAGTTTTTTACTATCATTGCTACCCCTCCTCCCCTTCCCTCCCCCCTGTCCTTCCTGAACATAGTGTAACCCTCCAGGTTCAGGTCCCAGTCATGTCTTGTAGTGGCCCAAGTCTCAGTGACCGCTGCCACATCCACTGCTCCCTCAGTTAACATTGCCTGGAGCTCGGGTCCAACGTGGCTTGTCATCAGCTGCCAGGATTTCCTGGGTCCAGTGTTCGTGGAGATCATTAATGGATCCTTAAGTCGGGGTGTCTTTCCTATGGTCTTGAAAGAGGCTGTGGTGAGATCCCTTCTTAAAAAGTCAACTTTAGACCCTGACGTTCTCTCGAACTCTAGGCCTATCTCTAATCTTCCCTTTCTGGTGAAGGTTATTGAGAAGGTGGACGTCAACCAACTGGTTGAATGTTTGGAGAGTTTGTCCATCTATGAACCTCTCTAATCATTTTTCTGGCTCCAGCATAGCACTGAGACTGCTTTGGTCAGGGTGGCACATGATTTCTTCATGGTGAGGGATCAAGGGCACACTACCATCTTGGTGCTCTTGGACCTATCCTTAGTGTTTGACATGGTGGATCATAGGATGCTATTGGATCTTCTTTGGAACTACATGGGTGCTACTGGTGCAGTTTTGCACTGGTTTAGCTCATATTTAACCGGAGGATTGCAGCACGTAGTCCTTGTGAATTTTTCCTCTGGACTTTTTGCACTGCCTTATGGCGTTCTGCAGGGTTCCATTTTGGCCCCCCCCCCGTTGTTCTCCATGTACATGCTGCCACTGGGAGAGATCATTAGGTGGTGCAACCTGAGGTTTCACTGCTATGTGGATGATACCCACTTGTACCTGTCTTGTGCCTCAGATGACCTCTCTGCCTCAGGTACACTGAGCTGGTGTTTGGCTGAGATCAGCAACTGGATGTCTGCAAACTAGCTATGTCTCAACCTCAGCAAGACAGAGGTTATGGTGATTGGGTCAGATCCAGGAGGTGTCTCCACTGACGGGAGGCTGCTCACTCCAGTAGTTGATGGGTGACCCTTATCGGTGGTTAATGTGGTTAGGGACCTTGGCGTTTGTCTTGATGATCGACTTACCCTTGGTTGTTAGATCCGGGTTTTTTCATCTCCAGAATATCGCCAGGATCTGGCCATTTTTGATGTCTGCTGATCTGGCTACAGTCATCCATGCCTTTGTTACCAGCAGACTAGATTACTGTAACACCCTTTGCCTAGGGCTGTCTGGAGGATTGATGCATCGACTACAGCTAGTGCAGAATGCCGCAGCCAGGATGTTGATGGGTACCTTGATGAGGAATCATGTCCCTCCTGTCCTGCACACTCTGCACTGGCTGCCTGTGAGTTTGTGCATCACCTTCAAGATATGCTTGTTAACTTACAAGGTCCTACGGGGTTCAGGACCTGACTACCGTAAAGAGCTCCTGGTTCCGAATCGGCTTGTCCACCACCTATGCTCCTCTGAGGCTGGCTTGCTTCTTGTACCCCCTCTAGCCTTAAGAGATCAGACGATAGAGCATTTGGTACAGCTGTACCATTGTTCATTGTTTATTGGAGTATCTAGGCTAAGAATACCTTTGATGCCAAGGCTCTTTTGCAAAGGTTCCATGTCAAATTTTGAAAGGAATACAAATGTAACAGGCTGTGGCAATACAATACATAAGCAGGCGAGAAAAAAAAAAACAACAATACATTTAGGAGGGCAGAAAGGGTACAGGTAAGCAGGTTGAGGTAGCTTGAGAACCGCAAGAGGGCGGCGAGGAGAGGTAGCAAGGGCAAGGGATAACTGGGACGGATTGAGGGATTGAGGGGGGAAAAACACGTGAAAGTAGTGGAGTAGCCAAAAAGGCATTGTCAGGTTGTAAAGTGCTAAAGCCAGGAGGGAGATGAGGAAGGGAGTAAGGGACAGGTGTCATGGAGTGGGGATGTAAGTGCAAGAGCAGATTAGTAGCAACAGTCACAGGAGCTGGACGCAGAGGGGTGGAGGTGAAGGTTGGTTTTGAGCGGGCCTAACCTTTGCAGTGAGGTGATGGCTTTGTTGAGTGCATTAAACCAGGGGGGTGCACGGTGTGTGAATAACCTGTGTCCCTGTGAGGTGCAGCAACATGGTAAGTGCAGAATTTGGTTTTCTGAATCCCTGGTGTGGTGAGGGCTGCATGCTGCATGTAGAAGTGCTTGGACTCCTGGGGGTGCCAGGCCTAGTTTGATCTTCTTGGCCATTAGGCAGGTGTGGAACTTGATACGGTTTGATAATTGGAGCCACCTCATTTGGGCGTAGAGTACACGTGTGGGTGAGATGGTGGGATCCAGTAATGAGGTGGCAGGCTTTGTTAAGGGCCAAGCGTAGGCGCCTCAGTACTGTGTCAGTAGCAGAGCCATAGACAACCAGCCCATAGTCAATTAATGAGATCACAGAGCTCTAAACGGCTAACCTTAAGGCATTTATTTATTTAGTTTTTGTTGACTGGGTAAGTGCACTAGACAAATCCTGCCTATTTTCAGGCACGACCCGGGGGAGGGGGATACAGATGAATACCAACCGACCTTTAACCAGATTAAGGTGGTATTTTTAGTGAATGAGGGAAATTTGGCCAGGGCACGGGGAAATTCCCCTACTGCATTGCGGGCAGTAGGGGGGGACTGCTGATGACAGTCTGCAGAATGGCAGACCCTGCACGACCTCGCATGGAGACGGACGGTCTGGTGAATGCTACAAGTTTGAGTATGGCTGCATTTGGTATTGCTGATGATTCCTTGCTGTTGCGGGAAAAAGTTATGTCTATCAGACATTTACCCGATGTTAAGGCTAATTCAACTGAGATTGCTGGCGGGGCTCCAGTACCGGAGAGTATGTTACGCAGTGCTTGTGGTGCTACGTTTCAGGAGTCGGATATTGTGGGCACAGGAGGTCCTCCTGTTGAAGCACTTACGGATTCTTCAGAGTTGGCTGGGGCTAAGTGTATAGTCCCAGAAGTTGCAACAGGGGAACAGAACACTGAGGAGGGAGCTCCCCTATTGCAGTCAAGCTTTTCTACATCACAGGCTATGCGACGGCAGTTTGGACTCTCACCGGAGGAAGAGGACTGTTTACCTGACGACTGGTCAGTGGCCAAAGCACTTAACGAGTTGGGATGGACACGCACAGATTCAGGACAATGGATTCCGGATTTTATGTGGGGCAACGATTTCTCTGGCAGTTCGGCCGCAGCAAAGCATGCTACCAGCGACAAAAACCTGAGCTCAGGTACTAACTTTCTGTTTTCAGCTAGGGCCCATCCTGTTAAACCGGTGCATGTAGGAGGGATCGTGTGATGGCCTTGTCTAGGCCAAGCACATCCAAGGAGGGAAGACAGGGCTCTGGGCAGGGGCATTCAGGATCTAAATCTTTTGAGTCTGAAGACCATAATACAAAGCAGTCTAGGCGAATACCCATGTCAGAGTTATTTAAAAATAAATTGGAACAGGCACCAAGACGGAATGCTGTTAGATTGCGTTATAAAGGGGGCTTAATAGAGCATCCTGATTGGTATTACGTCTCAAAACAGCTTTTAAAAAGATCTATGCATTTTGTTTCCTGCTGACATCTATGTCTTGATTCATGTGTCAGGGGAAGATTCTTTCGACATCAGCTTCAAGGCTAGTGCTCATTTGGAAAAATTTTGGGAGAAGTATGCTACTGTTAAATCCACTCCTTTATGGACTCCCTTTTATGCAATCCCACTTACTCATCCCCAGATTCGTTATGTGACCATAATGTTCCAAAATTAGGGAGTAAATGTCAGTGACATTTATCACTGGCTTCAGAATCGGTGTGACATTTTAGGCCCTCCTGAAGCCCTTCTTGATACGGAAGGAATATGGATGGGTGGATGGAAATTCAAGGTGAAACTTTTTCAGGTTAACTCTGACATTATTCATCTCCCCAACAGTTTCTTTTTGGGAAAAGATAGAGGGGTTTGTTTCTATGGAGGGCAGTCACGAGCCTGTTATAAATGAGGAGCAAAAACACATATTAGTAGTGCTTGTGACATGGTGGAATGTTCCTTATGCGGGGGGTATGGGCATTCCATGGATTTGTGTGATAATATCTTCCAATGTAATTTATGTGATGACAAGGGTCATCCGTACCGTCAATGCCCTTGGGCAAAACAGAACCATTCTGAAGGGTGGGATCAGGATGATTTATTAAATAAGGCTTAAAAAAAGAGGAGGGACTCCACTTGCAGTTCTCCTCCTGACATACAAGGGGAAGGTGCAGAGCAGCAAGACTCCCCAGTGGTTCTTGAACCTTCAGTGGCAGAAGATGTAGACATGCCCACATCTGGGCCACAACCCCCTGCTGAAGGTTCTATTCACAAAACTATGTCTTCTGTTCCAGAAAAACAGGCTCTCCCTAAATCTATGCCACCACCTTTTGAGACTGTGAAGGGTAGACAGTTTACCAGGGCTTCTCTCTGACACACAGTCATAGGCCCCATCCCTACGGAAAATATCTTTGCACCTTTACAGGATGATGTAGGGGACTCTGATTTAGAATCAGATACCTCGCATCGGTCAGAATTGGCTACTGAAGATGATGATAGTAGGGCTATCGAGCTGGCAAAGGAAAAAAAAGGGAAAAAGAGGAAAGCAAGCCTTAGTCAGAAAGGGGGGCCTTGACCTTAATTGAATTCCTATGGCTACTTTACAACTAACATACTAACATACTAACATACTATTTGCCAGCAGATTAGGCCTTACGGTCTATCGAGTCTGCTCGAACCTAGATCGTTAATTGGGTGCGAGACCCTCCCATCCCTTGTTCTCTAGAAACCCTATCATCCATCCCCCACCCCTCGGACAGGCCATCATCTGATACATCCACTTTCTGTGTCTGTCCCACCCTCTCTTGAAGCCCTCCACTGTGGATCTCTGAACCAGCTCACCAGGCAGTGCATTCCAAGGGTCCACCACCCTCTCGGTGAAAAACCTCCTCCTCTTTCCCCTCACCCTTCCACCTTCCAACTTCAAACCATGCCCTCTGGTGATACCTCCTGCTTTTAGCCTAAAGATCCCTCCATGTTTACCCTATTTATTCCCTTGAGGTACTTGAAGACCTCAATCATGTCCCCCCTGTCTCTCCTCTCCTCTCCTCCAATGAAAACAGGCAGAGCTCCTCAAGTCTGTCCTCATAAGTCAAATCCCCTAGCCCTCATATCATCTTTGTTGCCCTCCTCTGTACCCTCTCCAGGAGCTGTATGTCCCTCTTCAAATGTGGTCTCCAGTACTGTACACAGTACTCAAGGTGTGGTCTAACCAGTCCATTGTACAGAGGCAGAATCACTTCCTTGCTCCTAGAGGTCATCCCCCTTACAATGCATCCCAACATCCTGTTTGCCTTGCTAGCTGCTCTCCTGCACTGCTCAGAGTTATTCATACATGTATCCACCATGACCCCTAGGTCTTTTTCCCCTATCGAGGCCTCCAGCGCCTCCCCTCCCAGGGTGTACCTGTGTTTAGGGTTTCCCCGACCAAGATGCAACACCTTGCACTTGGTGATATTGAAATTTAATTTCCATGTGTGAGCCCAGCTTTCCAGGGTGTCCGTGTCCCCTTGCAGGGCCACCCTCCCCTCTTCTCCCTCAACTACTGCTCCCATCTTGGAGTCATCCGCGAAGAGACTCATTTCACACCCTATACCCTCCCTGATGTCCGATATGTATGCATTAAACAGGATCGGACCCAGGACCCAGGACCTAGCTTCCTATAATGTCTGTAGTTTGTCGGCATATAAAAAAACAAATTTCTATCTTGGCCTATTTAAATCTCCTGAAGCTAGATGTTATTTTTTTGCAGGAAACCAGAGTCTCATCTATTTTTGAAACAGACCAGTTAAAAAAATGCTGGGTTTGGGGTCCTTCTTATTAGACATTTGGGTTGGATACTGCTGACGGGATTGGGATTTTATTTAAAAATACTAACTTTAAAATGACTAAATTAGTGGATGTGAGGCCTGGGCGAGCTCTAGTCTTAGATTGCTCTTTAGGGAATTTTGCTTTCCGTTTTATTAATATTTATGCTCCACAAACTAAGTTGGCTCAGATTGAATTATTTGAGGAAATAAAACCCTTTCTTTATACTAGATAACACATTATATGGGGTGGAGATTTTAATTGTGACATTGACATAAAATACTCGGGGGATTCTGCGAAAAAAATGTATTGTGATTCACATGCTTTGCAACATATTATAGGGGATGCAGGTCTTTCCGATGCCTATAGAAGTTTACATTTGCATCATGGGTCAACCTATTATAGACATATATGCTACACGGATAGATATGGTATATGTGTCCAAATATATGAAACCTGTTTTTAGTAAGGTTGCATCCACATAATTTTCTGATCATCACATTCTAGTATGTGATTTTTGTTTGTCTGACATTCCAATTAGAATATTGTCCACCATACAGAGGTGGAGGTTAAATATATCTTTTTTAGAGCTGCCAGATTATTACCAGAAATTAGAGGGTTTTTTTGCAGCCAAAAATTCCACTATCTGTATGTTTGATAATGTTTATGATTGGTGGTTAAACACTAAACTAGAACTGAAGGCTTTATTTATTAGTTGGGGAAAGCACAGAGCTACTTCCCATTATTTCAAATATCTAACTTTTAAAAATCAGCTATATAAGCGCATGTCTTTTCCCCAAAAGAATCATACAAAATTCAACTCACAAATTTCTGAGATAAAGCGGCAAATGAAAATTTATCAGCATGATAGGGCTAAATCTTTGAAAATGGAGTTTAGGTTTGGGACACAAAAATATCCTGCTTCTGACCCGTATAAGGCTTGTAAGTCATGACTAGATAAAACAGTAATGTCTGTTTTATATAAATCTGATGGTAGTATAGTAAATACAGACATAGAAATGTTGCTGGTAATGCAGCAATATGTTATGGAGCTCTTTTCTGATAACAGCCGTTTTGCAGCAGATGCCCTACCTAATCAGTTTTTGGCCCATTTCCACAGGTGGGAGAATCCATGACACAGCTTCTAACCCAATCTATTTTTACAGAGGAAGTTGAAGAGGTTATTAAGCATTTAAATTTAGGAACATCTCCTGGGTTAGATGGTATTCCCAATGATTTCTTTAAAAAATGTGTTAGATATATGGAGTATTTTTTACCATTAGTATTTAACTACATGTTAATTTCTCTTTTGAGTTATCTTTATAAGAAGGGAGATAAGAAGTCACTTTCTAATTGGAGACCTATTAGTCTCCTTAATAGTGATTATAAGATTTTAGCTAAAATTTTGCACAACTGCCTAATACAGGTAGTTGAGTCGTTAATTCATCCAGCCCAGACTTGTGCTATACCCTCTTGGAAAATTCAACATAATTTATATCTGTTAAGGGATCTTTTTGAGGGCAGTAAATGTAAGAATCGTTCAAGTTTGGTGGCAGCTTTGGATCAGGCCAAAGCCTTTGATAAAGTTCAGCATCCATATCTTTTCCATATATTATTACAATATGGTATACCTAAGCAGTTTGTGCAGTGGGTTACTTTACTTTATAACCAGGCAGCTATAATTCTGATAGTTAATGGACTTTTTGGAACCGAGATTAGACAGGGTAGAGGGGTTAGGCAAGGTTGCCCATTAAGCCCCCTGCATTATGTATTTGTGTTAGATCCAGTTATTAGGCGAATTCACTGGGATCACAGTATAATTGGGCTTTCCCCAGCACCTCAGTTAGAAATGGAAAACGTTACAGTATATGCTGATGATGTGACTTTATTAGTGGAAGATGTTACTTCCCTGAAAAAGGCACTAGAAGTCTTTTACTACTTTGGGTGTTTTTCTGGTGCACAACTTAATATGAAAAAAAGTTTTGTTTTTTCTTTAGATTCTATGCAGCCTAGTCTTACTGATTGTCTGGGCATTTCATTTTCTGTCTCTCCCTAGAAAATTTTAGGTATCTGGTTTGGGCATGGAGATATGGCCACCTATAATTGGAAACAGCAGTTGATTTTGGGTGAAAGTAAAATTAATTTATGGAAACAATGGAAATTTTGGAAAAAAAGCGTGTTCTGATTATTAAACATTTTTTATTGCCAGTGTTTCTGTATTTGAGCTACCTTTATCCACTACTGGTTCATTTAGAGACAAGATTGTGCAGTTTATTTTTTCAAATGGTATGGGGCACCCGGTTGAATCCTGTAAAACAGGATATAGCATATCTTCCCATTAAAAAAGGGGGGTTACAGATGGTGAATCCTGTGGTTTTTTGCCACTCTATTTTTTTATTTTCTTCCTTTAGTTTTCTATGGACATTGGCCACTTCGAAGTGGCAGGCAGCGGTGGGTACAGTTTCTATGGCACCAGTATTTTAAGAAATGGACTTTACTGCCTCCTAAGATTTTGGTGTCAAATAATCTTCCCAGTTATGGGATTTCTTCTTTAAAGAAATTACATCAATGGAAAGTACCCTTTCAAAAATTACTTTTCCCTAGATAGGAAAACTTTTTTATACACATATAGTGTATGAAGTTCAGCATGTATCACTTCTTTTTCCGGAATGTGCTCTTACTAGAATGACTTTTACATTGCATAAATTAACAGATTTTAGATTGCCAGTACAGATATGGGACATTGTGTGGATTTCTGCTCAGTGGAGATTAGGAGTTAGAGGGAATCTTAAATATAAACCACAGTCCAATAGGTATTGTCTTAGGCCCACCTGTATAAATATGGAAGAAAGTCACTCTCATTTTTTTTCTAGAATGTATTGATGGCAACTTGTTTTGGAGTATGGCAGCCCTTCACTGGGATTTGCCTTTCTTATCTTTACTTTCATATAACACCTTAGTTTTAGGAAATTATACAGGGGTTTGGAAGAAGTTCCATAAAAGTACTTTAAATTTTTTTTTTGCGTTTCTTCAGTATTTTCTATGGCAGGCCAGATGTCAATATGTATTACAACAGCAGCAAGTTGTGCATTCTGTTATTATTTCACAAGTTGAGGCGGGGATGTTACAAGTTAAAGAAAAAGATTATTGTAAATTTTCTGAAGAAAAACTTGCTCAGTTTTGGAGATTTTTTCTTTTTTGAATGTATTTCTGTATAATCTACTGTGTTGGATTTATTTTCCCTTCTGTATATATTTGATGTTATTAGTGATATGAACAATTGTTTGGATATCTCTCAGCTTTTTTTGTGATGTTACGTTTATTTTGCTCAACAAACTTCCCCTACTCTTTTCGATAAGTGCCATGGGATCTTTAACATCCACCTGAACTACCACCAATCCAGCCAGATGGGACCTCAGTTTAACGTCTCGTCCGAAAAACGGCACCTCAGAAGTGCAGCACCCCTCTCATGCTGCACTACAGTGTCAGTACTGGGATATTAACCCAAGTGCCAGATGTGGGAACTGAGGTGAGGCATTGCCTGTGCCTGTAGAGAAGGCCAATGCCCTTGTTAACAGCTTTGGCAACAGTGTCAGTGTGAATGCCATAGGTTCGGTGGCTGTTGAGAGTGATGCCAAGATATTTAAAGGATTGGACTTGGTCTAGGACATCACCATGGCAGTTTGCAATTGAGATGGGTTGAGACCTATGCTTGTTATGGGAGGCACAGAAGAGCATCACTTTAGTTTTCTTGTAGTTGAGCACCAGCTTTTGCTTGCTGAACCATTTTTCAATGGAGGTGAAACCCAATTGGAGCTTTTCTTGCAGTAGTAGGGGGTCGTTGTGAGAGGCGTGAATGACTGCATCATCTGCATATAGCAGGATATGTTCAGGACAGGATTGTGGGAGATTGTTCAAAAAAGGGCATTAAAGGAGTGATCCGAGAATGGATCGCTGCGGAACTCCTGAGTGGACCGGTCTAGCATCAGAGAGGGTGTGGGCAATTTTCACCCTTTGAGAGCGGTTTTCCAGGTAGCTCTTAAACCAGGATGTAGCCTCAAGGGAGAGCCCAGTGTTCTGGAGCTCAGTGAGGAGTAATTTGTGATGGATGGTGTCAAAAGCCTTAGATAGGTCAATGAAGACTAAGCCAGTTAGTTGACTATTGTTGAGAGAGTTGTGGATTGATCCAGTGAAATCTAGGAGGGCCGTGGTAGTGCTGTGGCCTTTTCAAAAGCCATGTTACTGCTTGCAGAGGATGTCGTGCTTTGCCAGATATTCGTCAATTGGTCGGACACTAATTTCTCAATGGCCTTGGGGGGGAGGAGTATGGATATAGGCCTATAGTTCCCGGGGTTTGACTTGTCACCACTTTTGTGGATGGGTGTCACGGTGGCAGATTTCCATTTATCGGAGAACTGTCCAAGGTTGAGGGAGAGGTTGAAAATATGTGTAAGCTGCGGTAGTACTTCATCTAGAGTGAGAGACAGAAGCTTAAGGTCAAGAGTGTCCCCACTGGTTCTTGATCCAGAGATTGCTTTGCAGATATATTTGCACACTACATGCATCCTGACTACTTTGAAATAGAATGGCGGTCGAGTTGTTGGGGGGGCGGGTTGGTGAAAGTGGGTGCGGCAGAGGAGTCGGTGTTAAAGTCATGCGGGAGCACGCTACTGAGGTCTGAGAAGGTTTTGTTAAATGTATTTGCTGTGGTGGCTTGGTCCAGACTTATAGTTCCATCCAGTTTCAGCACAGTGGGTGATGTTTTTGGTGATTTCCCCGTGATTTCTTTTAGATTATCCCAGAAGGGCTTCCCTTTACCCTAGGTGTTTGTAAGCATTTCTTTGTAGTAGCTGCTTTTCTTTAAGAAGATTGCTTTAGTGCAGTCATTTCTTGTGTGTTTGTAGTTCTGTATGTGTAGTTGCCTACCTGTGTCCCGAGCCCGAGCCCAGAGGTGGTTCCTAGATTTCATCACTGCTGGGAGCTCCCCTGAGAGCCAAGGGTTGCAAAGCCCTTTGACTTTCCTCTTTTTAAAGGGGGCATAGGACTCACAGGCAGCGTTGAAGGTGTCAATAAAGAACTCGAGTGCAGAGTTGACATCCATAGCAAGGAAAATAGGAGACCAGTCTTGTAGTCTGAGGTGGGATTTGAGGTGCTTAAGTTTGCCACGTGGGATGGTTCTGCTTGTAATTAGTTTGGGCGGTGAGGTGTCGTATTTATTTGACCATTCACAGGTGACTAGAGAGTGGTCACTTAGTGAGTCGGGATGGACAGCGATGTGGGAGATGCGGGATGGGTAGTCTGTCAGGATCCAGTCCAGAAGGGAGCTGGTGCCAGCCTTATAGTTTTGCCTAGTGGGTGTGGCGACTAGCTGGGTGAGGTCAGCAGCTGAGATAGCATCCTTAAAGCCATATATATCAGTTCCTAGCCAATTTAAGTTAAAATCACCCATTAGGATAGTCTCGGAGCCTGGGGGTTGTGAGCAGATGAAGTCCAGGACATGGTTTAGGCCTTTGCCTTGTTCCTTTGGTGGGATGTAGACAGCAGTGATGGTCAGCACCTTGTTGTGGGTTCAAGAAGAATTCCGATGGGTAAAATCTGGGCAGTCGAGTCCGATGTGGTGGTCTGAACAGGGTGTCCTAGGAGGGCATCTTTGAGGTAGATAGCACAGCCACCACTTCTTTTAGAGGTCCTGTCTAGTCTGAAGACGTTATATCCTGGAAGAGCAATTGCACTGTCTGGTATTTTAGGAGTGAGCCAGGTTTCAACAACTACAAGGACATCAGGGTTTTGTAGGTGGGTAAATATAAGCAGGGCATCTAGTTTCGGTAGGCGGCTACAGATGTTGAGAGCTGCAAAGGTGAGAACCCCAGAGTGGGACTGCCTGTGCCCATTGTCTGGTCTGGTGGGGCCATGGTTTGGGTGGATATTGCCTGATAGTATTAGCAGGAGGAGCAGGAGTTTCAAGGTGCTTCAACATAGGTTATTGAGGGAGATTTTCTTCATCTGCCTCTTATTGGTACAAAAGTTCTGTAATCGATCTCAGTCCCTGGGAGAGCCAATGTGAGCCAGAGGCGAAAGGAGGAATAGACGTGAGTAAATCACCTTGCCATGATGTCATGACTGGTACCAGTTTGCCCTGGTGGAGGGACAATGATGATGGTAGAATCTCGAGATGATGGTTCCTGAGTGTTTGTAGCTGTGATCCAATTTGTAGCTCCGAGGAAGTTTCGAGAAACAGGCTACAGGCAGGTTGGACAGTGGGGTCAAGGAGGTGAGGAGAAATAGACAGAGGGCAGAGCAGAGGGAGCCATTTGTGAGTGGAGATGGGAGGGGGAGCAGGGGGAAATTGGTGGTCTAGGGAAAGGAGGGAGAGGGCAGGATCAGTCAGGCAACAGGTTGATAGGTGTGGGGGCGAGTAGAGAGATAGCGGCCAAGTACTGAGACTGGGCAGACAGACCAGGGTATGGTAGAAGTCAGGAGGGATGGGGTACAGAAAAAGGCAATCACCAGGAGGCTGCTGTAGGGTGGTGAGAGGTGGGCAGAGGGACTAGTGGAGTAAGGAGATAGATAGTTCTCCTTGGCAGTAGGTGGGTTGCTGAGGAGCACTGACAGCCAGTAGGACTGGGGGTAGCCAAGAGGGGAGGGGCAATGAGTGTATTTAAAAGAGGCTTGGGAGGGGGAGGAGGGGGTGGGACAGAATCTCTAACGTCTATATATTGTGTGGCAAAAAGGCCAAACAGTCCATAGAGAGAAATGGGAAAAAGGTGCTCCAATCAGTGGCAGCCTAAGGAGGAAGCAGATCGATGAGGACATAGCTACCTTACACCGATCCAATCAGAGGCCTCTCGCTCAAGATGGCTCCAAGAAATCTTCAGCAGTTAATACCTGAGCTGGGGATCCAGAGAGTAGTTCCAGGATGGTGGTCAGGAGAAGGTGCTGGTATTGGTAGCGGCTGTGGCCGTGGAGAAATAGCCACTCGGCCATCTCTGTGGAATTCTCTTCCACCCTACATTCATGCAGCCAGCTTGACTGAGGCCTTTAAAGCCTTTTTAAAAACATTTTTGTTTGAGAAAGCCAAACTGGTGCTGGCAAAAAGTCCACTGGTGGGGAGTGACCACCACTCAGTATGGTTCACGATAAACATGGGAAAGGAGGGCATAGGAACAGGCACAAGGGTGTTAGACTTCAGGAGAGCCGACTTCAGGAGGATGGGGGAAATAAGGCTGCACGATGCAGGTTTGATAACAATTTTGTCGACCGGCATCACAATGATGGAATTTATGTCAACCGCAAGTTGCAGTCGACATAAATCCTGATGGACTCCTGGTCCGTTTTTCTATCGGAGGATTCACCTCTAAACCCCCATGCAGGGGGCTATTCACCCCACACTCCCCGTTTTAATTATGATCAACTGTGAGTTGGAGTTGATGCGGGGAGGGGGTGCAGGACCAGGAGACAGTGTGCCCCTGTCTCTGGTGCATCAATACAATGACCTGTCGATGAACTGTCGATTTTTTCAGTAGTGATGTAGGTCACTGTATTGGTGTCACTGTTGGGGGAGTATACTGGAACATACTACAGGGGTTTCTGGCCAGGATCCATCCAAATATGGACACTAACCAGAAATGGGAGGTCATTGAAGTAGGAATTGAGGAGGCAATCCAAACATGTACAAAGGTAAAGAGTAAGAGGTCTAGGGCCAAGAAACCTAGCTGGGTGAGCAGGGGAGTCATGGAAAAAGTTAGGAAGAAAAGAGCAGCCTTTAGGAGGTACAAAAAAAAGGGAGAGGGGAGGACAGAGAGGAATACCTGAAGGAGTCCAAAGGGGTGACAAGGGCAGTCAGGGCAGCCAAGGCATGCAGGGAACTCAGGGTGGCACAGGGCATTAAGGAGGGGGAAAATTACTTCTTCAGGTACATCAGGGAGAAAAGGAGTTGTAAGAACCAAATAGTAAGGATTAAGAGGGATACTGGTGGATGGAAACAGGGGTAGAACATGCAGAAGCATTAAATGAATACTTCTGCTCAGTATTTACTAAAGAGAAGGGGGGGCTGTACCCAAGGGGGTTGGGAGGGTAGGCACTGGAAGGGAGGAGGTGACAGATGGGGAAATCCCGGTGGGCAGAGTACTGGAGGGTTTGAGGGCATTGAGGATGGACAAGGTGCCTGGGCCAGATGGCATACACCCCAGGGTGCTGAAGGAGCTGGCAGAAGTCCTGGTAGAACCCTTGACAGACCTGTTCAATGCCTCCCTGGACTCAGGGCATGTACCTCAGGACTGGAGAATGGCGCATGTGGTATCCCTCCACAAGTTCAGCCCCAAGGATGAGCAAGGGAACTACAGACCGGGAAGCCTCACATCCATCGTGGGTAAGCTAATGGAGACAATCCTGAAGGAGAGGCTGGTTTCCCTCCTAGAGGCTAATGGGCTGCAGGTCGGTAGACAGCATGGATTTGTCTCAGGCAGGTCCTGTCTGACCAACCTCGTGGAGTACTATGACTGGGTAACCAGGCAATTAGACAGGGGCCATGCAGTGGATGTCCTGTATCTGAACTTCAGTAAGGCATTCGATTCAGTGCCACATGGGAGGCTAAGACATAAGCTGGAAGGCACAGGGGCAGGGATGAAGATGGTGGGATGGGTAGTGAACTGGCTATAAGGGAGACAGCAGAGGGTAGTGGTGGGAGGGGAGCTGTTATCCCCCAGGGTGGTGACAAGCAGTGTGCCACAGGGCTTTGTACTGGGACCAGTGTTGTTTAGGATCTTTATAGCAGACATCTCCATAGGCATCAAGAGCAAAATCAGTCTGTCTGCAGATGACACCAAGATCGGAGCAGTAGTGGATGACTTAGGGGGGTGGTAGGGGTTGCAAGAGGATTTAGCAAAATTGAAGGTCTGGTCAGACTCTTGGCAGCTGGGGTTTGATGCTAAGAAATGTAAGGTGCTACATTTCAGGACAAAAAAAACAAGGAGGAGCTACCAGCTAGGGGATTCAACTAGCCAAGACAGAAGAGGAGAAAGATCTGGGGTGATCATAATGGACGCAATCAACAACTCAGCACAGTGTAAAAGGGCAGCTGCAAAGGCCAACAGGATGCTGGGTTGTATGGCCAGGGGCATATCCTCCGGGAAGGGGAGTGATCCTGCCACTATATAGGTCCCTGGTTAGACCACATCTGGAGTACTGCATGCATTATTGGTGACCATACCTGAAGAAGGACATTAGATTACTGGAGGGGTTGCAGCACAGGATGACAAAGATAATCCAGGGGCAAGGAGACTTACCCTACCAGAGCAGGCTGAGGGAGTTGAACATGTACTTCCTGGAGGAGGGGAGGTATGGAGGGACATGACTGAAACCTTCATGAAATGAATAAATAAGACAGGCACGGAGGGGGCTTTTCAAATGGGGGAGGGACACTTGAGGGCATGATCTGAGATTAGAAGGAGGAATATTCAGGAGGGAAATGAGGAGACACTTTTTTAGGGAGAGGGTGGTGTCTGGGTGGAATACATTGCCAGAGGAAGTAGCATCCAGCAGAACAATGGGATGCTTCAAAATGGGATGGGACAGGGTAAGGAAGGGGCAGCTGCAGTATAGGGGCTGATAGCTGCAAAATCAAGCAGACTTGATAAACCATAAGGCCTTTATCTGCTGGTAATTTCATATATTTGTAAGCCTTTAGTTTTATTTGAACATATTTGATTTTAATCTTTGGGAAATGTTTTTATTGTAAAGTGCTCTGAGCCCCTGGATAGGGTACTATATAAATAAAATGTGCCTTGCCTTGATGAAAAACATTGCCAAGAAGTGGTTGGGGGACAGAAAGACAGTTGGCTGTGCCTGTAATGTGTCTGGTTTAGGTCCTGTAATGTAAGGTTGCTGGTTCCTCCTCATTTGTCCCATTATTAGAGTTCTTGGAATACAGTTATTTGGTGCAGGAGAGATCATGTACCACAGAGGAGCTTACTTGAAAAACTGGTGTTTGGGATGGGACAGACAGAGTGGCAGTGGGCAGGGGATCTGAATGGTGGGATGCTGGTGTTCTGGGCAGGAGAGACAGGCGTAACAACAAACAAGCAAAAAAAAAGTAAGTGATGATTTTCAGATCTGGGGATTGTAAGAACTGATGTTTCCCCTTCGGGACTGTCAGTATGCATTTCCCGATTTTGACGTGGCTAAGAATTTAATCATTTATTCTTCAGACTCTATGATGGAGATTGCTAAAGATATGAATGGGAATGCTAATGAAGAAATCCTGATCCTTATGATGGAGCCCTCTGAAAGGACTAGTCTGATTACAAGATATATACCTGGAGATAAACAAGTCCACCCCATGCAAGGGGATAACTGAACTCCCTCTTCAGTGGTGGTGGGAGCAAAAACCATTAATGGGTTCAACTACATCTGGGACAGAATAAAAGGTGTAATAGTTATTCAGAAAGGTAGCAGTAAAGCAAGGAGTGAGGGTGAAACTCCCATCTAGACAATAGGTCATGGAGTACAGTAGGATAAAAGCAGGCAAACTGAATGGACCAATGGTCTTTTTCTGATAACACTGTCTGTGTTTCTATGTTTCAGAAGCTTTCCTTTTGGGTATGACTTCTATTAATATATATATATATATATATATAAATATATAAATATATATATATATATATATATATATATATATATATATACATGTGTAATCACAAAGCCAGAGAGTGGTTTCCACACAAGAAAGAGAGAAAGCAGTGGGACCTCAGCTCATATTGGAATGTTTAACATTTAAAGTGCAGATTCCTGACTGATGGGGTGGTCACCTTGCCATCAGTGGTTCCACTGGTCACGGTTCGGTCAGATAATGAGTCCAAGAAACCTTTAAAATGTTAAAATGATGAATAAAAACCAAATATAAAATTGAATTGTCTTCAGTGAATTGCAGGCTTTCAAGCAGCTTGGGGGGTGAGAAATGGTTCTATAACTATTTGCTTTTGCCTTTTTTTTAAATCATAGATATTATAATAACTAGAATTATATATAGTATTGGGAAATGTAATTTATTTTATTCTCCTATAAAGCTTATGTTTAAGTTTGTAAGCTTCCCCCACCCCAAATTTATATTTTGTATTATGCAGATTATATCCTTTAACATCTCTTGCTCTTTTCTTTTGAGGGTTTTCTGCATAATCATTGTGAATATTGTATAATGTATTTTCATATATAATGTAAATAAATAACAAAAAAACAACAACAAAAAATGGCAGATACTATGAAGAATTCTCACAGGAAGAACTAACACACTCTATTTTCTCTTCAAACTAAAAACAAAGGAAGCAACTGAATTTGTGGATGTTCTAAGGAAAAAACAATTGATTTCCTCTTGGAAACCATGCTTTCTCACCCCAGGGGTCCTTTAGCATCAGTAACTATTGCAGTGAGCTGGCTAGATAGTACTGCCCCGGAGGCGGAGATTATGGTAATGAGTTTATGAATTAGCCAATCAGATTGAAGCTTGAGGGTGTGCTGAGCAGGGAGATTGAGAAGGGCTCCAGAATTTTTTCTCTGCTTGACTGAGCAACACTACCTCTGAGGTGCTCTCTCTCGGCCAAGAAAAAGTAATTTTTCTTGTACTTGTTAGCTATAAACTTCTTTACATTTTTATAATATGCTGAGTATTTTCTTATAGTTTTTCACGGTTCCCCTCGGTTCCCAGGGAACTGCATTTTTCTCTTGGTTCTGCGGTTCCTTTTTTCTTTATGTTCTACAAGCTTTACTTATCACGTCTAGTGTTTCCTTGGTTCCTTTTACTATATTTATATAGCTGTTCCCTTTTTTATACAGGAACCAAAAATGTTCTTTATTTTTTTACCTCAGAAAAGTCGCTGTTCTTTACCGTGAGGGAACCTACCATTAACCTTTTCATTTCATCTATTGAACTTTCTAAGTCTAGGGTTTTCTGTAAACTGACATGTCAGAAATCCCTAAGAAGAGGACTGGACACATGAGTTTTAATAATTGCATAAATTGTCAAAGAATACTAGCTAAAGCTGATACTCACGACCTGTGTTTAAAGTGTTTAGGCCAGACCATTACTGTGTTCTTTGCTCTAAATTTTGTCCAAAAACTTTAAGAAACAGAACTAAAAGGCTTAGAGAAATGGCAGAATAAGAGTCTTCATCTGGTCCCAAACACAGACCCAAGGCTACCGATACGGGGCCTTTAAAGAATAAAAAAATCAAGGTGCCGATGAGGCATCTTTAAAATCTAAGCCTGTTACAGGTGTTAATCAAGTGCCTTTGAAAGTAAAGAACACAAAATCAGGTGCTGATGAAGTGCCTGCTAAAAATAAGGCTTCAAAAGGGGCTGATGAAGTTCCTAAATCAAAAAATTCAAAAGGTTCTGATGAAGTGCCTAGCTCAAAGAGGAAGCCTGAATAAGTCACTGATGAGATGGCTGCTAAAAAGTTATGTAAAAAAAAAAAATACCACTGCACCTCTGAGTGGTGCTAAAGGTGAGGCTGCAGCTGGTAAAAAACATAAAGA
The DNA here is from genome assembly GCA_016271365.2 of Neoceratodus forsteri. Lineage (NCBI taxonomy): Eukaryota > Metazoa > Chordata > Ceratodontiformes > Ceratodontidae > Neoceratodus > Neoceratodus forsteri. The sequence continues at coordinate 540,745,510 of CM028134.1, read as the reverse complement.
TAAATCCAAAAACATTGAACCCCAGGAGGGTATTCCCCAAGATGTAAAGCAGGACTTACCTTCTATGGAGGATATGGCAAAAGCCTGGCATCTTTACCAACCTATACAGGGCATGGGGTCCTTTTTCAGTGCACCTCCCTTCCCCAGGCAAGTCCCCTCTGCAGCTCTCTCTGATACAGGAGCTGATGAGAGGGATGATAATGATGATTTTTATTATGTCCCAGATGACATATCAGAGGGTAAGGCCCCAGAACCTGACGTGTCATTTACAGACCAGGAGGATACCTCCTTCATGTTTACTTTCTTACAGCATATGGTGGACATTCTTGACTTTCCTTCTCAAGAGTCCAACCAGGAAGAGGAGGAAGACCAGGACTACACAGAAATGAAAGGTCCTCCTCCCAAGAAGTTAGTTCTTCCTATCTATAAACCTTTCATAAAGAACACTATGAAGCTTCTCCAGACTCCCACATCTGTGTCAGGGGTCGAGAAGAGATTAGAGAAGAAATATCAGTTGTCTAAAACAGACACAGAATTTCTGCACCCCAGTCATGAGGGAGTGGTACAATAGGCAGAATGTGACAAAGCAGGAGTTCTTCTTTCTTACCAGCCTCCTGAAAAGGATTCTAAAAGGCTGGACTTTATGGCCAGAAAGACATATACTTCAGCCTCCCTTCTCCTCTGTCTGGCTTCACACATGGCTTACACAACCAAGTAGCAAAAGGCCCTTTTTAATTCAGTCTTAGCCATAGCTAAACAGGGCTCTGACTCTATGGCAAAGGATTTGGTGGAGACAGCTAAAGCTGCCTTGGAAGCCACAAAGTACCAATTCCATATGGCAGATGACAGTAATGATGCAGCCTCCATGATTATGGCCCATGCTATCTCCCAGAAGCAGTTTGCTTGGTTAAGAACAACACATCTGATGCAGGACACTCAGTCCAAAGCCATGGACTTTCCCTGCAACAAGAACATGCTATTTGATTCTAGAACTGAGGAATACATGAAAAAGGTTGATGTATATAAAACAACCTATCAGAGCAACACTTCAAAAGTGAAGTCTTCTGTTCCTCAAAAGACTCAACAGAGGAGTAACAGAGGCAGGGGATACTCCCTAGGCCCTGTTATTCCCTTCCTTCTCAATTTGACCTCTCTCAGTTTAGAGGTTATTTCAGAGGAAGAGGCAGGAGAGGTCAGAGAAGAGCAACCTCTAGCCCTGCTCCTGCTACCCAGCAAAAGCCCTGACTCCTCAGTTCAGGTTGCCTCCCCTCTGTCTGAAGGGGCCAGGCTGTCCCACTACTTCCAGTCCTGGACCCTTATCACAACAGACATGTGGGTCTTGGAGGTAGTGAAAAATGGCCTGTCCCTTCAGTTCAAAAAAGATGCCAGCCCTCAAGGGCACCCAGCTTTCCAAATTTCTAACTCCAACAGAAAGGATCCTGTTGAAGTTGGAGGTAAAGCACCTTTTGGAAGCAAGGGTGATAGAGAGAGTACCTGCCCATCAAAGAGGAAAAGGTCTCTACTCCAGATACTTCCTGACACAAAAGGAAAATGGGGAGTGGTGACCTATTTTAGACCTCAGATATTTGAACAAGCATCTTCTGAAACCCAAATTCAAAATGGTCACCCTAAAAATAGTAATTCAGTCTCTGCAGCAGGGAGACTGGTTAGCCTCCCTAGACCTCAAAGATGCCTACTTTCACATCCCAATAAGGCATTCTCATACGAAGTTTCTGAGGTTCAAACTTCCTTTGGGACACTACCAGTTTGCAACCATGCCCTTCGGCCTGACAGCTGCACCAAGAGTTTTTATAAAATGCCTAGCTGTAGTAGAAGTACATTTCAGAAAAAAGGGGATTACACTCTATCCTTATCTGTACGACTGGCTCATAGTATGAAAAACTCCTCTACAAGTGGAGGAGGCCCTCTTCCTGACAAGGGACACTCTGCACTCCTTGGGGTTTGTTATAAACCAAAATAAATCTAATCTGGAGTCAGCACAACTCCTTATGTTCATAGGAGCACAGTTGGACACCTTACAAAGCAGACCTTTCCTTCCTTTGGAAAGAATTCAACATTTTTTGTCAGTGGCAAATGCTTTCATCCTGGGCCAGCCCAGGCTAGCCAGATACTTTCTAATGCTCCTGGGACACATGGCATCTATGAGAGATGTGGTTCTAGGGGTCAGATTCAGAATGAGGGACATACAGCAGCATCTAAGTTCTCACTGGTCCCAAAGCAAAAATTTACTGTCCAAACTGGTCCCAGTCACAAAGAAGCTCCTTCAGTCTTTGGAATGATGGAAGGAAATTTCCAACCTTTCAGTAGGAATTTCCTTCCAAGCACCCTCTCCTTCATGATCATTACTACAGATGCTTCTCTGCTTGGATTGGGAGCCCACATGGACAGTACTTCAGTCAGTGGCTCCTGGACTCCACAGGAGTCACAGGCCCACATCAATTTTGCTGAATCTCAGGACCATTTATCTGGCACTCGAGGCATTTGCCTCACAGATAAAGGGTCACACAATACAGATCAGGACAGACAACACCACTGCAATGTTCTACATAAACAAGCAGGGTGGCACAAGGTCCAGCATTCTTTGCCTGGAGGCCATGAGGATTTGGGGCCTGGTCTACTCCCTGGGAGTTAGCCTAATAGCCATACATCATCCAGGCAAGGGCAATACCCTGGCAGATACTCTCAGCTACATCAACCAGGGACACAGCAAGTGGTGTCTGAACAAACAGGTGCTGACTACAGTGTTCAGGAAGTGGGGCACACCAGAAGTAAATCTTTTTGTCTCTCACCAAAACCATCAACTTCCATTGTATTGCTGCAGGCCTCCAGTCCTGGGAACTCTTCCAACAGATGCCCTAGTTCTGGATTGGACAGGAAAGTTTGTTTATGCACCTTATTTATCCCTTTCAAGTACTTGAAGGTCTCAATCATGTCCCCCTCTCTCTCTCTCCCCCTTCTTCCCTCCCTTTTCTCTGATTTTCAGAGTTTTGTTAAAGCTCAAAACTCAACCTACAACAATGATTCTGGTGGTACCAGACTGGCCAAAGCAAGCCTGGTATCCCCTATTGATAACCATGTCTTGCAGCAAACCCATTTGTCTCCCTCTCTGTCACTCCCTCCTGACTCTCCCTCAGACAGTGGTGACCTATCCCATCCAGACTTGAAATCTCTTCACCTCAAAGCTTAGCTCTTGAGCAGCTAGAGTTTCCTGCAACTCAGTACTCTGAACAAGTTCTAAAGATCCTGAGGATGACCAAAAAGCCTAGTACAAAAAAGACCTATGCAGCTAAATGAAAAAGATTTTACCTCTGGTGCAAGAAAAAGCACATTAATCCTCTTAAGGCTTTGATTCCTAACCTTTTGGATTACTTAGTGTACTTGCAGGATTCAGGTTTGAGGCCTTCTTCCCTGAAGGACATTAACCTGCTGGAGAAGGTCCAGAGGAGGGCTACAAAGATGACAGCGGGTCAGCAGGGTAAGGCATATGAGGAGAGATTGAGGGCACTGAACATGTACTCCCTGGAAGAAGGGGAGGAGAGAGAGAGAGAGGGGGACATGATTGAGACCTTCAAGTACTTGAAAGGGATAAATAAGGTGGATAACGAGAGTCTCTTTAAGCTGAGTGGCAACCATAACACAAGAGGGCACAGTCTTAAGCTGGAGGGTGGGAGGTTTAGGAGGGAGGTCAGGAAGCACTGCTTCACAGAGAGGTTGGTGGACACTTAGAATGCACTGCCAAAAGAAGCGATCTCGTTGAAGACAGTGGGCAGCTTTAAGAGTGGCTGAGATAGGCATGGCGGGAGGTAAGGATCATGGGTAAGGAGGATGGGAGGTATGGGGAGGAAGGGGAGGGACAGTAGCTCAAGCTATGTACCCTGCAATATGAGCAGACTAGATAGACCAAATGGCCTTCTTCTGCTGGCTTCTTCATATGTTCGTATGAAGCTTTACCTGGCTGCTGTTTCGGCTTATCCTTCTGTTGGAAAGACTAAACCTGTTTATTCACAGCCAGTCTTTAAACAGTTTTTCAAAGGTCTCATTCATGTCCAGCCCTCCAATCAGTGAACCTGTTACTCCTTGGAGCTTGAACCTCTGTATTGCCAAGCTCATGGAGCCACCTTTTGAACCCATGACTTCGGCGCATCTCAAGTATGTCACTTGGAAACCTGTATTTATAGTAGCCATTACCTCTGCAAGAAGGATTTCAGAGTTACAGGCTCTCTGCACTGAGCCCAACTATATTATCCCTCATAGGCATAAGACTTGAGCTCAGGATGAACAGAAAATTCCTGCCTAAGGTGGTCTCAGAATTTCACCTTAACAAATCCATCACCTTACCTGTCTTCTTTACTGACCAATCCTCTCCAGGGGAGCAACGCTCCACAGTCTGGATGTCAAAAGGGCCCTACTTTATTATTTGGATCACATCAAGCATTTCAGGGGCCCATTCACACAGTTGTCCCTCACCTTGAGGAGGTAGGTAGAGGAAAACCAGCCACTAAGAGAACTATCTCTCACCGAATAGTCTCATGTATTCGATTCTGCTATGACAAGGCTGGTACACAGCACCCTGATGGCCTCAGGGTCCACTCTACTAGGGGCACTACTACCTCTGTGGCAGCTGCTAGGGACATACCCCTTTTGGATGTCTGTAAAGCAGCTACTTGGAAGACTGTGCACACTTTCACTAAACACTATTGCTTAGATGTACAGTCTAGATCTGATACCAAATTTGGCAAGGCGGTTCTGCAGAGCTTCTTTCCTAAGTAGGTTCTCTACCTGCCTTCTAACTGTACTGCTTTATAGTCTGCAATAGTTACTGATGGTAAAGGATCTCTGGAGTGAGAAGACAAAATTACTCACCATAGCAATCTTCTTTCTTCCAAGGTGTCCTTCAGCATCAGTAAGCTCCCACCCTTCCTCCCCAGATAACCTTCAGAAGAGGACTCTGACTTTTGCCTACTAACAATTGAGTTATTTTAAACTTTGGATTAGATTTTGAGCAAAGTTTCATGTTTATTATTCTGGTTCTGGTTGTTATGTATATTTTTGAATCCTGTTAGTTTATTCCTGTGTGGGCATTTGCCCATTCTAGCATCAAAGAAATTCTGGAGCCTTCATCACTCTCCCCGCTCAGCACACCCTCAAGCTTCAATCTAACTGGCTAATTCATAAACTCATTACCATGATTTCCATCTCCGGGGCAGTACTATCTAGTCAGTTCACTGCAACAGTTACTGATGCTAAAGGACACCTTGGAAGAAAGAAGATTACTACGGTGAGTAATTTTTTCAGCATTACATTTTACTTTTAGTAAGTGGCTGTGATATTGCAAAACGGAGCAATAAGCTCCCTTCCTAAAGATTTTCTCAGACACTTTTATTAGTGCCAGTTAAGGGCACAAGTAAACAAGAAAACAGTGAGGATTCTAAAGATTGTTGGATGTCACAGGAAAATGTTTGAGTAAGCATCATATTTAGCAACAAATCTGCATGATTTCCATACACGTTCTGTAGTTCCCTTTTCCATATTATTTTTTACCAGGTAGATTTGTATGGAAGCTAGATCTCTGTCTCATAGAGTTCATCTGTCACAAGCAAATGGTTCTGACTTACAGACTATCAATCAGAGCAGAGGAAACTGAAAGGGTCATTTACACAGTCACTTTTGCACCCGAGCAGCCTAAGAGCTTAAGTTGCTCCAGTGCAAAGACAGTCATGTGGATACAAGATCACAATAAAATCAATCACTGTGCCACTTCGGGAGCCACAAAATACTTTGGAACATGGGTCAGAGCAGGCAGCGTGAGTTGCCATGTGAACAGGCAGCACTGCTCGCTTCAGTGTAAGACAAATGCTCCCAGCATCCTCTGCTGCACTTCTGTGATGTAAGCAGGCAGTTCAGTGTGAATTCCAGTAGAGTAGTAGCTGTAAATGTATGCAGAAGACCAGCTTGCAGCATGTGTGTATGTGTGTGTGGAGGGGGGGACAAAATAATTAGTGGCAAAAAACTGAGTTACAGATGAAGAGACAGCATCAAGGGCCCCACACTTGAGTGTTGTGCTGGTCCCAATGTGAACTTTACGTGCAAAAACATTTTGGTTTACTTACTATCTACTGTAGTATATAGAGAGGTTGTGAAGTTTAAATTCGCAAACGAAGTCAGCAAATTTGTCTCCGTGGAACAATCTGCAAATTTTTGCTAATAGGCTTAAAATTGGCCTATGTGACTTCGCTGTTTTTTTTTCTTTATGGAATCTCACCGTGAATGGCAGAATTTTTCCTGCAAATGACAGAATTTCACTTATGAATGTCAAAATTCTGCCATTCGCAGGCAAAATTCCATACTTCGCAGGTGGAACTTCGCACTTCTCATTCGCAAATTAATCCGAGAATTGCACTAAATTCATGGATTAATTCACAGAGCAAAGTTTCCCAACTTTGCCCATCTCTAGTAGCATAGTCAATTGTATCAGACTGATTTTGCTTCATTCTAGGCTGACATCTTCTGTTCATACAAATCCCAGAACACCCTTCAACTAACATCAGAGCAGTAGGCAGCAATGGGAGATTCAATAGCCTGCAATGCATGTTACAGTTTACATAAGATCTAATCTTTTGTTTGCTGGTCCTGCTGTCCTCCCTGGGCTATGTACAGTCACAGATGACTATACTTAGCCCCTGGAGAAAAGCAGAACTTGAAAACATCTGACTGGATATTCTAAAAGCTCTAACATCACTGCAGGATATTGAATCTCTCACTGCTGCCTACTGTGCTGATGTCAGCTGCAGGGAATTCTAGGATTTGTTGGAACAGAAGATGTCAGCCTAGAAGTAACCATATTTAGTCTGCTAAATCTACTATACTATAGTAAACACTAGGTAAATCCAGATGTTTTTGCACATGAAGTGCACATTAGGACCAGCCCCACACTTGAGTGTGTGGCCCTTTTTGCTAATTGTTCCCCTTTTAAGTGTGTCTTTTTAGTTATTTTTCCCCAGTGTGTCTGATCAAGAGTTCTCATGCGGGTTCTGACACTAACCATCTGTTGTCATGTCAGTGCCAATGCAAAGAACTCCCTCCAACACACATACGCACACTCACTCACTCACTCACTCACTCACTCACTCACTGCCCCTATCAGCCTGGCTTGCATCAGTGCTGAGTGGGGCTATGTAGATGCAAAAGAGAAGCGGTGCAGGAGGAGGATACAGGACCAGAGCAGACTGCAGGTGAGAGTGGTGTGGCTGTGTAAACATGGCTTTTGGGACAGTTTGCCTGTTTTTCATAAACATGTCCTTAGCCATCCTGACCGGGGAGAAAATACAGACAATATATGAAATATAATCATAATGTATCTAAATTATATGTTATTCACGTTTTCCTTGTGGCAACAACTAGGAGTTTCTTAACCCTCCAGGAAGAATATATCTGGTGACCAAGGCCTGTTGGATAAGGGTTTACTCTGGTTGTAATCTGACTGTAGCCCAACAGATAGAAATACAGGACCATCAATTAATAACATAAAAGAAGTATTTATGAAAAACATTCCTTGACTTTAAAAACAGTTGCTGATGTTCCAATTCCTGCAGGCTGCACTGTTCTGCATGGCCTGTTGATACCACCTAATTGACTAGAGTGAGTTTTGAGGATGTGTGATCAATGACAAACCACAGTTGGTTGATGTAAAACTTTTAAGAATCACAGAGCTTTATAACCCACAGCCTTGCTGCATGACTTATGCATAGCGCTGCATAAAAAATGAAATGCAATGCTCTTGTTTTGTTTAATGAATGTCCTATTTAACATCACAGAGCCAGAGGGATATACATGTGTATGTGGGTCAGGGGTGTGAGTATTCTTGGGTGTCATTCATTTTATACAATGAAAGCCAGTGCAGATCCCTACAAATTATATGCGAGCTGAGGACAAATGGTTTAAGGATATTTTCATGTGAAATACCATCCTGATGCACCTGTGACATACTGATGATTAACTGCTACTTTGTGAAATGGTATTTGCAGCCTGTCAGTGAGAAATAAGTGAATGCTGTGCTTATTCAAGTTAGTTGTGCTCTCATCACAATATTTTTTTCTAAGGCTTCTCCCTTGTGTGAGGCTCTTCATCTTTGCGGTGCTCTGCAGTGACCCCTGCTGGGACTGGAGCAGCTGTGGGCTCCCTCATGAACTGTGCCTGGGAAGGCTGGTTCCTAATTAGCAGAACACTATACAGTGAGATGAGCGAAGAGCAAGAGGTTTGGGCCCCTTCCCCAGTTTGCCAGCACAAGGGCTACACAAGGTCAGTTCTCAGGCTGGTCAGTACTGGAATTCACTTGATTGTTACATGGGGGACTTTCACTAGACTAGATCACTTGCTATTTTACTAATTTGTCTTTGAAAATGAAAGCAGCTGGAAGTCTTTTTATCCTGAAAAAGTAACCTGCTTTGAGATGTAACCTAAGAAATGGCAAATCAGCCATGCACAAAGGGTTAATCACTGTTTTTAATGAATGATTATTTTGAATTATTAAGGTTTAATGGGTTTATTCCCCCCCAGTGTGCTGTGAGCACAGAAGACTGGATTAGTAATCTCTAGGGAGCAGAAGTGTATTTGATGCAGGCAGGATGAGGACAGCTAACTTCTGAACCAAAAAGGGCTTTGCTGGGCAGGGGTGACAGCTGTAGCATCTTTAGCCTGGATTTGAATTTGAATTCTATCTACCGGCACAGCTCTGCATGGACTTGGCAATACGTTATAGTAATCTTTGTGACACAAATGTCTGGGTTTTTTGTTACATGTCCTCAAAGAGATTTGGGTAATTAAAGTTAAATTGATGATATGAAATCCCCATTCTGTCTCTGTGTTACTAATTTTGATCTAGTGTGAATAGGCATGGATATCCACAGACCTATAATCCCTGATGTCATTCTGGTTGCAGCCCCTGTCTTGTCAGATGTGGGGGTGGAGGTGGGTGGGGTTAAGCAGTGCTGTACAATATGCTAAGTAGGGTTTGTGATGGCATTATTATTTGTTGCAAAATAAAGAACCTAACAGCATTTTTTTAACTGATTACTGGTTTGCAGTGCTTTTTAACCAAGTCAGCGGAGGCGCTGGAAATTAACTGTAACTTTTAAATAGGCGTAATCTGTCTTCAGTTGACTACAGAGATATTTTTTAAAATCTAGCCAATTTAATGACTAAAATCCTAGCTCTGTAGTCAATATAGCTAAATTACACTCTCTCAGTTTTTATTAACTGTTCATTAGTTCTGAGAACCATACAAATGTATTTTATCACATTCTGACATGCTTATTTGGGGCACATAGTAGTAATCTATAAAACCTGTATGTTGAATGCAAGAGGCAAGAATAACTTTAAAGTACCATGTCAAGTTCAGGAATTGTTGGTGTGTGGTCCATTGCTTTCAAATGGAATTGCACTTGTACAAAGTAGGTTTCCACAGTCCGTAACAAACAAGGTATATTAATTTGAGGAAGCTTCTTGAGATAGAATTATTTTGTAAATTAGGGGGATAGCAACCATTCCATTAGACCATACATTTATGCATATTGTAGTAGTATCATATTTCTGTTAATCTGGCTGCTAATATTTACCAAACAACTATTTTTGGAACAATTTTAATATCCTTTATCTCCTCAATAACTATAGTACTAACAACAGTGGGTACAAGTGCATTAAGGATGCACTACTTAAAGCAACATCCCATTGTGTTAGACAGAAAAGGAAGTGCAAAAGAAGAAGGAAACTACTTTGGTTCTCAAATACAGTAGCAGAAAAGGTCAGAGACAAAAGGATAGCCTTCAGGAAATATAAGGGAACACAGCGGGATGAAGATAGGGAGGCATACCAAACTGCCTTAAGGGAAGCAGGGAAATCAGTAAGGCAGGCAAAGTCCCAAACTGAGGAAACACTAGCACGAACAGTAAAAGGTGACAAGACTTTCTATAGATACATTAGTGAAAGGAGAAAGTCCAGAGAGGGTATTGCTAAGCTCAAAGGAGAAAAGGGGGCATGTGTTGAGGAGGACCCTGTAAAAGCATCTATCCTTAATAGATACCTTTGCTCAGTATTTACTGAAGAGAAGGTAGGGCAGAGCCCACAGCTCAGCACCATGGACACAGGGTGGAGGGAGGTGAGCACTACTCCCTTCACAAAAGAAAGGATCCTACAAGAGCTCGCTAAGCTCAGGGTGGACAAGGCAATGGGACCTGATGGCATACATCCCAGGGTACTTAAGGAGCTAAGGGTGGAACTAGCAGAGCCATTTGCAGAACTGTTTAGTGAGTCTCTGAGAACAGGAGAGGTCCCAGAAGACTGGAGAAGAGCTCATGTGATCCTGCTCCACAAGAGTGGTAGCAGGGAGGAGGCAGGGAACTACATACCAGTCAGTCTTACCTCAGTAGTGGGCAAGATTATGGAGGCACCCTCATGAAAGGATAGTGCAACACCTGGAATCCATAGGGAACAGGATCCAAGACAGCATGGGTTTACAAAGGAAGGTCCTGTCAAACTAATCTCATAGATTTCTTTGACTGGGTAACCAGAGTGGTGGACCAAGGGGGAGCAGTTGATGTCGCCTACCTTAACTTCAGCAAAGCTTTCAACAATGTTACACTTAGAAGATTGATAAATAAGCTGGGTAGGCTCGGGTGGGTCAGAAGTTGGTCAACTAGGTGGCAAACTGGTTGCGGGCAGAAAACAGAGAGTTGTGGTAAATGGTATACAGTCAGAATAGATGCAAATCACAAATGGGGTACCTCAGGGATCAGTCCTGGGGCCAGTCCTCTTCAATATCTTCATTAGTGACATTGCAGATGGACTAGAGGGTAAGGCTTGTCTGTTTCCAGATGACACCAATATCTACAACAGAGCAGATGATCCAGATGGCGTGGGCAGAATGAGAAGAGATCTGGATAAACTAGCAAAATGGTCAGAAGAGTGGCAACTGGGATTTAATGCAAAGAAGTGAAAGATCATGCACATAGGGAAGAGAAACCCTGAAGCCACCTATAGGCTGGGAGGGGAGTTGCTGGCAGTCACAAAGGAAGAAAGAGACTTGGGCATCATCATCACCGATGACCTGAAATCATCCAAGCAGACTTCTAAAGCAGTAGATAAGGCTAGGGGGATGTTAGGGTGTATTAGTAGGGGTATCACAAGTCATAAGAGGGAGGTAATAATCCCTCTTTACAAGACACTGGTTAGGCCCCATCTGGAGTACTCCGTGCAGTACTGGAGGCCACACCTTCACAAGGACATTAACCAAATTGAGGCAGTCCAGAGAAGGGCAACCAAAATGGTGCATGGACTGCATCAGAAGACATATGAGGACAGATTAATGGAGCTCAATATGTATACCCTTGAGCAAAGGAGGAAGAGAGGTGATATGGTCGAAACATTCAAACACCTTAAGGGCATTAACAAGGTGAAAGAGTCTAACATGTTTAAATATAAGAAAAATAGCAGGACAAGAGGACACATCATGAGATTAGAGAGAGGCAGATTAAGGGAGAATGTGAGGAAATTATTTTTCACAGAAAGAGTGGTGGATGCATGGAATGGCCTCACCTCAGGAAGTGGTGGCTATGAATACAGTGCAGGGCTTCAAACAGGCATGGATAGGCATAAGGAGCACACAGATGAGTATGAATAGATAGACCACTGACAGAGCAAAGGCCGATGGAACATTTATAAGGTAGAAAAAGAAATGGGCAGACTGGATGGGCCTTGCGTCCTTATCTGCCATCAACCTCTATTTTTCTATGTTAAAAAAAAGATTCCTGTCACTCACAGTTAGATACAGCTAGTATAAAAATAGAAACATAGCTAATGATGGCAGAAAGAGACCAATGGCCCATCCAGGCTGCCTGAGTTCCCTATTTAGCCCTGGGACCTACTGTCCCTCCAGGGTTTCAGCCCTCTCAATCCTTCCCACAAATTCACTTCTCAGCTTCTGCTGCCCTGAGCAACCACTATACCTTTCATTCATCCCTAGTGTAACCCCCCTCCGAAAGTGGTGGGTTTACCTTGGGTCCTCTCCCTGGGCACCGTGTTGCCCTATGCCTGGCAAAGATCCAGCCTGTGTTCTGCCTCTTGAACCTGGCCATGTCCAGTGGTATCCAGTGATGAAAGTGTAGATCCAAATGTAAAGTATTCCTGGTTCCTGTGTGAACGTGCAAATGACTGCCATTGCGCTATGCCTTTAAGAGGTTCAGCCTGTGTATACAGTGCATAGCCTGTGCTGAGTCTGAGAAAAACAAAACTCGTGACCACCCAGGCAGCAATCCCATAAATTCCATTGTATAGTTGCTTACAAGTACCAATGAAGCTCTGTTGAGTGCTGTAAATATTTATTGCTGAATCTGAACTGTTGTGCTTAAAATGAGCTTTAAAGTTTGAACTGTTTACATTTTAATCAGCCAGAGGCCATGCATATACTTTGACCCTGCTGTTGAGCCAGTCAGAACTCAAGGGATCCTAACGGATCCTTTTACTATGGCTGCTGGGAGAAACAGTGAACTGTATGCTTAGCACCCATTTTAACCAATCAGGACACTAGAACTGTCACTGACAGCCTGGACAGCCAACCGGATTCCTTTTTCCTTCAGTCGAAAGAGACTCATGAACATGAGCTTGACCTTTCAGTCTAAGAGGAGGCTCTGTACTCAGCTCGGAGAATTTGGAGAGAGGCCTGTTTATCTCTCCTCAGATTGAAATACTGTGTGGATTGTTTGGGACTGCCAAGAGCTGCAGATAGTTTCAGAGTCTCCAAAAGGGAGATGAAAATATGTTTTCTGCTGAGCTGAAAGTTCAGTCTGAAGTGTGTCAATGAATCTGACCATTACTGAGCTGTATCTCGGTGAGACACTAGTTTGCTTCAGAGACTGCGGCCTGAAACTGAAGCCGTTGGCTATCGGAATTGTCTTCTTTCCATTTGCCAAAGAGGGAGACTTGAAGTGTATTTCTGCCAGCTTACATACCAGAGATTGCGGATTGCCAGTGAGTAAGCAGTGTGGCCTAACCAAGATTGTACCAAAAGCTCAACAAGAAGCTGCCCCATACAGCAAGGTGTGCTAATAGACAAAAAAGTGAATCCAAACTCAGAAACAGTCCGGCACCACCCACCAACACAAATAAGGCAACAAAAGCACATTGAGTAGTGACTTACATTGCAGTTTTATTAAACATTTGGCAATAAAATAAAGCAGAAAAGAGTGCTAACCTCACATGTGCTCAAGCACAGACCGGGGGAAACACAGATGGAGCCCCACTAACTTCAATGGGTTTTGCATATGGCTTCTTCAGGAAGTGGGTGGTGATGGACTGTTTTTGAGTTTGGACTAACTAAGATTGTGCCAGAATTTAAACCTGTGATGCCAAATGACCTTTCTAAAATACTGTTGCTGCCTTGTAAATGTGAGCTGATGGAAGACCAGATTGGGGAATCAGCTCCTGCGGAGAAGCTCATCGCGGGTTGCGGCCACCCTTGGGGGGGGGGGAGACATGAATTGGGGGTGAGTCATGTTCACCCTGGCCCCTGTAGGCAGGTCCTTATCAAGAAGGATGAGAACCTGCAGCCTGCAGCTAAGAACCAGAGAGCCAGATCCTATTTCGTGAGGAACCAGCCTGGCAACCATCCCTGATCCCGAGGCCCAGGTTCTGTGAGCAACAACAGGGCTTATCCCTGCCACAGAATTAAAGCCTACCTTACCATCTCATTTGCCTGTTAAATACAAGTTGCTGTTTAGGCTGTTTTGCAGGCCATTGCGCCTGAGGATTACAATTCTCTCTGGGTTTTGAAACTGTTAATGTTGTCACTGCAGCCAAGTGCAAAAAGAGAAATAATCTTTTATTTGTTTAAGGGCCCCTACCAGCTGCAGTGCTGGTCAGCAAGCTGCAATGCTTCAAGCCTGCAACTGATTAAACACTGGGTACCCAGTAGTGTTAACTGGACTGTCCAGGGAGCTAGCTGTGGTATATGAATGTGGTTTCAGAATCAAAAGAATTGCTTTAACTTTAATCTTGATTTACATCCCCTTCCCTTTGTTCAAATTTCCCAAATAAATCCATTTCATTGTTTGAATGTTACACTGGTCTATGAGCATATTATTACCAAGTGCCAGTTTTTGTGGGAATAGAACAGGTGCATTGCTGTTACTGAAAATCATTCTTTACAGGGGCACAGGGTGCATCTCAGATGCCCACACCCTGTTGGTAAGTGTGGTTACCATGAGCATATTATTATCACTCACTCCTAATTGTAACATTGAATGCCAAGTAAAGTGTTTTATGTCAATCCAAGTGTGGGGCAACTGGTTGGGGCAGTGGGCAGGTACAACATCCCAGAGGGTTGTGCTAGCTTGTCATCAAACCCACTTAAAAGTTCTTCTGAGTGGAGGCACTACTCAGATAGCATCACTGCTGGTATAGAGCTCCTGTTAGCAGCCAAATTAGTACCCAGGCCCCTCAGACTGCATTTTGGGCAGCTAGCAGGGGTAGTAGCCTGTTGGGAGGTGGCACCCAGGTTACATCTTTGGAAGCACTGCTGGGATCTTCTGTTTACTAGTTGGGCTCCACATGGAGACTGGCACCAAAATGGACAGTTACCAGCACCAGTTTTGAATTTCCCACTGATAAAATGGCTGTGTACTGCTTACTTGGCTGGTGCGCTGCAAAGAAATTGACCTCCAGCATGACCTCTTACTCCTGGAAGTACCCCTAGATACTTGCAAAAGTACAATAGAGGGGGTTCTCTTGACAATAAAGTGCCTTGGCCAAGTTGTGGTAAAGAGATGAAATGTTGATTTGGCTACTCAGACTTTAACTGCCCTAATGGAGTGTAGCAGCCCAGTAGATAGTAGAAGGGTGCCCAAGATCATTGTTTCTGATGAGTCTCCAGTGGCCTGGAAGATGGTGACCCTGTATATTGTAACATCCTCCCCTGGGGGTCCCCCAAGTCAGAAGGGTTAAAGGAAAAACTTGAAAGACTGTAGCATGCTGAAGGCCAAACCCTCGAGGATTTAAAGAAAATGTTGGAAACACCTAGCGGTACCTCTTCCCAGCACCTGCACCAGCCACTGTGCCTGCACCTGCACCTGCTTCTGTGCCCTCAGTCAGTCATGACTCTTACTGTACTGTAGATTGTGAGTGTTTTCTGGCACTCTTCCCATGCCTAATGGGGAGGATGATCTGGGAAACATGGATGGACTGTACCTCACTTCTTGTGCAAGAATGACAGTGTAGTCAGGCTGAGAAAAGAAAGAGAATTATGGAGAGCCTCTGTGACCCAGCTTTGGATGCCATCCAGGCTGTCCAAGCCACTGATCCAGATGCACCTGCTCAAGAGTATTTGGCCACTGTGGAAGATGTGTTTGGGAGCATGGACTCTGGTGAGGGCCTTTGGTTGAAATTTAAATGTATTCACCAGTGGCAGGGAGAGCCCTTGTCTGCTTTCCTGAATTAGGTGGAGACAGCTTTGCAATGAATGTTTCACAGGGGAGGTGTGGCCCCCCCAGGATCTGATCTGAATGCGACTGAAGCATATGCTTGAGGCTGCTTGCCAGTCTACTATATTAATCCTTAAGTTGCATTTGGAGGATAAGAGAGACAACCCACCTTCTTACTGAGTACTGATAAGGGAAGTCCAGAAAGCTGCATGAAAAGAAGAGGGAACGCTGGTGATCCTATCCCACCTCCATAGTTGTTGCACATACCATTGACAAGACTCAGGCAATTGAAGTCCAGTGGCATGACTTGAGGCCAACAGAGCATAAAGAAACTGTTAATGACTCACAACAGTTGAAAGAGTTGCTAAAAAATTGAGAGAGTTAAAAACAAGTGCTCAGAGTGTTGTAAAAATGGTAAAAGGCCAGACCACCCAAATCAGTGCTGTCGAGGTGGCCAGTGAAGCCCACATAACTGTAAAAGGTGCCAGTGCTCAGGTTCCTAGTGGGGAAGCTAACAATGATATGGTGAAAGAAATGAGGAAATTGAGATCTTTAGTAAGTGACCTTGCTCAGTTCTGCCATCAAGACCCATCTTGGAAAAGGTCTGGAAGGTGTGAATGCACCTATAGGCAGCCAGATAAGTCTAAGTCTGGTCAGAATAAGAGTGGTAAGCTAAATGAGGAGCCTGCTCGAGACAGAAGTCCTAAGTTTGGCATTTTCTGCTACCACCGTGTGGAAGATGGCCATATCAAAAGAGTGTGCCAATTCCCTGAGGATTTAAGAAAAGTGACTATCAAGTTGCTCAACCAAGTCAGACAAAACAATGAAAAACCTTCAGACAAGTCCTCATACAAGCCTTATTTTGCTAAATCTGTAGCTAAGAATTCTGTCAATACCTCTACGAACTGGACAGAGTTGGTAGGTCCCTCTATGTAGACTACTGTTCATGTTGAAGGAATCCTTGCCAGGGAATTGTTAGACAGTGAGTTTCAAGTAACCATCATTTTCAAAGACTGGTATGATCAATACTTATCTAACTACCCACTGCAACCCCTTGATGGTCTACATGTTTGGGGACTGAGTAATGAATCGTACCCATATCCTGGCTATCTCAAAGTGTGGCTTTCTTTTTCATTCTCTGTTGCAGGTGTGGGAGATCCTGTCGAGACTTTAGCTCTGATGTGTCCTCCTTCTGGACTGTATGATGGCATACCCATGTTGATTGGCACTAACGCCCACATGTTTGGTTGCCTTGCCCAATTATGCCAAGAGAGACAGCATAAAAGAACTGGTAGAGTACTGCACATCCATGCTATAGTAAAGAAGGCCTATGAGTTACAAATGCAACCCAAAGAAGAAGGAAAGGATGAACCTGTGGGTGTCATATGGAAAAAAAAAAAAAGACCCTTCTGCTATCATGCTTCCCCCAAATGCTGAATGTTTTATCAGTGGAGAGGTTCAGCTAAGAAAAGATGTGACTAACCAAATACTCATGCTAAATGCTCATGAAGATGGTAATCTTATTGGTCAAACCTAGCATACTCCCTGTATGAGCTCATGCTTATGCCCATCGTGTGGTCATCCAGGTACAGACTGTCACTGACTGAGACATTGAGGTACATAGAGGATGCACCCTTGCCAAAGTCTACTGTGCTGCCTTCTAGGAGGAAGAATGGAGAAGAATATGAAGTGTCTACAGATATGTTTGATGTTGGAGATTCACCTATTCTGGATGGCTGGAGAACCTGGATCAGTAGAAAACTGGCCCAAAGAACTAAAGTATTCTCCCTTAAAGAGTGGGATGTGGGATATGTCACTGGTGCTGAACATCACATACGCCTGCACAATGAACGCCCCTTTCACGAGAGATCCAGAAGATTAGCACCTGCTGACATAGACGATATGAGGCGTCACCTGCAAGAAATGCCTGGCAGCTGGAATAATACAGGAGTCCCAAAGTCCTTATGCATCTCCAATCATAGTAGTGAGAAAGAAAAATGGGGCAGTAAGAATGTGCTTGGACTACAGAACACTCAATAAAAGAACTATACCAGACCAGTACATTATGCCACGCATACAAGATGCCCTGAATTGCTTAAATGAGATCAAGTGGTTTTCTGTTCTTGATTTACCTAGTGGGTATTATCAAATCCCAATGGCCCTTGAAGATAGGGAGAAGACTGCATTTATTTGTCCTTTGGGATTTTATGAGTTCCTGAGAATGCCACAGGAAATCTCGGGTGCACCCGCCACATTTCAAAAACTCATAGAACGTGCAGTGGAAGACATGAATCTTTTCGAATGTCTGGTGTATCTTGATGATGTCATAGTTTTTGGAAAGATCCCAGAAGAACATGAAGCTCATCTGTTCAAAGTACTTGACTAACTGGAAGAATTTGGCCTAAAGTTGTCCATAGACAAATGTCAGTTTTTTCAGAGCTCTGTAAAATACGTGGGTCACATTGTGCCTTCCCAAGGCATCCAGATGGACCTTAGTAAGGTGGAAGCTCTAACTGACTGGACAAAACCCAGCAAAGAGTTGCAAATGTTTCTAGGATTTTGAGGTTACTACTGCTGATTTGTCAAAGACTACACCACAGTAGTATGTCATCTGCTAAATCTAACCCAAGGGTACCCACCCACTCATAAGAAATACAATAAATGCAGTGCACCAGTGACTGTTAAAACCCATTTTAAACCTCATGAACCTTTTGGCCAAAGATGGACCACCAACTGTGATGCTGCTTTTGAAGAAGTCATCTACCACTTAACCTATGCTCCTGTGTTGGCCTGTGTTGATCCTTCCAAACCATATGTGCATCACACAGATGCCAGCCTAAGTGGCCTGGAGGCTGTGCTTTATCAAGAGTAGCCTGAGGGGCTATGCCCAGTTGCTTTTGCCAGCAGAAGTTTGTCACCATCAGAAAAGAACTACCCAGTTCAAAAATTAGAATTCTTAGCACTCAAGTGGGCCATCATAGATCAAGTCCATGAATACTTATATGGAGCCAAAATTTTGGTCAATACTAACAACAACCCATTAACATTTGTCCAGACTTTGGCCAAGTTAGATGCCACAGGACACAAATGGCTTTCAGCCCTCTCTACTCATGATTATGCTGATGAATATCGTCCAGGTTTAAATCATATTGACACAGATGCTCTTTCCCCTAGACTTGTGTCTGACCCCAAATGGGTGCGTATCTCTAAGCAATCAGTAAAAGCATTGTGTCACAAGTTTGAAAAAGATGAGCCATCTCCTGTGGAAAATGTTGACCACCTGGTGGATTGTCTTGGATCACCTGATACCTGTGTACTAGTAGTCTACTGTAACCTTGCTGCCCTGGACCTAAGTTCTTAACCCCAGTTGACCAAAGTTGACCTACAAAGAGAACAAAGCTATGACCCTATGATGAGGAAAGTCATTTCTATTTTAAAGCAAGGAGGTGATGTTTCTAAGATGTGATCCACTGATCCCAGCACTAGCTTGTTGCTGCACAAAAGTCCCAGGCTCAAGTTGTGAGAACAATTATTGTACAGAGAAGTAACTAATGACTAAGCTAAGATTGTTAAGAGATGATTGGTACTGCCCCCCAAGTTTAAAACTGTTGTGCTCGAGACCCTGCACAATGATATGAGACATTTGGGAAGCGAGAGGACCTTGGATCTGGCCCAGTCACACTTTTACTGGCCCAAAATGGGCCCAGATGTTGAGCAATATTTCAAAGCTTGCAGCAGATGCATACAAACGAAGGCCCTGCTGCAAAGAGCTTCCCCATTGGTCAACATAGTGACAAGTGCTCCAATGGAACTTGTTTGTATAGACTTTCTTAGTCTGGAGCCAGATTCAAAAAACATTTCAAACGTTTTGGGGGTCATTGATCATTTTACAAGATATGCTCAGGCCTATCCCACCAAGGACCAAAAGGCCTCTGAAGTTTCTAAAGTTTTGGTGGAGAAAGTCTTTGTACATTATGGTATGCTTCAATGCATACTTTCTGACCAAGGCAGAGATTTTGACAGCAGACTAATTAAAGAGCTGTTATTTATTTTTTTTTAATTCTTTGGTAACCAGGTAAGGCCCACTAGGCACAGGTGGCTGTTTTCAGGGGTGATCCAGGAGCACTCAAGGAGGTTCAGTGACTTGCTCAGAGTCACACAATATGCAAGTAAAGGTTGTGGCAATCAAATCCAGGTCTGTCTACTGGATGTACTAAGCTCATTCACAGCTCATTACTCTAATGTCTAGGCTGTACTGCTTGGGCATCAGAAAATCTAGAATGACCCCATACCATCCACAAGAAAATCTAGAACTGCCCCATACCATCCACAAGGAGACCCCCAGCCACAGCGTTTTAATCACACATTGCTGGATATGCTGGGCACCCTTGTCCCAAGAGACAAAAACAAATGGAGTCAACAAATTAGTGCTTTGGTCCATGCATATAATTTTACAAAAAACAACGCCACTGGTTTCTTACCATATATCCTCATGTTTGGCAGAGAAGCTTGCCTTCCCGTAGATGTATGTTTCAGTGTTTTTCCTGATGGTACCAAGTCTGAGAGTTACCTTCAGTATGTCAAAAAACTAAAAGCACAGTTAAATCACCCATACCAGCTAGCCAACACTATGGCTGCTAAAAGAAATGTAACCAATAAAATTCACCATGACAAATGAGTCAAAGCACAAAAACTCCAACCAGGGGACTGTGTGTTAATGCAAAATCTCAGAATTCAAGGCAAGCATAAAATAGCTGATCATTGGGGCCACACACCCAACATTGTAATTGACAAGCTGGATGAACTCCCAATATACAAAGTGCGACCTGAAGGGGACACTTGAATTACTAAAATGATTTATAGAAACCACCTTCTGCCTATTGGTCAAATAGTGCTGAATTAAGTGCAAGAATCTGAGGCTCCTAGACACCCTGTAACCAGGTCTGCTACATGTAAAAAACAACCCTGTCAGCCAGCTCCTGATATTCAGTCCACTGCTCCAGTGGATGATGCAGAAGATGCTCATGATGTTAATTCTGAAAGTGATGAGGAGGAGGTTCACACTGCCTGCTATCCATCTCCTGAACTTGCAAAATTATTCCATGGTTTTCCTTCTGCCACTCAAAGCTATGCTCCTGAGAGCCCAGTGGTTTCTAATAATGCTAATCCATCTGTCACATCTGAGCCATCAGATAGTGATGTCAGCAGTATAAGTTCAGAAATGCAGGATTCTCTTTGGTGGAGTTAACTGAAGCATAGAACGGTATTAGTTTAAAATGTCCCACTCATCCTAAAAAAATATTTCACAATGAACTGCTTGTGCCATAAAAACGTTTAATTATTTGTACATAAATAACTCCCAGTCCATATTATTATCAACGTTTCGGGTAAACCCTTCTTCAGGAAAACTATTTTTTCTACAATTGGTAAACAACATAACATAAATAGATATTTACAATATAAAGTTCCTCCATGTCATTAATAAATCTATTTTTGATAAGAGTACTTCAAGAAAGAGGAGCAATGAATCCTTACATTTCAATTCTTATTAATTATTCAATTCTGCTGTTGTCGCATTACATTCATTGTTTGACTTCTACCATAGGACACTAATAGGACCAAAAAAATATAAAATGAAAATCACTTGTTAAGCTTTCACAACTCCTTTATGACTTACTAAAACATAATCTTCAACATACCCTCTCATAATTTTATTTCCAAAATCTTCTGGTGGTTTGGGAGGAACACTGAGTGAATACAAGGTTAACGTGCAGAACGTTGCCAGTTACAAATTTGTTCTTAACAGTTTATAGGGGTTGAAACTATGAGCAATATGAGTAGGTGAATAGTTATACAATGAGAGTAAAATGTTAACTGTTTTCAGTTTATAGGTATAGTTTGGTTTGAAATTGTTTAAAAACTTTAATGACAGATTTTATGAATAAGCAGAGAGTAGAGAAAGAAAAAGTTAAAAAGTAACGTTTTGTGTGCCAAATAAATTGATATCTTGAAAATTTTGAGTAACTTCTGTCTACTCAAGGTTAATAACTGACCCTTGTATTCAAAGAAGTAAGAATTTCTTGGTCAGGTTCACCGCGGAAGTGGCTTGAAAGTGTTTGTATAATATGAATTAGCAGGATAAGGTTTGTGTTTCTTATGATTTTGGAAATAAAATTATGAGAGAGAATGCTGAAGATTATGTTTTAGTAAGTCATAAATGGAGTTGTGAAAGCTTAATAAGTGATTTTCATTTTATATTTTTTTGGTCCTATTAGTGTCCTATGGTAGAAGTCGAACAATGAATGTAATGAGACAACAGCAGAACAGAATAATTAATAAGAACTGAAATGTAAGGATTCATTGCTCCTCTTTTTTTGAAGTACTCTTACCAAAATAGATTTATTAATGACATGGAGGAACTTTATATTGTAAATATCTATTTATGTTATGTTGTTTACCAATTATAGAAAAAACAGTTTTCCTGAAGAAGGGTTTACCCAAAATGTTGATAATAATATGGACTGGGAGTTATTTCTGTATAAATAATGAAAAGTATTTATGGAACAACAGTTCATCGTGAAATATTTTTTTAGGGTGAGTGGGACATTTTAAACCAATACCTTTCTATGCTTTAGCGTAATTTGTCCTTTCCCCAGGAGTTAATCATGCAAATAACATTCATAACTTTATTTTGAGGTACTGTTTAACTGGCCAAGTCTTTCTTTGTGGAGTTAACTGAACCAAGTGCTAAACCCAGTGAACATGTTAGTGAATAACAAAGTACAACTGCATTGGATGGGTTATACAAACTGCTTCATTCAAAAGAAAGTATTGCTGTTCCTGAGATTGTCAACTGTGTTTTGGAAGATTCCAACTTTGTAGATATACCCCTCACAGATGAGGATGAGCCTAAAGAGCCTGAGAGTGACAGTGATGTTCCAGACAAAGGGCACGGAAATAATGCTAACCATCAAGAAAGTGCAGTGGTACCAATTTCTTCAGAAACTGTTTCATTGCTGGACAATGAATCAGGAATCGTGAAACCCAAATGCTGAATCAGAAGTGCAAGTGCCAATGCCAACTTTGCCACATCACTCAGAAAGAAATGTAAAACTTGCATTAAGGCTCACATATGATACTCCAGGAAAACCTGTCGACTTACCCATGAATGTTGTGCACAAAGGAGTGTATGTTACAGACAATTCATTGCCTAGAATAGTGTTCACTGTCTCCACCCAAATCAAAACCTCCACCCAGTATAGAAGAGGTTACTCAAATAAAAAGTGAAGGATCATATGAAGTCCACTGGTAAAATATGTCAGGTGGTTTAATAGCTACAACTTTAAAATGCCCATTTAACCCATGTGATTTTGAAAAAATGCATAATGAGTCATAACAATATCTTTAAAGCACTGTGGGATATCCTAATGTCTAAGGTAAAATGTAATTTAATAGCATGCTATATTGTGAATAGTTACTTTACATTTGTGCAGATATTGTATATAGTACTGTGTTCAGACTTGTACATAGAAGAATGTTAATATAAATATTGCCAACTCTTTTCTGGACGTGGTGCAGATGCCAAGTTTCCTGGACAAGGGAGGGTATAACCCCTCACTAAAAGTGGTGGGGTTGTTTTGGGTTGTCTTGCTGGGCACTGCTGGCAATGATCCAGCCTTTGTTCTGCCTCTTGAACCTGGCCATATTCAGTGGTATCCAGTGTGGAAAGTGTAGATCAAAATGTAAAGTATTGCTGTATTCCTGGTTCCTGTGTGAATGTGCGAATGACTGCCATCATGCTATGCCTTTAAGAGGTTCAGCCTGTGTTTACAATGCATAGCCTGTGCTGGGTCCAAGGAAAACAAAGCTCGTGACCAGCCAGGCAACACTCCCACAAATTCCATTGTATAGTCACTTACAAGCACCAATGAAGCTCTATTGAATACTGTAAATATTTATTGCAGAATCTGAACTATTGTGCATAAAATGAGTTTTGAAGTTTGAGCTGTTTACATTTTACTCAGCCAGTTTCCATGTTGATACTTTGACCCTGCTGTTGAGCCAATCAGAATGCTAGGGGTCCTAATGGGTCCTTTTACTATGGATGCTGGGAGAAATGGTGAACTGTTTGCTTGGTGCCCATTTTAACCAATCAGGATGTAGAACTGTCACTGACAGCCTGGGCAGCAAACCGGATGACTGGATCCCTTTTTCCTTCAGTTGAAAGAGACTATTGAACAGTTAGTCTGGCTTGAGCTTCCAGTCTGAGAGAAGGCACTGTACCCGGCTCAGAGAATTTGGGGAGAGGCCTGTTTACCACTCCTCAGACTGAAATCCTGTGTGGATTGTTTGGGACTGCCAAGAGCTGCAGATAGTTTCAGAGTCTCCAAAAGGGAATGGAAAAGGTGTTTTCTGCTGAGCCGAAAGTTCAGTCTGAAGTGTGTCAGTGAATTTGACCATTGCTGAGCTGTATGTCGGTGAGAGACTAGTTTGCCTCAGAGACTGCAGCCTGAAACTGAAGCTGGGAGCTGTCAGAATTATCTCCTGCCCATTTGCCAGAGGGGGAGACCTGAGACATATTTCTGCCAGCTTACATACCAGAGACTGTGGATTGCCAGCAGGTAAGCTGTGTGGCCTAACTAAGACTGTGCCAGAATTTAAACCTGTGATGCCAAACAAACTTTCTAAAAGAATGTTGCTGCCTTGTAATTGTGAGCTGCTGGAAGTCCAGATCAGGGAGTCACCTCCTGCGGAGAACCTCATCGTGGGTCGTGGCCACCCTTAGGGGAAGCTGTGAAGTGGGGGTGAGTCATGTTAGCCCCAGTCTCTGTTTGCTGGTCCTTATCAGGAAGGACGAGAACCTGCAGCTAAGAACCAGAGAGCCAAATCATGTTTCATGAGGAACCATCCTGACCACCATCCCCATCCCGAGGTCAGGTTCTGTGAGTAACAACAAAGCTTGTCCCTGCCACACAATTAAAGCCTATCTTACCATCTGATTTGCCTGTTAAATGCAAGTTGCTGTTTAGACTGTTTTGCAGACCATCAGGCCTGAGGATTAAAATTTTCTCTGGGTTTCAAAACTGTTAATGTTGTCACTGCAGCCAAGTGCAAAAAGAACAATAATCTTTTATTTGTTTAAGGGCCCCAACCAGCTGCAATGCTGGGCAGCCAGCTGCAGTGTTTTAGGCCTGCAGATGATTAAACACTGGGTACCCAGTAGTGTTAACCGGACTGTCCAGGGGACTAGCTGTGGTATATGAATGTGGTTTCAGAATCAAAAGAATTGCTTTAACTTTAATTTTGAATAACATCCCCTTCCCTTTGTTCAAATTCCCTACATAAATCTGTTTCATTGTTTGAATGTTATACTGGCCTATGAGCATATTATTACCAAGTGCCAGTTTTTGTGGAAAGTGAACGGGTGCATTATTTTACTGCAGATCATTCTTTACAGGAACACAGGGTGTATCCCAGAAGTCCAGACCCTGTTGGTAAGTGAGGTTATTGTAAGCATATTATTAGCACTCACCCCTAATTGTACCATTGAATGCCAAGTAAAGTGTTTTATGTCAATCCACATGTGGGACAACTGGTTGGGGCAGTGGGTAGGTACAACATCCCAGAGAGTTATGCTAGCTTGTCATCAAACCCACTTAAATGTCACTCTGGGTGGAGGCACTGTGCAAATAGCATCATTGTTGGTATAGAGCACCTGTTGGCTGACCAAACCAGAACCCAGGCCCCTCAACCTGCATTTTGGGCAGCAGGCAGAGGTAGTAGCCTGTTGGGAATTGGCACCTGGGTTACACTAGTACAGAGATCTTCAGGGTGCTGTTGTAGATGTTGCCTGTTCGAGCCTGTTGCTCAGGTTGCAGAAGGGCATGGTCCGCATCACCTGTACTGAGAAGAAACTCACCATGTAACAAATGGGGTGGGGACTGCCAACAGCTTTGGGGAAAGATATACTGAGAAACCCTGCCATTTGAACTGGAGGTTGCAGAGATCCAGTAATAGCTCCATTTTTGTCACTCTGTATCCCAATACTTGAAGAGGCAGGCAGACTGGCAGCAGTTGCTTCTTGCCTAACTGTTTCAGGTTTAATTTTAGGCTGCCATCGCAGAGTTACAAGGGCTTGGTTGTTTAAATGTATTTCAAATAAATGATATTTATTAATATTGTAAAGCATTTTAAAAATATATTTTTCTGACTCTACTCTTTGCACTGGCAGGAACTTTCCTTGCCTTCTGCTACATGTAATTTCAATGCAATCATGACAGCTTGCCTTTCAGGCATGTGCATTGTACTGTCCACTGTGCCAGATTCTCTACTTCCTGTACAGTAATTCAAAGGTGTAGGACCAAATTTGTAAAGGCAATTAAGTCATAATTTGTATAGAGTAGTAGACTAACCAACTGGAATATTGTTGCAGTGATGTGCATTAAAACCTAATATGAGTTCACTAGATAATGTGTAAAATCAATAAATCTGTATATTACAACCGTGAAAACCTCTAAAACTTTTAATTTCCAAACATCTGACCCAGAAAAATTCTACAAGTTTGGTCTGAGTTGACTAGATTTCTTCCCCCAAAAAGGAAAAAAAAATCTGTTAAATAATTGTTGATTATATTTGAATTTGTGTTCACTGTTTATTTCTAAAACACCACCCAGAACACTATGATCCAGTGTCCCAGACTGAGTGATCTGCACATTGGGTGTTGGAGACTGTGGATGTCTGGTGACTGAGACTATGCAAAACTGTTTCTTTTGTTTTGTACATTCTCTTTCTACACTGGGGACCAGGGCATCTCTTGGGAGTGCCCTTACAGTCACTGCCTCTAGTTTCAGCCTGAATCATTTGTTCCCTGGGAGACACATTACTGAGCACCTCCTCCCAGACCCACAGACCTGTCCAGCCCCCAGATCACCCCGGTGGAGGGCCCACCTCACCTACCTGGTGGCCTTTATGGGATTAGAGGGACTGTGTGGATCCAGGTCAAGGGGCTCAGGAGAGCTGGTGGAAGGCAGGTCCAGCATCGGGATGTGGTCCTAGGCTCCAGGGGCCTCCATCGCCTCCTTAAGTCTATCAGTGGGTTTTCTTGTGGTGTTTCCTCCTTGGGATGCGGCGTGCAATGACTCCTGCATGGCTTTCACCACTCCTCTCCCACTGGAGTATGCCATTGTCCCTCCCCCTACGACGTCCCTTGCACGTGTGCTGCCTCCAGTTTCCACTGGAGGCCACTCATAGCTGGGAACACCCTGCAACTCACCCTGGGAGAGGAAAGCAGTCCTCTGGATGCTCAATCCTCTCCTCCCTCTCCTGCTGACCCCTGATGGCCCAGATCCATTCCCAAACCCATATTGCCAGCGTGGCATGAGGTGTAGCATCCAGTGTCTCAACCCTCAGTGCCACCAGTCTGGCCCCGCAAAGCTGTTTCTTAAGCAGTGAAATGCTTCTGTGGACAATACTGTGATTTCCAAACCAATGTCCATGGCAATCAACAATATATTTTTAACTGAACAAAAGGCTTTCTTCAAGAAGGCATATTGCATAGTACAGCTTTGCCAGCCAGTTGAAAAATATATTAAGAAATGTTATTAGCAGTTTGTCTCCTTTATTATGGTGGGGGTATACAACTAGTTTTGCTGCATGCCCATTCTCAGAATTAATGGGCTTTCCCAGTGACAACCCTTTGCAGCAGGTTCTTCAGTCCACAGGATAAGATACCCACCAATGGATCCAAACATCCTTCCCATCTGGCATGTTTTGGCATAGGCTGAGATAGACAGATGGTAAAGCAGTGCACATGGTAGGCCATTTGCCAATGGTTTAAGTAATTATGCCCTTCTGGCATGTTGCAGAATATGTTTGCTTTTCAGAGGAGGTAGACACTTTCAGCAGCCCATACATAGGCCTGTGGGAACAAAGGCTTATAATATTACTTTTTACAATGATGAACTTGGATTCACCTCGGACCTTACCCAATAATTGTTTTCATAAATTACCAAAAATAATAAAAATTCACATATGACATTATTCTATGCTTTAGAGAATCAAAAATGATGGTGAAAAACACTGTTCCCACACTTTGGATTATATAAGAGATAAATATATATTTTATTCACATATGTACAAGTCCTAAATATTCATAATTAGCATAAATAGCAAGCACAACAAATGGTAATAGTTATACTAGACTTTTATCATACTTAGTATTTAACATAACCTTCATGCATCAGAAAATGCAACTCATAAGAGCAATATCTCAGATTAATTCTGTATAAAACTTGTTTTAAAACTTCATAGCATGTAAAATGTATTTTCTTTTTATGAGAACTTGTAACAACTCATTACATCAGTGTTTTGTACTATAATTTCATAAACTCAGTTTTAACTTTTTAGATCATGCAAAATAGTTCTCAGATTAAAGCTTTCAAACTAGATACCCAGGTTCTGTAGTTAAAAGTAAATTCCCTTCTTACTTTCCCAGATAAGCTAATTTAAACTACTTAACTATTACTTAAAAATTAATTAGTGAAAGTAATCAAAACTATACTTATATTTCTGGTTATAGAATTGGCTCTTCTTCTCTCAACTTAAAACTCTTGGCTGAGTCTGGCTCTGATGAAAAAGTCTCTTAGTTAGCCTTCTTGACCCTGGAACTTTTGGCATGGACAAACACTGCAACTTAAAATTCCTTTGCTGAAAGTCACTTTACCAAAAGTCAGTTCTTGAATTTGAAGAACACAGCTTCAGTCTGCACAGTCCATAGCAATCCTGGATTCAAACAACTTTCTTGTGGATAGCAAAGTTGTTTCAATAACTGGAACTTTGATGACTTTTTATGTTTCATCTGCTCTCAAAACCTTAGGACACTAGACTTCCTTCTGCTCACAATGCTGTATAGCTTGTGTGAGTTTTAAAGTTAAGTCTGTGTCTAGGCATCAGCAGGCAACATTACTTCAGTCAAAATGCTCAGGAAATAAAACACAGAACTTGCTTCATACACAATGAGAATGCCCTTGCATCTGGTTCTTGCACCTGGATCTTATGGCAGCACTACATAAGCTTCTGGCTATCCTTAGGCTAGTACCTGTGTTCCAAACAGGTGTGGCCCAAAGCTCTTTGGCCTAGCTACAGTGATAAAGCCATTAGAATTCTTAGTTAGACTAACATAGGTCCTTCTACATTGCTGGTTGGCTGAGACTGAGGGGTGGCTCAGACAAATTTACTAATATAAAATGTCCCTGGTGATGTCCTCACCAGATTTTGAGTGGCCTGAGTCACTAAAAATGTAGGACTTCTTAAATGATAAATGATGTTTCTATAACATGCAGACATGCCTGCTAAGACCTCCCCTTCTCCTCATAACCTGTTTTTCATTCAAAATTATTTTCCTTAATAACATTTTTATTTAACTAATTGAAACATTAAACTTACATATTTAGGTGTTTTACATTAAGCAGATCATTTTGGTATGCATCTTATTTTCCTAGCATTGATATTTTTTCAGTTACACTATTAAGGGCTATAACTTCATAATTTTAATAAAACTTCTTAAAATAAAGTGATAGTCTTGCTCTAAATATTCTAAGCTACAGAATGATATAAGATTTGTAAGAAAAATCCATTATTAAAGTCTTTAAAACATTACTTTTTTTTGTAGAAACACATGAAGTTCTTTGTTCTGCTTAAAGACATAAATTTTAAACTGTCAAAATGATTCTTCTAGATGTCTCTCTGTAGCAACAAAATACATATTTAAGAGTCTAATTATGAGACTGCTTAAAATGTGAGCCATCATGTGATACTAGATTTGTCTAGTTATTAATAAGAAAATGATATTAAAATAAGTTTTAAACATAACTCCTGAATCCTTGGTCCTGCACTCATGAAATTTGGTAAGTTTATTTATTATACTAGTGTATAATAGCTGTCAAAGTTTCATAGCGGCACCATATAGTGTTTTTAAGTTATAAGCAAAATACTTTTCTTAATATACAAAGTTTAAAGAGAGGAACATTTTGTTTTTCTCTTCATAAAAGTCTGTACCAGATACTGGGTTCTTATCTGATTGTAGTCATGGATACCTAACTCTGAAATGTCCACTCTACCCTGGATTTAAAAACATGCCTGTAAATCTGTCAAGATCACAGGGATGCTTCTCTTGGCTAGTTATAGAACATATTGACCAGTCTCAGGGAAGCTTTTAGCTTTAAAAGTCTCCCTGACCATTTTTTTTCTGAACTCTGAAACTGTCTCCATTTTAAATGGCATCATTCCTCCATTTCAAAGTTTTTAAGATTTCATAAACAGTAATCTTAACCAAAAATTAGAGTAAACATGTCCCATATTAATACCATATAAAATCATATAATAATAATTAAAAATCAGTTCTTGATAATAAAAATAAAATCATTTTTCCATCAAGGGTTTTGTTTCTACAGGCCAACTGATATTGGTTCTAAAAATTATGCCCATCTAACATGTTTCAGCATATTTTTGCTGTCTAGGTGTGGTAGACAGCAGGTGCACCAGCCCACGTGCTAGGTCACCCTGCAGTGGTTCCCAAAATTATGCCCATCTAGCATGTGGCATTGTTAAAATATATTATTAGCTGGATGGAGTCACATGAGGATTCTTTATCTGTGGGTGCATGGCAGGCATGGGAAAGTGGGTTTGGCAAGAGCGAGCAGCAGTAATAAAGAAGGAGACCACATTCTTCTGTGAAGAGCATGGTTTTAAATCATGGGACCATTAGCTGCAACATAAACCTTCACAATTGTCATCATCATCATCATCCTTGCCAAGCGATACTACTGTAGCACTCATCATACATAGTTCAGGAGAACAACTTTGACAGGCTCCTTTTCAGAGAAGTAAGTCTCAATGTTTTTTTGCATTTCCCAGGCTCCACTGGCACCTTACTGTTTTAGGATTTTTAGTGCCCCTGCTGCCTGCTAGGCTCACTTCTTGCCTTTTTGCTTCCACCACCAGGCTCCCTGGGTGTTTTCTCACTTAGAATCTTCTGCTTTGCTTCTGTGAGGCAAGGGAGTGACCTGGCAGTAAGATAGGCCAAATTGCTTCTAAAGTGGTGGCTATCTTTGACATAAAGCCTGCTGTAATCACACATAATGGGGGATATGCACAAACATGTGCAATTTACATGAGGTTTGCGTATAACTTGCGTGCGCACCTATGCAGCCCCGGACAGGCACAGGGTGCATGGATGCATGACCCCAAGCATCCACAGGGCACTTGTCCATAGCCCTGCCCCCCAGCATGCAGGCCTGTGGAGGGTGGATGATAGCAGAGCAGTGAATCCAGGCAGGCAGCCAATTGGATGCCTGACCCACTCCAGGAGTGGATCCCCCATGCTGTGGGAGCAGGGGAGTGTGGGAAGACATGGGTCCAAAATGTGGGAATGTATGGGCAAATCTGGCTGCCCTCAGCCTTCCCCCTCTGCCCAGTGGGCTGGAGCATCATGAAGGGCCAAATCCCAGTCCCACCATGGCTGGTGGGTGACATTCATGGGGGAGCACAGTAGGTTAAAGCTGGGTCCCCCATGCGCAGCTTGGACACCCCGATGCATGGCACTCTGCACCTTTGTGTATCATGCAGAGAGCAGGCACACCCCTGACACACCCCTGGCTCTGGTGTGGAGCAGTACAGTTTGCCGGGGGATCTGGTATGCAACCAGCAGGAACACCGAATCGCTGCCTGGGTTGTACTAATTTGAACTGCATGGGCCGGCCTGTCAGCACAATGGTTAGCTTTCTGCTTGCGATGCCGATGATCTGGGTTTTGAAATGGACCCAGAGATTCAGAAGGTCAGCTGGGGGAGAAGAATTGAGCTTCTTGGGGACTGCTTTCCTTCTCCAGGGGGAGGGAGGGGAATAGTGTCCGGCATTTGATGGACCCCTGGTGGATGCTGGGGGTACCTCAGTGACCAGTGCCAGTACATTAGGGGGCAGGGCAGACACTAGACTTCATTGCACATCCCCACCCCCAGGGCAGCAAACAAAGAAAAACACTGCCCCCCCAGCATGATGACTCACTGTGCTCCACCGTCCACTGCCTCTGACACCTGCCACGGGGGTCCCGCTGTCATGGCCCCTACCTGGGGGGGTAGTCCAGGGCTTGCCCATGTGTCCATTAGGGAGTGGGAAGCCCCCTTGGTGGCTCTGCTCAGGGTGGTAAGCCTTGGCTTGGAGGCAGACATGTCCTGAAGAGAGGGAGAGGGATCCGGCCCCCCCAAAATATTGGACTGCACTTTGGAGTTCTTGTTGGGTGTTAAGCTGTTGTAGGGTAGTCAGCGTATCCAGGAGGGCTATCAACCATTATTCTCAGATTTTCTTTTTGTGGGCAGCATAAGAGATGATTACCCCTGAATAGTCCTCTTAACCACCATTCCCCCAGGGACTCCATGGCAGCATCCAAGGTCAGCAAGAAGCATGGGGGTAGCACCATCTAATGGGTGGAGACTGGAAGATGGGCATGGGGAAAAACTCAGGGAGGAAATCCCCAATGCAATCTGAATGATCGCCAGGATGCACTCAGGCTCCACATCATGGACCCTGCCACTGCTGGTAGTGGGCTAGTGGGCAGTGGGGCTTGATGTTTGCCTGAGAAAGACATGACACACCTTGAGGGGGGAAGCTCTAGGAAAAAATTGCTTATACACATTCCGCAATAAGTTTGGAAAGCTCCACTGACACTGGCAAGGGTATAGAAAACTGGAGATGACACCAACCTCACTAAAGTAAAATGGCAAGAAAAACAATGCTTTTAGACTTAATGCACAGAGATCCAGTTTCACAAAAAATGAAGCCCACTTACTTGGGTATTGCATCTTGGAGGAAGGGCTGAATCTCACCAGCACTGGGATGGATTTGCTTCAAAAAAGATCCTTAGGCTTCTAAGGCCTACACCTGGCTTAAGCCCACACACCCCCGGTCTGGG
Organism: Neoceratodus forsteri; assembly: GCA_016271365.2. Taxonomy (NCBI): domain Eukaryota; kingdom Metazoa; phylum Chordata; order Ceratodontiformes; family Ceratodontidae; genus Neoceratodus; species Neoceratodus forsteri. Next base: position 540,713,057 of record CM028134.1, on the reverse strand, counting down.
CTCAGACCCACAGAGCCAATAAGCGTGTTCTTTACCCAGTGCTCCAGCAGTGATCTTCTGTCTCTGTTAAAGATAAATTTTAGATGTTAAAAGTGCTATATTTATAGTATATACAACTTTTCAATCCCACTGGATAATTTCAGGAACAGCCCTGCCTAGCCCCTATAGATCACTGCCTGGAGTCCAATGTGAAAAGGATTCCAGTGTCATCACATTGGAGGAACCCAGCTGGATGACATGTGTGGTGGGTAGTGTTTAGTGAGTCAAAATGTATTTCAGTTCTCCTCCCATATCACAACATTGTATGGTCTGTGAGCTGCAGACTGCTGCAAACCAAAGTTAGCAACTGCAGCTCAAAGTTTAATTTGGTTCAGCAGTGCTCCAACAGCCATCCTTTAACCTGTTTGAATCTTTGATAGAACCAAACTTGCAGCTCTGCTGTGATTTTAAATACATGCTTGTTTGATGCCTGATCTTACTTGAAGGCAAGGTTCCTAGGTGTTGGATTAGTAGTCTGCTGACATACCGAATTTGGGATGATATACTATAATTATGTTTAGATTGTTCACTGTGACTTTTCCCAGCTTTTTTCCTCACATTGAAAGTATGAAATTAGAGTCTCTACATAGTAGGCATGCATGTGTATGTGTTGGGGGATGGAGTCTTCTTTAATGTGACTTGTTACGGTGTACTAACTTTTCTCTTACCAGAGTGAAAATTATATTTTTGTTTTCCTCCTAGTACCAGTCCCACCAGCTCTAACTTCACCTTATTACTTCCTGCAGCTGATAACAAATTCCATGTGGCTTTCTTGTACCACCATAGCAGGACCCCTTCTTTGGGTCAGCCAGAATGGGGCACTAATCCAAGTGGACAGGCTGCCTGTGGAGCCAAAACAGTGCTAGGGCCTTTGGGAGTGGCATGGAGCACATTTTTCCTGTTACTTCTTCTACCCCCAGTGGAGACATTGGAAAGGTTGATACAAGGTGTGGTGATAGGTGGTGCTTCGGCTAAGCCAGCATATCTAGTTTACTATGTAACCTCTTGGAGGAACGTCCTGTTAATAAAGTAGTTGCCATTACCTTCAACCTGTGTGCTGCATGATTCTTAGGAAATCACAGAAGAGTACAGCACTCACAAGCCTTTGCCTGATGATGAGGCAGTGTGACTTCGAATTGCCAGGGTATACACTTTCTGGCATGTTTTTTGTGTAACCCCCACCACATATCAGGGGCTTACCTGTATAGCCCCTGAAATGGCTCCCATTTTCCCTGGGGTTTTGTTCTACCCCCTTTTCTTTTTTCCTGGTCCTGGCATCTTCCCCTGTATCCCCTTGTAGTCCCTGGATCGTCCCGCCAGGACCTGCATTTGCTTTGGAGAGAGTGGGGCAGGGGGAGCTGAAATGTGGAGGCACCGCCTGTGAATGGCACTCTGGTGCCAGCTGAGATCTGCTCATGCGCATAAGTGCATTTTTGATCAGCCATTTCGGCGGCCTTTGGATCCATCTCTTCAGTGGTTCTGGTCCTGTTGGGCACTAGGAGAGGGACCATAGACCTTGGGCAGGCCGGAGAGATGGCAGAAAGAGGAGAAAGGTTTTTTTGAGTGCCAATCACGCTCGGGAATTGGGAGCTGCCTCTTGAATATTAATGTGGTGGCTCATGAAGATTGATGAGCCAGAGCTTGTCTTGCACTGGGGCAGAGTGAGAAATAGTGCTAGCAACAGGCAGAAAGTTAAATAAAATCATCTGAGAGCTGACAGAGGTGAGAGGGGAAAAGAGATTTCTGCCAGTTCTGTGGGGCATTAAAGTATGAGGACTTCCAAGGCAGTTTGAAAGTGAAAACTTGTGGGGATTATACTGGGACTGTGTGTGGCTGCCTGGGGACAGCTCAGAACGGCAGCAGCAACTGGAAAAGGGCAAAATGTGCAGTCACTTTGAAGGGTACAGGGACTATTATATATCTGAGGGGCTATTGTAAAATAAGTTTATTGGTTGGCTGCAAGGACATTTATAAACTGGGACACTGTATAATAGGTGTGGTCACTTTTGCCATCAGCCATGTCTTGCTTCCATGTGATACCAACCAACCAATCACTAAGCCAGGATTTCACAGGAGGATTCTGGGGCTTGTGAATAGACTTTTGGGGAAAAACACCAGGGATCATTCTGGTGCCATTTTGAACAGCCAGTGAGGCATTGAGGGAGCCTCAGACATATTAATTTATCTTGAGGACAGTGGCCCCAGCCAATGGGGAGCTGCTAAAAGCTCCCAAAAGGACAGAACTTTTGGATTCTGAGTCAGTCTGGGGAGAGCCCCTCCCCGGGGGGGGGTCTTGCCCCTGTAAGAGAAAGGGGATGCAAGGTTGGGACAGGGCCTGTTTGGGGGCTGCCAGCAATCTGTCCCCAAGGGGCTGGGAGTTTGCCTTCTCCCATCTGAGGAGAATGTGCAGGCAGCTCTGCAGAGCAGGAGAGCTGCAGTAGTTCTGATGTTGAGGAAAAAAGTTGCACCACAGCGGTGAGATGATTGAGATGAAAGAAAAGGTTGTGTCCTGAGCCTGGAAAATGGACAAAGGCTGTGTCTTGAGCCTGGAAAAAGACAAAGGTTGTGTCCTGAGTCTGGAAAAAGAACACAGGTTGCATCTAAGCCTGGGAAAAGACAAGTACTTTTGTCTGCACCTCATCAGTGAAGAAAGTGTGAGAGAAGGAAAAAGAGTGAATTGTTAAGAGAGAAAGCCTCTTCAGACCGTCACAAGCAACTGGCTAACAGAGGGAGTACCACGTAACTGTTTGGTGGTATTCCCTCTGCATACCAAGAACATGCAGTTTCAGAATTGTTGGGAGCAGCTTGATTTGACATATTTCAGCTCGACTGGACCTCTGGGTAGTGTAGTTTCCTGACTGAGAGGGGCTACACCGATAGAGGAGGACTGAGCATATTTGCACATCTTGTACACAGTGTGGATGTTAACGCAACATTTGAAACAGCAGTTCTGTAATTGAAAAGACTTTATAAAGCCTACAGAGCCTTTTAAGTGTTTTTTTTAGACAGCTTGGGGTGTGATCACATGACCAGAAATCTTTTCCGACCACCAGGGTACCAAAGTTCGCCAAGGCTGCAAGCAGGTGCAGATGAGCAAGCATAGTTGCATGCGGAGACATGCGTTGAGACTAGCACCTGTCTGCCGGGGAAGAAAGGGGAGAGATCTTCATAATAGTGAGGTCAGTGTTGCTCTAAACCAACTAAATATACAATCATATATACAGAAGGAAGTGCAATGGCACATAACGTGGTTACCCTTACAACTGGGGAGATGGGGTTTGCGTGTGTAAGCTGTGAAATGATTAAAACAAAAAAATGAATCATTATTTGAAATCTATAACTGCAAAAACTGTCTAGAAATTAAGGATCTGAATGACAGACAGGTCAAACAGATGGAGATTAATTAAACAGCTAAGGACCCAACTAGAAACAATTAACTTAGACAATATTAAAAAAAAACTGAATTGTGAGGGAATAAGTACTAAAAGACAAAGAATAAGAGAGGAAGATGAAGACATGGAGGAATGGAGTCAGGCTGGAAGTAAAAAATGAATTAAGAAAGGAAGGAGAGCTATGGGGCCAAGTTTGGAGTTGGCAAATCAGTTTACACCTCTAATGGACATTATGACTGAAGTAGAAACACGAACACAAGAATTACTGGACATGGCAAACAGGGACATGACTCAAATTGAGGTACCAGACACAGAGGGAATAAATGAAGTACAGCTAAGTGAAGATACCTGCGCTGACCAGGCAATAGAACAGACCAAAATGTAAGGGGAGGCTATGGAACAGCAGGCACCAACTAGTAATCCAGATGACACACAATGTAGGCTGATTTTTATTTTAGGTGACTCCATGGTAAAATTCACAGTACTCAACATGGGATAACAAAGAGAACACCACTACCTGCAGTTACAGTGGAGCTAAGCTAGGTGATATAGCCGAAATGCTGCCAGAGATAATTAGCAGGGTACCTGACCTCAAGACTGTACTAATACATGCAGGAACACATGACCTAGGGAGGGATAGTGTTGCTGACACTATCAGAAAAGCCAGAAAAATTTATAATATTTTGAAGACACATAATGCTGACATTCTGTTCTCTGAGGTACTACCAGTACCAAGAGCCAGTTGGGAAAGGACAAAAAAGATAAAAGCATACAATAATTGGCTGCGGAGATGATGCATGAAAAATCAAATCAAATGCCTAGCCTCCTGGGAGCTTTTCAAAACTAGACATGTCCTGAATGCTGGGGCTAATGTTCTATAATGCATTAGAAAATGGACTTTTTATTTTCTGGTCTCTGATTGGCTGGTACCCCTTACGGGGGGTACATTAACTTTCAATAGACGACCAGGAAATAAAAAGTGCCAGCCCCAGTGCCCCTTTACTTACTGAGGTAGCTTTCTGCCCAGCCTGCTTTCTGATTGGCTGAAAGCAACTAATTTAATTTAAAATTACCGCCATTTTTTTCTTTCGCTAAGTGAGAGATACTCTCCCCAATGCTCCATATTTCAGTGCCAGCTGTCAAAGAGAACGACACATCAACCTTCACTGGACGTATTACTGGCTACTTTTCTTTTTTTTTTTCGTTTCGCATTTCAAATCGCCACCATTTCCCCAGAGAGCTAGCAAGAGCCCCCCGCTCAGTCCTGGCACAGCATTCTCGACTAGTATTCCTCCGATCTGCTGCCAAAAAAAAAAGAACAAACTTCCAATCCATAAATCAAGAAATAGGCATCAGTACCTAATGGTTTCTGTCCATATACAGCTCTGTCCGTCTTTGCAGTTTCATACCTTGCACAGAGAGGCTACATCAATAAAACGAATGGCAATCCTCTTCACACTCAAAGTTCTCTCATCAAGCAGTGAGGACTGGCAACCACTAAAAATGAAAGACTAAAAAAAACAAACCCTGGAAGAAGTGAACCCGGGTCATCAACGTATGTAGCGAGGACCGGGAAACTACAAAAGCCACTATTAAAATTCCAAAAGCAAACAGAACGCACTTCCTGCTTTCATGCCCAGGGTCAAATAAGGTCACGCTCCACCACGACGTTCCAATGCTGAAATGCTGGTTGAAAAAAAAACATTGTTTAAAACCATGTCACAGAACACTTGTCTTTTTTTTTCTTTTTTGCATTGCAGGGTACTTGTTCCAGGAATAGCAGTGGAGAGAATAAGGGAATAGCTGTGAAACACTAGGCAACAGGACATGGAATTCCTTAGAAAAGAGGGACTACTTTACAATCAAATTACTAAAACTTCTCAAATTTTTTTTTTTTACTTTCTTTTTTAAAAATCCCACACTAAACTGCCACAGTCAGCCCATTTTCTAAGTGCAATAATGCCCTCCAGGGTGTGCGGTATGGGCAATACTGGACCTTCCAGGGGCTATAAGGCCCTCCGCCTGTGGCGTCGGGCCTCATTACGCCCCTGGGCGGTCTGGTATGGCCCAATACCGCCCACCCTGTTGGGCATTATTGCTTGCATAAATGGTAGACAACATCAACCAAAAAACTAGTTGCACGGGGGTAGGAGTAAACAACACAAAGACAAATATCATCATTGGGAAAAAAAAAACCTGAGTACCAGGAAAATACAAGAACTAGAGGTTCTCCTGACAAACGCAAGAAGTTTAAATGCCATAAAAAGATCAGAATTGGAGATAATAATGGTAGAAGAGAACATAGATCTCACTGCCATTACGGAGACCTGGTAGACTGAGAACAATAACTGGAGTAGGAATATAGCTGGTTATAAAGTCTTCTATAAGGACAGGTTGGAAAGAAGAGGAGGTGTGGTCATATATGTTAGGGAGGACATAGAATGTAAGCAAGTAAATACAGATGAATACAAGGACATTACGGAGTTGGTTTGGGTTGAACTAGTAAAAACAAACAACACAAATCTTCTGGTAGGGACATGCTATAGACCACCAGATACTGCAATTGAAGAACAGTCCTCCCTACTTACTAAAATAAGTGATCAAATATCAAACAAAGATGTAGTAATCCTGGGAGATTTTAACACGCCAGGTATTAACTGGGAAAACCACACAGGGATGAATAGGCAGGAACAAATGTTAATTGATATGTGCATAGAAATCGGGTTGGATCAGATAGTAAAGGAACCAACCAGAAATAATAATGTACTGGACCTGGTATTAACAAACAACAGTGATAGAGCAGGGAAACCAAGAATATTACCACCCTTTATGTCCAGTGATCACAACATAATCCTCGTAAATATCTATAGTAAGACAAAAAAACTTACAGGCTGAACTGTTGTTAAGAACTACAATAAGGCCAATTTCAACAGTATAAGAGAAGAGCTGCTTAACTGGGACTGGGAGACAAGTAACTTAAATACTGAACAAATGTGGACAGGAGATAAAACAAAATATTATCGGCTGAAGAGAGATATGTACCAAATAAACCACCTAAAACAAGGGCGAGATACCAACATGGTTTACACCCAGGGTGAGGAAATGCCTTAATAATAAAAGGAAAGCATATAAGGCAAGGAAAAAAGACAACAACCAGTACAATGTAATGGCTTACAAACAACAACTAAGAGCGAGTAAATTATGTATTAAAACTGAAAAAAAGAAATTAGAATTTAGATTAGCGCATACAAGGGATAACTGTAAGTCTTTTTTTTTTTGCCTACGTCAATGTCAAATCAGTTGATAGGCCAATAGGGCCAATCAAGATGAATGGTATGGAATGTGAAGATCCAGCAAAACAGGCCAAAATATGCAATGATTTCTTTTGCACAGTCTATGAAAAGAATAAAGGGGTTATTAATTTAAATGCAGCATCTCAATCTACCCCATAATAATCACAAAGTCTGAGATAAGTGAAAAGCTAAATAACATAAGAACAGTTAAGTCAGCAGAACCTGATAAAATACACCCTAGACTGATAAAAGAAATAGATGACTTGTTGATCAATCCACTACAGAGACTTTTTAATCTTTCCCTGGAAACTGGAGAGGTGCCTGAAGACTGGCGGACTGCCACAGTGGTTCCCATTTTTAAGAAGGAGGACAAAGAAGACATAGGGAATTATAGGCCTATAAGCCTAACAGCAATTCTGGACAAAATCCTTGAGGCCATAATCATGGATAGAGTCGACAAGGAACTAAATGACGACACACAACATGGATTTAAAAAAAAAACAAAAAACAGATCATGTTTGACAGATACACTAGAGTTTTATGAATATGTTAGTCAAAAGCTCAGCAACAAGTCACCAGTTGATGTGTATCGGGACTTTAAAAAAGCTTTCGACAAAGTCCTGCACACAACACTAATAAATAAAATGTATTTCATGGGAATCAATGTGACATTAAGCAGATGGATTAATTCATGGCTGAGTAATAGAACACAGAAAGTTAAAATTAGAGGAATGACTCAGATACAGAAGTAGTGACAAGTGGGGTACCGCAGGGTTCGGTCCTGGGACCTGTGTTATTCGTACTATTTGTATCTGACATGAATAAGGACAGTGACAGTGTGTGTGTCAAATTTGCGGATGATACAAAGTTGGGGGCTGAGGTTAGTAATAAAGGTATGGTAAATACTTTAAGGAAAGACCTAATAAAAATAGCAAAGTAAGCAACAGACAATGGCATGAGTTTTAACCTCAAAACGTGCATAGTAATGCGCCTGTGAATGAACAAATAGCAGGAGGCATACCGTATTAATGGAATACCACTAAGGACAGTTGAAAGTGAGAAAGACCTGGGAATAGTAATAACTACAGACTTTAGCTTCAACCTACAATGCAATGAAGTTATCAGGAGAGCCAGTAGAGTAGTGGGTTGCATTAAAAAGGCCTTCATGTCCAGGAGCATAGCTTGCATCATGTTACCCTACAGGGCATATGTTAGGCCACACATGGACTACTGTGCACCACTATGGAGCCCCAACTTGAGGAGGGACATAAATAATTTGGAGACAGTACAGCGAAGGATGACTAAAATGGTAGAAGGTTTGGGGAATATGGACTACTAATCCAGACTAGGTAGCCTTAATCTGTTTCCACTGGAACTCAGGTGAATCAGGGGCGACATCCTACAGATTCTTAAAATCTCACGGGATGAAGACCTTAGGAAAAGTTTGGGCATACAGGTACAGGAAAGGAATATAAACCTTAGAAGCCACAGCCATCAATTGCAGTTAACTTTTCCAAAAAATAACGCCAGGAAACACTATTATACGCAGAGAATTATGCCATTATGTAATAGTCTACCAAAGAATGTGGTTGAAATAGACAGTTTTCATGGTTTTTAAGTGAGGCTGGAAAAGCACTTGCTAGGTAACATAGGCAAAGATCTGACCTGCTAGTGCAGGAGATAAACTTAACGGGTTAACTCATTGCCTCCTAGAATACACCTGTAGGCGGCAGCAAATATACTGCAGTGTGTCCCACAATGACTACAGAAGTCAGCTACAGACTTCTTGTGTGCCCTAGTAACGTCTGGAGACATCATTCACATGTTTTAATATTACTTGCCAGCCAGAACTGATTAGAATTTACTGCATACCACCATTAGAAAGGTAATGTTGTGTTGAACAACTTTGCCGCTGATACTTTGAGTGTATCATGTTCACTTTAGGAGTTATTCACATTTGTTTATGACATGGTGTGCATGGCAGACATATTGGCCATCAAGCCTCACCTAAGCACCTTGCATAAAATGGGGAAAAATATGTGTTTTATACTAGAAAAAAATGCTTTTTTGTACAAATCTACTATTATAACTACATCTAATGCATGGATGCTTAATTTGGTGTTGATATGTTACATATTTCCCAACCAAAAATAGCTTACATTGCCTTTTTTTGTGCAACAAAATGGTTATTTCGACTAGCATAGAAAACAAAATTACTTCTTAATTACATAGCATTACTGGAAAAATAATTTTGTGCTAAACAATTCTGCTACTCATACTTTGTGCATAGCACTTGCGATTCAAGAGATATTAGCATTTGTTTGTGGCATACTGATTATGGATTGATTTTGCTTAGAAAGGCCCAGGATGCAATGTTAAGAGTGTACAGGAGGCAAGCGGTGGAACTCTCAAAGAGCTCCTGTGGAGTGAATGAGTTAACACCTTGTACCCAATTCACAAAGCGTATGGCATGGCACGGGGGTCTGCACTAAAAAGAGCACCTTGTGCCAAAAGACACACCAAGAGCAATTCACAAAGGCAGCCTGTGTCAAATGCAGGCTTTCTGCCCTAAATGGGGTCTGCATCACTCCTGCACCTCAATATGGGCTGCATTCTGGTGCTAGGGGGCATGTGGCAGGACGCAAGCTGCCACAACCCCCTAAATGCAATTCACAGAACTCCTCCAGACAAGCCAGGGCTGGTCTAAAGGCACTTAGAACACAATCCTCTGGAGAAGTGTAGCCCGTTGGGGCACTGTGCCATGGTCACCCAACACACACACACACACACACACACACCCAGCCCCGTTATGCCCGTTACCCCCTTGACATTACTATTGTACCCTGGTGGTCTAGTGGTCCCTCCCCCTCACCCCAATATGCCTGCTATGTTGTTTGGAAATACAGGCAGCCCACCCTCTGCCCCGATATGCCCAGTATTGTGCATTTACGATAATGTACCCTGGTGGTCTAGTGGTCCCGTGCCCCCCCACCCTGGCATGTCATGTCCACCAGGTCCCCCAACCCATACTCTGAGCTGGCACTGGCACACCCCTCCGCACACCACTGTGGCCAGCGCTGACTGAACTGTCACTGAGTGCTAGTATTATAATACAGTACACGCTCATAGAGCACATACAGTATTATAATACAAGCACTCAGTAACAATTCAGTTAACACCGACTGTGGTGGTGTGCAGAGGGTGTGCTGGTGTCAGCTCAGGTGCGGGTTGGGGCCGGGTGGATACGATGTGCCAGGGTGGGGGTGGGGACATCAGACCACCAGGGTACAGTATGCTAAATGGCCACACTGGGCACATCAGGGTGGAGGGTGGGTTGCCTGTATTTCCGAACAACATAGCAGGCATATCAGGTGGGGGGAGGACAGCTGACCACCTGGATGGAGGGCATGGATGCCTGCCATATCTGCAGGGTTGTGGCACACCCTCCCATGTGCCAGGTGTTTGTTGCAAGGCAGAGTTTGCCGCAAGTGTGGGGGACTTAGGTACCAGGACCCCACCATTACCTGAATCTGGAGCAGGGTCCCTGGCGTACTAGGCTTCAGTGCAAGCTGCAGCTTGCACCGATCTAAGTACCTTTTGTGAATCAGGCCCCTTTTGTCTATCTTAGACTCCCAGTATTGAATCCAGTATTGAATCCAGACCTGAGAACTGTTATGCACCTGCACGGTGAGAAAAGAGATTTTTGGAATGTTTATGAGACAGAGTTCTGGAATGGTGTGTGAGACAGAGCGAGAATGCAGCTGTGTTAAAGTTGAGAGACTGTGAAAGCAGAAGGACCAGCAAGTGTATGTGGGGCAGGGTACTTGATGTCTTCTCCTGAGATACAGCAAGAGAAAAAGACTGTTGTGATAACCCTAGGTTTTCAGGCTCTCCACTCCCTGGAGTCTGGGAACAGGGAAAGTAAAAGAGACCACTGACTACACACTGTAGCAGGTAACTGAAAGAAAAGTGCAAGATAACATAAGGTTGCCATCCCAAATCCAGGGCCAGGTGGGCAACTCGCTAACCCCCATCAAGTGGGGTCTGCCATTGCAGGGGACCACGGGTCTTGTACCTGAGTGCTTGGATGCTCTGACCAATGAGGGAGCCAGGCTGTGGGGCCACTCCCAGGTCTGGGTCTCCTGTGGCTGGTGGGCTCTACCCAGTGCCTTGCATCAGGCCTGTAATAGGCTGAAGGGGGCAAGCTGCAAGACCTTCAATCAAGCTAAAGATACATGCTGAAGTGTTTCTTGTGTCCCTTCAAGTTTCAAAAAATTGGTATTTTTGTATATCCTGTGAGCACTGTACTCTTCTATGATTTCCCAACATTCCCAGCCACTCGGTACAGCTGCAACCAGATCTTTCCAGCAGTGGGCACTATTTTTGTGTTCTGTGCAGTATGGTTCTTAACAGTACACACAACATGGTGTCAGAAGTTAACAGACTCAAACCCCATCTGTAATTCAGGGCCCTCAATTGAACAGTTTGTGAGTGGGGAGTCAATAGATACCTGTGGAAGTGTGTTGCAGTGGATTTCATTATTTTTCATAAAGAAAAAAGCCAGAGTCTGTGAGCATGGGTAGAGCATTGTCTCAGAATGAGAAGCAGCACAATGACCGAAACAGCACCCAAGAGAGTAAAAGCAGGAGCCGAACTGAACTCCCAACCAGTGGGTAAGGCCACTTCATTATGTTTCTTCTCAGCTACGGTGTGGAGAGCGCAGTAAATCTGTCTTGAGTTCTCTCTTCCAGTAGTTGGAGGTGCAGAAAAGGCAGGCTGTTTAAAAGAAAAAAAAAACATACAGTAGCTTCCCCCGCAGAGTGGAGACAATGATACCAGACTGGACTGAAGCAGGCTTGCAAAATGAAAACATTTCAAGAGCTGAAAATTGAAAGAGACATCACCAATTTTGCTTAAGTGCACAATACAGCTTAAAGTGACTTTATTCAGTGTAAGTTTGTGACTAAGCAATGGTAACAGCAACAATTTATCAGATCCAGCCACCTGAGCCTTTTTATTTTGCCAGTCCAGAAGACTTTCCAAAATGGCTCAGATGCCTTTAAAAGGTTTTGTCAAGAAAGTAGCCCAGTGGAGTTAGCAGCAGAGAATCAGGTGAACACCTGATCTGCTGCATTGGGGCCAGAGCAGATGACATCCTCAGGGGGATGACATTAATGGATGCAGAAAGAAAGAAAAATATATAATGTTCAGGAAAAACTAAATGTCATATGCCATTGAAATGTTATCTATGAAAAGCCCAAATTGAATATACACAGGCAGGAAGCAGGGGGACCTACTGATGGCTTCATTACAGCATTGTACTATCTAGCTTAGCACTGTAACTATGGAGACTTATGAGAGAAACTGATCCAGGACCAGATTGTCGTGGGGCTCCGAGACAACAGATTGGCTGAATGCATGCAGCTCAACAACACCCTCACTTTGGAGATGGCCATCATAATGGTCTGAAAGGGCAAGGCTGTATGAAGATAACAGTCAGACTCTGGCCAGGAACAGGCTAAGCAACTGAACAAATCACTCTACAGTAGATGCCATGCAGGGCAAACATTTATCCACTGGCAAGAGTCCAAAGGACCCCAATCCAGCTCCAAAAGTGATGCAGGATCAGCAGTGGAGGGACACACTGCAAGGGAAAGAATACACAGAAGCCATGCAAGAGGTGCGGGAACATGTGGTCACACCCAAGAGCCAAGTGTCCAGCAAACAATGTCACCTGACTTGCATGCCACAAGAGAGGCCATTGTAAGAGTGTATGCGGGTCAAAAACAACAATGCATGAAGTCCAAAAAGTGGCACAGTGCGACAGAGTATGCTTTTTTGGGGATCGATTCAGGTCCAAGGGACTAGTTGGAGTTCTCATCAACAAGATCACAACAGAATTCAAAACAAACATGGGTGCAGACATCACAGCCATGCCAGAAACCCTTTACAAGAAACTGTGGGGCAAACTCTGCATACCTTTGTGGGCCACAAGTAAAATCCTTATGGGGCCAGGAAGATACACCCTGGGTGTGTGTGGAGCATTCACTGCCATTGTAGTGAAAGCAGAAATGCAAGTCATGAGGACATTTATGTTGTGCAAACTGCATACCTCACTGCTAGCAGACAAGCAATCAATAAACTTCATGTTCTTGTGGAACAAGGCAGCTGTAGTGAAGAGTTCCAAACATTATTCTGTGGCCTAGGAGAACTCAGAAAAGAGTATCATATTCCGCTTATGCCAAGAGCCATTCCATTTTTGTCAATAGCATCCAGAAGGATCCCAGTTCCACTGATGCCCAAGATCAAAGAAGAACTTTCCAGAATGGAGAATCTGGAAGTGATTACCAAGCTCAAGGGACCCAAAGATTGATGTGCTGGAATTGTAGTGGCGTCGAAGCCAGATGGCACCATAAGGATCTATGTTGACCTACCAAGCTGAACAGGTTTGTCAGGCGAGAAAAATTCATCCTTCCCTCAGTGGAACTGACACTGGGGATGCTGGGAGAAGCAATTCTCTTCACCAAACATGATACCAATGCAGAATTTTGGCAGATACATCTGTCAAAGGCATCAGAGAAACTAACCATGTTCATTATGCCCTTTGGATGCTATTGCTTTTGAAGGCAACACTTTGGCATCTCATCTACCCTTGAGCACTTCCATCGCAGAGTGCATCAAATCCTGAAAGGCTTGGAGGGAGTCATGTGCTACATGGATGATATCCTTGTCTTTGGTTGCATGAGTGAGAAGTATGACCAGAGAGACTGTGCAGCAGTAAGAAAGGTCCAGAGTGCAGGGCTCACCTTGAATGTTAAGGAATGTGAGTTTGGGAAAACCAAAGTTTTGTTCCTGGGACTTACCATCTTGAACAAAGGTGTACAGCCCAACCAAGAGAAGCTGGCAGCCACACAGAGGAATGCAAGTTCAACAAATATTTTTGACATCTGCAGTTTCCTGGGAATGGTCAACCAACTGGGGAAGTTCATACCCACCTTAACAGAGAAAACAAAAGCCCTATGAGAACTTTTGTCACATACGAACTACTTGGGGTCCAGCTGAAGAGCAAGAGTTTACAGCTCTCAAAACAGAACTTGTGGCACCTCCTACTCTAGCCTTGTTCAATTCCAACAAAGAAACAAATGTTGCAGCAGATGCATCATCCTTTGGACTAGGAAACCACTGGAAACCTGTTGGTTAGAGCTGGGCAAAATTGATCTATCAGTGAAATTCTGGCAAAATTCTGATTTCACTTCCATGACATGTTGAGAAATGTCTGCGAAAAGTTCACGAAATTTTTCCAAAGTTGTAATTTTAGTTATTTCCATCTAATGTACACAGTATTTGTCCAAATTGCACCATATTTGGTATGGTGACAGAACCAATGTCGTTGATACAGCAGTCTACCAAGTTTCAGATCTCTGTCTTTAAAGGTGACTGGGTTATGAGCCTTCAAACTTTCAGAAATTTTAAAACTACATTTTGAAATGATGTAAACTGCAGAATGTTAAGCACTTATAACTTTAAAACTAGAGAATAGAATATCATCAATTTTATAAGGTTCATTGACCCTAAATATTAGGCTTTGAGGCCACACCCTTGGCCCAGCAGCAGTGCATAGTAGTGCATTACTGATGACCTAGGTTTGAAAGCGAGCCCTGGAAGTCAATTTTAGAGGCAGGCCATGGCCAAGACAGCTGCCTCTAGGCAGTTCATCTCAGTTGGGAAGGGCTGGCAGTGGATTCCACCAACACAGTGACCCCTGTGGCTGGAACAGGAAGCTTAATCCTGCCACAAGGGAAGGTGTGCTTGTGCAAGTTTGACAGGGGCACCACTCCCACCAGAGCAGATGGGAGAGAAAAATGTTGGAGAAAAACCCGGTTGCCAACTGAATGATGACTGGGTTTAGCCTGATCAGGGTATATCCCTGTGAACAGGATATATTCCTGAGAGATGTGCTTCCAGCAAGGAAAACAATCAATACAGAAAAAAAAAAGAGACTGTGTGTGTCAGCTCTCTAATCTCTTGCTCAAAGGCAGGCCAAGTTATAAGCAGCTAAAGATTCCAAAATAACATCAATAGTGAAAGTTAAATTTCATGAACTTTTATGAAACTGTGGAATGTTATGATACTTTTGACAAATCCATGTCCATACATTTTGCCCAGTCATATACTTGAGTTGCCAATGTTGAGGAAGGTAAAGGCTGGATAAAGTGGCAATAAGGTAGCATTCATAGGAGGCTCCATAGTAAAAGTATAGTGGTGTCAAGTGTCAGGTCACTATCTTGAGCAACGAACCATGAAGAATAGTCATGGACATCACTGTGCACTAGCCTGAATTCCAGCAATATGCCAGATAATCACTAGAGCTCACTGACTTAAAGAGCAGCAGACACCTTTGGAAAAACTTTGGAAAACGTAATATTTAGACACAATTCAGCTTGTATTTCATATACATGTATGTATATTTACTGATTTCTTCCCTCCATTGCTTTTTACTGAAGACATTTCCAACAAAAAGCAAGTTTTTATCACTCAGAGTTTATCTGCCTCTGTAGCTTATTCCCTACTTGAAATTATAATGCTTTGTTGTGACAAAATAGTCTGTTGCCATGTGAATAACTATGCTGTCACAAGCAGAGTGTTGTGACATCAGGTTGGGAAGATACAGAAGGAGCTGATGAACCCTCAAGGAACAACTCTCCTGTTTCCAAGCACATGACCTCAATAACAAATAATGGGGATAAGAAATACAGAGCTAATGAGAAATATAAGCTGCTTTGTGTCTAAATGTTATATTTTTCAAAGTTCTTCTTGGGGCATCAGTGGCTCTTTAATGACTTGTGGAAGCACATGCACATGTAGCATTGTTTCTGTACAATGTCACTTGCTGACACTTTAACGACCCTGTAGGTAAAAATTTTTATTTTTACTATCTGAAAACAGTGGTACCAAGTGCCGCCAAGCCTCAAGCCTTACAACTAGTTGTGACCTAGGCCACTGTGACAGAAGTATCTGGACTTCTTTAGTCATGATAGAGCATGATGCTGGGCATCGCTGTCACAGAAGTGTGGGAGGGTTATTGCAGGGCCATGTTTCTAGTGCAGGAAAGTTGATTCTGTGGTGATAAGTACTTTGTGAAAGTTAAATTCCACAAGTGGAATTCTAGTGGCATTATCGGTTATACATCCATGAATTTTTGAGAAAATGTTGCCACATAGTGATTTCTAAAGTATCTACAATAAATGTTAACATGTAAACCACATTTATCAAGTTTAATTAGATTCCAGGGCATATGGGCATAAGGGAACACAGCGGGACGAAGACAGGAAAGCATACCAAACTTCCCTAAGGGAAGCAGGGAAGGCAGTAATGCAGGCAAAGGCCCACACCAAGGAAACACTAGCATGAACAGTAAAAGAAAGGGACAAGACTTTCTATAGAATATATTAGTGAAAGGAGAAAGTCCAGAGGGGGTATTGCTAAGATCAAAGGGAATAAGGGAGAGTGTGTGGAGGAGGACCAAGGAAAAGCATCTATCCTAAATAGATACTTCTGCTCAGTATTTACGGAGGAGAATGTATGGCAGGGCCCACAGCTCAGCACCATGGACACAGGGGGGAGGGAGGTATGCACAAGTCCCTTCACAAAAGAAAGGGTCCCACAAGAGCTCACTAACTCAAGGTGGATAAGGCAATGGGACTGGATGGCATACATCCCAGGGTACTAAAGGAGCTAAGGGTAGAACTAGCAGAGCCATTATCAGAACTGTTTAGTGAGTCTCTGAGCACAGGAGAGGTCCCAGAAGACTGGAGAAGGGCTCATGTGATCCCGCGCTCTACAAGAGTGGTAGCATGGAGGAGGCAGCGAACTACAGACCAGTCAGTCTTACCTCAGTAGTGGGCAAGATTATGGAGGCACTCCTTAAAGAAAGGATACTGCAACACCTGGAATCCATAGGAGTACAGGATCCAAGGCAGCATGGGTTTACAACAGGAAGGTCCTGTCAAACTAATCTCATAGATTTCTTTGACTGGGTAACCAGAGTGGTGGACCAAGGGGGGTGCAGCTGATGTCACCTACCTTGACTTCAGCAAAGCTTTTGATACTGTTCCACATAGAAAATAGATTAATAAGCTGGGTAGGCTTGGGGTGGGTCAGAAGTTGATCAACTGGGTGGCAAACTGGTTGGCGAGCAGAAAACAGAGAATGGTGGTAAACAGTATACAGTCAAAAGAGATGCAAGTCACAACTGGGGCACCTCAAGGATCAGTCCTGGGGCCAGTCCTCTTCAATATCTTCAACAGTGACATTGCAGATGGACTGGAGGGTAAGGTTTGTCTATTTGCAGATGACACCAAGATCTGCAACAGAGTAGATGATCCAGATGGGGTGGGCAGCATGAGAAGAGATCTGGATAAACGGTCAAAATGGTCGGAAGAGTGGCAACCGGGGTTTAATGCAAAGTGCAAGATCATGCACGTAGGGAAGAGAAACCCTGAAGTCACCTATAGGTTGGGAGGGGAGTTGCTGGCAATCACAAGGGAAGAAAGAGACTTGGGTGTCATCATCACAGATTACCTGAAGTCATCCAAGCAGACCACTAAAGCAGTAGGTAAGGCTAAGGGGATGTTGGGGTGTATTAGTAGGGGTATCACAAGTTGGAAGAGGGAGGTAATAATCCCTCTTTACAAGACACTGGTCAGGCCCCATCAGGAGTACTGTGTGCAGTACTGGAGGCCGCACCTTCACAAGGACATTAACAAAATGGAGGCAGTCCAGAGACGGGCAACCAAAATGGTGCAGGGACTGCATCAGAAAACATATGAAGACAGATTAATGGAGCTCAGTATGTTACCCTAGAGCAAAGAAAGGAGAGAGGTGATATGATTGAAACATTCAAACACCTTAAGGGCAATAACAAGGTGAAAAAGTCTACCATGTTTCAATATAAGAAAAATAGCAGGACAAGAGGACACAATTATGAGATTAGAGGGAGGCCGATTAAGGTGTAATATGGGGAAGTTCTTTTTCACAGAAAGGGTGGTGGATGCATGGAATGGCCTACCTCAGGAAGTGGTGGATATGAATACAGTGCAGGTCTTCAAATAGGCATAAGGGAACAATGTATTTATTTAAGCATTTTACCAGGTAGGCATATTAAGCAGAGTACCACTCAATTCCAGATGTGCTCTGGGGAGGAAGGGAGAGGGAGAAATACAGATGAGTATGAATAGTAAGGCCATGGACAGAGTAAAGGCCTATGGCACATTCATAAGGTAGAAAACAAGCATTTGTCAATGCCAAATGTTTGCTTGCTGGCATTGTCATTGGTAGTGTAGAAGTTACAGAGCTGCATAACAGAAATGGCAGTAAAGTACTGAACTGAAGCCAACCCCACCACCACCCTGCAGAGAGTGACAGGCATTGGGGTGTGCCTTTGGGTCGTCAGACATATCGGCCACGCTATTTCACCACACCCTACCCTGCAGACACTGACAAGTGTCACGGTGTGCCTTGGGGTCTTTGGCCCTTATGCGCACCCCATTCCATCAGGAAATACAGTGAGATGGGTGTGATATAGGAGAATGGGGTGAACTTTGGGGCTGAAGAGTCCAAGGCATACCTCGATGCCTCTCACTGGCTGCAGGGTGTGGAATGGTATGAGCATTACAGGCAAGAATCCCAAGTCACACCCATGATGCCTGTCATTCTCTACAGGATGGGGTGTTATGGTTGGAAACCCTAACACCTCAGGCATTCGTTGGTATTTTCACTCCAAATTTTGAACATGGTTTTTTTGAGACCCCCACCTCATGAACAGTGGCAATATCAGTTTGTTAGCCAAAAGCTGCTTATGCACAGCGACTACGGCATTTAGCACCACAGGTGCAAAAACACATTCCAAACAGGATGTGAAAAATGACAGCTATACTGTCCATGGGGAGGTGTAAAAAATGGCAATGTTGCAAATCTGCAGTAAAAATATTAAAAAAACTGGTGACGCCACGAGCGTGCGTAGAAACTGTGCAACGCACACCCGTAATGTAATTAGTTTGGGAATTTTTTACAGCAGATTGTCAACACAGGCATTTTGGGACCTCCGATCATGAACAGTATCACTGTGATATTCTTTATCTGTCCCAAACAATGATTTTCCCACAGCGACCACGCATCTCTGCGCTGAAAGTGTGAAAACACATTTTGGCCATGTTGTGAAAAATGACAGCTGTACTGTTCATAAGGAAGTGTGGAAAAATGCCACTGGTGAAAATCTGGACTGAAAATATTACAAAGTCATGAACTTACGATGGTGCGTGGAAACTGCGCAATGCTCACTCGTAACACAGTCATTTTATGGACTTTTTTCACCAAATTTTCAACATAGCCATTTTAAGACCTCTGCTCGTGAACAGTGTAATTGTGATTTTCTTAATCTGTCCCAAACATTGCTTTCGCACACTGACTGCACCATTGTGCGCTACATGTGCGGAAACACAGTTTGGGCGACATGTGAAAAATGGCAGCTGTACTGTTCATAAGGAAGTGTAATAAAATGGCAATGTGGAAAATCTGGAGTGAAAATATAGAAAATTAGCAAACTTACGAGCGTGTGTACGAACTTGCAACGCACGCTTGTAAAACAGTCATTTCTAGGAATTTTTTCACCAAATTTTCAACATAACCATTTTAAGACTTCTGCTCATGAACAGTGTCACTGTGATTTTCTTAATGTGTCCCATACATAGATTTCATACACCGACTGCGCCATTGTGCGCTACATGGGCGGAAACACATTTTGGGCAAGATGTGAAAAATGACAGCTGCACTGCTCATAAGGAAGTGTAATAAAATGGCAATGTGGAAAATCTTGAGTGAAAATATTGAAAATTCACAAACTTACGAGCGTGCATAGGAACTGCGCAACGCACGCTCGTAAAACAGTAATTTTTAGGAATTTGTCCACCAAATTTTCAACATAGGCTTTTTGAGAGCCCACCTTATGAACAGTGGCAGTGTTGTTTACATTTTCGGTCCCGAAGGTGATTTCACACAGTGACTGCGAAATCATCTTGGGCTGATTAACGCCATGACAGTGAGATCATTCAAGAGAAGGGGTCCCAAAACCCCATGTTGAAAATTTGGTGCAAAAATTCAAAAATGCCTGAGATATGCAGCAAAGTTGAAAAACCCTATCTATCCCATTATACAGCTTACCGGCATTTCCTCAGTTCGCGGGTCGGGTTTTAGAGTGCAGAGCGTCTTTCCCGGTCCACCGAAGATCGCCACGCCGGAGTCCGAGGTAAGTATGGGGGTGTGTGTGTGGGGGAGGCAGGTGCGCAGTGGGTGGGTGCGGTGGGGACAGAGACACCAAGGGACCGCTTTTGAGTTTCAGGTGTTTTTTTTAAATGACGATGACGGGACATTTGCCATGCTGGGGTGGGCTCCAGAGTGGCACAAGGACGGCTGGTGGGGGCTTGGAGCCAGCGAGGTTGGGCACCCCATCGGCGATAACATGTGTTGCCACGCTGGGGTGGGCTCAGCGTGGCACCCTGTACTCTGGGAGCCAGGTGGAGCCAATGGGGATTGGGCACCCCATCGGCTACATTGATGTGTAGCCACGCTGGGGTGGGCACCCAGTGTGGCATATAGAACTCTGTTTTTGGGGGGGCGCAGCACAGCCGATGGGGGATTGGGCACCCCACATTGACTACACTGTGTGTGTGGGGGGGGTGAGCATGCAGCATGCGTGTGTGTGTGTGTGTGTGTGTGTGTGTGTATGTAGGGGGAGCGCACATGAGCAGGCGATATCTTGTCGCTGCTCACTAAAGCGTAGCTCCCCCTTTCAACTGTACGCCATTGCATTTTGGACTGGTCACAGACAGCTCGAGCAGGCATTGGAGAACTGTGGCCATGCCTGCAAACACACTGCCTGAATTGGAAGAGGGCTGCCACACCTCCGAAAACTCGAATGATGGCACTATGTTTCTCGCACATGCGTGCAAGCAAACATAAAAATGGGCAGACTGGATGGGTCTTACAGTCCTTATTTGCCATCATCTTCTATGTTTCTATGTTTCTATTTACTTTGGTACGCATGCCAAATCTTGAGTGTCTACCTGCAACAGCAGAAGAGCTATAAATATCCAAATATTTTGGAAATTTTCATACAGTTTCACAAATAAATTGTGATATTTTGAACTCCTGTAACTTACAGTTAGCACAATCAATTACCTTTCTATTTGCAAAACAAAATGGTTATATTAAATGCACGGCTGAAAATAGAAAATAGAGTTAAAAATCTATGTTTCAACCTTAGATCTTCTTCAGGAAATATCTAAAAGAGAAAAAAAGCGTAGATTTTTAACTCTATTTTCTATTTTCAGCGTGCATTTAGTAAAACCATTTTGTTTTGCTTTCAGACCACATGCTGACACAGCACCCTGTTTTTGTTTTTACCTTTCTATTTAGCAGTTTCTGTGACTCTTCCAAGAAATAATGCATATAGATTTTCAATTATTTAGCTCCAAAGGTGGGTAACTGTAAGCATAGAAATATTTTCAGAAATTTTCACATGAACAATAACTTGCCAGACTTTGAGCAACTATAAGTTCCCCACCCTTCATCCACATGTCATGACATTTGAAATCCTCTTAGGTCTTCTTCCAAACAATATGCATGCCTAATTGCAGCTCTCCAGCTACAAAACTGAAAACATTAGTAATCATAGAATCGTGCTGGCAGAAAAGGACCATTCGGCCCATTGTGTCTGCCTGAGATAGCCGCCCCCACCACCACCTTATTACCTCTCTCTCTCTCTCTCTCTCTCTCTCTCCGCTTCCTAGTCCCATGTAGTCATCCCATGCTGTTTTGAAATTCTCCACTGTATTTGCCTCCACAACCCACTCCGGCAACCTGTTGCATGGTTGTACAACCCTCTCTGAGAAGTAACACCCCCTCACGTCCCCCTTAAATCTGCCCCCCTCCAGCTTAAATGCATGACCTCTGGTGGTTTTGTTGTTGGGAAAATTCTGCAAACATTCATGAAATTTTGTGAAAATTCCACAAAATTGGAATTTGCTGATTTCGCCAGCCCTGCTGTTGAGGATGGCTCAAAGAGCAACCGAATGCCGGCCGTCGCGCAGCGGTTGGATTTTCCACTGCGACGGCGATCCGGTTCGGAACGGACTCGGTCGCTGGAGGGCTGGCCGGGGAGAAGGATCGAGTGCCCCACGGGCTGCTCTCTTCCGGGGAGGACGGGACAGTGTCCGAGCTTCAGCGACTTTCGGCGGAGGCCGGGGTATCACGAAACCGACCAGCGCTCGCTGACTTGGAGGCAGGGCAGACATTCGACGTCATTGCACATCCCCGCCTCCCAGAAAACCAGGAAAATGGACGGCTGCCGACCTCCCTACATGAAGCCCGCCACGGCTTCGATTAGCCCCCCAGGCCAGCTTCCCCGACCAATTCCGGGTCTCTGCAGGGTGTTTGGGTCCGCACCCTGCAGCTCCGCCATGGGGGGTAATCCACGGGGTATCGGGGGAGCCATGGCCGATCTGGGGGGTGGAAGCCGGTGGCCCGTGACCAGGCAGAATTACCGGGAGGTCGGCAGCTAGGAAGGGGATAAAGAAATTAAAAAAAAAAAAAAAAAAAAAAGAGCACAACCGAACAGTGCTATGTGCAAACTGAAATAAAGACACTTGTCCTAATGTGGGCATGTGAATGTTTTAGTTGTTACCTTGTGGGAGCATACTTCATTCTAGAGACAGATCACAAACATCTGGTAAGTCTGTTAGGCACTAGAAGCCTAGACTACCTTCCTCCATGGATACAAAGGTGCTAAATGTGGTTGATGAGATATGCTTACACCACTGTTACTGTTCCAGTCATGTCTTTTCTCATCACTTATGCCCTGTCAAGAATGTCAATCAAACAACAGCTTACAGAAGGAAATGCAAACCTCATGGAAGAAACAGATATTTATCTTGCTCAAATGTGAGACGTCTTAAAGCATCAGACAGCAATCCTGAGCAAATCAGAAAGCAACTGAATAAAGATCATGTATGTCAACAAGTCATGAAATTTTGCCAACATGGTTAGCCACTGAGAGTTAAAGGACCAGACACTATCAAACCATTCTGTTATGAATGACACGCCTTGACAGTTCAAGAAGGCTTACTTTTGAAAGGAAAGGAACCAGAATAGTGATTCCTCAGTCTCTACAGGATGCTACCCTGAGATTACTCTACGAAGGACACTAGGACATAGGAAAATGTTGCAGGACAGCACAGCAGACTTTGTGGTGGCTGTGTCTTGGTGCACAACTAAAAACTCTGATCAACATGTGCAAAGTCTGTACCAAACTGTGCAGCAATCCAGTAAAACTACTGATTCCATCTAAATTTCCAGACAGATCATGGCAAAAAGTTGCTACAGATCTCTTAAAACTGAAAAGTCAAAAATACCTCCCAACTGTGGACTATCATTTGAGGTACATTAAGGTTGCTCATATGAACTTTGCCATGGCAAGTCATGTGATCAGACACTTGAAAACAATTCTCACTCACCACAGAGTGCCTGAGATGCTAGTATAGAGCAATGGTTCACTTTTCAGTTGTGCCACCTTTCACGATTTCGCAAAAAAACTATGGCTTTGTACATCTCATAAGCAGTCCAAGACATTTGCAAGGCAGTAGAGAAGCAAGAAGAGCTGTGCAGACAGTAAAGACACTTCTTAAGAAAGCTAATGATCCATTCAAAGCTTTACTTGCCTACCAAGCCACATCGGTTGACAATAGCTACAGTCTGGCAGAAATGCTGATGCGCTGAAAACTGAGAACAACCTACCTATTTTGCCATCTCTTTTGAATGCAAAACTTCCAGACCAAGGAAAAATCCAAGCCCACAAGTAGTTTTCATGTTTCAGATGCAAACAAGCATACAAAGCAAGACACAGAGCGTGTATTATACCATAGCTTCAGCCTCCAGAACGAGTGGATTCCAGATATGAAGATTTCAGCACAGGTCACAGAACAACTGTACCTCCTTCCTATCTTCTGCAGAGTCCTCCTGGACAGTTGAGATGCAACAGGTATCCCTTTATTATTATTCCCTCTGGAGAGGGAGAAAACCAGGGAATGGAAGAAGATGGACTGTAACCATCTTTAGGGGATCCACCAGATTATCCACAGGAAGATCTGCCAGAAGTGGTACAACCTGTACCAATAGAAAATCCTGTACCATTATTGAGATCACAGCAGAGCTTGCTGAAAGACAGACCAGTCACAGAACCAGCAGTTGTCAGTCGTAGTATCATTACCCAATTGGGATGGGTGTCAGTCCAATCTCAAAGTCGTACAACCAGCAGCCATGAAACGTAATGTCATGACCCAGTCAGGACAGGTGTCCGTCCAAACTCAAAGACTGGACCTGTAAATACAAAGGACTGAATGTGTTAAAACAATGTTTTGGCAAGTGACTGAAGGCAGAATAATCCTCCCACTTAGCTGAAAGTGTTCAGGCAGTCTACTATGACCTTCATTGAAAGCCAATAGTATGAACAGAAAACATTAAACATAATTTAAAAAGTTAAAATACAATAGTAAGTTGTTATTAAAAGACTGCTTTAACTTCTGTTGAAATGTGTATCTGTCTCAGAAGGGGAGATGTGGTGATATATGGCACTGTGGCTAAGCCAGCCTATCTTGTTTACTATTTGATCTCTGTGAGCAACTACCCTGAGAAACTTCCTGTCAACAAACTAGCTGCCATCTTATCTTCAACCTGTGTGCAACGTGGTTCTTAACAGCACACACAACACAGGGCTGACTGTAATACATTGCATCACATGAACCCTGCAATGTCTCCCCCCTCCCTCACAGCACTAGGTTCTTCAGCAGTCCCTGAGCCACTGAGGGCAGGCAAGCACCATGCCAGGCAAACTTCCCTACCAGGAAGTGCAAGGTATCCCCCGGGACATCACTCTAATCTCATTTGGCCTGCCAGGGCAGAATGGGGCTCAGGGCACAAACCTGATCTATGTAGTAAGCAGAATCCCTTCCACTTGTCTGTCAGGCAGGATGGAAAGTGATGCAGTCAAATGCGGTATGCTGTATTATTCATGGTGAGGGCAACTGGAAATTAGTCAGTTCTAACAACTGCTTAAAGAAAGCAATGTTTCTGTAATGTGCTTCTTGGATCTTCCAAATTGTATTATTTCAAAACTTGGTACACAGTAAGCCACAGCAATTTAAATCTAAATTCCAAGATGTAGTGTTTATTTTTTAAACCTTTGAGACTCATAATCCAGTAGTAAACATATCAAGGAACTGGTTTGTGGCTGGAATCATCGGTGGAGCGTAAGTGATAGAAATGGGCTATGTTCTTATTTATAGCTGGCTTCCTGATGCAGGAGCCCCCCATCAATGTTTAAATAAAAACAAAATATTTCTAAAAAAATGTATTTGCTCTGCCCTCAGATTAAGGTTTTCACTGTTGGTGTACAGGACAGGTCAGTTTTATGGTTCTTTTGGCCCATATAGACTTTTATCCTTAAATCAGGCTGTTTTTCAGAGTGAACTCAACCCCAGCACTCACAGCCACCTCTACAAAGTCCTCCACTCTTTCCTTCTATGGCATGTCTTCATGGCGGCTTCCCTCCCCATTAAGCATGCAATCTGGCAGGGGAGTGGCAGGGTGGGCGCAGGGTCTGAGAGTGCCCTAGGGCTCACCATCATGACAGAGGCCTCATTTTTTCATTTTCTGCCCTGGCTCGAGTCTCTCCCATCTCCCGAATGTCTAGAGAGTCTCTGGCAACTTTGCACAGAATAGTACCTCTCAGCATGTGTGTGCCCCTCCCCCTGTGAGGGAGCAGGATCCCCAGCCCACATAAAGGGGCTGCTACGCTAGTAGACTGTAATTTACCCCAGCCTTGACCATCTGTCTTCAGCTCCTGAGTTTTCTAAAGCCTCAGGTCACCAGCAAAGAAGCCCAGTACACTTTGCTGGGACATCAGGTTGCCCTTGCTTTGTGATTCTGATTAATTTTTTTTTTTAATTTTTGGTAAAAATAGCAGTTTTCACAGATCCCTTATTTGCCCTTTGTAGTAGATACATATAGGGCTTGAACTACAGGGTGGGGGGGAGTAAAGGAGCTCTAATCTTACAGACTTACACTGCAATAGTGACCTCCCCCCGCAATGACAGATGTATTTATAGGAACAGTCATTAAAAATCACAGTCATCTCCCTATTCCTGCACTGATATTCAGGAGAAGAATCTGGTTGCTTTCCTACTGTACTGCATTTCATTAGCCACGGCAGACCAAATCCCGAGTATTCGAAGCATGAAAGGGAAAAGTAGTCCCCAGAACTGTCTATGACTCGAGAAAGTCCACCAAAGTAAATCACTTCTTTGCAATCAGCAGCCATGCTGCTCTGTGCTCAGCTGGCAGAGCACATGTGAATGCTAGCTGGTCCGTTCCCGGAGCTGAATGCCTCACCTCCATGATGTGCTTGCATCAGTCAATTCCAGTGTAGGATACCAGAGCTCAGTCATAAACCCGTCTCTCGGGCAGCAACGCAATGCTGCCACCACACTACTGACTGAAATTAGCAATATTCTAATCATGTCAGAAATATATTAAATACTAAAAAAGTATATGACGAAATTTTTTGCCAACTAACAAATACTGCTACTTTAAAGGTCAGAATTTGCCGATTCCTTTACCTTTGTAATGGACACTATAAAGAGCTCTGTGGCTGCAGAAAATCATTCTGGTGTCTGCATGTGGCCAGAGTGGCCACATCTGAGAAACACTGCTCTACAGCATAAATCTGAAGTTCTAGGGACGTGGATATGGTGTACTATCCACACTTCTAGCAGTATCCTTTCCCTTTAAATCTCCTGCTGGAAAGTCCTCAAACTGGCTCCTCTCACCCACCTGGGTGGTAACTCCCATGGCACCATCCCATGATGTCAGATCTTCCTTTCCACTGGAAGAAGAAGGTTCCCTCCTTACCGCTCTCATGATGAGTAGGCCCATTGCTTTCCACAATGTTTCGCATTGCGAATATTTTGTCTTCACGCGATTCCTTCATCTCATCTGTGATGGATGACTCAAAGTCGGCACCAGGGTTTAAAAAAAAATCTCATGTGGGCAGAATATGTCCCAGATGGACCCGCACACCATGTGTGTCTACTGTCTAGGCCACAAACACGATCCCCAGGTGTGTGGCCTGTGTCACATCTTGCATCCTTCCACGTAAGAAGACCAGCATATGCAACTTATTTTGGGGCACCCAGATGAATAGGATCCTCCAGTTAAATCCAGAGATACCCTTCAGGCAGTCTCCATGGCTGTGGGGTCCCTGAACAACTTGCAGCATTTGAAGAAGCTGTGGCTCAGGCTGCAGAGCATGCTTCTTTGGCTTCAGCCTTTTTGCTGCTTCCTTTGGGTGCCACCTTTTCAGGGGGCTTTCCGAGATTTGTGCCAGGCCCTTCCTACCGTTGGGCAGGACCCTTCTTGAGGGCACAAAATCCATGTCCAAGAAAAGAGACTAAGAAAACATCTTGTCGTGGATTGTCAGATTGCGAGCACTTTCAGGCCTCGGATTCCCACACTTCTACAGAGGTTTCGACTATGGTTGATCCTTTGGCTCAGGCCACTGGCTCCACGGTCTACCCATCAGGCCAGTTAGTTGAGATGCCCATCGACCAACCTGTTGAGATTTTTCTCCAGCAGGTTGACCCATTGTTGCCAGATATCTCCCTCTCTAGGGCTGTCCAGTCTAGTCCAGTCTATTACCTCCCAGGGAGGGTTGGACCAGAATGCTGATCCGTTCCCTCCTCCTCCTTCTCCTCCTCAGGATCTGGTAAACCTGGAGGATCCTCAGCTTTCACCGACTCCCTCTGAGACCCACCATCGGTAGCCCCGATGGTTGAGGTCCTGATTTAGAAGTCCCAAGTCAGGCAGCCTGAGTTGGCATCGGCACTCCCGCTCTCAATATTCAGGCAAGCGGTGTCACTGCTCCTCCTCCTCTTCTTTCTCCTTGGATGAGGAGAGGTTTCAGTGTAAAATGGGTTGATGCTATGAAGAGCTTATGTGACACCAGCTCATGTTCTCTGGGGTTAAACAGCTTCCAGCTCCAACCCCTGCTATAACATTACTCCCACCACCCAGGTCTCAACCTACTTCAGCTCAGCCAGATCCACCACAGCCTGTTCCAGCTTCTCCACCATTCCAGGTGGAACTGCCACCCAAACAGCAACCCATGGGTCCCCCCCCCCAAGGATGCCTGTACTGCCCCAGGCTTCTGGAGCAGCTGTCAGTCACCGTGACTCCAGATCGGTCCCGTAGGGTCAGCGGAAACTCTGGCTGTTGACTGCTCTTCAATGAATCCTCGGAGTCGGATGGCTCCTCCTTATACTTCTGTCCACTGGATGCCAAGTTGGCTGAGGATTTGTTGGCACAGTATGGTCCCACTTCCTACTCAGGCTTTCTCTGACTTATCTCGGAGTCAATTGAGATTCTCAACTGGGGTGACTCCTCTGGGGAAGCCTTCCTGGTCGCTGAGGCCATTCTTAGCCCCACTCTGGAGCTATGGCAGCATCTGGCCTCTTGCCCTGCACCTTTGACTCGGATGGCCCTCAGGTATGTGGTACCTACTGGTTCCCTCTTGGAATTCACTGAACACCCCTCAGGTGAGCATTTGGTGGCCGACTCTGTCTTTCAGCATACTGGCAATGTCGGGGACATGGATAAGCCTCCTGACAAGGAATCCAAGAAATTGGATCATATGGCCAAAAAGGTCTATGTTGCCTCCTCTCTCGGCCTTCAGTGGGTGAGTTCAGCCTTTTTGATGGCCCACTTCGCCCATACCCTATTGAGCATGTTTGACAAGGTGCATGCCCAGCTTCCGGCTGACTTACAGACTATGGTCAAGCAGGTCCGGGATTGGGGCTGAGCTGTAGGTAAACAACAGCTCCCGGCAGCCATGGATATTGGCAACTCTTGCAACTCGTCTGTGGCAGCCATGGGTGCCACGTGCCACAGGGCTTGACTGAGGATCTTGACCTTTACGGCAGATACCCAGCACAATTTGGCAGATGTCCCCCTCTTGGACACCGACTTGTGCTGGCAGGGGGTCGAAGGGCATCTCACTC
The DNA here is from genome assembly GCA_016271365.2 of Neoceratodus forsteri. Taxonomy (NCBI): domain Eukaryota; kingdom Metazoa; phylum Chordata; order Ceratodontiformes; family Ceratodontidae; genus Neoceratodus; species Neoceratodus forsteri. The sequence goes on along the minus strand of CM028134.1, from coordinate 540,684,170 downwards.
ATATTGAGAAGTCCAATGCCACCTTGGACTAAGTGACCTCCACCCAGAGGGATCCCAAGGGCTCTAAGGCTCAAAAAAAGAAGCACTTTTGGCCCCTCTATGCCCCTGCAGCCAAGCCGTCCCAGCACCCAGCTGGGCAGCAGGTCCAGGATTGGTATCTCTGGCCAAAGTCCATTACTTCGGTCATCCAAAAACCAGAAGTTTGAGGTCCCAGTGGTCCTTCAGCCAGTCTCTCTCCACCTTCAAGCCTGCCCACTGATGTGATGAGGGGTGCCTCCCTTATGCCCATCCTGACTCTCCTGGGTCCTCCCATGGGGAGCTAGCTCTGCCACTTCTTTTCTGCATGATCTGCTGTTATCGTGGACAGGTGGGTCCTTGAGGTGGTCAGTCAGGGTCTGCCTCTGGAATTTAAGGCTTACCTGCCTTGCCAAGTCCTTGCCCCACAGAAGGACATGGTGTCTGGCAACATTCTGTCATCCCTTTGGGATGACAAGGCCCAGTTCCTCCAGAAGGAAGTAGTGGCTCCTGTCTTGAAACCTCCAGTATACCCAGGGTTTGTCTCCAAGTACTTTCTGCTGCCAAAATGGATAGGGGTCTGGCACCCCATCTTAGATCTGCACAACCTGAACAGATTTCTTTGGTCGCGCACTTTCAGGATGGTCACTCTGTCTCAGATCATACCATCTCTGGAACAGAGCATGTGATTCTGCTTTCTGAATCTTCAGGATGCATTCTTTCATGTCCCAATCCATCGGTCCCACCGCTGGTTCCTCCGGTTCTAAGTGGAGGGGATTCTATATGAGTTCCAGGCCATACCCTCGGCTCTCTGGGTCTTCACCAAATGCATTGCAGTGGTGGCAGCTTAGCTGATGTGACAAGGGGTCCAGGTATACCCCTACCTGGATGACTGGCTCATAGTGGATCCCTCCAGGGAGGAGGCAGAGTAGTCCAGGGATCTGGACCTCCAGACCTTCATGTCCCTTGGCCTCCTGGTCAATGAGGCCAAGTCAGAACTTGTCCCCTTGCAGGTGATTCATTTCATCGGGGCAGAGCTTAACTCTTGCAGAGCCAGGGCTCGGCTTCTGGTGGACTGGGCAGAGGCTGTCTCCTCCTCCTTTGCCTGATTATTTCAGGTGGGGCAGTTACGCCCTGCTCAGGATTTCCTGTGCCTCTTGGGATACATGGCAGCATGCACCAGCATGTTTCATTGGGTCTGGTGGAGAAAGTGCTCTCTGCAATGGGAGTTTGCTTGCCAATGGTCTCAGTGCAAGGGCCACTTCGACCAGTTGGTCACTGTGACCCAGTTGATGTGAGACACCCTCCAGTGGTGGTTAGTCCTGGAACATCTGCAGGAAGGGATCCTGTTTGTCTGCCCAGAGCTGACAGTCATCCTGATAACCAATGCCTCCCTGATTGACTGGGGTGCCCACATGGGGGACCAGAGAGTCCACGGACTCTGGATCCCTGTGCAGCACCAATGTCATATCAACCTGCTGGAGCTTTGGCCTGTTCAGCTGGCACTGACAGCCTTTGCTCCACACATTTGGGGTCAGGTCATTCAGGTCCAGATGGCCAACCATGACCATGTACTACCTCAACAAACAGGGTGGGACGCACTCCCTTCTGCTGTGCAGGGAAGCTCTCCACATCTGGACCCTCATATGCTCAGCCTAGACACCAATCTCCTGGCCATCCATGTGGCTGGCATCTGCAACCAGCTGGCGGACGCTCTCAGACATGTGGGCGAGGTGTCTCATGAGTGGTCTCGCCATCCGGAGGTAGTACGTAGCCTGTTCTCCCAATGGGGCACCCTTCTGATGAACCTGTTCACCTCCAGGGAGAATGTAAAGCTGAGGCTTTATTGTGCCCACCCCCCTCAGCACGGTGATGCCTTCTTGAGTCCCTGAACCCCTGGCCTTCTCTCTGCCTTCCCTCCATTCCGCATGATCAACAAAGTGTTGCTCAAGGTCAGGTGGGATAAGGCACAGGTGGTCTTGGTGGCTCTGGACTGGCAGGTTTGGTATCTCAAACTCCTCAGCATCAGCAGCAGGCTCCCGAGGTGTCTTCCTCGACACCCGGACCCGCTCTCATGCAATCAGGGGAAGGTATTCCATCTAGACCTTCAATCCCTGCACCTGATAGCCTGGTTGCTGAGTGGTTAGAGATCTTCCTGTATGTATCTTCACCATTCATCACTGGTGGGTTATACACCAGAGGCACTATGACCCCGTGGGAGCTTTCAGCTTGCAAATGTTTTTCTTGGGGGAAGAGTCAGCGTTGAGGCTGGCGCCACCCTTGAGGATGATGCACAGCATGCTGCTTGCGTGTCAGCCAGTAACTGATGCCGACTCTTCCCTCACCTCAGTTCTGTTCTTCCCGCGGTCGAGAGTACATCTCATGGGAGCTGAAGAGCAAACTGCATAGTTTGTCATTCGAAGTCGAAGTTCTGTTCATTACTCGATGCCGCAAAACTGCAAATAGGTGAGATCATTCCCTTTTTTTTAATTATATTCTGTCTATTGTTTCTAAGGCGCTGAGTTTTTTCTTTATTTTATTTAATTTTGTATGCAGTCAATCATGTCCAATCCGGGGCCCAAATCGAAATCTAAGGTGGGATGTGCCCCCATGTGTTGGTGCCCCTGCAGCAAGTCCATCTCCATAACAGATTGCTATGATTGATGTCTCTCTTGCCTGGGTCCACAACACGATGTGGACAACCACCATGCGTGCTTCTCCATGGACTGCCGGGTTCTTGAAACGCATGCATTGAAGGTGGGTTGGAATCCTTCTACCTTCAGAGGGCAGCATCAGTCCCGGGACGCCATGGCAAGAACTCTGGACCCTTCCCCTGGGTCACCCTCCATTACTATACATACAGGAGGGCTGTGAACCATTGACGGCACCAGCCTTGCTGGCCCTTCTGGTTTGCTAGAGGGGTCAGGCGGACAGTTGACCTCCTCTGAGGGGGTCAGTTGAGCACCCCTCTCAGTCGTCAGCCTCCTCTGAGCCATGACCACCCCCAGTGTCGCGATCGGAGCTACATGTTGGATCTTAACCCATGGGGCCCTCGACTCTGTCCATTGACTCCGCTAAAGCTCTTGGCACCATCCCCAGAGCCTGCAAGCAGAGCAGTGCTGAAGGTACAGCACAGCCTTTGTCCCGGTGCCATGCACGGTGCCAGACCTGGTAGGGTGCAAGAGGTGGCCTCTCTCCCAGTCGCCCTGCTCTCTTCCACTTCAGAGGAGGAGGAGGATGGGTCTGACCCAGACTGGTCACCCCCTTCTGAGAAGTTGTCCAGCTCCAAAGAGTCTCGCTGCCCTACGAGGCCTAGCAGCACGATTCTGAAGGTTTCTTCACCTCCCTCAACTGACTGTCTCTGTGGCTGCCATCTGTGAGTTTTCTGGCACCATTAACGGTGCCGGGGACTCTCACAACACCATCCCCGGTGCCATGGAGAAGGGTGGCGCCATCCCCGGTGCCGCGGAGAAAGATGGTACCAACAGTGGTGCAAGGTCAGGAGACGGTGTCAGATCTAGGGGCAGCGGCACCCCCATTGCCGAGTCAGAAGCCGGCACCCCTGTGGGGGCTGAATCCGGCATTGAAGCTGGGAGTGGCGTGGCTTCTATTTCCCTTTTAGGGGCTAACCCGGGGGGTTGCTGTGGCAGGCTTGCAGATTCCTGTGGCTCCTCTGGTGTTGCCCCCCCTTCGATGTCTCAGGGACGGACGAAGGGCAGTTCTCTCTCTGAGGGGAAGGGCTTGAGAACAACTGTGGTGGCCCAGGGGTCTTCTCTCAGAGCTGCTGGTGGCTCTGGGAGGAGCTGCAGTGCCAATCCTTCACGCTTTCGTTTTCCTCAGCGGGGGGGGCCCATTTCTGGTGGGGTAAGGGGCCGCCCGCAAGGCCAGATCAGACCCAGTCTCCTCACCATGGAGCTTCTTCCTTAGGGCACCACTCAAGCTGCACCTGCACGGTTGTGTGACCTTCTGTGGATTCTTTGCACAGCTCCACCCTCCTTGAGAGGTTGCATGAATGTTCCGGAAGCCCTAGCAGGGATCCTCCTCTGGCTTTCCAGTCTTCTCCTCCCTCTTTGGATCCTCTGCCTTGCTCTTCTGCTCTCCCAGGCATTTCGGATCCTACGGGGTCCCTGTCTTGGAACCAATTCAGAGGCTCGACTGCAGCTTTCCCTCGCTATCTTAGAGCTCTGGGCCAGTCATTCTTAGATCAGAAACCCCCGCTGCACCCAGATTTGAATCGACCTCCTCTGCCTTCTCGTCTTCCTCTTGTGAGAAAAAAGACTCCTCGGTCCACCTGTCCTCAAACGCTGATATCACCAGCTATCAGTGGTTCTTGTTGAGGTTGTTGGAGGAGCTCCACATTTCCCATTTTGTAAGTCGCGATCCTGCCCATGTGGCGCGGGTTCTCCTTGGAGAGTTCTCCTCAGAGAATGTGATCATTCCTCCATGGCCTGTTCCTTTTCAGGAAGCATCCCATCAGGACTGGCAGTCTCCCGCTACTGCCTCTCCTGCCTCAAGGGACTGCCAGGGCAGGTATTATGCCCCCAAGGGTCTCGGGATTCCTTGCCTCATCCCACTTTGGGGATTGAGTTACTGGATACCCCCCTCTCGGCATCATTGCCTGAGACACAACTGCCCTCCTGAGTTCGACTCAGCTGAGTTTAACCGCTGGAGAAGGAGTTTTTTCCTCATTTGTGTCTCCTTCTATGTATTTCAGCACATCAGGCCCATGTGGCTGTCTATGCTAGACACTTATGGATGATGCTAGGACAGTTCCTAGCCACTTTGCCTGACTTGGAGGCAACCAGACAGGCCATCTGCCTTTCTGCTTCTGGCCTAGAGCTAGCGAGGCATCTCTCAAGAGCATCTTATGACGTTAATGAGGTAGCTTCTAGGTTGGCAGGATCTGCAGTCTGTGTAAGACAGGTGGCATGGCTTCACCTTTCCAGGTTATCACCCTTGGCCCAGTGTAGGGTGATTGCCTCCCCCTTCCAAGAAGCCCATTTTTTCTCCTGCAGGGTGAGATGGGAATTAGTGGACTACCTTCCCTCTCCCAGGCCACGGGAGCCCCAGTCTTATCCTGATCAGTCTCGGGCCTCTCCAGGCCCATAGGGGACTTCTCCCCCTGTAGTTCTCCTCCACAAGGAGCTGAGGGATCTCCTGCACTCAGGGATATGCCAGGTCCCTTTCAGGGGGCTTGGTACTCACCCACCAGTGATGAATGGTGAAGATACATAGAGGAAGATATGAAAATTACGTGCCTACCGTAGTTCTTGATTTCCTTGTGTATCTTCACCATTCATCACTGCTTCCCACCCTCCATCCCCTCTGGTGCCTCAACCCCTGAGCAGTGTCTACTCCCTGCTTGCTCTCCCCTCCGTGGATACCCTTGTGAGGTAAGCCTTTGCTTCTCTTCTCTTCGTTATTCCAGGGGATTAATTCTTCTCCTTGAAGAAGGGAGGATGGGGGGCGGCTTTTTTCTATATGATAATGAGAGTTCCTCAGATTCCCCCTTCCTCCATCTTGCCTTCTGAGCAGGACTGGAATTCGGTCCCTCCTGGGGCCTTTTCAAACCCCGGTAGGCTCTGGGGAACCCAAGGACCTCTCCCCTTATCATTCTTCTTCATGACCCAATCCAGTTGACCTGGGGCAGTTCCTCTCCTTTCAGGACTTCTTCTCCCTTGCCTTGGCTTGGGATGAGTTTCAGGATTTAGCCATGCCTGGATGTTAAATTACTGTTGAAGAGTCCTTTCTCCTGTGGTGGGATCTGTCTCCACCTCCGTGCCCTAGGACAGCCTCAAAGACCCCGGCACCTTACTCCCCAAGGTTTCAATGGGCACCCTCTCTGATTTCCACCTTGGGGTTGCTTCTCTGGGCTATCTTGGCTCTACCCTTGTTAAGCAGTGTCTGGAATATGTAGCGATGGATGCAGCGTATGACACTTTCATTCTTCTCCCTGGGGGAGTGGGGTGTCATGGGGTCTGTCATCATCCTTCACTATCTCTTCTCCTCCTTCTCCTCCTCCTTCTTTTTCTTCTCCTGAAATTTTCCTTACCCTTCCCACTTCTCTATCCATTAGGACTGCCCAGTGTTTGGGGCCCCTGCCTATGCCACACCCTCAGGTAGCCTCCCTCTCCTCCTATCCTCCTTTCTGTTTATATCCTTTCCTTTTACTATTTCTCGGGCTCCCTTGCCCCGCCCTCTTCTGTTCTCTATTTCTAATTATTCACACTCTGTGGTGGACAGAACTGAGGTGAGGGAGGAGTCGATGTTAGTTACTGGCTGATGCATGAGCAGTACGCTGTGCATCATCCTCGAGGGCAGCGCCAGCCTAGACGCCGACTCCTCCCCCAAGAAAAAAATTTGTAAGCTGAAAGCTCCCACAGGGTCATAGTGCCTCCAGTGTATAACCCAGCAGTGATGAATGGTGAAGATATACAAGAAGATCAAGAATTATGGTAGGTACTCAGTAGGGTAGGGAGAGGACTGAGCGTCTGAGAACAGCTCTCCTCTCCCAGGAGGGAGGGGGGACACTCGCTCGGTGTCTGATGGCCTCTGGTGGAAGCCGGAGTCATAGCAGACATGAGCGCACAAGGGGGTTGGGAAGTGGCAGACATCGGCGGATACGCCATGATGTCAGGGCGGAGGCCACTCCTGCTGAACATCGGAGAATACCCTACAGCACTCCAGCGTAGACGGAGCGCCAGGCCCCGATCCCCAGTACCCCTACCTTCCCTGGTGACTGGCATCCTGATGAGACAAGGAATTCGGGGTGCTTGCCTCCCCACCTCGTCCCCGCCTGGGGGGGTAAGCCAAGGCTGTGTGGAGGACGGACCACCACGGGATCCAGGTAGGAGATGGGGACTAGACCGGCCATAGGCGACTCCCGAAGAGAGGGGAGTGCTGTGGGAGGAAGGAGCATAAATAGAAAGTAAAAAAAAAAGAATTACAGTAGGTACGTAATTATCATTTCCAGGCTTTGGGTCTCTCTGAAGATGTTCTCACTGTGATCGAGGCTGCTTGGAAGGAGTCGACTCAAAAATGCTATGCTTTAAAATGGAAGAGGTTCTCCATTTGGTGCCAGAGCAAGGTACTCGACCCCTTATCTTGTCTGGTGGCTAGCATTCTCAACTATCTCTGGTCCCTCTCTTAGTTGGGCCTCCGGTCAATGACCCTCAAGGCACACCTGGCTGCTATCTCTGCTCACTTGGTGCATGCTGGTATACAATCGATGGTGCAGGAGAAGGTGATATGGTGCTTTTTCAAAAGCCTTGACCACATTTCCCCTCTAGTGCATGAACCACCACCACCTTGGGACTTGCTGCTGGTGTTGGCCAAGCTCCCAATGCACAGGTGTGACATGTCTCACCTGTTATGGAAGATCATCTTCCTGGTTGCCATCACATCAGCCAGAAGGATCAGCAAGCTCCAGGCGCTTTCAGTGGAGTCTCCTTACCTAGTCTTCTACAGGGACAAGGTAGTCCTTCACCTCAATCCAAAATTCCTCATGAAGGCTGTTGGATTTTCACCTTAACCAGGTGATTAATCTCCCAGTGTACTTCACCAACCACACCTTGGAGGCTGAGCACAGGCTCCATACATTGGACCTGCTGTGAGTGCTAGCCTACTATAAGGTGCGCATGGCTGGAGTTTGAGGAGAGGTTCACCAGCTCTGTCACCTATCTTGAAGCCAGTTTACCTATGCTGAATCAACAACTGTTGTCAAGGTTTGACATAGCGACATCCCCAATGCCAACTGGCGAAATTTCGCCTGTCTGACATTGGTGTGTTTCGCATGGGGGCTGTGACCCCTGAACCCCCATGTGGGGGCTGTGCCCCCGTACCCCCCGACTAAAGATTATCATCTCCGAGTCAGAGGTGATTTGGAGGTGGGGGAGAAACAAGGCTAAATGGTAAATTTTGTTCGTTCCCTCCACAGCTGACAATTTTGAACCCTGTCAAGATTGTCACTGTGAGGGATTTTGCCATTGGGGTTTCGATGTGTGGTCGGCACATTGCTGAAGCCACACCTGGCAGACTGGCAGCTAAGTGTATGATTGGCAGATGGATTATATCCTGCATCGACCTCTGTTATAGGTTGGTGGGTAGGGAGCCTCCTGTTGGGCTTAGGGCTTATTCCACCCATCATACTGCTGCCTAGGTGGCTGCTACCAGGGATGTCCCTATCCAGGAAATCTGTAGGGCTGCTACCTGGAAGTCAGCATACACCATCATTTCCCACTACCACATCGACCTTGAGTCACACCGGAATGCTGGTTTTGGGTCCTGAGTTCTCCAATCTCTGTTCCCTAAATAGGGGGTGTGCACCTTGCCCCCTCCTCCCAGAGAACTGCTAGGAGTCTGCCAGAAGTGCGGATGGTATACCATATCCACATCCCTAGAAGAACAGGTTACTCACCTGTAACAGTAGTTCTGGGAGTGGTATATGGTGTACATCCACACTGACCCACCTGACCTCCTCTAGCAAGTAGCTTCCAGCGGGCAAGCTCTGATGTCACAGGACAGTGCCGAGGGAGTTTATACCCTGGTGGGTGGGAGGAGCCAGCTTGAAGACTTTCCAGCAGGAGATTTAAAAGAAAAGGATACTGCCAGAAGTGTGGATGTACACCACATACCACTCCTAGAACTACTGTTACAGGCGAGTAACCTGTTTTTTAAATCAGCAGTGGTGTCCTTCAGATAGCTGTATTTCTATTTTTCTTTCAAAAACTATAACTACATTATAAAAAGTGGGACATGTAAATTGTTTTCTTATTCTTCTAATGGACTATACTGTTATTTTCATTGTCGGTGAATTTTGGCACTCATAGAAGGTGCAGAGTGATGGCATTGGGCACTGAAGTACTCTTTATCAATATTAAAAATCATCAGTGTGGAGTCATCCAGTCCGAGCTGAGGATTCGTCTGCACATGAGGACCTCTTATAACCATAGGAGGGTTTTACGTGCAGCATTTGAAAAAGTGGAACCTTCCACTCTTAAAGCAATGATACCTCTATTTTATTATTTGTTTGTAAATGTTTAGTTTAGTGTAAATCATCAAACATATTATGATGATTAATAATGTATTCATATGGAGCAAGCATTGTCTTTTATGTCTGTAAGTGTGTCACCTCTTTCTTTGGGTCATAGAACTGAGACCATCTTTAGGTTGTGATTCTCTCCAGAGACACTCTTATCACCGCAAGAGGCACTCCAGGCTTTATATACCAGGAACTGCAAGAGAAGTCACACTGCAAGCTTCCCTCGTTTTGTCCCACCAACATGCTTTAACCCTGGGGCCTAAATCAGAAGGGGCCACGTCAAGTAAGTTGATAATTTTTCAGACCACATGTTCACTCAGCCTCTGACCTCTCCTGTGATACTGTGTACAAAGTAATCAGTTAGTGACAGATAGGGTGGTGTTTTTGTAATGTGGACACCGGTCCTTGAACTCTTACCACTGTAACTCATTAACCATAAGCTACCACATAGCTATCAGAGAGCAGGTCTCAGGCTGTCTGGATTGGAAGCTATCGCCCCCATCTGTTCAAGCATCCCTCAGGGGTAGTCCTTGGCCCCATTCTTTTTTCCATATTCCTGAATTATCTTCCCTTTGCCCATTCCTATGCGTCCATTCGCATGTATGCTGATGACACAGTGCTCTTTGCATCTGGATCCTCTGTGCATGACTTTATTGCCCAGCTACAGCTGGATTTTGACAATATTCAGCACTGGTTTAGGTCAAACCAACTGTCCCTCAATGCCAAAAAAGCAGTTTCTATGACATTTGGCATCTGACTGAGGCTTACAAGATTCCCTTACCTCCCACTGTACCACACCCTTGATGGGGCTGTAATTGAGGATGTCTCCTTCTTTAAGTACCTCAGATCTGGCTGTTCCATTATCTTAATTTCTCAGCACACATTAATGGCATCCACCTTAAGATCCAGCTCAAGTTAGGTGCACTATACAGGAAAAAAGCAAGTATCCCACTTCGTGCTGGCTGTGAGATTGTATTCAAGATGACACTCTTATTTTTAGGGCTGCAGTGCAAGTAGCCCTGCAAACCTCTTGCTATGAGAAAAGGACTCTGTACATTCCTTCCAACTGAACAACATGTTGGAGTTGCACCACAGTTGCCTCCGCGTTCATGAAGCACTTCACTTGTCTTTATTGGAAGGAGCACTGCACTATTTTTACTGTGTTGGCGGTCATGGCAGAACACAGCACACTCTGCCATGTCCAAAATGGCCGCAAAACTATATTGCAAATGTGCAACTACTAGCACATGCACAGTACAGTGCAACAGCCATCTTGGACACCCTTCCCCCCAGAAACATAAGAATGACACTGGGGGTGCCCAATTCCCCAGTGTCACGATCAGGACTCCACAGTATTTTTTTGTTTTGTGTTTTAATATCTGCCCCCACACCAGACTCTCCCTCTCACCACCCACCACCCCACACCCCCTGAAACATATCAGTGTCACTGGGGGTACCCAATCCCCCAGTGTCACCATCACAAATCCTATGTCCTTTTTTTTTCTGACCCCCGTCCACTACCACGCATGCGCAGTTACTTCGTATTTTTTAATATATTTTTCCCTCCTGCCCACCCTACCTCCCTCCTCTCAGCAACCCCCCAAAACATAAACACTGACACTGGAGGTGCCCAATCCCCAGTGTCTCGATCGAATCTCGGTCCGCTTTTTTTCTTAAACCTGAAAAAGAAAACTGTCCATCTGTGTCTTTTGTGGCCTTTAGTGACCCCCACCCAACCCTTCCACTCAGCACCCCCCCAAGCCCTTACTTACACACCAGGGGTCCAGCACCGTAATCTTCTGTGTACCGTAGACATGTCTTCACTCTTCAGAACCGGACAGCGAACTGAAGACACAGGTATGCGGTTCAGTGTATTTCAATGGGGTTTTGAACTTAGTGCCATAACTTGGCCATTTTTGCATATTTGTATCCCAAAATTTCATCATGCCTTCTTTTGGTTCCCACTTCATGAACAATGGCACTGTGATTAGGCATATTTGTCCCGAAAGGTGATTTTGTGGTCCCTGTGCAAAATCGCCTTTCTAGCAGGAGTTGAAAGTTTTCTCTGCCCTTGTTCATGAAGTGGGATCATAAGAAGGCTATATCTTGAAAATTTGGTGTAAAAATAGTAAAACATAAAGTTATCAGCCTATGTTAAATTTTGTGAATGCAGACTCATAACTTTGGTAATTTTCAATATTTTTAGCCCAACTCCATAACATAGCCATATCTTTACAGCACCCTCATGAGTATGACAGCTGTCATTTTTCAAATCCTGGCCAAAATGTTTTTTTTATATCCTGAAAGGTGATTTTGCAGTCCCTGTGCAAAATCACCTTTTGGGCAGGAGTTGAGAATTTTCTCTGCCCTTGTTCATGAGGTGGTGTCATAAGAAGGCTGTCTTGAAAATTTGGTGTAAAAATATTAAAAAACACCAAGTTATGAACCTATGTTGACTTTTGCGAATGCAGGCTCGTAACTTTGGTAAGTTTCAATATTTGTACCCCAAATTTACCATATATAGCCATAGCTATATATTTATAGCACCTCATAAATTAGACAGATGTCATTTTTCAGACTCTGGCCAAATTAATAATTTTCAATATTTTTACCCCAAATTCCTCAGATGGAACCATATTGGCTCTGGACAGAGTTTGTTGACTACGGTGACACAGTCTACACCACTGCTCCCAAGTCCTTTCTTGCCAGACTGGACCCTCTCTTTCACTCCTTTATTATTTTGCCTTAGACTTTCTCTCTCACACCCACCACTGCTCGCTCTACTCTGCCATCTTCCTCCCGTCCCTTGATGCCAGGCATCTTTCCCACTGTGAAACCTTTATTTCCAAATTCTGGTTTTGTTCCCTTATTTCCTACCTTACCTCCCTCATACCTATCCCCCTCTGTCCACTTACCCCCTCTGCAGCGACGTTTCCCATTCCCTTTTTATTTCATCCAGGAAATCAGCTGTTGGTTGAGCTGCCCTCTCATTTCACTATCCTAAACACTGGTCCTCTCTTCCCCATCTATCTGCTCTTCCTCTTTTCCCTTCTCCCTTAAGTCTCTTCTTCATGACTTTTCTACTCCCACCTGCAGCTCTTCATGATCCCTTGGCTTATTTGATCCTCCTGCTGCTTACACGTATTGAACTGGCCATATTGCTCCCCCATTATGTCTGGTTGGGGTAATTTCCCCTTAGCTTCTCCGACTCATTTTGTATCTACTATGTGCTCCTTGTGTACTGTTTTTGCCTTGCAATGTTTATGATTATGCTATTTTTGCTGTATTGTATTGCTTGAACAGACTATTACTTTTTAAATCTGTTTATTACTATTTATTTTTTCTCCTTTTGTACTATCTTCCATATCTCTCCCCCTGCCAGGATACATCTGGAAACAAGCTGTTATCAGCTGAGTATCTCTTTCCTGGTTAAGCTTTTGAAATAAATAAACATTTCAACAAATAAATGAATGAATGAATAAATAGATGTGCTGACCAGTGCCCACTATTTTATTCAGTGATTTTAGACGTATAACGCTCCTTAAAGGGCAATATTCTTGTGCAGTGGCCTGCTTAGTCTAAATGCCCATGAAAAGTTATTTTAAATAAGGTACAGAGCTTACCTATCACTGGAAGAAGTCCAGAGATATTGTTGACTAAATGTCCCATATATTGACACTAAAGTACTTTGCCCACATTTTATAGAACTGTGTGATGTCATGAAGGAATATACTGTACTTGACTACATGCTGTTTCTCCTCCATGACATCATGATGTTCCATAAAGTGGTGGCCGTGTAGTATCAGTATCTGACAGACGTAGTTGACTATAACTCTTCCAGCTACAATTAAGCCCAATACCTAGTTTAAAAAGGAACGTTCATGGACTTTCACATGATGTGGGCCACTGTACAAGAGTGTCCCCCTTTAATCCCCCCAATACACTGAGACATATAGCCCCCTATATAATTATTATTATTTTATAAATTCTTCATACCATGTCTTCCACGAATGAACTGTTTGGGGTCTTAAAGTAGCAGTATTTGTAAGTCACCATTTATATTTTCTTCAGAAATAATAGTTTTCTGGCAAAAATATCAATCTATCCATTTTGGTTTTTTTCTTTTCTTTCTTTCCTGCACTAAGCTACAGGATTTTTAAGTTTTTAAAAATTCCTGTTCCTGTGACATGCCCACTCTGAAAACAAATTAATATTTTGGTACAATACTGTGCTGTTTGCCATAAGAAACATTTGATAACATCATCCTAACATATCTGCAGTAAGAATCTAGTGTGTACATTTAATAGGCAGCCTCAAAGGAAGATAGTTCTAAAAACTGAGTGTGTCCAACTTTTTGTTTTGTAACTCTGCTTTATTCAAGAGCAAAAGATAAGAACACCAGATAGCATTACAGTGTTCCATCAAGCCAAAACTCACATTCTGTAGCTGACAAGGATACATTGACTAATCAATAAAAAACCTGATGTGTGATGCTCAGCACAATCCACTGACATAAAAGGGAAACGAATGCTGGTAACTTTGGTTAGAGTATGTGAGTCTTTAAATACAGAGTAAGCTACAAAAGGGATTTTAAAAGTATCTGAAAACATTAAAAATACACTAAAGATGCTAAAAAAACTATATGATGAAAATTTTTGCCAACCAAAAATACTGCTGCTTTAATACATAGTAATTGTAAAGAGGGACATCTGTTTATAAAGCCATGCCTTCCTAGGTGGGATGAATGAAACTGCTAAAAGCAACAAAAACAAAAAAGTCTCTCTGACCTGATGGGTTTTGATTGGTAGTTGAAACAATGTAAGAAAGACACGGGATTTGCAGTACAAGAACTTCAGGCTAATGAAGATCACAGCACCATAGAAATAAGACCTCTATCCATTTCCACTGCAGAGAATACAGCAATCAAGTGCCTGATACAGAAGTGTTTTACTTATGTGCATCAGACCAGATTGAGGGAGCAGGCATTTCATTTACTTGTGTTCAAGCCTATACTTAAAGAGCAGCTGACACCTTCAGGACAACTTTAACAAAACATATTTAGACATAGTTCAGCTTGTATGTCACGTTACTTCTATATTCCTCCTCCACATTATTTACTACTGAAGTAATTTGCATTAAAAGAAAATCATTGTTCATGAAGAATTCAGCTATTCCTGTTGCTTTCTACCTACCTGATGTCATAATGCACTGCATGTGGCATCACAGTTACTCTCATGCTAACAGAGTGTGATGTCACAACAGAGGATTATGACTTGAAATAGGGAGTAAGTTATAGATACAGATGAACTGTAAGGGAACTCTAAAGGATAAAGATCATGTATGCATGCAAATTTAGTCAGTAACAAATAATGGAAAATAAATATATAGAATATATATGAAATGCAAGCTGAATTGTATCCATTATGTTTTTCAAAGTTTTCTTTGAAGTGTCAGTAGCTCTTTAAATGTTGTTCTGGTTCATTATAGAGATAAATGGATAGGCAAGTGCTGGTTGTCTAAAAGAATGAGTACTAGCCATCACATTTGGTAAACTATTGGGGAAGACTTTGCATATAAAAATGCGTGATTTATACTGTGTATATTAGAGGGGAGAACCTTTTTTTAACCAGTGTTCTTTTTTTTTTTGTTTGTTTCTGCTCCCCCTTCTCTCCACAGGCAGCCCCACTCTTCCAGTCATCCCAGGCTTACCTCTAGCTCTACCCTGGGTAACTCCAAGAGGGACTGACAGACTTCAATTCCATCTTGCTGCAGTTTACCCCCCCGGGTTGGGAGGGGGGTCCTAGGATATCCCTCCCAGTCCATTAGTGTTCATCAGGTGATCCATTTGGCCCCTCCTAAGAGCCCAGTTGTGACGTCTGGGAGCTGGAGCCCTTCTACCGGCACTACCTGCGGGGTTTTTCCTTTGTTCTGTGCCCCGCCCCTGAGAAAGCCAGCACACTGGGAGATCCTAGGAGACAAGGCATGCCAAGACGTGCCTCTGCTCTGGATCTTGGCCAGCGTCCTCCCCTCCCCTCCCCTCCCCTCCCCTTCTAATCTTCAGTCCCGCTGCACCACCACCCATGGTCACCCAGGTGGCAGTATAGCAACAGGACCTGCAGCTCTCCCTCCCCGGAGGTGGAGAGCATTCTCCTGGGTGCTCAATCCACACACATCCCAGCCGGCCCTCCAGCAACTTGGGCTTGCTTCTGAACCCGGGTCACTGGCGTCATGAGCAGTAGTCTACTGCTGTGCCGGCAGGCCAGCTTCAACCAGTGTTCTTGTTTTGCTTTGGTGTCTCTGAGACTTCACTGGAAATGAGACCCTGGGTATCAGTGAATAACATTTTGGATAAAAGGTTCAATAAATACTTAACAAACTGTTAGCTTGGGGGGCATTGTGAAGCCCAAGCTGAGAGACAGCAAGTTTTTGTAGCTCCTACTCCTGAACAGAAAATTTAGCTAAAACAACTAAAAATACACATATTTGTTTAATTTATCTAGCACTCTTTAAATGAGGAATATTGATTTACAACTATGGGTAATCCTAAGAAAAATAAAGCAGTGGCAGATGGAGTAAAGAGTATGAATACTGGCATGGCTCAGTCCACGAGGTCTGGAGTGGAGGCCCATATTGCAGCTGAGCAGGGCTCAGGTGAGTCCTTACTCTCTTTGGGACTGAAAATCCAATATTTAATTACCTCAGTGATGGACATGAGCACTAAAATGGATGATGTTAATATAAGAGAGACTGTTGTGGAATCAGTGGTAGATGATCTGAAAGCAGCTATAGCAGAGATACAGAGGCAAACATTGGTCTCCACTGGGACTATGACTCTGTTGGTGAAAGAAAAGAATCACCTCTGGGCTCATCTTGAAGCACTGGAAAACCAGACAAGATCTGCTAATATATCAATATTAGGTCTTCTGGAGGGTATCGAGGGAGACCACCTGCTGATGTTTCTAAAAGAATAGCTGGAAGACAAGCTTATTATGGAAGGTCAATGCAGTGACTTCCAACTTCAGAAAGCCTATTGAACTACTCCCCGAGGTCACCATGAGGACACCACAGAACCTTTTACACTGCTTCAAATAACTGATGGCATTGGCACCAAGGACTGTATTTTACAGCTGGCATGTCGACAAAGCCCAATCAATCATGCCCGATGATTGTAATGTTTACCTGTTTCCAGACATTAGCTATACAACTTTCGGATGAAACGTTAAACCGAGGTCCCATCTGCCTGAATTGGTGGTAGTTCAGGTGGATGTTAAAGATCCCATAGCACTTATCGAAAAGAGTAGGGGAATTTCCCCAGTGTCCTGGCCAAATTTCCCTCATTCACTAAAAATACCACCAACAGCTTAATCTGGTTCAAGGTCAGTTGGTATTCATCTGTATCCCCTTCCCCTGGGTCGTGCCTGAAAATAGGCAGGATTTGTCTAGTGCACTTACCCGGTCAACAAAAACTAAATAAATAAAAATAAATAACTAGACTGAGGCAGAAAAAATTTGATAGTGTTCGGCAGCAACTGCATCATGCTGGTGTTGTCCATTCTATTATTCTTCTGGCAAGACTCAGGATCATCCATGAGGGAAATGTATGGGTGTAACCAGACCCTACAGACTCGAGGCTGGTAAATGGGTTGACAAAATGATCTTGGCAGACAGAAGAAATACAGCCCATAATGCAGCACAGGACTCGGACACTGAGGACACTTAATCTTGTAAGACTTCACAGGTGCCTGAAAAATACATAGACTTCTCAGCTGCTTTTCTTTTCTTTCTTTTTCACTTCAAAATGGGACTATATAGTGGATATAAATATTAAAGTCTTCCTTGTAATTCGAGGATAGCGGGCATACACTTCTGTAACCCTCCTCATGCATTAAACTGCTCTAATGAATTAATGCTGTTTCAAATGATGTTGTTTTAACACCACTGACATTCTTGGATATTTGTTAAAAGCACTGAGGGGATGAATGTAGGATATGTTCTTGGTTATCTTTAGTAATGGCCTATATCTCTGCTATTAACAAAAGGAATATGTTCAAACTTAGGCATATTTTTGGTGCAGGATGGGCAGTTTATGAGTTTCAACACCTCTCTCCATTTGTGGTGGTGGTGGTGGGGGGGCACACAGGTTTTTTTAGGGACCCTGATCTTTGTTATGGGGGAAGAAGTTGAATAACTGTATGGTTATTTCACAAATGTTTACTCTTGTTACCATTTACTCAAGCAGATTTTCTTTAGATATATAACATGACACCATTAGCCCTCGGGTAGGGTGTGTCGTACTGAATATACCAACAAACTTTTCTAGTTGCAGTTAGTCATGTTGCTCTTGGGCACCTTGTATGCAGCATTTTATATATATATATATATATATATATATATATATATATGTGTGTGTGTGTGTGTGTGTGTGTAACTTGTCTAGAGTCAGTAGTGTTAAATCCCCTAAAGTGATATTGTAATAGTTTGCCATTTCCCTTCAGTGGGGCTTATCTGCCTACATATGGACTGTCCAATGTATGTAATGCATCAAATTTTTCCAGTTGATAAAACAATAAAAATAAAGATTAAAAAAAAATGTTCCATATGGCTCAGCTGGAAGCACATACACCTCTGGGTCAGAAGGCTGTGGGTTGTAGTCCCACACTGAGACTACAACCACCTGCAGTGGAGTGGCTGTGGAGCAGCAGTCTTCTGGGAGACATTCTGGAGGATGCGGTGTTGTCTCATCTGCAGACACCTCTCTGGGCTGAGGGAGGAGGTTGCTCATCTCCAGGCTGAGTTGGCCAGGATTTGTGGGACCTCTTCTTCCATCCAGGGACCACCAGGGCCACTGCCGTTGCCTCAGAGGTTGCCAAGAAAGAGGAGTGGTTGGACCGCAGTGGGCTCAGGGAGGGTGAGGGTGGTGGAACAGAGGTGCATCCCTCCAGTTGTACCTCTCCACAATTACTATGCCATTCTGGCAAAGTGTGGTTCCTCTATGGAGGCACCCACAGTGGAGACCAAGGAGGATGCTACGAACCTCCACAAAGGAGACCCACAGGAGGGTGGCATGGGACCCCACAGGGGAAGGAAACAACTCCTGGTGGGGGAATCCATTGTTAGGAAGGTAGAACTGGGGGAGGAAGGTAAGGTGCCTGGCTGGTGCCATGGCTTGGAGGGACAGTGAGCGAATCCACAGGATCGCTGGAGCAGCTGCACAGGGAGGGAGCTGGATGTCATTGTCCACCTAGGGACAAATGACCTGGCTAAGAAAGGGATCAGAGCAGTGCAGGATGAGTTTGTGGAGTTGGGGAGAGGCCTTAGACAAGTAGCATGCACGGTAACCTTCTTGGAGGTGCTGCCTGTCTATGGCATAGATGAGGCTGGGGTACTCCCACACCATGGGATTCAATCAGTGGTTGAAAAACTGGTGCAGAGCTCAGGGATTTGGCTTCATTGGGGACTGGGGGTCCACTTGGAGTGATGTAGGCCTATACTGGCATGATGGGCTGCATCTGTCCAGGAGGGGAACCAGGATCCTAGGTGACAGGTTTAAATGCTTCATTGGCAAGCATTAAAACTATCCAAGTGGGGAGGCACTGGAAAGGAGCAGGGAAATTCTAGCCCCCCCAAAAACGTCAGGGTAGTAAGTGAGGTAAACATCGAGATAGAGATGTCGATAGAGAGAAGGTTGGGGCAAATGGAGAAATGGACAAAGGCAATAAGGACAGGGATGGAGCAAAAAGGAGTAAGGCCCATCAGGAAATGGAAGGTAATGAGTACCAATGCCCGTAGCCTGGGCAACAAGCTCCCTGAACTGGTGTCCTTGATGGAAGAAGGATGCTTGGATATCGTAGCAGTCACAGAAACATGGTACACAGAGAACCATGATTGGGATGTTAACATCCTGAAGGGCGTGATCACGAGGGGCTGCCTGCTCAGGGCCCCTCCCTACCCCCCCACCCCTGAAGCCCACAAGTGCTTAACCTCCTGAAGGATGTGGTCACGAGGGCTGCCTGCTTAGCCTCCTCCCCACCCCCACCCCGAAGCCTGCAAGGGTGCCTAACCTCCTGAAGGACGTGGTCGCGAGGGCTGCCTACTTGGGCCCTCTCACCCCCACCCCGGCCTCTCGCAAGGGTGCCTAACCTCCTGAAAGATGTGGTCACGAGGGCTGCCTGCTTGGGCCCTCCCTACCCCACCCCTAAGCCACAAGGTAATTTTATTGTTGAGCGACTTACAGCTCTCCTGAACATTCAAAGTGGACTGCAACCTAAATTGTGATTTCCCTGCAGTACCTGTTCAGCTCCCGCCTGGCCAAGTCATTTTGCCTTGCTGCTAGCCTTGCTGCACTCCTCCTCTCACGAGCTGCCAGACTGTGACCTTGTCGGCAAGCGCTACCTAAATTGTGATTTCCCTGCAGTACCTGTATGATTTTGCCCTTGTAGCTACAGCCATCTTGTGCAGACCCATTGTAGTCCCCTGAATGCTCGTGGTTGCCCTGACACTGTGGCATCAGCCAGGTCTGCACAAAACTCCTTATGAGTGCATTCAACCTCAGTAAGCTTTATTACCTTGTGCTATGCCGTTTCTCTGATTAGCCTCATAAAGGACCTTTTTTACAGTTCAGTACACTGAATTTGTTAACAGCCTTTACTAATGCCTGTGATTGCCATTTTAGCAATGCCATTTTGTACAGACCCACGATAGCCCCTGTATGCTCGCGGTTGCCCCGACAGTGTTGCAGCAGCCGTTTTGTGCACAATACTTCAGTAGCTTCATTACCTTGTGCCAGCTGTTTCTTTGATTAGCATTGTAAAGGAATGTTTACAGTTTAAGGAATATTGTAATCCCATCATTGTGCTCTTCTCCCCACTACCAGGTTGATCACTGATACCCCTTCTCCTATTTCCCTTCCCCCAGTGCCTACTGGTATAAAGTGCTCACCCCCGCTCTTTTTCTTCCCTAGGGTGCCTAACCTCCTGAAGGATATGGTCGCGAGGGCTGCCTGCTCGGGCCCTCCCTACCCCCACCCCCCGAAGCCCGCAAGGTAATTTTATTGTCGGAGCACGACTCCTGCGACTACAGCTCTCCTGAACATTCAAAGTGGACTGCAACCTAAATTGTGATTTCCCTGCAGTACCTGTTCAGCTCCCGCCTGGCCAAGTCATTTTGCCTTGCTGCACTCCTCCTCTCACGAGCTGCCGGACTGTGACCTTGTCGGCAAGCGCTAGCCCCGCCGGCTTTGCCGGCTGCCCCACCGCCCCCACCACCACCCTTGGTGGTGCATTGTATATATAGCGGCTTGGTGCTACCACGTGGGTTGTTTTATCCTATCAGCCCTCTTTCACATCTGCAGGCTATAGCTGCCTGCCACTAGAGGTCTTTTTCTCTCTCATCCTCCCCCCCCCTCTCCCTCCATGCACTGTGCCTGCTAGCCTGCCATCAGTAGTGTCTCCTAGGCAGTCTCTTTTTCTCATATTTGTTTGATCTATTTCGGAACCAGGCTTTCCCTCCCTGCTTATGTTATTATGCCATATTAGAACTGTGGCTCTCCAGGTGCCATTATAAGACTCCAATACCCTGACCCTGAGTTTGTCCCCTGTTTTCTCTCCTAGCCACTATCCCTGCCCCTGTACTTAGTCATGCCCATGACCCCCTTCTCCTCAGGAGGTCCGCGGACCCTGTCAGGATCCCTCTCTTCAATACCCTGGCTTGCTGGACATTGCACCTTTTCTAGGGGCTCTGTTAGGCTCCTAAATTTCATTGGTTTCCCTGGACTGCTCTTGTGCCAGGGCTAGACCATGGCTCCCTCCGTGCCACCGGCCTCCACTTCCCCCTACCCTGGGCATCCATCCCCCCAACACCCACCCCTGCTGCCCCCTGCCTGGCTGCTAAAAAAAGGGTTAAAAATGGCTCATCTAAATATCCGCAGTATCCTCCATAACCTGGCTGAACTGACTGCTTGGGTGACCCTGTATGAGCCTGACATTCTGGGACTTACGGAAACCTGGTTGAAGCCTGGTATTCCTGACTCCACATGTGCCATTCCGGGTTACAGCCTCATCAGGCGGGACAGGACTGGCACCAAACATGGGGGGGAGTACTTCTATACTTCAGGGGGCACCTAAATGCATCCTTGGTATCCCTATCCCTGCCCAACCCCACAGGTTGTGAGTTCATTCACTCCCTCTTGCTACTTGGTAGCTCCAAAAAGGTGC
The DNA here is from genome assembly GCA_016271365.2 of Neoceratodus forsteri. Taxonomy (NCBI): domain Eukaryota; kingdom Metazoa; phylum Chordata; order Ceratodontiformes; family Ceratodontidae; genus Neoceratodus; species Neoceratodus forsteri. The sequence goes on along the minus strand of CM028134.1, from coordinate 540,662,903 downwards.
ACCTGGCCTGTGCCTACAATCCCCCAAAGGGTGGCATACCCGGACTATCCTTTCTGCTTGACCACCTAAAGGGCACTGTGGGGTCAAATGAGGTCCTTATCCTGGGGGATCTTAACCTCAACTGGTCAGGGCCCAATATCAAGCTATTTGAGCCGCCTCTGTCTGGTCTAGCCCTTTGTCAGACCATCTCCGGACCCACTCGTATCTCCTCCCGGGGGGGCAAGAGCTCGCTTATTGACTGGTTACTTAGCAACCGTCTGGATAAAATCCTGCATTCTGGTACTCTCCCGGACGCGATAATGGATCACTCTCCCATCTACTGCATATGGGGATCCTCTGCCCCAAAAATTCCCAGTCGAGTGATTCAGGTCAGGGATTACTCCAAACTTTTCCTAAATGCCTACCTGAATGACCTACGTCATACTGACTGGGCTAGGGTACTTAGCTCCAGTAACCCGACCATTGCATTAGACTAATTCCTATCGATCTCATCCCCTGCAGGATAAGCATGCTCCCTTACTAAAAGAAGGGTGAGGGCACAGTCACTGCTGCTGCACGGTGGACTTCTTGCCTCATGAAGCAGAGAGACAAGTGCTGGATCAACTACAAAATTTCTGGCGACCCACTTGTTCTTCTTGAATATCGGCGACTCCGAACTCTTGCAAGCTACAAGCAGGCTGCCAAGAGTGAATTTGTAAATCAGCGTACTTAATTCGGGCTTACAACCCCCGGAGCTTCTGGAAAAACATCAAAAGTATGGTGGGTGTGTCCGCCATGCACTCGGCCGCTGACATGAACATAGAGGGAGCCAACTGCAATAACCCACTAACTATTGCCTCTGCATTCAACCACCTGTTTTCCGAATCGCCGGCCTCCCCTCACCTCCCTTCCCCCTCGATGGAACCTCTGGGCCACCCCCCCCGCCCGGCCTCTTTTTTACCTGAGGCAAGTCTCTGCCATGGAAACTAAAACTCTTCTTGCCGGGCTCCCACACCACTCAGGGGCCGGCTATGATCACCTTGAGTCTAAGCTCCTGAGCCTTGGGGCGCCCTACCTCGCTCAGCCGACTACCCACCTATTTAACTCTTCCCTCACCTCTGGAATCATACCTGATATTTGGAAGGTGGCCAAGGTTGTCCTGGTGTTCAAGCACGGTGACCCCAAGGAGTTAAATAACTACCGTCCCATTGCCATTCTCCCTGCTACCAGCAAGCTACTAGAAAAAGCTGTAGCTGGACAAATCTCTCATTACCTGCAGGAGTATTCTGTGCTCTCCCCTGCCCAGCACGGCTTCAGAAAGAGGCATAGTACATCCACCGCTCTCGCTGTGGTCACCTCCCAAGTCAGAGCCGCCACAGATGCTGGAAACCTGACTGGGGCCATCTTTGTCGACCTCTCTAAGGCCTTCGACCGAGTTGACCATAATCTCTTAATCTCCACCCTTCTTGGGCAAGGTTTCTCCCCACGAGCTCTTGACTGGTTCACCAGCTATCTTGGGGGGAGACACCAATACACCTGCTTTCACCACGCTCTTTCAGGCCTCTCCCCCGTTAGCTGTGGTGTACCCCAGGGGTCCGTTCTTGGGCCCATTCTGTTCTCCTTCTATGTAAATGAACTCCCTTCAGTCACAACCCTTGGGTCTGCCACGCTATATGCGGATGATCTGGTATTACTATCTAGCGCTTCGAACCCTGATACCATCAACTCCCAACTCAACTTCGACTTTGGGCGTATCCTAAACTGGCTCGTGGGACGCAATCTTACCGTTAATCTAGCCAAAACTCACGCCATGTTATTCGGTTCAGCCGCCAAAATTGCTTCTTGCCCTTCCCCCCTCGCTATAAATGGTGGGAACGGTTCTCTCTTGCCCGTCCTGAGCTCTGCAAGGTACCTAGGAGTGACCCTTGACCCCCAGCTTGATTTCGCTGAGCATCTCCAGAACATATGCAAAGCGACAAACAGTAAGCTTGGCCTTGCCTACAGGGCCAAGGACTGCATCACCCTGGTGGCTCGGCTCGCCATAGCCAGGGGGATCCTTCTACCTACGCTCTGCTACGGGCTTGTTGGCTTTGTGCCCATCCCAAATGCCTCCCTAACAAAATGGGACATGGCTTATAACAATGTCTGTCGATTTGCTCTCTCCGCTCATCGCCTTATGCATCGGTGTGCCCTCTATGCCCGGCTGGAGTGGCTTCCCCCTGATAAACACCGAGCCTTTGTCTTTTTTTTTCCTATTTATATTTTCTGCCCAAGCCGCCGGTAGCCCGGTACCATCTGCCGGTCATGCTTCCACCCCCCCACATCAGCCTCATGCCCCTCCGATACCCCGTGGCTTACCCCCATGGTGGGGCTGCGGCACTGGGGACACATGCCGCAGGCGTTGGACTAGGTCGGAGGGCTGGCCTGAGGGGGCTAATTGAAGCTGTGACCGGCTTCATCAAGGGCCCCGGTGGCATACTCCCATTTTCCTTTTTCCAGGAGGTGGGGACGTGCAATGACGCGGAGTGTCCTGCCCCGCCTCCGACGCACACACTATTGAGGTCGGTAGTCGCGCTACACCTGGTCTCCACCAGGAGTCGCGCAGACCCCGAGCACTACCCCATCCCTCCCCCCGGAGAAGGAGAGCAGTCCATAGGACGCTCTATCCTTCTCCCCCCGGCTGACCCTCCAGCGGCCAGAGTCCGTCTCGAACCGGGTCACCGCTGCCGCATGGAAATCCCACCGCTGCACCGACGGGCTGGCTAACACCGAGCCTTTGTCTTTGGGAGCTTTGTAGACAACATAGTCCATTCAGCTTGCCCTCCGGCACTTGCCCTTCCCCTCCAACACTGCACACCGGCTTATCAGCTTAGGCCCAGCTCGACTCTCGCTTGCAAAGTCCCCAGGACCTGCTCCCACACCAGGGATCGGGCTTTCTCCGCCTATGCCCCCAGTTTCTGGAACTCCCTCCCTGCTCCAGTTTGAGCTGCCTCTTCCCACTCTGGCTTCAAAACATCCCTCTGGAACTTCCTCAATGGGGCCTCCACCTGTCCTTGTGGAAACGTGTAGCTGCCACCCTCGGCTGCCTGTCCCTCTTCCACCCCGTTGGTTTTCGGCCTCAACCACTCTCCACCACTGCACTTAATTGCTCTCGTGGCTACCCTACTCCCCACCCTCAAGCAGTTCTTGATCCCTACCTGCTCCCTCCAGTCTGCACGCCCTCCTCCCTCCTCCTCCCCATGCTGACTGGGACCCCTTCTGCTCCCTCTTCGGGGCCCTGTAGGTCCCTTCGCTATCCCCCACCTCTCACTAGGGCCTGCTACTGGGACGGGCAGTACTCCCCTGCTGCTCGCAGGTTTGCCGAGGTGGTCTTCCAGGGTGGGTTCCTCACCTTCTATATGCTGCCGCCTGCTAAATCTTGCCCCCTTGCTCGTTTTTCCTGACCGCCTCGGGGGGAGTCAGCAGATTCTGCCCCTCCCTCTAACCCCCTGTACTTGTTGCTCTCCACACCCTGCCACAATTGTGAACTTATGTATTAATGAGCCTGTGGTTGTATTCTCGTTTGTTGCTCTGACCATGTACTTTTGTCTTCATGCTGTTACCCTGGCCCCACCTGTGTGTGGGTGTGTCTGTTCTATTGTCCACTCAATGTCCTGGGTACTGTTTTCCATTTTTGTCCACTTGTAGTTGTGGGCCTGTATGCTACCCTGTATTTGTACCTTGTTTCTCTGTACTGTAACCTCCCGGGTCGCTCCTGAAAATAGGCACTCGTCTAGTGTGCTTACCTGGTTAACAGAAACAAATAAATAATAAATAAACATACCAGGATGCATAATCTTCAGGAGAGACAGGAAGGGGAGAAGAGGGGGAGGAGTAACTCTCTATGTAAGGGAAGGGATAAAAGCAACTGAACAAAAGAGTAAACAGGGAGGAGAGGAGGCACTGTGGGTCACCTTAGAGACTGTTAATGGCACTACAATCTGCATAGGGGTTGTATACAGACCCCCATGTCAGGGGAAGGGAATGGACAAGGATATGATAGAAGGCATTCTTAGAATTTATTTATTTATTTGTAAATATCGGAAGACCTTTGAGCATGGGCTCTTTTACAAAGGTTTCACGTCAGGGTGGACAAATAATACAAGACACAAATACAGTAGTTACAAGTTCAGAACAAATACAGTTGTTACAGGGTTCAGCACATTAGGCAATTAAACAGTAGTACATGAGAATTTTAGGCAAACAGTGGAAAGCAAAGTGACTGTAAGAGGATTTAGGTTATGTCTTGGATGATTCTAGGGGTGGCTCAGCCCTGGAGACCATGAACAGTCCATTGATAGACTATGGTTGGGAAGGTGGGAGAAGCGGGGTTGTGGGGGCAGTACACAGGGCCTGAAGGGGGATTAGTAGCTTACTAGTGCTCCTGGCTAGGCTATAATGATGGCAGGTTTTCTAGGTATCTGTGCAGGGTTTAACCGGGGAGTGTGGGTTAGTCTTTCAGGTTTGGCCTGAGAAACAGGCGCATTGTGAGCTAGACTTTAGGTGCTGTTTGAATAGAATTGAATTGAATAGAATAGAATGGCAGAGAAAGGGGAGATACTGTTGATGGGAGACCTGAATATGCCAGATGTTAACTGGAGCACATTTTATGCAGTCACATCCAAGAGCAGGGCCATTCTCGATGCCCCACAGGTGGCATGCCTCAGACAGCTAGTTTTGGAACCCACTCATGAAGGAGCAATCTTAGACCTCGTACTCTCAAATGGGGACAGTGACAGGATTTCAGATCTAGAAGTGGGTTGTCATCTGGGAACAAGTGACCATCAGTGTGGTTCATGTTAAACTCAGCTACAGAGTTAAGCCATACAAAAGTGAGTGTACTGGACTTCAGGAGTGCGGACTTTGGTAAGATGGGAGAGTGCCTTAGAAAAGCACTAACAAACAGGCTAGAAGAAGGGGTGGAGCAACAATGGGGACACATCAAAACTGCCATCACATAGGCAACAAGCCTTTCTGTGAAGCAAATAAAGAAATCAAAAATGAGAGAAAAAGCCACTACGGTTCTCAAAAAAGGTGGCGGGGAAGGTCAGGGAGAAAAAGATAGCATTCAGGAAGTATAAGGAAACACAGAAGGAGCAGGACAGAAAGCTGTACCAGTTAAGGCAGAAAGAAGCAGGGAGGGAAGTCAGAACAGCAAAGGCCCAAACTGAGGAAAAGATAGCCAACTCGGTTAAGAAGGGGGATAAAACCTTTTATAGGTACATAAGGGAGCATAGAAAGACAAAGGAAGGGATAGTGAGGCTGAATAGAATGGACAGTGGTGGGCAGAGAGAGACAGTGAAAAAGCAGGAATACTGAACGAATATTTCTGCTCAGTAGTCACAAAAGAGGAGGGGAGGTGCTTAATCCAATTAACAGAAGCACTCTTGATAGGGAGTCGATCCCAGTCCTTTCACGGAAGAAAGGGTTCTGAAAGAACTCCTAAAACTGAAGGTGGACAAAGCAATGGGGCCTGATGGAATTCACCTCAGAATTCTAAAGAATTAAGGGAGAACTAGTGAAACCACTGACTACCCTTTTTAACAAATCATGGGAGGATGGTGTGATACCTGAGGACTGGAGGAAGGTGGATGTGATTCCCCTTCACAAAAGTGGGACCAAGACAGAGGCAGGAAACTACATACCTGTCAGTTTGACCTCTGTGGTAGGGAAAGTGATGGAATCACTTCTGAAGGAAATAATTGTTGAGTACCTAGAGGCCAGTGGGGCACAGGGCAGCATGGGTTCACAGCGGGAAGGTCGTGTCAGACAAATCTAATTGATTTCTTTGACTGGGTGACCAAAGTAGTAGACCAGGGAGGGGCTGTGGACATGGCTTACGTAGACTTTAGCAAGGTATTTGACACAGTCCCACACAAAAGATTAATAGTCAAATTAACCAGCCTGGGAATGGGTCCCAGGGTGGTGGCCTGGGTAAAATATTGGCTGGACAACAGGACACACAAGGTAATTGTAAATGGAGTCCACTCTGAAGAAAGAAGGGTTACTAGTGGGGTAAAGCAGGGTTCAGTACTGGGTTCAGTCCTTTTTAATGTCTTTATAGGTGACATTGCAGAGGGACTTGAAGGAAAAGTCTGCCTCTTTGCAGACGACACAAAGATCTGCAACAGGGTTGATACACAAGGAGGCATGGAAAGGATGAGAAGGGACTTGGCAAGGTTGGAGGAATGGTCAGAAGTATGGCAGCTTGGATTCAATGCAAAGAAGTGCAAAATAATGCACCTGGGAAACAAAAACCCAAGGGAAGATTACACAATGGGGAAAGAGGTAGTAACAACAAAAAAAATGGAAAGGGACTGGGAGTAATTATATCAGATGACTTTAAGGTTAGCAAGCAATGTGAGAAGGCAGTACGGAGGGCTGGGGGTATACTGGGATGCATAGGGAGAGACATCACCAGCAGAAAACAGGAAGTTGTTATCCCTCTGTACAGACAGTTGGTGAGACCCCATCTGGAGTACTGCATGCAGTTCTGGAGACCCCATCTCCGTAAGGACAGACAGGATAGAGGCAGTCCAGAGAAGGGCAACTAAAATGGTGCAGGGTCTACAAAAGAAGCTGTACAAGGAGAGAGTAAGGAGCTTAATATGTATACCCTTGAGGAAAGGAGGGAGAGGGGGAACATGATAGAAACTTTTAAGTACCTCAGTGGAATCAACAAAGTCCAAGAGGTTAGCATCTTTCAGAAAGAGAGATGTACAAGAACTAGGGGACACAATTTAAAGATGGGGGGCAGTTCAGGGGCAATGTGAGGAAGTATATTTTCACAGAGAGGGTGGTGGACACATGGAACAGCCTTTCTGAGGAGGTTGTGGGGTCTAAAACTGTGGGAGAATTTAAGAATACATGGGACAGACATAAGGCAATTCTTGTGGGGGGGTAGGAAGAAATAGGCTGTTGGTTAACTAGGATCTGCAGCTTATCCTGTAGGTAGGGAAATGGGCAGACTAGGTGGGCTAAGTGGTCCTTATCTGCCATCAAATTCTATGTTTCTATGGTGCTTCTGTAAAAGATCATGCACATTTTTACATTTTTTTATTGAGTAAAAATAAACAGTAGATAACAAAATTATACCACAATTATTCCATCACAAAACATGCACGAAATAATTAGAAACAGAGATACAGAAATTCAACACTTTGTGAAGACTACCAGTCTCAGAGAGTAATCCACGGCATATTTAAGCAATAAGGCACAACAGGGTGTGTGTTATTGTGTAATAATGTCACTCCTGGGTTGGGATGAAGCACGAGGCGAAACCGAGTGCTTCCACTACCCCAGGAGTGACGTTATTACACAATAACACACACATACTGGAGTGCCTTATTCCTATTATACAATGGCTCATTGTTATACAAAATAAAAAACATTTAAAAATTTTAGTAGATTTTTAGTGTGGCAGTATATCTTTCTTTCTTAAAAAAAAAATAGCTCAAGAATATGCTCATCCATACAGTGATGTTATTGTGTAATAACATCACTGTCTCAGTCATACACTGACCAATCAGAGTCTAGGATTCTTTCTTGCCATTGTATAATCTTCCATAACTAACACCTCATGCTCCCCCACTCCAGCCCTTTCTGCAGAAAAGATTTTAAACATGCCCTCACCACTCTCATCATTTCATCTTGTGATGACCTCTTTTGTTAAACCAAAAGGCACCTTGCTTGCCATAGTTGATATTTTAGTACTGCAAAATTCACTCTTACTGTAAAGTGTTCTGATCAAATTCTTTCCATTCCTCACCAAATGAGCCTAACACCTCATCATATGTTTGTGTGGAAAATATGAGTTTTCCCCATTTGTGAACCAAAAGAGCCACAAGAAAGTGGCACAAGAACAGTGCCAGAGAAGATGACTCTGGACCTTTCTGAGTAGGGAACTTCCTGATGTCCTGGCCAAATTACCCCATTCACTAAAATACCACCAATACCTGAATTTGGTTTAATTTTAGTTGGTTTGCTTCTGTATCCCCCTAAGGATGAGGCTGAAATCAAGCACTATTGTCTAGCCTCCTTTCCTGGTCAACAGAAACTAAATAAATAATAATAAAAAAAAAGGAACAATTGAAGGTTGAAACAAGAAGATAGTTGCTTTGACAAAATTTCAGTATTTTACTGTGGTCAGAATTGAACTTTGAAGTACTGCAGCATTCTGTGTTATGTGATACTTTATGGATATATAGATATTTTCCAGAATAGACTCATCTTCTAAATGGAACTTTAAAATAACACCCCTCTAAAAAACAGAATCCTCATAATTAGCAAGCTGGATAGGCAACAGAGGCTGGTGGTTAATCTAAGGATGGGAGAGTGACCAGTGAGGTGCCGAAGGGCTCAGAAGTGTGGCCGGTCCTCTTCAATGTCTTCACAAGTGACCCTGCAGATGAACTGGGAGGGAAGGCATGCATTTTTACAGTTGATACCAAAATCCATAATATGGTAGACAATAAGGAAGGGTTGGAAAGAATGCACAGAGATCTTGGTAAACTTGAGGAGTGGTCAAGAGCATGACAGTTGGGGTTCAATACCAGAAAAAGGCAAAATCATGCACCTAGGGCATAGGAACCAAAGAACTGAGTACAGGATGGTTGACAGGTACTGCTAGTCACTAAGCAGGAAACGGACCTTGGGATTATCATATCTAATGACCTTAAAGTTGCAGGGCAGTGTGACCAAGCAGTGGTTAGGGCCAGTGGGATGCTGGCATGCATACAGAGTGGTATCTCATGCAGGACGAGGGAGGTGGTGTTGCTACTATACCACTTGTTGATGAGACCCCACCTGGAGTATTGTGCCCAGTTCTGGAAGCTGTACTTCAAAAAGGACATAAACAGGGTGGAGGCAGTCCAGAGGAGGGCAAGCAAAATGGTGCAGCAGTTGTATTAAAAGCCCTAGGAGGAGAGACTGATGGATTTCAAAGTGTACACCCTGGAAGAGAGGACAGCAAGAGGGGACATGGCAAAGACCTACAAGTACCCCACGGAAGTGAACAGGGTGCAGGACAGGAGTCTGTTTCAAATGAGGAACAGCACCAGAACCAGAAGGCATGTAATGAAACTGGCTGGGCAGGGGTAGTTTAAGAAAGATATGAGGACGTACCACTTCAGTGAAAGAGTGGTAGATGCCTGGAATAGACTGTCAGTGGAAGTGGAGAAGGCAGAAACAGTAGGGAGCTTCAAGCATGCGTGGGATAAATATAGGGAATATTAGGAAAAAGGCAGGGAGGAAAGAGGGTCGCCGAAAACCAGTTACGGTCTGCAGAGACAGACTTGCCAGGGACCTTATGGGCAGACTGGGTGGGCCAAGCATTCCTTTTTTGCAAACAAATTCTGTGTTTCTATAAGCCTGGTTACTTAAACTATAACAGCAATATGACGAAACTTTCACATTGTAGCCATAAAATCTGATGAAAACATGCCCCCGCATTGAGCTGCAGTGCTGTCTAGAAGACAATATCATCATTACTACATGCAGGATATCAGGGATGGTGGCAGCAGCATGTGTAGTTGTAAAGGGCTCTGCCTCCTCCACTCCAATTTACAGTCTACAGAATGTTTAAAGGCAGGATTTCCTGGATGGCCAAACAACTAAAGAAACCATGATCAGGTTGCTAGGTATGTCTTGGAGGATTTTTCCTTGGGGTGGGGGATTGGTTTACTTTATATGAAAACAGGGCTGCAATTCACAATTTGAATCTGCACTCTTGGAATAACTGGGCCATTTAAAAACCATGAAAATGGTTGCACATCAGTGAACATGATTGATATGCGCACAGCTGGATGTGGTGCCTATCGCCTCACTTTACTAAGTGCACATCAGCACCACAAGGATACTGCGGACAAATGTGTTTACACAGTCAGTGGCAGTTGCCCAAGCTTACCTAATTTGAAAGGCTATCTGCCCCTTTGGGCTCAAAAAAGCCTGAACTGTTACGACATTTCTTGCACGTTTGCTGGTAAATTGCTTTCTGGCTGGTAGCCTTTTACTCAATGAAACTTTTGTTTTTCATTTTAAAAAGCTGTATTTTTCTCAGTTCCTATGTTGAGGAAATACTGATATATTTTTGTTAGGGAACAGTATTTGTTTTAATTTTTTTTTGCTCCTTCCCAGAGTCCCCGGGTACCCCATTCCTTCAGCCCCTACAAGCCCTGCTGCTCACCAGACACCAGTCTGCAGTTCTACAATTCCTTTGGTCACCCCAGGCTCTAGAGCATCCCTTTTCCATTGGGATCCCCTCACCTGGGGCCCCAGGAGGGAGAGGAAGCATGAACTGACAGCAGATGCATCATCTGCGGAGGTCGTGGCAGTGCTCAGTTGAACCCGGTGGCATGATAGTGCGGTCTCAGTCTTTAATATCTGCCTGGTAGAAATCCAGGATTGTATGCAAGCCAGCTGCTTGAAGTTGAATCCTGATAAGACTGAGGTGTTGGTGGTGGATCCGGGTTGCAGGATAGGGAGGGTGGTGGCAGGGCCTGCCTCTGGGCTTTGGCTTGGAGGTAGCCAGCTGCTGCCCTCTGATTAGGGTGGAATCTGGGGTTGATTCTTGATGATGGACTGATGCTGCGTTCACAGGTGTCGGCAGTAGTCAAGTCCTCTTTTTATCACCTGAGGAACATCGCCTGGATTAAGCATTTTGTTGTCCAGCGACCTTCCAAAGCTGATCCATGCCTTTGTGACCTCGCACCTTGACTACTGCAACTCTTTCTACCTAGAGCTTCCAGAGTTGATATCTGCTGCTTGTAGCTGGCACAGAACATGGCAGCCAGGCTACTGTCAGGGGTCTCCCGGGTGAGTCACATCATGCCTGTGCTGTGCGAACTGCACATGCTGCCTGTACAGTGGCGGATCACCTTCAAGGTCGCTTTACTGACCTATAAGGCCCTACATGGACAGGGTCCAAGCTACCTGCAAGAGCTCCTGGTTCCCTACTGCCCCCTCCGACCTCTCCGCTCAGCCGATGACAGATTGCTAAAGGTTCCCAGGCCCCTACCCTGTGGAACTCTCTACCTCGTCGGATTCGAGAGTGCCAGATCATGCAGAACTTTAAGAAGGCCTTAAAAACTAATTTGTTTTATCTTGCCTTTGAGGATTTGATATGATATAACTGTTTATTGTAAATTGGTGTGAAAGCTGGATTCGCTGTGTTTTTACTGCTTTATCTTTGAATGTTTTATTGTTTTATCTGTACAGTGCTTTGATAAATTTGAATTGCGCTTTAGAAATAAAGAATATTATTATTATTATTATTATGATGAGAGGGCAGGGTTCAGTGATGCCATTTTCCACTGTTCTTCCATCTCTCGCTCTCCTCCCACATGGCCGTGCATGTCTCAGCAATGGGAGGGAAGGGGGTGGAAGGTAGAGTGTGTTCACCTGTGCCACAAAGCCCATCTTCACCAGGCTACCACCTAGAGCGCTTCTAGGTGTAGAGCGAGGAAAATTCCCCCTCCTTATCAGAAAGATTGAGTCCTTCACATATACATATCATGGGGTGTTCACCTGGCAATGAAGTATCAGGCAGTCCATGATGCCATACCGGAGTCCTTACTTTACTCTGAGGAAGCCAGCCTTGGTTCTTTTGATTCACAGGGAAGACGTAAATTATAACAATAATGCAGTCCCTCCACCTAGGGAAAGTCGGAGAGTGCCCCAGGACATTCTAGCACTAATAGAAAACTAAGTTGGGTAGTAACATAATAAAAATCTTGGTGGAATGGGTCTCTAGGGAGAATTGGTGTTGGTATGGAGAGACAGAGCCCATGCTTTTGTCAGCAGTGGTTGAACATGATTCAGCACACAGGGAGAATGGCTTCACATGTTAGGTAAATGATTAGTTTTCCAATACTTAAATTTTAAAGTTTAAATTAAAATTTTAGTTTTAAGTTTCAAGTTTAAATTTTAAGCTTCAAGTTTAAATTTCAGTAGTTGGCATTACTAAATCACACAATCACTGTCTCCAGGATTAAGCATCATAAGGCGCCCTCCACTGGAGGAAGCGCCACTCAGAGTCTTTTAGTTTAGAATGCACGCCAGCTTTAAAATCTACTGGGTCACTGTAGAAGTTGCAGTGGCTAACCCTTCCTTATAGGTTTGACAAGGTTCAGAGGCCCGGGTCCTTTTATCTCCTTTGTTTGGGGGTTGTATCCAAAGTTTAGTTAGAAAACAGCACAGCGCCTCCACCCAGAGAAAGGTTTAAGTGGACCTGATGTATAGTAAGTATGGTACACCCCCCCGGGATGCAGTACTTACTCTCCTCCCACTAGATCAACCCATCTACTAACCAGGAAGCGGGGAAGGCAGTCAGAATAGCAAAGGCCCAAACTGAGGAAAAGATAGCCAACTCGGTTAAGAAGGGGGATAAAACCTTTTATAGGTACATTAGGGAGCGTAGAAAGACAAAGGGAGGGATAGTGAGGCCGAATAAAGGTGACGGTGGTTGGGCAGAGAGGAACAGTGAAAAAGCAGGGATACTGAATGAATACTTCTGCTCAGTATTCACAAAAGAAGAGGAGGGGGAAGTTCCTAATCCAATCAATAAAAGCACTCTGGATGGGGGGGGGTCAATCTCAGTCCTTTCATAGAAGAAAGGATTCTGAAAGAACTCCTAAAACTGAAGGTGGACAAAGCAATGGGGCCTGATGGGATTCACCCCAGAATTCTAAAGGAATTAAGGGGAAAACTAGTGACACCACTGACTAGTCTTTTTAACAAATCATGAGAGGATGGTGTGGTACCCGAGGACTGGAGGAGAGCGGATGTGATTCCCGTTCACTAAAGTGGGAGCAAGACAGAGGTAGGAAACTATAGACCTGTCAGTTTGACCTCCGGGGCAGGGAAAATGATGGAATCACTTCTGAAGGAAAGAATTGTTGAGTACTTAGAGGCCAGTGGGGCACAGGACCCAAGGCAGTATGGATTCACAGCGGGAAGGTCATGTCAGATGAATCTAATCAATTTCTTTGACTGGGTGAGCAAAGTAGTAGACCAGGGAGGTCCTGTGGACATGGCCTACCTAGACTTTGCAAGGCATTTGCCACAGTCCCACACAAAAGATTAATAAACAAATTAGCCAGCCTAGGAGTGGGTCCCAGGGTGGTAGCCTCGATAAAACATTGGCTGGGCAACAGGACACAGAAGGTAATAGTAAACGGAGTCCACTCTGAAGAAAGGGGGGAGGGTTCAGTACTGGGTACGATCCTTTTTAATGTCTTTATAGGTGACATTGCAGAGGGACTGGAAGGAAAAGTATGCCTCTTTGCAGACGACGCAAGATCTGCAACAGGGTTAATACACAAGGGGGTGGAAAGGATGAGAAGGGACTTGGCAAGGTTGGAGCAATGGTCAGAAGTATGGCAGCTTGGATTCAATGCACAGTAGTGCAAAGTAATGCACCTGGGAAACAAAAACCCAGGGGCAGTGTACACAATCGGGGGGGGGGAGGTAGTAACAACAACAAAAATGGAAAGGGATCTGGACATAATCATATCAGATGATGTAAAGGTTAGCAAGCAATGTGAAAAGGCAGTAGGGATGTCTGGGGGATACTGGGATGTATAGGAAGAGGCATCACCAGTAGAAAACAGGAAGTTGTTATCCCTTTGTACAGACAGTTAGTGAGACTCCATCTGGAGTACTGTATCTAGTTCTGGAGACCACATCTCCGCAAGGACATAGACTGGATGGAGACAGTCCAGAGGAGGGCAACTAAAATGGTGCAGGGTCTGCAAGAGAAGCCATATGAGGAGAGACTAAAGGAGCTTAATATGTATACCCTTGAGGAAAGGAGGAAGGGGGGGACATGCTAGAAACTTTTAAGTACCTCAAGGGAATCAACAAAGTCCAAGAGGGTAGCATCTTTCAGAAAAAGATGTGCAAGAACAAGGGACAATCTGAAGATAGAGGGGCAGCTGAGGGTAATGTGAGGAAGTATTTTTCACAGAGAGGGTGGTGGATGCATGGAACAGCCTTCCTGAGGAGGTTGTGGGGTCAAAAACAGTGGGGGAATTCAAGAATGCATGGGACAGACATAAGGCAATTCTTGTGGGGGGGGTAGGAAGAAATAGACTGTTGGTTAACTAGGATCTGCAACTTATCCATTATGTAGGGAAATGGGCAGACTAGGTGGGCCAAGCGGTCCTTATCTTCTGTCAAAGTCTATGTTTCTATGTAACACAGTACAAGAACAGTTCCCCACAATGCATGCACTTAACACTAACTTAAATAGAACTCGAAGAATTCCCAACAAAAGTACGGGTAGTTTTATACAGAGTTAGGCTTCATGGTTCTAAACAGGAGAAAGGGATTAGCAGCACTAGGTAGTGCAGTATACTATCCAGTGACTAGTCTTTTGTGCCCTCCTATGTCCAGTCTACTTTAAAACCAGTTGCCCTCCAGTGCCCTTCCAGGCCCAGGCAAAATGACAGTTTTCTGGACTGTACTTCGATGCCCTTCCAGGTTCAGCCCTCAAAACATGCCTGCTCCCCAGCCACAATTCACAGTGCTGTAGCTTGCTTTCATTCTTACTGAACTAGAGGTACTGCCCTCTCCCCACTGGTAACAGTTTTATAACCCTTAGGTCTACCTAGGGAACTATGCTACATTGGGTACCTAGCTGTGGAAATGCTGTAGGTTTGATGAAATTGCATGTGGCTGGCTGATGGTGGTGCACTTAAGTAACAAATTTGTAATGTTTTGAGAATTTAACCCCCCTCAATCCAAACGCTCTTTGGAACCTTCAAGTTGAGATGTTTGTAACTTTTATTTGTAACTCCTGACTAGAGGACCGGATCTAATAAATGCTGCCAGCCTGGTGGCATGGAGGGATGAGGCATAGAATGCCTTACCTGCTGCCATGCTGGCGGCCCATGTTGGGAGTGAGTATGGGTTGCTGGGGGTGGGTCAGGGCAGGAAAGGATCGAGCACCTGATGGATTGCTTTCCTCTCCCAGGGAGGGAAGGGAAGGTAAGTCACCAGGTGGAGGCCTGGTGGTAGTGCAAGGAAGTGAGTGGCTCGAAGGGAGGGCTGTGGTTCTGCAGTGCGTGTGCATCTCCACGCGCACATCCTGACGTTTCACTGTGGCATGGGAACGGGGGGGCCAGAAAATAGAAATCTGGGGCAGGTGCACTTCTTGAAGCCCTGTCCACCCATTTTTGGTCCCTGCTGCCCCCACCACCTGGGATATCTGGATATGTGTACCGGGGGGGGACAGCCTTCCCTCTCCTGGCCCCACCACAGAGGGCAATCTGTGGGATACTTCAGCCCCAGTGGTTTGGTGGAGGAAGTTGCTGGTTGTGATCAGCAGGGACAAGGCTGTGAGCCTGCTAAAACCAATTTTCACAAACCATGGGCACAGGAAAGAATTTACAATTCAGACATGGCACAACACAGTAATTGCTTTGAACTTTTATTGCTTCATGCAGCTTCACATGTGGTGGTATCTTTCACAACTTGAAATACATTTTTCAAAACTTAAGTGCAAAGTGCGGTACAGAAATAAAACACTGAGACAGGTACAAGGAGGCAACCTGGTGCTTCACCTCCAACAGTGAGGCTTTGTTAGGGAGAGCCTGCCAATGTGTCCATGCAAGGGAAAAAGCTGTATGGTAAAAAATAACTTAGTAAATGCTTCCCAACTGTTTTACAGGTACCAAGTTGCAGGGGCAAGCTGTGAGTTTACTCACCTTTCTGAACCATCACTGTGCAGGTGGATGATGTCGCAATTTGCAGGGATCCCTCTCTGGCTGGTGTCTGGTTGATCTCAGTCCCTTGTCTGTCACTCTCACTTCTGTGACAGAGCTGATGTTGCAGGGGTCTGGCTGTAGGTTGGGCTTCTCCTGGTGCCAACAATCGGCAGCTGAATCACTTTTCTTACAGGGTAGCTTCCTCTGTGTTTGTTAATCTGCCCCACCCAGCATGTCCTGGTATCCAGTCTCACAGGGCTGGCAATAACCAGCACCTGGAAGCTGTGCTAATCAAGTCTAAGGCTGCAGTACGGCAAATGTCCTTTTCAAGCTGCAGCTTTGGCACATGATTCTCTCTCTTTTTATGTTTGCTTGCAGGCATGTGCAAGAAACATAGTGCCATCATACGAGTTTTCTAGAGGTGTGTCAGCCTCTTCCAATTCAGTCAGTGGGTTTGCAGGCGCAGTCGCAGTGCGCCAATCACTGCTGCAGCTGTCTATGACAGCAGGAAAATGCAGTGGCTTACAACTGAAAGGGAGAGCTCCGCTTCAGTGAGCAGAGCTTCCCCCCTCAACACGCACGCACACATATTGCGTGCTGACACGCCTCCCTCACGCATAGTGTATAGCCGACAGGGTGCCCAGCACGCCCCGCTGGCTCCACGCCCCCCCAAACAGTTTCCCACAGCTGCCACGCCTGGGAGCCCACCCCAGCGTGGCACACCTTTTCATGGCCGCACGGGGTGCCCAATCCCCGCCGGCTCCAGCCCCCAAACAGCCTACAGCTGCCACGCTGGGAGCTACCCAGCGTGGCAAACGTCCTGCGCCATCTTAATACTAAAAACCCAAAAACCTGTAAATTAAAAAACGTCCCTAGCAATCTCCCCTGGCCTCTACCTGCACTCCACCCACTGTGCACCCTGCCTCCCCACACCCCCTCACCCCATACTTACCCTCTGGAGTCTGGTGCGATGATCTTCGTGGACCGGAACACGCTCTGCACTCTTCAAAGCTGACCGCGAACTGAGGAAATGCCGGTAAGCTGTATAATGTAATAGATAGGTTTTTAAACTTTGCTGCATATCTCAGGCATTTTGGGAATTTCTGCACCAAATTTTCAACATGGGGTTTTTGGGACCCCTTCTCATGAATGCTGTCACTGTCATGGTGTTACTCAGGCTCGAAGGGTGATTTCGCAGCCACTGCGCGAAATCACCTTTCCAGAATGATTAACGAAACGACACTGCCAGTGTTTATAAGGTGGGCTCTCAAAAAGCCTATTTTGAAAATTTGGTGAAAAATTTCCTAAAAATGACTGTTTTATGAGCGTGTGTTGCAGAGTTCCTACGCATGCTCATAAGTTCGCAAATTTTCAATATTTTCACTCCAGATTTTCAACATTGCCATTTTACCACACCTTATGAGCAGTACAGCTGTCATTTTTCACACCTCGCCCACAACGTGTTTCCGCCAATGTAGCGCACAATGGCGCAGTCGGTGTGCGAAATCAATGAATGGGACACATTAAGAAAATCAGAGTGACACTGGTCATGAGCAGAGGTGTTAAAATGGCTATGTTGAAAATTTGGTGAAAAAATTCCCAAAAATGACTGTTTTAGGAGCGCACATTGCGCAATTCCTACGCATCTGGCAAGTTTGCAAATTTGTCATATTTGCACACCAGATTTTCAACATTGCCATTTTACCGCACTTCCTTATAAGCAGTACAGCTACCATTTTTCACATCTCGCCCAAAATGTGTTTCCGCACATGTAGCGCACAATGGTACAGTCGGTGTGCGAAAACAATGTTTGGGACAGATTAAGAAAATCACAGTGACACTGGTCATGAGCAGAGATCTTAAAATGGCTATGTTGAAAATCTGATGACAAAACTCCGTGAAATGACTGTGTTATGAGTGAGCATTGCGCAGTTTCCACGCACTCTCGTAAGTTCATGAATTTGTAATATTTTCAGTCCAGATTTTCACCAGTGGCATTTTTCCACACCTCCTTGTGAACAGTACAACTGTCATTTTCCACAACATGGCCGAAATGTGTTTTCACACTTTCAGCGCAGAAATGCGTGGTGGCTGTGGGAAATCATTGTTCGGGACAGATAAAGAAAATCACACTGACACTGTTCATGATTGCAGATCACAAAATGCCTGTGTTAACAATCTGCTGTAAAAAAAATCCCCAAACTAGTTACATTACGGGTGTGTGTTGCACAGTTTCTACGCACGCTTGTGACTTCACCAGTTTTTTTAAGATTTTCACAGCAGATTTTCAACATTGCCATTTTTTACACCTCCCCATGAACAGTACAGCTGTCATTTTTCACATCCTGTTCATACTGTGTTTTTGCACCTGTGGTGCCAAATGCCGTAGTCACTGTGCAAAAGCAGTTTCGCCAACAAATTGATATTGCCACTGTTCATGAGGTGGGGTCACAAAAACATGTTGAAAATTTGGAGTGAAAATACCAACGAATGCCTGAGGCATTAGGGTTTCCGCCATAACGCCCCACCCTGTAGAGAATGACAGGCATCAGGGGTGTGACTTGGGATTCTTGCCTGTAATGCTCATACCATTCCACACCTTGCAGCCAATGAGAGGCATCGAGGTATGCCTTGGACTCTTTGGCCCCAAAGTTCACGCCATTCTCCTATACCGCACCCATCTCACCATATTTCCTGATGGAATGGGGTGCGCATAAGGGCCAAAGACCCCAAAGCACACCGTGACACTTGTCAGTGTCTGCAGGGTAGGGTGTGGTGTTATGCCTGACGACCCAAAGGCACACCCCAATGCCTGTCAGTCTCTGCAGGGTGGTGGTGGGGTTGGCTTCAGTTCAATACTTCACTGCCATTCCTATTATGCAGCTCTGTAACTTCTACACTACCAATGCCAATGCCAGCAAGCAAACATTCGGCATTGACAAATGCTTGTTTAACAGGTTACCATCTTAGTGGCGTAGTACAATTTTCCAGCCTAATGACTACTGGGACATCAAAAAAGGAAATTATTTCTAGCCAACATTGCCCACATCATAGAGTACAGTGCCACACAGGGAAGAAAACTGCCTCCATCCATCCTTGGCCATACAGGAGCGCAATGCCTGGGCCCAGGCCTTTTCACACTAAAGTTCCTCACTTACTGTGTACCTGCAGCATATTTACAGAGCACCTTGTGTTTCAATTCATATACAGAACTGGAATCAAACAAGACAGCAGCATATTCTAACACTTCCTATATGCATGCATAGATGGTCTATGGTGGATAACGGCATGCACATCAAGGACTTGCAGGTCCTTGCTTCACTCAGCTGTGAGTTTGTAGACTTGAAGACAGGCATACAGTACATTTTGTACTAGACAGAGGCTTCCTAGCTGTGAGATTGTTGGACTATCACTAGGCACTATTGAGCACACATGTGAAATATATCAGTAAAATACTTGTAATGAAACACTAATATTTTCTGCAAATTCGATCAACAGCCTTTGTAACTGACATAGACTGTCACATAACGTACCCTTAAACAGTTCCTAGTAGGAGATGCTACACTACAAAGCAGCTTAATATGAAGCAGCTGTGAAATATATGCAGGTCCTCTGTATTATGCTTTTAGTCCCTTTACTTCCTTCAGGAAGCACACAAAAGTCACTGGGCTCGACTCTCAAAGGTGATGGAATGCAGCAAGCCCCCAGGTGCACCAAAGAGAGGGCACATGGGACTTGTGGATTCCGTGGCTGTCAGGATTATTGATCCCCTGTGCCATATCCCACAAGTTATACCAGCTTTTTGCTGGTCTAACTTCGTGTCAGTCATGGGATATTTTTAGGCGGTTTGTGCCAAATATTTTGAGCAAGCCACCTTAAAGGGAGTAAAGTGTCCCAAATGTGTGCAACCTTTGAGAATCGGGCACAAGGTGTGCGTCCGCATGTTTGGCGCAGCGCTGGGTTTGACACAGGGCTTGTCACAAGCCTGCATCAACCTTTGAGAATCAAGCCCACTGTGTCCATTAGTGGCTATGTGGATATTCCACTCAGTACATAGAGTCCAGATGCTCTTAAGAAAGGCAGGGAGTCTGTGTGCACAGTGCACAAACAACCTTAGAACAAGGTGCCAGTTCCTGCTTTTGGGTTCCCACTCCATATGGCCAATCAGGAGTGAGTCCACCAAAAACAGGACGTACAGGGTCCTTGGCAAACAGTTTCACCTGAAAGGGAAACTTGCATAATATGATACCAGTTCAGGGTGACAATGAGCTGTGATCCTTCACTTACTAAACCTTTTTTTACACAGGTGATTATTCACTTTCTTCTATCCTGGGATGACAAAACTATTAATTGCTCCCATTCTCGGATGGCAAAAAGAGAAACCTGCTTCCTTTTCTGAAATGCTGAAAAATGAAAGGTGTCTTCTATTCAGGGATGCTGACAACTCTAGTGGCTTCCATTTCCAGAACGTTGGTGACAAAGGTGCTCCCTTTCTGGAACACTGCCCTTTAGTAGTGATGATCATGGGAAGGCGGTAGTGTGGTCACAGCAAATTGGGTAACCTCAGCCCACTCCCAACTCAGGAGGGGCATGGCTTTTCTTGCTCCTCATCCTGTTTGAGCATGACTTTCATAACTGGTATAGGGTACAGCAAAGGTGAACAGTAGGTCTTGGTTCAGCAGCACAGCAAACTGTCCCACAGTTAGGTCCAACAGCACATGATGTGCAGGTAGGACTCTGGTCCATCCTCCAACAGAGTGCAGGAAAAAACTTTTAAAGATTTCTCCATCTGAACATCACACCCAGCAAGCTGATACAGGCCTGTTTGCACTGTGACATCAGGACATGACAGAGGCACACCTCCTATCTGTTTTGGATGGCATCCCAGGCCACTAACACCAGCAGGGAAACAGGAACAGCTGATGAGTTTACAGTTGTTCTCACATCAATCAACCAATCAAGTCTTTATTTATCCAGGCACACCATTGAGTAGGCTCATTTACAAGGTGGACCAAATCACATGATGCCCAAACAGCTGCAGCATAACAGTGGCATCAAGTGCTTCCCACGGGAGAACAGGCTGTGATTCCTCTCACTCCATTATCCTCCTTACATGGCCAGACAATGAATGGTTAGCAGAAACAAACTCAGTACCTACACAAATGCTGCTAACATGGAGAACTCCAGCTAAATGGAAATGTCCCTTCAAAACAACAAGTTATTTGGGTTTAAGTGTGAGGGTACTAAAGTATTCTCAGTCTCATTACATCCAGTTCTGGATTACAGATTAATATAAATTGGCTCGCATCAGACGTTGGGTCCCTCAAGGATGCTATCCTAGCAGCTAACCTAACGCAGATGGTGAGCTCCCCCACTAGAAAAAACTACAAAACTGGAACTTGCACTCTCATTGACTGGATCCTTCCTAGCCACCCAGCCCGCATAAAAAACACAGTTGTTCTCCCGGACTCTCTCAGTGACCACTCCCCTGTGATCTGTACCTGGACAAATAAGTTCCAAAAACCACCTCCAAAAACCATCTCAAGCAGAGTGCTACCCCATGAAAACCTTACTAAGCTCAAGACCTGTCTTTTACAGTAAGGCTGGTCCCCAATATTCAATACTCTAGATGTTGATGCAGCCCTAGATTATTTTATCACAACTTTCAACACTGCCTGTGGCACCAACGCACCAGTAAAAAAGCGTAAAATCAAAGCGCCTCAAATCCCCTGGCTCACGGCCAAACCATTGGCCTAACTCAAGCTCTGACCACCTTCTTGGCCATAGCCAGAGCCACAGGCCTTTGACAGATATCCAGAAGTATAAACAGGCACTAAACCAATGTACCATACAACCGACTAATGAAGAGCTCCTATTTCAAAAATGCCCTCGCAAACTCCTGGGGTGACGGGAGATCATTCTGGGACAACATCAGAAATATCATGGATAAGCAGTCCAAATCCTCTACCACTATAAATGACTGTCGATGGAGCCACTACCCTAGACCCAATGGTCATGGCAAAGGCCTTAAATAAAACTTTCACTGACCTCAGTGGGGTCCTCCCGCCGGACTTCTTCCCTGACACAGACTTGCGAAAACCAACATCTCCTACTGCCTCACCTGACCAACCGCTTTTCCACTTCAAAATAGTTAAGGCACATGAAGTCTACAAATATATAAAAAAGGCTATCTCTAAATCCAGAGCAAGCAGTGATACTATTGATCTTAAAATTCTGTTCCTTATCCTGGAAGAGGTGGTGCACCCACTCACCAAAATTTTCAATCTCTCCCTCTGCCTTAGTCAATTCCCCAGCAAATGGAAGTCTGCTATAGTCACACCAGTGTTCAAAAGTGGCGACAAGTCCCTACCAGGAAACTATTGGCCTATATCTATACTTCCACCCCTCTCCAAGGTCCTCGAACGCATTGTGGCTGACCAACTTTCAGACTACCTGCATAAGTATAACATACTCTGCTTGCAGCAACATGGATTTAGGAAAGGACACAGTACATCGACCGCCCTACTGGAATTCTCAGGAGAAATTCACACTGCCTTGGACAAAGGATATCAAACCGGAGCTGTTTTCATTGATCTAACAAAGGCATTTGATACTGTTCACCATGGCTTACTTATCACACAACTACACAGTCTTGGGCTCTCGGAAGGACCAGGTTGGCTTACTTATCACACAACTACACAGTCTTGGGCTCTCAGAAGGACCAGGTGCCTGGGTTGAAAGTTACCTGGCCCAATGCTCTCAATCAGTAAAAATCTCAGAAGTTCTCTCAGACTCAAAACCGGTCCTCTCAGGTGTTCCACAGGAGTCAATCCTAGGCCCCCTTCTTTTCAGCCTTTTCCTAAACTTTATCCCCAAATCCTGCCCGAAACAAATAATCCTTTATGCTGACGATGCCGTGATTCTCTCCTCTCATAAGGACCCGTTACCCTTACTCCAGATCCTGCAACTTGCTTTCTGCAATGTTGAAAAGTGGTTCCTAGATCACAAGCTGGTCCTAAATCACAAAAAAAACAAAATCCATGCTTTTCTCCAGTCCAGAAAACAGAAAAAGACAAATTTCACTTACTATCAAATCATACCCAGGAAATACCCTTGAACAAGTGTCAACATTTAAATACCTTGGAATCACCTTTGATCAAGGTCTTACCTTTGTGACCCACATTGATAACACAGTGAAAACGGTGAACCAGCGCATTGGTATCCTGTTCCGAAACTGGCAATTCTTTCCTAAGCTGCGCTGAGGATTGCTATCCAAAGCTCTGTCATCTCAATCATAGACTATGGCTTAATTATCTATGGTTCTGCCATTACCACTACACTAGCGCGTACAGCCACCTAAACAAGGCCTGTTCGGCTGCTCACTGGGCGCAAAGACATACTCATACATGTGAGCTCTACACTGAAGCAGGATGGTTGCAACTCTCAAATCGCATAAAATTTTCCATGGCAATGGCAAAAAATCCATCTTGGGCCTCACTCCCGTGTATCCAAGACCTACTTTGCCTGAATACCAGCATCCGGTCCCACCAGAAGATTGGAACACCAGCCTCTCCAGGTCCCCAGATGCCGGACCACACAGGGCCAAAGATCTTTTGCCTATCGTGCCCCCAGCTGGTACAATGCCCTGAGCTCACTCATTGCATCCTCCACATCACTAGGAGCTTTCAAATCTATGCTTTACTCTCACCTCTCAGCCTCTAGCTCTTGTGACTGCCTTGACTAATGATTTTTCCCTCATGGCTGTTTTTACTGTTTTTCAACCTCCTCCTCCTCCTCCTCCTCCTCTGCTCCTTTCTTGACAAAGGCTTCTGAGTAGCTCTAACTACTCTAAGTCTGCTCCCTTCCCCATATCTTCTCCTACCATTCCCACCTTGACCATTCCTCCAATGTTTTGTTTTTTTCCTGTGATGTACTGTATTATACTGGCTTATTGAAACCTTTATAATTTGCTGACCATTCTATGTAACATGTCTTGTTTGTTTGTACATTGATGATGTGGAACCTTTGTAAAAGGGTCATTGGCTCAAAGGTAATAATTCCTAGAACAATAAACTAAACTAAACTAAACAGATCCAAAGGCCTTATGTCAGCCAGAACAAACTCTTGTGAGTCTAACATGTGCACACAGTCACTGCAAAAGGTAGACAAGCCCAGCACGGGTGCCGATGCCTGAAGATCAAACACTACTTAACACCCTGTATTCTCATGCAGCCCATGCTTCTGGGTACACACTCTCTGGCAGTAACAAGATACTGTAGTTTGGAGCAGCTCCAGTAAACAGTATGGCTGTGACTAGGGAAAGAAAAAACTCTGGTCACCCAGTGCAGTGTGCATATAAGACAGCTCAGCAACATTTGTTGTTTGAGACCAAACACTTTCACTACCCTGCCAAAATTATGCTTCCCCAGGGTGCCAAGTACAGGGGCATGGAGAGGCACATGTTACTGGATGCTAGCAATGCCTCCCTTGTAACTGGGTGCCAACCATGAAATTAGGTATCAGTCTGTCTGTGGTGCCATACCTGAGCCCTCAGGGAACTTACCCCACCCCCGAGGGCCCAGGAATGGACAAATAAGATGCTGGGATGTATAAGGAGTGGTATTTCCAATAAGAGGAGGGAGGTGATGTTGCCACTGTATCACTTATTTGTGAGAACCCACCTGGAGTACTGTTTAGTTCTGGAGGCCACACCTCAGAAAGGACATAGACAGGTGGAGGCGGTCCAGCATAGGGCATCTAAAATGGTGCAGAGATTGCATCAAAAACCCTATAAAGAGAGATTGAAGGATCTCATCATGTACAGCCTGAAAGAGAGGAAAGTGAGAGGGGACATGGCAAAAACCTACAGGTACCTCACGGGGTTAAAAGGGTGCAGGACAGCAGTCTGTTTCAAATGAGGAAGAGCACCAGAACCAGAGAGCATGTGATGAAATGGGCGTGGGGGGGGTGGAGATTAAGAGGAATGTGAATAAGTACTACTTCACAGAAAGAATGGTTGACACCTGAAACAGACTGCCTGTGGAAGTGGTGGAGGCGAAAACAGGAGGGGCCTCAAGCATGCAGGGGATCGACACAGGGGAATATTAATAAGTAGGCAGGGAAGAAGGAGGGTTGCCAGAGACCAGTTAGAGTCTGCGGAGACAGATTAAGCAGCCACCATCCAGGCAGACTGGGTGAGCCAAGCAGTCCTTTTCTGCTGACAAATTCTCTTTCTATCTTCCTTTCCACAGAATGGGGCCAGCCTGAGTTCTTATAGTTCACAGAGAATAGCATGTTGCCTCCACGTGGAGAAAGTTGAGGAGTGCCCCAAGTCATTCCAGCACTCTGGGAGAACTGAGAAGGGCGGTAACACATTAATAGCTTTGGTGGAATGGTCCCTTAGGGAGAATTGGCACTGGCAGGGAGAAACAGGGTTGACGCTTTTATCGGCAACGGTTGGACACTCTTCAGCACACTGGGTGACTGGCTTCACACTTTAGGTAAATGATTAGTTTCTCATTATTAAGTTGTAATTTCAGTAATAGGAATTAGTAAATCACATAATCACTGTCCTCAGGATTAATCATTAAACTTCAGGAAATACAGTGCTCAGACTTTCATGGTAAACATCAAAAAATAATTTATTTACAAGGCTGTACACATGCCTAGAGGTTTGCGTTTACTGTTAACAGCATTTCAAGCTTGTACACGCAGTCTCCATTAGTCATGTTAGGTAATCAGGTCACAGTCAGAGATTTTAGGTTATGGACAATCCACCTGCAGCCAGAGTGATAAACAGATACCCTGGACACCCCGGCCCCATTAGTGTGCCTGCAAACATATTTAAAAACAACTCTTCTTATTATAAATAAAGCCACACTAGGGGGCATATTAGGTAGCATCTGTTTTGGAGACTATTCCCAGTAAATCTATTTACTAAAAGTCAGAAACAGTCACAGAACTCACAGCTCCATAAACAACCAAATGTCCAATCGAACTTCTTGCAGACTAAAAAAAGTTTATTACCAAACTCCACAGATACCAATAACAGGTGTACAAAATGAACTGACGTTTCAATTCCTTCAAGGCTTTGTCAAACTCACTTTGACAAAGCCTCGAAGGAGGTGAAACGTTAGTTCATTTTGTACACCTGTTTTTGGCGTCTGTGGAGCTTAGCAATAAACTTTTTTTAGCCTGCAAGAAGCCCGATTGGACCTTTGGTTATTTGTGTAGCTGCGAGTTCTATGACTGCATCTGACAATCAGTATACATTGTCAAGTGGAACCCGATCCCTAAGAGCAGCTCTGTACCAGGAAAAACTATTTACTAAAAGCTACACAAAAAGCAGGATGCAAATAATGAATGTGTCCTGGACAATTTGATTCAGGGGCCCTTCAGCAAAATCCCTAACGATCTAATTACATTACCAACATAATCATCATAGTACCTAAAATAAAGTAGATGGCTGCACCTTACCTCCTCCCTGACTTGAGGCTATGACATCAGAAAACTGATTGGTATTCTGGACAAAAAGTGCACTCTGCTCCTTCGATCTTCATTATTCACTGGCGAGCTATTTCTGTGGTGTAAATGGGATCTACAGGTGGATGCCATCAGGTGGGACCCCTTGAGGGAGAGTCATCAACAGATCCCTCGATACCACTGAAGTCTCAGTACTGGATTGGAGCTATGGAGACTCAGCCCAGAGAGCGCAAGTGCCACTCCAGACTAGGGACCAACTGCCACCCCCTGAGCCTGGTTAGTCCCCTCTGGTCAGTCACAGATAAAGCCACAATGGAGTGATCTCCATTTCCTTAACATGGATCCCCCTTTTCCTCAGAAGTGAATCTCAATCTATAGGGTCAGGGGTCCCATATTAAAACCCCTTAGGGCAGGGCAACCCAGACAGAATGGGCCTCCTGTTTACAAGCGCACTAAGCAAAGAATGTACAAAAAAGTTACAAAGTTTCCTGGAATATGATCTCACTGAACTATTAACTTAACTACACCTGTACAGAGCTGTACAGTTTAACCATTCACTTGCTGGACATGATAAGCTGGCACTGTCATGTTGAAAAGAGTAAGCACCCCCAACTGCTTATAAAGTGGGGTTACATGCCCTCAGTCACCCTCCCGCCAGCCTCCACTCTGGCTGTCCTGGGCTAGTAGTGAAAACCCCAGTTGCCAGTATGCTCAGCAGGTGCCTCACTGCTCAGCCCCCAGCTGTTTTTCTTTAATTTCCTTCCTTGCCCCTAGGAGCCTCACTCTTTCAGGCACTTGAATCTGTTCTGTTGCTGTGCCCACTAGCCTCACTCCTGCTGATGTTGCCTACTGTCTGTCTCCCAGTGGTGTCTTCTGGTCCCTAGGTCAGTTCTATCCATCCTCAGGGGTCCCATGCTTTCTGAGGGGCTACAGGAGGAGAGGGAGAAGCATGCCATTGAGGCTATTTGCCCAGGCACTAGAGGCTGGATAGTGGGCACACCACCAATGAGGAACTGGTGGCATGTGCGTAACCCCTAGGTGGCACTATTCCAAGGGCTACTACTCCTGCCTGCCTTCCTACCAACAGGTTGAGGGGCCTGGGTTCCAAATTAGCAAGTACCAGGGTACCCCTACCCTCAGTAAACATAATGGATTGATGCCTTCACCCAGAGTACGGTTTGCATTGATATCTATTTAGACTGGTATAGCCCTCTGGGATGCTATAACCCTCCACAATCCCACCTAGTGACCTTCCAGTGGAAAATCCACAATTGCAACCTTCAACCTTTACAATATGTCTCTACACACACATTAATTATATGCTCACGGATGTCCCACTTACCAGCAAGGTCTCTGTTCCTGGTGTACGCCCTGCAACCCCCTGTAAAGACAGTTTTGCAATACAGCATGCACTTTCAAAACATTCAGTAAAGAATCTATCACTTTAAGCCAGGTAATAATATGTTCACAAGCTAGGTTCAAAGTAACAGAGTAAATCAGGTTTATTAAGGGGACGTGAACAAGGAGGGGGTGTAATTCTGAGCAAATGATTACTGTTCTGGTTTGTGCCAGGTTACTTGGCATGCAATTAATTTAGTCCCTTTTTTAAACAGTCTCGCAGCTTCTGGGTACCCAGAATGTAATGCTGGATGGCCTATTCCCCGCCTCTCCCTACATTATGCGCTTGATATCTTCTGTCTGGTATGCCTACCCTCTCCCTAACATTTCCCACTACAAAATGCACAGTTTTTGGGCTTGGATCCAGCACAAGTTCATTATCCATTACTCCTTGTAGTTCTATGTTCAATGTATATTACCTGTAAATGTGCATTTTTACTATAATAGCAGCTATTTTTACTGTTTGTACTATTGTAACTTGTCTTTCTGTATTATTACTGTAGGACTGCAGGTATACCTTGTAAATGAGCTTGCTCAATGGTGCCCACCTGGATAAATAAAGATATTGATTGATTGATTGAATCACTGCCCAGGGTTGCCAGCATTGCAGCTGTTCTAAGGGCCCTTGATGGAAAGAAACAATCAACACTGAAAGTGCAAGTTATTTGTATCCGCAGCCGGTTGGACTAGTCTATTGAAATCCTTAAACACTTTGGCTGAATATAATCTGGTGGTACCATTTATAATCAAACAAATTTGTTGCAGGGAGCTCCCCTTGATTTACTCACTGTTCCCAACAAATTGATGAAGGCCTGGCAAAAAACAGACCAAAGGCTTGGAGTTGCCTGGCTTAGGGAACCTGGGCTGACATGACTCACCACCGCTTCACAGCCTTTCCCAGTAGGTGGCTGCAACCTGTGTTGATCTGCTGCCAGGGACTGAATCCCCAGGATGGGTCTCTCACTGGAAAATCTGTCTCTGGAACAGGAACATGCAGCATGGGCTGGATTGCCAAGGACCCACATATAGGAAAATATCTCTGGAAGGGTTCAGTTCTTCTGCTGATGACACCTCCAGCTGGTAGGCACATTGGTGACTGCATGAGGCTGGCTCCTTTTCTGGAAAATAGGAGTCCCTGGGTAGCAGTCTCCTCACACACAGCAGGCCTCAGTACATTCAACTGATGAAGCACTAGCCTCTCTATTTTCTTCTCTTTCGGTTCTCTGCCTGGTTGCAATCTCAGTTGCCTTGCTGAGCAACCCTCTTAGTTGGCAGAAAGGCAGTATTCATGAATTTGATCCCCTCTTGGGATCAAAGAGGACCTCAGGGGATGATTGCAGGCCTATACTGCATAGGTCTCACAGAGCTTGGACGCTCTTCTCTGTTCGAACGCTTGAGCTATACTCTCCCCTGTTTGAAAACAGTTCTCAGACTAGTCCATTCTTCCTGCCATCCGGTTGGCTAAGAGAGCTGTCAGTCACAGTCTTATGCTCCCATTGGTTCCTTTAGGTACCAAACACCAGAGTTCACAGTTTCTCCCACAAGGCACCTGAGCTAAGGACCCCTTGAGGTTCCCTGTGTTCCAATTGGCCCAAACACGGGAAGTCCTGGACCAAACATGGTGGCTCCCATTGGGAAATGCATGCTGCAAAAAAGGCATGCTGCAAAAAATAATCTCTGTCTCAAAAACAGTAGCAAATTAAAAGTAAATATCTGCAGTACCATGTAAGACTCCCTCTGCTCCATCAGCAACAGCAGAGTGGGGCAGACCAGGGGAATGCCTGGCTGGTTACGAGCTCCGGAAAACTCTGACCCAGCCCAGGATATTTACAGTATACACACTGGCTGTGGCACTAAAAGGGACAGCGTGGATACACATCAGTGCACTCTCATGCAGATCAATGGAAGGACACCAACAACCATGGATTCATCATCTCTGAAGGATGTCTGCCTGGCAGTGGGCATTAAAGGAGCCCAGGAAAACACTTAAGATAAGTCTGGAGACTGGAGACAAGTGGCCTGATGAATCCAAGACAACATGGTTTTACTAGGGGCAGATCCTGTCAAACAAATTTGAGAGAGTTTTTTGATGGGGTCACCAAGGAACTAGATCGGGGAGAGTGATAGATGTAGCTTATTTGGATTTCAGAAAGGCGTTTGATTCAGTGCCCCACTGGAGGCTGCTGTGTAAAATGGCAGGACTGGGGCTGGGGCAGAGGGTAGTCAAATGGGTGGGAAACTGGCTGTGGAAGAGGAGGCAGAGGGTCATAATAAATGGGGTGGCTTCCAGGGAGGGAAAGGTCATGAGCGGTGTCCCTCAGGGATCAGTACTGGGGCCCCTACTATTCAATATTTTTGTAGGGGAGATCATAGAGGGCCTTGAGGGGTGGTGTGAGTATGTTTACGGATGATATCAAAATCTACAATAGGGTGGACACGGAGGAAGAGGTGTAACAAATGCAGAGAGACTTGGGGAGACTTGAGGCTTGGTCAAAGAAGTGGCAGCTTGCATTCAATACAGAAAAATGTAAAATCATGCATCTGGGCTACAGAAATCAGAAGGCAGGGTACTGTATGGGGGAAGAGATCTGGAGGAGATGGAACAAGAAAGGGACCTAGGCATCATTATATCCGGGGACCTGAAGGTGGGAGGGCAGTGGCTAGGGGGAATGGAATGTTGGGATGCATCAGAAGGGGTATCACCAGTAGGAATAGGGAGGTCATAGTACCCTTGTACACCCATCTAGTTAGACTGCACTTGGAGTATGGAGTCCAGTTCTGGAGGCCATACCTCAGGAAGGATGTGGGGAGGATAGAGAGGGTTCAGAGGAGAGCAACAAAAATGGTAAAAGGGTTAAGCCACCTATCCTATGAGGATAGGTTGAGAGATCTGAACATGTACTCCCTGGAGCAGAGGAGGGAGAGGGGGGACATGATCGAGACTTTCAAGTACCTTAAGGGTATAAACAGGGATCCGGGGAGCATCTTCAAGATGAAGGGAAATCAGAGGATGAGGCGGCATGGCCTGCAGGTGGAGGGGGGACAGTTCAGGGGCAACATTAGAAAATACTATTACACAGAGAGAGCGTAGTAGAAAAATGGAACAAACTCCCAGAGGCAGTCATTGAAGAGGAAACAGTGGAGGGATTCAAAAGGGCATGGGACAAACACATGGGAGTGTTAAGAGGGGGAGGTGCAGGTCCCAGCAGATAGCTGGGCAAATGGGCAGACTTGGTGGGCCTAGTTCAGTCCTTTTCTGCTGTCACACTTCTATGAATCTATGAATTTATGAAAGTCACCCTATTTGTGGGGGGGGGGGAGGGAGTTACATGTGGGAGTGATCACACAGAGGCCATCACTCAAGACTACCGTGCTGGGCCTTTTTGCTTGTTCTTTTCACCCCCTCTGCTCCCCTTCTGTCTGGAGCATGTTTGCACAGTGTCCTGTGGTGTGGCCTAATAGCACGTGTCACTTGATGCTGGTAATGATGACACACTACCTCCAGGGGCAGTTTTTGGAGCAGTGTACATCCCCTGCATCCCCTGGGAGAAGAGCTTCCTCACAGACACTCCTTCATTCTCCCCACCAGCTTCTACTCCTTATGTCCCAGGATCCAAGTGTGAACTGGGGTTGCCAGCATACCAGACCAGTCCCTCACCCCTCAGTGACACAGAACCGGATTGAGCCAGCTATTTTAATTTTTTAAAAATAACCAACATGGCTTGACCACATATTCTGAACAACTGGTTTGTTTGTCAGATCCTGGCACTTGCTTATGGTATTTACATAAACCCATCCCTTTTTGTCTACAGAAACTTGTCAGCCCAAGTTTTTTTTGCCAGCAGGACTTTTAATCAGGCACAAGAATGGCATTTCCAAGAAAATCTCCAGCAAATTAGAAATGTGTGTCTGAACTGTTTGAAATTTCACCGCAAAGAAGGAACATCTTGTGCAAGAGTGTTTTGAATAGGTCCCATGTGTCTAATTTAGGTGTATTCCAGTTTCTGACAAATAGCCTGTAGCACTGTTAGAAAGAAGTGTGTGGACAAATCAGTCTGTACACAGACATGCAGCTTGTTTGAAAAGCAGGCCCTGAGAGGAAAGAAGCGTAATAGTTTGCAGACAAAAAAAAAACCTTGGGGGTGGGGCTGGTAGTTTTGACCCCCTTTGCACATTTCAGTGGTAGCTGCACTTTCTTTATCCACCTTAAATGTGGTTGCTTTATATTTGAGGTAAGTTACTAGTGTCTTCTAAAGCCCCCTTACAGCTGAAGAAAAAAGAAGAATCAATTCCTTGTGAAAACTTTGCCAAAAGGACTGTAAAACTAGAATAGAGGCTCCAGCTCTGGTTTACCTGGTCTCCCACGACAACAGACTTGACGGCAGCCAAAGAGATCGAGAGGCAGTCGAGCATGACAGCCGACATCAAAGCTGGAATGCCACACCTTGATCCAGCCTTCACTCTACCTGCCGGGGCAAACTCATTAATGTGACCACCCCAGAATTCAAAGGAGCTAAGAGACGCTAGACACTGGAAATAAAAATAAAAGTCTAGACTCCCTTTCTTAGTGACCCAATTATTTGGATCCCATTCTTTACGTTTTTTCTGCTCCCTTCAAAGATCAGGAACAAATACAGTTAATTTCACATAATTGAACAATTGAATACCATAACTGTTTTAAAGTTTATCAGAAATATTTGCTTAAGCCATGTTATCCCCTTTCTAGAGCCTTTAATAACTAGTGTGCTAACTCTCAATACATTTCAGCCAACTGAATATGCATCCATTAAAGACACAGCACACTCTGTCGTATCCCACTGTTTTGCTGACTTGGGTCTAAGCTGCATGAAACAAGTTGTTACAGTGACGGCAGTAGCTAGCGCCGCATGACTTAATGGAATAACCACTGGGCACTTGAGCTATTCTGTATTAAGAGAAATTTAAAGAATATTAAGATTAAATGAGACCAGGCTTTCTAAAAGCCTCACACCAGCAAACATCAATATAGTACTTCAAACTACTTGTCTGGGGGTGTTTCACTTTTGCAGATTCTCAAGCACACTTTAGGGTGGAGTGACTTCCTTCTTGGCAAAGTACCTCACTCTGACAAGGATGAAAGGATTTATGGTTCCAGACAAGGTATCTCACCCCATGAAAGGTGATAATGACTGTCAGCTGACCCATCAGGCTAGATTTCCAGAAGATAGCATGAGTAGTAGACAGGTGACAGAACTGGTAAAGGCGACTACTTGACTTCCCACATCTCACAGCCCTTAAATATCTATTGAGTGTCATGGATGCCTGTGTCCAAGGCTTTAGCAGGATATATTTTAAACAGGTCTTTTTTTTATTTTTTTGGTTATATGATGCTTCTAGTCTGTATTGTAAACAAGCTTTCTGGGTCTATGCCCTAATCCCTGGTGCCTCGCCTAGCTCTGAGCAGGCAAAGCACGTCCCAGAAAGCCAGTCTTCATCACTGTTTCAATAAGCATGGGCAGTTAGCCCTTTAGCCCTTCTGTGCATCTGACATACTTTTTTGCATTTGTCTTGACCTTAACCCACAACAGTTGGCGATACTATTGGGAGTTAAATTATGCCTGTATAAGAAAAAGATGATAAGAGCATGGCTAGCGTGTGCTTCTTTGTCTTTACTGTAGACTGGTTGAACAGTAACACTGTATTTCCATCTGCTTTCCAACAATTCCGTTTTTACATTATAATTTATTTTCATAGGATAGTGCAGCTAATGCAATGTCTTGTTTTCAGTAGGATCCTATATTTCCACAGACGGATTGACTAGAGTGAAGCTCGAGAGGTCTCTATGATGTCACCAGATCCCGAGATGGAAATGCAGCCTTCGCTGTGGATGGTCACCCATACACTGTTTTATATAGTATATGGTTAGGGCTTATTATTGATGTAAATCAGTGGATTTTTAAATACTAACATACTAAAATGCCAGCAGAATAGGCCTAACTGTCTTTCGTGGCTACTCGTTTGGTCAGCCCCTACCCTGGGAGCTGACCTTGCTACCCCCCTCGCCTTCTCTGGCTTCTCCCTTCCCAGTTCCGGATATTCTCACTGCACTGGATTTTGCTTCCAGAACCCTTCCACTGTACCTGTCCCACCCCCTCTTGACCCTTCCACCATCTCTGCCTCCACCAGCCCCCTGGGCAGCGCATTCCATGGCTCCACCACCCTCTCAGTGAAGTAGCACCTCCTCCTTTCTCCCCTGACTCTTCCCCCCTCCAGCTTCCACCCATGCCCTCTAGTTGCCCCCTCCTCCTTCCTTCAAAGCACCCTGACTGGTCCTCCCCTATTTACCCCTTCATGTACCTGAAGACCTCTATCATATCCCCGTCCCTTCTCTTTTCAATGTGTCCATATTTAGTTTCAGCATCTCCCATAGGTCCTGTCCCCAAGCCCCAAATCATTTTAGTTGCCCTCCTCTGGACCCTCTCCAGGAGTTTAATGTCCCTCTTTAAGTGTGGCCTCCAAAACTGCATGCAGTGCTCGAGGTGTGGCCTCACCAAGCAGTTATACAGAGGGAGTATCACTTCCCTCCTTCTGGAGGTGATCCCCCTAGCGATGTATCCCAGCATCCTGTTGGCCTTGGCTGCTGCCCTCCTACAAGTCTCTGAGTAGTTCATCTTGACATCCACCACCACCACCACCCCCAGGTCCCTCTCAGACATCGAGACTTGTAGCATTCCTCCCCACCAGGGTGTACACTTGGCCCAGGTTTCTGGCCCCCAGGTGCAGTACCTTGCATTTCCCTGCATTGAACCTCAGCTTCCACTTTCTAGACCATCTTTCCAGAGCCTCCAGGTCCCCCTGTAGGGCCGCCCTCCCCTCCTCCCCATCCACCACTGCCCCCAGTTTTGAGTCATCCGCAAAGAGACTCATCTCACTCCTGATACCTGTCCTTATGTCAGAGACGTAGGTGTTGAACAGGAGGGGCCCAACGACTGATCCCTGTGGGACCCCACTAATGGCCCTCCTTGGGGATGAGACTATCCCGTCAACTACTGGAGCCAATTGTCTATCCATCTGATCATCTGGTTCCCCACCCCCATTTCTCCCAGCTTATCCAACAGGCCCTCGTGAGGAACAGAGTCAAATGCCTTGCTGAAGTCTAGAAAGAGGACGTCCACTGGTCTACCCAGGTCCAAGGCATTCGTCACCCAGTCATAGAACTCCACAAGGTTTGTCTGACATGATTTCCCTGGGACAAATCCATGCTGTCTATCGTCCAGGCACCCTGACTTTTCCAGGTCCCCCCCAGCCTCTCCTTGACAATGCCCTCCATCACCTTGCCCACCACCGATGTCAGGCTGACAGGCCTGTAGTTCCCTGCCACCTTCCTTGATTCCTCCCTTGTGGATAGGCACTACATGCACCACCTTCCAGTCCTGGGGCACCCACCCTGTCCTCAGAGAGATGGTGAAAAGCTCTGCCAGGGGTTTCGCCAGGACATCCGCAAGTTCCTTCAGCACTCTGGGATGTAATTTATCAGGCCCCGGTGCTTTCTCTGTCTTAAGGGACCTGAGGGCTTCCCTCACTCTTTCTGTTGTGATTTCCACCTCCGCTACCTCTTCTCCCTGCTTAGCCTTCCCTCCTGCCAGTGATGCCTCCCCTCCCAGACCTGCCGATCGGTAAGGGCCCCCTTCCTCAGTATCACCATCTCCTCCCATGTATGATGCAGCACCCCATTTTCCTTGGTGAAAACTGAGGTGAAGTACTCATTTAGTACCTCAGCCTGCTCCCCGGTCCTGTGTCCATCTCTCCCCTGCTTTAATCCTGCTAATCTGCCCTTCACCCTTCGCTTTTCCCCAATGTATCTAAAGAACCCCTTGTTCCCTCTGCTAATTTCCCTGGCCAGGTTCTGCTCCTTCCTTGCCTTAGCTGCCCTCACCACCCTAGTGGCCCTTCTAGCCATCAGTTCGTACTCCCCTCAATCTCTTTCACTCCTTGAGCACTTGAATTGCCTATAGGCTGCATTCTTTCCCCGCACCACCTCCTGGACCTCCCAGGTCCACCAGCAGCGCTTATGGCCCTACCACATTGCCTTACTCTGCACAGGTGCTGGTAGCATCCTGCACCCCTCTCCTGATTATTTCCCACCTACTGTCAGAGTCCATGTCTGACCCAATCACATCCAAATGCTCCTTAAAGATCCTTTCCATTTCCTTAAAATCCGCCCCCCTGAAGTCAGTTACCTCCGTCTTTGTGCAGCCTTCTACCCCTCCTAGGTCCAGGCAGAACCAGACCGTGGCATGGTCACTCCCTGCCAACGGGTCCCTTACCTCCAGGCCCCCAATCTGGTCACTGTCTGCTAGGACCACATCCAGTACCCGCACCTCCCTGGTCAGTTCCCCCACCTGATGAGTTAGGAACGCATCTTGAAAGACATCCAACAACCTCTGTTCCCCGGCCACCGAGAATGTCATAGTCTCCCAGTCTGTTCCTGGCATGTTTAAGTCCCCCAACACCACCACCCTTCCCCTGCTCAATCTGCAGTGTCTCCCAACATCTGCCACCAGACTCTCCTCCAGCTCCTCCGCCAGTGCAGGGGGGTCTATACACCACTCCTATTTTTACTCTCTTGCTACCCCTTGTTATCAAGGTGACCCAAATCGCCTCCACAGTTCCCTCCACCTCCTCTACTCCCCCTATGCCAATGCAGTTTTTGACTATTATTGCTGCCCCTCCTCCCCTTCCCTCCCCCCGTCCTTCCTGAACATAGTGTAACCCTCCAGGTTCAGGTCCCAGTCGTGTCTTGCGGTGGCCCAGGTCTCAGTGACCGCTACCACATCCACCGCTTCCTCAGTTAGCATCGCCTGTAGCTCAGGCATTTTATTGCCCAAGCTCCTGGCATTTAGCAGGACTACCTTCCACCCTTTCCGTATACTTCCATTTCCCCTGCTCGTGTTCCCATGGGGATTCCATTTTCCCCTGGTCTGCACTTTACCAGTCTGCCTTTTCCTGCATTCCTCCAGCTCCCCGGGGGGGTGGAGACAGATTCCCTCCTTTATCGGACCTCCTCGACAGCCTTTTCTCCCATCCCTCCCCTTCACAAGTTTAATCCCACTTTTCACCAATGAACCCTCTATTTCAACTTAAGTATTCCTCCCTCCAAATTGAGATGGAGCCTATCTCTAGCATACAGCTCCTTATCCTCCCAGGTCTCCCCCCAATCCCCCATCAACCCATACCCTCTGGCCTCACACCACTCCCTGAGCCACTGGTTTATCTCCCTAATCTTCCTTTTGTGTTCCCCATTAGTCCTTGGCACTGGCAGGATTTCCGAGAAGGAAATCGTGCACCCTATGTCATGACAGACCCTGGCGAGCTCCCTAAACCTTGCCTGTATCTCTAGGTCGCTATTTCCCTCAATGTCATTTGTACCCAGGTGGACCAGTATGTCCAGGGAACCCCACAATCCTTTGCCAGCTGATATACCTCATGCTTGGCCCTGTGCACCGTTAGTCCAGGGAAGCATTTTGTTCTAACTGGCTAGGGTTCCTCCTCCCTATCCCATTTGATACCCCTGATCATAGAATCCCCCAACAGCAGCACTCTGACTGCTCCTTTTCCTCCATTTCCCCCCCTTCCATATCCCTCATCTTTTCTACCGGTCCCTCCACCCAGCCGGCTCCTTGTTCCTCTCCCTATCTGGGTGCTACATGCTGCCCCCTCATTTACCCTGGCCACACCCTCCTCTCTGATCCTGAGCCTCTCCTCTTCCCGAGTATCCTTCTGTGCCTCGCTAACTCCCCCCTCACTGCTCACGACTGGTCCTTCTCCCCCATCCGCTAATCTAGCCTGGCTCATCCTCCCTTCCTTCCTGTCTCTGTTCGGTCCCTCCTTGCTTGTCGTGGCCCTGGCCCAAACCTCAGCCCCTTTACTGTATCCTCCTTGTACTTTTGGTCCTTCTCCTTGCCCTTTCCTCCCAACTGGTCCTTCTCCTTGCTTTCCTCCCCTTCCCTGCCCCTCCTGCTCTGATCCACTGCTCCCCATTTTCCTGCATTCCAGGTTCCCCTATTCCTCCTGCTATCCGCCCCGCCTCCTGCCCCCACCCCTTCCATCTCTAACCACCCCTGTCATGGCTACATCACCCCCCTCATCCTCAGGCAGAAGAAGAGGATTGAAGTGGTTACTGAGCGTGAGGTCCGATCCACCTCCCCACCTTGCTTCCTTCTGTCCAGCCCCAGCCATCTGCCTACTTCCCTGAGAATGTTGTCCCTCTGGCCCCCCTTTGTGAGGGTCCCCATTTACCTGCCTGCTTCCTTGGTAGTGTCTTCCTTTTGGGTCCCGTCTGCCAGGGTCCCTATGTGACCCCAGAGTATTCTCCTGCACTCCTTTACCTATGCCCCCACCCCTAAATCTTAACCTTTTTTGTTGTTTAGTGCCATTCCCGCTTGCTCCGGCGTCTCCCGCCACTGCTTGCCCTGGCTTCTCAGTCGGACCGTGTTGGTCCGAGAAAACTCTTCATGGTGGTTTTGTCCCTCTGTAACCACACTGTTTAAATAAAAAGAAAATGTTCTTTTGTGACACAGAGCCGCGTACGGCTCTTTGTGTGTCACTAGGTGAGTTTACTGCTCAGCACTTGCTATATCATGCCCCCAT
Source organism: Neoceratodus forsteri (assembly GCA_016271365.2). Classification (NCBI taxonomy): domain Eukaryota; kingdom Metazoa; phylum Chordata; order Ceratodontiformes; family Ceratodontidae; genus Neoceratodus; species Neoceratodus forsteri. The sequence goes on along the minus strand of CM028134.1, from coordinate 540,624,672 downwards.
ATTTGCTCTGTGTTTCATGGTGGGTCCACGTCAAGTGAGCCAATTAGGTGGCAGGACAAGGCTATAAAGTTGTACTATCGATGTGACATCAGAACAATAGTACAACAACTTTTTTGACCTTTGAACTGTCCTACAACAAGATTTAGAAAACCATTGCTTTCCACTGACAATAAGCCCTAACCATATACTATAATACAGTGCTTCTGTGCTGTTGTGCACCGCAGCAGTGTGTAGATATGGTAGTGAAGTAATAATTGGATGCAAATGGCCTTTTAGTGCCTTGCATGCCCTCTGGGCCTATTTGCATGTGGATGGTTGAAAATGGCTCACAGGGCTAAGGCACCCTGTTTCGGACACGCTACCTCCCTTTGACCATGTGAGCCACTGTCCAGGATGGGACTGTGCTAGCACCGTGCTATGTCCCTGTGTATTGTGCTCACATAGCTCCCATTTTCAGACATGCAGTCCACACCAGTCAAAGTGTACTGCCTTTCTGAAAATGTCCCCAGGGCCAGCAACATGCTAACCAGTGCACAGTGCCACAGCATGCGTATCACTAGCAGCGTCTCTGAAAATGGGGCCTAAGTCTCCAGTTCTACTAGTTACTCCAGTGGTACTGACTACACCAGAGATTTCTATTGCCTTGAAATGCAGCAGTACTTTAGGCAATCATGCTGCAGCAACTCCACTGTCTTCAATGGTAATTTGACCCAATTACCTCAATGTACCTTAAGGTATACTGCAGTAAAAGGCAACTTTTTTCTGTATTACCACTATAGGACCACTGGTGTAAATGAAGGTGCCTGTATACTGTTACTGCAGAAATATTCTATTTGATATATTTATAAAGAATGTGACTTATATTACTAATTATGGTCATTCCTTACAAGTGCTTCAGTTAAGGATCACCAGGGGTCACTAGTTTTTTACCTGTAGGCAGTACATGCAATCCCTGTTTAATTCTGTCGTACTCAAAAAGTCTTGTCACTCCGGAGTCAACTGTCATTGTCTGTTTGTCCCTTAAAGAGGTAGTGTACTACCTAAAACTAATATTAGTTTTTAAAAGCAGTCAACCATTACCTTTTATATCTGAGGTACTTTTTCTTTTCCCTTTGATTAATTAGAATATTGTTTACCTGGTGTTAGTAGGTGTTACGTGTGGGACAGCACTCTATCGGGCAACTGACATATCTCTCTTCCCCCCACTACATCATCAGCATTGTGAGCTTACGCTGACTGTGATATCACTGCTGCTTAGGAGCAGCCACCTCTGATGTTACTGTCAGTGATGTCACAATGCTGATGATGTAGTGGGGGATACAGAGAGATATGTCAGCTGCCAGGCTGAGAGCTATTCCACACATCCAGCACAATATTATCACATAGAAAACTTTCTGATGAGCAAAAGGAAATAGGAAAATACTTCAGAAATAAAAAAGTTACAACTGACTACTTCTAAAAATGTGTGTTATTTTCCTGTCTGTCTGTTTGGCTCCACTAGCTCTTTAACTCTGAAACCAATCCATGAAGCATGCATTTAAGCATACAGCTGGAAACTTCCCAGAGTTGACTTTAGATGGCAAAAGTAGTTAGCCAGTTGGCTAAATCCCATATATACTTTTAGCCACCACCTCTTTTCAAATGGATTCCTGCTAACATGGCATAAAAAGCACTAGTCAATAGTAGCTAATTGAAAAACAAACCTGATTTTAGCAAAATGATTAAAAATAAAGCCAAACATCTCAGTGGAGAGAGAGAGAGAGAGGAGAGACAGAGAGACAGAAAGAGAGAGAGGAGAGAGAGGAGAGAGACACAGAGAGAGACACAGAGAAAGAGAGAGAGATAGAGAGAGAGAAAGAGAGTGAGAGAGAGAGAGAGAAGAGAGAGAGAGACAGAGAGACAGACAGAGAGAGAGAGGAGAGACAGAGAGAGAGAGACAGAGTCAGAGAGAGAGAGAGAGAGAAGAGAGAGGAGGGAGAGAGAGAGAGAGAGAGAGAGATAGAGAGACAGAGAGGAAGAGAGAGACAAAGACAGAGAAAGAGAGTCGAAGAGAGAAAGAGATACAGAGAGAGAGAGAGAGAGAGACTGAGAGACAGAGTGAGAGAGACAGAGAGAGAGAGAAAGAGACAGAGACAGACAGACAGACAGAGACAGAGAGAGAGAGAGAGAGAGAGAGAGAGAGAGATAGACAGAGACAGAGACAGAGACAGAGAGAATGAGAATGAATATGAATGAATCATGGTCAAAGAGGAGACCATCCAGAGGAATCAGGAGGTGTGAGAAGAACCATCACTGGAAACTATCAACTGAGTCAACTGGATGGTACCAGCAAGAGAGCTACAGTCTAATAGGACCAGCACAACCAGGTAGTGGAGGAGGGCACAGGCAGGGTAAGGGCAGACTTTTTATTCAGTATTTCATTTTCAGTTAACATTGTGTGAGAAAGTAAAGATTGGTAAAAGGAGGGGGTATTGGAAAGCCAGTGAAGTGTGTGATCTTATATCATTTATATAGACAGGTAGCTCAGCTGAGATGCAAAATTTAATTTTCAGTGCAGTACAGTTTCTACCCATTCTTATTGCTACGTGAACTAAGGCATCGAGAGGTTAAGTTATGTGCTCAGGGTCCCCTAGCATATAAGTGGCTACGTTGGAATTTAAACCTGGGGCTTCTAGATTGTAGATATTGAAGGCCTTGCATGGTGAGATGGGTCATTACATGCAGCCCACTGATGTAAGGCAGAGTTGCTCAAACTTTTTTAATGCAACTAGTCTTGACTTTTCCCCGGGGGGGGGGCGACTCAGTAACAGTGCCTGTGGTAGACAGGTGCTCCGCCACTTTTAATTTTCTACAAAGGTTTTTATCCTCCCCTGCAGGACAGACAACTATCCACCCTGTCCTGTAAGCTGCAGCCGTCTCTGCCTCTGCTAGCCAGAGACTAGTTCTCCTGCAGATCCCCCCCCCACAGTGGGAACAGGGAGTGGAGAGCTGTCCACCCCCCCAGACACATATGTAACCCCCTGCAAATGGGGGTTCCCGAAAAGTCTTCCTTGAGCTTGCCTAAATGCTCACTGTCAGGCTGGTGTCCTGCATTTTAGCAGTTTAAATGTGATTGCCAAAGAGTGCCTGTATAGCCTCTATGTACTGTCTCTTTAAGAGCTGCGTGGATTGCAGTCATAAGTAATCTGAGAGGGAGCTCTGTTGAAAGATGTAGCTATTTGCTGAAAATCATTTAGAGTGATAATGTAGTTTGTCTAACCTACCTTCTTTGCAGCAAGTACTGTTTTGTTTATCTCCACTATCTTGGTCCTGGACTGTGAATTGGACCAATCAGTACTGGCGGGACCTAAAATGGAGCCGGACTACAGGAGCTGTCTGGAGTCAAAATCTGTAGGAATTGTAGTTTTGGGCATTTTGCACCTTTTTGCACCTGAAGGGGGAGCCTTTGTTGTGACTGACAGGAGGATCAGCCAACCAAACCTTTTGGATCTTGGGGCTTGCTGGCAGTTGAGTCAGATCTAAGTTGGGAGCTAAAGAAGCAACATGCCTGAGACAGTCAAGCAGCCGTCTGAGTAGTTTTGCACGGGAGAACTGTTGAAAGGCCTGAGTTGTGGCCTGCATGTCTGCCTGCTGCCCCTGAGAGGGAGAGAAGAGACTTATTTCGGACTAAATCCAAGTTTATGAGAACAAAGTAAGCCACTGATTTTTTACCAGGCTCATACCTGAAGAAGACCTAAGATTTTGCTGAATGCGATCGGCCTGTCAGGATTTTCAGCTGCTTTTGAATCCCAGGTTTGTGCAGAGACTTTGCGATCGTGACCGGAGAGCGGTTTGCCTGGTACAGTAGAATGTCCTTACATGTAAATGTGCTGTGTATTGAAAGTGGGTCATGATTTGGTTTTCCACTGTATGAACTGTGTTCTGCTTGCTGGTACAGTGGAATCCTTTACATGTAAATGTGCTGTGTATTGAAACTGGGTTGTGATTTGGTTCCCCACTGTGTGAATTGTGTTCTGCTTGCTGGAAGCTTTATCCAGCCTAATTGGACTGAATCCGCATTCATCTCCATTCGGCCTGGGCCATGCCATGCTGGCCCTGCCAGACTACCCCACTGCACAGAGAAAGCCACCGATAAGAGACCTGCCTGGGGATCAGCCCCCTGCTCCATGCTTGAACAGGAATGACGCCTTGGTGAATCATGTGGGCCCTGCTTCTCCTTGCAATCCAGATTAACCACCTGCTGTCTCGATTTTCATCCAGCTTGTGTCCAGTCTTGGGTATCGTGAGTAATCATCAGGGTAGCTCCCTGCAGCAACAGCCTGATCTAAAAGTGTGTCATCTGATTGTCTTGTTGTTTTCTTTTCATGAACTAAGCCCTCCAGCTCCAGATTACAAAAAATGTGTGTTGTGCATGTTGTTTTTTTCTTCCATCACAGGGCCCCAACCAGCTGCAACATTCCGTGTTAGCCCACCATTCTCCATCTGGGTACCCATGGTGTGTGACTGTTTATGGACCCTGAAGTGCATGCGTAACTGATTGATACAGCCTTTAAGCAAATTAACCTGATTACGCCCCTCCTTTGTTCAAGTCCCTTAAATAAATCCTGACTGTGGTTCCAGTTTGTGCAAGAAGACTGTACTGCTGTTATTTGCTGTGTATAACTTTGTTTTAAAGGGGGCCCCAGGGCTGAGCCAGAGGAAAGCCATGGTGGTAAGTGCAAACAGTGTGGGTACTTGTGTGGTGTATCAGGGGTATTGTGAACATAATTATTGTGCAGTGTTTAGGCCACTAGCAGGGAAAGAAGGGGGTTACAGTGTCCCGGAGGACTGTACCCTGGTTAGCTTGACCACTACCGACCCTGACCTCCGGGTGGAGTCACCCGTTACTGTACCTAGACCCCTTAACCTGCTACTAGCCAAGCAGGCAGGGGTAGTATCCCTTCGGATTGTGCCACCTAGGGGTTACATCTTGGAGGCACCGCTGGGATTTTGTGCCTTCTAGTGGCCCAAAATTACGAATTATTGTTAAAGATTAATGGCTACCCCAGTAGAAATGGTTATACACCAGTTGGTGGGGTGGTGTACTGGGCAGAAGATCGACCCCCCAAATGCTCTGCTTATACTGGATATTCCCCTGGGTACAAGTAAGGATACTGTAGAGGGAGTACTCTCCAAAGTTGAATGTTTAAAAAACCCTGTGGTGGTGGGCCGACAGGCTGATTTGGTCACCCAAACTTTCATAGCCTTAGTAGAGTGTAGTTACCTTGTGGACAGCTCTAAAGTGCCACAGACTATTGCCCCAGAAGGGGTTCCAGCTGCTTGGAGAGTGATAACAAAGGACAGTAAAGACCCCAGGGAGGATGAGCTCCTACCATTATCTGAGACTTTTGAGGAGAAATTTGCTAAGTTGTTGCTGGAGGAAGGGAAAACCATAGAAGACTGTAAGAAACTATTCTTGCCACCTGGGGGTGTTCCTTCCCCAACACCCCCTCCCACACCAGCACCTGTTACTGCCCCACCTTCTGTGCATGTGCCAATGTTGGCCCCTATATCTGTACCTGCCATTAGTCATGACTCCTACTGAAGGCTGAGAATCTTCTTGGGCACCCTCCCCACCCCCCGGGGGAGGATGACTGGGAGACCTGGATCGACTATGTTGCCCCCTTGGTACCCGAGTGGCAGTGTGCAGAGGCTGAGAAGCAGAAAAGAATCATAGAAAGTTTGAGGGGCCCTGCCCTTGAAGCCATTAAATTTTTGAGTTTCACGAGCCCTGATGCATTTGCTCAGAAGTACCTATCTGTATTTGAAGGCAATTTTGGGAGCATTGAGTCAGGGGAGACTTTGACATGGAAATTCCAAGGTACCAAACAATGGAAGGGGAAAGTTTGTCTGCGTATGTTACTTGCCTAGAAAGAGCTCTGCAGACCGGCTATATGTATAATTCTGTTTATCACGATTGGATCTGTTCTTATTTGTGTGAAAAATAATAAACTTTGATTTGAAAAAAAGGAAAGAGCTCTGCAGAAAGCTTACCGGAAAAGTAGGAAGCCGCTAGTGATTTGAACTGTGTGAGATTGGGGCACATACTGCAACATGCCAAGCATTCTAAACTGCAGATCATTCAGTTAAGGTTCCAGGATAGGAGAGGTAACCCACCTGACTACTGTGACTTGATAAAAGAACTCCGGGAGGTAGAAGGTGAAGAGAGAGATTGTAATTATGGGGTGAGTACAGCCCAAGTGATCATGGCACTGGAAGGCCCTTCCGAAATGGAGACCACTAAGAGTGTCCCACCGTGGGCTAAACAATGGGGGGAGATGTTGCTGAAGAAAGTCAGAAAAGCACAACCAGGTGCGTTCGCTGAGGTATCCCCTGTGGACAGAGACCCTGGTCCCTGTCAGAACGTGACTGTTATGGGGGTGGGGGTGCACCCTCAGGCATGCTCTACTGGGGGTGGCTTCTCGGCTGAGCTCAAGGAATTGACTGCCACCCTAAAGAAACTTTTGCGACATGATACACTACCCACAGAAGTCAGATCACAATCTCCCATTGATGCTCCAACATCCCCTACTATGTTTTCCCCAAGGATGCCCCGAGAGCATGTCATTTGTCACAATTGCGGCAAGGATGGCCATATGAAGAAGGAATGCCAGTCTCAGAAGGACTTAGATAAAGTGGTGAACCAGCTTTAAGGAGAGCTTCAGAAAACAAGTCAGTGGTCAAGGGGTGCACGAAATGACTGCAGTAAAAAGCTTCGGCCATCCTAACTCAAACCCCTCTGTGGCTAAATCGTCTGTCCAGGCCCCTGCTGTTGTCCCTCCAGACTGGTCCAAGATAGTGGACCCTTCAATGGAGACTAATGTGGCTGTGAATGGTATTCCTACTCAGGCTGTGCTTGACAGTGGGTCGAAAGTGACCATTGTATTTCAGGACTGGTGTGACAAACACTTATCTGATGTGCCCTTACAATCCCTGGAAGGCCTACATGTGTGGGGGCTGAATTCTTATCCATATCTAGGATATGCCTGCCTCTGGTTGTCTTTTCCTGTAACTGTCGCTGGCGTAGAGCGGAGCAAGTAGAGACACTGGCCCTAGTGTCCCCCTCACCAGACGGTATGATGGGGATCCCCTGTTAATTGGAACAAACTCCCATATGTTTGAGAGACTGGCACAACTCTGTCATGACAAACAAGGGTGATGGACTGGGAGGGCCCTGAGAATTCCGGCTCTGATCAAGAGGGCGTATGATTTGCAATGGAAACCTGAGGAAGTAGACCAGGATAAACCAGTGGGGATTGTGTGGAAGAAGGATCCCGATTCAATGATACTGGCTCCTAACGCCCAGTGTACCATTCAAGGGGGGAGGTCTGCCTCTGGAAAGATGTCAAGAACAAAATACTGATATTGGATGTGCCAGGCCATGGAAAATTGCCAGAAGGATTATTGGTCAAGCCCAGCATCTTGCCTGCTCGTGCCCGTGCCTATGCACGACGAGTGATGGTCCAGATTCACAATGTGTCAGATCGGGAGATCCGGGTGAACAGAGGGTGCACCCTAGCTATGGTACACTGTGCAGACACTGCAGTATTGCCCAGCAACAAGCACCCTGGTGAGAAGGAGAGAGTGACCCCAGACTTGTTTGACTTTGGTGACTCCCCATTGCCAGCTGAATGGAAGGCTAGAATTAGCAAGAGACTTGCCCAGAGAGACCCAAGTGTTTTCATTGAAGGACTGGGATGTGAGATGTGTTCAGGGTGTGGAGCATCACATATGCCTGCACGATGAATGGCCATTTTGAGAGAGGTCCTGACGCCTAGCCCCAGCAGACATAGATGATATGAGAAGACAGCTGCAGGAAATGCTCGCTGTTGGCGTGATACAAGAATCCAGGAGCCCATACAACTCTCCCATTGTGGTTGTGCATAAGAAGAATGGGTCTGTGAGGATGTGTGTTGATTATTGAACCCTGAACTGGCAGACCATCCCAGACCAATACACTATGCCTCATATATAAGATGCCCTGGAATGCTTGAATGGGAGCAAATGGTTCTCAGTGTTGAATCGTCACAGTGGATACTACCAGATCCCGATGGCCCCGGAAGACCGTGAGAAAACAGCCTTCATCTGTCCATTGGGGTTCTATGAATTTCTGAGGATGCCACAGGGGATATTGGCCGCCCTGGCCACCTTTCAGCGACTGATGGAACGTGCGGTGGGAGATATGAATTTGCTGGAATGCCTGGTGTACTTGGACAATGTCATTGTGTTTGGAAGCACCTTAGAGGAGCATGAGAACTGACTGTTTAAAGTCCTAGACTAACTATAAGACTTCGGCCTCAAGCTGTCCATTGACAAGTGCTAGTTTTTTCAAACCTCTGTGAAGTATGTGGGGCACATAGTATCTACAAAAGGGATAGAGACTGATCCCAGTAAGGTTGAAGCACTGACTACTTGGTCCCCGCCCCATAATCTGAAAGAACTGCAACGTTTCCTGTGGTTCTGTGGCTACTACTGCAGATTCATAAAAGACTATTCCAAGGTGATTCGCCCACTCTTGAACCTTACCCAGTGTTACCCTCCTACCAATTGTAAATACTAAGAAGGGTCCGTTAAAGAACCAGAAAAAGTATACTTCTGCCAGGTGAACTCTATGGGCCCTGCTGGATGCCCGACTGTGAAGCAGCCTTCCATGAGATCATATACCAGCTCACCCATGCCCCCATCCTCGCCTATGCTGACCCAACCCCACCAAACCCAATGTGCTGCATACGGATGCTAGTCTGCAGAGTCTAGGAGTGGTGCTGTATCAAGACCATGAGGATGGCCTGAGACCAGTAGCTTTCGCCAGTAGGAGCTTGACCCTGTCTGAACAAAACTACCCTGTGCATAAGTTGGAGTTCCTTGCGCTAAAATGGGCCATCGTTGACCAGTTTCATGAATACCTCTATGGGGCAAAGATATTGGTGAACACTGACAATAACCTGTTGACCTATATACAGACTTTCGCTAAGTTAGACGCCACTGGGCACCAGTGGCTTTCTGCATTATCAACCTATGATTATGCTGTCGAATACAGGCTGGGCCTGAACCATATTGATGCTGATGCCCTATCACAAAGGCCCACTTCCAAGAGTGATTGGGTCAGGCTGTCTGAACCTGACATTTGAGTATTGTACCAAAAGTTTGATAGAGATGAACAGATGTCTGTGGACACAGTGAACCATTTAGTAGATTGCTTGGGCCCTTCTGACACCCGCATACCAGCTGCTTATTGCCACTTCTCTGCTCTAGATCAAGGCCCTTAGAATTCTGCGGCCGCAGAATTTTGCGCAGAACTTGCAGTCTACCACAGAACTTCTGCAGTGCACAGAATTCACTGTTCTTGGTGATTTTTTATTAATATTTCTGTTTATCCATAGAATCTGGTTCCCTTGCCCTCTTTTTATATCCAAAATCCCTCTAAGCTCAGAATGTGATGTTATCATTGCTCTAACATCATAAATTAGCTAATGAAATGGCTGGGTTCTGCAACAGAAATGAACAGTCACTTATCTACCAGAGCTCCCACTGCCAGAGGCGGTGGCACAGCACATCAGGCATGGTGATATTTGCTCAACCTGCACTGCAGCCTAATACAATTTTCAGTCTTACGTCATTGCACTAGGGCCAACTTAAACAAAACCTTGTCAATAGCATAGACCTGTTAAGTCCATACCTCACTTTGTACAACCTTATTTGTGCCTTTAAAGTACAGAGATGCCATCTGAAATGAATAACTGGTAAAATGAATTTACCTGTCATTTTTAAGAAAATAAAGTAATTATGCCCAGAAAAGTGGAATATAATAATATGTAGACCTGCTGAAAGAACAGACCTAAGTAATTGCACTGTATATATTTTTGCCAGGGTTATTGATTGCATATTATCACTGGTTGATAGAGTCAGCCAAACATTATGGAGAAATGTGTTCAGGGCCAGCTGTTGGGCCAGAGGGTAACATGTTGTGTTTCCTTGCTGGCAACTCAAGTTCAGATATTAGCTCTGGAAGCTGGCTGGGCAACACAAGGATTGGGGGAACACATCACTGCTCTGAGCCTGGGAAGGTATGGTGCAGTGTTCTGTCACACAGTGGACACATTGTGATGGGCTGGAGAGCTCTATCTCACAATTGGTTCACATGCATGTCATGGCCTAATGGTGTTACGTAATGTGTCAGGGGAAGTAGGTTGGAATGAAAAATGAGTTTTGCAGTAACCCCTCTATTCTGTTTATTCCATTTTCAATGGGACTTGTATGAATGAGGATGCAATTTCATGGAAATTAAAAAAAATATACACACACACACACACACACACACACACACACACACACACACACACATATATTACAGTATATCTCTCTCTCTCTCTCTTTCTCTCTCACTATACGCACACACACACACACACACACATGTGTATGTATGTTACAGATTGTGTATAAATATGTAAGTGATATACAGTGGGGACCACATGAGTGGTGTAGAAATTACTTATAAATATATAAGTGATACACAGTGGAGACCTCATTAGTGACATAGATACCATTCATATAGAAATACCTTATTTATCACATAAGATCCCCATTGCATATTTTATTTATGCAATAGGCTTGGACCTTAAGGGAGAGATATTTGTTTTGCCTTTTTAGGCATAAAATTATTTCTATAAGTGTGTTATTTTTTGAACTAGTGTTACTGTGCTTTCCCCTACCCTGATTGCTAAAATGACTGTCATGAAAGTGAAGTCAGGATGACAAGCTGACACTGTGATATGGTAATTTGTTAGTGCCACAGATTTTCCGCAGAAATTACAAACCAATGCCTCAGAAGTTCTGCAGCAAATGGTAGTCTTGCCGCAAAATGGTAGTCTTGCCGCAGAACTTGGCCCCACTGTGCTGCAGAAAAGTAGGGGCCTTGCTCTGGATATTAGTGCACTACCTTAGTTTGACAATGACAGCGTTCAGCAGGTTCAATCCCAAGATCCTATGATTCAGGCAGAACTTGATGCCCTGCATGCAGGGAAAGACGTGTCTAAGTTATGTTCCACTGACTTGCGAACTGCTTTATTGTTTAAAGAAGGCCCCAGATTGAAGTTGCTCAATCAGTTGTTGTACAAAGAGACAGTAGATCATAGCGGCAAAGTAGACAAGCAACAAATGGTCCTGCCCACGGCCTTTAAAGATTTGGTACTGAGGTCCCTCCACAATCACATGGGGCACCTCAGTATTGACAGAACCCTTGACCTGGTATGATCTCGCTTCTACTGGCCCAAAATGGGGGCCGATGTTGAGCACCATGTAAAGACTTGTAGTCGCTGCCTGCAAAGAAAAGCCCTGCCTCAGATGGCTGCCCCCCTTGTTCATATTACTACCACCACCCCCATGGAACTAGTCTGCACAGACTTCTTGTGTTTAGAACCTGATCAGCAGAACACTGGCAATGTGCTAGTGGTTACGGATCATTTCACACGGTATGCACAAGCTTTTCCCACCAAAGACTAAAAGGCATCTACCATGGCCAGGGTGCTAGTGGAAACTTTCCTTGTCCACTATGGTGCCCCCCAAGCGGATCTAATCTGACCAGGGCAGAGACTTTGAGAGTCGACTAATCAAAGAAATGCTCTCTCTATGGGGGTGCGAAAGTCAAGAACCACCCCCTATTACCTGCAGGGAGACCCTCAACCAGAATGTTTTAACCGCACCCTTCTAGAAATGCTAGGCACCCTCCACCCAAAAGACAAGCATAAATGGAGCCAGCAGATTAGCACCTTGGTACACGCATAGAATTGCATGAAAAATGATGCTACTGGGTTCTCCCCCTACTGCCTCATGTTCGGGAGAGAGGCCCGGCTGCCAGTTGATGTCTGTTTTGGGGTCTCTCCAGATGGGGTCCGAGCTGAAAACTACTTGCAATATGTAAAAAAACTGAAAGCTCAGTTGAACCATGCCTATCAACTGGCCCAGACAATGGCCGCCAAGAGAAATCTAGCCAACAAAGAGAGACATGATAAAAAAGTAAAGGCTCAAGAGCTTCGACCTGGAGACCGTGTGTTGTTATGCAATTTGGGACTGCATGGTAAACACAAAATTGCTGATCAGTGGCACCATCTTCCCCATGTAGTAGTTGGAAAGTTGGATGATTTATCTGTGTATAAGGTGCGCCCAGAGAACAACTCCAGAGCTGTCAAGACCATGCACCGTAACCACTTGCTACTTATCGACCAAGTCATGATTGAGGGTGAACCCCCAGAAATTGAGCCCCCTGGGCCAGAGACTCATGCTGCTGCAAGAAAGAGAGAGAGTCAGCCTACCTCAGTGGTCACAGATTTAAGGTTTCCTCTGCAGCAGGCCCAGAATGATACTGACTGTCAGTCCACTTCTGACGAAAGTGAATACGACCATGCCTATTACCCCTCTTATGAACTGAGTCAGCTGTTTTGAGGTAACCCCCTGATAAATTGTGGGAATGAAGCTGGGCCTTCTGGACTGCCTTACCCACCTAGCTTCGTCATTGGAGCCAATGCTCTCAGAAAGTGCAGTGCAAAGTATCACGTCTGAAGATGTTGAGTCTCTGTGTATTGTGTAACTGTATGATTTGCCTGAAGAAGGGGCTGAGGGTTTGAGTCTTTCTGGCGACATGCCAGAACCTGAAGAACACTATGAGAGTGCTGACCACCCCCCCCTTCAGTGCCTCAAAGCTTGATTGTGCCTGAGTCTTTGCAAAATGAGTCAAACGTAGAAACAGAGCCTGCAGAGCAAGAAGCCGACAGTGCCCCAAGTTTGGACATTCCCACCCAGGCAGAGGCACCCCTCACAAGTGACGAGAGTCCCCAGACCAGTGCTGAGAGTGCAGAGACTGTAGTTGTCCCCCTCAGAAAGACTGGCTGAGCTGTCAAGCTAGTAGTACGCCTCAGTTATGATTCTCCCAGGAGGCCAGTGGATTTGCCTCTCAATGTGGTGCACAAAGGAGTTTATGTCTCACCAAGCTCACTGCCCAAATTGAGCTTGACAGCCAATTCCAAGTTACTTGTCTTTCCCTCTCACCATGGTGCCCCTGCCCCCTCTAGCCCCAAGTTAGCTGATAGGGAAGGGCCCCCTCTTGCATTGTTTGAGGTACTAAAAGTTATTACCTGATTCAGTATAGCAATGTTCAATTTACCTGTGTGAAATATGCACAATGTGTTGTCAGAATGGATATAGTATCATGAAGTGTAGTGAATATGTATAGTAAGTAATAAGTTTATGTTAACTGATGCATGATGTTACAGACTTGATGCAGACGCCAAGTTTTCTCCAGGCAGGGAAGGGTGTAACCCCCCTACAAATGGGGGTTCCCCAAAAGTCTTCCTCGAGCTAAATGCTCACTGCCAGGCTGTTGTCCTGCATTTTAGCAGTTTAAATGTGATTGCCAGAGAGTGCCTGTATAGCCTCTGTGTACTGTCGCTTTAAGAGCTGCCTGGACTGCAGTCATAAGTAATCTGAGAGGGCGCTCTGTTGAAAGATGTAACTATTTGCTGAAAATCATTTAGAGCGATAATGATAATGTAGTTTGTCTAACCTGCCTTCTTTGCAGCAAGGACTGTTTGATAACCACCAGTATCTTGGTCCTGGACTGCAAATTGGACCAATCAGTACTGGTGGGACCTAAAATGGAGCCGGACTACAGGAGCTGTCTGGAGTCAAAATCTGTAGGAATTGTAGTTTTGGGCTTTTTTCATCTTTTTGCACCTGAAGGGGGATCCTTTGTTGTGACTGACAGGAGGATCAGCCATCCGAACCTTTTGGATCTTGGGGAATTTCCCAGGCTTGCTGGCAGTTGAGTCAGATCTAAGTTGGGAGCTGAAGAAGCAACATGCTTGAGACAGTCAAGCAGCCGTCTGAGTAGTTTCACGCGGGAGAACTGTGGAATGGCCTGAGTTGTAACCTGCATGTCTGCCTGCTGCCCTGAGAGGGAGAGAAGAGAATTATTTTGGACTAAATCCAAGTTTGTGAGAACAAAGTAAGCCACTGATTTTTTACCAGGCTCATACCTGAAGAAGACCGAAGATTTTGCTGAATGCGATCAGCCTGTCAGGACTTCCAGCTGCTTTTGAATCCCCGGTTTGTGCAGAGACTTTGTGATCGTGACCGGAGAGCGGTTTGCCTGGTACAGTAGAATTTTCTTACATGTAAATGTGCTGTGTATTGAAAGTGGGTCGTGATTTGGTTCCCCACTGTGTGAACTGTGTTCTGCTTGCTGGTACCGTGGAATCCTTTACATGTAAATGTGCTGTGTATTGAAACTGGGTCGTGATTTGGTTCCCCACTGTGTGTCCTGTGTTCTGCTTGCTGGAAGCTTTATCCAGCCTAATCGGACTGAATCCTCGTTCATCTCCATTTGGCCTGGGCCATGCTGTTCTACCAGACTACCCCACTGCACAGAGAAAGCCACCGACGAGAGACCTGCCTGGGGATCAGCCCCCTGCTCCACGCTTGAACAGGAACGACGCCTCTGCGAATTGTGTGAGCCCTGCTTCTCCTGGCACTCCAGATTAACCACCTGCTGTCTCAATTTTTGTCCAGCCTGTGTCCAGTCTTGGGTATTGTGAGTAATCATCAGGGTAGCTCCCTGCAACAACAGCCTAATCTAAAAGTGTGCCATCTGATTGTCTTGTTGTTTTCTTTTCACGAATTGAGCCCTCCGGCTCCGGATTACAGATAGTGTGTGTTGTGCCTGTTGTTTTTTTCTTCCATCACAGGGCCCCAACCAGCTGCAATGTTACTGGCTAGCCCACCATTCTTCATCTGGGTACCCATGGTTGTGACTGTTTATGGACCCTGAAGTGCATGCATAACTGTTTGATTGATATAGCTTTTAAGCAAATTAACCTGATTACACCCCTCCCTTGTTCAAGTCCCTTAAATAAATCAGATCTAACTCTTTTTTACATTTACCTTGACTGTGGTTCCAGTTTGTGCAAGAGTACTGTACTGCCGTTATTTGCTGTGTGTAACCTTGTTTTACAGGGGATCCCCAGGGCCAAGCCAGAGGAAAGCCGTGGTGGTAAGTGCAAACAGTGTGGGTACTTGTGTGATGTATCAGGGGTATTGTGAACGTAATTATTGTGCAGTGTTTAGGCCACTAGCTGGGAAAGAAGGGGGTTACAGTGTCCCGGAGGGCTGTGCCCTGGTTAGCTTGACCACTACCAACCCTGACCTCCGGGTGGAGGCACCCGTTACTGAACCTAGGCCCCTTAATCTGCTACTAGCCAAGAGTAGGTAGTAGCCCTTGGGATAGTATCACCAAGGGTTTTTATATATATATATATATATATATATATATACATATAGAGAGCATCTAGGCCAGAAGGCAGTGTGGGGCACAACTGCGCGGTCAGGGCTTCATGAAGCCAGTTCCCATGTTTTTTTTTTTTGAAACTATATCTTTATTGCAGTTTAAGAGTACATACATTAATATAAAGTTTCATTCAGGAGGTGTTAGTATATATATGTGATTTACATTCAGTAATATCTACAGGACATGGTCATCGGTTAAATCATACAGGTTCTTCCAGGAAAACATAGTTAAACACTCACATCCCACAGTAGGGGACTCACTTTGGGTTTTTTTAAGAGGTGGTGGGTCAATATCTATATGAAATGGCCTACTGAATGTTCCCACCATGGCAGGAAGTGAAATGGGCTGACCGGGCATTGGGTATTCACCATCTCTCCCTTGACCATATGATACTAAATCTGGTCTATAGGGGTCCATGTAAAGAAACCATGTGGTCCATCTATTCATTAAGGCAGGGGATCTGTCCTGTAATAGCACAGTCATACTCTCCACTTTATATATGTCATATACTGTATCCTCCCAGTTCAGTAAACCTTGGGGGTGGCTGCAGCCACAGTCTTGTTATGACCTTCTTAGCTGCTATCAGAAAATACTGATTAGGTACACCTGGTGTTTTCGTTTAACCTGTTTTGGTAGATGTAATAATATGGCTATCTCAGGCATTAGGGGACCAAGGGTAGGAAAGAGCTTTTCCAAGCCCCACCCCAAAAAAAAACAAAAAACAGAAAGCACTGGGCAGAACCAAAAGACATGGGCATGCGTGGAGACTTTGCATCCACATTGTCTTCAGCAAGTTGAGTCCCCAGTTGCCGAGTGCTTGGCTGTAATCTGTGGGGTGCAGAAAAATCATATTGCTACCTTCCACCCAAATTCACTCCATCCTTATGAGCCTGTGGTCAGATGCTATTTTTGCCAAATCCTATGCCAGTCCTCAAGTGTAAATTCTACCATCAAGTCAGCCTCCCAAATGGCATGAACTCTCTCCATCAGGGCTGTTGAGAGACTTGTTATGGTCCTGCAAAAATGGGATATCAGATGCCAAGGGGACAATTTCCCTTGTATTTGGATGAGCAACGTGAATAATGGAGGGATTGGTGTGGAAGTTACATCTAAACCCAATACTGTATTTAGGTAGTGGAGGATTTGTAGGTACCTGTAATAGTCCCTCTGAGAAAGGCCATATTCTGTTTGCAGTTGTGTAAATTATTTAAGAATACCATTAGTATAGCAGTGGCATGTTTGGATTAAGCCCCTTCTGTGCCACCTCTTGAATCCCAAATCGGTTCCCATGCGTTTACACCTTATTTTCTCCCTTCCCCCTTGCTGGGGATGGATGCATCATACAGCATTATTTTCTCTGGATACAGACCCCCCCCCACTGTTAGCAAGGAAAGAACTCTGGAGCCACCATTAATATTGATGGCAACCAAGTGGGGGTGTAAGGTGGGGATGCACTCCCACAACAGGGCCTTGTAAAAGTACAATGTGTGAGTATCAGCACTTTTGGTCAGAGGATTTGGCAGTTGTGACTTTAATCCCATGCTCTGTTGTGATTTCATGTAATTATCAGTAATGTATTTGAATTTTCTGGTTATATGGAGTGTGGAAGGTGGTTAGAGAAGTAATAATTGGGCATGCACACTGGTGCCTGGACACACATATGGCAAACATGGTTTGGGAACAAGCCTTGGCCATCAGAGGGCCACAGGGGATGGGAGGAAGCTCAAATATCCCAGAGGGTGCTCACATCTTGAACACACCCACCAAAGCGGAAAAGGTCAGCACTCCACGATTTCTTTCAAGTTGTTAGATTAAATCTTTATTTAACAATCAGCAGCTCTAAAATCCAGGCACAGGTTTCTGCATCAGAAAACAAATTTTTCATGCTAATGCAGTCTACATAGCAGTAATTCAAACTTAATCCATTTCAGTTTCCTGCAGACCATCATTCAACTGAGCTACTCGCCCTCATGATCATTGACATTTCAATGTCACTACTGGGGCCTTCCTCAGAACATGTTGAGAGAACCCAAACCTAGATTTTAATGCCGCTGATTGTTAAATAAAGATTTAATCTTACAACTTGAAAGATATCGTGGAGTGCTGACCTTTTCCACTTCGGTGGGTGTGTTCTGGACTATATCTTAACACTTACCCTGGTAGGTGCACCCCTATTCAATACTTGTTCTTTTGTAAAGAAGGAGCCACTGTTTGCTGTGTTTTTGGTGCTCACATCTTCTGAGGAAGGAGGCCACCTACCTCCGCCATGTGATCACCAACTGGGTGACCACAGGAACTATTGCAGGTAATGGCAGAGCAGGGGGAACATCGACCGGTTCTGTTCTGCATGCCTGGGTGTGAGTACCCTGGAACCCTAACTGACAACATCCTAGGGGAGGGAAAAGACAAGAAATACCCAGGCCAGAGATAGTGGTACTTTCGGGCTCTGTGCTGGCCGCTTGCCCATCTCACACACTGGATTCATACCTCTGAGGAGCTTGAAATTCCCCAGTGACCCCATCATGTGGCATGAACTGTTGGGTAACTGCTAGGTGGGATGGGGCAGTAACAAGGCTGGGAGGTGGCAGATGGGGAGACTCAAAGGAAGGAGCAATAATTGTTCAATAAAACAATCTAGCTGGCCTGGTAGTGCTACCACTTGCTATGCTGGTGACCTGGGTTTGGGAACAGACTTCATTTGCTATGGGAAGGGAAGTAGGTTTGAAAATCCCAAGGGCAGTTCTCTTCCTTTGGGGGAGTGGGACCAGACACATCATCCTGCTACTTGCCTACCACCTGGTGGAAGCCAGGTGGTAGCACAGTGGGAACACATACTCTGGGGAGGGTTTGCCTTTAGGTGCTGATATAAGTGTGAGTGCCTCTGCATGCATGCACTCCTGGTGCATCTTTGCATGACTGGCAGACCTTCGGGAGAATACATCAGGAAGAAGAACTCCCAACCTAAGCTAGATTATGCCCAGTGCTCTACGGGTCCCACACCACTGACTAGACACCTCCTGCAAGTATTTGGGATTGTGCTACAGAGGACTAGGGCAGCCTAGAAGACCCTGCCATGGGGTAAGCTGTTGGGGACTCACTGGAGAGGTAAGCCCTAAGCAACGTGGGTGATGGAACTTGGAAGACCACCTCAGAAGGGGGCTTGTCCATGGACGAAGGATAAACAGAGGATGAAAAAAATAGACATAGTAATTCCTTGGGTATATATGTTGTACATTTTTGATGAAGCCCAGTGACAATATGACTTCACATATAAAGTAAATATATAGCAGTGAGCAATACTGTAATTACATTGTTTTGTTGCTGTCTTCAGTCGTTGGTGCTGGGCTTCAGTTCACTGAGGTTAGAATTGTGGGTTCGTTGACTTGACGACTGGATGCCAAAACATGGTGTGGGAGCTGCCATTGGCAGCAAAAGAAAAAGTGACTTAAGAAGGGGGAGGGCAATGTTCTTCTGAATGGTACTGCACAACCACCCTGAGAAACAAACCTGAAAAGTGAGTCCAAGACTTACCAACAACAACCACTCACGACGCAAGTCTTCTTTTTTTTTTTTTTACTTTCTATTTATGCTCCCCTTTGTTCCCTAAACACTGCTCCATTGGGACTTGCTATGGCATCTGCCCCCCTTCCCCTCTTATGGGGAGCCCACAGATGGTCCCCCATGTAGCCTTGGCTATTCCCCCCAGGCAGCAACGAAGTGGGACCCATACACCCCAAACATCTAGTTTCACTGGGACACTTTGAGTGGGACAGGCAGGGAGAATATTTGGGGATCTGTGCTGGCACGCCTTCTTCCTAGCGTGCAGGAGCCATTTTCCAGTGTTCTTGGTGTGACATGTGCCCTGACATCATAGTGCAATCACTGACATCCTTCACACCTCCTCCAGTGTGGTTTGATGCTTGCTGTACCTCCAGCCTCTGCCAGAGGCCAGTCAAGCACCGAGCCTCATCCCCCCCGGCCAGCCCTCCATCTCCCTGGGCACGTTACTGAACCCAGGTTGGTGTCATCGCAAGCAGTAGCGCTACCACTGTGCCAGCAGGCTGGCCAGAGTCTTCTTTTTTTATTTACAATTTTTGTCTGCCCCAGCCTCCACCTTCTGATTTGTCCTTTCTGCCCTATTACAGGTCTTACCTTTTCTCCTGTGCATCTGCCACAGGACTTTGTGTGGGGTCACCAGTGTGGGAGCTGCATGAGATCAGGCCTTCATTCTGTGGGCTGGATTCTTTCCACCTTACATTTTTGCACTAGGCCCACCTCACAGCAATGGGCATGATATGCAAGCTACACTTCTATGGAAATGCCCCTGGTGTCCTGTGTGTGGGGTCCCTCCCCCTGTGTGGTCTCACTGCAGAGAGCTGTGCTAGTGACACTCAATCCTTCCTTCCCCCCAGTCCCTGAGCAGCCGTAATCTGTTCTGGAACCAGGGACACCACCACTGCAAGAGGTGAGGCAACCAGTACCACAGCTCTCCATGCCACCATGCTGGATTGGGCACAAGATTCTTAAGCATAGGTTGGACATTACTGAAGCAATTAATAGATAACAATAGATATCTAAACATTGAAACAAAGCTTGATGGAACAGGAGCATTAAAAAGACAGGGGGGAAGGAGGTAGGGCAAAAACGGGGTAACAAGCAGAGTGGTAACAAAATCTGGAAAGCCATGTGTGTGAATGCTCGAAGTCTGCAAAATAAGATTCCAGACCTAGAGGCCATCATGGCAGAGGCTCACCTGGAAATTGTGGCCACTACCCAGTCATAGTGCACAGAAAACCATGACTGGGACGTATCCACTCACATGTCCATACCAAGTTATACTGTGTTCAGGAAGTACAGGGTGGGAAGGGAAGGAAGAGGTGTGATGCTTTATGTGAAGGAAAGCATAAAAGCGACTGAGATACAGGGAATATGGGAGTGACAAAGGTACTGTGGGTCACCCTGGAGATGGTGAATGGAGACACTATTTGCGTTGACATGATCTACAGACATCCGGCACAGAGGGAGGAGTCAGATAAGGTTCTGGTGGAAACCACTGGCAAGATGGCAGAAAAGGGGAGGTGCTGATGGTTGGGGACTTCAACCTGCCAGATGTAGATTGGAGCCTCTGACCTACAGCTTCAGCTAGAAGGAGGAATGTTCTGGACTCCCTGCAGGGGCATTCCTCTGGCAACTAGTCAGCGAACCCCCTCATGATGGAGCAATACTGGACCTGGTACTCACTACCAGGGACAGTGTTGCAGACATCAAGGTGGGCCACCTGGGGACCAGTGATCATTGTACAGTGTGATTCAATATCAGGATGGCTGTGGAATTGAGACACAGAAGGGCGAGGTCCTGCACTTCAGGAGGGCAGATTTTATAAAGATGGTTGAGCATCGCTCCAGGGATGACCTGGTTCTGGGGGGTGGCATGACCTGGCAGGGGGATAACCTGGCAGTGGTGGGGCATGACCTGGCAGGAGGATGACCTGGTGGGGTGGAAGAACAGTGAGCAAAGCTAAAAGTGGGCATAGTGATGGCACCAAACCTCTTCATCAAGCAAATGAACAAAAGCAAGAGGAAAAAGAGATTGTTATAGTTCTCAAAAAAGGTGGCTGCAAAGGTAAAGGATAAAAGGGTAGCAGTCCGAGGGTATAAGGAGATACAGAGGAAGGAAGAAAGGGAGATGTATCAGGGGGAAAAAGAAATAAGTAGGGAAAGTGATGAGCACAAAGGCACAAACTGAAGATAAAATAGCCCAAGGGGTTACGAAAGGGGGCAAGACAAATTTTAGGTATATTAGTGAAAAGAGGAAAACCAGGGGAGGAATTGTAAGGTTAAAAAGGGAGGCAGAAGGACAGTGTAGAAGGGCCCAGGAAAAGGCAGACATCCTGACAAATACTTTTGCTCAATGTTCACGCAGGAAGGAGAAAGGAAGGGGCCATAAAAAGTAAAAGGAGCTTTGGAAAGAGGAAGGGAGGTGGACGCTAGTCTTTTCTTGGAGGAGAAAGTCCTGCAAGGATTCGCTAATCTGAAAGTGGACAAAACAATGGGGCCAGACAGGGTGCATCCAAGGGTATTGAGAGAGCTCAGGGAGGTGCTGGCTGCACATCTGACTGTCCTGTTTAATAGCTCACTGGAAACAGGAGTGGTTCTGGAGGACTGGAGGAGGGCAGATGTAGTCCCACTTTACAAAGATGGCAGCAGGGAGGAGGCTGGCAATTATAGGACAGTCAGCATGACATCGGTGGTGGGAAAGTTAGTGGAATAATTGCTGAAGGAAAGGATTGTGGAATATCTGAATCCAATAGGTTACAAGACCTGAGGCAGCATGGATTCATGGGTGGAGGGTGTCAAGTCAAACGAATCTGATAGATTTCTTTGACTGGGTGACCAAGGAATTAGATCAGGGTGGAGCAGTAGATGTGGTTGGGGAGGTGGAAAGGACGAGCAGAGGGCTGAGAAAATGCAAGCAGTGGTCAAGGGTATGGCAGCTGGGTTTCATTGCAAAAAAATGCAAAATAATGCACTTAGGGCACAAAAACCCAGAGGCAGAGTACAAAATGGATGGAATGGTATTAACAACCACCAAGCAGGAAAGAGACCTGTGGTAATCATATCGGATGACCTAAAGATGGCCAGACAGTGTGACAAGGCAGTGGGGAGGGTCAGTCAGATGCTGGGGTGCTAGGAGTATCACCAGCAGAAAGAGGGAGGTGGTTTCACTGCCTTATAACTCACTAGTAAGACCCCACCTTGAGTACTGTGTCCAGTTCTGAAAACCATATCTCTAGAAGGACAGAGACTGGAAGCGGCTGAGAGGAGGGCAACTAAAATGGTACAGGGTATGCATCAAAAGCCCTATGCCAAGAGACTAAGGTGGGAGAGGGGTGATAACACCATATACCTTTAAATACCTCATTGGGGGTAAATAAAGTACAAGATGGAAGTATTTTTCAGAAAACAAGGTGCCAAGAACAAGGGGACATGCTATGAAGCTGGAAGGGGGTAGATTCAGGAGAGATGTGAGAAAGTACTTCTTCATAGAAAGAGTAGTGGACTCCTGGAACAGCCTTCCAGTGGAGGTGCTGGGAATGAAAACAGTGGTGGGGTTCAAGAATGCATGGGATAGGCATAACGGAGTCTTGTGGAAAGGAAAGTGGGGAGGAATAAAGGGTTGGAGCCAAGTAGGGGCTGCTTTGTGTGATACTGTAGGCAGTGAAAAATGGGCAGACTGGGTGGGCCAAGCAGTCCTTATCTGTAGTCAAATTGTATGTTTCTATGATAATGATTTGATAAATTACAGTTGTGAACAAAAGAATAGGGGAGAAACAGGAAGAGTGAATGATAATTCAATAAGAAAATATATAAATACTCAACAGTGATGGCAAAGCAATAACTCACTCAATGATACATTTGTGAAATATAACCATTGCAATCAATGATTGGATCAAATAGTATTATAAAGTCAAATAACTAACTGTGGCAATATTTAACACTCTTTGAAATGTGAGGCCACCCATAAGGCCTCCATGAAGATAAAAGGGCAAGGTGTTACCTTCACCAGCCCGGTAAAAGAAAAGTCTACTACTTGTGGCTACAGTTTGTTACCTGCCCTGAAAAACACTTTTGTGAGAACTGAGATCCTCCATGGGAACTCTGGCCCCAGTAACTAATTGACTACAGGAAAAGGTTATTCTATTTTTTCTTCACTGCATTTAGAATAAGGGAGCCTGTTACTGATACCCACTACCCTATACCACATTCTCGGGAAGCCCTTCCTGAGTGCCGTGCCTCCTACATGTAGCCCAGCCACCTACTACCCCTGCCTGTTGGCCCTCTAACAGGTTATGGGGCCTGGGTCCTGCTATGGTGGTGTTTGGGGGTCCTATCCCAAAGATAATAAAAATAGTGTGGTGCCTCCACACAGAGAGAATTAGAAGTGGGTCAGGTGACTGGCTGGCACAGCTCCCTGGGATGCTGCACCTACTCACCTGCCCTACCAACCACCCAACACACTGGATACCCAACAATTCAGCACCACCATAAACCATAAACAGTAATGCTTTGACAGACTCAGAGAATTCCTGCACACACAATTTCAAATGTAAATCACAGCTTTATTTGGGGCAAGGACTAGGGAAGGGGGACACAGGATGGCTGTGGGTAAAAACTGATTAGTGAAAATAAGCAACAACAATAAATATTGGGGCCCGAAGGCCAAACCCTCCCCCACTGGTACCAGTGTTCCTGGATGTTCTTAGGGGTACCCACTAGGTGCATGCCTGGTACGGTGCTGAGGGTTGGCCAGCCGTTGGGGTCCTGAAAATATTGGAAAGGGACTTGGCTTAAGAAAACAACACAACTTCCTTTTGTTTTTTTCTTTCCAGGAACCAGTCCTGGATACTCATGGTTTGTTGACCTCAAAACACAGGAGGACGGGGCTCCTTGTTCAGTGCAGCACAGGGCAGAAGAAAGGCCGGCCTTGGTCCCTCGAACAAGATGGACTTGCTTTGGAAGCCTTGCAGCTAGTCACCTTGATTGTAGTTCTGGCCACTTGTCACCTTCAGCCGCTTCTGGCCCATTGCAGAGCTCTGTGACAGGATAGCCCCAGCCCCAGAAGGCTCAGACCTGGGAGTGGCTCCACAGCCCAGCTCCCTGAATGGGTCATAGGTGCCCTAGCGTCCCAGCAAGAGCCAGTGACCTCCTGAGACAGTGAGTCCCACTTGGAAGGGTTAGCAAGTTCCCTCCCCGACTCTTGGTGAGAACTCCCAAATGATGAGGGTCCTCCTGCAGTCTCTGCACTGAGTTCCAAGCAAGAAAAGGTCCAGGCAAACACTCCAATAAAAGTCCAGTGGCAGTTTGAATGGGTGCTAGCCTTAATCCCAAGAAGCACAGGTGTAATCCAACAGGGGAATTCAAGAGCAGCAAAACCCTGCACACCAGTTCACACTTTCCAGTTAAGTAGTGTCCACAACCTTTTCTTTGGCTTTTGGCTGCAGCCGGGACTCAGCTGTCAGCCACTTTTACCAGTTCATTCAGGACACACACAGCACCTGGCTAGCACCCCAATGACCAGATATGCTTTGCCTCTTCAGAATTTCAGTTACAGTCCCACTCAAGCAAACAACTTCTCAGCCGCAACTGTAGCACTCAGTTAACTCGCACAGTCCTCTCAGCCAGTTCAGCTTCTAGTGCAGGATTTCTGCAGCGTTCATTTCTTTCCATCAGTAATAAAGCAACTTCTCAATACCTGGGGAATCAGCATCACAGTTCAGCCTTTTTCTCTCGTTCCCCTTCTCCGTTTGATTCTGTAACACAGCAATCCCCAATTCTGCAATACAGCAATCTCCAATTCTGCAACACAGCAATCTCGACATAGGGCCTGACATCCAAAGTCCACTCTCACAGGGTACTCCTGACTTGTACAGAGCCTGGGAACAGACTGAAGAAATCCCTGAAAGTCCACACTGGTTCAGCTGAAAACCCAGCATTCTCTGGCCCCTTGGCAGCTTCTTTATGGCTCTTACTTTGCAGCTGTTTGGGCCACATTGATACTGGAGCTCTCAATTTCTCTCTGCCAACTGCCACCAAATTTTCAAACTGAGGCTCATGTTATCCTTTTATTCTGTTTGGAGGAGGCATGGCTAATCTGAAGGGTTCCCTGATTGACTAGTGAAAGGGGTGATGCTGACTGGTTATGCAGATTTGGACACGAGAGTCACAACCAATCAGCGTTGATTACTACTAGCCTGCCTCTTGCCCATCCCAAGCACATGCACTGAAAGCCACCAAACGTATGTGTAACCCCTAGGTGGCGCTATCCCAAGGGCTACTACCCCTGTCTGCTTGGCTAGTAGCAGGTTAAGGGGCCTGAGTTCTGAAACGGGTGTCTCCACCCGGAGGTCAGGGTTGGTAGTGGTCAAGCTAACATGGGCACAGTCCTCTGGGACACTGTAACCCCCTCTTTCCTTACTAGTGGCTGGAACAATACACAATAATCACTTTCACAATACCCCTGATACACCACACAAGTACCCACACTGTTTTCACTTACCACCAGGGCTTTCCTCTGGCTCGGCCCTGGGAACCCCCTGTAAAACAAGGTTATACGCAGCAAATAACAGCAGTACAGTACTCTTGCACAAACTGGAACCACAGTCAGGGTAAATGCAAAAAAGAGTTAGATCTGATTAGCTTAAGGGACTTGAACAAGGGAGGGGCGTAATCAGGTTAATTTGCTTAAAGGCTGTATCAATCAAACAGTTATGCATGCACTTCAGGGTCCATAAACAGTCACACACTCTGAGTGCCCAGATGGAGAACGGTGGGCTAGCAAGGAATGTTGCAGCTGGTTGGGGCCCTGTGATGGGAGAAACAACATGCACAACACACAGTATTTGTAATCCGGAGCCGGAGGGCTCAGTTCGTGAAAAGAAAACAACAAGACAATCAGATGACACACTTTTAGATTAGGCTGTTGTTGCAGGGAGCTACCCTGATGATTACTCACGATACCCAAGACTGGATACAGGCTGGATGAAAATCGAGACAGCAGGTGGTTAATCTGGAGTGCAAGGAGAAGCAGGGCCCACATGATTTGCCGAGGCGTTGTTCCTGTTCAAGCGTGGAGCAGGGGGCTGATCCCCAAGCAGGTCTCTCATCGATGGCTTTCTCTGCGCAGCGGGTAGTCTGGCTGAGCCAGTGTGGCAAGGCCCAGGCCAAATGGAGACAAATTCGGATACAGTCCGTTTTGGGCTGGATACAGCTTCCAGCAAGCAGAACACAGTTCACTCTGTGGGGAACCAAATCACGACCCACTAAACTCACAGCACATTCACATGTAAGGAAATTCTACTGTACCAGGCAAACCACTCTCCAGTCATGATCGCAAAGTCTCTGCCCAAACCAGGGATTCAAAAGCAGCTGGAAATCCTGACAGGCCGATCGCATTCAGCAAACTCTTCGGCCTTCTTCAGGTATGAGCCTGGTAAAAAATCAGTGGCTTACTTTGTTCTCACAAACTCGGATTTTGTCTGAAATAATTCTCTTCTCTCCCTCTCAGGGGCAGCAGGCAGACATGCAGGCCACAATTCAGGTCTTTCCACAGAGACTGTCTTGAGCTGTTGCTTCTTCAGCTCCCAACTTAGATCTGACTCAACTGCCAGCAAGCCTGGGAAATTCCCCAAAATCCAAACGGTTTAGTTGACTGATTCATCTGTCAGTCACAACAGGAGCTCCTCCTTCAGGTGCAAAAAGGCACCAAAAGCCCAAAACTACAATTCCTACAGATTCTGACTCCAGACAGCTCCAGTAGTCCGGCTCCATTTTAGGTCCCACCAGTACTGATTGGTCCAATTCGGCAGTCCCGGGCCAAAGTGGTGGGGATAAACAAAACAGTCCTTGCTGCAAAGAAGACAGGTTAGACAAACTACATTATCGTTATCACTCTAAATGATTTTCAGCAAATAGTTACATCTTTCAACAGAGCTCCTTCTCAGATTACTTATGACTGCAATCCAGGCAGCTCTTAAAGAGACAGTACACAGAGGCTATACAGGCACTCTCTCGCAATCACATTTAAACTGCTAAAACGCAGGACACCAGCCTGGCAGTGAGCATTTAGCCAAGCTCAAAGAAGATTTTTTGGGAACCCCCATTTGTAGGGGGGTTACATATGTTTATTTTTAAACATTGGCCATACTCCAGCCTTTTCCTGTCATGGGAGCCAAGACTGTCATAGTACCATGGCTATAAAATTGAAGAAAATGGGAGGCTTCACCTGAGGTCAGAGGGCAGGGAAAACAGAGGCTTCTGCAATCTCCCCAACCAGTTCACCTGCACAGATTTTAAAATAAAGTATTGAGACCACCAATGGGATGCCCAACCCACTGCTGTTTCTCGCCAGGCACCCACCACAGCCACAACTTTCACTGCTGCAATATATTAGACAGAAAATTCTGTACAGAGAACTTGTACAGTATGCATTTTGAGATGAGTGAGCATATCCACGCATACTATGGAAATTGCTTGAAATGCATAGATCTTCTTCAGGGGTTTCTCAGACATCAGGTAACACTGTAGGAACTTTCGCCGTCAGTCAAGGAGAATCCACATGGAAGATTTTCAGCAGTACAACTGGGGCCACCCACGCTGTCGACGTCACCAACCCTATAAAGGTGTGAACAGCCCCGCTCCCCCCTCAGTTCTTTCCCGCCTTTTTCCTCCTACGGCTTTTCTAACCTTACTTTTTAGAATCTCTTTTTTAAAAGAGATTCCTTCAATTTGTTTATGTTGAGAGTTAATCCTTTGTCTTCACTCTTCTGTCACTGCTGCTGCTGCTACAGAAAGAAGCTCACCTCCACAGATGAACACTCTGTGTGTCTGCTGTCTTGGGCCTGACCACGAAGTTTCTGACTGTGAGCTCTGCCAGAAGTTTAACCAAACTACCTTTAGGTGAAGCAGAAAGGCTCTCCAAAATTTCCTAACTGATCAACAGGCATAGGTCCTCTGGGGTCCCATCCTCGCAGTTGCCTACCAGTTCTTCAAGCTCCCAGGCCTCCAAGGCCCAAGACAAGTCTTAGGGAAAAGTCACAAAAGACTGAGATCGCGACTGCCCCCGGCATTGATCTCATTCTCTGTTGGCCTCTCCTTCTTCTGGGGGATCTTCATTGGCCCCTCCTTCATCGACGACAGGCTACAGGCTCATTGGGTTCTCAGGATCCAGCAGGCGGGTCATCAACAATTGTGCCGTTGAACCCCCCCCCATTGTTGACCACCGTCAACTTGAATGAAGTTCTGATCAAGTCCAGTAACATGATTGTACAGCAGCTGGGCACCTTCAGGCCTCCCTCTCCAATGCCATTGACGGCAGCTTCATCGTTGATGCCTGTTTGTCAGCCCCTGGAAACTCCCCGTGGGCCATTACCAGTGCACCCGATGCCAGACCCAGATATTGAAGAAGTCGACGTCGAGGAGGAGTATCACCCAGATCTCATTCTTCCTGATGATGTGGAGAAAGAAGAGGAAGAGATCCTGCTCTCTGACAGATCTACAGCCTCTTCTGTCTGTGAGGACTCTGTAAAGCATACTCTCAGATCTCCTCCTGAGGACCCCATATTTTTCTTTTTTTTTCTTTATTTCTTTCTCAACGCCTCCGACTGGCCCCCTTCCACCAGCCCCCCCCAGTCCTGTTACCCCGTTGTCCACTGGTACTTACCTCTTGGCATGTTGTTTGAGGTGCCAGATGGCCGGGTGCAGCACCTGTGAGAGGCCTGTATCATCCCGCCGGATGGAGAATTTTCAGCCTCCATTTGTTCCCGTCCCCTGAATGTGTAGCCATATGCATGCAATGATGCCAATGGCCATGCACGCTTCCGCACGCGGCATGCCGGGCATCTGCTCCGTCTCTGCCCCCTGTCTTTTAGAGCTAGTGTGCCAGCCTCCAGCCACCACTAGGGGCCAGGCATGCACCGGTCTCTTGTCCCCACCCTTTCCTGGGAGAGGAGAGCTGTCCTTCGGACACTCAGTCCTCTCCTTCCCTGGCCGACCCCCATTGACCCGCTTGCACCACGAACGTGGGTCACTGGCATGGCAGGAGGTAAGGCAATGATGCCTCAGACCTCCATGCCACTGGGCTGGCCGACCCCACATTTTTCAATGTGATGAAATAACTGTACTCAGCCATGGGCTTCCACACTGAGGAAGAGGATGCCACCAGAAAAGAACTGGTGGATTTCCTGGAGATTCCAGAATCTCCCCCAAAGATCATTCCTCCAGTGCTGCCAGTCTTGAGGAATGCAGCCATGGCAGCCTGGCACAGACCTTACATGGTGCCAGCTATGCCCTGCAGGGTGGACAAACTTTATCACGCACCCCCCATGGTCTTCTCTGTTATGCTGCCCAGCCTGAGACTGACTCAGTGGTCATTAAGGCAGCTCATGACAGATCTAAGGTGCCAAAGCACCTTAGTTCCCTTCCTCCAGACAGAGAATCTCACAGAATCGACCTCTGAGATAAAAGAGTTTATGCCTCTTCTACTCTAATTTTGGGGATTGTAAACTATCTGTCGCACATGGTAAAATACCAGAATGCCAACTGAAAGAATGGCAAGACTGTTGTCCGGGCCCTTCCAGAGGGCACTCAAAAGAAAGAACTGCTACAGTGCCTCCAAGCTACTGAGGTTGTTAGCAAACATCTCCTTAGAGCCATGTATGACATGACTGATACAGTTGCCAGGGCAACTGCCACGGATATATACCTCCATAGACACTTCTGGCTCAGATTTTCTGGGTTTTCAGATGATGTGCAGCAAAAGGTGCTTAATGCTCTCTTCAATGGCACAGACTGTTTGGCCCTGATGTTCAGGGCATCATAAATGATCTGCAAGCCTCAGGCAAGGCCCTTAAGTCTGTCCACTCCCTCTACCATACCAAACCAAAGGGTAGAGGATGGCCTCCTTTTTGTAAACAGCACAATAGGCCTGGGACAACTCCCCATCCCCAAGGAAAATGCAGAGCCCAGGCTCCCTTGCCCACCCCCTCCGGTGCTGGAGCGGTGGCCAAGCACCAGAGAAGTGAGGGACAAGCCTCTGTGGCTGGCTCCAGCTCTGCTTGACTCCTTGCCAGACTCCCCCTCTTCTGGTCCCAGGCCAGGGGGCGGTGGTCAGTTCTCCCTCCATCTGAATCAATGGAGAACCATAACTTCAGATGCATGAATTCTACAGATCATAGTAAGGGGTCACACCTTGGAGTTGATCGAGCAACCTCCAGAAATGCCACCTCGGCCCTCCTGTTATCCCCCAGATCACCTGTCTTTTCTCTAGGAGGTGTAGTCCCTTCTGCACAAGCATGCCATAGAGTTAGTGTCCAGGACCCAGAGAAAAAAGGGATTTTATTCCAGATTTTTCCTGGTCCCCAAAATGACCAGAGATCTGAGACCTATTCTAGATCTAAAGGGCCTCAATCTGTATGTCCTGTACTAAAAGTTCCAGATGGCAACTTTGCCAGGCCTGATGACCCTTCTCAAGATAGGGGACTGGCCCTATTCACTGGACATGCAGGAAGCTTACCTGCACATCTCAGTCTTTTCTCCTCACTGGAAGTTTCTCCGTTTCACCTTTCAGGGTGAGCATTATCAGTTCAAAGTGCTGCCCTTTGGCTTGTCCTCTGCATCACGAGTCTTTACCAAGTGCTTAGCAGTGGTTGCAGCAGCTCTCAGAAGAGAGGGACTGTATGTCTTCCCTTATCTGGATGATTGGCTCCTCAAGACCCTGTCCAAGGAATAGCTTTTGCTGACTCTATAGCGAACTCTCCAGTTCTTCCACTCTCTGGGCATCACTGTCGATCTGTACAAGTCAGTTCTGATACCATCCCAAAGGTTGCAGTATATGGGGTGGTTCTGGACTCAGCACAGAGGAAGGCCTTCCTGCCCCAAAACAGGGCAGAGTGCCTCATAGCTCAAGCTCAAGAAGTCGCCCAGAGCAGGTACATTCCTGTCAGGGTTTACTTCAGATTGCTGGGCCTGATGGCATCTGCCATACCCTCTGTTCCACTAGCCAGACTTCATATGCGTATCCTCCAGTGAATCCTCCGGGCACAATGGGACCAGCACATGGACGAGTTAGACCAACCAGTCCTGGTCTCTTCCCCAATACGCAAGGTACTGCAGTGGTGGATGGACCCCTTGAATCTGCTTCAAGGTGTCCCTTTCCAGATCTCCTCCCCGCATCAGATCCTAACCACAGATGCCTCAGATCTGGGCTGGGCAGCACACCTGGGTCCCTTTCAGACCCAGGACTCTTGGTTCCAGTGGGACACCTCCCTGCACATCAATGTCCTGGAGATGAGAGCGGTGCTCTGCCCCATGCAGGCTTTTCAGGAACACCTTACTAGGGGTCAACTGCTGGTGCAGTTGGACAATCTAAGAATAGTATACTACATCAACAAGCTGGAGAGGGACTCATTCGTACCCCCAATGCAGAGAGGCCATGAGAGTGTGGTACTGGGCGTTGGATCAAAGTCTGACACTCTCGGCAGTTAATGTGCCAGGCATGCTAAACACTGGCAGACAGTCTCAGCCGGACTCAGTCCAGCATGCACGAATGGGATCTTCTCTCATCCATTGCAGAAGACTTGTTCAATAACTTGGTCATCCAGATGTAACCCCTAGGTGGCGCTATCCCAAGGACTACTACCCCTGCCTGCATGGCTACTAGCAGGCTAAGGGGCCTGAGTTCTGAAACGGGTGCCTTCACTCAGAGGTCAGGGTTGGTAGTGGTCAAACTAACCTGGGCACAGCCCTCTGGGACACTGTAATCCCCCCTCTTTCCCCTTCTAGTGGCCTGAGCAATATATGATACTCACTTTCACAGTACCCCTTGTACACCATATCAGTACCCACACTGTTTGCACTTACCACTTGGGCTTGTTCCTCTGGCTTGACCCTGGGGACCCCCTGTAAAACAAGGTTATGCACAGTAAATAGCAACAGTACAGTACTCTTGGCACAAACTGGAACCACAGTCAGGTTAAATGCAGCAAAAAAGTCAGATCTGATTTATTCAGGGGACTTGAACAAGGAAGGGGTGTAATCAGGTTGATTGGCTTAAAGGCTATATTAATCAAACAGTTATGTATGCACTTTAAGTCCCCACAGTCACACACTCTGGGTACCCAGGTAGGAAAATGGTGGGCTAGCCAGGAACATTGCAGCTGGTTGGGACCCTGTGATGGAAGAAAGCAACATGCACAGCACACACTACTTGTAATCCGGAGCCGGATGGCTCAGTTCATGAAAGAAAAAGCAACAAGACAATCAGATGACAACACTTTAGATTTAGCTGTTGTTGCATGGAGCTAGCCTGATGTTTACTCATGAATCCCAATACAGGACACAGGCAGAACAAAATTGAGACTGCAGGTTGTTGAGCTGGAGTGCCAGGAGAAGCAGGGCCCACACAAATCACCAAGGCATCATTCCTGTTCAAACATTGAGCAGGGGGCTGGTGCCCAGGCAGGTCTCTCGTCGATGGCTTTCTCCTTGCAATGGGTAGTCCGGCTGGGCCAGTGTGGCAAGGTCCAGGTGAAATGGCAATGAATCCGGATTCAGTCCGTTGGAGCTGGATGCAGCCTCCAGCGAGCAGAACACAGTTCAACACACAGTGGGGAACCAAATCATGACCCACTAACAGCACACAACACATTTACATGTAAGAAATTCCACTATACCAGGCAGATTGCTATCCAGTCACAATTATACAGTCTCTGCACAAACCGGGAGTTCAGAGGTGGCTAGAAATCCTGACAGGCCGATCACATTCAGCAAATCTTCAGTCTTCTTCAGGTTAAAGTCTGGTCACAGCCCAGTGGCTTAAATAGTCCTCACAACTTGGATTCAGTCTGAATAAACTCTATTTTTCCTCTCTGGGACAGCAGGCAGAGAGGCAGACAGGCAGGCCAAAACTCAGCCCTTTCACAGTTCTCCCATGCAAAACTACACAGAACTGCTGCTCAAATCACTTGAGCTGTTACTCATTTCACTTCCCAACTCAGAACTAACTGAAAACTGCAAGCAGTCTGGGAATTTCCCCAGGATCCAAAAGGTTTGGTTGGCTGATCTGTCTGTCAGTCACAACAAGGACTCCCCCTTCAGGTTCATTTAGGCGCCAAATGCAAAAACTACAATTCCTACAAGTTTTGACCCCACCTAGCCCCTGTAGGCAGGCTCCATTTTAAAGTCCCAACAGTACAGATTGGCCCATTCTGACAACCCCGGGCCAAGTCGGTGGAGATAAACAGAACAGTCCTTGCTGCAAAGAAAACAGGTTAGAACAAACTGCAATATTATTATCATTCTAATAGATATTCAGCAAATAAGCACATCTTATAACACAGCTCCCTCTGTGCAAATAACGATGGCAGAACGGAGCAATTATCTGGCAGCCAGGCGAGGCTCGAGCATAGAAAGACTCGGCCCCCTCCCAGATTAATTACAGCTGCAATCCAAGGCAGGTTATACAAACTACATTATCATTATCACTCTAAATGATTTTCAGCAAATAGTTACATCTTTCAACAGAGCTCCCTCTCAGATTACTTATGACTGCAATCCAGGCAGCTCTTAAAGAGACAGTACACAGAGGCTATACAGGCACTTTCTGGCAATACATTTAAACTGCTAAAACACAGAACACCAGCCTGGCAGTGAGCATTTAAGCAAGCTCAAGGAAAACTTTTAGGGCACCTCCATTTATAGGGGTGGTTACACAGATTTGAACCTTTTTGCGTTCCCAATCATTGCAAAACTGCCCAGTTTCTGCTTGCTGGATCCAGGGCCTGGAGTTTTCTGGCAAGACGTGTTGTCCCTCTCTTGGAGCATGAGGATTTTTTATGCATTCCCTCTGTTTCCTCTGATTCAGAGTGGTGCTAATCAAGTTACAGATGGAGGGGGCCAGTATTATTCTGGTAGCTCCATTCTGACCTCGCCAGATATGGTTCTCTCTGCTTCAGCAGATGGCGGAGGAACCTCCGGGTCCCTCTTCCTCTTTGCAGGAATCTGCTGACCCAGACTCAGGGGACCCTGGTCCATCCCAATCTCAGATCCCTCCATCTGCAGGCCTGGCTCCTGAGGACATAGCCATCGCTAGGTTCGGGGTCTCTAACAGGGTAGTGGATGTCCCAGTGGCCACCTGGAAGCCTTCCACTCATGCTACATATGCCATGAAGTGGAAATGGTTTGCCATCTGGGCTGCCAAACATAGCTTAGACCCTTTCACCTGCTTGGTGAACCATATCCTGGACTACCTGATCTCACTCTCTGACTCAGACCTCCAGTACTCTTCCCTCAAAGTTCAGCTTTCAGCTGTTTCTGCATTTCATGAGCCCTTGGGTGACCGCATGACTGCTCAGCTGGATGTCTTCCATACCTTTTTAAGGGGCATCCTGCATCGGAAACCTCCAATCCATTCCCCTGTCCCAGCTTGGGACTTGAAATTTGTTTTGAAAAAATTTACCCTGTCTCCTTTTGAGCCAATCGTGACTTGCGATTTGTGCTTTCTCTTTTGGAAAGCATTGTTTTTAGTTGAAATTACTTTTGCTCGAAGAATTTTAGTGCTTCAGGCCCTCTGGTGCAAGGAGCCTTATTTGATTTTTCACAAAGACAGGGTGTCTTTGCGCACAAATCCTAAGTTTCTCCCTAAGGTGGTTTCAGAGTTTACACTCAATCAATCTATTTATTTTCCTGAGCGTGCCAATCCAGAGGAAGCACTGCTCCATATGTTAGATGAGCACAGAACTTTGAAGTACTACATGCTTAGGACTAAGGAGTCCAGAAAGTCAAAGCAGTTGTTTGTTTCCTTCTCCCTGGGTAGAGAGGGCGTTTTAATTTCTAAGCAATGTTTATCCAAATGTTTGGCAAAGTGCATTGTGCTCTGCTACAAGTACGGCAAAGAATTGCTTGGTGGTGTTGAAGCGCATGCCACCAGAGGGATGGCTATCTCAGTGGCTTGTTTCCAAGGGGTCTCAGCCTCTGACATGTGTGCAGCTGCCACCTGGAGTACAGTCCATACTTTCATCAAGGGCTACAGTCTGGACGTTGCCTCAAGAGCCCGTGCAGTATTTGGCAGGGCTGTGTTACAGGAATGTCTGTCTTAAGTTTATGGAGAGCCCTCCTCCCAGACTATATGTTATGCACTTGTAACTGCTTGGGTCTCATTCCTACTTTGTTACCTTGTGACTGAGATACCTCTGAAGAAGATAGAACAGTTACATAAGAACTTACCGTAACAGTAGATCTTTGAGGGGATCTCAGTCGTTAGCTATGCTTTCCCTCCCACCATCCCCCTTCTTGGGGCTCCTGTCTAGTAACTGGCTGTCTGGTTTATCCAGCTTTTCATTAAGGTCTGGGCACCTCTTTCTCTCCTTAGTCCCCCATGGCAAGAGCCTAGCTACCGTACGCCTTAATAGGGTTGGTGGCATCGACAGATGGTGATGGCGTGGGTGGACCCAGTTGTACTGCTGAAAATCTTCTGTGTGGATTCCCCTTCCTCAGTGGTGAAGGTTCCTATGGTGTTACCTTATGACTGAGATCCCCTCTAAGATCTACTTTTATAGTAAGTTCTTACGTAACTGTTCTTTGCCAGTAAGTATTTTTAAATGATAGTGATTACTGCTGAAGCAATATTACAACAGATAATGTGCAAGGAATTGGCAGACCTACCACACTTGTTTGTTTATGGTAACTTTATTTTGTTTAGACAAGTTGTTGATACACTTAACAATATAGCCTATCACTAAGGATGTCCCAGTTCCCATCTCGCTGGAAACAGGCGACCATCACACCGGTACACAAAAGTGGAGACAAATCACTGCCCTCCAACTACAGACCTATCTCTATCCTCCCTCCATTGTCTAAGGCCCTGGAGTGCATTGCCTCAGACCAACTAGTCAAGTACCTGGAAATATATGACATCCAGTGTCCTGAGCAACATGGTTTCCGAAAAAGGCACAGTACCACCACTGCAATATTAGAATTCATGGGCTTCATCCATACCACACTCCGATCAAGGAAACTGTGTAGGGGCAGTATTCATCGACCTTACAAAAGCCTTTGATACTGTGAACCACCCACTCCTACTCAAGCAATTATCAAACATTGGGCTCTCCAATGAAGCGCTGCTCTGGTTTTCAAGCTACCTTGGTGAGAGGGTCCAGCGGGTTAGGATTGCCAGTGTCACCTCGGAAGAAAAGCCAGTCCTTTCAGGGGTCCCACAGGGGTCCATCCTGGGGCCACTACTCTTCAGCCTCTTCCTCAATGACCTTCCCAGTGTCTGCCACCAGAAATTACTGCTCTACGCCGATGATGCAGTCATGTTCACCAACCACCAAAATGCAGAGCTCCTCGAGAAACAATTACAGCTTGAATTTATGCACATCGAAGAATGGTTCAAGTCACACAAACTGGTCATGAACTACAGCAAAACAAAGGATATGACCTTCTACAATGCCAGGAGCAAGTACAAATCCCGTGACCTCACCATCCTAAACCAAACAGGGACCTTACTTGAACACGTTCCTGATTTTAAATACCTAGGTGTCACATTGGACAGCTCACTCTCCTACCATCGGCACATAGATTCTGTTGCCAAAGCCACCAACATCCATATAGGCCTGCTCTACAGGCACAAACACTGCATGACTCCTGACACTCTCCGGTTGGCTATCAACAGCTCTGTCACCTCCATCATCGATTACGGGCCAGCAATTTATGGCTCTGCCTCCACCTCTGCCCTCCACAGAATTACAGTTGCACTCAGCAAAGCATGCAGGCTGCTAACTGGGGCTGACCGACTTACACACACTTGTGACCTGTACACTCAGGCAGGATGGCTTCCTCTCATCAGCTGGATACAGTATCAAACCTGCCTCTTAGCCAAAAAAGTCCTCCTCGGGGTCATGCCCCAGGGCATTGAAAAGCTCCTCATTGACCACCACAGCACCCAGCGAACTAGAAGTTCACAACAACTAACCTTCCTTGTCCCCAGATGCCAGACTACCATGGGCCAGAGGGCCTTTGCCCACAGAGCACCACAGTGGTACAATACTTCAACAAAGAAACTCTTACTGCTGCTGTTTGGATCTTTTAGAGACAACTCCGACTTCATCTCATTTCAACTAGTAGTTGTGACTGCCTCGCCTAATCAGGGCTCACTGCTCACTGCCCTCCACTTCAGTCTTGACAGCTACCTCTCCCACCTTGCCCCTTCTACCTGCCTACCCCTTGTTCCCTCTCCTTCCTCCACCCTGGGCATTTTCTGACTTTATCCCTCCCTCCCTCCCTTTAGAGCTCTTACCCTCACCTCTACCCTCCAACAATGACCTTCCTGCCTGCATACCCCTTCCTTCTCATCTACAGTGCTTATTTCTAAGATTGCCTTGGCTGGTATGTCATGCTACCTAACATTTGGCACATTTTGAATTACTGGAATTTCCTAAGCCTCAGTCTCTTACTTTTTATTGTGTAATTATGTATTATTATGTTGACCTTTGTATGTATGTATACCCCCCATTCCTTCGACGTGGAACCTTTGTAAATGAGCAGTTCCTGCTCAAAGGTATTTGTAATCCTAGATTTCAATAAAATAAAATAAATAAAAATAAAAAAATATATATTTTCCATCTACAAAGGGGAAAGGAAACACGTCCACCTTCCATTGCACCCTAGGGTATTTCCCACTAGAAGGCTAACCTCTAGATGGGATTCCCAAATGCTGGGCCCTGTGCACCTTGCCAACGTGCCATGGAAACTGGTTGCATAGGTATACATATGGGGGAATGCCACTCAGCGGGGGTCCCGTGGATCCCTGGGAGCATTCACCAAATGTGTGCTGGACAGGTGTGCACCCGAGTCCCTGGCTGCTTGGGCAGCTATGTGCCAGGGCTGTCTGGGGGGAGAGATGGCACTGTGCCACACTATATGCCATTCACAAAGGAGCATAGTGTGACACGCGGAGGTTGTGTAGGAATGCGCTGGATATGGCAGGGGGAACCCTGCCACAACTGCTGTACTCACTGAGCCCCATGCACACAGAACCCCTGCCAGATCCTGGCATCAGGTTGTAAACCCCCTCCCCACAACAGAACCCCTGCCCGGTCCTGGTACATGGTGTAAACCTCCCAACATCGAAATCCCTGCCCTGGTCCTATATGCCAGCCGATCCCCCAACACACATCCGAGTCCTGGCCCCGATCTGGTATGTGAGAACACTTCTACACACACACACACACACATCAGTGTCTTGTCCTCGGTCCGTAGAGAATACCCTCCCACACAAGCACGCCTCCCAGCATCAGTTGGATGGTGGGTGGCCGAGGTGATGTGCAGAGGGATGTGCTGCTCGCCGTCCATTGCCATAGCACCAACTTGTAGTTACAGGGAACAGGGTGTGGTGTTGTTGGTGCTGTGGGAATGGGGCAGCTGCCCACCAATGAGGGGCGGGAGCCAGGATTGGGGGTCGGGGGTGGTTGGGATGTGCAGTACTGGGCAGGCCTGCCAGGATGGGGCTATGGTTGGGGGGACACTGACATGGACTGGGACAGGGCACTGATGTGTGTTGGTGGGTTGTTCTCATACACCAGATGGGGATGGGGCATTGATATGTGTGTGTGTGTGTGTGGGTCATGTTGTGACGTGACTGACCAGGGACGGGCACTGATGTGTATGTGGGGGTGTTCTCATATTGACCGGGACAGGCACTGTGTGTGTGTGTGTGTGTGTGTGTGTGTGTGTGTGTGTGCGTGGTGGTGTTCTCACTTACCAGATTGGGGCCAGGTCTAGCATGTGTGTTGGGGGTGGGCTGGCATATGGGACTGGGGGGGGTTCGGATGTTTGAAGGGTACACATCTACACCTTGTGCCAGGGCTGGGTGGGGCTCTGATGTGTGGGAGGACTTCTGTGTGCAGGGTGAGGCATGGTGCAACGGGGTGGGTATTGGCAGGGGGGACTGACTGTGCGTTGCCCGGGTGCCTGAGTGTGCTATGCACGCACCCTGACCAGCACCTTCCTGAACTCCCCTGCTCCCCTGAAGCAGGGACTCTACTCTGGAACCCAGGACAGGCATCCGATTGGCTGCCTTCCTGGGTCTGTTATTCCACTCTCATCCGCCCTCCATGCTCCTGCATGCTGGGGGGGGGGGCTGCAGACAGGAGGCTGGCGATAATGTATACCGGCCTGTGTGCACCTGTCCACGAGTGCTGAGCTACACAGGTGGGGTACGCGCCCCGGGTGTGTACTTTCTACTCTTTAGTGCACAGACACTATTAAGTCCCCCAGAGATTATCCCCTCTAAGCTCCCTATTTAAGTGACTCTGCCTTTTAAAGGAGCAGCTGCCAAGGCTAGATCCGAGTGTAGTTCACATTTCCTAGGCATTTAGGATTTTTTGAAAGAGTCACTGGGGAGGAGGGATGGTACATCTTTTGTCAGACGTAAGAGAACAATAGGAAGTTTGTCA
Organism: Neoceratodus forsteri; assembly: GCA_016271365.2. Classification (NCBI taxonomy): domain Eukaryota; kingdom Metazoa; phylum Chordata; order Ceratodontiformes; family Ceratodontidae; genus Neoceratodus; species Neoceratodus forsteri. The sequence continues at coordinate 540,585,292 of CM028134.1, read as the reverse complement.
TACAGGAATTGACAGGACAAAAATGTCTCTTACCTGGCCTGTAGCCCATCCCCTGGCATTGTTTTAACACCGGAGATCAAAAGTGAGAAAGGTAATCAGTCTCTTCTAGTCTGGATATTGCTATACAGTGCCAGGCTGGTTGTTAATAAGTCTGCCATTATCAAGGATGTGATCTCTGGTTCTAGTGATGATGCGGTCTATACCATGGGAACCTGGCTGGACAACATGAGTAGGCCTTCCCTAGTGTAGGTCATCCACTTCGGTTGCTCTGTGGTATACTGTCCCACAACTGGAGTGTGGGGTGGTGGAGTAGCCTTGTTTAGATCTTGGCTGGGCTTCTCAGTCTTGGTCCTCTACATAGGTGGCCCTCTTTGGTGGGGCTGGTCTGAACAGAAAACTTGCTCTTTTCTATTGCTCCCCAAAAATGAGGTAGACTCTTTTCAAATACTTGCCAAGAGTCTGTCTGCTCTGACTCTGGAGTCTTCAAGGCTTCTGTTGTTCTCAGTGACTTCAGTACCTGGGTAGCTACCCACCCCTTGAATAATCTTGCAGCCAAACTCTTCGGTTCAGTGGGTTCAGACAAGTTATTTCTACAGGCATGCATGAGGGAGATCAGACAATGGACCTGGTGGTACAGTTAAATCTTGGGATCCTCATTATACAGTATCACTTCTGACTAGAGGTACTCCAGTTCTGTCAGTGATGGGATCTGTTTCTAGATCTGTTGGATACCTTAGGTTTGATTGCCACCTCTCACAGGACACTGCGCCATGGCAGCTGAGGCCTATAGTCTGGCCTTTACTTCTGCAGTGGACGTCTTGGTGTTGGACCATTCTTACCTGCATACTTCATGCCACAATGCACCATGGGTTGCTGATGAACTTCCATGGTTAACAACACTGGGCTGAAGATTAGACACAGGCACAGGATGTCGAAGGTGCGTGCAGACATGCTTGCTTTGATGGCTTATTACAAGAGCTATCTGGAAGCCATGCATAAGGAGGAAGCTACATTTCTCCATGGACTCATTGCAGCTGAGGATAACTGGTTGGCTGCACTTTTCCATACTGTGGACTGTCTCTTATATCCTGTCTGTCTGCCAAATAGGGAAACTGGCTCCCTGGAGAAGTCCAAAAGGCTGAATTTGTTCTTTAAGCCAAAGTTGTTGGCAAACTTTTAGAAACATCAAAAAGGTCAAAGTACTTTGCTTTCTTTCCCGCTACCTCGCCTTAGTAAAATCATTACATTGAGGAGGCTCTGACCCCTCTGGTCGGAAAACCTCACGCTATATCGGCCATCTATAATAACCTGATTAGATGGTTACACCCGACCACCCTCGCTCCTAAAAGATATTGGTCCCTGCGGTTTCCTGAGCATGATTTCGATTGGGGCGGTATCTGGGGGGCCTGTCACAAATTTTTGTTACAGGATAGACTTAGATTAATGCAGTATAAACTTTTGCACAATTGTTACTATTCCCCTGTGCAGCTAGTGGATCGGGGCCTGATTGCTTCCGTTTCTTGTTTTAGGTGTCGGCAAGGGGTGGGGGATCTGCTCCACATTTTTTGGCACTGCCCGAAAGTGTCAGTCTTATGGGAGGCTATTAAAAGAAATCTTGACCCTTTGCTGGGTCTGGACAGTTTATTCACCCCTGAGATCTGTATCCTAGGGGACATGTCCCAGGTGGATGTTCGGAGTAGGAAATACCATATGGGGCTGATATCGGCCTCAGTTAAAAAAGTAGTGTTGAGGCATTGGAAGGACACTATAGAAATCTCATATGGCGAAAGTGGTTACAAGAACTTTTAGCCAATCTTAGAACAGACAGAACCATAGCTAGTTTGCAACATAAACTCCATAAATTTAACAGCATCTGGGGTTCTCTATATACCTTTTTTCTGCTTCTTTGTGATTCACTATGTGACTTCCAGTCAGTTCATACCTTGTGCTGTGCTTGGGGAGGGGTGGGGGTGGGACTAGGACTGCATCCTGTTGTTTTTTTCTCAATAGAGGTATGTTTTTGTGTCTGTCAATCTGTTTTCTCGTTGGATGCTGTCCTTTGTTGGTGTAAAATCTTTAATAAAAGTTGAATTGAAAAAAAAAAAAAGTAAAATCATTACAGTTAGCAGCTACACAAGACATGCCAGTCTTCATTCTATAGTTGGAGGACAATGCCTTTATAAAGTAAAGTGAATTGAATATATTGTTCAAGAAAAAAATCAGGGGTTTAGCAAAGTGATCTAAGGTCTTATATATAACTTCATAGGTGCGTTATGTATGGTACCTGCCCCTCTGTAAATTAGAGTGGTGTCTTGTGAGGACTAGACTGTGGAAAAGTAATCAGAGGCCTGGACAGAGCACTACATACTGCCAGTTTGCTCCAAGTGAGAACCCACTCTAGTAAAGGTAAGATAAGTACAAAACATATAAAAATGATTTTTGTGAACTGAACAGAAAAGCATGTCAGTTTAAACGTTTGAAAAAAAATCTGTATCCCCTGTCCTGCCAGATCGACCTGATTTCATCTAGAAGTAGATATGGTGCCTAAGAGACCTCTGTTGGGAATCAGAGCTCCCCTTCTGCAGCACCTTCAAGCCTCTTGATTGGCTAGGAAAGATTTATTGATTCTTCAGTCCTCAGCAGTCCCTATTCATTGAGGTTGCCCCTGTAGTGTGACATTTGCTGACATTGACGGAGGTTGGTGGGGGGCTCTTCAGGCTGTGCTAAAGCATATAAATTTGAAAACAAGAGGAACTGTGATTTGATACCCTGGAAGATAACTCATCAAAACACTTTCCCTTTAATTATCTTGTGGTCACCATATCAAAGTTGAATTAAAGCTATTCTTCTCCTAGGTGCGGTTTACATTCAGTGCAAACCTAGCCTTCTTTTGTGGTTTCAACATGGCAATTAAATCCAGCTTCCTCACAGACTTTGTGTGGCATTAAGGTGCTTCATCAGGAAAAATGTTTTTACCCTTCAGGCAATGTCAAATTAAGGAAAATGTAATTAATTATACCAGACAGGTATCTGTTATATTCTGTAAATTCTTTCCAGAGCCTAGGAGGTCCATTTTAGGGCTGCAGTGATTATTCACACTTAAACATATTTACTCATAACAACAGGCAACTCACATCCCAAAGTTATTTACTCATAACAAGAAACAACTCACATCCCAAAGTTAAACCAAGCCTGCCCAAGCTGCCAATGATTGCTTGAAACACATTTTGCACAATGTGTTATGAAGCAAGATTCTATAATTTCCTGCTCATTCTTTTTGTCTCCAAAAAAATGTAATGCTTACAGTGTGTATGGGGTCAAGAGATACTCCCCTCATTCCTACAAATAAGAAACACTGTAGACTGGTCCTTCATATTTTTATTTAAGATTTTCCCACATTACTCTGATAATGCATCTCACCCAAGCAGCCTTGACCTAGAGAAACTAACTTTAGTCTGGGATAAGGGAGTTCCATTTCCATGTCTATTCCTTTTTAGTGCTAAAATAATCTGTATTACCAGTCTGTTGCACATTTGTGTGGTAAGTCTGAGTGTAGTCCAATCCAGTAATGACTCAAATAAGGTTCCCAAACTGACTTCCTGTAGTGGCTTGAGATAGGTATTAAACCCATGTCTCCAAAACTGAGGTGCTGTCCCTAATCCTTATTGCAAAGAGTGCTATCTCAGACCCATCATTGTGGGGGATTGGGGGCTGGATTTTATTATTTATTACTGTTTATCTAGACAAAAGTTGAGACAAATTCTATATCTCAGGTAGAACAGGCAGCTGCAGCAGTGGAAAAGAAGTTACGTAAGAACTTACCATATGAGCAGATCTTCGAGGGGATCTCAGTCATCAGGTCACACCATAGAAACTTCACCATCGGTGTAGCAGGATCTACATGGAAGATTTTCCAGCAGTACAACTGGGGCCACCCACACCGATGCCACCTGCTGACATCATCAACCTTATAAAGGTGAGAGCAGCCCCACTCCCTCCTTAATTCTTTCCCCAGGAGACTAAGGGAGCAAACTCATGCTAAGGGGAACTGAGGAAAGAGAGAGAGAGAGAGAGAGAGAGAGAGAGAGAGAGGTGCCTGGGCCTGAATAAAAGGCTGGAGGCACCAGATAGCCAGTCTAAGACAAGAACCTCAAATAAGGATGGTGGAAGGGAAGGCTGACCTGATGACTGAGATCCCCTTGAAGATCTACTGTTACCACAAGTTCTTACGTAACTGTTCTATCTTCTTCAGGGGTATCTCAGTCATCAGGTCACACTGTAACAAAGAGTCCCAAACAGTTGCAAGTGCAGCAGAACAGTCTGGGTGGTAGGCAAACCAAGGCCTAGGACAGATGGCCCTGAAGAATAGCCAGGCCAAAGCCTGCTCAGGCTCTAGAAGAAATGTCCAGACTGTAGTGCTTGGTGAAAATATGGATGGTACTTCAGGTGGCAAAAGCACAAATGTCAGTGGCTGAGACCCCCTTGAAACTGGCCACAGAGGTAGCCATGCCCCTTGTGGAGTAGGCTTTCACAGCCCTTGGCAACTGCCTATCATGTTTGTTGTAGCAGAATGAAATACAATTAGCCAACCATTTGGACAAATATTGTTTGGAACCTGAACGCCCTCTCTTCCTGGGGCGAAAGAAAAAAAAAAAGGCTGCTTTGTCTTTCTGAAGTTCTTAGTTCAGAGCAAATAATATTTCAGAATTCTGCACACATCTAAAGTGTGGAGCAGTGCTTCCCCTGAATTGGCACACTCCGGAAATTACACAGGTAGGTGGACAGATTGGTTCAGGGTAAACTCAGGTACCACCTTAGGAAGAAACTTGGGATTTGTATGCAAAGACACCCTGTCTTTGTGAAAAATCATATAGGGCTTCTCACACCAGGGAGCCTGAAGCTCGGAAATCATTCAAGCAGAGGTCATAGCAACCACCAACTATGCTTTTCAAGAAGGAAAGTGTAGCTCGCAAGACGCAGATGGCTCAAACGGAGACAGGGTCAATTTCTCCAGAACAAAATTTAAATCCCAAGCCAGCACGGGGTACAGATTGGAGGTTTCAAGTGCAGAATGCCCCTAAGAAAAGTATGGGGCACATCTAGCTGAGCTATGGTATGACCATCCACGGGCTCATGAAAAGCAGAAATAGCCAAAAGATACACCTTGAGGGAGGAGTACTGTTGGCCAGAGTCCGACAGGGATATTAGGTAATCCAGAATCTGGCTTACCGGACAGGTAAAAGGGTCCAGATGGTCTTGGCAACCCAAATGGCAAACCTCTTCCACTTCATGGCATAAGTGGCCCTAGTGGAGGGCTTCTGAGCCACCACAAGGACACCAGCTACCTTCTGAGAGAGACTCCAGCCCGGGCAATGGCTAAGTCCTCAGGAGCCAGGCATGCAGATGAAGGGTCTTGAGGTTTGGATGAACCAGGGTTCCCTTAGCCTGAGGCAGCAGATTCCCGCCAAGGGGCAGAGGCACCGGATGGTCCACTGCTAACTGTTGCAGTATTGGAAACCATATTTGCCATGGCCAGTATGGTGCAACGAGGATCATGATGGCCTCCTCCATCTGAAGCTTGATTAACACCCTCTGAATCAGAGGAAATGGAGGGAATGCATAAAGGAACCTCCTGCTCAAGGAGAGGGACAACACATCTCACCAGAAAAACTCCAGACCCTGGATATAGTGAGCAGAAGCTGGGCAGTTTTTCGTTGAGTGCGGATGCAAAAAGATCTTAACTCTGGATGACCCCATCTTGTCAAACAGATCTTCTGTGACAGATGTCGGAAGTTCCCATTCATGCATCCTGGACAGAGTCTGGCTGAGGCTGTCCACCAGGGTGTTCAGTACACCTTGGACATGGACTGCCAGAGGTCCAGGCTGTGGTCCAGTGCTCAGTACCAGACTCTCATGGCACCCCTGCAAAGGGGGTATGAATGCATCCCCCCAACTTGTTGATGTAGTAGACAATGCTAAGACTGTCTGACTGGATCAACAACTGACCTAGAAGGAGGTGGTTCTGTAAGGCCTGCATGGCATGCAGAACCACCCACATCTCGAGGATGTTTATATGGTTTGACATCTCGATCTGCGACCTTGTACCCTGAGTCTGGAAGGGACCCAGGTGCACTCCCCAGTCCAAGTCGAAGGCATCCGTAGTAAGAATCTGTGGGGGGGGGGCAAGATCAGGAATGGGGCCCCTCTTAAGAGATTTTGAGGATCCATCCACCAGTGAAACACCTTGTGGACTGGAGAGGAGACCAGCACTAGCTAATTCCAGGTCATCTGTGCATTGGTCCCACTGCACCAAGAGGGTCCACTGGAGCACTCGCATGTGTAGCCTGGCCAAGGAGACCCTGGCAATGGCCACAGCCATGAGACTTAAGAGCCTCAAGTAAACCCTGGCAAAAACATAATGGCTCTGGGCCACCACTTGAGCCTGTGAAATAATGCACTCCACTCTGTCCGGAGGCAGGAAGGCCCTGCACTGAGTCTAGGACCACCCCTATATACTGCAGCCTCCAGGACTGGATCAAAATGCACTTGGGCAGGTTGACAGTGATGCCCAGGGAGTGGAATAACTGGAGGGTCCCCTCCAGAGTTTGGAGGAGCTGATCCTAGGATGGAGCTTTGAGAAGCCAGTCATCCTGGTAGGGGAAGATGTACCAGCCTTCTCGCTGAAGGGCAGCAGCTACTGCTGCTAAGCATTTTGCAAAGACATGTGACACAGAGGATAAGCCAAAGGGCAAGACTCTGAATTGGTAATGTTCACCCTGAAAAGGAAACTGGAGAAACCACCTGTGTGGGGGACACACCGAAATATGCAGGTAAGTGTCCTGCATATTGAGGGAGCACAGCCAGTCACCCTGCTTGATCAGGGGCAGCAGACCTGGAAGAGTGACCTTGAGGAATTTTTTGTATTGGATATAAAGGCTGAGGTCTTTGAGATCTAGAATAGGCCTCAGATCTCAGGTTCTTTTGGGGACCAGGAAGAAGCTGTATTAGAGTCCCCTGTTCTTCTGCCACCTGGGCACTGGCTTGATCCCCTTTTCCACAGAAGGGAATGTACCTCCTCCCGGAGAACCATAGCATTGGCTGGAGGATAGGGGGAGGGTACCGGAAGAGTCTCTGGGGGCTGTTCCACAAGCTCCAGAGTGTGACCCCTTTCTGTAATCTGAAGAATCTAAGCATCTGAAGTTAGGGTTCTTCATTGATTGAGATGGAGGGAGAATTGACTTCCAACCACCACCTCTTGGTTGGGGACCGGAAGAGGGGATGGGGTCTGGCAAGGAGTCAGGCAGAGGTGGATCCAGCCACTGGGGCCGAACCATCACCTTTGGGCTGTTTCGCTGCAGAACCTGTGGAGGATGGGGTAGGCAAGGCAGAACTGGCCTCCTGTTTACCCTGGGATGGGAGCCCACACCAGACTTGTGGGACATCTTATGAAAGGATGGGCACTGCCTGTTCCTGGGCTGGGTATGGTAGAGTGAATGGACAGATTTAATAGCCCTACCAGAGGCCTGTAAGTCATTAATGATGTCCTGAACATCTGAGCTGAAGAGCTTTGAACCATTGAAGGGGCATTAAGCACCTTCTGCTGGACATCTGCCGTGAAGCCCGATACCCTCAGCCAGGCATGCCTACGAAGGCAAATACCTGTGGCAGCAGCCCTGGCACCAGTATCTGAGATGTACAAGGCCCTAAGGAGGTGTTTACTGATACCCTCGGCAGCGTGTAAAGACTTAAGGACCTCCTGTTTCTGGAAAAACTCTGGGAGGGCTTGAGAAGGTGCCTTGCCCTTCTTCCAGATGGTGTTCTGGTACTTGACCATAAGAGATAAATAATTAGCAATCTGGAGTCCCATGGTGGAGGAGGCATAAACCCTCTTACCCCAAAGGCTGATCTGTCTGGATTCCCTGTCAAGGAGGAGGGAGCTAAGGTGCTTAGGCACCTTGGACCTGTTGTGTGCCATTTTGATTACCACAGAGTCAGTCTCAGGTTGGGCAGCATAATAAGGCAGGCCCTGGGGGGACATGATAGAGCTTATCTGCTCTGCGAGGCATGGCACGAACCATGTCTGGGTGGTGCCATGCCGCAGTGGTGGCATTCCTCAGAGCTGGCAGAATAGGAGAAATGACCTTAGAAGGAGATTCAGGGATCTCCAAGAAGTCCACCTGTTCTCTCCTGGTGGCATCCTCTTCCTCAGTGTGGAGGCCCATAGCTGTAGACAGCTGCTTCATAACATTGAAAAAGGTAGGATCTTCAGAAGGGGACCTGGGAGTATGCTTAACAGAGTCCTCACTCACTGAAGAAGCGGTAGACCTGTCAGGGGAAAGAGGTTCCTCCTCCTCCTCTTCTTCAGGGAGGATGAGGTCAGGGTGGTACTCCTCTTCGATAGCAACCCATTCCAACTTGGGGTCCGACAAGTGAGGGACCAATGGTGCTCTACAGGGTGCAGGCCGAGAAGGCCGAACCAGCATCGATGATGATGGAGCGGTCGATGATGCCGGGGACCCTGCACTGTATGAACCTAACTGGTGCACCAGGGTCATAGTTATCTGGGTCAAAATAGTACTGAGGTCGACGGCAGGTAAGGGTTGTATCAACGGTGGAGGAATCATCAGCACAAGGCATGATGGACCATCCATTGGGTCTTGATAACCCGAGGGACCCAGCGTCCGAGGGCCTGGGGAAGTATCAGGCCATGATGGAGGGGTTGACGTTGATGACTGGGGGGCCGATGACCCGAGGATCGATAGCTGACCTCCCTGAGAAAGTGGGGAGAGGCACTGTTGGTAGGGGCCTAGAAGAAGCAAAGGCCTGGATAGCAGAGGGTGTTGGTGCAATGCAGCCAATGGAGTACTCCCAAAAGAAGATGAACAAGCCATCGGGCATCAGGGGTGCTGCCAGTGGGAGCAGTCCTGGTCACAGTCTTTTTTGTGACTTTTCTCTGAGGACTTGTCTCAGTCTTTGAGGCCTGGGAGCTCATTGAACCCACCAGCGACTGGGAAGAATGGACCCCGGAGGACCCCTGCCCAGAACTGGCTATCTGCTGCTCCACGATTCATTTCTTCAAAGACTTTTTGCATCGCCTAAGGGTTGTGAGATTGAATTTTTGGCAGAACTCACAGTCAGAGACGTTGTGGTCGGGCCCAAGACAGCAGACACAGAGGCTGTGGTCATCTGAAGAAGCAATCTTCTTTCTGCAGTGGCAGTAATAGAAGAGAGATGTGGAAGGAGTAACTCTCGACATAAACGAGGTAAAAGAATCACTTGTTAAAAAGAGATTCTAAAAGTTAAAGTTAAAGGAAAAGCATAGGCAAAAATGGTACAAACTGTGACAGAGTTTCTGTGGAGACCCATGCGAGAGAAGTCGTTGGTGAGAAAGAACTGAGAAGGGAGCAGGGCCACTCATACATTTATAGGGTTGATGATGCCGGCAGGTGACGTCTGCTTGGGCGGCCCCAGTTGTACTGCTGGAAGAACTTCCGTGTGGATCCTGCTTCACTGACGGTGATGTTCCTACAGCGTGACCTGATGACTGAGATACCTCCAAAGATCTATTTTACACCATAAATTACAACAAATACATTTCAACAAATATTACATCAAAATTTATAGTGTCATTTTAGTGCTAAATGTGGTGCAACAAACAATGCAGGTTCACACATCAAATGCTGCTGACAGTAGTCGTATGCAGTACATGTCTGCCAGCTCCAAAGTGCTGCTGTTACTGCACCCTGATGGAACCTCTGACAAGTTCGCAAGCAAGATATGGCAAAAAACGAAGAGGGATTATTTGATACTGTCTAAATGGGTCTGCCTGGGTCCCATTCTCTTCTCTATTTTCCTGAATTTCCTCCCCTCTACCTGTGCCAAGTTGCATATTCACATGTATATGGATGACACAGTCATCTTCACCTCTGGTCAGGCAGGACTTTCACAGCATTCTGCACTGGTTCCAGTCCAACCAATTCCAGGTCAGCACTGAGAAAATGATGCCCATGACCTTTGTTACCAGTCAGAAACTGGCCAGACTCACGGCCCCCCTTGTTTTCACCACACTGGATGGCACCCCCCCTTGAAGTGGTGCAGTTCTTCAAATACCTTGGTGTGTGGCTTGACAGCAAGCTTGACTTTTCAGCCCACACTGATGCCATCCATGCAAAACTCCATCCCAAGCTTCGTGCCCTGTACCGCAACAAAGACTGCTTATCACTGCAGGTCAGCAGGAAGCTTGTTACCAAAATGGTGCTCCCTGTCTTTGACTACGCAGATGTGATCTATGGAAACACATCCTCCACTTGCCTTGCCAGTCTGGACACCCTCTTTAATGCCTTTTGCTGCTTTGCTACAAACTCCCCTCATACTCACTACTGCTCCCTCTATTCATCCCTGTCTACCTTCCTTCTGCCCTCATGTCTCCAGGTTCACTGTATCTCCTTCATATCCAAATACTGGTTTGGTTCACTTCCCTCCTACCTCTCCTCTCTGCTATCCCAAATCCCCCTGCCTCCAGTTCCTTCTGTTCCAGGGACCATTGCACTTTTTCCACTCCTCATCCCTGCTCTTCAGCTGGACAATGTGCCTTCTCCTATCAACTTCCATCACTTTGGAACCAACTCCCCTCCTCCATCTGCCTTTCCTCCTCCCATGGCTACCTCAGGCACTAGTTGACTCTCCAAGCCCACTCTACCAGCTCCTGTTACTCTTCTTCTTGACACCTCCCCAGCCTGAGCCTTAGCCTTTCTTGGTAGGGCATCCAGCTGGGTCTCCATTACCTGCCTGCTGGTTTCATTTCCACACCACCTTTGCACTTCCCTCCACCATGGGGATAGGCATTCACTCGTCTTACAGCTCTCTTGCCTGTCTCAGTATAGCTATTTGCATGCTGTGTATTGCTGCTGTTTTATTTTGCACTTGATCAGATGTTACATATTGTGCTGTGATGGCACTTAATTTTTGTACCAACTTGTTTACCAAATGTGTGCTCAATTGACTTGTTCATTGTGTATTGCACTTCTGCTTCTCCTGTTCCCTTCCCAGGTTTACACCTAGAAATGAGCCTTGGCTCAGTGTTCCTATCTCAGTTGCTAGTTTTCAAATAAATAAATGAATGAATAAATAAATAAATAAATATATGGCAGAAGTGAAGGCTCCAAGTGATAATGGTGAAAAAACAAAAGTGAATACAATAACAGCGACTACAAATGAGCACATACAAACAGAGCCAGTGCACACAACATCGATTGTATAGAACCACTAAAACCTAAAACAACAGTACAGCAACTTATTTAGGGGTGCTTTGCACCTCGCACTCATTCCCTTTAATAAAGTAATCAACTCCGAGTCTGAACCAACTCGATCAAAGAGGGTAACTCGGGACAGGGGGCATACTGACAGGGAAAGCATCTTGGGAAGGGGAAGCAAGCTAGGAGAGGGGGCAAAATTATATTGAAGCTCCAAGGGGATTCATATATTGAGAGTGTGGTGGGGTGGGGGGTGGGAAAGTGAAGCACAGAACAACACTATATAAGTACAAAAAAACACCCCACCAGGTCTAGAACCCCAGTCCAACAAACCTGACATGCCCGCAGCTGACGGCTCTAACTGCTAAGCTACAGCAGCAGCTCAATGGCCCACCCCACGCCAGCCTACTTCCGTACTCAACAACCAACAAGCACAACTACCGCTGTACTACTTCACTAAAAAACCCTTTGCTCCTGTACTACCTTGCTATAATAACCTTTTGCCGAATAAAACATGTCACCCAAAACATATTCGCTATCTTTGACTCTCTGTTATTGACTCGCCCATATTATTTCGCTCTTTTCACTGGATACCGAAGTGGTTATAGAGAGGTGCAGAACTAGTAGATCTGAGATTCTGTTTTGAATAACTTAAAAAGTAATTTTGGCTACCAGTAGTGAATACAGTGGTTCCCTGGCTATAATGTCCCTCGTTATAATGAATCCCGGTTATAACGAATGGGACATTTAGACCCTATTATCACCTGCTTAATTGCTTAGTTATACTGCAGCTCTAGCTAATCACAGTCACAGGTAATTCTTGGACTGATTGACCACTGTTATTAATCTTCTTGTGAGCTATAATGTTATCTATCACTGTGGACATCAGATACTGCTTGGCATGTAGGTAGAGTGAGAGAAAAGGTTGTGAGTGGACTCTCTCCTCTGTGGAGGACCAAACTAAGCAAAGAGCACTAAACATGAAAAAAATATTGCTGTATTATTTCACATGAGCCATTATTATTTCCACATTATCTGTAATTTGTTTTATGCCTGACATACTATAGCTCTAATGTGAGACAGTTTAGCTTGTTTTTTTGTCCAGCTTTTTATCCCCTACCTCACTCAGATGACCCCAGTCAGGCATTCCTCCAGCCTTCCTTGACCAGTGACCTTCCAACTCCATCAACACTACACAGCTTCTGTGGTGTGTGGTCCAAGCATATCAGTGGCCATCATCTGGTAGAAGGGAAGAGATATTTTGCTCCCTTTAGTAGAGTAGTCCCAGCTAACTCCTCCTGCGGTGATGGCACTCTCAGTCACTAAGTGGGCTTGCCAATATACAGCTTCCCCTATGGTTGGAGGCTGATCACTCCCACACCCTCCTGCAGACATCACTGATGTTGTAGAGTGAAGCACCCCTTCCCTGACTGAGGATGCACTGCCACCGTCAGCACTCCTCAATCACGGCCACCCATTCGCTAGCACTCCTGGCTCACTTCCACACTCAACATTATGTTTGCACAACATCCTCCCACTGGGCTATTCAGATTGCCTGCCCATCCAACATTTTAAGGGTCACAGAAATACCTTTGTGATACTGTAAAGATAATGCTAGCTCAAGTTTTGTTGGATGGTTTTATGTTCAATATTTTTTTTTAAGTGTTTCAAACTTTCTAATGCTGTATTGCACTATTGGAGAGGTCCCCTCTGGGACTGCCATTGCTCCATATAGTGTAACATAAGTTACAATAATCACCCTTGGCTTGAATGGGCAGAAGAAAACTCTTTTTTTACCTCCCCAAATCAACCAGTACTGCAGATGTTGTGCAAGAGCAGTGTACCTCTCCTCCGACCCTCAGAGGCTGCATACATTGCATTTGCATTGTGCCCATAAAGTGCCTCCTGAAATACAAGCTTCTGCAGGGATGGTAGTGCTACATGCTGATCATGCAGCATCTGGCCAGCACTACCATATCAGTTTTGCAAAGCATGGAAGTACAGAAGTGGGCAAGGGCCAGAAACTTTGAGCACTGGACACCAGTGATACTTTACTCTAGTTTCAGCAAGAGTTCTGATTCTAATATTGTGGCAGAAGTATTTTTTTTCTCCTCAAAAACAACTCTGTTTTTTGAAAGACAATCTTTTCTTTCCCCTTTGAAAGCCACAAGAGAACTGTAATTTCATTCCCAGGCTGTTTTATTCCTTTGATAACGGCATATATATGAAGACATTTAACCAGAAACTGGGACTGCTCTACTGCCTTCGGCTGTTCATCTGCTCAGTCTCTTGCCATAAAATCGCAACCTCCACCCTTCTCCCCCTGCTCACATATAGTGCTCCGCTACTTCTCTCAACCAATGCCACCATCCTCACATGCCTTAGACAACTTTATCACCAAGTTGGAAGGTTTGCATTAGGGGTTAACACACGTCTCCACCACTGTGATGTCCTTTCACCCTTGTGGTGGCCTCCCTATGGGTCTAAACTCCAACTAATAACCCTTGGCTTTGTACATAAGCTGCTTCACCTCCACACTCCCACCTGTCTTACAGACATTGTCCAGCTCAGACAGTCCTCTCGTATGCTTAGGTCCTTCTCCCTTCCCCTTCTTGTAACTCCTACACCACAGTTATCCATAGGCAGGAGATCTTTTGCCTTCTCTGCCTTGTCCTTATGGAACTCCTTACCGCATGCGATTTTATCCAGCACTTCCCGCTCCCTAATCCAACACTCCCTCTTGCTCCACCTCTCGACCGCCTGTCACTGCCCTTGTTTCAGATGATAGCATCCATACCACTTGTGCCTCGCCTTGTTGGGTGTGGCCAGCTGCATGTAATACTATACAGCTGTATCCATCACTGCCTTTTGGGCATTATGTTCATTACCTTATCTAACTGTGTTGTAATATTCTGAACTACTATTGCACTGTTTGCTTGACTGGTGTTCTCTGCATATGTTGAAGATTTCCTTATCAACCTTGCTCCTCTCCATTCTGTAAGCACTGTACAATGGAACATTCAGAACTGTGCCACATATGTTCCTACAGCTGTACTCGTGAGGAGAAAATTCAGATTATGGTGAGCAAGAGAGAGAGAAGATGCCATCACTGGATTACATCGGAGGAATCACACACAACTTTGTTATCTAAGACTTTCTTTACTGGATTGACTAGATTTTTAATTTTAATAAAGTTTACTTTTTTTAAAATGGCTGAACAACGCGGAACGCTGCTGAGTGCTGCTGGACAAGCAGGTAAGGAGAACTTTATTGTTTTTTATCAAATTGAACTGGTGACAGTAGTTTATTACAATAAAACTTTGCTCCTTTTTTTTAAGACACTGTGAAGCAGCAGAGGCTTTAAGGTAATAGAGTGATGTTTATTTTTCTATCATGATTTTATTCATTTTATTAATGTCATTCATAAACATGTGTTTTTTCCTAACATGGTTTTATTGTTGTCATTCAGTTGTTCAGTCAGCCAGTTAGTCGGGATTGTGAACATCAGAAATGTTTACTGTCGGGTGACAGTAATGTCGGTATTGCAGTGACGGGAATTTGGTTAATGGGCAATCGGTCGGCGGGATTTAGTACAGATCCCCACCGTACTCTATCTCTCTACTTGCATGTAACCATTATTGGATGTACAAACCTTGTAAATGTCTGTTTGATCCTGGGTTACCTCTGAAAAAGGGACTGTACTGTCTCAGTGGGCCCACCCAGTTATCAAAATTCAAATAAATAAAATATATACAGCTGGAAATGTTTTCATCACTAAGCAGTTTGAGCTCTATTCATGGAGGCTTGTGATTAACTTTACGTGGTGTGGAAGCTGCTAAGTGCCATCGACAGAGGACATTATGGTTTTGAGGGCTAGGAAGGATAGTGTGACAGGGAGATTCTGCCACTCTTGAGCACTGACCTTTTCTTAAATCTGTTGCAACAGTTCTTATATTTCTTAGCCTAATCTATCCTTTACAATTTCTAATCCATAAGGTTGGCCACCCCCTCCCCTTTCTTAACTATGCTATAGTGTCCTCTTTAATTTTTCCTTTTCCATCTCAGGTCCTTGTACAAGGAAGTTATTGTGGTGAACTCTGAGCTGATGTAAAACAACAAGCTGTGTTCCTCATTGTTGAATTTAGTATGCAATAGCACTATGCCATAAAATACCTTGATGTGCAGTATATGCCTTGTGTGTATGAATCCTGTAAATGTTGAAAATACCATGGCACTAGATGTTTTTGATAAAGGTAAAAAGTTTCTAGGGGACTGTATTATAAAAATTAAGTTACCGGGGTAGATATATCAGAAAACCTCAATTGTGGTATTTAAATGCATGTAAATTACAGATTGTCTGAGAGGCCCTTAGGCACCATGCATTCCTACTTTAAGCTGAACCAGCCTAAAATTTCATGGTGATTTACATACCATGATGCTTTGCATTATGGGGATATGTGTGATTTTGTATTCCTTTGAAACTTAGCTTTATTGCCAATGCCCTTTGGGATAACTCTTGCTTCAGTGTTTCTGCACTGAGGTTCTTTGTCTTTAGCTTGTTTTGGTTTTTTTATTTGTGCTCACTATCACTCAAATACGCAAGACCAACATAGGCGATAGTGCATTTCCACAGCAGAGATAGATCAGTAGATCAGTGGGTTAATAGATGCCGACCAAGTGCACAGGAAGAACATTCATTGTCTGTTGCTGCAAACGGATGCATTGAAGAAGGGATGTACCATTGCTTAAGGTTATCCCCTGTGGTCACTAAGGAAAATGAATTATCTGCAATTCTGTAAAGAATTTTGTTTTATTTATTTTAGAGTTTATTATTTTATTCTGACTTTTAAAGAAAATAAAGCCATACTGCAGTGTGTTGCACTAGTCTGCTGTTGTCTGTGTTATCCTTCACCCACACCTGGCCACATATGGTGTGAGAAGTGGGGTGCTGACTGGAAGTCCAGGATAATAGAGGGATTCCAGTCAGTTGGTACCAGCCCTAGTGCCCAAGATAACTGGCAAAGGTGCATGGCAGTGGAGACTGGTGTGATGAGGACAGCACCTGCTGGATGTGATGACATGAATGAGGAACTATGGAGTGGTCAAGGTGGATCAGAAGGTCAGGATGACTCCCAAATGGTGGAAACCCTGATGAGGGTGATCCGGTGGATGAGTGGGTGATGGCTGGAGGCTGACTGACTCTGCAGAGAGGCAGAACACCGGTGCTAGGTGCTACTCGAGAGGTCCCAACCGGAAAGTTTCGATGAGGAATCAGACGAGAATGGTTCATGGGCTCAGCTGGAGGAGGAACCCATGGCTGAGCAAGCTTATTTATTTTATTTATTTAATGGTATCAGAAATGCAGACCTTTAAGTCAGAGAATAATTTATGAAGGCTCCACGTCAGAGTACATAGAACAATGTGGACAGATTAACAAGACACAAATAGTGTAAAATATACAAGGGCATAACATTTCTTTACAAGCTAGTAGCTAAGATTTAACATAACAGGTTGCACAAAACAGCAAATGCTTGGGGAAAAGAATAAATTATAGCAATAAGTCAAAAGAACTAGGGTGCAGAGTAAATGAGGAAGAAAGCCCCATGTAGGAGGTCTTAGGCAGGGCCTGTGTTTCTGCTAAAGGCATTTACAGGAGCAGGAGTTAAAAGATGGTGCTGGAGGGCTATTTTGAAAGGCCCAATCCTTAGTTCAGAGGTGATGGAAACAGGGAGGGAGTTAAACCAGCATGAGGCTCTGTAGTGGAAGGACCTCTGGGCCAGGGAGGTCCTGACTCTGGGTACATGGAAAGAGGGCTTGGAGGAGCTGTGGGTGGAGAAAGTGGGGGGGATTGGCAGATGATCAAGGGTAGGCTGAGGGGAGCTGACCTGCTATGATTTTCTTGGCAAAGAGGCAGGACTGGTAGAGCAGCCTCTCATCAAAGTTAAGCACATTTGCCAAGGTGTACAGCATGCAGGTGTGGGTAAGCCTGTGGGTACCTGTGAGCAGCCGGCAGGCCTTATTAATTGACAGTTTGATTTTGTTGAGGGCAGTGCTGTCTGCCTCCCCATAGATCAGGAGGCCGTAGTCGATGAGGGATAGGACAGTGGAGATTATAGCCAGTCTCAGGGCTTTGAGGGAGAGGCAGTCCCTATGGTGGTAAAGTAGAACAAGTCATGAGTTAACAGCAGAGCAGACAGTATGAATATGGTCATGGAATGAGACAGCAGGGTCAAATGTAATACCACAGTATTTGAAGGAGTTAACTTGTTCAAGGGGGAGGAGTATATTGGACAGGACCCAAAGGAGGGAGTCTTTGTATTTGTTCTGGTTGTGGGTGAAGAGCATGATCTTCATTTTTTTCAGGTTCAGTACAAGTCTGCATTCAATAAACCAGCTTTCAGCCTGGCTAAAAGTGTTTTGGAGGGCATTTTGATAGTGGATAGGGTCTGGGTGTGATGAGAAAAGGACCGCATCATCAGCATAAAGAAGTACATTTGCTGGGCAGGAGTTGGGGAGAGTGTTTAGATATAGGATAAAGAGCATGGGCCCCAGGATAGAGCCCTGTGGGACTCCTGAGTTGACCTGGCAGCTATGAGAGAGGGTACTATTAATTTTAACAGACTGTGAATGAGATGAGAGGTAGCTGGTAAACCAGGTGAGGACTCCCTGTGAGAAACCTAGTGGTAGGAGGGTGGATAGGAGGGGAGGGTGGTTGATGGTGTCGAATGCTTTTGACAGGTCAATGAATATTGCACCTGCAAGGTGACCCTTATAGAGAGCAGAGTGCAAGTAATTGGCAAATTCGAGGAGGGCAGTTGTGGTGCTATGCCCTCAGTGGAAGCCATGTTGCTCCATACAGAGGAGGTGATGGGTGGAGTGGTAGTCAGAGAGCTGGTCAGCTACTATCTTTTCTAAGGACTTGGGGGGGAACAGGATGGATACTGGCCTGTAGTTCCCGAGGGAGGTACGGTCACCACGTTTGTGAATGGGAGTAATAACCGCAGTTTTCTAGGCATGGGGGAACTGGCCGAGGCAAATTGAGTGACTGAGTAGATATTCCATTGCTGCCACTGTATTGGGGTTGAAGACTCCAAGCAAGCAAGAAGAAGATGCCTATGAGGCTGAAGGGGCTTTTTCTTGTATTGATACGACTAAATCTATTAACAGTATTGACTGGGGTATACTGCAGGCTGAAGATGCTAATGTTGGCAAACTGTTACAGTATGTAATGGTCAAGGAGGGTAGGCAGGTCAATGGTGGAGTAGGGCTAAAACAATTGGGGTATGAACTGCAGAAGGGTGTTCTATACCACATGAGGCCCAACCCCCATACAAAATGAGTGGATGCCCAGGTAGTGGTGCCTGAGGCCTACAGACAAAAAGTGATGGAAGATGCTCACTTTAGTTCCTGTGGGCATCTGAGCCATGGTGGGGTATTGGCTAGATTAACCCCATACTATTATTGACCTGGTATGTATAGACAGGCAGCGGCCTATATTAGAACCTGTCCAATGTGCAGTGTAGTGGAGGTTCCTGCTGGGAATAGAAGACATCCGTTCAGCTGAGGTACTGGTTCATGGGGAATGGGAAGAGTGTCCCAAAGGGAAGGGGTCATCATGAAGAAGAAATGGCGCCCTTGGAAAAGGGGAAACCTCCCACCTAGGACACATGGTACCAGAGTGTAACAGTCCTTAGTACTGTTAGTGCACATATTGCTGAGATGACCACTGTAAATTATGATGATGTTAATTACGTTCCCTAAAATGAGATAATACAGAGACTGGTACCGTTTATCACTGTTGAGAAATGTGTTAATGCCTAAGGGTAAAGAATGATGATATCCACTATGTTTATGATGGAATGTTTATCATTAATAGGGACCCTGAGATGGAGATTCTGAAGATGGATAGGTGGAAGCTCCATCCCTTCCTGGGACAGGAAGGTGGTAAGCAGTCTGAAATAACTGCTTCCCTCTTAAGGTGGGGGATATGTGACAGGGAGATCCTGCCACTCTTGAGGACCAACCTTTTCATAAATCTGTTGCAACAGTTCTTATAGTTCTTAGCCTAATCTATCCTTTACAATTTCTAGTCCATAAGGTTGGCCACCTATGGGCACCCCTTCCCCTTTCTTGACTATGCTGTAGCGTCCTCTTTCATTTTTCCTTTTCCCTCTCAGGTCCTCGTACAAGTAAGTTATTGTGGTAACCTCCGAGTTGATGTAAAGCAACAGGCTGTGTTCCTCGTTGTTGGATTTAGTATGCAGTAGCACTATGTCATAAAATACCTTGATGTGTATGAAACCTGTAAATGTTGAAAATACCATGGCACTTGGTGTTTTTCAGAAAGTTAAAAAGTTACTAGGGGACTGTATTATAAAAATTAAGTTACCAGGGAAGAGATATCAGAAACTCCCCGTTGTGGTATTTAAACGCATGTAAATTACAGATTGTTTGAAAGGCTCTTAGGCACCATGCATTCCTGCTATAAGCTGAAGCAGCATAAAATTTCATGGTGATTTGCACCCCATGACGCTTTGCATTATGGGGGTATGTGTGATTTTGCATTCTTTTGAAACTTAGCTTTATTGCCAATGCCCTTTGGGGTAACCCTTGCTTCAGAGCTTCTGCACTGAAGTTCTTTGTCTTTGGCTTTTTTTTTTTTTTTTTGGCTCACTATCACCCAAATACACAAGACCAACATAGTGGATAGTTCATTGCCTCAGCAGAGATAGATCAGTGGGTTAGTAGGTACTGACCAAGTGCAGAGGAAGGACATATGTTTTCTGTTGATACAAACTGATGTATTGAAGAAAGGATATACCATTGCTTAAGGTTATCCCCTGTGGTCACTAAGGAAAGTGAATTATCTGCAATTCTGTAAAGAATTTTGTTTTATTTATTTTGGAGTTTATTATTTGACCCTGACTTTTAAACAAAATAAAGACATACTGTGGTGTGTTGCACTAATCTACTGTTGTCTGTGTTATCCTTCACCCACACCCAGCTACAGGCAGCAAGTGTACTTAGCATAAGCTTATTTTGTAATAAAAAGAGGATGACCTGTGAGGGGATACAGCAGTCCTGGGACTGCAGTATCCTATGATCCTCTGCTCATGTGAGCAGGGGTTCTAGCCAGGACTGATAGTCAGAGATCTCATTTTCAGCTGAGCTCCACCCCTGACTGTCCTTCTTGCCACATGGAGGCCTGAACCCTTTGCAAGGGGCAGCTGAGGTCTGTGACTGCCAAGGCATTATGATTCAGATCAGCATGCCTTGGCACTGGTAGGGTTACCACCTGTTCTGATTTTGTCAGGGCTGTGTCCTGCCAAAAAACATGAAAAAGTTAAATGTCCCAACCTTATAGTACAAACAAATAGTTTCTTACTTTCCTCTAGAAGTTCGAGAAAACTAAAATTCCTTAAAATGACAGGAAACAATATGAACAACTAAAAAAACTACAATATTTAATCTCAGTTGTGATTATTTAGATAAAAGAAGTCTGCTGTATTGATCAAGGTTCTATATTGTCCTGTAAAAAATCATGTTTCTTTATGAAATGTCCCACTTTGTGCCTCTTAAAAGGCAATAACACTAGTTTGTTGTACTAGAGACATGTATTTGCTGGCCCAGTTTTTGAATAGAGCCCAACAAGAGTGCACTAATACAAACTTGACTTTCCTCTGCTTTAGACCTTCCTGTTGTAAAATTGAGAAAATACAGACAGTGTAATCTAGTGGTTAGAGCGCTGACTTGGGAACTGGGAGTTTACATGTTCAAACTCTGGTACAGCCACATACCATACCACCATATGATGGCAAGCAAAGTAACTTAACCCCTCAGTGCTCCAGTCCACCAGGCTGCAGAACTACCCGTAGTTAGAAGCAGGACCCCTCTGGAAATGAGATGCTGCATCTCAGCTCATCTTTCCTGGGTTAATAAATTGTAAAAAAGTTGGTTAAAGCTGGAACTCACTGAAAATTAGATGTTGCATCTTAATTGGGTTATTCTGGATAAATAACATGTCAGGTATAAAGATATTTTAATTGTGGCATGGCTTTTGCTAAAAAAGTAAATTTTTAAAATAACCTGCCTGTTGAGACTGATACTGTTCATTGCCTGGGGACTTTCACATGTGATATAATCAAAAGGATGAAACTGTTTGTGAAATGAACAGTGGATGTGTTGCAAAATGAGCAGTGAATCTTAAGCAGTTATTCTAGGGAGAGAGAGAATTCTTCATTTGAAACAAAATATTTTGGACATTTTTAAAGAAAACAATTATTTCCTACAAAAATGGGAATTAAGATACTGGGTGCTCAAGTTAGAGCAGAGCCTAACTGATGTTTAAAGCTTATTCTTAACACTAATGGCTTAGGGCCCATTCCATATTCAGACCACCATACACACAATTTGGGTATTGCTAGCCTGTGCACCTCTGCTACCCCATGCTGACTGGCATAGGATGACAGTCACAGTGCCCAGACGTTCATCTTCAAGCATGTGGTGCTTCATGGGAACATGGGGGTGGGGGTGGCCTGTTGGTAGAGCTGGATCAGACATTAGGCTTCCAACTGGAAGCCTGGGTCAGCCTCCTAGTGGAGCTACTGCTCCATGGGCATCATGGATCATAGGATACGGCAGTTCACCAAGACTTCTATAGTCTCATTTCAATGTTTTATATAAATAAAAAGTAAAGTCTGCATACCAGCCCTCTATGCTGCATTGGAGCACTGGGAGTAATTGTCAGGGGAGGTCTGTTATGGCATGCAAGAGTGCTGAGGTAACTCAGGGAGGAACTTTCTGTACCCTGACAGCCTTATTCAGCTTATCACTAGAAACAGGAGAAGTTCCAGGGTATTGGTGTAGAGCTGATGTAGTTCCGCATAACAAGAGTAACAGCAGGGAGGTGTGACAGGGTTGAATATGGCCCTGTCCCAGTTGTTATGGAGAAAGAGTAAAAGCAAGGACCTGTTCTATTCTCTCCTTTTCTGTCTCTTCTCTGTCTGGTTGCGCAACCAAATTTTCTTGTGAGACCTAGGACTTGATCACCCCGACAGTCTTGCAATTCTCTGCCTCTCACTATCTCTCTACCCTCACTTGCTGTTCTGTGTTTTCTTCCCCCTTGCAAATCTGCTGGTATAAAAATATATGTGAATCATTTTGTGGAAATGTAATTGATACTGGGATTCCTTTGTTTAAAACTGTATATAGTTATAATGTTGAAATGATTGTAAAGCTATTTGGAACTGAAGGGGTTAACCTGAAATGCAGTTGTTATGTCTCTTGAAGAGATGTGAACAAAAGGTCAGTTCTGGATCACAATGTTCTTTTTGGTGCACCTGCTGAAACTGACAAGAACACTGTGTGAGAAGCAGAATGTTCTCTAAACGAGCTCCTGCAAAGATTTGTTACAAAAAAGGCTGCAATGTTTTGCAAGAAAGAGAGACAGAGACAGACTGAGATTTGAAATTGAGAAGAAAAAAGACTGCTTTCTATGTTTGTACTGCCATTGTAAATAGTTATACTGAACATTTTTTTTTATTTTACTGTTATTAATAATAAAACGCTATTTGCAAATTTTGAAACTGCTCCTAGTTTTCCTATGCCTCCTGACATGTGCCTCGAAGACAGGAGGAGGCTGGCAACTATAGACCAGACATTTTCACATCAGTTGTGGGGAAATTAATGGAAATCCTGTTAAACAAAAGGTTGGTGGAATATCTTGAATCCAGTGGGTTGCAAGACCAAAGACACCATGGATTCATGAAAGGGAAGTCATGGCAGACAAATCTGATTGATTGCTTTGACTGGATGACCAGGGAATTAGATCAGGGAAAGACAGTGAACGTGGCCTACTTGGACATCAGCAAAGCCTTGAGCACTGTACCACACAGAAGACTGATAAAGAAATTGGATAGTCTGGGGGTGGGAGCCAAAGTTGTAAACTAGATAAAAAACTGGTTAATGAATAGGTGGAAGAGGGTGGTGGTAAATAGCACTCACTGTAATGAGGGAGAGTGACCAGTGGGGTGCCACAGGGTTCAGTATTGGGACTGGTCCTGTTCAACATCTTCTTAAGTACAGTAACATCGCAGAAGAACTTGAAGGGAATGTATGTCTTTTTGCAGTTGGCACCAAGATCTGTAATAGGGTGGTTACTCGAGAGGGCATGGAGAAAATGAGAAAGGACCTTACAAAACTTGAGAATTGGTCAAGGGTATGGCAGCTGGATTTAGTGCCAGAAAGTGCAAAATTATGCACTTGGAGCATAGAAACCCAGGAGCTGAGTATAAATGGGGGAGGGTTAGAACTTTTGGTCACTAAGAAGATAATTGACCTTGGGGTTCAAATATCTGATGATCTCAAAGTTAAAAGGGCAGTGTTGCAAGGCAGTGGGCACGGCCAGTGGATTGCTGTGGTGCATATTCACAGCAGTGGGTGCTTTCACTGAACCACCAAGAGTATCCTCCAATCTGGAAGGACTTAGATCCTTGAGTGGTGATGCACGGATTCAAACTCATAACCACTGGATTGGCAGAAGCAGTAGGTTAGCCACGGGACTGGCCCTTAAACTTTTCCACTATTTTCCCCATTTACCAGTCATAACAGTTTTGGTCACATTATGGCATCAATCCTTGGCCATAAGGAACAGGAGTAATGCTCTTCTTGAAACCCTGCCAGAGTCCTGCTTGCTACTTAACTCCATGGGTTCTAAACAGCAACACGGTTCAATCTTCCCTCATTGGATGGTAAGTGCATCACCTCCATGACACACCTGTTCCCCCTGCATGCTGGTGCAGTAAGCGAGAGACCTAAACTCTCTCCTGAACTCTCGTCTCCCATGCAGACTAAAAAGAAAGTTTTGTCCTATACAACCTCTCCGTGATTTTTCAAAGGTCTTTTCAGAATTTGTATTGTGTAAATTTGTAAGAAATGTATCCAGTAATGAACCATCACTCCACAGATGCTTGTTGACATGGTTTTAGCATCTACATAGCATTGGAAGTTCAGATATTAGTAGGAAAGGATAATGTTTCCAAATATCACTGGGAATAGAAACCAGGCCCTCTGAGTACCATCCACGTGCTCTACAAACCGAGCTAGTATCCACCCAGTTAGGTTAAACTTTCTGTGGCCTTTTCCATTTTCATATTACAAATAGAACTGACGAGTGGGGAGAACCCACTGGTTAGCATTAAATTGTTCACACTCAGAGATCGGGGGAAAATTAAGGGGGGTGCCACAGTGGTTGGTCTTTGGTCCAGTTCTCTTCAATGTGTTCATCTATAATACCGATGAAGGGATCTAGGGCAAACTGTGTCTACTGCAGATGACATTCAGAAGGATGGTAGGACAGACAGTGATGAGAATGTAAGGGACATGTGATGGGATCTGGATACATTGGAAAGATGTGTAAGATTATGCAGTTAGGGGAGAGGAATCCAAGAACTGACTATTGAAGGGGGCTGGGGGACAGCACAGACCACAGAGGAAGGAGACCCATGAGCTACAATAACAATAGCCTCAAGACTTCAGCCCAATGTAACAAGGCATATGAGAAAGCCATCAGGATGCTAGGGTGCATTGGGAGGGCCTTTTCAAGAAAAGGAAGGAGGCCATTCTACCCCTGTACGGGTCCTTGATGAGGACACACTTGGAGTACTTTGCACAGTTCTGGAACCATCACTTAAAAAGGACGGGGACTGCCTGGAGGCAATCTGAAGGATAGCAACCAAAGTGTTTCATGGCTTGTAGGGGAAGCCCTAAGAGGAAAGACTGGCTGACCTCAACATTTACTCCCTAAAGGCCAGGAGACAGAGTGAGGGACATGACTGGAATGTTCAAATATCTGAGGGTTATACACAGGATGGATATAATTAGCAACTGTTTAGGCTTATGAGTGGTCTGTAACACGGGACCATAACTACAGAGAGATATGGAAAATATTTAGGAGGGACATGAGAAGGAACTTCTTCATGAATGGGGAGGGAACAGTTTATTAGAGGAGCTAGTCAATGTTATGCTAGTTACTAGTTTCAAGAGATGGTGGGATAGGCACATGGGATTGGTGAACAAGACTAGGGGAAGGGATGTTACTAATGGGGGGGAGGGTAATGGGACTGGACATGCAGAACCATGGAATGAAGGCTCTGCATAAGAACCTTCTAGTGCTAGTATGGTTAAGACTTATCGTATATACTCGCGTATAAGTTGGATTTTCTAGTGTTAAAATATACTCGTAGTCTAACCTACCGACTTATATGCGAGATATAGCGCGTGGTTGTTAGAGACTGCTCTGGACAAAAACGTGAACTTTGCTGCCTAATTAACACTGCACGTTGTTTAATTGCAGTCAATACTTTGATGTGATTGCCTCATCATTGTTTAATCAATAAATGATTAACACCGCTCCTCAGTTCACTATTGCTACTCCCTCAATTCAATGTTAATTTTTAAATTGTTAAATGATTAACATCCTCATTTAACTATTGCTGCCAGATTAAATCTGCTCGATGTTTAATTACCTCATCGTAGTTAAAATTGTCCCTCCTGCAGGTTGTTAAATGATTACCTCCTCAGTTCAATAAATGATTAACACCGCTCCTCAGTTCACTATTGCCGCTCCCTGGGCATAAGATACAGGCTCACAAACGAAAACACAGTGCATATGATACTGATTTTAAATTAAAAGTTGTTCGGTATCCTGAGATGCACACAAATGCTGCTACTGAGCGAGAATTCAGCATACATGAAAAATTAATCTGCGACCGGAAACATAAAAAAGATTCGCTGCTATGTGCTGACAGAAATGTCAAACGCATTTGTACAAACCCTTCTCCTGTATCATCAATTGAAGAAGAGCTCAGTTCTTGGGTCAGCGATCTAAGGCAGCAAGGTTACATTGTAACCAGAATGGCTATTCGGCTTTAAGCACTTGCTATAGGAAAGAAGCAAGTGAGTGACAGCAACTTCAGGGCATCTGCAGGTTGGTGTACAAGATTTATGAAGAGACATGGTCTCACACTGTGGCAGAGGACACATATAGTGCAGAAACTACCAGCAGATGTGCAGCTAAAGGTTGACAGCTTTCATGAATTTATAATAAAAGAAAGAAAGCTGTATGATTACCCCCTAGTATCGATTGGCAACATGGACGAAACACCTGTCAGCTTTGATCTTCCTTCAAACCATACAGTGCACTTTAAAGGTGAAAAGGCAGTCACAGTTAGAACTTGTGGTGAGGAAAAATCCAATTTCACTGTAGTGCTTGCTTGCCTGGCAGACGGCACCAAATTAAAACCAATGATAATTATTAAAAGAAAAACCCTTCCCAAGGAAAAGATGCCTCCTGATGTCCTTGTAGAAGTACATCCTAAGGGTTGGATGGACGAAGTACTTGTAAATAAATGGATAACCGAGGTTTGGGCAAAACGACCAGGAGCACTATTACACAGAAAAAGCTTTCTTATATGGGATATGTTCCATGCTGATTTGGTGGACTCTGTCAAAAAAAATCTACGCCTTCACTGCACCCGGCAAGCTGTAATACCTGGAGGCTGTACATCGCTTCTTCAACCTCTCGACGTAAGTCTTAGCAAGCCTTTTAAAAATAATATGAGGGAGCTTTGGAGGGAGTGGATGGTAAATGGCAGCGAGGAATTTACCCTGGGTGGTAATATGAAAAAGTCGAATTATGGACTTGTGTGTCACTGGGTACGGGAAGCATGGGACGCTGTTCCAAGCACAGCTGTAGAGAAATCGTTTAAAACATGCGGCATTTCTAATTCAATGGATGGGATAGAAGATGAACTGCTATTTGCTGACCTCGTTGATGACAGCGTTGCCTCAACAACTGAACTTGCTGATGATTTCACCGAGTCTGAACCTGGACAGCTAGATGATATATATGAGGATATACCGCTGTCAGAGCTACAGCGCCACATGATGTTAAAATCCGATGACGAGGAGGATGAGGAGTTTTTGGATTCTGAACCAGACTCGAGTGCACTGTACTTCATGAAGGGTCCCCCCCCCCAAGATGATG
Organism: Neoceratodus forsteri; assembly: GCA_016271365.2. Taxonomy (NCBI): domain Eukaryota; kingdom Metazoa; phylum Chordata; order Ceratodontiformes; family Ceratodontidae; genus Neoceratodus; species Neoceratodus forsteri. Next base: position 540,557,995 of record CM028134.1, on the reverse strand, counting down.
TAATGACTGTGCGATGACTGAAAGAATGCACAACATTTTTTTTTGGATTCTGAACCAGACTCGAGCGCACTTTCCTTCATGAACTGGTCCCCCCCCCAAGATGATGTAATGGCTGTGCAATGACTGAGAGCATGCTCATTTTTTTTTAAAAAAATGTGTTTGTTTAAAAATAAAGGTTCCATGTCTGAAGTGAATTCTTATAAATATGGTCATCATTTTATTCTACTAAAACATATTTTAAAGCTTGGTTCAGTAGCTAATAGCCAGTCCTAGTTTATCCTATACGCTCGTTAACAACGGTTCCACGTCAGAAGTGAAAGTTTATAAATCTGGTCAGTAATTACAGGTTTCATACGAAACTCAGTTCTTGCGTTGTTTTTTTGATTACAGGTTTCATACGAAACTCAGTACCCGACTTATACGTGGGTCAATAAAAAGTTGTAATTGGCAGGGCTCAAGTCGGGACCCCGACTTATATGCGAACCGACTTTTACGCTAGTTTTTATGGTACTCCCCCCTTCCCTACCCCCTTCTTTCCTTTTCCTTTCCCCTTCCCCTATTTTCTCTGTTTATTCAGACATGTATTAATGTATCTGATTGAGTGTACTGCTAGCATTCCTTGCCAAGATATTTAATGAAGGTGAAATATTTTTGGTCCTTATTGTGGTTTGTTCAAAATTAGCATAGTTTAACATGGTTATGTAACTGGCTCACAGTGAAGACGTTACAGATGTTACTTCTCGGTTACTCCCTCTGCCCTGCGCCCGTGGGGGCCAAGGAAGGTTGAGGGGCCTGAGCTCATTAAACTCCTCACATGAAGGGGTTTGGTCAGAAGAGGAACAAAGGGAATAGCATGGTGCCTACACCCAGAGAAGGAAACAGTGGGCCAGGTAACAAGTGAGACACTGCCCACTGGGCTGCAGTACCAACCCACCTCTATAATAACTTGTGAACACCACCCTGAGATCAACTGAGACCAACTAGTACCAATACCCACACTTAACTTTTAACCAAAAACACTTTTGTTCAAATTATTGTAGATCCCAATATGCTCACACACCAGATTGTAAGAAACTAACAACAGGACTTTATTTTTTGGGACCAGAGGTCCCGCGAAAGAAATGAGATTAAGCAATAAATGATATGGCAATGATTTCTAGCAATAAACACAAAATAACCACTTTCAGTAATTATCAGTGCATAGCCCCAAGCAAGTGATCTCTGGATGTCTGGGTCTCTCCACAGAGTTGTAATATTGGGCCTCCCAGCACTTCCACACAATGATCCTAAACAAGGGCTTCTGTACTGTAATGCTACCTACTACGCTCAGCAGCAGATCTCCACATTTCAATGTACTTTCAATAATATAACTTTAACTACAGTTCTGTTTAATTACTGTGTACTCAAGTGAAATACGCACAGTTGCAGGCCTGACGTTGTGGTGCCTGGGATCTTGCAGTGGTACACTTAAAGGACCACAAGCTTGCTTTTTACCCCACCCAACAGACTTTTTGGCTAGCACGTTTATCAAAAAAAAATTTGTAATCTACAGGGAACTTGGAATGCTCAGCAAAACTGTAATCCAAATGGGGAACTTTGCAGCAGTTTTCTGGCTGGCTAGGCTAGTAATCATGTTCTGGACTGGTATAGGAGCAGCTACAGAAGGGTTTGATGCAGATAGTGTCACAGTGGCAGGCAGACACTTAATGCAGGTCAAGGCTAAGCCTGGTCACTTGCTTCGCAGCTCCCTCTCTGTCTCGTTTGACCAGCAACGTGTGACAGTATTGTAAGTTCCAAGGGGCCTAGGCCATAGAGCTACCCTGCCTCACTTCAGTGGATGCTTATTTGAATGACGGTACCAGGTGCCTGGAGACAAGCTCCAGACTACCTTTTCCCTTGTCATGACAGGGTAGAATGGCTAGTTCTTACCTCTGAGTGCAGCAGTTCTTGCAGGTGGCTCAGCAAATTTGTTCAGAAACAGTGGCAGCCTGATCTCTTGCAGCTTTGCAGGTTTCACCAGCACTCTTCCAGTTCAGATGGGGCAGATTTAGATTATTACAGGACCTTTAGCCTTGAGGTCTGGCTATACCAACTGATTGGATTTGAAAAAATGGATTTTTTCAGATCGACCTCTGATTTGCATTTATTGCTGAGTTTTTTTGATTTTTTTATATTGCCTCCTTTTTCTGTCTCTCTCTTTCATACGATGCAGCAAATCTTTTTATTTTTCTTTTCTGGTTAATCATTTTTATTAAGAAAACACACAACATATAATAAACACACAATGATAAAAACAGGTGGATTGCAATAAGATTGGGCAAAAGTGTATGCACATGAAAAAGGAGTTACTACACCACAACAACAGTGGAGCATATGAATACATCTACTGACTATCCAGGCACTTACTTATTCTATTTGTACAGTGCTCAGTCCGTACAGCCAATATAGGAGTTGCATAAACTGTAGCTCCACTCAGTGCTGGAGTTACACCTATCCAAATATCTATGCTATGAGGAAAGACAAACTAAATCCCAACCTACTACCTGCAAAGCAGAGTAAAGAATACTAACCTGTGCTGCCTAGATCTGGATGTCACTAACAGAGTGGATGGGTCACTACAGACATGACCAGTTTAGTTAACCCGGAGGAGTATTACCCAGGAGAGGGGTGTGGCAATACCTGGAATTGAGAATGGGGGCCCAGCACTTGTGATATCGTGCCACGGTGTTATTTGCAAAACTGGATAGTTGTTCAAAAGAAGCCAGCTGCCCCACTACCAGAAACCATTCACTGATGGTAGGGATCTCACTGGTTCTCCATCTGCATAGTATGAGCCTTCAGGTAGCTACTCCCTGTGCAGTGAGCCGTTGTGCTTGTGGGGCGACAGTTTGGGCATTCTTTCCGGGCAACAGCCTAAGAAGAGCACTATGGCCATGGTAGTTACTGTACTGCTGGTGACTTTATCACATATCTTTCTTACTTGGAGCCAGTAGGCCTGTGGGGTGGGAGACATTCCCATAGTATATGGAAGATATTGACTCCTGGTGTGTTCCATCACCAGCATGCCTCCAGTTGCATTAACCCCATAACTTTGAGCAGGTGGCGGGGTACAGTACCTCCTTAAAAGGGTTTCATTATAGATAAGTCTACTTCTGCCATCCCTACAGGCTCTGTGTAATCTGTCTCAGCAGTGGCTCCACTGTGACTCAGTGACAGGGGAGCCCAAATCCTTTTGCTATTGGAACCTAGCAGACTGTGAAGGATCAGGCTGGTCATCACTTGTGACCCTGTAGATCCTGCTCGCCCCACTTTTCTGGAGGCAGACCTAGAGAGGCAGTGAATGACCAGTTGGAGGCCCACAGGGTTTGGTTAGATGAAGCCTGTGTTGTGCATTAGGTTTCTGATTTGGAGATATCTTCAGAAGTCCTGTATCGGGATGTGGAATTTGTCAGAGAACCCTGAGAAGGAGTCCATCGGGTCCATCACCAGAATGTATAAGTTTCTGAAGAAGTGGATCCCTTGCTTTTTCCAGAACTGCCATTGGAGTAGATATCCTGCAAGCTTGACCTCCGGGTTATGTCAAATTGGAGTTGATGCTTTAGAGGTAGGATCCTGACTGAGCCAGGTATTACGTTTCCTCCAGTAGACAGATGATACCACCAACATGGGAAAGGATTAGTGGGTTGTCTCTTCTTAACATAGAGTACAATTGGAGGGGAATGACCATCTGTTAGGACAGATTCAATGTGAACCATAAGGGTGCCCCGCCCCTGTTCTATCTCCCTTAAATCACTGTGCCATCTGGGTGAAAACATATTAAACATGGTAGTCTAGGAACCAGGGGACCCCAAGTCTCCTCTACTCCAGTGGCTCTGAAGTTTGGCCCTGCTATGACTCAAGGGCTTTCACTCCCCAAAAAAGTCTGCTAGGACCTTGTCTATCTTGTGGAACCATACAGCTGGAATCTGCAGAGGTAGGTGGGTGAGAGTTTATAAAAATCTGAGTGCTTTTATTAGTTTATGGGTATCCATGTTACCCACCAGAGAAAGGTTTAGGGCTCTCCATCTCTGCAGTTTGGAATTTAGTAAAGGGGGTCTAGCTTCATGGTAATCATGTTAGACAGATTCCTATGAAGCCAAATTCTGAGGTAGGTGATGCCATTCTCGGTCCATGACAGGCCAATCTTCTTAAAGACCTCTGAAAGGTACACCGCATTAAGGGAAAGTACCTCTGTTTTACCTTGATTCACCCTTAGCCCTGAAACTTTGGAGAAGGTTTACAGCAGGGACAGGACAGAGTGTACTGACTCTGTGGCTTGAGAGGCGCTGCATATGAGATCATCAGCATATAGGAAAGTGGTGTATTCCTTGTTCTGTACTGTAATCCCATATATGTTGGGTTGTTCCCTAATAGCAATGGCCAGAGGTTCAAAAGCTAGAACAAACAGGAGTGGAAATAGAGAGCAGTTCTGCAAGGGGAAGGGGGGTGAATGCAAATCATTAATGAGAATGGAGATGGGATGTATTTTTGCATCTGTTAGTTGGATCAGAACCAAATGAGAGACTGGCCAGAGGTCAATCTGACTGAATGTACTATGGACTGCGGTGAAGCATATATAGTCCCAAACTGTAGGGTGTTGGGCCTTCCATGCATCTGTCAGGTCATGGTCTTCCATCATAGTTTTGATGGCCTTTGTAGCCCTCAAGTGTGGGTCTGGCCTCCCTCCATTCCCATCTATATCTGTCTCCGGGGTTACATTAAAGTCCCCCTCTCCCATGACTATCAGAGAAGTGCTCTCCGGGTTGATATCAGTAAGTTTCCTGACTGAGATTGTGGAAGAAGGCAGGGTCATCAGTATTTGACCCATACTTGTTGGCCAATATAAGTGGGCCTTCTGGGGTGGTTACTGTCACCAGCACCCACCTCAATTCCTTATCAGAGCACCCCTAGTGTCCACCCTCCACCCTAGGGGTTTATGTAGCAAAATGGATACCTCCTCTATGACTTAATGACTGCGTTCTACCTCTCCTCCTCCACCCAGTCCATCTTCAGTTTCATGGCCTAAGCTGCACACAGCTTAGTTTCTTGGAGGAATGACAGGTGAACTTTGAGTTATCTGAGATATGACATTGCCTACTTCTGTTTGATAGATGAGTTAAAGGAGTAGTCCACCAAGAATTTGCAAAAACATACTGTATGTTGTGCAGAGTGTTTTGATTTGTGTGTGAAGTCCTAGTGTGTCCTTCCCTCTGTCTGCTTTTAAGAGTTTTTTTCTAAATTAGCCTGCTAGCTTTATGGTAGTTTTATGGCCCCTGGGGATCTCCATCTGAGGTAACTTTATTGCATTCCTTGTTCCTACAATGCATCCTATCTCATGTGACAGTGATGTAGATGAGACCATAGATTCAGCAGAAAGCACTGCTTTACAATCAGTTCACAACAGTAGAGATGGCTATATTTTAAAAACTATGCAAAGTTCAACTTGATAACTACTCTCATTGTAAAGGTACTTTTGTTGTGAACAATTATGACACTGGTTGTGTATGTGTAACTTGTATGGTTTTCAAGATATTTACATTTGTTTGACATGTTCACTCAGACAGAGTAAAAAAAGCATCTGCCATTTGCAAGCTCATCTGCACACATGCCAAACAAACCTAACTATCTTGAAAACTTTACATGCTACACAAAAATGACCAGAAGCAAAGTTGTTCAAGACAAAAAGACCTTTACAATGAGGGTAGTCACTAAGCTGAACTCTGTATAGTTTTTAAAATATAGCCATCTAATTAACCAAATGTCCATGTTTTTCCCCAGTTTCCCACTTCAGATGGCAAATATTTTAAAAACTGTAAGTAGTTCAGCTTACTGACTACCCTCAAAGTAAAATTATTTTTGTCTTGAACAACTTTGCAGTTGTTGTTTTTTTTTGTGTGTGTAACTTGTAGTTTTCAAGATATTTAGATTTGTTTGGCATGTGTGCAGATGCACTTGCAAACACCAGAAGCTTTTTTTCTGTCTGAGTGAACACTCTAATACGTGCCAAGCAAAATGTAAATATCTTGAAAACCATACAAGTCACTCATACTCAACTAGTGTCATAATTGTTCACAACAAAAAGACGTTTACAATGAAGGTAGTCACCAAGCTGAATTCTGTATAGTTTTTAAAATATAGCCATCTCTACTGTTGTGAACTGATTGTAAAGCAGTGCTTTCTGCTGAACATATGGTCTCTGCTACTTTACTGTCACATGAGACAGGATGCATTATAGGAACAAGGAATGCAATAAACGTAGCTCAGATGGAGATCCCCAGGGTCATAAAACTACCATAAAGCTAGCAGGCTAAGTTAGGAAAAACTCCTAATAGCAGACAGAGGGAAGGACACAATAGGGCTCAACACACTAATCAAAACACTCTGCACAACATATGTTTTTGCAAATTCTGGTTGGACTACTCCTTTAAGTCCCCACACATTGCAGCTACTATAACTACATTTAGTTCCATGATAATATATTAGGTGTTGTAAATGTCAGCAGGTGATTATCCAATTGAACCATTCATGCTTGGAAATGCAGACCAGCATCCTCCCCCTCTGCAAGAACTGACATCCATAAGAGCACAATTAACCGGAGATCAGTAGGTAGCACATAACCAAACTAGAACAATAACAATAAAAACTCCCCACAACATGAAACTGAATACCCCTACCACCTCCCAATCATTCTGCCCCATCCCCTTATAAGTAAGAGACTTATCCAAAACTGGCAGAGGCCCACAGGGGCAAATACACCTTCAGATTGTTCAAGGAAAGGCATGTACTGTAAGTCAATGCAGCATACCACCCCACAAGTTGAAGCTGTGTTATGTGTGCACATCTGCAAACCTGTGCAGGGCAACAGCCTGGATCTGGGCCATGCTGACCAGTACCTTAACCTTCCTATGGTAGCCTCAATGTGCTGCCCCCCTTTTCTGGTTGGGCTAGGAGTATGCAGCTTGAGCCCTTCCAAAGATGATTTAAAGCAGCCCCTACCCAGCAATGGTACTCCTGCCCTCTGAGTTGCCCCCTTCGTACAGCTACATGTACCTTGCCTGTTGAGCCAATCGGGCTGCAAAATGTTCTGCTGAGTGGGCCAGGTATTTCAAGGTCCACAATCCTAATCAAACTATTTGAGCAGGCCTACATGCATCGGCATGTGCTGGGGAGAGGCTGTGAAAGCAAAACCAGTAAGCTAGGAGCAAAGGAGGCAGTAACTGTGGTGCATTTGATCCTCACAGCTTTCTTAAAGAGGTCCCGACTGGGTTATAAACTTATCTGAGCCTGTAGCCTCATTTCCTCATTGCCCTTTTTTAAGAACTGTGTTTATTTCATTAATAGGGTGTCCTGACAGAGCTGAGCTTGAAGGCATACCTGATATAAGAGAAATGCGGGTACTAATCTGAAAGGGAATGGTTTCAATTAGTATAAAAAGAGATATTCTTTCTCATTGCAATCTTTTCTAGTCCCATTTAGATGTCAGCAATGGATGCAATGGCAGGATTGGGAAGTTGGTCTTTATTTTCTTCGGCGCTGGTGAAACTGCAGGTAGGGAGATATATTGCTGCTGCTACCTCCACCAAAGCCTTCACTTCTGTAGGTGACTGTGTTCCATCTTCAACTTTCTATGTGCTCGGGGGACAAGGGTGGGTCTCCTCAGTTGGCTGTGATTGCATACTGATTATGCCCCAGAGCAAATGGAGCAGAGACCGAGGAGTTTATAGAATCATCTCTGCAGCTTCTGCTCCTTGGAAAAAGCTTGTGGGATTTCTCTTCTGGCCTGAGGCTGATTTTTTTTTTTTTTGCTTTTGGTTATGAGCCATTCATCATCATTGCTGAGAGGGATTGGCAGAGGCAGCCCATGTGATCTGCCCCCACCCTGGTTCTGGGCATGTGTGGTGTCCATGGTCTGCAGCCTGTCCTTGGTGCTTTTAAGGGCTGGAATGTGTCCATATTAAGCTTGGACCCATGTCTCTGAATAAATTGTTCAGCTGTGTCTGGGGTGTCAAAAAATCTGAGGGCCCCATTAGCCACTATTCATAGAGTCACTGGATAACAAAGGGAGTACATCAGCCCCAAGGTCAGTGCAGGCCCTCTTTGCTGTCATGTAGGCCCTGCAGCATTCTGAGAGTGCTGGCAAGCAGTCTGTAAAGATTTGCATATGGTGGCTGTGCCATCTAAGATCCTGCTTTTCTCTTGCCAGATGCATGATAAGCTCTTTGTCTGTAAAACATAAAATTCTTGTTAGGATGGTTTGGGGCTGCACTCCAGGGGCTGGTTTGGGAGTGAGGGATTGGTGAGAGTGATTAGATTCAATGGGCCCTACCACTTGCAGGCCAGCATCTCAGGGATGGCTTTCTAAAGAAGTCATTAATACTGGAGCCCTCACAAGCCTATTAATCATAGGTTGTTTCTGCAGCACCTATTTTTGATGTCCTCCATGTGCCCCACAGAGGCCTAATAACCCTAATAGTAAGGTCCTGATTGTGGATGTAGGCCATCAGCCTATCTGTGTGGTCCTCCATGACCGTGATTTGTTGCGTGGCCACATTAACTTCCAACTTGCCTATTTGGCAAATGAGGTGCTCAAACATGTCCTTAATCTCTTTCAGGTTCGAGGTGGAGGGGTCTGCTGCTGCTGTCACCATCCTCAGCTGAAGATATTCGTCAGAGTTGGAGATTCGAGTGGGTGAATAGCTGAGAGGAAAAAAGCATGGAGGGTTCCCAGACTGCAGCTTGTCGGATTCAGCAGGTAGGTAGCTTTCTGCTTGTACACAGAGGGAGACTGGATGTTTCAATTCAATTCAATTCAGTTTTATTTTTATTCTGGAAAGTATGTGAGCAAAAATGACCATTTTCACAAATTTACAGTGGTACAGAAAATTGATGATACAGAGAAAATGGTAAAACAAAATTTGCAAAATGTTATGGTATTTACAATGGGAACAGTGTATATGACAGGGTCATCAAGATTAGGAAAAAAAAATAAAATACAGAGCACACAACAAAAGAGCCAATAAACAGATACATATAAACTCTAAGGTAAATCAAGGGTTGGTGGACATTCAGGGGGGTTGCCTACTGGGGCAGACACAGGTGGTGAATTGGAGGAGGTCGTCCTTGAAGGAGGAGGTGAATGAGCCAGTTGAACTACAGGCCTGAAGTTCAGGGGGCAGTTTATTGTAAAACTTAGGGCCCTTGTATGTGATGGAGTTCTGCGCATGCTTGGTGCAGTAAAAAGGGGTGTCGAAGATATTATAGGTGGCCCCTCTTGTACTACGCTTGGGAACCAATAAGGGGAAAAGGGAGTTTACACTGACTGGCAGGAGGTTATGGTCAAGTTTGTGTAGGAAAAAGAGACTATTAAGTTGGAACCTTCCTTCAAGGGTGAGCCAGTTGAGGGAGGCATAGAGGGTACAGTGATGGGTCATCCAGGGAAGGCCAGTCATAAAGCATGCAATATTATTGTATGTAGTCTTGAGTTTGGAGAAAATCAGGGGATGTGTTGGGGGGGAGTAGACAACAGAGCCATTATCAAGGAGGAGCAGGAGAAGGGAGCTGACAAGGCATAGTCTGGAGACGGGGATAAGGAACTTTCTGATTCTGTATAAGAGACCTTGCCTCAAATGGATTTTCTTCATGAGGTTGGTAGTATGGATATTGTAGGTCAGGCAAGAATCTAAGTACAGTCCAAGGTATTCGAATTCGTAGACTTGTTCTACGATGTTAGCAAGATTGTCTGAGAGGGATCTGCCCATAGCTGGGACTTTTCTTGGATCAAAGAAGATCATAACAACTTGGTCTTCTTGGAGTTGAGAACCATGCCTTTGGCAAAGAACCGAGTGTGTAACTTGCTGAAGTCAGCCTGCAAGTTACTGAACATTGTATCCAGGTTAGTGTCACTGCAGTAGAGGGCGATGTCATCAGCATAAAGGACTAGTTGGGTGGTTTGGCTGATGGAAGGGAGGTTATTGATGAAGAGCGAGACCAGGAGCAGGCTCAGGATGGAACCCTGGGGTACCCCATATTTAATCAGACATTCAGCAGAAAAATATCCGTTGACATTAGTTTTCTGTGATCTGCTGGAGAGGTAGCTTCTGACCCATTTGACAACATTTTCAGATATGTGCAAGCCCTTGAGGGTGTCCAGGAGAAGGCCATGGTCGACCAGGCTGAATGCCTTGGTCAGGCCCATGAAGGCACAGCCTGTGTACTGGCCCTTATCGCTTTCCTTGAGGATATCACTGGTGAATCTGACCAGGGCAGTTTCGGTGTTATGTCCAGATCTGAAATCATGCTGGGCAGCAGAGAGCAAATTATGATGGTTGAGGAAGGCAGTGAGCTGGGGCTGAACAATTTTTTCAATGATTTCAGAGAGGAGAGGAGAGGAGAGCAAGGAGGGAGGTAGGCCGGTAATTCCCTACTTCATTCCTTGACCTAGACTTCAACAATGGTTTTACGGTGGTGGTTTTCCAGGTGCTAGGGAAATAGCTGGAGCAGAGTGAGTGGTTTAGTATATTGGTGATAGAGACCGCTAATGAATTAATGGCCAGTTTAAGGATTTTAAAGTCAATTCCGTCCACCCCTTTGCTGGATTTAGGGTTGTTACTTTGGATGAGCTTTATGGTATCCGAGGGTTTTAGGACCCTAAAATAGAATCTGGGACTGGGCTCGGCTGTAGAATTAGGGCAGGTGGGGTAGAGGGTGGATGGGAGGGAAAGGGAGAGGAGGGGGGGGGTTTATATTTATCGAGATCACCAAAGAATGAGTTGAAAATGTTTGCTACTTCTGAGGGGGTCGTTGGTCTGATTACCCCCATGGATAAGAGTGATAGGTTCGGTATTCTTGTGTTTCCCAAGTAGTGAGTTGAGTGTAACCCAAAGCTGATGGGTGTTGGAAGGTTCCCCAAGTTGTTTGTTTACAGCTAGCATATTTATGTATTTTGTTAGGGTGGTATGAAAGTAGAGAATTAAGTGGCCATCTCAGTCAATTGCCTCTCAGCAATTCTAAACTAATCCATGCATCTTTATTTTCTAAACATAAAAACACAGAAAAGTGAAGGCACAAGGGGGCTTTACGATCCATCTAGTCTTCCCATTTTAGAGTAACTACCTCCCCATTTACTGCAGAGTGCTATGATGTCTTTTTATTTATCCCATGTGTGTTTGAAATGACTGACCTGTCCTGACCCCTACCACCTCCTGAGAGAGACTCTGTTCCATGGATCCACCACTCTCTCTGTGAAGAAGAACTTCCTCGCATTACCCCATATCTTTCCTCCCTCAATCTTCATATCATGCCCTCTAGTTTTTGTGTAACTTCTAACCAAGAGCAGGTCTTGTACCTGAGTTTTGTTGACACCTTTTAGGTGTTTGAAGGCCTCTGTTATGTCCCCCATACTCCTCCTTTGTTCGAGAGAATACATTTTGAGATCCTTCAATCTGTCTTTATATGGTATCTCGTGCAGCCCTTGTATCATTTTAGTTGCCCTGCACTGAACCCTCTCTAATCTAGCTACGTCCTTTTTGAGATGTGGTCACCTGAACTGTACACAGTACTCCAGGTGCAGTCTCACCAGAGATCTGAAGAGTAGGAGCACCACCTCCCTTTTCCTGCTGGAGATTGCCCTACTTATGTAATCCAGCATCCTATTTGCCCTAAGCACTGCCTTTTCACACTGTTTGCTTGTTTTTAGGTCAACTGTAATAATCGCTCCCAGGTCCCTCTCCTGCTTTGTGACCTCCAGTCTCACTCTTCCCATGAAGTATTCCTCCTCCAGGTTTCCCTTCTCCAAATGCATGACTGTGCACTTTTTCATGTTGAAATTCAGTTGCCAGGTCCCAGACCATTGTTCCAGTTTCTTTAGGTCAGACTTCATTCTTTGCACCCCCCGGAAGTGTCTATCCTGTTACTGATCTTTGTGTCATCTGCGAACAGACACGTTACCCTCTAAAGCTTCAGCTATGTCACTAATGAATATGTTAAATAGGATAGGATTTAATACTGACCCCTGAGACACCCCACTGGTCACCTCCCTTTCCTACGATTGTGTGCCATTTACTAGTACTCTATGGGTTCTCCCACTCAGCCAGTTTTGCACACAGTTTACTATTTTCAGACCCACTCCAAGGTTGGCTAGCTTGTTTAGCAGCCTTCTGTGTGGAATGGAGTCAAATGTGTTACTGAAATCTAGATAAATTACATCCACTGCTGTGCCCTGGTCCACTATTTTGGACACCAAGTCGAAGAAGTCTATTAAATTTGTTTGACACAATCTCTCTGTCATAAACCCATGTTGTCTAGGATCTAATGTTTTGCTGTCCTCCAGATAGGAGATGATTCTTTCTTTGGGGACTGCTTCCATAATCTTGCCCACAATTGATGTGAAGCTTACCGGTCTATAGTTACCCGTGACTTCCCTACTCCCACTCTTATGAAGAGGGACCACAGTTGCTCTTCTCCAATCCTCAGGGACAACTCCCTGTTCCAAAGATAGGTTGAAGAGTTCTGCCAGGGTTCTGCCAGCTCATCCCTCAGTTCCTTGAGTATCCTGGGGTGTATTTCATCATGCCCCATTGCTTTGTTTCCCTTGAGTTTCCCTAGTTCTTCTAGGACTCTCTCCCTTGTGAATGGTCCTGAGTCTACCTCCTTACCAGAGGTGCTGTTCCCCCCAAGCTTGGGTCCACTGCCATCTCTTTCCTTCGTAAAAACTGAGCAAAAGTAGCCATTCAATAACTCTGCTTTTTTCCTGTCATTCTCTGTGTGTCCCTCTGTTTCCTTTGCTGTTCTGACTATACCCTTCCCTTCCTTCTTCTTTCACTGATATATCTAAAGAAGGCTTTGTCCCCCTTCTTTACCCCTTAAGTTATCCTTTCCTCTGTTAATGCCTTTGCGAGTCTGATTGTCCTTCCTGCTTCCCTCAACTTCTCCTTGTACAGTATGCATCCCTATCTTGATCAGTTTTCGTGTCTTTGTACCTTTTACAAGATGACTTTTTTCCTCGGATTTTGGCAGCCACTTCCCTGGAAAATCAAAGTGGTTTTCTCCTTCTTTTCATTTTACTTGCTAATTTTAGGTACTGATTTGAGGCTTCAGTTATAGCCATCTTGATCCTCATGCAGTGTTCCTCTACCCCCTCCCCCCGCTTACTGTGCCTAGAAGGTTCTATTTAAGATGTTCCTTCATTTCAGTAAAGTCTGGCCTCTTAAAGTCCAGTACTTTAGTTTTGGAATGTTTAGTTTCCCTACTTGTATTCACCAGGAACCACACTGTGCAGTGGTGTGACAGGGTGTAATAGGACCCTGTCCCAGTTGTTAAGGAAAGAGTTTGAATATAGGGATCTGTTCTATTCTCTCCTTTTCTGTCTCTTCTCTGTCTGGTTGTGCAACCAAATTTTCCTGTGAGACCTAGGATTTGGTCACCCCAACAGTCTCATAATTATTTGCCTCTCGCTATCTCTCAGTCTTCCCTTGCAGTTTGTCTTTTTCTGCTTTACATATCTGCTAATATAAAAATATGGAATGTAACTGATATTGTGATCCCTTTGTTTAGAAATTATATAGTGTTCATTTTTGAAATGTATATAACTATAGTTTGAGATGATTGCAAAATGCTATTGGAAACTCAAGAGGTCATCTTAGTGCAATTTTTAAACCTTTTGCAAAAGAGCTGTGGAAAATGGGCCTCAGCCCAGGCACACTGTGTTCCTGCCAGCACCTGCCTGAAATGTACAAGAACACTTTGGAAGATGCTTGTTAAGAATGGGGGGTTGGAAGGACTTATAAAACAGAGCTGCAATTGCTTGCGAGTTGGACACAGAGACTGAAGGAAAACTCTGATGGATCTCCTCTGTTTTATTTTGCCTTTGTAAACAGTTATACTGAACAATTTTATTTTTATGTTACTGCTAGTACAAATAAATATTTTTGATGAATTCTACAACTGCTCCTGGTTTTCCTATGCTTCCTGACCTGTGCCTCAGTAACAGGTGGTCGCTAGTTCCGAGATGACTACCGACTGTTGCTTCCAAGATGTTTTTGCCATTTGTGAGCAGCAGGTCAAGGACCGCTTCCCCTCTAGTTGGTTCCTTGACTAGCTGCTTTAATCCTGATCTCCCTAGAGCATTGAGAAACCTTTTGCTCTTCAATACATTTGCTGAGTTGGAACCCCAATTTATGTCCAGCAAGTTGAAGTCTCCCATCAGTATTACTTTGCCCTTGTCTGCCATCTTGTGTATGGATTCTATGAGCTCTTTGTTGCTTTCCAGACCCTGCGCTGGGGGTCTGTAGATCATGCCGACCCTAGTCACCATGCCAGTCCCCACCTCGAGTGTGGCCCAAAGTGCCTCAGACTCCTTCTGAGTATTCTGGATCATTGTGGCATTGATCCCCTCCCTCACACACAATGTCACTCCTCCTCCCTTTTTGCCCTCCCTGTCCTTCCAGAAGAGGCTGAAACTGGGGATAGTTGTTTCCCAGTTGTGTTTTCATTGTACCAGCTTTCAGTGATTACAACCCAGGTGAGGTCTGCCTCCACAATGATTGCTGAGAGATCTGCTACCTTGTTGTTTAGGCTCTGAGCGTAAGTGAATCTAGCCTTCCATACCTTTTTCCCCTGGTTTTTATTGCCTGACCTTCCATTTGATCCAATATTTTCTTTCTAATTTCTCCTGACCTGTGTCGCATTTGTCTTTGGTTTCATTTTGATTGTCCTAAAGGACCTTATTTGTTGCTTTGGGGGAGTGGTAGCAGGATCCTGTGGTGCTGTTTCCATCTCCCTATAATCTAGTTTAAATGTCCAACAAAGACATCCAGCTTTTGTCCTTGCATGCTTATACCTTCTTTTGTTAGATGTAGTCCATCATGCCTGAAGAGACTCCTGTCCCAAAAGTCTTAGCCAGTCACCAATATAAAGATGCCCTTTCTCAAGGCATCATCTTTTAAACCATGTAATTAGTTCCTTGATGTCTGACTCCCTGATTTTTTGCTTTCTGCCTCCTTTCCCCCACCCTGGGAGAACTTCCAAGAAGATTATCATGGGTGCTGTGGAAACTAACTTTGCACCTAATTTTGATATGTACATTTTGGATTCGTCCACCATTTGGTCCATGAGATCGTTTGTACCTATGTGGATGAAAATGCTTCCACGATCCCCCTCTTTTCTTAGAATCCTGTTGATACAGTTGGTGTCCCTTCATGCGGAAGCTCCGAGAAGGCACCTGGTTACCACCTTAATATCTCTGTCCTGGCACAGGTGACGCTCGATTTCTCTGATCTTGGAGTCACCTATGATCATCACTTTTTTGCTCCTTTGGAGCTAGGTTCTTTGGTGCTTTTCTCCTTGTTGTTTACTTTTGGGTGATCTGACAGTTTTTTTCTTGGCCCTGTACTGTGTCCATTGTCTACCACAGTAGCCAAAGGTGCAAACTTGTTAGTTGTTTGGATCGATGGGCCCTGTTGTCTTTGCTGCTTCCCAGATTTGTTGCATTTGCCCCCTGTCCTCCTCACCACCTACCACTCCCCTGCCTATTTCCGATTGTAAGCGAGGAGTGGTTACTTGGTGAGGACGGAATGGCTGAGGAGAGTCCGATGGTCCTCAGCTGCTTAGTAAGTTACAGAGGTGAAAAATATGGACCCAGACTTCTATGAGCTGGCTTTTCAGTCCGTTAATGATCCAGCATGTGGGTCAGTGACCCATCCTTAGAAAATGTACTCTGTGGAAGGATGCCCCACATTGGTGGCAATTTATGATGTCCATTTCGTTTAACTATGTGGATGAAAGAATACAAGAAAACATTTTTTTTTGCTCTCCTTGCTTTACTTAAAGCTTTTCAGCTGGAAAATGCATGTGGACAAAAAGAGAACTTTTTGTGCTTGAGGTACAGGTAGGTAGTGTCAGCGTGGCTCAGTTGGTAGCACATCCGCCTCTGGACCAGAAGGTCGTGGGTTCTCATCCCACACTGGGATTGGACTTGCACCTAAAAATCGCTGGCATCCGAGTGCAGTATTGGGGGGTGCTGTACTGCTGGGGTGTGCCGTCCTTCGGATGAGACGTTAAACCAAGGTCCCTTCTACCCATCCTGGTGTTGTCTTGGTGGGTGTCCAGGTGGAAGTAAAAGAACTCAGGGCACTCTTCGCAAAGAGTAGGGAACATTCCCGGTGTCCTGGCCAACACTTCCCTTCCCATAAACCGGTTCATGCAATTATCCAGGCTGTGTGTGGGTGATGATGTGCGATATGGCCGCCACCACACATTCAGTCACTTCACTACCAGTCTAGCATTGCTTGTGAAGCGCTTTGGATGTATGAAAAGCGCTATATAAATACTGATTCTTCTTCTTCTTCTTCTTCTTCTTCTTCTAGTGGACGAAAGAGGGAGAAAGCAGTAGAAGAATAAATTTGACATTTTTTTTTCTTTCTTTTAAGTTAGCATTATTTGGCTCCTCCTGGTGGACTGAATAGAGAGCTGTAGAGAAGGATGTGGTGGACAAAGATGACAGATTAGTAGAAGGGTTTCCTAGTGCCTTATGTTACGTTCGGGTGAGTGGCCCGCCCCTTCCTTGGTATGACAGGAAGTGGTAGGCAGGTAGTGAGACAACAGATGACAGAACTAGACGGTCCTGTGCAATAGAAAAATACTACTGAATAACGCAAAATATCAGCATAACCAAATTTCCATGTGGTCTGGATCTCAAGACTAATTGGCGTTACCTTATATTAGCGCTGCAGCGGTGATTTTTGGAATTCTGAAGTCAGCTGTCAATTGCACTCAAATAGAAGTAATAGAGACACCTGTGTTCATTGCTGTTTGTGTGTCTGTCTGACAACTGACCAACTGAAGAGAACCAAGCAACTACACAACTTTCACAACATGTTGCTATTGTCCTGGCTCAGCAAGAACCCTGCTGTGAAGAGAGACTTGTCCGGGGAGCCGCTTTGTGCTGGAAGTCTAAGCCAAACCACAGAAGTCCCACTGAGAGTTGCAGAGGCTGTTGTTGCAGAACTTTCAGAGCCTCCTCTAAAAAGTGCAGGACAGAGTATGTTAAGTACACAGCTGAGGTACGCTCCGAAATTGGGAAGAATGCTGTGGAGAGTGACATTATGAACAGCGTGTGTTTTTATACCAAAAAGTACTCTGGCACCATTAATGAGAGCACTGTACGTGGCTTCAAAAAGGATTACCTGATGCAGCTGACCAAAACCCCTGATCCCAGTAAACTTATTCCGGAGCTACCAACAAAGCCCCACAGATGACCAACACTGCTCCTTGATGATGTGGAGCAGGTATTGAGAAAAATTATAAAAAGTTTGCAGTCAGAGGAGGCAGTTGTTAATGCCCAAGTTGTTTCCACAATTGCCTCAGGTGTGGTAAAAGCACACAATCCTGACCTTCTGTCAGAGAATAGTGATCAGTTGACTTTCATCAGTCAATGATCTTGGAAATTACTGAGCCGCATGGGATATTCAAAACGGAAGGCCATCAAAGCAGCTCATAAACCTCCCATGGACTTCCCACAACTGAAGTCCAGATTTCTTGAAAGGGTCGCTACAGCCTGTAGCCAGGAACTTATCCCACCAGCTTTGGTGGTTAACATGGATGAAACAGGAATGCAGTTAGTGCCATGCAGCCAGTGGACTATGGCAGCTACTGGATCCAAGCAGGTGGAGGTCTCTGGATTAGGGGACAAGAGGCAGGTGTCTGTCGTCCTTGCTGTTTCAATGATTGGGGAACTCCTACCCCCCCCAGATCATCTACATAGGCAAAGCCAATAACTACCATCCTGCCTTTGAATTCTCTCAGGGTTGGTTAATTAGTCACTCAGAGAACCACTAGGCTTGTAATGACACTGTGCTGCAGTTTATTTCAGAGGTTTTGGTCCTTTATGCAGAAAAAAATCAAAAAACAGATGGACCTTCCTGCTGAATAAAGATCCCTGCTAATAATGGATCTGTTCAGGGGTCACACAACTGAAGATGTTCTGCAATCTCTCGAGCAAAATGGCATTATATCCATCTTCGTGCCAGCATCTTGTACAGATTTACTGCAGCTGCTGGACTTAACAGTTAATAAGATTTTTAAAGATGAGCTAAAACACCATTTCACAAGTGGTATGCCGATACAGTGTCAGAGCAGCTACTGAATGGTCATGCTTGTGGAGACATCAACGTTGATCTGCGAATGCAGACCTTAAAATTAAAAATGCTCAGTGGCTGGTAGACAGCATTACCACACTTGGAGAGAGAAAGAAGATGACATTGTCAAGGGTTTCCAACACGCCGGAATAATGGAATCACACACTAAGTGTCTCAATTACTAAGTAACACCAAACATGCACTCCTAACCCCTGCACTTTACTGTATACTGCACTTCTGTATTAAACAAAGACATAAAAGTCAGGTTTTAAGTCTAACACAGCATCAAGCACAAAAGTAAGCAACCCCCCCTTCAAGCAAGCAAGCAATCATGAAAAGCACCCATGTATCAACAGTATTGAGCGCCCCCCCACCGAGGCAACTGAGCACCAGCCTCAGTTCAGTCACCACTAAACAGTGTTCAGTGCAGCAAGGGAGGGATAACATGAAGGATAACATGTTCCTTGCACAGAACCTTTGCAAATGTTTGCTAGCAAGTATTTGCTTATGTCACTGTTTTTCTGTAACCTACCACAACAGATAAAAGCACAATATTTGTAAGGGGGAATCAGGGAAAGAAGAGCGGAGGGAGGCACTCAATGGTGATTAAATAAATAAATCGCACACATGTTCTTTGAATTTTGGCTGTCAACAATGTGCCACTGTAATACATATATCCGCACATAATTCATGTCCCGCAGATAAAGAGAATATTTTTTAACCGTGAAAAAAAGGGGTTATACAGTATATAGTTCTTCCTATGTTTGGGAGGAAGTGTGGATGAAATGTAATGTAAGTCCAATGCAGGAAGTGTGGACGAAAGAACTGGAAGATCCTGTGCAACAGAGGAATACTATATAGTTCTTCCTGTGTTTGGGCGGAAGTGTGGATGAAATGTAATGTAGGTTCTGTGCAAGAGACAATAGGAAAAAGTATGTAGTGCCTCTTCCTGTGTCCCTGCAGGAAGTGGAAGGCTCAGGTTGGCTATAAATGTGAATGGCCTGGGGGAGGGTGGGTGACTGTGGGTCTGTGTGTGTGTTCCTCGATAGGGAGAAAACCGGGAGGGTGAGTGGGTGTGTGTTCCTGGATAGGGAGAAAAACAGGAGTGTGAGTGGGTGTGTGTGTCCCTGGATAGGGAGAAAAACAATCCATGAAAAACTGCAGAAATGAGTTAAAGAGCAAAGTTCCCATGTACAGTAGTAAAAGGGCAGCAGTTCTGCTAACTACAGCAGTCCCCTTTCCTGGCTACTAAGAATTAAAGAACAGTAAAGAAAAACAGAACACAAAAAACCCTAATCCAAAGCCCTTCTGCTTATTATCTTACACAAACCGTGCAAGTTTGAAATGAAATCAGATCAAACAAAATAAATCGTCTCTGCTGTGTAGTTCTTTTCAGCTCTTCTATGATCCAAATTTTCCTCACAGGAATGAGTGCATCACAGATTTCAGAATACAGCTCACAGCGTATGCCATAGGCCCAATCGATATTGGAAATTGAGATTTGAAGGACCATAAGACTTTTTCTGTTCATAAACGTCTATGTTTCTACTTTAAATCCTGCAGTGACTGTTAGTGAAGCTGGAAGGAGGGCATAGTACAGTATGGTATTAAGCACTACTATGTACTGGAATTTTAAATTCAAGTATGTGTATTAATGAAATAATGCGATCTGCTTGGTTGGGAGTGGGCGTGTGTGTGTGTGTGTGTGTATGTGAGTGAATGCATAGAAATTCCCAAGTACCATCAATAGTAGGTTACTCGGTACTTAGAATCAAGCAGCAAGTATTTTTCACTGTTGCAGATTATTCAGGGAAAAATACTCAGGGGCATTAAAAATTTTTTTTTAAAAAGTGCTATCCCTATCATTTGGCCACCCCCTCCCCAACACCAGTCATGTCCCTCCCTCCAGTCCCCCTCCTCCATCCTCCCATAGAGATTTTAACAAAGAATTTGCCAGCTCCCTAGCACAATGCCAGAAGCTGACACCCCTTTATAAAGGCATCACCCCTCCCTAGCCAGACCTCACAATGTCTCCCAGCCACACAGTGTACCATCATCACCCTTGTACAGTCTTCATCATCTGACTGATACATCGAGGGGTGCAGAGGGAGCACAGCAGTAAGCGTCATTGATTACACTAGGCAGCTGCCTAGCATGATCAACAAAGCACACTGCTCCACCAGCCACCGCACTGCTTCCTCTTGCTCCTGTACACCTTGTGCCATAACAGTCAGCTGATCCAGACTGTACAAGGGTGATGATGGCATGCCATAGGTAGGCTGGGGATGACTGGGCTAGTCTGAAATTACCAACTGACCCGCTCCCTCAATTGTGGATCATAGCGCAAAACATTTAAATACTATCACTATGAGGAGTGTGGGGGCCTGGGTTAGGGAGAGGGGAATGACTTTAGTAGGCCTCTTCAATGCAATTCTTCAAGAGGTCCTCTTCAACGTCTTTATCAGTGGCATTGTAGAAGGGCTAGAAGGGAAAGTTTTCCTGTTCACAGATGCCACAAAAATCTGCAACAGGGTGGACACACTGTGTGTGTGTGTGTGTGTGTGTGTGTGTGTGTGTGTGTGTGTGTGAAAAATGAGGAATGATTTACGGAACTTAGAAGAATGGTCAAGTGTTTGGCAGCTGAGTTTCAATGCCAAAAAGTATCAAATCATGCACTTGGGGCACAGAAACCAGGGGGGCTGTGTACCAATTCACAGGGGAGGTACTGGCAACTACCAAACAGGAAAGGGACCTGGGGGTAATCATTTCTGATGACCTGATGCTAGCAAAGTGGTGTGTTAAGGCAGTGGGAAAGGCTAGTAGAATGCTGGGGTGCATAGGGAAGGGTATCACCAGTAGGAAGAAGGAGGTAGTGTTGCCCCTGTACAGGTCACTGGTAGGACCACACCTTGAGTATTGTGTCCAGTACTGGAGGCACCACCTCTGGAAGGATATGGGTAGAGTTGAGGCAGTACAGAGGCAGGCAACTAAAATAGTCAAGGACTGCATCAAACGCCCTATGAGGAGAGACCAAGAGAACTGAATATGTACTCACTGGAGGAAAGAAGGGAAAGGGGGATATGACAGAAACATTTAAATACATAACAAGTATTAATAAGGTATAGGAAGGTAGCATTTTCCACAGAAAGACAGATTTGAGGACAAGGGGTCATGCTAGCAAGCTGGAGGGGTTAGGCTCAGAGAGGATGTGAGGAAATATTCCTTCACAGAGAGGGTGGTGGAAGCCTGCAATGGCCTCCCAGTGGAGATGGTAGGTGCCAAAACAGTCACAGGATTCAAGCATGCATGGAATAGATACAAGGGGATCTTGGAAGGAACACAAAGGGGGAGAAGAGAATGACCAGAGATTGTACAAGGATTGTGGTGGCACAGTAGGCAGGGAAAATGGGCAGACTGGATGCACCAAAGGGGTCTTTTTTCTGCTGACAACTTCTATGTTTCTATGTTTGTGTTTCTAAGACAGTGTTATCTCCCGGCAGAGTGCCAGGGACCCAACAATTTTGATTTCAAAATCTCAATGGAAAACAGGGTAGTGGGTTGAAGGAGGGAAATGACATGTGTCAGGGAGAGAGGCGCCAAGGGACTAGCCAGGTCACCTGGAGAGGGCTATATTTTTTTTTTAATTATTTATTTTAATTAATTTCAGCTCAATACCAATACAAAATTTAGAGTATCTGGGGGTTCCAAGTACAAATACTTGCTGAGTATTTAAAAATGGTATCAACACACCCCTATGATCTGCATGCACATTTCTGCTTTACAGTTAGGCCCTTTACACACTAGGGGTTTTAAACCATTTTAATTCTGTTAAAACGGTCTAACAGTTTTGTGTACCTGCTGTAGTAGGGTTAAAACCATGCTACAATTATGTTCTAAAGTCATGCTAAAAACCTGCTAAGGAGATAGTCTTAGCTCAGTTTTAAACAAATATGGTTGCCTTAACCCATGTTAACAGCAATGTGGACACGATCTGTACTGTAGCATGGATTAAGGCAACCCGGCATTAAACAAAACAAAACTTTTTTAGCCTGTGGAAATTATATAGAAAATACTTTACATATATGGCTGATCTCCCAGTGAGCTCCTGATTTGAATTATATTCTTTTTACTACAATCTACTCTGATGCTCAATTGCAAGTATCCCAGCATGCATTATGGCACCTGCTGTGCTTTGCACTGGTGCTGCAATCATGCCTCAGAACTCACTTAGGCAAACACAGTGTTGAAACGCAGTGTAGACGCTGCAATGACCATGCTAGGAAGTGGATTCTAAAACATTTTTTAAAATGTTTTTTGAATCATTGATCAGTGTGCACAGGGCCTTAGAGTATGTATAGCATCACCAAGAAGTTGAATAACATTAAAAGTTGATATTGGGAAAAATGAACTATCTTTTTAGCTCATGAATTATATTCATTAGTATGATTACGTTTCTTAAAGAACTCCCAAAGTTCCAAGGAAACTGTGGGAAAATATTATTTCTTGATGAATTTTAACTTATATTTCATTTATTTTTTGTAACTTGCTTTCCTTTTTCACAGTAACAGTGCATATTAAACATGAAAACAAGATCACAGTCCCTTGGATTTCATCTGCATTTGCTGTTTGCTTACACTTGACATCACACTACTCTGCTGATGACATCATAATCAAATTTCCATAGTAACAGAACATGATGTCACATGCAGAGATAGTTGTGATGCAAGGTCTTGAACAGCGAGTCGGTGAAGTCTAGGGAAAAGTGATACTGTTTTCTAGTGTTGCTCAGATAGTATCCTAGAAATTAGGATACCAACAGATACCTCTCATTTGGCCAGATAGCACTGCTATCCTACCACAGCAACTATCTGACCATGGATCCTGCCTTCTAGGAGCCAGGGCATGGATCCAACAAATGTGGATCCTGTGGACCCTAGCAACAGATCCAGCTGGGATCCTAACTATCTGACCTAGGAACTCTGGGTCTGACCTAGGATCCATCGTTATCTGACCCTGGATCCTATCTGACCTAGGATCCATGGCTATGACCTAGGATCCATTACTATCTGACCCTGGATCCTAACTATCTGACCTAGGATCCCTGGATCTGACCTAGGATCCTTGGATCCTAACTAGGGTCATCGCTATCTGACCCCGGATCCTAACTATCTGACCTAGGATCCCTGGATCCTAACTAGGATACCTGGATCCTAACTAGGATTCATCGCTATCTGACCCTGAATCCTACATCTGTCTTTGCTAGCATTTCTAATAGGATCCTAGGTAGGATACCAGCACTATCTGACAGATAATGGTAGGATCCACAAAAGCACTATCTGAGCAACACTAATGTTTTCATGTTATTGTGCTCTGTCATAAAGAAAAGGGGGCAATAAAATACATAAACATTTGCAATATAAGCTGAAATGTGCCTCAGAATTATATTTTTCATCAGGATCTCTTTAAAAAGGCATTCTGGGGGGGGCGCTAATGAGCAGCTAGCAGAACGGCTATGTTTCCCTGTCGCTCCGCTCTAACGGTCACAAAATAATAGTAAAATTAACTGAATAAACCTATCTGCGGATCGGCGATCAGTATCACTGGTGTGGGAGACCACGATGGAAGAATATCTGACCCCCAAACCCGCGAAGAGTCAGCGAAATGTGGGAAAAATGGGGAAAAAGGCAGCGATGGCACCCACGGGAGAAAGTTCGGGCCTGGTGTCTCTCTCTCTCAGCAGCAGAGATCAACACGCTAGGCCGGGAACTGACTGGCCAAGTGATTGCAGCACTTGAACCTAGATTGATAAAGCTTGAAGATAAATTGGATTCTCAGCTGCAGGAGGTTTTGGAGCAGCAGACCGAGCAGGGCAACAGACTGGCAGAGGCAGAAGAACGGGTGTCCAGGTTGGAGGACGAAGTCTTGTCAGTGCCTGGGCAGGTCAGAGCACTTCAAAAAGAGCTGGAGGAGTTTAAAGAAGCCTATGATTACCAGGAAAATTATCACCGACGCCTCAATTTGCATCTGTGAGGGTTACCGGAGGGGCAAGAAGGAGGAGATGCCTTGGATTTTTGCAGTACAGTACTACCAGAACTACTGGGCTTGCAAACTAAACATGGAAGGGTGAAGCTGGAGAGAGCACATCGAGCTGTGATGCCGCGGCTACCAGCAGACCAGCCGCTGCGGCAAATAATTATGAGATTTCACAATTTCCAGGATTGGGAGGCGACCTTGAAGGCCTACAGGGTGAAGGGTACATTGAGTCATGAGGGAAGTCATTTATTTCTTTCACAAGACTACTCTGCAAGACTGCCTAAAAAAAGGAAAATGTTTAATGGGCTTATGGTGCAGCTAAGGGGTTTGAAGATTGAGAATTTCCTCGTATACCCTGCAATGTTGAAGATTATACATGAGGGGCAACCTTCTCATTTTGGTAGTTAGAGAAGGCCGAAGATTTTGTGAAGACTATGCACGTGAAAATGGGGTGAGATTCATATGCAGGACATGAGACAGTGAATTTCCACATGAGGGACTGTTGTCTGAAAGTTAAGTGGACTGGTTCAACTTGGGTTTGTCATTTATTTTTCTGCATTCTATAGAAGAAAGTGACTGCTGATTAGTCTAAAGGCTTGAGACTGTTTCTAGATGTATGTTTAATCTCCACTTAGGAATGTGTGTTCGGGACCGAGTTTTTCATTTCCGAAGCTGCTACTGAACGAGACTTTGATGGATTAAGGGCCGAGAGCTCTGGTGTGAATCTCGGAGAGTGGTAGTGGGGGAGTGGGCCCAGCGCGTGTATTGGAAGGCACGGCTTGTCTCCATTCCTCCATCTTCTGCAACTGGGTAACTGTAGAGGGGCGCCTTATAAGGCAGAGGTAGAAGAGGGATGGGGCAAACTGGGTGGAAGAGGGAGGGGAGAAAGAGGTATGGTGTAGGAGGGATACACAAGTGTGGCCTAGTTTCAGTTCAGGGTTGTTTAAGGGACATTCACCTGGCCAACAGAACTGAATGCTGGTTCCACTATTGGTTGAGAGGAATAAACTAGTGGTGGGCCTTATGAGCATTAGCCTGAATTGATTAACGGGCGAATATTGGTTCGGGATGCACCGAAGGAGAATACATTTGGGGGGGTAGAGACATACAGGGGGAACTACACCGGGGTAATTATTAAGGGTATAATATGCACGCAGAGGTAACACCCGCAGGGGAGAAGTGGCGGCGGGGGGAGTGATGGGACGCGTATTTCAGTTGAGGAGGGGTTTTGTTTCCTAGGACACTTGTGCTATATTAGCAATTAGTGTCGGGTACGAATTGTAGGAGAGAAGCAAGGGTTACTGGATAGATTGTAAAGGGTTGAGGATATTTGGGGGGGTTTAGTATTGAGGGTAAGAGTTACTGGAAATGTGGGTTGTTTGTAGGGAGGCAAGGGGATATTCTACTGGGGAAGGAGGGAGGGGTATATAGGGCGCTAGTTAACACTGTTGTTCTTGTTGTTAGAATTGTTACTGTTAGTACTGTTGTTCTGTTTGTGGATGCAATCAATGGTGTGAAATGTAAAGAAATTATGCAAAACTGTACATCATGCTGTCATAGTCAAATGTTGGGGAGCATTAGTAGGCTAAGAAGTGATAAGGGGAATGGGAAGCTTTGTTATTTGAATCATGGCTAATGTTTCTAATTTAAATGTAATCTCATAGAATGTTATGGGAATAGCAAGCCCAGTTAAGAGGACATCACTTTTGACCGCACTGACAAGGGCGGGAGCATAGGTGGCCCTGCTGCAGGAAACCCACCTGACAGATTTAGAACATGCGAAGTTGGTCCAGAACTGGGTAGGGAAATGTTATGCATCATCCTTCTCTTCTCATAAGCAAGTCATGCGATACTTGCATAAAACCTCATTTTGAGGACAACAGAGTGATATGTGACCCCAGAGAAGGCAGATATATTTTGTCTCGGGTATATTCCAAGGAGAGAAGATTGCCTTTGGGTGCATTTATGCCCCGGCGGTGCATGAACCGCAATATTACTCCTCTTTGCTGGACTTGCTGGTTAGGGAGCAATTCCCAGGGCTCATTATGGCAGGGGACTTTAACTGGACCATGGATGCCTGCTTGGATCACTCTGAAGGGAAGGAGCGAATGTCAGAATTTATGAACCAATGGCTGCTGGGGATGGTGGACTTGGACTTAGTGGATGGCTGGTGGTCGGCCAACCCAGGGGCGAGGGAAAACACATTTTACTCCAACCCTCATAGAACTTGGTCCCAGTTAGACTATGTTTTTCTCCCTAGAAGTTGGGTGGGTAGGATGCAGGATATCTCTCACAGTCCCATTCATGTATCGGATCATGCTATGGTGAAATTGAAGTTGCCGGGTAAGGCACCCAGAGTGGTACCTCTACAATGGAAATTCCCCATGTATCTGATAAAAAAAACAGGCCTTTAGGGAATACTTGGTAACGCAGTGGCAGCAGTATAAGGAGACAAACTCCACGCTGGAGATCTCCATAACGACTTTCTGGGAGGCTGGAAAGGCTTTCATGAGGGGGGCTATAATAGCCTATGTGGCAAAAATTAAAAAGCAAAATAGGTGCAAGCGGGAGGAACTAGAGCGGCAAGTTAAAGAGAAAGAGAAGCGGGTTGTGAAGGGGGAGCGGGAAGAAAACTCCAGGTTATTGATGATGGCTAGGGAGGTGCTTAACACATTGCTGAGGGAGGAGGCCGATAAAACTTGGTTTTATTGCCAGAGACAGATTTTCGAATAGGGAAATAAACCGGGACCCTTACTGGTGAGATTGATGAAAGGGGGTAGATGCCCAACATGTATATTAAGGGTGAGAAACAGAGAAGGAAAGATCTGTACAAATCTGAGGGATATAGGAGACTGTTTTAGGGTATTTTATGAATCTTTATACAGGGCTGAACATAAAGGAAAAGAGGCTCATATATGGAGATTCCTGGATAACATACAATTGTCTGCTGTTACGGCAGCACAGAGAGAATTGTTGGGACAGTCTATTGCAAGGTCAGAAATTTTAGGGACCATCCAGAAAATGCAGCAAGGGAAGGCTAGTGGCCCAGATGGATTCCCTATTGAGTAACAGAATTATGGGTGGGCAAATAGCTGGGGTAATGTGTGAGGTGTTTAAGACGAAGGGGGTAGAGGGGGTCCCTATATTGCCAGACTCTTGTTATGAAGCAACTATTTGCTTGATACCCAAGCCGGGCAAAGAAGGGCTGGATTC
Organism: Neoceratodus forsteri; assembly: GCA_016271365.2. Taxonomy (NCBI): domain Eukaryota; kingdom Metazoa; phylum Chordata; order Ceratodontiformes; family Ceratodontidae; genus Neoceratodus; species Neoceratodus forsteri. The sequence goes on along the minus strand of CM028134.1, from coordinate 540,530,579 downwards.
CGCAGCATATAGACCCATTTCATTACTTAATGTGGATTTAAAAATTTTAGCTAAGGTTCTGGCCACCAGGTTGGAGAATATTCTCCCGGACTTGATTCACCCAGACCAGACCGGGTTCATTAAAGGCCGTCAGTCATATCATAATATGCGCAGATTATTGAATGTAGTATGGAGGGCTGGTCGAGTGCAAGAATCAATGGGAGTGGTCTCTATGGATGCTGAAAAAAGCATTTGATAGGGTGGAATGGGAATACCTGTTCGAGGTGATGACCCGGTTTGGTCTGGGTGACTCTTTTGTGGGTTGGGCAAGAGCTATGTATCTTAAGCCTAGTGTATGAATTATCATTAATGGTATCCTGTCGGTATGGTTTGGTTTGGGGAGAGGCACAAGGCAGGGGTGTCCACTGTTCCCACTCTTGTTTGCTTTAGCAAGTGAGCCTTTAGCGGTGGCGGCGCGCCAGCATCAGGGGGTGGAAGGGATTGGCGGGGTACGGGGTACTGAGCATAATGTGGCACTATATGCCGACGATATGCCCTTGTTAATTGGAAACCTGCAGAGGTCTATGATACCACTGTTGGCTATTATTGATGAATTTACAAATTTTTCTGGTTATAGGGTCAATTTAAAAAAAAAATCTGAAATGATGTGTTTTCCAGGTAATGGTGTAGAACTGCAGCGGATGGGGCTTAAAATTGTACAATCTGACTTTAAATATTTAGGGGTGAGGGTTGGAAGGAGATGGGGAGATTTATATAAGTTGAACTACCCACCTTTGATCAAGTCGATCCTCGCAGATCTAAGAAGATGGATGCAACTTCCTATTTCGTGGTTAAGGAGGATCAATTTGATTAAAATGAACATCCTTCCACGGATTTTGTATCCTATACAAATGTTGATGCTGAGATTAACTATGGGAGATGTTAAGAAGTTAGAGAAGGGGTTTTCGGAATTTATTTGGCATGGTAGAAACCCCCCGAATTGGTTTAAAATGACTTAAGGCGGAGAGGGCCAAGGGTGGGCTTAATTTTCCGGACTTGGGTAATTATTATTTGGCCGTGCAGCAGAGAGGGATAGTGGACTGGGTACACTGACCACCGGTTGCCAGCTGGGTCGAGCTGGAACAGTGGAGGATCCCAGGGAGATTTACCGCATACTTGCACAGCAGAGGACTTTGCACTTATAGAGGGTTACAGAGTGGTAATCCCTTGGTGAGAGAGACACTTGAGGCATGGGAACAACTCCAGAGGAGAAAGGTACTGGGGCAGGGGGAAACAATATTGCTGCCGGTTGCAAAGAATCCTTTCTTTTTGCCTGGAATGGAAGACGGGGCTTTCAGGAATGGGAACGGTGAGGGGTAGAGAGTGTGGGCAATTTGCTAGTAGGAAGTGAGTTATGTACATTTGAGGTGCTTAGGCAAATATTGCAGCTGGGGACCTCCCATAGGTATAGTTATCTGCAGGTCCGAGCCTTTGTGGGGTGATTAGACAAGAGTGGCTGGGAAGGACTGGATCCCAACATGGCAAAACAACTGGTATATCATGCCAAAAAAGACCTGAAGGGTTTTCTAGGGAAGGCTGCTAAACAAGGCAAACAAAGACAACCAGATCTGACTGGAAATATAAAAACCCTATGGGAAAGAGACCCAGGACAAAGTATTTCAGAGGATAATTGGAAGGTGATCCTGCGTATGCCAGAGGGCATAATGGTCTGCCATAAATCTAAGGGGCCTTTTTTAAATTCTTGCATAGGCTATACTGGCTCCCAGTTGTAGTGCATAGGGCACATCCTGCGATATCACCACAATGTGGGAGGTGCAGTAGAGATAAGGGGACCTACATTCATTGCTTCTGGAAATGCCCAGTTCTGGTCACCTTTTGGGAGGAGGTAGTGGATGAGGTGTCTCAGATAGCTGGTCACTCGCTGGTTCGGGATCCTCTGATATGTTTATTTGGGGTGGAGATAGTGGAAGGGGAAGGGGAATGGTTGCCTCTACCAAGATGGATGAGGGTCATGTTTGTATTGGCACGTCACTGTATCCAGAACACCTGGGTGTCAGGGAATAAGCCTACGGTCCTTCTTTGGCGTAGACTGATCCTTCGTTCCCTTGCATTGGAAAGGCTGACACAGGTGGTCAGAGACAGGGAAGAGGCCTTCCTGAGGGAGTGGTCTCTTTTTTTGTCCTCTCTGAGTGTAACTGAGAAAATAATACTCAGGACAGGGTTAAATGGGTAAAAGTCAAGGGGGGGGATATCATAGTAGAATGACAGCATAAGGACTGGCAGGAGACCTCTGATGATGCTGGGAGATGGAGGATCAGGTAAGTATGACATAATGGCAAGGTGGGAGGGGTCATTACCAGAACGTAGTTGAAGCATGTTTTTTATGGTAAAATCAAGTAACACACATGATTGCATCCGTACGTTTGTATTGTACTTGTTCTTGTATGTTTGCAAATATAAAAAAGTTTTTTAATAAACAGATCATTCAAAAAAAAAAAAAAAGGCATTCTGGTTTGCTCCAGCAAAAAATTCACAGTGGCATCAGCAGAACTTGGTTACGCAAAATCCTTTGAAATTTGAATGTCAGGACCTTCCATTTTTATGTTTGCTTGCACGCATGTGCAAGAAACATAGTGCCATCATCGGAGATTTCGGAGGTGTGTCACCTCCTCCTCTTCCAATTCAGTCAGTGTGTTTGCAGGCGCGGCCCCTGTAAGCCAATGCATGCTGGATCTGTCTATGACAAGCTCCAAAACGCAGTGGCATACAGTTCAAAGGGGAGCTACGCTGGAGTGGGCAGCGATAAGATATCGCCTGCCCGCGCAGCCCCCCCACACACACACACACACGCCCACGCAGGTGTGCGCGCCTGCCCCCCCTGCATACAAGACACTGTATAGCCGACGGGTGCCCACCCGGCCGGCTGTGCTGCTTTCCCGCCTCCCCCAAAGTTTAAATGCCACGCTGAGTCCACCCCAGCATGGCAACTAACGATATAGCCGACGGGGTGCTCAACTCTGCCGGCTCCACTGTCCTCACTCCCCTGCAGTAGCGCCACGCTGGGAGCCCACCCCAGCGTAGCAATCGATCCTAGGCGACGGGGTGCCCAATCCCCGCTGGCTGAACGCCCCAAACTGTTGTGCCACGCCTGAGCCCATCCCAGCGTGGCAACGCCCCACATTGTCCTTTTTTTTACCTAAAGAAAAACGGTCCACGGGCGGCCTCCTGGCCCCCCTCCCACAACCCGCACCCACCCACCGCGCACTTCGCCTCCCCCACACCCCCCACCCCACCCCATACTTCACCGACCGGCGCGACGATCTTCGTGGACCGGGAACACGCCTGCACTCTTCAAAGTCGACCGCGAACTGAGGAAATGCCGGTAAGCTGTATAATGGGCTAGATAGGGGTTTTCAACTTTGTTGGATATCTCAGGCATTTTTGAATTTTGACCCATTTCAATATGGTGATTCTTCAGACGATAAACACCGTCATGGCGGCATTCGCGTGATCCCGCAGTCACCGCGCGAAATCACTTTTTCAGGCCCGGCTAATGCCATGACAGTGACATCATTCATGAGAAGGTCCCAAAACCCCATGTTGAAAATTTGGTGCCAAAATTAAAAAAAATGACTGTTTTACGAGTGTGCGTTGCGCAGTTCCTACGCAGGCTCGTAAGTTCGCGAATTTTCAATATTTTCACTCCAGATTTTCAACATTGCCATTTTACCACACCTTCTTATGAGCAGTACAGCTGTCATTTTTCACATCTCACCCAAAATGTGTTTCTGCCCATGTAGCGCACAATGGCGCAGTCGGTGTGCGAAATCAATGTACAAGATAAATTAAGAAAATAACAGTGACACTGTTCATGAGCAGAGGTCTTAAAATGGCTATGTTGAAAATTTGGTGAAAAAATTCCTAAAAATGACTGTTTTACGAGCGTGCGTTATACAGTTCCTACGCACGCTCGTAAGTTCGCGAATTTTCAATATTTTCACTCCAGATTTTCAACATTGCTATTTTACCACACCTTCTTATGAGTAGTACAGCTGTCATTTCATCTCACCCAAAAATGTGTTTTCCGCCCATATGGCGCACAATGGGCGCTTGATCGGTATCTTGAAAATCAATGATATGCGGACAAATTAAGAAAATCACAGTGACACTGTTCATGAGCAGAGGTCTTAAAATGGCTATGTTGAAAATTTGGTGAAAAATTCCTAAAAATGACTTTTACGAGCGTGCGTTGCACAGTTCCTATGCATGCTTGTAAGTTTGCAAATTTAATATTTTCACTCCAGATTTTCAACATTGCCATTTTATTACACTTCCTTATGAACAGTACAGCTGCAATTTTTCATATGTCGCCCAAAATGTGTTTTCACACATGTAGCGCACAATGGTGCTGTTGGTGTGCGAAAGCAATGTTTAGGACAGATTAAGAAAATCACAGTTACACTGTTCATGAGCAGAGGTCTTAAAATGGCTATGTTGAAAATTTGGTGACAAAAGTCCATAAAATGACTGTGTTACTTAATGAGCATTGCGAGTTTCCATGCACCCTCGTTAGTTCATGACTTGTAATATTTTCACCCAGATTTTCACCAGTGACATTTTCCACACTTCCTTATGAACAGTACAGCTGTCATTTTTCACAACATGGCTGAAGTGTGTTTTCACACTTTCAAGCGCAGAGATGCGTGGTCGCTGTGGGAAATCATTGTTTGGCACAGATAAAGAAAATCACAGTGACACTGTTCATGATCGGAGGCACCAAAATGCCTGAGTTGACAATCTGCTGTAAAAAATCCCCAACCTAATTATATTACAGGTGTGCGTTGCACAGTTTCTATGTACCGTCGTGACTTCACCATTTTTTTATATTTTTACTACAGATTTGCAACATTGCCATTTTTACACCTCCCCATGAACAGTACAGCTGTCATTTTTACATCCTGTTCGAATGTTTTGCACCTGTGGTGCTAAATGCCGTAGTCACTGTGCATAAGCAGCTTGCTAACAAACTGATATTCCCCCTGTTCATGAGGTGGGGTCACAAAACAAACATGTTGAAAATTTGGAGTGAAAATACCAACGAATGCCTGAGGTATTAGGGTTTCCAACTATAACGCCCAACCCTGTAGAGAATGACAGGCATCAGGGGTGTGACTTGGGATTCTTGCCTGTGATGCTCATACCATTCCACACACTGCAGTCAGTGAGAAGCATCGAGGTATGCCTTGGGCTCTTCGGCCCCAAACTTCACCCCATTCTCCTATATCGTACCCATCTCACCATATTTCCTAATGAAATGGGGTGCGCATAAGGGCCAAAGACCCCAAGGAACACCATGACACTTGTCAGTGTCTGCAGGGTGGGGTGTGGTGAAATGGCGTGGCCGTTATGCCTGACGACCCAAACGCACACCCCAATGCCTGTCACTCTCTGCAGGGTGGTGGTGGGGTTGGCTTCAGTTCAATACTTCACTGCCATTCCTATTACTCAGCTCTGTAACTTCTACACTACCACTGCGAATGCCAGCAAGCAAACATTCGGCATTGACAAATGCTTGTTTATTTCTGAAGACAGAAGACAGAAGAAGAAGACAGTCTTATTTTCATTAAAAGTGGGTCTCCTCCCCCCAGTCTTTATCTGTTCACATTGCTTATTTCTACTACAAAGTAATACTCTCCTGCTTATGAAATTGTAACTTGTTGCCACAGAAATGATTCCATTGTCACAAGCAGGGGATTGTGATTTCATGGCAAGACACATAGCAGGAGTAGATCAAATGTGAGGGGGCAGAAAGCCTGTTTTCATGCAGATGTCCTTAGTAATGAAGAAGTATTGAATCTGTCAAGATTCCCATTTTGGGGAGAATGCAGTATTATGAGATTGGAGTCCTACCACTGTCAACTGTCATTTTTTTGAGGACACTGGAAAATCACTTTAAGTCATACCTCTCAACTTCCTGCCTCGTAAATCAGGGACAAGGCTTAAAAAAATCAGGGACAAAGGACCAAAATCAGGGACACATTTTCAAAATTGGTGTTATCCACTCAGGAAGCTGGTAGAATAAAGGGCTTAGTGTAAAATGCATTTTCTAAGGAAGAACAAGTCAGTAACTTTAGTGTTTGACATTATTTTATGCTTACAACCCCCACTGTTTGGTCATGGAAACACAATTTTTAGGAGGGTCAGAGTAAAATTCTGAGGCAGAATCAGGAACGTCCCTGAAAATCAGGGACAGTTGAGAGGTATGCTTTAAGTAACTGCAGATCTGACTAAAATGTATAGTATAGTATAGTACAGTATAGTTAATATGGGATATGTAAAGGATGGCGTTGGACATAAACATTTCAGAGAAGTGTTGTACAGTATTTTGGTTTTGGCACATTTGACGATGTTCTGGATTGAGATGGATTTACTGTAATAGTATACCCAACCACAGCAAACCTGCCAACATCACAAAAAATCTAATTCTAATTGGCAAGGATTGCCCATCAAAGAGTCCCATTTCCTTGTAACCTTGCAGCTTTCACTTAGCCACATTGACTTTTGCTCCTTGTCAGTTTTATCATGCTCTTAAATCCATATGCTTAACTGTACTGACTTGATTAGAAACTGAATTTGATAATGGTAGGTGCAGTGAGCTCTGTGATGCTGATTCCTTTTCCATTAAAGGAAGCGTCAGACTCTACTGCAGTCAGCAAACAACAGCTCTAACTCAAAGCCCATAACACTGATCTAACAGTTTTAGACAGCAGCAGGGCTTCTTTAATGTTTGTTTGTGAAATGTAACTTTTGTATTTTAACTTTTTTGGGTGGGGAGAGGGTGCTCATATGTGTGATTCTTCAAGGCAGCTTTGACACAGAAAGGTTTATGCATATTGCTGCAGACCATAATTGCAGGGCTATGCCCAAGATTTGGTGGGACAGTGGGTGACAGGACCCATACCCCCCTCCACTGAATGCTGTTTATAACACATGTGGCAAGCATCCTTTGGACCCTTGTTTTCTTTGTTGGGAAACCGTCCCCCCCCATACCACCATTGCCATATATCCCTTTACCCTTCTCTAGTTTGTTGCTCAGGCACCCACTCCCCCCCACTGCATTATTCAGCATTTTACTGCCAACCATTCCATCGGCCTGCTGTCCATATGTCCCTAGGACATGCATCAGGTGCAAACATGTCACCGTTGATGTTGTGGTAGTTACCCCTGCCTTTTGGGCTCAACATGGTTGAGGGGCCTGGATTTGTAAAACTCCTGATTGGGGTGGTTTGTGTCCAAGGTTATAAAGAAATAGCGTGGTATCTCCACCCAGACAAAGGTTTTAGAGAGCCTGGTGGAAGTACTACCCCCTGGGATACAGTACTTTCCCACCTCCTGACAGGATCAATCCACCCATGAACCAACTAAATGCAGCCATAGTCCACACAAATCATGCAGCTTGTACTCTAAAATAATAAGCACTTGGATAGCGATTAGAAACAAAACATGAGATTTTAATTAGGGCCAGGATGCATACCCTACGTAGAATAAAGAGGGGTTAGAAATATGAACTAGTACTGTGCAGTCTGTGCAGTCCCCATCTGCTACTTTAGTGCCGTCCAGGCCCAGCCTACAATAACACATGGCTGCTCTTTGGTTGCCCTCCTAGGTGCGTCGCAATAATACATGTTCAAACCAGCTGTGCTTCCAATGCTCATCCAGCCTCAGCCTAAAATGCTGCGTGACAGTCCAACCCCATACCACACAATGAACAGTACTTACTTTCCCCAGTTTTACTGGTGGGCACTACCCTCTCCCCAGTCACACCAGTGTACAGTGTATATAAAGTGAAACCATAGAGATATTACTAGGCAGTTCTACATGCATTACTAGGCACTCAGTCATGGAAATGGTGTAGGTCCAATCATGTTGCTCGTAACTGGCTGGCAATGGTGAAGTTAAACAAATTAAACAAGCAATGCTTTGTTGCAGCTCAACCCCCAAAACCCAAAGGCACTTAACCTCCACATGGTATTTGTAAATCTTGGCCAGCTGGCCAAATTCATCAGCTGAATTCCCAATAACAATCATATGATGATGCTGTTGTACAGCAAGTTCTAATTTACTTACAGTTTGTACCTCTCTGGGTTGAGGGAGATGTTGCTAGACTTCAGGCCAAGATGGCTAGGATTTGGGGGACCTCTTCCCCCACCCAGGGGCCAACAATTCTGCCACCCTTGGGTTACCCACATTACAGCAGATTTTCCAGGGCATGGTAAATCAGGGCAGAGGAACTATGTAGGGAGGAATGAGAGCAACCTGCAATTGTGTTGCTTTAGAGATGGCGGAATAGGCAGCGGAGAACCAAAGTGGCTGCTGCGTCCCTCGTCTATGTGGGGCTTGCCCCCCCCACCCACCGTTATTATTATAAACAACTCCAGCCACCACATGTTAAGGGGGAGAGAAACATTCAGTAATGCTGCAACCCCCAACACGCCTGAGTACAGGATGTTCAAATCCCAGTAGCCTTTATTCCTCCTGACATTGTTCCTCCACCTTATTTCTTGCACCCTAGCTTCCGGGCCCTTCTGTTGGGATGCCTCTCGGAGAATGCCAGGTAGGAGGAATGACTGAACTATGGTGGGCTCATGAAGGGTGGGAGTGGTGGGACAGAGGCACATTCCTCAACTGGTACTACTATGAAATTCCTCCACCTCTCTGGAGGGGCAGGAATGCTGGGAGGAGATACCCGCAGTAGTGACCAGGGAGGATGTGGGGTTCCGCAATAGTGGACACCCCAAGGAGGGTAGTAGAGGACCCCAGAGGAGGAGGAGGAGGAGGAGGAAGCAACTTCTGTTGGGGGGGACTTGACTGTGAGGGGAATAGATTTGTGAATAGGAGAGGAAGGGGAGAAGCAGGTTAGGTGCCTACGTGGTGTCACAGCCCAGAGGGATGGGAAGCGGATCTTGAGGTTTGCTAGGACAGCAGGATGAGAGGGAGAGCTGGATGTCATTGTCCATCTGGGGACTAATGACTTGGCTAGGGACAGGGCTGGTATCATGCAGGGAGGGAGTTTAAGGAGCTGAGGAGGAATCTTAGACAGGTAACATGCTCGGTGGCTTTCGTTGAGGTGCTGCCTGTCTATGACTGGGGGAGGTGAGGGATCGCTGCACCAGAAGCTTCAACTCATGGCTGAAGGAATGGTGCAGAGAGGAGGGGTTCAGCTACATTGGGGACTGGGGACCCATCTGGGAGAATAAGGGCCTATACAGGGATGATGGCCTGCATTCATCTGGGAGGGGAACCACAGTCTTCAGTGGATGGTTTAAATGTTACTTTGATGAACATTTAAACTAGCTGGGGGGGGGGGGGGTTACAGAAGGAATCTGGGAGGCAAAAACTGCCCTGCCACGGGATGGAGAAGAAAGTAGGGAGAACTCAAGGGGAGAGGAATCCCACAGGGAAAAATTAACAAAGGAAGCAGGGAAGTAGAGGAAGGGGGAAGGGAATGGGAGCATTAAAAAGAGAGGGGGGGAGGAGGGAGGGAGGACAAAAAGGAAAAATGTGGGGTAACAAGCAGAGTGGAAACAAATGTGGAAGGCTATGTGTGTGAAAACTAGAAGTCTAGGAAACAAGATTCCAGACCTAGAGGCCATCATAGCAGAGGCAAACCTAGATATTGTGGACACTGCCAAGTCATGGTGCGCTGAAAACTATGTCTGGGTCATGGTCATACCAGGCTATACTCTGTTCAGCAAGAACATCCTGGGAAGGAGCCCCCTCTGGGAGCTTACTAAATTTGTCCCTGGTAGGATACTGTACCTTTCTGGTTTCCTTGTGCCCCTGCTGGCCAGGTGGGTGCAGGGGCTGGAGTGTATAAAAAGAGGGGGTTGGGGTTGGAACAGGGAAAATCTAGTGAGAGAGAGAGGAGAGAGTGGGGTGCAGCCTGTTTTCAGCCTTGAGGGCCCAGGTTCGGGGCCAGGCTGGGGCATTTGCCACCCTGGCCTACTGCCCTTGAAGACCCAAAGAGTGTTGGTGGAGCATTCAGGAGGTGTCATGTTTGTGGTGTGATCAGAGCCTAGGGAACTACTGCCTCATGAGGGAGCTGGAGCCCAGGGAGAAAGAAGAGGATCCCACCTCGTGAACTTTGGCACCAGGGTGGGATGGCGCCATGCAGCCTTATGGCAAAGTGAGTCCGGTGCACAGTACGGTGGTGGAAGCTTGGACTGTGGTGGGATGGTGGTGGTAGTTCTATCCCATGATCACCCTCTGGTGGTGCAGAACCATAGAGAGTTGAGCTGGAGCAGCTGGGGATGGGTAGGAGGTTGCAACAGAGCCTGGGGCATCAGCCTCTTTGAGCAGCCCCCATGTGTGGTAGTCCTTGGCCCCTGCCCAGAGTGCTCAGAAGGTCATCTGGCTCAGTTGCTGGCTCCAATGGACTTTATTAACTGTTGCAGTGTTTGGAAGGTTCCTGACGACCCCCCCCCCCCGGCTATGGATCAAGGTGCCGCAGGTTGTAGCTAGGCCCAAGTTTCAAGAACGAAGACCACCAAGGAGCAGCATGATGCATGAAATACTCATCTAGGCTGCTCTCCGGGGTGCTTTGTCTCTTGAGAACTGCTGAAGGGAGAGGAGGTTTTCCTCAGAGAGTCAAGGTTTGAACTGTAGGGAGTTGGCAGAGGAGAAGTACCGTGCTCTGCAAAAGAGGTGTGCTGCAAGGAAATGCTACAGGCCCAGCTGCCTGTTGATGTCTGTTTTGGGGTTTCTCCTAATGGGGTCCAAGCCAAAGATGACCTGCAATATGTACAAAAACTGAAAGCTCAATTGAACCATGCCTATCAACTGGCCCAGACAATGGCCGCCAAAAGAAAACTAGCCAACAAAGAGAGACATGACAGAAAAGTAAAGGCTCAAGAGCTTAGGCCTGGAGACCATGTGTTGTTGTGAAATTTAGGATTTCATGGTAAACAGAAAATTGCTGATCGATGGCACCATCTTCCCCATGTCGTAGTTGGAAAGTGGGATGATTTGCCAGTGTACAAAGTGCGCCCAGAGAATAACTCCAAAGCTGTCAAGACCATGCATCGTAACCACTTGATACCTATTGGTCAAGTTATAATTGAGGCTGAACCCACCGAAATTGATTCCCCTGGACCAGTGACTCGTGCTGCTGCAAGAAAGAAACAGAGTCAGCCTGCCCCCCTGGTTGCCAATTTAAGACTTCCCGCGCAGTAGGCCCAGAATGATAGTGACTGCCAGTTTAATTCGGATGACAGTGAGTGTGATAATGCCTATTACCCCTCATATGAACTGAGTCAATTGTTTCATGGAAATCCTATGTTGAATTATGGGGCTGAAGCTGGGCCTTCTGGACTGCCTAACCCCCCAGCATTATCCTTGGAGCCAATGCTCCCTGAAAGTGAAGTGCAAAGTATCACGTCTGAGGATGCTGAGTCTTTGTGTATTGTGGAACTGTATGATTTGCCTGAAGGAGTGTCTTTCTGGTGACATGCCAGAACTTGAGGAACACTATGAGAGTGCTGACAACCCCCCTTCAGTGCCAGAGTGTCTTCAAAATGAGCCAAGTGTTGTAGAAACAGAGACTACAGAGCCAGGGGCTGACAGTGCTCCCAGCTTGGACATTCCCCTTCATGCAGAGGCACCCCTCACAAGTGATGAAAGCTCCAAGACCATTGCTGAAAGTACAGAGACTGTGGTTGTTCACCCCAGAAAGACTGGCCGAGCTGTCAAGCCAGTGGTGCACTTCAGTTACAATTCCCCTGGGAGGCCAGTGGATTTGCCTCTCAATGTAGTCCACAAAGGTGTTTATGTCTCTCAGAGCTCACCGCCCAAATTGAGCTTGACGGCCCATTCCAGGTTACTTGTTTTGCCCTCTCACCATGGTGCCCCTGCCCCATCCAGCCCCAAGTTAGCTGATAGGGAAGGGCCCCCTCTTGCATTGTTTAGAGTACAAGAAGTTATTATATGATTCTGTATAGTAATATTCAATATTTTGGCTTGGTGGTTGGCTGGCTGTTGTCACATGTCTGCAAAACATGGTGGCCATTGTAAACAGTGTCTACATTTTAACAGTGTCCCAAGATTTCAAGTGACCCTGCAGCCAAACCCTTTACTTGTATTCATTTATTTCCCCCACAGCTATAGCCACCCCTGTACCCCATAAAACGACTGCATTCCTTAACTTACAGGTATCCTATTTGACCTGCAATATTACAAATAGATGAGGTTTTTGAAAACACAAATTTGTGTTTTTGTTTTAAAAGTAAAATGTTCTTTTCGCAATAACTGCTTAACCAGTAGTACAAAAACTCCAAGACAGCAAATAGCTGTACACTCCTGAGGCCTGATTCCAAGTTGCATGGCACAACTCATGGGCATATGTGAGTTGCACCATGCGCCACTGTGCCGGGGACTCTGGGCTCTGTTCTAAGACAGGCAGGGTCCCCGGCACCTATGACCCATGACTTGCAGCAGCCGCAGGTTTGTGCCATGGGAATGGCGCAACGGACCTGGGTGCCACAAGTCTCAGCCCACATTTAACTGCCCCCCTGGAGCCCCCCACCTGTAACACTCTCACAGTCCCCTGGGGGCCTTGGGGGGCTGGCCGGGTGGCACTGGTGCATGGGGAGGCAAGTCACAAACGGACTCTGAGGCTCCCCAAAATTGGGGTGGGATGGGGGCAGCACTGTGTTGTGGGGTGCGTGGCATGGCAATGTGTGTCTTCTGCGGTGCTGCTGGGGGGCATCCATCGTTTTGCCAGGACGGATGCCCCTTAGACCACCTCCATGCTGGTCTAGCCCAGCAGCGCCATTGTGGGTCTTGTAATCGCGTAATTGGGTTACGGCAGCCACCCTTTTGGAATAGGGCGCAGGTGCTGCCATAACCCACCCTTGCTCCATGCCGCAGTGGGTTGCAGGCGTAGTGGATGATGTAGCCCACCTTTGGTGTAACCTGCATGCGGCGCAAGCAGCATCTTGGAATTGGGACTTGCGTATCGCGTGGCACAAGGTGCGATTTACGCCATGGGGTTTGGCGCAAATCGCCTTGTGCCAGGCGTACGACATCCTGGAATCAGGCCCCTGGTGTGCCTACTGAAGAATGAGTCTTGAACAGTACAAAATAATACCTTTGTATATTTTCAGCATCAAACTTTCACCGCATTCCCTCAGTCTTGGATTAAATGATAGTTTTATGGTTGGACAAACTTGTCCAAATTACTGTACGACCCACAATGATGGGTACGTTTGTACAGAGTGTGGTACTAGGCTCAACTTGAAAGGACACAGGAGTGATTTATGATTAATTTGTAAAGTGAGTAGCCAAAGTTTTTTATGCCGATAACTAGTCCAGGACAAGTAAAAATGTACAGGTCCTGCAAATACATTCACTGGTCCAACCCAAATAATTAAAAAGTTTAAAAATATTGACATTAAGCTAGAATGAAAGAATGCTAATGAAGTAAAGCAAATGTTATGGTTGTGTACACAATCTATCTCAGACTCATAACAGACAGAAATTCATGTTTGATCAGAGTTCAGGTTCTCATTCCTAATTATGCCACTCTCCATTAGTCAACAAGATCAATAGGCCTTTATCTTTAATGGCCTAGGACAAAAAATCAGTAAATTCAAAATTTCAAGTCCATGAGAGATTACCAAAATAGTGAAAAAAATTAAAAATGACATTACAAAGGTAGCTTTTCATTAGAGAGAAAAGGTAGAATCCAGCCCGCCGGCGCAGTGGTAGCACTACCCCTTGCAATGCCGACAACCCGGGTTCGGGAACAAGCCTGAGTTGCTGGAGGGTCAGATGGGGTAGGAGGATTGAGCAGCCCATGGTCACTCTCCTCCTCCGGGGGAAGGGGTGGGTTGTGGCATCCGGTGCACACCTGACCTCTAGCAGAGACTGGGGATCAGCGCTGGATCACACATGGAGGCCGGGGGAGGACTGTGGCAGATGCCCGGTGTGCTGTACGGCACTTCCATCAGTGTCATTGCACGTCATGCCTCCCCGAGTGTGGAATATGAGGGGAGATGTAAACGGGAAAACTCCAGCCAACAAGATGACCTCTGGGACCCCGCAGGCCCTGCATCTGGCTAGCTAGGCAGACCTGAAATTCCAGAGTACCACAGGACTGGAAGGTGGCCAAGGTGAGGTAAGGCCTAGTGGATGTTGGACCACCCTCTGGATCATTTCAAGTTGTGCTTCATATCACTTTACAGTATAGGATGCAGTTTGCAATTAAGGTTCTGGAATCAGGTGAATTCCACATTATAAAAACTAGAAATGAAAAACACCCAGTCAAAAAACTTCGCATGATGCCATCTCATCCGATAATGAGGTCTGCTTTCAGGTATAAATGTATCAAGCCATCACGGGACCTCTCCACAACAACCGCCACATGCCCTTTCCCACAGTTAACTGTGGTTAGACTGTTTGAAGTAGTGTACTGTAGATGGGTTTTGTTTTATCTGAAATGCTCTCACACACACTCTCTTTTTTCATCTTGTAATTTTCTGCTCCCTTCTTTTTGCTACTGAATGCTGCCCCTTTAAGTAACGTCCTGGTGACCTTCTAGGTTCACCAGAGACCTCATGGTCCTGCAGCTTGTTGTGCACATGATCTTTCTCCTTTGGTTCTTGATTTAGCAGTCCTTGGCTGGCTTATGCTGGTCAGAGCTCCTGGGGCCTGGGAAAAACCAAAAAAACAATACCAGCAACTACACCAGGGCTGGTAGGGCCATTGCTACTAAACAAAACCCTCAGCCTCTGAGCTACCACTGCACCGCCTCACTTCCTGTTCTGGTTGTGGCACGAGGCCTGCTGAACAGCACCATCAATTGCCCCTCAATTTTCTGCCTCTTTGCAAATGACACCAAAATCTGCAATAGGGTGGACACTTCAGGGTAGAAAGAATGATCAGAGACCTGGGAAAACTAGAGGCATGGCCAATGGTATGACAGCTTGGTTTCACTGCAAAAAAGTGGAAAATAAAGGACTTGGGGCACAGAACTCCAGGGGTGAAGTGCCGAATGTGTGGAGTAGTACTGATGACTACCAAGCAGGAAAGAAACTTGGGGTTAATCATATCTGATGGCCTAAAGGTGACCAGGCAGTGCAACAAGACATTTGGGATGGCTAGTGGAATGCTGGGGTGCATACAGAGGTGTATCGCCAGCAGAAAGAGGAAGATGGTGTTGCCTCTGTATAGATCACTGTTAAGACCCCGCCTAGAGTACTGTGTCAAGTTCTGGGGACCACATTTCGAGAAGGACATAGAGTGGCGGCGGTCCAGAGGAGGGCAACTAAAATGGTGCAGGGTCTGCATCAAAAGCCCTTCATGGAGAGACTAAAGGACTTCAATATGTACACCCTGGAAGAGAAGAGGGAGGAGGGGAAATGACAGAGAAATTTAAATATCTCACAGGGGTAAATAAGGTACAGAAGGGAAACATTTTTCAGAAAAAAGGTGCACAAGAGCAAGGGGACATGCTATAAAGCTGGAGGGGGTTCATTCAGGAGAGATGTGAGGAAGTACTTTTTCACAGAAAGAGTGGTGGATTCCTGAAACAGCTTTTCAGTGGAGGTGGTGGGGGTGAAAATGGTGATGTTCAAGAATGTATGGGATAGGCACAAGGGAACGTAGTAGAAAGGATGGGGGAGGAAGAAAGAGCTGTAGATTAAGTAGGGTCTGCAGTGATAATGTAGGAAAGGAAAAATGGGCAGACTGGGTGGGCCAAGCGGTCCTTATCTGCCATCAAATTCTGTGTTTCTGTGTAGACGTGGGGATTTCCTTTGATGCACAGGGGCTAGTTGTGCAATTGCAGGGAGGCCCTCTCTGGTTGATTTCACTACTCTTTCCCTTTTTCGCAAGGCCTCTAGTGTTGACTGACAAAACACTGTTTTCTCTGGTCCCAGTCAAGACTCTCCTGAACTCTGCGTTCAGTATAAGATCTTTCTCACACCCAGAACAGCGCAGCTGGTGGAACCTGATCCTCATAGACCAACACACCATGTTCTGGCATCCAATCATCAGTGTGTTGCAATGACCAGTAGTAGCGAGCAGTGGCGCTGGGAGGGCAGCCTCCCAGACACCACGCTGTGGTCACAGTTTTGCAGTTCACGCTGTAGCACAGCACAACAAGGTATCTCAGTTCACAGCTGCAACCTTCAGCTTCAGTGTATGCTAAACTAGCATGCGATTATCTTCTTTTTCCTCAGCAGAAGATCTGCACTTCAGTTTTCTCACTTTATTTCTGTCAGATGCGTGGTCTGTCTCTTTCAGCATTCAGTGTTCACATGCTGTCTCTATCAACAGCACACAGAAAACCCGTCACTAGGGTCTCACTAGAACTTTGTCTCTGACAGAGTTGCTAAGAAAAAGTTGCTTCCAATTGGCTATTAGAGCTTTCAGTCCAGTTTAATCAGGTTTGCTGGTCAGTCACTTGACAGACGATTGGATGCTGTTAAAGCATCTGGTTTACTGAAGTCCATTAGAGGTCCATGAGTCTGTTGTTCGACAAGCTTTTGAGACTGGCTGACTAGTCACCCTATAACCCCATCATCATGTCAGCTGTGGTCACAGATGATGAAGATGGCTGCTGAATTCATAGTCCATAGGCAGTCTCTCCGGAATGCCCTTATTTGCACATACTGTAGTTCTGCTTGTAATTAATGTTTCAGTCCAAAAACCGGTCCTGTGTGGGTGCGCTTACACATTCAGTTTGGCTGGGGCAAAGATTGGAGGACTCCCAGTTAAGTCAGTATTGCTGTTTCATTGGCTTTGTCAGCAGCAGCTGGCACCTTTGATGTGCGAATACGGGGAGCCTTGAATGTAAGCTCCATGGGGAGGGGGGGTACTGATTAAAATCCGTTGTTTACCCCTTACTTATGTAACCCCCCTACAAATGGGGGTTCCTAGAAGCTTCCTCAGAGCTTGCCTAAGTGCTCCCTGCCTGGCTGGTGTTCGGCGTAAGGCCAATTGAATGCTGTCGCCAGGAGCGCTATCAAAGCCTCCATGCCTGTCTCTTTAAGGGCTGCCTAATTCGCAGTTATAATTAATCTGGGAGGGGGTTTGAGTGTTGCTATGCTCGAGTCCCGCCCGGGCTGCAGAGTAAGTGCTCCATTCTGCCATCGCTAGTTGTGCAGAGGGAGCCCTCAGGAAAGATGTAACTGGGTATTGATAATAACGTGGAGTACTAATGATAAAGTAGTTGTTCTAACCTGCTTTCTTTGCAGTAAAGACTGTTTCGATTGTCTCCTCCATTTTGGTCCAGAACTGCTGAATTGGACCAATCAGTACCTCGGGACTCTACAGAGCTGTCTGACCAATAGAGAAACTGCTTGTAATTTGGGAAAGGCATTATGGGCTATGGCGCTTTTTCGCACCACTGAGAGTAGGAGCAATTGATTGCCAGGTGCCACTAGCCAATGGGATCGAGTAGCGCCCGAACTGTAGGACGTGCCCCATGCTGCTAGGGGCAGATGCGTTGTGGCTGAGGAGAAGAAAGGAGCTCTGTGCTTCTGCGCTGGTGGAGTGTTCGTGCGGGAAGTGCGTGAAAGGCCTGAGGTGGCTGTTTGCCTGTTTGAGTCTTCGGACTAAATCCGCCGGCGTGCGGTCAGAGGAGGCTGGTGCCAGCCAAGCTACCTACCAGGCTTAACCTGAGAGGACTGGAGAATCTGCTGAATCGCGCTCGGTCCATCCGGAAAGTGAAGCTGCCGTGTACTGCCCGAGTCTGCTGTGGGTTTGTGTGGGTTCTGGGAGCAGCTGCCTGGTATGGTACCCCTCTGTAGTTTGCCATGTAAATGTGTGAGGAGGCTGGTGAAATTCAGGCTCAGCCCTGCCAGTGGTGAAGGGATCGTTACTTGCTGGAGTCGTGAGTACTGAATCAGGGTAGCTCCCTGCTAAGTTTGCAGACAGTGGCCTCAAGTTGTTTTGTTATACTGCCGACTGCTTTAATTGAACTTTCTTCTCACTCTGATCTGCTCAGGACTGCAAAGGCTATTTGTGTCAGGGCCCCAACCAGCTGCCACGATGGACTAGCCATTAGGGCTTAGGTACCCAGGGACAGCAACTATTAGGTTTAGGCCTGTGCACAGAGCCCTAGGTAGATAGGTATAGTGATAAGCTAATCACCTTGATTTTTCCCTAGCCTTGTTATCCCCCCCCCTCTTTTTGAATAAATCAGATTGTTTGTTCTGCAACTACACCCTGGCTAGTTTGTGCATCACTGGTGAACTGCCGCATGGTGACTGTGATATAACTGTACCTTACTTTACAGGGGTTCCCCAGAGTGAGCTGAGAGATATTATCCGGGGGGTAAGTGTACTGGGGAAAAGTGTTGTTGGTACCCCGGGTGAGCCACTAGTGGGATGAGAGGGGGGCTGCAGTAATCCAGAGGGCTGTGACTGAGGCAAACTCGATAGTATTAACCCAGACCTCTGGATGGAGGCACCCGTCAACGGATCTGGGCTCCTCTCCCTGTCTCAGTGGAGGCAGGCAGGGGTAGTAGCCCTAAGGGTAGCACCCCTTGGGGGTTACAAATTGGAGGCACTGCTGGGATTAGCATCCCCTAGTGGCCAAGTGAGGAAATTTATAAGAAATGGAAAAACTGGAAAGGGATATGTTGGGAAAAATTAAGTTGGGGCCTGTTAAGACAGTGGTACACAGACTGATGGGGTGGGGTGAAGCCGAAGAGCTGGACTCCCAGAAAATTGTGTTACTGTTAGATGTGCCCCTGGGAACCCCAACAGAGGACATTGTTTCCACAGCCGAGCGTATTAAATGTTTGGGCAAAGTGGAGGTAAAAGGGCTCATGGCTGACCTGCTCAACCAGATGCTGCAGGTACTACTTTTGTGCAGTGTGGCCATTGACCCCGAGAGGGTACCTCCAGTGATTTACCCGGAGGGTGCTTCACAGAGATGGAGGCTAGTCATATTCGGAGTGGGTCAGTCACTCCTGGAGGGTCTCCCCAGACTAATAGTTTTAAAGATAAGCTGCTTAAATTGCTGGCTGTGGAAGGGAGGACTACCCAGGAATTGCTGCAAGCATTGGATTTGTCTAGTGACGCTACCCCCCAGGTCTCCCCAGGTAACTTCCCCGGCCCCCCCAAGAGTTCTATTTTGGCTCCACTGCCCTTAGTGGTCCCTCCTATTCAGCTTGATTCCTACCGCAGGCTGAAGCTGTTTTCTGGCACAGTGCCAGTGCCTCCAGGGGAGGATGACCTGGAAGCTTGGATGGACTATGCCACCCCCTAGTTCAGAAATGGCAATGCTCTGAGTGGGAGAAAAGGAAGAGACTCATGGAGAGCCTGCGGGGTCCCGCTTTAGAAGCCATTAGGGTTTTGCAGGCCACCAGTCCGGAAGCCACTGCCGCAGAGTACCTCTCTGCTTTAGAAGGGGTGTTTGGGAGTACAGAGACTGGGGAAGATTTGTTATGGAAGTTCAAGTCTGCCAAGCAGTGGAGAAATGAGAAGCTATCCGCCTTTGTCACTAGGTTGGAGCGGGCTTTGCAGAAGGCCTATAGAAAGAGGGGAATCACTGCCATGGCCTTGAATCAGGTCAGGTTGGAACATGTTTTAAAGTCTGCTAGATTCTCTAGTGTAATACTGTTAAAACTCAAAGTTACATGATTGACGGGCTACCCCGCCTGAATATTGTCAATTGATGAGGGAAATTAGAGAGGTGGAGACCGATGAAGAGGGGTGGGATCCCTGTGTGGGGGCGGTGAACCCTAGTGGGACCCCTGAGCCTAGCACCCCCGAGGAGACCAGCCTGTCCGGAGGGTCTGAGGGATCCCCAGATTTTCAAGGTGCTGTGGGAATGCGAGTTATTTCCTCCGACCCCCACGTAGAGAGTGAGTTGAGGGCCGAGGTCAGGAATTTACAGGAACTGGTGAGGGACTTGAAGCAATCTACTACGTACCCTGTTAGGTCCGGGGCCCCTGAGTCATGCAGAAACCAGAACCCCGGCCCAAGGGAACCCCCTCACCCCTCTCAGGGCCCCCCACAGATAAGGTGTCCACCGCCAAATCGTGACCCCCCGGGACCCCAAGTTCTGTTACCATTGTGGGGAAGATGGGCATTTTCAACCTGAGTGCCAGAGGCCGGAGAATTTAAGGAAAGTCAACAGCAGACTGATCACTTGGCATCGCCAGGCCCAGTCTCGACCCCCCAGGAAAAGTTTTGTGCCTCGGGCCCCTGCTTAGCTGACTATCAATGCTGTGGCCCCAACTGGTCTGATGTGGTCGGGCCTTCAATGGAGACCCCGGTGCGAGTAAATGGGATTCTCACCCAAGCTGTATTAGACAGTGGCTCTCAGGTAACCATCATGTTTCAGGACTGGTATCAGACACACTTACCTGAGGTGCCCCTGCAACCCTTGAATGGTCTACATGTGTGGGGTTGAGCGACAAGGCATATCCGTATTTGGGGTATATCCAAGTCTGGTTATCATTTTCTGCATCTGTGGCTGGAATGGATGAGCAGGTGGAAACCTTAGCTTTAGTTTGCCCGCCCACTGGACTGTATGATGGGGTGCCCTTGTTGATTGGGACGAATGCTCATATGTTTGGACGATTGGCCCAACTGTGTTCAGAAAAACAAGCATTTCAGACCGGGCAAGCTTTAAGCATACCCGCTGTCATTCAAAAGGCAGTTGCAACTCAGGAGAAGAATAGTCGGGAGGAACCCGAGGGTCTGGTGGGAGTAGTGTGGAAAAAGGACCCGGCTCCCGTGATACTTGCCCTGAATGCCCAATGTGTCCTGCATGGAGAAGTACGACTCAGAACAGATGTTAAGAATAGGTTGTTGATGTTGGATGCGCCTGTGGAGGGAGGATTACCGGAGGGACTGTTGGTCAAGCCCAGTATATTGCCAGCTAGGGCTCATGCTTATGTCAAGAGGGTGATAGTTCAAGTGCATAATGTGTCCAACAAGGAGCTTTGAATAAGAGGTTGCACGTTGGCAAGTGTGCATTGTGCGGATACTGCAGTCCTGCCAAACAGTAAGGGTTCCAGGGCCACTGACAGAGTTACTCCTGACTTGTTTGACTTCGGTGACTCCCCGCTGCCAGCTGAATGGAAACAGAGGATCAGTGAGAGGCTTGCCAAGAAGGACCAGGTTTTCTCCCTGAAAGAGTGGGATGTGGGATGTGTGCAAGGGGCTGAGCATCACATTTGGCTGCATGATGAAAGGCCCTTCCGAGAGAGATCCCGGCGCCTGGCTCCGGCTGATATAGATGATGTAAGGCAGCATCTGCAAGAGATGTTGGCTGCTGGTGTAATACAAGAGTCCAGGAGCCCCTATGCCTCCCCCATAGTAGTAGTGAGGAAAAAGAATGGGGGCGGTTTGGAAGTGTGTATACTATCGCACTTTGAATCGGCTGACCCTTCTGGACCAGTATACCATGCCACGCATACAGGACGCATTGGATTGTTTAAATGGTAGCAAATGGTTCTCTGTGTTGGATCTTCGCAGTGGGTACTACCAGATCCCGATGGTCCCAGACGACCGGGAGGAGACTGCATTCATTTGCCCCCTAGGTTTCTATGAGTTCATTCGGATGCCTCAGGGGATTTCAGGTGCCCCAGCCACCTTTCAGTGCCTGATGGAGCAGGCCGTGGGGGACATGAATTTGCTCGAGTGTCTGGTCTATCTAGATGATGTCATAGTGTTTGGCCATTCGTTGGAAGAACATGAGCAACGATTATTCAAGGTCTTGGATCGGTTGGAGGAGTTCGGCCTCAAGCTGTCTATAGGCAAGTGTCAATTCTTCCAGACTTCTGTGAAATATGTGGGCCACATAGTGTCCACTGAGGGCATAGAGACTGACCCTCACAAAGTGGAGGCTTTGACTACTTGGCCTCAGCCCAGGAACTTGAAAGAGCTGCAATGGTTTCTGGGGTCTTGCAGATATTATAGGCGGTTTGTCAAAGACTATTCTCAAGTGATTCGTCCCCTCCTCGACCTCACTCAGGGGTACCCTCCTACACACAAAAAGTATAAGAGGGTTGTGCGCTCCAAGACGGAGAAGAGGTATTTCCGGCCGAATGAATTGTTTGAGGATCTTTGGACTGCTGAATGTGAGGACGCTTTCTATGACATCATATATCAACTTACACATGCCCCCGTGTTGGCCTATGCTGACCCGGCCAAGCCCTACGTTCTCCATACTGATGCCAGTCTTCAAGGCTTGGGGGCTGTGTTATATCAGGAGCACTCGAATGGTCTGATACCTGTAGCTTTTGCCAGCAGAAGCCTGACTCCTTCAGAAAGAAACTATCCCATGCATAAGCTAGAGTTCCTGGCTCTGAAGTGGGCCATTGTTGATCAGTTTCATGACTACTTGTATGGTGCCAAGATATTAGTAAAGACTGATAACAATCCCCTGACCTATGTACAAACCTCAGCCAAGTTGGATGCCACTGGCCACAGGTGGCTCTCTGCCTTGGCCACCTACGACTATGCTGTCGAGTACAGAGCAGGCCTAAACCATATAGATGCGGATGCCCTCTCTCGGAGACCTATGCCACAAACTGATTGGATCAGGTTGTCAGAGCCTGGCATAAGAGCCCTTTGCCAGAAATTCGACAAGGAGGAACAGGTGTCTCCGGATACTGTGAACTGTATGGTGGATTGCTTGGGGCCATCTGAGAACTGCATACCTGCTGCCTACTGTCATTTTTCCGCACTGGACACCAGTTCACTGCCCCAGTTTGACAATACTAGTCTTCAACGGGCTCAATCCTGAGACTCTATGATAAAACCGGTTGTGGAAGCTTTGCAGGCCAGGCGGGATGTGTCCAAATTGCGCTCCACCGACTTGAGAACTACCTTGTTATACAAAGAGGGGCCAAAATTAAGGCTGATTAACCAACTACTATACAGAGCAACTGTGAATAAGGAGGACCGGGTCATCAAACAACAGCTGGTGCTGCCCTCAGAATTTAAGGGACTGGTCTTAAGGTCCTTGCATAATCAGATGGGGCATCTTGGCATAGACCGCACACTTGATCTGGTATGGACTCGATTTTACTGGCCAAAAATGAGTACGGATATAGAGCATTATGTCAAGACTTGTAGCCGTTGTTTGTAAAGGAAAGCCCTACCCCAGAGAGCTGCTCCCATGGTCAACATTACCACTAGTGCCCCTATGGAACTGGTCTGCATTGATTTCTTGAGTCTAGAACAAGATCTGAAAAACATCAGTAACATATTGGTGGTCACTGATCATTTTACCCGGTATGCACAGACTTTCCCTACTAAGGATCAGAAAGCAACCACGGTGGCTAAGATACTTGTTGAAAACTTTTTCGTCCACTATGTGGCCCCCCAGAGGATCCATTCCAACCAGGGAAGGGACTTTGAGAGTTGCCTGATTAAAGAGATGTTGTCTTTGTGGGGGGTGCGAAAGTCAAGAACCACCCCCTACCACCCTCAGGGAGATCCCCAGCCTGAGAGGTTTAACTGCACATTGTTTGATATGTTGGGCACACTGCAACCCAAAGACAAGCCGAGATGGAGCCAGCAGATTAGCACCCTGGTCCACACTTATAACTGCACCAAAAGTGATGCCACTGGATTTTCCCCGTACAGACTGATGTTTGGGAGAGACGCTAGATTGCCCGTGGATGTGTGTTTTGGAGTTTCCCCTGATGGGGTGTGAGCAGAAAATCATCTACAATATGTAGAGAAGCTGAAGGCCCAGTTAAACCATGCTTATCAGTTGGCCCAGACCATGGCTGCTAATCAAAACCTGGCCAATAAGGAGAGGTATGACAAGAAAGTGAAGACAATGGAACTAAGAGAAGGGGAGAGAGATCACGTGATGCGGCTGGCTGGCTAGCCACGGCTCCCTTAAGCTCCCTCTTTCTCTATATATTCTGCTTAATTCAATAATTTTGGAGTTTTTACTCGGAGCCCACCTGCCTGGCATCAACTATCAGTCTGAGTAGAAGCTTTCTTAAACTTTTTTGGAATCCCAACAAGACCAACAAACCGAAAATGGAGGCCGAGATGAAAGCGGCCCTCCCCAAACACACACCACCGGTCTCACCTGATAAACAAGCCAAGAAAGCGAAGCCTCACCAGCAAGCATTTTCAGCCAAGCAACTATGCCCCTTCTCTGCCCTGGGCCGTCATTGACTGAGGAGCGCTTCCACAGGAAATACAGCCGCTCAAGGAGTCATCATCAGATATAGCAGCTGAGCTCAGAAGCCTTCGTAGTGAAATAGCCGATCTCAAAGTCAGAGCAACGGACAATGAGGCGTGCACCCACTCCCTGGAATCATGGCGCGACAAGACCGACCCTGAGTTAACAAAATTACGGCAGCAAGTAACCAAATTACAGTTGAAAACGGAGGACCTAGAAAGCCGCAGCAGGCGAAACAACATTTTAATTTTTGGCCTGCCAGAAGGGACGGAAGGTTCTTCTCCCATTACCTTTACACAGTCGCTCCTTGCAAAGATTGTGGGACCCTCACCACATAACCCTACCTACCTAATTGAACGGGCACATAGGTCATTGTGTCCAAAATCAGAGGCATCAGCCCCACCCAGACCAATAATCATCCGCCTGCTGAATTACCTGGAGAGGCAACATATCCTTTTAAAAGTCAGAGAATTGCAAACTATTCTTTGGGAGGAGAAAAAACTGCGCATTACCCAAGATTTGCCGCTCGAAACTCACCAACGAAGAGCCACTTTTCACCAAGTGGTGAGCAAATTAATAGCAGCTGGTATCAAATTTAAGATGACCAACCCTGCACATCTCCAGGTTTCAATAGAGGGCAAGTGGCAGTCATATGAATCAGTCTCTCAAGCCCAGGCTGATCTAGCAAAGAAACTGCCCTCCCTGTTTAAGGCCCCTTGAAGCAATATAACATGAATGCCTGGAAGTGACACTAGCCGCTGGTATATTCCTTTGGTCCCCTTTTTCCTTCCACTACGCTCTCCAAGCTTTGGTTCACCAGCTACTCTTTCCCTTTCTTTGAGATTAGTGTTGCCTACCTGAAGATCGTTAAGACAGGAGTGGTCCCTACGGAACGTCTGATCATCCCTGGAGAGTGACTCAGCAGGATCGGAACCCAGCATGTGCTGAGGGAGCCCTGTATGCTGGAGTTCTACGCAGCATCGTGCTGACTTACAGGAGGACTCTCTTTCAAGTGTCACCTGTTTCAAGGGGACTGGAGTACCGTTGCACCATCATGGTGTCTGTCCACTGCTATTTAGTGTCCCCAGGGAAACAACTTGCTTTCTGTGGACCGGACCACTTATCTTGTATTGCTGTTGCCAAACTGCCCTCAATTTATTTTATTCCATTGCTGTTGGTTCAGATGTCTAAAACCTTTCATTTTGATCTCTTATTTTTTCTCTCTCTCATTTTCCTACTACCCCATGAATGATTTCGAGCAAGTTTCTATTAAGTTACTGAGAGGCATGTTTCCCATTCTGTCCCCTACTGTTCCACTTTTCACTCTTATATCATTCGTTGCGATTTTTTTAAATTTTTTTTTGTTTGTTTTGAGGTGTCTCATAGGCTGGTGTTGAAGGTGGGCTCTGGGGAGAGGGGAGGGATAGCATTGGGTTAGGCGTGACCAACCACGCGTACTGGAATATGGGGGGGGTACCCTAATCTCTCTCATAAACGCTAGCATAATTATCGCCATATTAAGTTTAAATGTATGGTCCTTTGAGAGTTGCACTATAATAGACACCTTGGGGGGGAGAAATATGACAACCTTGGACCGGTTAATGCCTTTAGGTCACTCCCGAATACGCCTATGGAGGGAGTATTTACTAGGGTACCAAAGGGGTTCCTATCGAGTAAAAGTGTTACGAACAGTCTATTTTACGGGCTTTTAAGCAGTATGACTGTTGTAAATAGTTATCAGTGGGTAAAATATGGGAGGGGGAGGGAAATCTTGACTGAGGTTACTCCAATGCTCGTTGTTGTAACATTTGAATGGTACTTACAGGTTGTGGTACTTGTTTATCGTTCTAGGTATTCATTAACTGTTTATGGGAAGTTGACGAGCATCAACACCATATTATTGAAGGGTTGTGGGTACGGGGAGGGAGCTGTGGTGTATTTTTTCTACTTAGTACAGAGGCTGTATAGAAGGTACTGTAAAGTGAATGGCTCATAGTCTTAAAAAAGTTGTAACATGGAATGTGAGAGGAGCTCGAGTACCCAACAAGAGAGTTCAAATACTTAAACACCTAGCACTGCTGCAAGCTAAAATCTCTTTTATTCAAGAGACCCACCTCCTACCTGAGGAAGCTATTAGCTTGCGCAGACGGGAAGTTGGACAAGTTTTTGCATCGGGCGTGTTCAACAGCATCTGGGGGAACAGCTATCTTAATTCACCGGTCAGTAGTTTTTCAGGCCAAGACAACCATCATGGATCCATTTGGGAGATACGTATTAGTTCATGGCCTTCTAGACCACATTGAGGTGGTTCTAGGGAGCGTATATGGTCCTATCGGAGGGAACCCTGACTTTTTTTTGGATTTATTAGGTATATTGCAGATGTTCACATCTCTACCACTGATACTTGGTGGAGACTGGAACTTACCCCCCACCCAGGATCTGGATAGATCCAATCCCTCACTTAAACCCCTTTCCATTGCTCAGAGGGTGCTCTCTGACTTTGCAGAATCCGTCGGGTTATGTGACCCATGGAGACTACAGAACCCTGTGACTCGTACTTTCAACTTCCAATCCATGGTTCACTCCTCATGGTCTCGGTTAGACTACACATTACTCAGTCATTCACTACTGCACGGTCTATGTGACTCTACTATAGAACCAATTGTTATTTTGGACCATGCAGCAGCTTTGGTGACCATTGCACTAGACAGAGATTTCTATAGAGACCCGGTCTGGCGGTTAAATGCGCAACTTCTGAAAGAAGATTATATCATTACCAGAATTTCAGATCTGATTCAGACATTTCTCAGTCACAACCTGGGATCTGTTGCAAGGGTAGACCATGAGTGGTGTGCACTAAAATGCTATTTGAGAGGAGAGTTTATCAGACTGGCCTCCACCCGTAAACGGAAAAGAGAAGCTGCAGCTACTTCTCTTTTAGCTCAAATTAAAGTGCTCGAGCAACTTCCCCCTTCCCCTTCTTCGTCAGATACTCTGAAAACACTTTTGCATTTAAGGAATCAATATTCTCTGTTGCTACAGGAGAAGGCTGAATTTGCTATATTAAGAACCCGTGCAAAATACATTGAGCAGGGAGAAAGAGCGAGTCATCTCTTAGCCCTACGGTTAAAGAAATTAGAAGCTTTCAGGCTAATCGTCTCCATTGAAGACCCCAATGGAGTTGTTAAAACTCACCCCAGGGACGTCGTTTCAGTATTTAAACATTATTTTTCCTCTCTATACAGTAAAAATACCCTCTCCCCATCTCAAAATGAGATGCTGGATTACTTGACTTCATCTCCCTTACCATCTCTCTCCCCTGAGCAGCAATCACTTTTAATTGCCCCTATCTCCCTCTGGGAAATTTTGTCTGCTATCGGTGACCTGGCACCAGATAAGGCTCCAGGCCCTGATGGCCTACCGTCAAATTTTTATAAACTGTTTGCTAAAGACTTAGCACCAAGCTTGCTCCGTCTATATCAATGTATGCTTTCAGGACAAATACAAGACCCAACCTTATTGGAAGCTACCATCATTCTCCTTCTCAAGCCAGGTAATCCGTCACATTCCCCAGCAAGTTATCGCCCAATTTCCTTGTTAAAGGGAAACAGTGGAAAAGGCACAGCTTTTCCCAGGCACTACAAAAATGCCTGATTAGTGCTTTCAGATGGTAACATTTTTTAACAAATAACTCTAATTGATTTTTTAGTGATTTAAACAGTGGCCTTCGACTTTCACTTTCTATTGCTGGGAGCCACCATTTCATGAGTAGCAGAGAGCTTCCTGAGCTCACTTTATGCTAATATGTCCTGCCAACCAATAGCTGAGGTCAAACAGGCATATTAGCATACAGTGAGCTCAGGAAGCTCACTGCTGCTCATTAAATGGCTGCTGCCAGCAACAGGAAGTGGAAGTTGTGGGTAGGTGTTCTAAATCATTAAATAAAGTTGTTACTGTCTGACAGCACTAATTGAGAGCTTCTGCAGTGTCTGAGGAAAGCTTTGTCTTTTCCATTGTTTCCCTTTAAATTTTGACATTAACATTCTTGCTAAAGTACTAGCTAAGAGGGTGGAGCAAGTCTGGACCTCTCTACTTAGTCCTGAACAAACTGGCTTTGTGGCCGGTAGAACTCCAGCAGACCACCACCGTAAACTCCAATACATTATTAATGTGGCGAAACTGTCCCTCGTTCCAATGGCGCTAATCTCGTTAGACGAAGAAAAAGCGTTTGATAGAGTAGACTGGAATTTCCTGTGGGTCACACTACGAAGTATGGGTTTCCCTAACCTATTCATAAGATGGATCCAAGCCTTATACCTTTCCCCTAGAGCCAGAATACACTGTAACGGAGTAGTATCCGAAACTTTCCCCCTCTCCTCAGGCACGAGACAAAGTTGCCCACTCTCCCCCTTTCTGTTTAATTTGTATCTAGAACCCCTCATCAGGCGCTTGAACTCTTCCCCTCTAATTTCCGGTATCCCTATAGGTAATAATACCCCCAGAATTTCAGTTTATGCTGATGACATACTCCTTCATCTCTCGAATCCAGTCTCCTCCTTAAAAGAAGCCCTGGCAATAATCGATAATTTTAGCAAATACTCGAACTATAAACTTAACATTGGCAAAACCTAAATTTTTCCCCTTAATCATGTAACATATAGCTTGGCCTTCAGTCAATTTGGTATGAAATGGACATCTCGCTCCATTAAATATTTAGGGATTTATATTACCTTGAATCCAACCCTGTCATGGAAGCTTAACCTGGAGGACTTATGGCATAATATTCAAAAAGATTTAACAAGATGGAAAAGTCTCCCACTCTCGTTCTGGGGTAGAATTAACACTATTAAGATGAACATTTTACCCAGATTATTCTGTCCTCTAAACATGCTGGACATCTGGTTACCAATATCCTTTTTTCAACATATCCACTCAGGGATTAACTCGTTTATATGGCGTGATAAAACAGCCAGAAGATCTTATTCCAAATTGTCCCAGTCTAAAGATCTAGGTGGGCTTCGTCTCCCCAACTTTTTATTTTACTACTGGGCCTCACATTTACACAAATGTGGGAAATGGTTATCTCTACCTGATCCTCTTACTTATCACGGATACACCCCACTATGGTTACAAACGGAATTAGAGTTGCTCATCACTCATAATATAGCTCCAGTATCTCTTTTCTACATATTAAAAAAAAATATATCCAAAGCTTTTCATTCCCTCCCGATTGGCATTTCTTTAAGGGTTCTTTCTCAGCTTTTTAGGTATCTTAGGATATCCCCAACTATAGATTTCTCCCAACCTTTATGCGCCAACCCGAACCTCAAAATAGGTAACACTTTTATAACTGGAAGATGGTTGCCAATCTCTCTTGAACACACTGTCACTGATTTTTACTCACAGGACCACATCCTGACCACGGAAGAGATCTTATCTAAGTTTGGCTGGCCATCGTCGGCAGCTTTTAAAATTATCCAGCTCAAACATCTTCTAATCAAAACGTTTGGGTATAAAACCAAACCTCCCAGTTTGCTGAATTTTTTCAGCAAATCTCTATTTTGGTTAATAAACCACATGGTATCTCAAAGTTGTATGGACTACTTCACACTTTTCCAAAAATACCGTCAGCTGATGGTTCTAAAATCTGGCAAAGTCTCTTCCCGAATAAAGATGTTAATTGTCAACGTATATGGAGGGACTTATATACATACCATACTCAGGATCGGTACAGGATAACACAATACTGCGTTATAAATAATCTTTACTATACCCCCATTAAACTGGCACAAATGAAGCGTATATCCACTGCTACATGTTCCAGGTGTAATAAAGAGGAAGGCTCACTGTTACATATCCTATGGCTATGCGACACAGTATCTCCCTTATGGAAACAAATAGAATTAACTCTGGATCCGATGCTGGAGTTGCAGGGTCTTTTCTCCCCAGAGATTTGTATTTTCAGTGATTATTCCGAGATTCAAGTGAGGGAGAAAAGATACCACTTGGCCCTAATATCAATGGCAATTAAAAAACTGGTACTCAGACATTAGAAGGACCAAGCCCCAATTTCATATATGAGGTGGCTGCGCGAAATGTCTTTTGCACTTCGCGCTGAGCACCTAATAGCACAAGTGAATCACTGTCAATCCTCCTTTAAGAAGAAATGGGGAAAGTTATATGCCCTCTATCTGAAGTGATAGCTGCACATGAGTTAGGTCGCAAGCTTTTCTCCCACACTGTTTTCTCTCATTTGTTCTTTTTTTATGTTGCCTTAAAAAAGAGGTATATCCCCTTACATGGCCACCTCTCTTTTCATGCGTTACTTCTCACCTCCTTCGTTTTATATATTAGTATAGCCTTGCAAATTGATATTTGTATACACCACAGTGGGGGAGAGGGAGGGTGGGAGAGGTGTTTAAAATGTTAAACTTAATTTTCTTTGGAGGTATATTTTACTGGAATGTTGGTCTCTTTGTCTTTATTTTTTCCCCTTTTACTAGTAACTGTTGTGTTACCTTTGTTGAGCTGTTAATTCTCTGTTTGGCTATATTGTGTTATGACTTTTCAAAAACAATAAAATATATTAAATTAAAAAAAGGAACTAAGAGAAGGGGATAGAGTGTTGCTGAGAAATCTGGGACCCATGGAAAACATAAAATTGCTGACCGATGGCATTACCTCCCTCACATTGTTGTGGGACAACTGGCAGATTTGCCTGTATATAAAGTGCGACCTGAAAACA
Source organism: Neoceratodus forsteri (assembly GCA_016271365.2). Classification (NCBI taxonomy): domain Eukaryota; kingdom Metazoa; phylum Chordata; order Ceratodontiformes; family Ceratodontidae; genus Neoceratodus; species Neoceratodus forsteri. The sequence goes on along the minus strand of CM028134.1, from coordinate 540,499,666 downwards.
ATTCCAAAGATGTGAAAACTATACACCGAAATCATCTGCTGCCAATCGGGCAAATCCTGATTGAAGCTGAACGTCCAAATGCCTCCCCCTCCTGGCCTGTGACTAGATCTGCTGACAGGGAAAGAACCAAACCCCTTGATTCTTCAGCAAGCCAACCAAGAGGGCCTTGTCCAAATCCTGCAGATGGAGATGATCAACAATCGGTGTCTGGAGACAATGAAGATGATATTGAATACTATCCCTCTTTCGAACTGAGCCAGTTGTTTTGGGGCAATCCCCTTGTTAACTCCGGAGATGAGGTTGGGCCTTCTGGACTGTTTGAGCCCCCTACTTTGTCTCCGGAACCAATGCCTCCGGAGGATAAGCTGGGTAGCAGTAAAGCCCAAGGGGTGGGGTCCTTGAGCCTGGCTGAACTGTCTGGCCTGGCTGAATTATCTGACTTTTCAGAAGAAGAGAGTGATGTGGGGGAACAAGCCAGTGATATGCCAGAACCGGAAGAATATTTTGAATGCCCTGATGGTTCCTCACTAGTATCTAAACAGCCCTCAGCTGAGCCCAGTGGGGTGGGTCCTGGGGTAGAGGGTCAGGCCCCCAATAGTACTATGAGCACTGGGTCCCTTTCCCTGTGGAGATTCCGCTACTAATGTCAATGAGGCTGAACTGGAATCAGGGCCTGTTTGGAGTTCCGAGACCCTAGATGCTCAGCAGAAATGCAGCCTGTAATAAAAGTTGAGTTATGAGTCTCTGGGTCAGCGGTGGACCTGCCCTTAAATGTGGTCCATAAAGGGTGTGTGTGTCCCGAGCTCCTTGCCTAAGCTAGCCTTGGGGGATAACTCTAGTCTGTTAGTATTGCCCTTTGAGTGTGGTACCCCTGCTTTAGGTAACCCGCCAGTAACTGGAAGGAAGGGGTCCCCCCAGTCCCGGTGTCATGTGCAGGGACTACTGACCTGATTGGGAAAAAGAGGAACCAAAGGTTAGGTGTGTGTAATGTTGTATAACCCATAGTACACTGTGAATATAATATTCATGTATGTAATGTAAAGTGTGATATAGTGTTAATTAAGCTGTTTGCCTTAAAGTGATTTAAGGGTTACTACTTCTCGCGGACACCAAGTTCTTTCCAGGCAAGGAAGGGTGTAACCCCCCTACAAATGGGGGTTCCTAGAAGCTTCCTCAGAGCTTGCCTAAGTGCTCCCTGCCTGGCTGGTGTTCGGCGTAAGGCCGATTGAATGCTGTCACCAGGAGCGCTATCAAAGCCTCCGTGCCTGTCTCTTTAAGGGCTGCCTAACTCGCAGTTATAATTAATCTGGGAGGGGGTTTGAGTGTTGCTATGCTCGAGTCCCGCCCGGGCTGCAGAGTAAGCACTCCATTCTGCCATCGCTAGTTGTGCAGAGGGAGCCCTCAGGAAAGATGTAACTGGGTATTGATAATAACGTGGAGTACTAATGATAAAGTAGTTGTTCTAACCTGCTTTCTTTGCAGTAAAGACTGTTTCGATTGTCTCCTCCATTTTGGTCCAGAACTGCTGAATTGGACCAATCAGTACCTCGAGACTCTACAGAGCTGTCTGACCAATAGAGAAACTGCTTGTAATTTGGGAAAGGCATTATGAGCTATGGCGCTTTTTCGCACCACTGAGAGCAGGAACAATTGATTGCCAGGTGCCGCTAGCCAATGGGATCGGGTAGCGCCCGAACTGTAGGATGTGCCCCATGCTGCTAGGGGCAGTTGCGTTGTGGCTGAGGAGAAGAAAGGAGCTCTGTGCTTCTGCGCTGGTGGAGTGTTCATGCGGGAAGCGCGTGAAAGGCCTGAGGCGGCCGTTTGCCTGTTCGAGTCTTTGGACTAAATCCGCCAGCGTGCGGTCAGAGGAGGCTGGTGCCAGCCCAGCTACCTACCAGACTTAACCTGAGAGGACTGGAGAATCTGCTGAATCGCTCTCGGTCCATCCGGAAAGTGAAGCTGCCGTGTACTGCCCGAGTCTGCTGTGGGTTTGTGTGGGTTCTGGGAGCAGCTGCCTGGTATGGTACCCCCATAGGTGCCAGAACGGGGGGGCCACTAGGGCCATGGCCTTACCACTTTCGTAAGTGGCCCTATCACTTTTTGCAATCATGTTAATGTATTTAATAGGAGAGAATTTATCCCTTACATCCTTGGCCCTACCACTTTTCAAACCGTTCCGGCACCAATGGGTACCCCTCTGTAGTTTGCCATGTAAATGTGTGAGGAGGCTGGTGAAATTCAGGCTCAGCCCTGCCAGTGGTGAAGGGATCGTTACTTGCTGGAGTCGTGAGTACTGAATCAGGGTAGCTCCCTGCTAAGTTTGCAGACAGTGGCCTCAAGTTGTTTCGTTATACTGCCGACTGCTTTAATTGAACTTTCTTCTCACTCTGATCTGCTCAGGACTGCAAAGGCTATTTGTGTCAGGGCCCCAACCAGCTGCCACGATGGACTAGCCATTAGGGCTTGGGTACCCAGGGACAGCAGCTATTAGGTTTAGGCCTGTGCACAGAGCCCTAGGTAGATAGGTATAGAGATAAGCCAATCACCTTGATTTTTCCCTAGCCTTGTTATCCCCCCTCCTTTGAATAAATCAGATTGTTTGTTCTGCAACTACACCCTGGCTAGTTTGTGCATCACTGGTGAACTGCTGCATGGTGACTGTGATATAACTGTACCTTACTTTACAGGGGGTCCCAGGAGTGAGCTGAGAGATACTATCTGGGGGGTAAGTGTACTGGGGAAAAGTGTTGTTGGTACCCCGGGTGAGCCACTAGTGGGATGAAAGGGGGGTTGCAGTAACCCAGAGGGCTGCGACCGAGGCAAACTCGATAGTATTAATCCCGACCTCTGGGTGGAGGCACCTGTCAATGGATCTGGGCCCCTCACCCTGTCTCAGTGGAGGCAGGCAGGGGTAGTAGCTCTAAGGGTAGCGCCCCCTGGGGGTTATACTTAGATGTTCGCTGCACCAGTGAACTGCACTGCAATGTCAAAGATTTGCTGGAGCAGTGGACAACTTGTGCCTTACCCCACCCAGAGAATGCCAGTTTATGACTGATAAGAACAGCATCCTACAGATGCCCATTTTCTTTTTTTTTTTTCTTCTTTCACTGATCAACCCACATCTTGCTTTGCCTCACCTCAGCCCTGTCACCCTGGCATACCCCAGGACTTACCTGCCATCCCATGTTCCTCGAGAGCTTCCCCATCTGGTAGGGGCAGTGTGGGCTCCCCATAGCCCGGCCACACCCAGATCCGGTTCTGGGAGGCAGGGCTTGAGTAGCCAGGTGCGGGGCCTGCGTGCAAGGTCAGCATTCATCCAGCCACCGGGGTTTTTCCTAGTTACTTCTCATACCTTCAGGATGTTGGTGCAAGGGCACGCTTCTCACCCAGGAGCTGCTCCAGCTGCACTGCCACTTGTGGTCACCAGGTGGCAATGTTGTAGCAGAGCTGGTAGCCCTCCCACCCCGGAAGAGGACAGCATCCTCTGGGATGCTCCATCCTCCTCTTCCATGCTGTCCCCCAGGGACTTGCGTTTGTTCCAAAATGCGAGTCACCGGTGTTGTGAATGGTAGTGCTACCGCTGAGGTAATGGCCTGGCCCAGATGCCTGTTCTCTTTGCTCCGTCATTCTTCCCTCCTCCTGCGGTGGGTTTATCTCTCTCCTTATGGGAATTTACATATACCGAATGTGAAACAACAAGAAAAGGTATTGCATCTTGGTGTGTCTGTGCCATGGCTCAGAGGTAGCTAACTCAAAGAAAATTCAGAGTCGGCACCCAGTACCAGTGCTCTTCCTGAAACAAAAAATTGGAAAGCCACAAAACTTACTTGAGCTTCCTTATTCTATTCCCAATAGTTTTTATTTTTCTTATTCTTTTTTATTCTTAGGCAGGTAACTTTGGAGAGTGCTGCAGGAAGGAAGTTCATGCGGCTGATCTAAGATTGCACTGTTTGCTGTGGGATTTACAATTAGGAAGCATACAGAAGCTCAAATAATGTTTGTGGCTTTCCAGCTCTTACTTTTCAGGAAGAGTGCTGGCTGGTTCCAGTTGCTGCCTATGACTTTCTTTTAACTTCCTAAATGTACCTTTAGTGTAAGGGGACCTCATCCCTGCAGCACCTTGGAAGTAGAACCATTCTCAAGAGGGTTCCTTTGCTCACAGAAACAATCCCAGTTGTGCTTCGAAAGGGTGCTAATCCATGTTACGGAGAAAGAGAGTGAAACAGCCAAATTTCTACATTACATGCAGAAAGTATTAAAATCATTCCAGGTCTTTTCCTTCTGGTTCTCACCTGCTCTCCATATCTTTTTTTGTACCAGGGTGGTCACACTAGGATTCAAAGACTCATCATCGAGTGACCAAAAGAGCCTACCCAGCACCTTAGTTCTCTGGGAGTCTCTCTGTGCTGCTGTTTGCTGGAAGTTTTTTTTTTTCCTTGGCTTCCTTGTCTTTGGTACCCCTCCAGAGAAAGAACTAGGCAGGACACTTGTTCCATACCCCAGAACTCGAGCAGTGCCTCCACTTCAGGCCCAGCAGGTACCTCTGGCTCAGATCCAGAGACCTGGCCACATGAGGACTCTGGGTGCAAGGGCTCAAAGTTGAAATAAATAATTGAATGCATGTTTTAATTGCAGTATAGCACCTCACTCTGTGATAGTTGTAAAAGGCTAATAGTTTTATTTATTTTTGAGGATATTTTCTCATGTGTCTAGATTTCTACAGCATTCAGAATAATTTTGAGATGGCATCTATGCCCATGTAGTCTGTGTCCATAAATGGTAAATTAAAACAAAGAGATATTTGAGGCAGGAAGGTTGGTTTAATGCTGTTTAACATTCTGGTAGTCTGTGGGGCCTGTGGATTTCTTCTATTTTCATTTCTATCCTCCCAGCTGGGCCCTTTGCATCAGGCTTTCTGCCTGGCAACCACTGTCCCTGACAACCCACTTACCTGATCCTCTGTATCTCCCACAGCCTCTCACTGTGTCAGGTTCCTACCTCATTCCCTGCACCCCAGAGGTGCTGGTACAGTATTTGGTAGGTGCAAAGTGCCAGGTATGAGTGTGCTGGTGCATTCACAATAGCAGCTGCCATTTTTTCAGATTTTTCTGACCCCTCATCTCTGGCTCCTTGTACAGCATCTGTTGGCCTTGTGTACACACAGCATTTCTCTGGTGGTGGAGCGAGACCTCTGATCCTCCATCAGGAGTTGCTGCAGTGGTGCACCATGTCACTTATTCTCCCAAGCTAGGACACTCTGTAAACAGCAGTTAATTGCCCATGTTGTCCACCCAATCACCAGCTTCCTGGTTCTGCTCCCATATAATAGTAGTAGTAGTAGTACATTTTATGTATTTTTGGTACCCTTCCCCAGAGGCTCAGGGCATCAGTACAAAATAGAGATAGCAGATAAAATAATAAATATCAACCAACATAAACACAGAACACAGTATTAGGTTACAATAAAATCAGCCCTTATAGTAACAGGGTCACCAGCAAGGCAATACAACCTGCTGCGCTAGATCATCGGGCAGCCCCTTCACTGCTGTGAATTTCAACCCAGACATACCTTGCTAAATGCTTATGAACAGTGCCAAAACAATTGCACTTGAACTCTACCAAGTTACACGGAGAATAGTGAAATTTCACCCTAGCAGATGTGCTGATTACACAGTCAGTGCTCACTGTAAATGATGAAGCACAGGCCTTTTAAAAAGAACTTTCTAAATGCACTGAACTGCGAGTATAGTGGATTTGTGTAAGAAGAACCCAAAATGTATTCCAGTACTGAACACTGAATGTGTTAGAGCATGCCATTAATGGCAATATTAACAGCATGATGAGTGGCTGGGTACTGAGCACCAAGCAGCTGGTCAAATCAAGTAAACCTTGAGTAAAGCATTTCCAGGTTTAATAGCTCTTGACATACAGCCTAAAGTAGGCCACTGACAAAGGATACTGCATATTTAAAAAAGGTTATTAAAGGCCTATCAGATAGATGGACTTTTGAAGGTCAGAAGAGCCCTTGTCCTTTCAGTTCCCTTCATCATAGCTTTGAACAGCAGGTACAGTTTTCTCAGCATGGACTCCACAACATTTCCTGAGAACGCAGTCAGCAACTGCACGCCTGCGGGGCAAAACAAAATTATCAGTGTGCCCAGTGAGTGTCCTGCACCCCAAGAGGCCTGAGCCAACTACAGAGCAGTTAGCTGCATGGCTGAGCACTGGCGGTGAATGCTCACTTCAATCGTAGCAACTGCCACTCAAAGAGGATACATTTAATCTTGAAGGAGAGATGCCTCAAGACGTCTTACCTTAGAGAGAGGAGGGAGGGGATTTAGATCTGAGGCATCTCATTTTCAAGTCATCACTAGTGTTGCAAATAGAAATAGATGTTATTAGCCAATATGATTTTTTTTCAATTTAATCTTACTTTCACCCTGTGACTTTTCTGAGACAAACTCATTGTTTCACTCTTTATCTCCTGGCCCTACTTCCCCCCACAGATTGTGTGCACTCACACACAAGTGGTAGGAGGACTGCAGCACTTTTGCAGACTCCCTGCCCAATTGGCCAAGAGCTATTGACAGCCGCTCATAACTGCACACCTGACATGACTTTCTAAGTGTAGCTGGTCCCCCTGGGTGCCTGGTACTCCAGGCCTCAGCCTCTGGGGAAAGGAACCAGCCAGGGTTCTTAATTGTGTCCAAGAACTGGGGATAGCCTGGGGTCCCTTAAAGCTACTATTAACTGCAACAGCTAATTACACATGTACAGTGCAAATGCCATTTTCCACACTGGGGCAGTAGAATCAAATATTAACTTAAATGTCTCAACTTCCAAGCCCACAGACAGGGAGCATAACCTAAACAACATACAATACACATGGGGCATATACAACCCACAGGGTCCCATGCTGTGGGATCCCACTACATCATTTCAGCCCTCAATGTTAATCATTTACATGGGATACTTCACTCCAGGGTGTACTGCCTTAGGGTCCCCTGTACTATTTATTTATTGAATTTTGTTGACCTGGTAGGCCCACTGAGACTAGAAGTCCCTTTTTCAGGGGTTACTGGGGGGATACAGATTGTAACCAACTGAAATTGAACCAGATTAAACTATTGGTGGTATTCTTAGTGAATGGGGGAAATTTGACCAGGACACCAGGGAAATTCCCCTACTCACCAGTAGGGGGAGCTGACTGACTGTGAGCAATGGCCACTTCGAGTGGAGCTCCGGTGGCAATGGACGTTGCAGAGGAAGGAGAGCGGTTTTTGATCTCTAATATGGAATCCATCATACCCCAAGAGAGTTATTTGCCTTCAAAGGAAGATGAGGAGAGTGACATTTTTGTGTCGACTGAGGATCTCAGTAAATCGGGAGCAGAACTTGAAGCTATTTCTGCACAGGATCTGGAATTAACATCTAAGGTGGCTTTACAGTCCAAATTAAGAGAGGAGCTTGAGGAAAATCCTTGTGAGAAAGAACGCCTGCCTGAGCAACTTGCATGTCTTCAAGCGAGAGCTCTAGTTGCCAAAACGCTGGCCCCGCTTGTCAAAGGGCCGGCTAGATTACATGACGTAGCATCATCAAAGGGAACTGAGAGGCCAGGTGAGTCAGTTTCTGTCCCTCTATCAAGTTCTTTGCAGCATACAGTTTTGAGACAGTCTACAGCGGCTGGCAATTTAAAAACTGAGGGAGGTTTGTGCCAAAAGCCGAAGGGAGAAACTGCTCATATGGGGCAGCAGTCAATTGTGAAGGAAAGCGGGAGTAAGAACTTTTCAAAAGGACTGAGTGGTGCGGTGGGGAGCAAAGATGTAGACAATACTGTCCAGAGTGGGGAGCCGCCTGTAAGGCTGACCACATTATCTAAGACTATGGGTTTTGTGTTGCACAGTACTCTACAGAAGACCTCTGATCTAGATGGGGCCTCAGGCACTGAGTTGATCTTCCAAAAAATGCCTGAATCACAGGAAGGTGTGACTGTGTTCTCTTTTACTAAACATAGCTCTGGGCCTCGGTCAGGAGTGGCTGAAGAAAGCAAAGATAAACAGAATGCTGTAATCGTGGCCAATAGACATCTAAGTGCAGATTCTCTGAGAGTAGAAAATATGCGGCCCATTTCTGCTGCTGTGGGGCAGAAGCCACTTTCATCTAGTACAGCAACAGTACAGACAGGGACTGCATTAGACAAATCAGCAATAACGTCCCCCTGTGAGCTCTGGCCACCTCAGAAGGCACTCCGTGAGGCAGGATGTTTCAGAATGACCAAGGCACATGGCTCCCAACCCCGGATTGGGACCCCAAGCTAAATTTTTCCCAGAATACACTGGAATGGTGCCCAAATACTTTAAAACAGCCACCAGATAACACAATCCTGGCACAACAACAGGATAAGCTCAGCATTTCTAAAGAGCAAGACGCTTACTTACTTGGTCCCAGGTTAAAGGCCGGGTCACCACCAGAATTACCCACTGAAGCGGATTCAGCACAACCGTTAGGAACTGGGGACACAACTCAAGAGTCTATAGGTCATCAAAAACCCCTTTTATCTGACCTATTTTTGAAAATAGAAAAAGAAGCTGCACCCCGGTGAAATGCCATAAGGATCCGCTACAAGGGTGATCTGGACGTGAGACCTGATAGGCATCATGTGGGCAAACTGCTATTAAAACACTCTCTGCACTTCTCCCCGAGAGAAGTTTTTGCTTTGATCAACATTTCAGGGGAGGATAATGTCGATATCAGTTTTCACTCTGCATATACCCTCGACTTATTTTGGGAATGGTACAACCGAGTTAAGTTCTCCCCCAAGTGGCCCCCCTTTTTTGGTCATTCCCTTGACAAAACCCCTGATTAAATGCATTACAGTCATGTTTCGGAACAAGGGGGTCCACGTGGAGGACATTGCTTACTGGTTGGTCCAGAAATGTGAAGTGTTAAGCCCACCTAAGGGAATCCTAGAGGCAGAAAGAGTGGTCCTCTTTGGCACTTTATGACCCTTTTTGATTACCTCCTATAAGGTTTTTCTATGTGGCGATTTCAATTGTGAATTAAAATCCAAAACTCGAGGGGCAGTGGGACCAGAAAAAAAATCTTTTGTGACTCAAATGCACTGTGGAGATTGATAGAAATGGCTGATCTTTTGGAGGGAAGCAAATACCAGACAAGTGGCCCTCAGTTTACTTATAAAAGAAATAAATACACCTCAGTCATAGATTATATTTTTCTTTCAAAAAAATTACCCCGATTTCAGTTAAAAACTAGGCCTCATTAAGTTATATTTTTTCAAACACTCCAACAAGGCTGCAACATAGGCCCAGACGGAAATTGAATTCTTCTGTTTTATCTAACCAAGAAATGACATCTAAAATTAGGGAATTGTTATTGGCCCGCTTATCTGTTAGTTTTTTGTACACAGATCTGGGAGACTAGTGGGCTGATTCTAAAAGAGACCTTAAATCCTTGTTTATTAAACAAGGGAAGTATGTAGAGAATGATAGATTTCTGAAATACCTGAAATCAAGGCAACAATTACAGTACCTTTTTTTCTATTGCAAACACTTCAAGACAGAATTATACGGCCCAAATTGATATTCTCAAAAAAGACATGCAGGAGTACCACAATGATAGGGCTAACACCATGAAGGCATTATTACACAAAAAATCCCCTCAAGGGGATCTTTTTGAGGCATTTAAAAATGTCAAAGATTCTACTCACTTAGATTCTCTACAGAACAAGAATGGAAGTTTGATGCATACTTCGGCTGATCTCCATAGTATCATCAAAGCGTTTCTGTTATCTCGTGACACCCGGATCCCCCTTCAAAGGCTGAAATACGACTTTTTCTGCAGAAGGTCGACATTCCTAGGGTCCCAGAGGGGGCCCAGGAGATGGTCATTCCTATTAAGGTGGTGGAGATTGAAGAGGAAATTAAATCCTTGAAAACTGGTACATCTCCAGGCCCTGATGGCCTGACAAATGAACTTTATAAAGCTTTTCCCAAAGAATTCTCATTATGTTTGGAATTGTTATTTAGTTATCTTCTGTCGGCAAGTAGTATTCTGCTGTGGTTTACAGAAGGTTTACTAATTTGTTTGTTTAAATCAGGGGATAAATCTTCATTAGACAATTGGAGGCCCATTACCATTTTAAATTCCGATTACAAAATATTGACATATGTCCTAAACACCCGGATTAAGTCTTATGCAAATTTGATTCTTTCTCCCTTACAATTCTACGGCCTACCAGACAGGAAGATCCAACATGCTTATATGATAATCAGAGATCTGATAGATCATTTATCATTGCATGGGAAGTCTGGTTGTATTATCTCTATGGATCAATGCAAGGCCTTTGATAGGGTTTACCACTCTTTTTTTATTTTTGACCCTCGAGGCTTATGGCATATTAGCACCAATGATAAAGTGGGCACAATCACTATACACCACAGCTGTGGTATATCCAGTGATTAGAAACCAAGTCACAGATGTATTCCGTATAAGGATGGTGGTAAGGCAAGGTTGCCCTCTTAGTCCCCTTTTATATATATTTACGATTGATTCCTTGATCCGATCACTGACTGATTCTCCCCGATGGACAGGGGTGTGTGGAGCTGATCAAGATAAGGTAATTCATTTACAGGCCTATGCAGATGCTATTTGTTCATTCTTTTCAGACCATACCCAAGTAACTCTCTTTTTTAGAGTTTATGAAAGAATATTCAATGGTTTCAAATTCAAAATTAAACACTCAGAAGAGCAAAGGCTTCTTTATAGGAACTGGATACCCCAGCCCAGACGTTATTCATGGAATCCAGATTTCTTCTGACCCTTGAAAATTTTAGGTATTCAGTTTGGACCTCAAAATGGCCCCACCCTTAACTGGGAAACCACTCTAAATAAAGTGGACTATAAAGTCCAACATTGGAAACAATGGAAACTGGCCAAATTAAAACTAATACAGGTGATCAAACAGTTTCTTATTCCTCTGATCTTGTATGTAGCTATAATTATTCCTCCCCCAGTCCAGTTAGAAACTAAAATATACAGTCCCTTTTTTCAGATGCTATGTGGTAATAAACTTAACCCCATAAAATGACAATACACATATTTAACCAAAGAAAAAGGTGATTTGGGTATGGTGGACCCAGTGGTCTTTTTTCACACTCTCTTCCTTTCCCAGACTATAAAACATGGTTTGCTTCCCACAATTTCAGTTACTTCAGTTTTGATAAAGGCAAACCTGAGTAGATAATTTCTTAGCATGGCACCTACCTCCCCCCAAAATATCAGGGCACTTGCATATTCCAGAGTTTTTCAAACCAGCAGGACAACAATTGTACAAATGAGGACTGACTAAACAGTGCATAAGGGACTGCATGGAACCTAAATTGTATCAAACAGTTATGGCAGCAGTATAGCCTAGAGGTTAGAGGAATGAGGTGTGAACAAGCTTGGTACATCCAGCAGACCAGACTGGAGTCTGATTCTCACAACCTCCACTTGCATACTGTGTGACTCTGAGCATATCACTTAACTGCCCAGTGCTCCCAGGTTGCCTCTTAAAACAGGCACTTGTGCCTAGTGGGCCTTACACAGTTACCAAAGACTAAAATAAAAATACCCGAACGAGCCAAGTTTTAAAAATTGTCCCACTCCCTTGATTCCAGGTATCCTTCAACAATTGAATAATACTAGAATCCCACCCCACATGTGGGAATTTCTGTGGCTAACAGTGTATGGCAGGATTAATGTAAGAGGCAATGCTAAACATAAGGCCAAAGAAGAAAGGAACTGTCCATATGAGGCCTGTATAAACCAGGAAGAGTCCGTGGAACATTTTTTTCACTGCTCTTATGCCAAGTCCCTCTGGAAATTCCTTGCCTCCAAATGGCAAATGGGGTGGTTATTGCAGTTGCAGTATGATAACTTGGTTTTAGGTCAATTTTATAACATAGGAAAAGCTTATCATAAAGATGCACTGGAAGTTTTTAGTTGCTGTCTAAAATTCTACTTATGGCAAGCTACATGCCAATGGGCACTGTACCAGAAGTTCATGCCTTATGAGACAGTGGGGAAACTCATTCAATCGGCAATGGAGAAAGTTTATATCAAAGATTCTGGGGTAAATACAACAAGCAAGGTTGAGAATTTGTGGAAAGGGTTTCCTAGGTTAATTAAATATAAATGATAGGGATTGGTTCACATTCAACAACAGGTAGAGTGTAGTTGAAAGATTAAGACATCCGGAGAGGGGAATGGGGGTGATGTAACACTGTTTATTTTCGGTTTTGAAAATTTTGTTTTTGTTCTTTCTTTATATTTTTGTTTTTGATTCTGATTTAGCGTGACTTTAACACTGTGTGTAAATGGAAAGACTTCTTTGAAATTGTTTTTTGTGATGTTATTACAATAAAAATTCCCCTGTTCTTTTTGAGAAGTGCCATGGGATCTTTAACGTCCACCTGAACAACCACTAGAACAGACAGATGAGACCTCGGATTAACATCTCATCCAAAAGTCGGCACCTCAGGAGTGCAGCACCCCCCCTCAAGCTGCACTACAGTGTCAGTATTGGAATTTTAAGCCAAGTGCCAGGTGTGGGGATAGAACCCATAGCCTTTTGATCTTCTGGCCTCAGAGGCGAGTGTGCAATCTGCTGAGCCACTGACACTGACTACTAGAGTACTCTGTCTTTCACAGTACTAATCCCTTTCTCACATTAGAGCACTATACAGGGCTTGCACATTGCACCCAATAGGATGGGATCTGTCACAATATTCTTACAGACATCAACCCTCCTGGTGCTACCTTCCCTTGGGAGGCTTACATTAATGTGTTAATTCTCCAAAGACTTGCTTGCAACCAGCCCTCAGCACCAGCTCAGTGTAGGGCAAGGCTTCGTGAATCTCTTGGGGCAGAGACATATAGGTGACAGGCCATGCTTGCCACACATGCGTGCTCTCCAGAGTCTAAGTGAATCAACTGCTATTGCTGAAGTATTTCTCTTTGACTCCACCATAGCTCCTTCTTATGGTCTAGGATGTCCTTTTCCTTCACCATAAAATGTGGAGGGGGTCCTATTGACCCCTGGGCAACTCCCTTGAGGGAAGCCCACCACTTCTCCACCTCTCCCATTCTTGAGACTGTAGGGCCTCTGGACTCTCAGTTCTCTTCCCTTTTTCTACCACCACATTCTCAGTTTCTCATCCAATGTCTATACACTCTCAGGTTGGGTCTCCATATCTTTATCTCTCTCTTTCTCAGCTACTCTGTTCTTAGCCTTCTCCTCTTGTCATTCTCTAGATCTTTATTTCTCTTTTTCTGTTTTTTGAGTGCCTCCAGCCAAAAGCACCTCACCCCCTCCAGAGGGAGAGAAGCCACTAGACTTTCTTTGCTTTTCTCTCAAGCCAGAATGTCTGCACTCTTCTGAGCTGAGGCTTAGAACACAGCCCAGGCAAGACTAGAACTAGCTCTGACTGGTACACATGACTTTCCATTTTATGAAGGATGGGAGTGGCAGGCAGCTCCCCAGCACCTGCATAGGCTTCTTATGTGCAAGAATGCACAGTGAAAAACAGCCTATCAAAGTTGGGGGGGACTAGAATTTTCCAGGGTTCAGGGCTCTGATTCACGCATTATTTATTTTTTTATTTATGTATGTATTTATGTATTTATTTGAATTTTGGTAACTGGGTAGGCCCACTGAGACCATGCAGTCCCTTTTTCAGTGTCGACCCGGGGATACATACAAAAACGTACAACTGATACATACATTGGGTATAACAAAGTGCTGGGGTTAAGACAGTAAACATGGCAATACCAAGACTTCTACAGCTAAATTGAACTAAAATGCAGCCATAATAAGTGCAGTGAGAAAACATAAATAGAGTATATATACAGATTAATATTCTGACATGTACAAATATACCAGAGATGAACATATTTACCAACATAACAGCTTCAGAAAAACATACGCTTAGTAGAAAGTGATACTGAGTGATCAGGATTAGTGAAAACAAGAGCATTTTGGGGGTTTAAGGAGGAAAGAGGTAAGGTTCTTTTTGAAAAGTGACAGGGTGGGGCAGGAGAGTACAACAGATGGGAGGGAGTTCCAGGCTGAGGTGGCAGAGTAGGCAAATGAACGCTTAACTGTGAGATGGAGCAGTTTCTGAATAGCTAATAAGGGAAGGGAAGTAGATCTGAGTGAGGGAGCACTTGTTTTGAGGTATACGATACCCCTTAGACAAGGGGGATTAAAGAGAGTCACTAACTTGAAAACAAAGTACAGTGTGAGATACTGTAGCCTAGCATCATAGTCTGCCCAATTTAGAGCAGCCAGGATATCACAGTGGTGTATTCTAGAGTCAGCCCCCAAGGCAAAATGCCCAATCCTAAAGTACAATTGTTGCAGCCAGGCAAGGGAAGAGGATTGAGTGCGTAACCCCTCTACAAATTGGGGTTTACTAAAATGTCTTCCTGGGCTCATAAATGCCCACTGTCAGGATGGTGTCCTGTTTTGCAGTAGTTCTATTTGTCTGCATGAGAGCACCTAGTAAGCTTCCATGCCTGTTCCTTCAAGAGAGCATCTAGTCTGTGTTTTGCAAATCCATCTGGGCTGGGCATGAGTAATTAAGGCTTGTGACTAGCCAGAAAGCCTGTTATATTGCTCCATTCTGCAGTCGCTGATAGCGCAGAGGGAGTCCTGTTGGGAAATGTAGTTATTTACTGTTTGTCTGTTAGAGCAATAATCAGAAAGGAGTTTGTCTAACCTGCCTTCATTTGCAGCTTGAGCTTTCGAATAGGAGCCACCATTTTGGTTCTGGACTGCCAGTATTGGACCAATCGAATCTCTGGGGACCTAAAATGGAAACTGTCTCCAGGGGTTGTATGGGAAGGAAATTCTGTAGTATTTGTAGTTTTAGAAGTTTTGCGCCAAAATGGACCTGGAGGGGGCTCCCCTACTGTGACAGACAGCTCTGTCAACCAACCGAACCGTGTGGATTACAAGGAAATACCCAGAACTGCCTGAAGCAGTGTGTTAGTCAAGAGTGCGAGTTGGAGAGTAAACAGCTTGAACAGTTGAGCAGTTGCTCCTAGAAGGAGCATAGGAGAATTGGAGGGAAGGCCTTGTAAGCCTGCCTGTCACGTTCTGTGGCCTACAGAGATAGTCTATTGCAGAAGTTGGACTGTTTCAATTGCCAGCTTAGACCTGCAGCAGAGGAAAGAGAGCATTATTGCGTGATCACTTGCCAGTGGGACTGAAGACTTGCTCCAGAGGTGAGTGGCCTGCCTGAATGAGAAAAAAAAGCCACCATTTGAAAGGTTTGCACAGTGAAACTATAATTAGCAAATGGACTTCATCCAAATTGTGGCTTAGAGAACTAACTGATTTAAGTGTGCTGTATGTGTTTCATGTGTCGCGATTTGGTTCCCCAAGGTGAATCCTGTTATGCCAGCTGGAGGCTTTCCAGCAATAGATCATAAACTTTTCCCAGGACTGTTCCCCCTATTTGGGCCTTGATATCTCAGCCCAAGCCCCTCCCTGCAATTCTGAGATCATCTCGGTGAAAGACCAGCTTGGGGATTTGGCCCCTTGATCAACACCATTGAACAGGTAGCGACCACCAGGAGGTGAGTCGTGTAGACCCTGCTTCCCCCAACACATCGCACCAATTCCATGAGGTCATCATCTTGCCTGTCCTACATCCTGGTCCAGGTTGTGTGAGTACAAAATAGGGTAGCTCCCTGCAACAAGAGCTACAAATCATTGTGTGTCACCTGTGTAGTTGGGAGATATTTGCAGTCATTTGTGACTAGACCTGTTACTTAACCTCTGTGAAATAGGTGTCTGAAAGGAAAGAAGGCACTCCCCAGAGTGGAGGGTCAGAGTTGTAATTGATTGTTTCTGGAGGGCATGGGTTTACTCCCACCCACCCACCCTGCACCTCACCCCACCCTCCCCAAGCGCATAACTTCCTTTATAGCAATGGTTCTGACATCACTTCCCCAAAACTGCTAACAACATTCACCTGTTCATATCATTAAAGGCACAGCACACTGAATAGGGAGTAGTGACACTCACAAGCTTGCACACACTAAAACAAAAAAAAAAAAGCATCTGTAACAGGAAGGGACTCAGATATGTGGGGAGTGGTGCAATTCACTGGCTGTGGAGCAGCAGTCTTCCAGGAGACATTCTGGAGGTATACATTGTGGCCCTATTTGCAGGCACATCTCTGGTCTGAGGGAGGAGGTTGTTCGTCTCCATGCTGACCTGGCAAAAAATTCAGGAAACCTGCTCCCCCACCCAGGGACCACCCAGGCCACCACCACTACCTCAGAGGTTGCCAAGAAAGAGGAGTGGTATGACCACGGTGGGCTCAGGGAGGGTAAAGGTGGTGGAACACAGGTGCATCCCTCCAGTTGTGCCTCTCCACAATTCATTCCCCACTCTGGCAGAGCATGGTTGCTCTATGGAGGCACCCACAGTGGAGACCAAGGAGGATGCTGGGAACCTCCACAATGGAGACCCACAGGAGGGTGGTACAGGACCCAACAGGGGAAGGATACAACTCCTGGTGGGGGATGCAGTGGGGTAGAACTGGGGGTGGGAGGGTAAAGGAAGGTAAGGTCCCTGCCCGGTGCAATGGCTTGGAGGGACAGGAAATGAATCCTCAGGATCATGGGAGCAGCTGCAAGGGGGAGTGAGCTGGATATCATTATCCACCTAGGGACAAATGACCTGGCTGAGAATGGGATCACAGCAGTGCAACAGGAGTTTGTGGAGTTGGGGAGGGTCCTTAGACAAGTAGCACACATGGTAACTTTCTCAGAAATGCTACCTGTCTATGGCATGGATGAGGCTAGGGTACTCCATACCATAGGATTCAATGGCTAGTTGAAACACTGGTGCAGAGCTCAGGGATTTGGCTTCATTGGGGACTGGGGCTCCACCTGGAGGGATGCAGGCCTATACAGGTGCGATGGTCTGCATCTATCCAGGAGGGGAACCAGAATCTTAGGTGATAGGTTTAAATGCTTCATTGGCAAGCATTTAAACTAGCCAAGAGGGAGGCACTGAAAAGGAGAAGGGAAATCCTAGCTCCACCCCAAAAAAATCAGGGTAGTTAGTGAGGTAAACACCAAGATAGAGCAGTCAATAGGGAGCAGGGCAGGGGTAAATGGAGTAAAAGACAAAGGCAGTAAGGACAGGGATGGGGCAAGAAGAAAAAAAGCCATAAAAAATGGAGGATAATGAGTACCAATGCCCATAGTCTAGGTAAAAAGCTCCCCGAAATGGTGGCCTTGATGGAAGAGGGATGCCTGGATATTGTGGCAGTCACAGAAACATGGTACACAGAGAACCATGACTGGGATGTCAACATACCAGGGTACACAATCTACAGGAGGGACTGGGAGGGAAGAAGAGGAGGATGAGTAGCTCTCTATGTAAGGGAAGGGATCAAAGCAACAGAACTAAAGGGTAAACAGGGAGGAGAGGAGGCACTGTGGGTCACCCTGGAGACTGGAAATGGCACCACAATCCGCACAGGGGTTGTATACAAACCCCCATCTCAGGGGGAGGAAATGAACAAGGAAATGATAGAAGGCATCCTTGGGATGGCAGAGAAAGGGGAGATATTGCTGATGGGGGACCTGAACATGCCAGATATTAACTGGAGCACCTTTACTGTAGCCACATCCAAGAGCAGGGCCATTCTCGATGCCCTACAGTGGGCCTGCCTCAGACAGCTAGTTTTGGAACCCACTCGGGAGGGAGCAATCTTAGACCTGGTACTCTCAATGGGAACAGAGAGAGGATCTCCGATTTTGAAGTAGGTAGCCATCTGGGAACAAGCGACCACCAAACAGTGTTGTTCACGATAAACTTGGCTGTAGAGTCAAGCCATACAAAAGTGAAGGTGCTGGACTTCAGGAGGGCTGATTTTATCAAAATGGGAGAGTGCCTCTGCCTCAGAAAAGCACTAGCAAACAGGCAAGAAGGTGGGGTGGAGCAACAATGGGGAAACATCAAAACCGCCATCACAGAGGCAACAAGCCTTTGTGTGAAGCAAATAAACAAATCAAAATGAAAGAGAAAAACACTATGGTTCTCAAAAGAAGTGGCGGGGAAGGAAAGGGAGAAAAAGATGGCATTCAGGAAGTATAAGGAAACACATAAGGAGAAGGACAGAGAACTGTACCAGTTAAAGCACAAGGAAGTGGAGAAGGCAGTCAGAATAGCAAAGGCCCAAACCAAGGAAAAGATAGCCAACTCGGTTAAGAAGGGGAATAAATCCTTTTATAGGTACATTAGGGAGCAAAGAAAGACTAAGACAGGAATACTGAGGCTGAATAAAGAGGAAGGTGGTTGGGCGGAGTGCGACAGTGAAAAAGCAGGGATACTGAACAAATACTTCTGCTCAGTATTCACAATGGAAAAGCATGGGGAGATACCTAATCCAGTCAATAGAAGCACTCTGGATAGGGGGTTGATATTAGTCCTTTCACAGAAGAAAGGGTTCTGAAACAACTCTTAAAACTGAAGGTGGATAAAGCAATGGGGCCTAAGAACTAAGGGAAGAACTAGTGACACCACTGACTACCCTTTTTAATAAATCAAGGATGGTGTGGTACCTGAGGACTGGAGGAGGGTGGATGTGATTCCACTTTACAAAAGTGGGAGCAAGACAGAGGCAGAAAACTACAGACCTGTCAGTTTGACCTCAGTGGTAGGGAAAATGATGGAATCACTTCTGAAGGAAAGAATTGTGGAGTACCTAGAGGTCAGGGGGGCACAGGACCCAAGGCAACATGGATTCACAGCAGGAAGGTCATGTCCAACAAATCTAATTGATTTCTTTGACTGGATGACCAAAGTAGTAGACCAGGGAGGGGCTGTGGACATGGCCTACCTAGACTATAGCAAGTCCCACACAAAAGATTAATAAACAAATTAGCCAGCCTGGGAGTGGGTCCCAGGGTGGTAGCCTGGGTAAAACACTGGCTGGACAACAGGACACAGCAGGTAATAGTAAATGGAGTCCACAGTGAAGAAAGAGAGGTTACTAGTGGGGTACCACAGGGTTCAGTACTGGGGCCAGTCCTTTTTAATGTCTTTATAAGTGACATTACAGAGGGACTGGAAGGGAAAGTATGTCTCTTTGGAGATGACTCAAAGATCTGCAACAGGGTTGATATGCAAGGTGGGGTGGAAAGGATGAAAAGGGACTTGGCAAGGTTGGAGGAATGGTCAAATGTATGGCAGCTTAGATTCAACGCAAAGAAGTGCAAAGTAATGCACATGGGAAACAAAATCCAAGGGGAAGAGTACACAATGGGGGGTGATACTGACAACAAAAATGGAAAGGGACCTGGGGGTAGTCATATCAGATGACCTAAAGGTGGGCCAGCAATGTGAGAAGGCAGTAAGAAGGGCTGGGGGGATACTGGGATGTATAGGGAGAGGCATCACCAGTAGAAAACAAGAAGTTGTTGGCCCTCTGTACAGACAGTTGATAAGACCACATCTGAAGTACTGTGTACAGTTCTGGAGACCCCATCTCCGCAAAGACATAGACAGGGTGGAGGCTGTCCAGAGGAGGGCAACCAAAATGGTGCAGGATCTGCACCAGAAGACATATGAAGAAAGACTAAAGGAGCTTAGGATGTATAGCCTTGAGGAAAGGAGGGAGAGAGGTGATGTGATAGAAACTTTCAAATACCTCAAGGGAATCAACAAAGTTCAAGAGGGTAGCATTTTTCAGAAAAAGGTGTGTGCAAGAACAAGGAGGCACAATGTGAAGATAAAGGGGGGATGGCTCAGAGGTAATGTGAGGAAGTATTTCTTCACAGAGAGGGTTGTAGATGCATGGAATGGCCTTCCTGAGGTCGTAGAGTCAAAAACAGTGGGGGAATTCAAGAGTGCATGGGACAGACATAAGGCAATTCTAGTGGGGGGTAGGAGGAAGTAGGCTGTTGGTTATCTAGGATCTGCAGCTTATCCGTTAGGTAGGGAAATGGGCAGACTAGGTGGGCCAAGCGGTCCTTATCTGCCATCATATTCTATGTTTCTATCTGATTGCTTGTTTTGAGTTATTACTAATGGATTGAGCCATCCAGCACAAGATTATAAGTATTTGGGTTGTGCACATGCTAACTGTCTTTCTTTCTAAAGGGCCCCAATAACAGCTGCAATGCCAGCCACCCCAGGCAATGTTTCAGGCTAGCCTGTATGAGATCTGGGTACCCAGGGTTGCAAGACTAATCATCAGGGACTTACAGTGCATGCTGAATCAGCCTAAAGTAAATCAGCATGTCTATCATTTGACTAAATTCATGCCCCTCCCTTGTTCACTTCTCCTGAATAAACCTGATCATTTGTTTCATGGTTAACCTGGCTAGTGTGCATATTCTTAGTTGGGCCATGTTGAAAGGTTTGCATTGTGTATTACTGATCTTATTTTTCAGGGGGGTCTTCAGGGCAATTGCAGCAGATCCAGCCCTGGTGGTAAGTGCAAGTGGAGTGAGCATATTTGTATTGCTATCTAATGTATGCAAAGTGTTCTATGGTATTACTGTTTAGGCCACTAGAAGGGTTGGTGGGTGGTTATAGCATCTCGGAGGGCTATACCCAAGCAGTCAAGCTACCCCAATACCATTCCTCTGGGTGAAGGCACCCGTTCGCAGAACTCAGGCCCCTCAATCTGTGCCTATTCCCACAGGCAGGGGTAGTAGCCCATAGGATAGCGCCACCTAGGGGTTACATCTTGGTGGCACCGCTGGGATTTGCACACTCTAGTGGTCAAAAGTTGAAATTACAACCAAGTACAAAACTGAGACAGGAATTGCAATGGAGGCACTTGCTACGCCCAAATGGAAAATTTCCCCCACAAGCTGGTCGTGCACTGCATGATGGGGCCGAGTGAGGCCAAAGGGGTCAACCCCCACCATGCTATGTTACTACTTGATATCCCTGTGGGGATCACTAATGAATCCATTGAAGAAACAGTGGGGAAGGTTAAATATTTAGGAAAGGTTGAAGTACGGGTGCGGGATTCAGATTTATGTGACCAAACCTTGGTGGCCCTCCTGTCTTGTACCCTTCCCATAGACCCTAAAATGGTACCCCCTGTTATCATGCCAGAAGGATCCCAGAAGGGGAGGAGAATCATTCACTTGCATAGTGACCCGTCTTCCCCTGGTGGCTACCCAAGGATTGATGGGTTTAAAGATAAACTGATGAGACTTTTAGCTGCAGAAGAGCAGTCAGCTCAAGAGTTGCTGAAAGCTTTGAAGGATTTGGAGGAGACCACTCCCTTACAATCTCCTCTGGCCTCTCCGGCCACTCCCAGGGCATCCCCTGTTATGATCTCCCCCATTGTAATATCTTCTGTACACCTGGACTCTTATCGCAGGCTCAGATTGTTCTCTGGTGCAGTTCCTGTGCCAGTGAGGGAGGACGACTTAGAAACATGGATGGACTATGCTACTCCACTGGTCCAAGAGTGGCAATGTTCAGAGGGGGAGAAGAGAAAGAGACTTCTGGAAAGTTTGAGGGGCCCTGCACTGGAAGCTATCCAATTTCTTTGATCCACCAACCCAGAGGCCACCGCAGCTGAGTACCTCTCTGCATTAGAAGGGGTGTTTGGCAGCACGAAATCTGGAGAAAACTTAATGTGGAAGTTCAAGTCTGCTAAACAATAGAAAATTGAAAAGTTGTCTGCTTTTGTCACTCGGCTTGAATGGGTCTTGCAGAGAGTCCATAGAAAAGGGGGTGTTCCAGCTAGTGAACCGAACCATGTCAGGCTGGAGCACAGTCTCAGATCTGCCCATTACTCTAGTGTACTTATGCTGAAGTTGAAGTTTCAAGACAGGAAAGCTAACTCTCCTGACTACTGCTGGCTGATGAAGTAGATTCGAGAAGCTGAGAATGATGAGGATGGATGGGAGCTCTATGCTGTGGTTGCCCACACCAGTCAAACCTCAGACTGACCTGAAGAAAGAGAGGAAGCTAATGAGACCCAGCAGGTCAGGGAACTGCTCAAAGAGATAAAAGAGATGCAAGCCATTCAACAAGCCGCAGCTGAAGCGACCAGAAGCTCTAACCCTTGCCTGTCAAAGACTGAAATTAGAAATGAGGCTCCACCTGGGGGTGTGGGGGCTCATGCCATCACCCCAGAACCCCAGGCCGAGTCCAAATTAGTAGAAGAAATGAGAGAGCTGAGAGCTTTAGTGGGACCTCATACACGCCACCCAAAATTCTGCCCATTGGGGTAGCAGCAGGGACAGGGAAACCAAGCCCAAATCAAAAGAAAACAGTAGAACTCCCCCTTCTAACCTGTACAAAGCCTGGGAAGAATCCAACCACTCCAATGACTCTAGGGAACAGGTGTTCTGCTACAGATGTGGAGAAGACGGGCATACCCGACAAAGTTGTAATTCCCCGGAAAACCTGCCGAGGGTCACTGCCAGACTGCTGAACTTGATTCGCCAGAGCAATATAAGACCTCAGCTGGGCCCACAGAGAAACTCCTTTTCCTCCAAAACTGCTGTGGGCCAGTCTGCCAAACCGACATCTCCAGATGGTGGGTCCCTCGATGGAGACTGCAGTGATAGTTAATGACATTTCCACTCGAGCTGTATTGGACAGTGGCTTGCAGGTCACTATTATTTTTGACGATTGATATGACCAACACTTATCCGATCTCCCACTCCTGCCTCCCGAGGGACTGCATGTATGAGGGTTAAGTGACAAGTCCTATCCTTACCGGGGGTATGTACGAATTTGGTTATCTTTCCCTAATGCTGTAACAGATGTGGATGAACAAGTAGAGACCTTAGCCCTGGTGTGCCCACCGATGGGACTGTACAATGGTGTCCTCATATTAATTGGTACCAACACTCATATGTTTGGCCAGTTAGCCCAGCTCTGAAAGGAGAAACAAGCTAAGTGGATTGGAAGGGCCCTGCACATTCTGGCCCTAGTATGGTGAGCCTATGATTTACAGATGCGAGCCCCAGAGATGGAGAAAGATTAACATGTGGGTGTCGTTTGGAAAAAGGACCCTGACTCATTGGTATTACTCCCAAATGCTCAGTGTACTATTAGTGATGAAGTGCACCTAAGAACAGATGTCAAAAACAAAATTCTTATGCTAGATGCCCCAGAAGAGGGGAAACTGCCTGAGGGATTATTGGTCAAGCCCAGCATTCTGCCTGCCCCAGGCCCATGCCTACGCTCGGCGGGTAGTGGTGCAAGTTCAGAACATGTCAGATTGAGAGGTTTGGGTGAATCGAGGGTGCACCCTAGCCACCATATATTGTGTGGATACTGCCGTGCTGTCCAGCAAAAAGTGCTCTGTAGAGAATGACGAGGTGACCCCTGATCTGTTTGACTTTGGAGAACCCCCCCTTTCCTGCTGAGTGGAAAGCTAGGATCAGCCAGAAGTTAGCTCAGAGAAGCCAGGTGTTCTCCTTGGAAGAGTGGGTCGTAGGTTGTGTCACAGGGGCCAAATGTTACATCCATCTTCATGATGAGAGATCGTTTAGAGAGAGGTCCCATCGCCTTGCCTCTGTGGACATTGAAGATGTTCGACGCCATCTTCAGGAGATGCTGGCCGCAGGGATCATTCAAGAGTCTTGAAGCTGGTATGTCTTCCTGATTGTGGTAGTCCGGAAGAAGAATGGGTCAGTGAGCATGTGTGTGGACTACTGGACATTAAATCGGAGAACTGTCCCAGACAAATACACCATGCCTCGCATCCAGGATGCCTTCAACTGCCTAAATGGAAGCCAGTGGTTCTCAGCACTTGACCATTGGAGCAGGTAATATCAAATCCCTATGGCTACGGAAGACAGAGAGAAAACAGCCTTCATTTGTTCCCTGGGTTTCAATGAGTTCTTATGCATGTCTCAAGGTATTTCGGGAGCACCCGCCACCTGCCAACGGCTGATGGAGCAAGCTGTGGGAGACATGAACTTGCTAGAATGCCTTGTGTATCTCGATGACGTCATTGTGTTTGGCCGGACCCTTAAGAAACATGAAGCTCATCTATGTAAGGTTCTTTACCGGTTAGAGGACTTTGGATTAAACCTATCAATAGACAAGTGTCACTTCTTCCAAAAATCTGTAAAGTACATGGGTTGCATAGCATCAGCCGATAGGATTCAGGCCGATCCAAGCAAAGTGGAGTCATTGACCACCTGGCATTAACCTAACAATCTAAAGGAGCTGCAAAGATTCTTGGGGTTCTGCGGCTATTGCCGCTGTTTCATAAGAGACTACACTAGAGTCATTCGACCTTTACTCAATCTAACCCAAGGTTACTCACCTACCAATAAGAAATATAAAAAAAATGCATTAGAGTAGAGGAGAAGGTCTGCTTTCAGACTAAAGCACCTTTTGGAGTCAGGTGGACTTTTAAATGTGAAACAGCTTTCTATTTATTTATTGAAATGTTTCACCAGGAAGGCACACTGAACAACAAGTCACTTGTCTCCCAGTGCGACCTGGGGGGGGAGGGGGCTACAATTGGATGAAGAATTAGACATGCAGTTTAACATCTAGCATATCCGAGAAATTGAACATTCAGTTACATTTGTAACAAGACATACAGTTAAAAAATATCATAAATAATCATACAGTCTCATTTGTGACATAACATACAATTAAATACATCATACCTGTGGAATATGCATTTAATTACAAGTGGCATATCTGAGGTACATAGTACAGAAATTTAACGTAGCCTTGGAGCCAACTCCTTGCAGAAATGGATCACAGTTAAGAGGCAGATTATTTAGCAGTTATTGAATGAATGAGGTCCAGTGGGGGAACATCAAGGAGGGTAGAGCGGTAGACAGGGGAAACCAGCTGGGGGAAGGAGAGGATAAAGATGGGGGGAACATTACTGGAGAAAAGTGAGCAAAAAAAACAATCAGTTGTGAAGGGCAAGTTAACACAGGGTTAATGCAATCTGGGAGCACCTCAGACAGAACAAAAAGTGCAAATTATTAGCTCATGTGAACTAATTCCTTTGATTAAGTGCAGAGAGGTGGGAGGGCAGGAGAGAGGTGGGGGTAAGGGACAGGGAAGGGAAGGACGAGTCATATCTGGAACTGGTCCCTTCAGAGTGCGGAGATCGCTGCCAGTGGCAGAATGAGGTGAGGACTTAGAATAAGGGGCAGGAGTAGGCAAGGACAAGTTGGGTAGAGATAGTAGAGGGGATGGTAAAGGGAAGGAGGAGAAGGGGTGGGAGAAACTTGCCTAAGACTAAGCCTCTACAGGATGCTGAGAACCTTGCCAGAGAGCAGAATCAGGCGAGGGCGAGTTAGGTAGAGAGGATGGAGGGGAAGGGGGAGGGAAGGAAGAGTCATTTCCCAGTGCTGGACCCCTCCAGGATGCTGAAAACCCTGCCAGGGGGCAGAATTAGGTGAGGACAAGTTGGGAAGAGATAAAAGAAAGAATGAAGGGAAAGGAGGGAAGAGGAGGGAAAGAAGAAGCTTGCCTAAGACTAGGCTACTCCAGGATGCTGAAAACCCTGCCAGAGTGCAGAATCAGGTGAGGACTAGTTGGGTAGAAAGTATATAGGGGAAGGGGGAGTGAAGGAAGAGTAATTGCCCAGTGCTGGGCCCCTCCAGGATACAGAGAACCCTGCCAGGGGATAGAATTAGGCAAGAATAAGTTGGGCAGAGGGAATAGGGGGAGATAGAAGAAGAAAGGAAAAAAGAAGGAGGGAGGGAAGAAACTTAACTGAGAGTAGACATTGCCAGGGTGCTAAGAATCCCGACAGAGGGCAGATTTAGGTAAGGACAAGTTAGTTAAAAACTTACTCATGCACCTGTGCTTGCCTATGCTGACCCCACTAGACCCTATGCATTGCACACATATGCTAGTTTGAAGGGACTTGTTGCTGTCCTGTATCAAGAGTATGAGAAAGGTTTGTGTAACCCCTACACTCCTGTCTTTTTGCAAATGACAGGTGGTATGCTGTTGAAGCTGACAGCAGTACCAGGTGGGGGACTGGGTTCGGGGAGGACTAGGTTACTCAGCACAACTGCTTAGGTTTGGCTACTGTGCACAGGGGCACCCAAGTAAATCTGAACACAGGAAGCAATAACTGTAATGTCCAATACCAGGAATGGGATTCTAAAGTGTGGCTTTTATTCACATCCAAACTGAACAAACAAAGCATAGACGGACCCCCATGGGGCTACATTCCTGGTAATGCAGATAAGAGAAACAGAACACTTACTCAACACTTCAGCCCTCAGGCTCTGGACTCACCAGGCACACAGCCCGGACTTGCACGCTGCTTTGGGTACACAGCCCGACTTGTACACTATTGGGGTTTTTTTCTGGCCCGGCTCCCCTGCCGGCCACTCAAACCCTGTCCATATGGCATGGACACATTTTCCGGTGGCTCCCTAAACCACCTTAGAGCCTTCGATTCCATAAGGGAAATTTCCTTTCAATCCCATGTCTGGGTACTTCCCTCAGCACTGGCCAAGTGCCTGAGGCAAAGTAAAAGGTCCACAGAGCAAATCCGTAGAGGTGAACCTGGTTACTAAAGATGGGGGGTCTCCCACCTCTAGCTTCCACAATCCTTACCCGGCCATTTCTCAGGACATTAAACAACTCTTTTTGAAAAGCTTGGCAATGTAGATTAAAGGGTAAATGCATAGCACATTTCCTCTACATGTCTTGACTTTCCCCTTGTACTAGACTCGAACATACTTAAACATCTCTTTCTGAAAAGCTTGGCAGTGTAGATTAAAGGGTAAATGCATAGCACATTTCCTCTACATGTCTTGGTTTTCCCCTTGTACTGGACTTGAAACATACTTTTTCTTTGGCTTAGCCTATTCCTCCTAGGCCTCCCACTGATTAAGCAGTCCAATCCCCACTTTAACAACAGTTCAGGTGAAATATAGGCCCCATGGAAAGAGCAGAACTCACCCTTTGGTTGCGGGTGCCCCACAGGTGAATCTTGACAGCTTCTGGTGCCACAACACAACTTAGAAAATAAGGCAGCTTCTTCCCTAGCCGGAAACAGGAGGTTGCCCTTGGAATAACAGACAAACCTTTTACCCCCATCCCCTCAGGGATGGGGCACAGAGACCAGTAACAGCGGTCTCCACCACTTCACGAACAGCTTGCTGTGTTCCTCTTTTGGCGGAAACACACACCTTTCCCTAAAAGTAGCTCTATATCAGAGCTTTAGGCTCCAAGAGCCTGTGCACAGACTGCTGTGCTCCTCTCTTCAAGACTGCTCACTCACAACTGCTCCTCACTGTTCAAAAACTTCCAACATTCTAACCTAACTCCCATCTGCAGATTCCAATGTGGCTCATGCAGCTGTGATAGTTCTATGGTGATGTCATCCCTCAGTCTCAGCTGAGACTGAGAACAGAGTGAGACAGTGTGAAATCCATTTAACTGGAGTTTCACAAGCTGCCTTCCCTGCCTACCACTAGGTCTTACTGGGATTCTAGTAACCCCGGGTAACAGGGGGGTTACACTTGCACCCCGTGGCATTTGCTAGTCGGAGTCTAACCCCATCTGAGAGGAACTACCCCATACACAAACTTGAGTTCCTTGCTCTGAAGTGGGCTTTGGTGGACCAATTTCATGAATACCTTTATGGCGCAAAGATTCCAGTAAAAACTGACAACAATTTACTCACCTATGTTCAGACTTCAGCTAAACTAGATGCCACTGGGCATCGCTGGTTATCTGCACTGTCCACTTATGATTATTCAGTAAAATATAGACCAGGCCTGAACCACACGGATGCTGATGCCCTCTCCAGAAGGCCTGACCATAATGCAAACTGGGTGAAAATCTCTTAACAGTCTGTCAAAGCCCTCTGTCAGAAATTCGACAAAGATGAGCATCCCTCTCCCAAAACAGTTGATTGCCTATTGGACTGCTTTGGCCCTCCTGACACTTGTGTTCCTGCAGCCTACTGTCACCTTGCCGGCTTGGATCTCAGCATTTTGCCCCAACTCACCCCTGATAATATACAGTGGGATCAAGCACAAGACCCCATGATCAAGCCAGTGCTGGATGCCCTTCATGTGGGAAAGACTGTATCCAAACTCCGTTCTTCAAATTTACAAATGGCCTTGTTGTTCAGAGAGGGTCCCAAGCTAAAGTTGCATAACCAAGTACTGTATTGAGAGACCACCGATCAGCAAGGACAAATTATCAAACAGCAGCTAGTGTTACCTACAATGTTCAAACTGGTGGTACTTCGGGCCCTTCAAGATCAAATGGAAGATTTAGGTTGTGACCGAACTACTGACTTGGCCCGGGCTAGATTCTACTGGCTGAAGATGGGAGCTGACATAGAAACCCACATCAGAACTTGCAGTCAGTGTTTACAGAAAAGCCCAGCCACAAAGGGCTGCTCCCCTTAGTCAATATCTCTACAAGCGCACCAATGGAGCTTGTGTGCATTAACTTTTTGTGTCTCAAGCCAGATCAGAAGAATACTGGGAATGTGCTAGTGGTGACTGATCACTTTAATCAGTATGCCCAAGCCTATCCAATTAAGGATCAGAAAGCATCTACAGTGGCAAAGGTCCTCACTAAAAACTTTTTCATTCACCATGGTACCCCTCAGAGAATTTACTCTGATCAGGGGAGAGACTTTGAAAGCCATTTGATCAAGGAAATGCTCTCACTCTGGGGAGTACGGAAGTCCAGAACTACCCCTATCATCCCCAAGGGGATCCATAGCCTGAAAGGTTTAACAGAACATTACTGGATGTGCTGGGCACCCTTCATCCTTGGGACAAGTCCAAATGGGGCCAGCAGATAAGTTCTTTGGTACATGCCTACAACTGCACCAAGAGTGATGCCACTGAGTTCTCTCTCTACCACCTGATGTTTGGTCAGGAAGCCCAGTTACCAGTAGACATCTGTTTCAGAGTGTCCCCAGATGGAGTCAGAGCTGAAACTCACCTTCAATATGTCCAAAAGTTAAAGGCTCAATTAAACCATGCCTACCAACTAGCACATACCATGGCAGCAAAGAGGAATTTCACAAATAAAGAGAGGCATGACAAGTGTGTCAAGGCCCAGGAACTGCAACCTGGAGACTGAGTTCTGTTAAGAAATTTGGGACTGCATGGAAAACATAAAATTGCTGTTAGGTGGTACCACCTTCCCTACATTGTTGTCAATAAACTGGACAATCTGCCAGTCTATAGAGTGTGTCCTGAAAATGACCCACGGGCTGTCAAGACGATGCTCAGGAATCACCTATTGCCAATTGGTCAAATCATCATTGATTCTGCACCACAAGACACTTCCCCCTCCTGGGCCTGTAACCAGGGCTGTAGCCAAAAAGAAACAGTTAACCTCTTCATCAGTTGTCAAGGATTCCAGGCCTTCCCCCTGACAGACCCAAAGAGACATTGATTGCTAGTCTGAATCTGATGACAGCGAGTGTGAAGAACCCTACTATCCATCCTATGTACTGAGTCAGTTGTTCCAGGGTAACCCCATGTACAATTTTAGAGATGAAGCTGGACCTTCAGGACTGCCTAACCACCCAGCCTTCTCAACAAACCCTGTGCTTCCTGAAAGTGAGGTGCAAAGTGTGATTTCTGAAACAACTGAACCACAAGACAGAGAACGAGGGACAGAAAGCCCCACTGGTGACATACCAGCAGATTCTGAACTGTTTAAGAGCAGTGATGCTACCAGCATTATGGAGAATGATGTGGAAAGTATTAGTCAAGTGTTATTTCCTCTGGACCACCAGCTTGAAACTTCTGCCGAGCCAAGTATGGCCAATAATATTATTGAACCTGAGCAAACAGAATCAAGGGCTGAAAGAGCTCCTAATGCAAGACAAACCACAAGTGCAGAGGTAACCCCTTCTACAGAAACAGACTTGTTGGAAATCAATGAGCCAGGACTGGAAAATTCCCCTGCAAGTGTTGGAAAAACAAACCCTGTGCCTATCCCTCCTCAAACGTCAGGGAGGGCTACTAAACCAGTGATAAGCCTCAGTTATGACTCCCAGGGAGACCTATAGACCTTCCACTACATGTTGTTTACAGAGGGGTATATATCTCTGAAAGCTATCTCCCTAAACTGAGCTATTCTGCTACCTCGAAGTTGATAGTTAAACCTTTGAGTCCTTTTTTTTTTGGATGGCTTGTCAGTTGTCAGGTGAAAACTTCATGTTGTGGATTAAAAGTCATAATCAATAGTGTACTTCTTAAATAACAGTTGACCAGGGCTAAATCTACTGATATTTAAGATGTACGCAAGGCATGGAGGAGGGCTGGGCATCTGGTGCCGGCAGTTGGCCTCCCTGAGTGAGTGTGACCCTTATGAAATTATTGCCCACACACTCACGCAGGTCCATATCTGAGCAGGATAATCTCTCAGTTGTTAGCATCCAGAACCACCACAGTGCAGGTGCAGCAGTCCACACAGGCGCACACACAGACAGTGCCACACTCACTGCAGTGACAATGCCATCATCATTCATGATGTGCTTTGTGCTCTGAGGCTGATTCCTCCTGCCATGCCAGCCCAGGCAGCACAAGAGTCCACTCTGTCTCTAAGAGACCCTATATGGCCCAGCCCCTCACAGACGCACAGAGTGAACCCAGACGGACACACTTTCTTTATGGCAATGTGAGCCCCCACCCCCCAGCCATACACAAGCACAAAACCTACTGTACAGTCAGTCTCAAACTTCAATTACACAAGTGCTGCCTTTAATTTTCATTTTTTACTGCTACTAGGAGAATTAACTTTAATTTCCATTTTTCGATCATCCTTTACACAGACACTCATTTCCAGTATAGCTGCAGACAACTCATACTATCCTCTATCCCTCGCTCAGTTTCTCCCCGGGTCGCTGAAGTCAGTCAGTCAGTGGCAGTGCCGCTGGAGTGGCTAGAGTTAGTACCACAGTGAGGGCTGCTGAGAAGGACAGAATAAGACTAGAGAGAGCTGCTGGCAGGCCACAGACTCCCTCCAAGTGAAACTAATCCTCCCACTCCTGCTGTTCCACCACCAGACCACTGGACCCAATGACTACAAACATGTGCCACATGTGCGGCTGCTTGCTGCGCTCAGTGTGACAGTCACAGTGTGTGTGGCTCCTAGCAGATGCAGCTCCTCAGCTCCAGAGGACGCAGGCCAACCCTAAGCCATCCCATCCATTGTTGCAGGCAGCATGCTATTTAATTTTGCCCGGGCCTTTGGCTCCGCCACTCTAGCACTCAAGGGTCACAACAGGCTGCAGGACAGGAAAGAAGGGGAAGAACTTGAAGAGCCCACCCCAAGCTCAAGCTGTGTCCACCAGTCACTGCTCCAATAGGCTGGCTGCTCCTCCTCTACATTGTGACCCCTCTATCTGTGGCATCCAGCATTTTCAGGGGAACATCGTCCTGACATAGACACAGGGGTGGAGAAACAGTTTCCCCAGTGCTTGAGTAGCTGCAGCAGCGCCACACCACCACAGTGGTGCTGAAATCCTCATGGAGAAAAATTTAAATGTCTAGCTGCAAAAAAAAAATAAAATTTATTCACCATGGCACAGTAAAAGTTCGGGGCTCCAGACAAAATGTTCGGGGCTGTAGCCCCGGAGGCCCACCCCTAACTTTGCTCCTGCCAGTCAGACAACCTGTTATATAGCTCCATTCTGCAGTTGCTGATAGTGCAGAGGGAGGCCTGTTGGGAAATGTAGTTATTTGCTGTTTGCCTGTTAAAGCAATAATGGAAAAGGAGTTTGTCTAACCTGCCTTCATTTGCAGCTTGAGCTTTCGAATAGGAGCCACCATTTTGGTTCCGGACTGCCAGTATTGGACCAATCGAATCTCTAGGGACTTAAAATGGAGACTGTCCCCAAGGGTTGTATGGGAAGGAAATTCTGTAGTATTTGTAGTTTGGCACCTAAATGGACCTGGAGGGGGAGCCCCTACTGTGACGGACAACTTTGTCAACCAACCGAACCATGTGGATTACAGGGAAATACCCAGAACTGCCTGAAGCAGTGCGTTAGTCGAAAGTGGGAGTTGGAGAGTGAATAGTTTGAGTGGTCAAGCAGCTGCTCCTAGGAGGTGCATAGGAGAATCTGCAGGAAAGCTTCGTAGGCTTGCCTATCATGTTCTCTGGCCTACAGAGATTGTGTATTGCAGAAGTTGGACTGTTCCGATTGCCAGCTTTGACCTGCAGCAGAGGAAAGAAAGTGTTATTGTGTGACCACTTGCCAGTGGGACCGAAGACTTGCTCCAGAGGTGATTGGCCTGCCTGAATGAGAAAAGAAAATCGCAGGTTTAAAGGTTTGTACAGTGAAACTGTAATTAGTAAACAGACTTTATCCAAATTGTGGCTTAGAGAACTAACTGTTTTAAGTGTGCTGAATGTGTTTCGTGGGTTGCGATTTGGTTCCCCAAGGTGAATCCTGTTTTACCAGCTGGAGGCTTTCCAGCAATAGATCACAAACTTTTCCCAGGACTGTTCTGCCTGCTTGAGCCTTGCCATCTCGGCCCAAGCCCCTGCCTGCAATCCTGAGATCATCTCAGTGAAAGACCAGCTTGGGGATTCGGGCCCCTGCTTAACACCATCGAACAGGTAGCGACCACCAGGAGGTGAGTCGTTTAGGCCCTGCTTCCCCCAGCACATTGCACCAACACCATGAGGTCTTCATCTCACCTGTCCTACATCCTGATCCAGGTTGTGTGAGTACAAAACAGGGTAGCTCCCTGCAACAAGAGCTACAAATCATTGTGTGTCATGCTTGTTTTGGGTTATTGCTAAGGGACTGAGCCATCCACCTCAGGATTACAAATATTTGGGTTGTGCACATGCTAATTGTCTTTCTTTCTAAAGGGCCCCAACAACAGTTGCAATGTCGGCCACTCCGGACAATGTTTCAGGCTACCCTGTATAAGAACTGGGTACCCAGGGTTGCAAGACTAATCATCAGGGACTTACAGTGCATGCTGAATCAGCCTAAGTAAATCAGAGTGTCTATCATTTGACTAGATTCATGCCCCTCTCTTGTTCACTTCTCCTGAATAAACCTGATCATTTGTTTCATGGTTAACCTGGCTAGTGTGCATATTCTTAGCTGGGCCACATTGAAAGGTTTGCATTGTGTATTACTAATCTTATTTTTCAGGGGGTCTCCAGGGCAATTTCAGAAGATCCAGCCCTGGTGGTAAGTGCAAGTTGTGTGAGTATATTTATATTGCTATCCAGTATATGCAAAGTGTTCTATGGTATTGCTGTTTAGGCCACTAGAAGGGTTAGTGGGTGGTTATAGCATCCTGGAGGGCTATACCCAAGCAGTCAAGCTATCCCAATACCATTCCTCCAGGTGGAGGCACCCATTCACAGAACACAGGCCCTTCAACCTGTGCCTATTCCCACAGGCATGGGTAGTAGCCCATAGGATAGTGCTACCTAGGGGTTACAAGTAGATAGCAGGAGTGGAGCACCATAGAATAACATAGGGAGAAGGGCTATGAAAGCAATTTTTTGACAGGCTGCGGAAGGTGAAAGGGGACCGAGATGGTATAAGAGATCTAGCTTCTGGTTTATGGCTTTATTTTGATGGGTTACATGAGACTCTAATGAAAAGGAGGCGTCAAGATGTATCCTGAGATATTTAAAAATTTTGACTACTTCAATAGTGTCACCTGACTGCGCTCAGATGTGGAGAGGATACAGATAGACTGATTTAGATAGTTTAGTCGAGGGATTGTGGAATATCATAGCTTTAATTTTTTCATATTCAGAATTAGATGATATGCTGAGATCCAAGTTTCGAGCATATTGAAGTCTGAGTTAAAACTTTGGTTAAGCCAACCCAAATTATCGGATGAGATGGTATAAGATTGCGCTATCAGCATAGAGTTGTACAGATGCACCATCACAAAAGTTTGGAAGCTCATTGATAAAGAGTGAGTACAGCAACAGACCAAGTACTGAACTTTGAGGTACGCCGTGCAAAATGGGCCTGAGGAAGGAGAGAGATCCGTATCATTTTACCATTTGCAATCTACCAGTAAGATTGCTTTTAAACCACATTAATGCCAGGCAGTCGAGGCCTATTTTGTGGAATTTGCCAAGCAGAAGGTGATGGTTAACAAGGTCAAAGGCCTTCATCAGCCCCATGGTTTGACAGGGCTCTGAGAGAGCTGCGGAAATTGGGGCGTAGGTTAGAACGTCGTTGGAGGAAGACCACCTCTGATGCCGACCACCTTATTTTGATAGAGCATTATAAACTCTACCAAACAGAAATTTCCCATAAGAAGGCAAAATTCCTGTCCAGGGAAATTTCTGTCACATGGAACAGACCAGTTCAGCTCTTTAGAACTGTTGACAGGCTGTGCAACCCAGCCTGTCAGCAGCTCCATCGAGTCTTTACTCAATTTGATTGTGATGAGATCACTCGCTTCTTTACGAACAAGGTCAACAACATCAGGAGAGGGTGCCACCAGCTTTACTCTAAGGGCGTTGCTGTTGATCGGTGCTCTGTCGCAGAGCCTGGAGTTTCCAGGAGTACCTTTGACCTGCCGGATTTCATAGACATTATGAGGATTGTCCAGGAGGTGCGTCCCACGTGCTGTAGTTTAGACCCTGGCTCTACTTCCCTGATATTGGGTTGTAGTGACATCATTGGCCCGGTCTTAGTTCAGATTGTCCGGTGATCTCTAGATATGGGTGAGTTTCCTAGCTCCCTGAAGGAGGGGGTGGTGATCCCCCTTCTGAAAAAAGCTTCTTTAGACCTGGAGAACCTAGCAAACTACAGGCCTATCTCTAACCTCCCTTTTGTGGGGAAGGTTATTGAGAAAATTGTGGCTGCTCAATTGGATAACCATTCAACCATCCATAATTTATACGAACCTCTTCAATCTGGTTTTCGCAAGAGGCATAGTACTAAGACTGCTCTGGCTCGGTGCTTAATGATCTCCTGATGGTGAGAGATCGGAGATACTGCTCTGTTAGTGCTCCCAGGTCGCTCCTGTAAAAAAGCTTTCAGCTTAGTGTGCTATACCTGGTTAAACAACTGCTCTGTCTTGGTTCTCCTAGATCTATCATCAGCTTTTTATACTGTGGATCATGGGGTTCTGCTCGAATGCCTGAGGTTCATCTGTGGGCTGTCGGGTACAGTCTTCAGATGGTTTTCATCTTTCCTTGCTGGGAGAATGCAGAGGGTAGTCTCGGGTTTGTTTTCATCTGGGGCTTTCTCTCTGCCTTACGGGGTACCTCAGGGTTTGGTGCTGTCCCCCATGTTATTCGCGGTATATATGCTACCCCTTGGAGACATTGTAAAATGGTATGAGCTGAGGTTTCACTGCTATGCTGATGATACCCAGCTCTACCTGTCTTTTGCACCCCACCATGTTGGGGCTATCTTGGTACTGAACAATTGCCTCGCAGAAATCCAAGATTGGATGAATTCCAGCGGTCTAAAGTTGAATCCTGGAAAGACTGAGGTTTTGGTTGTGGACCAGGGTCAGAGGGTAGAGGGATTGAGGACTGGGCTCCCTTCTGGCGTAGTTCTGGGGGAGGCACAGATTCTCACCTTTGAACGGGTGCATAACCTGGGAGTGGAGCTTGATGTTGGTCTGACTCTTCATTATCAGGTGTTGGCAGTCATCAAGCTAGCCTTTTTCCATCTTAGGAACATTGCCAGGATTAGGCACCTTGTTCCACCCAGTAACCTTCCTGTTCTGGTCCACGCCTTTGTGACATCACACCTTGATTACTGCAACTCTCTATATCTAGGGCTTCCTGGGGTTGACATCCGCTGCTTGTAGCTAGTGCAGAACGCGGCAGTGCGTTTGTTGACTGGGGCATCGAGGAGATCACACATCACCCCTGTGCTGCACTCTCTGCACTGGCTGCCAGTACAGTGGTGGATCATCTTCAAAGTAGGTCTATTGACTTACAAAGCCCTACATGGACAGGGTCCCGATTACTTGAAAGAACTCCTGGTTCCTTACACTCCTGTGTGACAGCTCCGCTCGGCTGGTGAGGGGTTGCTGGAGATTCCGAGGGTTAACTTGAAGTAATCTGGTGCATGTGCTTTTGGATTTACGGCACCTACCCTCTGGAACTCTGCCCCGTCAGCTCTGGGAATGCAGGACGGTAGGGAGTTTTAAGCAGGCACTAAACACTTTTCTATGGGGAAAGGCATTTCCGGTTTTATTATGATTTTATATGATATGTATATGTTTTATCTGTATTAATTCTGTACAGTGCCTTGGAATTTTGAAATGGGCTTTATTAAATAAATTTTATTATTACTATCAGATCTACGAACACTGCACCGGTAACTAGGCCCACGTCACTAGCCTTAAGTATGTAGGCTGAGACCTTGACCAGGGCAGTGGTGGTGCTATGGCCCTTTCTGAAAGTGTGCTGGCAGTCCATGAGAAGCTGATGAGTGTCTAAGTAGGACTGCAGTTGGTTATGCAAGATCCTCTCTTGTATCTTTGCCAGGGGACATAAAATTGAGATTGGTCTAAAATTTTCAATGGCAAGAGCACCACCCTTATGGAGAGGGACTATGACAGCCACTTTCCATTGGCTGGGCACAGTTCTGGAAAGAAAGGACCTATTTAAAAGACTACAAACAGGTGCAGCAAGTGCCACCACCCCAAGCTTGAGGAACTTAGGTTCTAAAGTATCGTATCTGGGAGAGCTCTCTACTTTGAGTTTTAGTAACAACTTATAAACTTAATTTTGAGTAGTGAGTTTTAGGTGGAAAGCAGGATGGGAGCCATTAACCTGTTGTTGGTGACTGGGTGCAAACAGTAGGGAGGTGAGAGCCTGGTAACACAAGGAATGACAACTTTGTGATAATGTGATTAGCTATAGTGAGCTTCTGCTCATTTTGATTCTCACTATTTGTGGCGGCACTGGATTCTGAATTATGATTACAGATGCACTGAGTAAGCCAGTGGTACTTGCAGTTTGATGAGATGAGCTACTATTCTTGTCCAGACATCTTTGGCCAGATTTTCAAAGGTTGCAGAATGACAGAAGAAATGATGCAAGGAGCAGGATGCATCAAAACTTGTGTCAGTTCCAATTTTCTAATGGTGCTCGTGTCAAAAACAGGTCTGCATACGCCAGACTGGTTTGTGCCATGCTTGCATCAAAAAAAATGCCTGCCCCATGTTAGAAGGGATGCCAGCATCACAAAAATGATGCACCATCCCCTTATTTGGGATTTTCAGAGAATTTAAGTCCCATCATTGTTCCTAAGATGCATGAGGGTGTTAGATCAGCCAGAGTTGGTCTAACTAACACTAGAGCATATACAGAGGGCCACAGCAGGTGGGCAGACCTGACTATGGTACTGTGAATGGCATTCAGCTGCAAGAGTCAGGCACTGCAGATATTGTATTGCTGTCTCAGGACTGTAGCATGTAAATATTGCTTCCAGAGGCCATTTCATCTGCCATACTTGTTTACTCAGCTTGTGTCACTTTTTCGCTTCATCCATTGCATTTTTGGCTCAACTTGCTTCATTTTGGATCTATCTCACTGCACCATATTTTTGGATCAGCTTGCCTCATTCTCAGGATACGTCATTCTCACCCCATGCATCATATTTTTGATGCAGTGTTCCTCTTATGTCATTTTGGGGGACTTTGCCACAGAGAACGCATTTCTTGCAAAATACAGAGCACGGTATATGGCATTCCTGGATTTGACATGAGGTGGTTTTTTGATGCATCTTGCATTGGTCTAAGGGCCCTTTGAAAATCCAGCCCCTTGTATTTTATTGCTGCCTTATCTTCTGGGGCATGGCCAGGATTTCAGGACTCCTGCAAAAATGAATAGGCAACCTGCAGAAATGTTCACTCAACCTGCAGCAAAAATGGTTTAATGGTACTACTTCACTATTTCAGTGCAAAAAAAGCTTAATTTGTTTTCTGTAAACAAAACAAAAAAGTTAGTTTAATTGCCCCCCTGCAAACGTAAAGGAGCCCTCCCACTTGTGCTGAGAAATGAACAGTCAGATCCCCTAATTTTTTTTGTACGGGTAGAAATTTAGTGAACATGGTAGCAGTTTCCCTGAAACCTCTAAATGATTTCCTGTGAAAACTCTGATTACGTGGCTGCCCATTGGGATGCTCTGCTAAGCCGGTGTTCTGGGTTCAGGAGTTGTCTCAGGTCCACGACCAGGCAGCTGGGGCTAGGAGACAGTGCTGCTGATATTAGCACTTCCCAGCCTGGGTTAGGGGATGGAACAATTTTTGATACCCAGTGACCCCTGTGTTGGGTCAGGGAGCTCGCTCCCACATTGGTTCACTGTGACTTCACCATCTAGTGGGTGGAGGGTAGACAGGGGAGAACTGATGCAAGGAGCAGGATGCAAACATTAGTCTGAATAACGACCATGATATATTTGGGTCCTGCACTATTCGACTCACCATCTAGGCTGGGTGTCTGGAATAGGAGGGGATGTGGCCGGGTGGTTCTCCTAGCCTGACAGACCACAGGAGGGAGAAAATCCTCTATAGAAAAAGAAACCTGCAGTTCAGCTGAAACAGCTGCTGTTTGTTGGTCTAAGGGGTTAATGGGTGATACTTTGCTGTTTAGCTGGATCCACTAGTGCAGATTACCATGATTAATTGGCTACAGCAGCATTATGAATAGGGATGCTCGGGGGGGGGGCTTGGCTTGACTGTCAACAAGATAATAATAATAATCTTTATTTTTACGGTGCCTTTCAAAAAACTAGAGCTCCTAACAAAGTTTAAAATAACACATCAAACATCCCAGCACCATAAATAGTATAAAACAACTGATACAATTAAAAGAAATCATTCATCAAATGCTTGGTACCACAGACATGTTTTTATAGCTTGTTTAAATTCCTCCATGGTCGTGCACTCCCATAACCGACGGGAAGAGAATTCCAAAGGGTTGGGGCTGCACGCATAAATGCCCGGGCCCCAGGAAGATTTCAAACACACCCTTGGAATCTCTAGCAATCCCTCGTCAGCTGAGCAGAGTGATCACCCAGGGCAGTAAGGGACCAGAAGCTCTTTCAAGTAGTCCGGGCTCAGTCCGTGTCGGGCTTAAAAGTCAAAAGACTGACTTTAAAGGTGATCCGCCACTGTACCGGCAGCCAGAGCATGACATCCATGAACTCCGGTTGGTCAAAGGTTCTCCAGGAAAGCTGAGAGGCAGTGGCCTTGTGCTGATCCAAAGCAATGCCCATAGAGTGTGCTGGTTGGAGTACCGCCCTGATGTCAGCCACCTTAGTCGCAAAGAATCAAGCAAGTTCATCGCACTGTACCTGCAAAAAGGCTTTTCGAACTTGTAGACAGGCTGGGTTGCACAGTCTGTCTACAGTTCGAAAAAGCTGAGCTGGTTGAATCTGAGCAGCCGCAATCTCCCCAGACAGGAACTCTGCCTCCTTAAGGGTGATTGCAGATTGATAGGCTGGGTAATGGTCCATCAATCTAAGGTGGTCGGCATCAAGGGTGGATTTTCGCCAGCAACACTCTAACCTTTGTCCTAGTCGCTGCATCTCCCTTAAAGTCCCATCAAACCACGGGGACTAGGGCGAAGGGAGAGAGGACGAACACGGACAGGAGCAATGACATCCAGGGCCGCCGAGATGGCCATGTTATAGGCCATCACGAGGGCCTCTGGGTCACTGTTTGCCACTAGGAGGGGTGATAGTTCAAGTACCACCTCCAGACCTTCAGAGCTAACATCTCATAAAGGGTGATACCTGACCATCTTTACAGGGGTAGGCCTGCAAAGGGGGGCTCTGAAACTGAACCCCACGGTGTAGTGATCGGACCATCCAACTGGTTCCACCCCCAGATCAGAGGTTTCGATCCCCAGGAGGAAGACAAAGTCAAGAGAGTGACCATGTTTTTGGGTAGCAGTGGTAACTATCTGTGTAAGACCCAGAGATGTCATCAACTGGAGGAAGTGTTGTCTAAATTGCGAGAGTTCATCATCAACCCAGGCATTGAAATCGCCCAGGACCATCAGCCTGGATGACTCAAATGCCATATCGAAGACGAAGTCCGGCACTTCCTGAAGGAACTGCTTCTCATCTCCGGGCAGACGGTAGATGAGGGCGATCCTACATCCTACACCTCCTACCACAGTACACTCAAATGACTCAGTCTCCTCAACTGGTACACTTGTGAGGTTAAGTTTGGTCTTGAAACAGACCACAACCCCCCCCCCCCACCGTCAATCCAATCTTGGGCTGTGAATCACTGAGCACCCAGCTGGAGTTAGAGCCTCCAGTATGGGACCAGAGTTCTCATCCAGACAGGTCTCAGTTATGCAAGCCAGGTTCACTGTTCCTACAAGATCTGCAATAATTGCAGTCTTGTTTTTAATGGACCTGGCATTGCATAGCACCGCTCGAGCTGAATGAACCTCCAGGGCTGCCCAAACCACCTGCCCATCAAAACTGGTAGAGCCCTTGGGTATAAAGACCAGACATGGCAGACCACGATCTTAGTTCCATTTCGCCCCAGGTCGTCTTCTGGATCTTACGAACCTGATGCGGTGGCTCCGCTCATTCATCCTCCACTGTTGGCACCCTCTGCCCCCTTCCCCCTCCTACAGGCAATACGTTGTGCCCTACAGTGCTGGTACATTGTAATCTGCAACAGTGGGGGGAATAGGGGTGAAGGGCACAGAGAGCAGAGGATGAGTAGCGCACAACCCTGAGGGCAGGCCTCCAACACATTCTGGTGACCAATATATCAAAACAACTTTCCCTCTAACTAAACCAACTCTATTCCCAAGACAAACATGCAATTCAATAATATTGAAATAAGATAAAACAAAATTAAACAAAAATACAAAGATGGCAGCTTATTCTCTGAAGCTCTTCTCTCCTTCAACACAATCCACATTAATCATTCAATTTAATCCATTTTAATCTCTGTTTTAGTGCATTTACCAGTTTGTCAGGGTGTCTGCTGCTGAATCCTGCCTTCCATGGTCTGATCGCTGCAGAAATCTTGTTGTTTGACAGACTGTCTTTTTTAAGCCTTCTTCAGCCACATGGCTTGGGAACGTGGTGCTTCCCACCAACTCAACACCCTCTAGTACGACCGAAGACCTGCATGAAATAAGAACAATGTTAGCACAGTACTCACTGAAATTGGTAACCTTAAGGCATAGAATCTGTGCACTGAAGACATGTCTCTCTGTCTCAGCTCCTAACCCATATGCAACAGCAAACTGACTTCCAGTACATCAACACAGAGCAGATGGCGGCCAACCTCTGGGAAGAGGAACACTCCATATGGCAGTTGTGGGATAGATTAGAGGACTTGGAGAATCAAGGCAGCCGTGAGAACGTCTGCCTCACTGCATTCCCAGAGGGGGTAAGAGGAAAAGATACTAATGATTTTCATCAGAATGTTCTTCCCGTCGACAGTGGCCTGGTGACCCTTGGCCCTGTCACACAAAAACACCGCCTGATACTGAAAAAGTTTCTCGGATACCCAATAAAAGAGTGGGTGATGCAACCGGCCTGAGAAAGAGGGTCCTTGATGGGGCGGGGCAGATAATACATGTAACCCCTAGATGGCACTATCCCAAGGGCTACTACCCCTGCCTGATTTGCCACTAACAGGTTGAGGGGCCTGGATCCGATGGCGGGTGCCTCCACCCAGAGGTCAGGGTTTGCAATAGTTAAACTAACTTGGTCACAGCCCTCTGGGACACTGCAACCCCGCTTTCTTCCCACTAGTGGCCCACACAGTATATCAGAATTACCTTCACAGTATACACTTACCCCCAGAACTGGTTCAGGCACTGGGACCCCTGTAAAATAAAGATACAGTGCAACAATCACAGTACAATACTTTAACATAGACAAATACCTCAGGCAGTATAACTTTGCTGAAACAAGCAGCTCTGATTTATTTAGGCGGATATAACAAGCACAGGGGAAATCAGGTTAATTAGCTTATCACTTTACTCATCTATTTATGGCTCTGTGTAATAGGCTATCCTTACCAGTTACTGTCCCTGAGTACCCAAGCCCTAGTGGCTAGGTCCAAACCGTGGCAGCTGGTAGGGCCCTTTCACACAGAGAAAAAGAAAATTAGTTAAACAGTCAGCAGTACAGTAATTCCATTTGGATTCAATGTGGCAATTCAACAGGGAGCGACCCTGAATTAGTACTCATGACCTCCAAACAAGATAGGGTCCTTCAACGTCAGCAGGGCTACTCTTGAGCTCCACGAGACTCCTCACACATTTATATGACAAACTGCAACAGGCAAAAGTCCTTTAATGGCAGCAGGATTCACTTGAGCTACACAAGCCTCCTCACACATTTATATGGTAAACAGTAACAGGCAAAAGTCCTTTAATGGCAGCAGGATTCACTTGAGCTACACAAGCCTCCTCACACATTTATATGGTAAAAAGAAAGTACTATACCAGACAGGCTGCTTCTCTATCCCGATCGCAATTACTGCACAATGCCCAGGAGAACACACAGCAGAGTCAGTTCCTGACAGACCGAGCGCAATTCAGCAATTTCTCCAGTCTTCTACAGGGTGAGCCTGGTTTCTACTCTTCAGATATCCTTTGATTCTCTTCACAGGACGGATTCAGTCCTAACAAGCAGTTACACAAGCTGCAGACCGGAACTCGGGGCCTTACCCGCGTTTCCCGACTAAAACTGCACACCGAAAAAGCACAGGGCTCCTTCCCTCTTCACTGCCAGAGCTCAACTGAAACTCCAGCAGACAAAACTGGCACTTCCTCTGAGTTCCTCCCAGTTTTGGCTGGATTGGCTGTCACTACAATAGACTGCCCTGTTGGTCCAAAAGGTGCCAAGTCCAAACTACATCTCCCAGAGTCACTGCCCATACAATCCTCTTGTGGCTGGCTCAGATTACGAGTCCAAATTCTGATTCGTCCAAGGCACCATTTTAGAGCTACCTTAACCCACACTGATTGGTCCAGTTCAGCAATTCAAAACTAGAATGGGGAACTAGGCAAACACAGTTCTGACTGCAAAGAAAGCAGGTTAGACAAACTGTATTTTCATTATTACTCTAAATGATTTCTGGCAAACAGTTACATCTTTCAGATAGGTTCCTTTGCACTCCTAGTGACTGCAAAA
Organism: Neoceratodus forsteri; assembly: GCA_016271365.2. Taxonomy (NCBI): domain Eukaryota; kingdom Metazoa; phylum Chordata; order Ceratodontiformes; family Ceratodontidae; genus Neoceratodus; species Neoceratodus forsteri. The sequence goes on along the minus strand of CM028134.1, from coordinate 540,456,521 downwards.
TGGAGTGAATTCAGCAGCTCGAGTGGTACTCAAGCAGAGAAACACACAGTCCCCCCATACAAACTAATTATGTCTGCAAGCAGACAGCTCTTAAAGAGACAGTACCAGAGGCTCTAAAACCACTCACAGATAAATGGCTTAAACGCCAAACACCATTCAGGCTTGGAGCATTCAAGCAAGCTCCTGGAAGTCTTTTGGGAGTCCCCATTTGCAGGGGGGTTACATACAGATATACCCAGACTTTTCTCCAGCATTGAAAAAGTTCTAGAAGGCCTACACTCGAGTCAGACATGTTCTGTTGCAACTGCAAGTCCCCTATGGCCTGAGATATCCAGCAATTCTCCAGATGTCCAGAAATGGGATCTCACACTTTTTCCATATTCTGGAGGCAGCTGAGGATTTCCTCTGTCAAGCCTCCCTGTAGGCCCACCTACCAGACACCACAACTCAGGTGGACCCCCAGGAGATACAAACAGCCTGGCCCTCTCCATACACCACTTCAAAACCCGCTGGGGCCCTCCACCACAATATAGAGACCCTCCCAACAATAACACTTGACTACCTACATACTGCAGAAGGGGAGGGGAGGCTCTGCTAAAAAGAAGAACAAACACAAGAAAAGCTGTCCTCTTCCCTAACAGACTTAGAAACTGTAGCCAGAGCAAAGACCAGGAGGCTTCATCTTAGAGCTCAGAGGGTAAAGTCATAAGGAGCCACTATGCTCACCTGTGCAAGCTCTTCTTCACATCAACCCAGGAACCAAAACCACAACCACCAAATCCAGCTGCACCAGCAGTTCTCCCACCTCCGGAGTGGCAGTTCAGCATTCATAACTTACTTCACTCCTGATTATTACACCACCCTGCTCAGAGAAGGCCATCTTCAGAAATATGCTGCACTGTTGCCACCATGACTACTGCTCCAAACCATCAGGGCTGAACTGCTGTCTCACATTGCTATCTAAAATGTTTACTTTTTATATGCACTCCCCAATCCTAAGACTGCCCCCTCCTTCCTCTGAAGAATGGTGCAATCTGAACCTTCTATCAATTAAGCACTGCAACTTAGTCTTTCTTTCTCTATTTAAACATCTTAAGGGCATTAACAAGGTGAAAGAGTCTAACATGTTTCAATATATAAGAAAAAATAGCAGGACAAGAGGACACAGCATGAGATTAGGGGGAGGCCGATTAAGGAGTAATATGAGGAAGTTCTTTTTCACAGAAAGGGTGGTGGATGCATGGAACAGCCTACCTCAGGAAGTGGTGGATATGAATACAGTGCAGGGCTTCAATCAGGCGTGGGATAGACATAAGGGTGCAATACAGATGAGTATGACTAGATGAGCCATTGACAGAGTAAAGTAAGTAAGTAAGTAATATTTTATTTATATTAAGCGCCCTTCCCAAGCTCAGGGTGCTTTTACAATAAAACAATTAAAATCACATTTCAAACAATAAATCAAACAACCATACAGTACACTTACTCATTATGTACCAGAAAATGCTAAGGCAAAAAGGAAAGTTTTTAATTGTTTTTTAAAACTTTCAGCAGTTAGACATTCTCGTATCTGACGAGGTAGAGAATTCCACAGGGTTGGTGCCATATAGGCAAAAGATCTACCTCCAGACATCTTTAGACGTACCCTGGGAATCTCTAGCAATCCCTCATCAGAGGAGTGAAGAGAACGGGCAGGACAATAAGGCACCAAGAGCTCTTTCAGGTAGTGGGGTTCCAAATCATGTAGGGCCTTAAAGGTCAATAATGCGACCTTGAAGGTGATCCGCCACTGTACTGGCAGCCAGTGCAAATCACGCAGCACAGGTGTCATATGGCTAGATCATGAAACTCCCATCAACAGCCTGGCCGTCGCGTTCTGCACAAGCTGCAAGCGACGGATATCCACCCCCGGCAGCCCTAGATAGAGCGCATTGCAGTAATCAAAATGACTGGTAACAAAGGCGTGGACCAAAATGGGAAGATCTTCCCATGGAACCAAGTGTTTTCACCCGGGCAATATTCCTCAGATGAAAAAAGGCAGATTTGACTACGGCCGACACCTGCATCTTCATAGTCAGGCTTTCGTCAAAAATTACTCCCAGGTTACGTACTTGGCCATAGGCAAGAAGCTGGGCCCCCCCAAGATATAAACCCAAGGGTTTCCCCGTCCAAGCCCCTGTTATCCTCCCTCCAGGGTCCGCAACCAACACCTCAGTTTTCCCTGGATTCAACCTAAGCCAACTAGCACTCATCCAGTCCTGAATCTCCAGGAGGCAGTTATTAAACATCGTGATGGAATCCGACTCCTGATCAGGCATAAAAGACAGGTAGAGCTGAGAATCATCAGCATAACAGTGAAAACTCAGCCCATACTGTCTTATAATATCCCCCAATGGAAGCATATACACATCGAATAACATAGGGGACAGCACCGACCCCTGCGGTACCCCACAGGGCAGACAGTGAGGGGCCGAGGTGTTAACTCCAGACACCACTCTCTGAGATCTGCCCTCCAAAAAAGATTGAAACCAACTGTGGACTGCTCCCCTCAGACCACAGAGAAACCACAGGTGGTCAAGCAATACCCCATGATCCATGGAGTCAAATGCTGCTGAGAGATCCAGGAGAACCAAGATGGAATGGGTCCTTCGATCTCTTGCCATCAGGAGATCATTCAATACCAGAAGAGCCGTCTCTGTACTGTGCCTCTTCCTGAAGCCAGATTGGAGAGGGTCATAGATATTGTGGTTGGACAAATGATCCTCCAGTTGCAGAGCGACCACCTTCTCAATAACCTTCCCTACAAAAGGGAGGTTAGAGACTGGTCTATAATTTGCTGGGCAGTCGGGGTCAAGAGAGGGCTTTTTCAAAAGGGGGTATATTACCGCCTCCTTTAAGGGATCCGGAAAGATCCCTCTCTCTAATGACACCACCACTATCCCAGCCAGGACTGGGCCGATAACATCTACACACCCCACCACCAGGTGAGTAGGGCCTGGGTCCAACTTACAATAGGTAGGTCGTAGAGTCTGGATAATCCTCACAATATCTATTACTGCTGGTAGTCTAAAGGTAGACCAGTACAACTGGGCATTAGTACCACCGATTGATCAGTGCAATGCTCAATAGAAGGACACTGGCTGATCTCATCCCTGATGGTGGATACCTTGTCAGCAAAGAATTTCGCAAACTCCTCACACTGTACCTGTGATAATGCTCTACGGTCTGGAGACAGACTGGATTGCACAGTCTGTCCACAGTCGGAAGAGCTGGGATGGTCTATTCCCAGCTGCAGCAATTTCCCTGGATAGGAACTCTGCCTTCTTATGGGAAATTGCTGATTGGTAAAATTTATAATGTTCTAACAATTCAAGTCTATCCACCTCCAGTTGAGTTTTCCGCCAACTTCTTTCTAATCTTCGTCCCTTCCTCTTCCACTCACGGACCTCCCCATCAAACCAGGGAGCCCCTAAGTGAAGAGTATGGGGACGAACATGAATTGGAGCAATGGCATCTAGGGCCTCAGTCACAACCCTATTATAGGCTAAGACCAATGGCCCTGGATCCATGCTAGCCCTTGGAAAATCCGAGAAGTCCAGCTCCGTCATTAGGCCCTCTGAGGTAATCCTCTTAAAGGACGGAACTGTACTAACTCCTGGGGCAGGCCTATTTCGGGGCACAAATCTAAACCTCAGGGCGTGATGGTCAGACCATCCGACTGGCTCCACCTCCACATCAGATATCTCCATCCCCAGATGGAAAACCAAGTCCAATGTATGTCCCCCCTCATGGGTTGCAGAGGTAATTACCCGTGACAGGCCCAATGAATCCATTAATTGGAGGAGGTTTTGACCAAATGGCGAGAGTTCATCGTTGACCCAGGCATTGAAATCCCCCAGAATTATCCATCTGGGAGATTCCAATACCATATCGGCGATGAAGTCCGCAACCTCCTTCAGGAACTCCCTCTCATTCCCTGGTGGACGGTAGATAAGAAGGGTCCTGTAGCCTGCACCTGCACCCACTATGCATTCAAAGGAGTTGGTATCACCAACTGGCACTTCCCTGAGATCCAGATCTTGTCTGAAACAGACGGCAACCCCCCCGCCCCTCCGGTCCACTCTCGGGCGGTGAATCTCTGAGAACCCAGCCGGAACTGCGGAGTCCAGCACAGGACCAGCATTTCCATCTAGCCAGGTCTCGGTGATGCAAGCCAAGTCAACTGAGGAAACAAGATCTGCAATCACTGCAGTCTTATTCCTAATCGACCTGGCATTGCTTAACACCGCCCGAAAGGGACGGAAATCCAAGGGTGATCCCACTTCCTGCCTGACACACTCCAAGTCAGTGCCCTTGGGTATGGGAACTAGGCAAGGAGGACCTCGCTCCAGTACCCATTTCGCCCCAGGGCGTCTCCTAGCCCTCACTGCCCATATCCGTTCTCTTCCCTCCCATCCCCCCCAACAGTTCCAAGATCCCGTATCCTTCTACTTTTGATCTTATAATGCCAAGATTTGACATCTAGCATAAACCTCCCCTGTAAGTGGGGGCAATTCAAAGGGACGGAGATCCTGAAGTCTTGAGGGGGAGTACTGCCTAACCATTTTACTTATACCCCAACACATATTTTAAACCAATTTATTCACCCTCATACAAACAAAAACCCTCCCACCCCCAACTTAAATAATAATAATAACAAAAATTAATAAAATAAAATAAAATACCCCTTAAAATATTAAAACAATTTTATACACATCTAGGGGAGTCCAACTGATCTAGGCTCAAAGTTCCAATCAGTTTTCCGTCTATAAGTTACTGAAGCAAAAAATGCTATACACCCTCGGGGCTCTCCCCCCTAGGGAATTTATACCCAAACCTATCTCTCACATAGGCAGGGTAATGATAGTTAAACAGTTGCACAAATGATCTTGATGAGAAGAAAGAAGCACTCTCACTGCTTCACCAAAGTACATAAGACAGAAAGGGAACTATGGCCTGTGGTACATTCATAAGGTAGAAAACATGGGCAGACTGGATGGGCATTGTGGTCTTTATCTGCCGTCGACTTCTATGTTTCTATGCAAAAGGGTTGTGCCTCTGTCAGGAGCAAATCTTATATATCCTTTTGTTGAGATACTCTGAAATGGGTTGCCAGGCCCCTTTTAAGACTCCTGACTGCAGAATCCCTTACAGTGTTTAGCAAGGTTTATCTTTTATTTCTCTTTTAGTATGTGATGTAACCTCATATGTTACTGCTGTTGACTTGGGAAAGAGGTATCACTTACTTATTTGAAACCTGTTTACGGACTCTCCAGGATGCACCCCCTTGGCCTGGGAGGTAAGTGAGCTTTTAACTTCACCTCCACCTCCAGTCACTCCTCTAGAGGTCTGTTCACCTGGTGCTTGCTTGCTATATGTATACAGTGATCCCTCTGGCTCTGGGCTAGATGTTCTCTGCAGTCCCTTCACACTCCCTCACATGACTTGGAAAACAGACCCGACCATTCTGGACCTGCAGTTGCTACCTGCTAATGTATTTGTCCCACCACTGGATGGCGAGATGCTCCTATCTTCCCCTAAGACAGAAAGGGCAAATACGTTTTGCTTTGTCCCCTGAATTAACTGCTGTGTATCTCTGGGGGTTTCTAATGTGGACCTAGTTAAACTGTGTTGCTATAGTCGTACTCGGTTTTAAGTGCTAGTTATAACCACGTACTTGGTTTGTTGTTTGTTCAGCCTTAGGTTGTACAGTACAAGGGAGGGAGCGAGCCACATCTCAAACCTAATCCTGCCATTTGGATGACACTCTTTCTTAACCACAGTGCATGGATTTGCAGTTCTAGCGTGGGTTTGGGGTTTATCTCATGTCACTTGTTTCATTATTACTGCATTGTGAAGGTTTGTTTATAGTTTCGAAAGTCACAAATGTCCACACACTGAACACAGGCAAACTGCACAGCTGATTGATGCCTGCCCCTGTGGAAGACCTAATGGTTGAAGTGCAGGGGCATCTGTCAGATATTTTGCCTGTAGCTGTATTTGATATTTGCACCACTAAATTAATTATTTTTGCATTAATCAGCTGTGCAGTTTGCCTGTGCACACGTTTGTGACTTTCAGTTCATGGACTCAGGCTGGCTACCTGGTCAGCACCCCGCCTCAAGCTGTTGGAGGGCGAGCATTCTTTTGTACTGATTGTTTATAGTCTCCCTTGTTGGAATTTTTGATGTTTCATCACTGCGTTACCGGTGGATGTGGTATCTTGTAGAACAGTGGGCGGTTTCAAAGGGGTTGGGACAGTGCAAGAGGGAGGGTCATGGGTGGGGAAGGGAGGGAGGGGCAGCTGCAGAATAGGGATGCTGGCTGCACAGTCGAGCAGACTTGATAGACCATGAGGCCTTTATCTGTTGGCTATTTTGGTATGCTCATATGTTTGTATTATATGCGCTTAGTGCACAGCCATGTACTCTTTTTCATACTAGAGCATGGATACAGTTTGCTTTCTGTATTGCAGTACACTTACATGCTCACCTAACAGCACAGCTTTACCTGCCACAAACTGCTTTGAAAACTATCCAGCTAGTCTTTATCGGGCCCATGCCCACCAATGATGAATACAGTATTATATTTATTTCCTGGAATGTTAGGGGACTAAGCTCCCCTATGGAATGGAAGCAAGTTCTGGCACATTTGAACAAACTTCATGCAGTGGTAGCCTTCCTGCAAGAAACCAAGCTGTCACCATAGAAGCATGCATGCTAAAGAGGGAATGGGTGGGCCTAGAAATGCATAATACATCTGCAAAGAGAGGGGTATCTATTCTAAGTCACAAAGCCCTCAAATGGCACTGCATTTCCTCTGCTACAGACATGGAGGGCAGGTGGCTGATAACTCACCTATCCACTCTAAATGGCCCCCCCGATACTACTTAACCTCTGTGCCCTTAACACTGATGACCCTAAGTTCTACTGCTAGCTTAGCAAGGAACTTTCCAAATTAAACTCCTCTTCTGCCCTGATTATAGCAAGTGGGGATGTTAATTTTACTTTGGACCCCTGCTGAATAAGTCCTCCATGACCTGAGAACCCCATTTCAGAGTGACTGCTGTTCTCTAAGCCATGATCCATGAGTGCACTCGGATGGATATTTGTCATATCATACACCTCAACTCCAGGGATTATACATATTATTCACATCATCACATGTACACCTATTCCCCTAGCAGGATAGACGAATGGCTCACTTCCCCACACTCCATGCAGAAGACCATTGATGTACACATACATCTGACAGATACCTCTGATTATGCCTCCATTTTCCTAATGATCATATGGGACCCCCTGTCCCCTAAATCATGTTTCTAAAGACCAGAGCCTTTCCTTCACAAGGACTTTGAATTCATCACTTGGGTTAAGAATGAAATTCAAGAATTTCTGCCCCACAATAATGAGGGGGAAGTCAATGATAGTACTCTCTGAGACACTATAAAAGTCTTCCTTCGAGGGTGTATAGTTGCATATGCGGCACACTGGCACAGAGAAAACTAGAGGCCTAAACCCTGGAGAAGCAGCTTAAGAAGCCAGAGGATAAGTACAAGGCCAATTCTCACATTGACCCCTCTGAAACGATTAGGGTTAGGACTCAACTCCCACTATTCTAGAAAAGCGGAGCTTGCTCTCCTCCACACCCATCATAAATATTGGGAAAAGGAAGGAATATTACAGCAAGATTCTTGTTTACAGACTAAAAAAATATGCAGTCAGACAGTGATATCTTTGGATTGTGAGATTCTGCAGGAGGCCTGCGCAAAGGCCCACCAGAGATCAATGATGTCATGTGTCACAAGTCCACTCCTGTAGGGCGGGATTCTCTGCATCATAATTAATCCCTCTTCTGATGGGGAGGGGGGAGAATGGGGTCAGAGATACCCTTTTTCCATGTGAGGGGATACAAATACAGTCTTGAGTCTGTGTTTCTGAGGTAGAACTTCCTTGGCCACTGCACCACGAACCAGAAAGCCACAGGTGTGTATAGGCTTTGGAGGGCCCTATACACTCTATTATTGTGTCTTTCCCCAGAAATGCAGAGCTCAGTTCAATCCTCCACAGGCTTCTCTTAACACCCTTCATATTTCCTCCCCTCCTTTTGTCATGAAGTTCCTAATGGTACTTCACTTTTGGTAGTGTTTTGGCCCTTAAGTGATCACATAGGTGTAGTACAGTCTGAACACATCTTAACCATGCAGCACACACAAATGATATAGGCAGAATTATTTTAAAATAAGCCAAAGGCTTTACTAATTAAATTAATTAGAAAATAATAAATATCGTCGGGCCCCATTGCCTAGGAGAGCGTGATGAACGTTGGCAAATGCCCCGACGTCAGTGGCACATCATGCTGCCCCGGGGAGAAAAGGAGGAAACATACTCCCCAGCTGACTGGATGGTGGTCACCGGCCCCCAATGCCACAAAAGGCCCCGGACAGCTGGACCATCTTAGCAGCACCCTTGGTCAAATGGAGTGCACTGTCCAGTCCCCACTGGTGCCTTCCCCCTCTGAGGGGGGCCCCATCTGGCAAAGGGTTACACTGGGTTACCCGAGGAGGGCTGTGATGTGAAGTGGTGGCTGGTGGTGGGTCTGAGTGCTGGTGGGGTCCATAGTGACCCAAAGGAGTGGCCGGTTGGGGAAGCTGGGAGGAACAAAAAAAAAAAACCTGCTGTTGCTTAGTGGCTAGTTCTTCAAAGCTCATGTCAGGGCTGTTTCAGAGTTTACGGAATTTAACCCTGTAGGCCTCAGGAGTCAGTTCATACTTTTAAGTAAAGCAGCTTTAAGTTTGTCATAGTCTTAGCTGTCTTCATTATCCAGTTGGCCTAGCGCCTCACGCCCTTTGCCAATAAGCAATGGGGATAGCTGGAAGCTCCAGGACTCCCTGAGTACCTTGGCCTGGATAAAGACCTTTTCAAATGAATTCAAAAATGCATCCATATCCTTTCCCTCTTTAAATTCCACTATTAATTTGGAACTTAATTTATACTCCAGCCCTGGAGTTTCAGGTATATCCCTGCCACTTACCTCCTCTGGTGCTGGTCATTGGAGTCTCAGCTTTTCAAGTTCAAATTCCCTCTGGTGCTCTTTTTCCCCTCTCTCAGCCTCTCTCTCTGAAGCTGCCTTTCTCTTTCCTCAGCTTTTCTCTGAAGCTGCCTTTCCTGCAACTCCATTTCAAACCACTTCTACTCAAATTCCCTCTGCTGCTGGGCTTCAAACTTCTCTGCTCAAACTCTAGTTTCCTCAACTGAAATTGCACCCTGAACCCTTCCAGCTCCAGCTCTGTGGTGGCCTTCCCCTGGAGCTGTGGCTCTTTGTTCCCTGTGGTCTCGCTATCCTCACCCTGAGACTGGATACTGCGACATTCCTTGGCACCCCCATGCCCAAGGTCTGGTCCCTTTCGGTCACTGGCTGTGACTCAAGGTCTTGGGCCATCGCTTGCTCATCGGCACCTCCATGAGATTCTTTTTGCTTCGATCCTCATAATGGACCCATCTGTCCTGACACAGCTGCTTCAGCTCTTCTATAGTGTAGTCGCAGTACGTGGAAGTCATCTCTCTTCTCTACAATACCACTAGTATGTCTTTTACTTGCAGGCAAAAAAAAAAACAGGGTGGAAACTATATCTTGTAACCAATCTGCCCTTTTCCAATTTTCTGCCCTCTTTATGTGTGGTTGTTCAAACAGTTCGCTGATCGCACCTCTGCTCACCAAATCTGTCAAAGGTCCACTCCTGTGGGGCAAGATTCTCTGCGTCACAGTGAATCCCTGTTGTGATGGGATGGGGGGAGGAATGGGGTCAGAGATACCCTTTCTCCACGTGAGGGGATAAAAATACAGTTTTGAGTCTGTGTTCCTGAGGTAGAACTCCCTCGGCCACTGCACCACGAACCAGAAAGCCACAGGTGTGTATAGGCTTTGGGGGGCCCTATACACCCTATTACTGTGTCTTTCCCCAGAAATTCAGAGCTTGGTTCAAACCCCCACAGGCTCCTCTTGACACTCTTCATATTTCTCCCCTCCTTTCATCGCAAAGTCCCTAATGGTACTTCACTTTTAGTAGTGTTTTGGCCCTTAACCAAGCACACAGGCATAGTATAGTCTGAACAACTCTTACCCAGGCAGCATATACAAATAACACAGGCAGAATTATTTTAAAATAAGCCAAAGGCTTTACTAATTAAATTAATTAGAAAACAATAAATAATATAAAGGCAAAATAATTTGGAGACTGGTTACAGGATATTGTAAATAAAAGGAAAGTATACATAAAAAAACCCTACACTTTAAACTCTGAGGTTAAAAGTCTACCTTGAGTACTTAGCTGGAATTTTGAAGTGCCAAAGTGTCCTTAGAAGTGTGGTAGTTGAACTCTGGGCTCTCAGTGATCCAGAAGAAATTGTCTGTACTCAAGTCAGATAGGTAGAGAAGGTCCCAAATGCAAAATGGCAAAACAAAGGCTTCAGCAAAAAGGTAACAAAAGGCTCAGATATCCCTCTGCATTCTGGTTTTAAAGGGTTTCCAAGAGGGCAGGTCCAGACAATGTGGCTGGCCTGGCGACTGGCTAGCATTTTAGTTTCTGTGGTTACCTAACCAATCAAAGTTCAGTATTTTATTATAATAACGCAGATATGCATTTTTCTGAACATAGGGAAAAAAATGAGGTTAGCCAGCTCAAACCAGATTTCTGGGGGATAGTCCAGCCTCCCTGCTGGGAGGTAGACATCGCTAATCAGCCCTAAATACAGCTATTTACATAAATGGTAGCCTATTCAGTTTGTAACAAGATTAGCTCACTGTAGCCCTGCAGATACAATAGGAGGCCAGGCATTCTGTCTCTTCTTGAGGCCCTGGCCTTTCACAAGCAAATTGGCCTACCTGGCCTCCAAGCTAGGCTTAATTATTATTTTGTCTCCTTTTAGATAATTTAATTAACTCCAGTTCCTGGCTAGCAACAAACAACTTTTCTTCCCAGTAACAAGAGTTCCAACATTATTTTAGGGCCATGTACCTGTACCCATGATCCCTTGCACTTACATTGGGCCACCCTGGCATCTCATGCATTCCTCACAAAAATAAATATATAAAACATTACCAAAACAATAAAGGTATGGCCTTATCTCGCCACACTATGAAAGACTTCTGTGCTCACCTTTATATGGCCCAGGTACATCCCACACCTCAGACCACCTTTGCACCTTCGTACCTTCCTTAACTCACACCACCTGGCCCAAGCTCTTTCCACACCCACTGCTGTACTTATAATTGATTTTGATTCCATTAAATAGCCATTCCTTTTTGCTGCCATGTGTAAAACAGGCCTGGGTCCCTACTTCTTGGCAGGAGTTCATACCCTGTATACTGATGCTAAAGCAACAGTCCTAACAGCATTCTAGCCCCGCCAGTCACCCTCTTTAGAAGCATTCATCAGGGTGCCCCCTCTCCCCCTTATTACTTCTATTAGCAGTTGAACCAGTACAACTCCCTGCTTTATGCAGATGACTTATTTACTGTTATGCAAAATGTCCCCTCAGCAGTCTAACAATTGCAATCCCTCTTAGGCTTCTATACCCAAATGTCTGGACATAAGGTTAACCACTCAGAATCTGAAATCCTACCTCTTAAATGAGAAGTCCACCCAAAACTTTAAAAAATATATGTAGCTCAGAGTGTTTTAATTTGTATGTGAACTTCTAGTATTTCCTTCCCTCTGACTAGTATTAGGAGAGTTTCCTAAATTAGCCTGCTAGCTTTAAGGTAATTTTACGACCCCTGGAGATCTCCATATGAAACAGCTTAATTGTATTCCTTTGTCCTACAATGCACCTTGTTTCATGTGATGGTGATGTAGCAGAGACCATAAATCCAGCAGAAAGCATTGCTTCACAATCAGTTCACAACAGCAAAGATGGCTATATTTTAAAATCTGCAGAATTCAGCTTGGTGACCACCCTCATCATAAAGGTCTTACTGTCCTGAAAAACTTTGCTGCTGGTAATTTTTGTGCAGCTTGTAATGCTTCCAAGATGTTTAGTTTGTTTGGCATGTGTGTGCTGAATGTTGGGTCTCTTTTACATCACTGTCACATGAGACAAGATGCACTGTGGGAACCAGAAATACAATTAAGTTATCTAGGATGAAGATCCCCAGGGGTTGTAAAACTAGCATAAAGCTAGCAGGCTAAGTTAGGAAAAACTCCTAATGCCAGTCAGAGGGAAGGAAACTCTAGAACTTCACATACAAATTAAAACACTCTGCACAACATATATTTTTTCAAGTTTTGGTGAACTTCTCCTTTAACATCCATTGTACCCCCCCCTGTTTCAGGCAAAGGGATATCATATCTGGTAATGACCATTACTTACTCACTTGCAGGTACTAGCCCTGCCAACTTTAGCCTCTACTACAGAACCTCCTTACTGACATTGAATGATGGAAGACACTGCACCTCTCCCTCATGGGAAAGAGAACAACCCTCAAGTTGATGCTGGGCCACAAAGTCCTGTACCTTCTTGCCCACCTGCTATTGTCCATATCAGATACCTGGTTTAACAAGCTTAATCAGCTGATGGGGCAGTTCGTACAGGAGAACAAGCCTCCCCGCTTTAACAGAGATAAGCTCAGAAAGCACTGGTCCAAGGGTGGGTGGGGCCTTCCTGACTTCAACCAATACCATGCAGCCTTTGTAGCTGCTCAGGTTGTTCAGTGTTTTATCCCACCAGCAACCCTCACTCCTCTCTGGGTAAACATTGAGGGCCAAGCACTCTCAAGTTTGAGCCTACTACTTACCTTGTGCTACAGAGATTTCACTCTCAATGAACATCATCACAGCATATGGGTCTCAATGATATACTGGAGGAAAACCACCCCTGAGCTTGTCTCCTATGCCTTTAGTTTTAGCACCCCTATGGTGCAACCCCATGTTTACCTTTGCTAACAATACTGTATACTGGCCCTCCCTGGAAAAGTCTAGGATACATCATGTGCAAGACCTCTGTCCTCCTGATCAAACCTACTTACTCACGTATAAGGAATTGAAAACTAAATTTGGCCTCCCTCAATGAAACATTTGGCGCTACCTTCAGATCAGGTCCTTATTTTCACTGCACCTCAAAAGTTATCAATCCCTATTCCATATAAAACACCTCCTCTCTCTACAAAAATGGACAGCCACCCATGGAGGAACAGCAGATATGCTCTACAAGCTTCTTTGACATACGAGCCCCAACCTGATTAGTACCTGTGGAGAAGAATGGTCATCTGTACTTCAGGTCCCCATCTCAGAAGCTACATGGAGCAGGTGTTGGTAGAGAGCCCATGTTGCCAGTAGAGATGTCAAGGCACAACCGATCCAGCTCAGAATACTCCACTGAGGGTGTAGGACCCCCCCAAAACCCTTAAGGCCATGGGACTCATGTCACCTGATAAATGCTGGAGATATGACTCTCATACAGGATCACTATCCCATATTTTATGGGAATGCCACCTAATTCGCCCCTTTTGGAATACGATCCTTGCATATTGTGATAAGATCCTCTCCAGCCACCTGCAACTGGATGCCCCTTGGCACTCTTGGCCACCTCCTCTCCTACTCTCCCTCAGTCTGATTCCAAGGTATAATGAGTGGTATTGGTCACATTACTAGCCAAGAGACTACTACTCCAGCACTGGAGATCCACAGATATCCCAGCATTTAATGAATGGCTACAGACATATGTCCCCCAGACTTTACAGAAAAATGTCAGACTATGACAAGGTTGGACCCCTTATCTCACCTTCATGTCCCAAGGCATACCCTCCCAAAGTAACACACATAGGAGCAGGGGCCAAGAAGGATGAACCTAATAATGACAGATCTATGTACTTATCTATTATGGTTAGGTGTGAGATATTGGTCATATTTTACATGCTCGTACTCGGGACTTTCTGTTTATACTTACCTTTGTCTGTATTCAATGCCACTGCCAAGCTCTATAATCATTTGACTGCATGTATGATACTATGTTGTTATTCATAGAAATAGCCAGCAGATAAGAACTGCATGGCCCACCTAGTTTGCCAATGAAAATCCCCAAGTAGTGTCCATGTATTGGGGTGCCTTCAGACCTGTCTCTCCAGCCCACAGTATACCATGTACTTATCCCGTGCATGTTTGAACTCTGTGATCATTGCTGCCCCCACCACCTCCTCCTCCTCCTGCAAACTATTCCAGTCATTCTCCACCCTCTCAGTGAAGAAGAACTTCCTCACATTACCCCGGACCCTGCTTCCCAATAACTTAATACTGTGCCCCCTTGTGTTAGAAGCTCCACTCCATTGAAATAGACTCCCCACCTGTGCCTTGTTAATCCCTTTTAAATATTTAAATGTCTCAGTCAAATCCCCCCTTCTTCACCTGTCTTCCAGGGAGTACAGGTTTAATTCCACAAGCCTCTCATCATAGGACATCCCCTGCAGACTCTGGATCATCCCGGTAGCCCTCCTCTGCTCAGCTTCCAATCTATCTTTGTCCTTTTAGGGCCTCCAAAACTGCACACAGCATGCAAGGTGTAGTCGTACCGGTGATAAATACAGGAGGAGAATAACCTCTCTCCTACAGCTGGTGATGCCCCTTCCTATGCATCTGAGCATTTGGTTAGCTTTTCCCACTGCTTTCCCACACTATTTTGCCATCTTAAGGTCATCGGTAATAATTACTCCCAGATCTCTCTCTTCCCTAGTGACCTCCAGCACCTCCCCACAATTGTGTATTCTTCCCCTGGGTTCCTGTGCCCCAAGTGCATGATTCTGCATTTCTTAGCCTTGAACCTCAGTTGCCACCTCGTGGACCACTCCTCCAACTTCCTCAAGTCTGCCCTCATCCTATCCACCCCTCCCACATATGTCCACCCTGTTACAGAGTTTTGCATCATCTGCAAAAAGGCATAGTCTCCCTTCCACACCTTCTGTTATTTTGCTGACATAGACATTAAAAAGCATCAACCCCAACACAGACTCCTGTGGTACCCCACTGGTCACCCTCCTCTCCTCCAATCATATCCCGTTCACCACCACCCTTTGGCTGCTATCCCTATGCCAGTTTCCCACCCATTTCTCTATCTTTGTCCCCATCTCCAGGCTCCTCAGCTTCATTACCAACCTCCTGTGTGGGAAGGTATCAACGACCTTTCAGAAGTCCAGATAGGCCACATCCACCGCCCCACCCTGGTCTACCGCCTTGGTTACCTCATCAAAGAATTCTATCCGGTTGGTCTGACAGGACCTATCCCTGGTGAACCCATGTTATCTTTGGTTCTGCAGCCCTCTGGCTTCCTTGTAATCCCCAATCCTTTCCTTGATGAGTTACTCCATTACCTTGCTGACCACTGAGGTTATTGAGAGATATATTTGTTGAAAAGTATTTAAATAAAAATGCTATGCTAAAAAAATGAATAAGTATGCTCAGACTCTCCTGATTCTGATACAGTTTTCATATTTAGGATTTCAGGAGCTTCTGAATTCTAATCCGGATTCCATTTCAAATTCTAAGAGGACCTAAAAGTCAGAATGGATTCAGATTTTAAATCCTAAATCCTAAATTTCTATGTAAAATTAGGTTTTAGAATTCAGTTTAGGATCTGGGATTTTCAGATTGCAAAACTAAAAATCCCAAATCCTAATAACAGGTTGAAATCCAGTGGATGTGATTCTGTTCTGTGGATTAAGAGCAATCCTAATTACAAACACGACAGACAACATACCTCCCCCCAGTAATCTGAGCAAAGGAGCATTACTGTTTTCCAGGAAGATGGTACATAAAAGCAAAAAACAGCTTTTATGGATGTTGCCTGAATACACTTTGGATTCAAGTGTGGAAGCTAAATGCCTGTGGCATTCAAGTGACCTAAGTCAAGTAGAATGTATATACTGTATATGCATATGTAATAGATGACTTACTCTTAGGTGTGAGGTCGTGCACTGATATATGCATGCCTTGGTGTGCGTTTTTATGCATGAGGCCGCAGGTCGGGTGCATCAAACACCCAAGGTGTGCGTACATCCGAGTGCAAAAGCACACCCTAGAGTGGGTTATCTATCTTATAAAATGGCTAAATTGTTTTGGAGGGGGATAAAAAGTGCAGGTGTGCAGTTGCACTCTGATATATGCATGGTCATGTGATGTGTTTTATACAATCAGATTTGTACTTGATTATCCATTTTATAAATATATATATATATGTGTATATATATATATATAAATATATATATATATATATATATATATATATATATATATATATAATATATGTGTGTATATAGGAACATGATGAACAGGAGTGGAATATGGAAAATATTTCACCTGCAGAGTGAGCCTGGATATTTCAGGAGTGCCAAAGGCACGAGTGAAATATACAGTGCTCAAGATGCAGAAGTGAAAATATTTTCCATAT
This sequence comes from Neoceratodus forsteri, assembly GCA_016271365.2. Lineage (NCBI taxonomy): Eukaryota > Metazoa > Chordata > Ceratodontiformes > Ceratodontidae > Neoceratodus > Neoceratodus forsteri. Next base: position 540,440,046 of record CM028134.1, on the reverse strand, counting down.
TCCATGATCTGCCCATCATGTGTCCTATTTATACCATGGGGTGTGGTCAATGACAGTAAGAGAGTGAGAAAAAGTAAGTTTATTGCTGTGAAGTTCATGTTTCTTTAAACCATGTTAGTTGTGTATGTTTTCTGAATGAGTGATTGTAGTGAGTTGTGACTGGTTGATATGTGTGTGTGAGTTGATTGGGTGGTGTGTTTCCTGGTTGTGTGTGTGTGGGGGGGGGATTCTGTTTTGTGGAGTGCTGATGTGTGCTGATAGTTATGATGGTCTAACTTATTTATATGATGTTTATTTATAGGTTTTTGGGGATATGTTTGGTGCACAGTATACTCACTGTTTATTCAGGAGCGTGTTGGAATTTCATCAGATGGTTCCTGTTTATTTTCACAGGAGTGCTTCGCTATTTTGCTAAAGCTTTATTTATTATAGAGTGAAACAAGTTTTTGATACATGTTAAAGTGAGGAGAAATACAAGGTTGTAATTTGAGAAACTGTAGATCAATGTTCGTCTGTGAAGTCGTTTTTTTACTCAGTCTGAGTCGGAATCAGAAGATATGACATGTTGTCTCTTGCGAGGACAGGTCTGATACTGATGTCCTGAAAAAGAAAGGGAAAAACATTATTTCTGGCTATGTTTTCAAATGGTGTTTTGTGATATTATGGGGAGTGCAGATGTACCTTGTATGATATTGAATGTTATGTTTGAAGCGTTGATAGTTGGGTTGTAGAAACACACAGGTATTCCATTTAATTGGGTAGCTGGTATTTGTGGTTTCATTTCTGTTGCTTGTTTGGAAGTGTTGGGTTCACTATCGGGTTCATTACTTAGTATTTTGCAGATTTGTTTTTGCTTGTTGTCAATCAATTTACTGAATGTATTGATAGACTGTACCTTCTTGTGCACTGAGATCTGCATGATATCTGTAGGGGCTATGTTTGCATCACTCTATTTTTGTATAAGGTGTTTCCTCATTGAATGATTGGCGAGCTTTCAGTCACTTTGCATTCCAGCCTGCTCAATCATATTCTTTACTATGTTTGCAATTGTGTTAACTACTAGCGGTTGATTTTTGAACCAAGAGGGTGCTTCAAGTTTAATTGGATAATTTATTGCTAGTAGAAAAGGTGCATCTGGAGTATTTGTTTTTGCAGGTCTTTTTTCTTTATATTTTATGTAATTTTTAACAGGACAGCATTTTAGATCTTCCACTTCATATGATCTGGGTTTAGTTACTCTGGTGTCTCTTGGGTTAGAGCCTGTCCGGGTTTTGGTTTGTCTTTCTGTAGAGAGTTATAAGTAGTGTATGTTTTCACAGTCTTTTTTTAAAGTAATGTCTCCCCATCTGATGTTTCGGGTCTCTGTATTACCCTGTACACCAAAGTACATGTTTAGTGTTACCCACATGGAATTGATTAGGGAATTTGGAGTTTGTGGTCCTTGCTGTATAGTTTTTCTAATATTGTGTCTGTGATTTCATCTGCAGCATGCGGTTTATTGCCTAGTCCCATCTGTTTTAAATTTTTTTGTTTAGATAGAATTACCTGTCTCGTCCTTTCAAATTTAGGGGAGGTCGACAGGGATTCTGTGTATTTGTTTTCTCTGAGATAACGACCAATGCTTTGAAATCGTGAACGTATAGTAAGTGGTTCATATTCGGAGCCATTCTTTTTTTGTGCAGTAATAAAATAGTGGCATTGTAGTTCATCTAGTTCATTTGATTCAATGTCTATTATTGTTTTAGAGATTTCCAAGTCTTAACATAGAAACATAGAATTTGACGGCAGATAAGGACCGCTTGGCCCACCCAGTCTGCCCATTTCCCTACCTGATGGATAAGCTGCAGATCCTAGTTAACCAGCAGCCTACTTCTTCCTAACCCCACCCCCTAGAATTGCCTTATGACTGTCCCATGCATGCTTGAATTCCACCACTGTTTTTGACTCCACAACCTCCTCTGGAAGGCTGTTCCATACATCCACAACCCTCTGTGAAAAAATATCTTTAAATTACCTCTGAGCCGCCCCCTTCTATCTTCAAATTGTGCCCTTGTTCTTGCACACCTCTTTTTTGAAAGATGCTACCCTCTTGGACTTTGTTGATTCCCTTGAGGTACTTGAAAGTTTCTATCATGTCCCCCCTCTCCCTCCTTTCCTCGAGGCTATACATATTAAGCTCCTTAAGTCTCTCTTCATATGTCTTCTGGTGCAGACCCTGCACCATTTTAGTTGCCCTCCTCTGGACAGCTTCCATCCTGTCTATGTCTTTGCGGAGATTTGGTCTCCAGAACTGCACGCAGTACTCCAGATCTTGTAGTAGAAAGGTTTGTAGGTGTTTCACATCAGCATGTTTTTTTCCTTGTGTTCTGATTTTTAGAGCTCAATATATAATTTTCTATATATTTTGGATCTGTTAGTAGTTTGTTTGCCATTTTTGTTTGAGAATCCGGTATATTACAGATAGTTGCACTTTGTACAGTATACTGTGGTTCTAGTAATAGCTTTGTGTCTGCTTCGAATTGCGTGCAGAGATCTTGAACTTCATCTTTTTCAGTTTCTTCTGTTCTTTGCTTTTTTAAGCTGAGTTTGTTAAGTCGTGGTCTGATGGCAACATTTTGTTCAGCATTTTGTAGATACATATTTATTTGATTCTGATTCTTTTTTTCATCATTTTTAGGTTGCTATTTGACAATGCAGGCTTTACTCATGAAGTCTAGTTGGTGACTGAAAAGCAGCATGAGTGATTGCAGGTTGGTGCATTTAATCGCACTGTGCCTGGTGAAGGTTATTATGTATGTTAATTTTGCTAAGTTTCGTATAGGGAATTAGAAGCAGGATTATTGCAGGGTTTTTTCTTAATGTGTTTATGTGTCGGTGTGTGTGATGTCAGCAGAGTAGGTATAAACGGTATTTATTTTAACTCTGCTGATGTCAGGAGTATTTATTTCAATGCAGTGAAAATAACCAGATTTATCTCACTGGAGTTGATCTCAATTCTCACCCCCATGGTGTGTGTATATATATATATATATATTATATATATATATATATAGGGGATATGACATGGCCTAACTGAAGATATCATATTTATCTTCACGAGAGGCCAATATCATGATATCTCATGAGTGGCGAAGCTAAATATGAAGATAAATATGATAACTTCAGTCAGGCCATGTCATGTTCTGTTTATACTATGTATGTTTTGGGCTGCATTCAACAAAAGCTCCAAATGTACACTTAATACATTCCACTACATAGAACTGTTGGCTGTTTCAACACAAATCTGAAGAATGCCTACCAGCACAACAGATGCTATATGTTGTTTAAAAAAATATATGTAGTTGATCCTGCTGCTTTAAAATTATTATACAAAAATGTGTCTGGATTCTGGCTGATCTAGCCCTGACCACCCCAACACAACTGTCCATAGCCCATCCCTCAAAACAGCAGATTACATATATTCTTAAAAAAAAATGTCTCATGTTGCCACTCTAAACTCATTGAATAATACATATCTGGTTGATCCTGCTTGCATCTTTAAACACACATATGTTTAAAAAACATACATTATCTGGTTGATCTTGTGACTTTGTTTTATCTAGGTACAACTGTAATGCAGCATGAGCAATCGATATTCAGTCAAAGTAACGTGACCGAGCGCTAGAAGATTCAAATGTGAGGTACTGTTAGAAATTGTTAATTATGGAGCCTGTGCTGTAAAGTGTAGAAAAGTTTGCCCCTTTGTTAATATTGCCCCTATTTTATGAAAAGAAGCTGCCAAGTAAACGGTACTCTGTTTCATTCCCTTTTAAAACATTTGTTTTAGGGGGGGAGGGTTGGTTGGGTCCTGTTATAGTTCTGGCTGTTATCTGTACCTCATGTTTGGTTGTTGTGAAAACTCAATAAAGTTTCTAATTTCAAAAAAAGAAAAGAAGCTGCCAACAGTACTGAGAGAAGAATGAGTGAGTCGGCAGCTTCAGAACACCAGATGAAAGTGCCACATGTGTTGCAATGGCAACTGATGCCGCTCGTGACTGTTTGAGGTTCGAAGCTGCCGACCGCTCGCTCTTCTCTCAGTACTGTCGGCAGCTTCTTTTCTTAAAATAGAGGCAATATTAACAAAGGGTCACACTTTTCAACACTTTACAGCACAGGCTCTACAATTAACAAATTATGACAGTACCTCAGATTTGAATCTTGTTGCACTCGGTCAAGTTACATTTGACTGCATACCGTTCAGTCGTGGCGCATTACAGTTGGATGTGGATAAAACAAAGTCGCAGGATCAACCAAATATTTTTTAAATTAATTATTTGTGTAAAAATTAGGCAGGATCAACCAGATGCAAGAGATGTGTGTGTTTGGGAGGGCTTGCTTGTACAGGGACAGAGGAAATAGAGACAGGTGCATGATGAAAAGTGAAAAACTTTCACTTTCATCATGATGACGTATAGGAACATGGAGATAAATGTATGACGTATAGGAACATGAAGATAACAATGTTATCTTCACTGGGCAGTCTAGATATCATTTTTGATACTCTTATTTATCCCAAACATACATTGTATAAATATATATATTATGGTAGCACGGTAGCGCTACTATAGTTAGGGTTGAGTAGCACTTTTAAGGTTAAAGGGTCAAATTTTGCACCTTAATAACTTTGCCACCATGCAACGGATTTGCCTGAAATTTGGTACACACAATTGGGCATGGTAGATCTTGGCCAAGTTTCGTACCGGTCAGATATATGGCTGTGGAGTTATTAAGCGACAACAAAATGTGTAATTACGTTTTTTGTGATTTCTTTGCTCTCGCCTACAAGTCGCATGGTTTGTGCAACTGGTCTAAAAACTTCATGGAACGTGGGGTCAGGGTCCCTGATGTGCCTTTTGAAGATTTCATGAAAAACATATTGAACGGTTCAAAAGTTATTCAAAAAACAAGTTCCTATTATAAGTCAATGGGAAAAGTTAACAGAAAGTTCAACACTTTCGCAAATGCACTTTTTAGTGTCACAAATGGCCCTAGTAGTGTCGCAAATCCACCATTTTGTTTTCAGTTAGTGATCAGAAAAATGCTTGGCATTTAAAATCGGGACCTCTAGGGACACAATTCTTTCTGTGTTCACCTAGTCAGACCCTGAGGATGCTAGCCATATCTTTATTTTAGGGTAAAACACCCCAGAAATATGTTTTTCTAATTTCTGGAAACAGTAGTGTCGCAAAGTAGTGTCGCACCTGCGACACTTTTGCAAATATTTGTGAAAATTGCCGCGAATTGCGACACTACTTTTTCAGACTTGCCCAAAATGACAGGAATTCTTTGCCACTCTACTGCAAAAGAACAGTTTGGTTTGTTGAGCTGAAATTTGGAGGGAAGGCAGCCAACATCTCACAGATGTGACTTTTGGTGGTTTGGTGAAAAAAATATTGTACGGATGCCAAGTTACGGTACTTTGAAGTTGACATTTTTTCCCATAGACTAACATGGTAGCGTATGCCACGCCTTTCAGGGCTCGTATCTCGGAATCGGTGCAAGATACAGAATAAAAACCTAGCCAGGAAAATCATGATTGCTATGAAATTTAAATTTTTTGTCTACATCGTGCGGTTGCTGAGATATTAGCAATTAAGTACTTTGAATGCTCGTTTTAAGCTCCGATGCCCATTACAATGCATACATTCTTTGTACACACTGTGTTTCTCTATGTACCTGTTTGGCAAAAACAGAGTATGCACTTCTGTTACTGTTACAGTTACTGTTTCCACTTGCGTTTATGTCCCTGTTTGAGTTACCATTCCTGTGTACGCCACCGTGTGTGTTACCCTCTGTGTTGTCATTTGTGCTTGCGTTTTCGTTACTGTTACCATTTGCATTTCCACTACTGTTTCTGTTGTGTTTTTGTTTGCGTCACTGTGTGCATTGCCATTTGCATTTCTGGCAGCCCTTTCATTTGCGTTTCATTTCTCTTTCGTTTTGCGTCTTCCTTGCTGTTACTATTACCATTTGTGTTTGCAAGTGTGTTACTGTGCCCGTGCACATTATGGTTTGCGTTTCCATATGCACTTGCATTTCCTTTTGTGTTTCTGTTTTCTTAGCTGTTATTGTTGCTGTTACCATTACCTTTTGCATTTACAATTGCGTTACTGTGCCTGTGCATGTTTCGGTTTGCGTTTCGTCTGAGCTTCTGTTCCGTTTCGTTCTGTTTCTTTTGATGGTTACTCTTCATGTTAACTTTACCATTTTTATTTACAATTGTGGTACCATGCTTGTGCATGTTACCCTTTGCGTTTTCATGTGTACTTGTGTTCATGTTTCCTTTTCTGTTCCCTTTCGCGTTCTTTTTGCTGTGACACTTAACATTTCCATTTTTTTTTTCCATTCACTTTTTATTGAAATTTTTAAGTTACACAGAGGCGATGAACAACACCTGAACAACAATACACGGTGTGCATTCGATTACAATCAAAAGGTCATATCATACAGGATCACACTCTTAGAAAAGAGCCTCCATGACCCCTTCCCCTCCCCACACAAATCTCCCCCACCCTCCCCACACCCCAAAACAAACCCGGACACAAGGTACTGTTTATACCAAACAAAACTGGGGTCCAAGACACACAGTTAACCTGAGTAGGCAATAATAAACGGGGACCAGATTTTCTCAAAACGAGGCAATTGGTCACGCAGAATAGCTATCCTTCTTTCAATCCTAAGAAAAGCTAACATTTCTGATAGCCATTCTGAATAAGAGATCCTGATGGAATCCTTCCAATGTTTAAGCACAAGCCTTTTAACTGTAATGGAAATCAAAGAAATGTAAAACTTTCTCAGAGTAACCGGAAAATCTGACATGATTCCTAGAAGACATACCTCTGGACTAAACATCTCTTCTACACCCAACAAGGGGCTAGACTTATCTCTAATGTCAGACCATAATGGGGCAACTTTTGGACAATGCCAAAAAATATGTAGAAGATCACCTTCGCCTAAGCCACACCTGTCACATTTGGGTTCCAGCCTCACCTTTAATTCAGATAATTTCTGGGGAGAGTAGTAAATATTATGCAATATTTTGAACTGTGTCAATTTAAGAGAGTCTTGTTTCAAGAATTTATGACAATTGTTCCAAATCTGTAACCAATCCAAAGTTACATTAGGAAAAGCCCTGGTCCAGTAAGACAAAGGGACAAAACTATCCCTAAAGGCCCACTGAAGTAATACACAGTAAACTTTCGAAACTGCATGAGGGGCACCTATTAAGGGTATTATGCTGCCCCAAAAATCTATGTTAGATGGGGAAAGCCCATTCATACTTAATTTTTGAACTAAAAGGTGAGCGAACTGAAATACCTTGTAACCTTCTTTGGTGGGCAAGTTAAGTCTTTGAGTATCTGTAGGTTGTACAAGGCTTACCTCTTCATCTAAAAAATCCCTTAATCTATTATCTCCCAAGTTAGGTAACCAGTTGCTAGCAATAGGCTTTTACTTATCAATCATCGGGGGTTCCCAACCATAGGTTGGTAACCATCTTTACACAAGTCGTACTTCAAAAAGCTGCAGAGTTGGTTGTGAATCCTCAAAGAGACTCCTATAGGGACTTTTTTGCAAAGGGAGTTAACCTCGAAGGAGTAAATAGCAAGGCCTCAGGATTAAAACCCGTTTTTCTAATTAAGTCAACTCCCAATTTAACCCAAAGAGGAACATAAACATTTCCATTTAAAATTCTGCTGCCATCACTGTTTGCATTACCAGTTGTGTTTTCATACATGCTTCAATATCCGTTTGCGTCACTGTTCCCTTCGGCATCACTTTGAGCTTGTGTTTCTATTAATGTTTCCTTTACCATTTACACTTGCAATACCATGTGCGCCACTGTTGGTGCTTCTGTTTGCATTACTGTTCTGGTCACTATGTCACAAGACATCATGTAGTGGGAGTGCGGGGCCCAAAGGGCCCCATGCTCCCACCGCTGCAGTACATTCACTATTTCTCGTCATCCTTCTCAAAAAGAAGGGAAATTAGAGGCAAAAAACTCTGTTTAATGCATCAGTTAGGGTTGTTCCACAGCAACAAAAGTGAGGAAATTCTGTGTTAGGGTTGAAAGCACCCCTTGGACCCCTCCAGCCCACCCCTCCAGCCGGCATCGGGGTGCACGTTGGGGTCATCAGTCCTAACTCTCACCCCATTCTTCTATTCCTCAGCTTCTTTACACATGGGATGAGGTGACAGTTAGGGCCGATGACTCCAATGAGCACCCCGATGCCAGCTGGGGGGTAGGCTGGAGGGGACCAAGATGCGCTTTCAACCTTAACACTGAATTTCCTCACTTTTGTCGCTGTGGAACAACCCTAACTGATGCATTAAATTGAGTTTTTTTGCCATATATATATATATATATATACTTACTGAAATTTAAAATTAAACTGCAGTGCAATGAAATTCTTTAACAGATTACTGTCATCTATCTTCATGTTTTATTTAATGGTAACATCTTCTAGTTCCACCAAAATGTGAGTATTTTATAAATGTTTTAATTTAGTATTTTCTTGAGAAAAAAAGATGGCCACCACATTTGTCTTTGAAATAGCATTGTAGATTTGTCAAGGGTTAGGACTGAGAAAATATCAAAAACTCATAGTGCACAGCAAAGGAGGTACCTAGAAAAGTAAATTTGACAGGTATGCTAATATTTATATTTATTGTAGCTGAAACTAGCTTTTTGGAGAAACATTTTTTGTTGCACTGCTGATTTAAGTATAACTTTGATTACATATTCATCGGCTAATACCATCTCCTGATTGGCTACTGTGCCATTCGTTACTCTCTAGGAAATTACCAGCATAGCTGTCATGCACATGTTGCACACCACACATTGGTACAAGTGTAAGACATCCTCACTCCACAGCACTTGGCAAGAACAAACAACTATAAAGTACTGTAAGCAAACCATTTCCTATTCAAGCAATTTTATTATTGCAGTTACACAAATCACAATGAAACCCACCCACACAGTCATTTCCAGGGATTAACAACTGTGTGATGGGGATGGCCTTTGACTGCCTCAGGCCACCATCCCCATATCCAGTGTTTAATTCCCAGGAAATGACAGGCTGTTGGGACGCTATTGCTTTATCACATTTTGTGGGCCACCTCACAGTGAAGACCCCACTACACCTGTAACCTCTGGAGGTACTTAGGTGTGATCCTGATCTAACTTTTGTTTCATTTTGTTAACATTTTTAATTTTTGTTTTGTTCTTACTGTTTTTCAGCTCTTATAATTTGGATATCCCCACTGACTATACTCTTGACTCTTGTCTCTTATTTAAGTTATATGTGTTCAGGGTATCTCCCATGCTAGATGCCCCACTCACTGCCTAGACAACCTCACCTCCTCAAGTTGGCTACTCAATGGTCATGAGACTGACATGGTAGGGAGACAACAATAAACAAACATTTGTCAATGCAGAATGTTGTTACGCTGGCATTGGCTTTGGTAGTGCAGCGGGGAAAAACATTTTGGGCAGGACTTGAAAAATGACAGCTGTACAGTTCATAAGGAGTTGTAAAAAAAATGGCAGTGTTGAAAATATGTCATGTAAATATTGCAAATTTGTGAAGTTACAAGGGTGCGTGGGAAATGCGAAATGCAGACTTGTAACACAGTCATTTTATGGATGTTCGGCACTCAATTTTCAACATAGGCAATTAGCACCTCTGCTCATGTACAGCATCACGCCTATTTCCTCAGACCGTCCCAAAAAGTGATTTCGCACAGCAGCTAGCTATTTTGCGCCGGACGTGTGAAAACACATTTTGGGCAGTATATGTGAAATGACAGCTGTACTGTTTATCAAGAGGTGTGGAAAAATGGCAATGTTGAAAATCCAGAGTGAAAATATTACAAATGCACGATGTTACAAGCGTGTGTGCAGTCTGCCAACGCACGCTCATAACACAGTCATTTTATGGAGTATTGTCACCAAATAATCAACATAGGCATTTTAGGACCTCTGCTCATGAACAGTGTCACTATCATGTTCATAATCTGGCCCGAACACTGATTTCCCACAGCGACAGCACTGTTGTGTGGCAGAAGTGTGAAAACACATTTCGGCCAGGATGTGAAAAATGGCAGCTGTACTGTTCACAAGGAGATGTACAAAAATTACAATGTTGAAAATCTGGTGTGAAGATATTGTGAATTCACAAAGTTATGAGCCTGCGTAGTAGCTACACAACGCACGCTCGTAAAACAGTTATTTTTGATGCTTCAATTAAATTTGCAACGTAGGCTTTTTCAGAGCCCACCTCATGAACAGTGGCACTGTTATCTCATTATTGGGTCCCAAAAGGTGTTTCCATGCAGTGACTGTAAAATCACCTTTTGGGACCGATTAATGATATGACAGTGACAGAATTCATGAGGAGGGGTCTCAAAAACCCCATGTTGAAAATTTGGTGTAAAAATTCCCCAAAATACCCAAGATATGCATTAAAGTTGAAAAACACCTACTTATTCCATTATACAGCTTACTGGATATTTCCTCAGTTCGCGGTCAGCTTTGAAGAGTGCAGACGTGTTCCCGGCCCACCGAAGATCATTGTGCCAGACTCCGGAGGTAAGTATGGGGTGAGGGGGGTGTGGAGAGGCAGGTGCACAGTGGGTGGAGTGCGGTTGTGGGAGGGGTTGGAAACTACGAGGGACCATTTTTGATTTATAGGTAAAAAAATAAAAATAAAAGACATTGGGGGACCCTTTTTGCTTCAATAGGTGCTTTGGCATGCTGGGGTGGGCTCCCAGTGTGCCACCTGTGTGTGTGTGTGTGTGGGTGGGTGCTTTAGCTAACAGGGGATTGGGAAACAACTTGGCAAGAAAAAAAAAGGGGGGGAACATATTATGCCAATGGGGAGTGGGCTACCCCATTGGCAAAATTCAAGGGGAGGGATACATGCCGACGGGGATTGGGCCCTCATCGGCAAAGAAAAACTGTTGGGAGGGGCGCATGATGCCAAGGGGGATTGGGCACCCCCTCAGCAGTCAAAGAAAGGGGGGGTTACATGATGCCGATGGGGATTAGGAACCCCCATTATCACACAATAAAGGAAGGGGAGGTTGACAGGCAACAGCAGCAGTCACTACCGCCATTCTGCCTGCACATAGGGAGAGGCTTGTTATGGTCACGCTGCATGAGAGCTTCGCTCTCATTGCAGCGGACCTTTTCTGTGATGTCTTCACCTGATTAGCTAGGCAGGGTGTCGGCCCCTGCTGCTGGCTAGTTGGGGAATGCAGGACACACCTACTGGTACATGCCCTGCATTCGCCCAACAGTGACCGCGCCTCCAAATCTGCACTACTCGCAAGATGTTAGCTGCGCAAGCATGCCAACATAAAAATGTGGCAGGCAGGCAGATAAATGTAGCACTGAAATTGCCCTACATGTGATTTCAGCTAATTTGAGGTGAAGTATAGGCTGCCTTTATGATCCTGCTCTAAACCCCAACAAGCATTGTGCAGGGACTGTGAGTGTTCTGTGCTGTCTAGCCTCAAGTCCTTTCAGGGGGCAATAAAGTAATAGCAGTTGATGTAGACCTTCCTAGGAGGAACTGCTCACCCCTTTGGTGACTGCACTCATCCATCTGTTGACCCTTGCTGGGATCCCATGGTCAGGACACAACATTCTGTCTCCCTGCATGGAAAGTGGACCTACTTACTGTTATGCAGTTGGGCTGGCCTTTCCTAAAATTGTATGACTAATATTGGGACTTTTAATAGAAACACAGAAGTTTATGAACAAACAACAACAAAAAAAGACTCATAGTCCTTCAAGAGTATCATGTTCCTACCCAAGTCCCAATCTATCACTGGCAGGCCCTCATCCCATGGTACAGCATGGCAGTTCCCATTATCTCCATTAGTACCGTCCAATCTGCTAGTCATTTTCACCAATCCCATGGGCCTATTCCAAGCACTTTTGAAACTAGCAACCAACTTAACAATGGCTAGCTCCTCTGGTAGACTGTTCCCCTTTTCCACTACTCTTTCCATGAAGATGTTCCTCCTAAATTTTCACCCAGTCAGTTTAAAGTTGTGGCCCCTTGTAATGGGGACCACTCCCTAAGGCTAAATAGTTGCTGGGTATCCACACCATTTACATTCCTCAGAAAACTGAAGGGTTTAATCATGTCTTCCGGGGAGCACATGTTGAGCTCAGCAAATCTTTCCTCATAGATCTTCCCCTGTTGGCAGTGAAACATTATGGTTTCTCTCTTTTGGACAGTCTCCAGAAGGTCTTTTTCATTTTTAGGTGAGTGTTCCAGAACTGAGCATAGTACTCCAAGTGCAACTTCACCAAGTACCTGTTCAGGGGTAGAGTCACTTCCTTCCTTCTACGTGAAATGGACCTCCTGATGCACCCCAGTATTCTGCTGGCTTTCATATACACCTTGTTACATTGGCACAAGATCTTGAGGCTGTCTCTTATTAAAATTCCTAGGTTCCTCTCCTCTGTTGTATGTTTTAGCCTTAACATCCTCATCCAATATTCATTTTTCAGATTCCTTTTCCCTAAATGCAAAATGTTGCACTTTTTGTTGTCGCATTTTAGTTGCCAAATACTTAGACATCTTTCCAATTTATCTAGATCCCTTTTCATGTCCTTTACATGTCCTTTACACCCTCATCATGCTCCACCCTGCTACTTATCCTAGTGCCATTTGTTAAGAGCCACGTCTTGCCCTGGTTCCTTTCTCCAGTATAAGAAATGAGCTAATTATATAGTTCCAGACCCATGAATGATCCCCATGGTACCCTGCTAATTACCTCCCTGACCTCTGAGAGTGAACCATTTAGTACCACCCTTTGGGTTCTTTCACCTAAACACTTCTGTACTCACCTTGTGGCTTTCAACCCATTCCCAAATCTCCCAACTTTGCATTAGCCTTTTGTGGTCCATACAGTCAAAGGCCTTACTGAAGTCTACGTTTAAAATATCCGGGGACTGACTCTTGTCCATGGCATGAGGCACAGCACTGAAAAATTCTATGAGGTTCATCTGACAGGACCTCCCCATTACAAACCCATGCCTCTTGCTGTCCTGGAGAACTTATGACTCCAGGAAGTCAACCAGCTGTTCCTGACTATTATCCTTTAATTGCCTCCGTGATTCCAAGTACCAATACCTCGAACCCTGCTCTTGGACCACACATATCAGTAGTACTTATAACACTCCCCCACCACAAGGTCCACCTCCCACCACGCAGACTTCTATCTCCTCCCCGCCTATTGTGGTAGGGGTACTAGCTCTTGCTACAACAGATCAACTCTTCTATGGTGGCTACTTTCCAGTCCCTAAAAACATCAGATCTACTAGGCGGGAGAAAGGCAGAATTACAAGCTTATAATTAGCTCTTAGAAAATCCTACTTATCCTCCTGCTTTGTTCAGGCAACGTAGAACTCAACCCTGGCCCCCAGAAGCTATTGCTTTGCCAGCAGAACTAGCAAATTTAAAAAGGAATAAACTTCTTGCATATTAACGTATGTAGCCTCCTTAAAAGATAACCTTAATACAAACCTGGGTAAATCATACTTCTCCTGACATACTTGTGATTTCGAAACTTGGCTTAGACCCAGCACCACTGATAGAGAAGTAAACATACCCAACTATGCCTTGTTCAGAGCTGATAGGCATGCCAGAGGAGGAGGGGTAGCTATCTCGTTAAAGACAAATTTTCTTCCTCCTGCTTATCGTCGCATCTGTCGCCAGCTAATTCAATGCCTAATTCTCAAAGTGGAATTACACAGACTACTGCACTCCTGCGTAATAGGATGCTACAGACCACCGTCTGCTGGCCTACAGCTTGTGTCATATCTAGTGACAAGTTGAGACAGGGGCTGCCAGAAACTATTATTTTAGGAGACCTCAACTTTGACTGGCTCTCTAACACAGCTGCCCCCCTTGCATCCTTCTGTGATGAACATGGGCTGATGCAACTTGTTACTGAACCAACACACCCAAACGTGAAGAACCCCAGTAAAAGTACACTTTTGGATGTGCTAATGGTGAGCAAACCTCATCTCTTCTCCCACACTGATGTCTTCTTCTCAGACGCCAGCGACCATTGTTTTATTGCGGGAGTAAGATCCACCAACAACCCAGCACCCATCAGCAAGTTCTCTATGAAGAGATCCAGGCGCAACTTCAATGAACATGCCTACCTAAATGAGCTTAAGTACTCCCCTGAGTGGCAAGATTTCTACCTGGCCAAAAACGTAACGTCCAGCTTACAATATCTTCCACAACATTCTATCAAGGGCCCTTAATAAGTATGCTCCACTTATTAAAGTTCGAACTAGGACCAAAACCTGTAAATGGTTCACCCTCAGATCAAGTCCTTGCTTCTAGAAAGAGATAAGCTCTGGAAAAAGCATGCAGACTGAACACTGCAGAGGACTGGAACCAGTTCAGGAGACTACGAATTTATGTACCAAAACAATCAGAGAATCGAAGACCACCTTCTTCAAATCCGAACTCGACTCTGCCACAAAGAGCCCAATAAAGCTCTGGAACACAATCAGTGATCTGCTAGGCCACTCCCCAGAAATTACTCCCGACCAAGATTACCTCTGGCAACTTGACTATAACCGAAAAGATGGATATACTTGGACGATTCAATAACCACTTTGCTACTGCAGGCATGGCATTTGATAACTCCCTGCAAACATACTTGGCTCCCAGACTGCCAGCCAACTGCCTGAAACTCCGATAGCTTGCCGCCTTTCTCCTTCAACCTGCCACACTGAAAGAGGTAGAGGACCTCTTGCTTCAGTTGGATACTAGAAAAAGTGCTGGGGCCGACTCCCTTGACCCTTACTTCCTAAAAATTGCCTACCACGCACTAGCAATACCGCTCCACCTTTTAACTTATCCCTGTCTCAGGGCACCTTACCACCTATATGGAAGACAGCACATGTCATACCACTGTTCAAATCAGGTGACCGTGGCGATCTCAATAACTACAGGCCAATTTCCCTCCTTCCGGTCCTGTCCAAGCTCCTAGAGAAAATTGTAAATGCACAGCTGAGGACTCACCTTGAGTCTAGGGAACTGCTAAATCCTATGCAGTCCGGATTCAGAGCTAAACATAGCACTATCTCAGCCCTCGCCAAAGTTACTAACGACTGGCAGTGTAATCTTGAGAGCAAAAACTTTATTTGTGCTGTTTTCCTTGATCTAAGCAAGGCTTTTGACACCGTTGACGTAGTCTGCTCCTCTCCGCCCTTCAAACCATAGGTGTGGACCCCTCCTCTGCGTTGGTTCACTGACTATCTTACAGGGCGCCTTCAACAAGTTAAAGCTCAAGGAGGCCTGTCCCCTTAAAAACTCTGCAAAGAGGGTACCTCAAGGTTCTATATTAGGCCCTTACTTTTTGCAATCTACATTAATAACATCGACTACTGTATAAAAGAAGCCAACATCCATCTGTTTGCAGATGATACAGTTCTCTACGTGAGTCGCCCAACACCTGAAGCTGCCTGCAATGACCTACAGTCAGAATTCAACCTTTTGCAAAGCCAACTCCTCCAAAAAAAGCTACTCCTTAATGCCAAAAAAACTAAAGCGATGGTCCTCTCTCCTTTTATCCGTACAGCTAACCCTGTGTCCAGTGGGACAGTTCCCCAAATTACCACAGTTCTAGGTGAAAAACTAGAATTTGTTACAAAATTCAAGTATCTGGGAGTTTGGATAGACCAAAGACTCTCCTTCATTGAACATATCGAGGACTTGCTAAAACGACTTTGGCAAAGGCTTGGACTGTTTTTTAGAATCAGCCAATTTCTCACCAGAGATGCCAAGAAACAACTGGTCCAATCCATTTTCCTATCATTGGTTGATTACGCTGACTTCCTCTACAGCCAATGCCCCAACTCTTACATGGCTAAACTGGACACACTCTACCATCAAGCACTGAGATTTATAACGGGACTCCCTTCGACACACATCACTGCACCCTATATGCGGCAGTGGGATGGACATCACTAAAGTTCAGGCGCCACAGAACGCCGCTCTTGACCTATAGAGCCATCTCTAATAAGCTGCCTTACTATATCTCCTGCTGTCTTCCCTGAGTATAATTGGGAAATCTGGCGTAAGTTACTCAGCTATTACACTTCAAGTACCCAAGCAAAATCCCGCCGGGCAGGGTGCAGCCATAAGCTTCAGACTACCTACCTTATGGAACGATCTACAAAACCCTCAAATTAAGCACTCTAATCGGTATAAATGCTTTCAAGATGCTTTATTTCCGCACAATCAGAGAAGTATGTAACTGCTTCACCCACTCAGACCCAGTACTGGTATATAGCCACGCCTAGACCCAATTTTAAGTACTGACCCCCCTAGCTTGCTCCTCACCAGCCTAATTGTTCTCTCTTATCCCCCTGTCTTATCAACACTAGGCCCATCCATCCCCTTATTCTTCCTTTCCCAACCTCGGATGGGAGCTCACTACCCTGGGTTGTGACATCCTACCATGCCCGTGCTTTATAGCATTCAATCCTGGGGCTCACACATACTCCTTTTTCTCATCCACCTTCTCTACATCCAGCTTTACCAACTCCTTTCTGTGCACCGTGCCTCCTAGCCTTTCTCCCCTACTCCTCCTCTCTTCCCCCCTACCTTCACCTCTACCTGGTGTATAGTTTTATTTTTATTTTTTTCTTCCGTTACTTCCTCCTGCAACCTTAGATAACCTGCTTTATCTTCCTATAGACACTTCTATGTATGTAAATACCGTGTAATCTGTACAATATCTGTATAATTCTATGTACATATGAACTTCTTTTTCTTCCTCTCTGTAAAGAGTATTATCTGTATTGCCTTGTAAATACCTGTGTTGACCTGTATATACAATTGTTCATGCTCCACCCAGGTCCATCTTGCAAATGAGCTTCTGCTCAACGATGAACGCCTGGTTAAATAAAGACTTGATTGATTGATTGATTGATTGACTATAGACTCAAGAAATTCCAACAATTTAATTTAGACTAACAGGTCAGTAGTTTCCTGGATCTTAACTCTTCTGCAAGAAGACTATGCCCACCCACCCTCCAGTCCCTGGGTACTACACCTGTCTCAATCGAGCAATTAAATAGGTCCTGCAGTAGTGCTGCCAGTGCCTGCCCTACCTTTCTAAGAACCTGTGATGCAACCCATCTGATCGATGGGACTTACCTACCTTTAACCCTCTCAGACCCTACAGCAACATTTCTTTGGTGATAACCCCATTGTCATTTTTGTTTCCCCCCTGACTTTGATACTACTCTCTGGCAGTGGGCCTAATTCCTTGACTATGAAGACTGAACAGAAGTAGTCATTCAAAATATTAGCTTATTGTCCATCTTCCTCCATCAATTGCTCTCCTTCTTAACCTCTCATAACTGACCTTGTTTTTTCTCATTTCCTTAATTTACCTAAAGAAGACCTTATCATTGTCCCTCATCCCTTCTGCAATTTTAAGCTTTGCATCTGCTTTTGCTCTCCTCACTGACTTTTAGCTTTCTTGGTCTAGTTGCGGTAGAGCTCTCTGCTTGCTTTTATCTGGTCAGCAATGAACCTTCTGAAGGCTGACTTTTTGGCCCTAACTGCTACCCCATCCTCCTTAGAAAACCACATAGGCCTTGTGTTCTTGCTCCCTTTCCCTAATTACCTGCGTGAGACATCCCTTCAATACATCAAGGATCTCTTGTTTAACAAATTCCCACTTACTGTCCAGCCCTACTAGTAGATAATACCCCTCTAGACTTCCCCTTGGCTCTCCATCATCTTACAGAATTCTGCTGTTCTAAAATTCAGGACTAATATCTGGGACCTCTACCTTTATATGCACAGGGCTATGTCAAATCACACTGTGTTGTGGTCATTAGACCCACACGGCTCATCCACTGTTAAACCCCCAATGCTATCCCGATTGGTCAGAACAAGGTCAAATATGGCTCCAGCCCAATTCTGCTCTTCCACCTGCTGCTTCAGGAAACAGCCCTGGAA
This sequence comes from Neoceratodus forsteri, assembly GCA_016271365.2. Classification (NCBI taxonomy): domain Eukaryota; kingdom Metazoa; phylum Chordata; order Ceratodontiformes; family Ceratodontidae; genus Neoceratodus; species Neoceratodus forsteri. The sequence continues at coordinate 540,421,993 of CM028134.1, read as the reverse complement.
GGTATCCCCCATCATTAGGCTTTGGTGCTCTGTGCCTTGGGAAAACTCTAGTCCACATCTGTATGTTGAAGTCACCTAACAGCACAACTTCCCCTCTAGCCGCTACCCTCCTAATCTCACAAGTCTCCTATCCACCCTCTTTGACTGACTAATGGGCCTGTACATTATACCCATGTGGATGGCCCTTCCCCTATCAGCTGTCTGCTGAGCCCATAATGATTCAACATAGTCTCTTGCTCATGTCTTTATTCTCCAACACACTGATACCTTTCCTAATGTACAGTGCAATCCACTCCTGTTCTGACCTTTTCCCTGTCCCTCCTGAATTTTACATAGCCTGGTACCATGAGATCCCAGTCATTCGGGGGTGTAGCTCACATTTGTGATATTTTTATTATGTCTGGGCTGCCTTTTACTAGAAATAACTTATTTTATTACTATGGCTTCTGGCAGTTAAGCAAACTGCCCTCCAGAACCTCTGCCTTCTGCTATTAGCAGTAAGGTGGGTAACATTAAGGCTGAGGTTCAAACAGGAGTAGTGGAGGAGGCAAAGTGGGAAAGGCTCTGAAGGTCTACAAGCAATAGGAAAATAAGAAGTTAATGAGAGTGGGAAGGAATGTAGGTGTAGGATCACTAAATAGCTAAACAGGATCAGGAGCCAGTTGGAAGGTGTATGCCGTACTGCCAGGAGTGTGGGTAATAAAATCAGTGAGCTCCAGGCATTAGTGGCAGACTCTAAACTGGATCTTATAGCTGTCGCAAAAACTTGGGCTACAGAGAATAATGATTGGAACTTGTCAGTCCCAGGATACACAGCATTTAAACAGTACAGAGGGAAAGGCTAAGGGGGGCACATTGCCCTATATGTCAGGGAGGGCATAGAGGCTCTGGAAGATGGACACATCAGGGGAATCAAAGGGGAAACAGAGTCACTGTGGGTTCAACTCATGGCACCCTAAGGCAAGTACATACACGTGGGATGATTTATAGATCACCAGGATGGGGGAAGCAAGAAACAAGGAGCTGGGGAAGAGCTGGCAAGGAGAATGAAGAAGGGGAAGTGGTTGTGGGTGATCTGAATGTGCTGTATATTGACTTAGACACTCCAGCGGCCAGGTGCACCAGAAGTCACACCCTGTTGGACACATTACAGGACTGCCTGCTGGGGCAGCTAGTTAAGGAATTCACTAGACGGGCAGTCATTCTCAGTTTGGTACTAACCTACTTAGAGATGGTGGGTAGTGTGAGGGTAAGGGAGTTAGTGGGTCCTGTGACAATAATTAAATTTGGTTCAGGATGGCCCTTGGGATCAGAGTGTCCCATCAAAAACTGAAGTCCTGGATTTCAGAAGAGCAGACTTCAATTAGATGAGGGAGCTAGTCTGAGACAAATTGACCAAAGTGGACAGCATTGGAGCTGTAGAAGAAAGAAGGGGGAAATCAAAGGGACCATTCTCGAGGCAACAAAGTCATATACAAGAACTGTTTCAAAATGAAATAGGTACAAGACACCAATATGATTCGCAGAAGTGTCAGAGAAGCAGTGAGAGTCAAGAATAAGGCTTTAACCAGGTAGAAGGAAAAGCAGAGGGAAGAGGAATGGGGAAAATTCCCAATAAAAACTAGGAGAGCAAAGAGGATAGTCTGGAAGGCAAAGGCAGACATGGAGCTGCATACTGTGGAGGGGTCAATGGTGGGGAAAAACAATTCTTCAGATATGTGAAAGAAAAAAGGAAGCAGGGAGGAGATATTGTTTGTCTCATGTTATGAGGGTGACATAAATATGTTGCCACAATTACAGTGACTCCTGATTGCCGACACTGACAGTGGCAACCATGATTTCTAGTCACCCCACTCTCAGTGTCGCCTTTTGCCCCACAGTCATGCCTGCCCTGAGTTACATATTTGAAGTCTAGGGTGTGCGGGGGTGGGTGAAGCTCCCCTCAAAAAACAACTTTTTGCTGGGAGGGTGCATTGACGCTGTAAGCGCCCTCTCTCTCTCAAAATACCTGGTGCTGTACTGCCAGGCGGCATTTTGCCAGTGCTGTAATTGATGTTGGCAAAATGTTTTTCTCCAGGACATGGTGGCACCAGTATTGTTAGGCTTCAAGAAGGGTAGATGGTATTAGAGGAAGATGAACAGAAAGCATCTGTCCTTAATGATTATTTCTGCTTAGTCTTCACAAGGGAAGACAATGGGCCCCTACTGGAAAGTGGTATCAAGGTGGCTGTCAGAGGCTTTTCAGAAATGAGACAGCCAGCATTTTCCCAAGTAGATTTCCAGAAGGGGCTTGAAGTCCTACAGTTAGATAAACAGTGATGCTCAAGGAATTGGCAGCGGAACTAGTTGAACTCCTAGTAGGGCTATTCAGTAGCTCAGTTCAGACAGGGGTAGCTCTGAAAGACTGGAGGGTAGTGGACATAGTCCCACCACACAAGAGAAGGGACAAAGAACAATGGGAGAATTTCAGACCTGTCAGCCTTACCTCTGAAGTGGGTAAAGTGATGGAGTCACAGGTCAAAGAGGACCTTGTGGATCCTCTAGAGAGCAATGGTCTACAGGATAGTAAACAGCATGGGTTTGTGGCAGGAAGGTCTTGTCAGACCGATCTGTTAGTTTTCCTTGACTGGGTATCAAGGTACCCAGTCAAGATCACACAGAGATAATAGTGTGGTTAAAATCCTCATGGGCAAAATAGCATGAGTGAAAACAGCTACAGAGAAATATAGCACAGACATTACAGCACTATACCTGTAGCTGTTTTCATGTGGGCCAAGCACTGTAGGTTTGTGAGTGTGTTCCAGTTCAGCATGCTGGCAGCCTAGCATAGCAGTTAGGGTAACCACATGGGAATGGCTGTGCTACGCCTGACTGGGGTTCAAGTCCTGCGTTCTACTTACACTTTTTTCTGGTCGTTGCACCCCTCTCCCTGCCTCCCCAATACTATTTTCCTTGGTGTGATGATTTATGCATGGTGGAGGATGTTTATATATATGTAGGGGGGATGCAAGGGGCACAGGGGGTAAAGCTCCCTGCATAAAATTGTCCAACACACCTCTACCCCTCCACCTGAGCTGCGTGCCCTGTGGAGTTTTTGTCTTTATTTTTCCCACCCACCTGACTTTTTCCCTCCCACCCGACTTTCGTGCAGCACAGAGTTTCATTATACAATATACCCCCCCAAGTTCTGTATGCCTCCCAGTACCATTATTGAATCTGCCCACCCCTTTATGTTCAATGACCCTGAGTCACGGTGCTGTCTGTATGCCTCGCTGTTTTTGCTCAACACTCTTATGTCTCCCACTATTTTCCCTGTGCGTTTTTTGACCATGCTGCTTTATTCTTGCTGTTTTGACCTAGACCTGGGTAACAAAGGTAGTAGATAAGGGTCACACTGTCAATTTACTCTACTTTGATTTCAGCAAGGCTTTTGTCTTCATGCCACCAAGAAGATTGCTGAATAAACTGGAGGACCTGTACATGACTAGGGACATAGTTAGATGGGTAGAAAACTGGCTGAAGGAGAGACAGCAGAGGGGGGTGGTAAATGGGATCAAATCAGAAGAGAGGGAGGTCATGAGAAGAGATCTGTCCTGGGTCCTGTCCTCTTCAATATGTTCATTAAGAACATTGGAGAGGGCATCCTGTGAAAGTTGTGTCTCTTCACAGATTACACGAAGATCTGTGATAGAGTAAATAGTGACGAAGGTGTCAAGAAGAGGCAGAGGGATCTTAAAAGCTAGAGAGGTGGTCTAAGGTTTGGCAGTTGAAATTCAGTGCCAAAAAGTACAAGTTTATGCACCTAGGGAACAAAAACCCCACAACAAAGTACTGATGGGATGAGCACTACGGCAGAAGAAAGGGACCTGGGAGACATCATTAGTGGCTCCCTTAAACACTCAAGCCAGTGCAAAAATAGTGAGGCTAATAAGGTGCTGGGGTGTAGCAGAAGGGGTATTGATAGCAGGAAAAAGGAGGTACTACTGCCTTTATATAGGTTACTGGTGAGGCTGCACTTGGAATACTGTGCTCAGTGCTGAAGTCCTCACCTAAAGAGGAACAAGGAACAGACTGGAGTCAGTACAATGCAGAGTGATCAAGATGATTCAAGGCCAACAGAGCAGATCTTATGAGGACTGTCTCAAGACTTTGAACATGTACTTGCTGGAGACCAGGTGAGATAGTGAGATATGACAGAGACCTTCAAGTTCCGGAAGGGAATATAGAAAGTGAACTGCAGGAAACTATTTAGTAGGAGTACAGAGTCAAGAACCTGAGTTCATGAATGGAAAATGGTTGGGGGATGTTTAAGAGGGATGTTAGGAAGTTCTATTTTGTGGAAAGGGTGGTGGAGCCATGGAACAGTTTGCCAGTGGATGTGGTGTCTGCCCAGACCATAAATGGTTTCAAGCATGACTGGGACAGAGTGAAGGGTTTGGTGGTTAGTCGGGTGAGTAGCAGTAGGGAAGGTAGCAAGGGGGTGGACCAGGAGGGATAGAACCCCATCTAGACAATAGGTCCCAGGTCTGATAGGGAATTAATGGCAGACAAGATAGACCTTTGGTCTTTTTCTGCAATTATTGTCTATGTTTCTACTGTATGTTTCTATTACCCCATCCACTAGACGGACCTGTTTTACCTGTTCCTTGTGTTGAATTTTTTTCCCCTTACTCCTTCCCCATCCAGTGTGGGTTTCATGCCCCTTTCTTGTTCCCCATCTGTTTTGTCCATTGTGCTCTGATTGTCCCTACTAGCCAGGGGAGTGCTAGCTTGGTCTCCCCCACAACTGAGTTTGCCCTATGGATGGGCCTAACCCCAGCCTTCTCCTCTTACTAATTTAACTGTTCCAGAATGTAAGCTTCAAACATCTGGCCCAGTGCCCTTGTACCTGCTATTGTATTTATTTTATCTGTTTATTAGGTTCTTGGATTACAAATACATTTGAGCTAAATGCTCATTTACAGAGGTTCCACGTTAAATGAATACAATACATGACAGACAGATATATTCAAGTTTAACAACAGGGCATCCCTGCACAGTAAATCATTAAGTTGAGCATTAGATTGGAAAAATCAACATTACATACAGGCAAATATGGGGTATAAGTGCAAGACAGAAGTACATAAGTATATGGTGAATAAAGCATTTATACATGAACATTCGGGTATCTGATTGTGTGAGGCAGCAGATATGGGTCTCGGTATAAACTAAAGGGGAACAGTGGATGCACTGGGCATGGAGTAGTGCCATGGGGAAGGGATAGGGAGTGGATCCGTCAAGGAGGCTTTGTCGTGTACTTGAGTGTGGTGGAAAATAGGGTCAGGAGGGAAAGAGAAGTGACAGGGGGATGGAGGAGAGGAAAAAGGTATTGAGAGAGGAGTGAATGGGGGAGTTGACAGGCATGAAGCAAGTGCTTACTATGTGCCAGACAATTTACTCACTGTGACCTACCTAGTTGGGCATCGCAGCAAAGGTAGGAATGCAGGTTTCCTTTGAAAGAGACAAGCTTATTTTCATCCAGAATGTCCTCTTGGAGGGAATTGAGCCTGTTGGGGGGCCAGTACATGAAGGATCTCTATCCTTGTGTAGTACGGCAAAAGGGAACCTTGAACTGCTTCCTGCTTGAACCCCTAGTATGTCGGGAGTTAGCCATTAAACACAGTAGGTTCCGAACACAAGCAGGTGTTTGTCCCAAGATTGACTTTTTTGGCAAGAAGGCATGTTTGGTATTGCAGTCTGCCTTTCAAATTAAGTCACCCAGATTGAGCATATAAGTCACTTGTGTGAGAGTCTATGGGCTCCTGTGACCAGCATGCAGGCTGTATTAAGGGCAACTGTGATCCATTTTAGGATTGTATTGTATTATCAAGGCCATCTGGGTTATATAGGCCTTTATCTCACTAAAAGGTAAACATGTTTCCCAGGAAACAAAGCCACTCCTCAGCATACCACTCTTTCAACCAGTCATTGAACTGGAATATTTTTAGCTTCTTTGCCTTTCCTCTCCTGTGCACTATGAGGGCCTCCAAGAAGGTCACAGCACTAGCCAGCCCATTAAGTCTTGAAACCAGTGTCCTAAAACTATCATGTACTGCTCCTAATGGTTCCCTACCAGACTGTTCATCCCAAGATGGACAATAACACCTGGCCTCCTCCTGCTTCCCTAATCAATCTGGGTACCCTAAGGAGAGCCCAAGCTGGTGTCATCCATGTGAGACAGCACACCACCCTCTCCACCTGATCTGTGGCTCAAACTACCATCTTCATACCTTTAATGATTGAATCCCCAACTAAGAGCACATTTCTTCTAATTTTCCCCTTCTGATTGCACCCTCCCTACAGCAGGTGTAGCTGCAGCTGAAGCTCTCTGAGCCCCAGAGTGTGCTCCCCTGGCAGGTGGCGTACTATGCACCACATCCATCAATGGTGTAAAACAGTTTTTGTTGGTGTTAGAGTCCCTTCCCTTGCCTATGGGTGTCACTATCTGCTACCTCCCTTGCCCAGTACCTTCCAACACCCATTGTGGACACTTAGGGACCCAGAGAGAGAGGAACAGCAGTGGACACCCTCAACATCCACTCCAGTCTGCTCTGCAGCTAATGTGTTATGGCCCATGCTGCAGCTAACTGTGGGTGGAGTGCCGCAAACCTCTTGCATACTGGACATTGTCCACAACTCCACAGAGCACCTTGGAGGAGTGCAGCTCCATGTGTCCTGCAGCTAATTCAAGGGAAGCCATTAAAGGGAAGCAAGAGACTCTACTATGAGGGGGATAGACTTGGGAATTTTTCCTCTGCCAGTTTTATGGCCCCTTGAGGTAACCATGTAGTCTTCTTTTATTGCCTCTGATCTGCTGGAATTTTCCCAGAATGCCTCTAGGAATTATGTCAATTAGACCCAATACCTTTAAAGGTGAATCAGCCTTATTATCACCCAGTGACAATGCTTTACAAAGAAAATTGTCACACATCCAGAGTAAGAACAGTTGCAGCTTAGAGACATCTGATTTCAGCTGGGGGGAGGGCAAACACTTTTTCAAAGTGGTTAACTTTCCCAAGCAGTTGCAATTGGATGTTGTTGGTAGACTATAACTGGGATCTGGGATCTTAGTTCTAGTCCAGGGTCTAATTGACATAATTTCCAGAGGCATTCTTATAAAATTGCAGTAGATCAAAGGCAGTAAGTAAGCCTCCATGGCTACCTCAAGGGGCCATAAAACGTGTAGGGAAAAGTAAACAAAAACCAAAAAAAAATCTTGCCACAGATACAGAAAACAGAATGCCGGAAACATTCAGAGAAACAAAACCCCAATGCACGGCATGTGTTTTTATCATTTTTGCATGTAGTTTTCCTTTAATGGAAACCCTACTGAAGGAAAGACTGGCAGAGTATCTTCAAATGGTGAACTGGGTTAGAAACTGGTTACTGGATAGGAGACAGAGAGTGGTGGTTAATGGCACTCACTCTAATGATGGGTGAGTGACCAGTGGGATACCACAAGGCTCAATATTGGGACATGTCCTCTTCAATGTTTTCATAGGGGACATTGTAGAAGAACTGAAAGGGAAGGGAAGGTATGTCTTTTTGTAGATGATACCAAAATCTGTAGTAGGGTGAACACTCAGGAAGGGGTGGAGAGAATGTGTAGGGATCTATGGAAACTTAGGGAGTGGTCAAAAGCATGGCAGTTGGAGTTCAATGCCAAAAAATGGAAGATCATGCACCTAGGGCATAGGAACCCAGGTGCTGAGCATAGCATGGGGGAGGTATTCACAGTCACTAAACAGGAAATAGGAGCTGGGGCTATCATATTTGAGGACATCAAGTGGCAGGGCAGTATGACAAAGCAGTGGGTAGGGCTAGTGGGATGGTGGGATGCATAGGGAGAGGTATCCGCTACAGGAGAGGGAGGTGGTGTTGCTGCTATATCGCTTGCTTGTGATACCCTATATGGAGTATTGTGTACAGTTTTGAAGGTTGCATCTCAGAAAGAACATAGACAGGGTGGAGGCAGTCCAGAGGAGGACAACTAAAATGGTGCATGGTTTGCATGAGAAGCCCTAGGAGGAAAGACTCAGGGATATCACATGTACACCCTGGAAGGGAGGAGATAGAGGTGACATGATAAAGACCTACAGGTACCTCATAGGAATGCACAGGGTGTAAGAGAGGAGTCTCATTCAAATAAGAAAGAGCACCAGGACCGGGGGCATGCAAAGAAGCTGAAGCATGGGGGTAGTTCAAAAGAGATGTGATGAAGTGTTTCTTCACTGAAAAGGTAGACACCTGGAACAAACTGCCAGCAGACTTGCTGGAGGCTGAAACAGTGCTTCAAGCATGCATGGGATAGACCTAGGGTTGTATTAGAAAAGAGTCAGGGAGATGGGAGGGTCACAAAAGTCCAGATAGGGTTTGTGGAGGCAGATTAGGCAGGGAACATCTAGACAGACTGGATGGGCCAAGCATTCCTTTCTGCCAACAAATTCTATGTTTCTGTGTTTCTGTTTATCAGAGGCCCTTTACTGACACAAAACAGTAAACAGAATAGGCTTTATAAAGAAATTATTCCCCACATGTAAACTAGTAGTTTTTATCAATGGTTATATTTAAGTACTTACTGATTGCATGATTAAAAGATCAATAATGATATGCGTTAAACTTTTTTTAATTATAAAGCACAATGCAAGTAAAATAGTGAATGAAGCTGTCTTTGGTTGTCTTGTCTTTATCCATAATGCACCTTTGTATAAATAACTATTATAGTATGTCTTCTTTAACTAATATTTCCATTTATGCTAATCGTGCAACTCAGAAAATGCTAGTATATTAATAACTGAGAAAATACTGAATGACTTAAAATAGGATATTACATTTATTCTGTGCATGTGGAAGGTCTCATAAATCATATGCACTGTTTTCTTTATGAGAGGAATAAATCTGACATCCCACTAGACATCAAAAGATATTATATGTATACCACAGAATAAAATATTAACACATTGAGTGTATCATATATATACCTATGCCAATGGTTTTATTGACTTTGCTAAATGTTTAGTAGCAGAATTTTTGTTTTTCATTGTAATTTTCTTCTTTGTGTTTTTTTAGTAACTTAAGAAATTAAAGGGCTACGGTTTCAGTTGTAACATTCTCTATGAGCAATATTTCTGTTAAAATGGTTGCTATAAATACAAGTATATGATGAGGTTGTAATCCTCCTGTATGTCTTCAAAAACTCAAAGCTGCAGAGGATGGACTGAAATGCATGGAAACATTTTGTTCTGTGAAACCCTGTGTACTGTGTTACTTCTTTAACCAGCAGTTATATTAAGTAAACTGCAGTGTCCCAGGTTAATAAATTCACAGAAAGCCTATTTATTTTACTAAAGAATTTACTGCAGCAGTAATAACTGTCAAAGTGAAAGCACAGTTAAAGTGCTGGAGACAGGACCAGCTGCATGGAGTATCTATCACACTATCGACTTCCTGACAGTGGTGTCGCGAACCCTTTTGTCATAAACTCGAGCACTCAGAGTAGAAACCGCGATCAATACAAGGGGAAACTGGTGTCAGGCTCTCTTAGAGAGGGCATCTCTTCTGTTTGAGCCATTAGGCCACAGATAACAGCTTTTATACAGCGGAAGCCCAGTTTATAAATAGTTCCTAGTTTCAGGAGTAGTTTCCTTTCAAGTGATGCTGGTACTATACTACACTTATCAAGCATGCTCTGTGTTACTGTTAGCAGATACCAGACATTGCTTCCTGATAGCTGCACTGTACCTGTCTTTACAGAGCTGGACACAGGGAAAAAGTCTTCACTGGAACTATACAAATGAAAGCAGCAGTGCATGTTAGGGTGAAAATGGTGACCTATACTTTTTACTGTCTTTTATATTGCCACTTATCACCTGTCTTGTTTCCCCATTTAGGGTCTGCTTTAGCACTTCTTTAACATTTGAAATAATACAAAAGAGCATGCCTTTTAATATGGCTTTCCCCATATTTAATTATCATTCTGAGCTCTTTGTGAACACCTTTTGTTAGAAAAAACTAGGGAGCTGTGTTTGTTGCATGGTATTTCATTTTAGTCACACAAAAAAATGATACAAAACCATGGATGTTCAAAAACAGCAGAGAATACTGATGAAAACATGGGGAAAGCAATATTGAAGGAAGCACGCTATTATTTTGAATGTAAAAAACATGGTAAAGCGGACTTAAAATGGGGAAAACATGTTTATCTTAAAAGACAGGAGATAAGGGGCAACATAAAAATGAATTAAAAGTAAGGGTCAAACTTGTCATCATTAATATGTATTTAGCTGCTTTTAGTTCCCCTCTTGACTACTAAATTAAAAGAGTTTGCTGTTTAACTTTAAAGGAGCAGAAAAGGTAAGGTAAAAGTTTATCATTGTATCATTCATAATTCATAGTTGCTTACCTTTGTATCTCTCTTTCTGTATGTGTCTCTTTTTTTTATTTCTCCCTGGTCTGTAAAACCAGCTATGAATGTATAGTCCCCCATTACACCATCATATGTGCTACAACCAGTGGGCTCTATGCACTATGCCTATGTGACATGGATCTGCAACACGTAGACAATCCTACATGCCATTGCCATGCACTTGGGTCCCATGGATCCCTGAGCAACTGTTATGCATCTGATTCCCAAGCCAATCATGTGTCTACACACTCAGATGGTCTGGGGGGAGTGTACGGTGTGTGCCCACACTCTGTGCAGTTCACAAAGATGCGAAGAGCTGGGTGAGGAGGTGCAAAGATATGCTGGCAGGGACCCTGCTGTATGTGTTTTGCCCCCCCCATTTTGGACCCCCACTGGCCACTTGACAAGTGGAACCCCCCCTTTACCATGCTGTCCTAGCCCTTCAGTCAGGCAGGGAGGGCTGGGAGCAGCGATTGGGGAACTTGCCCATCATTTTAAAACAGCAGGATGTGCACAGTCCCATAATCCCCCTGCTCTGTGAGGAGTAAGGGATTTACTGTAGGACCAGGTCAGGCATCCCACTGGATGCCCACCAGTGTCCTCTGCTCTGCACTGATCCGCCCCTGCAATCCTGTGTGATGGGGAGGCGGGGCTGCAGACAGGCAGCTGGTGATTGCGGATGCCAGCCACTGTGTACCTGTCCATTGGTGTGGAGCAGCATGGGTCAGGTAGGCGCCTCTCATGCGGACCTGGCCCCCATTAATGAATGGAGCCCAGTGACATTATCAGACTAGTCAGTCCATGAGGAGTGCCATAATTTCCTGGATGCTCAGGCATTGACTGAATGCCACATCCCTGCAGTAGCAACTGAAAAGTCCAGAACCACTGTCATCTCCACAGACAGGTGGGTGCTGGAGATTGTCAGAGAAAGTCTGACTCAGGATTTACATCACCTCCTCTTCATGGTCATATGGTAAAGCACAAGTTTCTTTCTAACCTAGAGCAGGAATGCTTAGGGAAGAAAACATATAGCCTTCTGCTTGTGTAGGCAATAGAGGTTTTAGAGTCTGAAAGGTTAAAGTGTTTTCTTTCCTAGGTCCCCAAAACGTCAAGTGGATGGTGGCCCATCTTGGATCTCTGAGGCCTGAACAAATAATTGAGATATACAAAATTGAAGATGGCTTCTTTGAGGAAGATAAATTTTTCCCTCCAAGATCAATTCTGCCTCCAGGATCTGAAGGCTACATTCTGGCGCATCTCCCATCATCCAGGATCATCATCTCCATCATCTGGTGACTCCCCTCAAGTCCCTTCTGAATTTTCCCCCCTACCTGTTTATAGTTACGCTTCTTTGTAACAGCCCCATCATTGTGCTTAAACAGTTGCTGGCAGTCCACCCTGCTTCTTCCCCCCAGATACTTGAGATACTCAGAGGGTTATTTGCCACTTCAGTGGTACCTCAAAAGGGTGGTAGTCTCCTTCTGGGACAGAGAGAGGAATACTAAACGTATATGCTGCACAAGTATTCAAGCTACTTTGCATTATCATACCTACACATACTTACGTCTCATGCAGAACCAGCGAATCATACACCCACAGGTGGTTTTCTATTTGTATTTGTCTGCTAGTATGTGTTATTTATCTCAAGTAGATATTTAACCCCTTTTTACTACTATGATCTGAGCTTCTTCCATATTATATAATGCTGCAGCTCCCCCCACCCCCGGGACTCCCCTTGTAAGCAAGATGCTACATGTCAAATTTATCTATTTTATTTTTATTTTACTTAGAATTTTCAAATTCCAGGGTAGTGTCATTTAGATGAATCACATATTTTTCAAGAGGGTTCCGTGGGGACCTGACAGCTGTAGTTGATACAGTTTAGGATAATGACTACAATCTTAAAATTTTAAATACAAATTTTAATATTTATAGACACACAGTGAAATCAAGGACACTATGAAAATAATAATCATTATATATGCATGGGTAGGTAGAAAGTAGAAGGTTGTCTCAGGTAAAGCAGGGGAAGCAGAACAGATATAACATCTTTCTTGACTGGAAAAGGCACACTGATAGAAAACTTCTTTCTAGGCGTCACCCAGGGAGGTGTGTGTGAGGGGCTGAGGAGAAGGAGTCCAATAAGGCAACACAATCAGTACAAAAAAGGAAAAAAAAAGACAAATTGAAGAGTCAAGGGTATAAAATGAAAGAATAAGGTGTATGTAGAGTAATTTGGGAGACATGTACAGGTAAGAAAGAAGGTGAAGCTAAAAGCAGTACAATGACTAATCTACAAAAATAATTATGAGGGGAGAGGCAAAGTGCAAGAAAGCGCAGCAAAAATGTGTGGATGTATCACAGGGAAGCTAGTAGAGCAATGACTAGGGGCAGGGAGCAGAAAGAAGAACAATTAGAAAACAGGAGGAACACAAGATGGCGGAAAGATCAGAGACAAACATTTAGGGACATCACTGTACAGCTAGAGTCTACACCACATCCACTGTACATCACATTTCTACAGTATTTAAACATTGTCAGGGTGTGAGTTCCAGACAATTCAAGATGCTGGTGCAAACAGTTTCTCACCAAATGTTTTGTGTCTTGTGAGAAAATGAAGGCTATCCTTGACTTGCAATCTACATGGTATAGCTGGGCAGATTTGGTTCACAGATTGGAAAGCTGGTCAGGATAAAGATCGTGGACAGATTTATAGAGCATGGAGGCTCATTTGAGCTTGTGTCTCCTGTCAGGACCCAGTAATGCTAGGCTTCTGTACATTAAGCAGTGGTACAGTGGCATCCAGTGTCAGGTTCCTTCTTGTCTAGTCATGTCAGTCTTCAGGATCTTCAGTGAACAATGGTAAGAACGAATTATGAAAATGACTTGATTTTTTGGGGCATTTCTATGACAACTTTATGATTTTTAGCATTTTCCATGAAATTGCTATCGTTTTTGGTGGCATCACATGGTAGACCCATAATGTTGTGCCTCACCGCTTCATTGCACTTAATCTCCCAGTCCACCCCAGTGTGGAATTCTGGGGCTTGCAAGTGAGCTCAGCCTCCCAGATGGCAGCACAGTGCATTGCCTTGTACCACTGGACCAGCCTAAAATGTCATATTGAAACCTTTAAATCTGTTCTCGGGCTGGCTGTGTGGCACAGAGCAATGGGGATTGCTCTGGCTTGCTGGAAACCTGGGGTCATGCTCTGAGCCCAGAAGGTCAGGAGTAATGGCTTGCAGGGTGGGTTCAGAGGGTCCTTTGGATGTGCTCCTCTCGGGGAGGGTGAGTCGATACTGCAACACTCTGCAGCAGCTCCTGGTGGTGGCATGTGGAAGTACCATTGATGGCGTGGGTGACCTCGTGTCATCAGGCATCTACCTTCAGGTCGGCCACAGTGTTTGCCACTATTAGGTGGGGAGAAAACCAGTAGGAAAAGTGCCACACTGGCACAGTAGATGATGTCCTTGCAGTTCCCCCACCACACCAACAGACCCCCAGCATCTAGAGAAGGAGACCCTTAGCCTCTGCCTAGCAAAGTGTTTGCTCCTCCTCCTCTAGACCATGAGGAGGCCTCCCTGCAGGGAAAAGCTGGCCAATTGGAGGAAGGGGTAGGCTCCAAGTGCCTTTCCCTTCTACTACAGCCAGAGTGGGCCCCTGTCAAGGACAAGTCGGTGCCAAGGATGAGATGGCTGAGGTCGGGATCGGTTTCCAGGACTGAAAATGTGAGGGTAAGTCTGTCGGGTAGAGGGGGATGGCAACTGAGACTTGAAGGAGTGGGGTATTGGTGGGCACAAGGAGGAGCATAAAGATATAAGGCAAAAAATGTATAATATTTTCTCATGTGCTTATAAATAAAGTCACAGCCAAAGCCACCAGTAACAGTAACAATAACCAGCCATATCCAGCCATGGCTTTTGTTTAATCTCTGCCATTGAACTTAATAACTCTAATGTCTAGGCATGGCCAGCCATAATCTTATGATATATTTTTTTAATATTAGTGGCTACCACTGTATGTCAGAATAGACGTGATTTGTTTAGCAAACAATCAAGCCATTACTTTCCATGCTTTCTATGAGTTCCATAATTTCTAGGGGGGGGTTAATCAATATTTTATCTTATGAGCTGTCCCAACTGCCTCATCTGACTGGTCCCTTCAGCCCCTTCAAGTAGCTTCTCTGGGGCTTACCTTGGTACGTTGTCCTCTGCCACAGAACCTGTGGAGGTACTCAGTCACCACCAGTGCAAGGCCTGCAAGGGATCAGGCCATCATCCTGCAGGTGGGGGTGTTTCTCCTCATTTTCTACCCTGGGCTCATGGTGAGTGCAATGGCACAATGTGCAAGCTCTGCCTTCATGGAGACCTCCCTCAGCACCTGCTTGTGGGGTCCTTTCGCTGCATGGTCCAGCTGCACTTACACCCAGATTCCTCTAGAGGACAGATGAGCAGCCAGATACTCCCCCTCCCCTCCCCCCCCGAACATTCAATCCTCCCTCCCTAGTCATCCCCCAAGTGGCCCCAATTCATTCCTGGACCAGGGATGCCAGCATGGCAGGAGATGAGGCAGCCAATGCCTTAGCACTCCACACCACTGGGCCAGTTAATTCCTGCCTTCTGAGCATGAAAATACCAGGATTACCTCCAATATTCCCATGGCAAAAAGTACAGCCCTAGTTATGAACTTTCAACCCCCTTATAACATTGTTTTAAGAAGGGTCATGGAGCACGTACTGCACTAGTTAGTTTCATGAATAACATTTATTGTGCTATAGAGGCAGGAATAACTGCTGGGGCAATCTTTTTTGAGCGAACTAAGGCGTTTGACTTAATTGACTATGACCTGCTTTATAAGCTTGGTAAAACTGATTGTGGGTGCTCACATTAAATTGGTTCCTTGACATACTTAAAAACCTGTTCCACATTGTTAAATTGAATAGAACAATGTCATCTTCATGTGTTGTTAAAAGTCATGTATGACAGGGTCCAATCTAGTGATCTGTACTATTTTCCATTTTTTTAATTAATTGATTACAAATCAAATGGGTACAATCTAAAATATTGTTTTATGGAGATGATCTGTTCCTCTATCATCACTCAAAATATCCCACTTCAAATACGTAGGTATTCACTTGGATCTTCTGTTATCTTTTAAATACTTTTGGGATCACACCACTAATAAATTCATCAAAAGCATGGGATACTTTACAGAGTGTAAAACTGTTTAGCAGCAGAAGCCCATCCAGCCATACTATAACTCAACAGTACTTGATGTAAGTCTTAGACTATGGCTAAATCAGAGACCAAACTCCTTTTGCAGAGCTTAATAGAATACATATTGTACAGTAAGATTCTGAGATTTGGACTTTTCTCTAAGCGAGTTCCACAGGATTGGCCCAGTGACACTAAAGGCACGGTCACCCGATGTCTTGAGCTGAACTTTGGGAGCATCCAGGAGGCCCCTTGAAGAGGAGTGGAGGGAGCGAGCAGAAGTCACAGGTGTCAGGAGCTTTGAAAGGTAGCCAGGACCCAGTCCATATAGGGCTTTATAGGTGAGCAAGTCCACCTTGAAGAGGACCCTCCACCTGACAGGCAGCCAATGCAGAGCATGCAGGACCAGGGTTACATGACTGGACCTGGACAGGCCAGTCAGGAACCAGGCCATCACATTCTGCACCAGCAGCAGTCAGCACAGGGTCCCTCCCATGACCCTGAAGTATAGAGAGTTACAGTAGTGGAGCTTAGAGGTGACAAAGGCGTGTACTAGAATCAGCAGATCCTCGAGCGGAATGAGGGGCTTGATCCTGGCGATGTTCTGCAAGTGGTAAAAAAGACTTTTAACTACAGACAATACCTGATCTTCAGAGGTCAGCCTGCTGTCCAGGATCACACCCAGATTATGCACCCTCGGGAAAGTCACCAATGGAGCAGACCCCAGGAAAAGACCTATGCTAGCCCCAGGATGCAACCCATCATGCCTGCGACCTGGCTCAACCACTAGCACCCAATGTCCTCAATTGTACAGCAAACTCTCCCTGAAAGAAAGAAAACTGTCCCTCATCATTTTTTTTATGCAGAAAACAAAAGAAAACTGTCCATCATTGTCTGTTGCACCATTACTCCCTCACACACGTGACCCTTGCAAGGGTGGCCACTGAGTGCTCCTGCCAGACCCATTATCTGTTGTCCTTGATTGGGGGTCCGTGGAGTGTAACAGTAAAGCCAAAACATTCCTGTCCCTAAGAAAACAAAACCGTCCCCTGATGTCTTTATTATTTTTGTCTACCTGTAAAAAAGAAAACGGTTCTTCGTCATATCCCCATCCCTCCCCATCCCAACCTCCCTCTGTGCACCCACCTCCCCACAGCCCCCCTTACCCCATACTTACTACCGGAGGTCAAGTGCTGTCATCTTCTCTGAACCAGGACACGTCTGCACTTTTCGAAGTCAAACCGTGAACTGAAAAATCAAGGTAAGCACTGTATATGGCTGTCAATGGCAGTGCACGAAATTTTCATCATGGGGTTTGTGGGACCCCACCTCGTGAACGCTGTCACTGTCATTTTGTTACTCAGTCCCGAAAGGTGATTTCTCAGTTGCTGCTTAGAATCACCTTTTGGGACTGATTAATGAAACAACAGTGCAATTAATCATGAGGTGGGGTCCCAAAAAGCCCATGTTGAAAATTTGGTGTAAAAATACTGACAAATGGCTGAGTTACATGCGCTCCTTGAAACTTTTACACACATGCATGTAACTTTGGTTATTTTTAATATTTTGACTCCAAATTTTCAACATAGACATTGTTTCACACCACC
The DNA here is from genome assembly GCA_016271365.2 of Neoceratodus forsteri. Taxonomy (NCBI): domain Eukaryota; kingdom Metazoa; phylum Chordata; order Ceratodontiformes; family Ceratodontidae; genus Neoceratodus; species Neoceratodus forsteri. The sequence continues at coordinate 540,404,729 of CM028134.1, read as the reverse complement.
TCATGAACAGTAAAGATGTCATTTTTCGCATCCTGCCCAAAATGTATTTTCGCCCTCTGGCACGGAATGGTACAGTTGCTGCCCGAACTCCCCTTTCACGATAGAGTACTGAAATGATAGTGCCACTGTTCATGAGGTGGGGTCCTAAAAAGCCCATATTGAAAATTTGGAGCAAAAATACCAACAAACTCCCAAGTTATGTGTGCTCATTTAAATTTTCCTACGCACAAGCGTAACTTGGTCAGTTTTTACTAAGGATCATACTAAGGAAGGAGAAGGTGTTAGGAGGCTATAAGCCCATATTTGCAACTTAATATTGTCACTCCAAATTTTCAACATAACCATTTTTTCACACTGCCTCATGAACAGTACAGCTGTCATTTTTCACATCCTGCCCAGAACATGTTCTCGCACCTGTGGCGTGGAATGGCACAGTTGCTGTATGGAAACCACCTTTCAGGATTGAGTAACAAAATGATAACACCACTGTTCATGAGGCGGGGTCCCAAAATGCCCAGGTTGAAAATTTGGAGCAAAAATACCAACAACAGACAGAGTTACGCGCACTCTTTCAAATTTTCTTACGCACGTAACTTTTGATAATTTTGAGGTTTGATTCAAATTTTCAACCTAGTCATTTTTCACACAACCTCATGAACAGTACAGCTGTCATTTCACACATCCTGCCCAAAATGAGTTTCTGCACTTGCGGCACGGAATGACGTTTTGCCACGGATTAAGAAATTTTCACCTATGGGGTTTATGAGGTACGGTGATAAGAAGACTATTTTGAAAATTTGGGGTCAAATTGTGAAAAAATTATAAGGGGTGAATAGGCAGGGGTGTCACCAGCAGAAGGAGGGAGGTAGTGATGCCGTTATATAAAACCCTGGTCAGGTCTAACAGTGGGTAGGTCATGTCAGATGAATCTGATAGATTTCTTTGACTGAGTGACAAAGGATGTTAATGGGGGGGGAGGGGCATGGACGTCACCTACCTCAATTTCAGCAAGGTCTTCAATACCATCTCACAAAAGAGGCTTGTTAACAAGATTAGTAGTCTAGGCATGGTAGACAAGGTGGTGAACTGGGTTAGGAACTGGCTAACAGACAGGAGACAGAGGGTGGTGGTAAATAGGGTACAGTCTCGGGAGGGGGGGTGACCAGCGGGGTACCGTAGCAATCAGTTTTTGGGACAGTCCTGTTCAATGTCTTCATTAGTGACATTGCAGAGGGGCTGGAAGAAAAGGCCTGCCTGTTTGCAGATGAAACTAAGATCTGCAACAGGGTGGATAGTCTGGAAGGGGTGGAGAAAATGAAAAAGGACCTAGGCAGGCTTGAGAAATGGTTTAAGGAGTGGCAACAGAGGTTTAAATCAAAGAAGTGCAAAATTATGCACCTGAGGCAAAGAAACCCTGGGGAGAGCTACAGGATGGGGAGGGGGGAGGGCAGTTGCTGACAGTCACCAAGGACCAAAGGGACCTGGGGGTTATAATTTCACATAACTTGAAAATGTCAAAGCAGACTACAAAGGTAGCAGTGAGGGCCAGTGGCATGCTGGTATGCATAAGCAGGGGTATCACCAGCAGAAGGAGGGAGGTAGAGAGGTAGTGATGACATTATATAAAATCCTGGTCAGGCCTCACACATGGAGTACTGTGTGCACTTCTGGAGGCCACACCTTTGAAAGGGCATAAACAGGCTGGCAATGGTCCAGAGAAGGCTGACTAAGATGGTACAGGACTTGCACCACAAAACAAACAAGCAGAGATTAAGGGACCACAATATGTACTCGCTGGAGGAGAGGAGGTAGACAGGAGACATGATGAGACATTCAAGTACTACAAGGATATAAACAAGGTACGGAGAGACATCTTCCAATAAGGAGGAGTACAAGAATTTGTATTTATTTATTTATTTATTAAAATTTGGTGACCGGGTAGGCCACACTGAGCCCCGAAGGTCCCTTTTTCAGGGGTGACCTGGGATAACAATACACATTTTCATACAGAGAAAGACTTGGGTTACAGAGTAGTTTCAGGTGTGTATGCAGGTTATAGCCATGGTTATCATCATGCATCAGTCCTGACAAATATGTTGACAATAGAATTAACAACAGGTGCAGAAGAAAGGTAAGTTTATGTGATAAGCTCATTGTTTTCTACTGGCGTGGTTCAGTGGAAAGTTAGCTGTGGTATGATGTCTGGAGGGAAGCACCGTGGAACCTGAAGAGGTGCATGGAGGATCTGATTATTAGGAGGATAGAAGCAAGCAGGGAGGGTGGTCATGAGCCGTGGCAATGGCAAGTGCTAGCATCAGACATATAGGCTTTGAGTCTGGTGCGAAAATTCATCAGTGTAGAGGCTTCCTGCACTACAGGTGGGAGTTTGTTTCACAGGTAGGGGGCTGAGTAGGAGAACGACCTACCGCCAGCATTAGTCCTGACTCTGGGAACTTCAAGCAGTGTTCGTCCAGATGTCTGTAGGCTCCTGTGGTTATGTTTGATTGCAATAGTTCCAGCAATGCTTGGTGGAGCTAAAGAGCTGAGTAGCTTGAAGGTCAAGCTGAGCAGGGGTAATAAAGGCGGCGGTCAGAGGGCCAGCGTAGCTGGGCAAGTGTGTCACAATGGTGACTTCGCAAGTGGTCCTGGGTAGCAAACCGGGCCACCTTGTTATACAGGATTTGCATCTTGGTGACCTCCTGCTTGGCCATGCCCTGTATAATCGGGGCAGCGTAAGTCAGGGTGGGGAGGAGGACACTTGTGGCGATTGAGGTCCTGGCATCAGGGATGAGATGGTCTTTTAGTCGGTGCAGGGTACCAAGTTTATGGTGTATGGTCTTGGTGACCTGATCCACGTGGTACTTGAAGGTAAGACAATGATCCAATGTTAGTCCTAAGTATTTTACAGAGGGCACAACTTCGATGTCATTTCCCAAGATAGCAGTGAGATGCAGAGATTTAGAACTGTCGTGTCCAAGGGCGTTGCATCCGAATAGCATTGCCTTAGTTTTGCCTGCATTTAGGACCATTCTATTTGCTCTCAGCCAGGCCTCGAGAGATGCTAGGTCAGCTTGGAGAAGGGGACCTAGAGCTGCAATGTCATCCAGGGATCGGTAGATGAAGGTGTCATCTGCGTACTGAATGACTGAGCTTCCCCCACACTGGAGGCTTAGTTCGTTAGTAAATATGGAGAAAAGGAGTGGGCCGAGAATCGAGCCCTGCGGTACTCCCTCTGTAAGGGGTAGAGGACCCGGGCAGGACATGAAATTGGAAGGTGGTAGGCCAAGAGGGAATATGAGGATGCTTTTCTTCACAGAGAGGGTTTTGGACACATGGAATGGTCTGCCGCAGGAGGTGGTGTGAGTGAGTATTGCAGCAGGAGTTAAACATGCATAGGACGGGCATGGGAGAACCATAGAGGTATAGCTAGGGGAGGGTCAGAAGCCGTACTCAGGTACATGGCTTATGGTCAGACTGGATTGGCCTAGTGGTCCTTATCTGCCAACAATTTCTATGTTTCAACCTCTGGCAGCCATGTTCACAGAGTCACTCAACACAGGAAGGGTGCCAGAGGATTGGAGGAGGGCACATGTGGTCCCTCTACACAAATCCGGGAGTAGGGAGGAGGCAGAGAACTATAGGCCAGTCAGCCTCACATCAGTAGTGGTGAAGATCAAGCACGCACTGCTTAAAGAAAGGATAGTGGAACATTTACAAGCCAACAGTACCCAGGACCCTAGGTAGCATGGATTCACAGTGGGTAGATCGTGTCACATGAATGTGATAGATTTCTTTGACTGGGTGATGAAGGAAATAAATGGTGGGGGGGTGGTGGTGGTGGATGTTGCCTACCTTGATTTCAGCAAGGCCTTCAATACTGTCTCACATAACAGGCTTATTAACAAGATGAGTAGTCTGGGCATAGGACACAAGGTGGTGAACTGGGTTAGGAACTGGCTAACAGACAGGAGACAGAGGGCGGTGGTAAATAGGGTACAATCTGGGGAGGAGGGGTGACCAGTAGGAGACAGGGGTGTCACCAGCGGAAGGAGGGAGGGAGGTAGTGATGCCATTATATAAAACCCTGGTCGGGCCTAACAGCAGGTAGGCTGTGTCAAATGAATCTGATAGATTTCTATGACTGGGTGACAAAGGACGTTAATTGGGAGGGGGGGCATGGACATTGCCTACCTCAATTTCAGCAAGGTCTTCAACACCTTTTCACATCAGAGGCATGTTAACAAGATTGGTGATCTGGGCATGGTAGACAAGGTGGTGAACTGGGTTAGGGACTGGCTAACAGACAGGAGACAGAGGGTGGTGGTGAATAGGGTAAAATCTGGGGAGGGGGTGACCAGCGGGGTACCGCAGGAATCAGTCCTTGGGACAGTCCCATTCAATGTCTTCATTAGTGACATTGCAGAGGGGCTGGAAGGAAAGGTCTGCCTGTTTGCAGAGGACACCAAGATCTGCAACAGGGTGGACACTCTGGAAGGGGTGGAGAAAATGAGAAAGGACCTAGGTAGGCTTGAGAAATGGTCTAAGGAGTGGCAATCGAGGTCTAAATCAAAGAAGTGCAAAATTATGCATCTGGGGCATAGAAACCCTGGGGAGAGCTACAGGATGGGGGGGGGGCAGTTGCTGACCAAGGAACAAAGGGACCTGGGGGTTATAATTTCTCATGACTTGAAAATGTCAAATCAGACTACAAAGGCAGCGGGAAGGGCCAGTGGCATGCTGGTATGCATAAGCAGGGGTAACACCAGCAGAAGGAGGGAGGTAGTGATGATGTTATATAAAATCCTGGTCAGGCCTCACATGGAGTACTGTGTGCAGTTCTGGAGGCCGCACCTTTGAAAGGGCATAAACTGGCTGGAGTCGGTCCAGAGAAGGGCAACTAAGATGGTACAGGGCTTGCACCACAAAACAAATGAGCAGAGAATATGGGACCACAATATGTACTCGCTGGAGGAGAGGAGGTAGACAGCAGACATGATAGAGGCATTCAAGTACCTCAAGGGTATAAACAAGGTGCAGGGGAAAAACATCTTCCAATACAGGAGGAGTACAAGAATGAGGGGGCAGGACATGAAATTGGAAGGTGGCAGGCTAAAAGGGAATATGAGGATGCTTTTCTTCACAGATAGGGTGGTGAACACATAGACTGGTCTGCCACAGGAGGTGGTAGGAGCGAGTACTGTGGCGGGAGTTAAACATGCATGGGAGAACCATAGAGGTACAGCTGAGGGAGGGTCAGAAGCCGTAGTCAAGTACACAGCTTACAGTCAGGCTGAACTGGCCTAGTGGTCCTTATTTGCTGACAGTTTATGTTTCAACCTCTGGCAGCCATGTTCACAGAGTTAATGTGGTGGCAGTGACAATAGCAATACCAATACCACTGGCGAACCTTCGGCATTGACAAATGCTTGTTTTATTTCTTCTTTAGTCAAAGAAGAGGTGGTTCTTTTTTTAAACTACACAGCTTCTATTTTTTATATTTAACCATCAGGACCTTATCCCCAGTTTTTCTTTTAATGCTGTAATCATCTTTAATTATATTACATATTGACCTACACTTACAATATATATTTCTCCCCCCTTTAACCAGATTGAAGTCAGTGAACACCAGCAGGAAAACATCACCCCATCAAAGTCAGAAAACATTAGCAGATAAAGGACCCCCTCCAAACAAGAATCTTATTCATTTAATTGAAATGGCTCTGCATTTTTATTACTTGTTTTCCTGCTCCAGATGCATTACACTATCTCTTTAACCCCATCAAAGTCGAAGAATACCATCAGAAAAAGGACCTTCTAAAATCAACAAGAATCTTGCATTTTTAATATGAATTTACTGAAATCCTCCAAACACCAACACACTGCATTAGTGTATAATAGAGCATTGTTCTATATAGAAATCCATAATTTCCAAAATGCTGTTGTACCACAGTTAAAAGGTCATGGAATGTGACTATACCTTTTTGTGGTAGAATAGCATTCAAGAACCTTTAGAGACTGCACAAGTTAGTTTAATTGTGAAAGAGGGAAAACACAATGCACAGATTTCACATAATAGTATACACTATAAAAAATACAGGATGAGCAACTTTATGCACAGCCAGTCTGTTTTGCCTTCTTGGGATTCTGATTCCTATGGACCTCTCGAGCACTGCTCTCGAGGTGAGAGGGAATCAGAATCCCTCTGTGGCACAACACATTGGTTGTTCATAGTTGCTCATCTAGAATTCTGTACCTAGCTGCCTGGGACATAACACATAACTGTATAGTTTATAGCAGTGTACTTTAAATTATTTGTTCTTAGTACAGTGGCTCCTCTTAAAGAGTGTTCAGATCTCTGCAGGCCAAGTAGTCTGATGTAGTATTGCTTTGTAGTATTCAAAACAAAGGTTTGTTATAATCTCATAAGCAACACTTTATTTATGCATCTGTTAATACATCCAAGAAGCAAGCAAAACCTCATATCACACACTGAAACATGATCTCACACATCCCTTATCTAAAAAATGTTGTCCATCCCTTATCTCACAGACTACCTTAGAAACTGGGAGCTTCCTTTCAATTATCCTTATTTATGACATACAGAATTAGTTGGCTTATTAATGACTAGCAGTACCTTACCAACACTCACTATGCAACGTGAATGTGTGTGTGTGTGTGTGTGTGCGTCTGAAATTTAAAGCCAGGGTGGGAGACAACATAGCAGTTACTGAGTGAAAGGAATTCTGGACTGATATGTCAGTCTATAGCAAAGCAAGGTTAAGCATAGAAGGGTGGGGTGGGGGGAGAAAGTTGAGTCTGAGAGAAGTGATGATAATTCACTGTAGTTTTATCAGCACACCAGTGCTGCTCTATTGGGCGGGTCTTTCTTTTATCCTGAGTGGTCGCACAAGCGCACATCTTAGGGGGAACACAGCTGCCTGTTTGTAGTACTGCTGTGTCACTCATAGAAACATAGAAGTAGATGGCAGTTAAGGACCGCAAGGCCCATCCAGTTTGCCCATTTCATTTTCTACCTTATGAATGTGCCATTGGCCTTTGCTCTGTCAATGGCCTATCTATTCATATTCATCTGTATTGCTCCCTTATGCCTATCCCATGCCTGTTTGAAGCCTTGCACTGTATATTCATACCCACCACTTCCTGAGGTAGGCCATTCCATGCATCCACCACCCTTTCTTTGAAAAAGAACTTCCTAAAATTACACCTTAATTGGCCTCCCTCTAATCTCATGCTGTGTCCTCTTGTCCTGCTACTTTTCTTATATTGAAACATGTTAGACTCTTTCACTTTGTTAATGCCCTTAAGGTGTTTGAATGTTTCAATCATGTCACCTCTTTCCCTCCTTTGCTCTAGGGTATACATATTGAGCTCAGTTAATCTGTCCTCATATGTTTCCTGATGCAGTCCCTGCACCACTTTGGTTGCCTTTCTCTGGACTGCCTCAATTTGGTTAATGTCCTTGTGAAGGTGTGGCCTCCAATACTGCATGCAGTACTCCAGATGGGGCCTAACCAGTGTCTTGTAAAGAAGGATTATTACCTCCATCTCTGACTTGTGATACCCCTACTAATACACCCCAACATCCTCCATGCCTTACCTACTGCTTTAGTGGTCTGCTTGGATGATTGCAGGTCATCGGTGATGATGACGCCCAAGTCTCTTTCTTCCCTTGTGACTGCCAGCAACTCCCAACCCAGCCTATAGGTGGTTTCAGAGTTTCTCTTCCCTATGTGCATGATCTTGCACTTCTTTGCATTAAACCCCAGTTGCCACCCTTCCAACCATTTTGCTAGTTTATCCAGATCTCTTATCATTCTGCCCACTCCATCTGGATCATCTACTCTGTTGCAGATCTTGGTGTCAACTGCAAACAGACAAACCTTACCCTCCAGTCCATCTGTAATGTCACTGATGAAGATATTGAAGAGAACTGGCCCCAGGACTGATCCCTGAGGTACCTCACTTGTGACTTGCATCTCTTCTGACTGTATACCATTTACCACCACTCTCTGTTTTCTGCCCGTCAACCAGTTTGCCACTCAGTTGACCAACGCCTGACCCACCCGAGCCTACCCAGCTTATTAATCAATCTTCTCTGTGGAACAGTATCGAAAGCTTTGCTGAAGTCAAGGTAGGCTACATCAACTGCCCCCCCTTGGTCCACCCAGTCAAAGAAATCTATGAGATTAGTTTGACAGGACCTTCCTTTTGTAAACCCATGCTGTCTTGGATCCTGTGCTCCTATGGATTCCAGGTGTTGCACTATCCTTTCCTTAAGGAGTGTCTCCATAATCTTGCCCACTACTGAGATAAGACTGACCGGTCTGTAGTTCCCTGCCTCCTCCCTGCTACCACTCTTGTGGAGCGGGATCACATGAGCCCTTCTCTAGTCTTCTGGAACCTCTTCTGTGCTCAGAGACTCACTAAACAGTTCTGATAATGGCTCTGCTAGTTCCACCCTTAGTTCCTTTAGTACCCTGGGATGTATGCTATCAGGTCCCATTGCCTTGTCCACCCTGAGCTTATCAAGCTGTTGTAGGACCCTTTCTTTTATGAAGGGACTACTGCACACCTCCCTCTCCCCTGTGTCCATGGTGCTGAGCTGTGGGCCCTGCCCTACCTTCTCTTCAGTAAATACTGAGCAGAAGTATCTCCTTGAGCAGTGGCTGACATGTTTGATATTCAAGTGCAAAGGAAGTCTTAAGGTGTGGGAACCCCATGGCTGCAACATTGACATCCCACTTGTTAGGACCAAAATGGGGCAGAACTGTTTTGTACTAAACTCTGTGGGAGTATTGAATTCTAACCCTTTACTCGAGACAAATCCCTTCACATGACATTGTACCTTTAGACATTCATTAAAACAATAATAGTACTTACTTGCCAACTCTAAATGCATGTTTCCAACAACACGGGATTATACTACTTGTACTAATATGCATAGCTCTTCTTGTACATAAATTTATATTTCCTATTGCTTGTATGACAATATTGCAATTTTTTTCTCATGATTGGTATTTATCTGTTCTTACTTCACCTGTGATGGTTAACTACATGAACCCTTTCTGGTGGTTCCTGCAAATGGAGTCTAACACTCCAGTGAACTTACCTAGTGAACGAAAATAAACAAATAATATTTCTGTTATTGCCTCTTGGGGTTCACATAGGTCACTTTTCACATGCAAGCCTACGATGCCCCTGGAAAACTTTATTAAATATATACACTTTTAGTTGTAATTCCTAACTTCCCTGTTTTTATCTTCCCCTTATTCTCTATTACAAAGGAAATTAGTATGAAGCAGGATTCTTCTGTAACCCCTAGGTGGCGCTATCCCAATGGTTACTACCCCTGCCGGCTTGGCTAGTAGCAGGTTAAGGGGCCTGAGTTCTGAAACGGGTGTCTCCACCCAGAGGTCAGGGTTGGTAGTGGTCAAGCAAACCTGGGCACAGCCCTCCGGGACACTGTAAACCCCCTCTTTCCTTACTAGTGGCCGGAACAATACACAATAATCACGTTCACAATACCCCTGATATACCACACAAGTACCCACACTGTTTGCACTTACCACCAGGGCTTTCCTCTGGCTCAGCCCTGGGGACCTCCTGTAAAACAAAGTTATACACAGCAAATAACAGCAGTACAGTACTCTTGCATAAACTGGAACTACAGTCAGGGTAAATGCAAAAAAGAGTTAGATCTGATTTATTTAAGGGACTTGAACAAGAGAGGGGCGTAATTAGGCTAATTTGCTTAAAGGCTGTATCAATCAAACAGTTATGCATGCACTTCAGGGTCCATAAACAGTCACACACCCTGGGTACCCAGACAGAGTATGGTGGGCTAACCAGGAACGTTGCAGCTGGTTGGGGCCCTGTGATGGAAGAAAAACAATATGCACAACACACACTATTTGTAATCCGGAGCCAGAGGGCTCAATTTGTGAAAAGAAAACAACAAGACAATCAGATGACACACTTTTAGATTAGGCTGTTGTTGCAGGGAGTTACCCTGATGGTTACTCACGATACCCAAGACTGGACACAGGCTGGATGAAAACTGAGACAGCAGGTGGTTAATCTGGAGGGCCAGGAGAAGCAGGGCTCACACGAATCGCCGAGGCGTTGTTCCTGTCAAGTGTGGAGCAGGGGGCTGATCCCCAGGCAGGTCTCTTGTTGGTGGCTTTCTCTGTGCAGTGGGGTAGTCTGGCAGGGCCAGCATGGCATGGCTCAACCCAAATGGAGATGAACACGGATTCAGCCCGATTAGGCTGGCTAAAGCTTCCAGAAAGCAGAACACAGTTCACACAGTGGGGAACCAAATCACAACCCACTTTCAATAAACAGCACATTTACATGTAAAGGATTCTACGGTACCAGCAAGCAGAACACAGTTCACACAGTGGGGAACCAAATCACGACCCACTTTCAATACACAGCACATTTACATGTAAGGAAATTCTACTGTACCAGGCAAACCACTCTCCGGTCACGATTGCAAAGTCTCTGCACAAACTGGGGATTCAAAAGCAGCTGGAAATCCTGACAGGCCAATTGCATTCAGCAGAATCTTCGGTCTTCTTCAGATATGAGCCTGGTAAAAAAAATCAGTGGCTTACTTCATTCTCACAAACTTGGATTTAGTCCGAAATAATTATCTTCTCTCCCTCTCAGGGGCAGCAGGCAGACATGCAGGCCACAACTCAGGCCTTTCCACAGTTCTCCTGTGCAAAACTACTCAGACGGTTGCTTGACTGTCTCAAGCATGTTACTTCTTCAGCTCCCAACTTAGATCTGACTTAACTGCCAGCAAGCCAGGGACTTTCCCTAGAATCCAAAAGGTCCGGTTGGCTGATCGGTCTGTCAGTCACAAGAAAGGCTCCACCTTCAGGTGCAAAAAGGCACCAAAAGCCCAAAACTACAATTCCTACAGATTTTGACTCCAGACAGCTCCTGTAGTCCGGCTCCATTTTACGTCCCACCAGAAATGATTGGTCCAATTCGCAGTCCAGGACCAAGATAGTGGAGATAAACAAAACAGTCCTCGCTGCAAAGAAGGCAGGTTAGACAAACTACATTATCATTATCACTCTAAATGATTTTCAGCAAATAGTTACATCTTTCAACAGAGCTCCCTTTCAGATTACTTATGACTGCAATCCAGGCTGCTCTTAAAGAGACAATACACAGAGGCTATACAGGCACTCTCTGGCAATGACATTTAAACTGCTAAAACGCAAGACACCAGCCTGGCAGTGAGCATTTAGGCAAGCTCAAGGTAGATTTTTCAGGAACCCCCATTTGTAGGGGGGGTTACACTTCTCATTTGGACTTCATACGCTGCTGCTCATCTACACATGATGTCATAATCTCCTGCATGTGACATAATAATTTCCATGGCAACCAGTTGTTTTTTTTATAAAGGCAAGGCAAATTTTATATGATGCCCTTTCCTGAAGGCTCAGTGTGTCTAACAGGGAAAACAATTGACAGTACAGCACATAAAATACTTAAAAATACTTAAATACCTAATATTTAAATTAGGAGGCAGTATAGCGCAGTGGTCTAAGACTCTGAGCTGCAAATCTGGTGACATCCAGCAGACCAGACCTGGGTTTGAATCCCACAGCTTCTACTTGCATAGTGTGTGACCCTGAGCAAGTCACTTAACTTCCTTGTGCTCCCAGGTCGCACCTGGAAACAAGCTCTGGCTTAGTGTGCCTTTCCTGGTTAAACAATTTCCTCCCCCTTCCCTAAATTCTAATAAATAGCAAAATAGTGAATAGGGAAAGTGAGCACCAACTAGGTGGCTGGCTACCGAGCAGACATGACAGACCACTAGGCCTAGTCTTCTGACTTTTAGTATGTTTTGTTAGTATAACTATAACAGGCAATTCCTAACTAATACAGTAGGCTTGCTCAAAAAGATAACATTTTAAGGCTCCCTGTAAGGTCTCCACCCAGCTGAATGAATGTGGGGTAGCAGAGCAATGAAGCCACCTCAGAGGCTCTGTCAACAGCTATCCTTAACCTTGAGTGGGGGAACCACCACCGAGCCAGTCCCAGTGGAGTGGAGAGGGCAGACAGAGTATATGGAGACAGAAAAGCTTTCTGGTATCCAGGACCCCAACGGTGTAAAGCCTTGCATGATAACAAGGCCGTCTTAAAGCTGATGTGCCAAGAAACAGGCAGCCAGTATAGACTGTGCAGCACTAACATAATAAGCTCCTTTCAAGATGTTCCAGCTATTAACTGGGTCACCACATTGTGGACCAGCAGCAGCTGGTGAATCATAACCCCACATAAGCCTAGGTAGAGAGCACTGCAGCAAACCAGTCTAGATGTGACAAAGGTACGTACTATTGTAATCAGGTCACCTGGCACAATATCTGGTTTAATCTGGATGATGTTCCAAAGATGGGAAAAGCCACTAAACCACAGATGACACCTTATGTTCCAGTGTCCACTTGCAATTCATAATGAACCACAGATTTCTAGTCATATCCACTGCTCCAAGTGTGATGTCATTTAGAGATATCAAAATGGCATCAGTACCTGTCATAGCCAGTCCAAGGAAACCTGATTCAACAATCATCACCTCTGTCTTACATCGGTTGAGGCTCAGCCAGTCAGAGGCCATACAGTGGTTGATTTCATGAAGACAACAACATAGCAATCATCTGGCATTGAACCCATCAGGTGCACACAATGGGTATAGCTGGGTATCACTGACGTAGCAACGGGAATTCAAAGCCATACTGTCTTATGCTCTCACCCAGTGGCAGCATGTACACATCAAACAACATTAGTGCCGGATTGAGCCCTGAGGCATGCCATAGTCGAGCATAGCTGTTCCAGAGATGGAATTACCTAGAACCACCTGCTGTACCCTACCTGTGAGGTAGGACTCATACCAGTGTAGTACCATGTTGGTGAGTCCCACATAGTGCCTTTGATGATCCAACAGCACTCCATGAGCCACCATATCAAACTCTGATGAGAAATTAAGAAGAACCAAGATGGACCAGTACCCTATGTCCCTAACTTGACAAGGATGGTCTCCATGCTGTGGTGAGGTCTAAACCTTGATGGGAGAGGCTATAGAATTCAAACTTTTCCAGGTAAGACTCCAGTTGCGCCAACACCATGTTTTTGCCAACCTTCCACAAAAAGAGAAGTTTTGATACAGGCCTGTAATTCACAAGACTGTTAGGGTCCAGTGGTGGCTTCTTCGGAAGAGGTCTCTCCACTGCCCTTTCCAAGAAAGGGGAGAATACCCCCTCCTGCAGTGGGCACTTGGAAATCTTTGCGATGATTGAACCCAGGGTATCCTAGGGTATTCCTCCAGCTAACAAGCAGCAAGGCAGGCCCTGGGTTCAACATACAGTTGGTGGAACACAGCCCTGAGATCACCTGGAACACCTCATCATCTAAAACCAGGTGAAACTCAGTCTAGAATGGCAAATTGCCTGAGCCCATCTGTGATGGGGTACTACTGGCCTTGCCCATGCAGGCAGTGCCAGATTACAGTTAAAGGATACTATATGCTGGGGCTGAATTCCTAGTTCCACTGAATAATTTCTGGGTATTTTGTTTTGGCGTGCCATTTCTATGTGCATAATGGGGCCCTATACATGAAACAATAAAATGCTATGTGCCACTTATCAGCACTGCATGAAAGTTGCACATTAGAGGCCTGGCTGTTCATGCAGTTATACACATGGATGGTGTGGGAGAGTGGCCGGGGGTGTGCCTGCACTCCACATCATTCCCGAAGGCACAGAATGCCAGGCAAGGTGGGCCACAAATATCCTCCGGTGGTCATGCCATAGCCCTGTGTGTGCCCCCAGAAGTCATCCACCGGCAGTAGCAGGACCAGAATCCCCTTTAATATTGCCCCAGCCAACCGTCCAGCAGGAAGGGCTTGGGGCTGCTATTAAATTCCCTGGATGCACTGTGTCCCACAATCCACTTACAGACTGCAACGGAATTCCAATTGGATATCCACCTGTGTCCACCAATCTGCCCACCAATGCTCTGGGGGAGGGGCTGCGGACAGGCACCCTGCAGAGGCTGGCAATTGTGAATGCCATGTGCAGCATGCCTGTCCACAGGTGTGGATGTGTACAGGTTGGGTACATGCCTCTCATGTGTACCAGGCCTGCACTGGTGCATAGACAGTATTAGGTGCTCGCCAAGGGCAGAATAAATATATAAATTTGAAGAACTGAGATTTCAGTGCAGTAGCAAAGGTGGGACCAGGGACTAGTCCATCTACTTGGCTATGCCAGGAAATAACAGGTACCAGGACATTCCAGGATATAGGTCACAGGTCAGGCTGCAGCTGCGGTGCTGGGTTCAAGGAATACTCGTTGGGAGTACTATAATAAATTGTATAGATGCCAAACTGATTAGGTGTGTGCAGATGAATTAGCTGTTGTGCACCTATACTACTGCCTCAATAAAGGACAGCCAATGACCTAATATGCATGTGCTGGAGTGTTTATTGTCCCAATAATACTATAGTTCTTATCTGAGCAGAGCCTAGTAACAGAAACATGGGGAACCAACCTGAATATATGATTGTTTGCAGTGGCTCCTGGGGAGCTGAATTCTATAAAGATACCCCTAGACATAGGAGTACCCTATGCCATACCCACCCCATCAGGACACAGTCACATCTGTCAGCATACTGACTAAGTGAAGAGGAGGAGGACTGCAATACTATTAACAATTTATGCCTGAAGGGATGGTGACCTAAGGCCTTAGATCTCCAGAGGATTCCTCCACAGTGGGTTTTTCTTTCTCCTTCATGCTGAAGGTTATAAACAATTTGACTGTGAGTTGGGTCTGGATGGTATTCCTGTCTGTCAAGTGCTACAGTAGTTTTCTTTTCCCTCATTCCTTATGGAAAAGCAGGTATTGAATTTGCCAGTGCTCAACTACTCTTTTGTCTTTGACCTTTGGGGATTTATTACTACAGAAACATAAAAACATTGCATTTTTCACCAGAAAAGGACCGTTTGGCCCACCCAGTCTTTCCAGATGGTCCTTGCCTAGTCTGTCTCCACAGACCTAAACTGGTCTACAGTGACCTTCCTTCCTCCCTCTCTATTCACTAATGTTCCCCTATGTCTGTCCCATGCATGCCTGAAGTCTCCTACTGTTTTACCCTCCACCACTTCTGCTGATAGTCTGTTCTAGGTGTCTACCGCTCTTCTAGTAAAGTAGTACTTTCATCCTTCTTAAAATTCCCTCCCTACAGCTTCATTGCATGCCCTCTAGTCCTGGTGCTCTTTCTCATTTGAAAGAGGCTTCCCTCCTGCACCCTGTTCACCCCCGTGAGGTACTTGTAGGTCTCTGTCATGCTCCCACTCAATCTCCTCTCTTCCAGAGTGTACATGTTGAGATCTTTCAGTCTCTCCTCATAGGTCTTTTGGTGCAACACTTGCACCATTTTAGTTACCCTCCTCTGGACTGCCTCCACCCTGTCTATGTGCTTTCTGAGGTGCGGTCTCCAGAGCTGGGCACAATACTCCAGGTGGGGTCTCACCAGTGAGCGATATAGTGGCAACACCATCTCCCTCCTCCTGCTGGATATACTGCTCCCTAGGTGTTCCAGCATCCCTCTGGTCCTACCAACTGCTTTGCCCCTGTCTGTCAAAGTGCTACAGTAGTTCCCTCTCTCCTTATGGGAAAGCAAGTATTGAATTTGCCAGTGCTCAACTACTCCTTTGGGTCTGACATTTGGGGATTTATTGCTATAGAAACATAAAAACAGAATTTGTCAGCAGAAAAGAACCGTTTGGCCCACCAAGTCTGCACAAATGGTCCCTGCCTAGTCTGTCTCCAGAGACCCTAACTGGTCGTCAGTGACCCTTCCTCCTCCCTGCCTTTTTACTATTATTCCCCTATGTCTATCCCATGCATGCTTGAAGCTCCCTACTGTTTTCACCTCCACCACTTTTGCTGGCAGTTTGTTCCAGGTGTCTACTGCTCTTCCAGTGAAGTAGTACTTTCATCTCTCTTAAACCTCCTTCCCTCCAGGTTCATCACATTCCCTCTGGTCCTGATGTTCATTTTCATTTGAAAGAGACTTCCTTCCTGCACCCTGTTCACCCCCATAAGGTACTTGTAGGTCTCTATCATGTCCCCTCTCGCTCTCTTCTCTTCCAGAGCGTACATGTTGAGATCCATCAGTTACACCTCATAGGGCTTTCGGTGCAACACCTGCACCATTTTAGTTGTCCTCCTCTGGACAGCCTCCACCTGTCTATGTCCTTTGTGAGTTTAGACCCCCAGAACTGGACACAATACTCCAGGTGGGGTCTCACCCGAGAGCAATATAGTGGAAATACCACCTTTCTCCTACTGCTGGAGATACCTCTCCCTAGGTATTCCAGCATCCCCCTGCCCTACCCCCTACTTTGACCCACTGCCCTGCCACTTTGAGGTAATCAGATATGATAACCCTAAGGTCTCTTTCCTGCTTAGTGACTGTGAGTATCTCTTCCCCATCCTATACTCATCTTCTGGGTTTCTGTGCCCTAGGTGCATGATTCTGCCCTTTTTGCCACTGAACCCAACTGCCATGCTCTTGACATTCCTCAAGTTTCCCAGGATCTCTACACTTTTTTCTGCCCTCTCCTGAGTGTCTACCCTATTATAGATATTGGTGTCATCTGTAAAAAAAAACACCTTTCCTTCCCTTTATTCTGCAATGTCCTTTATAAAAACATTGAAGAGAACTGGTCACAGTACTGAGCCCTGTGGCACTCCACTGGTCCCACTCCCATCATTAGAGTGAGTGATATTAACCACCACCCTCTATATACAAGATCCAAAATGCAAAATGCATGTACAGTATTTGCAAATAATACAGCATAAGCAGGCACAGAGGTAATAAATTACAAAATATATACACAGTGCAATGGCAGAAATTTTTTACATTTCATACAGTAGGTTTACAACTGAAGTGAGCCTGACCATCTTATAGTTGCTAGCCTCCTCCCTGCTGCTGCACTTATGTAGTGGGACCATGTCCTCCTCCAGTTCTCCTGAGCCACACCTGTTTCCAGAAAGCTGTTGAATAAGGCCATCAGTGAGGCAGCTAGCACCTCCCTCTCTCCCTTTAATACCCTTGGATGTATTTCATCTGGTCCCATAGCCTAGTCAACTTCAGAGCTGCAAGTCCCTTCAGGACTCTTTCCTCTGAAAATGGACTTGTGTCCACTTTCCCATTTGTTCCTGCTGCTCCCTGGTGGTCTGCTTCCTCCACCCTCCAGTATGAAGACTGAGCAGAAGTTTCAGGATGTCTGCTTTTTCTTGGTCCCCTTCTACACAGCCCCCCGTCACCCTCCTTATCCTCACTATCCCTCCCCTTGCTTTTGTCCTTTCACTTATGTACCTAAAGAAAGTCTTATCCCCTTTAGTTTCCCCCTTGGCTGTCCTTTCCTCTGTCTGCTCCTTTGCTCCCCTCATTGCCTTTACTGCTTCCCTCTGTTTTAGTTGATGCATCTTCCTGTCCTCATCCCTCTGTGTTACCTTATACCTCCTGAATGCCACCCATTTTCCCTTCACCAGTTATTTATTTATTTATTTAAATTTTGGTAACCAGGTAAGCACATTGAGACAGAAATGTCCCTTTTTCAGGGGCGACCTGGGGGAGGGTACAAGGAGAGTTACAGAAAAACATTGAATAACAGCAGCAGATAAGTGTACAAG
This sequence comes from Neoceratodus forsteri, assembly GCA_016271365.2. Classification (NCBI taxonomy): domain Eukaryota; kingdom Metazoa; phylum Chordata; order Ceratodontiformes; family Ceratodontidae; genus Neoceratodus; species Neoceratodus forsteri. Next base: position 540,386,987 of record CM028134.1, on the reverse strand, counting down.
GACACCTTACAAGAGTTTGTAGAGCACAATATCACAAGATACAAAATGCATGTACAGTATTTACAAATAGGACAGTATAAGCAGACACAGAGGTAGTAAATTATAAAATATATACAGGGTGCAATGGCAGAAATGTTTTGCAGTTCATACAGCAAGTTTACAGATAAAATTGACTTCCCAGGCAAATGCCCTTTGGGGTAACCCTTGCCTCAGCGTCTACGCACAGAGGTTCTTTGTCTTTTAAAACAGTAGTTACTAGTACAGAGGAATGTCAAGGTACCAGCTTGGTCACTGTTTGACAGAATCATAACAGTTTCTTTTTCCTTCTGCTTTCACTCACTTCTTTTATGCAGAAGCTGGTTGCCTTTGTTATACCCTCCTTTACTTTTCCCTACTGTACCTCTAGCCCTCCCTGGCAATCCCCGCCATGAGGCAGTTTCTGAGGCAGTCTATACAGTACTATACTTGACTTTCAGAAGTTACTTTTAGTCTATGGGGACCTTGTCCCTGCAGCGCCTCCCGCAGTGGAACCATTCACAAGAGGGTTCCTTTGCTACTTCAATGGTATATCAAAAGGGTGCTAGCCTGCTCCTGGGACTGAGAGAAACCGACAAAGTTTAACTTGCACAAGTATTCAAGCTACTTTGCATCACCATACCTACACATATTTAAGTTTCCTGCTGAAACAGTGCACCATGCACCCATGTATGGTTTTCTATTTGTACTTGTCTGCCTAGTATGTGCTGTTTGTCTCAAGTAAATATTTAACCCCTTGTTACTGTTATGATTTGAGACTCTTCTATACTGTATATAACTAATGTTGCAGTCACATCTCAAAGGGATCCATTTCATCTTTGTTTTACTTAAAATGTTCAGACTCCATGATAGCATCTTTTAAGTGAATCACATATTTTTCAAGATGGTCACATGGGGGCCTGACAGTTGCAGAGTTGATACAATTTATGATAATGGTTCCATAACTTTAAATACAAATTTCAGTATTTGTAATCTTACAGTGAAATCAAGGACAATATGAAAATAATAATCATTATTCATGCATAGCTTGGTAGGAAGTAGAAAGCTGTTTGAGGGGAAGTGTATAACAGAGCATGTATGAGATCAGTATAGGTATAATATCACTGGTGCATTAGCTAAAGCTAATAGCAGGTAACAGAGCAGGTGGGTCAACATTAAAGTACTGTAAATCCATCCTTTCTTCCTTCCTTCCTTCCTTCCTTCTTCCCTCCCTCTGTAGGAAAGGTACATTAAGAGAGGGCTTCTTTCCAGCTGTGAACCAAGAAGGTGCGGAAGGTGCTGACCAACAAAAATACTGTTGCAACTGCTGAATGTCTCCAGATTCTCCCAGCATCCAGCTAGGGCCACGTGATGTCAGCAAATAAAGTGCCTCATCTAGTTGACGGACAGCAGCCCCTAGACCTACCCTAACTCCCTGGTCTTGGCACAGCACAACAACATGCACTGCAGTGCATGTAGAGGCAGAACTACTTGCACTCGATATTTACCACTTGCTAAGGAATTAGGCAAACAATATTTAGTTCAACCCCTACTCAGATGGTAAAACTAATTTGCTGAGTGGGGTAACTATGGCTTCTTTCCAAACCATGGGATTCCTTCCAAAATGATGGGAGGTTTTGAACAATGTTGTTATAAGAGTTGCCAAATAATCAGCCATCATTTTTAGTTACCTTGGTTCAGTGCCATCCGAGCCTGCACTCCTTTTTTCATTCATTAAATTTACTCAAAGAAAATCATAGCACTTAAGCCAGGCTCATTTACAAAGGCATGAATAAATGTGCAGGTAAAATGTTACACATATGCAACAGAAACAGCCAGAATGTTTCAGTAACAGATAAAGACAGCCTGCAGATACAATAACAGTTAAAGTCATACAGGTAAAAGAATCTCTTGTAACATATTATAAAATGGGGAGACAATTTCCTGCATTTTGATTGGCTGAGAGGTACCAGCTGCCATGTCCTTATCAGGACATACACTGGCAACTGGTACTACTTATGCCAACCAAAACACAGCACAGTCACAGATCAATACATGCCACAGCCTCCCTGCATTAAACAGATCTCCTGCTATGGCTCCTCACCAAGCCTGTTACAGAACCTCAACATCTGCAACAAGAATGCACAGCCATCAACAGACATCTGTGTTTGTGTCCAAGCTCAGCTCAGCCCCCCCCCACCCTGAACGGTAGCTAAACTTTAAATATTTACTACTCATTTTATTTTTGCTGCTGCCCTTTTCTCTGTTGTCCATCTCACAGCTCTAGCACATGCTGTTCAAACAGCACCCACCTAATAGCGACCGTTTATGCTATCGTGGTCTCCATTCCTCCGGTGTCTAGTCCTCACCCCTCTTGCTATCCAGCAAGCCTCAAGGTCCCAAAAAGCAGGCAATCTGATATTTTCAAATCACAGGCTTATCAAAATACTTTAAATGATGACAAAGGAAATATGAAGGATTCTATCTACTCTCTATTGTGGCTGCTGAGGGACATGTTTGCTCCCAGTCAAGACAGCCGCTTCTTCATAAGCACTATCATTCCCTAAATAATTCCACCTTTACTTATTACATTTTGAAACAAAAGACATAAAAAACCCCATGAAACAGCACTGACTTCAGAAAGCGCTATTAACAATAACACTAACAACAGCACCAGGCATGGGACGCACTCGCTCTCACTAAAACTGGGTAGGCACTTGATCCCTATTAAGAAAATACAGCAAAAGTAAGAAATGTAAAATAAATAAATAAACCAAAAAAATCATATTGAAGAAGGTTGTGTGTGTGTGTGTGATTACAAATACAGTACAAAGACAGGGACTAATTTTTGTGTTTTTATATTGATATCATATTTTTATTCTTTTTATTTACAGTTTTTATGTATACTTTTAATTACTTTTCTTTACTGGAGGACCCATTTTATAAGTGGAATAAGACACTCCGAGGTGTGGTTTATGGCCTGATAAGAGCACTTCCCAGATGCTAAAGGCACTCGGTGCAAACGCCTCGTACCTCATTATGTACCTGGGGCGTGCTCGTATCAGGCCATAAACCACACCTCGTTGTGTCCTATTCCTTATGTATGTCCTCCTAGCAACAGTTATGAGGAGCACTTACTTGATTCCTAAACCAGTGGGATAGTAGTGCGTGAGGCTGATTGGAAAATGCCACTGCTGGGGTGGCAGACAGCCAGTAGGAAGTTCCAGGCGGTGGGTGCTGCAAATGAGAATGATTGCTGGCCCAAACTGATTTTTAAATCTGGGATTGTGAGCTCCAGGCTAGCAGCACAACTTAGCTCAGAGTGAGGGGCCTTTGTTACAAGTAGGCTGCACAGTGCAAGTAGCACTAGGTGTAGGTGGCTCTAGTTAGCCAGCAAGGTCCACTGTAGCTGTCTGTATATATTGCAGTGATGAGAGGGGCAGCTATTATAAATCGAGCAGTGGGGTTATGCAGGATCCAAGTTTGTGCGGTAGTACACTGCATTCATGCAGAAGTATTGAGTTGGACAACTCTTAGTTGTACCAAGCTTGTGTAGGAGGTGCAAAATCTCAGCTTGGTTGATGTTCATGAATTAAAAAGTGGGTATTAAATAAGCTGAATGGGAAAGATTGCTCTGCAGGGCAGATGCATCCAGAGTCGGAAGTTAAATGATAAATTTCAGGTTGTTCTTGATGTAGTAGGCTATTCTTCCACCTTTCCAAATCAGGCTGTCTTGACTGATCATTGAATAGCCATAGAGAAGGAGATCACTGTTAGGTACTTTCAATTGAAGCTAGGTTTCACAGATGGCAAGGATGTCTGGTTTGTGTGGGGATGCCCAGGTTGTGAGGGGATTCAGTGTCCACTTTTGTTAATACAACTTAGCTGGCTTCACACACTGACACCCACAATGTGCAAACTTTTTCTATTAATATGGGTGGCGGTGCACTGCTGAGGCATAACAGGGTAAAGGTTACTCTGAACATTGCTAGGCAGCAATATTACGGTACTACAGGGGACAGAGAAAGTGAAATATATAATGAGAAAGTAAAATATACAATAGTGTATTGAGGGAGATGTGCATTCTGAAGTAGAACTGTGTCTCTACGTCTGTGAACTTTGGTGGTTGGTTTGAGTGGTGTAGAAAGCATGCCATGTGGAACTATGGGGGGACAGTAAGTAGAGAGTATTTTTTTTTTATGAGTATGAGGATAAACAGACATGAAGTGAGGTAGAGGGGAGGAATATGGGAGCGGATATGCATGACTACCCTTTGCATTCCTGTACACTGCGGCAATTGGTTGATTAGGTTAGCTACTTTCAGCAGAACTGGGACAATGGTGATGTGCTGGTAATAGCTATAGATACTGTATAAAGAACACAGTTTGTGAGGCAAAATACCGATAAAATACTGAGGGGTTGATATTTTATGTTTAACTACAGGTAAGCAGTATTATACTGGTCCTGTAGCAGTCTGGTGTACAATAGGCCAATAAATTCAATAATGTACACTAGTATGCAAGCAACTAATTTTAAAATTAATGCCTGAGGTAATCTATGCATGTAGGCTCCCTGGATCAGACTCCGTTCTACAACCTGGTATAAACTGTGTTTACTGCATTGTCAGTGTTAGATTGGTCCACCTGGGTATCTATACATTTCCAGGTGGGCCTTCTTCAAGTGGGATCTCTTTCCACAACACATACACTGAAGGTCCTTTCATATAACATTTTTTGTAGCTTTTCTTATTTGTATCAGCTAACACAAAATGCGGACAGATCCAGTGTACCAAAAATAGGTAGTACTGTATACTCACATGAGCGCATTAATTCTGAATCCCCAGTACTGTAGCAGCATTCCTTGAGGGACCAAAGTACTAACTTTCCAGGTGGGCCTCCTGTGTGCAGTTTACACTAGAGCTGCGCAAGTAATGAATATTAATTCTCAAATTTCCCAAATAGTAGTTTACACTCATTACTTGGATTATTATATCATTATACTGGGTAGTGAGCCTCATAATAAAAAATTAAATCAGTTAAAAAAATAAAACCTCTGTCACCAGGTGGCAAGAACTAGTCCCATAACCACCCACTTCCCCACCCAAGTGATATCCTACCCTTCACCCCCCCCGTCCTCCAATACACTGATCTAAAAAATGGACTGGCCCTGCCACTCTACACCGAGCCAACAGTATGATTTAAAAGAATCCTGCCCTCCGTAGCCCGACTCACCCAGGCTCCAAAGGATCAGTTTCCATGAGTGTCCCCACCTCTGATTGCTGATCCATAATTTGGGCACCTATGGTAGTCAAAATTCTAGCTAGTTCAGTTGCTGCCCCTCCCCCCCCCCAACATGTAGTATGACTTTCCAATATCCTTGTACAGTCTTATGACTGTATAAGCGTGTGAAGCATGCCCGGTGTTTAGGACTGGGCAAAACTTATCTTCTGCCAATGAAATTCTGGCAAGATTCCAATTTCACTTCCATGAAATTTTGCAAAATATCTGCAAAAATTTAGCAACATTTTACCTGAATTGTTATTTCAGTTATTTCCATCTAATTGTAAAAGTATTTGTACAAATTGTGCCACATGTAGTATGATGACTTTACCAAGGTCCATACAAAAGTGTACCATGTTGCAAATATCTATCATTAAAGATAACTGAGTACAAACTTTCAGCAATTTTAAAATTTCATTTCTCAGTTATGTAAACTGCAGTATTTTAAGCCCCTATAAATTTTAAACTAGATAATTGATTATCAATAGTTTTATTAGATTCATTGACCCTAAATATTAAGCTTTGAGGCCACACCATGGCCCAGCAGCAGAGTGTCACACTGCCATACTGATGACCCGGGAATGGAAGCAAGCCCAGAAAGTCACGTCAGAAAGTAGACCATGACCAAGACAGCTGCTGGTCAGCAGTGCATCTTGGCTGGGAGGGCTGGAGGCAGATTCTGACTAGTTGGGGTGAGTTTAGACCAGTGGAGGTCATTGAGGTCTCTTCCAAGCTGTGGCACACTTTTTGTGAACTGGACCCAGTGCCGACACATTTCTTAATGAGATGTGTTGATTCCATTGGCCCAGTGTTTGCCATGTTGGAGGGAGTCTTTCCTGATGTCTTGAAAGAGGCATTAGTGAGAGCCCTTCTGAAGAAACCATCTTAGACCCTGATGTCAAGGCAAATTACCGTCCCATCTCCAATTTTCCATTCTTGGGTAAGATTGTAGAGAAGGTTGTGGTGCTTCAGCTTGAGAAGCACCTCATGGTCCATGATCTATACGAGCCTCTCCAGTCCAGGTCTCATGCGAGGCATAGCACAGAAACTGCGTTAGTTCAGGTGCATAATGACCTGCTTAGGGCAAGAGATTGAGGAGATGGGACAATTCTCGTTCTCCTTGATCTCTCCTCAGCATTTGACCCGGTGGACCATCGTGTGTTACGTCACTGCCGGAGGGAATTTTGTGGACTTGCCGGCACTGTCATCTGCTGGTTTGAGTCTTTTCTCACCAACAGGAAGCAAAGGGTAGTGATGGGGAATTTCTCCTCCACCCCTAGCCTCCTGTCATGTGGAGTATCCCAGGGTTCAGTCTTGTCACTGATGTTGTTTGCAATGTACATGCTGCCCTTGGGAGAGCTCATTAGGAAGTACAGCTTGGGTTTTCATGTCTATGCTGATGATACCCAGCTGTATCTTTTCTTTTCTCCTGGGGCATCCAATGCAGTGGAGGTGCTAAACATCTGCCTTGCTGAAATCAATGACTGGATGGCCTCCAGTTAGTTGCAGCTGAATCCCGATAACATGGAGGTACTGGTGGTGAAGTCAAACAGAGGGTGTGATAGGATGACCTCTGGTGCAGAAATGAGGCTTTTTCTTGGGTCAGTACCATTGAAGGCCTCCTCAAGGGGGCATGATCTGGGCATTATTCTTGACAGCAGATTGACGTGAGTCTCAGGTGTCATCTGTTGTCAGTACCAGTTTCTACAATCTGAGGAATATCACCAGGATAAAGCCCCTAGTCCCGCCTTTGGACCTCCCCATCTTGGTGCATGCCTTTGTGACGTCTAGGCTTGACTGCTGTAATGCACTCTATCTCGGGGTCTCTGGGTGTACCCTCCACTGGTTGCAGCTGGTGCAGAATGCAGCTGCCAGGTTGTTGATGGGGCAGTCTAAGTACTGTCACTTCACCTCGGTGCTGCATGAACTGCACTGACTGACAGTCAGATGGAGGGTTCTCTTTAAGGTGGGCCCGCTCACCTTTAAGGCCCTACATTGCCTGGGCCCTGGTTACCTGAAGAACCTTCTTACACTTGCTGTGTCGGTCTGCTCCCTTCGCTCCTCCTCTAGGGACCTCTCTGCGATTCCCAGGATGAGGTTAAAAATGGCTGGTGACAGATCGTTTAGTGTTGCCGGCCCCATCCTGTGGAATTCGCTACCTCCAGCTGTAAGAGAAGCCCCTTCAGTTGAGGTTTTCAAAGCCCACCTCAGGCCTTCCTGAACTTTGTTTTATTTTTCTATTTTTATTTTCCATATTCTATTTATTCTCTTGTACTCCGTGCCCCCTTCAGACTGACCCTCCCAGCCCTGACATTTCAGAATTACTGGGGCTTAACATTCTGCCCAGCCCGGGAGTGGAGCCTGCAGAGAGTTGGGCTTCATCCTGTGGCCAGAGAATTGATTTAACTCCTTTATTTTCTCCCTGATCCCCATTGCTGGCACACACACACCAGACGTGTGTGCGTGGAAGTGCACGCACGTCTGCGGACGTCCTGCAGCACCCACCACTTCTGTGCACCCTACAGACCCACACTTCCCCCAGTCCTCCACCTGGAGGCAGTCCTTTGGTGGGAGCGCAACCCCTCCTCTCCCCTCCCAGAAGAGGAGAGCTGCCCTCCGGATGCTCAATCCTCTCCCTCCCAGCCAACGGCCCGGGCTCGTTCCCAAACCCGGGTCGCTGGCGTGGCGTGAGCTGTGACGTCCAGCACCTCAACCCTCAGCTCCACCAGGCCGGCAACTGGACTTTGTTTTATGATCCTACTCCATGTCTGACTTCTGTGTTTTATTTCTATCCCTGGTTATATATTCAGATTTTTAGGGTTTTTTTTTTTTTAGTAACTTATTTAATAAATTTTATAATACTGAGTTACAATTTAGTATATTTATTATGATGTTTATTATATTGCTGGTTTTATTGGTGTAATTGATTTGAATGTGTATGGTGCCCAGAGCCTCTGGGATGGGCATCTTTTTAAGTAAAATTTGCCTTGCCATGCCTTCCACCAACATGTAGCCCCTAGGTGGTGCTATCCCAAGGGCTACTACCCCTGCCTGCTTGGCTATTAACAGGCTAAGGGGCCTAGGTTCAGTGACAGGTGCCGCCACCCAAAGGTCAGGGTTGGTGTTAGCCAGACTAATCAGGCCACAGCCCTCTGGGACACTGTGACCCCCCCCCGTCTCCTACTAGTGGTTCCCCCAATACACAATATTTACCTTCTCAATACCCCTGATATGCTGTGTACATGCATATATCTGGCACTTACCCCCAGGACTGGTTTCTCTCGCTAGGCTCTGGGACCCCCTATAAAATAAGGTGAGGCAATACAACAAGCAACAGTACAATACCCTGCACATAAACCGACACCACAGTCAAAGTAAATTGCAGAAAAAAGTAGATCTGATTTATTCAGGGAGCAGTAACATGGGAGGGGCACAATCAGGATAATTGGTAGGTACACTCTATCATTAATATATAGTGCAGGTATCTACAGTCCCCACTACAGTCACACTCTCTGGGTACTCAGTGGATGTGATAGGGGCCAGCTAGGTCCATTGCCCAGGGTAGGCTGGCGTTGCAGCTGGTTGGGGCCCTGTGAAAGAAAGAAACAACATACACCATACCCTAATTGTAATCCGGAGCAGGAGAGCTCAGTTCGTGCAAAGGAAAAGAAATAACAGACAATCAGGTGACTCAGTTGTGATTTTAGCTATATGTTGCAGGGAGCTACTCTATTGGTTACTCACGATATCCAAAGCTGAACACAGGATGGACGATGGTTGAGCCGATAGTTGGATTTCCTGGATTGCCAGAAGAAGCAGGGTAGGGAGTCAAGGCCCTCATGGCAGGGCCCAACTGCATTGGGTAGCAGCGGACTCAGTCCAAATTGAGCTGGGTACAGCTTCCAGCCCTCAGCACACAACTCAGTTTGGGAGAAAATCAAATCGTGACCCCCCTCCAGTTTACATCACATTTATATGTAAAGAAAGATTACTGCACCTGGCAGACAGCTCCTCGATCCTGATCGCAAAGTCACTGCTAAAACCCACGGGATCCAAAGGTAGCTAGAGTTCCTGACAGGCCGATCGCATTTAGCAAAATCTTCAGTCTTCTACAGGTTAAGCCTGATCCCAATTCAGTAGCTTGCTTCACAGCACACAGATCGGATTCAGTCTGAACCAACTCTCTCTCTCTCTCTCTGTCTAGGTGAACAATGGCAAACAGGCTGGAATTCGACCCTCCACGGTTCTCCTGTGTGAACTACTGCACAACGTGGCTGCTCGAACTATGCAAGCTCTTCCTCGCTCAACTTCCAACTCAAATGTGACTTGCCAGTGGACAGCTCATGGCATTTCCCCTTGGTCCCAAAGGTCTGATTGGTCAGGTGAACTGTCAGTCACAGTAAGAGCTCCCCCTCCAGTTCAAAAGGTGCCAACAACCCAAAACTACAAATCCCAACTGGTAATCCACACAGTCCCACATTAGTAGGCTCCATTTTAGAGTCCTTACATACTGATTGGTCCAATTCGACAGTTTGGGACCAAAATGGTAGAGCGAACCTGAACAGTCCTTGCTGCAAATAAAGCAGGTTAGCACAAACCACATTATTATTATTACTCTAAGTGGTCACAAACCATTAGTTACATCTTTCAGCAGGGCTCCCTCTGCACAAGTAGCGATGGCAGAAACAGAGTGAGTATTCAGCAGCCCGGGCGGGACTCAGGCAAAGAAACATACAGTCCCCCCTCTTGATTAATTATGACTGCAACAGGCAGCCCTTAAAGGGACAGCACACAGAGGCCACACAGGCACTCATGGGCAATACTTTTAGCCGCTAAACGCAGGACACCAGCCTGGCCACGAGCATTAGGGCAAACTCACGGAAGCCTTTTTGGGAACCCCCATCCATAGGGGGGTTGCAAACGAATCAACCCCTGCAGCTTGGTCAGGGAGTTTGCTCTTGATGAAGGGGAAGCTGGGACTGTGCAAGGCTGACAGAGGCACCACCCCCAGCAAGGGAGGTAGAAGGGAAAGAATGTTGGAGAAATACCCAGTAGCCAACTGAGTTATGGCTGGGTATGAAAAAAAAGAAGGAAAAAAAAGAGGCGGTGAATGTCAACTCTAATCTTTTGCTCAAATTCTGGCCATGTTATAAGCAGCCAAAGATTCCAAAATAAGATCAGTAGTGAAAGTTGAATTTCCTGAGCTTTTGTGAAATTGTGGAATGTTATGATACTTTTGCTGAAGCCATGCCCATACATTTTCCCAGTCATACACTTAAGTTGTCATTGTAGAAAGGTAGTATTCATACGAGGCTCCACAGTAAAGGTATAGTGGTGCCCAGTGTCAGGTCACTATCTTGAGTGATGAACCATGAAGAATAGTCATGGACATCACTGTGCACTAGCCAGTCTTCTTGCAATATGCTTGATAACCACCTGTAGTAGCACATGCACATGCAGCATTGCTTCTGTAGAATGCAAAGCTGCTGACTCTTTAACAACCCTGTAGGTAACGATGTATATTTTTACTATTTGAAAACAGTGGCACCAAGTGATGCCAAGCATTGCAGGCTGCTGCAGCTTAGGCCATTGTGACAGAAGCATTTGAGTATCTTCAGTCACGGTGAAGCATGATGCTGGGCATCAGTGTCACAGGAGGGTTGGGGGGCATTGTGGGGCCAGGATGCTAGTGCAGGTAAGGCAATTCAGTGGTGATTAGTGCTTTGTGAAACTTAAATTCCACAAGGGAACTTCTACTGGCATTATCGACTGTATTATGCGTACATGAATGTTTGAATAATTTTTTCCAATTAGTAATTTCTAAGGTATCCACAGTACATTTTAACTTACTAAACCACATGTATCCAGCTTGATTAGATTTCAGGATATATTTACTGTACTTTGGCAGGCATAACAAATCATGAGTGTATATCACTGTAGCAGTGAAGCTATAAACATCCAAATATTTTGAAAATGTTCATACAATTTAACAAATAAACTGCAAAATTCTGAAGTCCTGTACCTTACAAGTTACATAACCAATACCTCTCTATTTAGCAGTTTCTAAGCCTCTTAGAAAAAATTATGCATATACTTGTTCGATTATCTCCCTCTAAGGGTGGTTATGTTGTAAGCATAGAAATATTTTCAAAAATGTTTCATGAATAATAAATTGCCATATTTTAAGACCTGTAACTTCCCCATGCCTCATCTAAATGCAATGGCATCCGTTTTGGACCTCTTCTACAGGGCATGCATGCCAAAGGTCAGATCTCTAGCTATAATACTGAATTATGACCAGTTAAAAAATTTTGGAAAATTACACATTTTGCAAATTCTTTTGAAATTTTGTGATCCTGGCAGAATGTCATGAAAATTTCACACAATCAGAACTTGCTAATTTCGCCCAGCCCTACTGGTGTTGGGGGAGCAATCAATTTATTTGCTGATGCTAGGCAGACTGACTAGTCTTCCTAGCACAATCAGTGATGCAGCTCAATCCTCTCACCCGGACATGCACTCTACACTTATCTTTCACTTATTTTAGGCCTGAATACCGAGTACACAATAGCAAGTATCTGAGGCTGTACTTCAAGAATATGTGAAAAGTGTATTGTTGCAGCCCTAGGAGGGGAGAAGTGTACTGGCACTGTTAGCATTGTTCAGCAATGTTATATCCCCATTCCTACTGCAAATTTCTGAGAACAGCTGATGTCACTTGTGGCTGAGCACATCTTTAATGTAAGTTGTGGGGTGTCCATTCAATGATGTGTCAGGCAGGATGTCATAGGATCAACTACAGTACAGACTGCATTTGGGTAACTTTGCATGTGGCTGGTAATAAGCTGTTTCTCGTGATTCCCTTAGGTGGGATATGGGGCCAGACGTGGACCCCCATATACACTGGAGCAGAGGGGGGTCTAGGTAGGGCCCCCAGACTGATTGACAAGCCTGTGAAGTGCCTATGTTGGTTTGAAAAACACATTCTAGTGCTGCCAATCACTCAATCACAGAGTCACTTTACCTTGGTTGGGATGTTAGTGGTTCTCCATTTTTAAAGGAGTCCTTTTGATGCCACACTGACTGTCACAGTCCACTATAGAGCACTGGAGTGCTGGGGTATTTGACGTGTGGGCATGCCAAATAACAATAGTGGAGCCTTTAGAGAGATGGGGGGGGCACACCACTGTGGCACAAACCTGTCTGATATTCTGCCAAAAGCCCTGGATAGCACGCAGTCCGACAGGATGTGGATAAGATGTGCACCATCTTGTGAGCACCTCCAGCACTTGTCGTCTGACAGGAGGCCTAAGTGTTTGAGCACAGCTGGGGTCATCCATCCCTGCATGCTTTGTGGGCCCTATGCAGGACATTTGACCAGGATTTGTCTGCATCTGGAGTTCAGCTTCCCAAGCAGTTTTGGAGGAGATGGATTGGTTGGGTAGAGCCTCCCAGAGGAGTCTGTAGCAATGACTGGCTCTCCCTTCAGCTAGCTTAGTGGCATGTGTTATAAATTGGGTGGAGGTTTGGTAGAACTGTGATTGCTTCTGCTGTGGCTTGGGGCTTATTGCACTCTGAAGCTGCAGGTAATTTCTTAAATCATGTTTCAGAAGGTTGTATGATTGCTGCAGGACTGTGAATGCTTTTGTATGTAATCCGTCAACAGTCAGTAGATCCTTCACTTGGTGTATGCCCTTTGTACCCAAGTACGCCAGTCAGGAGGTTTCCCTCCTATTAATATGGATTCATTGCACTATAAGGGGGAGGTCTGAGGGAGTGTTGGGCTCCCTTGCCAACATTGTATGCATCTTGATCCACTGTGCCCCGGGTGCTTCTATGGTAGGATGTTTCCCTGAGGCAGAATGTGGGTTTGTTGTACAGTACTGTGGCTGCCATGAATGACCTGCCAACCTCCTGTTTGGTTATGAACCACTGCAGAGATGTGGAGCATGCTGTGGTGAACCACAGAACTCATGTAAGCCATGTCCCGGACTCAAAAGTTTATCCATTTCTAATGACTAGAAATACATTATTATGTCAGCCTTACATCGGTAGTGGGGAAACTGATGGAAACTTTAATAAAACAAGACCTGGTAGAGTACCTAGATAGGAATGGTCTGCAGGGTACAGGCAACATGGGTTCGTGGTGGTAAGGTTTTGCCAAACAAACCTAATCCCCTCTGACTTCCTCAGTATTCGGTCCTGGCTATCTAACAACAAACTCACTCTTAATGTGGCTAAAACACACTCCATGCTCTTCAGTTCCTCTGCCAGGCTTAGAGCAAACCATGACCTTTTTAAAATCTCCTGCATTGATGGCTCCCCATTGGACAGTGTTAGTTCTTTCAAGTACCTGGGCATCTTGCTTGATGCATCCCTGGACTTTGACCAGCATATCGCTGCCACCTGTAAGTCAGTTAATGCCAAAATTGGGATTACTTATAGAACAAGCTATGCTCTAATGCCAGACATACCAGACATAAGACAATTCTAGTGGGGGGGGGGTTAGGAGGAAGTAGGCTGTTGGTTAACTAGGATCTGCAGCTTATCTAATAGGTAGAGAAATGGGCAGACCGGGTGGGCCAGGTGGGCCTTATCTTCCGTCAAAGTCTATGTTTCTATGTTATGTTTTTCTGCTAGGTTAGCCATTGCACATGACATTTTGCTCCCGGCCCTTGCCTATGGCTCAGTCACATATGTAGGTGCATCAAAAGCCACTCTCCATAAGTGGGACACCACCTATAATAATATTTGCTGCTCTGCCTCGTCATCCCCATGCCACAAGCCCCACTGCCAGTGTTACACTGATCTAAAATGGCCCTCCCCCACCGCCTACAGGCTCTATTCATTTGGCTCTCTCACAGATGGCACTGTCAGATCTAATCCCCCCAATCTCTTGCCTCCATGCTGCACCTACAAACCTCTTTCCGTGGGCTTAGATCTATTGACCAAATTCCCCTCCACATCCCAAGATGCAAGACTTCCATGGGTGTTCATGCTTTCTCCCATGCTGCCCCTCAATACTGGAACTCTCTTTCCTTAGCCATCCACCTTGCTTCTAATCATGTCCGCTTCAAAAGGCTACACCATAATCATCTGCTTGTTGCAGTCCCCTGCATATGCTTTCATCCACCATAGACTCCCTATTCCCTACCTCTTGGCTGCCACACTTTTTACTGCCTACTGCACTTTTCCTGCTCCCAAGCAACTTTCCTTTGCCTAGGCCTCCTGCCTTCTTTCCATGGCTCCCCTGGCCTATGACTTTCCCATGTATACTACAAGTCATCACCTCTTCTCCCTCCCTCCCCTCCTTTATATTGACCCAAAAGTTAATCACCTACCAACCTGGCATTTATCTGCCATATTGTATGTCTACCTACTAATTGGCATTAACTACTTGAATTACTTTTATCTGTTACTCAATCTACTGGATTTCACACTTGTAGTCCTTTGGTTTTTCCCTAATTGATCTGAATGATTGTATTCCTATTTGTTCCATTTCAACGTACTTTTCTCCAATTTATGTATGAAATACATCTCTCTACTGACTGTATTTATTATGTTCATGAATTTTGCACTTGTTATTTATGCTCTTTTGTTACACCCTGTATTTCTGTCCATTGATGAATGGTACCTGACTTGTATTCTCTGTTAACCATTGTTATACTGTATACACTGTTATTGTTTTGTTTTCCAACTTATAACCTCCCGGGTCATGACTGAAAATAGGCATTTCTATGTCTAGTGCACCTACCCAGTTACCAAAAGCAAAATAAAATAAAATAAATAATTACATTTTTTTGACTGTGTTACTAGGGAACTAGACAGAGGGTACCCAGCAGACTTCCTCTACTTCGATTTCAGCAAGGCCTTTGATTTAGTGCTGCACAACCGCCTGCTGAAAATGTTGGAGGATCTGGGTTCAGCCAAGTACATAGTCAGTTGGGTGAGTAATTGGCATAAGGACAGAAAATAGAGAGTAGTGGTCAATGGGGAGAGATCTGATGAAGGTGATGTCACTAGTGATGTGCCCCATGGCTCAGTGTTGGGGCCAGTCCTGTTTAATGCCTTTGTCAGTGACACTGGCACCGGTATTCAGGGCAGAATTGCCCTATTTGTGGATGATACCAAGCTAGGAGGAAGGGTTGACAGTAAGGAGGCAGTTAAGGACCTACAAAAAGACCTACAGAGGCTGGAAAGATGGTCCAACGTCTGGCAGCTGAAGTTCAATGCAACAAAGTGTAAGGTGATGCATTTGGGTAAAGGGAACCCAGAGACAGAGTACCACCTCAGTGGAGTCCAGCTCAGCACCATGCAGGAAGAACGGGACGTAGGTGTCATCATAATCAGCACCCTTAAACAGACAAGCCAATGCAACAAAGCTGATAGCAAGGGCAACAAAATGCTGGGGTGCTTTGGGAGGGGATTCGACAGTAGGAGGAAGGAGGTAATACTGCCACACTACAGGTCCCTGGTAAGACCCAATCTGGAGTACTGTGTCCAGTTCTGGAATCCACATCTAAAAAAGGATATAAACAGGTTGGAGGCTATTCCGAGAAGAGCAACCAAAATGATCCAGGGCCTTCAAGGGCACTTGTACGAGGAAATTCTTGAACCCTTAAATATGTTCTCACTCGAGACAAGGAGGGAGATAGGAGATATGATTGAAACATACAAATTCCTGAGATGAATAAATAAGGTGCCATCCTCTGACCTGTGGTCTCCGACTCTAAAACTAGAGGGTACGAGTGGAAGTTGAGTGGGGGAAGCTTCAAGAGGGAGCTTAGGAAGCACTATTTTACAGAAAGAGTCATGGAACTATGGAATAAACTGCCAGCTCAGGTAGTGGAAGCAAAGTCCGTGACATCATTCAAGCCGGGGTGGGACAAGGCTAAAGCGTGATCAAAAGCAACAGGGGCAGTAGGAGGCATTAGGTAGAATAGGGGTTAGGTCCTGGGATCTGAGAAGGTGCAAGGAACACATGGGCAGGCTAGATGGATCCTTGGTCTCCTTCTGCCATCTTTTTTCCTCTGTTTTTATGTTTTACATGTTACTATGTGGTAGCCTTGGAATCACGGGAGGCTCCAGCCTCCCCAATCCAGTGACCTTATAATTTTGCCCCCTGCTGTATCTGGGAGGTTTGCTTTTTTCTGTAGGAAACTTCCTGTGAGCATGTCCAGTTTAGTAAACCAGGGGCAGGGATAGTGATGGTAGATAGGCCAACACCTGATTAAATTATAGGGCTAACGTCATGTGAAATACCTCCAATTTTCCTGCAAGTGATAAGTTCAGTAACTTCCATTTGTCCATCTCTTCCTGAGCAGAGGGGCTAGCTTCAGAGAGATCATCTGGGAGATGGAGAGGTGGATCTGGATACCTAGTTTATGTGATGCCAGCCGTGGCCCATTGCAGGTCCCTATCTTTGAACGACTGCCCATCACAGGACGAATGTAGCAGTAGGACTTTGGTCTTGGACTGGTTAAATCTAAAGCCAGAAACTGCAGTGAAACAGTTTAGTAGTTTCAGGAAGGGTGTCAGGGAGGCAGCCTCCTCTGCCTGGAGAATGAGCGGTTCCATGTGATAACAGCGATCACGGAAAGGCAATCACCGTTTGGGTGAGTATACATCACCGAAAATCAGTTTTGGACGATGTACACTCACAGTGCACAGCAAAAGGGTGCACAACAGTTAGCCTCCTGCACTCCCCCCCCACTAAAGGATTCTCAACCCAAGGTGATGATTTGGGACTGAAAAAGAAAACCCACCACCTGAGCAAAAATGAGTGCACCCAGAACCAAACCCAGCACCTCCCAACCCCAGCCTGCCATCAACCCACCACACCACACGGCCAGCTTGGCAGCCCACCACCGCATTATGCCCACAAACCCTCCTTTCCCTTCCCTTCCACCCATTGCACAGTGTGGTCCCTCCCACCTGTGTGCGTGTATACATAGTGACATCCTGTTGCTGTAGTCACCGAACCCCCTATCCGGTCACCCTCTCTGCCCGGTAGCCCTGTGCACAGGTGCCATGATTGAGTCAGCCTTTTTGAAAGCACTCAGTCATGGTCACCATCATCACAGGCTAACAAATTAGCAGATTATCCCCATATAAGAGAGTACGACATTCTCTGTACCCAGCCTGTATGCTGGCCGGACCAGGGTGATTTCTTATGGCAATTGCTAAAGGTTCTATGGCCAGCAGAAAAAGCAGGGGGAAGAGCAGGCAGCCTTGTCTTGTGCCCTTCTGCAGTGGGAAAGGTGGAGAATGAAGCCCCTTAGTTAGTATGGAGGCAGTGGAGGAGGCACAGAGCAGCCTGACCCACTGAAGAATTTGTGGACCCACCTCCATGTGAGACATGCTGTGCATGAAAAAACTCCACTTCACTGAATCAAATGCCTTCTCAAAGTCCACTGCAAGTGCCACTGCTGGGTTGGGGCCCTTTTGAGCAGCATGTCTCACGTTGATCAATGTGTATAAATTGTTTGTGCTGTGTCAGCCTTTTATGAGCCCAGCCTGTGATGACTGCATCAAGCCTTGAAGTAATGGTGCTAGTCTGGTTGCCAGAACCTTGACTAGGATTTTGGCATCCATATTAATGAGGGAGATTGGCCTGTAGTTCCTCCAGGAGGCAGTGGTGTCTTTGTCTTTTTTGGGAAGTGTGGTGGTAATGGCCTCCCAGAAGATTGGGAGCATATCACTTGTGACAAATGCCTCTTGATACATATCCATGAGTGCGGGGGCCAGATTTTCATTCAGCATTTGATAATAGTCCACTGAAAAGCCATCTCCCACAGTGGCCTTGCCTTTATTCAGTGAGAATCACCTTCCTGACCTCTAACAGGGTGACTGGGGCATCCAGTAGTTCTCCCTGCTATTGGTAGATTCTGAGGAGAGGTACTGTATTTCATCAATGAATTGTTGCATGGTGTCAAGCTGGGGGGGGATGGTGTTTCATATAGGGTTTGGTAAAAATTCCTCATGATATCATAGATATTGTGGGGATCACAGCGGACTACTCCAGCTCTGTCCACGAGATCTGGAATGTGTCTATCCATCTGGCATGTCTTAATATGGTAGGCCAGTAATTTACTTGTCTTATCACCACCTTCCCAGTATGCTTGTTTCATATGGGACAGGGATAGTTCCACCTTTCTAGTCAAGTGTTCATTTAGTTTAATTCTGGTGCTCACTATCTTAGCCACCAGCTCCGGGGGCATGTGCTTATGGGTTTTCTGTAGTTCCTGGGTTCTTTTCAAGTAGCTATGTTTTGGCTTTTCTCTCTTTTCTCCAGTGGGCAGCATGGCTAATGATCTGTCCCCATAGTGTGGCCTTGTATGCCTCCCAGACCATGGCTTTAGACACTTCACCTGGGTTGTTAGCTACAAAATACACCACTTTTTCTGCCTTGGCCCAGCTTTGGAAGGCTGGACCACAAAGGAGGAGGGGGTCCAGCCTCCAGGATTTTGTGTGGGGGTTCTGAGGTCCCCATATCATAGTGATAGTGGCAGGGGCATGGTTGGAGATCAATAGATAAACATATGGGGAGTAGTGCAATGTAATGGCAGTGGGGCAGCAGTCTTCTAGGAGTCTTTCTGAAGGCTGAGATGCTGCCCTATTTGCAGACAACTCTCTGCCCTGAGGGAGGAAGTGGCCTGTCTTCAGGCCACACTGGACAGTGGTAAGGGAACCTTCCCCCATGCCACACTGGACAGTAAGACGGGAACCTCCCCATCCAGGGAGCACCAGAGCCACCACCACTACCCCCAGAGGCTGCGAAGAAAGCACAGCAGTTGGACTACAGTGGGCTCAGGGAGGGTGAGGATGGTGGAACAGAGGCACACCCAGGCAGTTGTTCCACTCCACAATCCATACACCATTCTGGGGGAGCATAGCTCCCCTATGGATGCACCCGCAGAGGAGATTAAGGAGGCTGAGGACAACTGTCACAGGGAGGCCCACAGGAAGGAGGCAGAGGACACCACAGGAAAGAAGCAGCTCCTGGTGGGGGATCATTTATTAGAGGATAGAACTGGGGAGCAGGAAAACTGAAGTAGGTGCCTGCCTGGTGCCATGGCTTGAGGGACAGGAAGCGCATCCTCAGGATCATGAGAACAGATGCGGGGGTCTGAGCTGGACATCATTGTCCACCTAGGGACAAATGACTTGGCTCATCATGAGATTAGAGCAGTACAGGAGGACTTTGTAGAGTTGGGGAGGGGCCTAAGACAAGTAGCACACATAGTATCCTTCTCAGAGGTGCTGCCTGTCAATGGCATGGGGGAGACAAGGGTACTTTGCACCATGCAGTTTAATGAATGGTTGAAAAAATGGTGTGGAGCACAGGGGTTTGGCTTCATTGGGGACTGGGGTTCCACCTGGAGGGACACCAGCCTATACTGACAGGATGGTCTGCATCTGTCCAGGAAGGGAACAAGTCTTTTGAGCAATCGGTTTAAATGCTTCATTTGCAAGCTTTTAAACTAGTCAAAGGAGGCACTGATAAGCAGCAGGAAAATCCCAGCCTCTCCTACAAAACAGGAGTACTAAATGAGAAAAGACGAGATAGAAAGGTCAGTGGGGGTGCTGCAACAGAAGGTAAAGCCATCAAAAAATAGAGAGCAATGAGTACCAATGCTCGTAGTCTGGTAACAAGCTTCCTGAATTAGTGGCCTTGATGGAGGAGGAACATCTGGATATTGTGGCAGTCACAGAAACATGGTACACACAAACCATGACTGAGACGTAAACATACCAGGATACACTATCTACAGGAGGGACAGGGAGGGTAAAAGAGGAGGAGGAGGAGGAGGAGTAGCTCATACATAGGGAAGGAATCAAACAACAGAACAAAAGGGTGAAACAGGGAGGAGAGAAGAAGCACTGTGGGTAAATTTGGAGACAGGCAATGGCACCACAATCTGCACAGGGTTGTAACAGACCCCTCTCAGGGGAGGAAATGGACAAGGAAATGATAGAAAGTATACTTAGAATGGCAGAAAAAGGGAGATATTGCTGATGGGTGATCTAAATATGCCAGATGTTAACTGGGTGCAGTTGCAGCAGCCACTTTGAAGAGTGGGGTTATTCTAATGCCCTACAGTATTAGAGACCCACTCGAGAAGGAGCAATCTTAGACCTGGTTCTCTCAAATGGAGATGGAGAGAGGATCACAGATGTGAAGTGGGTAGCCATCTGGGAACTAGCGACCATCGAACAGTATGTTCTAATAAACACAGCAATAGAGTCAAGCCATACAAGGCAAAAGTACTGGACTGAAGAGGCTGACTTTGCCAAATGGGTGAGTGCCTAAGGAATGCACTAGCAAATGGGCAGGAAGGAGGTGGAAGAACAATGGGGAATAATAAAACTGCCATCACAGAGGTAACAAGCCTTTGTGTGATGCAAACAAACAAAACAAAACGATGTAAGAAACCACTATGGTTCTCAAAGGAAGTGGCAGTGAAGGTTCAAGAGAAAAGAAAGCATTCAGGAAGTACAAGGAACCACAGAAGGAGCAGGACAGAGAACTGTATCAGTTAAAGCAAAGGAAGCTGGAAGGCAGTCAGAACAGCAAAGGCCCAAACCGAGGAAAAGATAGCCAACTCAGTTAAGAAGGGGATAAAACCTTTATAGGTACATCAGAGAGTGAAGGAAGACCAAGGGAGGGATAATGAGGCTTAATAAAAGGGAGGGAGGTGGGCAGAGGGAGACTGTGAAAAGGCAGAGATACTAAACAAATATTTTGCTCAGTATTTACAAATGAAGAGGGGAGGTACCTAAAACAAACAGTAGAAACACTCTGGATACAAAGTTGATAGCAGTCCATTTAAGAAGAAAGGGTTATGAAAAGAACTCTTAAAACTGAAGGTGGACAAAGCAATGGGGCCTGATGTGATTCATCCCAGAATTCTAAAGAACTAAGGGTAGAACTAGTGACACCACTGACTACCCTCCTTTAACAATCATGGGAGGATGGGGTGGTACCCGAGGACTGGAGGAGGGCAGATGTGATTCCCCTTCACAAAAGTGGAGCAAGGCAGAAGCAGGAAACTACAGACCTGTTAGTTTAACCTCAGTGATAGGAAAATGATGGAATCACTTCTGAAGGAAAGAATTGTCCGAGTATCTAGAGGCCAGAGGGGCACAGGACCCAAGGCAGCATGGATTCTGCGCGGAAGGTCATGCCAGATGAATCTGATAGATTTCTTTGACTGAGTGACCAAAGTAGTAGATCAGGGAGGGCTGTGGACATGGCCTCACTTAGACTTTAGCAAGGCATTTGACACAGTCCCACACAAAGATTAATATACAAGTTAGCCAGCCTGGGAGTGGGTCCCAAGATGACAGTCTGGGTAAAGTGAGCTGGAGAATAGGACAAGAGAGTAGTAGTAAATGGAGTCCCTCTGAAGAAAGAAGGGTTACTAGTGGGATACTGGGGTTCAGTATTAGACCAGTCCTCTTCAATGTCTTTATAACACATGGCAGAGGGACTGGAATGAAAAGTATGTCTCTTTGCAGATGACACAAAGATCTGCAACAGAGTTAATGCACAAGGTGGGGTGGAAAGGAAAAGAAGGGACTTGGCAAGGTTAGAGGAATGGTAAAATGTATGGCAGCTTAGATTCAATGCTAAGAAGTGCAAGGTAATGCACCTGGGAAACAAAAACCCTGGGGAAGAGTACACAATGGGGGGTGAGATACTAACAACAACAAAAATGGAAAGGGACCTGGGAGTAGTCATATCAGATGACCTAAAGGTGGGCAAGCAATGTGAGAGGGCAGCAAGGAGGGCTGGGGGGATACTGGGATGCATAGGAGAGGCATCACCAGTAGAAAACAGGAAGTTATTATCCTCTGTACAGACAGCTGGTCAGACCCCATCTGGAGTACGTGTGCAGTTCTGGAGACCCAATGTCCCCAAAGACATAGACAGGATGGAAACAGTCAGAGGAGGGCAACTAAAAATGGTGCAGGGTCTGCACGGAGACATATGAAGAGAGACTAAAGGAGCTTAATATGTATGGCCTCGAAGAAAGGAGGAGAGGGGACATGATAGATACTTTCAAGCACCTCAAGGAATCAACAAAGTCCAAGAGGTAGCATCTTTCAAAAAGAGGTGTGCAAGAACAGGGGCACAATTTGAAGATGGGAGGAGGCAGCTCAGAGGTAATTTAAGAGTATTTTTCACAGAGAGGGTTGTGGATGCATGGAACGGCCTTCCGGAGGAGGTTGTGGAGTCAAAAACAGTGGTGGAATTCAAGCATGCATGGGACAGTCATAAGGCCATTCTGGGGGGTTGGGGGTAGGAAGATGTAGGCTGCTGGTTAACTAGGATCTGCAGCTTATCCAGTAGGTAGGGAAATGGGCAGACTGGGTGGGCCAAGCGGTTCTTATCTGCTGTCAAATTTTATGTTTCTATGTTTCTATTCATTTCATGCAATTTCATTTATTGATTTATCTGGTAGATGTAGTGAGCAAAAAATGCCCGTTTTCACATGTGACCAGAACATGGAGACAATAACACATGAAAAAACATTTTAATTATGGTGTGAATATGGACTTCTACAGTATAATGTGTGATGGCAGGGGATGAAAGCCACATGTCAACATGCCTAGAGGTAGGCAGCTGAGAAGCAATTGTAGTTCCCTGCGCCGGGGTGGCAGAGTCACGATATATTAGACAGATTGTGTTCTTCAGTCATTTGCCCTATGACCACTCTAGCCTTTGCACGGAGTTCTTTCATCCCAAACTCCCCTCAAGACAGGCCTCCATTGCTACATTGAAGTTACCCCATCATGAGTGGCATGAAGGAGGACTTGAAGTGACCCAATTCTTGACTTATCTTGTGAAAAAAAAATAGGGAGTTGTCCGAGTTTATTTATTTTATTTATTTAGTCACAATTCGGATTTACAACCTTTAAATCAAAGACTAATTTACAAAGGCATCTCATCACAGGCAGGGGAGAGAACATATCGGTGGAGCAAAACAGTGGGGAACAATACAGGTGAGATACAAAAGAGCATACAAAGCAAAGCAATTCCAGTGAACAATACAGATGAGATACAAAAGAGCCTACAAAACTAAGCAATTTCAGTGACACAGTGGAGCACGCAGGTTACAGTGCATAGTGTACAGACTACAAGAAGCTATTCTAAATAAACTAGTACATATGTAATACTATAAGAACCCTAGGAGCACTAGGTGGTGGTTACCTGGGGGGGGGGAGGTCTATGTCTGCGAATTGGCTCAGGCGGCGCTCTTGGTAAGGCCCTATTATGGGCATTGACAGCTCCGAGTGTCAGTGAGGTGTTTGTGTAGGGTGATTTTGAAGGGGCCGATTTTTGAGATGTTAGCGATGTGAGTGGGGAGGGAATTATACCAGGAGGGTGCTCTGTAGTGGAAAGACCTTTGGGTGAGTGAGGTCCTAGCTCTCAGCACCTGGAAGGTGGCTTTGGTTGTATTTTGGGTGACGGCCGAGTGGGTGGCCTGTTGAAGGGATGTAGCGACTCCTGGGGGGAGAGCCCAAGTAGAGTCTTTTTGGCCAGTATACAGGTGTGGTATTGCAGGTGCTGTTCAAAAGTGAGTAGGTTCGAGGTGGAGTAAAGCTGGCATATGTGTGTGTGTGTTCTGCTGGGGGCACCAGTCAGGAGCCTGCAGGTTTTGTTGATAGAGGTCTGGACTTTGGTGAGAGCAGTGGGGTCAGCAGCTGCATAGATACGGAGTCCATAATCAACCAAAGACAGGATGGAGGAGGTGATAGCCAGCTGTAGGGAAAACTCAGGGAGGCAGTCTTTGTGGCGGTAGAGGAGTCCAATCCGAGCATTCATGGCAGAGGACAACGAGTTAAGATGGGTATGGAAGGAGAGAGCTGAGTCAAAGGTGATGCCCAGGTATTTGTATGTTGATACCTGTTCAAGGGGGTGTAGGGTGCTGGGGATGATGCAAAGGGGAGCATTTCTGGAGTTACTTTGGTGGTGTGCAAAAATCATAGATTTCGTCTTCTTGTGGTTCAGAACCAGACGATGGTTGAGGAACCATTTTTCAGCTTGGCTGAAGGTGAGTTGCAAAGAGCTCTGGAGTGTGAGTGGGTTGGGCTGGGAGGCAACGAGGACTGCATTGTCGGTGTATAGAAGCATTTTGCCCAAGCAGGAGCAGGGGAGGGTGTTTAGAAAGAGACTGAACAATGTGGGGCCCAGGATGGAGCCTTGTGTCCAGAATCAGGGGGCCCTTGGCGATGGGCCATCTGCCTTCCTGATCTGACACACTTCTTGTGAGTGACCACTGCAGATTTTTTTGTATAAGGATGGATACCCTATCTTTTTTGCCTGGGGCACTGCTGTGCACTTCCAGACCCACCCACTAATACTTCAGTTTAGAAACCTCCACCATTGTGAGCCAAATCTCTCGCAATAGGGTGACCTGGGTATAGAGCTTCTTTAAGTGAGTTAATATTTTTTTAAATTTAACAAATAAGTTAAGGTCTCAGACATTCAAGCTTATACCTTGACTATCAGCCATCTGATTGGGGGGCAGTGGACTATATCGGTCTATAAAGTGCCTTGATCAGATTGCAGGACTTCATACCCTCTTTCATGCCGGTAAGAGGGCCATGTTCTAGAGTTACCTGGTAATGTAAACAACTAGAATTATATAGAGCAAATCACATGAACTGTCATAGGTATTAACCCCAAAGTCCCTACCCCTGTTCCTTCCCTCTTTACTGTCCCTAAGCCCACCTGTTACAATCCCACTTACTTTTCTTGCTGTTGTGTATGCACGAGCCATCCTCAGCCCCAAGTGCGACACACAGGAAGATGTGAACCAGAGCAGCCCATTTACCCATACATATGATCCATACCATGGCAGTGCTGGGGGAATTCCCCTCCTCCGTTCTGCATGTCCAGTATAACGTAGCACGGCTCAGGAGTAGAAAGGAGTCTTGGTGATGAAGTCTGCCTCATGGGATGGCAAGTACTGGCTGCCCTGGCTCATTGTCTGGACCAAATGGAAGTAAAATCTGAAAACTGGGACTCTAGGTCAGTTATTAAGCTTTTCCCCAGGTTTCAAAATCGACTCCAACTTTTAATATGTATTTATTGCTGTGAGAGACAGAGCGTGAGACAACCACGTCTTCACCTTTCCCTGCTCATTAGTGCTTCCTTGGACATTTTTTAATATGTTTTCCAGTCCAGGATTGTGCCCCTTGTGTTCTGAGGTAAGGCACTCTCCAGCTTGTCAAATCCAGCACCGTCTGCATTGTTAGACTCTGTTTTAGTAAATATGACTTGGGTTGTAAACAGGTGCTGCTTGTACTTAATGCTGACAAAGACTTTAATATTTCATTTCTATCCAGTGCTCCTTTGCTTTCAAAAATACACCAACAGGCTCTGCTCATCTTCTAGGATTACCAACACCCCCCATCCTAGGACCTATAGTTTGACTCTGCTCACCAGTAAAATGACCGTTTTACACAAAGGGGTGAGGGCCAAATGAACTTTTAAACAACTTTACAAGTTAAACAGTGTAAACAAATTTATAAGGGAACAATTATCACCTCTGGTGTTGCATAAATAGGGGATATTCCATAGGGCATGCAGAAATAAGTTTTTAATTCACTCTGAAAAGTTGACAACAATACTGCCTAGCAACAAGTGGCAGAGAGAAGTGGAGCCCTGAGTTCTAGGTCAGCATGGTTTGTAACTTTGTGGAGTGAATAAAAAGCTTATTTCTGTTCTGGATGCCCTATGGAATACACTATTTATACCATGGAACACTGAATGCCATTCTGAGGCTACAGGGAAAGTAACCTATTATTTACCTGGAGTTGAGTAACAGGGTGGAATAACATTTTTTGTTGCCTTGTTATTCATCCCCCCATGGTACAAATATATTTACACAACAACAGTCAACACCAGCAGAGATAAAAGTAACAGGATAAAAAGTAATACAGGGCTCAGATTTAAAAGTATCAGCAAATTAGGAATACCAACATTCGGCTCAGAATGCCAAAACTGGCTCTCTAGTATTTCGTTTGGATTGCCATTTTTTTTCTAGGTACATTGGCTGAAACTCTAAGTTCTATCCAATAGGAGAGTTGTGCTTTAGTTGAAGAAAGGCCAAAATTTATGTCTTGAGCAACTGGAGTCCCGATCCAAGGCTAAAGATGTGTTGCCTATTCTTTCGGCCCTCTGCTGAACTGACAGACATTAAATAGGGAACTCTCACCAGACTGAAAAATCCCCATCTTTTCAATGTCACCTCCGGACCCAAATTACTGTCATTCAGACAGGGCCATAGGATTGAAAGGATCGAAACCTTTGTGCAACATTGGATGGTTTTAAAAGCCATTTTTAAATGGCACACTGTGTTGGGGGGAGGGCAAGTAGGACTTTTGATAACTGCATGGTAAGGGTGATGGGGTTGAGATCATTAGGGGGAGGGTTTTACTTAAAAATAAATCAATCACAGTGTTTGCAATTCAAACTTGAAAATGAATTGCTTGAGATACTGGTTAATATCATAAGATATGATACCGACTATTTGATAACCTGCACTGTACTCTTAGAATAACTACATTTAATATACCTCCTGATGCTCCACGCCCACATGGCAATGACATCTGCTGAAGCTCCACTCCCTGGCTGCAACACATCACTGTCATGGCCTGTTGGTAGCCTCGATTGCCCCCCTTCCCGTACATATATCTTTGAGACTGTCCCCAACAGAAACAGGAACTCTGCTACCATGTCCTTGCACTACTCTTGCCTTACCAACCCTCTCAACTGCTGTGATCTTTGGTCAGCTCTGGCTTCCCATCAACCAGCTCACTTGACTCTTGCACTTTTTGTGCCTTTCTCTCACCCATCTATGCATTACAAACAGATCACTTCTCAGTGCAGCTCAGCCTCTGCCTGGCAAGTTTAAATAATGGATGGAATGAGAAAGGAAATGTGTGGCCCCATGAAAGCCCATAGCTTAATGGTTAGAGCACTGGAATGGTAGTACTAGGGGTCTGGGTTCAATTCCCAGTGGGACACACTTTTCCTTTCTCATTTCCATCCATCTATGCATTGCAATCTCCTTGTTCCCAAGCATTCCACTTAGGCCATGTGAGCCATTAGGTCACACACCTTGAGGTATGCCCCCGTGGTTCCCTGACCTCCCTTAGAAACCCACTCACTATCCCCCAGAGAAGAACTTTGTTCTATCAAACTCCTCTTTCTTTTTGTGTAGGCCACAGAATTTGAGGATTGGGTCTGTATCTGAGCCATGCCAGGTACCACATATACCTTGCCACCACTGCAGTAATTCTGGGATGCAGACCAAATTGCCACATTCAGCTTGAGCGTGGCCCACTCTCTGGTCCTAGGTGAGAGCCTATGTGAATACAACCATGCCTGGATCCCTAGATCTGTTTTACTGAACCCAGCCAGTTGAATTGGCTGCCTACTTGCCCACCTTCCTGGCAACGTGGTGGATAACCCTTGTATCCTGCCACGGGCTCAGATACTACTGAGTAATCTCTGCAGCCAGCATCTCCCTCAATAGGTGTCCAGCTGGCTTCTCACCATCAAATGAAGCTCTCAGGTCATGATGCCCTTCCCTCTTACCTGGGGCTAGCAAACTCCTGTTGACCTCTTCTCTCTCACAGACCTAAACTGGAAATGAGTACTAAGCTTGATTTGCTGCCTCTCTCCCTCCCTCCTTCCCTTATATGCTTCCTCTCCCTGCAGGACACCTAATTTGTATGGACACAGACAATTACGTTTCTGTTATATAATGTAGCAATAGTAGTTCACTGTCTGGAGACAAAAAAAAAATCTTTTAGCTTTTAACTTCCTGTTATAAACTCTGTTAACCCTTTGCTACCCAGCTAGTAACATATTATTGCCACTTCTCAACAGGAAAATGCGTTGTTGCAGTATATTTTGAGCACTATATAGTGTCTTGAATTTCTTCTTTAAAGACGTGCACCTTCTCTGTGAAGGCAGCACCATTCCATGTTGCAGAAATGTAGGACAGAAGAATTCTCAGGGTTAAAATATTGGATGTCTGGGTAATATGGGCGGTGTCCATAGTAATATAGGACAGTTAAAAGGTACAGTATGACTGTGTCCCAAAGCACTTACAATGAAAAATTGTGCAGAATACATGATTTCTTGGCAGAATACCAAAATCAGGATTTTAGTACTCCACCAAGAACACAATTTTTTCCTTTAATTTCTACCACTGTAATATCTTATGCCAGCTTAATAGATATCATGCTATCCTGTCAGTTGGGTGTATCACAGATGATATCTTGTCCTCTTGGGCTAATCACATCGAATACAGACCCAACAAGTGAATGGCTTTCACAGTGCTGATGATATCACAATAGCCATGTGCAGCACTAAACCTGCAGTTGAAATCTGAGCGAAATGGTTACATTGTCATAAAAACAGCTGATTCATAAGCATTAACCAGTAAACTGATGTTGTATAAACTGACTATGCAATGGTCTGAGTCAAAATGTGCAGTCTATCCTCACTTACAGTACATTACAGGGGATTATAATCTCCACAGAATACAATGAATATTATTGAATTAAAGTTAGTGACAATTTCTTTGCAAGCTGACATTGCCAGTATTGGTGATTATTCTTCCCCAAGCAGCCAAACTGAAAAAACAAATGTTGCCCTGAAAAATATTTGTCACTTCTACCTAATCTCGAAATTAGATAACTAATTACTCAGTATTGACTTAACACATACCCAGTAGACCTCACAAAATCAGATAAGGTAAATTAGAGGAAACAGTCAAAAATTAAAACTGTTTATGCAGTATGTGCAGTAAGGAAATACTCAGCATGTTATGTTGACCTGCACATAACTCTTCTAGAACCAAGTGATTAGCAAAAATAATAGGCAATATCTATGTAAACAAAGGAATAATATGATTAATGTTTTTAGTTTTTCTAATTACAATGTGTTATTCCAGCTGGGCTTATTCTTGAGGGAAATCAAAAAAATACATTTCAGAAAATGCAACAACTTAATGTCGTTTGAATTACACACTGTAGACTATAGTGATTAAAAGGAAGGCTTGAATTACTACCCCATCTCTGTTTGTAGTTTTGCCTGCTTCTTGCACAAGTTAAGACAATATTGCACAGGTAATCAATTTTTTTAAATTCTATGACCCCCATATTCAGAGCTGGCTGCTAGCTCTGCCCAGCCTGTTGCCCTGTGACAAAAAATATCTCACAGCCAGCTCTGAGCTGTATTAAGTCAGTTAGTATGCACTAAAGGAGCCCACTCAGTGGCTAAACATAAGGCCATGTTGGCAGAGCACTAAGTGGATATAGGGTGCCCTGAGATACTGTGCCCAAAATAGGATAGTGCCAAGGCTCTTATGGGCCATTTTCAGCCCAGGCATGCAAATGAGCCCATTGGGCATGCAACATACTATGGGGCCATCTATGTGCGGATTATGGGCTCATTTGCATGGGCGTAGCAAACCCTTAGTGCTGATACAGGGCAGCAGTAGAAATTCCCTGGTAGTCTGCTGGATCCCCCAGTCACCCCTGCCATAGAGTTATTACAAATTCTCTGGTAGTCTAGTGGACCCCTTCCTGACCAAATTCCTCGCTATAGAATTAATACTGATTCCCTGGTAATCTAGTGGACCCTTATCCCTGATCACCCCTGCCATAGAGATGTTACTAATTCCATGATAGTCTAATGGATCACACTCCCCTTGATCTCCCCAGGTCCCATGTATATCTAAGTTCCCTGGTGGGTTAGTGCCCCCATACAGCAAGCACCAGTGACCACCACAAGTGCAAGTGACACTCCCCACCCACTGAGGACCCCCTGACCTGGACCACTCCTCACCCTGGTCAACACTCACCAGAAACACCATATCAGATTAATGGCTGGCACAGCCCTTCACTCGCCTCCTTGGTCAGCCACTGTCTGACAGTTACAGAACGCTATAATGAGTACTGTACCTACTTGCTATCACACTCTGTGACTGTCAGGCAGTGGCTGGACAAGAGGGTGAGCAGAGGGCTATGTCTACTGCTGATCTGATATAGTGTTTCCGGTAAGTGTTGACTGGAGTGATGGGCATTGCTGGGTGAGGGTATCATCAGCGGGTGGGTGGGTGGGGTATCATTCATACTGGGGGAGTTGTTGGGCTTAATATGGGGGCACACACCTGCAGGGATCTTATATACGTGGGTCCTGGGGTGATCCGAGGAGGAGGGTCCACTAGATTACCAGGAAATTAGTAATAACTCTATGGCAGGGGTGATTGGGAGTGGGGGGGGGGTCCACTAGACAACCAGGGAATTTGCAATAACTCTATGGCAGGTGCAATGGGAGGGAGCAGCTGCAGTACAGCCATCCTGCCTTTGGGGGAAGTTGGAGTGCGGCCTTAGCCTGCTTCAAGACAGGTTGTTCAGTGGCGGCAAGCAGTGTCGCATTGGGGGCTATTAAGTGTCGCTGTAACCTTTTGAACATAGTGCTGCACTGTATACATGAGGGAATCACTTATTCATATTGGTGCAGCAGTATGGTTAGCACAATTACTCTGTCGGGTTTGGCTGATGCTCCTGGGGCCTCTGAATATGACCTCACCTGGAGCATTGGTGGTAATCCAGGTTAGCGCAGTGCCAACTTGGTTAGTGCTGTGGTAACGTTTTGAATATGGGGCACTTAAGGATATTATGTATATTAGAAGCTACTCACAACTCCTGCTAAATATACCCAGGGCACTCACATGAGTCGGGAGAGCTGCCTTTGGATTAGCACTCCCATCAATATGGAATAAAACCCACAAAATACTTAAGCTGAAAACTCCAGTAAGTACCTTTTTGTTCAAAAGGCTTTACCGTGATGGCATTATGGAAATTTGCAACTGCTTTACTAGACACTAACTAACCTCCCTCCCTCAAACGGTGGCCCGCAAATGGCGGCCCCCCGCTGAAATGTGTGCCTCTGCCTCTAGCATGCTCACCAACAGATCCACAGGGTTTATTGCAGAACTCCCATATCTTATTCTTTGACGCTCTGAACAGCTGCAGTCTGGTTCTAGCACATGCTACTGCACTTGGGGATAATTATCCTCTTTCGCCCCCCAAAATATTCAGTCCCTCATCCATCCAACACCTCCCTCTGCCCCAACCTCCAGGACCCTCCCAGTTATGCCCCTGCTACTATATTCCTCCTCTTGCACTTAGTACAGTGACAGCTTTTCTCCTCCATATGTGGCATTAGTGTTTGAGGCCAAATCACTTGCTTAACTTTAAATGCGGTCCTCTGCCCTCCCAATCCCTCAGTGTGCTCTAATAATTAGGTCCTCTTCACTTGCGCCCCTATTACCCACCTCTCCCTACATTATGCACTTGATATCTTCTATCTGGTATGCCTACCCTCTCCCTAACATTTCCCACTACAAAATGCACAGTTTTTGGGCTTGGATCCAGCACACGTTCATTATCCATGACTCCTTGTAGTTCTATGTTCAATGTATATTACCTGTAAATGTGCATTTTTACTATAATAGCAGCTATTTGGCAGTGTCAGTGGCTCAGTAGGTAGCACACTCGCCTCTAAGGCCGGGAGATCAGAGGACTGTGGGTTCAGTTCCCACATCTGGCACTTGGGTTAATATCCCAATACTGACACTGTAGTGCAGCATAAGAGGGGTGCAGCACTTCTGAGGTGCCGTCTTTCGGATGAGTCATTAAACCGAGGTCCCATCTGCCTGGATTGGTGGTAGTTCAGGTGGATGTTAAAGATCCCATGGCACTTCTCGAAAAGAGTAGGGGAAATTTTTATTGAGAAAAACAAAAACAATACTATCACAAAGAAAAAAAACTAAACACAAGAAAACAGTCATTCATGAAGAAGCATAACTGCAAAAAAAGGAAAAATACAGAGGCATAAACAGGCACATTGACTTTGAGAATTCAAACCTAATGCATCTTATTCCATAAACCATTGGAATAAGAAAAAAGAAAGAGAAAAAAACCAGACAATCACTACCCCACCCAATCAATATTTCTCCATAATTTCCCAAACAGATCTTCACTCAAAGAACCTTTTTCATAGGCATAAATACTATCAATTCATATTTGTATATTAAAGCAAACATCTTGCTGTCGTACTGTTTTACCTTGCAAAGATCGTGAACATCGTGTTTGCCAAATGGACCATTTAATACATACCAAAATCACGTGAATGGTACTGGTCTCCCACATTATCCACGAAGCTGGGATTTGTCCTAAAACCAAAATATCATAAGTAGTTAATAAAAGGGATTTTTCACCCCAAAGGACTGATAGCAGCTGCCAAAATCCTTGTACATGAAAGCAATCAAAAAAAAGATGCTGTATTGTCTCCACAACCCCTGCACAATTATACTCTCCACAGTCTCGTTCTGACATTTGCTTGTGTTTCTGATTGCCCTTCACCTGTAGTTTTTGGTGTCCACAAAGCCAGGCAAAATCCTACATTTGCCGAGGGATTCTTTTCTCCAACATATCATCTAACAAAGAAGAAACTTTAATGTGAGGAGGCACCTGAAAAATTGGATCTTCTCGATACTTAGAATCAAGTATCCCTTGATAAAAAACTTTTTCCTTTTTCCCCTGACACCAAATTAAATCAATCTTCCAGGTACGTATGTATTGTATTGTCGTTTGGACATACCTAGGAAGTTTGCGGTCAGTAGGATGCCATTTACCCCTACCCCATGCTTCAAAAAAGGAATTACCCCAAAGCAGAAAAACCTGTCCTGAAATAGATGTCCTCACTAGCAATGGGAGAATGGAGCTATAAAAAAAAATTCCCCAAAAAGATATACAATCGGGTGTATCATGTTTAAACCTCCCTCTTTCAGTGCTCTATAGGTATGATTCCGTTTAACAGGGTTCAATCTGCTACCCCATAATAAGTGAAAAAATAAACCTAAAACTTTTGTATGCATGTTGTACGGTAAAGGAAAAACATGAGACAGAAATAAAAAGCAGGCTAAATATGCCCGTAAAGATATACTTTTTCTTTCGTGACATTTTCCAATTTAACCAGGCCTTCACCTTCAAGTGCCTTATCATGAGCCAAAGTCAATTATAGGAATCTGAGTCCCAAGTCCCAAAATAAATACCAAGAATTTTCACCTGCTCAAATGTCATTTTAATGGGAAAATCTAATACAATATCATTTTGTCCAAGGACCAAAACAGTGCTTTTCCCCACATTAATCTTAATACCCGTTATCTCAGAAGATTCCTGGAAAGTAGATATTATAAGGAGTCCTGAGACACCATCTGCTACAGTGAATATGCAATCATCCGCATAAGCTGAAATTTTAGAAAATTCATAGCCATCATTATTTTTAATTGCCACAATTCGTGATTCAGATTTAATCTTCCTTAAAACATAATCTAAACCAAAAACATACAGTAAGGGGCTCATTGGGCAACCTTGCTTCACTCCATTCTTCAAAAAAATTGGGACACCCAAAAAGCCATTCACTAAAGGTATTGCTTGTGCTTCTTTATATAAAACTTTCACTAAGTTTAGAAAACCAGAAGGGATCCCATATTGTTTCAAATTTTGCCATAGATATTCCTGACTAATGGTATCAAAGGCAGTTTCCTGATCTATTGCCAATAGATAGCCTGACAGGTTCTTCCTCAGACCTTGTTCTATAATTTCCCTAACAATCACTAAGTTCTGTACAATATTTCTGCCTGGGATGGCACATGTCTGTTCTGGTAAAATCACTGACTGTGCTGCCTGTGCTAGCCTGGTGTTAAGTATTTTTGCCAGTATCTTGTAGTCAGAATTCAACAATGTTAATGGCCTCCAATTACATATGTCCTGTGGGTTCCCCTTCTTAAAGATGAAAAACATAATACCAATCTGCATGGATGGTGCGAGCCTTTCCTCTTCCCAAATAGCCTGAAACAGTATTTCCAGGCAGGGGGCTAAAATTCCACTATACTTCTTATAAAAGTCATTGGGTAACCTATCCTTACCGGGAACTGTTTTATTAGACAAATGTGAAATAGCACTTAAAATTTCAGCTTGTGTAATAGGAGTAAGCAGGGCATCTTGCTCAAACTTAGTCAAAGTCGGCATAGAAAAACCCTGGAAAAAAGGAGAAGGGTCCGTCCTCCTTCCCTGAAACGTGGCTGCCATATGCTGCTGGACAATAAGCATGATATCCCTGTTGTTATCCTTTACATTACCCTGTGTGTCTCTAAGGCTTGTCAAAACTCTGCTATGTGATGCATTATCCCTAACTTCAAACGGGTTAACCTCATCCTTTGTCCCCTGTGTATTATACGTCTGTTGCGTCGCTGTTCTCCGGACAGTGCTATCTAAATACTGTAACATACTCGTTCTGGTGGATAAAAGTTTAACCCGACACATGTCACTATCTTTTCCCTGAGACACTAGCTTAAGATACAAGGTTCTTAGCTTAAGGTAATCCAAATACTCTTTATTTGCATGCTGTTTCGTGACTATACCATACCAGTCCTGCAAGTTCTTCTTAAGATCTTCCCACCATCCTATGGGGCTATCATATAAGAAAAATAGGTCCTTCCTGGCCTGCAATAAAGTCCTAACACCTAAGTCCACCACATCATCACTAAACTTGGAAACATTCATTTTCCAATATCCTCTTCCAATCTGTAATTTCTGAAATTCTCCTAGATACAGAACTACCATAAAATGATCTGAAGTCTCTAAAGGTCTCACTGTAATCATCTGGCAAGATAAGCGCGTGGATACCAGCCAGAAGTCAATGCGAGTAGATAACTTGCCTTTAAAAAAAGTATGGCTGGGTTTCAAACATAAATATTATCACATCACATAAGTGATTTTGAGTCAAAGCGCATTTAAAATTAGTGTCACAAAATATTTTGGGTATATGTCTTCCCAATCCCTAGCAGTAAGTCCACAATTGAAATCTCCACCCACAATACTAATTTTGAAGTGTGCAAAAGGTCCTATACCTTTGAACAAAGTAGTTCTTTCAGCCTTACTTAAGTGGGGCATAGATATTAATAACCCGATATCCACGTTCTGCAAAACTATATCCATAATCAAAGTTCGACCAGGTACTAAATCATACACGTGCAGCACCTTAACCTCTCCTTTGAAGAGTATTCCAATCCCAGAACAAAGCGTCCTCACCTACAGACCAAAAAGAAACCCCCCACCTCCAATCCTTTTGTGCTTGTTGCACTTCAGCCAGAGAATGTAATCTAGTGTCTTGCAATAAAAAGACAGCACCATCCCCACTACTAAGACTCAAAAAAGTACTCTGCCTTCTCCCATAAGCCTTAATGCTGTTTACATTAATTGTACAAAACACCAAAGCCATCAGTGCCCCAAAAGAAATATAAAGAATACAAAAGCAGCTAAATCCAATCATCATTTCTTTTTCCTTTTTTTTGTCTTGGGTTTTTCTGAAAAGCCTACCTCCAGGACCCCATCTGCATGACAGGAAGTTACTGAGGAGAGGTCTGATTCCTGACCTTCCTCCTCCACCTCATCTTCTAACAGTAATGCATATGAATTTTGTACAGCCACTTCTTCAGTTGTGTGTTTTAAACCCAATGCCCCTATTTTCCCTGCTTTACATCTTGTAACCCTTTTGAAATCTGTATCCATGTGCAATGGGGGCAGAAATTTGAGAATCCTCGGACTTTACCATGGGTTCCAAAACCTGAATTGTGTTGCACTCCAAAGGCATCTCCACCGACACTACCTTCATTCCATCTACTGGTATGCACTGTGAGTCGATGCCCGGAAGGCATGGCTCATCTGCCTCTGCCCTGATCACCTCTCCCACCTCCCTAGGAATTTGTTT
Source organism: Neoceratodus forsteri (assembly GCA_016271365.2). Classification (NCBI taxonomy): domain Eukaryota; kingdom Metazoa; phylum Chordata; order Ceratodontiformes; family Ceratodontidae; genus Neoceratodus; species Neoceratodus forsteri. The sequence continues at coordinate 540,350,819 of CM028134.1, read as the reverse complement.
TGGGTATATGGAAACAGTAGACCCTTTTCGTTTGTAATTCAAGCATGCGTAACTGTTCTTTTGAGCTGTAGTTATGCTCTTCTTGCTCCGCCCTAACCATCTTCATTGTTATGTGAGGCCAAGAGCAAGATCTGAAGGAGTGACCTCTTTCCTGACATAGGTTACACTTTAATGGTTGCCGACAATGAGCCCCAACATGTCCCAGATCACCACATAAACCACATTTCTGCTTGTCACAGACGTTGCTCAGGTGTCCCACCACCCCACACCTGAAGCAAGCCCGTGGCTGCCCAGGATAAAAGATCACTCCCCTGTCTCTTCCCAAAAAGAAACAGTTTGGTAAGTGATGCATCTGTCCTTTGTCCAATCTTAAAACTATCTGATAATTCCATCCCCCTGTCCACAGTTGTTCATCATCTAAAATTGGTTTCGGGGTTCCCTTCACTGTGCAGTGCTGCTGAAGCCAATATGTAATGTCTGAAACATTAACCCCTTCGTTCCTAAAAAGAACTGTAATTTTTTTAGTTAAGGGTTTGGTCAAAGGGATAGCCAGGTATGGTTTCCACAAAGGGGAGAGCTTTAATGCACGGTATTGTTTCCAAAATCTTTCTAGGCCAGCCGGATATTTAAAACTTATATCAAACATTATATCACCGGAGCATGTATTAAAGCATAGATCTCATAAGCAAAGAACTTCATGCTATCCTTCAATAAAGTTCTACCCACAAACTTCCGATCAGGTATTAAATCAGGGTCACCCCTAAGCTTCAAACGAACAGCATTTCGCCATTCTGCAGGCTCCAACAAGGGACCCGAACTAGTAGGAAATAAATGTTCTGTAACCTTCCCCTGCCAGACTCTTATAGGTTCTGTTTCAGTAAGAACCGCATCCAGCTTTTCTTGGGGAACTGAACTAGGGGTTGGTCTGATGCTTCAAGACAGATGTCCTGAACCGGGTCCTTGAACTCTAGTTCTTCTTGTGCATTAATGAGCGACATTAAAGGATGAATACCACTCGTTTCCTGTGATGTCTCAAAGTCAGTAGGTAAACCTTGTCCCGGAGGCAAACTAGAGGAGGGCAGGACATCAATCTCCGGGGAAGGGGGGGGACAGTGGGTAAATTTGAGTCAAGAGCTGCATCCCAGCCATGTCCTGTTGGGCTCTTCACCCATCCAGCAGCCTGCAAGGTGGTATCCACCCAATTCTCTGATATCTGCCTTTCCAAAAGAGGATCAGAGGGTTTCCTGGATTCCCCCCCCGTCTTTGCAATACACTGTTCACCACTACTTCTGTCCGGAGAAGAACAACTTGGGCCTCCCACCGAGTTTACAGGGGGAGAAAGAAGCATACGTGAGTCCCCAAAGTTAGGAAACATCCTACCTGCCTCCTGTCGTGATCCGGTAAACCGATACGGTGCCTGAGTGAGATTTTCAACACCTGCACTCAGTTCCTGTTTCTCCCTGCGTTGTCCGCGTTCCGATACTATGCCCATGCAATGGGAGGGGGGTTCCAGTAAAGCAGTAGCGCTCTGCGCTCCAGGCTCTTTTCTTGCAGCGTCCTCCACTTCCACCATCACTGCAGCCCTATGCACATCCATTTCCTGGTCTGTCCGACCTCCTGTCCGATGCTTCAGTGCCTCCATGTAATTCAGCCGTGCAGCCGCGCAGCACTGTTCCGCTTCCAGAAACCGGGCTCGGAGAACTTCTTCGGGTTGTACCATAGCAATAATCTCCAAGCCAACAATAGGACTCATACCAACAGCCACTTCCATGTCGAGTTGCTCCATCAAAGGTAGGGAACCTTGCATACCAGATAAAGAGCTTGCCATTGTCTCCATCATCAAAAGAAAAAAGAGGCCAAGGAGGAGACACACTCCGCAGCCTCCCACACGTCCACACGTGACCAGAGCTCAGACACTACTGAGCAGGCTCCATGCTAGAGCCAAACAGCACCCTCTGCCTCCGCAGAGTAGGGGAATTTCCCCGGTGTCCTGGCCAAATTTCCCTCAGTCACTAAAAATGCCACCAACAGCTTAATCTGGTTCAAGGTCAGTTGGCATTCATCTATATCCCCTTCCCCTGGGTCGTGCCTGAAAATAGGCAGGATTTGTCTAGTGCACTTACCCGGTCAACAAAAGCTAAATAAATAAATTTGTACTGTTTGTACTTTTGTAACTTGTCTTTCTGTACTATTACTGTAGGACCGCAGGTCCACCTTGTAAATGAGCTTGCTCAATGGTGCCCACCTGGATAAATAAAGATATTGATTGCTGGATTGATATCTCTTAAAATATTCTATATGTATTGTTTGAATCTTGTTTTTGTGAGGATGTTTGCCTTTTAAAAAATCAGAAAAGTCCAAATGGACGAACAGTAAAAGTTATCTATCTTCAGTATCTTCTGTCTATCACCTGTGAGGGGGCAGGACTTTTGTAACTCACTCCTTGCTCTGCCACTCAGGAGTTATGCTCCAGCCACCTCATACATGCAGATAAACTGCACATTTTGAGTCAGTCTGCTGCATAGCCTTTAAATAGTAATAAGCATAAGAAAGAATCGGCAGTTCATATTATCGGCAAGTAAAACTAGATTCTTTCATGACATTGCCCTGACTCCAAGATTTCATTTAAAAAAAATTAAGAAGCTAGCCCTAATGGTTCCAAAGTAGAAACTTTCTAAAGATAGTTTATTTGAAAAAGGTAAACTTTGGAACCATTAAGGTTTATTTTTAAATAAAAGCACAGAGACATATCAATGTAAACAAGCTATGTCAGTATAGTTTAACTGATGATTTTTTAAAATAATTTATACTTTATACCATCCTACCATCATTTATCTGCACCGCTCTCCCTCCAGTGACCTGCTGCTCCAGATAACCCTCATGCACACAAGCCAGACATGCCTCATTCTCCTGGTTCCTCCATGGCTTGCCGCTCTGGAAAGGCCCCAGTGACTGACCTGCATGGAGTCAGATCCTGAGGAGTAGTCACAGTCAGCAAAAGCAAGATGGGGGATTTTGGCATTCACTGGCATCGAGGTGGGTGGGTGGGTGGTGTGCTTCCTTCATTCACATGGTGCTGACCTTTTCATATAAAAACATCTGACAGCAGAAGAAGAATGATGACCCATCAAATCTGCCTATCGTCATTTTTACCTCCCCCTAGCCTAATGCTGTTTTGGATTTTCATTCCTCCCTCCCTTTCACTTCTTCCTCTCTTCCTGGTTCCCCTAAGTGGGTTTATGAGTGTCCTGTACTTGTCCCACCATGTTGGAACCATTTAAAGTCCTTGCCACCCAAAATCTCTGCTGATAATTTGTTCCAAGGCCCCCTCACCCTTTCCATGAGAAAAAGGAAACTTTCTCACATCCTTCCTGAATTTACCTCCCACTAATCTTTAGTCTTTCCCCTTGTGACTAAATCTCTATTTCTAACAAACAGGTTCTCACGATTTGTCCTGTTTATACCTCTTATAAATTTATAAGTCTCTATCATGTCCCCCTTCCAGTATGGCCTCCAATGAGTACATGTTCAGAGCCTTTAGATGTTCCTTGCAAGATCAGCCTTGCTGGACCAGAATTATTTTTTTCTTACCCTTTGTCACACTGATTTCAGCCTATCAATGTCCTTTCTCAGTTTTGGACTCAAAAAACTGAGTACAGTACTTCAGGTGAGGCCTCAACAGTGATCTGTATATGGGCAGTATCACCTCCCCCCTCCTCCTGCCAAGACCCCTCCCCATATATCCCAGCATCTCAGATGCTTTGCTGTAGGCATTGTTGCATTGTCTGGTTTGTTTGAGTGAGTCAATAATGAGGACTCCCAAATCCCTCTCCTTCACTAATGTGGCTAGCCTAACCCAACCCATATAGTACTGTGGGCATGGGTACTTGTTCAGTGCATCACTTTGCACTTCTTGGTGTTGAATCTCGACTGCCAGAACTTTGATCACCTCTAAAGCCTTTCTAAGTCTCTCTGAAGTTCCTTCTCCCCTTCCTCACTCTCTACCCTGCCGTATAACTTTGTGTCATCAGCAAAGAGATGCAGCTTTCCCCAGATACCTTCCACTATGTCACGAATAAACATACTAATTAGGACAGGTTCCAAGGCTGATCCTTGTGGCACCACACTTATGACCCTCTGTTCCCAGATTTGACCCTGTTAACCACCACTTTCTGCTGACTTTCCCCAACCAGTTTCCCACCTACTTGACTGATCCCTTCTGTACTCATAAGTCAGCCATCTTTTTAAGCAGCTTCTTACGTGACACAGATTCAAAGGCTTTACTTAAGTCAAAATAGAGGAAATCTGCCACCTCATCTCTGTCCACTGGCCTAGTGACCCAGTTGATAAACACCGTTAGGTTGGTCTGGCACTAAGTTCCTGAGACAAACCTATGTTGCTCACTGTCTTGCAGCCCATTGTCTTCTAAGTATTCCACTAGGCTTTCCTTCACAATTGTCTCTATCAGTTTGGCCAAAGTGAAGGTCTGCCTTACTGTCCTGTAGATGCCTGGATCTTTCTTGTCCTCCCCTTGTGGAGTGAGACTATGTTCGCAGATCTCCAATTCCCAGGCACTATCTTTGACACCAGCGAGTCATTAAATCTTCAAACCACAGCTAACACTTTCAATTAGGCTTTTACAGATCTCAGTCATGTCCTACCCCCAACTTCTTCGACCCCACCCCCTCTTCCTGCAATTCGCAGTCAGCAGAAAATATGAGGTCACACCCACCATTCCACTTTAAAGTGGTGAGCAAAGAAGAAGCAAAGAAATACATTCTCAAAATACTTGGGAAAACTAGGCTAAGTGGGGATTCACTTGACCTAAAGCTCATTGCCCTCACCATTGATGAGGTACTGTCCCCCTTGACAAAGATGCTTAACCACTCCCTCATGCTCTCCCAATTCCAACAAAAATGGAAAGCCGCCTTAGTTACACCAGTACACAAGTCTGAGGACAGGGCATTGCACAGGAACTACAGGCCCATATCAATCCTCCCACCACTTTCCGAAGTGTTAGAGCAAATCATGTCTGAGCAATTGGTAGAATACATGGAGAAGTATAATCTTCACTGTAGTCAGCAACACGGATTTCGTAAAGAGTACAGCACTACTACTGCCCTGCTTGAATTTCCAAACTATATACATCATGACTTGGATCATAGTCAGTTAGTTGGAGCAACGTTCATTGACCTTTCCAAGGCATTTGATAATGTAAATCACTCTCTACTTACCGAACAATTATCTGATCTAGGTTTATCCATGGACACCACCAATTGGTTCAACAGCTACTTCAGCGGACACACTCAACAAGTCAGGATTGGTGATACACTCTCCACAAAACAACCAGTTCATTCAGGCGTCCCACAAAGGTCTATCCTGAGCCCACTACTTTTCACCATATTCCTGAATCAGCTCCCAGTCTCCTGTCATGGTCAAATCCTACTCTACGCAGATGACACGGTTCTTTACTCAAGTAGTACTGACCCCACACTCCCGGCTAATCAATTGCGGACTAGCTTTACCAATGCTGAGGCCTGGTTCCTCTCATAGAAGCTAGTCCTTAATTACACAAAATCAAAAACAATCTTGTTTCACAGTGCACAAAACAGGTTCTGCTCCCACCAGCTGGAAATCAGAAATAGCTCAGGCATTATCTTAGAACAGACTCAACTTTTTAAGTATTTAGGTGTGACAGTTGACAGCACTCTGCCATTCTCCAGCCATATTGACAATGTTACCAAAACAGTGAATACCCATATTGGGCTACTATACAAACACAGACACTGCCTCACCCCGGAGGCCCTCAAGCTTGCTTTACATAGTTCAGTAGTCTCAGTCATTGATGATGGGCTTGTGATCTATGGATCCACCTCTGACACTGCCCTACGCTGTGTCACCACTGCCCTTAACAAGGCCTGCTGTCTCCTGACTGGGGTCACCCGCCTGACACACACATGTGACTTATATGAGCAAGCAAACTGGCTTCTCTCAAAGGCAGATTGTTCTATCAATCATGCCTAATAAAAGGCCTTCCTCGGTCTCTTGCCTCCTGGTGTACAGTCAATGTTTAGGTCGCCAAACCATGCCCGGCATACTAGACACACCTTGAACCATGAGTTCATAGTGCCTCGCTGCCGTACTACCCAAAGGCAGTGCTCATTTACATACAGAGCACCATTGTGGTATAATTCACTCTACTGTGATGTTACCAAGGACCAAACACTGGGCTCCTTCAAAAAGGAACTTCACCAAGCACTAGTCACCAATGCCTCTTGTGACTGTATAAAATAACTTGGGCCTGTTTCCTCTCTTTCACCCACACCCTATCCCACCCTTCCTCCACCCTACTATCTTACTCTTGCTACTAACCTATAACTTACCTGCCTTCCTGAGGTCCCCATTAACCAATCCCAGCATCAGACCATGCTTGCTGCTCCATAGAGGGCATCATCAGTTCCTGCACTGATTGCCCCACTGGAGTGCACTCTTAAACAGAATGACACAACCCTTGTTTGTCTGCTGATATTCCCCTCCTGGCAATGCCCCCTCCCCTCACTCAGGCAATGCCTTTGGCTGTATCCCTACTCGGGAACAATGTTAGGGCCTAGCCCTTAGCTTCTGTCTATCCTGTAAGACCATGTCCCTAGTTGTCTTTCCCTCATTTTGTCTCTGACAATGCCACTTGGCTGCATCTTTTTCCTCCTGTAGCCGGATCCCAACCCTACTGCCCTTCCTTGCTAGTTAAGCTTATTCCTAGCCACTGTATGTCTGCAAAATACCTGTTTTTGTGACTTAAATCCATATGTGCTTATTTTATTGTTACCTTTACTCCTAGGATCACTATGTATTTTCTCACTATGCTGTTTGTTTCTGTTCTTTGATATGACATGGAGCCAATGTAGAAGAACCTTTGTCTCAAAGGTATTAATTCCAAGACTGAAATAAATAAATAATAAAAATAAATAGCTGGTACAAGGGCCCAGCCAAATGAGAAACAATTTTTTTAAATACCCTCGGGTGCCTTCCCATCTGTGCCCATGGCATTGTTCACTCTAACAGCTATTAATCCTCTCCCTCCTCTTTGAGTCATTATCACCACCCTTCCAATCTCCAGTGCCCCCTGTGCCTTAATTCTGCTTCCAGGTAGAGGTCTATGGCCCTCTACTGTGAACATTGAGCAGATATAAATCTTTAGGACATTGGTCTTCTGCTCATCATCTTCCACTACCCTACCGCCTCAACTAGCCTGACAACCCCCCCTCTAGTTTCTACTGAATGTATATAAAGACTATCCTTTTCCCCCTTCTTCACACCCTAAGCGATGTATAATGCTGTGTCTGGATTTGCCTTTTTTACCACAGCCTTGGCCCCCCCTTTAACCTTTCCTGATATTCCTCCCATTCCTTCTCCCCTTTGGCCACCTTGTACCTTATAGAGGCCTTTCTTTTTGCTTTCACAGCCTCCCTTACCTACCGAGAGAACCAGAATGGTCTCTTATGCTTATTCCTTTTTGTGACTGACCTTCTTGATGCAGAAGTCGGTTGCCTACAGAACTGCCCCTTGATCATACCCCACTTTTCCTCTACCCCCCTTATTTGGTCTACCCTGCCAACTTTTATCTGACCCTCTCTAATCCAAGTACAATCTGCCCATTTGAGATTCAGTGCCACTGCCCTCAAGGGGGACTCAAGTTCCCCCCAGCCATGTCAAACCGCATGGAATTGAAATCGTGGGACATCAACGGTTCCCTGACTACCACTCCACCCCATCACCTCTAAAATCAAGGATGATGCTCTGCCATATGGGTTTCCTAACCAACTGCATCTGCAGACAGTCTTGCATCACGTCCAGCCACGCCTGACTCCTGGAGCTCTTGGCCGCTGGCATCCCAGTCAATGTTCAGAAGATCTGGATCCCCTGCCATCACTAAGTCCCCTTTTGCTTTCCCCTCCTTATCTCCTCACCTAATTCCCTCTCTCCCTCCTCCTTTTGCCCTGGTGGTCTATAGACTGTTCTCATTGTAATCTTTTTACCTGCAGAAAAAGTTAGCTGTACTCAAGTTGACCCTACCCCTCCTCCTAAATTCTTGATGGTTCCATCTTCGGTACCTTCCCTAATACAGAGGGCTTCTCCCCCTTTTACCTCTGCCCCTGTCCCCCTTTATGGGGTACAAACTAGAACTGCCAAGTTCCATTCTTTGTTCCCTGTGACCCACATCTCCGTGATGACCATGGCATCTAACTCTACTCAGTCACCATAGCCTGTAGGTCACTAAACTTATTATTTAGGCTCTTGGCTTTCAGGCAGACCCCTTGCAACCTTTTCCCCTTTATTCTCCTACACAATACCTGTTCCCAACTCTCTGCCCACTGCAACATTCTAATTCCTCACTTTTTTCCTCCTATTAGCTGTATTATTTTGACCCCCAACCCCTCACCTCCCTAAACTTTTTCGGTTCCTATCTTTGCCATCACTTTCACTTTCAAGTCTCCTTCCTGTTTCCAGGAGAGTCCCTCCTAGGTACTCCCTGTCCCTCCCCATCTAGGGACTTCCCAGCCTCCATCTTACACTTTAATTAAATAAACACAGTACTCTCTTTGTGTGTGCAGAAATCAAATATATACAATACCCTTCTGTTTTTCTTTCTTTTTTTTTCCTTCTTTTTTTCATCCAATATTTATCCTTCCATAGCCAGGACAGGCTGGGCTTAGCACTGCCCCATTGACTCCATCATCCTACATCTTATGGAACTTGGAGAGCCTGAGTATCCCCTCAGATTGTCCCCTGTAATGGGATCAGGCGGGAGAGGGACGTCCTTCCCCACTGAAGTCACATGTCAAGTCTTTGGCTCCAGGGTCTGGTGATGTGGCAGGTGAAGAATGACAAGCAGGCTTCATTCTGCCCTGTCCTGCCACTTTTCCTCCATAAGTTGAAATCCTCTCCCCATGCTGGGGCACACTCCTAGGTATGCGTGTGGAGGCGAGGACATGCTACAAAATCCCGTAGCACCTCCTTTCACCTGCCCTCCTCAACCCACACTGCCACCAGACCTCCACCAGGTGGCAGTCAATCAGTGGAGCATGCAATCCACCCTCCCCAGGAGAAGAGAGCAGCCTGTCTGGTGCTTGATCCTCCCCCACCCTGGCAGATCCCTGGCAAACCGTGCTTATTCCCAAACAGGGGTTGCCAGTGTGGTAAGAAGTAAGGCACTTTTAGCGCCTCAGCCTTCTACACCACAGGGCTGAATACTCTCTTTCTGTGTGTGGAAATGAAATAAAACATATTTCTTAGATTATTGTACAATGAAGAAAACATTCAAGGATTTAATGTCTTTTTCCTGATTAAAAAAACTGAACTGAAAACTGGTGTTATAGTGTCTCATTGGATGTTCTACAGTTTTATTTACCCAGTGCAGCCCAAATGAGCTGCAGCATCTCATTCATAGTGGGGGCACTGCTTATATTGGAAAACGTGTTACCTTTAGACATTCTGTTTCCTGGAATTCCTCATCTCTCTCCATACCAGCAGCTGTAACTATAGGGTAGTCACCCATACACAAGTGGTTGGAAGCAGATCCTATCTAACCAATTAATATCCTGCCATCCCAGAAACTGTAATTATTGTAAGCAGCCTTTCTTTAGAGTCCCTAACCCAGCTGCCCAGGGTGGAAAACTTACTGGCCAAGACCAAAAGCTAAACAATCTACTCCTCATTTTCCATTCCATATTGTCCTCATATAATTCCATTGCACTGCAGCTTTAACAGTAGGGACATATTAACCAGTATCTCCCTCTGGCTCCTAACACAGCTGCCCACAGCAGGTGAAAGAGAAAATACAGAAAATAAAAAAAAATGGTTTGCCTCCTGTTCCTAGATTCAAAACAGCTCACTAGGGCACCACTGCTTGAAGAACCTTTCTACAAAAGGAACCTTGAAATGACGACTGAACATCCATCTGGTACTGCTTCACAAAGGTATGATCGAAAGCTCAATTCACAGTTTTGCAGATGTCTGCAGGCAAAGCCATATATTTCACTGCCCAGGAGGCTGCTACTACTCTGGTTGAATGCCCTTTCAGTCCCCAAGGGGCTGACATTCCTGCTTTGTCATAAGCCAATCTAATCATCTCCCTATGCCATCTGGAAATGGCCAAGGATGATGTTTTCTTCACTTCCACCTTACCTTTCGGAAGGATAAATAGGGAAATTCATTCATTCATATCAGGTAGCATTTGTGAGATCTATGAGTGTCAAGGGTATGAAATCTTCTTTCTAGTGAATGCTTAGAGTAAAACAGAAAGCAGAATGAATCAATTCTTGGCTAGTATGGAAAAGTGAATTCAGTGTGGGTACGAAGTCCATCACAATTCCCATAACCACCTTGTCTGGGAAAAATCTGCATTATAGTTCCCTGTAGATGAGAGTTGCAAACTTTCAGACGCTTGTAGCTGAGACTTTGACTACCAAGAAACCCCCTAAACAGTGGAAATCTGCTTGAACTAGGGGCTTGAATGAGGCTTCTGTTTGCCTGTTCAAAACCAGGTTACGGTTTCAGTTATGAACAAAGTCCTTAATCCTTGATCTCTGAAGAGAAGCAGATTTCAGAAATTCTCACCACATGTGTATCTGCACCCACAGACACTCCGTCTAGCTCTGGGAGCACAGCCGACAGGGCTGAGGCCAGCATCTTTAAAGGTACTAGAGCTGGCTTCATGTCCAGAGCTTCTTATCAGGAGGATGCGGGATCCATCCTGCTCAACCTTCTGAACTCCTTTGGATAATAATACCAGAGGAGAGAATGACCAAAATCTCCCCACTGATTATTTGAATGACACAGCATCCACGGTGTCCAGCAGCATATTATTCTTTGTTGCAAACAGATCCACTGTTGGTCTGCCCACAGGTTCTGAAAATCCATGCAAATACTTTTTGGTGTAGCTGCCACTCAGATGGGGAAACATTTTCCCTGATCAGCCAACCCAACTTCACGTTCTCTACCTTTGGGAGATGTACTGCTTCCATGGAATGAAGGCTGTACTTCACTGAAGTCAGCAGAGGGAGGATTTCCCTCATCTTAGCTAGGCTCGTGGCTCTTCCCTGGCATGTTGCGTATACTACTGTAACCCCCCCCTACAAATGGGGGTTCCCAAAAAGTCTTCCTTGAACTTGCCTAAATGCTCACTGCCAGACTGGTGTCCTGCGTTTTAGCAGTTTAAATGTGATTACCAGAGCCTGTATAGCCTCTATGTACTGTCTCTTTAAGAGCTGGATATTGCAGCCCAAGTAATCTGAGAGGGAGCTCTGCTGAAAGATGTAACTATTTACTGAAAGTCATTTACAGTGATAATGATAATGTAGTTTGTCTAACCTGCTTTCTTTGTAGCAAGGACTGTTTTGTTTGTCTCCACTGTCTTGGTTCTGGACTGCAAATTGGGCCAAACAGTACTGGTGGGACCTAAAATGTAGCCGGACTACAGGAGCTGTCTGAATTCAAAATCTGTAGGAACAGTAGTTTGAACTTTTTGCACCTTTTTTGCAACTGAAGGGGGAGCTCTTGCTTTGACTGACAGTCAAATTAGCCAATCAGATCTTTTAGATCTTGGGGAAGTCCCAGGCTGCTTGCCGTTCTCAGTTAGTTCTGAGCTGGAAGCTCAAGAAGAAGGAGCTGAAGTAATTCTGAGCAGCGATCTTGAGTGGATTCGCATGGGAGAACTGGGAAAAGGCTGAGTGTTTGGCCTGTATGTCTGCCTGCTGCTCCTGAGAGGGAGGGAAGAGAATTATTTTGGACTAAATCCAAGTTTGTGTGACTAAAGTAAGCTGCTGAAGTGAGCCAAGCTCAACCTGAAGAAGACCGAAGATTTTGCTGAATGCGATCAGCCTGTCAGGAGTTCAAGCTACTCCTAAGCTCCCGGTGTGTGCAGAGACTTTGCGATTGTGACCGGGGAGTGCTTTGCCTGGTACAGTAGAATTCCTGTACATGTAAATGTGCTATGAGCTGCTAGTGGGTTGTGAGTTAGTTCCCCACTGTATGAATTGTGTTCTGCTTGCTGGAAGCTGTATCCAGCCCAAAATGGACTGCACCAAATTTGTCTCCATGCGGTCTGGGCCTTGCCAGACTGGCCCAGCCAGACTACCCACTGCACAGAGAAGCCGTCGACGAGAGACCTGCCTGGGGACCAGCCCCCTGCTCCACACTTGAACAGGAATGACGCCTCAGCGACTCGTGTGGGCCCTGCTTCTCCTGGCATTCCAGATCAACCACCTGTAGTCTCGATTTTTCTTGGGTATCGTGAGTAAATACCAGGGTAGCTCCCTCCAAAAACAGCTTAATCTGAGTATGTCATCTGATTGTCTTATTGTTTCGTTTCCTTTACAAACTGAGCCCTCTGGCTCTGGATTACAAATATTGTGTACTGTGCATTTTGTGCTTTCCATCACAGGGCCCAAACCAGCTGCAACCACGGGCAACAGTCCTGGCTAGCCCATCTCTTCTCCATCTGGGTACCTAGAGGTGGACTGTGTGGGGGGACTCAAAGCACATGCATAACTGCTTGATTGATATAACCTTTAAGCTAATTAACCTGATTTTGCCCCTTCCTTGTTCAAGTCCCCTGTATAAACAGATCTAACTTTTTCTGCATGTAATCTGACTGTGGTTCCAGTTTGTGCTCAAAGTACTGTACTGTTGCTATTTGTTGTGCATAACCTTGTTTTACAGGGGATCCCCAGGGTCAAGCCAGATGAACCAGCCCTGGTGGTAAAAACAGTGTGGGCACTTGTGTGGTGTACCAGGGGTATTGTGAAAGTAATTATTTTACAGTGTTCAGGCCACTAGAGAGGAAAGAGAGGGGTTACAGTGTCCCGAAGGGCTGTGCCCAGGTTAGCTTGACCATTACCAACCCTGGCCTCCTGGTGGAGGCACCCATTTCAGAACTCAGGCCCCTTAATCTGCTACTAGTCAAACAGGCAGGGGTAGTAGCCCTTAGTATAGCGCCACCTAGGGGTTACACTACCATCGTATGCTTGCCTGACTGGATAAGTACTGCCTTTCCTTTTATCAGAGGACTGAAGTAGATCAATGTTTTACTGACTGCTCTGGTCTCCAGGATGTTGATACTCTCTTTGTGCTCTATCAAAGACCAGTGGCCCTACATCCACCTGATGGCAGAGAATTGAGGGATTTTCCCTTCATTAAAATGTTATCCCTGAGCCACCATGGAAAATTGATCTGCCATTCCACCTGGAGCTTTCAGAATGCTCAGTGAGTGAAGTCACGAATAGAAGCTCGTCTGAATGATCTATCCCTGTAGTCTCTTGTAATGAGCCACTGCTTACAGGACCAGTTCTATACAAGCCATCATTTTCCTCAGTACCTGAAGAACCAGGAAAAAAGTTGGATTCAACTCACTTAATAGCTGTTTTATGCTGATTTGTAGGCTGTCAATTTTTTGCTCCAACAGAGCTACTAGACTCAGGTCTGGCTGAAATAATCCCCTTAGATGAATGGATTTTGGCTCAGAGTCACCCAGCTTTTGCCACAATTTATTACCAGTCTTTGAAACATTAGTTACTTTACTAAACTCTGACTGTCCCCCTGAGCTAGAAATAGGGACAAAGCCCTCAGTAGCCTGTAATGCAGGTAAGGGTAGACCTTGAGCCCCTGTTCCTTGAGCTTCACTGCTCTAACCACCATCACCTTTGTGAGCACTGAGGTTCATACTGAGATTTGTATGGAGCTGGTAGGCAATGCCCATATATGCTCCAATAGACTTAATGGAAATAAATTAAAGAAGCTCCAGATAAGATGTATTTATCCAATCTATGTTTTAATACTTTCTTATTCCTACTCAATATTATATTTTCAGGCAAGGCATTCCATGGATTCGCAATCCTGGATGTATAAAAATATTTTCTTTGGTTATGTCTAAATCTATCTTCTCTAATCTGTAGCGGGTGGCCTCTAGTGATTTTAGTGTCAGATTTGAACGAAATGCCCAAATCACTCAGCAAAATGGGATCCTGCATTGCGTCATACATTAATAAGAGGTCAGAGCGTATCCTTCTTGTTTCTAAGGATATCAAGTTTAGTTTTTTTTTTTTACTTATTTCCATATTCCATCTCTCCCAGACCTGCGATGCATTTAGTACATTTTCTTTGTACCCTTTCAATTTTATCTCTTTCAGTTTTTCTGAATGGAAACCAGATTTGGGATGCATACTCAAGTTGGGGATGAACACAATCTCGATATAATGGGATCATCACAGAGCTGTCTCTAGTAGTTTTGTTTCTTTTGATGGACCATAGAATGTTGTTACATTTCTTTATGGCTGCCTGTTTATTTGTCTGTACCAAATGTATCAGATATAAGGAACCCAAGGTCTTTTTCTGTGGAACTTGTTGAAGTTGATCCACATGATGAATATCTGATTTTTTTATTTGCTCTATCTATATGCATTACTTTTCACTTTTCTAAGATGAATAACTTCTTCCATTTATTAACCCAGGCAGATACACTATCAAGGTCTTGTTGTAGATAACTTATTTCCTCCTTTGTACTGCAAGGGCTGCCTATTTTTGTGGTGTCAGCGTATTTTGTCTCCCAGCAGTTTAAATTTTTTGTTAGGTCTGAAATAAAGATCTGGAATAGGACAGGCCCTAATATGGATCCCTGAGGGACACAACTAATCACCTCCCCAATTTCTGACAAGTGACCATTTATTAGAACTCTTTGTTTCCTATTATTCAGCCACTCAGTGATCCAGTTTATTATGATGGCATCAATTTGAAAAGAATGTAATTTTTCAATTAGTGCCCAGTGTGGGGGTCAAATCAAAGGCTTTCCTAAAGTCTAAAAAGGCAACATCACATGGTTCCCCCTTATCTAATGTCTTGCTTATATTTTCATAAAAGCAGAGCAGGTGGGTTGTGCAGCTCCTGCCCTTCTTAAAGCCATGTTGATCTGGGTCATTTGAATCTATTCATGTAGTCAATTTATCCTTGACCAATCCTTCTAATATTTACATGCAACACTAGTCAGACTGATAGGGTGATAATTATTGACTTTAGCTTTGTCCCCCTTCTTATATATAGGTACCACATACACCATTTTCCATTCTGCTGGAATTTGTCCTGTATTCATAGATGTCTCTCCCAGGGTGGTAGCCTGGGTAAAACATTGGCTGGACAACAGGACACAGAAGGTAATTGTAAATGGAGTCCACTCTGAAGAAAGAGGGGTTACTAGTAGGGTACCGCAGGGTACAGTATTGGGTCCAGTCCTTTTTAATGTCTTCATAAGTGACATTGCAGAGGGACTGGAAGGAAAAGTATGCCTCTTTGCAGATCACACAAAGATCTGCAGCAGGGTTGATACACAAGGAGGTGTGGAAAGGATGAAAAGGGACTTGGCAAGGTTGGAGAAATGGTCAGAAGTATGGCAGCTAGGATTCAATGCAAAGAAGTGCAAAATAATGCACCTGGGAAACAAGAACCCAGGGGAAAAATACACAATGGGGGGGAGGTAATAACAACAACAAAACAGGAAAGGAACCTGGGGATAATCATATCAGATGACCTTAAGGTAAGCGAGCAATGTGAGAAGGCAGTAGGGAGGGATGGGGGTATACTGGGATGCATAGGGAGAGGCATCAGCAGCAGAAAACAGGACGTTGTTATCCTTCTGTACAGACAGTTGGTGAGACCCCATCTGGAATACTGTGTCCAGTTCTGGAGACCCCATCTCCGCAAGGACATAGACAGGATAGAGGCAGTCCAGAGGAGGGCAACTAAAATGGTGCAGGGTCTGCAAGAGAAGCCATATGAGAAGAGACTAAAGGAGCTTAATATGTATACCCTTGAGGAAAGAAGGGAGAGGGGACATGATAGAAACTTTTAAGTACCTCAGTGGAATCAGCAAAGTCCAAGAGGGTAGCATCTTTCAGAAAAAGAGACATGCAAGAACAAGGGGACACAATTTAAAGACAGAGGGGCGGCGGTTCAGGGGCAATGTGAGGAAGTATTATTTCACAGAGAGGGTAGTGGATGTATGGAATAGCCTTCCTGAGGAGGTTGTGGGGTCAAAACTGTGGGAGAATTCAAGAATGCTTGGGACAGACATAAGGCAATTTTTGTGGGGGGTAGGAAGAAATAGGCTGTTGGTTAACTAGGATCTGCGGCCTATTCTGTAGGTAGGGAAATGGGCAGACTAAATGGGCCAAGCGGTCCTTATCTGCCATCAAAGTCTATGTTTCTATGTTTCTATGTATGTTTCTCAAATAATATTTTGAGTGGATAGATTATTTGATCCAACATTATTTGTAACATCCGAGCCGAGATTTTAGAAGGGCGAAGAGATGCATTCGACTTAAGTTTACAGATCCATCGCCTGATGTCTTCTAGTTTGAATTCAACTTTATTTTTGTTTAAACTATTAGGGTCAGATATTCAAAACTTTGCCCCTGGGCTAAATTAGCACTGCCCGGCGGGCAAACTTAGCCTGGAGCACAAAGCAAGCCATATTCAAAAGGACCAGGGCAAACAGCTTCTGAATATAGCATGGGAATGAGGCTGGGCAAACTGGGCTGGGAGTGCAGGGCAAACTTAGCCCTGGAATAAAACAGCAATGAATATGGCAACCAGGAAGTGCAAACCACAACAGCAACATAGTGCACAGCGATGTGAAGGTAGGTAGAGGTCAACTATGTGGCCAATGTGTGTGCCAGCAAATGTGTGGACCCAGTACAGCTGCAGGCAGCAGCGTGTGTGAAAGTACAGTGTGCAAAACTGTAAAATATTCCCCGAACTGTTTGCGCAGTGCTAACACATTTGCACGGGTTTAGCGCAGGGCTAAACCGTTAGTCCGGGTGCAGACACGTTTGCCCGGCGCTAAACTTTGCCATATTCAAAACTGACATGCAAATGAGCCTACTTAGGTAATCTCTGGGCAAACATCCAAATTAGCATCTTATTATGCCTTGATTTGCATGTAGTTTGCACCGGGCTAACAGTTTAGCCCTGTGCTAAGCCCACACAAATGTGTTAGTGCTGCGAAAACAGTTTGGGGAATATTATACAGTTTTGAACACTGTAATTTCACATGCGCTGCTGCCTGCAGCTGTACTGGGACAACATAGCATAGGCACAGATGGTGGTGGTGCTGCATGCAACTGTTACACTGTAGGTCATGCTACAGTGCAGAGCAGACACTACAGCAGCAAGGGGGCCAGTAGTGTGTGGACACAGCAATGCCTTGGTGTGTAGGGCAGTGATGATGACTGCACTATACACAGTGAGAGGTCCAACCTGCCAGTGTTTACTGACAGTGGACATTACTGTTATGCTGTTGTGTGACCCACAGATGCTGCACCTCTGGCATGGGATGCTCACAGTGACATATACATGTCTGGCTTTGTGTGCTGTGGCAATTGTACAGCTGTGTGGTATGTGGCCGGGGGGGGCATATATTATCAGAAAGGCACACTGGTGTTGGGGTATTCCCAATACTGGCCCATGTGCACTGCATGATGTGTCCCAGCCTTGTGGCCACACCTGGTCTGTGGCACAACCTGACCACCCATACACTCTCCCCTCAACATCCTCCATGCCCACAGTGCTGCATGTGTGTGCTGGCATCTGTTGGTGTCCACAGAAGAGTGGTCCACAGGTGTGTGCTTTATGGTCACACTGCCATGCTGTCCACTGGCAGCAGGGTCACCACTTACTGCCTGGCATGGCTGGGACTGGTGGCAGATGATGGCATCATTGTGATGCCATCAGTTAGCAGCATGTTTCCTCTATGTTTGGCTTTGTCTATGTGTCATATTTATTTGTTAGGGTCACGCAAAGCCGCTCAAAAGCCATGCAAACACTGTGCAAAGCTGATTCCCCATGGTTAAGACAAGCTTTTCCTGAGCAGTAATGTGCACTGCGCTAAGTGTCTCGCTAAGTCGCGCAAAACCACTTAGCATGGCACTAGTCACTGAATATAGCATTGCGCCTGTATTCATGTCAGTTTGCCCCTTACATACATTATGATTTTGCCTGGCGCTAGTGCAGTTTGCCCGCCCTATTTGGCCTTTTGAGTATAGCAGACCCATGCTAATCCCACGCTAAACCTGCGCAAATGGTTTTTGCCCGGTGCAAAGTTTTGAATATCTGGCCCTTAGTGTCACAAGCTGTTGAGACCTTGGGGCCCATATGCCTCATAAAAATAGTTATTGAGGATGGATGCCATTTCACCATTGGTGGACACAATGTTGTTTTCGTGCGTTAGTGGTACCACCTTACTTTGCGGTTTCCTAAGGGAATTAATATATGCATAGAAAGCTTTGTAATTATCTTTCCTAGCATTCTGTGCTAATTTAAATTCTGCCTCTCTTATTGTTGTTCTAAACACGCAAGGTTGCTGAGGACAGCTAGACGGGAAGGGCCTTGTACTGAAAATGCTGCCTTCCCACTGTGAAACTGATGTATTTCCAGTGGGATGGGGAAATAAGAATATGCAAGTATGCTTTTTGGAGGTCCACCAAGAAGAGGTACAGTAATCTTTTGGCTGTACTGCCAGGATGATTGTATGTAGCATTTTCATGCATAAACTCCACTTTTGGATGTACATTTAGATATTTCAGGTATGAAACTGAGAAGAACTCCCTGTCTTTTTTGGAGGATAGAAAATATAGAATACATGCCCTTGCCTTTTGCTTGCAATGGAACCAAGCAGACTGCCTCTATGTCCAATTTTATAACTCAGACCAGAATGGTCCCCCTTTTGCTTGGATCCCTCAGGAGTGGGGAGGACCAGAAATGAGACCTCAGTGATCAAGGGAGGAACTCTATGGAGTATCCTTTGGTCACTGTCTCCTTACCCCACTTGTCTGAGCTAGATGTAGCCTACTGTAGTGCAAAATGGTGTAGATGACCTTCCAACAGGCTGCTCCAGCTGTAGGTTCATGTACATTTAGAGACTAGATTGCTTGCCCTGTGGACCCCCTTCCCCTGCCACGGTCAGAGCTCCTGCACTTTCCTCCTTGGAAACCTTGAGAGCAATCACCTGTTTTTACCAAACCTGCCACCACAAAAGGATTGCCCTTGTCTGAACTGCTTTTTGTTATAGGTACCCTGGCTTTTGCAAAACCCCAGAGCTGGGATCTTTTTTTTTCCAACTTTATTTATCCTCCTAGTCCTGCCAGCCAGGACCTCCTTCTGTCTCACTCCAGCACCCTTGTTCCATCCGCCCAAGACACCCCCACCTGGAATCCCATTTCCCCAGCCCATCTGGTTTTCACCTGCAAGCTTGGCCCCCTCAGATTCCCCCTGAGGGAGGGTGCTGTTCACTTTCTCCTGTGATCCAATCGATCCAGTAAGCTAAAGGAAGAGGTGCAGGCCAGGATCCTCTGGTTCCTAGTAAGCAGAGTCTGGAGCTGGACATGGTAGGCAGGGAGGGTATTCATCTATCCAGCCAATAGCAAAATCCTTTTTCATGTTATTGGTTGCCCCTGGAAGGAGTGGATGTGCAATGACATCATGCAGAGTTATACATACTACCGTACGTAAAGCGTCAATGTCTGTTGCATCCCACCAACCCCAGAACACACTAGGACTCCAGACTTATTGCTCCCTGACTGCAATCAGGAGGCACTCTACTGCTGGAGTCCTGCTCTCTGCCACCCCAGAGGATGTAAGCTGTCCACTGGACACTCAAACCTCCTTCCCCTGTCTGGCCCTCCTACACTCCAAGCTTGTTCCTGAACCCAGGTCATCAGTGTCACAAGCAGTAGTGCTAACATTGTGCTGATGGGGCAAACCTAGAGCTGGGTTCTTATGCACCTCCTTCAGAGATACCAGGTCCTTGATGCATTTGTCCAGTGTGTCTCTGGAGAGATTAAACCCACCACAGGGAGGCTGAGTTAGCAGGGTTTTCAAAGTCTGATAAATAGCCCAAATCTTAAGCCAGACAGTCCTTCTGACAATGAGGCTACTATCTACTGATGTACTGGCTAGGGGAAATGGCATCCAGGGCTACGTAGACTAGGAAAGTGATGGCCTTATTCAGATTTTTCTAAATATGCCTAACCTGAACTTCCTTCTTTTTTTCTTTCATCTGATACTGGATACAGAAACTGGGCCCATGATTCCTTCACCCTGGCCACATATGCCAAGAAAACTATCATCCACATCCATATGATTGCCATGCTGTGCACCCTGCATAGCAGGGCAACTCTCCTTTTATAATGTATGGTAAGTGCCTATTAACCACCATAATCAGCAGTTACACAGATTTATTATGCACTGTTTAGAATTTTAAAAGTTGTTAACCACACTTCGGAACTTCCAAACAGTGGCAAAATAAAAAAGAATGCACCAGAGTTCCATAATTCTCACACATAGAATGCAAACAGTGTTTTTTTTTGACCATACACTATAAAAGATGATGGCTGGTGGTCGGGTGACAACCATGCTGAAATCACCTCTTGTGGTTGCTAGGGCTACAGTAAACCTCTCGAGCTGCGCTCTCGAGGTTTACCATGTTGCCCTAGCAAACACTCGAGGTGATTACAGTGTGGTTATCACCTGATCCCCAGCCATTATCCTCTATGTTATACAGGTATTTGGGGCTGGTATTCCTCTTAACTGGTTGTGCAAATTTATGTGCCCGAGATGCCAAGGCCAGGTACGTGACAGATAGCATGAAGAAGGTATTTTATGTTGTCTTGTTCAAATTTATACATTTTCATAAAGGACATGGGCACTACAAGAGTCTTTCTAAGTGACACCCATTCCTTTCTGCTACCCTGTACCCGGTCCACGTGGATCACCAATGTCCATCCTTGCATCTCCTCTGATGCAAAATGTCTGCCATGCTTGTCCACCAAGAAACCTGACTTATGAGCACATGTTGAGTTACACTTAGAGCATTTGCTTTGTTGAAGCTGCAATCCCTGACCAGA
Source organism: Neoceratodus forsteri (assembly GCA_016271365.2). NCBI lineage: Eukaryota > Metazoa > Chordata > Ceratodontiformes > Ceratodontidae > Neoceratodus > Neoceratodus forsteri. The sequence continues at coordinate 540,329,871 of CM028134.1, read as the reverse complement.
TCCTCCTCACTGTTGGTCCCATGAGGATAAGGATGAATTAGAGATCATGGGAGACTTTTTTTCTCAACACCTGTGACATTTTAGCTGACTTGGGGTATCAGCGAGAGGAAAACTACAAGAACTTGAGGAAAACATAAGTAAGAGTCTGTGCTTCTTGTGCCCTAAATGTCCCTTTTTATGTTTGCTTGCATGCATGCACAAGAAACATTATGCTGCAGCTTAGGAGAGAAGCTGGTTGTGGAGGTGCGGCACTGTGGCAGCCAATAGCGGCACTGCATTTGGTGGTTTGGCACTGGTGGACCAATGCAGGCACACTGTGCTGATGACATTGGTTTCCAAAAGGTCCACCAAGTTAAAATTATTTAGCCACTGCAATGAGGGGCAGCCTCATCATTGCAGCGTCAGCCATTCTGCTGCAATGAGGGAGCGACTCGTCATTGCAGAGTGGTACCTTGCCTAGTGTAACATTTTTTGTAAACATGTCGGTGGCTTGCCACCACCTCACAGCCCCATGAAAGCCAATGGGGGTGGCCAGTCCCCCTATCGGCATGCCCCTGACCCAGTTCATTTGTCGACGGGGGAGCCCACTCCCCATTGACATAATGTAATTTCTTCCCCATTTTTTGTGTGCCGAGGGGTGCCCAATCCCTCTCAGCATCATGCCCCACCAAACAGTCGTTCTTTGCTGATAGGAAGCCCAATCCCCATCGGCTTAAGTCCCACCACCCCAAAAAAAGGTAGGTGGCACACTGGGAGCCCACCCCAGTGTGTTGAAAGCAAGCCCGAAAAAAAAAATCCCTTTTCCAGCACAGTTGTAGCAGGGACTTACAGCAGTGCTACCAGATCTATGGAGATTCCAATATTTTATGGGAATCATACAACAAAAACTGGCTATGGGAAGGAATTCTTGTTTTACTGAAATCTCAGGGGAAGTGGTAACATGCTGCAGGAAAATGGCTGCTGAGACTCTCTTGGCCACCAAGATCAAGACTTAGCCCTTCTGACTAGTTTTGAAGTGCTGGAAGACCAACCCTACTGGTTAAGGCTCAGCGTTTGCAACTGGGGGGACTAACTGGTGATTTTCAGCCCTTTGCAAGGACAAAGTCACCCAATACTGAGAATCCACCAAACCAACCCATGAAGCCCATCAATGTGAATTCCCAGTCCATGTGGTCTCATAGCCACTTGAAGGAACTTACAGCTGCAACTGAAAACAGATGTGCCATGTAGCACTAGAAGTGGTGCCAAGGCATTGCATCACGGGACAGGACAGTCCGAGTTATTTGGTATAGTACTCCACAGCCAGCAGCAAGGGATTGGAACAGGTAGGTTAGTTAGGTAAAAAAATGAATGAGGACACATCATGATGGTGGTGGCAAGTGCAGGGAGGTGAGAGGGAAGTAGAAGCTTGTGAAATTTAAGGGACTCATAGAATGATTGCTAGCAGTCAAAACACCCAGGCACTTTATTACTTAATAAAAAAAAAAAAAGCCAGCCCAGTGGTATCCATGCCTCCCTGCTGCTACACTGGCAACCCTGGTTTGGGAACAGACTCAAATCACTCGGGGGTTCAGCTGGGGATGGAAGATTGAGTATCCGTAGAACAGCTTTTCCCTCGAGGAGGGGGGGGTTCTCATGACTTGCAGTTCAACTGCCACCTAGCAGAAGCCAAGTGGTAGTACAGGTGAGGCCTGTAATTAGGGGAAAGGCGGGTGTACAACATGCTTGGAGTGCTTCCTTGAAGGAGGAGTGCGCTTGTGCTGCATTGCACGTATGCCATGCCTTGGGGAGAATACCAGAGAAAAAAGGAAGTTGGGCTTCATGAAGCCTTCCTGGCAAGCAGCGGTAGCCTGCCAGTCTAGGAGAGATAGCCAGAGACCTGGGACGGCCACAGTGCAATGGAACAGGGCTGATACAACTGCCCAGCATACTGCAAGGAGCAAGTAAGTGAAAATATGAAAAAAGAAAGATTTTCCACATGATCTTTGTTATCTAGGAAAAAGTAATCTGTGTAGACAATCTAGAAAATAATCCTATCAGGATTGTTTATATACTTTTTTCCTCTACTCTTAACACATATCAAATAATAAAAGGACAATTATATGGGCAGACATAAAGTAAAAAAGAAAAAGAAAATTAACGAGTATGTTAGAGTTTGACTTTTGAGTTTTACACAGTAGGTGATTCAGCAGCCATAACATTCAAGTGTTCTTTACGTTCAGTAAATTCAGGCTCAGAGGATGTCGACACCAGTGGAGGGACAAGGGAAGAAGACTTCGTCTGGGCAGATTCTGTGTTGTACTCATGGAGGCAGAGGTTAATGATACATCTATTTTATCTTCAGCATCTGAAGAATCTGTGTTTTTGACTTACCCAAATAGACTGGGACTTTCCTCTGCAGCTCTCCCTGATTGCTTTTAGTGAATAAACATTTTCAATTGTTCTTTCTCAAAGAAAATCCTAGTCTGGTTCTTTATAGTGACCCAAACCTTCTGTGAATGCATCACTGATCATTTGCCCCCAGGTCCTGTATTTCCTCTCTGTGTACTGTAGCAGTAATTATGTTTGCTTGCATGCATGTGCAAGAAACATAGTGCCATCATCGGAGATTTCGGAGGTGTGTCACCTCCTTCTCCAATTCAGTCAGTGTGTTGGCAGGCACAGCTCCTGTAAGCATGGTACGCTGAGCTGCCCAGACAGCTCCAAATGCGGCAGCAATAGCTCAAAGGGGAGCTACGCTGAGTGAGCAGCGATAAGATATCGCCTGCTCATGCGCAGCCTCCCCACACACACACACACACACACACACACACACACATGCTGGAGTGCTGCCCTTCACGCACACACTGAATAGCCATGGGGTGCCTAATCCCCGCCGCTGTGTGTTCCCCCGCCCAAAGCCTTCCAAAATGCCACATTGGGTGCCCACCCAGCATGGCAACTAATGATATAGCTGACGTTGCCCAATCCCCACGTCGGCTCCCGGTCCTCACCCCAGTAGTAAGTGCCACGCTGGGAGCCCACCCCAGCATGGCATCGGTTAGCTGACGGGGGTGCCCAATCCCCCGCCAGCTGAACATCCCCAACCATCCTTGTGCCGCTGGGAGCCCACCCAGCGTGGCAACGCCACGCTCGTCCTTTTCTTTTTAACCTGTAAAGAAAAACGGTCCCACATAGTCTCGCTGGTCCCCTCCCACAACCCGCACCCACCCTCGCTGCCTTCCCACCCCCCCTCACCCCATACTTACCTCCGGACTCTGGCCGATGATCTTGGTGGACCGGAAACACATCTGCACTCTTCAAAAGCCGACCCGCGAACTGAGGAAATGCGTGGCAGCTGTATAATGGGCTGAGATGAGGGGTTCAACTTTGTTGCATATCTCAGGCATTTTGGAATTTTGCAAATATTTCAACATGGGGTTTTGGACCCTTCTCATGAATGATGTCACTGTCATGCGTTATTCTGGCGAAGGTGATTTTGCCGTCATTGCGCAAAATCACCTGAACCTGAACTAACTACCATGATAGTGACATCATTCATGAAATTCAACTATGTTAAAAAGTGGTGCCAAGATAAAAATGAATGTTCTGAAGCATGTGTTGTGCAGTTCCTACGCAGGCTCGTAAGTTCACGAATTTTCAATATTTTCACTCCAGATTTTCAACATTGCCATTTTACCACACCTTCTTATGAGTAGTACAGCTGTCAATTTTCACATCTCACCCAAAACGTGTTTCCGCCCATGTAGCGCACAATGGCATAGTCGGTGTGCGAAATCAATGTACGGGACAAATTAAGAAAATCACAGTGACACTGTTCATGAGCAGAGGTCTTAAAATGGCTATGTTGAAAATTTGGTGAAAAAATTCCTAAAAATGACTGTTTTACTTAACGCATGCTGTACAGTTCCTATGCATGCTCGTAAGTTTGCAAATTTAATATTTTCACCCAGATTTTTCGTTGCCATTTTATTACACTTCCTTATGAACAGTACAGCTTCAATTTTCATATGTCACCCAAAATGTGTTTTCGCACATGTAGCGCATAATGGTGCTGTTGGTGCGAAAGCAATGTTTAGGACAGATTAAGAAAATCACAGTTACACTGTTCATGAGCAGAAGGTCTTAAAATGGCTATGTTGCAAATTTGGGACAAAAAGTCCATAAATGACTGTGTTACTGTGAGCATTGCGCAGTTTCCACGCACCGTTAGTTCATGATTTTGTAATATTTTCAGTCCAGATTTTCACCAGTGGCATTTTACACACTTCCTTATGAACAGTACAGCTGTCATTTTTCACAACATGGCTGAAGTGTGTTTTCACACTTTCAGCGAGAGATGCGTGGTCACTGTGGGAAATCATTGTTCGGCACAGATAAAGAAAATCACAGTGACACTGTTCATGATTGGAGGCACCAAAATGCCTGAGTTGACAATCTGCTGTAAAATTCCCAACCTAATTGTATATAGCGGTGTCGCGGCAATAGCGTTTCTATGTACGCCATGACTTCACCATTTTTAAATATTTTTACTACAGATTTACAGCGTTGCCATTTTTTACACCTCCCCATGAACAGTACAGCTGTCATTTTTTTACATCCTGTTCAGAATGTTTTTGCACCTGTGGTGCTGAATGCCGTAGTCACTGTGCATAAGCAGCTTTCAGCTAACAAACTGATATTTCCCCTGTTCATGAGGTGGGGTCACAAAAAAACCATGTTGAAAATTTGGAGTGAAAATACCAACGAATGTCTGAGGTATTAGGGTTTCCAACCACAACGCCCAACCCTGTAGAGAATGACAGGCATCAGGGTGTGACTTTGGGATTCTTGCCTGTGATGCTCATACCATTTCACACCCTGCAGTCAGTGAGAGGCATCGAGGTATGCCTTGGACTCTTTGGCCCCAAACTTCACCTATTCTCCTATATCGACCCATCTCACCATATTTCCTAATGAAATGGGGTGCGCATAAGGGCCAAAGACCCCAAGGAACACCTTGACACTTGTCAGTGTCTGCAGGGTGGGGTGTGGTGAAATGGCATGGCCGTTATGCCTGGCGACCCAAACGCACACCCCAATGCCTGTCACTCTCTGCAGGGTGGTGGTGGGGTTGGCTTCAGTTCAATACTTCACTGCCATTCCTATTACGCAACTCTGTAACTTCTACACTACCACTGCCAATGCCAGCAAGCAAACATTTGGCATTGACAAATGCTTGTTTTCTTCTGTGTTGCTGTGTGATGACTGTATAAAAGGCTACAGACATGTTAAATAGGGAAGAAAGTCAGAACTAGGGATACATTAACTACAGGAACATATACAGGGATTTGATCCTACATTTACAGGGAAAATACAGAGAGAAGGAATGCATGTTACAGGGGAATGGTTATTTGGATCTTGGAGAGCTGGCTTACAGGGACCAACTAGGAACTGGTCAGCAGTAAGGTAAGGTTTTTATGTTTATAAAATGCCCTATCCAAATGGCTTGAATTGTTTCACAATATTAAATACAATCACAGTAAATACGTATACACACAAGACAACAATATAAATGAATATAAATTAACATTTCTAAAACAGCAGGGGCCAGATATTCAAAACTTTGCCCCGGAGCTAAATTAGCACTTCCCGGCGGGCAAACTTAGCCCGGAGCACAAAGCAAGCTATATTCAAAAGGAACTAGCCCGGTGCTAATCCTGCTGAATATAGCAGTCTAAGGAAGCTGGGCAAACTGGTCTGGGAGTGCAGGGCAAAAATAGCCCAGGAACAAGACAGCACTGAATATAGCAACAGGGAAATGCACACTGCAACTGCAGCTCATTAGACTCTGCAGCAAGCCAGTGTTGCAGGTGGAGAACATCGTGTGTGATTGCATAGAGATGTCTCACAGCTACTGCAAACACACCTCTCAACCTCCTGCCTCATAAATCAGGGACAAGGCTTAAAACAATCAGGGACAAAGGTTTAAAATCAGGGAAACACCTTAAAAATTGGTGATATCCACTCAGGAAGCTAGTTGAGTAAGTGGTGTAGTGTAAAATGCGTTGTTTAAGGAAGAATACGTCTGTAACATTAATGTTATGCCTACAACCCCCACTGTCTGGTCATGGAAACACAGTTTGTAGGAGGGACAGAGTAAACGTTTGCGGTAAATCCGGGGACGTCCCTGAAAATCAGGGTCAGTTGAGAGGTATGGCTGCAAACAACAATGTAAGCCACACCTGCAGAACTGTGCTTAGTGTGCTATGCTGAAGTGAGGTTTGCCCGGGGCTAACTTGACTGCACAGTGTTAACACATTAGCCCGGTGCAAACTGGTTAGCTTGAGGCAAACGGGAGCTATATTCAAAGCTCCCATGCAAATGAGCCTACTTAGGTATTCCATGGGCAAACAAGTACATTTGCATCTCATTAAGTGCTGTTTAGCATACATTACCATGCAGTTTGCCTGGTGCTACTGCATGGAACGAAAAGCTCACCCTTTTGGTCGGAATGGAAGTACAGGCTGGATGCTGCAGGCCAAGGCGTGCCCACAGCATCCCCTGTTGGTCGGAATGGAAGTACAAGCTGGAAGCAGCAGGAACTGTGTGCTGGCAGGCACAGTTAATGCATACAACACACCCATTCAGCTGTGCAAGCAGGACCTGTATATATGTATGTGTGTGTGTCGATACATATATATATATATATGTATCGATAGCTAAACAGACACACTGTCCATGGCCATACGTACCCTGGAGGATGCCTCCCCCAACAACGCAGGCACCCAACTGCAGTAGTGGGTGAAACACAGTGGGGGGATGCAATGCATGGGGCAGGCATAAGGCAAACCTGCTGGGTCGGGGGGGATGTCAGCTGTAGGGTCACTGGGCTATGCAGTGCAGCCATCCAGTATATAGGGACCTGGGCAGACAGGCTGGGCCAGGCAGCCCTTCTCAGCCATCATGGTCCCTGTTCCCACGTGTGTGGGTTCCACTCCCTGGTAGTCTAGTGGTCCCCACCCCCCGCATGTATCCAGACCCCTGTTTCAAATAAAAGAATACGTTCCCTGGTAGTCTAGTGGTCCCCCACCCCCAGCACATATCCGACCCCGTTTGAAATAACAACCAATTTGTTTCCCTGGTGGTCTAGTGATCCCTGCACCCCAAGCATGGCTCCTGACCCCGTAGATATTAAAATAATTGTATTTTCTCTGGTAGTCTAGTGGTCCCCCACCCCAAGCATGGCTTCCAGTGCCCGTAGATATTAAAATAATTGTATTTTCCCTGGTAGTCTAGTGGTCCCCACCCCCGCATGTATCCCACCCCTTTCAAATAAAATGTATCAGTTTCTCTGGTAGTCTAGTGTTCTCCCCACCCCGGCATGTATCCCAACCCCATTAGCAATAAAATAAAGTCAGTTCCCTGGTAATCTAGTGGTCCCTCCCCCACCCCACAGCACGTATCCCGAACCCCATTTTAAATAACAACTAATTTGTTTCCCTGGTAGTCTAGTGGTCTCCCCACCTCCAAGCACTGCTTCTGACCCCCGTAGATATTAAAATAATTGTATTGTCCCTGGTAGTCTAGTGGTCCCCCCACCCCCAAGCACGGCTCCAGACCCCTGTAGATATTAAAATAATTATTTTCCCTGGTAGTCTAGTGGTCCCCCACCCACAAACATGGCTCCCGTCCCTCGTTGAAAATCAATATATTTATATATTCTCCCTGGTAGTCTAGTGGTTCCCCCCACCTGGCAGTGACGCTCCTGCTCATCCCAATGAGACTCCAAGAATGGAGCCAGTGACCGGCTCAGCCCTCCTCTCACCACCATGGCGGCCGCGGCTGAGGTACAAATGAGCACTACTGCAATGAAGTAGCACTCATTTGTACCTCAGTTGATGCGACAGCCATGAAGGAGGGGCGAAACTGATAACTAGTTCTTTCAGGCTCTCGATGAAGATGGCGGGGTGTCACTAGCGGTGGGGGGAACCTGGACTCAGAGAAAATATATGTTGATTTTCAATGAGGATAAGGAAGCTTATGCTAGTGGGGACCACTGAACTACCAGGGACACAACTGGTTTTAATATCTGAGGAATTGGGAGGCTGTACTCAGGGGGTTGAAACTCACTAGACTACCAAAGTATCATAACCCCTTTATGGACAATGTGGGTTTCGGTTCATGTGTGTGTGTGGGGGGACATACACCATTACCATCAGCTTTTCCTTGGCAGTATTTGGCGCCATACTACAGGTCACGCTAATGGCTGTAGCCGGTGCTATAATTTTGAATATGCTGGTGTGCCGGCATTCAGGGCCCTTCCCCTCAATCCCTCCCCTGCATACATTATTATTTAGCATTGGTTCTAACAGCTAGTGCCGCTGCTAAATGTCCTTTTGAATATTGCAGTTGGGCGCAAATTCAGTGCTAATCCAGTGCAACGGATTTGCGCCCAGCGCTTCCCTTTGAATATCTGGCCCCAGAGGCATGTGTTGATTCTTAAATCTCTAAATTATAAGCTGACTTAAATAAATTAGTTTTCAGACCCTTTTAAAACACTCTCCACCAAGGCCGAACTCCTCAACTGATATGGCAGGGAGTTCCATAAGCAAGGAGCCACAACCACAAATGCTCTCTCCCCAGAAAACTTCAAATGAGCCCTCAAGACAACCCAGAATGTGCTCTCAGTGGAGCAGAGGGGTAGATCAGAAGCATACCAGGTTCCAAGAGATCTTTAAGGTAGTCAGGCTCCAACCCATGTAGGGCTTTGTAAGTAAGTGGCGAGCTAGTCTAGAAGGGAGTTTGCTGCAGTCCCTTACAGTGGTCCAAGCAGGGCTGCAGCTTTGAATTTTGGGGCCCAGGACAAGTCACTTGAAATGGGCCCCTGTTTCCCAAACCAGCTAATGCCAGGGGTAGTGCCAGCTCCTCAGGTGGGCCCCTCCTGAGCTCAGGGCCCCTGACAACATCCCCACTCTCCCCCCATTACTGCAGCCCTGGGTCCAAGATCCCATTATGTCATTATATCAGTGACTCTGCCTTCATGACAACTCCTGTCCTCTCATGCTGACAGCTTGGTAAATGCTTTCAATACCAAGTTGTCGCCTAAAGAAAAACTGTCTTCTAATCTACTGTTTTTTTTTGTTTGTTTGTTTTTTCCAATTGTTTAACAAGGAGTGGCACACTAAGCTGAAAGTTTATTTACAGGTGTGACCTGGGAGCACAGGAAAGTTAAATGACTTGCTCAGGGTCATACAGTATGCAAGAGGGGGCTATGGGATTCAAACCCAGGTCTCCAAATTTAGAGCTCAGAGCCTTAAACCACTGCACTATACTGCCTCAAACCATCAATAAAGCCCTATGCCCTGCAGACAGGGACCCCAGCTGCTGTCTCACGGAGGTAACAAAACTGAGGTTTCAGCAGCAACAGTAAAGCATATGCATGGAAGAGCCCCTCCTACCCTGTCAGTCACTTAGTCAGGGTGTGCCTCCATCCACTCGCATGAGGGTGAACCCCATATAGTTACAGCTGTTGGGATGGAAGAATATGAGGATGACTGGGAAACCCATAATTTCACAGATAAAGGGAATGAAACACAGGGAGGTCAAGGGACTTGCTCAATGTCTTGCACTGAGCTAGTGGCTGTCACGGAATTCAAACCTGGGATCTGATTGTTGTTAGTCCTGTGCATTTACCACTGCATCATGCTGCCTTCATTTCGTGAGATAGAATCTTTTGTCTCTTTTATGAAAAAAAAAAAAAGTGTGTGGCTAATTCTTTTCTTCTGGCAGGAGATTTAATAATGGCTTTAATTTTGTATATTTTGTTGTATTCCTTTTTTGAGAGGGAGAGATAGAATCCTGAATTTAAACAGAGACATATTATAAATTACTGTACCCCAGCACTTAAATACATAATTATTTTTGTATGGCAAGTAAATATTTATACTGGTTTACTACTAAGCCTTTATTTGTTGACAAGAAGGGTAACAAAGTAGTTACTTTTTATAGTCGATCTCTGTGCTAGGAGGATTGTACACTTCAGTAGTATTAGGTTTTTATGCTCTTCTTACATTTCAACTCATAGATGACATAAATTGAGAAAATATGTAAGGATGGCGTGGTCTGGATGCTACATTAAATGCAGACATATTAGAAGGCAGTATATATTTCCAGCCTGGAGCTCACAGACTTATTGTACAAAATCCTACATTAGGACTGTATTTGGTTTCTGTGATTATATCCTTTATATCAACAAATGTCATGGCTGCCAGGTAAAATAAAACCACTCCATGTGTTCTCTCAGTGTTATGCCATACTCAATAATATGAGAGAGTTGGCATGCTTTTCTCGAAAGTTCATGATGCCTGCCAGTCCTAGTGCAGACTAATGTATAATCAATAGATCTTTCACCAGTGACCTGAGGTCTGCTCAGGCATGCAGAGAAGACTGATCGATATATAATAGCTGGAGGTTATTGTCATGGTAACATTAAGCTCTTGGGGTCAGGTTGCTTCACTTTGGACCTGACCATGACTACCAGGACTCCTCGACAGCTGTGGGTCAGCAGGGGGTCAAGTTTATTCCAGCAGGGCAGTGACCTTTATGATACTGTTTCTATGGGTCACACCTTTGACACAAACCACAGCTTTTTTTTTTGTTCCTCTTTACTTTTAGAAATAATTGCTGTCCTGATGTCAGCTAAATACAGTGTCACAAATGACTAGTAAAACAAGAGTTCAGTAAAGTTTGGATGACCCTGATACTTTTTATGAAGCTAAGCTGATTCAGTATTTCAGTAGAGCTTTCAAATACAGTATGTCTGCTTACTTACTTACTTCTCCGGAGTTTCTATTGTAGGAGGTAAATTTGTGAGAGAATTTATTTATTTAGTTTTTGTTGACTGCAAAAGGAGGGCTAAACAATACTACATATTAACAGCTTGTTCAGCAGGGGGGGGTGTTAGATACAAACACAAATTAACAGAAACTAAACCGGATTAAGCTGTAGATGGTATTTTTTTTAAGGGGAATTGTCAGCACTAAGATCCCCACACCCAAGTGTGGGTCTGGTCTCAACTTACACTTTGTGTGTAAAAAACATAACTGATTACTGTAGTACAGTAGCTTGTAGCACACTAATTCTGTTGACTTGTAAGCTGACATTTTCTGTAACAACAAATCCCAGAATCCCCTTCTGCTGACATCAGAGAAGGACTGCACAAGTGGAAGATTCGATAGCCTGTAGTACATGTTACAGCTTTATAAGCGCTGGTCTTTTGTTTACTGCTTCTGCTGTCCTCTCTTGGCTAAGTACAGTCACATATGACTGTGCTTAGCCCCAGGAGAACAGCTGAACCAGAAAACATATGATCAGAGCTTATAAAATCTCTAAAACACACTGCAGGCTACTGAATCTCTAACTGTTGCAGCCCTCTTCTGATGCCAGCTGCAGGGGATTCTGCGATTTGTAGTTACAGAAAATGTCTGCTTGCAGGTCAACACAATTAGTGTGATACAATCTACTATACAGTACTGCAGTAAACAGTAAGTAAACAAAATGTTTTTGCACACAGAATGCAAATTAGGACCAGCCCCATACTTGGGTATGGGGATCTTAGTGCTGACAGTTCCCTTTTAATCTTTTCGAGACATGCTATGGGATCTTTAACATCCACCTGAACAACCATTAAAAAAGGCAGATGAGACCTCATCCAAAGGATGGAATAGTTATTTATTTTATATGTTTAAATTTGTTAACTGGGTAAGTGCAAAAAGCATTTCTGCCCATTTTTATGTTTGCTTGCATGCATGTGCAAGAAACATAGTGCCATCATCGGAGATTTCGGAGATGTGTCACCTCCTCCTCCTCCAATTCAGGCAGGGTACTGGCAGGCGCGGCCCCTGTAAGCCAATGCATTTTGGAGCTGTTTGTGACACGCTCAAAATGCGATGCTTCTGATTGAAAAGAGAACTATGCTTGAGTGACAGCGATGAAGCTGCTCTTGGCGCTCCACCCCAACTGCAGTGCGTGCCCCCGCATGTATAGCCGGCAGAGGTGTCAATCCCGTCGGCTGAGCTGCATCGTCTCCTCCCACCCCCTCCCAGTAGTTGGTACCACGCTGAGAGCCCACCCAGTGTGGCAGTCATTTTGCCGAGGGGTGCCCAATCCCCATCGGCTGATGCCCCCAAAGCCCTTGTGCCACGCTGGGAGCCCACCCCAGCATGGCAAGCGATCCCATAAAGTCTTTTTTTTGTAACCTGTATAAAATAAAAAGCGGTCCTTGACGCATCTCCCGAACCCCCTCCCACAACCCGCACCCACCCACTGCGCACCCAGCCTCCCCACACCCCCTCACCCCATACTTACCTCTGGACTCGGCGTTAGCGATCTTGGTGGACGGGAACACATCTACTTTTCATCCAAAGCCGACCGCGAACTGAGGAAATGCCGGTAAGCTGTATAATGGGCTGAATAGGAGAATTTCAACTTTACTGCATATCTCAGGCATTTTTGGGAATTTTACCAAATTTTCAACATGGGGTTTTTGGCCCCTTCTCATGAATGATGTCACTGTCATGGCATTGGCCGGGCTCGGAAGGTGATTTCGGCGCAGTGACTGCAAAAATCACCCTTCGGGACGTCTCTTGCATGACAGTGACATCGTTTTCGCTGAAAGAACCAAGCTATGTTAATTTGGTAAATGACTATTTAAACTGACGTCGTTGTCGCGGTTCCTACGCGAGCTCGTAAGTTCGCCTAAATTTCAATATTTTCCTCCAGATTTTCAACATTGCCATTTCACCACACCCTCTTATGAGCAGTACAGCTGTCATTTTTCACATCTCACCCAAAATGTGTTTCTGCCGTTGTAGCGCAGAATGGCGCAGTCGGTGTGCGAAATCAATGTACGGGACAAATTAAGAAAATCACAGTGACACTGTTCATGAGCAGAGGTCTTGAAATGGCTATGTTGAAAATTTGGTGAAATAATTCCTAAAAATAACTGTTCTACGAGCGTGCGTTGCGCAGTTCCCTCCGCATACTCGTGGGTTCTAATTTTCAATATTTCCACTCCAGATTTCCAACATTGCCATTTTTCCACCTCCTTATGAGCAGTACAGCTGTCATTTTCACATCCTGCCCAAAGCGTGTTTCTGCCCATGTAGCGCACAATGGCGCGGTCGGTGTGCAAACTCAATGTATGGGACACATTAACAAAACCACAGTGACACTGTTCATGAGCAGAGGTCTTAAAATGGCTATGTTGAAAATTTGGTGAAAAAATGCCCAAAAATGACTTTTACGAGCGTGCGTTGCACAGGTCCTATGCATGCGTGTAAGTTTGCAAATTTAATATTTTCACTCCAGATTTTCAACATGTCCATTTTATTAAACTTCCTTATGAACAGTACAGCTTCAATTTTTCATATGTCACCCAAAATGTGTTATCGCACATGTAGCGCACAATGGTGCTGTTGGTGTGCGAAAGCAATGTTTAGGACAGATTAAGGAAATCACAGTTACACTGTTCATGAGCAGAGGTTTTAAAATGGCTATGTTGCAAATTTGGTGACAAAAGTCCATAAAATGACTGTGTTACGAGTGAGCATTGTGCAGTTTCCACGCATCCTCGTTAGTTCATGACTTTTTAATATTTTCAGTCCAGATTTTCACTAGTGGCATTTTTCAACACTTCCTTATGAACAGTACAGCTGACATTTTTCACAACATGGCCGAAGTGTGTTTTCACACTTCCAGTGCAGAGATGCGTGGTCGCTGTGGGAAATCATTGTTCGGCACAGATAAAGAAAATCACAGTGACACTGTTCATGATCGGAGGCACCAAAATGCCTGAGTTGACAATCTGCTATAAAATATCACCAACCTAATTATATAACGGGTGTGCGTTGCACAGTTTCTATGTACGCTCGTGACTTCACCATTTTTTTAAATATTTTCACTACACATTTACAACATAGCCATTTTTATACCTCCCCATGAAAGAGTACAGCTGTCATTTCTTACATCCTGTTCGGAATATTTTTGCACCTGTGGTGCTAAATCCCGTAGTCACTGTGCATAAGCAGCTTTCGGCTACCAAACTGATATTCCCCCTGTTCATGAGGTGGGGTCACAAAACAAACATGTTGAAAATTTGGAGTTAAAATACCAACGAATGCCTGAGGTATTAGGCTTTTCAACCAAATCGCTCAACCCTATAGAGAATGACAGGAATCAGGGGTGTGACTTGGGATTCTTGCCTGTGATGCTCATACCATTCCACACCCTGCAGTCACTGAGAGGCATCGGTATGCCTTGGACCTTCGCCCCAAATCTCACCCCATTCTCCCATATCGCACCCATCTCACCATATTTCCTAATGAAATGGGTGCGACAAGAGCCAAAGACCCAAGGAACACGTGACACTTGCCAGTCTCTGCAGAGTGGGGTGTGGTGAAATGGCATGGCCGTTATGCCTGACGACCCAAACGCACACCCCACTGCCTGTCACTCTGCAGGGTGGTGGTGGGGTTGGCTTCAGTTCAATACTTCCCTGCCATTCCTATTACGCAGCTCTGTAACTTCTACACTAGCACTGCCAATGCCAGCAAGCAAACATTCGGCATTGACAAATGCTTGTTAGGAATGACCTGGAACAAGCTGTACAAGGATATTTAAAGTACACAATAGATAACAGTATATACAATATAAACTGTAATTAATCCCACACACTTACTATTTCCACCGCCCCACCATCTTTTCAGAGACATTTGTTACACAGGAGCGTTCTGTATCCCTGTAAATTATCCTGTAGCAAATAGTTAGCCAAATGCCAGGCCCCCCCCCCCTTCTAGGTCCCCCCCGGTCTGGTTATTACAACCTCTGGGTCCTTCAAGATCCTACAAAACTGTATCCTGTCTTAGCACTGACTCTAGACCTTCTGTATGTTCACAGTTGATGTAATCCACAATATAAGCTAAATCCAGGACAAATGGACCTTGTATTATTCCAATATAATTGTATATCTGTGATACTTAATGTATATATATATTTTTTTTTTTCTTTCGTGTATTTTTACTGTGTACTCTTACTTTGACTGGATGTGGAGCCTTTGCAAATGAGTCTATGACTCAAAGGACTGTAATTACGATTCTATTCAATAAACAATATATGAACTACAAAATCACACATACCCCATTAACACAAAGCATTAAGAGCTGTATATGTAAATAACCCTGAACATTTAGATTGGTTCTGTTTTAAGCAGGAGAGCATGGTGCCAAATAACCTCTCATATAATCTGCAAAGACTGAAAACAGAAGACACAGGCATCCTAAAAGAGAGGCTGGTGACCGTTTTGGAAGACAATGGTCTCCAAGACAGTCATCAACACGGTTTTGTCTAGGGCAGATCCTGCCAGACAAACCTAGTTGGGTACTGCGACTGGGTCACCATGGAACTGGACAGGGGCCATGCAGTGGACATCCTGTATTTGAACTTCAGCAAGGCCTTTGAATCGATGCCACATGGGAGGCTGGGGGGAAAACTGGAATACATTGGGGTGGGAACAAAAATGGTCATTTGGATCACCAACTGATTGAGGGGTAGGTAGCAAATGGTGGTGATGGGGAGGAACTGTCATCACCAAGGGACGTTATGAGCAGGGTGCCCCAGGGATCAGTACTGGTGCTGTTTGGGATATTCATGGCCGATATCTTAGACGGGATCCGGAGAAGGATCAGTCTGTTCACAGATGATACTAAGATTGGAGCTGTGGTAGATAACATAGAGGAGTGGAGGGGGCTGCAGGAAGACCTGACCAAACTACAGGAGTGGTCAGAGACATGGCAGTTGGGGTTCAATGCCAAGAAGTGCAAGGTACTGCACTTCAGAGCAAGGAATCAGGGAAGGAAATATCAGTTGGGAGGGGTGCAGTTGGAAAACATCATGGAGGAAAAGGATTTAGGGGTACTAATAACGAGGAGTATGAACCACTCAGCTCAGTGCAGGAAGGCGGCTGCAAAGGCAAACAAGCTGCTGGGGTTCATAGTGAGGGGAATCTCCTCCAGGCATAGAGAAGTGATCTTACCCCTGTACAGGTCACTGGTCAGGCCACACCTGGAATACTGCATGCAGTACTGGCGTCCATTCCTGAAGAAGGACATCAGATTGCTGGAGGGGGTGCAGCGTAGGGCAACAAAGATGATCCAGAGACTGTAGGGAAAATACTATGAGGAGAGGCTGGGAGAGCTGCAAATGTATCCCCTGGAAGAGAGGAGGGATTGGGGGATATGATCGAAACATTTAAATACTTAAAGGGAATAAACAGAACTAATACAGAAGGGATTCTTCAGATCAGAAGTGGGAGGGACACAAGAGGGCAGGGCATTGGCTGAGATTGAAGGGGGGAGATTCAAGAGGGAAATCAGGAGACATGTTTTTACGGAAAGGGTGGTAGACAAGTGAAATACTCTGCCCGAGAAAGTGATATCATGTAGAACGGTGGGAGGATTTAAGAGGGTGAAACAAGTGAGGGAGGGGTTGTTATGAGGAGGGAGGGAGGGTGGGGCAGCTGCAAGTTGAGGGGCTAGCTGCACAATCGAGCAGACTCGACAGACCGTGAGGCCTGTTTCTGCTGGCATTTCATATGTTTGTATGTCTGTTCATATGTGTTTCATCCTTCTCAGGACTCATTAATGTGCCTTATCTGTATCTCAACCCATGGGAAAATGAACCAGCCCTTATGTAGTCTTATAGGTTTAGGTCATGGTGAGCCCACAATAAGAAAGCCATCTGAAAAGACAAAGAACCTCAGCACAAAAAGAACTGAGGCAAAGGCTACCCCAAAAGGCACTGGCAACAAAGCCTGGTTTCAGAGAAATGTGTAATATATAACTGTACAGTTTGCAGGTTACATACAAAGTATTGTGAATATACTGAATGTCCTTTGGTACCAGGTTATAAAACGTGTTGTCCACGATCTGTTACAATTATGACTATTAAAGGTGTGCAGTAGTCACCTCTCTACAAAATCAAGGATGTCAAATTGATATCAAATACAGAGCCCACCACAATGACAACTTTGGGACAGATATTTTGCCTAGATTGTTACTTGGTCATTAAGTACAAAGATGGTTTTACATAGCAAGACTTGCACTGTGGAAGCTATAGGTTCTAAAGAATCTATACAAAAAAAAAAAAATGTCATTTCCTAGTTGATAGTAAATTGGATCATGATGCCTTTAGTTCACGCATTCTGAGTTATCATTTGTGATCCATGGCCTGTTTTTCTTCCAATAGGAATATGGCACACTTCATTGTCATTGTTTCAGTGAGTACAAAATATTACTTTTAAGGACTTTCTCATTACAATTCTCATATTGAATTAGTTCAGTATGTATTGTATCAAGCGGGCCAAAATTAGATTTGTTTGATTGGAGGGCTGATGTTTCTAGTCTGGGAGTACCTGCAGCCTATTAGTCCGACTTACCTTTTAAATCTGGTCTTTGATAAATGGCAAGTAACGGTTACCATGGTCACGTAAAATCAGTCGCATCACGTTGAGCCTGAGCATAACTCTTACAAGAGGGTGACAGCTGCAGGTCACCAAGAGGTTACATTTAAGCCCACTGGGTCACTGGATTCCTCAGTGCCCCATGACCTTAACCTCTGACATTGAACATCGGACTGCTGTTTAATGTCAACAACTTAAAATGAAAGAAACATGGGTGTCTCTGGTACAGACCTTGCTGGCATGTGAGTTTATTAAAAGTGACTTGTGGTTTAGCCATTAAAATCCCATGTCTAAGAATTCTACTGCAAAACAGAAAGAAACTCCATCTCCTTCATGCTAAGATAACAACAGTACCAGGGAATGGGAGGAGACAGCCTTTTAGTGGGGTCCTAAATTGCAGACTGAAAGGGTTTTAGACAGGGCTGTTTCAAGAAGCATTATAAAGATTTTTTTTGTGTTTGTAGTCAAGTAAAAGCTTACACAATTGGAATCCACATCTCAAAACGACAGTGCCACTGTCCCTTAAATCCAAATGATATTTGCAGCATTCCAGCTCTTATAGGTATATCATAATTACTACCAGCATAAATAAGCGTGACTATTAAAAACCAGTTGCTTCTAGGCCCTGACATACAGTATATTATAGTTTATCACAAAAGCAGTTTAGTTCAAAAGAGCAGAAGGCCCGAAGGACCTTCCCCTTATCCAATTACTGATTATAACAGGTTGGCGTCACTGATGTTGGCTGTCTCTTTAATCAATTAAGTCTCCCAATGACCTGAGGCCTAGTTTGGTCAACCATGCATTGAGGCCTGGCCCCTTACGGATGTCAAGATGTTATGACCAGGGAAACCAACAGACATGGGTTTTATATAGCTCAGTACCTGTCTGACTACTGACTATACAACAGCTGCGGGTCACTGAATGATCAGCCTATCAGGTAATCAGACATTTCATTGATCTTTCCATGACCTATTACCATGATTACAGAAACAGACTTTTCTAAATAGCCTATTCAGGTAATTTCATGTCTTAACCCTTCATTTTCCAGTTTTTTATGAAGATGACGGTCTTACCATCATCCTTATTAAAGCTGACTAGGTAGAGAAATGAGCAAGAACTATGTTTTAAAGCCTACAGCATATTTGCTGACCATTTGTTTTAAAAAGCTACAGCAGTGCAAAATAATGAAGCAGTAATCCTGACATGGGCAGCTTTCACAACCAAACAAGCCTAACTGCTAACTGGAAACCCCAGCTGGACCCTACAGGATAGCAAAATCTACTTTGGAGGAACTTGTTCTAAAATCCTTGTAGAAAGTAAACACTTCAATAGTTTGACAGTTAATCATTTGGAAATGCACAGGCCCTGTGGACTTTGTGGTGATACAATGCCCCCCCCCCCCCCATTCACTGTAACATAGTATTGTGATAACGGAACAGACTTAGGGTCCATCTTGCCTGCCCCTCCTGCTGTACAACAGTGACTCTCATAATGCCAGGCTAAATACAACCCATTTTATGAGTGGAAACAACTTCATCTTAGAGCTATAAAGTAATATAATTAGCCTGACAGCCTGACATCGGTGTTGGGTAAGTTCATATAATCACTGCTGAAGGAAAGGATTGTGGAATATCTTGAATCCAGTGGGTTACAAGACCTGAGGCAGCATTGTTTCGCAGTGGGGAGGTCATGTCAAATGAATCTGATAGATTTCTTTGACTGGGTAATCAAGAAATTAGATCAGGGTGGAGCGGTGCACGTGGCCTGCCTAGATTTCAGTAAGGCGTGTCACACCAATCCACATAGGAGACTAGTAAGCAAGCCGAGTAGTTTAGAAATGGGTCAAAAGGTGGTGAATTGGATAAGAAATTGATTAGGGGATAGCAACAGAGGGAAGTGGTAATTGGAGTTCACTTCAAGGAATGGAGGGGGACCAGTGGAGTGCGTCAGGGATCAGTGCTGGGATCCGTCCATTTTATTGTCTTTGTAAGTGACATTG
Organism: Neoceratodus forsteri; assembly: GCA_016271365.2. NCBI lineage: Eukaryota > Metazoa > Chordata > Ceratodontiformes > Ceratodontidae > Neoceratodus > Neoceratodus forsteri. The sequence continues at coordinate 540,310,372 of CM028134.1, read as the reverse complement.
CAGAGGAGTGGGAAAGGAAGGTGTGCCTTTTTGCAGATGACATCAAAATCTGCAGTAGGGTAGACACTCCATGTATATGTGTGTGTGTGTGCTTGTGTGTGTGTATGTGCGAAGGATGAGCAGAGTCCTTAGAAAACTGAAGGAGAGGTCTAGTGTATGGCTGCTAGGTTTCAATGTGAAAAAGTGCACAATAATGCACACAGGGCACAGAAACCCAGGGATGGAGTACAAAATAGGCAGAGTGGTACTGCTGACCACAAAGCAGGAAAGAGACCTAGGATAGTCATATCAGATTACCTAAAGGTGTCCAGGCAGTGCGACAAGGCAGTAGGGAGGGCTAATGGAATGCTGGGGTGCATAGGGAGGGATATATTCAGCAGTTCAGGGACATGGTGTGGTCTCTGTATAAATCACTGGTAAGGTTCCACCTAGAGCACTGTGTCCAGTTCTGGAGCATCTTCGGAAGGACATAGGCAGAGTGGAGGCAGTCCAGAGGAGAGCAACTAAAATGGTGCAGGGTCTGCATTAAAAATCCTATGATGAGACACTAAGGGGCTTCAGTATGTGTACCTTGGAACAGAGGAGGGAGAGGGGGACTATGGTAGGGACATTTAAATACCTCATGGTGGTAAAGGTATGGGGTGAGTAGTTTTCAGAAGAAAAGGTGCTCAAGAACAAGAGGGCATGATATGAAGCTGGAAGGGGGTGAATTCAGGAAAGATGTCAGGAAGTTCTTCACAGTAAGAGTGGTGGATTCCTGGAACAGCCTTCCAGCGGAGATGGTGGGGTCAAAAACAATGGTGGGGTTCAAGAATGCATGGGATAAGCACAAGGTAATCACAGTGGAAAGGAAGTCGTGGAGGTAGAAACAGCTGTAGATTGAACACAGTCTGCGGTAATAGAGTATGTAGGGAGAAATGGGCAGACTGGATGGGCCAAGCTGTCCTTATCTGCCATTAGATTCAATGTTTCAACATTAATATATCACTGGGAGGCAATTATAAATATCAAGACCCTACACTACAGGTCTCAGAATTCATAAGGGCTTGAAGGGCATACAGTTCAGAGGTTATAGCACAGAAATGAGAACTGGAAGTTCCCTGGTTTAAATCCCACTATTGTCACTCTCACTATGGGATCCTAAACAAGTTATTTGTACTGCAGTCCTCCAAGTTGTAAACTGAGTACAAGCTGGACAACACTGAAAATGAAATCGGGCTAGCCTAATTTTGGCACAGCTCATAGTTTGCAAGCAGGCCGGATCAGCAACACCACTGATGCAGGTGTTACAACATTTCACAAAAAATAAAGGAAAAGATAAATTCCTGTAAAATGTAATTTTAAAATGATGAATCTGACACTTATCATTGTATTACGTTGCAGCAGTTGGGATGACTCTCTCTAGTGGTTAGTAGGCAGTCAAACTGGCTAAACTTTATTTTCAAATCTTAAATAATCTCTCAATTCCATGGGCCCTATGCACAAAAAAAGGGTTGCCTATGCGCTGTGTATCTGAGGTGCATAGGCAACCCTAAGAGGGAATGCTGTGCAAAGAGGTCCCGCGGACGCCTGCAATATTAACAGACAAAGCACCAGCCTGTTGTGCAATGGATCCCCAGCCGTTTGGGCAGCTACATGCCATGGGCAGTCAGGGAGAGTGTCAGGGATGTGCCTGTACTATATGCCATTCAGAAAGGTGCCAGGAATGGGGGGGTGCAGGCTATGGCAGCGGGGACCCTGCTGTAGCCAATTGTACACCTTCATGGATGACACCCGCTGGCTACAGTGGGAGTGGGAGTCGACCCCCCCATGTTGTTCAGACCCACCGAGCAGATGTGGAGGGCTGGGGGTGGCCATTTGAGTGAGTGCCCATACAGTTTGTATGCCCTGGACCAGCATCTTCCCACAGTCCTCTACCCCCATGGTGCAAGGGATCCACTTTGCGATCTGTGGCAGGCATCCGATTGGATGCCTGCCCAGGTCCACCATTCCGCACCCATCTGCCCCCCAAAGAACCTGCATGCTGGGAGGGGGACAGGTGCCCTGTGGGTGCTTGCCGTCATGAATACTGCATATTGTCTGCCATTCAAGGCCATGGAGCTACGCAGGTGGGGAGCACGTACTTTACGCCCAATTAGTGAATAGGGCCCATTATTTGTATAGTAGATTTTTGGCCCACAGTTTAATTACAAATCAAGTGATGTCCAGCATCGAACCTTTCTTTTAACAAAGGTTTTCTCTAGGCTGACAGGGACCCTTTCTCTTACGTTGACCCTGCATCCTAGCAATTACTCTACCCTAGCTCAAGAAACTGCTACAGTCTTACAGGGGGTTATAAATGTTTTTTTTTTTAAATTAGGGTGGTGAAGGGGCATCATGCGTATTGTCAGGGAGTGTGCTGACGTCACCTGTACGTCAGAGACTGGCCAGCCCACTGACACTTTGCTAGAATCTGACAGTTTCCAGTCCCAACCAGCTGCCTGTGAGTAAGTGAATTAACAAGAAACCTGCTAATTACCAGACTGTGTCTCTTGCTAGTCATGTCAGCTAGTAATCAGGCAGCCTAGCTTTTGTACTCATTAGTCAGTTTGGGATTGCAGAGTGTTAGTGTGTTTAAAAATTTGAAGGTACTACAGTAAAGACTCAGCTATCTTTTACTTAATTACAAAGCTGCCTGAAACAACTGTACACTTGAAATCAGACGGGCTAATGCTAATTTCTACAAAGATGAGCAGGCCAACCTCAGGGGCAATAAAAGAAAATTGCGGAACTCTATCAAGAGTCTCCTTGGCAAGGAGGACAAGACCGCACCTACCATGATAATTCATAATGACTCGACGCTCACCGACCCTACCCAACAGCGAATGCATTCAATGCATTCTTCACCAACCTAAGCCACTTACTCTCCTCGCTGGACTCCTCCGCTCAACCTTCTAACTGGCACACTGTCCATGATGACATATTCTTGACCTCACCCCAGACTCCCTAGTTCTACTTTGAGTGTGTAACAGTTACTGAATCCCTCAAATACCTTAAACGGGTTCTGGGCAAAACTAGAATGGGAAGTGACTCCATTTACATGCGATTATTTGCATCTACCCTTGATATCCTGGCCCAGCCCCTCACCACCCTATCAACCACTCCCTAAGGTATGCTCAGTTCCCTACCCAGTGGAAATTAGCAACTGTCACCCCGGTATATAAAGGTGGGGACAAAACTCTCTTACTGATTACCGACCCATCTCAATACTATCTCCTCTCTCCAAGGCACTGGAGCAAATCGTCTCAAACCAATTGCTTGACTTCCTAGAACAATACAACTTGCAATGCTCTCAACAGCATGGTTTTAGAAGAAACCACAGTACTGTAACTGCTCTACTAGAATACACTAGCACATTACACAACAAACTTGATAGAGGCCATTTGGTTAGATAAATTTTTACTGACCTAACCAAAGAATTGGATCTTGTCAACCACCGGCTATTACTCAACAAACTCTCCCTACTAGGTCTCTTACAGGAGAATTCCAACTGGTTTGCTAGCTACCTCTCAGGGTGTTCCCAGAGAGTAAAAATAAATGATGCACTATCTGAATTAAGACTCGTGACAGTTGTGGTCCCACAGGGATCCATACTGGGTCCACTACTGTTCAGTCTATTTATTAATGACCTACCTATGGCCTGCACAGGGTCCCAGATCCTACTGTACATGGATGATGCAGTCATCTTCTCTAGCAACAAGAACCATTCTGAGCTTGCCTATGATCTACAACAAATCTTTGCCTCCCCTGAATATTAGTTCCTACACAATTGACTCATCCTAAATTATAAAAAGACCAAATCAATACTTATCACATGCCCCCCCCCCAAAAAAAAAGTAGCTGCCCTCTCTCGAAATCTGGAGCAAGGGAGGTACAGTCCTTGATCAGGTTGATACGCTCAAATAACTTGGGGTCTACCTGGATGATACACTTACCTTCTCCCACCACATTAACCAAGTCGTAAAAATAGTCAACAGAAAACTAGGAACCCTTTACAGGCATAAAGCATACATGACTGCTAATGCTTGGAACCTTGTAGTTTCTGGGTCCATCCTTCCGGTCATAGATTATGGCTTAATGGTCTATGGAGCAGCATGAGATATGGTCCTAAATACAATCAAGGTACTGATCAACAAGGCCTGCCACCTTGCCCTGGATGCTGATAGGTATACCCATACCTGCAGTCTCTATTTCAATGCTAACTGGCTACTCTTGGAGCAAAGAATCAAATTCCTGTCTTGCCTCATGGGAAAGAAAGCCCTCATGGGCCTCACCCCCCTACACACACATGCACACTGCAGTCTCTTCTGACAAACTGCCAATACACACCTGACAAGAAATGTGAGTAGAAATGCCCTCCATGTTCCATTTTGTAGGACCAGCCAAGCTATGAGATCCTTTTGCTGATGTGCACCTCACTGGATGAATGAACTTCCTCCAACACTAGTAAAGCTACCCAAAATCAGGGAGTTTAAACTGGAACTAAGAAAATATCTTGCCCCCCCCCTTATCCATGCATAAGATAGACCACCCCTCCTATCACATAGAAACATAAAAACATAGAAGCTGAAGGCAGATAAGGACCACAAGGCCCATCCAGTCTGACCATTTATTTTTCTACCTTATGAATGTGCCATTGGCCTTTGCTCTGTCAATGGCCTATTTATTCATACTCATCTGTATTGCTCCCTTATGCCTATCCCATGCCTGTTTGAAGCCCTGCACTGTATTCATATCCACTACTTCCTGAGGTAGGCCATTCCATGCATCCACCACCCTTTCTGTGAAAAAGAACTTCTTCACATTACCCCTTAGTTGGCCTCCCTCTAATCTCATGCTGTGTCCTCTTGTCCTGCTATTTTTCTTATATTGAAACATTAAACTCTTTCACCTTGTTAACGCCCTTAAGGTGTTTGAATATTTTGATCATATCACCTCTCTCCCTCCTTTGCTCTAGGGTGTACAAATTGAGCTCCGTTAATCTGTCCTCATTTGTTTTCTGGTGCAGTCCCTGCACCATTTTGGTTGCCCTTCTCTGGACTGCCTCAATTTGGTTAATGTCCTTGTGAAAGTGTGGCTTCCAGTACTGCATGCAGTACTCCAGATGGGGCTGAATCAGTGTCTTGCAAAGAGGGATTATTACCTTTCTCTTACGATGTGATACCCCTACTAATACACCCCAACATCTCCCTAGCCTTATCTACTGCTTTAGTGGTCTGCTTGGATGATTTCAGGTCATCTGTGAAGATGATGCCCCAGTCTTTTTCTTCCCTTGTGACTGCCAGCAACTCCCCTCCCAGCCTATAAATGGCTTCAGGGTTTCTCTTCCCTATGTGCATGATCTTGCACTTCTTTGCATTAAACCCCAGTTACCACTTTTCCGACCATTTTGCCAGTTTATCCAGCTCTCTTCTCATTCTGCCCACCCCATCTGGATCATCTACTCTGTTGCAAATCTTGGTGTCATATGCAAACAGACAAACCTTACCCTCCAGTCCATCTGCAATGTCACTGATGAAGATATTGAAGAGGACTGGCACCAGGACTGATTCCTGAGGTACCTCACTTGTGACTTGTATCTCTTCTGACTGTATATCGTTTACCACCACTCTCTGTTTCCTGCCTGCCAACCAGTTTGCCACCCAATTGACCAACTTCTGACCCACCCTGAGCCTACCCAGCTTATTAATTAATCTTCTATGTGGAACAGTATCGAAAGCTTTGCTGAAGCCAAGGTAGATGACATCAACTGCTCCCCCTTGGTCCACCACTCTGGTTACCCAGTCAAAGAAATCTATGAGATTAGTTTGACAGGACCTTCCTGTTGTAAACCCATGCTGTCTTGGATACTGTGCTCCTATGGATTCCAGACGTTGCACTATCCTTTCCTTAAGGAGTGCCTCCATAATCTTGCCCACTACTAAGGTAAGACTGATTGGCCTGTAGTTCCCTGCCTCCTCCTTGCTACCACTCTTGTGGAGTAGGATCTCATGAGACCTTCTCCAGTCTTCTGGAACCTCTCCTGTGTTCAGAGACTCACTAAACAGTTCTGATAATGGCTCTGCTAGTTCCAACCTTAGCTTCTTTAGTACCCTGGGGTGTATGCTATCAGGTCCAATTGCCTTGTCCACCCTGAGCTTATCGAGCTCTTGTAGGACTCTTTCTTTTGTGAAGGGACTAATGCACATCTCCCTCCCCCGCTGTGTCCATGGTGCTGTGCTGTGGGCCCTGCCCTACCTTCTCTTCAGTAAATACTGAGCAGAACTATCTATTTAGGATAGATGCTTTTACATGGTCCTCCTCCTCACACACACACCTTTAGCCCCTTTGATCACTCTCTCTGTTTCCCTCACCCCTCTCCTCCTCCTTTCCTCTCCTTCCCACCTCACCTTCCCCCACCTCCCCCTTTCCACTCCCCCACCTCCACTCTCCCCCCTACAGCCATCCACCCCCTACTATTTACCTTCCCACTCCCACCACGTCCCCTACCCTCTACCACCTGCCCCCTCCCTACAATCACCTTCCCCAGTTACTGCTAGGAATAGTTGCCCTTTCCCCTCCCTCTCACCTTTCCACTCACTCCCACTGCACCTCTCCTCCCCAGTGCTCACTGGCTACTCTCCTTTATCTTACACACCTCCTCTCACTGTGCACCATATGTATTCCATGACAATGCCATGTGCAGGGACCTACCTTAACTTTTTTTTGCATTAGCCATCCGGGCTAGTCAACGAGAGATTGCACTAGCCTGCAGAAGTTTGCACTAACCCACAGTCAGTATGGTTCACAGTGATTTGTTACACAAAAAGGCAAATAAAATTGAAATGTATCAAGCACATGTCTGAATTTATTTGAAACTGAAATTACAAATGAACTTTGTGAAATAAAATACTTCATATCTATATATATCTATATATATCTATATATATATAGATATATATAGATATGGATATATAGAAAAGTCAGGGCCAGATATTCAAAACTTTGCGCCGGGCAAAAACCGTTTGCGCAGGTTTAGCACGGGATTAGCGTGGGTCTGCTATATTCAAAAGGCCAAATAGTGCGGGCAAACTGCATTAGTGCTGGGCAAAATTATAATGTATGCAAGGGGCAAACTGACATGAATACAGGTGCAATGCTATATTCAGCGACTAGCGCCGCGCTAAGTGGTTTTGTGCGACTTAACGCGACACTTAGCGCGGTGTACATTACCGCCCAGAAAAAGCTTGTCTTAACCCTGGGCAACCAGCTTTGTGTGACACTATGGCTTTGTGCGGTGTTTGCGTGGGTTTAGTGCGGGTTTTGCGCGACCCTAACAAAGAAATATGACACATAGATAAAGCCAAACATAGAGGAAGCATGCTGCTAACTGATGGCATCACAATGATGCCATCATCTGCCACCAGTCCCGGCCATGCCAGGCAGTAAGTGGTGACCCTGCTGCCAATGGACAGCATGGCAGTGTGGCCATACAGCACACACCTGCGGACCACACTCCTGTGGACACCAACAGATGCCAGCACACACATGCAGCACTGTGGACATGGAGGATGTTGAAAGGAGTATGTATGGGTGGCGAGGCTGTGCCACAGACCAGATGTGGCCACAAGGCTGGGACACATCATGCAGTGACATGGGCCAGTATTGGGAATACCCCAACACCAGTGTGCCTTTCGGATAATATATGCCCCCCCGGCCACATACCGCACAGCTGTACAACTGCCACAGCACACAAAGCCAGAAATGTACATGTCACTGTGAGCATCCCATGCCACAGTTACAGCATCTGTGGGTCACACAACAGCGCAACAGTAATGTCCACTGTCAGTAAACACCTGCAGGTTGGGCCTCTCACTGTGTATAGTGCAGTCATCATCACTGCCCTACACACCAGAGGCAATGCTGTGTCCACACACTACTGGCCCCTTGCTACTGTAGTTTCTGCTGTGCACTGTAGCATGACCTACAATGTGACAGTTGCATGCAGCACCACCGCCATCTGTGCCTATGCTGTGTTGTCCCAGTACAGCTGCAGGCAACAGCGCGTAGAAGTAGTGTTCAAAACTGTATAATATTCCCCAAGCTGTTTGCAGCCTATATAACACGTTCTGCGTGGTTTAGCGCAGGGCTAAACAGTTAGCCAGTGCAAACTGCATGCAAATCAGGTCATAATGAGATGCTAATCAGGATGTTTGCACAAGACTACCTAAGTAGGCTCATTTGCATGTCACTTTTGAATATGGCAAAGTTTAGTTCGGAAGCGTGTTTTGCTCTGGGCTAACGGTTTAGCCTCGCGCTAAACCCGCACAAATGTGTTGCGCTGAGCTAACAGTTCGGGAATATTTTACAGTTTTGCACACTGTACTTTCACATACACTGCTGCCTGCAGCTGTACTGTCCACGTGATTTGCTGAGCATACATTGGCCACATAGTTCATCTCTACCTACCTTCACATCACTGTGCACTGTGTTGCTGTTGTGGTTTGCACTTCCTAGTTGCCATATTCATTGCTGTCTTATTCCAGGGCTAAGTTTGCCTTGCACTCCCAGCCCAGTTTGCCTGGCCTCATTCCCATGCTATATTCAGAAGCTGTTTGCCCTGGGCTATTCCTTTTGACTATAGCTTGCTCTGTGCTCCAGGCTAAGTTTGCCCGCCGGGCAGTGCTAATTTTGCCCCAGGGCAAAGTTTTGAATATCTGGCCCTCAGGGTCTTAATGTCATTGTCTTAAAGTTCTTAATATGAAAGTCAAATTATCCTTAAATGTTGCTGGATTGTGTGGTGTCAGGGGAGTGTGGTTCGCTCTCAAGCACACTTGTATCACTATCACAGTCACTCTCGGCTCAGACAGACCACAGGGACAAGGCTGAAAAGAACAACAGAAGTCTGAATGCTGGTTTAACCTCCCTGTGTTCCTGGGCTGTAGCCTTTTAGTTTCTTATTTGATTAGCTCCGTGGTCTCTCACTGTTCTAATTGCACCCTGGTGTGAATGCTGGCAAATCTAGCGATGCTGTTTTACTTTGGGGGTGTGGGGCTTTGGACTCAGAGGTGTGTCTTTGTATCATTACTGCCCGTGGAGATAGAGACCAGCTGTTACAGTTAGGACGGAGGGACCTGTTTTCTCACTGGCACATATTTGCTGCAGCTGCTGCTTTAGAGTTTTGGAAGCAGCTTCTCAGAATGATGGTGACCACAGCGTGACAGGGTAGGGACAAGGCATCTTACTGTTCTAACCACACCATGTCCTGACTCCTGAATGCTGCGGGGTGTTGACTGTTCAGTTGGTGGGGGGTGCTCTAATTGTGCTTTTCCTTTGAAGGAGCCCATTTTCTCACTCGTGCTATTATCTGCTGCCACTGCTGCTTCGCAGCTTCTCAGATGGTGACCACAGCACAGGGTGACAGAGACAAGGCTAAAACAAATGGAACAGCGGAGATGAGGTCAGAGTGCACTACTAGCTAAGCTAACTTTATTTCAGCTTCAGCAGTCTGTCTTGATTTACTTCCGACCCAACGTTATGGCGGAAATGCTGCCCTACCCCTAATCTTGACTTAAATATTGAGCTGCTTGTCTTTAATTATGTACAGTTTGCGGTCTCGCTTTTCTGACTGCACTGTGTCCTGAATACTGCTTCTGGGGTATTGTTCAGTTTGACTGGAGGAGGGCTCCTTTGTGGTCTCAGTCAATTGTCCGATCCCATTTTCTTTTTACTTCCTTGCGGTCTCACTGCTCCGCGCTTCATGGTGGTGTTTTTTTTTTTTCTTTGCAACCGCATGAGTGCCACAGAGCACAACAGTCAGAGACTGGAACTGCAGCTTTCTACCAGAGGAACTGAATTAGCCCAACCGGGCATGTGACAGAGATCCTACACTAGCCCGTGACAATCTGCTGTAGTACCCGGGCTAGTAAATGAATGTTAAGATAGACCCCTGGCCATGTGTCACTGATATGTTTACCTCAACATTGTTGCTATTTATTTTTGTATTATTATTTTCTTGTTATTTCCTTAATGTTATTCTGTCTGCAATGTTATTCTGATGTGGAACCTTTGCAAATGAGCTATGTTCAAAGGTGTCTTCCAAAACACAAAATAAATACATAACTAAATAAATAATAATTATTTGTTACCAGAAAAGGCACACTGAGCTGTGATAGCTCATGTCCAGGCATGTCCTAAGTGGATTATATATATATATATTTTTTTTCCCAATTGTTTAACCAGGTGAAACACACTAAGCTGAAAGCATTTTTTATTACAGGTGCAACCTGGGAGCACAGGGAAGTTAAGTGATTTGCTCAGGGTCACACAGTATATGCAAGTGGGGGCTGTGGGCTTCAAACCCAGGTCTCCAGATTTGCAGCTCAGAGCCTTAAACCACTGCGCTATACTGCCTCCCTATATGAACTTGTTTTATTGACCTGCAGAATGTTGGCCATGATACTAGGGAAACCTCCATACTTTTCTTAGATAAGTGCCATGGGATCTTTTACTTCCACTGAAATAGTGACCAAAGATGGGCAGAAGGGACCTTAGTTTAACATCTCATCAAGGACAGTACCTCAGCAGTGCAGAACCCCCTATTGCAGCACTACTGTGTCTATTATGGGTAGGGTTGAACATTTGCCATGGAAAAGTCTGGAGAAAAATAATGACATTGTCATAGTCAAAATGACAAAAATCATAGTAAATGTCATGAAAGGTCATGGATCTTTAGCATCTTAACAAATTAACTATTGTAACCCCTAGGTGGCGCTATCCCAAGGGCTACTACAACTGCCTGCTTGGCTAGTAGCAGGTTAAGGGGCCTGAGTTCTGAAACGGGTGCTTCCACCTGGAGGCAGGGTTGGTAGTGGTCAAGCTAACCTGGGCACAGCCCTCCGGGACTCTGTAACCCCCACTTTCCTTACTAGTGGCTGGAACAATACACAATAATCACATTCACAATACCCCTGATACACCACACAAGTACTCACACTGTTTGCACTTACCACCAGGGCTTTCCTCTGGCCCGGCCCTGGGGACCCCCTGTAAAACAAGGTTATACACAGCAAATAACAGCAGTACAGTACTCTTGCACAAACTGGGACCACAGTCAGGGTAAATGCAAAAAAGAGGTAGATCTGATTTATTTAAGGGGCTTGAACAATGGAGGGGCATAATCAGGTTAATTTGCTTAAAGACTATATCAATCAAACAGTTATGCATGCACTTCAGGGTCCATAAACAGTCACACACTCTGGATACCCAGATGGAGAATGGTGGGCTAGCCAGGAATGTTGCAGCTGGTTGGGGCCCTATGATGGAAGAAAACAACATGCACAACACACACTATTTGTAATCTGGAGCTGGAGGGCTCAGTTCATGAAAAGAAAACAACAAGAAAATCAGATGACACACTTTTAGATTCGATTGTTGTTGCAGGGAGCTACCCTGATGATTACTCACGATACCCAAGACTGGACACAGGCTGGATGAAAATTGAGACAGCAGGTGGTTAATCTGGAGTGCCAGGAAAAGCAGGGCCCTCACGATTCGCCGAGGCGTCATTCCTGTTCAAGCGTGGAGCAGGGGGCTGATTCCCAGGCAGGACTCTCATCGGTGGCTTTCTCTTTGCAGTGGGGTAGTCTGGCAGGGACAGCGTGCCATGGCCCAGGCCGAATAGAGATGAACGTGGATTCAGTCTGTTAAGGCTGGATAAAACTTCCAGCAAGCAGAACACAATTCATACAGTGGGGAACCAAATCATGACCCACTTTCAATACACAGCACATTTACATGTAAGGAAATTCTACTGTACCAGGCAAACCGCTCTCCGGTCACAATCGCAAAGCCTCTGCACAAACCGGGGATTCAAAAGCAACTGGACATCCTGACAAGCTGATTGCATTCAGCAAATCTTTGGTCTTCTTCAGGTATGAGCCTGGTAAAAAAATCAGTGGCTTTCTTCATTCTCACAAGCTTGGATTTAGTCCAAAATAATTCTCTTCTCTCCCGCTCAGGGGCAGCAGGTAGACATGCAGGCCACAACTCAGGCCTTTCCACAGTTCTCCCATGTGAACCTACTCAGACAGCTGCTTGACTGTTTCAAGCTTTTGCTCATTTAGCTCCCAACTGAGATATGACTCAACTGCCAGCAAGCCAGGGACTTTCCCCAGAATCCAAAAGGTTTGGTTGGCTGGTCTGTCTGTCATTCACAACAAAGGCTCCCCCTTCAGGTGCAAAAAGGCACAAAAAGCCCAAAACTACAATTCCTATAGATTTTGACTCCAGACAGCTCCTGTAGTCCGGCTCCATTTTAGGTCCCAACAGTACTGATTGGTCCAAATTCGCAGTCCAGGACCAAAATAGTGGAGATAAACAAAACAGTCCTTGTTGCAAAGAAGGCAGGTTAGACGAACTACATTATCATTATCACTCTAACTGATTTTCCACAAATAGTTACATTTTTTCAACAGAGCTCCCTCTCAAATTACTTATGTAACCCCCCTACAAATGGTGGTTCCCAAAAAGTCTTCCTTGAGCTTGCCTAAATGCTCACTGACAGGCTGGTGTCCTGCGTTTTAGCAGTTTAAATGTGATTACCAGAGCCTGTATAGCCTCTATGTACTGTCACTTTAAGAGCTGCCTAATTGCAGCATAAGTAATCTGAGATGGAGCTCTGTTGAAAGATGTAACTATTTGCTGAAAACCATTTAGAGTGATAATGGTAATGTAATGTGTCTAACATGCTTCCATTGCAGCAAGGACTGTTTTGTTTGTCTCCACTATCTTGGTCCTGGACTGCAAATTGGACCATTCAGTTCTGGTGGGAACTAAAATGTAGCCAGACTACAGGAGCTGTCTGAAATCAAAATCTGTAGGAATTGTAGTTTTGAATTTTTGCGCCTTTTTTCAACTGAAGGGGGAGCCCTTGCTTTGACTGACAGCCAAATCAATCAACCAAACCTTTTGGATTTTGGGAAAATCCCAGACTGCTTGCAATTTTCAGTTAGAGCTAAGCTGGAAGCTGAAGAAGAAAGAGCTGAAATGATTTGGGGCAGTAATCCTGAGTGGATTTGTGTGAGAGAACTGTGAAAAGGCTGAGTTTTTGGCTTGCATGTCTGCCTGCTGCTCCTGAGAGGGAGAGAAGAGAATTATTTTGGACTAAATCCAAGTTTATGTGACTAAAGTAAGCTACTGAAGTGGGCCAGGCTTAACCTGAAGAAGACCGAAGATTTTGCTGAATGCAATCAGCCCGTCAGGAGTTCCAGCTACCCCTAAGCTCTCGGTGTGTGCCGAGACTTTGCGATTGTGACCAGGGAGCACTTTGCATTGTACAGTAGAATTCCCTTACATGTAAATGTGTTATTTGCTGCTAGTGGGTTGTGAGTTAGTCCCCACTTTGTGAACTGTGTTCTGCTTGAAGCTGTATCCAGCCCAAAACGGACTACATCCGAATTTGTCTTCATGCGGTTTGGGCCTTGCCCCACAGGCTCCAGCCAGACTACCCACTGCACAGAGAAGCCATCGACGAGAGACCTGCCTGGGGATCAGCCCCCTGCTCCACGCTTGAACAGGAACGACACCTCTGCGACTCGTGTGGGCTCTGCTTCTCCTGGCATTCCAGATCAACTACCTGCAGTCTCTTTTTTTGTCCAGCCTGTGTCCAGTCTTGAGTATCATGAGTAAATACCAGGGTAGCTCCCTGCAACAACAGCTTAATCTGAGTGCATCATCTGATTGTCTTGTTGTTTCATTTCCTTTACAAACTGAGCCCTCTGGCTCCAGATTACAAATACTGTGTACTGTGCATGTTGTGTTTTCCATCACAGGGCCCCAACCAGCTGCAACCATGGGCAACAGTCCTGGCTAGCCCATCTCTTCTCCACCTGGGTACCCAGAGGTGTGACTGTGTGGGGGGATTCAAAGCGCATGCATAACTGCTTGATTGATATAACCTTTAAGCTAATTAACCTGATTTTGCCCCTCCCTTGTCCCTTGACTAAATCCGATCTAACTTTTTCTGCATATAATCTGACTGTGGTTCCAGTTTGTGCTCAAAGTACTGTACTGTTGCTATTTGCTGTGCATAACCTTGTTTTACAGGGGATCCCCAGGGTTGAGTCACAAGAATCAGCCCTGGTGGTAAGTGCAAACAATGTGGGTACTTGTGTGGTGTACCAGGGGTCTTATTAAAGTGATTATTGTACAGGGTTCAGGCCACTACAGGGGAAAGAGGGGGGTTACTGTGTCCCAGAGGGCTGTGCCCAGGTTAGCTTGAACACTACTAATCCTGACCTCCGGGTGAAGGCACTCTTTTCAGAACTCAGGCCCCTTAACCTGCTACTAGCCAAGCAGGCAGGGGTAGTAGCCCTTGGGATAGCGCCACCTAGGGGTTACAGCTTGGAGGCTCTTCGCTGGGATTTTGTGTCTTCCAGTGGCCAAAATTGTGAATTATTGTCAAACATAAATGGCTACCCCAGCAGAAGTGGCTGTGCACCAGTTGGTGGGGTGGTGTACAGGGCAGGAGATTGACCCTCACAATGCCCTACTTGTACTGGATATTCCCCTGAACATTGGTAGAGACGCTGTAGAAGGAGTACTTTCTGAAGTTGAATGTTTAACAAACACTGTGGTGGTGGGGCGTCAGGCTGATTTGACTGCCCAAAACTTTCATGGCGTTAGTAGAGTGTAGTGACCCAGTGGACAGTTCCAAAGTGCCATGGAATAATGCCCCAGAACGGGCCCCAGTTGCCTGGAAAGTGATAACTAGAGACAGGGTGAGCTCCTCCTATTATCTGAGACTTTTGAGGATAAATTTGCTAAGTTGTTGCTGGAGGAAGGGGAAAACTATAGAGGACTTTAAGAAACTATTCCTGCCACCTGGGGGTGTTCCCTCCCCAACACCCCCTCCCACTCCAGCACCTGTTACTGCCCCACCTTCTGTTTCCATGACAATTCTGGCCCCTATGTCTGTACCTGCCATTAGTCACGACTCCTACCGAAGGTTGAGAATCTTCTCGGGCACCCTCCTCACCCCCCCCGGGGGAGGATGACTGGGAGACCTGGCTAGACTATGTTGCCCCTCTAGTACTTGAATGGCAATGTTCAGAAGCAGAGAAACAAAAGAGGTTGAGTGAGAGCCTCTGAGGTCCTCCCCTGGCTACCATCTGTGCCAAGCGGTCCAATAACCCCGAAGCAACTGCATAGGACTATCCTGATGCATTGGAGAATGTGTATGGGTGCCCAGATTCAGATGAGGACCTGTGGTGGAGAGTAAGAGGCTCAGGGACAAAAGTCGGTACTTAAAGAGCACTCTGAGAATGCAGAGGACTTCCCACCCTGGGCCCAGCATTGGAAAGATGAGCTACTAAAGGAAGTCCAAGAGTTGAAGACGGGTGCCTCTGCAAAGGTTTCCCCCATGGAACAAGATTCTGGTCCCTTTCAGGATGTGACTGCCATGGGGCCGGGGGTGCACCCTCAGGCATCCTCTACCGAGGATAGTTCCCAGGCTGAAATCAAAGAATTGACTGCCACCCTAAAGGAACTATTGAGACACGTGGCACCCCCTCACCACTGCAAGCAGATATTGGACCCCGATCCCTTGCTTCTACTTCAGTTCCTCATGCAATGTTCTCTTCAAGGATGAACCAGGAGTCTATCATTTGTCACAACTATGGAAAGGATGGTCATATGAAGAGGGAATGCCGGTCTCAGAAAGACTTAGAGAAAGTGGTAAACCGGCTTCAAGGAGAGCTTCGGAAAATGAATTAGTGGTCAAGGGGTGCTCAAAATGACCGCAGTGAAGGCTTCAGACACCCTAACTCAAACCCCTTTGTTGCTAAATCGTCCATCCAGGCCCCTGCTGCTGTCCCTCCAGACTGGTCCAAAATAGTGAGCCCTTCAATGGAGACTTCCATGGCTGTGAACGGTATTCCTACTCAGGCTGTGCTGGACAGTGGGTCGCAAGTGACCATTGTATTTCAGGACTGGCATGACAAACACTTATCTGCTGCACCCTTACAATCCCTGGAAGGCCTACATGTGTGGATGCTGAGTGACAAGTCTTATCCCTACCTAGGATATGTCTGCCTCTGGTTGTCATTTCCTGCAGCTGTAACTGGTGTAGAGGAGTAAGTTGAGACACTGGCCTTAGTGTGTCCTCCTACTGGACTGTATGATGGGGTTCCTCTGTTAATTGGGACCAAGGCCCATATGTTTGGGAAACTGGCACAACTCTGTGGTGAGAAACAAGGGCGACAGACTGGGAGGGCCCTAAGAATTCCCAATCTGATCAAAGGGCCTATGATTTGCAACAGAACCCCAAGGGAGTGGACCAAGATGAACTGGTAGGGGTGGTGTGGAAGAAGGATCCCGATTCAGTGGTACTGGCCCCTAATACCCAGTGTACCATTCAAGGGGAGGTCCACCTCCACAAAGATGTCAAGAACAAAATACTGATGTTGGACGCACCAGGCGATGGAAAATTGCTGGAAGGATTATTGGTTAAGCCCAGCATCTTGCCAGCTCATGCTCATGCCTATGCATGACGAGTGATGGTCCAGATTCATAATGTGTCAGATCGGGAGATCCATGTGAACAGAGGATGCACCCTAGCTACGGTACAGTGTGCAGACATTGCAGTGTTTCCCAGCAACAAGCACCCTGGCAAGACAGAGTGACTCCCGACTTGTTTGATTTTGGTGACTCCCCATTGCCAGCTGAATGGAAGACTAGAATTAGCCAGAAACTTGCCCAGAGAGATCAAGTGTTTTCATTGAAGGAATGGGACATGGGATGTGTCCAGGGTATGGAGCATCACATACGCCTGCACGATGAACTGCCATTTCGAGAGCGGTCTCGACACCTAGCCCCTGCAGACATAGACGATGTGAGAAGACACTTGCAGGAAATGCTCGCGGCTGGTGTGATACAAGAATCCAGGAGCCCATATGCTTCTCCCATTGTGGTTGCACGTAAGAAGAATGGATCTGTGAGAATGTGTGTTAATTATCAAACTCTGAATTGGCGGACCATCCCCGATCAATACACCATGCCCCGTATATAAGATGCTCTGGATTGTTTGAATGGGAGCAAATGGTTCTTGGTGTTGGATCTTCACAGTGGATATTACCAGATTCCAATGGCTCCATAGGACCATGAGAAGACAGTCTTCATCTGTCCTTTGGGGTTCTATGAATTCCTGAGAATGCCATAGGGGATATCGGGTGCCCCAGCCACCTTCCAGCAACTGATGGTACTGGCAGTGGGAGACATGAATCTGCTGGGATGCCTGGTGTACTTGGAAAATGTCATTGTGTTCGGAAGCTCCCTAGAGGAACATGAGAGTCGACTGTTCAAAGTACTAGACCGACTGGAAGATTTCAGCCTCAAGCTGTCCATCGACAACTGCCAGTTTTTCCAAACCTCTGTGAAGTATGTGGGCCACATAGTATCTACAGAGGGAATAGAGGCTGATCCTAGTAAAGTTAAAGCCTTGACTACTTGGCCCCAGACCCACAATTTGAAAGAACTACAACATTTCCTGAGATTTTGTGGCTACTACCGCCGGTTCATAAAGGACTATTCCAAAGTGATTCAGCCACTCTTGAATCTTACCCAGGGTTACCCTCCTACCAATCAGAAATACAAAAAGGGTCCGTCAAAGACCCAGACAAAGCATATTTCTACCTAGGCAAACTTTTTGGGTCCCGTTGGATGTCTGACTGTAAAGCAGCTTTCCACAAAGTCATATAGCAGCTCACCCATGCCCCCATCCTTGCTTATGCTGATCCCACCAAACCCTATGTGCTACATATTGACGCCAGTCTGCAGGGTCTAGGAGTTGTACTGTATCAAGACCATGTGGATGGTTTGAGACCAGTGGTATTCACCAGTAGGAGCTTGACCCCGTCAGTGTAAAACTACCCTATGCACAAGTTAGAGTTCCTTGCGTTAAATGGGCCATTGTCAACCAGTTTCATGATTACCTCTATGGGGCGAAAATATTGGTGAGGACTGACAGTAACCCGTTGACCTATGTACAGACTTCAGCAGGGCACTGGTGGCTTTCTGCATTGTCAACATATGATTATGCTATCGAAAATAGACCAGACCTGAATCATATTGATGCTGACACCCTATCTCAGAGGCCCGTTTCCAAGAGCGACTGGGTCAGGCTGTCTGAACCTGACATCCGAGCATTGTGCCAAAAATTTGACAGAAATGAACAGATGTCTATGGACGTAGCAGACCGCTTAGTAGATTGCTTGGGCCTCTCTGAAACCTGCATACTGGCTGCGTATTGCCACTTTTCTGCTCTAGATATTAGTGCACTATCTCAGTTTGACAATGACAGCATTCAATGGGCTCAATACCGAAATCCTATGATTCAGCCAGCATTTGACGCCCTTCATGCAGGAAAAGCTGTGTCCAAGTTGCGTTCCTCTGATCTGCAAACTGCTTTATTGTTTAAAGAAGGCCCTAGGTTGAAGCTGCCGAATCAGTTGTTGTATAGAGAGACAGTACATTGGGGTGGCCAAATAGACAAGCAACAATTGGTCCTGCCCACAGCCTTCAAAGATTTGGTACTGAGCTCCCTCCACAATCATATAGGCCACCTCGGTATCGACCGGACCCTTGACCTACTACGATCTCGATTCTACTGGTCCAAGATGGGGGCCGATGTTGACACCATATAAGGACTTGTAGTCGCTGCCTGCAGAGAAAAGTCCTGCCTCAGAGGGCTGCCCCCCTTGTCAACATTACTACCAGCACCCCAAAGGAACTAGTCAGCATAGACTTCTTGAGTTTAGAGCCTGATCAGTGAAACATTGGCAATGTGTCAGTGGTTACGGACCATTTCACACGGAATGTACAAGCTTTTCCCACCAAAGATCAAAAAGCATCTACCGTAGCCAAGGTGCTACTGGAAAATTTCTTTGTCCACTATGGTGCCCCCAGTGAATTCACTCTGATCAGGTCTGGGACTTTGAGAGTAGGCTAATCAAAGAAATGCTCTCTCTATGGGGGGTGCGAAAGTCAAGAACCACCCCTTATCACCCGCAGAGGGATCCTCAACCAGAACATTTTAACTGCACCCTGCTAGACATGCTGGGCACCCTCCACCCAAAAGATAAGCATAAATGGAGCCAGCAGATTAGCACCTTGGTACACGCATACAATTGCATGAAGAATGATGCTACCGGGTTCTCTCCCTACCGCCTCATGTTCAGGAGAGAGGCCCGACTGCCTGTTGATGTCTGTTTTGGGGTTTCTTCTGATCGGGTCCAAGCTGAAGATTACCTGCAATATGTACAAAAATTGAAAGCTCAATTGAACCATGCCTATCAACTGGACCAGACAATGGCTGCCAAAAGAAATCTAGCCAACAAAGAGAGGCATGATAGAAAAGTAAAGGCTCAAAAACTTAGGCCTGGAGATCATGTGCTGTTGCAAAATTTAGGATTGCAAGGTAACCACAAAATTGCTGATCGATGGCACCATCTTCCCCATGTTGTAGTTGGAAAGTTGGATGATTTGCCAGTGTACAAAGTGCGCCCAGAGAATAACTCCAAAGCTATCAAGACCATGCACCGTAACCACTTGCTACCTATTGGTCAAGTTATAATTGAGGCTGAACCCACCGAGATTGATTCCCCTGGACCAGTGACTCATGCTGCTGCAAGAAAGAAACAGAGTCAGCCTGCCCCCGTACTTGACGATTTAAGACTTCCCCCGCAGCAGTCCCAGAATGATAGTGACTGCCAGTCTAACTCGGATGACAGTGAGTGTGATAATGCCTATTACCCCTCATATGAACTGAATCAGTTGTTTCGTGGAAATCTTATGTTGAATTATGGGGATGAAGCTGGGCCTTCTGGACTGCCTAATCCCCAGGCATCATTCTTGGAGCCAATGCTCCCTGAAAGTGAAGTGCAAAGAATCATGTCTGAGGATGCTGAGTCTTTGTGTATTGTGGAACTGTATGATTTGCCTGAAGCAGAGACTGATGGCATGAGTCTTTCTGGTGACATGCCAGAACTTGAGGAACATTATGAGAGTGCTGACAACCCTCCTTCAGTGTCAGAGTGTCTTCAAAATTAGCCAAGTGTTGTAGAAATAGAGACTACAGAGCAAGGGGCTGACAGTGCTCCCAGCTTGGACATTCCCCTTCATGCAGAGGAACCCCTCACAAGTGATGAAAGCTACAAGACCATTGCTGAAAGTACAGAGACTATGGTTGTTCACCCCAGAAAGACTGGCCGAGCCGTCAAGCCAGTGATGCGCTTCAGTTACGATTCCCCCGGGAGGCCAGTGGATTTGCCTCTCAATGTAGTCCACAAAGGTGTTTATGTCTCTCAGAGCTCAATGCCCGAATTGAGCTTGACGGCCCATTCCAGGTTACTTGTTCTGCCCTCTCACCATGGTGCCCCTGCCCCATCCAGCCCCAAGTTAGCTGAAAGGGAAGGGCCCCTCTCTTGCTTTGTTTAGAGTACAAGAAGTTATTACATGATTCTGTATAGTAATGTTCAATTTATCTGTGTGGAATATGCATAATGTATTGTCAGAATGGAAATGATATAGTGGAGTACATTGAAATGTATAGTAAAGTGACAAGTTATGCCAATTAATGAATCAGATAGTACTTGTATAGCATGCTAATGGCATATATATCTCTTCTACGTGTTGCATTTTCAATGTTATGATGGTACAGACTTGACACGGATGCCAAGTTTTCCCAGGCAGGGAAGGGTGTAACCTCCCTATAAATGGGGGTTCCCCAAAAGTCTTCCTTGAGCTTGCCTAAATGCTCACTGCCAGGCTGGTGTCCTGCGATTTAGCAGTTTAAATGTGATTGCCAGAGGCTGCCTGTATAGCCTCTGTGTACTGACACTTTAAGAGTTGCCTGATTGCAGCATAAGTAATCTGAGAGGGAGCACTGTTGAAAGATGTAACTATTTGCTGAAAATCATTTAGAGTGATAATGATAATGTAGTTTGTCTAACATGCTTTCTTTGCAGCAAGGACTGTTTTTTTTCTCCACAGTTTTGGCCTTGGACTGCAAATTGGACCAATCAGTCCTGGTGGGACCTAAAATGTAGCCAGACTACAGGAGCTGTCTGAAGTCAAGATCTGTAGAAATTATAGTTTTGAGCTTTTTGTGCCTTTTTTGCAACTGAAGGGGGAGCTCTTGCTTTGACTGACAGCCAAATCAGTCAACCAAACCTTTTGGATCTTGGGGAAATCCCAGACTGCTTGCAATTTTCAGTTAGATCCAAGCTGGAAGCTGAAGAAGAAAGAGCCAAAGTGATTTTGGGCAGCAATCCTGAGTGGATTTGCATGGGAGAACTGAAAAGGCTGAGTTTTTGGCTTGTATGTCTGCCTTCTGCTCCTGAGAGGGAGAGAAGAGAATTATTTTGGACTAAATCCAAGTTTGTGTGACTAAAGTAAGCTACTGAAGTGGGCCACGCTCAACCTGAAGAAGACCGAAAATTTTGCTGAATGTGATCGGCTTGTCAGGAGTTCTAGCTACCCCTAAGCTCCCAGTGCGTGCAGAGACTTTGCGATTGTGACCGGGGAGCGCTTTGCCTGGTACAGTAGAATTCCCTTACATGTAAATGTGTTATTTGCTGCTAGTGGGTCGTGAGTTAGTTTCCCACTGTGTGAACTGTGTTCTGCTTGCTGGAAGCTGTGTCCAGCCCAAAACGGACTGCATCTGAATTTGTCTCCATGCGGTCTGGGTCTTGCCAGACTGGCCCAGCCAGATCACCGACTGCACGGAGAAGCCATCGACGAGAGACCTGCCTGGGGATCAGCCCCCTGCTCCACACTTGAACAGGAATGATGCCTCCGCGACTCATGTGGGTCCTGCTTCTCCTGGCATTTCAGATCAACCACCTGCAGTCTTAATTTTTGTCCAGCCTGTGTTCAGTCTTGGGTATCGTGAGTAAATACCAGGGTAGCTCCCTGCAACAACAGCTTAATCTGAGTGTGTCATCTGTTTGTCTTGTTGTTTCATTTCCTTTTCGAACTGAGCCCTCTGGCTCCGGATTACAAATATTGTGTACTGTGCATGTTGTGTTTTCCATCACAGGGCCCCAACCAGCTGCATCCACGGGCAACGGTCCTGGCTAGCCCATCTCTTCTCCACCTGGGATACCCAGAGGTGTGACTGTGTGGGGGGACTCAAAGCGCATGCATAACTGCTTGATTGATATAACCTTTAAGCTAATTAACCTGATTTTGCCCCTCCCTTGTTCAAGTCCCTTGAATAAATCCGATCTAACTTTTTCTGCATATAATCTGACTGTGGTTCCAGTTTGTGCTCAAAGTACTGTACTGTTGCTATTTGCTGTGCATAACCTTGTTTTACAGGATGTCCCCAGGGTCGAGCCAGAGGAACCAGCCCTGGTGGTAAGTGCAAACAGTGTGGGTACTTGTGTGGTGTACCAGGGATATTGTGAAAGTGATTATTGTACAGTGTTCAGGCCACTAGAGGGGAAAGAGGGGGGTTGCAGTGTCCCGGAGGGCTGTGCCCAAGTTAGCTTGAAGACTACCAACCCTGACCTCCGGGTGGAGGCACCCATTTCAGAACTCAGGCCCCTTAACCTGCTACTAGCCAAGCAGGCAGGGGTGGTAGCCCTTGGAATAGTGCCACCTAGGGATTACACTTATAACTGCAATCCAGGCAGCTGTTAAAGAGACAGTACACAGAGGCTATACAGGCACTCTCTGGCAATCACATTTAAACTGCTAAAACGCAGGACACCAGCCTGGCAGTGAGCATTTAGGCAAGCTTGAGGAAGACTTTTTGGGAACCCCCATTTGTAGGGGGGTTACACTCTATTTTGGCATATTTTCAGACAAGCAGAGATTTAAATGATTTCAATATTACATTGGGGTGCTTTACAAGCTAACGCATATAATCGCTTTTGCTGCTCAGTTCACAGCCTAACACAGTTGGATAAGCAGTGCTAACATAATGCATGAAATCATTCAGTTATCTGATTATCTTATGTTAAGCTTATCTTATGTTATGTTAGTCCGTCAATGGAGCAGGAATGGTGATTACATGTGCTAGCATGTTGCTTACCATACTGTTAAGGCTGGCTCTGGTACTGTCAACTGGGAGGACAGGGCTGACATGTGAGACCCAGAATCTCACACAGAGGCAAACTGAAGACCAAGCTAATTATAGTGGTGAAGCAAAAATTTGGAGTCTGCCAGTTGCAAAAAACAGCATTTATAGTGTGGTGCAGGGTAGTGGCTGTGGAGTGGCAGTTTTGAGAGAGACCTTCTGGAGACTGAGGTGCTGCCTCATCTACATGCACCTCTCTGGGCTGAGAAAGGAGATCACTAGACTCTGAGTCGAGTTGGCTACATTTTGGTGGACCTCTTCCTCCACCCAAGGCCACCGAGTCAACCACCGTTTCCATAGGGGATGCATAGAAGAAGTGCTGGCTGGACTGTGGTGGGCTCCATGAGGGTTGGAGTAGTGGGTCAGGGAACATTTTTCAGCCAGTGCCACTATGAAACTCATTCACCACTCTGGTGGGACAAGACTGCTAGGAGGAAGTACCCATGGTAGGGGCTAGGGAGGATGTGGAGGTACTCCCAATAGGATGCCCCAGGGTAGGAGGGAGAGGACTCCAGCAGAGGAGGAAACAACTTTTGGTGGGGGCCTTGATTGTCAGGGGGGGTAGATTTGGGAACGGAAATGGATGGAAGAGTAACCCCCTCCTGTAGGTGGGGCTTAGCTGTTTTGCCTTGGGAGCCCGTTGTTGCTCCTGCTCCCTGTTGCCTGCCACTGCCGAGTCCTGGGTCCTGAGAGTCCCTCTAGGTCTCCTTCCAGCCCCAGTATTGTTCTCTATCTGTGTGGGGCAGGAGGAGTTCAGAATCATGGGACCGCCGCTTCTGGCACTGTAAATGTGCCTGCGGGATCCGTGCATGTGCATAAGTGTGCCCAATGTCTTTTCACCACTGTAACGGCTTAACAGTTGCCTTTCCAGTGCTCTCAACATCCCAGAATAAGTTAACCAGGGGTTGGACACCTGGGGGAAGTGCATGAGAGATGGACCCGATGTTTTGTTTAAAAGCGCCTATAAGCACTTAAGGAACGGGGGCGGGGATTTACATATGCATGAGGAATCCATGAATGTTAATGAGCTGCCTGGTTGCTGCCTGGGGAAACAGGGTAATGGGAGCAGCAACAGGCAAACTATAGGGTTTCTGAATATAAACTAGCAGCCAATTGGCAAGGGAAAAAGACTGATCTCAGACAATGGGGCACTTATGGGTTAAGGCTGTGCATTTTGGCTGCAGAGAAACTCTAAAGTTGGGACTGCTGTATAAACTGTGTGTAGACTGTATGATAGCAGCCATCTTGGGAACTATGACCTCCTGGTCCAGCAAATCACTAGCATGGGTGCCCAAAAGACTGTTGAAATGACTTATGGGAGAGTTATGAACTAATTCTAGGTGCCAAAGACCCTTTACCAATCAAGAATCAAAGAAGATTAATGACTATTAATATTTCTGAGTGGCAGCAGGATCTAACCAATCAGAAGCTTGGATTTCTGGGTGAAACCCCAGGGACTTTGGGCAGTTGGGGCAGTCTGGTCTGGGCTCTTATCAAATCAAGTCAAGAAGGGCTCAGGCTGTGTATTGGAAAGGCAGGAGGCCTTTTACAGTACTTAACTGGTCAATCTGTCAACTGTCTGAGAATCGGAAAAAGGGATTTTCTCAGGCTGAAAGAACTGTGGTATTGCAGCTGAACATCCAAGGCATTTGGTGAAAGCTCCTGGTGGTTTGGAGATCCAGCCTGCATCAGTGTGGAGAACCCTGAGCCTGTGAAAAGGGTAAATTGGAACTGTGTGTGCCAGAGCTGAAGTGAGCACATTGACCTGAATCTGAGAACATTTGAGGTATAAGACTGGTAGGTATCCAAGGCTCGGGAACCTGTTGTTTGCTGAAATCCACCTGTGGAAATGTGGAGGTCCACTCCAGAGATTGTGCATCACTAGCCAAAGGCCACTGGCAAGGTGGAAGTTAGAGAACTCATTGCTGCCCACCGGAGCTGCTTACTTCTGTTCAGAAAAGGTGAGACTGCAATCGTCACAGCTGGGACCTGGAGCAAGGTAGGGAATCTGAATAACCCTATTGAGTGAGGCAGACTGGGCTGCAGGTGGCCATGGGTGTGCACCTTAGTGCTAGGGCACTCTGGACCAATTAGGGGAGCCGGAACATAGGGTCACTCCTGGGTCTGGGTTCCTTGTGGCCTGGTATGCTTTGCGTGTGTGCTCTGTAATCTGGCCTACTTTGTGGGCTGAAGGTGACAAGCTGCAAGAACCTTCAAGAAAGTCAGAAGGTGACAAGCTGCAGGAATCTTCAAGCAAGTCCAAGGCCAACCAGTTTCTAGTCATTGTTTCATCTTCCACACCAGTATTATCTGCCCATTTGCTTGTTGCCCCTCAGAGCAGTTGTTTCTGGCTGTCTCGAACCCACTGTGCCAGTATCCCAGTCTCAGAGTCTGCAGAACCATGAGTAATCCAGGGCTTCAATCAATCAATTAATAAAGTCTTTATTTATCCAGACGAACACCATTGAGCAAGCTCATTTACAAGGTGGACCTGCATCACACAAGGTCAAGGAACAATGCATTTATGTACAGGCAAGAAAACAAATCAAATCAGTGTAGATATACATAAGAATAAAGCACAATAAACAATAATAGGTAAGGTTTAGCATTCATATACATGGTATAACATTCCAATATAAATTCATAACATATTTAGGGAAAAATGGTTGTCGGTAGGAAGGGAGCTGCATTAAAAGAAAATAAGATGCATTATCAAATTAACAAAACCTCATTCATAGCAATGGGTGACAGGTAGAGGAAAAAAGGCTGGCAAGGGTGGGAATGGCACAGGGACAGTTACACTACAAGGAGCGGTAGGTTGACAGGCTGGGGACATGTAAGAATGGACAAGAGTAGAAGGGAAACTAAGGACGCAGAGTTCATGAGTAATTAGGGGATTGATATGGGCAAGATGAAAGCAGGAGGCAAACAACAAGCAAGCTAAGGACGATGGAAGCAGCTGCAGATTTCTATGATAGTTTTGGCATACAAGGTCTTGAACACAGCAAGACTAACAGGAGTCCTTAATTTCAATGATTTCTGAAGCTTATTCTAGAGCAAAGGCAGCACGAAGCCTATGGCCGCTCTCCCAAAGCGTGTGAAGGCCCTGGGCACTTTCAGAGAAATCAGAGAGCAGCTTCTTAAAGCGTAGTTTCCTATCTCATTTGGAGGCAGACAATCAGCAATATACTGCGGAAGTTTGTCAGTGATAGCTCTGAATATCCAAAGAGTCGCATTTCTATTACGCCTATATTGAAGAGAGGTCCATCCACAACTGCATATAAGGAGCAGTGGTGGGTGGAGAAGGGGAGGCCAGTAATGAAACACAGAGCTCTGTGATACGGTATGTCCAGTTTTCCAAGGTATGAGGCAGTGCAGTGGCTATAAATGAAGTCAGCATAGTCAATTAAGGAGAGGAATGTGGACTGAACTAGCTGCCTCTTGGCCTCTGTGGTTAGTAGGTGGTTTATCCTAAAATAGGGACCAAGCCTCTGCCTCAGTTTTTTCAGCAAATCCTCAGCTTGCCCTACCTCATGGGAGTGTTTTAGAGCAGCTAGCATATTTGGTAAAAGCTTACTCCAAGGGCTCCAATGCCGGCCAAACTGCAGCAACTAGCAGGCCTGTGTTAAACCTGGGTACCCAGTCAGGACAGACAGGACATAGAGGGTTTTAACTGGTACCAGTGGGGGTGGGCACCATTGTTGTTCTGGCCTATGGGCTTTGTTAACCCAAATGACTTTCTTTTCCCACAGCAATCCTGTGTTCAGGTACCCTGTTCCATAGCCCTCCCCCTAAAGTAAAGCTGTGTTTTGTTATTTGCAATTCCTGTGTGGTGAGCATATTATTATTTATATGCTATTAAGTATATGTGTTCCTCTGTATTGGTAAACAACGTGGTATTCATTGTGTGGGGTGACTGGAAGGGAAGGTGGGTAAGTATAGCATCTCAGGGGGTTATGCTATTTAAACACCTGGCCCACTGTTAATTTACTCTGGGTGGAGGCACCGGGCTATTTTACTTCTATTTTAGGATAGAACCCACAATCACCATTGCAACAGAACCCAGGCCCCTTAACCTGCGTGGTAGTCAACAGGCAGAGGTAGCAGCCCACTGGCACACAATGCCTGGGCTGCTGGCACCTCAACTCAGAGGGATTGAAAGCGGATCCTAAGGATTTCTAGGGCAGTGGGGCAGGGGGATGAGCTGGATATCATTACCTACCTGGAAAAAGTGACCTGGCTAGGGACAGTACTGGGATTGTGCAGGGGGATTTTAGGGTGCTATTGAGAGATCTTAGGCAGGTACCACACTCAGTAACTTTGAGGAGCTGCCTGTCTACAGTTGGGGGATAGGGATCTCTGCACCAGGAGCTTCAACTTGTGGTTGAAAGAATGGTGTAGACAGGAGGGGTTTAGACTACATTGGGAGCTGGGGATCAACCTGGAGGGATAAGGGCCTATACAGGGGTGATGGCCTGTATCTATCTGGGAGGGGAATCACAGTCCTCAGTAGATTGTTTAAATGTTTCTTTGATGAAAATGTAAACTAGCTGAGAGGGGTGGGAGAAGAAATCAGAGAGGCATAAACTACCCTGCCCCCGGGCTGAAGCAGAGAGAAGAGAGGACTTGAGGGGAGGTAAATCCCCCAGGGTACAAAATAAAGAAAAAAAAAAGGAGCATGGTTGAAATAAAAGGAAAATGGAACATGAGCTGCAAAAACAGAAAGGAAAGGAGGCAGTGGAAAAAAGGAAACTGGGGGGTAGCAGGCAGAGTTGTAACAAAATGTGGAAGGCCTTGTGTGTAAACACAAGATGTCTAGGAAATAAACTTCTGGATCTAGAGGCCATCATGGCAGTGGCAGACCTCCATATCATGGCCATCACTAGTACTTCTTTTTATAAAAAGAAACAATAAAAAACACTGTCATTACATGCATGTATATTTACAGTATGTAGAATCAACAACGAGTCACACAATGTGTCTCAGCTCGCAACTTTGTATAAATCTTAAACCTTAAAAAAGGCTGGGCTGAAGAAGATCTAAAAGATAAGAGTAGAACCCATAAACAATAGTTCAAACAGTGTATTACTGTAGAGCTCTAAATTTGGAGATCTATCAGTTAGACTGTACGACTCCCTACTCCCCCTTAACTACCTATATGCAAACAAGTAACACAACTACCTTAATCTGTATCACAGGTATATCTATCAGAGATAAATACAGATAGAAATTATTAGTCAGGAGGGGCGAACCTATATTTACCGGGCCAAGTTGTGGCAATATTTGGATTTCAAGAAGGGGTTACAGCATTGGTAATACCAATTCATAGTCCCTGTAGCATAGTGTGATATTCTCTCATAGGTAGCCAGCTGTCCCACTGCCTGAAGCCATTCATTAGGAGCAGGGATCTTAGAACACCTCCAGTTACAAAAGAGGAACCTTTTAGCCACTACCCCCACTGCAGTTGCCCACTGGGCTCGCAGATGGTGTTTCGGAGTGTGGTAGGGGCAGCAACTTAAGAGTAATGGAGGTGCTCCAGTGTACAGGCCTGGACCCAGTATGTCTTCACAGATCTGTGTGACCTGCTGCCAAAATGATTGGATCATAGGTGTGCTGGACACGTGACCAGAATAATGTATTACTTTCTTTTGTTAATGTATTTTGTAATGTAAGTATGCTTCTGTCATAGCTTCTGCTATTTGCAAAGGGGATATAAAACATATGGCTTACAGGGTCACATGTCCAAGCAAGTCTTAAGGGAAATACTGAGAGTTGATTAGCTAATCCAGGATGCACATCCTGGAAGATATGAAGGTGCAACTTTGAACACCTCAGACATCCTTGAAGCCAGAGATTCTGTAAGACAGATGGTAGAGTGCCAGGCTGAACACCTCAGCCAGTTTAAAAGGCAAGAAGCATGGGGTTACATACCTAGACTATCTTCAAGGCAGAATCATAAAGTGGACAGAGCACATTTGGATTAATGAGGTCATCACTCCATACACCCACCCATCTGGGTGTAGGCAGGGGTAGCCTGTCATTCAAAGTAGAGAAATCACCTCCCACAATCAGAAAAAGAATATAAAAGAAATTATATTCATTTCTGTCTCTTGAGTTGGAACATTGGACAATGCCAGAGCCCCTGCCATACTAAGACTAGCTGACTGGTACAATAGCGCAGTGAGGGACAGTGCTTCTGTAGCTAGGGCAGGTGAAGGATTTTAGATAAGGATAGCTCAGAATTTTGCTGTACACCAACTCTCTGTTAACTTGCTTTATTTTCTGTTTCTTAGTAAATGTGCAACCCTTTTGTTTCCTGTAAATACATCCTGTTGTAAATACTTGTAGTATTTTAGTGAAGCTTCTATTTTTATAGAATCAGTGGTTGCTTGTTTCATTTAAAAGGGTAATTTTACTATTTCTGTTGGACTCTGCTTGCAATCTGGAGGGGCACTCTACCCACAGTTGTGTTGACCTTCTTGACCTTGTGCAAAGGAGGTGGTAAAAAACAGGTTTCCTGGTTCCTGTTGGTAACAACCATGTGGTGGCAGTGAGCAGGAAATCCCTGGTGAGAGGGATTTCCATTACATTGGTGATAGAGTGGTGGGAACTGTTTGGTAACTGGTACCAGTGCAGTGCAGAGCAACATACAGTGTGCTTTTCTGTGAGGCAGGAACTCTGAAAAAGAGACAGCACACTGGTGATGGAGTGCCAGCAGAAATATACCTTTTAACAGTCACGAAACAGGATTTCAAAATGTTGCATTGTTTACTTTTTTTTTTTATTTCTAGACAGTTTAGCACAATGTAGCTAAAGAATATGAGCTCCTCAGGCTATGTAAAATTTCATGTACAGCACCTTCATGAGCTGTGCACAGCAAGGGGGATTGCCCATGAGGGCATGACAAAGAATGCACTTATGGAAGCCCTGTTAGTGCATGGCTGGCTGCAGGAGGGGTACACGGTCTCAAATGCATGTTCCAATATCTGATCAGCAGACAGTCACTGAGGACAGTGACCCAGGTAGAGAGACTGAGGTCACAGTGACTGAGCAAGGGGGCACCTTGTGGCCCAAGCTGGGGGAGCTGTGCAGCCCAATTGACCTCAGCTGGAGATCCTAAAGGCAGAGGTTGTACTGAGGGATGCTGAACTGCAGAGAGAAAGGCTGGAGGCTGAAAAGGAGAGAGCAAGGTTGGAGGCTGAGTACAGAGAAAGGGCCAGGCAGCATGAAATCTGGATGCAGGAGGTGAGAGAGAAAGACTGGAGGCAGAGGAAAGGGAGAAAATTCACCAGCACAAAATCCTGATGCAAGAAGAAAGGGAAAAGATTCACCAGCATGAGATTTTGATGTGAGAGGAAGGAGAAAAAGAATGAGCAGAGCAAGAGAGAGAGAATGTGCAGAGTGAGAAAGAATGACAGCATGAGATCGAGTTGGTGAAACTGCACCAGCAAACACCATGGCAAACCAAGCATAAGTAATGGCGAA
Source organism: Neoceratodus forsteri (assembly GCA_016271365.2). Classification (NCBI taxonomy): domain Eukaryota; kingdom Metazoa; phylum Chordata; order Ceratodontiformes; family Ceratodontidae; genus Neoceratodus; species Neoceratodus forsteri. The sequence goes on along the minus strand of CM028134.1, from coordinate 540,279,729 downwards.
GGGGATTCAACCGACGGAGCCACAATTAATTCTAAAATGTTCCCACAGTACCGAGAGGGAGATGATCTAGATTTGTTTTTAAAATCATTTGAAAGGGTTTGTGGGCAATTTACATTAGATAAGGTTTTGTGGATCATACCCCTGACCCCATTACTTACTGGCCATGCTTTACATGCATTTGCTCGAATGGACAATAATGATTGCATGGAGTATGATAAAGTTAAAAGAACATTATTAAAATGTTTTGAACTAACCCCTGAGGCCTACAGATGTAAATTTAGAGAGTAAGGAAAGGCCCAGGAGACAGCTATTTAGAACTGCATATCCAAATGTGTGCTTATTTAGACCATTGGGTACATTGGGCTAAGGCAAGGACTGTAGACCAAATTAAAGATTTAATTGTAAGGGAACAGTTTCTTAAAATTGTACCTGATGACCTGCACATATGGCTACCAGACCGGGCATGCAACTCTGCAAAGGAGGCAGCAGAGAGTAATGATTTGTATGTGGCCAGCAGACCACATTTGCAGCATAAGAACTATGGAGGTGGGGCAGCACATGGTTTTAAGGGGACCCAAGGAGGGCAGCCTAAAGGAAACCAGCCTGCACCCAAGCCCAAAACAGAACCCACCGATTCTAAGGGAACAAGGAATGCTGGCTTTGCCAGAAAGTGGGGCATCTACCCTATGACTGTCCTAAAACAAGAGTAGAGGGCAAATGCCTAGGGAAGGGGGAGACCAAGACAGTACACTGCAGTTGGTAAACTGTACACACACTGCAGTACCACCAAACTCCACCAAGCATATGCACCCTATTCTAGTCAATGGGACGGTAACACAGGGATTGAGGGACACTGATGCCTCCATCTCCATGGTAAGGCAGGATCTGATCCAGACACAGCAGATTCTGTTGCGGAAATTCTCCAAGATTCATGGAGTCATGGGTCCAGTGGGCCAAGTACCAATGGTTCAGGTCTTCCTGAGCTGGGATGGCAGCCATGGGGTACGGGAGGTGGGAGTTGTACCTGATCTCCCTGTGGATGTGATCATGGGGAATGATTCTGACCACAGAGAAAACCTGGTGTGTGTTACTACCCATAGCCAGGCAAAAGGGCAAGCTTCTAAGAGGGAGGAGAGGGTGACACAGCTTGTGCAGACCCATCCTTCAGCAGCTGAGGAAGTGGCTAGTGTGGGTAAAGGGCTAGCTTGGAGTAGCTGCCCTGAGCCCCAGTTACAAGTAGAGGTGGTTGTCACCCGGGGCAGTTTTCCTTCTGAAGGGGAACTAGAGAGGGTCATACAGGAGGAGCTGGGCAGGGCACAGTGAGCTGATCCTACACTCCAGAAACTGAGAGAGATAGCAGATAGTGCTGCGGCCTCTCAAGGGAGTAAAAAGTCAGTTTATGGGGAAAATGGGCTGCTGTACAGAGAGTGTACACCACAGAGGGAGCTAGAGGGAGAGGTACTCCATCAGCTGGTAGTCCCCCGGGACTACCGAAAGCAGCTTCTGGCCCTGGCCCATGATATTCCTTTTTCAGACCACATGTGTATTAACTGCACAAAAAAGTAGCTAGCCAATAATTTCTTTTGGCCAAGCATGTACACAGATATGGCAAATTACTGTTGAACTTGTCCACAGTACCAGCAGGTTGGAAAGGTCAGGGACAAGGTGAGGGCAGCTTTGATGCCCCTTCCTATTATAGATGAACCTTTTAAAAGGGTAACTGTGGACATAGTGGGGCCCCTAAGTACCCCAAGTCATGCAGGCAAATGATACATACTGGTTGTGGTGGATTACGCAACCAGATATGCCGAGGCAGTGGCCATGTCCTCCATTTGAGGCAGAAAGGGTGGTTGATGAGCTCCTGGGAATCTTTAGCCGAGTAGGGTTTCCCCAGGAGATTTTGTCAGACCAGGGGGCAATTTTCATGCCGTCCTTAATGACCAGTTTGTGGGAGAAATGCGGGGTGAAACAGCTCCGTTCTTCACCCTATCACCTCGAGTGAAATGGCCTGGTTGAGTGGTTCAGTAGGATCCTTAAAACTATGCTCAGGGCATTTGCAGACTAGCACAAAAGGGAGTGGGACAAATACTTGCCCCACCTCCTGTTTCCATACAGGGAAGTCTCTCAGGAGTCCATGGGGTACTCACCCTTTGAACTTCTGTTTGGTCACAGGGTGAGGGGCCCCCTAGATTTAGTCAGGGATGAACTGGAAGGTAACCATGCCACCCAAGGGGAGTCTGTTGTGGAGTACATCCTAAATTTCAGGGCCAGGCTTAAGGAGCTCATGGGGCTTGCCCAGGAGCACTTAGCCACTGCACAACAGCAACAGAAAGCCTGGTACGACTGTGGGGCCAGAGCCTGGGGGTATGAAGTCGGACTGTGAGTGATAGTACTTGTCCCAGTCTGACACAATAAACTGCAGGCAGCATGGTAGGGCCTATTCTCCATAATCAGGAAGCTGAGTGATGTTAACTATATAGCAGGGCTGCCTGACAGAAGGTGCAGGCAGAGGGTATATCATGTGAACATGATGAAGCCCTACTATGATAGGGAGGAAATTATCCTCGCCATGTGCAGCGTGCCAGAGGAGGAGAACAAGGCTGATTCCCTGGTGGACCTCCTTGGGGAATCCCGGAAGGGATCCTCGGTGAATAACCTCACACTCACAGGGCAGCTAACACAGGCCCAGTCCCAGGAGATGAAGGGGGTGCTGTGAGAATTTGGGGACATGTTCAAGGGGAATCCTGGGTACATCACATTGGCTGAACACCATGTGGACACTGGGGCCCAAGTTCCACTGAGGCAGTCCCCCTACAGGATACCCGAGGGGGTTAATAAGACCATGCTGGAGGAACTCAGGGACATACTGGCCCTTGGAGTGATCCAGGAGTCCAGTAGCCCCTGAGCTTCGTCTGTGGTCCTGATCCCCAAGAAGGATGGTACCACACGATTCTATGTTGACTACCAGAGGTTCAACAGCTGTACAGAGTCTGATGCCTACCCCATGCCCAGAATGGACGAGACCTTGGAATGGCTTGGGGGGGGAGCCCAATTCCTGACCACAATAGACCTGATGAAGGGCTACTGGAAGGTGCTATTAACTCCCACAGCCAGGGAGAGGTCTGTTTTGTTACCCAATATGAATTATTCAAATTCAGAGTAATGAATGCCATTTGGGATGAAGAATGTGCCCACAACCTTTCAGAGGCTTGTGGATTGCATCCTGGCTGGGGCAGGTGAATATGCACTGGCTTACATGGATGACATCACCATTTACAGCCAGGCATGGGAGGATCATGTCAGGCACATGAGGGAGGTGTTCCACAGACTGAAAGCCGCAGTGCTGACAGTTAATGTGAAAAAATGCCAAGTAGGCATGGCTGAAGTGTCCTACCTTGGGTACCAGGTGGGCAGTGGACGTGTCCATCCAGAGCCAGCAAAGGTTGATGCCCTCCAGGCCTGGTCCACCCCTGCCACAAAGAAACAGGTAAGGGAATTTCTGGGAACAGCTGGGTACTACAGGAGGTTTGTCCCTCACTACAGTGATGTGGCCAAGCCCCTGACAGACCCAACAAAAAAGAAAATGCCTGAAAAAGTTCTCTGGACAGAGGACTGTGAGTCTGCCTTCTAACAATTGAAAGAGGCATTATGTGGGTCTCCCATGCTTGCTAGCCCCAATTATGACTTAAAGTTTGTAGTACATGTGGCTGTCTCAGACCATGGGCTAGGTGCCGTCCTGGGCCAGATTACACTGCAGAGGGAGGAGCATGCCATAGTGTACCTGAGCCAGAGGCTTCTGTCCAGAGAAGAGTCATATGCCACAGTAGAGAGGGAATGACTGGGGATAGTGTGGGACCTTCAAAAGCTTCAGCCATATCTGTACGGGATGGAGTTCACTGTGGTCACTGATCATAAACCCTTGACATGGCTCCATAGAACTAGTGGGCAAAACACAAAGTTTTTGCACTGGGGTTTGGGACTACAGTCATATAATATTATTCAGCACCAAAGTGGAGTGCAAAATCCCAATGCAGATGGACTGTTGAGGCAGGGTTGAGTGCATAACATGTTCCTTTAGGTGCTTCCTAGGCCCTACATGAATGACAGAGTCTCTTGGGAGTTGCCCAAAAGAGACACACCTTAATTTCTCAAGAGGGTGGGAGATGTGATGGACATGTGACCAGAGTAATGAATTAATTTATTTTGTTAATGTATTTTGTAATGTAAGTATGCTTCTGTCATAGCTTCTGCTATTTGCAAAGGGGTCACAACAATATGGCTTACAGGGTTACATGTCCAGACAAGTCTTGAGGGAAATACTGAGAACTGATGAGCTAATCCAGGGTACACATCCTGGCAGATGTGAAAGTGCAACTTCAAACACCTCAGACATCCTTGAAGCCAGAGATTCTGTATGGCAGATGGGAGAGTGCCAGGCTGAATGCCACAGCCAGCTTTGGGTGAATGAGGTCATCCTTTCATACACCCACCCATCTGGGTCTGGGCAGAGGTAGCCTGTCATTCAAAGTAGAGAAATCACCTCCCACAAACACAGAAAGAATATAACAGAAAAATGAGATTAATTTCTCTCTCTTGGGCTAGAACATCAGACAATGCCAGAGTCCCTGCCATACTAAGACTAGCTGACTGGTACAATAGCGCAGTGAGGGACAGTGCTTCTGTAGCTAGGGCAGGTGAAGGATTTTAGATAAGGATAGCTCAGAATTTTGCTGTACACCATCTGTTAACTTGCTTTATTTTCTGTTTCTTAGTAAATATGCAACCCTTTTGTTTTCTTGTAAATACATCCTGTTGTAAATACTTGTAGTATTTTAGTAAAGCTTCTATTTTTATAGAATTAGTGACTACCTGTTTCATTTCAAAGGGTAATTTTACTATTTCTGCTGGACTCTGTTTGCAATCCTCCTCTGAAGGGGCACTCTACCCACAGTTACTGTGTTAACCTTCTTGACCTTGTGCAAAGGCGGAGGTAAAAACAGATTTTCTGGTTCCTGTTGGCAAAAAACACAAAGTGGTAGTGAGCAGGAAATCACTGGTGAGAGGGATTTCCATTACAATTGGACAGTCCCATAATATGTGATTCAGGTGGGCCCCAGGCTGGGCTTATCTCCAGCACTGGTCATAACTCAGTAAGCCAATGCTTTTGAAAACTCAGGAGATACAATACCACCTCAATAGGGTTTTGTTCAGTATCAATTGACTTCTGCCATCCCTGCATGCTCTGTGGATCCTGTCCCAACAGTGGGCCCAATGAGACTCAAAGATGGAAGACTCAAAGATGGAAGTCCCCAGTTCGGACTGCCACTGGAGACTGACTTTTTGGGATGGGTCAGGTAGAGAGTCCCTTATGGCCTTGTAGATGCAGCTGGCTGTTTCTTTATATAGGTTACCCCAGCTGACCAAGGAGGGAATGTCCAGCTGTGCAGTGTGAGTGGGTTGTTTGTGGTGCAGGTGGTGGACCGCATTGCTGATTTGTAAGTATTTCCAGGAGTCCTTTTGACGTAGCTGGAAGTGATTTATGAGGAAGGTAAAGGAATCCACTGTCTTGATTCCTGGTATAAACAGGTCTTTTACCAACCTGATGCCATGAGCTTCCCAATTTTTCCAGTGTATTGGTGTACCACCAATCTTTAAGTTAGGATTACCCCATAGGGGGCACAGGACCAAGGAGATGGGGTTTCTGACAGGTGTTTATGCAATCTTTCACAGTATCTTATGCATATTTCCACTGTAGGGGTGAGTGGCTTCCTGCCTCCGATATCTGGAATACAAGAATACAGCTCATGAGATGCCCCCATCATAGAGGTCTCAAGGGTAACCCATATTGGAGTAAGGGAGCTAGATGTAGAGAACCACTGGACTATCTGTGCCGATAGAAAGGTCATAGGGTGTCCTTGGAACCATGGCATTCCCCATCCTTCTCTACTCCAGTGACTCCTAAGCTTTGCAGGGCTGCACCTTGGAGGCTTGCCTTCCCACAGGAAGTGGAATATTAGTGTGTGTCAAATTTGTGGAACCATTGAGGTGGCATTTTAATGGGAAGGTGGGTTAAGAGGTGCAAAAAATTGGGGTCTGTGATCAGTTTTACTGAATCAATTTTTCCCACTAATGAAAGATGCAGTGCTTTCTATCATTCCAGTTCTATTTTGGAGACCTTTAATTGTGGATCCAGATTTACCCTAGGTATGTGATACCTCTACCAGCGATTTTAGCTCCAGAGATCTAAATTACTCTGAGCAGCATTTGGAATTAAGTGATAAGACTTTGGTCTTGGCCTGGTTGACTCCAAGGCCAGATATACTGGAGAACTCTCTCAAAAGAGGGAGGACATGCTGTACAGTGTCATGGGCATCTGACAGCATGATGAATAGGTCATCTGCACACTGGAAAGTTTTATTTAACTCATCCCCCACCTTAATTCCAGAAATAGCTGCCTTTACTTGAATGGTAATGGCCAATGGCTCAATTGCGAGCACGAAAAGCAGCTGAGATAGTGGGCAACCTTGGCATGTACCTTTTTGGAGATGGAATGTGCAGATTTAAGATTGTTGATGAGTACTGAGGCCATGAGAGAGAAGTATAGGAGGCGTACCCAATCTCTAAAGACTGGTCCTATGCCCATCTTTGTTTTGTGTGTCCAGCAAGTATGGCCTTTCAAAGTCAAATGACTTTTGGAAGTCTACAGCCAAGGTGGCTGCTGGGGTAGGGCTCCCTTGGACTGGGTGTATTAAGGTTATTAAGGATCTAAGATGGTCTTTGCTAATACACCTCTTCATAAAACCTATCTGAGAGGGGTGTATCTGGCCTGGGAGGACTTTTTGCAGCCTGGCAGCCAATACCTTTGATAGCATTTTAGCATCTGCATTTATTAGGAATATAGGCTAGTAACTGCCAGGGAGGTTTGGGTCCTTCCCTTTTCCGGGGAGCACAGTAATTATCACTCCTTTCAAGGTTGGAGGCATGGAGCCCTTTGTTAAGGAGTCCTGGAACATTGTCTGAAGATAAGGCGAGATATTGTCACACACTGCTTGATCTAGATCTACCAGGAGGCTATCCCCCCTGTGACTGTATGGGTATTCATGGCCCTTATTGCCATCTGACTCTCCTCTAGTGTTACTGGTGTATCCAGGCCTACAGCCTGTGCTGGAGAAACAGAGGGGATGTGAGGCCCTCTAGAAACATGTCTGTAGAAGCATTAGGGAGTGGAGTTGGGGAAGCATGCAGCTTTTCATTAAAACTTTTCATATTTGAATTTATGCCCTCAGGTTTTCTATGCAGAATACCAGATGTGTTCCTTAACCCCACGCTGGCCCAAGCAGTCTGTCTACACTTCAGCCTGCATGCTAGCAGTTTGCTGGATTTTTCATCTCCTTCCCAGAAGTAATGGTGTAACTGCCTAATGGTAAGTACTGCTTTCCTGGTGTGCATGTCATTTAGCTTAGTATGGATACTGAGGAGTTGGGCTACCAGTACAGCGGAGTGAGGGAGAGCCCTGCCTCCCTGTATTGCTTTTCTAGGGCAAGCAGTTCTTTCTCCAGGGTAGTCTGGTCCGCCTCTTTAACTCTTTGTCTGTGTGAGGCATATGTCACAATTTTACCCAGCATGGTTGATTTAAAGGCCTCCTAAAGTGTGGAGTCTGTCACATCCCTGTGTCATTATGCTCCCAATAAGCCCTTGCCTTCTTCTTAAACCAGTGTATGAATTCCTTATCATCCAGCAGCAGTGGGTCAAGTCACCATGCTGGGGACTTTTTTTGCAGGGGGCTGCATAGTATCTGTATGGCTAGTGGGGCATGATCGGATATAACACTGTGGTAGATTGTGGCCTCTGGGAGATGTGACATTAAAGACTGTGATATGAGCCAGACATCAGGTCTGCTTGAGGTACTAAAAGAGGCTGAGAAACAGGTATAATCTTGGATTCTTGGGTGTTGCATCCACCAAGCATCCATCGGCTGTTGTTTGAGCATTAGGGATTCTACCACCTTAATGGTCTGTATGTGGGTTTCTGCCCTCCACCCACTCCTGCCTAATGTAGCTTCTGGAATCAGGTTAAAATCCTCCCCCCACCCAAAGCAAAATCAGTGACTGAAGACCAGATGTTCCTGGTTCAGCAAGTGGAAAACGTCAGAGTTATCTGAATAAGGGACATAAATGTTTGCCAGTAACAAGGGGCCCCCCGGGGTCATGGCCAAGGCCAGTAGCTATCAAACTTCTTTGTCTGATTGGGATTTGGTTATTGTCCATCCCATACTTTTGTGGATTAATATGGATGTCCTCTATTTCTGAATGGGGCCACACTGTGTACTTCCTCCCCTGTACAATCCCACTAGAGTTTGGAAGCCTCCATTGATGTGAGCCTAGTGTCCTGTAAAAAGGCTATCTGAGGTCTAATCTTTTTTAGATGGGTCATTGCCTTTTTCTACTTGATGGGAGAATTTAGTTTTCACACATTCCAGTTTAAAATCTTAACCTCTATTATACTGACGCCTGCTTTCCTTTGCAGTTTTCAAGGAATATTCAACTTCTGAGTTGGGTATCTACCCCCACCCAGGTTGGGTACCCCCCCAGGTGACCTGGTGCCATCCCCCTTCTACCTATTTCTTTTATCTGTGGAAAAACATGCATAAACATGTAAAATAACTTAATAATGTTAACATTAACAGATCAGTATGGTGTATCCCTTGCCCCTTTTCCCTACACCCCTTCCTTCCAGCACATAGAAAGCGCATGTCACAGTGTGCACAGGCTGTCCCACAGCCAAAGTGCCAGTGATTACATCTGGGGGTGAGATAACTAGGGCAAAAAAGCTTTCTCTGCTACCGTGTCTGTGTAGCTCAGCATTTCAGTAATGTCTGTGGGGTTTTTATGTTGGCTTGTGAGCATGCGCAAACAACATATTGGAGTAATATGAGAAAAGCAGAGGTGTGTCAGCCTTGGCAAATGCAGAGCACACTTTAGTAGGTGCTGCCCTCATTCACCAATTAGCCAGCATGTTAGCACTGACACAAGTTTATGCAAAGTGCCACCAACTTGAAACAAACATGCCGCTGCAATCAGAGACAGGCTTATCATGCAGCGGCACAGATGACATGCCTCCCTACGTGCCTTTGCTGGTGAAACATTTCAATAAACATGGTGGCGGGTCCTGCCGCTGCCACAAATTCCCAAAGGAAGGCTGACATTGGGGGGTGCAATCCCCATGTCACCATGTCTGCCACTCCCCCACATTGTCACGGCACACCAGAGACACCCCAGTGTGCTGCCGCTGGAGACTGTAACCCGATCGCGTCAGCGTGTTCCCCCAGCCCACCCCATTGTGTGGCACACTGGGAGCCCACCCCAGTGTTGCCAACATCAGGCCCCAAAAGTCATGGGCACACTGGGGCCCACCCAGTGTGCCCAACATTTGTTTTAATTCACCTGTAAAGAAAGAAAACAGTCTCACGAGGTCCGTTTTTTTTTTGTACCTGAAAAAGAAACCCTGTCCATTGTCTGCGGCACCTCCCTCCCCAACCCACACCCACCCTCTGCGCACCCCTTCCCACACACCCCTCATCCCATACTTATCTCAAGAGGTCCAGCGCTGCGATCTTCGGTGGAGCTGGAACACATCTGCACTCTTCAAAGCTGAACTGCAAAATGAAGAAATGTTGGTAAGCTGTATAATGGCAGAAATGGGGGGGTTTCAAGTTAGGTGGATATCTCAGCCATTTTTTTTAATTTTGGCTCCAAATTTTGAACATGGGGTTCTTGGGACCACACCTCATAAACACATGTGTTGTCATCTCATTATTAGGTCCCAAAAGGTCATTTCACAGTCACTGTGTGGGATCACCTTTCAGGACTGATTACCGACACAACAGTGCCACTGTTCATGAGGTGGGGTCCCAAAAAGCCTACATTGCAAATCTGGTGAAAAAATTCCAAAGCATGACTGTGTTATGAGCATACATTGTGCAATTTCCACGCACACTCATAACGTCGACAATTTTTAATATTTTCACTCCAGATTTTCCACATTGTCATTTTTTCCTACCTCCTTATGAACAGTACAGCTGTCATTTTTCACATGCTGCCTGAAATGTGTTTTCGCACATGTGGCGCACAATGGTGCGGCTGCTGTGGGAAATCAATGTTTGGGACAGATTAACAAAATCACAGTGATGCTGTTCATGAGCGGAGGTCCCAAAATGCCTATGTTGAAAATCTGGTTAAAAAATTCCCCAAAATGATTGCGTTACAGGCGTGCATTGCTCAGCTTTTACACACGCTCGTGACTTCACCAGTTTTTCACATTTTCACTCCAGATTTTCAACATTGCCCCTTTTTTTACAGCTCTTCATGAACAGTACAACTGTCATTTTTCACATGCTGCCCGAAATGTGTTTTCGCACCTGTGGTGCCAAATGGCACAGTCGCTGTGCAAAATCACCTTTCGGCTAATGAACTGATAGTGCGGCTGTTCATGAGATGGGGGTCACAAAAAGTCCATGTTGAAAATATGGAGGGAAAATACCAAGAAACACCTGGGGCATTAGGGTTTCCAACCATAACGCCCCACCCTGTAGAGGCTGACAGGCGTCAGGGGTGTGACTTGGGATTGTCGGCTGTAATGCTCACGCTATTCCACCCCCACCCCCACCCTGCAGCCAGTGACAGGCATCGAGGTGTGCCTTGGACTCTTTGGCCCCAAAGTTCACCCCATTCTCCTATACTGCACCCATCTCAACGTATTTCCTTATGGGATGGGGTGAGCATAAGGCTCGAAGATCCCAAGGCACAAAGTGACACTTGTCAGTGTCTGCAGGGTAGTGCGAAGTGAAATGGCATAAGCGTTATGGCCAGTGACCCAAAGGCACACCTCAATGCCTGTCAGTCTCTGCAGGGTGGGGGTGGGGTTGGTATCAGTTCAATACTTCACTGCCATTCCTATTGTGCATCTCTCTAATTCCTGCACTACCAATGCCAATACCAGCAAAACAACATTCGGCATTGACAAATGCTTGTTTTGTTTTGTTACAAGCACACTAACCCAGGTTTATAACGGCTTTCTGCCTGTGACTCATAACATAAGGGTATCGTGGGTGTGTGAAAAGCTGTAAAATCCATGCAATTGCTTCTTGTGTTTGTGGTACAGCTTATAGTCGGTGCAGCCTGCCCCCCCCCCATCCATGTTGGCATACCAGAGCCACAGAGAAAGCCTTGGGCCATGGATGTGGAGGTATTCCCTTCAGGGCTCACAGGATCTAAAACCAGATCTTCTCTCCCCAAAAACTTGCCAAAGTATGCTTATATTCTGATACTAGTGCCATACTGCAAGACTGCTGGAAGAGGTCTGTCTTGTATTGGAATAAGAAAAGTGCTAACACATACAGTAGGAGTAGGACCAACCTCATACTGCTATAGCTCTGGCCCCAGTAGCAGTGGGGGGGTGGCAATCTGGTGGGGAGTACCATCTTACCTGGGCAATCAGGATGTCAGTATTAAGGAGGGAAGGAGGACCACAGAGCCATTGTCTTTGCTCAAGGCTATCTAAAATGGGAAGGAGATAGCAGAGAGATGCAGGTACACCTAACCCCCCCCCCACACACACACATAAAACACCCTTGCTATCTGTCTCCTTGATGTGCTTTGGTCGGTCAACTATTAAAAGGGCCATGGCAGAGCTTTGAACTTGGCTCCAATGCCCCACCATGGGGCAGTCACTGCTCTAAGAGTGAAAGGCCCTGAACTGCAAGGCAGTATTGACAGGACTGTTGAAGGGTAGTAACAGTTCCCGGTTGAATTACACATTGATTTAGTCCTTGGGCTATATAAGCCCTACATTAGCAGTCTTGTGGCACAGTAGGATTAAAAGTTCAGCATCATCAGGCTGTTGGAGCTGCAATAGTGGTGGATGTCAGTGCAGCCTTGTGGTCTGGGAGTAGGAGTTGGGGTTCCTCTGTGCTGGTTGAGCTGATCAAGAGAAGCGTGGTATGGGCGACTGCCTTAGCCAAAGGATCTGGGAACAGCTACAGTGGCCACAGCAGTCCGTGGTGGCATGGCCTGGACTACTGGCAGTGGAGGCAAATCTCTGGTAAGTCTTTCAAAGGAGCAAGTCTGCTATCCCCCAAGTCTGCTGTAGCTGAGCCAGAGGAAGCCATTGAGTCATTACTGTGGCTCCAGCTTCTAGAAAGAACCCTAGGTGAGCATTCTCTCTTCCTCCCGCCTTCAGACTTCTTTTTCTTATTCCTACAGTGTTGCTCGGAAATAGAAAGCTAGTAGTCCTTGTCTTGAGGTGGGAAAGGGAATTGGTAGGCCATACCACCGGCTGGATGTAAGGGGTCTCTCTGGAGTCGGGGTGGTGTCCATATCCTGAAACTGTGCCCAGTCTCCACTGTGTCCTCCCTGGGGCAATACTTGGACAGTTGCAGTTGCGGGAAGGACTTTGTAAAGAATACCTCTGCTGCTACAGGTGTATCATAGGACCGTGGTACCTCCTTGGTGGTAACATGTAGAGTCGCAGGGTAGTGCAGGAAGTACTGGAGCCCCAGGTCCTACAGGCTCTCCGTGTTGTGGTGAAGCTCTTTCTGTGTTTGAATAGTGCTGGAGAAAAGTCAGCAAAGATTTGGATTTTATGCCCCTGCCAAGTCAAATTTAACTTTAACAGGCACTCGGGACAATCAAGCAACTGAAGCAACAAGCAGCTCACCTGAGTAGCTGAGGAAGCCAAATCTCCAGCCTGATAACTTTCGAGGCAGCTCCCCAAGCTAGGCACTCGGGACAATCAAGCAACTGAAGCAACAAGCAGCTCACCTGAGTACCTGAGGAAGCCAAATCTCCAGCCTGATAACTTTCAAGGCAGCTCCCCCAAAGCTAGGCACTCGGGACAATCAAGCAACTGAAGAAACAAGCAGCTCACCTGAGTAGCTGAGGAAGCCAAATCTCCAGCCTGATAACTTTCGAGGCAGCTCCCCAAGCTAGGCACTCGGGACAATCAAGCAACTGAAGAAACAAGCAGCTCACCTGAGTAGCTGAGGAAGCCAAATCTCTAGCCTGATAACTTTCCAGGTAAAGAGAGCCTCTTCTCTTCGTCTGGATGCCTGCAGAGGGGTGCTACCTGATGAACACTTATATTTTATGAACTTTGTTCCTGTTCACCACTGGGTGGGCATGTTATTTGATTCTTTTTGTGCTACTAATGCTGAAGTGTAAACTAGGGACTCACTGGCTTTTCTAGAGTTGCCTTGCTGATTTCATCTTAAAGCCAGATATACCAAGCAGCTAATATAGATCAGACTTGTTTAATATGGTGGTATTTGGAGCTAATTGCTGATTTCATCTTAAAGCCAGATATACCAAGCAGCTAATATAGATCAGACTTGTTTAATATGGTGGTATTTGGAGCTAATTGCTGATTTCATCTTAAAGCCAGATATACCAAGCAGCTAATATAGATCAGACTTGTTTAATATGGTGGTATTGAGCTAATTGTGCTTGTTACTGAAGGCATTAGGTTAGCTGGGTCCTAGTGTGACCTCATTTTGGAATAACCCTGTTTGCTTAGAGTGGAGCTCCTTTGTGTAAGTCACAACATATTCTCCCACTGCATAGTAATGAGAGGCTTTGTTTTCTCCACTACATAGGCAGCTCCCCCAAGCTAGGCACTCGGGACAATCAAGCAACTGAAGCAACAAGCAGCTCACCTGAGTAGCTGAGGAAGCCAAATCTCCAGCCTGATAACTTTAGAGGTAAAGAGAGCCTCTTCTCTTCGTCTGGACGCCTGCAGAGGGTGCTGTCAATTGTAAGATCCACCCGTGACATCACATCCGGTGATATCACGTCCTGTTGCCCAGAACCTATCTCCCCACTTTCCCATTTGCAGGTTATACCTGCTGGCCACTAGAGGGACCTATGCTCCCTCACTACTTCCTACTCCTACCTGTACAGCACTACTTCCCTGGGATCTTGCTCACCACAATGTATTGGCCCTGCCTCATGCTCTGCCTGTGCCTATCCCCACTAGCAGTGCACTTACCCACTTACCCATCTGTAGTCCACACTGTGCCCTGGCACCTCCCTCCCCTTGCTCCTGAACCTCATCTCCTGCCCTTGGGACCTCTGTGTGTCCCCCGTCCACCCTGCCCTCCCTAGCTCTCTTCACCTCAGGCACATCTGGTTTTCTTCATCTTGCTTTCCCTCCTGTACCTCCCTGCCCACCCCTGCTCCCTTAGCCTCCTCCCCTCATGTCAATCGTAGGAAAACCTCTCACCATCATCCAGCCAGGGTGTTAGTCATGCTACTACTCCTGTCAGGAACATTCATCCAAACCCTGGCCCGGTTCCCAGGAGCTCCCAACTCGCACCACAGGCCTATGCATGGTCTCCATGAATATCTGTAGCCTCCTAAAAGTTTGACTCACTACAATGCCTGGTCACATCAATTAACCCTGATGTCATCACCCTGGTTGAGACTTGGCTGTGAAATCCTCCTGACTCCTAGTCTCCCTTCCTGGTTTCACCCTTTCCGGTCCGACCGTGTTGGGAGACAGAGGCGGCTGACTGCGCTATTGTCAAGGGAATCTCCCGCACTAGCCCTGCCCACTCCTTTCCTTGACTCAGGGCCCAGGCGCCACGCTGAAACTAACCTCGACCCTTTTAAAGGGACCCCTTTATCTGACGACTGCATACGTGTTCTCAGGGGACCAAACGCAGGCCATTGCCTCTCTTACAGAATACCTTACCTCTCTACCTCCTTCCGCTGATCAAATTCTGGTGGGTGACTTAAATGTCAACTGGCTCAGCCCTCCTCCTCCTCTACCCGGAGACTCCTTTTCTGCAATAGACTCAACGCAACTAGTTACCCACCCTACCAGGACTAACCCAAAGAGAGGCCCAGTACCCTGCTTGATGTGGTACTCACCAACCGCCCTAATCGGATCCCCAATACAAGTCCTCCCAGACTCTCTCAGCTATCACTCCCATTCTATTCCACTGGTCAACCTCAGTCCCCAAACCCATAGCACAGTCCACATACCGCGCGTAATACCTGGTGGACTGATAAAACTTAAGGAACTTCTGTCCCAAATTGACTGGTCTCCTATACAGGCAACTCCTGACATCGACACAGCTCTCCTTCTTTACCCAAACTTTAATAACGCCTGTGATATCTTTGTCCCAGTGTTGACCGCCGTCTAAAAGGAAGAATGCCCCCTGGGTTACCCCAGCTTTGATCCACCAGCTCAAACATAGGACAACCTATGGCACTGCATATTGAGACTGGCCGCCCAATGACAGGCGGTTATATGCTGCCACCAAACAAGTGCACTCGGCCATCAGAAAGGCCAAGTCTGAGCACTATCGGTCCTCACTCACTGCCTCGTGGGGGGAATCCCAGAACCTTCTGGGATAACATTAAACAGTTAAATGGGAGTGCACACCTCCCCCACCACCAGATCAACATTAATGGTGTGATCTCCTCAGACCCAGCCCTCATGCCAACCACCTCAACACCTCATTCACTGACCTTAACCCTATCCTCCCTACAAATTTTTTGACCTCCTCCCCAGCACCTGCCATAAATCTTTTCTCTATATTTTCTCCTCCACCGTGTTTCTGCCCAAGAACTTAGGCCGCACCTTGTCACTGCCCTCAAGAGTAATAGTACAGGCAGTGACACCCTGGATCCATGTATCCTCGGCTGGTCTTAGACACAGTCCTTACCCGATCACATGCCTCATCAACCACTCTCTTTGCCTGGGGAAGGTTCCAACTGCCTGGAAAGTCACCACTGTCACCCCTATCTTTAAAGGTGGTGATAGGACTGTGGCTGGAAACCATCGACCGATCTCCATTCTCTCTCCTCTCTCTCTCTCTCCTCTCCAAGGCCTTGGAAAAGTGGTGGCCTCTCAAATCTCTGACTACCTCTCCACCTACAATGTCCTTTGTCCTGAGCAGCATGGCTCCCGAGCGGCCACAGTACCAACACAGCCCTCCTAGAGTTCTCCAACTTTCTCCTCCTCCTTAGACACTGGTTCTCTGGCTGGTGCTGCTCATTGACCTCTCACAAGCTTTCAACACTGTCTCCACCCCTCCTTCTTGATGTCCTTAGTCTCTCTGGTTTGCTGCTGGGTCTATCTCCTGGTGCACCAGTTATCTGTCTGACCGCTCACAGCATGTAAAATTAATGGGACCTACTCAGACATCTGTCCCATCTTTCTGGGGTTCCCCAGGGCTCTATTCTGGGCCCTTACTATTCTCCCTTTACCTTAACACCCTTCCACGGTCTTGCTGGGGGAACATTCTATTGTAAGCTGATGATGCAGTCATCTTTGCCTCAAATCGAACCCTATTGCCCTCCAGGACTCGCTGCAGAAGTCCTTCACTGAAGCCGAGGGCTGGTTCAAGGAAATAGATTGGTGATAAATCTTAAAAAACAAAACCATGTTCTTCACTCATCCCCAAAACAAGTCCTGCAACTTCAAACTCCTCATTCACTCTGGGTCCTCATTCCCACTCGAACAAGTTTGCTCCTATAAATACCTAGGATCCATTTTGACCCCTCCCTCTCCTTCCATGGACACATCGCTGCCCTAGCCACTGCCACTAATATCCGATTGGGCATCTTACGCCGGTATAAACACTACCCCCGGAGGATCTTGACCTGCAGTCACCTCCTCTATCCTGTCCCTAGTGGACTATGGACTGCCGTGTATGGTGCTGCTGATCAGACTGCACTCCATAAAAATTCTTCTCTGAATAAGGCCTGCAGGTTAATTACTGGAGCACCTGGGATGACACACACCTGTCTACTGTATGCTAAAGCGCTGGTACTTGATCTCGATGAGCGCCTCAAATATCTTACCTGTACCCTTACAAAAGACCCTCCTTGGGCTTTTCCCACCAGGATTGACCACCACCATATGCCGCTCTGTCCCACTGGAGTTCATACTTCGGACCTCTGGGAAAACCTCTCTTGTTATCCTAGAGCTAGGACCTCACGGCCAAAGAGCCTTCAGCTTTAGGGCCCCTCCTGGTTCAACACACTGCCCTCCATCTCCCAAGCTCCAACTATATCGTGCTTCCAAAACTTCCTTACGTAACCACCTTATTAACACCCGATGCTGTAACTGCCGCCTAGTCAAGAGCCGTACTCAATACTTATGACAAAGCTTATTACTAAGCTGCTAAGGACGACATAACTCTGGTATTGTTTGCATCCATCCTACCTGTACCAGCTTGTTTGTATCTATGTCTTAATTTACTGTTATACTTATGTGTTGTACTGCTATACTGTGTATTTTGGTTTGTCTTACTGTGACAAGGTACCTTTGTAAATGAGCCTATGGCTCAAAGGTTTTCCAAACTGCTGTTTAAATAAAATAAAATAAATAAAACTTTTCTCCAGCTGCCTGCATAAACTCTTCTATAATGGTTAATTGGAGGAATCTGGCAAGAATCAGGCAACAGTGTGGCCCTTAAGGTGGTTGAGGGGCTAGGGAGTGGTGGGACCTGTCTATTTCCAGTGGATTAGGCCATCTTTGGCTGAGTATTTCAAGCAGCACTGTTTGAAGGAATCTGTTTGTACTGGGCCCTTCACAACCTTTCAGCAATCCTACAGACCATAGATTGTTCCTGTGACTGCAGGTTTCCAGGTCCTCAACCCAATCTGAAAGAAGCATGGTAGCATGGGCCTGCTCTCTCATACATTTCATGAGGTGCTCCATTTGGTCCTCTGAGTCAGTGATTTTTTTGTTCTGTGACATTAGCTCTGTGAGACAGTTCCACAATGTGTGCAGCGGTCAACTGAGCAACCATCTCTTATTTATTTATTTGTGCCTTCATCTGCTTAAACGTTGTTTTTGTTTCCTTCAAGCCGCTGTCTGATGCCATCCCAGTTGAAGTAAAATTGCCATGGCTGGTGCCATTTCACACATGGTGTGACAAGTCCATGGGTGGAAGAGAAACTGAGACAATAACTTGATGATGGCTGGGCGTAGAAGAACCTGATGGACACTGATTGGATCACCAGGCTAGTGACTTACACACTCTGCTGTAAATGTTAAAAATACTGGCTATATGCAGGATGTTGATGAATATTGTACAGGGTAGCTCAGAACATAGAAATTAATCAGTCATCTTGTGGCAAGTCAAGCCACACCCCCATCGTAGCCATTTCTGAGTCGTTGTGCACAGGAAACCACGACTGGGACATGGACATACCAGGCTATAATCAGATTAAGAAAGATAGGATGAGAAGGAAGAGGTGGGAGGGAGGAGGAGGGTTGTGCTTTATGTAAGGGAGGATATCAAAGTGATGGAGACACATGGAATCCGGGGGAATGGAGGGGTTGGAGGTACTGAGGGTCACTCTGGAGACAGAAAACAGAGCCATTATTCACACTGGCTTGATGTACAGACCTCCGGCACAGGGGAGAATTTAGATAAGGCACTGGTGGAAGCCACTGGCACAATGGCAGAAAAAGATGAGATACTACTGGTGGGGTATTTCAATCTGCCAGATGTAGATTAGAGTCCCCCAGCCACAGCTAGAAGCTGGGACATTATGGATTCCTTGCAGTGGATATTTCTTAGGTGACTAATCAGGCAGCCCACTCATGGTGGGGTAGTACTGGACCTGTAACACTAACAGAGACAGTATTGCAGATGTCAAGGTGGGAGGCCACCTGGGGACCCATGATCACCGTACAGTGTTGTTCAACATAAGGATTATGGTGGCAGTAAACCACACAAGGACAAGGGTCGTGGACTTCAGGGCAGACTTAAATAAAATGGGTGAATGCCTCAGAGATGACGTAGCATGGGGGATGACCTAGGTGAGGTGGAGGAACAATGGGCTAAGCTAAGGGAAGGCATAGTGAAAGCAACAAATTGTGCAAAGGAAGTGAGAAAAAAAGAAGAGGAAAAAGAGACTGCTATGGCTTGCAAAAGAAATGGCTGAAAAGGTAAAAGGTATAAGGAGACACAGAGAGAGAAGAGGACAGGGAAGTGTCTCAAGAGAAGCAGAAGAAGGCAGAGAAAATGTCAAGAAGCCCACAGATTGGGAGGGAATAGCTCAAGGGGTAACGGAAAAGGAGAAGACATTTTTAGGTGCATAAGTGAAAAGACTAGGGGAGAGATTGTGATGTTAGGAAGGGCAAGTGGGGAATGTGCAGAGAAGGATCAGGAAAAGGCGGATATCCTGAACAAATACTTTCGTTCAGTCTTCGTAGAGGAAAGGGAAGGGGATGAGCCACATAAAAGCAACAGGGGTACTGCAGAGTGGAAGGCAGACACAAGTTCCTTTATGGAGGAGAGAATCCTATAAGGGACTCGCAAATTTGAAAGTGAAAAAAGCTATGGAGCCAGGTGGTGGTACACCCAAGGGTACTGAAGGAACTCAGGGAAGTACTGGCTGCACCTCTCACAGTTCTTTCTAACAACTCACTGGAAACAGGAGTGGTTCTAGAGGACTGGAGGAGGGCAAATGTTGTCCCACTTCATGAAAGTGGTTGCAGGGAGGAGGCTGGCAACTATAGGCCAGTCAGCATGACATTGGTGGTGGGGAAGCTAATGGAGTCACTTCTAAAGGAAAGGATTGTGGAGTATCTTGAATCCAACAGGTTACAGGACCCAAGGCAACATGGATTCATGGGGGAGGAGTGAGGTCATGTCAGACAAATCTGATCGAGTTCTTTGACTGGGTGATCAGGGAAATAGACCAGGGTGGGGTGGTGGTTCTGGTCTACTTCGATTTCAGTAAGGCTTTCGACACTGTTCCACATAGGAGCTTATAAGGAAACTGGGATGCTTAGGGGTGTGTCCAAAGGTGATAAATTGGGTAACAAATTGGTTTAGGGATATGTGACAGAGGGTGGTGATAAACGGAGTTCACTCTGCGGAAGGGATGGTGACCAGCGGGGTGCCACAGGGCTCAGTACTGGAATCAATCCTCTTTAATGTCTTTATAAGTGACATGGCAGATGGGCTGGAAGGGAAGGTCTGCTTCTCTGTGGATTATTCCAGGTAGGGCTAGGACCCGTAGCCTTCCTGCATTATCAAGCTTTGTGATTGCTCACCCCTCAGGTTTCAATGTAAAGTACTCTAAGGTTCCATGCCCATTATTAGTTCCAGCTTACGTCATATCTAGGTAGACTCTATTTTCTGTATATATATTACTTTTCTGGCTTCCATCTTAGCTAGGTGGATGTAAATGTTTTATAATAGCTGTTTTTTCTTTCTCCCTTAGGGAAACCCGTGGTGTTATTTGCCATTATAAAGGAGTGTTTATAACAGCAATCACACGCCGGGTTTCCCTCGCTCTGAGCAAGCACAAGTCATAACTCTTCCAGGGTTTCACTGCTTGCCACCCACTTGCCTCCTTGACTGAAACAAACTTAACTGCCACAGAGTGACCATGGACTGGGCTAAAAGTCAACCAGACCATGGCCGCATCAGACCGGCACCTAATTTATATAATTACTGTGGTGAGAAAGCGAAACACAGCAGTTATATAAAATAAAATATGGGGTGCTGTGTAAACTCAAATTTTACACACACCCTCGGTGTTGGATGCCTAGATAAACCCCTCATGCTTCACTCTCGGGGTTTATGTGGCATCCAACACCTCAGGTGTGTGTAAAATTCTCAGTATACACACCACTTCATACTTCATCCTATATATGCTTGATGCTGCATCTAATACACCTCTGACCCCAGCATAATTTCCTTATCTAGGTGGGCATTAGTTTTATTTGGGAATCACTGTCTCCAGTCTACTCCCTAACTAGGAGTGCATTTTGATCTGCTATAGTTGCTGCTGTTATTGCTTAACCTTACACTGCAGATTTTATGCATATCAAATATAGATGGACAGTAAGCATTGTATCCCTGTTGTGGCTCCTGTTTTTAGCTTAATTGGGTGAGTGTGCATTACTGGCTACTTACTTAGGTACCTTATACCTTAACATTTTAATACTGAATAAGATGTTTATTGTTATTTCTGAGTACCCTTCTCTACTTGTACTGTAGCTGGTGCAATTGCCTTCTTGCCCACCCCAGTATTTTCTAATTTTGCCTAGCTGAGATACGTACCGTTAATCTTAGTCTCTGTAACTATGTAGTCTATTACTTGGTCATTTAATCTCCTTCATTACCATGGGTTCCCTTAATTGGATTCTGGTCCTCACTGGTATACTTGCCTGTCTTCCATTGCTGGCTAACACCCTCCCTCCCAAACTTATACAGTACTCTGCCATCGTAAACCTCTCTGATTTCACTATGTGTAATGCACTAATAAACAAAAATGTGGAGTTGATTGGAAATTGCCATTACCTTGTGGCCAGGGTCCTACTTCAGCTATACCTTACCTCATTAGGCTGCGATGGCGGGGCTGCCAATTACTATTGCCACCCAAACTTTGCTCCCTCACCTCATTAACTGTATCTCTCCTTATGACTGCTGGTGATACTAAACCAAATCCTGGCCCCCAGTTGGCCCCTCCAACTGTACTTGTATCACCTAGCCTCCACTGGTCTAGTGTCACCACCCTGGCAATGTGTGAAAGGGCTCAAAATTGTCCACATTATCTAAGAAGCCTTACCAAAAATCTTAGTGAACTCATAGTGTAGCTCAACCGCTATAAACTGGATATACTTGGCATCACTGAAACCTGGCTGAAGTCAAATATTCCTGTTAACATGTGTGCTTTACCGGGCTATAATTTTATTAGATTTAACCATATCACATTTAAGAGGGGGGGGGGACTATGATCTTTTATGGGGCTCACCTGCATGTCACTGCCTCAAGTTGCCTACCCACCCCCCAGTCCCCTGACTGAACTTTGTCATGCGGTCCCTCCTTTTGGGTAAATCTAAAAAGTAGCATGTTCTCTGTGTCTACATCCCTCCAGCTGGAAGTCAACAGGCCCTTCCCCTACTTATGAACTCCATGAACCAACCTGTTCAAAATAATGATAGGGATTTTAATATTGATTGACTTGGTGGCAAAACAAAAAATGCTGAACTTAACCTTAATAAATTACAGCTTCATCAGCTCATCTCGGAACCCACTAGAAGAGCAAATAATGGTCAGACCTCTACCTTAATCTATTGGATACTCACCCCTAGACCAGATAGAATTACTTGCTCCAGGGTCCTCCTCAATGCTATAAGTGACCACTCCCCCATCTAATGTGTCTGGAGGGCTAAGGTCCCTAAGGTCCCCCCCTCCCAGAATTATACACTTCCATGATATCTTGAAATTTAACTCTTCACACCTTAAATAGGAGGTTGTGAGTACAGATTGGTCACGGCTGTGGGCCACAAATGACATAAACCATGCCCTCTCTGTTTTCAACAAGGTCCTACTAGGTATCCAAAATAAATATACGCCCATGACCTCCAGGCGAGTATGTGGCCCAGCCACTAAATGCTGGATCATCCCTTACTGGCTCTAATTAAGCAAGCATTTGTCAGTGTTTGCTTGCATGCATGTGCTGTTCTTTTTTTTTTTTTTTATTTGTCTTTCACCCCAACTTTTCAGATACTGGTTTTATGTCTGACCTGATAAACATCACATGTACCATTTATAGTATATTGGTCATAGTGTCATTTTTAACCAGAAGTGTGAAAACACCTCTCGTCCAGGATATAAAAATTGACACATGTCATGTTTATGAGATGGTGTGGAAAAATGGCTATGTTGAAAATTAGCAAAGTTATGAGTGAACGCTAAAATACTGTAACATTCAGTCATGACCTAGGCAGTTTACTGTATTTGTACACCACATTTTCAGCATAGCCTTCTTATTACTCCCACTCATGAACCCTGTAGAGAAAATGTTCAGATCCCCACCAAAACGTCATTCAGCATTACTGAAACGGCATTCCGTGTCACAAGTGCAAAATCAAATTTGGCCAAGATTTGAAATATGACAGCCATCATGTTCATGAGGTGGTATGAAAAAATGGCTATGTTGAAAGTTTGAGGTCAGAATATTACAAATTACCAAAATTATGAGCACGCGTAGAAAAATTTCAATGTATGTGCATAAGTTTGCCATTTTTACATTTTTGACCTCACATTTTCACCATAGCCTTCTTATGACCCCACCTTATGAACACAGGCAGTGAAAATGTTCAAATCCCACCCAAAAGTTGATTTTGCAACACAACTGTGAAATCACCTCTCAGGCTTGATTTGCGTAATTCCATCACCATTGGTCATGAGGTGGGGTCCCAAAAAAAGCCATGTTGAAAATTTGGAGCCAAAATATACAAAAATGGCAAAGTTATGTATCAAAGTTGGCGCAGGCAGTATAGCCTAGAGGTTAGACTAATGAGCTGTGAATGAGCTTGGTGCATCCAGCAGACTAGACCTGGGTTTGATTGTCACAACCTCCACCTGCATACTGTGTGACTCTAAACAAGTCACTTAACTGCCCAGTGCTCACAGGTCACCCCTGAAAACAGGCACTTGTGCCTAGAGGGCCTGACCCAGTTACCAAAAGACTAAAATTAAAAAAAAAGTTTAATATCCCATTGAAATACCCTTACCTTAGTTTCTAATATTGTAGTTCGCAGTTACAGCAGCAAGACATGTTTTTTTTTATGTTTTACCAGGAGAGACACACTAAGCTGAGGCTTGTTTACAGGTGTGACCTGGGAGCACAAGGAAGTTAACTGACTTGCTCAGGGTCACACAGTATGCAAGTAGGGGCTGTGGGATTCAAACCCAGGTCTCCAGGTTTGCAGCTCAGAGCCTTAAACCACTGTGCTATACTGCCTCCTAATCTTCAGTCAGAGAGTGAATCTTCACCCTGGGACATGTTCAGGTGAGTGAGCGTGTGTGGGGTGTGTGTGGGGTGCTGAATGATGAGTGAGAGGTAAGGATGGGGTGAGTGTGGTGTGTGTATTGGGGCATATTGGTGAGGGACCATTTTCTGTTTTGCAGGTAAAAAAAAACATTGAGGGATGGTTTTCTTTATTTCAGGAATATTCTGACATTGGGATTGGGCACCACAGTGTTGGGCTAGTGTTTGGTGGCACTGGGGGTGGGCATCCCAGTGCCGCTACCTACATAAGGGGAACATGAGCGGGTGAACTGGAGGAGGGTCAAGAGAAGCAGTACCAGGGGTGGGCACTCCAGTTTGCTTCTATATTACTTAAAAAAAAACTAACAGGCTGGTGACCTGGAAGGGAGGGGCAGAAAGAAGTGGTACAAGGGGTGGGCACTCCGGTCCTCTTAATTATATAGACAGACAGACAGACAGATAGATAGATAGATAGATAGATAGATAGATAGAGAGATAGATAGAGAGACAGATAGATAGAGAGAGAGAGAGAGACTGACTGACAGATAGATATTGCGCAATCACTCTCAGGCTCCTAATGCTGAAAGCTGATCAGCTGCTTGCTGACCGGCTTCATGCAAATGAAAGGACTGAAGCCTCCTCTGATAGGAGTGGCTTCAGTCCTTTCAACTACACAAACTTTCTGCCCAGCAAGCAGCGAGTGAGGTCATGACCACAGTGCATGGTCTTTGGTGTGGACCGCTGAGCCCCTTCCAGCTTGAGCTGCAATGGCCTTGGCAATGAGGCACAGGGTCATAATGTCACAGACATAACCATGCATAGACACAACCATGCAGAGACAACGGCGTGCGCTCTAACAGTGTCCGGACAAAATCCTGACCGACACAACAAGCGTTCACACTGTGCAACAAACATCAACTGTCTGTTTTTGCGGGCATCACCCCCCACACCTCCCAAACTTATTATAATTAACTTCGGGGAAAAGGGAATCCTCGAAGTGGGGAAAACTTTTTTTTTTAAAGCTGCATTACAGTGGGACCTGGGGAGAACTGAACTGCAGCCCCATGTCCACAATGCTACTGGAAGCAGGTGCTCTAACTACTCCACCATGGGAGCGGCTCGGCCAGGCACCACCTTGGCAACATCCTTCATGTTCCGGCATTGAAGTATACAGCGACAAGGGTAATGATTCTTATTGCACGCTGAAACAACCCCTATCGCTGTATAGCCATTCATGTTATTCCATGCACATTGTTCCACGCACAGTTTTGTCTGCGCTATAATGACCCAGTACTAGCAGGGATACACCTCTGAAAATGCTGTTTATTAGAACAAAATGTTTCTTGCGCATGTGGAAGCAAATGTAACAGAGGGATGTCAGTTGGTCAACCTATAAAGCAATCAGATCTGCACAAACTGTGCTAGCTACAGAGTGCTGAGAAATGAATGTGAGGGGGTCATTTATCATAGTAAGAGTCTACACTTCAAATCCTTATTTGATGCCTTGGCTGGTAATCTCAATTATTTCTGGAAAAATATCAAGCAAGTTTTAGGCCAGTGTTGTAATTTTATGCCCAAAAGATCTAGTCATTGAGGGACTTCCACTGCAATAATCCTGTTACCATAGCTTATGCTGTCAATCAGAGTTTCTCTAACCTCTCGGTCTACATTGAGGCCTTGTCCTCCACCATCTCTCCCCCTGGACCTCTCACCATTGGTGACTGCCCCTGTAACCCCCTTCTATCTCAAAGTGGTCACATGTGGTGAGGTTGCAAACACCTTACACAAATCTCATTATCAAAGCCTACCAGCTTTGATGAAATTGAGCCTAAAATATTGAAGATTGCTACTGTGGACCGTGCTGTACCTGTCACAAAATCTTTAATCTGTCCCTTACAACTCATACAGTTCCTAATTACTGGAAGACCTCACATGTTGTTCTAGTTTACAAGAAGGGTGGCAGTATGAACATGGATGGGGTAAACTCAGTAGTGCAATCTTTATTGACCTCACCAAGGCCTTTGATTTGGTTAAACACATCCTACTCTGTGAAAAGCTAAGCGCTTTGGACATTTCTTCCACTGCCCAGTCATGGTTTAAAAGCTATCTTTTTTATTTTATTTTTTTATTAGAAAGAATTGGATTACATTTACCTTTGAGCTAAGAGCTTGTTTACAAAGGTTCCTTGTCAGTACAGTGAATTACAGAGTTACAGAGACATAAAATAATATATATTAGCAGTAATAATATACAAGGAGGCACTCAGATGATACAACGTAAGATCTTAGCTAGTTACAGACTAAAAGAGTAAAAAATGCGAACATGTTGAGACTGTTCTTGTCGTAAGTGCTGCAGGTGGGAAGACAGAAGTTTTATTTTTGTAGGATGGTGGGTCTATAACCAGTGCCTGTTGACAAGGACAGGACCTAGAAAGGGAAGAATAGTGTGATCAGAGGGCGATGGGAGTGACCAACGGAGAAAAACATGGGTTGAGGGGAAGAGAGGGAGTATGGGTGGATTTACAGAGGGGTGGGCCTTCTCTGCATGGTATCTGGCTAGACAGCATGGGGAGGGGAGGAACCATGGGGAGAGGAGGACCAATGGAGGGGAGGAAGGGAGGCATAGAAAAACTAGGGGGGTTGTAGGGGGAAAATGTGAGCAGTGGGCTTGGAAAAGAGAGATGGGGGCATATATTATGTTCATTGGTCACAGAATTACTGGTAGCTGTAATACATCAAACAGTACTACAAATGCTGGTTGAGGAATTATATATTAAGCACAATAGCCACAGTCAATGGCTGGTGTAAGCAGGGCACAAAGCTTGGTTTTGAATAGATCTAGTTTGGTTGCAGTCAGGATTTCGTTGGTCAATGTATTTAACCAATAGGGCGCCCGATATTCGTAGGATCATTGGCCTTGGGAGGTCTGGTTGAAGGGGACTAAGAAGGATCAGCTGTTAATACCTCTAGTACTCCTACCATTGTTAGACTTGCTGAGTAGTTTCTGAACACCCATGGGTTGTCAAGCCATTGTGGATTTCATGGCTAATAGGAAAACCTGGTACTTTATCCTGCTATCTAGGTTTAGCCAACCAGATTGTGCATAAAGCTGACAGGTGTGGGAGAGGCAATGAGCTCTCAACACAAGTCTGCATGCCTTATGGAGCATCATTTTTACTCACTTGAGGGCTGAGTCAGTTGCGGCACCATACACCACCAGTCCATAGTCTATTACAGACAGAACTGAACTAGTCATCGCTAGATTTAGTGCTCCATTGGTAAGGCACTGTTTGTTCTTGTGGAGAACTCCTAGTTTGGCATTAGCCGCTTTGGCAATGAGATAGATATGTTGGGTAAAAGTGAGAGAACAGTGAAGGGTAACTCCTAGGTACTTGAAGATTTGCACCATTTCAAGTGGTTTATTATTGCAGTTTATTACATTCAGGTGATGGGTCCTATTTCTGCAATGAGAGGAGGCGAAAAGTATGTTTTTTTTTATAGTTAAGCATCAACTTTGATTTTAGAAACCACGCTTCAATTGTGGAGAAACTGGATTGCATTCAATTTTCTAATGCTACTGGATCGGTGTGGCTTGAGTGTAGTACTGCATCATCTGCATACAGTAAGATTTTGTCATTAACTGAAAGTGGTAGTTGATTCAGAAACAGACTGAAGAGCAGAGGACCCAGGATGGAACCTTGGGGGACCCCAGCTAATACACTGCGGCTCTCTGAGAAAACATCTATGATTTTTCACTCTTTGAACTCTCTCTGAGAGGTAGCTCTTAAACCAAGTTACAGACTCAGTGGATAGGACAATGTGCAAAAGTTGGGTAATAGTAGGTCATGGTTAACTGTGTTGAAGGCCTTGGTGAAGTCAATGTAGGTTGCCACCACCAAGAGCCCCCGGTCTAATGCATTGTGTATGTACCCTGTAACTTCAGCTAGAGTGGTAGTGGTACTGCACTGCTTTCTAAACCTGTGTTGTTCAGGGCATTGCAGCTGGTATTTGTCAAGGTACTTGATAAATTGGTCATACACAATACGTTCTAATGCTTTGGACAATGGGGGGAGGATTGAGATAAGTCTATAATTAGTGTGGCTAGTTCTATCTCCACTTTTGAATGCTGGCATTACCACAGCATCCCTCCATAGTTGAGGGAATTTACCAGATATAAGTGATAAGTTTAGAATGCTTATTAGAGGTGGGAGTAACACGTCTAATGTGAGTGCAACAAATTTAAGGTCAAGCGAGTCGCTACCTACTCTCGCCTTACCAAGAACTTGGGAGAGGTATATTTTGGCCTCAGCTAGTGTGACAATTTTGAGGTAGAAGGGGGGGGGCTTGTCAAGGGGAGTAATTAATCCTTCTTCTCCTAGTTATTGGTGCTAGACGGTTTGAGGAAGTCACACAGCAGCACATTGCTGAGGTTGGTGAAGGTCTTACTAAATGTGTTGGCGATGATACTGGGATCTTGTGTTGAGGCACCATCAACATTTAGCACAGTGGAGGGAGATTTATTTGGTTTGCCATTAAGGGTCTTAATGTTTTCCCAGAATTTCTGACTATCACCCCAGGTGTTAGACAGTTCACTTCTGAAATACTGACATTTGGCCATTCTTATGGCCCAGCTACCTTTGTTATGGGTTGTTATGTAGGCCTGTAAGTCTACCTATGATCGTGTGCTTTTTGCTATGTTTCAGAGATTGTCTCTGACCCTCATCTGCTCAAGAATTTGTCGTGAGATCCATGAATTAGATGTGCCTTTGACTTTGCGTTTTGAGTAAAAGGCAAATATATCGCAGGACTCATTGAATTTTTTAATAAAGCTCTCAAGAACTATTTCTACATCCATAGCAGTGTGGATAGCATCCCAGTCTTGGCATTCTATGTGAGCTTTTAGTGCATCCAGTTTCCCTCTTCTTAATACCCTTGTTGTAACTATCTTGGCAGGGATCTTGGGGGATTTGTTGGACCAGGTACAGAGTATAAGAGAGTGGTCACTGATGGAATCTGAGAGGACCTCAGTGCAGGAAATTCTCTCCAGCCAGTTGGTGATTAGCCAGTCAATTAATGTACTATTCCTTGTTCGATAATTTTGGCGACTGGGGTAGTCAACTAGCTGGGTCATGTTAATGGAGGATAGGGCATCTATACTGCATCGCATCGAGGGAGTTCCAGTTAATGTTGAAATCTCCCACTATGAGAAGCTCAGTATTGTGGTGGAGATCGGTGAGGTAGTCAAGGACCACCTTGAATCCACAGAATCGATCCTTGGGAGGGATATATACTGACAGTCCATTTAGGCTGTTTGGGACATAGGTATCAGTGGGTTAAATCTGGCCATACACTGTCTGACCCAGCCATTACAGCAGTCAGGTTCCTTCAAAGATCCATATTAGAGCCCCTCCTTGTCTCTCTACATATAAACTCAATCCAGACTAGTCTCAGACATAGCAAGCCCATCTTACATGCTAATGACCTAGTCTTTTTCACAAGCTCTTGCAACATCTGGGACCTAAACTGTCAACTCTCATCTTCAATCAGTACAATCATGGCTCTGCTCAAACAGGCTCCTTATGAGCACTAGTAAGACCCAAGCCAAGCTTTTTGACTCAACCTTGAGGCCAAAAATATGCCACACTCCTTTGACAGTGACACGTGTAGGTGGATCCTGTCTTACTACATTTCCCTCCTTTAACTAACTGAAAGTCATGCTCGACACATCATTGGACTTCTCAGCACATCTATTTGATGCATGCAAGGCTGTGAACAACAAACTGGGGTTCTCATGCAAAATCAGAGACAGCCTTATTGCTAAAGCCAAATAGCCATTGCCCATGGCATTCTACTCCCCCAAACTGACTTATGTGTGGCCATCTACTACTCAACCTACAAAACTGTCCTACAAAAATGGTATGTGACCTATAATAACATTTGCTGGTTTGTGTTGGCCAAAAACTGATACAGGCATCACTGCAATCTTTATTCCAAACTAAGATGGGTTCCTCTTCTAGCCATGGGCAAATTTACTATGGATAATGTGGTGCATAATGTTCTGACCAAACGGACCACCTTGTCCCTTTCAGTGCTTCTTATGCCCAACAGCCAACCCTATCCACCAAGGTCAAATGTCCTTAGTTTCTTAACTATATCCAAAATCAAGACGAAATCAGGGGAAATGTCCTTCTCCTACTCTGTCCCTACACTTTGGAATTCCATCCTGGCTATGGTCCATCAGTGTACTTCTAACCAAGCCTTCAAAAAGAGACTACCGCACCCTTCAAATCAAGGCATGTATGTGCTTGCAATTAGGTTGCTAGAAATAACAATAAGTTGTCTGAGCTATTGCACTTGTTTTTTGTTTTTGCTACTCAGCTTCCTGGTTGGCCTTTTTTTTTCCTCTGCCTGTCTCCAGTCCCAGCCCCATCACCCTGAAATTCCCCAGGGTTTTTTGTGTCCCTCCCTAGTTCCTCCAGAGCTTACCCCCTCTGGCGGGGTGATGGAGGCCCCTCTTATCTGCTGACGCAATCAGGATCCGGTTTGGGGAGGGACCTGCCTGAGTAGCCAAGTGTGAGGCTTGTGAAATGGGTGGCACCATCCTGCTGATGGGGAGTTTTTGTCAATTTCCTCTCCCCTGAATCCCCTGGGATGTTAGTGTCAAGGCCACGCCAAGTTTGTTCACATGCAAGCATGGGGTGTGTGGTGCCTGCCGATGCCCCCTCCCACTAGCCACTCCATCTACATTGCCACTTAGGGTCACCCAGGTGATATTAGAGCAGCAGAGCCAGCTGCCCTCCCTCCCCAGTGAAGAAGAGTGTCCACTGGGATGCTCAGTGCTTCTCCCACTGGCTGACCTCCTGAAGCCTGAGTTTGTTCCCAAAACCAGACTGCTGGTATGGGAGTGCACTTGTTTTTAGGTTGATTGCCAATTACCAAAGAAGGTAACCTATTCCTCTACTTGATTTTGTGTCTTATTGATGTACATAGTCTAGTATCTTGCAGCATGCCCACCATATATTGTATTTTGTATATTGTTTCTCTTGATTTATTTCTCTGTATGAGTGATCGGCGAATGAATGAACACTGTATTCTTGTATACTTTCTGTGTTGTGTTCTTCCAGGTCGTGACTGAAAATAGTCTAATGTTTTGTCTAGTACACCTATCTGGTAAATAAAATCCAAATAAATAATGGAATAAAGAAATACATTTACCATCCCCAGAGGTGAGCATGCTACCTACTGGGCCGCTGACACTGATAGTTCACTTAAATACACCCCAAATTCCTTTTTTTCTGAAGATCTTTACATAGAAACAGAAACTGTGTCAGCAGAAAAGGACTGGTAGGCCCATCCAGTCTGCCCTACTTTCCCTGTCTAGTACTACACCTTGATCCCTGTTTGGTCACAGGTGTCCCCCCTCCTCCCTTACCTGTACTTATTATATCCATGTGCCTATCCTACACATGTTTAAAGCTCCCCACTGTTTTTGCCCCCACCACCTCTTCAGGAAGGCTGTTCCAGATGTCCAGATCCTTTTCTGTGAAAAAGCATTTCCTTACATCCCTTTTAAACATCCCCTCACAGGCTTCATAATGTGCTTCTTGTTCTGGTGCTTCTCTTTCTGTGAAAGAGACCCCCCTTCACCTTGCTCATCTCCAGGAGGTATTTATATGTCTCAGTCATGCCCCCCCCCTTCTCTCTTCCTGGAAGTACATGTTGAGCTGCCACAACCTTTCCTCATATGGTTTCTTGTGCAACCCCTCAACATTTTGGTAGCCCTCCTCTGGACTGCTTCCACCCTGTCAGTGTCCTTGCAGAGGTGTGGCCTCTAGATCTGGACACAGCCCTCCATGGTGGGGTCTCAAAAGTGAGCGATACTGAGGTAACACTACCTCCCTTGTTGTTGTTGTTGTTTATTTAGGTATAACCATTGAGTTTACGCTCATTTGCAGTGGTGACCTTAGTGAACAAGTGCAAATTTGCAAATACATAGAAAAACATTGCAATACAATCTTAAACAAATAATCATCCACTAATCTCCTGCTAGAAATCCTCCTCCCTTTGCACCCTAGCATCCAGCTTGCCTTGCCTACTGCCTTGTCACACAACCCTGCCACCTTGAGATCATCAGATATGATTACCCCACGGTCCCTCTCTTGCTTGGTAACTAAGTACTTCCCCCATCTTGTACACAGCCTCTGGGTTTCCATGCCCTATGTGTGTGACTTTGCACTTTTTGGCACTGAAATCCAGTTGCTCACTCCTTAGACCTCTCTTCTAGCTTCCTCTGACCCCTTTGCATTCTCTTCACTCCCTCCTTGGTGTCCACCCTGTTGTACATTTTTATGTCATCTGCAAAGAGACAACCTTCCCCTCCAGTTCCTCAACAATGTCACTTATGAAGACATTCAAAAATACATGACCCAGTACTGATCCCTGTGGAACTCCACTGGTCACCCTCTCATCCTCTAAGTGACTGCCATTTATTACCATCCTCTGCTTCCTGTGTTTCAGCTAGTTAAATATCCAGCTTACTACCTTCTCCCCCACCCCCAGGTTTCTAAATTTTTTCGTCAGCCTCCTGTGTGGTACAGTGTCAAAAGCCATACTAAAGTCCAGACAGGTTGCAAACACTGCCCTCTCCTGATCCACCTCCCTAGTTACTCAGCTAAAGAAATCTATGAGATTTGCTTGACATGACATCTCCCTGTGAAGCCGTGCTGCCACTGGTCTTGCAGCCCATTTGCCTCCAGGTACTCCATCAGTCTCTCCTTCAGCAGGGACTCCATTACTTTCCCCACCACTGATGTGAGGCTGACTGGTCTGTAATTGCAAGCTTCCTCCCTGCTTCCAGGATTGTGCAGAGGGACAACACTGGCTTTCCTTCAGTTCTCTGGAATCACCTCCATCTCCACTTGAGGTGCTGAACAGTGTTGCCAGACTGACAACTATCACCATGCTCATTTCCTCTAGTACCCTCAGGCGGATCTTTATTTGCCCACACCAATTTGTAGGAAATATAGAGTTAACTATACAGACCAAAATGCACCACATGTAGCTGTAACCATCCCCTCCCACGGGTTGTGCTGACTAAGCCTGGAGATAGTGAAGGGCAAAGTCTATTATGCCATCGGGTGAACGGCACCTGGGTTTGTGGTTAAAAACAGGCTTAGAAAGTGGCATGGTACCTCCACCTTTGGGGATCCTTATGGAAGAGGGCTGCCAGGGTGTTTCCCCATAGGAAATAAATACAACCCACACTCTGTGTGACACAGAACACAATTACAGAATCCCATCCCCAGTTATTACTCTAAGCATTCAAATAAATGCAAGGCAATAATGGCAGAACATGTAAGCAGTTGCAAATAAATAACCAATGGGTTTATTTTGGGGTTGGAAAACAAGGTAGGGGACAAGGGACGCAAAGGTAAAAATAAACAAAGACAGCAGTTTGCATTCACCCCCACTGTATGGGGTGTCTCAGCAACTCTCCACCCCACTGGTGCACCAGTTAGCCCCACAGTCCTTGTGGGAGCTCCCAGTTACAGTTCGAGTGTGCACACAGGTGCAGAGTTGCAGGCCTGTGACACTTGAACCTCAGTGTGGTACCGTGTAAATTGGGTTGTTGGCTGCAGCTGCTGACTGGCAAATTACATAGTTGGATGGACAGTAAAACAGTTACTTCTGACTGCAAGCTGTTGCTGTGGGCTTGATTCTAAGGTTGTGCAGGAATGTCCGGAAAGTATCTAGCTAGCTAGATAAACAACAGGAATGGTAAGTTCTGAGGGTAAAACCCAGCACTCTTGACCTTTTGATGCCAGGTCGGTGCTGTTTCCATAGGAACATTTTCCCTGCTTAGGCAGAATTATGGCTGAATGGTCTTTTTTGTAGGATGGATACAGGTGCAGTGGATCTAATGCACTTCCAATGGCAAAGGATGTATGTCGTGATGACTCTGGTTGATGTGAGGTCTGTTCTGTAAGCTGGTTACAGGTGCAGTGGACCCAACGTGCTCCCAATGGTGAGGGCTGCAGGCCTTGATGCTCTAGATGATGATGATCCCATTCACCCCACAAAGGGACTTGCGTTCTCCCACCCGAACAGGTGGACAATCACTTGGGACCTCAGTTGGTTTGATCAGTTCACCAATGGTACAGTGAACCCCTGTGCATGAAGACCATCCTGGCGTGGGGATCAGCCCGATATGCCTTTGTGATGGTCTATTAACCTGAGGACTGCCTTACGATTATATCACCCCTCTCCTGGAGACAACCCCCAACTTGGAGTTAGTAATCCAGAATCGGTGGTGTGGGGGGGCGAAGCCCCTGATAAAACAAAGATGCATCCCCAACAGTGCAATGCTGACACTCTGCATTGTGGCTGTCACTGTTGGGGATGTTGGTCATGTGGATGTTGCAGCTCCATAGTAAAATCGGTTCGATCCCCTGTCAGGATAAAATTCTAATAGCAACAGAAAGTGGTGGCTGACCATCTTCCCAGATGCAGAGCAGCATTCAAGGCAACTCTTGCTCTAATTTGGTGCTAGAGCCAAGGCTTGGCACTCTAGCTGTATCAATCCCCTTTTCCAGGGGTCTCAAATCTGTTTTTGACAGAATTTTTAGTCAGACAGGAATAGCAAGTGAGAGCTATTCACAAACACTCTCCTCTCCTCAGAGGTTTTGTTCAAGACAAATCTGCTCTATTTGCACTTCTCTCCCAAGCTGTGCAGAAACCCAGGGAATCAAATATCAGGGGCTAGCATATCATGCATTATTCATTATGCTAAACCCCTGGCTCTCAGTAGCTGTCAGCTCCAGTGGAAAAGCATGCACACAAGTGTAGCCCCCCTACAAATGGGGGTTCCCGAAAAGTCTTCCTTGAGCTTGCCGCCAGGCTGGTGTCCTGCGTTTTAGCAGTTTAAATGTGATTGCCAGAGAGTGCCTGCATAACCTCTGTGTACTGTCTCTTTAAGAGCTGCCTGGATTGCAGTAATAATTAATCTGAGAGGGAGCTCTGTTGAAAGATGTAACTATTTGCTGAAAATCATTTAGAGTGATAATGATAATGTAGTTTGTCTAACCTGCCTTCTATGCAGCAAGGACTGTTTTGTTTATCTCCACTATCTTGGTTCTGGACTGCTGAATTGGACCAGTCAGTACTGGTGGGACCTAAAAGGGAGCCAGACTACAGGAGCTGTGTTGAGTCAAAATCTGTAGGAATTGTAGTTTTGGGTTTTTGGCGCCTTTTTGCACTTGAAGGGGGAGCCTTTGTTGTGACTGACAGACAGATCAGCCAACCAAACCTTTTGGATTCTGGCGAAATTCCCAGGTTTGCTGGCAGTTGAGTGAGATCTCAGTTGGGAGTTGAAGAAGCAAGAGCTTGAGACAGTCAAGCAGCTGTCTGAGTATTCTGGCGTGGGAGAACTGTGTAAAGGCCTGAGTTGTGGCCTGCATGTCTGCCTGCCGCCCCTGAGAGGGAGAGAGGAGAATTATTTTGGACTAAATCCAAGTTTGTGAGAACGAAGTAAGCCACTGATTTTTTACCAGGCTCATACCTGAAGAAGACCGAAGATTTTGCTGAATGCGACCGGCCTGTCAGGATTTCCAGCTGCTTTTGAATCCTTGGTTTGTACAGAGACTTTGCGATCATGACCAGAGAGCAATTTGACTGGTACAGTAGAATTTCCTTTTCCCTTACATGTAAATATGCTGGCCCGGCTATTCAGACTGCGCCAGGATGTGGTGCAAGCCTGGACGCAACGCAACTTGGCTGCGCAGGGGTGTTGACTGAGTGGATCCATTCACATATCTGGAATGTAGTAGTATAGTGGGCTGCACCCATTGGCTCACGCTGTGGACCAATGAAGTACAGCCCTATCTGATGTCAGTCGGTAGCGGTGGCGGGGTGGCAGGTGGGTGGGTGCTGCTGCCGCCGCTGACCGGGGGAGCGGGCAGTGGGTCTCAGTGGGTGGGTGGGGGATACCGCTGAACCACCAGGGATATTGGACGTTCTTTTTTTATACATAAGCCCATGATCGGGCTACAAGCGGTCCACTGGACCACCAGGGATATAGGACGTGCTATTCTTTTACACTTAAGCCCGCGATCGGGCTGTGAGCAGTCCACTGGACCACCAGGAGGTAGGACGTTATTAGTTTAAACAGATGCCTGCAATCAGTCATGGGGGGGCGCCGCCACGGAGGTGCAGCCAGAGCTCGGGTGGCTACCCACAGGTGGCAGCTGCCATGTTGCAGCAGCTGCCATGTTGCACCCTGCAACACGGCAGCTCACCTGTGGGTGGCCAGCTGTTGTTCCTTTTTTTTTTGGCTCACCTGTGTGCAGCATAAGTAGGGGTTGCGCATGCATGGACTCAGCACATCCTGGGCTGAATATCAGGATGTGTGAAGTATGCTTGGGCAGCCCCCCCACCTGTGCCGCATACATTACTGATGTGCTCCGGCACATCGGGATTTAATGATAGAGCAAATCCCCTGCTTGAATATCGCTACAGGCGCATCGATCAGTGCTGCACATGGCGCAACACTGTTGCGCCCATGCACAACCCTTTGAATATCCGTGTCGCTGTGTATTGAAAGTGGGTTGCGATTTGGTTCCCCACTGTGTGAACTGCGTTCTGCTTGCTGGAAGCTGTATCCAGCTCAAAATGGACTGTATCTGAATTTGTCTCCATTTGGCCTGGGCCTTGCCACACTGGCTCAGCCAGACTACCCGCTGCACAGAGAAAGCCATCGATGAGAGACTTGCCTGGGGATCAGCCCCCTGCTCCGCACTTATACAGGAATGACGCCTTGGTGATTCATGCGGGCCCTGCTTCTCCTGGTACTCCAGATTAACCACCTGCTGTCTCGATTTGTATCCAGCCTGTGTCCAGTCTTGGGTATCATGAGTAATCATCAGGGAAGCTCCCTGCAACAACAGCCTGATCTAAAAGTGTGTCATCTGATTGTCTTGTTGTTTTATTTTCATGAACTGAGCCCTCCGGCTCCGGATTACAAATAGTGTGTGTTGTGCATGTTGTTTTCTTCTATCACAGGGCCCCAGCCAGCTGCAACGTTCCTCGCTAGCCCACCATTCTCCATCTGGGTATCAGAGTGTGTGACTGTTTATGTACCCTGAAGTGCTTGCATAACTGATTGATACAGCCTTTAAGCAAATTAACCTGATTACACCCCTCCCTTGTTCAAGTCCCTTAAATAAATCAGATCTAACTCTTTTTTGCATTTACCCTGACTGTGGTTCCAGTTTGTGCAAGAGTACTGTACTGCTGTTATTTGCTGTGTATAATCTTGTTTTACAGGGTGTCCCCATGGCCAGGCCAGAGGAAAGCCCAGGTGGTAAGTGCAAACAGTGTGGGTACTTGTGTGGTGTATCAGGGGTATTCTGAAAGTGATTATTGTGCATTGTTTCGGCCACAAGTAAGGAAAGAGGGGCGTTACAGTTTCCCAGAGGGCTGTGCCTAGGTTAGCTTGACCACTACCAACCCTGACCTCCGGGTGGAGGCACCCATTTCAGAACTCAGGCCCCTTAACCTGCTACTAGCCAAGCAGGCAGGGGTAGTAGCCCTTTGGATAGCACCACCTAGGGGTCACACAAGTCCTGAGTTAGCTTGCAATTCAGAGCTATTTTGCAGAACTGAGCTCCAGACAGATGTCAGTTTCACAAAGATAGGATGTACTAATTTAGGTGTTTTGCAGAGCTAGTCTCCAAATTGATATCATTTTCACAGGGACAGGATATACCAATTTAGTTGTTTTGCACTTTGTACAGCTTTGAGAGCTGCTTGAAACCGAGCAACCTCCTTTATGTGGGCTCCTCTACACTGAAGGCAGTCTAGGGGTCAGTTGAGTGAAGAGAGGTGGCAGCACACCAGACACCATGAAAAGGGCACTGAACAAACCCACAGAACAAATGACAGTGTCTAGTCCAACCCCAGATACTGCAGCAACTGTCTGGACAGGGATGAAGGAGCTGTGCAGGGGAAGGTGGCAGCAGTGCTCTGGAGAGAGCCAATGGACCCCCCCCCTCCTCCCTTAAGGACAGAAGGGGGTTAGACACCAAATAAACTCCCAATTGTAGCACAGCACATCTGAAACATAGCTTCTTGGAACTTAGACAGCCTCCAGACCACTGACCTATTTATAGCTATTTTCTAGTGTACCACCAACTGTTTGTCACCCTACACCCCTTCTTCCCCAGTTCATTACAGAGTACTTTACTGATGTACCAGTGTACCCAGACAGACGGCATCTATGCGCTGGTTGTAAATGTATAAAAATACAACTTCTGGGTTGCAAAGAAAATGAATTGTGGGTAAATTTAAGTGAACTAACAAGTGATATTAAGAAAGCTTTGGACAATGACAACAAAGTGTCAGTCAGTGTTTCTCTGTTTTGGAATGAGGCACCAATGTGTAACTCCTCCTACAAATGGGGGTTCCTAAATTATCTTCTTGGGCTTGCCTAAATGACCACTGCCAGGCTGGTGTTCTGTGTTCTAGCAGTTTTAAAAGTGCTTGCATATGAGTGCTCTATTAGCCTCCGTACCTGTCTCTTTAAGAGGCAACATTTTCGTATGGTTATAATTAATTTGGGTGGGGGCTGAGTGATTTCAGGCTTGAGTCCTGTCCCGGTTGCATTACAGCCGCTTCATTCTGCCATCACTAATTGCGCAGAGGAAGCTTTACTAGAATCTGTGATTGTTTGCCGATTATCTGCTTTAATAATCATAATATTGTAGTTTGTCTAACCTGCCTTCCTTTGCAGCATGCACTTTCTGTTTTGCACCACCATATTGGTTCTGGACTGCCAGTTTGGACCAATCAGTACCCTTGGGGACCCTAAAATGGAGACTGTCCCCAGGTGTCTTGTGAGAGTGAATTTCTGTAGGAATTGTAGTTTTTTACAGTTTGGCGCCTTAATGGACCTGGAGGGGGAGCCCTTGCTGTGACAGACAGATGGATCAACCAACCAAACCTTTTGGATCACTGGGAAGTCCCAGAGTTGCCTGCAGCAGTAAGTCAGTGTGTAGCTGGAGTGGACAGAGTGAACAGCTCGAGTAATTCGAGCAGCTGCTCCTGCGTAGTAGCATGTGGGGGAATCGGCAGGAAGGCTGTGTCTGGCCTGTCTGCTACCATCTTCTTGAGTGAAGAAGCCTGCAATAATATCTTAGACTTTATCCGAATTTGCTGTGATTGTGACTGGGAATCCTGAATTGTGACAAAGTGTAATTCACCTGGTGTGGACCGAAGATTTGCCTCGGTGCGATCGGCCTGTCAGGACTTGAAACCTACCACAGAACGTATGGTTTGCGTAGAGGTACTGTGAATAGCAACTGGACTGTCATCCGAACTGTGGTATTTACCTGCCGTTACTATAAGTGTGCTAAACGTGGAGTGTGGGTCGCGATTTGGTTCCCCACATCTCTGATTGTGTCATGCTAGCTGGAGGCTGCATCCAGCAGATCTTCCGGACTGTATCCGACTTGTTCACCTGGTCTGGACCTTGCCATCTTGGCCTAGACTGCCACTCATGCCGCAGAGTTTTACCCAATGAGGGACCTGCCTGAGGATTGAGCTCCCTGCTCAATACCAATGAACAGGAATTACACGATGGTGCATCGTGTGGGCCCTGCTTCTCCTGGCAATCCAGCTCTTCATCCTGATGTCTCCATTTTGTCCATCCTGCATTCTGAACTGGGTAGCGTGAGTAAACACCGGGTAGCTCCCTGCAACAAAGCTCAAATCAAAATGTGTCAACTGATTTATTTGTTGTTACTAATCATTTGGGGACTGAGCCATCCGGCTCTGGATTACAAATGAAGGGTTAAAGTGCATGTTGTGTTTTCTTCCAAAATTTAACAACAGCTGCTTGACCTGCCCAGAACACTTCAGGCTAACATGTATTTACAACTGGGTACCCAGAGTGTGTGTGACTGTGTTACAGGGACCTTTGAGTGCATACCTTATAACCTGAATCATTCAGATCTAAAATCAACCACTAGATTACTGCCCCTCCTTTGTTCACATCCCCCTAATAGATCAGATATAAATCTTTTTGCATCCAAACTGGTTGTGGTGTACCTCTGTATAGAAAGTACTGAGATATTGCTGTCTACTGTTACTGGTCTTGTTTTACAGGGGGTCTCCTGGGCCATTCCAGCTAATCCAGCCCTGGTGGTAAGTGTGTTACAAGAGGGCTTCAAACAGGCATGGGATAGGCATAAGGGAGCAATACAAATGACTATGAATAGATAGGCCACTGACAGAGCAAAGGCCGATGGCACATTTATAAGGTAGAAAAAGAAATGGGCAGACTGGATGGGCCTTACGGTCCTTATCTGCCGTCAACTTCTATGTTTCTATGGTTAACAGTGCATTACAGTGTGTATTGGGATTGTGTTATCTCAGACTTGCTTTGGCCACTAGAGGGGAAAAGAGGGGGGTATCAGTGTCCCGGAAGGCTGTACCCAGAGCAGTCACGCTGCCATTAACCCTGTCCTCCGGGTGGAGGCATCCTTTTCATGAGCTCAGGCCCCTCAACCTGCAATTGGTCATGCTGTCAGGGGTAGTATCCCTTGGGATAGCGCCACCTAGGGGTTACAAATAGAATGATGGTTGCTGCTCAAGGGTATGCCTACCTCTTGCCCCCCCCCCACTAGTCCAGATGTGCTCTGCCACCATGATTCTATCTAGGAAGGTGGCAACTCAAACAACAGAGGAACAGCTTTCTTGGGCCTCCTCTGCTTTACCGGCAGATTTGAAGCACACTCAATGGAAGAAAGGCCATCAATGACACACGCATCTTGATGTCAGAATGGTGGGGAGAAAGAGGAAAAAGAGAGGCTGTGAATATTTGTGTGTAGACTCCTCTGCAGTTACTCATCATATCTCTTTTCACTATTGTCTGCTGAAACAGGGTTTCTGGTACCAGTTTAAACTGCCAGGCCATGGCAGGCAGGTATCGACATGACACAGAATTATTCAAATGTTATGTGAATCCAGCTTAAGTCTCTACACAAATGGACTCTGTTTTGACTAAACTGAACCTGATTGCACAGATGGCTCCACCTATTACCTAGAAAATGTCAAGAGATTGTACTTGCAGAACTGGTCTGGTGACCTGACCACAGTATTCCATGCTGAGAGCTGCTCCCTGGCCTCAGGGCCATTGAAGGCTGAGTGGGCTGAGTGCAACAACAAGTAACATGCTTAGACTTTGCCAGGAAATGGCGCAGGTTAATATCTCCCAAGTTACACTCCCTGCTTATTGATCCCACACTGAGTGGAGACACTTACACTTTTTTGTGACCAGGAATCAATGCAGATGTGCAGTGCCCGGGGAAAGTGGCAGGGGTAAGGAAACTCCTTTTGCTAATATATTCATGTGCACAATAGAAGCTGA
This sequence comes from Neoceratodus forsteri, assembly GCA_016271365.2. NCBI lineage: Eukaryota > Metazoa > Chordata > Ceratodontiformes > Ceratodontidae > Neoceratodus > Neoceratodus forsteri. Next base: position 540,238,495 of record CM028134.1, on the reverse strand, counting down.
CTAACACTACAGGGTACAAAATAACACTGTGGTGGTACTGTAATTAAATCAATACACTTCTGTTTATACTGTCGTAAAATAAAGTCAGCAAGAACCCCTAGCAGAAAGTGCTGTACTTCCAGCGTTACAAAGGCATTGTATACAGTATCAGCTAAATGAAACCAGCCCATTGACTTCATCTTTTTTTTCTTTAGCTCCCTCTGGAGGAATGGAAACATTCCATCATTTTCTTTCAGAATGTGAGGCTGTTATAACATCTTTGGGGAATACAAGGTTAATAAATCCCTACTGCTGAGTTTCTTTGCATTTTATTGGACACATTAAATGTGCCTGTCTTATGGTACTTCTGTACTTAGTGGCCTAGGTGTGGGCAGTTAGTCAAAAGAACCAAGCTCTATCCTGCTGCCAGTGATCAGTAACAAAGCAACTAAAAGTGAAGGCTATGATATATCTTCTTTGGACCTAGCAGGGTAGCTAGGGGATGAGGAATGAAGTTTAGAAACTATTATTTTATTACTGGACTTGTAATTTATTCCTGTTGTTTCATATATTAACTGCACTAGCAGGGGCATTAAGGCTCCTCCTAGTGTTATCTCTTCCGAATGGCTTCTAAGAGGCGTCTTAGTGTCTTCAAAAATTTTCTGAAAAGTTGCTGACCATATTTTTCCCAAATCTCTTAGGGCCCCATTTCCAAAATGTTTTGGCGGTGCATCCAGGGATGCGCCACCCAAACCGGAATATGTGCCAGCTGTTGGGGGCATGCCTATATTCAAAGGGCACAGATGTGTGGTGCACCCCCAACAATGCCGACATGCATAATATTGTGCTGTGCCTATGCAAATGAGGGGTCCCTCATGCATATGTGATGCAGCATGGTATTGAAACGTTTCAGAGGTACAAATTGGCCCCCAGCAATGGTGCAGATTTATATTTCTGAAACCCTGCCTTAACCAGTGCGCAGACCGGCTGCACACTAGTAAGAGAGGGGAACCCTGGTGGTACAGCGGTCCCTCTCTAGCCCCAAGCACTGTGTTAACAGTAAAACCACCTCCCGATCCCCTCTAGTGGTTCCCCCTCCTAGCCCTGATCACATATGTAGTATACAAAACATCCCGATCCCCGTTGTCCCTGGTAGTCTAGTGGTTCCCCCTTCCCCAGCCCCGATTACATATATAAAATAAAAAACACCCCAATCCCTGTTTTCCCTGGTAGTCTAGTGATTCCACCTCCCCGGTCCCTGATCATTGCAAAAATAAAGTAAACCCCTGTTCTCCCTGGTAATCTAGTGGTTACCCCCTCCCTGATCCCTGATCATTGTAAAAATAAAGTAAACCCCCATTCTTCCTGGTAGTTTAGTGGCCCCCACCTCCCACCCTGATAGGCAGTGACCCCAACCTGACCAGAGCTGGCGACTGCCACAGCCCTCCTCACACCACCATGGCCAGCCACTCACTGACCTGTCAATGAGCGTGTACAGTACATAGTATGTGCCCATTGGCTGACTGGTCAACCAATGGGTGTGTACTATGTACTGTACATGCTCACTGACAGTTCAGTCGGTGGCTGGCCATGGTGGTGTGAGGAGGGCTGTACCATTCATCAGTTCTGGTCGGGTTGGGGGAGGGAGTAGGGTGGTGGGTCGCTCCCTAACGGGGTGGCGGGGCCACTTGACTACTGGGGACTTTGTATTTCTTAAACGGATTAGGGCTGTGGAGAGGGAACCACTAGACTACCTGGGATACAGGGGATGTATTTTATTTTTACAGTGTTTGGGGATCAGGGAGGGGGGACAACTAGACTACCAGGGATACAGAAGTGGGGACTTTATTATACTATTACTGATCAGGGCTGGGGGGGGGATGGCCCGGCGCACTTCACAGCAGTGCAAAAATGTAGATGAGCCCATAATGGGCATGCAAATGGCCCCATTGCACTGTGCATGCCTAATGAGCTCATCTGCATGTTTGGGCTGAATATCACCCACGGGGGCCATGGTACACACCAGTTTGTGCACTGTGCAGTACCCCAACAGGCAGACATTGGCCCCACATCCTGGTTGTGCTGCATGGAACATGGTGACCCTGTGCGCCGCGCATCTAGGGTCCAATATTCAAACAGAATGAGCTGTCTGTTTGGATTGCTCAATCTGTTTAAATATGGCACTAGAGCTGGCCAACAATTTTGTTTTTTTGTGCGGCACACCATTTTGAGCGTGCATCTGGCCAGCTATGAATATGGGGGCCTTACATTTTATTGGATCTGGATGCCCTTGCTCCACCAGGCTGTGACCAAGTATATGCTTCTCGGGACACGCCACTCCCTATATTTTTGTGATCCCAAGGGTCTCTGTAAATTAGCAAATCGAATGCCATGTCTTTTATTTTTAAATATTTTTACATTTTGAAGTTGTCCTCAGTAACTGTCTTAAACAAATGAGCTAGTACAACATGGCCTATAGCAAGATTAAACAGGATGCTGGGTTGTATCGGGAGAGGTATTAGTAGCAGAAGAAAATAGATAATACTTCCCCTATACAGATTCCTGGTGAGGTCTCACCTGGAGTACTGCGTCCAGTTCTGGAGTCCTCACCTCAGAAAGGACAGCAATAGGTTGTAAACAGCGCAGTACAGAGTAACAGAAATGATTCAAGACCAGCAGGGCAGATCCTATGAGGAGCACCTCTAGGCACTAAATATGTACTCACTAGAAACTAGAAGGGAGAGGGGAGATGTGACAGAGACCTTCACATTCCTTAAAGGAATTAACAAGGCAAACTGTCCAGAATTATTTACCCTGAATGCCAACTTGAGGTCATGTAGCCATAAGTAGAAATTAACAGAAGGGATGTGAGGAAGTACTTCTCTTTGGAAAGGGTGGGGGAACTTTGGAACAGTCTGTTGGCTGAGGTGGTGGTGCAAACACAGTCAGGGAAATCAAGCAGGTATGAGATAGAATGAAGGGAATAGTGGTCGCCAGGTATGACAAGACCAGGGAAGAGAATGGGGACAGGATGAGGAGGGTTAGTACCCTGGAGGAGCAATAGGTTCCAGGAATTATAGGGAATATATGGACCTCTGTTATTTTTCTGCCATCATGTCTATGTTTCTATGTTTATAAATATTAAATTTATTGAAATCCAGTGACAGAATGTTCCACAGCTCCACCACCCTTTCCGTAAAATAGAATTTCCTCACATCCCTCATAAACCTTCCCCCCACCAGTTTCCGCTAGTGACCTCAGGTTCTTGAATCTGTACTCCTGCTAAATAGTTCCCCCGATGTTCACCTTGTTTATTCCCTTCAGGAACTTGAAGGTCTCTATCATACCCCCCACAATCTCCAATGAATACGTGTTCAGTGCCTTGAGACAATCCTCGTATGATCTGCCCTGCTGGTCCTGAATCATCTTGGTCACCCTGCATTGCACAATCTCCAGCCTGTCCTCATCTTTCCCAAGGAGAGGACGCCAGAACTGAGCACAGTATTCCGGGTGCAGCCTCACCAGTGACCTATATAGTGGTAGTAGTACCTCCCCTCCTTCTGATAATCCCCAACTTCCAGGTAGCCTTACTATAGGCCTTGTTACACTGGCTTGATTGTTTGAGGCCGTCACTAATGAAGATGCTCAGGTCCCTTTCTTCTGCTGTAGTGCTCAGTTTTACTCCCATCTAGTACTTAGTCCTGGGTGTTTGTTCCTGTAAGTCTCCCTTCCTTCCGGTGTCTAGGGGTATGCCAGATGTTACACTGAGGGAGGGGCACTTGCAGCCAGAAACACACTCTCAAAAACGAGCGTAACCTCATACTTGGGCTCCTTGGTGATGTCTCATGGGGTGCCAGTCTTACTTAGCAGTGAGAGGGTCACAGTAGCTGTGGGAGCAAGCTTGAGTAGTGCAAACACACTGTACATGTATAAAATCCACTGTCCGCTCAAGGTTAAAAGAAGAAAACAAGATGATTTAATTGACTACCATTTGATTAAATCACTCCATGGAGCATGGGGTGCAAATCACATGGTGGGTCACCATTAGGGCAAGCTGCCTAATACAGTCTGCAGCAACTTTTGAATTTTCGAAGCTTGTAAACTGCAGTGCTCCCTCTGGGACAAATAGGCTCCACGATCCTAGCAGCAGCAAACAAAAGTGGGCTGAATGCAGGCCTCAAACGGATCTTTTCTCCCCAAACTTCCTCCTGCACAAAGTTACAGTATTTTCTTTTCCATACTTTGTAAGACTGATCTCACAGATCACACTGCACTATCAGCTACAGGGTGTAGAGTAACTGAGCCCTTAAATGGTCCTCTCAGCACCAGGGGTTCGAATCCAGAGCTCCCATTTAGGTGGTATTCGTATCACAGCAAACCAAGTCCCAGAAAATACTAAGTCCCCTCTAACAGGACCTCCTTGTGAATGAGCTTGCTCAATGGAGTTTTCCTGCAATAAACTTGAACTTGAACTTGAACTATCCCAAGCCTTTGTGCAGCTCTAAGCATCCCAGGGCATTTCTGCTAGCCCTGGCAACCCTGGAGACCTGTGCACACTCCACTCTTGGGCTGATAGGCTCCCCGGCACCTCCTGGCCAGGCCGAAGTGCCACCGGAAAAGGAGACAGGCTTCCACCACTGTACTCCCTGCAACACGGGCTGCCACCATCGTGCTGCCCCAAAGACCTGGCCCCTGAACTTGCTCCACGCTCACCCACAGATGAGAAAAAGGGGAGACCCACCTGTGCTGCCCCACCAAGGTGCCAGAGAATTGCAAGATGGGCCACATATATTCCTCACGGGCTCTGGCTCCCACTGGCACAGGCAGTCCCCATAAGGACCCGGGCTCCTCCCAGCCCTGACTGCTACATTTCTCCACCTGTTATCAAGGGTGCTGGGCTGAGGTGGCAAGCAGTCCACACCAGCCCCGAACCTCAGCCCTCATGGCTGATACACACTCGGGCCACCTCCTCGCTTCTCTCTCTTTTCCAAGGACTCCTCACTCTCGCCAAAACCTCCCTACTTATACCCCTGAGCTAAGGCCTCCCCTGCTGGCAGGCAGGGCCCCAGATCCAGACACTGCAGCTACAAAATAAATTAACTAGTAAGCTCCCAAAGGGGGCTTACACTTCCCCCCACACACACCATTCACCTCCTGGTGAATGCCTACCAGCTGCCACCCCACAGCCTCCCAGAGGGGAGATATGCCCACTCCCCCAAGAAAGCCAGGAGAACAGTACGGGAACACTGCTGCAACAGTGGAACACAATACCTCCCCAAATACAAACACTTGACTACCCAAATATACAGCTATCACTTTACCAGCCTACAGGGTGCTATGGTGACCCACCCACTGGTTCCCTTGCATGGATTGCCAGGTACTACAGCAGTGGCATCCCCCTCCCAACTACCAGCTCTCAAACTGCTGGTAAGGCTGAAAGCATACCCACCCCTGCTAACATTGTATAGCGACAGGATTTAAGTAAACAGGTAAGCAAGACAGTCATTTTAAACACGCACAACACACTACAACTGTAAAGGCATAACACTTCTAAACTTTTCAACATTTTGTTTTCATGTCAACTAACCACTCACACCTTTGGCTCATACTCCACTCCACATACACACACACACAGACACGCACACACACACAGGCATGACACTACCTACCACCCACACCCACTCACTCTGGCCTTACATTCCCATACACACAGCATTACAGCTTAATTAGTTTAGAGGGGCATATTCCAGTCCCGCCTCCTCCTCCTAAAGGTGACTTAACCAGAACACATTTTTTCCCCCAAACAAAACAGCACACATTTTAAATTAACTGGGGAGTCAACTCCTTAAAACATATGACATTGTAAACAGCAAAGACCAATAAAAGTGGTTGATTTCATCCAGCATCTTGGGTGGTTGGGGGGGCTTTTTTTTTTTTTTTAGTCCTGCCATTTCATCCAATGCCATAACCTGCATCAAGGGGTGGGGACCAGTCCAGACACAGATCTATACAGTGTAGTCTTTGAGCAGCCTGTAAAGGAAGCAACTTTATTTCTGGGGTTCTGAGGCATAATACAGTTTTGGATCAGGTTTGGTACACTCCTCTCCAAAAGCATTCTCACAGATAATGTAGTACTATGTCCTCTGCCCATCTCCATCCCGGACCATTACAAAGTCTTAAACAATGTCACTCCTGTCCACACCATTGAGGTACACATCTGTTTCGCTTTTCTGAAGGCTTGCTGCTCATGGCCTCCTAGATCCAGGGCACTCCCTCTGCTTCTCTGCTTGACCATGTCCAGGGCTCCCTGGAAGACCCAGCCCACTCTCCTTTCCTTGATAATGTCCCATATCCTCTCACACAAGTATGGATAGTTCTCTTCTGGGTACTCCTTTTTGATCCTCCTCCTTGCCCAGTGCTTAGTCTGTGACCACTTATGCTCCTCACACTGGTCCTAGGAACAGTACTCTTTAGAAGCCAACTCCCCAAGGTGTACTGGGAGTAGTGGGGGTCAGACAGGCAGAGGGTGTCCATGTCCTTTCTGCAGTTTTGACATACCTGCTGCAGCCAGGGATGGTGTCTGGGTATTTTAGGCTAGGGAAGTGATAAGGCCTCGGGATGTCCTGCTTCCACAGAGGATCATTGAAGGTGAGGGACCTAGCTTGTACACCCAGGGCCGGGGATACCACATCTAGTTCTTCTGTGTCTTCCACGATGTTTGAGTCTTCCTCAGAGATGACCTCCTCCACATCTGGTCTCTCAGCTTCTGCAGCACCTGCTGCAGCAGGGGGAGATCCATGGGTGGTCTTCCTGGTGCCTATCACCAGTGGGATGGTACCCTGAGCAGGGGGAGCTGATGACTTACTCTTCCCTGCCACCCCTTGGCCTCTCTCTCTCTCTCTCTCTCTCTCTCTGCCACAGTTAGGGTCAGGCACTGGTGGAGGAGAATGGCTGGGCCAAAGGCTAGAGCCCTTCTCCCCAGAAACTACTTCACCAATTGCAGCTCCCACATCATCCCAATTTTCCAAGCTGGAGATGTCCATGCTGACCAAAGCTAAAGTGGTGGTCCAACTCCTGGCAGGCTGAAAAGATAAGGAGGGCAGGGAGGTGCTCAACCGCTGACAGTTCAAGCAAACTAGTAGTACTTTCACATATCCCCCTGTTTTGTGGCAGACCACACATCTCTCCTGTGTGCTACCCTTTTGAGCCACTTCCCACAAACAGGATAGGACTGAAGTGGGAACAGGGACCATCTTGTTCCCATCACCAGACACTTCACCCATTCTTTTTCCAGTTCTTACTCCCTTGCTGCTGCTCAAAATATATCGAGTCTTTTCACTAGCATATTTTCCCTCGAGCTGCGAAACACCTGTGGTGCAGTTCACTGTGGCTCTCTATAAAATGGCGCTCCCGTTCCTCACACCATGACCTCTGTCCCCCAGCCCTGCTGCCTCCAGCCAATGGCATATGGTCCACAAAGTTCTGCACACATTAATATATGCTAAATAGTTCATGCTGGCAAAAAATGGCGCTGCACTGAAGGTGGGAAATTTCACAGGTTCAAAATGGCGCCTAGCAGCAAAGAGATTTCTTGTGTTGCCTTACCCTCACAGTTACAGTATAATCCAGGAACAGTTCTGGCACCCCCAAAATGAGCAGTCAAATACTGGATGAGCTCCCACATTATAAGCCCCCCTCTTGGTGTCTAGGGGTTTGCCAGATGTTACATTGGAGGGTAGGGGCACTTGCAGCCAGAAACACAGTTTCAGAAAATAGTGCAACTCGTTACCTTCTTTCATTTTTATTTTTTTATTTATTTATATCTTGGATTACAATACCTTTGAACCAGAGGCTCTTTTACAAAGGTTCCATGTTGGAAAACATATGAATACAATGGCATATCAGAACAATAATTTTGACATACAATTCGATAACAAGATAAGTACAATTGAGGCAGGGTAGAATACCGTCATGTCGTTACATTCAGAGGAATAGCCTAAGTGCACCAAAACATGGTAAAAAACAAGTCAGACCAGGGGAAAATTACATGGAGGAGTGGAGACAAATTCATACATTCTGTGAAAAACATAACCAATAAAAAGATCAAGACAATAGTAAGAAAGCAGTGCTACGGAGGGTAGGCATTGTTAGAGAACAGGAGTGAGGTGTACAATATGATTGGGTGAAATAACAGACACTTATAAGGGGGGCGGGAAGTAGAGGAGAGTGCAGGCATGATGAGGGAGGGTGTGGTAGGTAGGTGAGACTATATTGAATACCATAGAAGGGTGGTTGTTGAGGAGGGCAGGGTAGTGGTGGTGGGAGCAGAATCTAAAGTAGGTGGGTGGGTGGGTGGGAGGGAAGGGATCTAGTGAAAGGGGTGAGGTGGGGTGGGAAATAAGTGAAACAGGAGGGAGGGTGTTAAGGGGTGGGAAGGAGAGGAAAAGGGTTCCTTGGTGATGTCTTGGGGGTGCCGGCCCCACTTAGCAGTGAAGGGATCATACCAGCTGTGGGGGCAAACTTGAATAGTGCAGACACACTATACATGAATAAAATCTACTTTCCATGCAAGGTTAAAAAAAGAAAACAAGATGATTTAATTGAATAACATTTGATTAAATCACTCCATGGAGCGTGGGGTGAAAATCACATGGTGGGTCATCATTAGGGTGAGCTGCCCAATATAGTCTGCAGCAACTTTTGAATTTTAGAAGCTATTAAACTGCAGTGTTCCCTCAGGGCCAAACAGACTCCATGATCCTGGAAGCAGCAAACAAAAGTGGGCAGAATGCAGGCCACAAATGGATCTTTTCTCCCTGAACTTCCTCTTGCACAAACTTTCTTTTCCATGCTTTTTGGGACTGATCTCACAGGCCACACCATGCACTATCAGCTATAGGGTGTAGAGTAGCTGCACTCCCCTCAACACAGGCTGCCATCACCGTGCTGCCCCAACGACCTGGCACCTGAACTTGCTCCACGCTTGCCCACAGATAAGAAAAGGGGGGACCCACCTGTGCCGCCCCACCACGGTGCCAGAGAATTGCAAGGTGGGCTACTTACATTCTTCCCAGGCTCTGGCTCCCACTGGCACAGGCAGTCCCCATAAGACTCCGGACTCCTCCCAGCTCTGACTGCTACATTTCTCCGCCAGTCTTCGAGGGTGATGGGCCAAAGTGGCAAGCAGTTAAACCCAGCCCAAACCTCGGCCCTCACAGCCTAAACACACATGGACCGCCTCCTCTCTTCTCTCCCTTTCCCAAGGACTTCTCACTCGTGCCAAAACTTCCTTACTTATACACTTTGGCTGAGGACCCCCTGCCCCGATTCCAGACACTGTGGCTACAAAATAAATTAACTCGTAAGCTGCCAAAGGGGGCTTACATTCCTCAGATACATAACCTTTGGAATTGGATTTCAACTGCCAAACCTTAGACACCTCTCTAGCCTTGTAGGTCCCTCTGCATCTCCTTGATCCCTTTGACACTCTCTACCCTACCCCAGAGCTACCAGTCATCTGCAGAGACACATCTTGCCCTCTCCAATGTCGCTAATGAACATAGAAACATAGAAGTTGACGGCAGATAAGGACCACAAGGCCCATCCAGTCTGCCCATTTCTTTTTCTGCCTTATGAATGTGCCATTGGCCTTTGCTCTGACAATGGTCTATCTATTCATACTCATCTGTATTGCTCCCTTATGCCTATCCCATGCCTGTTTGAAGCCCTGCACTGTGTTTATATCCACCCCTTCCTGAGGTAGGCCGTTCCATGCATCCACCACCCTTTCTTTTTTTTTTTTTATCATGTAAGATTTTATTAAAGGGTTTTTCAAGGTACAATCAGTCAACTAAGGGTACACACATACCATATACAATTAAATCCACCATGCTACAGTCTTAAGTACAGTTTGCTACTAAGACCTGTTAGTAAAATAAACTTCCTTCATGTACAAAAGGATTTTCCGTCCTAAACTTAGGTAAGTAACTTATGCCTTATACAACAATAAAAGGAGGGGGGGAGAAAGTAAGGTGTGGTTCACACTGGAGACTATGGGCCCCATATACTTGAAGATCCTGCAACTTAACCTGTCGTGGTGGTACAACATATTTTAATATTCTATACCTGTAGATATTATCAGGTGAGTACGTCTAACAATTATCTATCAAACCAGCACACCAGTCTAAAGCATTAGATAGTAGCAATAGGAGGAGAGATAGCACAGCGTAGTCTGGTAATAGAGAGTAATAAAGAGCGATGGGGGCCCTCAGTAGCTATCAGCTGGCGGGGGAGATTTTGCAGCTTGGGAAGAGCCACCGAGCATATGTGAGAACTCAGATATGCCTCCCATTTTCTGTAGTACCTATTGAGCGCTCCCTTGGCCACTGCAGATAGTCTCTCAAAAACAGTCAATCTGGCCACGGCTGAGCGCCAATAAGACGGGGGGGGGGTACAGATTGCCTCCATTTCAGTAGAATGGCCCGCTTGGCCTCCATTAGAGCTACTAAGAGCCAAGCCTTACTAGCCGAAGAGAGTGGATGTAAGGCCGAGGTATCCCCTAAAAGGAGGGAGTGGTGTTGGAGGGAGAGAGATTTACCTATAATCTGAGAGCAGTCATCCAGTACCTGCATCCAAAAGGTCTGTAACTTTGGGCAAGTCCACAATATATGCAGCAGGTGGGCAGGGGAAGATTGGCATCTCCAGCAGATATCGTGTGGACTAATCTTTAGACTATGTAAGACCGAGGGAGCTCTATACCATCTGAGGAGCATTTTAAGTTGTATTAACTGACTCTTTGAGTCCTCATAGGCTGTGCGGGTGGCCCTGAGGCAATCTGACCACTGCTGTGGGGATATAGGGTGAAGCAGTTCATGCTCCCAAGTGGTCCTGCTAGATAGAGTAGTATCAGGCTGAGTGTCTCTGAGAATTTCATAAAAGGAGCTTATAAGGCCTCAGCCTGTCCCACGTTTGGAGGGAGTGTACAGGTAATACCATGGTGACTGACCTGAAGATTTTTTTAGGAGGGGGGTTAAGGCACTCCTACTCTGTAGAAACTTCCAGAAATCCGACAAGGGTAAACTATACCAGTCTCGAATCTGTTCAAAGGACATGAGGGTGCAGGCATCTGGAAGGAGGAGGTCTCCTACCACTTGAACACCATTTATAGCCCATGAGTTTCACTTAAGCGGCTTGCGGTCTACTGTAATAAGAGGGTTACCCCAGAGCGGAGCATACTGAATGGGGGGGTAATCTGAGTTCAGAACCCCAGTAAGCGCCATCGCTCTTCACCATGATCTACGCGTCTCTATCTTGATAGGTGTAAGCTGATGCTCCTCAGGCTTTTTCTTAGATAACAAGGAGTACAGGGATCTATCTGTGGATATAGTAGCTTCCAGACTTGCCCACTGGGGAGGAGGGGTAGTGCGGGGAAGGAACCAGGTCGTGGCCTGGGCCATCCTGAAGGCCAAGTGATAGCCTGCGAACCAAGGTAATCTGAGCCCGCCTTTAATCCAATGGGCTTGTAATTTCGTCCTTCCCTATTTTGGAGCTTTACCCTCCCATAGGAGAGGTGAGATTAGCTTATCGAGAGTTTTAAATGATTTAGTGGTAATCGGGATCGAGAGGTTATTTAATAAGTAGGACACCCTGGAGAAAACAAACATTCTGATGGCTTCGACCTTGCCTTTAAGAGTTAATTTAAGCTTCCTCCACCTTTGAATTTCCACAGTTAAGGAAGTCAGAAGAGGGGAAAAGATAGTTAATTCTATATCTTTCCAGGACAATGGGATGAAAATCCCCAGGTAAGAAAACCCCTTAGGGGTCCAGGTAATGTCAGTACCAGCTAGACAGTGTCTACCACATGCCCCATTTAGGGGAGAAAGGGTGGTTTTCTTTTGATTTATCGTTAGGAGGAAGTAAGCTGTTGGTTAACTAGGATCTGCAGCTTATCTGTTAGGTAGGAAAATGGGCAGACTAGGTGGGCCAAGCGGTCCTTATCTGCTGTCAAATTCTATGTTTCTATGTTTCTAGTCCCGAAAGAGAGGCAAACTCCTGTAGGGTGGTCAAGACTGTGGGCAAGGAGATTTGGGGGTTGGAGAGTGTAAGGAGCATATCATCAGCATATGGATTAACCAGGTAGGGTGAATCCTGTACAGTCATACCGGTGATATTCAGAGTATTAAGAAGGTTTCTAATCAGTGGGTCCAGGGCTATTAAAAAACGTAGGGGGGAGAAAGGGGGCAACCTTTTCTAGTCCCTCTTTGTAGTGTAAAGGGATGGGATGTATCCCTATTAGTAACAATTCGGGTTGTAGGTGAATGGTACAGTGTCAACACCCATGAGCAGAAGGAGGTCTCGAACCCATATACCTTAAGGACGTTATGGAGATATGCCCATTCCAGGGAATCGAATGCTTTAGCAAAATCTATCGCCAATGCTGCTGCAGGGGCCTTGGAGTGCAGAACCAATCACTTGAGATCCAACATTAATCGTAGGTTATCGGCAGTAGATTTGCCTTTTTGAAACCCAGTCTGGGAGGGGCGGATCAATGCAGGCAGGATTAAGGATAGCCTATTTGCCAGAATTTTGGCAGCTAATTTGGTGTCAACTGATATCAGTGAAATGGGTCAGAAATTTCCACAAAGAAGAACATCAGATGCTTTTTTGGAATCAAAGTTACAAGAGCCTCGCGCATAGTGGAAGGGAGCATACCGTCATTTTAAGCTTCTTGTAGTGTTAATAGCAGAGGGGTGGTAATTTCATCTAGAAGAATCTGATAAAGATCTGCCAATATCCCATCTGGCCCAGGGGCTTTTCCTTTCACCATCTGGGATATGGCAGTGTGCAGTTCTTTGGGTGTAATAGGGGCATCCAGATCTCTACGGTGATCCGTCAAGAGCTGAGGCATTGATGTGCCCTGGCAGAAAGGCTTGCAGATGTTGGAAAAGCATCTCATCAGAAGTCATGCTCTGGGATTGATAGAGATCCTGATAGAAGCTATACATCTCCTCATTAATGGCCTTCAGTGTCACCACTAGCTTGCCCTGCCTGTTCTTGAGGGCCAGAATCCTGGAGGAGGCCTGCTGCTTCTGAAGCCAATAAGCTAGCAGCTTCCTTTCTTTGTCCCCTCCCTCCCATGACCTATGTTTGGCTCGTAACAATTGCAACTCTGTCTTTTTATTCAATAACACGTTTATCCTACATTTTAGGCCTGTAACCTGAGCCAGCAGGGGGGAGTTAAGTGGAGTCTTAGGGGAGACTTTGAACCGACGTTCTAGATTAGTAAGCTCATCCTGTAGCTCTTGTACTTGTTCCCCTCTCTCCCTATTTTTGGCAGCCGAGAATGAAATGGTTCTCCCTCACAGGACCGCCTTGAAGGCTTCCCATATGGTGGACAGGCGGGATTCCTCCGGAGTGTTAATAGAAAAGTAAAGCTGCGCCTCTCTTTTGATGTAATCCCGAAATGTTACATCCTGCAATAATAACGGATTGCATCTCCATCTTGTGGAGGAGAAAGTTTGGCCCGTTGGGGAAAAGGTACTCGTTACCGGGGCATGATCAGAGATAACTATATTACCAATGGTAGCATCCCCTACTCCCGGCATGGCTATATTATTAGTCAGCCAAAAATCTAGTCTGCTATGAGTGCCATGGATCCCCAAGTAAAAGGTATAATCCCTGCCCTTTGGGTGGCTCATCCTTCAGGGGTCCCCTAAGGTCCACTCTGAGATCAGGGTGTTTAGGGTTGCAAGCACTTTGGGGTGAGATTGTGGCATGGGGAAGGATTTATCTAAGAATACATCCAAGACTAGGTTATGGCCCCAACCCATGAGTATTGGGAGGTCTACTTCTCCCTCTGTCAATTCCATAAAGGCTTGATTAAGTTCGGTATATACTTCACCTGCATCCGTATTATATCCATATACATTGGCCACTACAGCTTTGCCGCCTGGGTAGGACAGCTTAAGTGCTATTCACCTCCCCTGGGAGTCCGATTTCTGAGCCTCCACCTTCCAAGGTCCCGTTCGCCGGAGAAGGATAATGACACCTCTGGACTTAGTGGTAGCACAGCTAGCCAGTACACTTCCCACCCAAAGCTTCTTTAACCATTGCACTGTGTGGCTCATGAGGTGCATCTCCTGGAGCAGGGCTATATCCGCCCCTAGCAATTGTAGGTATTGCAAGACCTTAGTGCGCTTGGCAGGGTGATTCAGCCCCTTGACATTCCAGGAGACGCATCTCCATCCCCCCTGCACCATGGGAAGTGTTGCCATCGATGGTCACCACCAAACCAAAGAAAAAGAAAAAAAAAAAGAGTACTCACCCTATAGACAGCAATACAGAGAGGCAACAGGGAGTAAGAAGAAGGAACTTGTCACCACTTTAGAGTAGATCAAAGTGTTCTACTAACCACAGGTGGATTGTGTTTAGGAAAAACTGGAAATAGCAAGTGTGAATGCCTTACTAGCAATCCGTATTACCTACGGAAATCCTATTCAGAGTAAATAGAGAAAGAAAAATAGATCTGAATTTAGGATTAAACCAACAGTGTTTATCCAGCCAAATAACAATCTATAACAACAGTTATATAAACTTGTTAATCAGAAAAAGGAGAAGTAAGAACTTAGGTATTGGTGCTGAGGTGAATGTGTGTAAAGAGGCAAATATGCCCTATAAGCCACACTACTGCAGTCACCAAAGTGGAAGCGAGAGGAAAGTCGCACCAGTCATTGGTACTCTGTCCCAGCCTGACTCCACACATCCCGTCGTCTGGTCAGATCCGCCAGATCTAGGCTCACCAGACCATAAGCATCCCACACCATCATGATCCATTTAAAGACACAATGGCAGGGATAGCTCAAAAGGGGGAGGGAGAAAAAGGGGAAGGAAAAACAGGGGAGTGGGGGGGAGGGTCTCTGTCAGCCATCTATGCTACTATGGGTAGTTATGGGAAGTTTAAAGTAAATGTTGTCATACCTGAAACACTTGCATAATAAATGGGGTATCAGCCTTCTTAAGTGCATATTTAGCGCTTAGCACCACTAGGTAGAGTCTAAAGAGCCCAGAAATGGCTCCAGATTCTTTTCCAGAATATGGGCCATTATCAGTCAACAGTGTCAGTGGCTCAGTAGGTAGCACACTCGCCTCTGAGGCAGGGAGATCTGAGGGCTGTGGGTTCAGTTCCCACATCTGGCACTTGGGTTAATATCCCAGTACTGACACTGTAGTGCAGCATGAGAGGGGTGCTGCACTTCTGAGGTGCCGTCTTTTGGACGAGATGTTAAACCGAGGTCCCATCTGCCTGGGTTGGTGGTAGTTCAGGTGGATGTTAGAGATCCCATGGCACTTATCGAAAAGAGTAGGGGAAGTTTATTGAGCAAAAAACATAACATCACAATAGGAAAATCAAATCACATACAGTACAAAAAAATAACAGAGATAGTAGATATGTAACAATACATTCCAGAAATAAACATTCACAAAAAGAAATGATTCCAAAGGGAACAAAATTGAAGCTGTGAAAATCTCAGTTTATCTGTATATTTAACATGCAATAATCCTTCTTCTACCTGAGACATAATAGTAGAATTTAAGACTTGCTGTTGTTGAAAAATAAACTGACAACGTGCTTGCCAGAGATAAAACTGAATAAGTGCAAAAAAAACATTCAAAGTGCTACTATGGTAAATACCCCAAGCCCCAGAATAGTCCCCTAAAATCAAAGTATTATACGTAAGATGAGAAAGTAAAGGCATATGCCAAGAAGTGGCTGCATCATTCCAGAAAATCTTACTAAAAGAACAGGTAAGAAAAAAATGAAGTAAACTCTCTTCCTCATTTAAACATAAAAGCCTTGGACAATATCTATCTTGCAAAGGCTTATATTTCAAATTACCGCAAACCTCTAACCTTCCCTGAACTGACATCCAAACTATATCCCACGTAAAAACAGGAAGTCTAAAGTCAGTTATCTTATGAAGAGCAAAGGACATTTTGGTCGGAACACATTCAGAAAAAAGCAACACAATAAATACCCTGTAAGTCATAAACTATATATGACTAAAAGGACTTTCTAGTATGAGAAATTAAAGTCTGAAACATAAGTTTCCATTGATGACATTTTTTCAGAGCTGGAATCCCATAGGCTGGCAAATGATCCTGAGCTATAATTTTAGGAGGTAAAAGTTTCCATTTATGAAAAAACCGAGCCCAAACAAAATGTGACCATGCTTGCCACGGTAAAGTAACAGACCCCCATAAATAACTAAAAGAATTAAACAAAAATATCGAATGATAGAACACAATTGGGTTTATCATAGCTAAACCACCCCGCTTAATAGGTAAGTAAGTTATTTCCCTCATGCATAGATTCAACCTGTTACCCCACAGCATTTGAAAAAACACTATACAACCTAGTTTCTAACTTAAATGGAGGAGGATAAAGATAACTAAGATACAAAAAACAGGCAACAGGAATTTTTAATAATAAAATGCGCTTTCTTCCCAAATTTCCAGCGTTTGAAACATTAACCTTACCCTCCCCAATCTTCAACTGTTGCTCCCTAATTGAAGCTAGCCAGGTCACCAGGCCCAAACCATATACCCAAAATTTTATGAGGGTGGAGACCAGGGAATACCCATTATCTCGAAGAGACAACAGTGCCAGAATCTAAGAAAGAAAAAAGCTCTTGGCTAGATTAATCTGTGCCCAGAAAATCGGCCCCTGTGTTAAAGCTTTGCAAAGCAATCTTAAGGGAAGTTTCATTTTCCATTAATAAAATCACATCATCAACATATGCCACTACCTTCTCTGGTGACAAAGACGGATCAGGGGCAAGTCCTACAATATCAAGATTCCCATGAATATATCTAATCACTGGATCCAAAACATAAGTGTATAATAGGGGACTTAAAGGACAGCCCTGTCGTACACCTTTAGCAAATTGAATTTCAGATCCCAAGAGGCCATTTACCATGGGAATTACCTGAGAATCAGAGTATAGCATAGCTATCCATGCCACAAAAGGATGCGGAATACCATAACATAACAATAGATTAAACAAATAATGATGTCTAACTCGGTCAAAAGCTTTAACTTGATCCAGTGCAACCACCAACCCAGAACCTCGGCCTGAATAACTATTGTCAAATAGTTCCCGCAAGAGAAAAAGATTGTGCTGAATCCTACGCATAGGAATTGCACAAGCCTGAGCCGGATGAATAAGGAATCTGGAAACATGCAACAATCTGTTAGTGATAATTTTAGAAAATATTTCATAGCCACTATTAAGTAGGCTAATTGGTCTCCAATTTGTCAACAAAGAGGGATCATCTTTTTTATGAATAAATTTCAGTAATGAAATACTAAAGTCAGAAAAACCTAGATTTGATGTCAACATAAAATTAAAAACTAAAGGCAAAAAATAACATATGTAGGGAAGGAACTTTTTATAAAACTCATTAGGGATGCCATCTAAGCCAGGGGACGTTTTACTATTTAAGGACTTTATCACACCTTCCACTTCTTGAGATGATATAGGCATCAATAACAGTTTCTTAGAAGCATCATCCAATAAAGGAAGAGAGGCCAGAAATTCAGCTGGTAAAACTTCAGTGGGCCCAGGATCTGCACTAAAAAGGTCAGAGACAAAACTTTGCACAACAGACAACATCTCCAAATCAGAGGACACAAGTGCACCACTGTCAGACACTAAGCCAGTCATAAGGGTTTTATCTAAATGTTGTTTACAGGCCTTATAAGGATCAGAAGCAGGCTGTGATCACAACCCATATCTAAACTCTATATCCAAGGATTTTGCCCTATCATATTGGTAAAGAGACATCTGTTTCTTAATTTCAGAGATTTGTGATTGAAAAAGTATTCTATCCTGAGGAGGGAAAGACATTAATTTATATAACTGATTCCGGTATTGTAAATATTTCAAATACTGAGAATTAGCTTTTTGTTTCCCCAACTTCAGCATAAAAGATTTAATCTCAAATTTGGTATCTTTCCACCAATCATATAGATTGTCATAAAGACAAATAGTAGAATTCCGTGCTGCAAAAATAATATCTAAGCCATTCATACAATCACAAGATTCTAAAAGAGACAAATTCAGTCTCCATCTGGAACAGGTTGGAAATATCTTAGTAGGAATCCCTGCTAAGCTAAAATGACAAAATAAAATCTGATGGTCAGAAAATTCTGTCGGTTTCACAATACCCCAGTAGGGCTTTAAGTATTTAGAAACAAAGATTAAATCGTTACGGGTCGAAAAGACATGTCTATGATAAGTAGAACCTCCCGTACTATATAAGGCCCGATAGGCATGTGAAAGGCCTGCGTCCTTAACAATCTGCTGTAATGCCAATGAATCACAGTACATTTTCCTCTGAACTCCACTGATAAATTTAACAACAACTTCACAATTAAAGTCACCCCCCTAGATTACATGCTTCCTAGTGTAGAGGAATGGTTTAATAAGTTCAAATAAGTCTATACGAGCAGTCTTGACTTGTGGTGCATAGATGTTAATAATACGATAATCAAAATCCCGAAAACTACAATCCAAAAGTAAAGCCCTACCAGGACAAATATCTACTAATTTGGAGATTCTCAAAAAAGTGGATTTAAACATAATCACTATCCCATCTGCCAAATCTGGGCCAAACGTCCAAAAAGATGGCCCCCAAATCCATCTGCGTTTTGCCTGATCAATTTCAGCAAGAGAAGATAATCTAGTCTCTTGAAGAAAGATAATATCAGCCTGCAGTGTGCCAAGAAAGGAAAAAAGAGAAAGCCTTTTCTTGAAATTTTTAAGACTACAGACATTGTAGGAAACTACCTGTAAAGTTGCCATAAGAGTCAAGGTAAAAGTCAAGGCCCACCTTTTTGACTAAAACTGGCTTTCCTTTTTTTTCCCTTCTTCCCTTTTTTTTCTTTAGCCAATTCGATAGACTTACTTCCTTCATCTTCAGAAATTAGTTCAGAGCGATGGGAGGTATCAGATTCCAAATCCAAATCTCCCCTTCACTCATCAATGGGGTAAAAGAATTACTTACAGGGATAGGGTTAACTGTTTGTTTAACAGAGGCCCTGGTAAACCTCCTACTTTTAACTGTTTCAAAGGAGGCATAGAGAGGAAAAGCAGGCGACTGTGCCAGAGGCGGGACAATAGGAACAGGGGAGACGAGCAGGGAGAACAGGAAACTCAGGGTCAGCAACTGAAACCGTACATCGGCACCAATAGGATTCAAATCTCCTTGCCTGCCTGAAACCCCCAACTCAGAAGTGGAAGCATTGACTGAGGAAGCTTATCCGCCTCTTTTCCTGAGCTTTGTTTACTAGGTCATCCCTGATCCCACCCACCCGTCCTGTTATGTTTGGCCCAAGGGCATTGATGAAAAGCATGTCTTTTGTCATCACACAAATTACACTGAAAGATATTCTCACAGCAGTCCACGAATGCCCAAAACCACCACACAGCACACACTTTAATAGATCACAGGAACTACTAATATGAGTTTTAGCCCCACACTTATAATAGGCCGAGGCTGGCCCCATAAAAGCAAACTCCTCTGTCTTTGCTAAAAAAGCTATTAGGAGATGTACAATATCACTATTATCCTGAAACAATTTCACTTTAAACCTCCAACTACCAGTCCAAATGCCTGCCAAATCTAAAATTGCTTCAGGGCCCCAAAATATCGCACCGATTTTGTAACCAATGATAGATGTCACTAATATTAACCCCTTCATTCGAAACATAATGGTGATATATCTAATCTGAGGTTTAGTGAGAGGAATCGCAAAAAAAGGGGTCCAAAGCGGAGTTAATTTTAAAGTAGAATATTTGTCCCAAAATTTCTCCATACTGTGTGATGTTTTAAAACTAACATCAAAGGAATCCTCACCCGAAATATGTATTAAAGCAAAAATATTAGCAGGAAAAAAATTCATAGTACCTTCAATAAAGTATTGAAAATATAATATCTGTCTGGATGCTCTGCTAACCCTCCTTTATAACGCAATCTGACCGCATTACGTCTCGGGGCTTGTTCTAACTTATTTTTAAAAAGTTCAGACATAGGCATCCTAGCATTATGACGACCAGCCCCACCAGCTAAAGTCTCAGTACTACGACCTGTCTGCTGAGAAGAAAAATAACCTTCCTCCCCAGAGGACGTACTCGGCCTAGGACAGGCCGTAGGACGTTCATCTAAATGCTGCGCAGCAGTTACATGTCCCCGAACCCCCCTGTAAGTCAGTACCTGAGCTCAGGATTTGACAACCGTTGGCATGCTTAGCAGAAGACCCATTCACCTCAGAGGCCTCCTTCCAGTCCGGATCAGGGATCCATTGCCCCGTAGCTGTCTGCTTCCATCCAGAATCACAAAGCGCATCCTCCGCCGACCAGTCTATCGTTGAGAAAGTTTGTGAAGTCTGGGGTAGTCCAAACTGCCTCCGTATCAGTTGAGAAGCACTATCTCCGTGAGAAACAGCCACCGCCAGTCCATCTTGCAGACCTCGCTGCCGCGAACCCGGAAGTACGTCCCGCTCGTCCCTCGTGTCTCTGTCCGATCTGGAACTGAGTGTTTCACCAGGACCAGCAACAGGCTGCAGTAACAAAGGTTCCGAAGACTCCGTAGTAGGAGAAACAATAAGGACAGTCTCCAATACTGGCTTCGTACCAGCACACTCCAAAACAGGCCGACACACAGCCTGATGCAACAAAAGATTCTCTTGACTATGGAAAACATCAGAAACGGTAACAGCTTCCAACTCCAAACTGTGCTCAGGAGAGCACAAAACAGCATCCTTCTCCATTGCAGACGTGAAGCACACTGGCCACACTCAGACCAAACGGCAATAGCTCCCCCTACCGCCAGCAAAGCAGTAGGGGAATTTCCCTGGTGTCCTGGCCAAATTTCCCTCATTCACTAAAAATACCACCAACAGCTTAGTCTGGTTCAAGTTCAGTTGGCATTCATCTGTATCCCCCTCTCCTGGGTCGTGCCTGAAAATAGGCAGAATTTGTCTAGTGCACTTACCCGGTCAACAAAAACAAAATAAAAATTAAATTACAGGAATGGAGTTAGCGGCCTCAAAATCCACTGGCAAAACATAAGGGGCGTAGGGGAGACACACTCTATTGGTCAGCATGAGGTGGGGAGTGCCCTATGACGGTATCTGCGCCGTTGACCACTGAATAGTGAAGAGGGGAGAGAATGTCTCAGATCTGTGGCTCTGCCTGCATTTAAGCTAGATCGAGGCTCTAGTTCTTGGGGAAAAAAAGGTGGGGGGCAGGAGATTTGGCATAGGATGGCTTGTTGACAGCTAGATAAGTAGCTGTTATATAGAGTCATGGCAGCCCTAATTCAACAGGTTAGTGTTGTTCAGTTCATGGGGCAAGAGCCTCTGCAAAAGACTTAAGTCCCGGCTTAAGTAAGCCTTTGGCTGCAGCCTCCAAGTCCTCATTTTGCTCCACTTTTGATGCCCAGTCTAAAGGAACCGGATCAGTCAGCATATCAGTCCCATCCTCATCTAGTTGGTCCGGTTGCTTCTCAGCATTCACAGTGAGAGTGTCAGCCCTCAGGAGTTTGGCAGGAGGGGAAGCAGTAGCAGTGCTTGAGGCCAATGACTGAGGACTTCTGGCTCGCTGTCGTTGTCTAGTGGGCAAGGAGGGTTGAGGAAAATTCTGGTGCTTGGAAGGTGGGCCAATTCTGGGCCTCTCAGCAGCTGAGGGCAATGCAGGAGTAGTTGAGCATTGCAGGTCCTCCATTTCTCCGGTAGGGTCCGCATATCTACGAGTAGGGGATCCCTTATTAGGTGGACCGGTCCGGTTATGTATAGTGTCCCCTGGGGAGCTGACTTTTGTCCTACTTGTTCCCTGTTCCTTGTGGTTCCTTGGTTCCCAGAGGTGTCTGGGAGAGGCAGTTTTTGTGAGCATACTCGGCCAGTGGGAGATTCTGCAGTAATGGATTGCTCATTTTTGGAGAAGTGCAGTGCGGTGAGGCCATTGAACTGGTACTGTATCGAATGTGCATTAAGTATTTTCTTCAGGGGTTGAAAAGCCCGGTGTTTGCTTGCCACTTCCTGGGCAAAATCTCTGTAAAACGAGATGGTGATACCCCTCCAGATTAGGTCCCCGAAGTGGCTCGGAGCAGACGTTCTTTAATAGAGAAGCACAAGAAATAAGCAATAATGGTCCGAGGCACCCCTGGAATTGGTTGAGTTACCAGGGACCCTATGTGCTCCTTCCAATGCTCACCCAATAACTGTGGGATCCAATCATTTAGAAACCTCTCCATATTTGGGCCTTCCCCCCGCTCCGGTACCCCCAGGATCCATAAATTATTTCTTCTGCTGCAGTTTTCTTGGTCCTCTGCTCTCATCCATAATCGATCCAATTTCCTCTCATGGTCCCGCAACTTCCGTAAAATAAATGAGTGTTGCTGTTCTAACTCCACAGTCTGCTGTTCGAGGACATTGTGCTGGTCCTCCAGGTGGCGGACATTGGCTACATTCCCAGCAAGCGACGTGCCAATAGTGTCTACCCAGACCAGTAAAGCTTCCAGCATTTTGGTAATATTCGCTAAGACTTCTCCTACCTGGGCCTGGTTTTCAATCGGTGGATTAGTCTGCTTCAGGGGTTCCGCTGAAGTGTTTGTTGGCGGCTCCATCTTGCTGCTGTAAATACAACCGATGGCCTGCTCAAGTCCATAGGCGGTTAGTAAAGAGTGTGGGCACCAGGGTTCCCCTGGGGCAATACAGTTGCCTCCGTGCTTATGGACACTATCGATTACTCTTCGGCGGTTGTTGCTGGAGAACATGGGAATCGGGAAGGAGAATCCCACGTAGTTCCCATTATACAAATGCGGTGCCCCCATGTTCGTCCAGCCCACATGCGGCCTAGTGGAAGTAGCAGCTCCAATGGCTATGCAGTGTTGAAATAATGGTGCATAGATACTTTCCCCAGGAGCAAACAGTTCTGGAATGGCGACAGAGGTAAGAGGGGTTTGTCCATATTAGGGATCAGCAAGTCAGTCCATCAGAATGGCAGATTCCAGTCCCTAGTTCATCAGACTGGGGCAGAGAGTAGGAATTATGCTGCCATTTTCTACTGGGTCCAAGCCACGTCCCCCATCCACCACTCTTTCTGTGAAAAAGAGCTTCCTCACATTACCCCTTAATCGGCCTCCCTCTAATCTCATGCTGTGTCCTCTTGTCCTGCTATTTTTCTTATATTGAAACATGTTAGACTCTTTCACCTTGTTAATGCCCTTACAGTGTTTGAATGTTTCGATTATATCACTTCTCTCCCTCCTTTGCTCTAGGGTATACACATTGAGCTCCGTTAATCTGTCCTCATATGTTTTCTGATGCAGTCCCTGCACCATTTTGGTTGCCCTTCTCTGGACTGCCTCAATTTGGTTAATGTCCTTGTGAAGGTGTGGCCTCCAGTACTGCATGCAGTACTCCAGATGGGGCCTAACCAGTATCTTGTAAAGGGGGATTATTACCTCCCTCTTCCGACTTGTGATACCCCTACTAATACACCCCAACATCCCCCTAGCCTTACCTACTGCTTTAGTGGTCTGCTTGGATGATTTCAGGTCATCGGTGATGATGATGCCCAAGTCTCTTTCTTCCCTCGTGATTGCCAGCAACTCCCCTCCCAGCCAATAGGTGACTTCAGGGTTTCTCTTCCCTGTGTGCATGATCTTGCACTTCTTTGCATTAAACCCCAGTTGCCACTCTTCCGACCATTTCGATAGTTTATCCAGATCTCTTCTCATTCTGCCCACCCCATCTGGATCATCTACTCTGTTGCAGATCTTGGTGTCATATGCAAACAGACAAACCTTACCCTCCAGTCCATCTGCAATGTCACTGATGAAGATATTGAAGAGGACTGGCCCCAGGACTGATCCCCTGAGGTACCCCTGTGACTTGCATCTCATCTGACTGTATACCATTTACCACCACTCTCTGTTTTCTGCCCGTCAACCAGTTTGCCACCCAGTTGACCAACTTCTGACCCACCCTGAGCCTACCCCGCTTATTAATCAATCTTCTATGTGAAACAGTATCGAAAGCTTTGCTGAAGTCAAGGTAGGCGACAACAACTGCTCCCCCTTGGTCCACCACTCTGGTCACCCAGTCAAAGAACTATATGAGATTAGTTTGACAGTACGTTCCTTTTGTAAACTCATGCTGTCTTGGATCCTGTGCGCCTATGGATTCCAGGTGTTGCACTATCCTTCCCTTAAGGAGTGCCTCCATAATCTTGCCCACTACTGAGGTAAGACTGACTGGTCTGTAGTTCTCTGCCTCCTCCCTGCTACCACTCTTGTGGAGCAGGATCACATGAGCCCTTCTCCAGTCTTCTGGGACCTCTCCTGTGCTCAGAAACTCACTAAACAGTTCTGCTAATGGCTCTGCTAGTTCCACCCTTCAGTGGTGTAGCCAGGCAGTTCAGATTTGTACACCAACCTGCCACACTACTACCCTTCCCCTACTGTTGTTCATACGTGCCCCCCCCCATGACTTGAGTCTAAGGTTCCTGGCTCCAATCAGATGATTCCCACACTAAACCTGCTGTCTGTCTGCACTGCTAGTGTGGTGCTCACTGCCCATTGGTAAACGTCACTGACTGCACCACGAGTCCAAGACCATGGCAGAAATTTCTTCTCTCTCTCTCCCCGCAGGTAGGCAGATTTGCTCCACTTGCCACTTCACATGAAGTCTTCATTCTTTTAGCTGGCTCTGAGTCTGTTCTTCCATCCGCTGCTCATTAGTTCTTTTACTGCTTCGCTGGCTCCCAGTACAATTGAACTAATAGTATGGCTTCTAACTTTGCTGGGGCATTTAAACTCACTGCCCCAGACTTGCCACATTCCCTACCAGATTCCACAGACAATCACTATGCAGGCAGACCATGCAGACCTAATTGAGACCTTCAACTTTAATGTCCGCAGTCCATTCTGCCACTCCCCCTCAAAGAAAGCTGAAAGAGAAAAGAAAAAGTCTGCAAAGCCAAACAAAGGAATTTAAACACAATGGACTAGAGAGGGCAGAGCAATGCTGGACAGCTTGTTTGCTACCCTCTGCTACTAAATGTGGTATGACATGGCTTACTTGGAGTATCAGTAGCTACACCCTTGCCACCCTTAGCTCCTTTAGTACCCTGGGATGTATGCCATCAGGTCCCATTGCCTTGTCCACCCTGAGCTTATCGAGCACTTGTAGGACACTTTCTTTTGTGAAGGGAGTAGTGTTCACCTCCCTCCCCCTTGTGTCCATGGTGCTGAGCTGTGGGCCCTGCCCTACCTTATCTTCAGTAAATACTGAGCAGAAGTATCTATTTGGGATAGATGCTTTTACGTGGTCCTTTTCCTCACACGCCCCCTTATCTTCTTTGATCTTAGCAATACCCCCAGTGGACCTTCAACTTTCACTAATGTATCTATAGAAAGTCTTGTCACCTTCTTTTACTGTTTGTGCTAGTGTTTCCTCGGGTTGGGCCTTTGCTTGCCTTACTGCCTTCCCTGCTTCCCTTAGGGAAGCTTGCTATGCCTCCCTATCTTCATCCGGCTGTGCTCCCTTATATTTCCTGAAGGCCAGCCTTTTGGCTCTGACAATTTCTACTACTGTTTTTGAGAACCAAAGTGGTTTCCTTCTTCTTTTGCACTACCTTTTCTCTCTAAGACAATGAGATGTTGCTTCAAGTATTGCATCCTTAATGCTTGCCTACTTTGCCTGTACCCCCTCATCTGTATTTCTTTTTGCCAGGGCTAACTTAACTCTGTTTGCCATCTTATCAAAGTCAGCTCCTCTGAAGTCCCATATTTTTGCCTTAGAATGGGATGATTTAGTTCTAGTGGCCATATTGAACCATACCAAGTGATGGTCACTGGCCCCCAGGTGACCTTCTACCTGGAGATCTGTGATCCTTTCCCTGTTAGTCAGTACTAGATCTCGGATAGCCCTGTCTCTTGTGGGCTGTTGTATCAGTTGTTGAGCATATTGACGAAGACAAGACCCAGGAAAGATCTCTGCAGCACCCTACTCATGACGTCCTTCTCTGATTTGACCCTATTTACCACCACCCTCTGCTGTCTCTCCTTTGACCAGTTTCCTACCCATTTAACTCTGTCTCTAGCTGCACGCAGGTCCTCCAGCTTCTTCAGCAATCTTCTGTGTAGTACTGATTTGAAAGCTTTGCTGAAATTTAAGTATAGTAAATCCACAGCATGGCCCTTATCTACTATCTTTGCTACCCAGTCAAAGAAAACTACAGTACTGGTTGGTGTGACAAGACCTTCCTGCCACAAACCCATGCTGTTTATTATCCTGAAGACCACTGTTCTCTAGGTAATCCACAAGGTCCCCTAATTGACCAGTTACTCCATCAGTTTAACCACTACAGAGGTAAAGCTAATAGGTCTGTAATTCCTCTGTTGCTCCTTGTCCCCCCATCCTTATGGAGTGGGATTACATCTGTTAGCTTCCAGTCTTTCAGTACTATCCCTTTCTAAACTGAATTATTAAATAGCCCTTCTAGGGGTTCAGCCAGTTTCACCGCCAATTCCTTGAGCGCCCTTGGATGCATCCCATCTAGCCCTGGGGCCTCACATACATACATAGAATGAGACGTCAGATATGGACCTCTGGGCCCACCCATTCTGCCCACTGGTGGTCTTTTTTTTTTAAATAATTCCCAGACCCTGCTTAAGCCGCATCGAAATCTCTGCTTCCCTCTACCCTAACCCCACAATTCCCTTGTGCCTATCCCAGGCATTTTTGAACCCAATTACTGTTTTCACCCCCACTACCACCTCTGGAAAGCTATTATGGGTATTCGCCAGCCTTTCTGTGAAAAAGTATTTCTTCACATCCCTTCTGAATTTACCCCCCAGCTTCATATTATTCCCCATGCTACAGAGCACCCTTTTCTCTGAAAGATACTCTCCTCCTGTACTTTATTAACCCCTACAAGGTATGTAATGGTTTCTATCATATCCCTCTCCCCTCCTCCCCAGGATTTAAATATTTAGCTCCTAAAGTCTTTTCTCATAGGGCTTTTGTTGCAGACCCTGCACCATTTTGGTAGCTCTCTTCTGGACCACCTCTACTGTGTCTATGTCTTTTCTGTGATGTGGTCTCCAAAACTGTACATAGTACTCAAGGTGGGGTCTTACCAGTGATTTATATGTATGCAAAACCACTTCTCTCTTCCTGCTGGAGATACCGCCACCTATGTACCCCACCATCCCACTAGCTTTTCTGACTGTCTTATCACACTGCCCGGCCACCATTATGTCATCCGATATGATTACCCCTAGGTCTCTTTCCAATTTGGTCTTTGTCAGTATCACGCTGCCCATCTTGTACTCCGCTTCTGGGTTCCTATGGCCTAGCATTATTTTGTACTTTTTTGCATTAAAACCCAGCTGACACACCCTCAACCACTCTTCCAGGCTCTTTAGAGCCATACACATTCTAGCCACCCCACCCAGGTGTGCCCACTCTGTTACAGATCTTGGTGTCATCTGCAAAGAGGCAGACCTTCCCTTCCAGTTCTTCGGCTATGTTGTTTATAAAGATATTGAAGAGACCAGTGCCAACACTGATCCCTGAGGTACCCCACCGGTCAGCCTCCCTTCCTTGGAGCACACTCTATTCACCACTACACTTGTGTCCTTTCAACTAACCAGGTTCTTATCCTTGTCACCTCCTTGTTATCTACCCCCAAGTTACCCAATTTGTTTGCTAGTCTCCTGTGTGGAACGGTGTTGAAAGCCTTGCTGAAATCCAGGTAAGCCATGTCTACCACACCTCCCTGATCTTGCTTCTTGGTCACTGTCAAAGAAGTCTATCAGATTTATTTGACATGACCTTCCCTCTGTGAAACCATGCTGCCTTAGGTCCTGCAGTCCACTGGATGCAAGATAATCCACAGTTCTTTCCTTCAATAGTGTTTCTATCAACTTACCCACCACTGATGGGTAGCTATCTTATCAATCTTTAGAACTTCTAGCACCTTCTGGACCCTTTCCCTGGTAAATACTAACTGCCACATTTCAGAAATGCCCCTGACAGCCACCTCGATGCCGCTTTCAGCCAGGGCCCGCTGTTTTCCTTTGTGAAGGCAGAACAGAATTAATCATTAAGGATGACAGCTTTACATTCATATTCCTCAATTACATTCCCCTCTCTTGTAGCCTAACAATGCCCCCTGCTTGTGTCCTTGTTTCTTTGATATATCTGCACAATTGTTGTTACCCACCCTTGACCCTCTCCTTAATATGCAGCTCTGTGTCTGCCATTGCCTCCCTGACTGTCCTCATTGTATCTCGGTTCTCATTTGGTACTCTCCTTGTTCGTCTTCCTTCTGCTTTTCCTTGTACCTGGTGAAAGTCATTTTCTTAGCTCTTACTGCTTCTTTGACCCTTTCCAAGAACTATATTAGGGTTGTACCTGTTTTGTTTTGTAACAATTCTCATGCATGACTTTGTTGCCTTGAAAATGGTCCTCTTGATTGCCCCTATCTTTCCTCTACTCCTCTGATGCTGTCCACTCTGGTCAGTTTGTCTTTGACCAGCTCCCTCTTTTGGTTAAAGTCTGTGCTTCTGAAATCTAAGAGTTCAGCTTTTGATAGGTGTATTCTGGTCCTGCGTGCCAGCCTGAACTAAATGGAGTTATGGTTGCAGGACCCTAGTGGCTCCCCTACCCTCATTCCACCTACCATCTCCAAGTCGTTGAGCACCAAATCGAGAATGTCTGCTTGTCTAGTGGGTTCCTTAACCAGCTGCAGTCCTGTAATGTCCCTTAACCTACAATATTGTATATATTTATTCACTTTCGATTTTTAGTGACACTGTGATAAATTAATAATCACCTTTTTACTCTGCCTTTCCTACCCTTCCCACCTCCTTTTTCCTGTTTACATTACAGTATATGTTTTTGCAAATACAATTTTGTGGAGAGACAAAATCCTATATATGTGTATATTTATAGTGAGATACATTTTATGATTCTTATGAGTGGTGACACTTTAAGAAGAGATATTTATTATTGCTGATTTGCATAACTTATCGTATAAGTACAAGGGTAGCTTTCTCATTTGTGACTTTAAAAAAGTGTGAAGTAGTGACACAAAATGCCAGGCGCTAGTACAGGGAGTGCTACTACAGTACTTTTAATTTTTTGCAATAAACAGTTTAAAAGATTCCAAGGTGTTGGAGAGCTTTTTAACGTCTTTTAGGATGATCGCAGCTCTGCTTTTTGATTGTTCTGATCTAGCACTGTAATGTATCCAACAGGGTCTGATTGTTAGTGCAGCTGGCCACTAGAATGGTAACATCTGGCAGGTTCAGATCACCCACCACCACCATATCCCCCTTCTGTACTCCCCTTGCCGGCTCTTCTCTGAGCTGCCTAGCTCTCTCTTCCCCATGCCCTGGTGGTCTATAGATCATCCTCACCCATATTTTCTTGCTGGAGGGCACTGTGAGATGAACTCACAGCGACTCGGTTTCCCCTTTGCTTCCCTTGTTGCGTCTGTCCTCCACAGCCTCTATACCCTCCGTGACATATAGGACTACTCCACCTTGCCTTCCCACATCCTGTTTACACATTGTGTAACATGGGTCTGGCAAGTCCTAGTTATTACTCTCTGAGGCCCAAGTTTCTGTGATGGCTGTGAGGTCTACCTCAGTGTCCCCCTATGCTGTTTTGTGCTCCTACTCCTGCATATTTTTCCCTTTCTCCTTAACTTCCTATTTTTCTTCTTGCTTGCAGACCTTGAGATCCTTCCTCCATTGCTTGTTGCATTACTCTTGTTTAAGCCTCAACCTTATTTTCACCAATCCTACTACTAACAGCCTCTAGTGTAGGGGAAGCACTAGCTAGGTTCCCCTCACTCCCTTTACTGTTGTTCCCCTAGCCTCAGTGTCCCCCACAGTCAGTTTAATTGTGCATTGCAGATGTCAAACATCTGCCCCAACATGCTGGTCCCCTCACTTGTCAGGTGAAGTCTGTCCCCTTTGAAGAACTTCCTGCCCAAAAGTCCCACAGTCTCCCACAAAGTAGTACCTTTTCTCCTGACACAATCCTTTTAACTACTAATTTAGTGGTTCAGTCTCTTCCCTCCTTATTCTATCTTTCCCTCCCCCCACTCCCCACTGGAAGGACCTTGGAAAATGGGGGGTGGGGCTAGTGTGTCTACAATCTTCCTTCCAGCCTCTGAAAGTTCCACTTTACTTGCTCCACAGGCTGGTTCAGCAGATCATTGGTACCCAAGTGTACCAGCACTCCCAGCTACCCCCTCCGTTTACCCAATCCTTCCTATTCTGTCTAAGTCTTGGATGGTTAATGCCCCTGGAAAGCACTTAACCATTTTCCCCCCCTTCTCCCACCACCCACCACCCTCTCTACTCCCTTGATCATACAATGTCTGACCACTAAGACTCTCCTAGCTATCTTCATCTTACTCCCACCCATGGGTGCCAGCAGGTCGTCCATCCAATTTCCCCCAACTGACTCAGAGTCCCCCTGAGGAATCAGGTACCTGAATGTCCTCAAGGGATGCAAAACAATTTGCTTTTGGAATGGTGTATGGCTGGGTGACCTCCTTGTGGCTGGTCTTGTCACCCTTCCTCTTCTCCACCACTCTCCATCTCCTGGACCAGTGGGCCTCTGGGGAGGTGGGGGTGCATGGTGTGGGCTACAGATGAGTATGTACCACTGGAGAGATATTGCATCTCTTCCATGGGCTGCTACCAGCTGAGCATAGAGTTCTGCAAAATAAAACAATAAAAAAACATCAGGCACAAACTTTGTACAAAACTGACACCACCAGTCCCATAGCAGGTGTTAAGCAGATGGGTTTTCAGCCATTTTTGTGAACATGTTGACCTAGGGGGCACCTCTGACCTCCAGGGTTAGTGCATTCCAGAGTCTCAATGCAGCAATACTGAATGCATGTTCCCCCCAAAGATTTAAGGCTTGTTCTCTGGATAGAGAGGAAACCTGCCTCAGAAAACCAGAGAGAGTAGATAGGAGTGTATGGGACCAAAAGTTCTTTTAGGTAGCCCAGACCCAAACCGTGTAGGACCTTGTAGGTCAGCAAACAGACCAAGAGCTGATACGCGCCATGTAGTTGGCACCCAGTGCAGCCCGTGGAGCACTGGCAAATCCAACCAAGCTACTGCATTCTGTGCCAGCTGTAAGTGATGCACCGGCCTCACGTCGAGCCCTAGGTAAGTATTGCAATAGTCCAGTCTAGGTGTGATTAAAACATTCACCAAGGTCACAAAGTCAGTGGGGGCTAGAAAGGGTTTCATCCTGGCAATGTTTTGCAAATCCCACCCACTTACCCTCCCTTCGACCCTAGCGTACTCCTGCCAGCCCCTCATTCCACCTTACCCTGTATACCTAGGCTCCGTCCCTAACACTTCTTCTTGATAGCACTCCCCTCCTCCTTCACTGCTATTTACCTTTGCTTCTTATGTACATAATGTGCTTCTCTACTATATACTGTCTTGTTAACTCCTTGTATCACCTAACATTGCCCACTGCCTGCTCAGGAAAATGTCAATGTCAATGTCAATGAAAAGCATTCTTATTTATTGTTACTCTATTTGTGCTAGCTAATGATCACTGTACTTGTATACATCTCTCTCTCAAAATGTATTTTTAATTGTTATTCTATGTACTTATATTACATGTATTTTATTGCTCACCATCCCAGGTCTACCTTGTAAATGAGCTTGTCTCAATGGTGTCTCACCTGGTAAAATAAAGATGATTGATTGATTGAAATGGAAAAGTCACTGCAGACAACCACTAACACCTGCTGTTCTAGTGTCAGCTAGGAGTACACAATAACCCCCAGATTCCTCATCCTAGCCACAGTTTCTAGGGGGATGCCATTCAAAAATAGTAAAATGACACCATTGCCATTTATTGTTGACACACACCAGCCAGGTTCCTCTGGCAACACTTCCATCTTTGTGGAATTCAGACCAAGGCAGCTGACAGCTATCCAGTTCTGAATTTCCCTAAAGCACTTGCTCAGCCCCATGACTGCAACACCCCTGTCTGGAGCACAAAACAGGTACAACTGGGTATCACCAGCACAACTGTGAAAACCCAGCATATACCGTCTAACAATCTTCCCTAATGGCAGCATGGACATGCTGAACTATGGGGGGGGGTGCAGGATCGAGCCTTGAAACACTCCACAACTGAGTGCAGTGCTATTCAAGATGTAAGACCCCAACACCACCTTCTGTTCCCTGCTGGGCAAGTAGAACTCAAACCACCTCAACACCATCCCAGAGAGTTCTGCAAAGTACCTCAGCCATTCCAAACAGCATCCCATGGTCCACTGTGTCCAATGCTGAGGAAAGGTCAAGCAGAACCAAAACAGAACACTGTCCACTATCCCTCACCAAAAAGAGATAATGGTGTGCCTTAACAAGTGCAGCCTCAGTGCTATAGTGAGGCCAGAAACTGGACTGGAATGGTTCAGCAGGTGGTACTCCAACTGTGCCACAGTCGCCTTTTTGATATCCTTACCCAGAAAGGAAAGGTCTGAAACACCCCTGTAGCACATGAGAACAAAGTGTCCACTATCAGAGCTGAGGTCTCCTCCAACATCACTCAAAGGGATTGTGGGGTCCACTCTGAGGTGTTTTCCGGAGCACTTCTCCTGTCTGGGATGAGTTTGATCTGGTTGGGGTGAAGGAGGTGGTGAGGGTTGTCTCGAGACTGAAGCCAACACATTGTGATCTGGACCCTGGTCTGACACAACTTTTGGTTGGATATATGGACCTGATTGCACCTGTTGTTGCCAAGATTATCCTGAGTTCTCTGAGGAGTTGGGTCTTCCCACTGGCCTTGAAAGAGGCCTTGGTTAGACCCCTATTAAAGAAACCCTCTTTGGAACCGGACTGTCTCACCAACTACAGGCCAGTCTCTAACCTCCCATTTTTAGGGAAGGTTACAGAAAAAGTGATGACAAGTCAGCTTGAAGAGCATCTCATCTCCTCCTCCACCTATGAGATTTTACGGTCTGAGTTTAGGGCTGGGAATACTATGAAGACCACCCTGGTGAAGTTGCTTAATGATCTCCTAATGGGGAGAGGCAGGAGAGATTGTTTCATCTTGGTCCTCCTGGATCTCTCCGTGGTATCACTTGACACTGTGGACCATGAGGTGCTACTTGACTGACTGTTGTTCTGGTGTGACCTGTCTGGTATGGTCATCAAATGGTTGAGTGCAGAGGGTGGTGATGGGGATGGCCTCATTTAGCCTGAAGCCTCTTACCTGTGGTGTTCTGCAGGGGTTGGTCTGGTCACCCTTATTGTTCACAGTGTATATGCTGCCATTGGGAGACATTATCCAGTGGTATGGGCTGGGTTTTCATTGCTATGCAGATGTCACCCAGCTATACTTGCCCTGTGCACCAAGTAACCAGATGGCGGACTCTGTAATTTAACAACTACCTGTCTGAGATCCAGTCTTGGATATCCCATAACTGGTTGAGACTCAATCCAGACAAGACAGAGGTGCTGGTGGTGTATCTGGGTCATCATGGGGGGGCTTATGGAAACCCCCCTGTCTTGTACTGGGGGAGTGCCACTGTCCCCATCTGAATGGGTGAAGAATCTGGGTGTGATCCTTGACAGCAGCTTGACACTTGATACCCAGGTGTTCGTCATTGTTAAGAGTGGTATCTATCATCTGAGGAACATTGCCCGGATTCGGAACCTGTTACCCCCCAAGGACCTAGCCTCACTAGTACATGCTTTTGTAACATCCAGACTGGATTACTGCAATACCCTGTACCTAGGGCTATCTGGAGGTAACCTCTGCCTACTGCAGCTAGTGTAGAACATGGCAGCAAAATTATTGATGGGTGTGTGTAGGTATGATCATATCACACCCATACTCTGTGAACTACACTGGCTGCCGGTTAGGTGGAGGATTGCCTTCAAGGTCGGGTTACTGACCTATAAAGCACTGCATGAAGGGGGACCAGTCTACCTGCAAGATCTCCTCATCCCCCACCATCCATCCCGGGTTCTCTGTTCTACTGAGGGTTGTCTACTGGCTATTCCTAGGGTTAGGTTGTGCCACTCTGGTGATCGAGTGTTTTCGGTGGCTGCACCTACCCTATGGAATTCATTACCTAAACAGCTACGGGAGGCACCCTCAGTGGATACCTTCAAAAAAGGACTAAAAACCTATTTATTTAACCAGGCTTTTAATTTTAGA
Organism: Neoceratodus forsteri; assembly: GCA_016271365.2. Taxonomy (NCBI): domain Eukaryota; kingdom Metazoa; phylum Chordata; order Ceratodontiformes; family Ceratodontidae; genus Neoceratodus; species Neoceratodus forsteri. Next base: position 540,204,225 of record CM028134.1, on the reverse strand, counting down.
TAATAGGAGTTGACTGTAATTGATTGAATAGATAGTTTTTATCTATTATGCTGGCTGGAGAAAGATGTTGGTTTTAAATTTATATCTTAAGTATATTTAAAAATTGCTGTGTTATATTTTAAACTGTGAAGCACTGTGAATCTCCGGAAAGGGGCGCTAAAGAAATAAAGTATCTATCTATCTATCTAACATCAGGGTCCAGGGATGGTTTCTCTATGAGGGGCTTCACCACCGCCATTTTCAGCACGGAGGGAAAGAAACCCTTCCTTAGTAATGGTGGTAGTACAGTGATGGTATGATCGAGGGAGAGAGGATGGCAGCCAGTATCAACACAGTGATGTTTGTGTGCATGCTCACTTGCCCTCCCAAGCATGCTGACATCCTCAAGAGCTGGGAAGGAAAAGAAGACTGGACCCCCCCAACTCAGTTCATAGCAGAATGGTGGAGCACACTTGAGCCCTGGCCTGCACAACCAGTAACCCTACACTGGAGATCCTCAGGATGGAGGACCACCACCTCACCCAGAGTGGCCACTCATGTGAGCCTAGTTTGGAAGGTAAGCAGGGGATTGGATAGAAGTAACTACTGAAGATAGTTGGGTATGTGGCAGGATGGTCACCACTGGATGGGGGCACTCTAGAAAGAAGGGGGAGGGGAAAAGTACTAAACAAAAAAATATAAAAAATGAAAGTTGGCTTCCAATGACTGTGGTCAACACTGGCAATCAGCTCTGAATGACTAAGGTTGCCTATTGTTAGTCTCATGTCTGATTCCAAAACTAAGCAAATGCCTAAAAAGAATACAAGGCCCATAGTTTGAAAAAGTGCTAAATATGTGTGTGCTATTTGTGTAAGGTAAACAGGCATATAGACTTCTACTGCTGTTTGGAACCAAATCACGACTTGGCCAGCTGTGATTTGGGCAAGGTGTTTTGCCCATAAACAAAGGGAGGGAGACCATTAAAATAGCGATTGCTATCAGCTCCAGCCTCTCTTTTTGTCTCGCTCTGGAAAGAATTCCCCCCTGTAATAATATGTTGAGAAACTCTTTGAAAAATACCTTGTGAAACAAGTTTTCCTAAGGACTGATCTAAAGCAGAGTCCTCAAAGAAGCCTAGTAAAGAACACAAATCCTTGGCTGAGGCACACATGGACAAAAAGGCATGCTGAGGAGTAATCTTCTACACTAGTCTTTTTTTATATATTTCAAGTTTATTAGATTTTTTTTTTAAGAACAACAGAGGAAACGGTAAACCACAAACTGAAATTCACAATATGACAGCATGGGAATGGCAACTTTCATGGTGACAGTCGTAAGTAATCACAGCATGACTGCTACTTACATTAAATACTGACTGAGTCATTCAGCCTTCCTGTCTGGAAAGTTATTAAAGTACACAAAGAACATAGAGAACATGTGTGGTCTGAAGAGTTCAATACCATTATCCAGACACCACTTAATTTATATCAAAGTATTATGGTACAAAGGACGAATTGAGGTCCATGACATGTAATGTCGATGGCTGCCAGATTTTGGAAAACTGTTGTAGGTGACAGAATGCCATCTGTTCCATATAATACAACTGAATTGCAGTGGCAGCCCAATGTTGAAGGGTAGGAGCATCTTCTTTAAGCCAAAGTCTAGTGATGATTTTATAAGAGGTGACTAATAACATAAATAGCAGTGTTTATAATTACAGTATCACTAATTCTGAAACCTCTAGGAGGTATGTTCAGTAGCACAAAACTTGCTGTTAAAGGTGAAATATTGGGAAACATTTGCTGTAGGTGGGATCAAATTTCCCCCGATATAAGGAAAGTTTTGAACTAAGTCAAAATATATGGGCTTGGTCAACCATTGGTTCCCCACATTTCCACCAGCAAGAGCCCCAGTGCTGCACCATGTACTGTATGAGGTCTGCACCACAGGAGTATGGAAGTACTGAGAGCAGCACTTCATGAAAATTCTTTCCAAAAAGGAGAAGAGGTCACTTTAACAGTTTGCAGGGACCACTTAAACCAGTACTCTAAATCAACTTCTTCAGAAAGATCCCAGCTCTATCCATCCAGGATCAACATCAAGTCCAACTATGCCAAGTCATGTAGGTCTTTATAAAAGTTTCCAATGAAATAACCTCAGCTTTCCCCACGTATGAGAGATATTAACTAACATATGAAACACTAAATTCATGGGGTGGGGGAATTTCACTCTATCCCTACCCTGCTTCAGTAAGTATGCCTGAATTGTCAGGTAACTAAAGTGCTCCCTATTGGTAATGTCGAATTTGTACTGGAGGGCACCAAAAGGGAGAACCCTTTGTTTGTCTAAAAATTGAAAAATATGTCCCAGTCCCACCTGCTGTCACCTGCAGAAAGTGTGGTCTGTATTAGTGGGAGCAAAATCAGAGTCATGTGCTGGGTGGTGGCACAAAAAATGAGGAAGGCAAAACCTTGAAAAGCCTTCCAGTGGTTTACAAAATGTAGTTGTATAGGCCGTGGCAGTTAAAAAGTCCCTACATGGTTGAAAGGCTAATGGAGAGGCAAATAAATGTTTGGGAATGTCATGTGAGTCATTTAAATGGAACGCTGTATATATTTCCAAGGGGTCATGTAGGAGTGTGACAACCAGTAGTAAATACTGTGAAGATGAGAAGCCTCCATATAAAGCCTCAAACCAGGCAGATTGAGGCTGCCTTTGTCTAGGTAGTTGCAAAAGAGTGAACCTAATCCTGGGGACTTACCATTCCAAATAAATCTAGAAATTAATTGATTGCAGGATCTGAAATGAAATGCAATGGGCCATAATGGCAACATCTGTATAAAATACAACAGACTGGGCAATATGTTAATATGAATTGAGTCCATCCTTCAAAAAGGCTCAACGGGAGCTCTGCCCATGTTTGTAAATCAGTAGTAATTTGTTGAGTAATGGGTTCCAAATTATGCAACTCCTAGTGGGTTAGATTCTGGGTGAGTATCATTCCCGGATATTTAATGGCTATTTGGTTCCAAACTCTAAGCAAAGTACAGGTGGCCACCTGACAGACTAGCTGAGCTCTGGACAGCAGAATAAAACTGTATCAAAGAAAAGAGTGTGCTCAGGTTAATACATGGTAAGAAACCACAATCTTGGTTGTCTGATTTGGAAAAAAAGATTTATTATTAAAAATGTTTGGAACAGCACTCACCCAACCATGCCAACCATTTTTGAGCACATCATGTTCTTTCTCAAGGCATGTGTACTAAGATCATAACTGAATTTAAGCAGCTCAGTGTTATGATTCTTTAATGTAAATCCTGCAACTAAGGCAAATCGGTCCAACTCTGAGCACACTGCCATTTAAGATTGTTCAAGAGATAACAGAATCAACAGAATGTCATCAGTATAGAATCATAAAAGTTTGTCAGCAGAAAAGGACCCCATTGGCCCATCTAGTCTGCTATTGTTCCCTCCTCATAGGTAGCCCTGACACTACCACCCTGCACACCACTTAAGTGTCCTCCATCCCATAGATTCCCAGCCTCTTTTCCATGTCAGGGTATCTATCCCTCCCCCTCCTGTTTAAACCCATGTAGTTATCCCATGCACTCTTGAATCCCCCACTGTTGATGCCTCAACCACCCACTCTGGTAGCCCATTCCATGGGCCCACTGTGGCAAGATAAGCCCTGCCAGTCAGATGTGTGGTGTTATGTTCTGGTATATTCTGGTACATGTAAAAATTTGCCACATGGTAAATGCCAATGTGAAGAGAAGGAAGTGTTTTTTTTTAATAGCTGATAGTCCTGTAACCTGCAAAGCAGCTGGTTTGGCAAGAAGCCAATTGCATTTCCTGACTAGTTGAAACAGAGGTAATAAAATCAGCTCATATAGCCATAAACCTTACAGGATCTTCCTTGTAACTTAATGGAAGATGCCATTTCAAAGGCCAGGATGTTTTAGCCAGGATTTGAGCAGCAAATGACCATTCTGATATGCTAATGTAAATTTTGTCTTACAGGTGTGAAATTGTCTACAGGGGACTTCAAAAGGCTCAATCTCTGAATGGCATATCCCTGTTAATTCTATGTGTCAGACTTTAAATTTAGATATTCTTGGAATTTTGGAAACTGCAGAACAGTGACATCTCCTGGCTAAACAGAGTAGTTGCTCTGACTCACTTGATAGGAAAATAGACCAGTTCTTTAGAACTAAGATAACTGATGGCACTGCAAGTTACAGGAGGTATTTAAAGCCCTATTCAGCTCAGGGTATATGGAACACTTTTCATCTGGACTCTTTTCTGACCACAAGCACAGAGACTAAGAAACAAAGGTTGCTACAGAAAGACTGACATATTTTGCAAACCAGTGATTCTCTGGACTTTGAAATCTGCATAACTAAGGTGGAACTTAACTAACAGTTCTAAAGCATTTCTTCATGTATATTTTTCCATTTTTTATTTTCTGGTATCCTGTGACCAAATTAGTGCATATTTTAGTTGTAACTGTATGCTTCTTAATTAAGTATTTTTAGTAAAAACATTTGTTTTTAAGAAATTTGCCTGAGTGAGATGTTCATATTTGTGGAACAGTTATTAATAATCTGTGCCAAACTTTTATTGATAACAGGTTTGCCCCCATAGGCTTCCAGATCAAACAAGGGTCTGTAACTGAAAATCTGGATAAAGATAGGGAAAATATGAAAGTCTCAAAAGGGTCTGTGGGGCTTTGAACCAGGTTGTTGCACACCTTGTGGGCGAAGGCAGAATCAGGGTTACAATGCTACCCCGAAGAGGTTGTAATGCCTGTATTTTCCCCTCTGTGTAACAACCAAGAAGCAGTTCTCATTTGGCTGCAAGACTCGAGAATGGTATTGTGCCCTTATCCAAAGTAAAGAGGGGACCCTGGGACTTCATGGTGAGTGTTCAGTTGTGAAGCCAGTGAGCAATCTAGAGAGAATCAAAGAGAGTATCCCCTCTCCCACCCATCAGGGAGTGCAATTAGGGGTGGGCACTGTGAGCTCAGTGAACTTGACCCCCCCGGAGTGGGCTTGTGACAGATCTGGTGTGCAGTCATGGGATCCAAGAGATCTGGTAGCAGGAGATTCGAGAAATATTGGTGGCACAGGCATAACAGTTGAATTTGAGGCCAGCATATCAGATAGATAAACTGAAAGCAATCCACACACAATCAAGGCAGAGATTTGAAAAAAAAATAATTTGGTTACAGTATAAAGTTCCCTATTTGTTTTCTTTTTCCTCTCTGGTGTAAGATAGTGTAGCAGTAGTTAGGGAAGAAGATGGCTTCCATCTACAGTGAATACACTGCAGACTACCTAAAGCAGTTGTGTCAGGAAAGGGGTCCAGTGTGAGGGGTGAACCAAAAAGCACCTCATGGAGTCTCTCATGGCAGCCGATGAGCAAGCAACTGCCTAGAATCTTAAGTCACAGCCAGTGACTTGAAAAGGACCAGAGCTTGGGTGTGGGGGTGCCAGGGTCCATCATAGAGTCTAATCCCAGGGAGGAGGACAATGACACCAGAAGGAACCCAGAGCCACAACAGCAGGGAAGGTCACCACAGAGCTGGAGCTGGAAGGGATCTGGCTACAGTTTGAGCTGAGGAAACTGGAATTTGAGCAGAGAAGGTTCGAAGCCCAGCAGCAAAGGGAATTTGAGCAGAGGAAGTTTGAGATGGAGTTACAGGAAAGGCAGTGGCAGTGAGAGGCTGAGAAAAGAGGAAAAACAGCTTCCTAGAGAGGCAGAAGAAAGAGAAAAACAGCAGCAGAGAGAATTTAAACTGGAGAAGCTACGACTCCGACGGCCAGTGCCAGAGGAGGTAAGTAGCAGGGGTGAACCTGAAACTCCAGGGTAGGGGTATAAGTTAAATTCAAAATTAATAGCTGAAATTAAAGAGGGGGAGGATATGGACACATTTTTGAATTTGTTTGAAAAGGTCTGTATCCAGGCTAAAATACCCAGGGATCCTGGAGCTTCCAGCTATCCTCGTTATTTACGGGTAAAAGGCGTGAGGCGCTAGGCCAAATGGACAATCAGGACCATAGCAATTATGAGACACTTAAAACTGCTTTGCTTAAAAAGTATGAGTTTACTCCTGAAGCATACAGGGTTAAATTCTGTAAGCTCAGAAGAAGCCCTGACATGAGCTATGACGAACTCGCCACAAAGCAACGTCAGTTTTTGAAATGTTGGTGGGAGGGAGTGGAAGCAAACTCTGTGGAGAAAACTGAGGAGGCTGCACTTTTGGAGCAATTCTTTTGGGCTTGTCCAGCAGAGCTAAAAACCTGGTTGGAGGGCAGAGACCCCAAAACAACGCAGCAGGCTGCTGAGCTCTCAGATCGCTATGCCAGTAGCAGGCCTTCTCTGAAGGAAAGTGGAGCGGGTGAGGTAGCACAGAAAGGGAAAAGCACACCTTCAAGGCAGCTAAAATTCTCACTGCCTCCACAGAAAGGGGAAAGCCCCAAGTTACAAAAAAGGGGTTTCTCAAATAAAAGAAATGATGGCTGTTGGTTTTGTAAACAGCCAGGGCATCTTGCTAGAAAGTGTCCTAAAAAGGCACAGGGTGGACAAGGTGGTGGTTGAACAGAGTTGGGTGCACTGTGTATCCCTGAAAGCATGCCTATAAACATGAGGGAGCTCATACACCCAGTTACTGTAAATAGGGTGCAGACTCATGTGCTAAAGGACACGGGTGCATCTCTTTCCTTAGTAAAAGGGGATTTGGTTGGGCCTGAACAGCCTACACCTGATCAGTTTGTAGCAGTGAAGGAATTCACTGGGGAGGAAAAAACTCTGTCACTTGCTAGTGTTCTCTTGGACTGGGGTGAGACAGGAGAGAAGGTGCCAAAAGTGGCAGTGGCAGACTATCTCGCCCTGGATGTGATAATAGGGAACAATCTCCAGAAAGGGGTGGTGTGTGCAGTTACCCGCAGTCAGATGGCAAAAGCCAATTTTTTTTTAATTTTATTTATTGAAATCTAGGATTACAAATACCTTTGAGCAGGAACTGCTCATTTACAAAGGTTCCACATTGAGGAAATGGTAGGTAAACATACATACAAAGGCCGATAGGATAATACATAATTACATAGTAAAAATGAAGGAAAAAAAGAGCAAGAGGCTGAGGCATAGTTTTAAATACAGTACCTCAAAATATGCAAGGGCAAACTTAGAGAATAAACTTAGAAATAAGTGTAGATTGTACCCTGAACCCCATAGAAGCCCCTGTGGAAAACAATGGGGGGCTGATTCCCCAGCCTGTGTCTCCAGACATGGAGAGTAGTGAAAGGGAGGTAGGACTTCCTAAGTAGCACTTCACAAAACAGCTACAGAAGGTTACTCTGAAGAGGGAGTGGTAACCAATGCTCAGATGTTTAGGGATGGCAGTGACACTGAATGCCCTGATGCTAGAGCTATGAATCCTAGTTTAAGAACTGAAGGGGACATGTCCCATGCCTTGGGAAAGTATGAAGAATTTGCAGCTGCTCAGAGGACTAATCATAATTTGGAGAGGCTGAGGGCTTGTGCAGAATCTGATGGGATATAGGGAGGTGACATGAGACATAGATTATTTTGGGACAATGGACTGTTGTATACACAGGACGTAAGGACAGAGGGAGGGATGATGGGAAGGCAACTTGTCATTCCTCAGGGGTACCATGAGCGGTTGCTCAAGATCTCTCATGATATCCCCATGTCTGGACATCTGGGAATCATGTACACCACATAGTGATTGGCCCAGAATTTCTATTGGCCCAACTTCACCCAGCAGGTGAAGGAATATTGCAGGTCTTGTCACCAGTGCCAACAAATAGGAAAGGCAGGTAATAAAACCAAAGCCACCCTAATTCCCTTGCCTATTGTGGAGGAGCTGTTTCAGAGGGTAGGAATGGACATTGTGGGATCTTTGAGCACCCCAAGCTCCTCCGGGAAGAGGTTTATCCTGACGGTGGTAGATTACACCAGCTGATAACCCGAGGCAGTTGTCCTCTCTGCATTTATGACAGACAAAGTAGCAGATGCATTGCTAAGGATTTTCTCCCGTGTCGGGTTTCTGCAGGAGGTTATCACTGATCGATGGGGTACCTTCATGTTGGACCAGATGAAGTGTTTGTGGGAGACATGTGAGGTGATCCAGAGATGCACAACACTTTATCACCCCCAAGCCAATGGGCTGGTGGAAAGTTTTAATAGTACCCTATAATCAAGGCTCCAAGCATTTGGTGAACAGCTTGAGAGGAAATGGAAGAAATACCTTCCTCACTTGTTGTTTGCATACAGGTAGGTGCCCCAAGAGTCGACAGGGTTTTTCCTCTTCAAACTGTTATATGGATATAGGGTGTGTGGGCCCCTAGACTTGATTCAGGAAGACTGAGAAGGCAAGCACACCACCCAGAGAACTCCCATAGTGGAGTATGTCCTTAAGTTTAGGGAGAAGCTGAAGGAGCTTATGGGAGGTGGCCCAAAGCAACCTGTCAGCTGCCCAACAGAAGCAAAAGGCCTGGTACAACTGTGGAGCCAGAGCTCACTCATACAGTGTAGGTCAGAAAATCATGGTGCTAATCCCAGTCCAGAAGGACAAGCTGCAGGCTGAGTGGGCGGGAACATATAAGGTAGTCTGACAGGTAAATACAAACATACAAAACTGCCAGCAGAAAAAGGTCATATGGTCTATCGAGTCTGCTCGATTTTGCAGCTAGCACCCCTACTCTGCAACTGCCCCCCTACTGTACCCTTCCCATCATGATCCTCCCTTTTGCCCTATCATAGCCCCTCTTGAAGCATCCCACTATTTTACAGGCCACCACCTCTGCCAGTAGTGCATTCCTCTCTGCTACTACCCTTTTCATAAAGAAATGGCTCCTCATTTCCCTCCTAAACCTTCCACCCTCCAATCTCATGTCATGACCCTGAGTGTCTCTCCCAACCCTCCTCTTGAACAGTCCCTTGGTGCCTGACCTGTTCGTTCCTCTTATGTACTTAAAGGTCTCAATCATATCCCCCTGTCTCTCCTCTCCTCTCCTCCAGAGAGTACATGTTCAACTCCCTCAGTCTAATCTCATATGGTAACTCTCCCAGACCCCGGATCATTTTTATTGCTCTGCATTGCACCCCTTCTAGCACTCTAATGTCCCTCTTTAGGTAAGGGTGCCAAAACTGAATGCAGTACTCCAGGTGGGGTCTGACCAGCGATCTGTAAAATGGCCGAATCACCTCCTTCCTCCTAGAGGATATACCCCTTGCAATACAATCCAGCATCTTGTTGGTCATTGCTGCTGTTTTCCTACATTATGCCAAGTTGTTCATTGCTCCTGTTATGAGCACCCCAGATCTTTCTCTTCCTCAGTCACAGCTAGCTGCACCCCCCAGATGGTAGCTCCTCTCTGGATTCTTTGCTCCAAAATGCAGCACCTTGCATTTTTTGGCATTGAAACCAAGTTGCCAGGTGTCAGACCATGTCTCCAGCCTTGTTACATCTTTCCTCAGTCTCTGCCACCTGCCCTTGGTCATCCACCACTGCTCCCAACTTGGTGTCATCTGCAAATAGACTAATCTTGCTATTTACACCTACCGAGATGTCTCAATAAATACCCCAAATAACACCGGCCCCAGCACTGACCCCTGTGGGACCATGCTCATCACTGCCCTTGGGGATGATAATTCTTCTCCCACAACCACCCTCTGCTGCCATCCTGCAGCCAGTTCTCCACCCATCCCACCAATTGTGCCCCTGCCCCTGTTCCCCTTAGCTTGCATGCTAGTCTTCCAGGTGGCATAGAGTTGAATGCCTTACTGAAGTCCAGGAACAGGACATCCACCAGATGATGTAAATTATATTGGGGAACTGCAGTGTGTAGTCCTGGGGAGGGGACTGACAAAAAGGACACCCTGCTGGACTTGCTTGAGGAAAGCAAGTGGGAGTCATCTGTGGAGGCAATCAAACTGTTGCCCCAGTTGACCCTGCAACAGTCCCAGGAAGTGAGGGGAGGTTTTAGAGGACTTTGCCCCTTTGTTTATGGCCAAGCCAGGATATACCCACTTTGTGACACATGTCGTAGATACAGGAAAGCAAGCACCCATCCAACAGACAGCCTACCAGGTGTCTGTGGCCGTCTTAAAGGACATTAGGAGGGAGGTGGAAGAAATGCTGGCTTTAGAGGTATTCCAGAAATCCCACAGTCCGTGGGCCTCACCCATAGTCCTTGTTCCCAACCTGGATGACTCTACTTGCTTCTGTGTAGATTATCATGGACTCAAGTCATGAGGTCTGATGCCCACCCAATGCCAAGGATGGATAAACTACTGGACAAGTTGGGAGGGGCGTCATACCTTACCACAACTGACCTGACAAAAGGGTATTGGCAGGTGGAGTTAACTGCCAGAGCAAGGGAGAGGTTGGCCTTCATCACTCCAATAGGATTATTTGAGTTCTGGGAAATGCCTTTTGGAATGAAGAATGCCCCTGCCACCTTCCAAAGGTTGGTCAACCAGGTGTTACATGGTACTGAAGAGTATACAGTGGCTTATCTGGATGATATTGCCATCTTCTGTACCAGCTGGAGGGAACATCTATTCCACCTGAAGGAAGTGTTGGGCAGGATACAGAGGGCAGGGCTCACTGTCAAGGCTGAAAAGTGCCAGGTGGCTATGGTGGAGGTGGCATACCTAGGCCATGTAGTGGGATGGGGGCAGCTTCACCCTAATCAAGCCAAGACTGAGGCAATAATGGTGTGGCATATGCCAGAAACCCAGAAGCAGGTAAGGAGCTTCCTATGGACTGCAGGGAGCTATCAAAAGTTTGTACTAAATTACAGTACTCTGGCAGCTCCCCATCTGGCCTACTAAAGAAAAAAAAGCCCAAAAGGGTGGACTGGGTGCCAGATTGTGAATGAGCCTTTGCACGGTTAAAGGAGGCACTGTGCAGTGTCCCTGTGTTTGCCAGTCCAGATTACTCTAAGCACTGCATAGTTCAGACAGATGCCTCGGATGTGAGGATCAGAGCAGGCCTCAGCCAGACATCTAATCAGGGAATGGATCACCCAATGGTGTACCTTGGTAAGAAGTTACTTCCCAGGAGCAGGCATATTCCACAGTTCAAAAGGAATGCCTTGCACTGGTGTGGGCCCTGAAGAATTTAGAGCCATACCTTTATAGGAGATGCTTCAAGGTACAGATCGATCACAACCACCTGGTGTGGTTGAATCAGATGGGTAAGACAAATGGTCATCTTTTGAGGTGGAGTATTGCCCTACAGGCATATGACATGGCCATTACACACAGGACAGGGTCAGCGAATGTCAGTGTAGATGGCCTATCTCACCAGTTAGAGCAGTGAACAGAATTTGTGAAAAGCATACCATGCATAGGGATGGATTTCCACAAATTCAGTTTAGGAGGGAGGGATATTACAAGATATGCCATGCTAGTCAGATGGGCAGATGTGTGGTGTTATGTTCTGTTATATTCTGGTACATGTTAAAATATTGCCATATGGTAAATGCCAATGTAAAGAGAAGGAAATGTTTTTTTAATAACTGATAAACCTGCAAAGCAGCCAGCTTGGCAAGCAGCTTATTGCATTTCCTGACTAGCTGATACAGAGGCAATAAAATTAGCTCATATAGTCATAAACCTTACATGATCGTATTTAAAGTCCTCAGCTCAGGGCATGTGGAACACTTCTCATCTGGACTCTCTCCTGACCACAAGCACAGAGACTAAGAACCAAAGGCTGCTACAGAAAAAGTGACATATTTTGCAAACCAGTGATTCTCTGGACTTTGAAATCTGCCTAACTAAGGTAGAACTTAGATAACAGCTTTAAGGCATTTCTTCATGTATATTTTTCCATTTTTTATTTTCTGGTATCTTGTGACCAAATTAGTGCATATTTTAGCTGTAACTGTATGCTTCTTAAGTAAGTATTTTTAGTAAAAACATTTATTTTTAAGAAAGCTACCCAAGCTAGATTTTCATATTTGTGTGTGAATTGTGGGATAATCTGTGACAAACTGTTATTGCTAAAAGGTTTACCACCATAGGCTGCCATATCGAACAAGGGTCTGTAACAGGGAAAATTTTGATAAAAATAGGGAGAATATGAAAGTCTCAAAAGGGTCTGTGGGGATTTGAACCAGATTGTTGCACGCCTTGTGAGCGAAGGCAGAATCAGGGTTACAATGCTACCCCAAAGAGATTGTAATGCCTGGACCTTCCCCTCTGTGTAACAACCAAGAAGCGGTTCTCATTTGTCTGCAAGGCTTGAGACTGGCATTGTGCCCTTATCCATAGTAAAGATGGCACCCTGGGACTTCGTTGTTCAGTTGTGAAGTCAGCGAGCACTCTAGAGGGACTCAAAGAGGGTATCCCCTGTTTTCTCCTCCCTGTCATGGATTGCACTTAGGGATAGGTACTGTGATCTCAGTGAACTTGACCCCCCAGAAGTGAGTTTGTGACACCCACCAGCCTCTCAGTGAAGTAGTGCCCTCTCTTATTACCTCTGAATTTACTGTCCTCCAGTTTCTTTTTTTAAACTTTATGTTTATCATTTTTTTTCATAATATGCATACACACATACGATACATATAGAATAAATGAGTCCACATAATTGGAAAGGGACAAGATTTTCAATTTAGTTAATTATATTTCCCCATTGCATGCAGTCCAAGTATATTTATATTTTCTAGGCCTTATTAATCAGTATTAACATAAAGCAATTCCAACTCCAGTAAACAATCCGTACCAGATTTAATTCTATTTTTAAGTATAGTATAAAACAAAATCAAATTAACAAAATTTACTCCATGAATTAATTATTCATTAAGTGCTTTCCTCAATCAATCTGTAATATGTACTTTTACACATTCTAGATATTTAGCCCTTTTTCAATTTCTTCAACAGCACAAGAAAATTCTCTGTTGGAGCCTGCTGAGGATTCGCCTTTCCTAGATGAACCCTTTTCATATTGAGAGTGCAGGAAAGCTGATAGCTGGTCCACTTCAAAAAAGATATGTTGCTTTCCTTAATGGTTAATCTTTACTTTTGCAGGAGCGAACAGCTGAAAGGAAGCACCAAGTTCCAAAATATCCTGCCGATAGGTAAGGAAATGCCTTCTATGGTGTTGTGTTGAATAGACAAAATTGGGGTAGACATAAACTCTATGTCCCTTGTATGTCAGAACCCCTTTAAGGTGAGAGAGATGGACTATCAGGTTTCTGTCAGAGTCAAAGGTGAAGAAGATAAAGATTGTTGTTTTTATGTCCAAATCAGCCTCTGTCTGTGGTTTGGTGATAACAGTGGAGTTTTGATCAGTAAATCCCTTCTTTGGTATCCGAAAAGCTTTAGTGAGGAAAGGTGGGTTATCTGCTGGTAATTCATAAACAGTTATAAATATGTCTTTTATCATGTCTCTTACAGTTTGAAATTCTGTGTCTAGTTTCACTGGGATACCCACGATTTTCAAGTTCTTGTATCTGGCTTGATTCTCTAAATTCTCCACTTTACTGTGCAAAGAGTAGTTTTCTTTCACTATAGCTGCTGTAGTAACCTCCACTGCTTTAATTCTGTTATCAAAAGTCTGTGTTATTTCCACATTCTGTTTAAGCTGTGCAGTCAGAGTATCTATCTTTTCTTTGTTTTGATTAACTTCTTTTTGAATAAAATCCATTTTTCTATTCAAAGCTTCATAACGTCGATCTTGTTTTCCAGCAACAACACTATTCGGTCAGTAGAATGATCCAATGAATCCATGTCATAATGTTTTCCTTCTGGATCATTAATTCTAGCCATCTCGGCTGCCTGTGTTATCATAGTAGAAGAAGACTGTACTGCTTGTGCTGCTTGCCCCTGTTTTTGCAATTTGTTCAGTTCAACTTCCTTCTCACTCACCGGAGTGTAGGTATGGTGGCTGACCTCAACCTGCTCTTTTACTGATTTATTTATATCCATTTGATTTTTCTCAATATTATCAAGTTTTTTAGTTTCTTGAGAGTGAAGCACATACTACTCAGTGTAAAGATTTACCGGCATATCAGTGAAGCGATCTGGTTGCGGCGTTTGCCTGGAGGTCGCCGAGCGTGGAGCTGACCCAAGAGACACACTGGATTTCAAACTTCCACCGTGGCTTGTAGCTGGCAAAAAAGATTTTTGAAGCACTCAGATACTTGGAGAAGAATAATCGTCAGTTGATGAGGTAGATATATTCTTCCTCTTATCTGCCATGATGTAGATCCAAAAGATATGAAATATCAGATGAATAGCGATGTTTATATCTACCTCACCAGATACGAGAAAGTCAGACCATAGAAGGTTTTAAAAAATTGTTAAGGACATATTTATTTAACCAGGCATTCCCAGGAATGTATTGAGTACTGAGTATATAAGGATGTGTTTTAATATGCGTTTATATTTGTTTTTATTATAAACTGTGAGCTTTAATGTATATTGCAAAGGCACCCTGAGCATTGGAAGGGCACCTCATACAAATAAAATTTTGATTGATTGATTGATTGATTATTCTACTTTTTCAATACCACGCTGAGAGAGCAGCTCTTAACAGACTGATGCAGTGCCAGCCATTTTCCCTTGTCTCACCACCCTCCAGTTTCAAGCTATGCCCCTTAGTTATTGGATTGTCCTTCATCTTGAAGATACTCCCTTTCCTCACCTTGTTAATTCCCATCAGGTATTTAAATGTTTCAATTATATCCCCTCTCTCGCTCTCTCTCTTTCTCTCTCTCTCTCTCTCCTGGTTTCCAGTGGATATATAAATATAGCATAAAGAATTAATTTAAACACTGTACCCTCAATAGAGATACCCCAATCCCATCATTCTGTTAGATGGCCACTGCCACAGGCTCCTTATACACAGCGAATTACAGCTGGGGCAGAGGGCATCCCTGACAGGTGCCCCTTTCCAGGTAAATTGGCTGAGATAATCAGCCATTAACATGGATCCAGGCCTGTGGAATAGAACAAATATTTTGTAACATACTGACAAAGGAGGCCAGGAAGGGTTCTACGTTATTAAAGAAACTTTTTAATCGTGACTTTATTTCGGCGATCGCTGAAACAGCGACAGTACATGATATCGATCAGGAAAACAGCACAGTTTTATATGTGCTTACCGATATATGCTGAAACCAGGAAACAAAGCAACAGCAACCTATCAACACTGCATCAAAAGTAACCCAGACCAAACAACAACTCCCAAATCATATCATGTAACCTAGCAGCCTATCAAACCTGCAACACTGCAACATAGCGAACTAATCAACATCAAAATAGTGACCTTCTAACTTTAAAAAAAAACTGTCCAAGGACAGAGGATACTTCTTTATTGATTCTTTATCTTGATTCCTTATCTTCAGTGCTGGCTGCTGTCTTCAATTAACTGCGTATGTTGTTCACTGCTTGAACTGGAAATTATATGCTAGCCCTCGCAAGTATTTGTATGTATTGCAGGACTCGTACTGTGCTACAATGGCAGCAATGCGAATATTCTGGTCCTTGTACTTCCTTTTAGTACCAGAAGAAGTTGCTCCAGAAATTAGCTGCTGCATTTTTATCTCATTCAGCTTTTGTTCTTCTCTTAAAACATCTATTAGTCTCCAAATGCTAGGATGACAGGCGCCAAGCCTAGAGTTAAATCCCCTGTGCCAGCCTTCAATGGCGTTGTTAGTTCTGGCTAATCCCATCTGTGTTCCGGCATAACAGTTCTATTGATCAATTGGGAAATGTGCTCTTCTGCACCAGGATCGACCTCTTGGCCTCCCCATCCAGGTGTCTTCAAAGTGGTCAAGCACTGACTGCTACAACTCTTTGTTTCCTGTAAAAAAGTCAATTTCTTTAAGTTCTTCAAACTTAGTTACAACATCACTTGGCAGGACAAACACCAAAGACAACAGCATTCTTAAGTGCAATGCAAAATCAGGTTCATTGCAATATCTGTTTTCCACCTCTGGGCACTGTTGGATTTTTCTCCACACAGCTTGAGGAAAAAGAAAGAAACAACCACGCAGCTATGTTTCTGAGAAAACAGTGGAAAATGCTTTCCATGATGCCTGCTCAAAATCCATAATGGAATTTGATGGACATGCATCACCTATGAGTGTCTCAAGCTCAGAAAAGACTTGTTCATATGATGCAGTGTTTTGGGAACTCATTAATGCATAAGCTGCTGTTAAAACCATACCAGAGCGAATACCGTGCACTGTATACAATTGATCAAAGAGTGCAAGGCACAATTTAAATGTGCCATCAAGCATTCAGTCCCTCACATTCTTGCAAAAAATGCAAATTACCATCTGTGGAAAACAATAGCACTCGTTCTTTCTCCTGACTACTATCAAACAGTAGGAAACACTCACCAGTGCTCAGAACAGTGAATTCAAGGGAGATAATAAGGTCCTCCGCTGTGCTGGGAGTTGCAGGACGGCCACGCTCCTGCCGATGAATATGCTGTACAGTGCATTTTATTAGGCTTATGCCAGGTAGCCTTCCAGTCACTGAATCAGGGGCAGCTGTAGTGCACTCGACAACAACCTGTGAGGTTGTCTCTACTGTTGTGCGTGCTCTTGTTCGAATGTCAGCCATCACATACCTAACACCTACTTCAGCAGCATCAGGTACATGGGTATGTTCTTTAACTGTGGCTACTACACTGTCCGCGGAGGTGTGCAGTCTCGCAAGGCAATTATACTTGTGAGACTCTGCGCATCTCCAATAAACCTCATCTGCCTACTCCTTATCTTTTCGATAAAGGTAGCCCCCATAGAGCATCAGTGGCTTACCTTTTTGGCTTGTCACAAACTCAACGGGCATATCCAGTTGATACCAGCCCATTTACAGAAGAAAGGGTTCTGAAAGAACTCTTAAAACTGAAGGTGGACAAAGCAATGGGGCCTGATGGGATTCATCCCAGAATTCTAAAAGAACTAAGGGTAGAACTAGTGACACCACAGACTACCCTCTTTAACAAATCATGGGAGGATGGTGTGGTATCTGAGGACTGGAGGAGGGCAGATGTGATTCCACTTCACAAAAGTGGGAGCAGGGGCCGGCCCGCCGGCACAGCGGTTGGATTTCCGCCTGCGACACCAATGACCCAGGTTCAGGAATGAGCCAGAGAGCTGGAGGGCCAGCCAAGGGGAGAAGGGTTGAGCGTCCCATGGACAGCACCCCTTCTCCGGGAGGGAGGGGAGAGCAAAGCGCAGCACTTGACTGGCCACAGGCGGAGGCCTGGGGCATAGCAAGCTACTGGGCATGAAACTGTGGTGGGGAGGATGTCACGACATCGGCGCTTGCGCTTTGATGTCTAGGCGAGTGATGTCCTCAAGAGAAAACTGGAAAAACACCCTCCGGAGTCGGGGGATGGAAGAGCCGAGCCGAGTCCTAATTTGCCTCTGCCTGCCTAGCTGCCTCAGAGTCGGAAGAGATTTAAGGTTCGGGGGTGAGCCAACCCCGACCCCGACCCCGCGTGGGGGGCTATCCACAGCAGGATGGGGGATCCGAGCAGTCAGGTAAGGCGACGGTAGGGTCAGACTTAATTGGTGTATCCTGAGGATGCGACTTTGGAGGGCTGTAGGAGGGATAAAAAAAAAAAATTGGGAGCAGGGCAGAAGCAGGCAACTACAGACCTATTAGTTTAACCTCAGTGATAGGGAAAATGATGGAATCACTTATGAAGGAAAGAACTGTCGCGTACCTAGAGGCCAGAGGGGCATAGGACCCAAGGCAACATGGATTCACAGCGGGAAGGTCATTTCAGACAAATCTAATCAATTTCATTGACTGGGTGACCAAAGTAGTAGATCTGGCAGGGGCTGTGGACATGGCCTACCTAGACTTTAGCAAGGCATGTGGCAAGTTAGCCAGCCTAAGAGTGGGTCCCAAGATGGTAGCCTGGGTGAAGAATTGGCTAGAGAACAGGACACAGAGGGTAATAGTAAATGGAGTCCACTCTGAAGAAAGGGGGGTTACTAGTGGGGTACCGCAGGTTTCAGTACTAGGACCGGTCCTCTTCAATGTCTTTATAAGTGACATTGCAGAGGGACTGGAAGGAAAAGTATGTCTCTTTGCAGATGACAGAAAGATCTGCAACAGGGTTGGTACACAAGGTGGGGTGGAAAGGATGAGAAGGGACTTGGCAAGGTTGGAGGAATGGTCAAATATATGGCAGCCTAGATTCAATGCTAAGAAGTGCAAGGTAATGCACCTGGGAAACAAAAACCAAGGGGAAGAGTACACAAAGGGGGTGAGATACTAACAACAACAAAAATGGAAAGGGACCTGGGGGTAGTCATATCAGATGACCTAAAGGTGGGCAAGCAATGTGAGAGGGCAGTAAGGAGGGCTGGGGAAATACTGGGATGCAGAGGGAGAGGCATCACCAATAGAAAACAGGAAGTTGCTATCCCTCTCTACAGACAGCTGGTGAGACCCCATCTGGAGTACTGCGTTCAGTTCTGGAGACCTGATCTCCACAAAGACATAAACTGGATGGAGGCAGTCCAGAAGAGGGCAACTAAAATGGTGTAGGGTCTGCACTGGAAGACATATGAAGAGAGACTTAGGGAGCTTAATATGTATAGCCTTGAGAAAAGGGGGGGGGATATGATTGAAACTTTCAAGTACCTCAAGGGAATCAACAAAGTCCAAGATGGCAGCATCTTTCAGAAAAAGGTGTGCAAGAACAAGGGGCACAATTTGAAGATGGGGGGCAGCTCAGAGGTAATGTAAGGAGTATTTTTTCATGGAGAGGGTTGTGGATGCATGGAACGGCCTTCCGGAGGAGGTTGCATAGTCAAAAACAGTGGTGGAATTCAGGCATGCATGGGACAGTCATAAGGCAATTCTAGGGGGTGGGGGTAGGAAGAAGTAGACTATTGGTTAACTAGGATCTGCAGCTTATCCATTAGGTAGGGAAAAGGACAGACTGGGTGGGCCAAATGGTCCTTATCTGCCATCAAATTCTATGTTTCTATGTTTCTATATCCAACGTTTTTTGAGCTCCACTTTCAGAATCGAAAAATGTGAACTGACTGACACTTGGGGGGTATCAAGGTTGGACAGCAGGAAATGGAAGTTCAGAGTGCTTCTGACATTTTGGCAACACCAACAGATGACCTGAGTTGCTGAAAAGTAATTGACAACTGGCGCTATTATTGCATTGTAAGTTGCTATTAATGCCGATTCGCGCATATGTAATAGTCTCTGAAGCTGAATTTGCCATGCTTTGTTCGTGATAATCTCGTCACTATTCTTGCATCATGATTATCACGGGATACTGCCAAGAAGTTGAAGTTCAACAAGGAGTCCCATAAAAAAGGTCAACCTTGGTAAATGCCTTCTCAGCATCTAAACTGATAATTGCTGCATGGATAGCACTCTATCACATGCTGCCTTTAAAGGAGAGTTCTCCATATATTATCAAAAGTTTGTCTAATTTTAATAAAACCAGATTGATCGCGGTGCCCCCTTAGACTTAAGAGGCTTTTCTAGGCAAATCACCCAGACTGCCAGAAAAGGTTTGTAATCAGTATTTAAAATGGATATTGTTCTGTACAAAGAGGGTTGTAGTGGATCCTTCCTTACTTGGTTTTAGGAGTGTGGATATGATGGCCCAACTCCAAAATAGTGGGTTGACGCACCCTCTTGAACTACTCTAAATGTCTGGGTATGTAGAGGGATCAGCAAGGGTGTAAAAGCCTTATAACATCCTGTGACAAAACCGTCTGGTCCTTGACATTTTGCAGTTTTGGCCCCTTTGATGACAGTAACAATTTCCTCCCTTGTATAGGTGCTAAAAAGGAGTCTCTTTGTGCAGGTTGTAGGGTTGGGGGTTGTAGGCTAGAATGATACTGAAAACTATGGGACCTAGGAAAGGGGAAACCTTATATAGATTCTGATAATAACCTCTCATAATGGCCTTAGTTTGATCTGTATAATGAGCAATCTAGCCTAAGACTGGATCCATCAATCAGGGGATGCATGCATTCTTCCATTTGGCCCTAAGCTGCCTAGCTAAGCGACGTGTCCCTTTCACTCCCCCTTTATAATAATGTTGTCTCAGATATCATAGGGCCAGTTCTACCTTTTGGTCAAGTATATACTGGATTTGCTGCTGTGTTTTCTGTATCTGTAGGTTAACCTCCTTATCCCTCTATCCATGTAACTGTTGAAATGTTCCTCAGGTGTTCATGAGATCCCTAAGTCTGGTTTCCCTTTCCCTGTCTCTTCTGGCTGTGTGAAAGATAACTGCCCTCCATAAGACCACCTTGAGAGAGTTCCAAAGCATTAGGTCTTGTACCTCTCCCGTGTCATGCACTGGACCAAAGTTCAGAAAGACTCCTCTCTGAGCAGTGACAGACTAAATCTCCAAGTGGCATGTTTCCAACTTTTACCCAAATACAATTTAATACAGAGTGGGGAATGGTCCGATAGGATTCTAGGGACCATAGTCATGTCATGTACCATACCCAGGTGTTCTAGGCAAGTGAAAAGGTAGTGCAGCATGGCATGACTGGAGTGACGTGCTGAGAAGTGTGTATATGCTTTTCATTTAGGATAAAGGGTGTGACCAACATTTATGCCCAGATAACACAGGGTGGCCTTGATAATTTTTGAGCTGGGGTGAGCTGGAATGGAAAGTAGAGTCCAGATCTGGATTTAAAGTAAAATGTATGCCTCCTCCCATTATTAACTGCTCCTGCATAAGTGAGAAAACCTTATTAAAGAGAGGTTACACCACCCTCTTATGTGATTGTGGGGGCAAATACACATTTATTAATGTTACCAAAGTCTCATAGAGAACCCACACTACTATTATGTAGCAAAATCGTGTAGTGCCAGGAATAAGGGTATCCATGCCCCTCCATTTACCTCTGCAATAAGAGGATGCTATAACAGTTGGAAAACCATATTTGCCCAGCTTCATATGTTCCTCCCCCAAAAGTTGTGTCTCTTGTGGAAAGATTACATTTGGGTGATCCCTCTTTATATATTCCATTATCCTTGTACTACTGATGGGGTTTTGCATACTATTAATATTAAACAAGAGACGTTTTACTAGTGCTACAGCCATTGTACACAAAATGGTGAGGGGAGGTGCGAGTCAGGCTAGACCGGGCAGATTTGAAAGGAAAGAGCATCCTCACTATATCACTGGCAAGTCCTGCAAACCATGAACACCATGACACTAACTAAAGATCACTGTCAGAAACAGGAAATAAAAAAAAAACAAAAAAAAAAAAACCAACAACATTTAAGCCAGCACAGTAGCATGGAGGGCTGAGGTGCCTTGTGCCTTACCTCCTGCCACTCTGGTGACCGAAGTTCAGGAACATGCTTGGGTCGCTTGGGGTCGGCTGGTGAGGGAGAGGATCAATTGTACAGAGCACTGCTTTCCTCTACCAGGGTAGGGAGGGTAGCTGCTTTGTCCCTTGATTGCCCCCAGGTCGAGGCTTGGGGGACAGCATGATATCTGAGCATGAAGAAGGGCAGGGCCACAGCTATGCATCATGCATGCGCCTCCATACACACACACCTCCATGCACACATGCCCATGTGCTGCCCCAGCAGGGCTCAGGGGAGAACATGGAAACAAAGGGGCTCAGGCTTCATGAAGTCCCACCCACTCCTCCCTCATCCATGCCACCACACAAATCTGCCAATCCACACTGGATAATGGATCTAGGTGGGGGGAGGACAGCCCTCCCCTTCCTGGTCCCATCATGGGGGGCAAGCTGTGGGGGTCCCTGGATTGGAAGAGTGCCAGGGGAGGTGGTGGCCAGTGGGGGAAGGGAGAGGGATGGGACTGAGCAGCCCTGCCTGGACCCATAAACAAAGGGAACAAAGCATTATAGAAAAAAACAACAACATTTTGCTTGGAACAACTATAAAACAGTAACATAACACTGGACGTCATGCATGATGTGCTCTGTGGACACTAAGACAAAATTTCTCTGCTTTCTAGGTAGGGAGCGTGCACCAGCCAGTACTCTTACCAAAGTCAGTTGACTGTGACATCAAGAAAGGGAAAGTTGCCTTTCATAGGGACCCCGGCCAGGGGGACCCAGTAGCCAGCAGACCCTCTAAGCAGGTGGAAACCTGTCTAAGATAAGTTGTCTCCAAGCTACTGGAGACAGAACAAGCACCCTTCCCTCCACCAGCTGTCCACGTAATAATCAGGGCAAGCAATGGGGGGGGGGTTGGAGAGTCATATAGATCAGAAGCGATCAGAAGAGGAAGCCAACCAGGCCAATGTGATAGACAGCCAAACTAAGAACAGTGCCTCAAACAAATATAGGCATTTGTATCAATGAAGAGTTGCTCTTTGGATAAGAAAACCCAGTAACAAAGTAATGAGAAAGGAAGGCTCTGGTATCTGCAGTATCTTATCTTTGTAGGGCTTTGGTAGTTCCACCTATATAGGGTGCCAGCGGCAGTGCACTTGGTCATTAAGGTGCCACATCCCGATGTCACCATCCCCTCTTTTTGTGGGAGGCTGCACTCTCTCTTTCTAAATATTCTAACTCTGGGGGGGTAGACCTCAGGGTGGGGGTAGTGAATTCCACTATGTGGCACCCTAATGACGGGTGCACTGCCACCGGGGCACAGATGGCCGGAAGGGCTTTGGGCATTATAGAAAAAGGTAGGGCAGCACAATATGAGGTAAAATAAAGCAGTCACAGGTGGGAGTGTGTTGGAAAGTATGAGTCCAGGAGCAGCCAGCAGACCAACCCATGGGGGGGAAGCCCCCCCCCCCAGAAGTCACCACCAGGAGTGCCAAGAGAAACAATCTAGTCTACCCCAGCTGGCCTTACATGTCAATTTAACCAGTTAGGGCAATATTCATATGTGTCATGGCACTGTGACCAAGTATTTCCACACATCTCTCCTAAACTTTACCCCTCTATGCTTCATTGCATGCTCCCTTGTTCTACTGCCTTCCTTTCTCTGAAATAGACCCTCCACTTACACCTTGTTCAATCCTGAGAGGTACTTGTAGGTCTCAATCATGCCACCTCTTTCTCTCTTCTGTTCCATGGAGTACTTGTTGAGTTCCTGTAGCCTTTCCTCCTATGGCTTCTCGTGTAACCCCCTCACCATTTTTGATTGCCCTCCTCTGTTCTACTTCCACCCTTTCAATGTCCTTGTGGAGGTGCGGCCTCCAGAACTGGACACAGTGAGTGATAAAATATTAGCACCTCCTCCATCCTACTAGAAATTCCTCTCCCAATACACCTCAGCATCCTGCTAGCTTTCCCATTGCTTCGTCACATTGCCCTGCT
Source organism: Neoceratodus forsteri (assembly GCA_016271365.2). NCBI lineage: Eukaryota > Metazoa > Chordata > Ceratodontiformes > Ceratodontidae > Neoceratodus > Neoceratodus forsteri. The sequence goes on along the minus strand of CM028134.1, from coordinate 540,180,937 downwards.
ACCTTGAGGTCATCAGATATGATGACCCCAGGTCTCTTTCTGCTTGGTGACTGTAAGATCCACTCCCCCATCTTATACATAGCTCCTGAGTTCCGCTACCTTAAGTGCATAACCATTTCTCCAGTTTCATCAGATCCTTTTGCATTCTCTCCACTGTTTCCTGAGTGTCACTCCTGTTGGAAATTTCTGTATCATCTGCAAAGAGACACACCTTACCCACAAGCTCCTCTGCAATGTCACTTATGAAGACACTGAAGAGGATCAGTCATGGCACTGAACCCTGTGGCACCCCACTAGTCACTCTTCTATCTCCTGATTGGCTACCATTTGCCACTACCCTTTGCCTCCGGCCCTTAACAAATTTGATACCCAGCTTGCCACTTTCTGTCCCACCCCCAGACTGCTTAATTTCTTGACTAGCCTCCTGTGCAGCACAGTGTTGAAAGTCCTAGTGAAGTCCGGAGAGGACACATCCACTGCTCACCCTTGATCCACCTCTCTGGTGACCCAGTCAAAGAAGTCTATGAGATTAGTTTGACATGATCTCCCTCCTGTGAAAAAATGCTGCTGGTAGTACTGCAGCTCTTGTGCCTCCAGGTGTTCCATGAGCCAATCCTTCAGTAGTGTCTCCATTAACATCTCCACCACTGTTGTGAGACTGACTGGCCTGTAGTTACTAGCATCCTCCCCACTGCTGCTTTTGTGCAGAGGGACCAAATCAACCCTCCTCCAGTCCTCTGGAACTTCTCCCATCTCCACTGAGGTGCTAAAAAAGCACTGCCAGAGGAACAGCCAGCACCATGCTCAGTTCCTCTATGACCCTTGGATGAATCCCATCCAGTCCCATCACCTTATTTTCCTTTAAGGCTTCCAATCCCTTCCAGATCCTCTCCTCCGAGAATGGACTTGTGTATATTCCCCCCCCCCCCCATTGCTTACTGCAGTATGCTGGTCCATCCCCCCACCCTCTACCATGAAGACCAAGCAGATGAAATAATTTAGTATTTCTGCTGTCTTTTGCTCTTCCACTGCACAGTCTCCCCACCCTCCCAATTCTCACTATCATTCCCATTGTCTTCCTCTTTTCCACCACATACCTGAAGAAGGTCTTGTCCCCTTTTTTGACCTCCTTAGCTATCCTCTTGTAACTCCTAGGCGGCACTGTCCCAAGGGCTACTACCCCTGCCTGCTTGGCTAGTTGCAGGTTAAGGGGACTGGGTACTGAAACGGGTGCCTCCACCCAGAGGACAGGGTAGTTAGTAACAAGGCTAACCTGGGTACAGCCCTCCGGGACACTGTAACCCCCCCTCTTTTTCCTTTAGTGGCCTAGACAATATGTAACAAACACTTTCACAGTAGCCCCTATTCAGCATACAAATACCCACACTGTTTGCACTTACCACCAGGGCTGGTTCCACCAGTTTGACCCTGGAGACCCCCTGTAAAACAAGGTTAGGCACAGCAAACAACAACAGTACAGTGCTTTTGGTACAAACTGGAACCACAGTCAGATTAAATGCAAAAAGAGTTAGATCTGATTTATTCAGGGGAATTGAACAAGGGAGGGGCGTAATCAGGTTGATTGATTCGAAAACTGATCTAGTTAGGCATTTATGCATGCACTTTTAGTCCCTACACAGTCACACGCTCTGGGTACCCAGTTGAAAGTAAGGTGGGCTAGCCTGGAACATTGCCCAGGGTAGGCCGGCATCACAGCTGGTTGGGGTCCTGTGATAAAAAAAAAGGCATGCACAACCACACACAATTTGTAATCTGTGCCAGGTGGCTCAGTTCGTGATGATTAGACAAAACAATTAAATCAGATGACACACTTTGATTAAGCTGTTGTTGCAGGGGGCTACCCTGGTGTTTATTCATGCTACCCAGTACAGGACACAGGATGGATGAAATGGAGACTGTAGGATGACTTGCTGGTTTGCCAGAAGCAGGGCCCACATGATTCACCGTAGTGTTGTTCCTGTTCATGATGTTGAGCAGGGAGCTGATCCCAAGGCAGGCCTCTCATCGATGGTGTTCTCTGCACCTGAAGTAACTGGCTGGGCCAGTGTGGCAGGGCTCAGGCCAGGTAAGACAGTTCAGCTATCAGTCCGGGAAGGCTGAATGCAGCTTCCAGCAAGCATGGCACAATTAAACAGTGGAGAACTAAATGGCGACCCACTAATAGCAAACAGCACATTTATAGTAAAGCAATCACCATACCACAATGTGAATAGCAGTCTGGCAGCAATATCAGTGTCTCTGAGAAAAACCAGGAATTCTGTGGCAACTAGATGTCCCAACAGGCTGATTGCATACAGAAAATCTTCGGTCTTCTTCAGGTTTAAATCAGGTCACTCTTCAGTGCCTTTGTCACACTCCGATTCGGATACAGTCCAATTGCTAAGCCTTTCAAAGGATTCCCTCTCGAGGGACAGCAGGCAGACAGGCCAAACTCAGCCTTTCCACCAATCTCCGACATGAACTATGCAGGAGCTGCTGCTCGAATCACTTGAGCTGTTTACTCTCCAAACTCTAACTCCAGACTGACTCTTCTGCTCGCCATGCCCATTAATTGGGGCACAACAAAATGGCTCGGAGACTTGGTCTGAAATAAAGCTTCTCTTATCTCTCCATGTGGGAGAGCTGAAGGCAGGCAGGCCATACTCAGCCTTCCCGCCAAGTCTCCACGCTACCCTGTGGGGCAGCAGCTCCTAGAGCTGGAGCTGCTCACTCTTCCAGTTCCAACTCACTTCTGCCTCACTGCTGCAGGCAGCTTGAGGATTTTCCTTCGGTCCAAAAGGTTTGATTTATTGATTCATCTGTCTGTCAAAGCAAGGGCTCCCCCTCCAGGTGCATTTAGGCACCAAAGTCTCAAAACTACAATTCCTACAGAAATTCACTTCTACAAGACCCTTGGAGACAGGCTTCATTTTAGAGTCCCCAAAGGTACCGATTGGTGCTGACTGGCAGTCCAAAACTAAAATGGTGGTGCAATACTGAAAGTCCATGATGAAAAGGAAAGCAGGTTAGACAAACTACAATATATTACTACTCTAATAGACAATCAGCAAATAAGTATAGCTTCTAACAGAGCTCCCTCTGCGCAAATAGCGATGGCAGAACGGAGTGATTATCTGGCAGCCCAGATGGGACTTGAGCCTGAAACTACTCGGCCCCTGCCCAGATTAGTTTTACACCACAAATAGGCAGCTCTTAAAGAGACAGCACACAGAGGCATCAAGGCACTCTCATACAAACACTTTTAAAACGCTAAGACACAGGACACCAGCCTGTCATTGGGCATTTAGGCACACCCAAGGAAGACTTTCGGGAACCCCCATTTGTAGGGGGGTTACACTCTCCTCTGTTAGTGCTTTTGCTGCCCTCATCATCATTCCTGCTTCTGTTTTTTTGCCAGATATACCTCCCTGTCTTCATCCTTCTGGATCTCCTTGTACTTTACTTCTCCTTCACTGCCTGTGCCATCTCCTTAGAGCACCATAGTGGCCTCTTCCTCCTCTTTTCCTTGCTCACTTCCTTCAAACAGCATGCCGTTGCCAGGGCTATATACTCCTTAAGTTTTCTTCATTGATCCCCTACTCTCCCTCTGCCTCCCCCCCCACCTTTTGAGGCATTCTCTGAGCCAGTTTCCCATTCATTTAAAATCTGTCCTCTTGAGCTCCAGGACCCTTGTCTTAGTGTGTTTTTTTTCCCTGTCCTCTCTATATACCAAACAACACAGTATGGTGATCACTTCTAGCCAGTGGACACACTAGTGACCTTTGCATTAAAAGTATATTTTCTGTATTTGTTATCTCTACATTCAGGTCTAAAACCTCATCAGGGAAATACTTTGCATATTTTACCAATTCAAATTCAGGCACTCACCACCATGTATACAAGGACACCAACAGCACTCAGAATGTGAATTTATTGTCTTATTTTATTTAAAGACAATCCATAATGAACAACAGAGAAACACAAAGTGCCCACCTGATGATTTTGGACAACTGTCCTTTATCAAGGCAGTCATTTTGTGTTTGTCTGTTATTCATTATGGATTGTCTTTAAATAAAATAAGACAATGAAGTCAGATTTTGAGTGCTGCTGGTGTCCTTGTCTAGTTAGTTAGTTAATTTGTTCAACCATAAAAGGTTATTACAAACATAATACATTAAAAAGTACATTATCTAGTACAGAATACAAATAATGCAAAAACATATCCAGAACAATATCAGCAGATTTCTAACACCTAATATTTACTGTATAACAGGCAATTAACTGATTTGTTAATCATCTACTGGCATTTAATGATAATATAACTGCACTGCACCAAGAGGAAATGCTGAAGGCTTCTGAAAGTAATAGTTATTAAAGTAAGTATCTCAGATCATTTTTCTCCTATAATGGTATTTTTAAAATATTATAGTATAAAACACATAGTGTATGCTCTATTATACCACAGGTATCTCTTCTCAGCTAATCACAACACAGAATGGCTGTCAGTTATTCTCTCACAAACTACAGGCACAAACATACAGAGTTGGTTATTCAACAAAACCCCACCCATAGTCGTTTAATGGCCCTCTAACCACGCCCACAGTCATTTAATGGCCCTCTAAGCATGCCCACAGTTGTTTACCCACATTTACTTTCATTCCTGTCCAGTCACAGACCTACACACAGTGAATCTCATTCACAGACAGTCAACCTATCTAACCAATTTTCACATGCTAACACATCTTTAATCCAGCTTGCATAATATGTACAGCCTACCCCCTCATTGCTATGCAGCACTAAAAACAATTTCAGCACACATCACATTTAACTCACAGTGCACAGAAAATCACCTCTGTGTCTGTGAGCTGAAGTGCTGCAGGACCGAGTAAAAAGCATGTTTATAACTACAGTAACTGATGATTTTTGGCTTGTATGTCTGAAAGTACTAATATCAAAGACTTACTGGCAGACAGATTATTTAAAAGTTGGTCCGATTTAAAAGCAAGCACTAGAATCCTTTTTATTTTCTGTTTTCAAATCGATGCCATGATTCTCAACATGCGCATTACCAGCTTCGGTCATGCGCATGTCCAAAATCACATATTCTTTTTCGTTACAGAAAATAAAAAGGGTTCTTGCGCTCGCTTTTTAAATCGGACCAACTTTCAAATAATCTATCTGCCAGTAAGTCTTTGATAATAGTACTTTCAGACATACAACCCAAAAATCATCATTTAGTCTAAACAAGCTTCTTACTTGCTCTCGCAGAACTACAGCTCACACACGCAAGGAACACATATTACGTGCCCTATGAGTTACATTGAATTTGTACTAAAAATACTACATTTTTACCACAGATTCTAGTGGTACAATAGTAATAACATTCAGATTTGTGAAATATACTCGCAATAACCGGCTTCTGTGGAGATCAAATGCTTCAGCTTCGCCTCAGCGTTTAATCATCCACAGAAGCCGGTTATTGCTTCGTATACTTCACAAAACTGAACGTTATCACTTAAATATATTGGCAAGATTTACCTTCATCAGTTTAAATCCTGTTAGTTCACCTTTTTATACTTGGAGTGAACATGTAAACCTCTTTGTATTCAAACTAATAATTTGGACAGCCTAGTCATCAGTCCAAGCCAACATTCTGTAATGAAGCCAGAAGATAACATTTAGGCCAAATGGCACCATATCAGTCCAATCTGTCCTGACAGGGCTTATCCTATCCACTTACATCCTGTCCCATCTGTACCTGCTTGGTAACTAAATGGACATGCTGTAATTATAGGGCAACCATCAGAGGTACCATGCAGCACACGCTGTTCTGTACCCTGCAGACCACTTCCTATCTGACCGCTCTTATTGGCCATACCCGAGGCACCTAATGAGACTTTGTGTTTCAAGGGGGTCCCATCTGACCACAACATGTCCCCACTGATCCTATCTAGAAACTAGCTGGACCTGCTGTCACTGAGGGCATATCCATTAGGGGCGCCATGCAGCACATGCTGCTCCGTGTCCCATAGGTCGCCCCCCCATCCAGCTACTCCTGTTGGCCACTATCGAGGGATACAGTAGAAGTCTGTGTCACAGTTCAGTCTCATCCATCCACACCATGTCACATTTGTGCCTTCCTGATAGTCAGTTGGACATGCCGGCCTTGAGGCACATTCATGGGGCACCATGTGAAGCATTCTGCTCCGTGCCCCATTGATTTCACCAGTTCCAGCCACTCCTATTGACTACTCCTAAGGTATATATGGGGCTACATATCACTGATGGGATCACCCATAAAGGGTAATTTTGTCCTACCTGATACCAGATGGCCACAAGCCAATCCTATGGCCTCATTAGCCAACATTGGTATCTAGACTGAAAAATACTCAGTCTATCCTAAAGACATATGACAAATTTCAATACATGTTCACAAAATTCTGAGTAATATTGGTATCCTGTACCCTATGCATAAAGATACCATAAACAAATATGGGGCTAATAGTGTTTTCTTAACTAATGGGACCCGATTTCAAGACAGCAGGGAGAGCATGGCGTAAAGTACGCCAGCGTCTAAAGTTACACCAAAACCACTGCTACATGTGAGCTGTGCCACATTCCAAGAGAATCACCAGATTAGATGGAGAATGCCGAATTATGCATGCCTCAAGTTATGCCTGCAAGACATGGCATAACTGGCAATAGCGGGCATAGCACTTACGCATGCCGCAACCCGATGACCATAGAAAAGTGCACAAGTCACAGACATGGAGTAGGAGCTATGGGAAAGATGGCAGGTAGCAGCGGAGAGACAGCAAGTGCGGCAAAATGCAGGAAGTGCAATTTCACACATGAAGAGACAGACGTCCTGCTCGATGAAATGGAGGCCCAGCCAGACCTCCTAATGGGCAAGGGAGAGGAATGGGAGCAGCGTCTCAAGCGTAAGGAGGCATGGGAGGAGGTGGCCAAGAAGGTGAACACTGTGGTCAATGCGAAGTGCACTGTGCGCGATCGCCAAAAGTGGCTCAGTGACCTCAAGTGCCACGCCAAGGCCAAGGAGGCCCAGAACAGGTGGCAGGTGGTGGCCACATGAGATGGGCTACAGGAGGTGATACCCCTCAGTGGACATGAGGAAGGATACTGGCATTCCTGAGCCAGTACAGCATCCATGAGGACTAGGACCTAGATATGTCATGGATGGACGCAGGGACAGGTAAGTGGATGGCCGGCACTGCCTGCAGTGTGTGGGACAGTGATGCAGGGGTGTGAATGGTGGCATGCATGGTAGGCAAGACATGGTGAGGTAGCATTGATGCACTATTGTTCCCCCACTGGTACAGCAGCAGCAGACATAGGGGCAGGTAAGCTGATGGTCAGCACTGCCCACAGTGCATGGGACAGTGATGCAGAGGTGGGGATGGAGGCATGTATGGTAGGCATGACATGGTGTGGTAGCACTGATACACTGTCATTCCCCAACAGGTGCAGTGCCAGCGGACACAGGGGCAGGTAAGTCAACAGCCAGCACTGCCCCCAGTGCATGGGACAGCAATGCAGGGTAGGAACAGAGGCAGGCATGGTAGGCATGACATGGTGTGTTAGCACTGATGCACTGCTGTTTCCCCACAGGTGCAGCAGTGGATACAGGAGCTGTGGACAGTGGTGACACAGGCACAGAGCTAAAACCCATGCAGCCGACCACCCAACAGGCCACCAGGACACACACCCCTAGTGGTGCCAATGCTGCACAGCTGGACACAGCCCTTACACTAGTGGTGGGGGAGTGTGAGGCAGTGGAGTAGCAACAGCAGGAAGAGGAGGAGGGACTGGACCTGAGCAAGCTGTTCAGCTGTGGCAGTATTGCAGATGACATAGCACAGTATCTAAGCCCCGTGTCATATCACAGGCTGGAGGAGGCCCTGGAAGGGACCATGCCATCCCCACAGGATGACCACTTGGATGCACCCACAGACTATGCTGGGTTCTGCTGGACACTCATGACCACACACACGGAACAGGCTGAGATGCTGGGCTGTATCAGGCTCAGCATGGACGCTTACCACGCGATGATGGAGGAGCACATGGGGATCCTGATAGGAGCACTGGAGACTGGGTCATGCACTACAGAGGCAGCCATAGATCACCTCGGGGACACCATGGCCATCTCCCAGGCATGCGTGCAGGTGCATACAAGAGCCATCACCTGCCTAGCCATGGTTGTGGAGGGTTCCATGGCCCAGCAGACAAGGCAGGCAGACATACTGTCCATGGGGCCACAGGGTGCACACACAGCCCAGCCACTGTGAGGCACAGCAGTAAAGGGATGCCACCACACAGGTGCCACAGGTGGTGCACCTGCCTCCAGCACTACCACAACAGCCACCAACAGCAGAAGTAACACCACCACTGCCAGGGGCGGTGGAGCCAGCAGCAACACCTTCCCCACCACCACCACCACCACCGGCAACCCTGGAGCAGCAGCACCCACCACCATCACTAACACTCCCATCAGCGCCTGTGCAGGTGATCCCACCACTGCCACCACCTGCACCACCATCACACCTGTGCTACAGGCACTATAGCCCCCATTGCCAACAACAACTGCAGCGCCAGTGCAACTGCAACCAACACTGCCCCCAACAGCACCACCAGTGGTACCACAGGTGGCCAGAGGCCAAGGCAGAGAGCTGCAGCAACACCTGCTACCATGGCTGTGGGGTGTGTGGCAATGGGCACAGGACCAGTGCCAGATGGGGTGGGCTAGCACTGGATGGCATACCTGGACAGGACACAACACAGGTGGCAGTGCACCAGCAGGTCACAGATGGCAGTAGGCCACAGGACAAGGGACCGGGGACTGTGCCAGGATATGCACCAACCACCCCAGGGAGGTGTGGAAGACCCTGGAGGCTGGCAGTGCCAGAGGGCCCTTTGGACAGTGGTGGCCCTGTGGTCAAGCAACAGGGGCAGGGTGGGCCTAGTGCTACCACAGGGGCAGCTGAGCCCGCAACACAGGGTGTTGGACAGGACATGAGTGCAGTTAAGCACAAGAGCTCAGGGTGGTAGCAGCAGGTGGATGACTATCATGCCACTATGGTGCACCGTTGTAATGGCAGGTGGACAGTGGGCAGTGGGCAGTGTGGCAGTATGGGAAGGCACTGAGTCCTGATGTGTGGTGTGTGTGGGGTGTGCGTGTGTGTGTGTGTGTGTGTGTGTGTGTGTGTTTGTGTGTGCTTGCACTGTGTGGAGGTGTGTGGGCACTGTTGCACAGCACAATATGGGTGTGATTGCTGTTAACTGTCACTGGATGTGAGTATGTGTGTGTGGGATTGTCATAACTGTATTGTAGCACTGCAATATGTCACATCCTTTGTTATCAGCACTTAGTAAACACTTTGCAGTATACATCTGTGTGGTCTCACTCATTCCAACTGCCATGAAAGGACATATCACATGTAGCACACATCCAGTGCCTGTGTGAGGTGCATGCCCCATGTCGCACATGCACATCCTACCCATAGGCCACATGTGCATATAGGCCACAACTGCATCACATGGTACATGGTGCTCACATGCAGTCCATGTGTATGCAGGCCACAGGTGCCTTATGGCACTGGTTTCTGTACATGTGGCATGTATGTGTACCGTGTATCTGGTAGCAGTGCACTACAGAGCTGGGAGACAGAGGGCAGAGCTGGACCACCACTGAGCTGGGCAACTGTAGAGAGGTATGCAAGGGTGTAGGCATGCATACCCACTGTTCACACATGTGTACTGTTGTGCTCATGAATGTAGACAGACATAGCCTTTAAAAAGGGTTTTCATTCTTTATTTTATCAAGTTTGCTATGAGTGGGGTCTCGTGACCTCCGTAGCACTTCCGGGTTCGGGGAGCCTATTTTAACGTGCTCCGTGGTGAGCGGGGCGAGCACGCGACGTTGCACTTGAAGACGCACGTGTCAGTGTGTCAGGCATGATAGGTGGAAGATACCACTGTCCTAAGTGAATGAAACAAACTTGGACTGCTTGGGTATAAAACTTTGATATCTGTTACTGCTGCCATTTGAAATTGAAGTTAGTGATAATCAATATTGGATTGCTACCTGTTCTAAAAAAAAAAAAAATTTTTGTTTACTATTACAGTGTTAGGGTAAGGAAATGAATATTAATGAGGGGATAGTTACCCTATCCACAGGGGAAATTGCTATGACTTGTATACTGTGCAATAACTTTTGTTTGGAGACAAGTGTGGGATTTGAAGGTTTAAAATGTTCCCAGTGTATACTTAATATGGAGTTAAAGACCAAAATAGAATGTCTAGAACAACAAGTTGCGAACTTAAGTAAACAAAATGAGATACTACATTTTGAACTAGATGAGTTTAAAAAAACTAGTATTACTACATTCAAGAACCAAAACAAGATCAAGGAGGACTCGTTAAAGAGAGCTAGAGAGGAGTATGGGGATAGTAGTGATAAACGGAGCCCCGTGATTAGGAAAAAAAAAGCAAAAAAGGGCAGGAGAGCAATGGAATTTGAAATTCCATTAGAAAACAGTTATCAAATCCTAGGAGAAGAAGCTGTATCTAATGGAAATAGTGATGAGATCATATGTAATAATGTCGAAAGTCCCAATAATAGAATACATTCTACTCAGGAAGGAAGGAATGTTGTCATAACTAATGTTCAGATACATAATGGATTTCCCGAAACTAAGGACACACTTCCAATGGATAATGCCACAATAGGACCCATAGAGTTATCTGGATGCCCTGTTGAGCATTTAGAAAAAATGGAAAGTGAAGAACCAAGACAGGTCATTGTTTTAGGTGATTCAATAATTAAATACATGGATGGACATATTTGTAAAACTGACAAACATAATAGAATGTGTTCCAGCTTCGGGGGTGCTTGGATAAGGCATATAGAAAGAATAGCACCTAATGTCCTTAAAAATGGGGTACTAATCCTTTGGTTGTAGTTCATGCAGGAACAAATGACATAAACAAATTTACAACTAATGGTATAAAAAATAGTTATTTGTCCTTGGTCAGCACCCTAAAATCTTTGAATTCCGAAATTTGCCTCTCTGAAATACTACCCATACCTCAAGGTTCTAAGAAAATACAATATAAAATAAAATAAGTGAATGAATGGCTATGTAAATGGACATTAAATAATAATATTACCTGTATTACACATTGGGAAACATTTGAAAATGATTACAGTCTTTTTAGTTGGGATGGTTTACATCTGAGTAAAAAGGAAAGTCACCTCCTTGGCAAACAATTTTTATCAGTAATTAATCAGCATTTAAACTAGAAACTGGGGGGCAAAAGGGGGAGCATTACATTGGAACTAGCTCCAACATCTGATGAATTCACATTTTTTCTGTGTAATGCCAGAAGTTTAAACGTTGTTAAGTTAACTGAGTTAGCAGGAAGAATGAATAAGCACAAAATAGATTTTGTAGCAATCACTGAGACATGGTGGAATGAAGAGTCTCATTGGTTCAATGCCATTCCAAGATATAACCGGTACTACAATAATAGGGGTAATAGAATAGGTGGAGGGGTCTGCCTGTATATAAAGGATACAATTTAAATTATGGAGTCTGCTATACCCTTGGTAAATGGGATACAGATTGAGGGATGTTGTGTACAGTTCCAATACCTGAAACAAAAAACTATACTAATAAATATATATCACCCTCCCAATGTTGATCTTGCATATGACCAAGCTGTCATACAATACCTGGAAGAATATTCTGAACCATCTAATCTTATCATTGTGGGGGGCTTGAATCTCCCAGGTATTGACTGGCTAAACCTTACAGCAACTACAAGTATTGAATATAAATATCTGGAAATAATTACTAGTTTAGGTCTTGAACAAATGGTAATGGAACCAACTCATGAAAAAAATATCTTAGATCTTATCCTGACCAATATCCCGGATAAATTGGATAAAATAGAAATAACTGAACCATTGGGCTCTAGTGATCACAAGGTAGTCACTTTTTCTTTAATAGGAACTAAAAATTGTTACAGGGAAATTAAACATTGTTATAATTACTATAAGGGTAATTATAAAGAAATAGAGGGAATATTATTAAAAACTGATTGGACTACATTGTATAAAGATAAGAACGTAGAAGAATCCTGGTCTATTCTGAAGGATAAGATATATGACCTTGAAAGAAATTTTATTCCCAAAATCAAAATAAATAATCAAAAAGGTAAAATTCCAACTTGGTTAACCCCAAAAATACAAAAACAGATAAATAAAAAACAAAAAGCATTTAGAAAATTTAAGGCTGATCCGAGCGAAGTAAATAGAAGTAATTATAAAAAAGAACTTAAACCTAAACCCCTCATTAAAAAAGAAAGAAAATGTATTGAACTTAAATTATCAACATTGGAATTTAATCCAAAATCTTTCTATGCATATATCAATAAAAATAAAAATTCGAATTCTTCAGTAGCTACCATTGTCAACGAAGGGAAAACTGTGGAAAGTGAATTAGATGTTAGCAATGTATTTAATAAATATTTCGGGACAGTGTTTACAAATAAAGATCCCTTAAAAGATCTAGCATATGTTTATTCCAGCTCATATGAAGAAATTACCTTGACAGAAATCAAGGAGGCTATTAATAGTTTAAAGGAGGAAACATAATCTTCCTGGCCAGATAACTTAAATACATACTTTATTAAACACATTTCTGATGCACTTCTATATCCTTTATATATGATTTTTAATAAATCATATATGTATGTATGGAGTAGTCCCCCAGGACTGGAGGGTAGCTACCGTGATACTTATATATAAGAAGGGTAACAGGAGTAGGGTGGACAATTATAGACCCATTAGTCTCACTTTGGTGGTGTGTAAAATTATGGAAAGAATATTGAAAGCAAGGTTAGATCAAGAAATACTAATTAAGGGTCTAGTGGATAATACACAACATGGATTTTGTAAGGGAAGATCATGTACCACTAATCTTCTTACTTTCTACGAAAGTATAAGTAGTAGTCTGGACAGAGGAATTCCGGTTGATGTTGTATTTTTGGACTTTAGAAGGGCATTTGACAAGGTCTCCCACAATCTCTTAGTCTTGAAATTAATCAAATTGGGATTTAATGGATATGTTGTTAAATGGGTTGAGGAATGTTTGAAGGACAGAAGCCAGATTGTTAGAATTGGGAATGTAGTTTCATCTAGTATCCCTGTTACTAGTGGAGTGCCCCAGGGTTCGGTATTGGGTCCTACCTTGTTTGGAGTTTTTATTGGTGACCTACAATTGGGGGTTAAAAACCAGATTAGCAAATTCACAGATGATACTAAAATATCAGCTGAGGTGGATTCAGAATTAAATATTAACCTATTAAGAATGGATTTAATGATTATAGAAAAATGGGCAAATGATACTAACATGTGGTTTAACACTGATAAGTACATGGTGATGCACTTGGGTAAAAAGAACCCAGGTGCTAATTATGCACTATGCGGGAAACAAATCCCGACTGGAACTCAAGAAAAAGATTTAGGAGTTATAGTTAATAATAAATTTAATTGGAGTAGCCAATGTATTACAGTAACTCAGACTGCATAACAAAACTATATAAAGCTTATATTAGACCACATACTGATTTTGCATCTTCATTTTGTGCACCATATTTGGAAAAGGATAAGAAATTGATTGAGAGTTTACAAATAAGAATGACTAAACTCATCCCTGACATAAAATTCCTACCATATAAAGATAGAGTGAAATTCCTGGGTTTATACGACCTACAAGCGAGACGAGATAGAGGAGATTTGCTGTTATTTTTTAACATCTTAAATGATAAACATCTGATGAAATTAAGTGGATTAACATATATGAATAAGGTATATGGATTAAGATGTAACAACAGACAAATTAAAGTACAAAAGGCATTTACTAATAAAAGGAAATATTTCTTCACAGTTAGAACTGCAGCTTTGTGGAATTCCCTGCCACAGTATATAGTTGAAGAAACATCTTGGGAAAATTTAAGGTCCAATTAGATAGGTTAATATTGGGTAGTTAAAAACTTCCCCCCACGATTGTGGGGAAAGTGGTCTCGATGGGCCTAGTGCCTTCTTCCACTTTAAAAAAACCGAGTAATACTGAGTAATAGTCCGTTCACTCCATGGTATACACTTGTATTGAAGGGGAGGGCAGTAAATAAGTCCTGAACTGCTTCTCTAGGCCATGGAAACAAAACAGAAACAGCAGAAACCTTCTGTATGTTTATTCATATATGTGAACACCAGAAGGCTTGGTCACTGATACCGTCTTTGCAGCCCAAAGACTATACAGCCTTACAGGGTCTGGGCTTGTATGCTGGTGTCTCATGGAACAATGCATGGCATCTGCATATACCCATGTATGTTGGGGGAACACAGCCAGTGTCATGGGGTACTAATGTTGTAGTGATTGTGCCAAATGGGCAACACACACAGTCCTGGTGTACATATGTATATTGTCTGGCTACACCCCTGGTCGTGGTGTGTCTCTTCCCACACTATATGCACTTGTGTGACCAATATCACTGTACCCGGTTGTACATGTGTCAGTGTGACATGCTGAGCAGTGTCTGTACCTGTGTCACATACTGGTAGGTACCACATGTACACATGTACAACTTGTGTAGGGTGTGGATGGGTCATCTGATGGTCCAATATGTGTGGTGTGGGGGGGTGGCAAGGCAGCCGTCCGTGGGTATGCCTACAGATGTGCACCATGGGGATGTGGCCTTAGGGAGCGTGTACACGCTGGCTGTTTTGGGCTACACCCATGGCGGTTGGTAGTGGGACAGTACATTGCCCCCACCAATGCTTTGCACACTTCCCACTGTCCCCCTGCCATGGAACAGAGGCTATCCCACTGTGGGACACATGCAGACAGTGGAGCACTGTGGCAGACCCCACCCAGGGATGCCAGACCACTGTTACACTGCCCGCCCATCGGTTCTGACAGTAGATGATGACCTGTATGCAATGGTCTGTGAAGCATTGCACGGAGGACTATGCCTGCACCTGCTGATAGTGCATGTGGATGACCTCCCCACTCAGGGGAACAGAGAGCACTGCAGCCAGACTCTGTGGGCCTGGCATGTACCACTGCATTACACAGGCAGGGCAGCTCTTCAAAGGAAGGGCTGCACAGCATCACTGACCAGCATCCCGGGTGTATCCATGGCCTGACATGTGCTGTTTGTGGTTGTGCCATGGCTGCACAGCTGGCATGCACCCCAGTGGACACCGACACAGTGCACTGGGGGGCAGCACAGGGTAGAACACCACAGCTGTGCCTGCTCAGTGTGGTGGGTGGCAGTGTAGGGGATTGAGGTATGGGCAGCCATTGTGGGGTCACCCACTGCACACTGTATGCACATGGAACCACACAGCACTGTGATGCAGGGGGTGGTGTGAGGTGGTGTCGTTTACATTGTTGGTAGGGGGTGGAGCCTGCAGGGACACGTGTGTACAGCAAGGCACTGTTGCACTGCACCCCAGGGATGGCATGCATGATGCAATGCTACACACATTGCTAGTGTACACCTGCCCTGTGTGGGTTGCTGCCTAAGGGCGGTGATGCTGGGCAGCATGTAGGGGTGTGAGACAGTATGGTGCCCCAGTACTGTGCACTGACATGTTCATTGTGACATGTTTCCTTGCAGGTAGAATCAGCATGTGCCAGGTATCCCATTTGCCAGATGAGACAGCACAGCCAACATGCTCCACCACAGCAGACACAGCCTTAGTGGGAGGGTGCCCAATTTCACACTGAACAAGACAGCGATGCTGGTCAATCTGGTGCAGCAGTGGGGGACAACACTCCTCCCACTTGGCGGCAGGGTGCACATGGTGCAGGAGTGGGCACGGGCGTGGAGGTTGATAGGGGCATGCATAGGTGCCAGAAGTGGCATGCCCCACCCAGTGCGCCAGCTGTAGCACCGCTGGCAGGACCTGGCATGGAGGGACCCAGGGATACTGCAGCATCTGCTGTGTATGGCACAGAGGAAGGAGGTGGAGATGCGCATGGGCCAGGCACCAGGTGCAGGTAGGTAATCCAACATCTGACCACATGATGTTGCTGTGATTCCACACAGGCCAAGGCCAGTACCGGTGCATGCGTGTGATTGTGTTCCCCTTCCCTGCAGGTGCAGGATGCAGTATGAAGGGTCTGGAGAGAATGCCAGATGGTGTGCAGCAGCATGCAAAGGGGCAGCAGCATGTGTGGAGGCATTGTAGGTCAGGTAGGTGCATGCACTGTATGCCATTTGTTGTTTCCATGCTGTGGTGACCCTCAGGGGCAGGGGTGGCAGCTCTGTGTTGCATGTACGTGTGTGCAGCATGTCCTGGAACAGCACTGACCACTGCCTTTGCTTTCTTACAGGTGTGTGGAGCAGACTGATGCCCCGCCACAGGGCTCTGCTGCAGGCAATGACGGAGGTGAAGGTGGAGGATGTGGCGGCCTACTGGCGCCACACCCAGCATTGGATGTGCAGGGTCCAGCCCATCCCGCCATCTCTGGAGGTGGAGGAGGAACAGCCAGACACTGCAGGCAGTGGGCAGCAGGGGCTGGTGGAGCTGCCAGAGGTGGAGGAGGCAGAGGACACAGTGCAGGCCACTGAGGGACCGGTGGCATTGGAGTTGCCTGCTGCAGGGCCAGTGGTGGAGGAGTGGCCTGCGGAGGTGCAGGAGCAGATGGTGCCCCCAGCTGATGAGCAGGTGGAGGACGAGGCCATGCTGGCTGTGGACGATGCTGACCAATGGTCTGACAACGGTGGCATGGACTAGCCACAGCTGGGTGGACAGGATGCCAGGGATGGTTCGCCTGAAGGTCAGCCTGGGCCATGGGTTGCACTGTACCCGGGACAGCCACCGGCAGGTGACCTGCAGCTCGTTGTGCTGGTGTCCGCCATTACGGATGATGTGGCATGCCTGCACAGCTCTCTGGGTGCCCTCCTCATGGTGCTGCAGAGGCACTAGTGCCACACACTGTGGACAGGGGCTATGGACATTGGATCTTTTAGCCTTGGGGCTGTTGGCTGCTATGGGCCTGTGAGGGGTGGGGACAGACTGTTGTGAATATGTGGGGTGGGGGCCAGTGGGCAGTGGGTGGTGTACAGGGGCTGCATCCCATGTGTGGGGGGGCCTGTGGGGGGTCATGCCTGGGAGGGGTCCATATGGGTGGAGAGGCCTACTGCTGGGTGTTACTGTTGGTTGGGGCGAGCATTGTACATACGGGCTGATGGGGGGGCATGTCCACCTGGGATGGGGTGGGTGGACTGTACATAATGGGTGTATTGTGTGGGTTCTGGGGGATAGTGTTTGTTCCTGCTGTTGGAGTTGTTGTTACAGTTTTACCCTTGTACTTTAGTGTGTAGTACTGTTCAGTTAAATGTTGTGTTTGCACACCTGGCTCTGTGTGACTGTCTCTGGTATTTATTTATTTATTTAGCTTTTGTTAACCAGGTAAGTACACTAGACAAGACAATTGCCTATTTTCAGGTATAACCTGGGAGAGTACAGGAATTACAGATTTAAATACATAAGACGACATGTTACAGATTAGAACAGGTTACAAGTCATGTAAGGACAACAAGATACAGATTAAAACAGCATACAGATCTTAGTAAGGCATAGTTTTATACAGTATGTGCACAACAGGATAACACATGTAGCAGCTAAGGGCAGTACCAGAGGTACAGTTAGAGATGCAGCAGATACGACACTATTTACAACTTAGAGACCTCAGGGAGTTAATTCTTTTGAGGAGTGCTGTGATAGTTCACAGGGGTTTGGGGCAACCACAGGCCGAAGAAAGTTTAAGGTGATTCCATAGGGTGGAGCGAAGGCACACCTGTGAGTGGGAGGAGCGAACCTGGGCAGGGAAAGTGTTCCACAGTCTGGGAGTGCATGAAGCAAAATCCCTACTTCCCATTTGGGTCCGTGTAGCCGGTATCTTAAGGATGGCATGCCCCTGAGACCTGAGGGAGTAGGATGAGGAGGCAGCCGGAACGAGGAATTTCACCAGCCCTGGAGGGGTGCCAGTGCCAAGGACCTTTCCCGTGAAGCATACTAGGACAAAGTCTATGTGATTTGAGGGTGAGAGCCAGTTTAGCCTCCTATATAGGTCACAATGGTGGGTGAGACGGGGGGGGCAGCCACAGCGAAGCGGCAGACATTGTTATAGGCAATTGACCACCTAGTGAGGTGGACTTTGGAGAAGTGGGCAAACAAGAGGAGCCCATAGCAGAGTGAAGGGAGGAGAGCCCCTCTGGAAGGAGCAATATGAGCTGCAGGAGTAAGGTATGCATGTGTGTGTGTGTGACCATGCATGAGGGGGCATGCATGCATGTGGTGATCCTGTGCCATCTCCTGTGCATCCCCAGCAAGCACATGGTATCTGTGTGCTGGCTGTGCAACTCACAGCCATGGGCGCACTCTGGTGGTCATGGCTGTATGGTGCTCTGTGTGCAGCGGTGCACCGTGCCGGGTCCGGGCCAATGCCGCCACACCGCGCGTGTCCTGGCTATGTGGTGGCCATGGGCCAGTATGGCTCCCATCCACCCAGGGGAATGCTGGTCCCTGTGGGTGACATCAGTGGCACAATGCAATGGTGCATTCTACTGCCATACATCTGCAGGTTTGTGCCACCCATTGCTGTGTCCCTGTTGTGGTTGCACTGTTTACATATATCAGTGGCCATGGCAGGAGCAGTGTGCCTGGCGGCGCCAATGTTGTGGCATTGTTCCTCTACCCTGTGTGCATCCTTCACATCCTGTGACTCCATGCCCATTGTCCATGTGTGCTGTGGTCTTCTGTGTGATACCTGTGGTGCCATCCCACAATCGCGGCCATGCCTCACAGATGCTGTACAACATGCATGGGCATTGTTCCAGCTCCAGTGCTGCCACATGTGTTGCATTGCACCTGGCAGGCAGTATCACCTCCCCTGGAGGCATGCTGGTGATGGCATGGGTGCCATGCTGTTGTCAGGGCTGTGTTGCACCACAGTGTGTCCCCTGTACTGCTGCAGGTGTCACCATGGTGGTGGTGGTGGGGGGGCATGGCAGTGGTGGCGGTGGTGTTGGTGGTGTTGGTGCTGTCGGTTGTGGTGTTCTTCTGCCACCTCAGATGCACTGCTAGATCAGCTCGTGTCATGCATGGTGGCCCGCTGTTGCACCACTTTGCACCTGGTGTCCTGCCATGATGTCCACATCACTGTCACCCTCCTCCGGTGGACCATCCTCCTGGTCGCTGTCGGGCAGTGATACACTGTGCCAGGGTGATGTTGTGGGGGATGCAGCAGGTGAGCACTGTCTCGCATGCCATTGCAGGGCTGTACTGGAGTGCACCCCCCATGGTGTCATGGCATCGGACTCGGGACGTCAGTGGTCCAAGGGTGAGCTCCATTTCCCCTCTTGTGCTGGTGTGGGCCTCATTGTTCCTATCCTTGGCTGCTGTCTGGGGCATCCTCATGGAGATCTTTATCCATGGTATCTGGGGATGTCCACTGTCACCTGTTTGGGGGGGGTTGGGTACATATTGCTGTGTGCACTCCTGTCATCAGCATCTTACTATCCTCTGCATGGTATGCACTGCTGCATGCACATGCACTCACTTGCAGGAGTGCACTCTCAGTCATACACATAGTCTTGGCTGTGTCCATGCACTGCTTGTGCTTCCCTTGCCATTGTGTGGCCTTCCCAGGCCACTATGTGTTGCATAGTGTGTGTGTGTCTTGCCCCTGCCTGCCTCCTGTGTGTGGTATTTCATGTGTCTGCATGGCTGTCACCCCTGCCCACTGCAGTGCCTGTCCGCCCGCTGCCCCTGTTGTGCCACTGTGTCCTCACACACTCACATGCACTGTCTGCCACATGCACACACAATGCCACAGCCTGTAGTGTGCTATGCACTGCTGCTCAGTCAGGTCCTCAGTGGTCTTGCATTGGCATCTTACACTATACACCGGTGGCCTTGGTCCCATTGGTGGTTGCTGTGGCCTGGTCCCCAGGTCCTGCCTCTGCACCTGTCTTGCCTGTGCTCATGGAGCTCTTCTATCCCAGTTCAGTTCCTATTGCTGTCATTGCTATG
Source organism: Neoceratodus forsteri (assembly GCA_016271365.2). Taxonomy (NCBI): domain Eukaryota; kingdom Metazoa; phylum Chordata; order Ceratodontiformes; family Ceratodontidae; genus Neoceratodus; species Neoceratodus forsteri. The sequence continues at coordinate 540,160,803 of CM028134.1, read as the reverse complement.
TGTCACACTACACTGCTGTCTGCAGTCTGGCTATATGCGTGTGTGGGGGGTGTTCCTATGATCTGTGCTCTGGTTAGGACAGCTATTCCTTGCTCTAACTTACGTTGGCTTTCTCTGGTGCATTTACTTATGCCACCTGTTCTGGAATAGCAGTTTCCTGGTGCTGGTGTGTTACACATGTTGCAAGCTGCATTATGCAGTGACGCAGGCTTTCTTTGGTGCAACTGCATTGTAACTTGTGTCTGTCATAGTGGTTGCAGGTTGCGGCATAAGTGTTCTTTTGGAATCGCACGTGTCGCAAGTCGCTGGCGTAACTTGATGATTTGCACCATCAGGACTGCCGTACTGCATTTACGCCTGGTGTAGCTGTCTTGGAATTGGGCCCATGGCCTTTAACAGTTGCTAATTATATGCTTAAAAGGCTCTTACAGTACCTGAACTCTCATCACCTGCCTTAAATACCTAAAACAGCATCTCCCTAATTAAAACAGTAGACAATACAAGCCAATATTTCCACATTCTAAAACATAGTAAATAACATAAAGAGATTTTTTTAATTACTGGAATAGTAGAAATCCATATGCAATGTGGATCCTTTATATTCTGGAGTCCATTCATTTTGTTTCTTAGGCCTATTATTCATGGCTCCATAAATTAGGAGTCCCAGAGAAGGAACCACAATAATTAAAACATTGAAAACAGAGCAAAAGTTCCGACTCAATATTAAGAATTTTATCGGTGCAAGTCCCCAGTGAGGAAACAACGTCACCGCTGTTTAACACTGTCCAAATGTTCAGCTCAATTCTCAGTTCTCTTATTTGATCAATAAGGAAGAAGCTGCCATAGTACCTTTTAATGGGTTTTACCTCATGTCCAGGCTCCACAAGCTTCACAATCATTAAATGATGGCTTCTCAAATACAATGGATGAAGTTCAATAGTCTCAATATGCTATAGGCATTGCTTTCTCTCCTGCATGGGAGTCTTTCGAAACATGCTAGCAAAAATAACAAGGACTGACCCTCCAATTATCATCAGCTTTATCCTCAAAAATTATTCCAGTCACTCTTCACCGGGGAGCTCATTACACATTCATTACATGTCTCAGGTATTTTCGGGTTGCTTTTCATGAGTTCACGTCTCCGAAACTCTCCTCACTCCAACTCTGGAAATGTACTCCTGTGAGCACCTGCAAAATAAATCAAAAGAAAGCGCTTCACTAAGCACAGTAACCACAACATTCACAGTTCAACCCTGATACCTCCCAGCCCCTAGGCAACACTAGCATACCTTTTAAAAAGGCTTAACAAGCCTACTAGCACCCACAGTGCAGCTGCGATAATGAAATTCCTTCCTCTGCAGAACAGCTTTCCTCCAGCTACTGCATCAGCAGTCAGGGCTTGCCAAATGTTCCGAGTGTTCCTTCCCCAAAGTAAGAACCACAGACTCCAGGCTGACAATTCAGAGCCCACCAGGCGCATTAGCACCAGACCCAGCGCACCAAACGGTAATGAGCGCAACTCATTTGCATTTTAATTCTTTGACAAGAAAACCATTTTAACAAATAAAAACTAAAATAGAATGGGTTTCGTTCCTCAAAACTTGAACTATAGAAATTTGAGGGGCTTTCTTAATTTAGATGCTTAAGACTCCCACACACCAGATGCCAAACTGCACAACACAGAACACAAAACGACAAAAATATAAGATTTAAAAACAATTGTTGAGCTCAGTGCAGATACTCCAGCAACAAAATAATAATAGTTTAATTCAAAATCTGCTCAGTAAAAAAAGAACTTTAAACGGAGTACTGCCGCTCAGCTCGGCGTGCTGTGGAGCGGAGCAGCACACGCTGTGGAGCGGAGCAGCACGTGCTGTGGAGCCGTGGAGCAGTATCGCTAGGAGCGGAGCAGCAGCGTGGCCATCTTGCTGCTCCGCCTCCCTCCATTTCCTGGTATACATGGTGGTGAGTGCTCAAATTTGAACTGGTAAAATGTCATGTTTTCTTCGTGAGCATCGCCTCCCCAGTGTGTACTTTTGTTGTTTTTAAAATACTTTCTATCCTGTGTTCAAAATGATCTTTAAGTGACTCACTAACTTGTATCCCCCTGTAAAGAAACCAATTCCTGCTTAGGATTTAAAGTTGATTCCCAGATGAACTGCAGTATATGCTTTGGAACCAATGGATACTTCTGAACTGAAATACCCAACCCGAAAAATATTATTTTGGATTTTATCACTTAAAGGAGAAGTCCACCAGAACTTGAAAAAATATATTTTGTGCAGAGTGTTTTAACTTGTATGTGAAGTTCTAGTGTTTCCTTCCCTCTGACTAGTATTATGAGTTTTTCCTAAATTAGCCTGCTAGCTTTATGCTAGTTTTACGACCCCTGAGGATCTTCATCCCTGACAGCTTAATTGTATTTCTTGTTCCCACAGTGCATCTTGTCTCATGTGACAGTGATGTAAGAGAGACCCAACATTCAGCACACACATGCCAAGCAAACTAAATATCTTGGAAGTTTTACAAGCTGCACAAAAATTACCAGCAGCAAAGTTTTTCAGGACAGTAAGACCTTTACGATGAGGGTGGTCACCAAGCTGAATTCTACAGATTTTAAAATATAGTCATCTCTCCTGTTGTGAACTGATTGCAAAGCAATGCTTTCTGCAGGATTTTTGGTCTCTGCTACATCACCATCACATGAAACAAGGTGCATTGCAGGACAAAGAACTACAATTAAGCTGTTTGATGTGGAGATCTCCAGGGGTCATAAAGCTACCCTAAAGCTAGCAGGCTAATTTAGGAAAAACTCCTAATACCAGTCAGAGGGAAGGAAACACTAGAACTTCACATACAAATTAAAACACTCTGCACAACATATCTTTTTTCAAGTTTTGGGTGGACTTCTCCTTTAAGCTAGGAGAGTCAGTAAATTGCAAGATCTCAGTATTGATCCCTCAAAGCATATGTTAAGAACACATTTTCACTTTTTACCTAAGGTGTTATCAGAATTTCACATATGTTCACTTGGCAGTATAGATTAGCCCTTACAGTACTGCTGGAGTATATATACCTCCTGAATCTATATACAGTACATTCAGACATGCTCAGCACTCAAACAGCTGGTGGTTAGAGTAACAAGCTGTGAATGAGCTTGGTATATCCAGCAGAACTGGGTTTGAGATCCACATCCTCCTCCTACATACTGTGTGACTCGGAGCAAGTCACTTAACAGTGCTCCTGGGTCGCCCCTGAAAACAGACACTTGTGCTTATTGAGCCTTGCCTGATTACCAAAGAATAAAAAAAAAATAATAATTTAAAGCAGAATAGAGAGGATAATGTATGGGCAGCCATACTCAACAAGTCTGTATCTGTACTGAGAGGTTTTTATGGCAACCAAGAACCTCGAGAGTGGAGCTTGAGAGGTTCCCCTGGTTGCCATAGAAAACGTGAGTTGAAGACACAGGCTTGACTGTTTATTGATGCCCATACATTATATTTTATAGTGTATGTATCTCCATGCCCATTTCAGACACTTCACTTCCTTTTAGTGAACTGGAGGTTGGGACACCTGAGAGTTGGTTGTGGGCTCACATTACTGATTCAACATATGGCTAGCGACTGCAGCTTAGCTGTTTCTGTAAGTTCAAGTTAAAAAAACAACAACTTCCAGCTCGGTTGGCTAGATGAAATCAGCTGTGTGGTGACATTCTATTGTAAGTTGTTGTGCTGCAGTAGTGATATCACTACTGCAGCACAATAACATATTGATATCACTACTATAGCACAACAACATATTCATGTCACTACTCCAGCACAACATAAAGAATAATGCATAGGCTGGTGTATGTTATGAGTTTTGTTTACACACCCAGGGTGTGTGATGACCCATAAACCTCAGTAGAGAAGCTCAAGAGGTTTATGTGATCATCACACACTGAAGGTGTGTAATAAAAACTAATAACACACGTCTATGATTTATTTTTTATAATAACTGGTGCATGGATTTGTTTAAAAAAAACTGAAGAGAAAGCCTGACTGAGAGAGTTGGTGCTACCAGGAGAGAACGAGACAGTAAGCAAATATTTACAGAAAGCTCTTTTGAGAGCTAAAGTTCTTTTTTTTTGTTTAAAAACATTGTTAAGCTGCTGCAGTGCCTACCTGAGAAGAGTGCAATGGAAGTTTGCATGTAAGATCATGCTTCTGCTGAGCAATTAAAAAATATCAGATTGAAATGAGGAAATAACTGGGTGTGATGTCTGGTTACTATATAATTTGAAACAACTTGACAATGAGTTGTTAATGAGGGTCACCAGTTATTATGTAACATCACCAGTGCTGTTTCTAGACCACATTCCAATACAGGGAGAGGAGAGACTGCACTCCTTGGATGAGAAGAGGCTCAGTTGCTATAGGGCCAGAACTGAGGACACTGGAAAGGGTAACAGGAACCTTTCCATAACTTATGGTGAGGTGTAACATGGGCATCTTGCCTCCAGAAAGTCATTATTTAGGGGGATAATAGCCACAGTAAGCTTTTGTTATAAGATATTGACAATATACCTAGAGGGAATTAGAGCACATTCAGAAAGGATACCACAGCATCAGTAACAGCAAAGAGAAATGCACCACTGACAGAAATTTTCAAAGCAGCACCTAGTCCACTGTTCACACATTCTCATCTCACTACTGCCTGGATACACATGCAAGACAGGATGCTAGATCTGGGATTTCTGTCCTTCAATACCTATTTCCTAAGTAATCCTAAGACTCCACAACCCAGGAATCACTTTGAGTTTGCACAAGTCAGACTGGGCAATTCATATTTATGTTGTTAGAAAGAAACATTTCTCACAGTAGCAACATCTTTTCTTCCAATGGATGTGAATATCCAGTCAAACTGCCATTCACTGCCTCCCCTTCTTAGGAATATTAATTTGGTTCTTCTCAATCATCGGGTGTTTAAAATGCTTGTACTTTAAATATTTTTTCTTGTTTTCCATCTCATCTTGAAATGTATAAAGGTTACATTTCTGGTACTTCTATAACTACAATTTTTTTAGATCATTAGGTCTCGATATCTTTTTGGCTACTCCAATGCAGAGATCTACCACTGGAAAGCTAGGAGGCATGAGATCAGCACAATGCAGAGAGCATCCTTTGAAAAAAAAATTCTAGTACTGGGTATCGCAAATCAGCAAGAGATGATGCAAACATCTGACTGGCAGTTGACATCCCTTACAAGAAAGAGTGTTACCCCAGTGAACGACTTTTGTTATCCATCTAATGATTCAGTACATTGCCAAATGCTGCACAACTACAGTATAATAGACTGCAGATGAACTGATTTAGAGTAGAATAGCAGAAAGCGAGGCTGAGCTCTGATAATCATTATAGGGTGACAGACAATTTGGCAAAATAAAACAATATTCTGACCAAGACCATGGAATGGCTAATGAATGTAAAATGTTATCTGGACTGTCCCAGATAACTGTAGATGGGTGGTCAGCTATTGTGATTTCCACAGTGGGAGGCATATTTAGGAAGAAAAATATCCATTACTACTTGTCTGCACAAATGGAGAACCATTACATCATGCACACACAAGGACAGTCAAATTTGTAAATGCTGGTTGACTGTCATGTTGCCTTGAAGTTTCTGCTGAGCCTTTTACTTCCTATGGAGTCTGGCACTGTGCTAGCTGGACTTCCAGCAATGTTAACTAGATACTGCAAATGTTGTTCCTGCTCTTAGGGGGTTTATGTTCTGTAGAGCAGCCATCCAGAAGTAAGTTCTTACTCTGTTTGTTCTGTGAACAGGTGGGAAGGCCACACTGGTGAGAAGCTGAATCTTTTGACTTTTCTTTCTTTGGAGACATGGATCTGACTATTCTGAACTAGACTGAGGAAAGGTTACTCTATGCAGACTGAAATAATGTAACCCAATAATGAGAACTGCCAAAAATGTGTCAGTTATCACTAAAAGGTTTTGAGATTAAGATCTTTCATGTGTCAAATCTGTTTGCGTAGTTCGGAAGATATAACGAAAACCTGTGCCAAAATCTTAATAAAACAAAAAAGTAAATCATACTGCAATTTTCAGAAAAAGAAGGCAGCACTCACGTCCAGTGCTGTCAGGACTTGTAATCAGTGCACACAGTCCATGTAATATTCACTCTTATTCATTTATTCATGCAAGTTAGATGTAGTGCAGAACATCAAAACTTCCAAATAACATACTGGGGCTCTCTGGTATGGTGACCAAATGTTGCCAGTACCCCACCTAATGTTTCACCATGCCCCGCCCCCTGAACTTCATCAAATGAAGCTCCGTTGGGTGGAGTGAAATGTTAGGTGGGGATAGTGAAGGTGTTTAACTGCCAAGCTAGAGAGCCCCAGAATGTTATTTGGAAGATTTGATGTTTTTGCACTAAAGCTAGCTTGCACGAATAAATGAATAACAGGTAACATTATATGGACTGAGTGCATTTATTCTAGCAAGTCCCATCCGTATTGGAGGTGAGTGCTGCCTCCTTTTTTTGAAAATTGACTTCGTGGTAGAGCAAGGCATGACCGCTCCTTGTACGTGCCTGTTCTCACATAAACCGTATTGCAGCTGGATCTAAATAAACCTGTTTTGCAGTAAACATTTGTTTAGATCTAAGAAAACTTCAATATTGAGAAGCTTGAATACTGAAACTGTAGCACGTACTTTGACTTTAAGACAATGTTACATTTTGCTCCATTTTTTTGCAATCAGAAAAATTTGACATTGCAGTTTTAAAATGGTGAAGATTATGACCAGGCGCTGCTCAGCATGCACTCCCAGGTCATTTGTGACTGGACACACTCATGCAGAGGCAGTAGGTGTGCTCAACTGCTAAATTGGGCAAACTATTTCCACTGGCTGCTGGATAATGCCCCTGGTCAAATTGTCATCCATGTCCACTGGCCAGATGAACAGATAGGTCCCCAGCTGACCTGTGGAGCGGAGATGTTTTTCCCTCTGTAACTATGACCTAGTTTGTTGAAAAGACAGGGTGGTGATGCAGGGCCCAGTGATTTAGGGGCCTGCCCTTATTAGGGGAATCATAAGATTGGAACCATTGGGTGGCAGAGAGCAAATCGCTTAGCAACAGATAGCGCACTTAAGGGTGGAAAATGTGGTTTCAAATGTAATTTTATACTATGTTTTACCTATTTTAAATTTCTTTTAAAATGCTCCATTACATAATTACTACATCCCAAAAAGTAGCATCATATTGGACTGTACTATGTGTAGCAGTGATAGTAAGAAAATCCCTGTGCTGCAGGCTGCACCGGCAATTGTGGTATGTTATTTTTATTACTCACTTTCGTGAAGCTTAGCAGTTTTCTGCACGTGTGCCAACTTGTATTTAATACATTGAAAATTTTGCAGCACATCTGCTTTATGCTTGTATCTGTTTGGTTGTAAGAGTGTTGCCACTGTCAGTTCTATGAGTATTGGGGTAGCTGCTGCGTCTCCAAGGGCAACATTTGCAGCTCCAGTGTGCAGCTCTCATTTGAAGTCAATTGAATGATGTCTCCTAGTAAAGAGATAGGGAATAAACACGAAGATCTTCCCTTACAGACCAGTACTTAAATGTTGTATGAAAAGCAGCAGTCCAATTTATTAAAAAAAATATATTCTTAAAATATACTTCAACACTTTAAAATTGTCTCTGTAATTCATATGCATCCATTCAGCAAGGTGCATTTATAACAGCCAATAAACATCTGCAAAAAATATTTTTCAAGCATTCAAAAGTGCCTCAATAACATTGTTCATTAATAAAGTGCTTTAACTTATAGTTCTGAAGGCCCAATACAGATATAGTTTGTCAGATTGCAGAGGCAGGCAGCCGTTTGTAGATGGTACAGGTGTAAGGTACGTATTTAAGATGAAAGTGTACACAGGAACTGCCATTTTACATTATGGCATTTATAAACTAAATGCTTTTCAGGCTCCAGGTAAATTTATTGCTAAAGCCATGCCAAGCATTTGAAATTTTTGAAAAGCTGCCATGTTTCAATGCAGCGTTTATGATCTGCACACTAACTGCAGGCTCAGTTTGCTGCATTGCATGGTACAGAACTCTATTAATAACTAATAGGAACTGGTTCTTCTTAGCAGCTTGTGCTTCTAAAAGTGAAACAAATTAAGTGGCATAACACAAAAAGTAAATAGTCATGCAAACTGCTGCAGCAAACTGAACCAGTCACATCAGCCTCACAAGCTTTAGTCACTTCTCAATGTGCAATTTGCTGACATTTCAGGGTCATGTTCCTCATGCTCAGAGCAATGATGTGGTACTGCCTGTTGCTACCCTGGCTGGCCATGCTCAGCCACATCATAGCATAGTGGGGAACAAAGAAATAATTTCATAGTCACCGCCCACTTCTTCATGAAGCTCCCCAGCAGTCCACTCATGTAGTGAAAAAATTAAAAATAGAAATCTGCAGTGCAGGAGTATTTTACAGATCACACCACAAATTCACTAAAAGCATACTGAAATCACTGTGGTAGAATGATCACTCAGGGTACGTCTACTCGAGTACTGGGAACCAATATTCTGGCTGATCACTGTGAACATGGCATCTTCCTAACAGGAACATCCATTCCCAGTCCCCACTCTGGTCAGATGTGCCAGCAGCAGTAGGGACAGTTGGATATGGGAAGCAGAGGGATTAGACAGTTTGCACACTAAATGCATCCCGTTTCCCATACCCAACTTCCCCTGCTGCTGGGTATGGGAAGTGGTGGCTGATTGTGGGAAATTAGGCAGTTTATACAATAAATACAGCCACCATGGCTGCCACAGCAGTAAACTGTTGCATCCCCAGGTAGTGGCATTGTTTCAGTAGCACCACTCCAGCCACCACCAACAAAACAAATTACACTGCCCAAGTAAATACATGCCCACACTAAACTGCCATCTACTCACCCAAGTTCTGTTTGACTTACACAGCTCATTGAGATGGTGGCCAGTGACCTCCATTTTCTATCATAGAAGACACGGGCTTTCATAGACTGTTGTATTAAGTGAATGCCAGATACAACATTCAATCATGCTTCACATTTCCCACGTATGCTCTCCCCAGTATGCTCAGGGCAGTATCAATGCAGATGGCAATACTTCTGAATGAGGCAGAGGGGGTCATGGGTATTTTACAATTGATGCCTGAAGCAATAGTGCATAACAAAGTTTCCCAAGTCTCACTGCCCATTGATGAGTTGTATCTACATCAAGCACTACCACCATTCTCATCCTGTATACACCACCACCAGCCCTTCAGGAGTTACAGTGAAGCAGACAGCCTCACAGAGGCACCCAAATGACACACTGTCTTACTTAATGTGTTGGTCATGGAAGGGAAGCACAGTGGGGAAAACATTCTATGAGATTCATCCAATCACTGTTAGACATCTGGACATAACCTAATGATTCAAGGGTAGAAGCCTTCATGGTGGATGGCGGCAGTAAAATGCTGAAGACAATGTGCATTGGAGAGCCCCCCCATGTAACTTATTTTGCACATCCACTAAAGCTTGTGATGAGTCACATGCCTGATAAACATGCACAGTTAAAAGAAATACTTGACACTGCACAGGACATCATTAAACAGTCCCATCACTCCCCCAGACATGGTGAGCTCCTCCACATGCTTAATCAAAGACATTTCCACAAGGTGTAACTGTATCTTTTATATGGTAGAGAGACTTGTGAAACAGAAACCTGTGTTCCGGGCTATGGAATCAGGTCTGTAGGGGATATCTGTCATTGGTGCAGTGGTGCATTCTTTAAAAGCTTGTTCTGCATCTATGACTATATGAACAGGCCAATGAAGATGTTGGTGCTGAATTAACAACCCTTAGCGTAGTCATTCTCATGGTAAGTCTACTTGAATGACACAAACATGGTTAAACCTGGTCTCACCTGGTTAAACAATTAAAAAAAAAAAAACATCTTCTACAGAAACCCAACAAAGCAAGGCTAGTGATATTGGCAGCCATAGAAGCACTGGTGGCAGAAGCAAAAATGAAAGTGATGATCGTGGTGGCTGAGTGGGTGGTGACACCATTAGTTCATCAGAGTCATTGCAGCAGTAGGAGGATGCAATAATCGTTAAAGATGTGGCAGAGATGTTTCTAACACATCTTGCAGACAGGTTTGACAACAGCAGATCACACATGCTATGTGGCATGGCAACACTACTGTGTCCCAGATATAAAGATGTGTTCATTCCCGAGGACCCATACAGTAAAGAAAGTGTTGTGATGGAGCAGCAAGGATATCTTGAAGAAACTGGCAAGAATGTGCATACACAATCTCCTGGTCAAACTTCTCCTCTTCTTCTGCTGACTTTGTTTGGTGCCATTGCCAGGCATTGGTGTGACATGGAAGACAAAGACTTGGACAGTGATAATCCTGAAGCAACCAAGGACACTTGGGAGCTTTTTGATTGCAAATGCTTGTGTTGCCTGAACACTTTGAAAGAAGGATCAGACCTGTTACCAGAGGCAGTACAGCCTAGCAGTTAGAGTAATGAGCTGTGAATTAGCTTGATATATCTAGTAGACCTGGGTTTGATTCCCGCAACCTCCATTTGCATACTATGTAACTCTGAGAAAGTTGCTTAACCATCCCAATGCTCCAGGGTTGCCCCTGAAAACAGGCATGTGTGCCTAGTGGGCCTTACTTGGTTACCAAAGAATAATAGTGATGATAATAGTAATGATGTAGGCTAATAAAGAAGAGCCATCAAGTAGCAAAATAGTGAGCCGATCAAGTTCTAGCAAGATGGGCAAGTCATTTGGTTTTAACAAGCTAAAGTGGCTTTGTATTTTTTTCTTGGCTGCCCTTCAACATCTGTAGGTTCAGTAAGATTTTCTTTTTTATTCTTTGTTCATCAGGTAAGGCCGTCTAGGTACAGTGTCTGTTTTCAGGGGTGACCTGGGAGCTCTGGGGAGGTTAAGTGACTTGCTCATCATCATATAGTATGCAAGTGGAGGTTGTGGAAATCAAACCCAGGTCTACTGGATGTACCAAGCTCATTCACAGCTTGTTCTACTAGCTTCTAGGCTATGCTGTGTTACAGTACAACTGGGGATATTGATTCACCACACTGATCAAGGCTAGATCCTGAGAATCTTGAATTCTTAGCCTTTTTAAAGCTCAACTTACCAAGGATCAGCTTTAACTATCCCTCTGATTATTCACATGTGCAACAAGTGACATCTACTGCTATTTCTGCACCACCTCTTACACTTTCTGGTGGCACTGCCAAGTCTCCCTGGACTTCTCCTACTGGCACTGACACCAGAGAATGGCTCCCATGCCTAGCAGTAGTGGTGCAACTCTTCCTCCTGATGACACTTCCGTCACACATTGCAATCACCAACAAGTTCAAAATGATCATGTATGCTGCTGAGCACACATAGTGGGGTTCTTTAAAATAAGACCCCTTACTTGACCCCAAGCAATGTGAATGGGACAGTGATGAAATGTGTTAACTGACAAACCACGCACAGTGAAGTTCTTCAGAGTGACCTCCAGTTAGTAGTTAACTGCAGCAGCTTTAAAAATATCTAACCAATGACAATATCCATTCAGGGATGGAAAATATTGTGAAGGGCAATATAATGGCATACATTTATTGTTGTTTCATTTCAGTTTATTTATTTATTTTTTGGAGATGCATTACTTGTCCATTACTCCCCCCCACACCCTCTCTCTCCCCACCCCCTTCTAAAGCTCCTCCCTATTCTTCTATCGTTGTTTGGTCCTTTCCACATCAAACCACAAACATATATGCCCACCCATGTACCATTATCCAAGCCTTATCCCCACCAGACTGTTTGTTTCTCACCTTTAATAGGTTTTGGTTTACTGTCCTTTGCCTTGTATATATGTAATTAATTGTATATCTATCTCACTCATAAATGTTTGTATTTGTGCTATTTCAATATCATGTTTTTTGTATACACTCTGTAACCTTTTTTGTTATGACCACTCAGGTCCATCTTGTAAATGAGCTATGCTCAATGATGTTCGCCTGAATAAATAAAGATTTTGATTGATTGATTGATTGATTGATTGACTTGTTTTTCTTCGGGAGTAGGGATATTATTATACCATTTGAAAATGAATGGAGCCAAAGAGAGTATAGCAATTGGCATGGAGGTAAAGCAGAGACTGCAGAGGGATATACACCTTGATGTCAGTAATGAATAACAACTACTACTGGAGCTCACGCCATAGTGGTCTTAGGAGGGGGTGTGCAGGCACCAGAAACAGTAATCCAGAACAGATGCATGCCAACAGCAACTGTTATAAGTAAGTTACCATAACTAATATTGCTTGCTCCTCAAGCCTTTTTTACCCTCTATTTGTAGGCTGCTTTACCAAATGCTAGTTACTGTAGTGTGAGCCGAAGTGGTCTGACCAAATTCTTGAAGCCAAACCAAATTTATGGGCCCTAACTTGGAGCTAAACCAAAAAAGTAATAGCCCACTTCGCTCAACCTTAGTCAGCCTTAGTCAGGATACTCGCAAGGGTGCAACAGTCGTAACTGCTACAACAGCAATGTATACTATGACCAGTCTCTTTCTGACCATCTGGACTTAGTTGGATTCTGATAAACTCTGTTGAGTTTATCTTGAAACATTACTTTTTCCTCTTTAATGGAGATGGGTATCTACATGTGACAGCCCCTCAACTTACCACTTGGCTGTTCCGGGGCCCTTGTGGTCTCCCCTATAAGCACCTTCCAAGGGGGTTGGTCAGGGTTCACTAATGGGTGTGCTACACTCAAGTAGAATGGTACAATGCCTCCACCTGGGGTAGTGGTATGGGGTACCCAATGAATAAACACAAGGTTACCACCACCTAGGAAAAATACAAGAACTGCCCTACAGCCCCTTCCCCAAACAGCAGTAATACACTCCAAGCAATAACCAGGAATACCAAATAGTAACATAAACTAACTTCAGGTTTATTATAGAGGAAGGGTAACATGGAGGAAACAGCTTAACATGCAGTAACTTTTGTTCAACAGTTGTACCCCCACACAGTCCCATGATTCTCCCTGAGGTTGCACCCAGCTTTCCCCAAAGCCCTAAAGATTATAACTGTCTGATGCAGTGGAATCTCACCGGGTTGCTGGTGGCCAGCCAGTGATGCAGAGTTGGTGCACTTTGGACATTGAGATACAGTGTCAACAATAGTCTCTAAAACTTTAACTGAAGAATTTGGCAACTGGGGTCCCAATGGAATTGCAACACAACAAATACTTTTAATTCTTCTGCCTGAACTTATCCTGAAGATTGCAAAGTCCAACCCAGGACTTCATCCCTTTTCAATATCTACCTGAACTGACTACAGTTTGAAAAGACCTGGTACTTACAGTTCTGAAGTCTTCGGGGGGGGGGATCACAGATCAGTGGTACTGCTCTGGTTATAGCAGACAGTCTTTTACGTGCCCCACTGGCTGGCTGGGGATGTGCAGCAGGTGCCTGAACATTCACCTTCAACAGGCCTTTCATCGTCTTTGCCTCTGAGGCTTTTCATCATCTTTGCCTCTGAGGTCTTTCATCATCTTTGCAGGGTACACAGGCGACCTTACATTCACACTGGACATCTAGCAGGGTAGACAGATACCCACTGGAACCGAAACATTGATCATCTCTCAGACAGTCCCTTGCCCAGCATGATATTTTTCTCTTCCTGGCTGGGTCACACTTCCAACAGTCTACACAGACCTGCAAGTTGCAATTTTTCAAAACAGCAGTTCCCCGTGTTTTTCTTCTAGGCTGCTAAATAGGCTAGAAGGTGTTCTGCCTAAACCTTTTTCTTTGGGGTTTAGAGGGTTTTAATGCCCTCAGGCAAACCTTTAGGCTGGTGCAGCCCCTTGCAGTCTCTTCTCCCCACAATCTCTGCTGGACTTTCTTTTCATGGACTTTTACTCTATTATAGCAGCCCTCAGCTCCCCAACAGATTGGCCAGTCTCTTCCTGGGCTGTCATGATACCCACTCACCCACTCCCAGTGGCCTCTGCTGCAGGAGGAGGAATACTAGGCACCGGCATTATTGTTTATACTATACTGCCTTAACTAGGCAGCCCTTACTATTTATTACTAGCCCCTTTTGCAGACGTAAACCCCCAATACTACACCCGGAGGCACTGAATACTTACATCCTAATTTGCTGCTATATTAATGCACTTATTACTAGATGTTTTGACTCTAAACAAGTTGTAATGTCCCTAGCATCCGAAAATTGGAACTGTATTTTTTTTTTTTTACTATATGTTTTCCACTTATAATTATCTCTCAACTGTGATTGCAGAAACTGTGTTCTGTTGACTTTCTAGTTGCTGTTATGTTAGATGTGCCATCTAAAATGGCCTGGGTAATGCCGGAAAATGGTCCCTGAGATCAGTGCATCTTACCCGGTAATCAAATAAATAAATACAAAATTCTGCTACTTGTCCTTTAGCTGGGGCAGGGTTTTAAACTGTGACCACATGGACAGAAGTGTCACCAGGAGCCTCAGCTCCTTTAGGACATGGCCACACATTTGCTGCCACCCGCATGCCGGTCATCTTTGTTTGCCTTCTCGGTCCAATCTCGAGGCTGCCCCCAGACCGAATAAGTGCCCCCAAAAGTGCCTGGAGGTACAAACGAACAGCGGACCTCAGATCCCTATCTCAACATGGCCCTCAAAACCAAAGAATATGGTGGTGACTGCCATGAAGATACGGGAGGAGCCATGGCTCGAGTCTCTCCTGGGGCCACTGAACGCAGCCCACTGGTACCATTACAGCAGTCGGGGGGACTGGAGGCAGAAGACAGAATCAAAGGTAAGCCCCAGATTTTGGGGAGGGGGCTTACATACAAAAATGTGGTACAGTGATGGGGGGCGCTGTGGCCCCATTGTTCATAAATCTGTACCTTGGGTGGTAAGAGACTTTTTGTTTTCAGTGATGCAGTTAACCAGTACTGGTGACAAACTGTGTACTGCTACTGGTATATTGATGATATACTGCTAATTTTAGAGTGGCACCAGAGAATCAGCTCAGGAGTTTGTAGTTTTTTTAATTGAAAATGAGCTAAACCAATCAATCAAAATCTTTATTTAACCAGGCAAACATCATTGATCAAGTTCATTTTCAAGATGGACCTGGAAAGGAGAGGTTAACAATACATATGAAGGAATACTCAGTTACGTCATAATTGGGTAAATAATATATGCAATATGAATTCGCACTTACATAGTATTTACATAGAGCAGTAATTATACACAGGAAGTCTATAATACACAGAAACAGAGTATTAAAAAGAGCCATTAAGCTAAGATCATGAAAAGTATGCAGCTAAAAAGCAACTGCAGTACAGTATACACAGGTTAAACGTACGCAACTATAATTACAGTGTGTATTTGAAGCATCCTTGAACATAATTATTGATTGAAGGAGCTTGGTGGGGCTTGGGAGGGGTGGGAGGGGGATGCAAGAGGGTGAGTAAGGAGAGGTACATGGTTGGACGTGTAGTGATTGCAGGAGTGAGGGTGGCAACAGTTAAGGGGTATACATCTACAATTTACTGCCACCACTGATAACAGCACATTGATTTCCTGAACCAAAATGTGACAGCTGATCTACAGAGCACCACTGAGACTGAAAGTTTCAGAAAACTCAAAGTGGGCAACATTGTCCTATGTACAACTAGTGACTACCCCTCTCCCCATCACTGGTTACATCAATCTCCTATGGATAGTTCTTAGATTACCGAGAAACTGCTCAGATTTTGAGAAGTTCAAAAAAGAATTTGGTGAACTGTTCCAAAGATTTTTACACAGGAGTTACAGTGTAGATAGTTTGGATGACGCACTTGCCAAAGTGGAACGTTTAGACAGAAATGCAGTGCTAAAGACTAGTGATAAAAAAAAAATCAGGTAATGGTACTTCCTTAAATTTCAACTTGGAATCTAATACGGTAGCTCCAATGGTCAAAATATTCTACTAAAAAACTGGAACATTTTGGGCCACTGCGAAAATACAGAGATGTTTGTATATAGACCAAGGGCCTGCTATAGCAAAACTCAGAATTTGAAAGATCTTGTGGGCTCATAGTCACTTAAGACGTGAAAATACATTTTGATCAACCTGGCTACCACCTAAACCACAGTGATATGGTTATCATCTTTTAAGATACCCAAAGTGGGACATTTCTTACTGAAACATGTGGTTTTGCAGGATAATATGTAACCTCAACCAATGCAGCAGAGTTGTTTACTCTAAATAATCAGGCTTAAGACTAAGTGTTGTAGTTTTTCGGTTGTTTCTATTATTTCTGATCATTTTAAAGTATTTTGGTTAAGGTATTATAGTTTTCTGCAACATTTAGAGGAAAGTTACAAAATACTTTTTCTACTATAAGGTTAGGACACGTAATATGTTCCACGTTGTTTTGCAGGACACAGCTGCCCAAATCAGGACTGTCCTGCGAAAATCAGGACAGGTACTAACCCTACTCAGTGATGGCAAGACAATAAAAAGATTTTTCTGTCTGTCTACTGGGTATGTTGCAGATATCCGCCAGTTCACATCCTGCTACACACCTTTTGTTATTTATGCGATTACATGTTTTTGCAACAAAATTTATGTTCGCAGAACTATTTGTGTGTCAGGAATTAAACTGGGGAACATGCCAGTGACATCCTCTCCAATAACAAAGAATTCTCTGTGGGTTTGCATTTCAAGGAATACGTTCAAAAAAAAAACTGCACCTGCTGTCAACACCAGAAAGGTTCTTCACTCCGTGTCTCGAAGTAAAAACATGAAGCTTTATTTATGCATATATTAAAAACAAGTGCAAAGGTCTGCAGGTACACATAGTAACCCTGTTACTGGGGCACTAAGACACATTTTCCAATGCCGTTTCGTACCTGCTTTTTCAAGGAGTACCATGCTTGTGATTCATCTGGTGTGTCCTTGTGTGTACTTGAACATATACCAGTGCAACAGAGGGGTGGTGATAGGACTCGAATCCTTTTCCAAAAAGAAACAAGATGGATTTTTACCCTTACAATTTTGCAACCTACTGGTTTAAATGAGGAGCTAGATGACACTGTATTTTTGCAGTTTGACTTTTTTTTCTAATTTCTCATTCTCAAGGTCCGGGCCCGTGCATCTGTATGTTTGTTTTTGGAAGTTCCAGATGGCAGCAGAGACCAGTCGGTATACCAGCTTGTATTTATAAGCTATTTAAAACAATTGTTACACTTGTATTTCAGATTTTTGTACTGAATGTCAGATAACTGTTGGTTCAAGGCAATGTGTCTGAAAAATGCATTACTACATTTTCATCCTTTAAGCTAGTCTCACATGTCATGTCATTTGACCTATTTCCCATTTATACTTTTGGGTTTAACCTTACTGAGATGTATTATAATGCCTTTTCTTCCCCCTCCACTTTTCCAGTCAAACCTTTCCTCTCTTTCACCCCTCCCTTTACACTCCACCCATCTCCACTGACACTCCACTGCCTTTCCCCTTCCCCCAACATCACCCCCATTTCACCCCTGTCTGTTGCCCAGTCCCCTTGGGTGAAATCATTGATTACTTTCACACAACAAATATGGAGATGAATAGTTTAATCACAATATCGGGCTTGTGTCATTTTATCACACAACTATGCAATTTTTTCTACTTGAATTGTTTTTAAGAATGTTTCTTTCATAGTTGTATTTCACCTTTCTTGTACTTTCCAACATTTCTGCCTTGCCTGTAATGGCTGGATATGATACTGCAGACGCAGAACATGTGGCCATTAAATCTAAAAACAAAAACAAGATACTGCATTAACGTGTAGTCTGAAAACAAAACAAAATGGTAATATTAAATGCACACTGAAAATGAAAAATAGAGTTAAAAATTGACATTTCGAACTTCATACTAGGATACTAGGATTCATACTAGGATTTTTCAGGAGAGAGAGAACCATAAGGTCCATAACTGCTCCCCTATACTAATAATAACTAAGAAGTGAGCCAGAAAGAAGGAACTTATCAAGTTGCGATTTAAAGATAGATTTAGAACTACTGACCACCACTTCAATTGGTAGTGTATTCCATGGCTTAATAATATGTAATGTATAAAAGAATTTTTGAGGGACGTAACTAAATCTCTTTAATTTCAACTGTAGTGCATGACCTCTGAAATTATAGGTATCCTCCTTGAAATTGAAACCCAGGTTAATTATTAAGTATGGGTCTTTTATAACATCATACATGAGAAGAAGATCGCCTCTCAATCTCCTGATAGATAGAGGCATCAAATTTAGTGTGGTTAATCTAGTCTCATATGGGACATCCCTTGAGCCTTTCACTATTTTGGTGTTATATGCTGGTGTACTATTATGCTTCATTGGTAAGCATTTAAACTAGCCAAGGGGGGGGAGGCACTGAAAAGGAGCAGGGAAATCCCAGCCTACCCCCACAAACAACAGTAATTAGTGAGGTAAACACCAAGGTAGAGAAGTCATTAGGGAGCAGGCCAGAAGTAAATGTAAAAAAAGGCAAAGGCAGTAAGGACAGGAATGGGGCTAAAAGGGGTAAGGTCATCAAAAAGTGGAGGGTGATGATTACCAATGCCCGTAGTCTGTGCAACAAGCTCCCTGAACTAGTGGCCTTGATGGAAGAGGGTTGCCTGGATATTGTGGCAATCACAGAAACATGGTACACAGAGAACCATGACTGGGATGTCAACATACCAGGATACACAATCTACAGGAGGGACAGGGAGGGTAAAAGATGAGGAGGAGTAGCTCTTTATGTAAAGGAAGGGATCAAAGCAACAGAACAAAAGAGTAAACAGGGAGCAGATGAGACACTGGGTCACCCTGGAGACAGGAAATGGCACCACAATCCTCATGGGGTTGTATACAGACCCCCCATTTCAGGGGAGGGAATGGACAAGGAAATGATAGAAGGCTTCCTTAGAATGGTAGAAAAGGAGAGATATTGTTGATGGGGACCTGAATATGCCAGATGTTAACTGGAGCACCTTGCTGCAGGCACATCCAAGAGTAGGTCATTCTGATGCCCTACAGGGGCATGCCTCAGACAGCTAGTACTGGAACCCACTGGAGGAAGCAATCTTAGACCTGGTACTCTCAAATGGGGACGGAGAAAGAATTTCAGATTTAGAAGTGGGTAGCCATCTGGGAACAAGCGACCATCAAACAGTGTGGTTCGCGATTAACACAGCCATACAATCAAGCCATACAAAAGCAAGAGCATTGGACTTTAGGAGGGCTGACTCTGGGAAAATTAGAGAGTGTCTCAGAAAAGCACTAGCAAACAGGCAAGAAGAGGGGTGGAAGAACAATGGAGAGTAATCAAAACAGCCATCACAGAGGCAACAAGCCTTTGTGTAAAGCAAATCAACAAAACACAACGAAGGAAAAAACTGCTATGGTTCTTAAAAGAGGTGGCAGGGAAGGTTAAGAAGAAAAAGATAGCATTCAGGAAATATAAGGAAACACAGAATGAGAAGGACAGATAACTTTATCAGTTAAAGCAGAAAGAGGCTGGGAAGACAGTCAGAATAGCAAAGGACCAAACCGAGGAAAGGATAGCCAACTCTGTTAAGAAGGGAGATAAGACCTTTTATAGGTACATTAGGGAGCGAAGAAAGACCAAAGGAGGGATACTGAGGCTTAATAAAGGGGAGGGAATGTGGGTAGAGGGTGACAATGAAAAAGCAGGGATACTGAATGAATATTTCTGCTCAGTATTCACAAAGGAAGAGGAGGGGAGGTACCTAAACCAAACAAGAGAAACATCCAAGACGAGGATCGATACCAGTCCATTTACAGAAGAAAGGGTTCTGAAAGAACTAATAAAATTGAAGGTGGACAAAGCAATGGGGCCTGATGGGATTCACCCAAAAATTCTAAAAGAACTAAGGGTAGAACTAATGACACTGCTGACTACTCTCTTTAACAAATCTTGGGAGGATGGGGTGGTACCTGAGGACTGGAGGAGGGTGGATGTGATTCCTCTTCACAAAGTGGGGGCAGGACAGAGCAGAAACTATAGACCAGTTAGTTTGACCTCAGTGGTAGGTAAAATGATGGAATCACTTCTGAAGGAAAGAATTGTTGAGTACCTAGAGGCCAGTGGGGCACAGGACCCAAGGCAGCATGGATTCAAGATGGGAAGGTCGTGTCAGACGAATCTAATAGATTTCTTTGACTGGGTGACCAAAGTAGTAGATCAGGGAGGGGCTGTGGACATGGCTTACCTAGATTTTATCAATGCATTTGATACAGTCCCACACAAAAGATTAATACACAAGTTAGCCAGCCTTGGAGTGGGTCCCAAGGTGGTAGCCTGGATAAAGAATTGGCTAGACAACAGGACGCAAAGGGTAGTAGTAGTAAATGGAGTCCACAGTGAAGAAAGGAGGGTTACTAGCGGGGTACCGCAGGGTTCAGTACTGGGACCGGTCCTTTATAATGTCTTTATAAGTGACATTGCAGAGGAACTGGAAGGAAAAGTATGTCTTTTTGCAGATGACTCAAAGATCTGTAACAGGGTTGATACACCAGATGGAGTAGAAAGGATGAGAAGGGACTTGGCAAGGTTGGAGGAATGGTCAAATGTATGGCAACTTAGATTCAATGCAAAGAAGTGCAAGGTAATGCACCTGGGAAACAAAAACCCAGGGCAAGAGTACACAGTGGGGGGTGAGATATTGACAACAGTAAAAATGGAAAGGGACCTGGGAGTAATTATATCAGATGACCTAAAGGTGGGCAAGCAATGTGAGAAGGCAGTAAGGAAGGCTGGGGGGATATTGGGATGCATAGGGAGAGGCATCAATAGTAGAAAACAAGAAGTTGTTATCACTCTGTACAGACAGTTGGTGAGACCCCATCTGGAGTACTGTGTGCAACTCTGGAGATCTCTGCAAAGACATAGACAGAGTGGAGGCTGTCCAGAGGAGGGCAACCTAAATGGTGCAGGGTCTACACCAGAAGACATATGAAGAAAGACTAAAGGAGCTTAATATGTATACCCTTGAGGAAAGAAGGGAGAGAGGAGACATGATAGAAACATTCAAGTGCCGCAAGGGAATCAACAAAGTCCAAGAGGGTGGCATCTTTCAGAAAAAGAGACGTGCAAGAACAAGGGGGCACAATTTGAAGATAGAGGGGGGACAGCTCAGAGGTAATGTGAGGAAGTATTTTTTCACAGAGAGGGTTGTGGATGTATGGAACAGCCTCCCTGAGGAGGTCGTGGAGTCAAGAACAGTGGGGGAATTCAAGAATGCATGGGACAGACATAAGACTAGGTGGGCCAAGCGGTCCTTATCTGCCATCAAATTCTATGTTTCTATGTTTCTAACCCCTTTGCACCTTTTCTAAAAGTGTTATGTCCTGTTTCTTGAAAGGACACCACAATTGAGATGAAAAGTCCAAATGAGGAATGACATAAGCTCTATAGAGAGGAATCAGGATTCTGCTATCCCTAGATTTAATGTTTCATTTGATAGCCCAAATAGCTCGGTTCACTCTGAGAACAACCTCATTTATCTGTAAGTTGGGGAGGAAGTCATCAGATATCAGTACTCCCAGGTCTTTCTCAGTATCTGAACTGACTATCATCCTGTTGTCTAATGTATATACATGCATGGGATTTCTTGCCACAAAATGTAAGATTCTACACTTGGTATGATTCACTTTCATCCCCCAAGTGAAGATCCACTGTGTTATTTTATCCAAATCATTTTGGAGTAGGGCTATTTGTTCTGAATTTACACATGGTCCTTCTATTTTAATATTGTCAGTGTGTCTAACTGTTTTGGAGTAGCAGTGTTTTGTAATATCAGCTATAAAGAACTGGAAAAGACGGGGCCCAAAACAGAACCCCGTGGATCCCTGCTTGTGACTGAATCTCTACTAGAGAGCTGACCATTTATCAAAACATGTTGTGTGCATTTGCCTAACCAGTTAGCTATCCATATAACCAGATTGGAATTAATATTAAAATGGTGGAGTTTTTGTAATAAAGTTCAATGTGGGAGAAGATCGAAGGCTTTACTTAAATCAATGTAAATTACATAGTACGGTATTCCGTTGTCTAACTGCATGCTTAGATACTCATAAAAAAAAAGCAAATTGGTCAAGCAACTTCTTCCCTTTTTGAAACCATGCTGCTCTATATCAACATTATCAAGAGATGAGGAAATCAGACTTCCGGTTCCACCCCCATGAGTAATGGCAGCCTAGAGAAAGAACCTGCGTCTTCCCCGAGCTGAAAAATGACACTCCGGCTGCAATTTTTCACACTTTACATACAGATTGCACATTAAAGAATCAGTGGAGAGTGCAGAGTATTAAGGGGACTGAATTAGGTAACGAAAGACAGCAAGATGGAGGAGATAACTGATGGATCTGAATCAGAGGCCTCAGTTGCATCGGATAACCATGACTCTGCTGATCTTAAAAGGGGCCCAATTAAATCTATGCGGAAACAACCAAAAGCTACAGTGAAGAAGGCAAAACTAGACATAATTTTTCAAGAGATACTTACTTTCCGTGCAGAAATTAAATAGATGTACAGTGAACTACGTAGAGATGTGATACAATTAGAGCAGAGTGTAGATGATCAAGAGAGAACTGTGACGGCAATTGAGAACAGAGTAGACGAGCTGGAGCAAATGGTACAGCAAATGAAAGAGATGTAAGAACAAATAATTGATCGCCAAGAAGATTTTGAGAATAGAGCGCGTCACAAAAACATCAGAATTTACTGTTTGTCAGAGTATTCGGAGGGGACTAACATTAAGGAATTTTTTGAAGCTTTGCTGCACACAGTCTTAGAATTGCCAAAAGATTTCAACTTACAACTAAAGAGAGTGCACAGGGCATTGCCACTGAAACCAACCTCTGCAAACTTGCCGCCAAGGTCAGTAATTCTTTGTTTCAACAGTTATGCAGCAAAAGAACATATTCTGATTACAGCATGGTGGGGCCAGAAGGTTTTTTATGGCATATATCTCGATCATGATTATGCACCAAAAACTACTCGGTTGCAGAGTGCTTATCTGCCCTTACTTCCAGTACTTAAAGCAGCAGAACATAAATATACTACCCCATATCCAGCTTGGTTAATAGTACATCTGCCTTCTGGAAAGAGGGAGTTCTCCATGGCTCAAGAGGCAAAATAAGAACTTACAAAAATGGGCCTGCACTTTCCCGAATGTGGCCTGGGTGGCACCAATCTAGAAAAACGCCCAGCTAGCTGGCAGTCTAATTCAAATACACAACAGGGAAAACAGCAAGAATTGGGAACAGTTAAATCTGCCTTAACAGTTTACCGGAGAGAGGCGCAAAGGGACTATACTTGAACTTGCAGGAAAAACTTGATCGTCTAGGTGAGCAGAAGTGAGAGGGTCTAAATATTTGTGCTGCACCATTGGGTTTTCAGGCCTGAAGTGTGCTCTCTATATTAATGAGCCACTCCGAGCCTGGAATAGGCGACTGCACTTTGAAAAGACACTACCCTACATGAATTGCTGTATAAGTAACAGTTAGTACATTTAAATAACCTAATTACCTTTCAATGCTGGACTGGAAGTTACAGATATAACTAACTTGTGTTAATTTGCTGTTTTTTTCTTCTTCCTTTAATATTTGCTGCAAAAAAGGGGGAAAATTTTCAGAAATCTCAGGGAATGGGCTAAGGAGCAGTTTTTGAGCTCTATGCTGCTTTCGGAGGATATCCCTAAATCTTTTTTTGGAGTTATCTACTCCTCTCCTCAGTTGATTTTGCCTTACTTAAAGGGGAACAGTTTACTGTTTCCTCGAGGGCCCCTGACAACAATGTTGAGGGATTCCCTTCACCTTCAAGGAGAGTTCAGATACTCCAGGAGCAGTCTCTACTGGAAATTTGGAGTTTTTCATTTGTCTCCCTATATCTGGAAGTCCTAAGAATTTTACAGAATAGATTATTACTAATAGCCACACTGTTATGTAAATATGTTTATGATTCATTACTAATTACTACTGGGCAGCTATTTTCTCATATCAGTGGTTACACCACTTATACCTGGATCCTTAAAATGGCAAACTATTGTTATGTGTGAGATAATAAGTTATATTTATGTTTTATGGGACTGTAGAGAAATATCATTTAAATTACGAACCACTGGATATATGACAGGGCATTTAAGACAAGGGAGGACGTTTTCTGGTGTAACCCTTGTTAGGACATCAAAAAGATTTTTTAAATCCTCGCTGCGGTCAGGGGGGGAGTTGTGGAAGGGAGAAATGGAAGTGATCAGGGATACTCCACCAAATGAAAACCTAATATGGTATTAGAAACAACTATGATATTGTCATTAAATATTAATGGCATTAACCATCCTATAAAAAGGGCTAGGCTACAACAGTATCTGCAGAAGCAGAAAGCAGATTGCATCTATTTACAGGAGACACATTTGTCACAGGGGGAACATGCTAAGCTTGCTGCAGGTGGCAGATACACTGTTTTTTCTTCTTCCAGTAAGTCTGGGAAAAGGCGTGGAGTGGCAATTTTGATTCCTGCTACTACTGTATTCACTAAGGGGGAGGTATATTCAGATAATAATGGGCATTTTATCATAGTACAAGGCCGTTTGTATGAGACTGAAGTAACACTGGAAAGTGTGTTTCTGCCACTGGGGGGCATCTCCCTCATTGTTGAGACAGTTTTTTAACAGACTGCTGGAAAAGCAAAGGGGAGTAATGCTGATAGGAGGTGATTTCAACCTAATAATGTCCTTGCAGAAAGACTCAACTTCTCCTAAACAGCACAGGTTTACTCCCACTGAAAAACTTTTAAAAACCCAGATACCTAAGATGTGTCTTATAGATATATGGCGCCGTTTCTACCCTTCTGCGGAGGGACACGTGTGTCTCCCCTAGGTACCATACATCAGCTAGAATAGATTATTGTTTTACATCTACAGAACACCTAGATAGGGTCCAGGATATATCTTTGGAAGCTCGTCTCCTCTCAGATCATATACCTCTTTTAATCAAGGTAGGGTTAAACAAAACCCATAAAACAACCTTATGGAGACTGAATCTTTCTCTTTTGAAGGATCCAGTGTTTAAGGCTAGAATAGCAGACCATATCACACAAATCCTTGAGGAGAATGCAGACCCATCTATATCAGCTAATATACTTTGGGATACTCTGAAGGTAGTGACAAGAGAAGAGATTATCGTGTACTCCTCTAGACTAAATAAACAGAGAGAATCCAGATACAAATTATTACAAGTTAAGTTGCAAGAATTGCAGTAGATGAGAGACAGAGGGGAACATAGATACATAGACAGTGTCGGCAAATAAGGGCCTATGGCCCACCCAGTCTGCCCATTTGAGCTTGTAAGTTCACTTTATGTTTTCCTAGAAGTCTGTTGCCCCTTACCCCTGACCTCCAGAATTCCTTTATGTCTATGCCATGCATTCTTAAATCCTGTGATTGTTTCCGCCCCCACCACTTCCTCTGGCAGGGTGTTCCACTTGTCCACCACCCGTTCTGTGAAGAAATTCTTCCTCGCATTTCCTCTGAATCATCCTCCCTCCAACTTCATCCCATGCCCTCTAGTCCTGGAACATCTTTTTCGCTTAAAAATAGTGTATTCCTGCACCCTGTTCCTCCCTGTAAGATACGTGTATGTCTCTATCATATCCCTTCTCTCCCTCCTCTCCTCCAGGGAGTACATGTTCAGTTCCTTCAACCTGTCCTCATAGGACTTGTGATGCAATCCATGCACCATCTTTGTTGCCCTCCTCTGAACCTTCTCTACCCTGTCTATGTCCTTACATAGGTAAGGTCTCCAGAACTGTACACTGTACTCCAGGTGGGGCCTCATTAGTGTCTTGTATAGTGGAATTATGACCTCTCTTTTCCTGCTGGTAATGCCCCTGCCTATGCATCCCAGCATCCTATTTGCTTTACCTGCTGCCTTGTCACACTGTTTCTCTACCTTGAGGTCATCAGAGATGATAACCCCAAGATCCCTTTCCTGCTTGGTGCATGCTATATCTTCAACCCTCAACTGATATATTGTGCCAGGGTTTTGTGCCCCATATGCATTATCTTGCACTTCTTTGCATTGAATTTCAACTGCCAAACCCTGACCATTCTTCAAGTTTCTGCAGGTCCCTCTCATTCTGTCTACACCCTCTGGTGTGTCTACCCTGTTACAGAGCTTTGTGTCATCAGCGAACAGTGAAATTCTGCCTTCTAGGTCCCAAGCAATGTCACTGATGAAGATGTTGAATAGGACTGGTCCCAGCACTGATCCCTGTGGTACCCCACTGGTCAGTCTTCCCTCTGTGGAGTGACAGCCATTTACCACCGCCCTCTGTGTCCTGTCGCCCAGCCAGTTACCTACCCACCACACTACTGTCCTGCCCACACCCATATTCCCCAGTTTGTGTAATAGTCTTCTATGTGGCACAGTATCAAAGACCTTGCTGAAGTTCAGATAGGCCATGTCCACTGCCCTCCCCCGATCCACCTCCCTAGTCACCCAGTCAAAAAATTCAATGAGGTTGGTCTGACATGACCTCCCCCCTGGTGAAACCATGCTGCCTTGGGTCCTGTAGTCCATTGGCAACCAGATGTTCCACCAATCTCTCCTTCAGTAGTGCTTCCATGATCTTCCCCACTACAGAGGTGAGGTTGACTGGTCTGTAGTTCCCCGCTTCCTCTTTGTTCCCACTTTTGTATAAGGGGATTACATCTGCTATCCTCCAGTCTTTGGGTACCTCCCCTGTTTCCAGTGATCGGCTAAACAGGATAGCCAGAGGTTCAGCCACCACCTTTCTTAGTTCTTTAAGGACCCTGGGGTGCATGCCATCTGGCCCCATTGCTTTATCAACTCTTATTACTTCCAGTTCCTTCAGGACCCTTTCTCATGTAAAGGGACTTGTGTCCATTTCTGCAAGATTCTCACCCCTTGTACTCCCTTCAGACCCATTACCCTCCTCTTCCTCAGTAAAGACTGAGCAGAAATACCTGTTCATTATGTAAGCTTTACTGTTGTCATCCTCCACACAGCCCCTGTCCTCCCCCTTCAGTCTCACTATCCCTCCCTTTGCCTTTCTTTTTTCACTTATGTACCTGTAAAAGGTTTTGTCCCCTCTACCCACTGATTTTTCAATGTGTTCTTCTGTCTGAGCTTTGGCTTCCTTTACTGACCTCCCTGCCTCCCTTTGCTTCTCCTGGTACTTCTCCCTATCCCCTTCTGCCTGTGTCTTTTTGTATTGCCTGAATGCAATCTTTTTGGCTTTCACTTTCTTTGCTACCTCTTTGGAGAACCATAATGGTCTCATCTTCCTTTTTTTCTGCTAACCTCCTTAATGCATAATTATGTTGCTCTTGTAATCCCCATTTTAAATACTGCCCACTGTTCCTCAACCCCCGATTCCTGCCCCATTCCCCTTAATGCCTCTTTCAAGTATCTCCCCATTTTGCCAAAGTCTGCCCCCCTAAAATCCAGGATACGTGTTTTTGTGTGGTTTGGTTCTGCTCTTTCTGTGATTTCAAACCACAATGACTGGTGGTCACTGTTCCCCAGGTACTCCCCCAGTGTTACCCCCATCACACTGTCCTTGTTTGTGAGCACAAGGTCCAGTATTGCCTTCTGCCGAGTTGGTTCCATGACCAGTTGCTTGAGGAAGGTTGTACAGCTTGAGCTCAGACAAATTCAGTCAGAACTGCAATCTATTTTAGACTATAAGACACAAATGTCTTTATTGTATCTTAAAAGACTCTACTATGAGGGAAACCCTAAAGGTGCCAGAAATTTAACTAGGTGTACTAGAGGATTTAAGCAGACGGCCACTATCACAAAGATTAGAGACCCCTTAACAGGAGGCATTCTTAATAAAACTTTTGCATTTCTGAAAGCATTCCAGCAATATTATGCAGATTTATACTCTGATCCTACACCCCCCTTCCCAGAGAACATACAACATTTTTTGTTCCCCCTTAATCTTCCACATCTGTTTGAGTCCCAGCAGGCTTCACTTTTGCGCCCTGTCTCCACTATAGAGATCCAGAGAGCAGTTAAAAATTCTAAAACTTTAAAAAGTCCTGGCCCAGATGGCTTTGGAGCCAAATGGTATGAGACATTTCTTCCAAAATTGCTCTAGCCGATGCAGAGGACTTATTTAGAGGTGCAGGATGGAGGCGTCCCCCCACCCTCATGGTCCGATGCGGCTATATCAGCTATCTTGAAACCAGGTAAAAAGTCACTAAATTTAGAGTCATACAGAGCCATCTTGGTTTTAAACAATGATTACAAGCTGTACATGGTGATATGGGTGCACAGGTTGGAGAACATATTACCTACCCTGATACACCCAGATCAGGCAGGATTTCTCCTCATGCACCAGACTGCAAATAACGTACAAAGAACAATTCACTTGATGGATTGTATGGCTAATGCAGCTACCCCCTCAGGTTTAGTAAGCTTAGATGCTTGTAAAGCATTCGATAGGGTGTCCTGGAAATTCCTATGGGGAACGCTAACATCATTTGGGTTTCTGAGGGAATTTGTGAAATGGCTAGAGCAGGTATATTTTGAACCAAGGGCATACATAAAACTTAATGGCGGTATCACACCCCCTATCATGTTACAGCAAGGCACTAGACAGGGACGTCCCTTATCCCCTTTGCTATTCGCCATATATATTGAGCCTTTAGCTATGCTGCTTAGAAATTCAGAGAAGATTGAGGGTATTCAGGTGGGCAATCAATCTTGGAAATTAGCTTTATATGCGGATGACATTCTACTGTCAGTGTTGGATCCAGAGTCCTCTATTCCAGCAATATGGGAGGTACTTGAACAGTTCGCTCAGTTTTCTGGATATAAAATAAATTCCTCTAAAACAGAAGTTCTCCCCTTCCACTTCTCCCCCTCGCGAACATTGAATGGCAGATTACCTTTACTCTGGAACAGCATCAAGATAAAATATCTAGGAATACATTTACCAAACCAGTTAATGCATCTTACTATAGTAAACTATGAACCCTTTACACAAAAAATAGAGTCCGACATGCATCAGTGGTCCCAGCTTCATTTATCATTATATTGTAAAGTTGATCTTATTAGGATGAATATTCTTCCACGGCTGTTATACCTTTTTCAGACCATACCGGTGATGCCAGATAGAATGTACTTTCTATCCTGGAATAAGTCTTTGGCGAAATTTGTCTGGGCTGGGAAAAAAAAACAGAATTAAGTGGTCTACATTAATGTTACCAAAAAATAAGGGAGGTTTAAATTTACCTAATCTTAAGATGTATACATACTCTACTGTGATAGCTAGAGTCTTTAATTGGAACAACCCAATATATAACATACCCTGGAATAATCTGGAGTTTGCCGTTAATGGGGTAAAGGAGGGTTGTGACCTTCTACAATCCATATATGTGCCAGTTAACAAGAGACCTAGACACATTTATAGTACAAACTCTACCACAGAGATTTGGAAGAGACTCATCCACTTAAGAGAGCTGGAACCGGTGGGCACCTATTTTAATTTATTAAATTTAGGAATCCAACTTCCTTCTCTGGAAAAAGAATGTACTTTAGCTCAATGGAGGCAAAACGGTATAACATTTATATTTCACTTGGTGGATGCCAAAGTAATGTCCTCTCATTTACTAAACTCCAAGAAATGTACAATCTTCCACAATGAGACTTTTCAATATATACAAGTTTAAAAGAAAGCATTGAACAAAGGGGACCAGCCTATAGTAGGCTTCCAGATCCCCCCCTTCAATGCTTACCCTAGCCATGACCACAGGGAGAGGATAGCTCTGGTCCCACTTTGTGGTACTAATATATAAGGGTACACAAGAATTATCTAAAAATTCAACTCAGGGAATTCTGACTGCATGGAATAAAGAACTTCCAGTTCAGGTATTAAAGGAGGACTGGTAAAAATATACTAAATTCTCGATGGGACTTTTAGGAGCCCCCTATTGGTGGGAATTTGCCTGAAAATCTAGAAATAGGTTTTTCTACACACCGACAAAGCTGGCTAAGTTCTCTTCGGGAACACCAAGCTATTGCTGGAGGGATTGTGGAGAAATGTCTGCAGATCAGTTATCATGTTTTTTGGGCCTGCCCGCAGTTAGCAGGTTATTGGAGAGATATCTCTGAGGCATTACTAGATTTGGTGGCTATGGAAGCTGTATTGACTCCTGAGCTAGTATTACTCTCAGTTCTGTGAGAAGATCTCCCAATATCCAAAGGGTCACTGTTAGTCACTTATATACTGGCAGCTAAAAAAGCAATTACTAGAAACTGGGTAAAGAAGATGCCTCCAAACATTCAGAGCTGGTAGGGAATAATGGGAGAAATTTATATATTAGAGAGATTAATAGCCAAAAGTATAGATAAATGGTCCACCTTTGAGCTTAAATGGAGGAAATGGATTCTATATATTTCACTCTTAGATCCTACTTTTGTACCTTAGAAGTATGCTGATCCTGATGATGGTCTCTGTAAATGACATAGCGTTCACTATATGAACTGCCTTGTAATCTATTTAAGCTGTCTTGCTGTCTCTAGCTAATGTATTGTTAAGCACCTGACTGCTGTAATTTTATGCTGTCTTAATTTATACAAT
This sequence comes from Neoceratodus forsteri, assembly GCA_016271365.2. Lineage (NCBI taxonomy): Eukaryota > Metazoa > Chordata > Ceratodontiformes > Ceratodontidae > Neoceratodus > Neoceratodus forsteri. The sequence goes on along the minus strand of CM028134.1, from coordinate 540,130,065 downwards.
GTAAAAACTGTCCTATGTGTTTTCGAATGAAAATATAGTAAATACAAAGTATATAAAAAAAAAAAGGGAGATGAGGAAATCAGGTCTTTAATTATGCTTTCCAATATCTTTCCCATAGGAGATGTGAGACTTGTAGGTCTATAATTTTCCCATTGATTTCTAGGACCTTTTTTATAGATGTGGATCACATACGTGGTTTTCCATGATTCAGGTACACAGTTATAATTCAGACAGTGCTCAAATAATAATTTTAAGGGTACAGACAAGGTGTCTGCCAGAAGATATAAAAGATGTCCTGGAATATCGTCGGGAGACACACTAGTTTTACCTTTAAGGTTTACAAGTTTGGAGTGAACATCTGTTACAGAAATTGAAATATGACTACCAGGGAAATAATTTTGGGGATATTAACCTGATTTTTTCGCAATAAATTACAAAAATTAAGGTTAAAAAATTTGGCCATATCCTGTGGGTCATGAATAAAAGTTTCATTTATTTGGAGAGGACCAACTTGACAGGTAGTTTTTTTAAGGAAATGTATATATGCAAAGAATGTTTTACTGTTATTTTTACGTACATTAGTTGCCAATTTTAATTCACACTTCCTTTTTGCCCTTTTGATGTTATATTTACATTTTCTCTGAATACATAGAAAGGAGCTCTAGTCTGAAGATGTATGAGACTTTAAATAAGCTGCATAACACTTCTCTTTTTTTCTTAATAAGCCTAATGAGATCTTTAGTCATCCATTTTTGGTTTGGTTTTTCAGATATAGATTTTACTCTCAATGGAGCATAGCTGTTCCTTAAGTCTGTAATATTACTGACTAATAAATCATAATAATCTGCAATACCCATGGAGCTAAACATGGATGACCAGTCAATACTGTCTAGTTTTTGTTTTATTACTGGTATGTCTGCTTTTTCATACAAATACATTTTGGAAGTGCTAGATATCAGGGACAATGCGTGTGTCAGGAAAAAGCTAATAGAACTGTGATCACTGTTGCCAATTACTGACTGCATGAAAATATTATTTATTATTAGTGATCTACTGTAAAACACCAGATCAAGAAGGTTAGTACCCCTTGTAGGTACTGTTACACCCTGTACAAGGTTACATTGTTCACATATATTTATTAATTTTTTTCCTGAAAGAGATAATGCTACCATCCTATTCCAATCAATATCAGGCAGATTAAAGTGGCCAGTAAGTATAATATCACGAAATGAGCAGGCTAATTCGAAGTCTTGCATGATAATGTCAAGATGTTCACTAGGGGCACTTGGGGGGTGATAACAGACCCTAAGGATGACATGTTAGTGTTTATTCACCATCAATTTTATCCACATCATTTCGTTAGTGCTATTTGATTTTTTGATTTTATTTGACATATCAGTTGCATGGAAAACAGTTCTTAAAAAGATAGCTACACTGCCTCCTTTTTTGTCCTTCCTCGTGTAATTAAACAAGGTATATCCCGGAAGGGATAAGTTCCAGCTGGATTTATCATCTTCCCATGTTTCAGTTATAAGAACAATATCTATTACATCATTCGCTAAAGTGACTTTCATCTCATCAAATTTATTAGAGAGGCTTCTAGCATTGAAATACAGACATTTCACATTACTAGAACATTTATTTCTTACAAAGGTCTTTTTTGGGGGAGGGTCTATTCTCTCCCCCAAATCAAGCAGTTTAAATGTTTGTTAATATAGTCCAGGATATGTTTACTCAATATCTCGTTCCCCTTATGACTCATATGTTGTCCATCTCTACAATACAGATCTGATCTGCCAATAAGTTCTTCCCAGTGTGTGATGCAAATCTGATTTTTCTTAAGACATCTAACTCAGAGACAATTATTAAACATACATATTGCTTTATTGTATTCAGTAGATGCTCTAGGCACAGGCAGAACCTCAGAAAAAGCTACCTCACACCCTAATTCCACCAAAATATTTGAGAGGGCTACAAGATCCTTTTTAATATCTAAAATACTGGAGTGCATAAAATCGTTAGTTCCAATGTGAAGGACCACTAGGGGATTATTACCACCATCTGCCAAAATGTTATGAATCATAATTATTATGTTTACAATTCTAGCACTCCTAAAGCTTGAACATGTACGATTAACTTTATTTGGGTCACAAATAGCCCTGTCCAGATGTTTCACCATTGAATCTCCTATAACATAAGCCTGCCTCTGTGATACCACTAGTGGATTGGAAACTTCCATCATAGAGGGAGCATGTACAGTACCAGGGCCCAAGCTAGATGGGGGGACATCAAAAGGCACTAAAGAAACATCTAATGGAGGGGGACAATGGGTTACAGTAGTGTGTAAATTTGGTGATGTATCAACCAAGTCATTTTGGCATACTGTTGTAGTTGTATTTTGAACTATCTCATCTTGATCAATATGAAATAAACTGTGTTCTGCTAGTCCATTTAAGACAGTGAAATTATTTCTTGTGTCCAAGGAAAACTGAGAAGCCTTACATCCCTTTTTATAAACACGTTTACTTTGGACCTTGTACCATTGCTCATCTGGATTTTCAGCACAATCAGTGTCACTTGTGTGTTTTCTCTTACTACCAAAATGTAATGCAATAACTGGATTTGGATGACTAACATTTAAGTTGTCAGGAGTGAACATAGGCATAGTACAGGGAACAGAATCATCTATAGGAGTATCATATGGTGTTTGACTCAATGTTTTGAATCTGGGCTGCATTTGTATCTGACTTGTTTCAAGTTCGGATAGCCTAATATTAAACAGTGCTATCGCATGCTTCGAAGACAGATTTTCTACACATTTGGGACAAGCAAAACCAGTAGCTATTTCATCTCTACATGTGGTATTACAATACATTAGGCAAGAGATGCATTGCGCCCTTTCAGACATGAAAAATGGGGTAGCACACGAGGTGGGTGCCTGAAACACGGTGCCATCCAAAACGGTGATGCAATATGGGTGAAAGCCCAAAAGGTGAGGGGGCAGGGAGGGCGACCAGATGTGGTGGGGTGGGTGACCCTAGTGGCAGGATGTTGCTACATGTACACATGTGGGGGGGAGCGAGCGTGGCCTGGGAGGGGGCGGAGGGGATGTAGGGGGTGGCACTATGGTTGGCTGCCAAACTGCACCATGGTGTTGGGGGTTGGCCTACGCTTGTAGTGCTGGGGTTCCTGGTTCAGATCTGGGTCTGGGTGCTACTTTGCTTTTCTTGTGCCTAGCCCAAAAATTGTAATCTTTTTGGCTTTCGAACCCCCTGACGTGCACCCTCCTGGAATTAAGAATACCTAAGTAGGAGGGTGCAGGAGGCAAAGCCCCCCACATGGTGGGGTTGTGGGGGGTGCAGCCTCCCCACAGAAAGCAAGTGTTTTCAGTCCCTGGCACCATCCTTCTGTGCACCGAGGATGTCAGGGTGGCGAAATTGTTTTCATCGCCCTGACATTGCAATAATGTGAGTCGCCATTTGGCTCTCACCATTATTACATAGAACCAAAAATGGATATCCTGATTGGGCCATATTGTCAGGCCTAAACACCAAAGTTGAGATAAGAGACTACGGGGTATCAACACAAATCAGGTTGTGTTATCGCAGCAAGAGCCAATGTGGACAAAATGGTTGTATGGTACTAGAGTAGAATAAATACCTGAGTAGATAGCCTCTGTTAACTCCCCACTGATCCCGCTGAACATGTGGAACATGCGCAGATGCGCATGTCTCTGTGCTTGTCTCTGTGTGCACCCTGCTCACCGAGCACCACACTAATAAGGCAGTGTTTGACCTGGAAGTGTTTGCAAGGGTCATGCAACACTTTGCACCCCAAACTTTAAAACTACAAAAATAGTATGCAAGGGATCATAATTTACAGCACCTCACCAGGTGATATAACAGTACTAGTAGATTCAGACTGAACCCTCAGCAATAACAAGGGACAGAAATGTGCAGACTGAAGTCCGTTGAATAAATGTCATGGACTACAGGATCTCTGCCTAATTCCCTATTATTTCAGGGAACAAGGGCTCCACACTAAACAAGTTACAACTGTCAAATGCATACAAATATTTACTAGAAGTTTTAAAGAGGAGTTATTCCTCCACAGTAGATGTATATTTCTTTAAAAAAAAGGTACAATTAGCCACAATATTGGCAAGCAGCCAAAGGCCTATTCAGCTGAGGACAGAGGCATAGTACCATAGAAGCTTTCCATAAAGGACTCAAGAATATAATACAGATCGGCACAGCAAAGTTTTGTTAAATATCATATTCACATAGATGATCTCTATTAAAACCAAACAATGACCAAATGTTAATATTAAATGTATGCTGAAAATAGAAAATAGAGTTAAAATCAATGTTTTGACCTTGAGTCTTCTTCAGGAAATATCTAAAAGAGAAAAAAGAAAAGTTAGTATAGCGGGAAGGGAAAATGAGTGATACATATGTGGGGAAAGAAAAAAGGGGGAGGTTCTGGGAGAAGAAGTGATAAATGATAAGTTAAGAAAGAGAATCTGGAAAGCAAAAAGGTGATGATGGGAATGACAAGGCAGAGCCTCACCCTTTTTCTTTCCCCACAAGAATATCCCTCATTTTCCCTCCCTTCTACACTAAATTTGCTTTTTTTCTCTTTTAGATATTTCCTGAAGAAGTCCCAAGCTCAAAACATTGATTTTAACTCTATTTTCTATTTTCAGCGTACATTTAATATTAACATTTGGTCATTGTTTGGCTTTCATAGAGATCACCTATGTGAATATGATATTTAGCAAAACTTTGCTGTGTAGATCTATATTATATTCTTGAGTCCTTTATGGAATGCTTCTATGGTACTATGCATCCAACCTCAGCTGAATAGGCTTTTGTGTTTTTTTGTTTTGTATTAACTGAAAATTTCAATAAAAGTTTATTTACAAATAGAGATCACCTTTAAATGGCGGAGCCTCTGACATTTCTTGATCTTGTGTCATTTTGTTACCATTACTACAGATCATATCAGTTTTGCTGTGCTATGCCATACATGGGATTGAGTAATTTAGAAATGTGTAATTATGTAAGAACTTAAGCTCTTGCAGCAGGCCAACACTGGCAGCACTGAGTCCCAAGCAGTTCCCAGCATGACCAGGAGGAAAACACTGGGAGGAGGACAGATCAGCAGCCATGAGCTTTGAAGAGAAGGCCCTGGAGTTCTGCTAGGTCAAAATTCATCTTACACTGAGAGGCGATGTCCAGACTGTAGTGCTTGGTGAAGGGGTGGACAAAACTCTAGGTGGCAGCTGCAGAGATGTCCACAGCAGAAACAGTTCTTTTTTTTTATTTAGTAAACTTTATTAAGTTTTTAGAGCCATAAACATTACACATGAAACATAACAATAACATTTAAACCAAACATGGAACAAGTAGCAAAAAAAATTGTTCGAATAAAGGAAACATATGTACAACAGCAACAAAACCCCAACAACCCACCCCTGCCCACCCATCCTGGAGTGTAAAAAAACATCAAAAGAGAAAAAAATGGTAAGAAAACATGCAGAAACTACCAAAAAACAAAAAGAACATGAAAAAGATGCAGTCCCACCACTTGGCACCCCCTGAAAACAAATAAATTACTACCTATCTGTTCCAGGAGACTGTGAGGACAAGAAAGCATACAGTGGTTCCCACCTCAAATGAAAGAGATCAGGACGGTGCCTGAGATAAGCAATTTGTTTTTCTACCTGCAAAGCTAGCAGCACTTTGTGGTGCCATTCTTTGCAAGAAGGAATCATGTTATCCTTCCAATGCCAGAGAATAACCATTTTCACTGCCACTGCAATCAGGGCCATATGACCTTTATGGGAACCAAACAGCTGTGGTGGAAAGCAGGCAACTAAACACACCTCTGGGACAAAGAAGTCCACTAGGCCCAAAAAGGGATCCAGGAAACTTTCAATAGTGCTCCAGAAGGGGGTCACTTTGGAGCAGTCCCATAGGACATGTTTAAGGGAGCCCTCAGCTACTCCACACCTGGAGCACAGTGGAAATGCAGATTTACCCATTTGGAAAAGCTTTGGGGTTATAATAGAAGTTGTGCAGGACTTTGTATTGAATCAATCGGTAACGGTCTTCTTTGCTAAAGTTATACAAATTTTTCCAAACAAGTTACCACCTAGCTTGATCCCACTGTAAATCTAGAGCCTGCTGCCATAATAACAAATCCCAGATAGATTGGCAGGATCCAGGGGTTTGAAGTGCATTCTATAGGCTGGAGATTGAATGGAGCTTGTCTGCAACAGCCAGTGATGAAAGTGAACAGGAACGCACAGGAACTCAGTTCCTGTACCTTTTTTGCAGCAGGAACGGAGTTCCTGTACTTCTTCCCACTGATATTGGAACTGAAATTCTTAAAATAGCAATGTAATGGTCATTTCTGGGCCTGTGATTTGAAATCAGGGGTTGCCATGACAAAATTTGACTTGTACAATAATTGTCCTAGATATATTGGATCTACTAATACCATACAAACAGATGTGTATTGATTGAAAGAATTATCCTTTAGATGGAGGATCTTCATTCTGCGTTTCATATTTTCGAATGTCTGAGTTCCTGTACTTCTTGTCTACCACTTTCACCGCTGGCAACAGCTATTAATTTGTCTAACTTGGAGCCCACTTCAGCAGTCCCAAGATCGGGGCCAAAGTGGGATAAAATAGCTCGAGACAATTGAAGGAGTTTAAAGCAAATAGATAAGCGGAGGTGGAAGCATTCCCTAAAGGAGGTAAACGAGAGTAACTTGTCTTCCTTCATGGCAGCATTCACTGTGGAATTCCTCAATTGTGGACAAAATGGCAATGAAATAGGGTGGGACCCGATCTGAGTATTAGGGTTGTTAAATATGGGTTGTGTAAGGGCTTTCATCCATTGGACTCCAAGGTAAGAACCAAGGTGAACATAGGCTTTAACTGACCAAAGCAAAAGGGTTGACTTCTGAAGAGCAGGGAGCTGAGATGGTTTAATAAAGAGGAGGTTATGGAGGTGGAGCCCCGACAGCCTACATAAATCAAGCTCAGTTTGCAACCAGGAAGGAATATAATCCTCCATGGCCTCACCATCCAAATTCTGCCCCTACAGGAGGTATTTGATAGAGTGAAGGGCACAATCGTGCAGAAAGAAGTTCTGGAGTTGGTGCCCCCCCAACTCATTCAAGATAGTGTAAGATAAGACTGCTGAATTGCCTCCCCCTGCCAGAGGAGCTGTTAAAAAGGTGTTGAAGCCGAAAAAAACATGTTTTAGGGAGATAAATACACAACATCCCGAGGGTGTACAAAATGCAAGGGAGAATATTAATTTTGAGGACATTTACATGTCCCCAAAGGGTAAGGGGGAGAGTCAACCAGCGTTGCAAGTCTGACTTAATTGTGTGAAAAAGGGGTGATAAGTTAGTTTTAAAGAGCTCTGAGGGGAATCTATAGATTTTTATGCCAAGATACGTTAATGTGCGAGGTTCCCAGACCAACCCCATGTCCGACACTTCCCACTTGCTCGGTAGGTGATTTAGAGATACCTTCATCTTATTTAGGTTGAGTTTGTAAGCCAAAATATCTGAAAATTTCTGGATCCCAGACAAGGTATCGGGGATTGAGATAAGGGGATCCTCCGTATGAAAAAGAAGATTATTGGCATATGCCGATAGTTTATATCTTACACTCCCAATACCAATCCTCTTTACTGCAGGATTACCATGAAGCCTGTGTATAAGAGACTCAATATAAAGTATGAAAAGAAAGAGGAATAAGGGGCACCACTGCCTCATCCCCTGCTGCAAATGAATGGGGTCAGAGAGCACCCCATTACACCAGATTCAAGCAGTAGTGTCTTGATATAATATTTGAATCCACTTAAGAAATTCCCAAGGGAACCCAAATTTTGAGAGCGTGGCAAGTAAGTTGGGCCACGAGACCCAATCAAATGCCTTTTCTGCATCCAGGGAGACCAAGGCCACAGGGGTCCTGCCCTCCCTGGAGCAGAAATCGGGGAATGAAGATTATGAAGGTGATCAGTGAACACCCAACCTCTCATGAAGCCAACCTGTTTGGCCCTGATCATGCCATCCTAGACTTGGAAGAGCCTGTTGGCCAACACTTTCATGAGTATCTTAAAATCAGAATTAATTAAAGATATAGGGCAGTAGCTGCCTGGTAATGAATCATCTTTGTCCAGTTTAAAAAGAAAAGTGATCCAGGCCTCTGCAAGGGAATGTTTGGAAAGGCTGAAGGCAAACAGGTGATTGAACATCTTGGTCAGAAAGGGAGCCCTCAGCCAGTTCACCAGAGCAAGCCTTGTATAAGTTGTTCAAAAGGCCATCTGGCCCTGGAGCCTTGTCATGAGGGAGCTGCTGTATAACCTGAATCACTTCTGATAAGGAAATGGGATGTTTAAATAATTCTTGTTGCTGGGCTGTCAAAGAGAGGAGAGCTTTTTGATCAAGATAAGCCACAATTTTATCTGGCAGGGAGGAGTCACTTTGGTCTGTAGAATATAAAGAACTATAAAAGTCTTTGAACACTGCAGCAATGTTGCGAGGTTTAGTGACAAGTTCTGAAAGGTACCTAGCTCGTATGCCTTTAATGGTATTGAAGACTTCCAGATGAAGACGAAGGACCAATAATTTCCTGGCATGTTCTCCGGATTCCAGATAGCGAGTTTTAGTGCAAAAAAAGAGCTAGTTCGGTCTTTTCAGCAAGAAGACTCAAATACTGGGCTCTTAATGAATTTAACCTGAACCAGTCTTCTTCCTTAGTGTCTGGAGCAAGCCGTGCTTCATGGGCCCGAATCTCCTGCAATAAACTCTCCAGTCTAGCATTACAAGACCTATATTGGATAGTGGCCAAGCAGGAACACTCCTCCCCATTTACGCACTTCACAGGCCTCCAAAAAACATCCAGTTAAACCACCATCCCTTCATTGCATTCAAAAAAGATCCTGATCCATACCGGGTCATAGTGTCGCACGCATAATAGTGTATGACATTATGGCGAGCCTGGACCTGTGCGCTCTCCAAGTTGGACCCCCCCCAGAGTTGAGAATCTTTAGTGGGGGGTTCTGGGGGTGCAGCCCCCATAACAGGGGGTGTAGGGGGCAGAGCCTCCCCCAGAACAAAACCTGCGAGAAATTGCACAACGTGATTGTGCCGCACGGCAGAATGCCGTGCGACATAATGACCCCGTGCCGTCCTGATCTAGTCCTTGAACTTATTAAGACTATCTAGGTCTTCAAGCAATTGAGAGCTGAACTGCCAGACCCTGTCTCTCTCTCCTCCCAATCCAAGGATGACATGCCACATAAGAACAAGGCATTGTCTGAAATCATCAGTGGTTGTATATCAACAGACAACAGGCCAGGAAGACGCTCTTGATTAATCAGAAAATAATCCATTCTAGAATAAGTATTATGTGGGAGAGAGTGAAAGGTGTTTTGCCTGTCCGTCAAGTGGAGAAGACACCCGGGATCAACTAAACTTAGCTTATCTATAAACTCCTGAAGTCACGCTGACCGGGGGGGATAGGCCCTGCCTACTATTACCTGATTTGTCCAACTCCCTCTGAAGAAGAAAGTTCCAATCCCCACCCAAGAGAAAAGAGGTATGAGTAAAAGAGGTCAAAAGGGGGTGCAAGAGCTGTAAAACATCTATGGGAGTACACATTATGTCCATATATGATACCCAATAGAACTTCATGGGTACCTAACCACCCATGTAAGAAAAGATAACAGCCCTCAGGATCCCAAAGCTCCTTAATCAAAGAAAAAGCAATACTGCTAGCAATAAGAATCGCAGTCCCACTTCACTTGCTACTACAGCCTGCCCATATGCTTGGCACACTCATTCCCTCCTGAAGTGGTGTATGGCCTCTTGCTTCAAGTTGGTCTCCTGCAAAAAAGCAACACCAGATCACAATTGCTTTAAATGGTGGAGAATCATATACTGCTTACCCATTTCCTGGGCCCCCTTAACATTCCTAGTAACAATCTTGACAATACTACCCATCAAATATTATCCGTAATGATGAGGGACCAACACAACTTCCCTGATAACTGTAAATGAAAAAGGTACTCCAGGATACCCCCCCCCACGCACACACAAAAGAACCCACATAACAACAGACACAATTAAAACTAGCATAACAAATAACAAAAAACTCCAAATACCAAATATGAGACCCCAGTCCCAGGGACTATCCACCTAATCCGCTAAGGTCCATGATGATCTGTTACCAGAGCACTGCCCCCTCACCCCCACCCCATCCCACGACTACAATATACAAAGTTAAACACATTAAAAGGTACATGAAAGAGCCCCACCCAAAACAAGGGCACTTTGAGTCAGGGCCCCCTTCACTCAGCAGCACAAATAAAGAAGCACTTTTCAGAAGACTCTCCAGTGAAATAAGTCAGCCTTTATAATAAAAAATAATGAGTAAAGAGGGGGGAAAAGATAGCCATGGATAAAAAGGGCAATAGCATCTAATATAAATCCCCTACCAGCTCTAGCGAGAGAAAGGCTCCTACGCGAGAAAAGCAGGGCAGATAACAGACCAGTCTTACCGTCCATGCTCCAGGCTGACCCATACATCCAAAACAATAAGTGCATGGGGACCAGAAATGAGGGGGATCCCATAACATCACCCTAGGCCCACAAAAATGATAGAAAATTACCAATCCCTGGAGTCTCTGAGAACTTTACAAAAACTCAACACTGCTAAAGAGAAACAGAAAAGGCGACTCCAAAGTGCTGCCGAGAGGGAAAACAACGCAGACATATTCCACCTTAATCCATATTGATTACAGTTACCCCATCAACTTAACCTGCCCAAAAGACCAACTGGGTAACACAAAAGGGGAAGGAACAAAAAACGGCAGAGATAAAAATTAATAATACAGAAGTTAACCAAACTACAGACAAAATAAATAAAATACAACACAGGCGAGGGAAAAAAGTAAAACAAACATAATATACCCACAAACCAATCAACTCACAAAAAGAAACAAAAACAAAGCAGTGGGAGGGAGGAAAAGGAAAAAAGTGGGTGGAGGAGAGAAACCAACTCAATAAAATACAAGGAAAAGAAGACCCTATTGATACTAATCACACTCTTAAATAAAGGAAAGATCAACAACCAATAACTGCAATGTTCCAACAGGAGCTAACAAAGGCTGTAGCTAAATGTGGCAATACAGAAAGATAAAGAATATGAATCATCCTTCACAACCCCATGTAACCCCTTCCCCCCAGGTCGCACCGTGAGACGAGCAACTTGTTGTTCAGTGTGCCCTCCTGGTGAAACATTTCAATAAATAAATAAAATAAATAAGAATATCTGTTTAGGCCAGTTCAATGCCATATGAATAACTAATCTACTAAAACAGTCCAAGCAGGAAGATGTGCAGCCAAAAGGAAACCAACATCCAGTAGAATAGCCCTTAGTAAAGAGGTCCAGATACAGTTTCGATAAGCCAGATTGGGCTTGCTCCACCGTCTCAAAAGTTGTAGGGATACCATTCATCCACACCCGAAGCCAAGCAGGCTATAACAAATGAAACTTAATGTTCGCAGCCAGCAGTTTTGAGATCAGGGAATGAAATGCAACGTGGCGGGACCGAACTGCCTGGGCAAGTCCTGGAAGATCCGGAGATGCTTCCCTTCCCAAGATATCTCCTGCAGAGACCGGATTTCTGTGAGGATATGCTGCTTGTCCAAGAAAATGAAGCAGCTTCACAATAATATGGCACAGAGGTTCCCCTTCAGGTGGCAGAGGTCGCAAATTCCCTTGGAGCATGTTCCACAACATATACTGGTCCATTTGGAGAGGGTCCCACCAGCTTTTCAAACAATTTTTGCACAAAAGAGATGCAGTTGGAGACCTCGACCCATTCTGGCATCCCTGCTATAACCACAATATTATGGCAGCTGCGTCACTCCAGATCCTTGATCTGCTGCTCAAATTTTGTCACATTGTGCTGCAGGGACACCAGCTCAGGATCCACATGCTTATTCGAATCCTCGATGAAGCTCACATGAACTTCCAGATCTCTGACTCCTAGAGAGCTTCTCAGTTGTAATTCTGATGGCCTTAATATCAGTGGACAAAAAGATTATAATATCGTGGATAGGAATAAGCTCCTGCAGGAAACAGGTAACTGTTAAAACCTCTGAAGCTGAAGAGCAGCTGACATCTCTGGGGACATCTGCCTTGGACTGCTTAGGCCCACGGTCTTTCTCCAGAGTCTGTGGGGGTGAAAGTCACACTGGGGCTGTCTCTCATCGGTGCTTCCATTTTCCAGGTAAGAGTGTGCTCTGGTCTACTCCTGAGTAGCTCACCAATTGGGTGAATTACAAAAAAGTGGAGTACTGAGTGATATAATCGATTAAAACTAGAAAATTATGAGTTGAGGGAGCGGAGTGGGAAGGGAAGCCGTTGGCTTAGAACAGGAGCATCACGTGACTCCCCAGCAGACACATTTCTGAAACAGGCCATGGAGGTAGCCATACCCCTGGTGGAATGGTCCATAACTACTCCCAGAAGGTCCTTATTGTACTTCTGATAACAACGAACAATGCAATTGGCTAAACACTTAGATAAACACTGTTTGGAAACAGGTGCCCCCCTCCCTCTTCGGGGCGAATGAAATAAACAACTGCTCAGACTTCCTAGAAGCCTTGTTCTGGTGTGTATAGTACTACAAGATTCTATGTATATCCAAAGTATGAAGCAAAGCCTCCCCCTGATTTGAGTACTCAGGAAAATAAACTGAAAGGTGGATGGATTGGTTCAATGTAAATTCCAACACCACCTTGGGAAGAAACTTAGAATTAGTATTCAAAGACACCTTGTCTCTGTGAAAGACCTAATAAGGCTCCTTATACATAACAGCCTGAAGCTCAGAAATCCTTTGAGCAGAAGTAACAGCAACTAAAAGGAGCACTTTCCATAACAGAAAGCGCAGATTACAACTTGCGGCCAGTTCAAAGGGAGGTAAAGTGAGTTTCTCCAACATAAAATTGAGGTCCCATGGAGGGACTGGGTCCTGAATGAGAGGTTTCAGATGTACAGTGCCCCACAGGAAGGTGCAGGACACTTCAAGCTGGGCAACAGCTTTGCCTTTGATAGGTGCATGATATGCAGAGATGGCAGAAAGCTGCACCTTGAGGGAGGAGTACCCCAAGCCAGAGTTTGAAAGGGAAAGAAGGTACTTCAACACCTGATTCAGTGAGTAGGTGAAAGGGTCCAATTGGCATGCAGCAGCCCAAAGGGTAAAACACTTCCATTTCATAGTGTAAGTGGCTCTGGTGGAGGGTTTCCTAGCAGCCACCAGGTTGCCTGTGACCCTAGATGAAACCCCAAAGTGGGCAACAGCTAGGTCAGCAGGAGCCATGCATGGAGATGAAGAGACTTTAGGTCCAGATGGACTAGGGTGCCCTGGTCCTGGGACAGCAAGCTGGTGCACAGGGGTAAGGGTACCAGAGGTTCCACCACCAGCTGTTGCAGCACGGGGAACCAAATCTGACATGGCCAGAAGGGAGCTATGAGAATCATCTCCGCCCCTTCCAACTGGAGCTTGATCAGAACCCTCTGTATGTGCAGGAAGGAAGCAAAGGCATACAGAAACCACCCATTCCAGGAGAGGGACAATGCATCTCGCCATAAAACTTCAGGCCTGGGATCAAGCAAGCAGAAAAGTGGCAGTTTTACGCTGAAGGTACTGGCAAAGAGAGAGAGACAGGACTTAAGCAGATTAACGGTGATCACTAAGGTCTGGAAGAGGCAAAAGGTGTATTCTAGAGTCTGAGCCAGGCAGTCCCTGGAGGAGGCTGCTAGCAGCCAATCATCCAGATAAGGGAACATGTAGAAGCCCTGCCTTCTCAGAGCCACCACTATTACCATCAGGCAATTGGTGAAAACCCTGGGGTCAGAAGAAAGGCCAAAAGGGGAGGGCCCAGAATTGAAAATGGGTTCCATGGAAATGGAAGCAGAGGAAGTGACAATAGGCAGGAAAGATCTGGATGTGCAGGTAGGCATTCTGCATGTCCAGAGAGCAGAGCCAATCCCCCTGGTGAAAAAGGAGTAACAACCCCCCCCCCCAAAATTGACCATCCAGCAGCATTTGTGCTTGATGTACAGATTCAGATGGCTCCAGTCCAGGATAGGCCGAAGATCCCCAGTCTTTTTTGGGGATGAGGAAGAAGTGGGAGTAAAACCCCCTTCTCCATTGGGCTGGAGGGACAGGCTCTATAGCTCTTTTTTGAATGAGAACTTGAATTTACTCTCAGACTAGAGACTGGTGTGTCGGGGGATAAGAGGAATTTACCATAGGATTTTCTGGAAGTCATTCTAGAAACTCCAGTGTGTGACTGTGCTCTATGATCTGAAGCACCCAATTGTCTGTGGTCACTTTCCGCCACTCTTTTAGGTGGAGGGAGAACTGACTCCAGCCCACCTCCCCAAGATCGCTGGTGGGGGAGGTGGCTAAAGGAGTCAGGAAGTGGGGGCAGGAGTTGGGAGGGCAGCTGCAGTTGCCCAAGGGGCTCTGGTGGCAGCAGCTGCAGGGGCTGAGGCAGCCTTGTGCTTGCCCTGGCCTTTGGCAGGCTGGTTTCAGGACTGTTTATGGGAGGACCGATGAAAGGACGGATGCTGGCCCGCTCTAGTCTGAGTATGGTAGAGTGAATTAATTGTCCAAAGGGCCTGACCCAACTCCTGAAGGGTAGAGATTATGTCTTGAACATCTTCCCTGAAAAGGACAGAGCCTTGAAAGGGTCGTCCAAAATGCTGAACTGCACATCTGAGGTGATCCCGGGATAACTGAAGCCAGGAACGGCACCGGAGGCCAACCACAGCCACCGCTTCTCATCCAGAGTCATCCACATCATCGTAGGCAGCCCAAAGAATGTGGGTGCCAGCATGCCTGACTTCAATACTTGGGCTAGTTGTGTCTTAGAGGGGTCTTCGGGTAAGGCCCACTCCAGGTTCCTGGCTTGGTCCCAGAGAGCATTCTGCTATTGGACCATATGGGCCAGGTAACTGAAGGCCCATATAGCCAGGGTAGTAGAAGCAAAAACCATGCTTACCTAGGTGGTCCAACTGTCTGGACTCCCTTTCTAGGGGAAGGGCAATGAGGTGATTGGGCCTTTTAGTCCAGTCATGTACTGCATTAATGACTACTGAGCCAGCTTTAGGGTGACCCCCTAAAAGAAAGTTTACAAGCAGGGACATGGTAAAGGCAGTCCACCTTCTTAGGCAATGGCAGAGTAGAAGAGGGGTGATTGCATGCCCCCGGTGACGTCCTCATAGGAGTCAATAAGGGATGGCACCACTACTGGCTGGGCATCCTGCTGCCTTAAATAAATGGCCAGGTGACACCCATCAGGGTCCTGCTCCTCCATTTCCCAGTCCATAATGGACTGGTTTTGGCAGATGACATCCATAAAATATGGATTATTGGTGGGGGGATTGAGGAATCACCCTTGAGGGGGCTTCACCATCTGAAGATTCCTCTGGTGAGGAGGAAGACCCAGAGCAATCCAAGTCATCCTCATTGGTCTCACTGACTTGGTTAGATGGTGGTGCCAGGTGCTTGTCCTGGTGAGAGCTATGGCCGACATTGAGTCGAGACCTGGAGGAACCCAACATTCAGGGGTCACTGGGTCCAGCCCGGCCTGGATGCTGGGGCTGCAGGTCCTGGGGAGGACATTGGGGGGATGACGGAGGTGGCCCTTGAGGAGTGGGGGTCTGCCTCTGGATGAAAGACTACCATGCTATGAATGGGGCATTGTAGTCCACCAGAGGTGGAAGATTATATGGGTGGGTGGGGATAAGAAGGCACCAGATAAGGGTACTATGGCGGTGGAAGAGGTGACGATGGCATCAGGCTCACAGGCTAGGGCAGCAGCAGTATTAACATTGGCACAGCAGGCATTGGCTAGGAGAGTCCAGGGAAGGATCCACCAGTGCAGGCCTAGCTGGAGAAGCAGGCACCTGGGGTACAAGAGACCTCCTAGGTAAAGGCAGAGGCAGCTCTGGGGTAGAAGGAGTGGTGGTAGCATGCTGTGGGCGCTGCATTGAAGGGTTGACATAGGTCCCCAAGGAGGGGACTGATGAACGCAGAGCCTTGGCTGGGGAGGGAACCAACGCTCAAGAGACCAACATCGGCCGAGCCACCTGACTGAGAGCCCATGGATGAAATGGTCCTGAGTGGCGTCGGGGCTGGGGAACAGGAGATGAAGTTCCCAGTCCTGAGGAGCTGTCACCTGAAATGGTAATGAGGGCAGGTGGCTGGACCATTGGGAGCCCAGTATAAGAAAGGGCTGAAGGGGCCAACCCCTGGTGGGAGGATGACCCTGACACGGTTGAGGGTTTGTGTGATGACCGCGAGTGGGAAGCAGACCAGTCCCAGTCCCAGTGTTTGTCCTGGTGCTTGTTCTTCCCACCGGATGTTTGAGAGGAAGATGAAGCCCCGGAGGACTGTGCTGGTGAGGCCGAAGAGCTCCTGGCCTGCAGCTCCTTTTCCATGGTGATCAGCTTCAGCTTTTTCAGATGGCTCTCCAGAGTCTTAAGATGACATCTCGAGTGGTGTGGTTGAATTTCTAGCAAATCTGGCAGGCTTCAGTGTCATGGCTGGGGCCTAGGCAGATGAGACACACATAGTGGCCATCTTTATCAGGAATCTGTTTGCCACAGGTACACTTAGTGGAGCAGTCAGAAGATGAGGCTGGTGGAGAAGACATAAATCAATGGCTGAAACACCGAAAATGTTATGTTAGAAACTCGAGAAAAAAGGAAAATAAAAAAGTGCAGCAAGTGCGAGTAATGGCAGTTGACCGCAGCATCTGCTAAGGTCTGAGGTGCACAGGTCGATGGTGGGAAAAGAACTGAGGTAGGTATGGGGGACCACCCGCCTTTATTGGATAGGCTGAAATCAGTGGCTGATGTTGGGCAGTGGGCAGTCCTCTGTGGTAGACTGCTAGCTAAAAAGTTTTCTGTGTGGTCCTGGTGCCCGGCGGCTCAGTCCTACTGGTGTTGGCCTGTTGCAAGAGCCTTCCTCAAAATAAGATCATGGTATTAATTGAGAAAAAAAAACTTTTATTATTTACTACGTTTTTACTGCATTGCAATCTGCTGCATATCATGTTTTCACGGCACTGCAATCTGCTGCATGTCATGTGATTGTTTACAATGTTTCCATGGCACTGCAATCTGCTGCATGTCATGTGATTGTTTACCATGTTTCTGCGGCACTGCAATCCGCTGTACATCATATGATTGTTTACCATGTTTCCATGGTGCTGCAGTCTGTTGCATGGTATGTGATTTTTTACCATGTTTACACGGCACTGTAGTCTGCTGCATATCATGTGATTGTTTTCCATGTTTCCGCAGCACTGCAGAGTGCTACATGTCATGTGATTGTTTATCATTTTTTTTTAATTTTAGCAACCAGGTAACACCCACAAGACACAAGTGCCTGTTTTCAGGAGCAACCTGGGAGCACTAGGCGGTTAAATGACTTGGTCAGAGTCACACAGTATGCAAGCAGAGGTTGTGAGAATCAAACCCAGGTCTGGTCTGCTGGATGTACCAAGCTCGTTAACAGCTCATTATCCTAACCTCTAGGATATACTGTCAGACCATGTTTCAGCGACACTGCAGTCTGCTGCATATCATGTGATTCTTTACCATGTTTTTACGGCACTGCAATCTGCTACATGTCGTGTGATTCTTTACCATGTTTCAACGGCACTGCAGTCTTGTGCGTCATGTGATTGTTTACCAACCAACCAACCAAACTTTTACTTTTTCAACACTATTCCACCATAGATCATAGCGTTTTACAAAATTTAAAAACACAGTATAATCAATACTTTAAAGACACACAGCAAAGTTTCTAAAACATAGCAGATGTCTAAATATCATCATATGCTAACACAAATAAATGAGTTTTCAGGGCAGATTAAGAGGCCTCAACGGACAGGCAATCCCTTATCTGATGAAGTAGAGAATTCCACATGGTCGGAGCAATAAAAGGAAATGACCTAGCTCCTGATGTTGTCAAACAGACCTGTTAATCTCCAGCAATCCCTTTTCAGCAAAGCAGAGGGGACGAAGCGGGCAGTAGGGACAAAGGAGCTCTTGCATGTACCCTGGTCCCTGTCTGTGTAGGGCCTTATAGGTCAGTAATCTGACCTTGAAGGTGATCCTCCACCACACCGGCAGCCAGTGCAAAACATGGAGTACAGGACTGACATGGTCAGATTTATGTAAACCTGTCAGCAAACTGGCAACCACATTCTTCACCAGTTGCAGGTGATGGAGGTCCACCCCCCAGTAGCCCTAGGCATAGGGCATTGCAGTAATCAAGGCACAAGGTCACCATGGCATGGACCAACATCGGGAGGTCATCGGGTGGTACCAGATGCTTTATCCAGGCGACATCCCTCAGGTGATAAAAAGAAGACTTGACAACGGCCGACACCTGAGTCTTAAGTGTTAGTCTGCTATCAAGCATGACACCCAGATTTCGCACCTGGTCAGAGGTCCTCAGCTGGTTGCCCCCCAGCCAAAGCCCAGGTGGCTGCTCTGCTGAAGATCCCTCCACCCGACGACCTGGGTCCACAACCAACACCTCAATCTTATCCGGATTCAGCCTGAGCCAGCTGGCACTGATTCACTCCTTGATCTCAGTGAGACAGTTGTTAAATACTGTAACAGCATCATATTGTCCGTACACAAAGGACAAGTACAGTTGAGTATCATCTGCATAACAGTAAAAACTCAACCTGTGCCACCTAATAATGCCTCTCAATGGCAGCATATACACCGTGAACAACATGGGTGAAAGCACACAGCCCTGTGGCACTCCACATGGCAGGGAGGTAGGAGCCAAGGAAAACACCCTGGACTCCACTGTCTGTGTCCTGCTATTGAGGAATGAATTAAACCATCTGAGGACTGTGCCACTCAGTCTCCAGAAAAGCCACAGGTGCTCCAGCAACACCCCATGATCCATGGTGTCAAATGCTGCAGAGATCAAGGAGGACCAAGAAACCAAGATGGTATGGCTCTTCTGATCCCTCGCTATCAGGAGATCATAACCCAGATCAATGTCATCTCAGTACTACGTCTTCCTGAAACCGGACTGGAGAGGGTCGTAGATGTCATGGGTGGTCAGATGATCCTCGAGATACAACGCAACTGCCTTCTCAATAAACTTACCTACAAAAGGCAGGTTAGAGAATGGCCTGTAGTTTGTGAGACAGTCAGGGTCCAGAGAAGATTTTTTCAGGAGGGGGTGAACCACCACCTCCTTCAGGGTGTCAGAAAACACCCTGGTCTCTAAAGAATACCTAACTATCTCAGTGAGAACCGGTCCTGTTGCCTCCAAGCACCCTTGACAAGGAGGTGATTCAGACCTGGATCCCAACTATAGTAAGTCAGTCACAAGCCCTGGACCAACCTCACGACATCATCGATCGCCAACCAGGCAAAGTCCGACCAGACAAACCGGGTGCTAGTGCTCCCACACTGATCACTGCTCTGCCCATTTGAGTGAGCTATGCTGATCTCTGACCTGATGGTTACAATCTTATCTGTGAAAAACTGAGCAATCTCCTCACACTTCTCATCACGCTTTACCATGTTTCTATGGCACTGCAATCTGCTGTGCATCATGTGATTGTTTATCATGTTTCCATGGCACTGAGGTAAGTGTGGGTGGCCACCTGCCTTTATAGGATAGGCTGAAATCAGTGGCTGATGTTGGTAGTGGGCAGTCCTCTGTGGTAGACTGCTAGCTAGAAAGTTTTCTGTGTGGTCCTGGTGCCTAGTGGCTTAGTCCTACTGGTGTTAACCTGCTGCAAGAGCCCTCCCTGAAGTAAGATGATGATATTCATTGAGAACAGTTTTTTTCATTATTTACCATGTTTTCACTGCATTGCAATCCGCTGCATATCATGTGATTCTTTACCATGTTTTTATGACACTGCAATCTGCTGCATGTCATGTGATTGTTTACCAAGTTTCTGCAGCACTGCAGTCTGCTGTGCGTCATGTGATTTTTTTACCATGTTTCCATGGCACTGCAATCTGCTTCACATCATGTGATTCTTTACCATGTTTCCGTGGCACTGCAGTCTGCTGCACATCATGTGACTGTTTACCATGTTTCTGCGGCACTGCAGTCTGCTGTGCGTCATGTGACTGCTTACCATGCTTCTACAGCACTGCAGCCTGCTGCACTTCATGTTACTGTTTACCATGCTTTTACAGCACTGCAGTATGCTGCATATCATGTGATTGTTTACCGTATTTTTACAGCACTGCAATCTGCTGCATATCATTTGATTATCATACTTTTACAGCACTGCAGTCTGCTGCATATTATGTGATTGTTTACCATATTTTTACAGCACTGCAGTCTGCTGCATATCATGTGATTGTTTACCATGCTTTCACAGCACTGCAGTCTGCTGCATATCATGAAATTGTTTACCGTATTTTTACAGCACTGCAGTCTGCTGCATATCATGAAATTGTTTACCATGCTTTTACAGCACTGCAGTCTGATGCATATCATGTGATTATTTACCATATTTTTATAGCACTGCAGTCTGCTGCATATCACTTGATTGATTTTCATGCTTTTACAGCATTGTAGTCTGCTGCATATCATGTGATTGCAAAGAATATTTCAAGCTTTGTCTTTATTAGACCACACCTCCCCTGACGAAGTGGCACTGCACCACAAAGTGCCGGGATACGGGTCTTGGTGGTGTATTTCCACTTATTAATTGCATTTTTGCACTCTGTCTATGTGAGCACTATTTTTTGTGTCTGGATCCAAATTTACACGCACAAGTACCAATCATACCATTATCATAAAAAGAACAGCTAATGCTCAGGTAGCAGAGACCATGTACAATAAGTATATGCCTGCCTTCAGCCTTTTTAATCACACTTTCAGATTTTGCAGGCCAAAAAATTCCAGACAAAAAAATGTAACCATGCCTCTTTAAAACTAGATTTGATAATCTATAGCTGAAGGGTATACACTGAAGCTTTACCAGCTTACATCAGCTATGGACTGGCCTTGCTTGACATGTGAGAACTTACTAGGGAATCTATTGCTTTTGTTAATGTTAGGTGGACTGTTCCTCATAGATCTGTAGACCAGAGCATTAAGAGATAATACTGTACCTATTCCCTATGGGTCTGGTTCATAAACAATTTTTTTTCCCATAGGTGCAAAATAAGAGAATCCTTTTGAGAACAGGACCCTAAATGTGATTTGTAATGAACAAAATAGAAAAACAGTTTATAATAGAGCAGAGCTTTTTGTGTTTATCATTTTGTGATGCATTTTTCCTGTTGATGATTTTACTAAAGTTGCCGCTAGTTTTACCCAGGTCATCAGCCTATGCAGTTTTGAATAGAGCAACTAAATTTTAACTTCTTATAACCTGCTACCCTTGGTTATTGTTTGTTTGAATTTCACTGCTTTTCTCTCAGGTACTGGTATTATGCGATCACTTATACTGTTGTTTTATCTTATTTCTATTGATATGCGTGTACTGTCTTTTTGTGAACTTGTTACATTTCTCCCAGGTCGTCACTCAAATGTAGGCATATGTATGACTAGTGCATCTTACCTGGTATCAAAAACAAAATAAACAAAGTTAAGCAATGCTTTTTAGCAAGTAGCACAACCAGGCTAAGACATAACATTATCTTCTCAGTGCTTGTGCCCAACTTTATAGCTGAGGCTACTGAAGTACAAAGGGGTCCAGTGACTTATTAAGGGACACACAGCGAGCCTTTGATTGTGGTGGGACAAAAACTTATGATCTCTTGTTTCACAGCTCAGTACTCTTACCACTACACCACACACTTTTGAGTTGACTTTCAATCCTGGTACAGTATCTTAATAATTTCAAACACCATGCTGGGCTTCTTCAGTACAGCAGGCAGTTGCAGAAATTCTAGCAGTATGAACATCGCTTCTTACTAGAGAGCAGAAGGCCTGTGTTGTGCATTTCTAACTTGATTAATTCTGAAATAAATTAATCCCACTGTCACTAGCCTGAGTTGAGCACATGGCACTAGTAAACTTGTTGATAACAAAACTGCTGTAGATGCTAGTAAATAAAAGTGGATACTGGAGTCTGTCATATATCAGACTAACTCCACCAGGGTAATTGCTTTAATGTAAGGAGCATGGCCAGCAGTGGTATGTTATGGGGTTTTTGTTGAGGAAGGGATGTCTCACAATTTTTTAATTCTGTAACCCTTCAAAAGTGTGAGGCTTCCATACTGACTACCTTTGCTGCCCATAACCCTTCTGGTACTTGCTGTCTCTCTCTTTAGAATCTTTCAGACTCTGTGGGTTGGGGGGGGGCAGTGGAGAGTGAAAAGGTGCACAGAAACTACTAGGTTCCTATGACCATAACTCTATTTGGTTCATGCTGGTCCTTGGGACTGGAAAGCCCCAGTCAAGAGCTGAGGTCCTTGATTTCAGAAGGGCGGGCTTCAACAGAATGAAGGAGTTGGTCTAGGACAAGCTAGTAGGGGTATACAGCATTGCAGGTGTAGAGCAGAGATGGGGAAAATTAAGGGGGCCATTCTGGAGGCATCTAAGTTACACATGAGAATGTCAATCAAAAGAAACAGGTACAAGAGACTAATATTGTTCCTGCAAAGGGTCTGGAAAGCAGTGAGGGCCAAAAAAGGTCTTTGTCAGGTACAAGGAAATGAAGGGGATGAAGAATGGTAAGAAAATCTATTGACAACCAAGGAAGGAAAGAGGGCAGTTACAGAGACAAAAACAGACACTGAACTGCATATTGTGGAGGGGGTCAATGGTGGGGAAAAGCAGTTCTTCTCAGGCATATTAGAGAAAAAAAAGAAAGGAGGAGTAATTGTTAGGCTTTCTGAGGGAGGGAGGGTAATTGAAGTGGGTTCCATGTCATAACCGTGATCGCTGTTACTGCGAGTGCACATCGCCAAAACTTAATTTTGGCAATGCACACTTACAGTGCGGACAAAAACAGTGCCCGAGACCTACCCCCCTACTTATGGATTCTCAATTCCAGGGGGGTGCATGTTGGGGGTATGTGAAAAACATAAAAAAACTGAAAGCCACCTGCCGCCAAAAAAAAAAAAAAAAATACCACGCCAGATCCTAACCCTTGCACCTCCCAGCTAGAGATGCAGTGAATTTAAAATCTGCCGGTGAAGTGAACCCGAAGTGGCCACTTCACGTTGGCACTTTGCCCTGTGGAGTGTCCCATAGGAAAGGCTCACTTCACCTTGTTATTATTACTTTGCGTTGTCATTCCCCTTTAAAAGCGAAGTAAGGCGGAGTGACAAGAATATTGGCAGCACCCCACCCACACAGTCACCAGAACTAATGTGCATCACCAAAGTGCTACTGTCTTGTATCCAGAAAACTCCCCAGTGCTGACAAAGTGAAATGAGAGCATAACAAGTAATGCAAAGTCTCCCAGAATTAATGGCACACTCAGTCATGCGCGCAGTGGTCACACACAGAGTCACCAGAATTAATGTGCATCCCCAAAATGCTACTGTCTTGTGTCCAGAAAATTCCCCAGTCTGATGAAATGCTACTGTCTTGTGTCCAGAAAATTTCCCAGTGCTGACAAAGTGAAATGAGAGCATAACAAGAAATGCAATCTCCCAGAATTAATGGTGTACTGCAAACTCACAGACAGATTAAGATTGCGCTGCGCACTCAAGGGATGCATACAAAAAGGCACAACACCTAACTAGTGCACACAAGTCCCAAACCCAAATCTGGAAAGGAATACATTTTGCCAGTTGGGGGATTAGTACACGGCAGTAACAATCCACTACCAGTAAAGATACCACAAAGCAGTATAAAAAATTCATGTAGGTGCAGTGGATAGCAGGTTCACACTGCTGCAATTACTCCATGGCACAATAAAAGGTGTCTGATTTAATGGCATGCATTGCACACACACTCACACACACACTACAAGTAATGCATAGCAAATTGAAAACCTTTAGTAATATAACCAAATGTTTTAAACAGACAAATTATACACTGCTGCACCACAACGATCAGCAAACAAATGTCAAGATTTATTGAAAATATTACTGTGTGTACATTAACACAGTTACACAAGAAAAATATAACCAAAACAGAAAGACTGCCTTTTTCTCCCAGGTAATGTACCTACACCACAAATACACCCCTCCCCCAAAGCACACTTCACAGTACACAGACCTATGTTCTAAATTAACATTCAAAATCCACACACAACAATAACCACTCGATGATATGAGCACAGAAGGGTTTCCTGCAATCAATGTAGTAAATTTTGAGCAAAACAACTGACTCAAAAAGGCATTTTAAACAACTTTTAGAGGTTTTGAATTGCAAAGCTCTGAGAGCAAAATGTCTCCAGCTACCACGACACACACACACTACCCAGGCCAGAACTGAAGCTGTGCAGAACAATCTAGAGACCATGTGACCTGCAATTCCATGAATCACTGCAGAATTTAATTTGGAGCTCAATTACAAGGCGAAGTGAGGCGAATTACATTGATTTCAATGTACTTCACCTTAAAATTGGTGGAAAAGTGGTTTGGGGAAGGCGGAATAACGCAAAGTCATTGGTTTCAATGGACTTTGCGTTCCTCATATGGCAGTACACTGCTTCACTTTGTGGAGTACTTCACGGGTTCCACGTTACTCCATGAATCACTTCGTGGAGCGAATTGGGGCCACTTCGCCCACCACTACTTATAGTACTGTAACTCACATGCTGTACAGGAAGGAATGCAAATGCCTATGGCTGTACTTCCCTGATGAGCTGCAGCACAAAACTCCCAGGGACCCCGACTTAAAAACACATATTAATGAATACAATGGTTGGGTGGTGAAGCCTGGAGAGATACTACAAAACAGGCTTACAATACATCCAAGTAACTAGAAAAAAAATTAATGTTGTGAATCGTTACGTGATCGTGAATCATGATTTGTGACTGCATTTGTGACCGTGATAATGAAGAACGTGATTCGGTGTCGATGGTGTGAGATAACAAATATGAAACTGTATTGGGAACACGAATGCCTATGGCTGTATTTCCCCGATGAGCTGTAGCTTAAAACTCCCAGACTTAAAAACACGTATCAATGATTACAATGGTGGGGTGGTGAAACCTGGAGAGATACTACAAAACAGGCTTACAATACATCCAAGTAACTAGTAAAAAAATTAATGTTGTGATTCATGAACATGATCATGAATTGTGATTTGTGACTGCATTTGTGACAGTGATGATGAAGAATGTGATTTGTATCATGAGTGACTCATGATGATGGTCCTGACTTAAAAACGCATATTAATGAGTACAATGTTCATGCAGAATTATGCACTATATCTGTCCAGTACTCTGAAGGGAAGCCAAAGAAACAACTGTGAGTTGAGTTACATATGGAGATAGGGCCATAAAGAGATGCAAATGCACAGACAAATTAAGATTGTGCTGTGCACTGATGAGATGCAGACACAAAGGCACAACACCTAACCAGTACTCACCATCAGAAATTCAAATCTGGAAAAGAATACCTTTGCCAGTTGAGGCAGGCGGGGGGGGGGGGCAGTATATTGCACTTCTGCAGTAACAGTCACTAGTACTAGTACCAGTAAAGATGCCACAAAGAAGTACAAAAATCACACAGCTGCAGTGGATAGCAGGTTCACATTGCTGAAATTACTATATGACACAATAAAAGGTGTCTGATTTGATGACACGTGTCACAAACATACACACATACACAAACACACCAAGTAATGTGTAGAAAATTGAAAACTTCAGTAATATAACCACATATTTTAAACAAACTAAAATTATGCATTGATACACCACAACAATCAGCAAAAAAATGGCAAGAATTATTGAAAATATTACTGTGTACATTAACACAGTTATAAGAAAAATATCACCAAAACAGAAAGAACTGTCTTCTTCTCCAAGTTAATCTACCTACACCACAGATACGCCCCTCCCTCCCTCAAAGCACACTTCCACTGTCTCTCAATACACAGACTGAATGTTGTATGTTAACATTCAAAATCCTCACACAAACAAATAAACGCTTGATGATATGAGCACAGGAGGGTTTCCTACAATTGATGAACTAGTTTCAGCAAAAAAAAAAGACTCAATAAGACATTTTTAACAGCTTTTAGAAGGTTTGAATCGCAGAGAGCTCTCAGAGCAGACTATCTCCTACAGCTTCCTACACACACAACCCCGAAGTGAGGCTGTGCAGAGCAATCTAGAGCCCATGTGACCTGAAATCCCATAAATCACTGCAAAATTCATCTTTGGAGCTTAAAAACAAGGCGAAGTGAGGACGAAGTCCATTGTTTTCAATGTACTTCATCTTAACAATTGGTGGAGTAGTGGTTTGGGAAGGCGGAGTAACGTGAAGTCATTGTTTTCAACGGACTTCGAGTTACCCATTATAACAAGAAGTACTCCACTTCGCATTGTGGAGCACTCCACGAATTCGCCTTCACTCCGCAAATCACTTCACAGAATGAATTGGGGCTACTTCACCCATCTCTACTCCCAGCTGACCACCCTCACCACCACACTAGTGGACCAGCTCAGCAGCTGCACGCCACACCCCCTCCCACATACCATCCTTCCCCTGCCTCTCACTCCCCCACATATGTGCATGCACATATACCGGCGTATTTCCCATTGTGGTATTTTGCCCACCCCAGTATCCAGTCACTCCCCCCACTAGGTAGCCATGACCACAGGCACCATAATTGAGTCGTCGTTTTTGTTGGTACCCAATTTCAGTACCCTTGTTCACTGGCTACCATTGAAGAGTACATGCAATAGGCAACTATCCTTATTGATTACTTTTGCTCAATCTTCTCAAGGGATGTCTCACAATGATTTAATTTTGTAACCCTCCAAAGGTGTGAGGCTTACATACTGGCTAGCTTTGCTGCCTGTAACCCTTCTGGGAGTTGTTGTCTCTCTCTGGACTCCAGTCTACTCATATTTCCCTATAAAATCCCAGGACCTATTGTCCATACAGGTTCTAGCCCTCACAGTTCACACCCTTCTTTTCTTCCCTACTACTACCACCCTGATTAACCACTATACCCTTCACTCTGTCTCAGCTATGCTTGAAACCATTTATGGTTTTGCCACCCACCACTACACTGCTTTCCTGACCCTTTGACTGAAGGGCTGACCAAGATCTCAGTTAGTTACCAGAGGTCATCATAAGAGTGAATCTGCTAGTTTGCAGCAGTGAGAATGTAGTGTGGTGTTGGAGTGAAGAGGATTGAATATCATGATAAACCAAAAACAGACTACTGTCTGTCTGAATCATTATTCTAAATCCCAGAGGGGCTGCTAATTGTAGCTTGAAGAAATAGCAGACAGTCAATCTGAAAATGCAGGTCTTGTGGTAAAGCTGTTGGAAGGAGACATGCATGGAAAGAATTGAGGAGGAGAAACATAGGCCATTAGCATCAAAAGTAAAAGGCCTGTTGCCTTGAACCTTACTATGTCTCTGGGTAGAGTTCATGGCTCAACTACCAACACTTAGTCATGTCCTACTGCACTAAATGAATAATTAAGGCAGTAAATAATAACATACATCTACATGGAACTGTTATGCTATTGAACTTTTGAACTTGCTGGACTACTGTAGTGAGAAAGAAATTTGTCCCAAAACGGGGGGGGTATCACATTTAGGAGCTGAGGGATAGTTGTGCTAGTATGGTTGGTGGTGCCCTCCCAGCTAAAGCTGTGCAGATCTTGGAGACCACAAGTGAGATGGAAAAAAAGATGAAAGAAAAAGTCAATATAACTGCCAATGAGCGATGCCAGTACTGCCACTGAATGTCGGTTGCATTATCAATGGAGTACGAGAGAGGTAACTTCAGCAAGGCATTGGAATCCTTCTGTTGCAACTTGCATTGTCAGGGTGGAGTCCTACCGAGAATGGTAAACATGAATACAGCAACAGGGTCTACAGGTCCTCTGACATCTTGGAGGTTTTGAGTGAGAGAGCGAGAGAGGGGGAAGAGAGAGAGAGAGAGAGAGAGAGAGAGAGAGAGAGAGAATGAGAGTGAGAGGTAGAGATGGAAGAGAAAGTGAGTGCAAAAGTGATGAAATATGACAGGTGACTTCAGCAAGAGGATGAAACTCTGCTGTTGCAACCTGCATCTTCAGGGTGGAGTCCTATTGGGGATGGTAACCATGAGAACAGCAACAGGGTTTACAGGTCTGGCAACATCAAAGTTAGTTAACTAGAGAGGGTCCTATTTGGGCAATTTCTTAGACTAAGTCATCCGCCCCAGGATATAGTTTGTTTGTTGATACTACAAACAATAATCAGTATAGTTAGGCAAGAGGCGTGGAGGCTGATTGATGTTATGCCAGGAAAGCCCATCAGGAATACTGGGAGTTTGATTTGCTGCGATAACCCTTTAATTTCTTTCCAGGTCCCATCCCTGGCTGTCCCCCAATAAACCTCTTGCTACTGTTTGCAGTTTTTAGTCTGTCCATATTATTAATAGAGTGTTAATTAAATTGTGGTGTTATTACTGTGCTGTGTGAGTCATGGGTTGGGGATCCCTGTTGGGAGAGTGGGTTAGTACTACAGTCCAACGGGTGGTACTGGACACTACACCAGGCCCACTTTATATCTCTGGGTGTAGGCAAGGCACAGCTACTGACCAATTAGGAAACCGAAGCCTCATTAAAAAAAGCTGAGAACCCAGAACCCTCAACCTTAAGCAGCACTTAAGGCAGAAATAGTGGAGGTTCTGTGGACATCAGTGCCATACCCCATGGAGACCAGGCCATATTTTAGAGGCACTGCAGGGATCACATGTTTGTTTTACCAATGAGTTACCTATATGGGCTTCCAGTGTAAGCTGGAAACAGATCTAGTCCCACCCCAATTGTTACAGCAGCAACTATGGCTTTTCAGCTGGTGTCCAGCTAAGGGCTTAAACCCTAAGAAAATGTTGATCATCCACTGGATACCAGAATTTACCAGTAGGGAGAGTATATTGGGAGTTTTGAACAAAGAGCTCCTGGATTCAGTGAAAGTGTACCACTTAGTATATAACCCTGCAAAGGTATTAAGGCTACTGTTGAGAGTACCCAGGAGTAAAACCCACTGAAATGGCCTACTACCATTGCCCCTGAGTGTACCAGGGAAGCTTGGAGTATTTTGAGCCAGAGAGTATCCAAGTCATCCCACTTCAATCCTCCCCCCTCCCCCATGACAGGGCTGAAAAAGTCAAATATGTGCTTGAACAAGATGAGAAAAATGATCTGAACTGCAGGCCCCAGGGAATCCTATGAATACTACTACCAAATCCCTGTTAGATACTGTGGGCACACTCATGCAGAAAGGATAGAGGCCCAGTCAGGAATACAAGGAATATTGGTGGCTGAGGAATTTTTCAGGTCATAGGGATCATAGAATTATTTTGAGCTGAGACTGCCATGTACCCATTATACAGCTTGCCCTTGTCTCAAAGGGTATAACCTTTAAGTGAATTTGTAGAACAGTAGTTATACAAACTGGATTTGAAACTAGCCATACTGTTGCTGCCCACTACCTCTAACGGAAGACAATTCCAGATGCTCACAACTCTCTGACTAAAAAATGTTGTGCTTCTTTTAGTTCTACAGTTTTGACCTCTTTATTGCATATCATGAGATCTTGTTACTAGGTTATTCCCATTTACGCGTAACCCAGAGATTTCCCAAAGATCATTTAGGAAGGCATTTTCGACAAAACACATGTCTCCGCTAAGCCTCCTGTACTCAAGAGAGTACATATTGAGCTCTCTGAGCCTATCCTCATAGCTCAGATGTCTTAACGTTTTTATCATTTTTGTCACTCTCCTCTGTATTCCCTCCAACTTTTTCACAGCTGTCTGAGTAACAGGCACAGTGAATTGTGGAAGTATTCCAAGATGGGTCTCACCAATGGCCCATACAATGGAATGATGACCTCCTGTTTCCTGCTGGTAATGTGTCCGGATATACAATTTAGAATACTTTTCGCTCTTTTTGAATTTGCCAGGCAGTTTGTGCTGTTTTTTAAATCTTTTGTAATAATGACTCCTAAGTTTTTCTCTTCGTTTGTTTCTCTGAGAATTCTGCTCCCAAATGTATATGTAGCCAGGATGTTAGACTTCCCAAAATGCATGACTGCACATTTATCCAAATTAAAGGTTAACTTATGGTCCCTGGCCCATGTGTCTAAATTATCTAGTTCCCTTTGAAGTCCCTCTCTGCATCAGTGGAGTTATTGATTGTGGCATCTAGTTTACTATCATCTGCAAACTTTGTTAGCCAAACATTATCTCCTGTATTCAGTGAAGCCATGAAGATGTTGAAAAATATGGGTCCCAAGACAGAACCCTGGGGGACCCCACTGGTCACTCCTTGCCATCCTGAAAGTGTACTTCTGATGTTTATGCTCTGTCTCCTGTCTGCAAGCCATGCTTCAATCCATTTAATTATGTTGGTATCAAAGTTTATCTTGTATAACTCCTCAAGGGCTCTACCATGCCGGTTCGACATCCTTTTTGTCGACTGGCATCTTGCTGACAGGAATCATGTTGACCAGAAGTTGAAGTCTGCATTATTCTGGTGTCTCTCCTGGTCCTGTTTTTTTATCAGGGGCTTTGCCCCCCAAACCCCCAATGCAGGGGGATCTGCCCCCCACTCCCCATCTTTAGGATTCTCAACTCCAGTTAGAGTTGATTCAGGGCAGGGTTGCAGGACTGGGAGACAGCATGGCCCTGTCTCGGGCACACCAACACAGCGACCTGTTGGCAAAGTGTCAATTTTGCCTGATAGGTGTGTATTTCACTGCGTTGGTGTCACTATAAGGGTGGCATACCCTCCTCAAGAAGTTCTTTGTGAGGTACTTTATCAAATGCTTTACTGAGATCTAAATATATTACATCCACGGAATTTCCTATATGTAATTGTTTGCTGATTTTTTCATAGAATTGGAGAAGATTTGTTTGGCATGGCCTTCCTGCTCTGAAATTGTGTTGAGTGGGATCCCAACCTTCAGTTAAATCCAGATATCCAGATGTTTTTTTATTTCTTCTTTTACAAATCCCTCCAATATCTTGCATGGCACAGATGTCAAGCTGATGGGTCTGTAATTTGAGAATTCACATTTTTTATCTTTTTTGTAAATGGGGACAACATTTGCATCCCTCCACACCTGCAGGATTTTTTCTGTCCTCAAAGACTCATTATAGATAGTTGTCAGGGGTACTGCTATTTCATCTGCCAGTTCCCTCAATATTCTGAGATGTAATCCATCTGGTCCCAGAGACTTGCTTCTGTTAAGTTTTATCTGTCTATTCCTCACATCTACGATATCTATCCCCAGGGTTACACTGGTACTTTCCTTATATGTTGTAGTACCTGTGATGTGTTTCTCATTGAATCCAGATGTAAAGTATGAATTTAACAAGTTAGCAGTTTCTTTTTCATCATGCACGTGTTCCCCCTTGTCATTAATTAAAGGGCCGACAGACAAGACCCCTCCTCTTTTGGAATTTATGTAGGTGCTAGAAGGACTTATAATTATCTTTAACTTTGGCAACCAGATTATATTCATAACTACTTTTTGCCTTGGCAACTATCCTTTTGTATACTTTCGTTATTTTGTTATATTTCTCAATATCTGTAGTGTTTTTTTTTGTTTTCTTAGCTTTTTATATGGCTTCTTCTTTTTGTTGTTTATTCTTCTGATTCTTTTACTGTACCATGGAGGTATTCTTCCCTTGTTATTATATTTAACCTTGGTTGGCACATGCTTGGTTATGGCTGACTCTATTTTATTATTAAACAAATTCCTACAGTTCAGTCAGATTTTTGTTTTCAAATTCTTTAGCCCAATTCCATTTTCTTATATAAGACCCCTGACCGTGGGTAAAATATTTCAATTTCAACACATGGGTCAAGCAGGCGACTCAAATGTTATAGGATTTTAACTACGTAGACAGAAAAAATAATGCCCAGATGGGGGAGAGCTTGTGAAGACCTGCACTGGATGTCATCAAGGCCATATGTGGGACTAAAGGGAAAGGGGAAATTGTTTAACAAGGAGCCAGAGCTTGTTTCCAGGTGTGACCTGGGAGCACAAGGAAGTTAAATGACTTGCTCAGGGTCACACTGTTTGTAAGTGGGGGCTGATGGGATTCAAACCCATGTCTCCAGGCTTGCAGCTCAGTGTCCTTAATCACTACACTATACTGCCTCCTTAATCTGATTTAACTAAACCTGAAGCCAAGAACATGGGAAGAGACCCAGCATGGCAACCATGCTGTTGCTGTTAAGAACTCTCGGTTGACTGATTCAACCTTTTACTTTTAAAGTGATAAGGAAAGCTACTAAGTGGACACCAAGACAGACATAACATAAGTATAAGACATCACCTTGAACTATATCTGGTGATTCTTTACAGAATGGTCCCATTCAGAAGTATTTAAGTGTTACAGATCATGGCCCAGAAAGTGCTGTGGATTTTAATATGGCAGGGGCAGCCAGAAGTTCAATGACACTGCCCTGGAGCCTGGAGAAATAAACTGCCCTAATGGCCTCTCCTTCACAGTGCTTGAACCAGCTGAGAATCCAGTGCGATGACATCTACAGATGTATGTCTGATGCAGCATGATTTAAAACTGATAAGTGAAATTAAACAGTTAGGATTAAAATCTGAAATTAACAATTTCAAACAACTTAAAGTTATGGGAGGCTAGTTCCGTTTCATGGCATGCTTTGAGGAAAAATAGATAGATTGATAAAGAGCTCTGAATTATTTCAGCAAAATCTCAGAGCTTTAGATAGAAAGACTATAGAAGAGATTAATCAAAGACACACAGCTGGAAATGCAAAAGGGTTAATTGACATTAAAATAAAAGCATTGACAAGGGAAGATCTTACCTTAATGAATCTGAGAAATTTATCTTTTTATGTTGGCACTCTTGCGCAGCCAACATCGTGGGACAATGCAGCTTTAGAGGTGCGGTCGCTGTTGGGTGAATGCAGGGAACGCACCAGTAGGTGCGTCCCACATTCCTCAATCAGCCTGCGTGCCGGCACCACACCATGCATACATAATGTGGTGAGCACATCTAAAAAAAGGTTCGCTGCAATCTGAGCAAAGCTCGTCATATGCAGCGGTCCTTTTTATATGCTTCGCTGCCATTATGTGCATGGTCGGCAAGCAGCGGCAGCCGCCTAAGTACGCCGACTTGAGTGCCCAACTTCTGTCGGTTAACCCTCTTTGTGCTGACGGGGAGCCCACTCCCATCAGCATAACCCCTGATTGTTGAACGCCAAGAGGGTGCCCAATCCCCTTGGCTCGCACCCTCCCCGCTTTCTTTGTATTGCCCCTATCAGCTTGCTTCCTGCTCCCCGTGTTGTGTGCCGGCAGGTGCCCAATCCCTGTCAGTTACAGACACCCCCAAACAGTTAGGTGGCACGATGGAGCCCACCCCAGCGTACAAACTCCTGCAAAAAAACTGTCCCGTGATGGATTTTTTTCTTTTCCCTGTAAAATCAAACGGCCCTCGTAGTCTCGATGCCCCTCCCCCACCTGCACCCATCCACTGCACACCCTGCCTCCCTAACCCCCCTCACCCCATACTTACCTCCAGAGTCCGGCGAGATAATCTTCTGTGGACCGGGAACACATCTGCACTCTTCAAAGCCGACCACGAACTGAAGAAATGCTGGTAAGCTCTATAATGGAATGAATAGGGTTTTTTCAACTGTAATGCATATCTCGGGCATTTTTGTGAATTTTGGCCCCAGATTTTCAACATGGGGTTTTTGGGACCCCTTCTCATGAATTCTTGCACTGTCATGTCATTATTCAGTTCCGAAAGGTGATTTCACAGTCACTGCGCAGAATCACCTTTTGGGACTGAGTAATGAAATGACAGTGCCACTGTTCATGAGAGGGGCTCTCAAAAACTGTATGCTGCAAGTTTGGTTGGAAAAATCAAAAAAATGACTGTTTTATGAGCGTATGTAGCAACTGCCCAACACACGCCCGTAAGTTAGTGCATTCGCACTGTTTTCATGCCAGATTCTCAACATTGGCATTTTACCACACCTTCTTGCGAACTGTGCAGCTGTTATTTTTCACATCTTGCCCAAAATGTGTTTTCGCACTTACAGTACAGAATAGCTCGGTCGCTATGCGAAATCACTGTTCAGGACAAATTATGAAAATGATAGTGACAATGTTCATGAGCAGGGGTCCTAAAATGCCTGTGTTGAAAATTTGATGACAATATTCCATAAATGATTATGTTACGAGCGCGCATTACAAGAAAGTTTGCACCATCAGTAAGTTCGCAAACTTATATTTCACTCCAATATTTTCAACAGTGCCATTGTTCTACACCTAATGAACAATACAGCTGTCATTTTTCACATCCTGACCAAAGTCTGTTTTCACAGTTTCGGCACACAATTGCACGGTCGCTGTGGAAAGCCCGCGTTTGAGACACATTATGAAAATGGCAGTGACACTGTTCATTAGCAGATGTCCTAAAATGCCTATGTTGAAAATTTAGGGATGAAAGTCAATACAATGAGTGTTTTATGAGCGTGCATTGTGCACTTTGCACGCACGCTTGTGACTCTGTGAATTTGTAATACTTTCACTCCAGCTGTTCATCATTGCCATTTTTCCATGCCTCCTTATGAACAGTACAGCTGGCTGAAATGTGTTTTTGCACATCGGGTGCAGAATTGCATGGTCACTCTGCGAAATCACTTTTCAGGACACTTTCAGGAAATGACTGTGACACTGTTCATCAGCAGAGGTCCTAAAATGCCTATGTTGAAAATTTGCTGGCGATAGTCCAGCCAATGACTGTGTTACAAGCGTGCATTGCGCAGTTTCCATGCACCCTTGTAACTTTGCCAATCTGCAATATTTTCATGCCACATTTTCACCACTGGCATTTGTGCACACCTCATTATCAGCAATCCAGCTGCCATTTTCAACAGCCTGCCCAAAACGCGTTTCCACAGCTCTGCTGCACAGTGGCATACTCACTGTGCAAAATCACCTTTTGGGACACATTAACAAACTCACAGCGCTATGCCTCTCCACCTCCACCCTGCCAATGCCAGCGCGACAACATTCGGCATTGACAAATGCTTGTTTAAATAGAAGAATGAAACAACTAGGGAATGCAGATCATTGCAAGATCTTGAGAATAGTCGGTCTACTGGTTAAAATGGACTCCGTATTTAAAAACATAAGAGATCTCACAAAATATATCATTATTGAGGCATTACAACTCCTGGAATGGAATCGTCCTTTCATTTCTCATGCTTATGGTTTACTAGTAAAAACAGATGAAAAAATTACTCGAACAGCTCCATTATCACTAACCTCATTAACCGCAGAACAGAACACTTAGCACACTCCCAAATCAGCACTCCTATGTTCTTGCAATTTTGATACAGACAAGGAGATGGTAATCTGAATGGCTAGATCAAAAGAACACTTCTGTTTAGAGCTCTGCACATTATTTTTCCTGACATTTTGCCAGTGACTGAAGAAAGGAGAAAGACATTTATTTAATT
Organism: Neoceratodus forsteri; assembly: GCA_016271365.2. Lineage (NCBI taxonomy): Eukaryota > Metazoa > Chordata > Ceratodontiformes > Ceratodontidae > Neoceratodus > Neoceratodus forsteri. Next base: position 540,094,346 of record CM028134.1, on the reverse strand, counting down.
TAGAGATGATTTAATCAAATGTGTTACAACAGACTCATTTCCATACCCTGCAAAATGCAAAATAACATTTAACTCTGGGAAATGATGTATGCCATTTTTGACCCTGAACAAGTTTCAGCCTTTTTGCCAAAAGAAAAAAAAAGATAATAATTCCAAGACGAACACCAAACTTGGTGGCATTATAACAAACTCAAATTCTGCCCTTGAAATTCAAAAAAATCTCACACATCTTGAGAAATGGTCAAGTTGAAAATGAATTATTATTATTTAATGAGCTCAAATGCAAGGTGATGCACTTAGGGAAAAACAATCCATGTTATACCTATAAATTAAACAACGCAAACTTACAAACTACAGACAATACATAGATACAGAGATACATAGACAGTGTCGGCAGATAAGGGCCCACGGCCTACCCAGTCTGCCCATTTGAGCCTGCAAGTTCAGCCTGTTTTCCTAGAAGTCTGTTGCCCCTTACCCCTGACCTCCAGAATTCCTTTATGTCTATCCCATGCATTCTTAAATCCCGTGATTGTTTCAGCCCCCACCACTTCCTCTGGCAGGGTGTTCCACTTGTCCACCACCGCTCTGTGAAGAAATTCTTTCTCATGTTTCCTCTGAATCGCCCTCCTCCAACTTCATCCCATGCCTCTAGTCCTGGAACATCTTTTCGCTTAAAATAGTGTTTTCTGCACCCTGTTCCTCCCTGTAAGATACTTGTATGTCTCTATCATATCCCCTCTCTCCTTCCTCTCCTCCAGGGAGTACATGTTCAGTTCCTTCAACCTGTCTTCATAGGACTTGTGATTAATCCATGCACCATCTTTGCTGCCCTCCTCTGAACCTTCTCTACCCTGTCTATGTCCTTACGTAGGTATGGTCTCCAGAACTGTACACTGTACTCCAGGTGGGGCCTCACTAGTGTCTTGTATAGTGGAATTATGACCTCCCTTTTCCTGCTGGTGATGCCCTGCCTATACATCCCAGCATCCTATTTGCTTTACCTGCTGCCTTGTCACACTGTTTCCTACCTTGAGGTCATCAGAGATGATAACCCAAGATCCTTTCCTGCTTGGTGCATGCTATATCCTCACCCCCAACTGATATATTGTGCCAGGGTTTTTGTGCCCCATATGCATTATCTTGCACTTCTTGCATTGAATTTCAACTGCCAAACCTTGACCATTCTTCAAGTCTCTGCAGGTCGCCTCTCATTCTGTCTACACCTCCGTGTGTCTACTCTGTTACAGAGCTTTGTGTCATCAGCGAACAGTGAAATTCTGCCTTCTAGGTCCTGCACAATGTCACTGATGAAGATGTTGAATAGACTGGTCCCAGCACTGATCCCTGTGATACCCCACTGGTCACTCTTCCTCTGTGGAGTGACAGCCATTTACCACCACCCTCTGTGTCCTGCCACCCAGCCAGTTACCTACCCACCACACTACTGTCCTGCCCACACCCATATTCCCAGTTTGTGTAATAGTCTTCTATGTGGCACAGTGTCAAAGGCCTTGCTGAAGTCCAGATAGGCCATGTCGACTGCCTCCCTGATCCACCTCCCTAGTCACCCAGTCAAAAATTCAACCAGGTTGGTCTGACATGACCTCCCCGTGAAACCATGCTGCCTTGGGTCCTGTAGTCCACTGACAACCAGATGTTCTACCAATCTCCTTTAGTAGTGCTTCCATGATCTTCCCCACTACCGAGGTGAGGCTGACTGGTCTGTAGTTCCCTGCTTCCTCTTTGTTCCCACTTTTGTATAAGGGGACTACATCTGCTGTCCTCCAGTCTTTGGGTACCTCCCTGTTTCCAGTGATCGGCTAAACAGGATAGCCAGAGTTCAGCCTACCTCTCTTAGTTCTTTAAGGACCTGGGGTGCACCCCATCTTGCCTCATTGCTTTATCAACTCTTATTACTTCCAGTTCCTTCAGGACCCTTTCTCGTGTAAAGGGACTTGTGTCCATTTCTGCACCATTCTCACCTTGTACTCCTTCAGACCCATTACCTCCTCTTCCTCAGTAAAGACTGAGCAGAAATACCTGTTCAATATGTCAGCTTTACTGTTGTCATCCTCCACGTGGCCCCATCCTCCCCTTCAGTCTCACTATCCCTCCTTTGTCTTCCTTTTTTTCACTTATGTACCTGTAAAGGTTTTGTCCCTCTACCCACTGATTTTGCAATGTGCTCTTCTGTCTGAGCTTTGGCTTCCCTTACTGACCTCCTGCCTCCTTTGCTTCTCCTGGTACTTCTCCTATCCCTTCTGCCTGTGTCTTTTGTATTGCCTGAATGCAATCTTTTGGCTTTCACTTTCTTTGCTACCTCTTTGGAAACCATAATGGTCTCCTCTTCCTTTTCCTCTTGCTAACCTGCATAATGCATAATTCTGTTGTTCTTGTAATCCCATTTTAAATACTGCCCACTGTTCCTCAACCCTGATTCCTGTCCCATTCCCTTAATGCCTCTTTCAAGTATCTCCCATTTTCCCAAAGTCTACCCCTAAAATCCAGGATACGTGTTTTTGTGTGGTTTGGTTCTGCTCTTTCTGTGATTTCAAACCACAGTGACTGGTGGTCACTGTTTCCCAGGTGCTCCCCACTGTTACCACCATCACACTGTCCCTGTTTGTGAGCACAAGGTCCAGTATTGCCTTCTGCCGAGTTGGTTCCATGACCAGTTGCTTGAGGAAGGCACCCTGAAGGGAGTCCAGGATAAATCTGCTCCTAGTTGATGCTGCTGCTGGGATGCTCCAGTCCACGTCTGGAATATTGAAGTCTCCAACCAGTACTACCTCACCCTTGTCTGCCATCCATTGGATGGCTAGCATCAGCTCCCTATCTGTTTCTTCCTCCTGTGCTGGTGATCTATAGACCACACCTGTGCGGATGGCTGTCCCCATTTTCCTTTCCAGCTTAAACCCACAGTATCTCTCCCCATTTTGTTCCTCCTGGATCTCTGTGGCCTTATGTCATTTTTCACATACAGTGCCACTCCTCCTCCTCCCTTCCTGCCTGCTCTGTCTCTTCTGAATATATTGTAGCCAGGTATGGCCATCTCCCAGTCATGGTTATCATTACACCAGGTTTCAGTGATGGCCACAATGTCCAGGTCTGACTGCACCATGACAGCCTCCAGATCTTCCATCTTGTTGCTAAGGCTCCTGACATTTGCACACATGGCTTTCCATGATTTGACCTCCTAGACTGTTTCACAGTTCTCTCAGCCCTTCCTTGGTTGTCATTTATCCCTGGTTCTCCTTGCTGTCTGCCCTTCTGCTGAATTTGCCCTTTTCTGCTTATCCACGTCTTGGGCACTAATCTCCATCTTTTGCACACTGCTTTGCAGAGATAGCCACTCCTCTGGTTCATTGGTTCCACTGTTAGCTGTGGGGGTGAGCAAGTAGGTACCCTCCTTGCTGGCCTGCCACCCCTTTGCTAGTTTAAATGCTTGTCAATGTAGCATTTAAACTTATCACTGAGTCTTGATTCCCTCCAGGATGGATGCAGGCCATCAGGCTTGAACAAACCTCCATCCTCCAGGTGGGTCCCCAGTCACCAATGAATCAAACCCTTCCTCACAGCACCAGTTCTTTAACCATGAGTTAAAGTTCCTGATGCATGCACTCCTATGCTCTCCTTGCCTCTCACAGGTAGTACTTCTGAGAAAGTGACAGAAGTAGCTACTTGCTTGAGACCCCTCCCCAGTTTCCTAAACTCTTCCTGAACTTCCTTTGGTTCCCCATTTGCCAGGTCATTATTACCTAGGTGGATAATGACATCCAGCTCACCCTCCCGTCTTGCCTTCCCAGTGATCCCCAGGATCTTCCTTCCATCCCTCCGTGCCGTGGCACCTGGTAGGCACCTCACCTCCCTGTCCTCCCCCTCCTGTGTCCCTAGCTGGATCCCTCTTATGATGGAGTCCCCCACCAGGATTCGCTTCCTCCTCCTCTGGGGTCCACTGCTTTCCCTGCTGAGTTCACCTCCCTGGCTAACCTCCACATCCTTTCCTTCCACTTCTCTGGGTACCTCTATTTGGTTGTCCTCATTTTCCAGTGTGGCATATGAGTTCTTGAGTGGAATAGGATCTAGGATGTGCCTCTGCCTGACCGCTCTAACCCTTCCTGAGCCCACTGTCATCCAAGTGCTCCTCGTTCTCGGCATCCTTTGAGGCAGTTGCATTGGACTGGGTGGTCCCTGGATAGGGGTGATGGTACTCCTGACCCAGTTTACTTCCGCTCTGAGTCTGGCTACCTCCTCCCGCGGTCAGAGAGATGCATGCAGATAGGGCAGCACCTCAGTGTCCAGAAGGTCTGCCTGAATATGGCTGCCCCACAGCCACTGCATTGCACCATTCCCACATTATACTGCAATTCCACTACTTGTCTGCTACTGAAGCTCTCCTAGTTCCCTTTTTATTAATTTACTGTCCTAAAAATCCTGCCACTGATCCTCAGATAATTTTTTTTAAAGAAAAGAAAACAATAAATAAATAAATGAATCAAAACACTTGCCGTGCTGAGGGTGGGCTTCTTCCCCCTTATGCCCCTCCTACTTCACACCCCTTACTATACCCTGTGTTTAGCTCCTGTCAATCAGATTTAACAGGGCATATAATTAAGAGTTGGGGGAGGGGGGGGCGAAAATTTGCAGCAATTAAAGACAGCACAGAATTACACCACCACTATGTTTTAAATTTTCAACAGCCCAAAAACAATTATAAGTAAAGACAACAAAGAAATTATAGTGTCACTAAAAGCCCTCAATCTAAGTTTAAAAGAAAAATAGCAATTACCAGTTACTCTAAAGCACTGAATTGAATATGTTTCCTTCCTTCCCCTTCTGGCTTCTTCTGAGAAAATGAACTCTACTTGCTACTTCAACTCTGACTAAGCCTCACCTCCAGTTATCAATGTAGCTGAGGTCAGAGGCCAAACAATTAACACCCTTCACCCAACTACAGGGCAGTCAGACAAGCCAAGATAAAATTTGCAGCAATTAAAGACAGCACAGAATTACACCACCACTATGTTTTAAATTTTCAACAGCCCAAAAACAATTATAAGTAAAGACAACAAAGAAATTATAGTGTCACTAAAAGCCCTCAATCTAAGTTTAAAGAAAAAATAGCAATTACCAGTTACTCTAAACCACTGAATTGAATATGTTTCCTTCCTTCCCTTCTGGCTTCTTCTGAGAAAATGAACTCTACTTGCTACTTCAACTCTGACTAAGCCCCACCTCCAGTTATCACGTAGCTGAGGTCAGAGGCCAGACAATTAACACCCTTCACCAAACTACAGGCAGTCAGACAAGCCAAGATAAAATTTGCAGCAATTAAAGACAGCACAGAATTACACCACCACTATGTTTTAAATTTTCAACAGCCCAAAAACAATTATAAGTAAAGACAACAAAGAAATTATAGTGTCACTAAAAGCCCTCAATCTAAGTTTAAAGGAAAAATAGCAATTACCAGTTACTCTAAAGCACTGAATTGAATATGTTTCCTTCCTTCCCCTTCTGGCTTCTTCTGAGAAAATGAACTCTACTTGCTACTTCAACTCTGACTAAGCCCCACCTCCAGTTATCACGTAGCTGAGGTCAGAGGCCAGACAATTAACACCCTTCACCCAACTACAGGGCAGTCAGACAAGCCAAGATAAAATTTGCAGCAATTAAAGACAGCACAGAATTACACCACCACTATGTTTTAAATTTTCAACAGCCCAAAAACAATTATAAGTAAAGACAACAAAGAAATTATAGTGTCACTAAAAGCTCTCAATCTAAGTTTAAAAGAAAAATAGCAATTACCAGTTACTCTAAAGCACTGAATTGAATATGTTTCCTTCCTTCCCCTTCTGGCTTCTTCTGAGAAAATGAACTCTACTTGCTACTTCAACTCTGACTAAGCCCCACCTCCAGTTATCACATAGCTGAGGTCAGAGGCCAGACAATTAACACCCTTCACCCAACTACAGGGCAGTCAGACAAGCCAAGCCAAGATAAAATTTGCAGCAATTAAAGACAGCACAGAATTACACCACCACTATGTTTTAAATTTTCAACAGCCCAAAAACAATTATAAGTAAAGACAACAAAGAAATTATAGTGTCACTAAAAGCAATGAAAAAGACCTTGGTGTCACCATCTCAAATAATTTTTCTTTTGATATTCATATAAAAAACTTTGTAAAAAAGGGGAGCCAAATACTCGGTTGCATTCTGAGAAATATCAAAAGCAGAAACGAAAGGGTCATTGTCCCCCTTTATTCTAGTCTTGTTAGATCACATCTATCACATCTACAATAATGCTCATTGGAATGTGCTCCACAATTGGTAAGAGGAAATAAATGAATAGAAAATGTTCAACGAAAAGCTACAAAAAAAATTAAATCTGTAAGCAGACTAGATTACAGTACAAGATTAAAATAATTAGGTATCTACTCAATACAATACAGGAGAATGAGGGGTGACCTGTGCCTAACATATAAAGAAACAAAAGATGAGTCAATACTAGAACCCATCGGGTTATATAAAAATCTCTCCAATACAATACTAGAACACATGATATGAAATTAAAAGGTAGTCAGAATAAAACAGACAAGAGAAATCATTGATATACATAAAGGGTCATTGCTACTTGGAATGCACTTCCAAAAAACATTGTTGAGAGCAATACAATTAACATTTTCAGAAACAGATTAGATACACACATGGGTAATTTTAAAACTTTATTTCCACCAATAAAAAATGGTGATGAGTCCCTAAAACAACACTGCCTACCAAACTCGTAAATCACCAATGTCCTATGATAAGATATGGAAGTGGATCCTACTGACCTAACTGGTTAAAATGAATTACATTTTAAAGCAGCAGTATCAATTGGCAAACAAATAAAAAAATAAAAAATAACGTTGTTTTAGCTAAAATGTATTTGTGACATCATATGATGCATCCTCGATATATCATTAATTTTCTCTGATATTTTTAAGACAGTTATATTGTTGATTTTGCAATTAATAACTCTGGTCATTATGGCCACCACGTGCATTTTTAAAAATCTCTTCTGTTGAGACTAATTTTTAAACTTACATACTGGATTTATCCTGTTGATGTACTAGGATGGTGCTATCATATGTTTCTGATGGTAAACAGCATGGATTCACTCCAAGATATTACATTTTTTTAATGCTGAGAATGGCAAGGGAGCAGGACATTTTAAAACCATGAACATCCTGTATCTCAGTTCAGGAGTGAAAGAAAATAAAAATAAAAATGAATATATTGATGTTGTTCCCAGAAAAAAAACTTTATTGCTGAAAAAAAAACCCACAAAAAACTACATGGTGACTATTGCTGTTTTAATGGGAAGAAAAGTGTGTATGGGGGTGGGGAGAAAAGAATACATAAAATAATTTAATGTGATCAGAGTACTGTTTTTCTTAGCTTGAACATTTTTTCTCATTTTGTCGTTCTTTTTACCGACTGGGGAGCTGTGCATTGGTAACCCAGCAGGACTAAAATGCTTTAATTCATGACAACAAATGTAATTATCTGATACTTGTGACACAGCCTGTTAATGAATTTAAATACATTTAAATCTATTTGGATGCAGTTTCTCGTATCTTACTGTTTGGATCTTCACCATCTGGAAGACAGTACTATTCACTAATGAATTTTTTTTTTCTTTTTATTCATATTCTTCTATGTACTTTAAAATCTTTAGTATAAAATCTTCTCTGTAATGTAAATAATATGGAAAATCAATGAATAAAAAGCAGAAAAAAGGCCACCTGTATTGACTATTTGTCCATACTGGAAGATATGTTTCAGCAGTGGAGAGGCACTGCAGCTGCTGATGAACCTGCGCTAACAAGAGAAGAGAGAAAGGGAGCCTCTGTCAGAGTTTCTTATACAAAGTCTTACTGTTTTTTTTTATTATTTTGGAGCAAAGAAATGCACACAGTACTTCAAGTGGGGCATGACTAGGTCCTTGTACAGACATAGGATAACGTTTCCTGTCCTGCTGGTCACCCACACTTACTCTTCAATGCACCACAGCATTGTGCTGGCCTTCTTGACAGTAGCTGCACACAGTCTGACATGCTTCATCCCCTTGTTTATTATGACACCAGTTCTTTTTCTCCCCTATTGTAGTCTGAGAGCCCCCTAAACTGTGTAGGTCCTTGTCACAGACTGGTTCTCTTTCACAATACAGTTTATACTGCTACCAGTTTTCAAAACCCTTCAGACACCTGAATAGTTACTTTGGTATACTGCCACCATTCATATTGACTCTCACTCAGGGTATCCATAGGTTCATATCTCTCCAGAGCCACTGATTACACAGTATAGTGACCCTTCCCAAAAGGGCAGACAACCCACCCCTTTTGTCACAGCTGAGAACACTTGTCTTTAGTTACTGTAGCTTAGTAGCCTATCTCTTTGAAAATGGATCATGAACTAGCCAGTTACTCCAGGTTATCAATACATTAAAAGACTTGGTCACAAAAAGCAAAAAGTATATAAAAACAATATTTAATACTCCATGATAGTTACATAGTGTACATGATTATACACACTAAGTCTTACGGGAAATAAAGGACACTCCAGAAAAGAAAAACAACACATTTGAAAAGATGGAGATCACATAGAAAACCAAACCTTACTAACAGCTAACTAAATTTATAAGCAGTAAGAGCTTACCCCCAACTGAGCTCTAGTGAGTTATGGCACATTCTAACATGTAATGTCACAAGTTCAATGTCCCAACACAATTCACTTTCATCATAAAATAATATGGTCAGAAATAGCCATGGCAGGCCAGTCCACTTGTTTGCTTCATTGGCCCTGTCTCTCTGACATTACACCCTGGATATGTCTACTGAACTGTGGGGAGCTCCCCTACTAAAGAACTGGTCCAAACTGGTTGTGTGTATTCTAACTCTGTCCTGTTTTTATTGTGTCTGTCTGCACAGCTGGAAGCATCCTGCCTTGCTTGGGCTATTATATACATAAAAAAAACACAAGTCTTTTTCGATGAAAGGAATTCTGTCAACCTAAAACAAAAGCCTTTAACAGGGACTTGGTGGCCCATGCCCAATTTGTTCTCCTCAGGACAGAAAATTTGAAAGAAACTAATCTCAGTTCCCACATGCCTTCCATATTAACTATAATACTTTGTAAAAAGAAGAGACAATAAAATTATTTTAAAAAATTCCTGGGCGTTACATCTCCAACCCTAGGAGGAATAAAAGGGCATCTTTTAGTAACTCTAAAAAATGTTTTTCATGTTTGCAGGTTTGCTGTACTTGCTAATCCACAATTTTCTTGATTGTTTAACAGTTTATTTAATTCTTTAAGGCACCCTCTTTCTTTACTGAGCTACTGTTACTGCCTAGACAATCAATCTGTATAGCCATGCTGTGACCCACTGTGGTGCCATGTTATAGGACTACAACACCAGGCTCCATCTTCACAATTTAGGATTTTATCACTGGCCCTGTGGACCCATGTGTGGGGGTTGTGTTTGGGTAGCAGTGTGAATGCCATCCTATGCAAGTATGGCTGCAACTTTTGCAAAGACTAGACTATACTGAGACACTTTTTCTCAACTGTGGCATAGGACTCATCTCTGGATAGTAAATTCCCATTCAGATACATGACTGGGTATTCCTCCTCTGCATGCATGACTGATTCAGAACTGCCCCAGCCCCTGATCAGATGCATCCACATGCACATTGAACTTCAGAGAACAGTCAAGGCTTGCAAGAACAGGTGCCCCACACAATGCTTTCTTCAGCTGGTGGAACCCTGTCTTACAGTGATTCATCCACTGATGTTTTTCTGGAATTGTCTTCCTGGTGGGAATGGACAGGGGGTTGGCCATACTACTGAAGATTGGCACACACATTCTACTGTCCATAGGAAGGCCCATACTTTCCTTTTGGTGGTGTGAATGGTCTATCTCTATATGGTCTCAATATTTACTGGCTCAGGCCAGATGCACCCACTGTCTACCCTGTGCCCAGTGTATGAAACCTCTGCCATCCCAATTAGACATTTCTCCACCTTAACTGTCAGCCTTGCAGCTTTAAGTCAGTGGAGCACATCTGTTATGTGACTGATGTGATCCTCCCCTGCCTGGCTGTAGATGATGATGTCATCCATGAACACCAGCACAAAGTCACCTGCTCCAGGCAGAATGTATTCCACAAAGCCATTGAAATGCTGCTGCCACATTCTACATCTTGAATGACATTACTTCAAAACTTGAATAGACCAAACAAAGTGACGAAGGCCAACCTCTCTGTCACTTCAAGGGTCAGGGGTATCTGCCAATAGCCCCCTGTAATATCTATGGTTGTCAGGTACATGGCGCCCCCTAATCAGTTTTTGGTTACATTAATTCACTTAAAGATAGAAATCCAAAATAGGATATCTAGAGGTTAACGGTACATTAATTGATAATACAAGAGATATTGCAAGAGAATTTAACACTTTTTTTGCTACATCCTTCAACACTGAGAAGGTACGTAATGGCGCAGAGAATATCACCAATGCTACTAATGATGACACCGAACACTGCTTGTGTTCCACTATATTTTCACCAGATATGGTTGGGAAGGAACTGCCCAAAGTAGACTCCTATAAGACACCAGGAGCTGACAATATACATCCTGCGCTCATTAAAAATATAGATAACATCATATGTGGACCCCTGAATTAAATCTTTTGTGCTTCATTGCGTACAGGGGAGGTGCCAGATGATTAGAGGAAGGGGACAGTCACACCGTTAATCAAAAAGGATCTAGACAGGACATAAATAACTACAGACCCATAAGACTGACCTCTATTTTGGGAAAGATCATGGAGAAATTGAGGAGGCAGTATAGCACAGTGATCTAAGGCTCTGAGCTGCAAACCTGGAGACCTGGGTTTGAATCCCACAGCCCCCACTTGCATACTGTGTGACCCTGAGCAAGTCACTTAACTTCCTTGTGCTCCCAGGTCACACCTGTAAACAAGCTTTCAGCTTAGTGTGTCTCTCCTGGTAAAAAAAAAATTGTTAAAGAATCACATAGAACAACACATCATTAAGCACAAGTTGAAAGATAAAACACAACAAGGCTTCCGTAAGGGACGCTCATGTGTCATTAACCTTATTTCATTTTACAAACCACTCAGTCACCTCTTAGATAATAATATATCCTGTGACGTGAGATACTTAGATCTCAGCAAGGCATTCAACAGAGTGTTGCATGATAAACTAGTCACAAAATTGGGCAATCTACAAATAAAAATGTTGTTCGATAGGTGGAGAGTTGGCTAGAGGGAAGAAGTCAGAAGGTGCAAGTTGATGGTTCTATATTTGATTCTGCATGGGTGTCTAGTGGCATGCCCTAGGGTTCAGTACTAGGCCCTCTACTTTTTAACATCTACATCATTGATTCACATCAGGGTCTGCTTAGTACAGTTATTACATTTGCAGATGATATCAAAATCGGGGATAGAGCTGGCAATTTGACTGATATAAGCAAGATACAGGCTGACCTAAGTACTATTTTCAAATGGATTGAAAACTGGGACATGGTGTTCAATCTTAGTAAATGTGTGGTTATACACTTGGGCAGCAAAAACATCAATTTCCCTTATAGGCTTTGTGGTATTGTGCTCAGGTCTGTAAATGAGGAAAACGTCTTGGGTGTTATAATACAGAGCAACTTGTCATGTAGGTCACACTGTTTGTCGACTTCTCCAACGGCACATAGAATATTGGGCTGTGTGAGGTGTAACTTTGTCAGTAGAGAATGTACATTTCTCCTGCCATTGTACAGAGCATTGGCACATCCACACCTTGACTGCTGTTCACAATTATGGTCACCTAGTCTTAAGACAGATATATTATCTGTTGAAAGAGTACAGAGATGCTACACCAAAATCACTGGTGGTTGTGAATCTATGACCTGTGAAGCTAGGCTTACCAAGATGGGATTGCATAGTTTACAGAGGAGACGACTGAGAGGGGACTTAATTCTCCATTATAACCAAGTTAATGATAAAAATAGCTTGTCTGATCTTGGTTTTACATTAAGGGCAACTGAACACAACATCAGATTCCACAATAAACAACTATTGAGGAAACCATATAGAACAAACAAAAGGTGATCCTTTTACATACAAAGAGTATTAAAGTATTGGAACAATTTGCCTCAATCCATTGTGGATTCGCCTACATTAAATATTTTTTAAAAGACAACTGGACTTTGAAATGAACTCATAGGATTTAAGTGTTTGACCACTGTTTGTGGATAGAGGTGGGTGAAGTTCCCAAACTTTGCTATGCAGAGTACTTCATGTGTTAACACCAAATTCACAGCCAGCCCAGTGGCACAGAGGGTTGAAGCACTGGATGTCACACCTCGTGCCACGCTGACGACCTGTGTTCAGGAATGAGCCTGGGTTATCAGAGGTCAGTGGAGGGGGAGAAGATGTGAGCTGCTGCTGGCTGGTGGCCCTCCACCTCGGGAGAGAGAACTTGGTCTCCTTGAAGCTTAGCTGCCCCCTGGTGGTGGCCAGAGTGATTGTGTTGCTCCGAGGAGCACTGAAATTAGGCCAAGGGAGGGCGGAAGAGGCTGGTACTGGAGCTGCGGTATGCATGTGCGCCTCCACATGCATGCATCACTGCTTCTGGGGTCTTGGGTATAGGACCTACCAAGGGGAGAAAAATAGAGGAAATGTCAGGGGGCCACCCAAGAATGAAACCTCCAGGCTGGCTCTGGGAGTTCTACCAGAGTGCATGCTTTTCAGTCCCAAAACGGCCCTGAGACAGTTAAGGTTGGCAGACAACTGGGCGGCCTGCGTAGTGTTCCGGAATGTGAAGCGAGTACTCCACCTCCTAATTTTAACGTGGAGTGCATTGGCTACAATGGACTTTGCATTGATTCACCTTGTTTCACTGCCTTCCCCTTAATTGTGACGTGAAGTGCCATTGATTTGAATAAACTTCACTTTACTTTGCCTTTATATTGCTCCATGAAGTGAAATTTGCAGTGATTCGTGGGATGGCAGGTCATATGGGCTCTAGATTGTCTTGCACAGCCTCAGTTCTGCATACTGTATGTAGTGAAAAGCTGGAGACAGTTTGCTCTCAGAGCTCTGAGAATCAAACCATCGAAAAAGCTTTCAAAAATCACTTTTGATCCAATTATTTTTGTCAAAATTTAGTACATAGATTGTAAGAAACCATCCTGTGCTTATATCATTGAGTGTTGATTGTTTTTGTGTGCATTTTGAATATTAATTTAGAACATTCAGTATGTGTATTGACAGCCACTGTTGAAGTACACTTTGGGGAAGGGGCATATCTGTGGTGGAGAAAGATTCACATTGTGAAAGGCAGTCTTTCTAACTGTTGGGTAGTAGTAGTAGTGTGTTAGTATTTGTCTATTCATGTACACACAGTGATACTGTTATTCATTTTTGATAATTATTTGCTGTTGTGGTGCAATGCATATTTTCAGTTGATTTAAAAGATTTGGTTATATAGTGTACTTGACTGTTAAATTTTCTGCGCATTACCTGTAGTAGTGTGTGAGTGTATGTGCATATCATCAAGGCAGACACATTTTATTGTGCCAGTGCCACACAGTAATCGCAGCACTCTGAATCGGTTATCCGTCTGCGGTATTTTTACTGCTTCCTTCTATCTAGCTAGTGGACTGCTACTGCAGCGCCCCCCCCAACCCACAAACGATATAATTAATTTTTCCAGTTTTGGATTTGTGTGACCACTGGTTAAGGTGTTATTGTGTCTGTGCGGCTGCATCTCTTTATAATGTACAATCTCTGTCTGTGTGTTTGCATCCGTTTAGGGCCCAATCTGCATCTGGAAGCCACAGTTGTTGTTTTTTGGCTTCCTATCCACCTCAAAGTTCAGAAATCTCAATTTGTTGTGAATTTTCTGTGTAATCCAAAAAAATGTCTGCAAAGAGACATGCATGCAAAGATGTTTTTGGCCGTGGCACTGCTGCCAGTGGCAAGAGTGGCCGTGGGCATGGTAGTACGCAGCAGAAGTGCATAGTTGATGTCAGTAAAGAGATTTCTCCAACTCTGTTTTTCATAGCGCAATCAGTAGCTTTAATCATGGTTGGAGATGCTGTTGTCCCCATTGGTGGTAGTGAAGTTGCTGGTGGCATGAGTATTGCACCGAGTTTAACCCATGACAACAAGTTAACCAGTTTCCAAAATAGTGTGGAGTCTAAAGCCGTGACCGTGAGTCAGAATGTAGTAGATGTCACACTCTCTGACATCCCCATCTGTGTCCCCCCATTGGTTGAACATGATTATGATGCCGATGATGACTTGTCGCAATCTCATTTCCCAGCGATGTTGATGAGGTCATGCCTGTGAGATCCAACCCTTCAAATGCTGGAGAAAAAATATTGTATGATCACAATAATGCAGTGGTTGGTACATGTACTCCACAGGACAGCATCCAAGCTGAAATTGTGGATGTGGATGAGGAATATGATGATGATTTCTGTGACCCCAGTTGAGAACCAGAGAAAAAGCAATTAAAGGTGGCTGTGTGTAAACAGTCTCTTTCTGTTGGTGTTATATCACCCCCTCGTCAAAGTTGTGATGTGGCGGTTTCACATTTCATCATGTTATTTCTCTTGATCTGGAGTCTGGCATTTTTGGGACACTTTGACAGCAGCCATTTTTGAGGGCACAATTATGCAGAGTGGCAGCACGCATAAAGCAGTGCATCAGGAAATAATTGAGACTTTTCAGCACATTTTATCATGTTATTTCTCATGATCTGGAGTCTGGCATTTTCGGGACACTTTGACAGCAGTCAGACCTCATCTGGAATACAGCGTGCAGTTCTGGAGAGCATATCTCTGCAAAGACATAGACAAGATGGAGGCTGTACAAAGGAGGCAATTAAAATGTTGCAGGGTCTGCACCATAAGCCAGACAAAGAGAGACTAAAGGAGCTTAATATGTATAACAGCAGGAAGGGAAGGGGGGGCATGATAGAAACTATCATGTACTGAAAGGGAATCAACAACATACAAGAGGGTAACATCTTTCAGAAAAAGAGATGTACGTGAACAAGAGGACACAATTTGATGATAGAGGGGGGATGGAGCAGGGGCAACATCAGGAACTATTTTTTCATGGAGATGGTGGTGGTTGCAAGGACAAACAAAAACTAATGATCAATGTTATAGTGTGAGAACAGCAGTTGAAGCATGGACATAATTTGAAGTTGGTGCACCTCAATGCACTCCAACCACTGCTCCACGTTGTCAATCCAGTGGTTCACTTGGTCTAACTCACTTCACATCAGGCCCAAATTGGAATGTGTGGCAGGTATTCATGCAGGGTTGCCACTGTCACCAGCAGGTTGTGGAGCAGCTGCTTGCTCCATGACTTGCCCCTGCTTGACACCACATGCAGGTGGCGGCCGTGCTGCCAGCTGTTACCCAGCAGGGACAGCAGGCACATTCCTGCCCTGTTTGGCAAGCTTGGCCTGTCACTCTGCATGGTGGTGGTTGTATAGGTGGGTGCGCTGACCAACAGTGCCCAGATGACTTCCCTTGGGTCCAGGGCACACCACCACACCACACAGATTGCACTTCACTACACTGGTGTCCACAGGCAGTGTACTGAAGAACTCCCACACTAATGAGCTGCAGGGAGGACTGGGCACAGGTAGGGGGGGCTCAGATGTTGTTGGCGGCTGCTGCTGGTGCTTAGTTGGGGCCGGGGGTGGGGAAACGTGCTGCTGCTGCTGTGGCTGCAACTGCTGCAGCCCCTCCCTCACTTCCTGCTGAGCCACTGGTGCAGGGGCCATGGCAGGTGGTGGCACTGGTGGGCAGTGCTGGTAGATGCCACCGGAGGTGGTGATTTCATAGCACCACTACCTCCTACCTCAGGGAGGAGACCACTAGCACAGAAGGTGCTCTGCTTCAGACGCGGGGTGCCACCGCGAGTGCGTTCACCTACACGATCTCCACTCTGTGGACGAAAACCACCTCTCTCCCTTCTTGTCTGTTTCACACACACACACACACACACACACACACACACACACACACACACAGTAACAATTAACAAATACTAGACTGAAATAGGTGCACAAACACAACTTAAGACAACAAATAGGCTATTAAACTACAAAACAATCAGCTAATTATGAAACACATTCAAAAGGTTTATAAGGTTTTTTACTCTCTCTCTCTGTCTCCTGAGTCTCCTCTCAAACACAGCTTTCTCCCACAAAAGATAAGGTGAAAGTGAAAATCTTTCACTGTCTCGTGTGATTAACGTCCTGCCTGAAGCATGTGACCTGCAGACTGTGAGCCATGTGATCTGTGGGCTGTTTCAATGCTCACTCTGCCTTTAAAGGAAAAATAAAGTGGAGTGAAGCGAAGTGAGCAATGCAAAGTCATTATGAGGTGAAGTAGGCGAAGTAGTGCAGTTCAATGGCCATTTCACAAAGCTACAAAACGAGGCAGAGTGGGCTATTCTGCCTGTACTTCACAAGCGGAGTTAAACTTCACTGCATCTCTATTTGTGGTGGACTAGAAGTTCCATGGGTGCACATCCACCTGTATCTAAGTAACTAAGTAACCTCTCTAGGACCTTATTCATCCAGGACATGGGACATGCATTTAACTCCATACAGCTGTTAGCCTGTGATAGTCAATGCAGAACCTCATGGTCCCATCCTTCTTGGGATATTAGCATCATTAGAGAGGCTCAGGGACTATTGGACTCCTGAATTATCCAAATAGCCAGCATTTCCATGATCTCCCCCTCAATGGCATGTCTTACTCCCTTGGGGACTCTGTAAGGTGGCTACCTTAGCAGGCCCAGGACCCTGTATCCACATATTGCTCTGCCTGCATGGTATATCCCTATTTCCTTGTGAACATGTCCCCAAATGCTTGTGGCACCCCGTGCATTTGTGCAGTTTGGGCCCGTGTCAGCCATTCTGAAAAAAAACTGTGTCCACTGAGGATTCTACCTTAACCTTTCCAAGGATGTGGACTCCTGGGGACTTTCCTACAAGTGAATAAGAGTTGGAGTAAGTACTTGTCCCACTCTCTCTCAAACTGGTTGGTGAATGCCCTTAACATAGATTTAAGCAACATATTAAAGGGTTCCACCAAGCCACATTGACAACCAGATTGTTGAAATGCAGCACAGAGGCAGTAACAATGTTGACAGGCAAAATTTCACCTGTACAACATTGAGTGTTTTCTTTTTGAGGGGGCTGTGCCCTCATCTCCCCTTCTTTAAGATAACAAACTCCGAGGCAGGGGGCACTCAAAATCGACGAAATTTTGCCATCAGGTCCAGCACAGCGACAGCCTCGAGGCTATCACTGTACTGGATTTCGATGTCAAAATTTTAATGAAGTAACAGTATACAATGTTTAAATGCTCCATCAGACTATTAGTCTGGGGTAGTATGGGGAAGCCCTGAGCTGCTGCCTTCCATACTTCTCCCATAGACTAGTCATTAGGGCAGACATAAACTTGGTGCTCAGATCTAACAGAATCTCTTGGGAACCCTAACCTAACGGAATATCCCCAGCAGTTCATTAGCCACATTCTCCACCTCAGTGGAGGACAAGGCCTCGGCCTCCGGGTACTTTGGGGGATAGTTCAAAACCAACAAAATCTACCTCTTGCCTGTATGACTTGGAGTGCTGAGTGGCCCCACGATGTCCACAGCAGCTTACCAAAATGGCTCTTCAATTACAGGCAGGGGAATCAAAGTCATCTTAGCATTGCCCCCAACCTTTCCAACCCTATGGTATTGCGGACAAGTCCAGCAGTAGTTTGCCACACCCTCAAGATACTGGGTCAGTAAAAATTGTTACTCTGCCACCATTTTGTATTGCTGACTCCTAAGTGTCTGGAAAAGGATATATTTTGGGCTAAGGCCAGAAACTTCTTTCTGTACTCCTTAGGAACTACAATCTGTAGTAGTACTACCCCTTACTCGGGTCCTCCCTTTGGAACCCACTCAATATAGGAGCCAGTCTACCTCTTTTTTCTATGAACTCTTAAGAGTCACTTTACACCCAGGTGGCCAGCTCCCTTAATTTCTGTAGAGATGGGCCCGCTTGCTGAGATCTCCCCAGCTCCACGTGCCTTATCTTCCCTAACACACACACTCTCCTGTAAAGGAGATGCACATGGCTGGGCTCTCCCCAGTCTGTAGCTGGGGCTCAGAACTGTTGCTCCCAGCAGCAATTCTGAGTCACAGCTACAGACTGGGGAGAGCTGTGGCTGTGGCTGTGTCTTGAAACTGCTGCTCCCAGCTCATTCTTTAGCTACTTCTCCTGTTGCTGCGGGAGGGGTTATTTCCTGTGGCACTGCCCCCTCAGTGTCCTCAGGAGCTGGTTCCCTAGCTTGCTATGGCTAGTGGCCCAGCTGTCAAAGTTATAACCCATAAGTACATCAACAAGAAGGTCTGGTTCAACACCTACTTCCCATATGTCTTGGCCACCTTCCCAGCTAAGAAAGACCAAGGCCACTGGCACAGAAACTGCAGGACCCATTACCCCCTCTAATTCTGGAACACTGACCCAGAAGGATATGTTCCTTGTGAATTAAATCCTGTTTTACCATTGAAATGGAGGCTCCAGTGTCTTTTGACTGCTGGATTACTACTCCATTAACTAACATGGGGTGAATGTGTGCAATAGATTTAGTGGGACTGCACTCTGGGTACAGGCCACCAGCTGCTGGGACTTGGAGCTTCCAGAGCTACTCATCCAGCTGCACTTACACCTTTTGCTATATTTTTCACAGTCATATTACAGATGTCCCAGTTTCTGTAAGATATGGAACCTGCACTCACCTGACGTTTTACTTTTGAAACCATTTGGCCTCCATTTCTGTTTAGGTAGATGTTGGCTTCCCTTAGGTTGCCCCTCAGAGTTAATTTAAAACCACCTGATGTCCCTCCCCATTGTGTTTGTGCTGAGTATATGGTTGGCTGGATATGAACTGATCAGTCCTCTCAGCTGCTTTCTTTTTGGAGCTAGGAGTCTGATCCAGTAACCATATCCTCCATTCCTATGGTGCAATTTTTAGAAACTATTCCATGAGGAACAAATCTTTGATCTGTTCCACAGAGCTAGCCTTTACACTTTCAAACATCACTCTAACAGATTGCCTAGTTGTACACACATTTCTAAATAGCTATCTCCTGGTACCCTCCTTATCCCTCTAAATTTCTGTCTACAGGCCATGGTAGTCTATTCAAAATGCTTTAACAAGGAATTTTTCACTTTGTTTTAGTTCATACAGTCCTCAGGAGTGGCCAAATGTGAGTTGTTCAAGTCCAATTCAAATTACCCACAAATTCTTTCAAAGGATTTTAGAAACAAATCCAGATCATTCCCCACCTGATACTTGAGGAACATCTTGTAATGAATTTTGACTTCTTTAGTCAAACCTCTGATGCTGGTACTTACGATTTGTGGTGGTGCCCCCTGGCACAGACTCTCCATCTACTTCTCAAATTGATGCTACCTTTCTTGCTCCTCTCTCTCTCTCATTTTCTCTCTCTCTTTTTCTCCTCGTTTTCTTTCTATTGCTCCTTTCTCTACATATCGCACAGAAAACCTCACTAAAAGCTAACTAAATTCCTAAGCAGTTGAAGCTCACCCCCAGCTGGGATCTTGTGAGTTATGGCAGACTTGAACATAGAAACATAGAATTTGATGGCAGATAAAGACTGCTTGGCCCACCTAGTCTGCCCATTTTCCTACCTAACAGATAAGCTGCAGATCCTGGTTAATCAACAGCTTACTTCCTCCTACCCCCCACTAGGACTGCCTTATGTCTGTCCCATGCATTCTTGAATTCCCCCACTGTTCTTGACTCCATGACCTCCTCAGGGAGGCTGTTCTGTGCATCCACAACCCTCTCTGTGAAAAAATACTTCCTCACATTACCTCTGAGCCGTCCCCCCTCTATCTTCAAATTGTGCCCCTTGTTCTTGCACATCTCTTTTTCTGAAAGATGCTACCTTCTTGGACTTTGTTGATTCCCTTACATGCAGTGTTACAAGTTCAATGTCCCAACACAACTGACTATTATCAGAGAAAATAGTCAGAAATAGCCATGTCAGGCCAGCCCACTTGCTTGCTTCATTGGCCCTGTCTCTTTAACATCCCACAATGGACAATTCTTTTGAACTATAGGGTCTTCTCCTATCTCAGAACTGGTCCAAACTGGTTGTGTGCGCTGTCCTATTCTTATCATGCCAGTCTGCATATTTGGAAGCATCTTGCCTTGCCTGGGCCACTGTTTGCATTCAAAACACAAGCCTTTTTTCAATGAAAGGAATTCTGTTATCCTAAAACAAAAGCCTTTAATGGACAGAAATTTGGTGGCCCACATCCAACTTGGTCTCCTCTAGGACAGCAGATTTGAAAGAAATGAATCAATTCCCACGTACCTCCCACATCATCTATAATATTTTGCAAAGAGAAGAGATATTAAATTGTAAAAAAGAATGTCATACAGTAGGTGTTACATCTGTTACAGTTCTATTTCTGGTTTTCCTCCCCAAGTGTATCATCTTGTGTTTGGATACATTGAATCTGAGACTCCAGATGTCTGACTAGTCTTCTGGTTTATTCATGCCCTCTTGATATTTGTACCCATCTTCAAGGCAGTAAACCACCCCTGCCAGTTTAGTGTCATCAATGTACTTGCTGCCTCATCTCTAGTAATTCCCCTTACAGTTGCCTTACTGCCACTCTCTGGCAGATACCCTCTGTCCTCCCTTGTGAATGCAGAGCAAAAGTAGTCTTTAAGAATAGCTGCATCCTGCCCATTCTCCTTAATTACTCTACCTGCCTGTGTTAGCCTATCAATTTCTCCTCCTTTCTTTCTTTTTCCCCTAATGTATCTAAGAACTGTTCTGCCTCCCTTCTTTCTTTTTTTAGTATATCTAAAGAACTGTTTTTCCCTACTCTTGACCCCTTCTGCAATAAGTATCTCTGTGTCTTCCTTTGCTTCTCTGACTGCCCCTTTGGTTTCCCTTGTTCTCATTTGGTATTCTTCCAATCCTTCATTCCCTTGTTTTTCCTTGTACCTGGTGAAGGCATTCTTTTTGGCACTCAATGCTTCCCTGACAATTCCAGAGAACCATATTGGTCTCCTGTACCTTTTTCTTTTGATTGCCATTCTCATGCAAGACTTTGATGCCTCAAGAATGGTCTCCTTGATCACCCTCCAAGTTTCCTCCACATTCCTGATGCTGTCAATTCCAGCTGACTTGTCCTGGACCATCTCCCTCATCTGATTGAAGCCTGCCCTTCTGAAATCTGGGATTTCAGCTTTTGAAGATGGTTTACTTTGTCCTAAGGGTTAGGTTGAACCATATAGAGTTATGGTCTCTGGACTCTAGTGGCTCCCCTTCCCTAGCTCCTCCTACCACTTCCAAGTTGATGAGCGCCACATCAAGAATAGCAACTTGCCTAGAGGGTTCTATGATTACCTGCACCAGCAGGCAATCCTGCAAAGTATACAGCAGGGCTTGACTTCTGGAGCTCCTGGATGCTGGATTGGCCCATCAATATCTGGTAGGTTTAGGTCTCCCACCACTACCACCACCTCCTCCCCTTTGCAACCCCTTTCTAGTTCTGTCCCTAGCTCCTTATCTCTCTCATCCCTCTATCCTGGAGGTTTATAGATCACCCCATTTTTTGCCTGAGGATGCTGTGAGATGATCCCACATCTATTCTGATTCTGCTTTACCTCCCCTGATGTTTCCAGAATTCACTGCCTCAATGCTCTCTCTGACATACAGTGCTACACTGCCTCCTTTACCTTTTCCTCTATCCAGTCCAAACATGGCATAGTCTGGGACCATCAAATCCCAATCATTATTCTTTGTGGCCCCCATTTCTCTGATGGCTACTAGATCCATCTCAGTGTCTGCCACCATTGTTTGGAGCTCACTAATTTTATTTCCCATACTTCTGACATTAAGGCTGATCCCTTTCCATTTTCCTCCTGATCTTAACTAGATTTTTCCTATTCCTTCTCCTTTATTCTTCCATTGTCTCCTTAATTTTTTATTTTTCATGCTGAATGTAGGCTTTTTCAGCATTCCCTCATTGGCCTTTTCCCCTAATCCAATCTGAACTTCAACCTTACCATTACCCACCATGCTGCTACTAGTCCCTTGTTTAGGGGGAATCTTAACTAGGTTACCCACCCTCTGTCCCTTCTCCATGGTTCTCCTAGCCTCCCTCTCCCCCAGCAGTTTACCTATACCGTGGTGACACCAAAGTTGCTGACATCTGCGGCATCAACAGACACAATGCCGAGTATCGGCATTGTGCTGTTGGTATGCCAGTGTGTTTTCTTTGAAGGGCTGTGCCTCCCGAATCCCACCCCCAGTATTTATATAACCAACTCTGAGTTGGAGATGTCACAGGGAGGGGGTGAAGCACCAGGAGATGCAGTGCTGGTGGCGGGACCATTACAGTGACCTGTCAATTCTGTCACTGTAAAGGTTTTCGCCGTAGAAGTTTCATTGTTCAGTTGGCATACCTCCCCCAGTGGTCAGTTTAACTGTATAATGTAAATATCAAACCTCTGCCCCAGAGCATTGGTTCCCCTCTCCTCAGGTGAAGGCCTTCATTCTTAAAGTGCCTCCTGTCCCAGAAGCCCCCTCCCAGTCCCCCACAAAGTGGTACCCCTCCTTCTGACACCATCTCTTCAGTCACCCATTAAACTGAATCTCTTCCATCTTTACTCTATCATACCTGTTCCCCCATTCCATACAGGGAGGACCTCAGAATAGGCCAGGGAAGCCGAGTGCACCTTCAATCTGACCCCAGCCATTTAAAGCTCTGCTTCACTGCCTCCATAGGCTGGTTTGTCAGATCATTGGTATGGAAAAGTACAACATATTCCTAAAGGCTGTTGACTCTCTACTACCCTAATCATTGAGTCCCCAATCCCTAACACTCTCCTTGCTGACACCCTCTTGCTCACCTCCTCAGGTGCCACTAAGCCATCCTGCCCATTTCCCCTGACTGACTTAGAGTCCCCCCCCAGTGGATTCAGGTAACTGAGCTCCCTTCAGGGGTGCAAAGCAACCTTCTGTCTGAATGGTGTGAGACTGGACAAATCACTTATGACTGCCCCCCACCCTTTCCTCTCCCTCTCCCCTTCCCCACTACCTTCCATTCCTTGGGCTAGTGGGCATCTGAGTGAGTGGGTGTGGATCCAGCTGAGACAATGGTGCAGCTGAGATATCATGTCTCTTGGTGCTACCAACTGAGCATGGACCTCCACAATGGTCCTGCAGATTGGTAGTGCCCCCTCCTGCACAGCATAACCCTGAAGAAAACTGCCTCACAGCTCTCACAACTGACTGCCTCAAAAAAACTTGTTTTTTTTCTATGGAGTGAGAAGGTGGCCCCTTTCCTCCATTTTT
Source organism: Neoceratodus forsteri (assembly GCA_016271365.2). NCBI lineage: Eukaryota > Metazoa > Chordata > Ceratodontiformes > Ceratodontidae > Neoceratodus > Neoceratodus forsteri. Next base: position 540,070,848 of record CM028134.1, on the reverse strand, counting down.
ACCACTGCATAGCGGAGTCATGATGATGTTTTGCTCTTACACAGAGAGTGCAGGAGCTCTGGAAGCATGTGACAAGATACCTAGACTGAGTTCTCCCACAGTGGAGTTGAAGCACATTTGTTCCTCTCCACTGACCACAGTGCTGTTCCTCCCCCACTACCACTGGGCACATTAACTTCCTGCTCCATGCTCGCTTCTGGTTCACTTGTGGGTTCAGAGTTAGCATTTGTTTTTGAAATAGGTGGAAGCCAATAACAAAGTAAGCACTGTCAGAGCATTGGTTTGCTCAAGCTGCATTTGTAATGGTAAACAAACCTGTTTGTCAATTATATGCTGTTTTGTGTCTTTTTGACCACCTTTGTCCCCTTATTTATTTCATGTTTCCCTGGTGTCTAGTGGCATCCCCACCCTCCCATTGCTGTCCCTGTATTTATATGTTTCCCTGGTGTCTAGTGCATCTCCTGCACTTGAGTCACTGGCCTCATATTTATATAATGTTTTCCTGGTGTCTAGTGGCACCCCTCACCCTCCAATCGCCATCCCTGTATTTATGTCATGTTTCCCCTGGTATCTAGTGGTGCCTGCCACCCTCCGATCACTATCCCCTATATACAGAATGTAATTTTCCCCTAGTGTCTAATGGCACCCCCACCCTCTGACCACCGTCCCAATATTCATTTTGAAATGTAAGCTGTAATAAAGAAAACCATCCCTTGATGTTTTTTTGTTTCCTCTTTAAACCTGTAATAAAGAAAATGGTCCCTCACTGATCTACCACTGCCACCCTGACCTCCCACTCAGCAGTCACCACCCCATTACACTCTCCACACCCCCTCACTCACCTGAACATGTCCTATAGCGTATACCCACTCTCCAATTGAAGACATGTCTTGCTGCTGGAACTGGCAACTGCCATATGAGAAATTAAGGTAAGTGTAGTTCAATGTATAGTATTTCAATGGGTTTTAAACTTTGAGGCACAACTTTGTTATTTTTGCGTATTTCCACCTCAAATTTTCAACATGGCCCTTATGGGATCCACCTCATAACCAATGGCAGTGGAATTATGCAAATCATGCCCAAATAGTGATTTCGCAGCTACTTGCTGAAATCACCTTTCAGGAGGGATTTGAAAATTGTCACCACCATTGTTCATGAGGTGGGGTCGTACAAAGGTTATGTTAAAAATTTGGGGTCAAAATATGTAGAAATTACAAAATTACAAGTGAACATTGACATTTTTGTACATTCGCTCAGGACTTTGATAATTTTAAATATTTTGATCCCAAATTGTCAACATAGCCACTTTTTCACACTACCTTATGAACGTGAGAGCTGTCATTTTTCAAATCCTGGCCAAAATGTGTTTCACACCTGTGGCACAGAATGATGTTTCAGTGGCATGGAATCCCATTTCAGTGGGGATTTGAAAACTTTCACCTATGAGGTTCATGAGGTGGGGTAATAAGGAGGCTATGCTGAAAATGTGGTGTACAAATACAGTAAAATATCTAGGTTATGACTGAACATTGCAGTATTTCAACATTCACTTATAAGTTTGCTAATTTTCAATATTTTGCCTCCAAACTTTCAACATACTCATTTTTTGGCATGGGGTCATAATGTCACATGGCAGAATGCCATGCTGTACAATTGCATTGCCCAATTTCTTTTTATTTATTGTTCTGTGGGAACACCCCCTGTTATGGGGTGCACCCCCCGGACCCCCCCCACTAAAGATTCCAACTCTGGGAGGGTCCAACTTGGAGAGTGCACAGGTCCAGGTTTCACCATAATGCAGTACGACATTATGACCTGGTGTGCTCATTTTTCCACAACACCTCATAAACATGACAGATGTCATTTTTTTTTAATCCTGGATGAGTCATGCTACATGTAATGTTAATAAGGGCAGTCATAAAATGACTATTTTGAAAATTTGGGGTCAGAATAAAAAAAAGAGTGAATGAGTCAAGAGTGAAAGCATGAAGACTGAATGTGAGAAGAGTGAATATGCACTGAATGTGTCAAGAGTGAATGTATGAAGACTGAATATCTAAAGAGTGAATGTATGAAGACTGAATGTGTAAAGAGTGAATGTGCCAGGCTCTGCACTTCTGTAGGCAGTAAAGGTGTGTGAAGTTTGGAAAATTCACTCTGCGGGAAAATTTGCAGATTTCCACTTTTCTGCGAAGTTTTCTGTGCTTCAAAGTATGACTTCAAAGACTATTGGCGGATTCATGACATTTTGTAGTCGAAAACTTCGAAACATATTAAAGCTAATAGTAGAAGTGTCCCAGATCCATGAAGCTGGAACCTCACCATCGAAGTTCAGCAAAAGAAGCAAAGTTTGCAATGTACCATGAGATATGAGGTAACATGTTGCTGAACAGTCAATGAGAAGCTAGTTTGGTCATTCTGTGAGGGTAGTGTTGGAGAGAGAGAAAGACTTAGCCAGCAGACCTTGTGTTTGTAGCTTAGAATCAAAATCCAAAAACATTATCTAAAAGAGCATTTTGGTGGTCAGATTGCTTCAAAACTGTGCTTGTTAGTGCCCTTAGCACACACAGTACTTTTTTGTGTTGATTTTCTCCTGTATTCTTTAATTGAAGTTTTTAGTTTTCTGTTAATAGAGAAGTAGTGGTTTGGTGGCTTGTGTGGGAGGGGGTAGCAGTGTGCCTTGTCTTTTCTTAAGAAAAAAAAAAATGAATATCCTCCTGATTATGATTTAACCAGAGAGATTGTTGTGTCTTTGTGTGCAGACCTGTGCTGGCAAAAAAAAAAATCACTGTCCTCCTGACTGTGATTTAACCAGAGTGATTGTTGTGTTCCTGCCAGCACACCTTTATTTAGAAAAAAAATCGCTGTCCTCCTGAAAACGATTTAACCTGAGTAATTGTTGTATCCCTGCTGGCACACCTGTGCTAGGAAAAAAAAATCACTGTCCTCTGATTGTGATTTAACCAGAATGATTGTTGTGTCCCTGTAGCACACCTTAATTTAGAAAACAAATCACTCCTCCTGACTGCAATATAACCAGAGTGACTGTCATGTCCCTGCATGCACATCTGTGCTAGAAAAAAAAATCACTGTCTTCCTAATTGTGATTTTAACCAGAGTGACTGTTATGTGCCTGCGTGCACACCTGTGCTAGAAAAAAATCATTGTCCTCCTGACTGTGATTTAACTAGACCAGAGTGACTGTTGTGTCCCCACATGCACACCTGTGCTAGCAAAAATAAAAAAATCACTGTCCTCCTGACTGTGATTTAACTAGAGTGATTGCTGTGTGTCCCTGCGTGCATACCTGTGTTAGGAAAAAAAATCACTGTCCTCCTGACTACGATTTAACCAGAGCGATTGTAGTGTTCCTGCCAGCACACCTGTGCTAGGAAAAAAATCACTGTCTTCCTGATTGTGATTTAACCAGATCAGAGTAACTGTTGTGTCCCAGCATGCACACCTGTGCTAGGAAAAAAATCACTGTCTTTCTGATTGTGATTTAGCCAGAGTGATTGTTGTGTCCCTGCCACCACACCTTTATTTAGGAAAAAAATCACTTTCCTCCTGACTGCAATTTAACCAGAGTGATTGTTGTATCTCCGCCAGCACACCTGTGCTAGGAAAAAAATCACTGTCCTCCTGACTGCGATTTAACCAGAGTGATTGTTGTATCTCTGCCAGCACAGCTGTGCTAGGAAAAAAATCACTGTCCTCCTGACTGTGATTTAACCAAACCAGAGTGACTGTTGTGTCTCTGCATGCACACCTGTTCTAGGAAAAAATCACTGTCCTCCTGACTGCAATTTAACCAGAGTGATTACTGTGTCCCTGCGAGCACTGAGGATTGACTGGGAAGAAAAGGGCAAATAAAGGGAGAGGCTGGTGAGCAGCCATAAAGAACATTGCCCAATTTGTGGTCCCCAATAGTGGTGTAGGAACCAAAAAGATGTCAGTGAGAGCAGAGGGACAGCATTCAGATGACTCTGTGGCAGGCAGTAGCAGTAGTAGCAAGGTATTTTACCCTGGTGGTGACTTTCCTGCCTCTAAGTCTTTCTCTGCCATATCTGTAGCAGACATGTTGATGAATGTGTCAATGTCAATGACAGGAAGCAGCAACACCACTGCCAAAAAAACAACTGTGGGCATGGAGGTGGTTGGTTTTAAAGTGCAATTAGAAAGTGGTGCTGTTGGTGATGGTGGGTCAGAGGCAGAGCCTGATAATGTGTGTCTAGTGGGTGAGGGTGAGGTGGTACATGTGGAGCAACATGAGGACACCAGTCATGAAGAGGAGGTGCATGTCATAGAGCCTGTTGCTACTGGGGAGGACAGACCTGCAGAGGATGATGAGAATGCCAGCTTTTTTGCAGACTATGATGCGGACGATGTGTCAGATACAGATTCCTCATGGGAGCCTGAAACAAAAGGGCAAAACAGGTTGTTACAGAATGTGTCTTTCTTGTTGTCTTACCTGCTAGAACCACCAAGGAAAAGAACCCCACTAGCACTGTTTCTCCCATTACTCCATTTTTCCAGTCACCCCACAACATAACAAAGAGCAAATCTTCACTTTGCTATCCCAGTCATCTTGACACCAAGTAAATACAAGGTCCCAGAAATCCCTAGTGTGGGATTTTTATGTACTAGACCAATCTGATGAGACAGTGGCAATCTGCCAACAATGTCAAACCTAAGTAAGTAGGGGTACAAAGGGTAGTCACTTTGGCACAGGTAGACAACATACACACCTTAAAAACAGGCACCAAGTTCAATGGCATGAACAACAGAAGGCAGCCAGTGCCAGTGGTTCCGGTCCATTCAAATCAGTGGGAATGTAAGCCAAATACACCCAGCACTACATGAGGGAGATGGAGCTGCAGGTGAGGAGGAGGTCATCTTTGTGGTACTGGATGTGGAGGATTCTGGAAGTGGGCCAAGTAGTGGTCCTAGCAGCAGCACTACCACCCCAAGTCAGTGTGATTGCTACCCCAGTAATGAAAAACAAAAAAGGAGCTGATGTCTGTCATGCAGCGCCTGTGAGTACCATTGGCAATCCCCAGTCAAGGAGCACACCATTAATGGCATGACAACGAGGCAAGCTGTTTGGCACACTACCAGGTGCATCACCAGCAGCAATATCAAGAAGAGTTCAGCTGATCCTGCATTCCATTGGATTGTCAAACTAAATTTCTGCCTAATCATGGTACAGCATGGGAGGTGAATGCAGCAGCTGCAGAAATGCTTGCTCTGGATTTGTTGACATACTCCTTTGTCGAGAATGTGGGATTTTTTTTTAACCAGGAGAGACACACTAAGCTGAAGCTTGTTTACAGGTGCAACCTGGGAGCACAAGGAAGTTGAGTGACTTGCTCATGGTCACACAGTATGCAAGTGAGAATGTGGGATTTAGGTGGTTCATGGCCCGTGCATTGCCTAAATGGCAGGTGCCATCACATTCATACTTTTCAAAGCATGCCATCCAGGAATTGTACAATAATGTATGTGACATGGTACGCCATGCCCTGCAGCATTCCTTAGCACAGTATGTGCATCTGAACATGGACATGTGGACCAGTGGGAAAACATCTGGTAGCTCTTAACTGTGCATTACAGCACACTGGGCACAGGTACCTGGGGTAGTGGCTGATTGGGGAAGGGGCAAGAATTGCACTAGGACAAACCGGTGGCAGCAATATGCCTGGTGTTAGGCAGCATGCAACACTGACCATGAAAAGTATACTTGGGTCACACACTGGAGAAAAGATGCTGGAAGTGGTACTAACAGAGATTGATGAGTGGCTCCACTCGCATGCACTGAAAACTGGATTCAACGCCAGTGATAATGGATCAAATGTGCGGAAATGCATCACTGATGGGGGATTTGTTAGGGTGCCATGCTTGGCACACTGCTTTAACCTTGTTGTGCAGACTTTTATCAACCATCCAAAATAAAAGAAATTTTGACTCTGACCCGACGCATCTGTGCCCACTTTGCATGTTCAGCAAAAGTGCATGACCTTCTATGTGCTCTGCAGGTAAAGAACAAGCTGCCTCAGCATCAGTTTAAACATGGTGTTGTCACCCGGTGGAACTCCACCTTGTACAAGGTGGAGCACCTATACCAGCAGTAGAAGGCAATTTCTACTTCATGCGAGTCATGACAGCAGTGGGGCATCCATGTGTCTCACAACAGAGCAGTGGCGCCTAATGGATGGGCTCATCTCGATTTTAAGGCCCTTTGAGCATGCTACACGGGCAGTGAGTGGGGACACTGCCTGCATCAGTTAGTCCATCCCTCTGCTATGGGTGCTGAGGCAGACACTGCTGAACATGCAGAAACAGCTGAAGGCAGGTGGTGACAGAGGAATTTTCTCATTGATGGAACACATGCTGCCCACATTAGACTCCAACACCCACATAAAGTATATTCTGCAGTCTGAGGAGTTTGGGATTGCCACAATGCTTGACCCATGCTATAAACATGTGCTGGCAGCCATATTACAAGGTGGGCTTCAGAAGCTGCAGAGACTGACAGAACTACTCACTCAGAGGGTAAGTGGTGCACAGTTGCTACTATGGGCAAATGGGTCAAAGCCATATGAGGGTACTGCACAGCGAGTCAGTATTCCTGCCACCTAATCCTTATCATCCCAGGGGTGTCAAACTGCATAAAAACTAGGCAAGTTAGAGGAACCTATGCTGAATCCCATTTGGGCTGCCATCAATCAGGTGGGAGTCTCAGATATGTAGGAAACTGAGGAGGAGGAGGAAGAGGATGATCATGCTGCACGTCTTCAAGTAGCAAAATGCATGGTAGATGCATATTTTGCAGATACAAAGGACCTCACCATTGGAGATGAGCCACTGCTATACTGGGGCACTAAGGTCAATGACTGGCTAGAACTGACAGCAGTTGATCTGAAATATCTGAACTGCCCTTCCTCCAGTGTCTGCGTTGAGCAGGTGTTCAGCTCAGTGGGTGCCATTGTGCGTGACAGACACACCAATCTCTCACTCAAAAATGTTGGCATGCTGACATCTATCAAAATGAATGAGGCTCACATCCTATCAAGAAGAGTAATGTCCCTTGTCACACCACCGCTTGACAGTGATGATGAGAAGGAAAGTGTTTTTGGCAGATCAGGATGTACCTCATATTTGTCTCACAGCACTGAAGTGGAAGAAGCAGTGATGGAAAGGGATTTCCCCTATGGTGACAATTCCAGTCTTGAAGACTGTAACAGATGCTTCATGGACAGTGTGGAAGAATAAAAACTCTCCAATTTATTGTCTCCTTCTCTCTCCCCACCCATCCCCAAGCATGTAATCCTGGATGTCAAATTAATAACAGCTATAATGTTCGCATTCAGTGCTGAGATATAAATCCACAACTATTAATTATTGATGCTTTTTAATTGTGTCAAATGGAACACCAGTAAACAATGCACTATGCCACTTACAATGAATACCCGTTCTAGCCAGCAAGACACACCATGGCTGTACAGCAGTGACCTCAACATCTCAACCTTCTCCTTCTCCTTCTCCTTCTCCTATAATCTCATGTGTGGATCCTCCAACACAGGCAGAAACAGCATGGCACAGCACTTCCACTACCAGAGTGGTATCTATTAGCCAGCGTAGTGATTCATCAAGATAATGAATGTACAATACATGCAAGGCACAGGTGACACGTGGCAGTCACCCAAATGTGATAAAGAGAACCTCCTCCTCTATCTCCTCTTTACTCCTTGTGTTGCTTCAGCTATGTCCTCCTTCTCACAGCAAGTATGAAACAGCATTGGCTACCACTTCCAGCACTGTAGTGATGATTCATTGCCACCAATGTGATAAACAGAACCACCTCCTGTACCTCCTCAAAACTCCTCTTGCCAGATTCATCTTGGTCCTCCTCACCAAAATTATCATACAGCAAGCCACAACACTGCAAATGTTAGCCCAAGGAAGTGATGGTCCTACAGTCTATATCAAGCAACTGACTGAAGTCGGCAAGACCTCATCATACAGAATCACACTGCAGCAAGGACTTTCTTCACTGGATGTGATGATAAGACACCTGCACTGCCTTTCTGTCAGCTTACTAGAGGCAGAAAATCAGTCTATGAGACTTAGTGCAGCATTAAAATGTTTTTATGTAATTTCTTCTTCATGCAGGTTTTGCTGGTTCAAATACATACTGACACCAAAAATACACCATTGCACGACCAGCAGTAGTACTCTGACAGTATTTATTATGATTTAATGTTTTTCCTTTCCTTTCCTTTCCTTTCCTTTCCTTTCCTCTCTCTCTCCTCTCCTCTCCTCTCCTCTTCTCTCCTCTCCTTCACAAAAATCCTTTCATCTTCACAGGTGCTATCTGGACTGAAATTAGAATGAAATGGTGCGTGAAGAGATCCTGCAGGTAAACAAGCCATCTCCATCTTCTCAGTTAAGTCAAGTCAAGTATGTTGCATTGCATACACAGTCTGGAAACTATTGTACCTAAAATTTTATTTATTGAAATCTAGGATTACAACCTTTGAGCTACAAGCTCATTTACAAAGGTCCCACATCAGGCATAAAGGATCAGATATACACAGTACAATACAAGGAATGTGAAAAGACAAAGAAAGCTGTAGGGAAATAAACACAATAACAGGAACAATTATTGCAGCTACTGTACATTGCCTAAAAGATAAAGAATTTTGGAAGGTAAGAAGTTGATTAAGCAGCACAGTAGACCTTGGTTAGAGGACAGGGGGTAAAGATAGAGGGTGGGGAAAGGATGGCAGTAGCCTCAGGCTCAGGGTCACTTTGTCGTAGGGGGTAAGTGAAGTAGTGGCAGAAAGTGAGGAAAAACTGATTGTGAGGTGGGTTGAGGACATGATGAAATGGATTGGGGGGCAGGAGTGGGAGGTGGAGCAGGGGGAAATGGGAATGAGGGTAGGTGCAATGCTGGTTGGGCAGCTGATAAGTGCAAATGATGGGGGAGTTCCATGTCAGATTTCAGGGAGAGGAGATCGGGGAAGCAGGAGCAAATCTGTTGGCTGGCCAGGTGAGATCTGAGTGCTGATTTGAAGAGGCCAATTTTGCTGATAGCAGTAAGTTTGGGTGGAAGCGTACTAAGCCAGAGTGGGGCCCTGTGTTCAAAGGATCTCTGGCCTTGAGAGGTTCACCGGAAGGGGATCTTGAGTGAGAGCTTGTTTTATGCCCTGGTAGTCCTAGTTGGTTCAATTTGGTGCAGGAGGGAACTGCTTCCAGGTGGTAATAGGCCTAGGATTGCTTATTTGGCGAGCAGACAGACTTGGTAGTGGGTCCTCTCTGCCAGGTTTAGCCACCCCATTTGCAGGTAGAGATTACAGCTATGGGTGGGGTGTGGAGCCCCTAGTGCTAGCCTTCAGACTTTATTTAGTGTAGTGGCAAGCCGCTTAACAGCGCTGTCAGGTGCCGCACTATAAATGGGAAGACCATAGTCAATAGTCGAGAAGACTGAGCTGGTGATGGCAAGCTGAAGAGCTTTTTCAGTGAGGCAGTTATGGTACTTGTATAGAAGACCGAGCTTCCAGTTTGCTGATGAGGCGACATTGTCAACGTGGGAGGAGAATGAAAGGGAGCTGTCTAGGGTGAGCACCAGGTATTTGAAGCTTTGAACCATTTCTAAGGCTACATTTTGTTTGCTTAGAATGTTTAGGTGGATGTCTTGTGTCGGTAATGAGTGGGAGCAAATAGCATGGTCTTGGTTTTGTTATGGTTGGCAAGCAGCTTAGCTTAATCAAACCAGGCCTCTATGTTGTTGAAGTCTTGTTGAAGACTTTGTTCTAGGGTGGCAGGGTCAGAGTGGCTGGTGTAAATAACCGCATCATCTGCATATAGAAGGATTTTGTGCTGGCAGGCTAGAGAGAGGTTGTTTAGAAAAAGGCTAAAAAGTAGTGGGCCTAGTATGGATCCTTGGGGAACACCAGTGGACACTTGCTGGGAGTCCAAGAGGATATTATATATTTTTACCTGTTGTTCACGCCCTGTGAAGTAGCTCCGGAACCAGCACAGTGAATCAGGGGATAGCGCCATAGCTTCAAGCTGGGCCAGGAGGAGGTCGTTGTTGACTGTATCAAAGGCTTTGGTGAGGTCGATAAAGGTTGCCCCCACCAAGTTCCCTTGATCGAAGGCATCGTGAATGAACCCCGTGAACTCCAAAATGGCAGTAGTAGTACTGTGGAGTTTATGGAAGCCATGTTGCTGTTGACATTGTAACTAGTATTTATCACGGTATTCTACCAGTTGATTGTAGACGATCCACTCTAAGGCTTTTGAGATAGGTGGGAGAACTGAAATTGGAAGGTAATTGGTATGACTTGTCTTAATATCTGCTTTGAAAATAGGGGTTACAACTGCAGCTTTCCATCACTTTGGGAATGTACCTGAGGTTAGGGACAGAATGATTATTCTGGTTAATGGTATTAGGATCTCGTCTAGTACCAGGGATATTAGTTTTAGGTCCATGCCCTCGGCACTATGACTGGATCTTCCCAGTATTTTGGAGAGGTATTTTTTTGCCATCCCTTTGGATATTACTTTAAGGTAGAATGGGGGGGGGGGCGTGATTTGTCAGATGTGTTCGGGATGGTTTTTGTTGAGGCTCACTCGCAGGGCTCTGGCAGTTGGGGGGGAGCATGGCACTGAGGTCAGTGAAGGCTTTGTTAAAGATGTCTGCGATAGTTTTAGGGTCTTGTGTAATGGACCCTTCAAAATTCAGCAAAGTGGGTTCAGAGTTATCACACTGCCCGGTGATTGCATGGATGTTTTTCCAGAAGTTACGTCCATCACCCCAGGAGGAGTTTATCTTGGACTTGGAACATTTGGCTTTAGCCTGGTGGATTGCGAGGGTACAGTTATTATGAGCCACTTTATAGTTCAGCTTATAGTTTTTAACAACAGCAACAGGAAATATTGAGTATTGAATCTGGTACAATTGCCAATGAAAATATCCACACCTCCAGAAAAGGGAAATTAAAAAATTATCACCTTGAAAGGCGTGTGCAATACCAGGGATCAAGCTTGATGGAAGTTGGAAGGTAGCGTGTACCCGGGCCCGGGGTCACTCAGTCAACATCATTTGCTTGGTGAATCAAGCCCATCATTGGAAAAAATACAGGCACAAGGAATACCTCTAATGAAGAACAGCAGAGGCAGTGATTAACAAATACAATTAATGTATTAATTATGGTGCAGAAGCAAGTTCCCCTCTCCAAACAAAAAAATACTTATCTTTGTGGTTGGCCAATGTTGTGCATGACAACAACATCTGTGTTGTAGCTGTCCTGCAGTATGATGTCATCAGCACAAGAAACTGAAAATGAATGGAAGAGCAGTACAAATATGTTAGACTTTGAACAGTAGCAATAACCCCCCCCTTACAATGAAAAGAAAACAAAGATACTTACCTGTGCACTATGTCTATGTGCCATCATGAAGCCACAATGAGCAAGAGGCCATTTCTCCAACTCCGGAACAACAGCAGCACACAGCAACAGCAAAGCACCCTCTCCCTAAGCTATTTACTCCATTCTCAATGTGAAAAACACAGCCACTTGATGTTTTTCTCTCTGAGGACACAACTTCACATTTCTAGCAAAGTGCTGGCTGGTGGTAGTGGGGTGGCAGGCCCAAAATGCTTAGTACGATAAATATGTTTACGTTCTCTTGCAAGCTTCACATCTGCTTTGCACCACCTTCTCAGATGTGTGTGGCAACAGTGTTTGACTGAAAGGAAGCGTTTTTCTCTCTGGGGACACAACTTCACATTTCTAGCAAAGTGCCGGCTGTGGTGGTGGGGTGGCAGGCCCAAAAATGCTTGGTACCATAATTATGTTTAAGTTCTCTTGCAAGTTTCACATGTGGTTTGCACCACCTACTCAGGTGTGTGCAGCAACAGTATTTGACAGAAGGGAAGCATTTCCTTTCTGGGGACACAACTTGACATTTCTGGCAAACACAGTAAACATGTTCACTGCTTAAAACAGATTTATGTTGAACTTCTCAGGAGAATAGCTTATGTTTGTGTTATGACTTTGCACTTCTTTGGGTGGCTGGCAGTTGCACACAACTACATCACACACCATCACGTAGCATCGGGAAACTATTTATTTAATGTGGCAAATACTTGACCTTTGTGGATAGCAGGAGTACACATGAATCAGTAACAAAAACAAAAGGAAGGAAAGTGATTCTCTATGTGTAAAGATTAAAGAAAGAACAGAACAGACTAGGCAAGTGACATCCAAAAGAACGAGACAATACTGAAAAAGAGAATAGAGAAAAAAGAGATGGAAACTACAGAAATTTTTGTTTTTTGTAACTTTTTATAACTTTCTATATTTTTGGGGTGTTTTTTTATTTTAATTAGGGGAACTAGAGAGTGGAGAAATTAAGAGCACAGATTACAGATAGACTAAACATAAAATAAACAGTTTCTGGCAACCACTCAGATGACCTCAGCAGCACTGCCAGAAGCCAAGCCATGCCCACCACCGCCACGCAGCTCAGCCAGGAGAGTGAGGATCCTCTTCTGGCTGGATGTGAAATTATCCAGCTGATTCATTACTTCCTGATGGAAGTTGTTGAAATTCTGCCGCAGTGCGTGCAGCTCATCCCATACAACTGCCACATCGCCCTGTGTTGCATGGGGTCATTGTCATAACATGATGGTGCAGGCTGCTGTCTGGGAGGTACAGGCCGAGTACTGCTGTGGTCCTTTCTAAGGCTGCCATGCTGACTCGCAGTAGCACTATAGCCAACCTCCCGCTGCTCCACAACATTGCCCTCCGAGCCGCCACCACCACCACATGCTGCAACCACCTCACGCTCCTTGGCCCTCCACTCATTCAGGTGGTGGATGTGGAGGTGCATCCTCTGGCTGCCAGTCCCAAGGGTGTACATCCACTTCAGTGCACCCTTGCAAAAGAGAGTGGGGTGCTACACCTTGACAACAGTGGCCAGAATGATGGCTTCCTCTGTAATGAAATTTGATATATATTGCTGTATACATCTAGCTTGTCCATCTGCTTTCCTCTCTTGGTTGTGCAAAGGTGTTTTTTTTCCCCACTTCACACGGTGCCCACAGATCTTGCAGATGGCCACCATCACATCTACAGGGTCCATAACAAAAAATCTCCACACTACAGAAATGCTGTGGGAGTGGTGGAGCAGCAGATGATAAGGCAGTGGGCTCCTCCTGGGGTGGTAGGCCTTGTGAGTGCTGCTCCTGCATTGGTTTCAGCTGCTGTAGTTCCGGCTGCTACAGCTGTGATTTCTGCTCCTCTGGTTCATGCTGCTGTATTGCAGCAGCAGAAATCCTTTCCTGATCGGAGGGGGAGGGGGAGGCCAGCAGTGCCTCAGTTTATAACACGCCTGTTGATGTGAATAACTGCTGCCCCAGCCCCACCCTTTCTGGACTGTTGATGCTGCCCTTCCATTACCAAAAAAAATTAAAATAAAGAAAAGGAGAGAAAGATAGTCAGAAGAACTCAGAAACACAAATACACACGCACACGCACCAAGTACAAGACTTATAAATGCAGAAAATAAAAGAAAGATAAGATTAGAACTCAGAAAGGTGGAAAACAAACTCTAAAGATATATTGCTGTTGAAGATGCTCTTTGACTGTCTATGAGACTGTCTCCTTCAGCTACAACTGCCGAAATGAAAGTGAAACATTCACTTCCTGCTTGCCTGGAGCCTCCCATGTGACCTGCAGTAAGTGAATCATGTGACAAACCATGTTTTTCATTAACTTCAAAGTTACTAATAAAAGTTGAAGTTAACTTGGAAGTTTTCGAAGTTTAACAGCCAAGTTTCATAACCAGAAGCCAATTTCACTAAATGTTTCACGGTGTGAAGTTGGTGACTTCGCAGGAAATTCACAGGCGGAGTAAAATTTTGCAACATCTCTAGTAGGCAGACAGAGTCTTCCCATAGCGCACAGCCCAAAGGGCCCTGCACATCTACACCTGTTCACACATCGATGAAATCTTCTGCTTTCCTTGGTTCTGAAGCAACCTCTGACTTTAACAGCTGCATCAATACCATAATTTTGTAGCCATATTGGCTGTGATCAGAGTTTATTTCTTTATCTTCTTTCTTCTTGCCAACAGTATATGCCCTCTAGTGTTTATCCCTGTTAGTTGCTATATGTCCTGGGCACTATGCAGTGTAACTCCACTGTGCAGATGCTTTGTATTCAGAGAGGTGCAAAGCATTTTGTTTGGGTCAATGTACTAGCTTCACACAGAGTACATCCCTGAGGTTGCAGGGAGAAGCAGGGGATGTTCTTCTATTCATATTGGAATATTTGGATGGAGCATGCTGTAGGATATAACCACATCTTGACTCCCTAGGACTGCTAGTCCTGCAACTCCTATGCTCCTCATCCCAACTTTTCTCCCATCTGTTATAGAGAAAAGATGGTTATGAGTTCACTCTCGAATTTACTCAGTTTTTATCTGGTAGCATGGAGATATTCTGTTTGGGGAGTCCAGATGTAATTTTTCCATTTTTGGCATAATTGCCACTTCATTTGCAAGGGGGTCCCAATCTGAACTTCCCCTTTTCTACTTCTGCCAGAGCCACCTGTTCAGGGATACTGCCCTATCCTTTATCCTATCACTATACACACCCTGTCTGGCTAGTGGTACAAAGCGTTAGCCCATTCTAGACCCACTACCCTTGAGCCATCTGGTAGGCCCAACCCTTCGCTCTAAGTTGGTAGATGATTTATTTGGTTGTTTATTTCCTATATCCTTTTCCTATCCTTGTGGGCTAGAAAGTATCTCCTCTCTTTTATTTCTTTTGACTTTGTTTGTCTCCTGGTGAACAGAACTGAGGTACGTTAAGAAAACAAACATAGTTACTGGCCGGTGTGCACGGCACCATGTGAGGTGCACAGATGCTATCAATAGCAGATATCAGCTCCCTCCCTGCAAAATGTTTGCTTGTCCGGGGTCCTACCACCTCCTGCCCCAGACCCATGAATACGAATCAATAGTGAAGATATTTTGGAAGATCAACAACTATGGTAAGTATGTAATTTTCATATTTAAATGTAAGGGAGCTCCCAGAGAACAAAGATACCCCACGATGTGAGGGTTTCCGTGGGCCTTGGGCCATGCCTGCCCCATTCCAGGGTTGTAATGCAGTATGGTGTGTGCACCTCTGAAAGGGAGTGAGGGGAGTGTTGCATACATTTGCCTTGCTGGGCTATGGACTTGGCATCCATGGTATTTACCTGGTCTTTGTCTTTGATTTGATTTGTTTCCAGTACACTGTTCACCATTAAGTATGTATGGTCGCTTTTCAAAATTTTACAATGCATCTACCAAGGATAACCCAGCTATGATGCAACTTCTCATTTGCAGTGTTGCCCGGATTCTAACCATTTCTGCAGCTTGGTGGACTGCAGCACTGAGTGATGAAGTGATTTGTCCAAGGTTTTATTTTATTTGTTACTTATTTATTTATTCATTTTTAGATTACAATATCTCTGAGTACAGACAGCTCATTTACAAAGATTCTATGTCAGTGGGGGGGAAAGACAAAACATACAAAGGAGGCAAAGCACAATGTTTCCAAAAACAGTAAAATAAAGTGAGCAAATATATACATATATATATATATATATATATATATATATGTATCTATATGCAGTTTATCATTCTAATAGGAGGAAAGCGTTGATGAGAGGTGGAAGGATAAGAGAGAGAAAGAAAGGTAGGAAGTGGCAGCCATAAGCCTTGTCAAGATACGCAATGAGTATTTGGTTCTAGTGGGTTTGAACCAGAACTAGACATTCGGAGAGTGACTTTCTAAAAGTGTCAGATTCTGATGCACTTACTGCTCTGCCTGTATCTGCATCTGTAATGGCATCCAAAATTGCACCAGAACTTCAAAACATGCATCTGTAGTTGAATTGGTGGCTGAAATAGCATCACAAATTGTACCCAAAGCAGCAACTGTAGTGTGTCTAAAAAAATTGTTCTACGTGAAAGTCACAAGTGGCTTTTAATTTATTTGTAAGGATTGTTGCATTGATTTGGTGCCCAAATAAATTAGACAGATGAGCACATTGTTAATCAGTTGTGAACCAGTAGCTACCTTAGAAAACAATTTTTTTTGCTCCTTCCTGGGCCTCTGCAGCCCGACTCCTTCAGGTTCTCACATGCTGGCTCTCCTCTGCCCGTCGGACCGGCCTCCTGCTGCCACACCTATCTTGGCTTCCCCCAGAGCTCTGTAAATATTCCCCATTGGTGGTCTGGCTTATTCCTGTCAGGGGGCCCCCACCAGGGCAGCGACGGGGGGGGGAGCAGAAAATGCCTGTTGCACTGGGGATGTTGGCCAGGGGCCAGGCATGGTGCACTGGGGGTCAACGGCAGGAGGGAGGTCTACTGAAGGCTGTCATCCAGCACTGCAGGTGGCCATTTTCCTCTGTTCTGGGGCACCCTCCCATCTCCCACAATGCATGTGACTGTGGTGGTGTCCTGGGGGTGGGGGCATTCGGCAGTGTGTGTGGTCACTCATGCTGCCAAGATAGTCTCTGTAAACCACCATCAGGAGCTGCTACTGGAGTGGCTGGCTACATCCCTCCCCCCTGGGAGGGAAGCATCCAAAGGATGCTATTAGCTCCCTCTCTGCCAGTCTCCACTCCTGGTATCCGGGCACGGTTTGCGAACCCAGATCACCAGCATGCCAGAGCGATGCTCCATCGCTCTGCGCCACAGAGCTGGCTACACAATAATTTTAAAGCCTTAAGTGGTTGGAATATATATATTGATATAATATATACCTAGATTATAAAATGGGGACAAAAACGCTGTAATTCTTATTGGCTAGAACCAGTCACCTGACAGTGCATTACTACAGCACAGTGCACAGTCATCCTGATATCTAGCCTCATCACAAATCACTAAACTAACAAAAAAAATGTTTTAATTGCTTGGCTGCCATTTTTGCCACTTGCTAATTAGAGCTTCAGCTTGTCTCTGTCTTCAGGCCAGCTGCCCTGTGCATGTTAAGTCCCTGGTTCAACCAAAACTATAACAACCCCCCCATACACACTACACACACCAACATATCAAAAACAACTGTGTGGTCTGTTTACAGTTTTGTTACCCCAAAATGAGCAAACAGTCATCTATAACATGTACTGTACTTGTGATTCAGTTACACGACTCTAGCCACAGCTCTGACTCAGTCTGTGTCTCCTGTGTCACTTGCAGCCCACATCCATCACCTGGAGCTCTTAAACACAGATATTAAATCACCTAAAAAATGTTGGTTTTCTTTCTCTTTTTTTGTGGTTTGAGTGAATGAGCGAGTGAGTAAGAGTGTGCCAGTGTGTGTGCAGGAAGGCTTGGGGACCGGACCTCTCATAATAAATAAACTGCAGTACTTGCTTGTTTTGTGTACAAATAAAAATCTCCACTGAAACTGCTCCATGTTTTCTGCTCCTTGCAGTGTCGACTTGGGCAGGTAAGTGAGTGGACGGATGAGTGGTGGGGGCGCTGGTTATGGCACCATATAATTTAAAGAGATATGCCAAATGTTAACAGTAGCGTTCTATCTCTGATTGTCACCACTGACCACAGACATCCCTCTTTGTGGTCTTGCACCACAGATTTGCTTTTTTAATTATCACTGAACACCCAGTCGTACAGCTCGCAGCCACTTAATAGATGAGAATTTGACCCATGAGTATCTCGCCCTGTCTCGCCGAGCTCACTCTCTTTCTCTCTCACAGGCAGCACATAACAACTGGCCTTGGGGTAAAAATAAAAATGGAGGAAAGCCAAATAAATTTCACATACCAATTATTTCTATTCTTTTTATTTTAATGGTTTTAACTAGGGGGGAAAGGGGAAATTGTTTAACCAGGAAAGGCACACTAAGCAGAAGCTTGTTTCCAGGTACGACCTGGGAGCAGAAGGAAGTTAAGTGACTTGCTCAGGGTCACACAGTATGCAAGTGGGGGCTGTGGGATTTAAACCCAGGTCTCCAGGTTTGCACCTCAGAGCCTTAAACCACTACGCTATACTGCCTCCACTAGTGGATCATTGGGTGTATGTGTGTTTAAAAAAGTACAACTACAGAATCTACAGTAGATCAAATGACCTAAAGCAAAGCATTAAATTCACTGTTGTCCTAGTAGGTGGGTGGATTATGTTATGTAAAAAACACACATTCATTTTAAATTTAACACGTTATAAATTTGTTTTTTAAGTAAAAAACTAATAAAAAAATAAAAGTCCTTTTTATAAGTGCGATAAGACACTCCAGTGATGTGTATTGTGCTGAGATGACTGTATTTCCTGGAGCAGAAGTCACTCATCTTGTGGCCTTGTGCTTCTCTACCCCACTGAGTGTATGGTTTTCTCAGTTCAATGCACACCCCATTATGTCTTATTGCTTACCTAATGTATGGGTGAATGTGTAATACAATTTTTTTTACACATCCAAGGTTTGATTCATCATATAAGCCACGATACCAAAGTTTGAATGGTTTATAGAGACAAAACACACTCCGAGTGTGTGTAACAACAAAAAAAAAGTCTAGTTACAGAGTTACCCATATTTTACTTTTTATAACATCTGGGTCTGATATCAACCAAAAGCAGATGAGAACTATTAAATTTCGCATACAAAACAGAAAGTGAACAAGTGAGCATATATAAACAAGCATTTGTCAATGCCTAATGTTGCTTGCTTCTATGTGCTGTTTAGGTATTTGGAAGTCATTGGAGTGTAAATATTGAAAATTTGCAAACTTACACGTGTGCGTAGGAACTGCGCAGCGCATACTCGTAAAACAGTCATTGTTAGGAAATTTTCACGAAATGTTCAACATAGCCATTTTAAGACCTCTGCTCATGAACAGTGTCAGTGTGATTTTGTTAATGTCCCTTACATTGAGGTTGCACACCGACTAAGCCATCGTCACGCTACATAGGAGGAAACACATTTGGGCAGGAGGTGAAAATGACAGTTGTACTGCTCATAAGGAGGTGTGGTAAAATGGCAATGTTGAAAATCTGGAGTGGAAATATTGAACTCGAGAAACCTACGAAAGCTGCAGTGTGGGAACTGTGCAACACACACTGTGAAACAGTCATTTTTAGGAATTTTTCACCAAATTTTCAACATTGCCATTTTAAGATCTCTGCTCATGAACAGTGATGCTGTGATTTTCTTAAGTGTCCCATACACTGAGTTTGCACTAACCGATCGCCACTGTGCGCCACATGGGCTAAACATGTTTGGGCAGGATGTGAAAATGACAGCTGTACTGCTCTACGAGGAGGTGTGGTAAAATGGCAATGTTGAAAATCTGGAGTGAAAATATTGAAAATTTGTGAACTTACTGAGCCTGTGTAGGAACTGCGCAACGATCGCTGGTAAAACAGTCATTTTAGGAATTTTTCACCAAATTTTCAACATAGCCATTTTAAGACCTCTGCTCATGAACAGTGTCACTGTGATTTTCTTAATTTGTCCCGTACATTGATTTCGCACACCAACTGCGCCATTCTGCTCTACAAGGGCGGAAACACATTTTGGGTGAGATGTGAAAAATGACAGCTGTACTACTCATAAGAAGGTGTGGTAAAATGGCAATGTTGAAAATCTGGAGTGAAAATACTGAAATTTCGCAATCTTACGAGCCTGTGTAGGAACTGCCCATCGCACGCTCGTAAAACAGTCATTTTTTGAAATTTTTGGACCAAATTTTCAACATGGGGTTTTTGGGACCCCTTCTCATGAATGATGTCACTGTCATGGTGGTTCTCAGGCCCAAAGGGTGATTTCACAGTCACTGCGCAGTCACTGCGTGAAATCACCCTTCCCGCCCAAATAACACCACATGACAGTGACATCATTCATGAGAAGGGGTCCTAAAACCCCACATGTTGAAAATTTGGTGCAAAATTCCCAAAATGCCTGAGATATGCATAAAAGTTGAACCCCCCATCTAGCCCATTATACAGCTTACCGGCATTTCCTCAGTTCACAGTCGGCTTTGAAGAGAGCAGACGGTTCCTGGTCCACCGAAGATCGCGCGCCCAGAGTCTGGAGGTAAGCATGGGGTGAGGGGTGAGGCTGGTGCGAAAGTGGGTGGTGCGGGTTGTGGGAGGGGGGGTCGGAGAAGCGCCATGGGACCGCTTTTTGTTTTATAGGTTTAAAAAAAAGACGTTGTGGGATGTTTACCACTGGGGTGGGCTCAGCGTGGCACAAGGATGGGGGTGCTATTCAGCTGATGGGGATTAGGCACCGTCCGGCCAAAGGACTGATTGCAATGCAGGGGTGGGCTCAGCGTGGCACCAACTACGGGGAGGACGATGCAGCTCAGCGGCAGGGATTGGGCACCCGTTGACTACAATGCGATGCAGGGTGTGCATGCCACCATGTGGGGGCTATGCTTCTTATCGGTGCTCACTGAAGCATAGCTCCCCCTTTCAACTGTATGCCACTGCATTTTGGAGTGTGTCATAGACAGCTCCAAAATGCATTGGCTTACAGGGGCCGCGCCTGCCAGCTCACTGACTGAATTGGAGGAGGAGGTGACACACCTCCGAAATCTCCGATGATGGCACTATGTTTCTTGCACATGCGTGCAAGCAACATAAAAATGGGAGTGAGCTAGGGCGTGAGTAAGCCAATGGGTGCTGGGAGGAACACTGAGTGGAGGCTAGGCTTGGTGTTGCCACGACGTTGGCCGTGTGCACAATGTGGGGGTTGAAGAGGAGCCATCTTGGCTCCAAAAGGTGCAGTGAGTTAAAAAAAAGTAAGCCAATGGACAACTATTTCCAGTTAGTGTGACAGCATAATGGCTTCTTCCACAGATGATTGATCAGCTGTGACTTTCTTCGTATCAGCTTGGTGTAATATCATACCAGGTTGATATGTGGAATACAGATTTCTGGTTGACATGAGACCCTATTGGTTATAACATACAGGTCACCATGTTGTCCTTTGTTTTCCTGTAGGGCTTGATTCACAAAGAAAGTGCAGAATGAGAGATGGTGGCATTCACAACAGGTTGCTGCATGGTGTGCACTATCTGCATAATTAGTGCAAACCTCAAAATGTGGGGTCATGACAGCTGGTTGCGGAATGAGGGATTCATAAGAACATGGTGAGGTAGGTGTGTGGAGGGGACTCCACCCACATCACATCTTTTGGCCCCACCAAAAAAGGGTCTGGCCCAGCACCTGTGAGCTACTACAGGGAAATGTCAAGTGTAGATGAGCAAGGTGAGGACTGGCAATGGGTGGACACCAGCTGCACCACTACTACTGGGACACCACTCGTGCTGACAAAACCTACTTTGCACAGCCAGGAGAGGAAAGCAGATGGGCAAAGTAGATGTATATAGCAATATATATCAAATTTCATTACAGAGGAAGCTATCATTCTGGCCACTGTTGTCAGGGTGTAGCACCCCACTCTCTTTTGCAAGAGTGCACTGAAGTGGATGTCTGTCCACAAACATCTCATACGGATAGTCATACAGGACACCATGAATACTGCAGGGAACGTGCCACAGACAATTAGTGCTCTGAAGCACAAGTACTGCAACATGCATGGTGTGGCAAAGTGAAAGCCAGCACAGCAGTGGCAGAAACAGCAATCGATGAGCAGAGGCTGTACTGGAAATTATCCAAAGCTAACAAAGGTGGACAGCATTGTGGCGGACACCATCAGCCAGCAGGTAGTAGGAGATGAAAATGACAGCCTAGACATACTGGAGGGTGAGTCAGGCATGTTGCTTGCAGGGACTGGGGTTGGGATGGGATGGGTAGGGACACAGACAGGTACTAACGAACAACTGTACACACAGCTGATGTACCGGCTACACTTGCCCAGGAGGATGAGGGTGCCTTGGTGGAGGATGGAACACTGGACACAGATAGGCATCCCATACACAACACACAGTGCCACATGCCATGGGGTCCAGCGGCACACAATCAGGTAACCTCTTTCCTTTCCTAACATGCCTCATGCCCAGTGAGATGTTGGACACCCTGGAGACCAGGGAGACACTGGTGGCCCTGGACACGTGGGATAACTAGGACACCGAGGAGACCCCAGATACACAGGAGCACTGATACACCCAGGAAACCCAAGAGACCTAGGAACTGGAGGAGGTCACTGGGGACACAGAGCATGCCATGTGTTCAGCTGCCCATGCCCAGAGCACACCAGACACAGACGCTCAATGAAGCACACCTGTGCAACCCCACAGATGGATGCCACATGCACCACATAGCCAACACCAACACAGGACATGAAGCGGTGTGCCTGGGGACAGCAGATTCAGCCCACCATGGATTCAAACCACATTGAAGGACCCTCAGGGACAGCACCAGTCATGCACCACACAGGCCAATCTCTGCACAGCATTTGTACCAAGGTGTGTGACCTTGAGCAACAGCACATCCGCCAGGCTCGAACAAGGCATGAGCACCTGCAGTCCACAATGTGGCAGCCTGTGCATGGAGGACAGAGGCATGTGGGAGAAGTGTGGTGACTTTCGATGCTCCATCAATGGTGGCTTCAAATGACTCGAAGAGGTCCTGAGTTGGATACTCACTGACCTCATATAGGCAGTTGGTTCCTGACTTGGTCATCTAGTAAATCCACCCTCCTTTAAGTCCATAGAGCCCATGACCCCATGCCCATAGAGCATGGTATACCTGGCCTTGAAATAGGCCCAAGATATGGAACCTGCCCCTACGGCACAGATGGAAATGCCTTCCTCAGCCATCTAGGATGAGAACAGCAAAGTCAAGGGGGACAGAAGGCACGCTTTAAAACTATATAAGGAACAACCCAAGAGTGATCCATTCACCATTCAGGGACACCACAGAGTATACCTGAGACACACATGACATACCAGGAATGCACAATACTGACTGCACTACATTGGATATGGTATGCACATTGTTTTATTGTGAAACAGGTACCCACCAATGCCCCTTTGCACTATGTGAAGTAGTACTACACCACTCCCCTGTACTAAGAAATAGGTCTGCACAACCCACGCTCTGCGTGCACACTCAGCATGGCACTCAGGGTCCTGACCAGTGGCACATCCATGTCTATCCGGCATCTGTCCCTCCACATCACCTGGCATCTCTCACCAGGCATCTCATCAGGCAATGGGGTGTCATCCTTAGGCACACATAGGTGCTTCCTAACTGCAGTGCTGTGCAGCATGCAGCATGCAGCATATGGTTAACAGGCTGCACATCTTTCCGGGTATGAACTGCAGGATGCTCCCATTCCTGTAGAGGCACCTGAATTGCACCTTTAGCATGCCAAACACCCTCTCAATGATGCCCTGTGTCAGCCTATGTGTTTCATTGTACCCTGCCTCTGCCTCAGACTGGGGCTGTGAGAACAGTGCCATCAGGAATGTGCACAATGGATAGCCACTGTTACCTGTGAGGAGATGGAGACCATGAGTGCATACCACACATGTGCCTCCCCCGTCTATCCATACCATGTTCACGTACCTATGAGCCACCCACGGTACTTTGCAGGCATGGCATGGAGTGGTACCCACAGGCCTGTTCTCCAGTAAGTAGACATTATTTGTGGAACCTGGGTACTTGACAAAGATGTGTGTAATTATGCCTGCAGCATTGCATATAAACTGTATGTTCATACTGTGGCATGCCTTGTTCCTGTATGCCTCCTCCACCACCTGGGAGGGGTTGATGATTGCAACATGTACACAGTTGATTGCCCCAGTCATACTGGACATACTGGCCATTGCATAGAATATAGTCTGTATGTCCTGAAAGGCCTTCTCCATCCTTGTAAATGAGATGTGGTCTCCTAGGTGTTCCAGCAAGGCACCCGTAACCTACCAGAGGCATCTACTCATGGAAGACTGACTGATACCGGTCATGGTCCCTGTCATCCATTGAAAGGTGCCTGCACCATAATAGGCTAGGTCTGTGAGCACCTTGGTGAATGCCACAAGTGCATGGTTATGGTGTTCCCTTGCCCACAGCCATGGTTTCAGTAGCCAGCAGAAATGAACTATGGCATCCACATCCAGCTGGTACCTGCCAATGCACTGCTGCTCTGTGAGTGTCATTGTGCCCACCCTCAGCTTGTAGATATGGCGGCCTCCTTCATGGTTCCTGGGGAGCTGTAGTACCATGTCATGTAACAAGAGCAGTACCATGTCCATTAGTACGCATGGGCAAATTGCCACACAGTCTTCCTCAGGTGTTGCTGCCCCATGGACTTGCACACACAGCCTGCTTGCTAGCAAGGCCCTTTAAAAAACAGGCAGGTGAGGTCATTGCTTTCAGGTGTGCTATCCAACTGATGTGACCATGTCATGCCATGTAGGTACCAGTGTGACATTCTGTACCTGTACAGTAATACAGAGCATTGTGTAGCAGTTGGGTACCATGGCATGAACCAAGAAAACAGAGCCAAATAAGGTGATGGAGCCTGTGCCTCCCAAGGCATTCAGGCCATGAACCTTAACTCTCATGGGGAATGGCTAAAGGGACGGGCATGGAACCTATTAATGAAGTGCAGAGCCACTGCAGGTGTGAGATCTGTGTTCCACCACATGCCATATGACCACTGCCACAATGACCACTGTCCTGTACATTGCTGTCACCATGTCAGCTGTGATACTGAAAGCCACCTTCTGTCTTGTTTCAGGGACCCACAGCACCATTTGGCACACTGATGCTGTGGTGGAACCAGCCACAAAGACCGTGGAATGAGCCACCTGTTTATGACCCTTGCTGGGACTGGGATGCTGATGACTGGCTGCTCATGGAGGAGGGCAACAGCAATGGAGTACAGCAGCCTTGCCCTTGTGAACATGCAAAGACCAGCCAGACTATGGGCTGCAGCTTATGCAGTGAGCCAGGGTCACACAGTACTGTACAATGCTACTGTGGATGTACGGATGGGGTAACACCCAGTGCATGGACTTATCCACCATGTCTTACCATAAGAAGAAGAAGAAGAAGAAGAATCAGCATTTATATAGCACTTTTCATACACAGTATCCCAAAGTGCTTTACAAGCAATGCTAGACTGGTAGTGAAGTGACTGAATGTGTGGTGGCAGCCATATCACACATCATCACCCATACACAGCCTGGATAATTGCATGAACCGGATTATGGGAAGGGGAATGTTGGCCAGGACACTAGTAATGTTCCCTGCTCTTTGTGAAAAATGCCCTGGGTTCTTTTACTTCTACCTGGACACCCACCAGGACAATACCAGGATGGGCAGAAGGGACCTCGGTTTAACATCTCATCCGAAGGACAGCACATCCCAGCAGTACAGCACCCCCCAATACTGCACTCAGATGCCAGCAATTTTTAGGTGCAAGTCCAATCCTGGTGTGGGACGAGAATTCACGACCTTCTGGTCCAGAGGCGGATGTGCTACCAACTGAGCCACGCTGACACCTTACATAAGGCATAGCTATTGGACTACCATGTAGAAACAGACTGCAGATGACTGGCAGGATATGGTGTTTCACTATGCTGTACATTGCATTTACATATAATTATTAGTAAATGCTTCTTTGCATACTGTTCACACTGTGTGTTGTGAGTTTTTGGGCCATGCCCTTTTTACAGGGGTGGGTGCTCAGTGAAGGGTGTGTGGGGAGTGTGGGGGTATTGTGCCTCAGGAGGAAAGGGAGGGTGGGAGTATTGTGGCCAGGGGACTGTAAGGAGATGATGGAGGGGTGGAGGGTGTTGTGCTCTGGGGGGGGCAGTGGGGAGGCTGTGTTGGGGGAAATGGCGTGTCTGGGTGTCTCCATGTATCCACGGGGTCTGGGGCTACAGTGGATCACAGCTTCCCATTCAGTCTACTGTGTCTCCGTGCTCTGTACGGTGTGGATGTGAATATTATGGCAGGTCTGTTGCCTATGTAGGTCCAAGTGCCACACACTGTCTGTGGTTTATGGCTTCTGGGACTATGGATCAGTAGCAACACCTGCACACAGGTGTAGCGCATGCCCTGCTGCAACGCCCGACAGCACCATAATGCGGATGATCCTGCAGACCACTACGTACTTAGCATATGGTCTGCTGTGGATTTGCAGATCCCACCAGGCCACAGGAAATGTGCATATTGCCAAGCGTGCAGTGGCTAGGCAGGCACATTGTGGCTATGCACAATTAGTGGATTGAGCTCTTTCTTTGGAAAACAAAGCTCTTTAATGATGCCACTAGGCTGACATCAGTGTGCAAGAGGAAGGTAGCATTGTTTTTATTTCGTTGATAGTTACATTGGCAGACCATACTTCTGATGTTAGAGCAATTACATGATTGTTGGATCTGGATTCTACAGGCTCTGTTCCACCACAAATAAACTGGTCCTTTGATTCATACAATTCCAGTGAACTGTAACTTAGTAGCTACAGGCTAGACTCCAAAAGAATTGAACTACAGTAGCACATAATTGCTGTGTAGATGGAACATTAGGAATTAATAGATTTACAAGGAGGAGGCATGGGTGGTGTGAGCCTGTAGTACGATATGGCTTCCATTTCAGATAATAAAGGTTCCATGGCCATGATGCCTGTTATGTAACAGAAAACAAATATTTTCTGACCACTGTTGTGCTTTGTAGAAAGTGTTTATAGTCATGGCACTATTTCAAATCCATGTTACTGACAAAACACGGCGTGGAACTCAGATATCCTTTAGTACACAACGGGATGTGCATAGTGCATGCATATGTCTATGTGTGTGTGCGCAGACGCCTGTGTATGTGTGGGCGCATGCGTGTGTCTGTATGTATGCATGTATGTGGTGATCAATGTAACTTCTGATTCTCTCATGTATGACTGCAAGGAATGTCCATTTTTCTCTTTTAAGGACTTTCATGATGATGGGAAGAACTTCCTCTTCATGGTAGTCTCTGGGGTACACAGACTGAGAAACTATGCAGTACCTGTCAAATGGCTTATCAGCTTGACATCCTAATGGCAGAGGTTGGTTTTGCTGCTTGCTCAGAGCATGACTTTTACTGCACCTGTACTTCCTGCTATTTGAAATGTTTTAAAGCAAAACCACAACTGGAACAAGACAATAAATCACTTCTGTACTACCTATAATCACCGTGGCCACAGGCTGAGCAATGTATGTGTCAAGGGAGATGTTCTAGCTGAATACTGTATACTGTATATTCTCCCACAGTGTGCTTCTTACTGTTGTGTGGTGTGGGAAGAGATGATTTACTGTATATTTGGTCACACAGATATTATAGAAACCTTGCAAGACAATAGTTCAGAGACAATGCTCCATATTTTTTAAAAACTCTGAAGGTGGCTCTCTGATGCACAGCTTTATTGAAGAACAATGGAGAACAGATTGCTGATGAGTCAGTCATTCAGAACACAGAATCTAACAACTTGCAAATGTGAGGAAAAAGCTGATTGACGGATAAGCAGGTATTCCCTCTACCTTCTGACTAACTGAGAAGGTACACATACTGTACATTTTTATAAATGGTAAGTAGGATTTTCAGTTGTAAGGAACCACAGTGTGTTTTGGGAATTCACTTCTTTCCAATAAATATCAGATTGACTGATCCTGCTATAGATTATAAAATGCTACCCCAAACATCTTCATTCAGGCAGGCCTTTGGCCCTTCCACTGAGCTGCATGAACCAGTCCAGGTATGCGGTGTCTTTACGACTATAAACTTCGTAAATCACCATGAGCTGCTTGAAGGGGAGTTGGAGAAATGTATTTATTTATTTCGTTTTTGTTTACTGGGTAAATGCACTAGCCATAGCAATGACTATTTTCAGGCACGACCCAGGAGGGGTCAGCGTCCATATCTGACCCAATCACATCCAAATGCTCCTTAAGGGTCCTTCCCATTTCCTTAAAATCCACCCCGCTGAAGTCAGTTACCTCCGTCTTTGTGCATCCTTCTACCCCTCCTAGGTCCAGGCAGAACCAGACCGTGGCATGGTCACTCCCCACAAATGGGTCCCTTACCTCCAGGCCCCCAATTTGGTCACTGTCTGCCAGGACCACATCCAGTACCCGCACCTTCTTGGTCGGTTCCCCCACCTGCTGAGTTAGGAACGTGTCTTGAAAGACATCCAACAACCTCTGTTTCCTGGCCACAGAGAATGTCATAGTCTCCCAGTCTGTTCCTGGCATGTTTAAGTCCCCCAACACCACCACCCTTCCCCTGCCCAATCTGCAGTGTCTCCCAACATCTGCCACCAGACTCTCCTCCAGCTCCTCCGCCAGCACAGGGGGTCTATACACCACTCCTATTTTTAATCTCTTGCCCCCCCTTGTTATCAAGGTGACCAAAATCGCCTCCACGGTTCCCTCCACCTCCTCTACTGTCCCTATACCAATGCAGTTTTTGACTATTATCAATAAATCAATCGATCAATCAATCAATCAATCAAATCTTTATTTATTCAGGCGATCATCATTGAGCAAGGCTCATTTACAAGATGGACCTGATAAGGTCAAGGTTCGAGTTGATACACAGCAATTACATCACATACTTATAAGACAGTTATACATACAGAAAAAAAATGATGTTTAAAACACAATAATATACAGTGAATTCACATGTTGAAACTCGGTTAAGAGAAGGTTAAACTAATATCTACAATATGTACAGTACATATATATCCCAATGAGGGTCATGACAGTCATACATAATGAGTACAAGGATGGTGAAGGGAATATTGGGTGCCATATACTGGGGTGTTCTGACTGGAAGGAATATGCCATATGTGATTGGAATATAATTTTGTGGGATGACTATTCTATCTTCTAGCGTAGCAACTGCATTTCTCTGTGAAGAAGGTTGTACAGTGCTGCTTAAAGGATGTAAATAGAATGATAATGGACAGTTTTAGGGATTTTTGTAGGGTGTTCCATGCTATAGCTAGAGAATAGCTGATTGCTGCCCTCCCTATTTTGGTGTTGACTTTGGGCAATTTGAGCAGGATGATATTGTTGCTTCTTGGAGCATAGGAGCTAGGAGTGTTCTGGTTGAAGCAGTCCAGGATATAGCTTGGGAGTTTTTTTGATAAAGTTCTGTAGATCCATAGAGCTGCATTTCTGCTCCTCCTGACATGAAGGGAAACCCATCCAATTGCAACATAGAGAGAACAATGGTGGGTATTATATGACAGGTCTGTAATGAACCTTATAGCTCTATGATACAAGGTATCCAACTTTTGAAGGTAGGAAATGGGGCAGTGACTATAGAGGAAGTCTGCATAGTCAATGACTGATAGAAAGATGGCCTGGACTAATCTCATCTTTGAGCCACTGTTAAGGAAGGGTTTTAATCTATAGAGGAGGCCAAGCCTTAGGCGGAGCTTTTTTAACAGTTGTTCTAGATGCTGAGTGAAGTCAAGTCTGTTGTCAATCCACACACCTAGGTATTTGAAATTTTCAATATACTCCAGATTTTTTCCAAGTATAGTGCATAGCTGAGGGAGATTGATTGAAGAGGATGTGTTGGTGGAGTTCTGAGTTGTGAACATCATTGCTTTGGTTTTCTTTGCATTTACAGAAGCTTTTTCTCAAGTAGCTGATGTTGTAACAGGGAGAATTCTGTTTGTAGGATTTCATGAGCAACTGTAGGCGAAGGGTTGCTGACATACAGAACAGTGTCATCAGCAAAGAGGTGTACTGAGGACTTGGTAAGGGTTAAATCAATTTTATTTATACAAATGGCAAAAAGGATAGGACCCAGAATAGAGCCTTGGGGGACTCCTCTTGATAGTGGTCTTAATGGGGATAGGTCACCTTCAGCTTTTACCTGCTGTGATCTACCGGAGAGGTAGCATCTGAACCACTTAAGGGAGGATGGATCTAGGCCAATGGAGTGTGAGGATGAGAGTAGCAGTTCATGGTCCACGGTGTCGAATGCTTTGCTCAGGTCCAGGAATACTGCAAAGACATTGTTCTTTTTATCCAATTCAGTTTGCCAATCATTTGTGACCTTGGCTAATGCAGTGATAGTGCTATATTTGGCCCTGAATCCAGATTGAGCTGGGTTTAATAGGTTAGTATTGTCCAGATATTCCCTTAACTGAATACTCACTAATTTCTCCAGCATCTTGGATAACACAGGTAGAATGGAAATGGGCCTGTAGTTATTAAGATCCATAGGGTCCCCTGATTTTAGAAGGGGGACTACTTGGGCTGTCTTCCACAGTGTGGGAATAGAGCCAGAGTTTAGGGAAAGGTTAAAGAGGTGTGTTAGGGGGACTGCAAGCACATGGTATGCAATCTTTAGAAAGAAAGGGTCCAGAAGGTCTGCTCCTGCACTTTTTTTGGTATCCAGATACCATAATAGATCCTTAACTTGTTTCAACAGTATAGGTTTGAAGCTAAAGGAAGAGTCAACTCTTTGATCACCAATGTAGTGGGAGCTTAATTGGTCCCTTAATAGGTTAGCTGGGGAGGTGTCAAAGGCAAGGCCAGCTGTTGTGAAATGGTTGTTGAATGCATCCAGGATTTCCATTTTGCCAGTAATGGGGCCATAGTTATTGTGTAATTGAGTTGGAAGGGGGTTGTTAGCATCCTGGCCCATCATACCCTTGATGGTGCCCTATTATTGCTACCCCTCCTCCCCTTTCCTCCCCCCTGTCCTTCCTGAACATAGTGTAACCCTCCAGGTTCAGGTCCCAGTCGTGTCCTGCAGTGACCCAGGTCTCAGTGACCACTGCCACATCCACCGCTCCCTCAGTTAGCATCGCCTGGAGCTCAGGTATTTTATTGACCAAGCTCCTCATTTAGCAGGACTACCTTCCACCCTTTCCGTATACTTCCATTTCCCCTGCTCGTGTTCCCATGGGGATTCCGTTTTCCCCTGGTCTGCACTTTACCAGTCGGCCTTTTCCTGCATTCCTCCAGCTCTCCAGGTGGGTGGAGACAGAGTTCCTCCTTTATCGGACCCCCTTGACAGCCTTTTCTCCCATCTCTCCCCCCTTCACAAGTTTAAACCCCACTTTTCACCAATGAACCCCTCTATTTTCAACTTAAGGATTTCCCTCCCCCTCCAAACTGAGATGGAGCCTATCTGTAGCATACAGCTCCTTATCCTCCCAGGTCTCCCCCCAAACCCCCATCAACCCATACCCTCTGGCCTCACTCCACTCCCTGAGCCACTGGTTTATCTCCCTAATCTTTCTTTTGTGTTCCCCACTAGCCCTTGGCACTGGCAGGATTTCTGAGAAGGAAATCGTGCACCCTATGTCATGACAGACCCTGGCAAGCTCCCTGAACCTTGTCTGTATCTCTAGCTCGCTATTTCTCTCAATGTACTTTGTACCCAGGTGGACCAGTATGTCCGGGGAACCCCCACAATCCTTTGCCAGCTGATATACCTCGTGCTTGGTGCTGTGCACCGTTAGTCCAAGGAAGCATTTTGTTCTAACTGGCCAGGCTTCCTCCCCATCCCATTTGATACCCCTGACCATAGAATCTCCCAACAGGAGCACTCTGACCACTCCTTTTCCTCCATTTACCCCCCCTTCCATGTCCCTCATCCTTTCTACTGGCCCCTCCACCCAGCTGGCTGTTTGTTCCTCCCCCTATCTGGGTGCCACATGCCGCCCCCTCATTTACCCTGGCTACCTCCTCCTCTCTGATCCTATGCCTCTCCTCCTCCTGAGTATCCTTCTGTGCTTCTCTAACTCCCCCCTCACTGCTCGTGACTGGTCCTTCTCCCCCATCCACTAAACTAGCCTGGCTCATCCTCCCTTCCTTCCTGTCTCCGTTCAGTCCCTCCTTGCTTGTCATGCTCCCCTGGCCTAAACCCTCAGCTCCCTTTACTGTATCCTCCTTGTACTTCTGGTCCTTCTCCTTGCCTTTTCCTCCCAACTGATCCTTCTTCTTGCACTTTCCTCCCTCTTCCTTCTGCCGCTTCTGCTCTGATCCACTGCTCCCCCCATTTTCCTGTATTCCAGGTTCTCCCGTTCCTCCTGCTATCCAGCCCCTACCTCCTGCCCCCTACCTCTTTCCATCTCTAACCACCCCGTCATGGCTACATCACCCCCCCATTTTCAAGCAGAAGAAGAGAATTGAAGTGGTTACTGAGTGCAAGGTCCGATCCACCTCCCCACCTTGCTTCCTTCTGTCCAGCCTCAGCCATCTGCCTACTTCCCTGAGAATGTTGTCCCTCTGGCCCCCCTTTTGTGAGGGTACCCAGTTACCTGCCTGCTTCCTTGGTAGTGTCCTCCTTTTGGGCCCCCTCTGCCAGGGTCCCTATGTGACCCCAGAGTATTGTCCTGCACTCCTTTCCCTATGCCCCCACCCCTAGTGCTTGGTGCAACCCCGTGGGAGATCCCCTGTCCTCTTCCCCATCCATACCTCCCCTTCCCCAGCTGTCTCCTAATCCCCGCGACCTCCTCCTTAAGCTGTGCCAGCTGGTAGCACACTGGGCAACCACTGAACTTCAAAGCCCAGTCCAGTATCATGGCTGCCCCACACCCTGTGCATCCCACCACCCTCCCAAAGATGCTGGCCCTAATGACGTGTGGTCCCATCCCCCTCCAAGTAGGTTTCCTTGGGTGAGCCACTGTTCCCCACTAGTCCAAGATACACCCCCCACTGACTAATCAGGTCACCCACTAATCCTAAATACAGACCCACAGTAAACCGGTAACCCTGTTACTAGGTGCAGTACAACACAGTAAACTTATAAGGGAAGTGAACAACTCCCTAAGCTCCTCTCTCCCAGCCTTTAAATACAACCCCCAGTGGCTAGAACTACATAAGCTGCACCTGCAGCCTTTTCCTCCAATTGCAGGGAAGGTGTTCCCCTATAAATAAGCAGAGCTCTGGGGAGGGAGCGGTGGGGGAGGGTGGGATTAGAGCCTACACCCGACTCTCACGAGAGTGTATCAGCCCTGTGTCTGTCCCTCCAGGCCCTGCAACCAAAGAAACAGCTCCAAACAAATCCCACCAAATAGATTTTAAATCAGAAAAAATAGGCCTCCACCAGCGCAGCCTGTTACACAGTGAAACATCCAACAAATGAGCCCACTTACAACCACCAAACCAGTTTTCAAACTTCCAACAGCCTGAAAAACAATACCTTGCTAGCCCCTTAGAGTAGTAAAAAAGAAAAGAAATAACCTTCTACCAAGTAAAATCCACAAGAAACCCTGAAAAAACAAGAAGAAGCAACTGCTGTACTGAAACACATCTGATCCTGTCCCCTTCTAGTTCCTTCTGAGAAGCCAAAGGCAACTAACACCACAAACCTGATTCAGCTCTGCTTCCAGTCAATTAGCTGAGTGAGACCTGGACAGACCATTAACATCCTTCCTCCACTATGCACTAACCTTTGTAGCTAGTGAAGTCAGCAAAAAGGAATCAAAATTCAACTCAAAACCCCCAAAATGTGTTTGCTACCAAAGGAAACAGGTCTTCAATTCAATCAGCTTCACTAACGACACATCAGAATAGGTTTGACATTAGCAGATACAGGTCTCCAATTCAAATAACCAGCCCCAAGCAAATCCCACCAAATAGGTTTTAAATCAGAAGAAATAGGCCTCCACCAGCGCAGCCTGTTACACAGTGAAACATCCAACAAATGAGCCCACTTACAGCCACCAAACCAGTTTTCAAACTTCCAACAGCCTGAAAAACAATACCCTTAGGCCCTTAGAGTAGTAAGAAAAGAAATAATCTTCTACCAAGTAAAATCCACAAGAAACCCTGTAAAAACAACAAGAAGCAGCTACTGTACTGAAACACATCTGATCCTGTCCTCTTCTAGTTCCTTCTGAATCAAGACTATAAAATTTACACTAGTACTCTGACCCATAGATTAGATAATATACTTCCTGTCATTGTCCACCCAGATCAATCCGGCTTTATCAAAACCAGACAGACCACAGACAATATTAAACGCACACTTTCTCTCATTAGTCACTCCTTGCACACAAAATCCTCACTTCTGTTATTAAGTCTCGATGCACAAAAAGCATTCAACTGCGTCTCATGGCAGTTTTTACTCTCTACCTTAGACAAATTTGAATTCCCACAGGGATTTATTGATACAATTAAAGGAATTTATACTTCCCCTGAGGCCTTATTTAAAATTAATGGCTCCCATTCTGATAGATTCCCTTTACAATGGAGGACCTGTCAGGGCTGCCCATTTTCACCTTACTTATTTGCCCTATACGCAGAACCTATTGCCCAGTTCCTTAGACAGCAAGAAGATCTGACAGGCTGTATTATAAAGGGCATCCATCACAAGGTGGCGTATTATGCAGATGGCCTGCTTTTATACATTACCAACTCTGAATCCTCCTTAGATACACTAACTAGAATCTTACTGATCATTGAACAGCTCTCGGGCTATAAAATAAATCAAATCAAGTCAGAAGTGCTAGCTATAAATTATGCACCCTCATCAGGCATTATGCAGAAATTTCCCCTGAAATGGAATAGACCTTATCTAGCATACCTTGGTATCAAGATATCATCCTGCCCCTCTTCCTTACTAAAATTAAATTATGACCCAGTCTTTCAGGAGATCCAGATGGACTTTCATAGATGGTCTCAGCTACCCTATCTATACTACCTAAGGTACAATCCATACAGATGAACGTCTTACCTAGGATACTTTACATTATGAAAAATATCCCGTTACCTCCCCATCATAGTGAAACACTTAAATGGTTGAAAGCTATTAACAAATTCCTTTGGAATAACAAAAAGACCTAGAGTGGCTCTGTCCAGACTTCACCTGCCAAAGGAGAGAGGAGGTCTGGCACTTCCAGACTTAAACAAATATCTGACAACAACGGTACTATCCCATATGGCCAAATGGCTTCTCCCTATCAATCAATCCCCAATCTGGATGACATTGGAAAGGATCCTGTCAGACATACCCCTATGCAGTGATCAAATGTACCATCCCATGCTTACCGGGAAGAACGATCCCAGTATTTACTAAAGCTATTCCTCAATATTAGAGATGGCTCCTTAAGACTAAAGAATGTCATCCCCTGGCCAAGTGGATGCTGGTCCCAACCAGGGATCCTAGACTTCTGCCAGGCGGTCTCGACCATATCTTTCAATTATGGCGAGAGAGGGGTCTAGTCCATTTGTTCCAATTTTACCAAAATGGTATTTTCAAAATGTTCCAGTAACTACAGGGGGAATATTTACTACCCCATCAAGACTTTTTCAGATACCTACAAATCAGGCATTACTTAACATCCGAATTAGGTCTCACCATCACAGAATCACAAACATTCCCTTTAATTTCTCTGCTACCTCAACTGACCTCTCATGAATCCCAGCAACACCTCATCTCTCACTTTTACAAAGCACTACAACAGATCTCGAATCAAGCCATGAAACTCATCCAAACACAATGGGAATCTGAGCTGGGGTTTGTCCTCGACACTGCGGAATGACTGAG
This sequence comes from Neoceratodus forsteri, assembly GCA_016271365.2. NCBI lineage: Eukaryota > Metazoa > Chordata > Ceratodontiformes > Ceratodontidae > Neoceratodus > Neoceratodus forsteri. The sequence continues at coordinate 540,035,358 of CM028134.1, read as the reverse complement.
GCTATGGCGAATTCAACATAAAACCACCTGCTCCTACACGTGGCGGGAATTTTCATGGAAAATAGTGGCTTGTTTTTTCAGAACCACTCAGATTACTGCCAAATTCATCGGGGGAGGAGACTCCTCATGTTGGAGGGGCTGTGGAGTGCTTCCTGCCACTCACACACATATACTGTGGTTGTGTTTGGCTGTCTCCGACTTTTGGGATTCAGTTAACTAAAAAGTGAAAGAATTTTTCCCATCTTTGGGGGACATCACTCCACAAACATCCCCTTTACTTCATTACCTGAGAAATTTACAGGATAAACATTCAATTTATTTATTAAATATTTTACTTATAGCAGCCCAAAAAGTAATAACCAGACTATGGCTAACTCCTGATCCTCCCCTTATTTCCAGCTTGGAAAATCTTATCTATGAAATATATAAAATGGAAAACATGACAGCCCACTTACAAAATTCTACACCACTATTACTTGACAGATGGTCCAGATGGTTTCTTCATATGTCTCCCTGCTGCCCATAATTTGTCCCATAGACAAAGGTTGAGAGACACATGAGATGCAGCAAGTTCAGATTATCAGATATTCCATTTAATATACTGCACCTGTCAGATCCCTCCCCCCACCTTTAGGTAAATAAGTTGGAGGGAAAGATCTTCTTTCTCAACCACAAAATGATGTGAAATAATAGGCCAGGTTTCATGACTTTTGAGGGATTCATTTTTATACCAGAGCCTCATCCCTGCTTTCAACTGGAGCAGTGTGCTTGTTTTATATGATGATGCCTACTACCAATTTCCTCAGTCCTTACTTGTAAACCTACCAAATTTAAACTGCTAATAGACTGTAGTGCATTTGTATGTACTCCTCTTGTGCAATGGAAAAATGTATTATATGTATGTCCTGTCTCACATATTTTAATAAAAAGAAAGTTTAAAAAAAATCTATAGTCAGTATTGACTTAGCATTTCTGTACAAAATTATGATTTTTGATTGCAGATATGGTATCTCTGTCATTTTTAATGCTAGGGAACTGGAACTTGGCAGGCACCACCTTTTGATAAGGATCTGTAAACACAGCAAACTTTTTAAAAACTGGAAAAGTAGTTCTAACGTTGAGTGGGTGTCACAAAATTAAAAAAAATTCAGCTTCAAATACTGAATGCTTTATTGTCTCAAGATTTCTTAAAAATGGTAAAGATGTGACAGCTAAAACGTTGAGCTTTTAAAGACACCTATCCATGAGATTTTCTTTATAAAAATGTTACAATAAAGACGATAACTTGTTTGCAAATCATTGTACTATATATGCACGTTCAGTAAAGAGTTTTTCACGAGTTTTGTAGATGACTTTAAAGGAGTAGTACATTCAGAATTTGCAGAAACATATGTTGTACAGAGTGTTTTGATTTGTGTGTAAAGTCCGAGTGTGTCATTCCCCCTGTCTGCTATTAGGAGTTTTTCCTAAATTAGCCTGCTAGCTTTATGGTAGTTTGATGACCCCTGGGATCTCATTCTCAGCAGGGTTTATTGCTTTTCTTGCTCCCACACTGCATCCTGTCTCATGTGACAGTGATGTAGAGGAGATCATATATTCAGCAGCCAGAACTGCTTTAGAATCAGTTCATAACAGCAAAGTTGTGTAACTTTTCTTATCCAGTGAGCACAAATGGCTACATTTACAGTTTACCAGATACTTGAAAGCTAACTGAGTGAGTTTTCTATAAGAAAACAGCTAGAGTCTTTAGTAGTTATATCATTGGTGATCTGGAGCGAATTCTGTGCTTTTTATGGTTGTGTGTAGTTTGATGAAATTACAAGTTTTAAAATCAAAACACTTATTCCTGCTAGCTGGACCTGACACACATAGAAAACAAAAATACTGAATGAGAGCTACTGTATTTAGTAACTGTTTTCTAACAGAAAACCCACTCAGCTCTCAAGTATCTGCTGAATTGTAAATGTAGCCATTTGTGCTCACTGGAAAATAAATGTTATACAGCTCTGCTGTTGTTAACTGATTCTAAAGCAGTTATTGCTGCTGAATCTATGGTCTCTGCTACATCACTGTCACATGAGATGGGATGCATTGTACGAACAAGAAAAACAATACATTTTGCTGAGATGGAGATCCCCAGGGGTAGTAAAACTACCATAAAGCTAGCAGGCTAATTTAGGAAAAACTCCTAATAGCGGATAGAGGGAAGAACACACTAGGACTTCACACACAAATCAAAACATTCTGTACAGCATATGTTTTTTTGCAAATTCTGGGTGTACTACTCCTTTAATCTGAAGGCATGAGACTACTGGGATGTGTTACAAGATTATGGGGCTTTGTGTTATTGTCATAGTACATAAGCTATAAGCCACAACAGGGTATGCATTAAATAGAGAATAATGCATAAATAGGTGTGTGATATGCAGTTTTTTACACATCCAAGGTTTATATATTGTCACACCGAGGTTGCGTAAAACATCTGCAGATCACACACCTTCTTATGTGCTATTTTATATAATAACTAGTGCTAAGTAAACAAAGCTCAGAATCTTTCACGGGCAAGCATGGTACACATGACCTGGCATGAGACAGTAAAAGCCGTATCATCTCATGGGTTGATAAGACTTTGCCATATCAACTTGTGGGTTGATATGACTTTTTACAGGTCTCAAAAATGGATTGATATCGGGGTCACCAGTTATTATAGGGTTTTAATGCATGCCCCAGGTGAGTAAGGTATGAGGCTGAAGGCCAAGTGTCTGTATGCCCCTGGGAAGTACATTCAAATCCTTTAATTCACACCTGGAGTGAATTATTGAGCTTATAAAATGGCTTGCTGCACTTTATATATTTTATGTAAAGTGAAGTATTGTTAGTATGTGTTGAAATATGCATAAAATAGTCCCTGATTTTGTAGGTAATGGGACTTTTTTGCCTTGCTAATTAGATCCAGCATCTGACCATGTATTGCTAGCTTTTTAATATACGGTCAGTTAATGTCTTTCAGCAAATTAGGTTTTAGGATTTTTCCTTGCCCTTTTATAACCACAGTTGCATCTACTTTCTCCAGCAAAGGTGAAGTGACAAAACCACTTGTAAGTAAGTAAGTACTGAATGACTGGGTCTTTAGGCCTTCAAATGGATGAAGCTTGCATTCAAATGCAGGAACAAGGGTTTAGTGTGATAGAAACATAGAAACATAGAATTTGATGGTGGATAAGGACTGCTTGGCCCACCTAGTCTGCTCATTTCCCTACCTGAGGGATAAGCTGCAGATTCTAGTTAATCAACTGCTTACTTCCTCCTACCTCCCACTAGAATTGCCTTATGTCTGTCCCATGCATTCTTGAATTCTCCCACTGTTCCCAACTCCACAAGCTCCTCAGGAAGGCTGTTCCATGCATCCACAACTCTCTCTGTGAAAAAATACTTTCTAACATTACCTCTGAGCTGTCCCCCCCTCTATCTTCAAATTGTGCCCCCTTGTTCTTGCACATCTCTTCTTCTGAAAGATGCTACCCTCTTGTACTTTATTAATTCCCTTGAGATACTTGAAAGTTTCTATCATGTCCCCCCTTCTCCCTCCTTTCCTCAAGAGTATACATATTAAGCTGCTTTAGACTCTCCTCGTATGTCTTCTGGTGCAGACCCTGCACCATTTTGGTTGCCCTCCTCTGAACAGCCTCTACTTTGTGTGTGTCTTTGCGGAGATGGGGTCTCCAGAATTCCACACAGTACTCCAGATGGGGACTTACCAACTGTCTGTAGAGTGGGATAACAACTTCCTGTTTTCTACTGTTGATGCCTCCCCCTACGCATCCCAGTATCCCCCCAGCCCTCCTTACTGCCTTCTCACATTGCTTGCCCACCTTTAGGTCATCTGATATAATTGCTCCTAGGTCTCTTTCCATTTTTGTTGTTGTTATTATCTCACCCCCCCCCATTGTGTACTCTTCCCCTGGGTTTTTGTTTCCCAGATACATTACCTTGCACTTATTTGCATTGAATCTGAGCTGCCATATATTTGACCATTCCTCCAACCTTGCCAAGTCCCTTTTCATCAATTCCATCCCACTCTGTGTATCAACCCTGTTGCAGATCTTTGTGTCATCTGCAAAGAGACATACTTTTCCTTCCAGGTGCTCTCCAATGTCACTTATAAAGACATTAAAGAGGACTGGTCCCAGTACCGACCCCTGCGGTACCCCACTAGTTACCCTTCTTTCTTCACTGTGGACTCCGTATACTATTACCCTTTGCGTCCTGTTGTCCAGCCAGGTTTTTATCCAGGCTACCACCTTGGGACCCACTCCAAGACTGGCTAACTTGTATATTAATCTTTTGTGTGAGATTGTGTCAAATGCCTTACTAAAATCTAGGTAGGCCATATCCACAGCCCCTCACTGGTCTACTACTTTGGTCACCCAGTCAAAGAAATCTATTAGGTTCATCTGACATGACCTTTCTGCTGTGAAATCATGCTGCCTTGGATCCTGTGCCCACTGGCCTCTAGGTACTCAACAATTCTTTCCTTCAGAAGTGATTCCATCATTTCCCTACCACTGAGGTCAAACTAACTGGTCTGTAGTTTCCTGCCTCTGCCATGCTCCCACTTTTGTGAAGTGGAATCACATTTTCCCTCCTCCATTCCTCAGGTACCACCCCATCCTCCCATGATTTGATAAAGAGTGTAGTCAGTGGCATTACTAGTTCTACCCTTAGTTCTTTTGGAATTCTTGGGTGAATCACATCAGGTCCCATTGCTTTGTCCACCCTCAGTTTCAAGAGTTCATTCAAAACCCTTTCTTCTGTGAATGGACTGGTATTGACCCCCCTATTCAGAGTGTTTCTCTTGTTTGGTTTAGGTACTTCCCCCTCCTCTTCCATTGTGAATACTGAGCAGAAATATTTTTTCAGCATTCTTGCTTTTTCACTGTCACCCTCTGCCCACATTCCCTCCCGTTTATTAAGCCTCTGTATCCCTCCCTTGGTCTTTCTTCACTCCCTACTGTACTTATAAAAGGTTTTATCCCCCTTCTTAACAGAGTTGGCTATCTTTTCTTCAGTTTGTGCCTTTGCTATTCTGACTGCCTTCCCTGCCCCCTTCTGCTTTAACTGATAAAGTTATCTGTCCTGCTCCTTCTGTGTTTCCTTGTGTTTCCTGAATGCTATCCTTTTCTCCTTAATCTTCCCTTCCACCTCGTTTGAGAACCATAGTGTTTTTTTCCTTCATTTTGTTTTGTTGATTTGCTTCCCACAAAGGCTTGTTGCCTCTGCGATGGCTGTTTTAATTATTCCCCATTGTTCCTCCACTCCTCCTTCTTGTCCATTTGCTAGTGCTTTTCTGAGGCACTCTCTCATTTTCCCAAAAGTCAGCCTTCCTAAAGTCTAATACTCTTTGTTTTTGCATGGCTTGATTCTATGGCTGTGTTTATTGTGAAGCACACTGTTTGGTTGTCACTTGTTCCCAGATGACTACCTACTTCTAAATCTGAGATCCTTTCTCCTTCCCCATTTGAGAGTACCAGGTCTAAGATTGCTCCCTCCCAAGTGGGTTCCAACACTAGCTGTCTGAGGCATTCCCCCTGTAGGGCATCAAGAATGACCCTGCTCTTGGATGTGCCTGCAGCAAAGGTACTCCAATTAACATCTGGCATATTCAGGAACCCCATCAACAATATCTTGCCTTTTTCTGCCATTTTAAGGATGCCTTCTTTCATTTCCTTGTCCATTTCCTCCCCCTGAGATGGGGGTCTGTACAAAACCCCCATGTGGATTGTGGTGCCATTTCCTGTCTCCAGGGTGACCCACAATGACTTCAACTTCCTGTTTACTCTTTAGTTCTGTTGCTTTAATCCCTTCCCTTATATATAGAGCTACTCCTCCTCCTCCTCTTTTACCCACCCTGTCCCTCCTGTAGATTGTGTATCCTGGTATGTTGACATCCCAGTCATGGTTCTCTGTGTACCACGTTTCAGTGACTGCCACAATATCCAGGCATCCCTCTTACATCAAGGCCACTAGTTCAGGGAGCTTGTTACACAGACTGCGGACATTGGTACTCATCACTTTCCATTTTTTTAATGGCCTTACCCCTTTTAGCCCCATCTCTGTCCTTTGCCTTTTTCTGCATTTACCCCTGTCCTGATCCCTACTGACTTCTCTACCTTGGTATTTAACTCACTAACTACTGTGTATTGTGGGAGGAGACTGGGATTTCCCTGCTCCTTTTCAGTGCCTCCCCCCTTGGCTAGTTTAAATGCTTGCCAATGAAGCATTTAAACCTATTACCTAGGATCCTGGTTCCCCCCTGGACAGATGCAGACCATTGCACCAGTATAGGCCTGCATCCTTCCAGGTGGCTCCCCAGTCCCCAGTGAAGCCAAAACTCTGAGCTCCACACCAGTTTTTCAACCATTTATTGAATCCCATGGTGCGGAATACCCTAGCATCATACTTACATAGACAGGCAGCACCTCCGAGAAGGTTACCATACATGCTACTTGTCTAAGGCCACTCCCCCACTCTACAAACTCCCCTTGCATTGCTCTGATCTCATTCACAGCCAGATCATTTGTCCCTAGGTGGACAATGACATCCAGCTCCCTCCCTCATGCAGCTGCTCCCGCGATCCTGAGGATTCACTTCTTGTCCCTCTGAGCCATGGTGCCAGGCAGGCACCTTACCTCCCTATCCCCTTCCTCCACCACTTCCACCCCTCCAATGATTGAGTCCCCCATCAGAAGTTGTTTCCTTCCCCTGTGGGGTCTCGTTCCACCTTTCTTGGTCTCCTTTGTGGAGGTCCCCAGCATTCCCCTTGGTCTCCACTGCAGGTGCCGCCATAGAGAAATCCTTCTTCACCAGAACAGCATATGAATTGTGGAGCGGTACAACTGGACTGATGCACCTCTGTTCCACCACCCTCTCCCTCCCTGAGCCCACCTTGGTCCAACCGCTCCTCTTTCTTGGCAACCTCTGAGGTAGCTGTGGTGGCCCTCATGGTCCCTGGGTGGGGAAAGGGGTTTCACAAATCCTAGCCAGGTCTACCTGGAGATGGGCAGCCTCCTCCCTCAGACCAGAGAGGTGCCTGCAAACAGGGCAGCATCACAGCCACCAGAATGTCTCCCGGAACACTGCTGCCCCACAGCCATTGCACTGCACCACTCCTATCTTGACTTATTTTGTGTCCCCTCTCCAGTTGCTTTGTATGCTTACTGTCTCCTCCCTCTATGTATTTTTACACTTACTTTCCTACTGCCTATGTGCCCTTACAACTCTCACCCATCCTGTTCTGGGACAGGAACATCCTGTAGTCTTCAGTAGTCTCCTTCTTCCGTGCTTAGATTCAGACCTCCAGCAGCCGGGGGTGGAGGAGAAAGAGCTATTTTTTTTTTAGATTCCTTCAAGGTTGATGAAACTAACGTGTCTCAGTGATCCTTCCCTTCCTACTGTCAAACAGGAAGTTCCTGTTGTCAATCAAATCCAGTGGTTATAAAAGTAGAACTGGCTTTGGGTGGGAAGGAAGGCAATTAGTAAAAGAGCTGTAGTTCTAGACTGCTGTTATTTGCTCTGACAGCAAAGTTCTCCTCTGTCAAAAACAGCAGGAAGCTGTAATTGGAGATACTGCTTTTGAACTCCTAAGCTCCTAAGCCACACACCCAATTAGCTTTAGCCTCTGCTCTTGACTCAGTAAATTAAGCTGATATAGCCCCACTTCCTCAGAGAAACACATGGTGACTTTCTTCTTCTTTCTTTTTTTACTTAAATTAGACCCCCTTCTTCTAATAAAGTGATGCGATGCCTTCCACTCTGACAATCTTTTTGGCATTATGTTGGTGGGATGTCCTGTATAAAATTAAAAGGAATCTCACCCACAGATAAAGGGAGCCTAATATCATGAGCATTACCACAATACCCCACAAATTAAAGTCAATAATGTTGTACAATGATAACATACAATGCAAGGATAACAATGGAGACCATAAATGCAATACATATAAAGAAAGGGTTTTTTAGCAGGAACAGGCATCAGGAATGGAAATAGGGGTAAGGCAAGTACGCAAACAATCAAAGGCTAATCATTATGGTTTAAATTCTATCACCCTCCAAATCAATATTTCTCAAAAAAATAGTTCCAGTCAACTACCTCTCCCCAATGCACCAGATTACCTAATCCCTGCTGTGGCCAGTCTGTTTGATGCCTGACCCACTGTCCAGCTATTGAAATCAGGCTGTGAAGGAGGGAATGTCCATGAGCACTCCTGTGCTCCGCTCTTTGGCACACCCATGTTGGTGGCTTCCTGCTCTGTGCTGCCTAGTAGGAAGACAATTATGTATTCTAATACCAGTCCAACATCACAGGCGAGTCGCCCAATCCCTGTCCCATGGTGGTGGTGGCAGAGTGGCCATGGTAACAGTGCACACTGTTGGTGCAAAGAAAAATGCTATGAGATCTCAGCTGCTTGGACCATCTTTTAGTCCCTGGAGCTGGGTGAAGAATCCCCCTGGTGCAGCTTGGCAGCCACAATCTTGCTGCAAGTAAGTGACTGGAGCCACTAGACAACTGGAGGGAGCAACCTCCCAAATGGCGGTGTGTGTGTGTGTGTGGGGGGGGGTATTATACAATTATGTGTTTTGACTTATATTTCCATGAATATGACAGAGTAGTTTCTCCCGTAATCATATAACATGTGACAGCGTGTGGCTTTTGGTGGTCCATATTTCAACTAATTAAGAACTTGAAATTTGGCATTTCTTCCATTTGACTCAGGGGACTAGATTTTAATAGTAGTAGCATGTTTATTTTTATATGATTACTGGTTAGGGTTGATTACAGCCAGAAACCAGTATCCCAAAGTCTCTGTTACACAGACTGTGTTACACAAGAGTATGTGTAACAGAGATTTGCCTTGGTCTCGCACACAGCACTGAGTGTTAGATGTAACTGCAGGCACAATTTACTTTAGTTTTTGGTCCATGTCTCTCCTACTAGATTGTGGTTCTGTTAACCAGTAATTATATGACCTGAAGTATGGGCAACAGTTAAAACTTATTTTACAAGCTCTATGTGTGTTACACAGTATCTGAATAAATCACTCAGCCTTTGGTCTTGTTGTTTATATGGTATCGCACACCATGGGTGTGTAAAGCAAACTCATTACACACTGTTGCCACTACACTATCCTGTATCCAGCACCTTTCCAGAGTGCAAGAGGCTTTCACAATCAGTGATTACAGCAGCATACAGTTTGAGAATGGTACAGCAATAGACATAATTAAAGCTAAAACATGATACGGACAAATACATAGTCCCACAAAGCCGATCAACAGATTAAGCACATACAGAATTGGCCCTACAAAACAAAATGTTTTTTCAGCCTAAATTTGAGGATAGAAAGAGAACATGACTGCAGACATTATTAGGGAGAGACTTTCAAAGGGGAGGGGCTGCCATCACAAAAGAATGGTCACCTGCTGACTTCAACCTAGAGGGTGGCACCCTCAAAAGCCCCTATCGTATGGACCTTAGCAACCTTGCAGAGAAGTAGAAGGTCCAGGAGCTTGCTAAGTTACTGGGGGCACAGCTCATTCATGCTTCATAAACAAGTAAAAGAATCTTGTAGTCAGTGTGCCAAATTTCTGGTAGCCAGCCCAGATCCCATAGCATGGGAGTAATAGGATCTGACATCCAAACAGATTTCAGAAGTCTTACTGTTGTATTGTGATGAACTGCACCGATGCAACTGACCACCAGATAAACTCTTATAAAGCACATTGCAGTAGTCAAGTGGAGGAGACAAAGAGCTGCAGCAAGATACGTAGGTCATCAGTATCAGGAAAGGCATGCAGTCTGGGAATCTGTTTAAGACGAAAAAAAAAAACAGCCTTTGTCTGCAGAAGATACCTGGGGTACAAACTGCATCTGTCCATCAAGGACCACTCCCAGGCTATGAACTTCCTTTTTTTCTCCTTCATCCGAACCCTATCAAAGATCAGTAACTTCAGTCTACCACTAAGGCTCGAGGACCAGCAATTATTTCCCCACCAAAAGCAGTTTGCTTTTGTCTTGTGGTACACATAAATCAGTTAGAGGCCAACCATGCTCTGATCTCCAAAAGTAGTAGTAGTAGATTTTATTTATTTAAGACACCCTACTCCAAAGGCTCAGGGCACCTTTACAGCATTTAGACATTGCAAACATCATTATACACTTACTATCCATTGACATAATAAATGTAATAAATTATCTAATATGTAATATGTCCCTAAAAGATACAGTTCCAACAACAGCAACAGCGAGAAGGGAGGATGAGCGGGAGTCGGGCTGCAAGTGCGGCCGAGGGGAGAGAAACTGCCACCAGAGGACCTGCAAGTGTCCTGCCGCACCGCAGCCCTGAGGAGGTGATTCAGCCCAACAACCAAGAGGTCAGGCCGCTTCCTGGCCAAGCAAGGAATTGGGCCAGTGGCTGTGCTTGGTCACCAGAAGCGGCCAGAGAGGGAGCCATTTGGGCTCAATGGAAAGGGCCAATCGGGCTCCTACACAGTCGGGAAGGGGGTCCAATCCAGAGTAAGCATCTTCTTGAATGAGCGGCTGGGCTACATAAGCAGGCTCAGCTGCACTGTATCTACTGAGACAGCGAGAAGTTTTTCCACCCCACCTATTGTGTACCATCTCCAAATTTAAAAGGAACTGGACCACGCCCACCAAACGGGAATAGCAAACTAGGAGAGCCGGAGGAAGGGGGACATGAGAAGACGAGGAGCATCTGGTCGAGGATGTAGCCGCAAAAAGGTACTGTTGAACATTGGGGCTTAAATGGTGGAAAGAAGTGTGGACACTAGGGCCCTCCAACTATGTAGGGAAGACTACATTTGGGGTTAAGAAGGAGGCTGAAGGGTTTAAGTAACTGCCTGGAACTGTTCAGTGACTGAAAGCTTTATTGATCCTATCTGCTGAGGAGAACTGCTTATAGAGACTTTTATCTTTAATAGCTGTCTTAATGGTTTTAGTTTAAACTCAAGGAACTTGATTGTTTTAAAAATTGCTTATGGGGACTGTAAACTTTAATATCTGTCTTAACGGTTTATAGTTTAAATCCAAGAAACTGAATGTTGTGAAGATTGCTTACCAATGTGGGGGGTAGTCACTTTCTGAACTGGATCTCTTAAGTACCTGTAACCCTTGACTAGGTTAGGTAGATTGAGGAACAGGACTACTCATGGGACTGAAACTTGAGTGTCTGTCATAACTTCTATAGTTTAACCCCAGGAAATATTGGTGGTTAAGATTGCCATACTAAGGTGGGGAGTAGTCAGTGTTAGGACCTGAACTGTACTCTTAAGTATCTGTAACCCTTGGTTACAATTAGGTAAGCTAGGAAACAGGTCAGAGCATTGGACAGGCAAAGTTGGTACAGGGGCAGACTGGTACATTTAGGATTGATAAAACTGTATTATCCTTGTTGCAGGGATAGGCAGTTCTAAACATGGGGAGGATTGTGGGATGCAATGGATGTGGGACATCGGTATGGATGAACGTGTTATGGGGGCTGGGAGGATGCCAATATGCCATAGGCTGAAAAGGATGGAAGAGGAGGTGAGAGGATTGGTGGGGAACTGGAGAGGATTAGGGAGAGCAGGAGGAAGTCTGGGACAAGTAAGCAGCCACGTGAAAGTCACATAATGACACTTCATGAAGGGAACTATGGGTCAAGGGTAGGGGTGGGGGAGCAGTCTGTATGGGTGGTCTAGCAATAAGGGATGGACTAGAGTCAGGCCTACCAGGAAAGGGGGTGATTAAGACAGAAGGGAAGGGGCAGCATGAAGCAGAAAAGAGGGGGTGGGAAACAGGTTTGACGTATTGAGGAGAAGGAGAAAGAGATACAGGGGGCGATGGAAGAGGAACAAGAGGAGTTTGCACAGTGGGCAGTCATGGGAGGAGGAGAGTGGCACCATGAGCAAGGGTCTGGAGCAAGGGGTGGATGGGGAGGGGAGGACAAAAGCAGGAAGGGGGATGGGGTGAAAGGGAGGGGTCCACTGGAGGCAAGCAGATCTCCTCCTTGTAAGGAGGACACTAGAAAGAGGTACATGAGTGGAAGGGGATAAGTGAGGGAAGAGTAGGGGTGTATTGGCAGTGGGGGACTCCATACTTAAAGGGATCAGATGGGGCAGTAGAGGGGAATGACATAGTTGCATATGGGTGGAATCCATACTGAGGCTACAGGCAGAGGGGGCAGGGCAATCGATTCTAAGATGTGCGGGGGGGTAAGGGGTTACCGCACAGAGTGGTGCATGTGAGGACAAATGACCTGGCAGAGGAGACTGTGGAGGTGGTTAGGGAAAGCTTCAAGGGAATGAGAAGGCTGTGTGAGGAGGTAGGAGAGTCAGTAGTCTTCTCAGAGGTGCTCCCAGTACCCTGTGTGAGTACAAAGAGGAAGAAGAGGATTAAGGAATTCAATGTATGGCTGGAGAAGTGGTGTAAATCCAGGGGGTATGGAATAGTGGGGGACTGGGGTGAAACCTGGGGAAAAAAACGAACTATATGCAAGGGATAGGCTGTACTTGAGTGGCAAATGAAGAGGGGTCTTAAAGCAGAAGTTGCAGGGATATATAGCAGCAAAAGTGGATTTAAACTAGGTAGGGGGTGATGAGTGGACAGCTGGTAGGCAAAGATCCCAGAGAGAGGGATCAAACGAGCCTACCTCCCAAGCTAGTAGGGGAAATTGCACAGAGGGAGCATGGAAGGGAAAAGAAACAGTAAAAGGAGGAGAGGGAGACAGGATGGAGGGTGGTCTCCTTGAATGCGAGAAGCCTGGGCAACAAATCAGAGGAGCTACAAGTGCTCCTGGCAGTGGGGAGGGTGGACATTGCGGCCATCACAGATATGTGGGCCACCGAGTACCAGGACTGAGACCTGACAATTCCAGGGTTCAAACTGTACAGAAAAGACCGTGGGGAGGGGGGGGTGGGGTGGCAAACTGGCAATCTATGTGAGGGACGGATCAAATGTACAATGGAAAAAGGGGAGGAAAGGAGTACGAAGACAATTTGGGTGCAACTCCTGGACTCCGAAAGAAGGAAGGAAGTTGAGGTTCGGGGTGATGTATAGGCCACTATCCCAGGCAGAGAAGATGGACAGGGAGCTAGTGGATCAAATCAGGAGGGTATGTAGGAAGAGGAACGTGGTCATAATGGGGGATTTCAACCTGCCGGGGTGGACTGGAACATTCTGGTCACCTCCAGTGCTAGGGAGCAGGTGCACCTTGATGCAATCCAGGAGGGGTTCCTGACACAACTTGTTGCTGGACCCACTATGTTAGGGAACACACTAGACAAGGTACTATCGAATGATGAGCAGTGAGTGAAATAAGGTTAGAAGACCCGCTAACTGACAGCGATCACCAGACGGTATGGTTTAACATCAGGATGAGTAGAGAACCTGAGGAATCAGCAACAAAGTTGATGGATTTCAGGAGGGCAGGCTTCAGGAGGATGCGGGAGTTGCTGAAGGGGAGACTTGAGGGCATAAAGCAGGGGATGGAAGTGGATCAAAAGTGGGATATAATTAAACAAGGAATCACAAAGGTGACAGGAATGTGTACCAAGCTACAGAGTAAGATGAACAGAGCAAAAAAACCCTGCTGGCTAAACAGGAAGGTGATGAGGGAGTGAGGGCAAAAAAAGCAGCTTACCTGAAGTTTAGGACAGGGAAGGAAGAGGACAGGGAAGAGTATACCAGATGGTCTAGGGAAGTGACCAGGGAGAGGGTGGCAAAAGCCACAAGGGAACTCAGGTTAACACAGGGAATAAAGGTGGGGGGGGGACTTTTTTAGATATGTCGGGGAGAAAAGGAAATTCAGGGATGTTATAGTGAGGATATAGAGGAGGGAGGAGTGGGTGGAAAAGGGGAAGGAACAAGCGGAAGTACTGAATGATTACTTTTGCTCAGTGTTCACGCAGGAGAAAGGTGGACCAAAACCACTTTGGACCGGAGGGGGTTGGGGAGGGGGGAGGGAGGTGACTGATGGCCAGATCGAGAGTAGTAGAGTATTAGAGGGGCTGAGGGCACTAAAAGTGGAAAGGAACCTTAGCCGGATGGTATACACCCCAGGATGCTGCTGGAGATGGCAGAGGTTCTTGCAGAACCATTGGTGGACCTGTTCAACACCTCCTTGGAAATGGGTGGTGTGCCTCAGAACTGGAGGATGGCCCATGTGGTGTCGATACACAAAAGTGGTCCAAGCGATGAGCCAGAGAACTATAGACCAGCCAGCCTCACTTCCATAGTAGGCAAGCTCAAGGAGACAATACTGTTGGTGCCATTTCTGGAGGACAATGACCTCCAGGACAGGAGGCAGCATGGGTTCATCTCGGTGAGATGCTGCCAAACTAACCTTATACAGTATTATGACTGGGTAACAAGGGAGCTGGATGGGGGCCTTGCTGTGGATGTCCTATATTTGGACTTCAGCAAGGCCTTCAATTCAGTGCCCCATGGGCGACTAGGGGAGAAGCTGACTGCAGTGGGAATGGGGAAAAAGATGGCATGCTGGATTTCAAACTGACTACCTGGTAGCCTACAATGGGTAGTGGTGGTGGTGGTGGGGAGGTCTCTGAGCCTAGATCAGTGATGAGCAGGGTGCTGCAGGGCTCGGTACTGGGCCCGGTGCTATTTGGGTTATTCATCTGGGACATTGCACATGGGGTGGAGAGCAGGGTGAGCCTGTTCGGGGATGACTCCAAAATGGGTGCGGTAGTGGATGAGGAGGAGGGTTGGAAGCAACTACTGGAGGACCTATCCAAGCTGGAGGAGTGGTTGGAGAGGTGGCAGCTGGGGTTCAATGCTAAGAAGTGCAAGGTTATGCATTTTGGGGCAAAGAACCCAAGGAGGGAGTACTGGCTGGGTATAAAGCTTGGGATCACTGAGGAGGAAAAGGACCTGGGAGTAATGGTGACAGGAAGCATGAACAATACTGCCTATTGCAGGAAAGCGGTGGTGATGGTGAACAAGATGCTGGGGTGCACAGTGCGGGGGTTCACATCCAGGAGCAGGGAGGTAATCTTACCCCTCTACAGGTCACTAGTCAGGCCACACTTTGATACAGTGTGCAGATCTGGAGGCCATACCTGAAGCAGGATGTCAAGCTGATGGAGGGAGTGCAGCGGAGGTTGCCGAGGATGATTCAGGGGATGGAGGGAAGGGACTACAAGAATAGGCTGGGAGAACTGAATATGTACACATTGGAGGAGAGGAGGGATGGAGGGACATGATTGAAACCTTCAAGTACCTGAAGGGAATCATCAAGGCGGGGAGAGGATGGGGCATTTAAACTAAGGAATAGAAGATATACTAGAGGGCATGGGCTAAGAATAGAGGGGGGTAGATTCAGGAGGGAGATGATGAGGCATTACTTCACAGAGAGTGTCGGGGTGAAACGCTCTACCAGTAAGGGTGGTATCAAACAAAATGTGAATGGCTTCAAGAAGGCATGGGACAGAGAGCGAGGGTGGGTAAGGGTGGGTAGGGCGGTGGAAAACCAAGGGGGAACAAAGGGGGTGGGGGAAGGGCAGCTGCAACCTAAGGAGCTAGCTGCACAAAAACTAGTTATGAACTATAAAAGAAATCCAAAAAAACATGTTGTTCTCCAGTCCCCAGAATAAGCATCGCTCTCACCCACTCAATATAACAAACGAATCTGGGACTGCATTGGAATTTATCCAGCATTTCAAATACTTGGGCGTCACTATAGACAGTAGTATGTCTTATGCCTCCCACATTGATAATGTTGTAAAGGCTGTGAACATCCATACTGGTCTACTTCATAGACACAAACAAAGTCTTACCCCAGAGGCCCTAAATCTCACTATCCAGAATTCAGTGGTCTCCCTAATTGATTACGGCATAGTTGTATATGGCTCAGTTTTGGACACAGCCCTCCATTGTATAAAAGTCATGCTAAATAATATTTGTTGACACCTTACAGGCTTCACACAGCTTACATACACATGTGTCCTTTATGACCAGGCTAACCAGGTCACTCCTGTAAAAAAGCTTTCAGCTTAGTGTGCTATACCTGGTTAAACAACTAAATAAAAAAAAAAAAAAAACTGGCTCCAGTTCTCAGGCAGGCTCCAAAATCAAACGTGCCTCCTGGTCAAGAAAGTGAGTATGGGCCTCATTCCTATGGGTGTCCAGAAGCTCCTTACCCCCTATGAAAACAGCCATTCCACCAGATGCTCAGACAACTATGTCTTCAAAATTCCTAGGTGTTGTACCTCCCTCGGTCAAAGAGTGTTTGCCTACCGTGCCCCCAAATGGATTAATAATCTTCCACTTGCTATCTCCTCTACAACAGTATTGTGCCCCTTCAAACATGAGCTGAGCAAACATCTCACTGCCAATGCCAGCTGTGATTGCTTCCTGTAGCCCATCAATGCCGACTTACCTAGTGCCTAGGCAACATTCCCTCATGACCACATGGCCCCCTTGTGTTCTAGCAGTTACTTCTCTCCTCTCTGTGTCCTATTATAATCAAGCCTCTCTCTATCTCTCCTATGTCAATCTCCCCCTCCATACCCACCACCCCCTCTTCCCTCCTCTTTTCCCCTCCCCATCTACTCTTACCCCCAACCCCCAACAAAACCCTTGATAAGGCCTCATGGGCTGATGACTCCCTGCTGCTTGAGCAGGGCTTTCTATTCTTTGCCACCCCTGGCTGCTACTTCAGTGTTCTTCACCCTCTCCACTCTTACATACACAGTCTGCACCATTCCCTTCCAATGCCTCACATGAACCCCCCAGTCAGACCTACTCAGTCAGACCCAGTCAGTTCAGACCTATTCCTCTTTCCCTCATACTGCTTTTATCCCCCATAGACTCCCCCTGTGCACAGAAGAAGCCAGAAGGAGGCTTGTCCAAACTACCTTTCTTCCACTGCTTGGCTATGATGACTTTCTGTACAACCACTGTCCTAACCGGCACTAAGCAAGCTGGACACCTTATATCACTGTGCTTTGAGATTTATCCTGAACTTACCCTCATGCACCCACCACTGTCTCCTGTACGAGGCATTGGGTGGTCTTCCTTGGCCTAGAGGAGGCAAAGGAATGCACTCCACTGGTTTTACAGGGTTTTAACTGATAAACTGCCAGTCTACATTGCTGGGATGTTTGAGAGTTCAAAGGGGCTATACGAGCTGAGACGCTTTGCGCTAATCACCTATATTGTCCCTAGAATAAAGACATGTCATGGCTCAGCCGCAATTAACTTCTCTTTACCCTCCATGTGGAATACCATGCAAAGAACTCTAAGGCTTACCATTATCCCGGGTCTCTACACCTTTAGAGCTTTAATTGCAGGTTATCTAAGGGAAGCCTGCAACTGCTACGGGTGACTCATGCTTGTAATCATACTCGTACAACCTTAGTGTCCCCTAACTCTAATTGCTCTTCTGTCTACTTGTATTTCCTCCTTCCTGTACGCCTCCCCCTGATAGGGGCTTCCTGTGTTCTTCCCCCCTTCAATGGCTGTACTTGCTATCCTCTATTTCTACACCACTGTTAAATACTCCTCCTGAATAAGGGGAGTATGAACTTTTTGTTGTGGGCTTATTTTGACTTACCTAGGGAATAATAACTGTGGACTCTCAGATTTAATTTTCATGTATGCTTTGGTACCAGTTATGGCATTGTTTTCACATTATTGTATAAAAATGACCTTACAGCTTGATGTATTTAAACAATGTAACTGATTGCTTGGACTACCCCTAGTTGCACAATGTCTTTGTATAAGAATGTCCTTACAGATTGTGTGTATTACCCCCATCTTATTATGTATTTGTCCTTTCTGTCCAGGACCACTTTGAAAATAAGCTTGCTCAATGGTGTTATGCCTGGTTAAATAAAGTTTTGATTGATTGATTGGTAGTCTTGCCTGTTGTCCAAAGCTGTTAGTTTTCCTGTACAATGCCCACCCCACCCCAACTAGCATAGTCTGTAGCAGCACCCACCCCTGCCTATCCTGAACCTCACAATCTGACTTACTGTATTCCTCACTCCAGTATACTACCTTAATCCCTCTCAGAGACTCCTTGTGCTTTTACTTGCCAGCTGACATAGTCCACTCTCTTTGTCTTCTTACACTAGGTTTACCTAAGTAAAGTTCTAGGATGAACTAGGACAATCAGTGATTCCCTCAACCTAAAACCTCTTACCCTACTTCTAGATGAAGTCCTATCCCCCATCACCAAGCTTCTCAATCGCTCCCTCATACTTTCACAATTCCCCCAGATCTGGAAATCCACTCTGGTTACACCAGTTTTCAAGAGTGGGGACAGATTACTACCTGGGAATTATAGGCCAATATTTATTCTTCCCCCATTGTCCAAAGTACTTGAAAGGATTGTTGCTTACCAGTTTGTGGAGTACCTGGAAAAATACAGCCTACAATGTGTCCAACAGCATGGTTTTTGGCAAGGGCACAGCACATCTATGGCCCTACCGGAATTCACAGGTTTCATTCACCATACACTTGATCATGGTCAACTTGTTGGTGCAACCTTTATTGACCTGTCTAAAGCATTTGACATGGTCAATCACCATTTACTGACACATCAACTTGCTGGGCTTGGTATATCTTCAGAAGCCCTAAAGTGGTTCACCTGCTATCTAGCAAACCGTACACAACAGATGAGAATAGGGTCTGCCCTTTCTCCTAAACTGCTTCTCTGCTCTGGGTTTCCTCAAGGATCAATACTGGGACCCCTTCTGTTTAGCACCTTCCTCAATAATCTTCCAGCATCCTGTTCTGAACCAGTACTCCTCAACGTGGATGATGTAATTTTCTCAAAGACTGCTGATCCTACCTTCCCCTCCCCTCCTTCAGGCCCAACTTCAGAAAAGTTTTACTGAAGCTGAGTCCTGGTTCATCTCTCTTATAAGTTGGTGCTTAATTGCAAAAAAACAAAGGTCATGCTCTTCCATGGTACCCACAGCAAGCCCAAAGCCAAACAATTGGTGATTAAAAACAGTGCGGGTGTTTTCCTTGAACAGACTCAATCTTTTAAACACCTAGGAGTTACTCTGGATAGTATGCTCTCCTACTCCAACCATGTTGAGAATGTTGCCAAGGCAGTTAACATTCACCTAGGCCTTCTACACAGGCATAAACACTGCCTCACTACCAAAGCCCTCAGATTGGCTATCCAAAGTTAAATTGTGTCTATTATTGACTATAGTTTAGTCATGTATGGTTCCGCCACAGGCACAACCCTATGTCAGCTCGCCACAGCTCTGAATAAGGCATACCATCTATTAACTGGTGTAGCGTATTGTACTCACACTTGTGACCTTTACGAACAAGCAAACTGGCTTCAACTCCAGGCTAGCATTGAATATCAAGCCTGCCTTCTGGATAAGAAGACAGATCTTGGTCTCCTACCATCAGGTTATCTTCAGCTTTTCAGTTCCTTCCGGGGCACTCAGAACACACAAAGTTCTGTGAGCCAAACTTTAACTGTCCCTAGCTGTCGAACCTTGCTCTGACAGTGATGCATTGCAGTTAGAGCTGCTAATTTATTTAATTCCCCTCCTCTTGAGATTGCGAAAACCAGAACCTTGGGACCATTTAAGTGGAAGCTGTGTCACTTCCTAGTTTCCAGAGCATCTTGTGACTGCTATACATAATCTCTGCTGTCAGCTAAATGCACTGGGACCTCCCTTTTTTACCATTTGCCCCATATAGCCCTATCCTGTTGCTGTGCTATTCCACTCACAGCACTTCCTACCTTATCCCTTTCCCATTCTTGCCCTCTTTTCATCCTACCTCATCCCCCTTCCTTCTACCTCCACTCACACTTCCCCTCTCCTTTGTTTCTCACCATGTTCTCTCCCTCTACCCCCCGCCCCCGTGGGTCTTTCCTGCTTAAGCTTCATTGTGGAATCTCCCTCCTTGCTCTTATTTTGCTCCTTCCAACCTAAAATTAATCCCCTGTACTTCTCTTCTTGTAATCCCTTTCACCCCTCTTCAGACAAGGCCACTGGCTGCACTTGACACCATATTTATCTTGCCATATTGTTCTTTTGTTTATGTAATTACTTTCCTCATGTTGTACTACTTAGTGAAACCATTGTAATTTGCTATTCTTGTGACTTGACATAGAACCTCTGTAAAAGAGCCCTTGGCTCAAAGGTCTTCCAGATTTGTTAAATAAATAAAATAAATAAAAAGTTTAAGTCTAAACTTGGTATTAGCCTGCATTTAAAGCACCACTGTAAACCGAAAATGTCTTGTTTATTTGTTTAATCTCTGTTTATGTAATTCAGAAGTGGAACCAATGTAATGAGCTTGTCCTCAAAGGTGTTATTCCGAGTCTACAATAAAAAATACAAACAATCGAGCAGACATTGATAGACCAGGAGGTCTGTTTCTGCTGGCACATTCGTATGCTCATATGTAACAGCAATGACATAACACCCTGTAAGGGGCAAAGGACAAATACAGCTGGGTATCACCAGCATAGTAATGAAACCTCACGCTGTATCACCTAATGACCTCCCCAAGAGGAATCATGTATACTGAAAACAACACGAGTGACAGAGGAGAGCCTCGAGGAACATCACAGTCAAAGGTAACTGAGTACAAATGGTAAGATCCAACTACTCCATCCTGTTCAGAAATAACAGAAACTTTTGAAACAACAGTACCAGTCACCCCCACAAATTCCCTAAGTCTACTCAGTACTACCCGGTGGTTGAATGTGTCAAATGCTGATAAAAAGTTGAGAAGGAGTGTAGAAAGCTCTCATGATCCCTTGCTAGGTGGAGATCATGGCACACCCTGATTAGGCCCATTGCAATGCTGTGGGGTCTATAGAAGCAAGACTGAAATTATTACTAGGATGCATGCCCATCTATGGCAGCATCTCTTCACCTTTGGATGCACCTGCCAGTTGTATCCAAAAATCAGCTAGATAACTTAATCAATTGTGGAACAGTGGAGAAAAGGAGTTGTAAGGACCAAATAGTAAAGATAAAGAAGGATGGGGAGTGGGTGGGAACAGGGGCAGAACAGGCAGAAGCATTAAACGAGTACTTCTCAGTATTTACTAAGGAGAAAGGGGGTGCTGTACTCAGGGGGGGTGAGAGGGTGGACACGGGGGGGGAGGAGGAGGTGACAGATGGGGAAATCCCAGTGGATAGAGTACTGGAGGGCTTGAGGGCACTGAGGGTGGACAAGGGGCCAGGGCCAGATGGCATACAACCCAGGATGCTGACGGAGCTGGCAGAAGTTCTGACAGAACCCTTGGCAGATCTGTTCAATGCCTCCCTGGACTTGAAGAGTGTACATCAGGACTGGAGGATGGCACACATGGTATCCCTCTGCAAGAGTGGCCCCAAGGATGATCCTGGGAACTACAGACTGGTAAGCCTCACATCAATCATGGAGAAGCTGATGGAGACAATCCTGAAGGAGGGTGTGGTTTCCTTCCTAGAGGCTAATGGGCTGCAGGACAGCAGACAGCAAGGGTTTGTTTCAGGCAGATCCTGTCAGACCAACCCGGTGGAGTACTGTGACTGGGTAACCAGGCAATTATGGAGGGACCATGCAGTGGGTGTCCTGTACCTGGACTTCAGAAAGGCATTCAATTTGGTGCTGAATGGGAGGCTAGGAAGTAAGCTGGAAGGCACAGGGGTGGGGGACAAGATGGTAGGGTGGGTAGTGAACTGACTGCAAGGGAGACAGCAGATGGTGGAAGGGGAGCTGTCATCTCCCAGGGTGGTGACAAGCGGGGTGCCACAGGGCTCTGTACTGGGGCCGGTGTTGTTTGGGATCTTCATAGTAGACATCTCAATAGGCATTAAGAGCAAGATCAGTCTGTTTGCAGACAATACCAAGATGGGAGCAGTAGTGGATGACTTAGAAGGGTGGCAGTGGTTGCAAAATGATCTGGCAAAATTGAAGGCCTGGTTGGACACTTGGAAGATGGGGTTCAATGCCAAGAAATGCAATGTGCTACATTTCGACACAAAAAACCCAAGGAGGAGCTTCCAGCTAGGGGAGATTCAACTAGCCAAGATGGAAGAGGAGAAGGATCTGGGGGTGATCATAATGGGAGCAATGAACAACTCAGCACAGTGTAGAAAGGCAGCTGCAAAGGACAACAGGATGTTGGGTTGTATTGCCAGAAGCATGTACTCCGGGGGAGATGATCCTGCCACTATACAGGTCACTGGTCAGACCACACCTGGAGTACTGCATGCAGTTCTGGCAACCATACCTAAAGAAGGACATTAGGTTACTGCAGGGGTGCAGCACTGGGCAACAAAAATGATCTGGGGGCCTAGGGGGCTTACGCTACGAGAGCAAGCTGAGGGAGTTGAACATGTACTCCCTGGAGGAGTGGAGGGATGGGGGGACATGACTGAAGCCTTCAAGTACATGAAGGGAATAAATAAGACAGGCACAGAAGGGCTTTTAAAATTAAGGAGGGGGAGGGACACTCGAAGGCATGATCTGAAATTGGAAGTGGGAAGGTTCAGCAGAGAAATGAGGAGACACTTTTTTACGGTGAGAGTGGTGTCTGAGTGGAAAGCATTGCCAGAGGAAGTGGTATCCTGTAGAACAGTCGGCTACTTCAAAAGGGGATGGGACAGGGTAAGGGGGAAGGTTACTGGAGGAGGGAGGGAAGGGGAGGGAGAGGCAGCTGCAGTATAAGGGCTGCTAGCTGCACAACCGAGCAGACTTGATAGACCATAAGGCCTTTATCTGCTGACAATTTCATATGTTCATATGTACAAACATTCCGAGTGTGTTGGGGTGGTAAGGGATCTATCGAGGCCCTCAATAAGCACCAGCAGAGACCATTAATAGAAGGGCATTGCTAGTGGCAGTTGCCATCGACAGGAGTGCCCTAGTACAATATGTGCTGCATTTGCCTCCTCTGGGGTTATCCACTAACCTGCATTGGACACAAGTGAACTTGGCAGAGGCCTGTAAATCTAGCTAGGAAAATTGTGTTTGGTTGGAATGGGATGGATGCAGCCCTGTACAAATTGCCCCAGCCACAAGGCTGTTACAGAGCTCTGAAAAGGGTGTCTCAGGTCTGCAAACCATGCAGTTATATTGGATATTTGATAAGTAGTTTTAATGTTAGAAAGGGTGACTTCTAATAGGTACCATATGATTACTGTTTGATCTTCTCAGTGATTGATCAGGGACATATCAGAGCTGTCATCTTCATTGATCTGGCCAAGACCTTTGACTCAGTGTCCCACTCACTCGTCTTATATAAATTGAGTTCTGCTGGCCTTTCAGCTCCTGTGGACAGCTGGTTCTATTCTTACCTCATGGACTGTCTTCATTCTGTACAGGTTGGTAGTACTGTGTCTCCTACTCTTCCCATCCAGGCAGGTGTCCCACAAGGCTCAATCCTGGGTCCCATTCTCGTCTTCATCTTCCTTAATGACCTCCCCCAGGCCTGTGCTAACTTGCATATTCACATTTATGCGGAGGACCTAGTCACCTACACCTCTGGTTCCTCCACCTCAGCCATGAAATGCCTCCTCCAGCAAGACCTCCAGAGAGTTCTGTGCCGGTTACAACCAAACCAATTCTGGGTCAACACACAAAAAACTGTGTCCATGATCTTTGGTACCAACTATTACTGGCCACACCCCCACTCAGCCTATCTTCACCACCCTGAATCCTCTTGAACTGGTCCAATTGATTAAGTACCTTGGTGTTTAGCTAGATAGCAAGTTTGACTTTTCAGCCCATGTTGATGCAATTCATGCAAAGCTCCATCCTAAACTTGGTGCCCTATATTGCAATAAAGACTTTCTGTCTCTGTAGGTCCACTGTGAGTTTGTTACCAAAATGGTGCTCTTGGTCTTTGACAATGCTGATGTGTTCTATGGCACCACCCCCTCCACTTCCCCGGCCAGACTGGATACGCTCTGCAACTAGTTCTGTTGCTTTTCTACCCACTCCCCTCCTTGTACTCATCATAGCTAACAATACTGCTCCTGATCCATTCTCCCTTTGCCCTCATGTCACCAGATACATTGTGCCTCATTCATTTCCAAATACTGTACTGATTTGGGTCCCTTCCCTCTTATCTTTCATTCCTCCTCTCCTTATCCCGTCTGCCTAAAATATGATTATTTATTGTCAGCATGGGATATGGTATATTTTCTGATGGCTGGGATGAGGAAATGAATAGAAAAAAATGTGCTCAATGGTAAGGAAACCTTAAACCACATAGTTTCTAGATAATTGTTCTTTTGATAGCTTCAAGGGTGCCTATTGATTGGTGTCAGCCTTAAAAGAGATGCTTCTTTTTACTCTGATGTGACTAAAAATACCAAGTAACTCAAACAATGAGAGGTAACAATGAAGTATTGAATAGAATGACTATCTGCAGAAAGAATGTCGTGACAAGAAAAATATGGGAGTGTATGCATCTGTCTGAAATTATGTCACACATTATCTGCCAATAAACAGCCATCACAGTGTGCGTTCATGTGTGTGTGTGTGTGTGTGGGGGGATTTCAAAATCAACTGTGACATCTGATTAAAAACTACAGTTGACTGATTAAGGTGGGGGCAAAGTTTTACTTCACTATGTTTGAAGTTACAGTAGTGTTAAACAGTTTAAAGAAAGTAATTGCCTTGCTCAGTGAGCACCAGTCAAGCTCAGTTAGAAGAAAGTTACAAGTGAGACACCTTATCACCCAACCTGTGTCATCTGAATTTTTTTTCATTAGAGCACTTTTGGAAGGAAAGAGGCTCCATACAGCCGTCAGCCCACTCCCTTCTACTTCCAAGTCTGAAGTCCCACCTTCACAATCTAGCATTTTGTAATGTAAGAGTTTGGAGAAAACTGTAGGTCTTTTCTGAAATGTGAATGGAACCATTTAAGATACATTTTTTGTACTTAAAGAGTTAGTTTCAAATCAAAGCTACTACTCTACTAACAAAAAAACTCTGATTCGAAACAAATGGCACTGTTTATAAAAAAGTCAGTATATTAAAAAATGACCTCATGCTTTTCTTCAAACTTACATCACGAAATGCCAGCTTAGGTGGGTAGGACTTTTAACCTGGGTAGTGGAATGGACTGCACTGCTGGCTCTATGGAGACAAAACATGATGCGTTCTCTTCTGATAACAGAAAGCTAAACCCCCACTATGAGGTGTGGTAGGACTGCATACACAAAAACAAAAATGCAAATAATAAAATATTGGAGCTAGTAAAGTTTGCTGCTTAAATAGCAGTTTAAGCTTTTACGTCTCATGCTACTGTCCCATGAATGCACTGGTTGCTGTATGTTGCAAACATTCAATAAAAATAAAGTTAAAAAAAATACATTTTTACTTCTGGGTACTCTGCCAAACTTTAGACTGCCCATTATAAAGTTTTTACAGTAGAACACCTTAAGGATACAGGAGAAAGGGTGTCCAGTACTATATTCCAGGGAGCATAGTACAGTTGCATGTCAAAGGCAAACTGAGTCATGTGAGAGCGTAATAAAGGCAACTGTGAATAACGTAAATGCTGTATATTTGTTGAAAAGTTTTTTCTCTGAGTCTTCAGTTTTCCAAGCAATAAAATGGAATCAGATTTATGTTTACATGTAGCACAGAAAGTTTCTACATGGATTTTCTTTGTTGTCTTCTTTTGTATCTATTACACTATTGCCTTGTAATACTATAAAAAGGTTCCATATATAAATTCTATTTAGTTGCATTATTAAATTTGTATAAGATGCATTAGCTAGTATAGCAGAATCAAAAGCTGTGTGAAGTCCTACCATTATTTATATTTAAAATGTCTTCTTTCTGTAGTAATGCACCATTTGATATTTCTATGTAATTGGTTGTAATTATTTTAGGTACAGTATGTGTAGTAGAAGTTGTGTTTATTGTAATCGACACATAACCATGGGTTAAAGGTAGTACAAAAATACAATACTACGTTGTGGTTAACTTATGTTTTCATACACATAACTGGCAGATTGAAGGATTCCAGACAATACTGGGAGGTCAATCAGGTCAAATTCCAAAAGTCACTCGTGTGGGCTGGCTGTTTTACAATTGCTTTATGCAGGAGGAAATTACAAGATTTACATGTTCCTGAGGATTCTGAAAGGTAAAAACATTTGGCAGTGTTTAAATATATGTTGTGATCGCTTACGTTTTTCATACTTGGGAAGCCTTTAATGTGCATAGGTAGATTTTGAGGGTCTCACTCTATAAAACTATGATATTGAGAGAGAGAGAGAGAATGGAGTCAATGTGTTGCATACACAAAGGTTCATGGGGCTGGAGACTAAAAAGGGAACTCAGTGGCAGGATTCAAATTCTCTGAAGACAAGAGACTGTTTCTTTTCCATGTGTCAATCTATAAGTTTTAACGTAGCTATCAGAAAGCTAAGTGTGCATGTTATAGTTTAAATCACTGCATTTGCCATGTTTTCTCATATAAGCACTTTCTGTTCTGTTTCATCCAATGTGTATATATATTGGTTCGGAGAGTCCAGGTGTCCAGGGTATGTCACCGTTATTCAGGGTTGAGTGTGGGTGCAAGCAATGGCACAGTGAAGGGCAGACACAGGTGAAGGTCTGTGACAGCCAACTGAGATATTGGTGTGCTAGCTGGGTCACGGACAGGTGAGTTTGTCAAACACATACTGATAGCATCACATAAAGCACAATTAATACTTTGAATAAACAATGAATGAGCAAAATACTGTATATAGGAGATGATTATGAAATGTAATGTAATAATCTTTATTAATAGAGTGAGTTGCACATATTTCAAGGTACTGTACAGAACTGGAGTCAGTTACAACCACAATCAAGAAACATGATATGTTAAATGGTACAAAAATATTTTAAGCATACTTAAAAAAAAAACAAAAAAAACAAAAAAAAAAACAGAATCAGCACAGGACCATAAATCAGTAGAAAGTTTTCCAGAGCTGAGGAGCATACATTGAAAAGGCTCAGGCAACATAAGTGATCAGTCTGGTAGGAGAGATGGCTGAAAGATGTGTGTATGTCTGAGGAACTTAAACTGCAACCAGGACCATGATTGTGAAGCAGGGAACAAATATACTGGTGAGCCAGGTCATGAAGGCATTTGAAAACCATTAAAATAATTTTTTAAATCAATACATCATAGAACAGGAAGCCAATGAAGGGCAAGAAGAATAGGTGTGATACGATCCCTTTTCTTAGTGTCAGTGAGTAGTCAAACAGTGGTGTTTTGGACAGGTTGAAGACTCTAGATTTCATGAGAAGGTAAATCAGCTAGGAGTGAATTACAGTAATCAATCTACGTAAGAACAAATGGATAAACAAGCCTTACAACTGTGTCTCAATTCAAATAGAAGTGATTTTTTATATGTTATACAGGTGCAGTAATGCCCGTATGTTAGGTTTGGGTTAGTATTTATGTCACAAATGGGGGTTTCAACAGATTTTATCTCAGTGATCTTAACACCTAGGACTGTGAAATTTGGTGTGCACAGTCTCAGTCATAGGGGCTAATGTTTTGGCAAATGAAGCTAAAATCAGTTTGGCAGTTCTAAAGTTATTAATTAGGGAAATTATGTAAAACATCCCATATTAAGACATTTGTTTTACCATGAGTAGCTCAAAAAAAAAACCCACAAAGATTTAACTTATGAAACTTAGAGATTCATTAGAGCTTGTCTCACAGTAATATATTTTGGTGATTTCAGAATAAAATGTTTTGAATTTTTAAGTTACAACATTTTAAATTTTAAAACTGTTGTGCATGCATGGACCACTTGCAAAAATAGCTAAAAATGCAACAGTTTTTTTTCTGAGTCAAAGCTGAACATGAGTAAAAACTTCAAAAGCTAAAAATGTAAAATAAATACTTTGAAGGTTGTCAGTTACGTGGTTTGTGAGAAGACAACCAAATGGGACATCTGAGCTGACCTTCAAAAATAATTACTGTTAATATTTTAATTAGAAAAAAAAATTTGTGAATCCCTTGAAAAAAACAAAAACATCAATATGGATTTTAACAAATTCAGTGCATGCATTACAGATAGCCCACATGCTTGGAAAGACATGACACACATAAAACCAAAAAAACACTGATACACAAAATAGTCTACAGCACAATTGAAAAATAGAAAAAAAAAACATCAGTTTTTCTTTGGTTTGTGAGCAATCTGGAAAATTGTAAAAACTGTTGCAAAAACTTAACTAAGTCCTACACAAACAAAATGCTTAAAGCCATGAAACATGAAAACCAGTTGAGAACATGACTGAAAAAAACCTCAATGCAAGCATTTTATACTACAAATAAAGTCATAGATAAATATAATGTAAAGAAAGTTAAGCCTCCTACAGGGCCCTGCATGAAAGACATTTAGTACACATATCCTGCTTCATTCAGGGCCTGTGTGAAGCAAATTAGGACTCATGTCCTGCTTTGTAAAGTGCCCATACAGCATTGTGTGAAGCAAGTTAGGACTCACCTCCTGCTTCATGTAGGGTTTGAAGGGCCCTGCACAAAGCAAGTTATAGCTCTGCTTTCTCAAACAGTAAGAAAACTCAGCAAAAAAAATAAATAAAATTACATTAATTCTTACTTAAGGGCTACAAAGCCACAAAAAGAGGAAAACATGGTATTAGGAATTTTAACATCCACCCCTTTCCCCATCCCCTACCCACATGACCCAAAGCCAAGCTACATGTCCAGTGCCTGTGTGAAGAAAGTCATGACTCCTGTCCTGCTTTGGACAGGGCCTTGCATGAAGAAAGTTAAGGCTGAAATCCTGCATTGCACAGGGTCTGCAGGTACCTGCATGAAAAAGGTTACCACTGGTCTTGTGGGCCTTACATGAAGCAGCAGACTTGTGCTGCATGGTTCCAGGCCTGTAGCTTAAAGCATTAGGGACCAGATTCACAAAATATTGCCTGGGTACAAACCCAGTTTGCGTGGCACAGACTGGGTTTTGCACCAAAGTGGTATTCACAAAAGCCCAGGTTTTACCTGCAAACCGGGTTTGCGCTGAGGCAAAGTATGGTGGGGGTTGCAATGCAAATTAGGGGAAGGGGACCTGCATATTGGTGCTGTCCCATACACAAAGCATTTTCTCCTCACAAGGGCCATTTACAGGGATCCCTTGTGTGGAGTAAATATCATGCAGGAAAACTCCCTCTTAACTCTATGCAACTCTAGTGGTTGGCAGAGGTACTGCAGCCCCCCCTTTGCTGATCACCATCCTGAGTAATAAAAATAACTTACCCTGGTAGTCTAGTTGTTCCTCCTACCTTCTCCTTCTCTAATTGCCATCCTTTATAATACAAAGTATGGCCTGGTAGTCTAGTGGTCCCTCCCCCTTCCCCATTCACCGGTCGCTATCCTTTTATAATAAAAAAGATGCCCTGGTGGTCTAGTGGTCCCTCCCTCCTCCCCCATTCTCTGATCACTGTCCCCATATAAAAAAAGTATACCCTAACAATCTAGTGGTCCCTCCCCCCTCCCCGTTCCCCAATCACTGTTCCTGTATTTATTTATTTAAGAGTTTAACCAGGAAGTACATACTGAGCTAATAACAGCTCATTTCCAGATGAGTGCTGGGGGAGAGGGGAGGGGGAGGTAGTTAACAATATAATAATAAGGTAAATACAAATAAGTAGTACAAACAGAATAAGAAATGTAAGGCAAAAAGTAAATGAAGGCAAAACCTAGAGAATTAAAACACTCTCAATATATACAGAAAGAAAACAAAGACAAGCATTTGTCAATGCAGAATGTTGTCTTGCTGGCATTGGCATTGGTAGTACAGGAGTCAGACAGATGCATAATAGGAAAGGGAGTGAATTATGGAACCGATGTCAACCCCACCCCATCCTGCAGAGACTGACAGGCATTGAGGTGTGCCTTTGGATCGTTGGCCATAACGCTCATGCCATTTCACCTCACCCTACTCTGCAGGCTCTGACAAGTGTTGCATTGTGCCTTGGGGTCATCGGGAATTGTGCTCACCCCATTCCCTAAGGAAGTATGTTGAGATCGGTGCAGTATAGGAGACTGGGGTGAACTTTGGGGCCGAAGAGTCCAAGGTACACCTTGATGCCTGTCTGTGGCTGCAGGGTGGGGGTGGAATGGCATGAGCATTACAGCCTACAATCCAAAGGCACACCAATGACACCTGTCAGTCTGTACAGGGTGGGATGTTATGGTTAGAAACCCTAACGCCTGGGCGTGTGTTGGTATTTGGACTCCAAATTTTCAACATGGCCTTTTTGTGACCCCTCCGCATGAAAGCATTTGGGACCTCTGCTCATTAACAGTGGCACTGTGATTTTGTTAAACTGTCCCAAACATTGATTTTCCACAGTGACTGAGCCATTCTGCACCAGATGTGCGAAAACACAGTTTGGGCCGGATGTGAAAAATGACAGCTGTACCATTCATAAGGAGGTGTGAAGAGATGGCAATGTTGAAAATCTGGAGTGAAAATATTAAAAAGTCTCGAAGTTACGAGCGAGTGTGTGGAAACTGCGTAATGCACACTCGTAACACAGTCATTTTGTTGAATTCTTTCACCAAATTTTCAACATAGGCATTTTGGGACCTCCGCTCATGAACAGCATCACTGTGATTTTCTTAATCTGTCCTGAACATTGATTTCTCACAGGAACCACGCCATTGTGCGCTGGATGTGCAAAAACACATTTTGGGCAGGAGGTGGAAAATGGCAGCTGTACTGTTCATAGGGAGATATGCAAAAATGGCAGTGTTGAAAATCTGGAGTAAAAATATAAAAAATTCTTGAACTTACTAGCATGCAGAGAAACTACACAATCCACGCTCATAACACAGTAATTTTTTGGAATTTTTTCACCAAATTTGCAACATAGGCTTTTTGGGAGCCCACTTCATGAACAGTGACACTGTTGTTCTGTTAATCAGTCCCAAAAGGTGATTCCATGCAGTGACCATGAAATCACCTTTTGGGACCGAATAATGACATGATAGTGACTGAATTCATGAGGTGGGGTCCCAAGAACCCCATGTTGAAAATTTGGTGGAAAAAGTTGCAAAAATGGCTGAGATATCCACCTAAGTTGAACCCCCCCACCCCAATTGATGCCGTTATACATCTTACCAACATTTCTTCCATTCACGGTCGGCTTTGAAGAATGAGGGACATGTTCCCGCCCCACTGAAGATCTTTGAGCCAGGCTATGGAGGTAAGTATGGGGTGAGGGGATGCGCGGGGAGGTGGGGTGCACAGAGGGTGGGTGCAGGTTCGGGAAGGGGACCCAACGGCGAGGGACAGTTTTTTCTTTTACAGGTTAAAAAAAATGCAGAAAGGTTTTTCTTTTTCAGGTTTGTTGTGCCACAGTGGGGTGGGCTCCCACTGTGCCACCAGTGTTTCTTTGGGAGGGGGACTGAAGCCAATGGGGACTGGGCCCCCTATTGGCACAGAAAATGTGTCTGTGTTTGGTGGTGGGCGCATGATGCCGAGGGGACTGGGCACCCCCTGGGTACACAAATTAAATATATAAGGGGACATTATACTGACAGGGATTGGGCCACCCTGACCTCGGCTTGTTGGGGACTGTGAGAGGTGGGTGGCGACAGCCGCTGCCATGTTTATTGAAATGTTACATCAGGCAAGGCACGCCCTGCAATGAGGGTGAGCTTCCTTATTACAGCGGTGAAATCAGAAATTGTTTCAGTTGGTGGCACGCTGCACTGTTGTCATAGACAGTGTGCTATTTCATTCGTGCCACAGAGCCCAGCCCAGCAGTGGTGCCATTGGCCACAACACAACCATACCTCCAAAACCTGCTATTCCAAGCTACTAAAATATGTTGCTTGCGCGTGCACAAGACAACACAAAAATGGAACAGCAAGAGAGGGAAAGACTAGAGAATAGAGAAAGGAGGAGGGGTCAAAGGCAGTTGCAAGTAGGATGACAAATGTCAGAAAAAAGAAACTTTAGAGAGGAGGTAGAAGAGGCAGAACAAATAGAAAGGGGAAAGGAGGACCAAAGTTTGGGAAAGCGGTAAGAAAAAGCAGACTGACCAACAATAGATTTTCTAGGAGGGATATTAAGAGAATGGAAAGTATTGTTGTGAAGAGGGTAGGAGGAAGAAGGATGAGGAGAAAAAAGGATGTTGAGCTAAGAGGGAAGGGTGTCAAACCAGAATCGGACAAAAAAGAGGCACAATGGGAAAGGTGCAGAGCATCAAGAGAAGGGAAAGAACAAGCTGAATAAAGAGAGCAGTGATGAGTGCGACAGGGGCAATCTAAAGCAACGCAACAGAAAGAATGAAAAAGGGGGTCCAGTCTGGCAAGGGAAGTTTTAGGGGCACTACAGTAGACTAAGTCACCATAGTCAAAAATTGGAAGGATCATTTTCAGAACAATTTTTTGTTGGGCAGGGAGCCGAATATATGCTTTGTTCCAGTACAAAGCACCAACATTAGGATGATGCTTTTGGTGAATTGCATCAATGTGCACAAAGAAATCAAGATACTGGTCAAGGCAGACCCTGATGTACTTAAAGGAAGAGACATCTTCAAGTATAGAACCATCAAGGGTGTTAAATAGGGGTGGAGACGTAAGCTTGGTAAGCCTCTTACAGTTACCAAAAGTCATAGAGACTGTTTTTTGACATTAAGAGACAGTTGGTTTACCTTGAACCAATGCTACATGTTGTCAAAATCCACCTGAAGTCTGGAGATAAGGTCATGGCGAGAGGAGCAAGAAGTAAAAAGAACTGTGCTATTGATGTACCTGTGAATGGATGCAGAGGAACAGAGAGAGGGCAGGTCATTTAGGAATATTGAGAAGAGACTAGGACCCAGGACAGACCATTGAGGGACACCTGAGCCAATTGGGAGAGTAGGTGAAATGGATTTACCTATCCAGACAGCTTGAGATCTGCCTTTAAGATATGTAAAAATAGCTGACTGTAGAGTCAGAAAGGCCAGAGGCTTTAAGTTTGTCCAGTAGAAGGGGATGTGCCACAGTGTTGGAAGCTTTAGTAAGATCAACAAAAATAGCAGAAGTAATCAGTCATTTATCCATGCCTGTAAGTATGGAATCAGTGAACCAAAGGGGTGATTTCCTAAAGCCAGACTGGAAGGGTGTGAAAAAGAAGGAATTGTCAAGAAAGGAAGTAAGCTGAACTCGAACAATACACTTCTGTAACTTAGCTAAGGTAGGAAGGAGAGAGACTGGATGAAAGTTACCTGGAGAAGTGGGATCACTCCCTTTGTGAATGGGTATGATAGTAGCCTGCTTCCAGACATCAGGAACAGTAGAAGAAGAAAGGGACAGATTTAGAAGTAAGGTAATGGGAAGAGCAATGGCAGGTGCAGAGTGAAGGAGAAGCTTAGGATCAAGCCCATCAGGACTGCCTCCCTTTAATGGATTAAAGGAAAGCAAGTCCTTCAGAGAGACAGCAGGAGTATAATATAATAAATATAGTGGTCCACTAGATCACCAGGGATATGTTATTAATAGCTCACAGGACGGCGATCAGGGATGGGGAGGGTCCACTGGACTACCAGGGAAATTTTAAGAAATATATAAAGGGACAGCAAACAGCAATAAGCAATCAGGGAGGTGGGAGGGATAACTGGACTACCAGAGACATATTATTATTATACAGGGAGGGCAATCACAGCATGGGGATGGGGGGAGGAACCACTGGATTACCAGGGAATTTCTTTTATTACACAGGGATGGCAATCTGAGAATGGGGAGGGGGAGGAGGGTCACTGGACTACTAGGGAATTTCTTTATTATACGGGGATGGCAATCGGAGAACAGGGGAAGGGGGGAGGGACCACTAGACTACCAAGGCATATTTTTATTATAAAGGGAAGGCAATCGATGATCGGGGACAGGGAGGTACCACTTGACCACCAGTTTATATATTTATTTATATGGGGCCGGCACTCAGCAAAGAAGGGAACACTTGACCACCAGGGAAACTATATTTACATCTTTAGGATGATGACTGGAGAATGGTGGCAGGGGCACTAGACCACCAGGGACTGTGGCTGTGTCAGGCAGGGGCTGGGGGAGCTGCACTAAGCCAACTGCAGTTTATGTAAATGGACCCATAATGGGCATGCAAATTACCACATAGTGACTTGCATACCCAATACATTAATTTACATGGCTGCTTTTATGAATAGTAAATAGTGCACCTACACTATTCATTGCAGAGCCTTTCTCCTCACTGGATGTCAGGGCAGCACTACTGGGGTTAGTGGTGGCTTTGCTGGGTTAGTGCTGCCCTGTTCTGGCCCTATTCACAGTCAGATAGTGCGATGTGCTATACAACTGTGAATAGCAAGATTTAACACCTGCACAACTGCGAATTGCAGCATAAACGTTTGTGCTGTGCTTTGTAAGTTTTTGGGCCTCTAACCCAAGACCTGCAGGGCAAGGTCTCAGACCTGTACCTTGACCTTGGGTCCAAGAGTAGAGGATGGGAGAGGGGGATGAGTGTTAGGGTTGAAAAAACTTTAACACCACATTTCCTGCTTTTTGTGGCTTTGTAACCCTAATGTATGCATTAGTGTAGTTTTTGCAATTACTATAACTATATATAGCTATATATAGTACTGTATATGGTTGCAGTAGCATCACTATAGTTAGGGTTGAGTAGGGTGTTTAGTGTTAAACCACTAACTTTGCACCTTAATAATTTGTCCCTATTCAAATGAATTATATGAAAGTTTGCATGCATGGTCTGCAGGGCATGGTGTCTTGATTTGCCTAGCTTCATGACAGTCGGATGTCTAGAGTCCAAGATCCGGATAATGCAAAAAGTGGAAAAATCAGGGCTTTGGGACATTTTTTGCTCTCACCTACAGCCCAGACAGTTTGGAATTTTGTTTTGAAATTTTCTGTGTAGAAGGGGCATGCTCTAGGATGGGCCTTTTTTTTGGTTGGTGAAAATATATTAATCTGGTCCCGAGGTATAAGGGTTTGAAATCCTAGTTCTGAACATGCCCAGTTGGATCTTTCATTTATATGTCCAATATGAAAGAAGAATTTCCAGTTCATGAAAGAAGTTTCTTGTTTTGTGAGCCAAAATTCTTCTTTAGTGAGAAAAACATCCTCTTCATATGGCCACCATCTTGTTTTTTTTTTCCAAAAAATAAATTTAAAATGCATAAAAAGATACCCTGATGAAAGACAAACACATGAATCTAGCTGAAGGGGACCTGTATTCTGGAGTTAGTTTTCTGAAAAATTACCCCAAAATATGGTTTGTGGACTTCACTAAATTCCTTTGTGGAAGGCTGGGGAGGGCTCCTGATTTTTCTTCCATGAGCTCAAATTCTTCTTTTGTTAGTCACACAAAAGAAGAATCTTGGCTCACAAAAGGAGAACTGAATCTCACAAAAGATGACATTTCTTGTTTTGTGACCTTCCTTCATATCAAAAGAAGCTCATGAAGGAAGAATTTGTATGACCATCTCTGTAATGCCAAGCGATGGGGCATTGCTGTGGAACGCTGGTGATCTGGGTTCATGCCCTAAGCCAGGATGCCAGGAGTAGAGGCTAGCAGGGAGGGAATTGACAGCATCCTAGGGATGCTTCTCTCCTTGGGTGGGGTGTGGTGAGCCACTCTAGTAGCGACTTCTGGTGGTGGCTCCTGGAGGTGTACTTGGTAGTGTGTGACCACACGCTGCAATATGTCCCCTTCCCAGGATGTCACCATGGCTGCATGTATTGTGGGTGGTGGGTGGATGGCCCAGAAAAAAAAGGAAAATGTCCACCCGTAGTTCCAGATGATGACCCTCCAGTAGGATCTCTTCTGCTGCCATAGTGCTGGATGATGGCCCTCCAGTAGGACCCCTATTGCTGCTGACTGCCCAGAGCACTGTGTCTGACCCTTGACTGGCATCTTGTTATAATGCTCTCTTACTTCCCCCAATTGCCTCCCTGTAGGTGCCCCCTGGTGGGATATGGTGGACCACCATGGTATTGTTGGCAGAGCCCTGGGGGAGCCTGAGACAGGCACAGCAGCTAGGGTTGGGTCCATGGCATTGCAGAGTGTGCCAGCATGGGAGACTGAAGGAGTGGGGCTGCAGGGGCTTTGTAGGAGCCCCAAAAATGAATTTTTCCTTTTGTGAGGTGAGAGTGTTCTTTCGTGATCTTCTTTCATGAGATTTTTTCTTTTGTGTTCATCTTTCATTAGATTTTTTGTTTCATGATTAACATTCATATTAGAAAAAGCTCATAAAAGAAGAATTTCTTCTTTTGTAGGGTGGGTTCTTCTTTCACGATCTTCTTTCATGAGATTTCTTCTTTTGTTATATTCTTTCATCAGACCATATTAAAGAAGAAACAATGCTCATGAAAGAAGAATTTTGTCTTTCTACAGAACAACAACTTTTGTTTATAACAAGGCTGCTTTAAAATATTTTTACCTCAAATTGTCAACATAGCCTTTTTTTAACCACACCTCGTGAACCAGGAAGGTGAAATTTTTCGAATCTGGCCCAGAAGGTGATTTTATGGTCATTATGTGAAATCACCTTTCATGGAGCATTTGAAAAATTACACCTGACTGAGGTCATAAAAAGACTATGTTGAAGATCTGGAGTCAAAATATAAAAAAAAATCAAAGTTATGAAGTTAAGGACCTGGGAGTCTGTAGCTGCACCAAAGTGCATGGCCTACAGGGCCCTGTACTTCTGTGACCAGCCAGTCTCCTCACTGTCTGTCTCCATCTGTAGACACATGGAAGCACAGGGCCCTCTGTGTCCTGTGCATCTACAGCCTAATGGACTACACATTTAGTGCAGGGCCTACAGTGGCCTGCATGTCTGCATCTGTAGCTACACAAAACTACAGGGTCTGAAAGGCTCTGCATATTTGCCTCTGTAGCCACACAGATGCACAGGGCCCTGAGAGCCCTGTGTTTCTTCAACCAGGTGGAGTCCTCACTTGGCACAGGTCTTCATCTGTTGCCGCACAGAAGGTCAGGGCCAGAGGGCCCTGCATCCCACAGCAAGATGACTGTGTTAACACAAGTCCTGAAGGGACCCGAATGAATGAGGATATGATTCCACTATCTCAAAAAGAAAGGAAATCCATTGTAAAAAATGCATCAATGCATCAGTTAGGGTTCACCATAATGAAAGATAAGTAGGGAAATGTGGCATTAGGATTTCCAACCTTAACTACCCTCCCCAAAGCAGCAAAAGAACAACACCACATGAACAATCACAAACAGCCATCACTGGGTAAGAAACAACATGCAATTGTTTCTAGATAAAAGTAGTACTGATGTGCTATCTTTGTGGATTTGTATCTGTGCTTATGCAGCCACACTTGTGTGTGTATGTTATACTGTATGCATGAGTATGTGTGACTGCAGAAGCACAGGCCTCATGGGGGTCTGCCCTTTGTACAAGGCCCCCTGGAGCCTGTGCCTCTGTAGACAGGTATAGCACTGCCAGCTAGGATGCAACACAGTAATACTGCTGCATGTCACAAAGATGCTTCAGTAGAGGTCAGCCCAGAGGCACAGAGCACTGAGATGCTGGCATTGTCTCACCATTTGGCATGCCAGAGACCCAAGTTTAGGAATGAGCTCAGGTTGCCAGAGATCAGCTGAGAGGAAGGGCTGGGAGATGATCAAGCAGCTGCCTGGCAGCTCTGCTGTCCTGCACTGGGGTGGTGAGCTGTCCTGGCTCTTTGCAACCACCATGTAGAGGCCTGGTGGTGGCACCAATGCTCAGGTGGCTGATGAAAGTACGGTGGGTACAAGGAGCTGGCAGTTCCAGATCACTGCACACCTCCATGCACATGCACCCTCCATGTTTGCCACTGCCTCGCGAGGTGAAAAACTTAAGGAGGAAAATAGAAGGGGACTGGGCTACATGAAGCCCTGCTTGAGGTGCCACAGCCTTCCCTGCCACTCTGGTGGGCAAGGGGAAACATCTGGAAGGGTTCCACCAAGCCAGTTCAACAAGAAATTTGTTGAAGGCTGGCGCAGCAACAGGATTTTGCCAGCGGTGACCATGTCACCTGGCAAATCCATCGATGGACATTTGCAGTGCCCCAAGCATTCAGGCATTGGTGTATTTTTTGGGGGAGCTTTTCCCATTGACTTTGCCCCCAGCACCCTCCAGATCTCTAAATATCTAACTCCGGGGAGGCGGATTCATGGGGTGAGTGGCCACACTCCAGAGTCGATGAATCTGTTAATCACTCTGACAACCCGTTCCCCGTTCGACACAGTGGGTGTCAAACAGGTTGTGTCACTGTGTAGGGTTCATTGTTATAACATCAGTATAACAACAGTATACAATCGGGAAGAGAGTCTCCAGAAGGGGAAGGATGGCCCTCCGCTGGACCCACCATGATGGGGGGATCCACTGGGGACCTAACCAGCTCCCAGAAGGGGAGAGGCAGCAGGATGGCCTATGGCACCTTCGGTCAGGGCAGAACTGCCACCCAGTCAGCCTAGAAGGATAAAAATATTTATAAAAAATTCTGTGGTTGACTGCAGGGAACAATATAATTCAGTGGGTGGAATTAAGCCCTTTTTTACTGCAGTATTTTGAGACATGTCATTTACTGCAAGTTACTGTGTTGCATTGTGACTGGCTCCACTGTACTCATGTATGCTGTACAAGGTACCTTGCTAGAGAGCATGATCTGTTAGTGCATGCTTTTCTATATATGCATCTGCGTAACTGAAAAACTGCTACTCCCTTGAACAATTTCGATATCCGCTGCTGAAACCATGATACCCACATTGTGACATTACTTACATCTGCATAACTCAGAAGTCGGTGTCTATGTCTTACTCCTGTGGCTGAAGAGGTGCATGCCCCTCAGGGGCCTGCACTTCTGTAGTGAGAAGTAGTATTGCAATTTTGATGTCATGGATTTTGTGGCAACTGCGCTTCCACAGCCAAAGGTCATCGTGTATGTCTTATACCTGTGGCTGCAGAAGCACAAGGCCATCAAGTGTGTGTATGTCTTGCAGTGTGCATGAGTACCTGAGGCTAGCGAAGCGCTGCCCCCATAGGAGCATGTGCTTCTTCAGACAAAAGAACTCTTGTGATTTGGGTATTGTGGATTTGTATCTGTGGCTACAGGGGCCTGTGTTTCTGCATACAGAGACAGTGTTGTGACTTGAGTATCGTGGACTTGTACCTGCAGCATCAAGTGAGTGTGCACGTCTTGCGGTGTGCATGCCACAGATACAAATTCATGAAGGTAGTACATTAGTGCTACTGCATTTGTGTCATCTGGAAACAGTTGTATATTGTTTGTCTCACCTGAAAATGGCTGTCTGTGGTTGCTTGTGTGGTGTTGTCCTTTTGCTGTTTTGGTGTGGGAGGTGGGAGAGTTAGTTTTGGAAACCCTAATGCCACATTTCCCTACTTTTGTTATGTTAAGTATGTAAGCTCAACCCTAACTGACGCATTAACGCAGTTTTTTGTAATATTTATTTATTTATTTATGAGTTTTACCAGGTTGGCATACTGAGCAACATGCTTGATTCCAGATGCGACCTGGGGGCTGAGACCCAATTAACAAACATGTCGATTTACAAGAAAAGTTTTCATACATAGTACAAAACGGGACAACAAGCATCATGTTTCCACTAGGGTTGTCAGAACCCACTGAAGTTCTGGGTTCTGATTCTAGTCTAGAACTTTTAAAAAAGTTCTAGGCTTCTAATCTTTTTTAGAACCTATTAGAACTCAAACCCTATTTCTTTTACTTGGGTTGCAACTAGCGAAGATAATATTGAAATACATCTCATGAAATTGTGAATAAAAAGAAGTAAGATCTGTTCATTATAAGGGGAAAGAGAGATGATTGTGTGTGACTTTGAAATGGCTACAGCTAAGTTTATATGTGCTTTCTTCTGTTTGCTAAAGCCAGCCACTTAAAGGTGCTAACAGGGCCACCCATACATTAAACGTTTCCCTACTGCAGCTGGATTAGATTTCCTGAGTGCAAAAAAACAAAAAATCAATAACTACATTCATTTATTCACTGGAAGATTATATACTCACCAACTTTCTTCAATGAAGTATGAATGAAAACATTTATTTACTTTAGCTAACCTCAGCTACTTGCTGGTCACTTTTAAATAAGTAACTCAAAAGTTTCTATGTGTCAAACTTTCTATACTTAAAGGAAAACTTACCCTCCAGTTTAGGTTTAGTGGAAAAAGCGTATTTTTTTCTGCAGCGGCAAAGTTGTTTAATTTTCAAAAGTCCAGTACCCGGAAGTATGGCGGATGCTTAGGCGGCTCCCACTTGCTACAAAGGTGTGACTCTGCACCGTGCACTTGCATTGAGGTGCATGGTGCAGGCGCTGCCCGGTAAATAGGAACGCCTAAGCCTGCCATACTTCTGGCAGTGGACTTTTAAAAATTAAACAACTTTGCTGCTGCAGAAAAGTCGCTTCCACTCAAACCTAAAACCGGAGGGTAAGGTTTATGGGGGGCAACTGCAAACCAGAGTTTTTGTTTAACAACTTAATAAAGTCAAGGTACTGCAGTCTACTGATACTTCTCTCCTCCCGAGACCCGTCACCCAAACTATTTCTGAGATTTATTTATCTCCCTGTCACCCACAGTATTTCTGGGATTTGTTCCATACAATGAGTGTTGGGTGGCACATGGTCACACACTTGGTACAGTGCAGTGAAAGGGAGCACAGCATGAATGATTGCCAATGCACCACATAGGTGTCACAGATATTTTTAAATGAATATGGGATTTTTGTCTCCTCCCCAAGTCCTGTCACCCAAAATATTTCTGTGATATGTTTAAAGGGGAACTTGCATGTACCAAAGCCCCACCCCTCACTCTGAGGTAGCCCCTGATTGGCAGATTCACATAGTAAGTATTATTTTTACCTTAGTGGCTTTTACAGTTTTATACGTTATCTGGTTGATCTTGCTGTCCCTCCTGCCAGCATGTTGACTGCCACTGTTGATCTTTACTTGGTCAAAGTATAATACCCAGTCCTGTACATCTCAAACCTGAGCTATTACTAGGTCCAGTCACAGAGCTATAGTATACACTCTCATTTGGCTGCTTCCTGGCTCACACATCAAACTTGGGACAGCCTCAGGAGGTTGTGGGACATGCCTCTATTGACGATCAGTTCAATGTGCCGGCAGGAGGGACTTTCATTTTTTGTTACATATGGCAGGACTAACCAGATAACGTACAAAATTATAAGCCAATAAAGTAAAAATTATATTCATTATCCAAAATTGCTAATCGGGGGTGGATATGTGTGGCTTTGGCATATGTTGTTTCCCCTTGCAAGATATCACACAATGAGTGCCAGGCAGCACATGGTTACACACTAGGTACAGTACAATTAAAAGGAGTGCAGCAGGAATGAAGGCCAATATACTACACAGGAGTCATACATATTTTTAAACTAATAAAAATAGTTTTTCTGTCCTCCGAATTCCATCGTCACCCAAAATATTTCTAGTAGAGGAAGGAAACAGCGACCTCCCCCAGTCCCCCACCTCAGTTTATGCCAGTGCTGCTTGTCCCACCAGGCACTTCCAAAAACCCAATCCCTGTTTCATTTTTCTTTGAATTTAAAACAAATACATTCTATGATTCTAGCCCATGGAGTGGAGGAAAATCTTAAAATTGTGCTAGGCTATTTTTTCTTTCATATTCCAGGGCCTGGGTCCACTTCTATGTATTCTTTCTATTGTGATTTAACTGCTAAGTGTAGGAAGTGGCCAATAATGCACCAAAACATCTAAACTGTCAGCAGCTACAAAGAAAGACTCTGCCTTAAAAGCCGTGTTTAATTTATTTTCTGATTTTAGTAAAAGTTCTCTTAGATATATATATTTTAAACTAACAATACCCCAACTGCAGCAAATATGTTTTGTCCTTGTGCAGTGGGGGGGCACACCTGCATGTAACAGTAAAGGAAGGTGCAACTTAAAAGTGACTGATGTGATTTTCTTTTTTGGGAGACACTAAATTTCAAATTAAATACAGTTCACAAGGATCTTAATCCCAAGTATCCCGACTACCTAACATAGCCTCCCTTGACCTACAGCCCAGTGGGGTCATTTTAAGTAAAATATTCAGTCAATGACATTCACTCTTTTTAGGTACAGCACAACCTTCAAATGAATATAACTCTCCCCCCATTCTGTTTTTTTTTTCAAAAAGTTTTCATTTTCTATGTGCCTGTACTTCAATTTTGAGCAACGAAGCATATCATTTTCAATTGTCTGACCTGCTCCACTCTTCGTAATATACTGCCTGTCCCCAGTCCAAATGTACAGGTAGTGGGTGGGTAATTTGATCTGGAGAAGTCAGGAGAATGGAGCTTGCCGCCGCTGCCAATGCCCTCAAGAAAAAAAAAAAAGAAAACTGAGGAGAACACCGACCGAGTCTCAGCAAAACGAAAACTAAAGAGAACACCGACCGAGTCCTCAACTGCCAGAAACGTGCTTCTGCAAATGGATTCACTACAATTTGATCATTTCCACTGTGAGTACACAGGAGAGGAGAACACCAGTGAGTTACTTGTTCTGCTCATTCTTCATCCAATCAGAATCCTTTGATTTTCGAGTTGGTCCGCTTCCTATAGTCTCTCAATTTAAACTCCCTGTGGGTGAATGCTAGCCACACCCCTGACTTCAGGGCAGTCAATTGGAATTACTGTGGTCCTAAACAACCTCTCTTTCTGTGACTCCCCACCACTGCTGCAGAGCTTCCTGTTCTTGGTGCCCTCTTTTCTTCTCCCCACTCACTTGCTGCTATGCCAGGTTAGCTAAGAAATTGGCAAAAAAAAAATAGATCGAACCTTTACGTGAACCCTCTAGTGTTTGAGTTCGAATTTAGAACTCGAACACCAGAGTTCGAGCAGGGTTTGAAACTTCCTAGAACTAGTTCTGACAACCCTAATTTCCACTGTTTGTGAAAATGGTTACAGACCAAGGTAATACATAAATAGTGCATATATATATATATTTATATATATCTAATGTGTAGTTCATAGTTAGATGCAACTGCACCAAGGACAGCCATGCTGTGGTCAGTTAAATTGAAACAATGAAAAAGGGAAAGACCCGCACCTCTGCCAAAGCTTAACAGAGATATTTCCTTGATACAAGAACAGTCAAAGGTTTAAAACACTCACCGACTCCAGATTTTGCTTGTGCAGTGCAAATGCAAATCCTTTATTTCTTTGTGCAAATAGCAAAGCAAACAGTAAAAATAATCCAAAAGCAATAGTAAGGCACACTAGCATGCTTCCTACAACACAAGCAGCTTTCTACTTCCTGGTTGTGGCCTGAGTCACC
This sequence comes from Neoceratodus forsteri, assembly GCA_016271365.2. NCBI lineage: Eukaryota > Metazoa > Chordata > Ceratodontiformes > Ceratodontidae > Neoceratodus > Neoceratodus forsteri. The sequence continues at coordinate 539,991,988 of CM028134.1, read as the reverse complement.
TGAAGCATTTCGCTCAATAGGAGCTTTCTCAAAAAAACTACATAAATGCACCAGTTAGGGTTCAAGTTAATGCAACAAAAGTAGGTAAATGTGGCATTAGGTTTCCGAACTCTAACTCCCCCTCCTCAAGCAGCAAAAGATAAAAACAATAGGATTTGGGGTCTCCAGAGTCTTGATGAATCAGTGGTGGGGTCCTCCTTGCCTGAAGAAAGGACATCATGCCTGGCATTGTTTGTTCATGGAATAAGGTGGGCATTAGGGCTGGTAATCTCAAGGAAGACTCATCCAATGATTTGCCAAGACTCCAGAGATCCAACACCTTAATGTTTTTTTCCTTTTGCTGCTTGGGGAGTGGGGGTGGGGAGTTAGGGTTGGAAACCCTAATGACACATTTCCTTACTTTTATTGTGTTAACTTGGTGCATTAACATAGTTTAATGCAAAGAATTTCCACTTGTTTTGAGATAGTGGAATCATATCCTCATTAACACAGGTCCCTTCAGGACCTGAGTGAACAGATATTGACACACAGGGCCATTTGAGCCCTGTGCCAAGGGAAGCCTCCATCCACCAACAGAAGTGCATGGCTGTTGCTGGTCCTGCACTTTTGTGCAGCGATAGATGTGAAAAATTCATGGGACTCTCTAGTGGGCTGCAGAAGCACATGGCCCTCTGGTCCCTGCACTTGCATGTGGCCAGAGATACACATGCACAGGGCAAATAGTCTATCTGTCAGCCAATGTACAGGCCCTCTGCCACTTATGGGTGCATGGTTCTATGCCAAGAGAAGAGCTGTCTTCACTATATGGTAGCCAGGCCCATTTGGGCAACCTTGCAGCTTTCATCCCCAGGCTGGGGGGGGGTGTCACATAACAGGACCATCCCGGCACCCTCACCCTGTGTAGCTGGGTCCCTGATCTTGCCCCTGAAATCAGCTCACCACCACAGGATCACAAAACATACCCGCTGGTAAATAGATAGATAGATAGATAGATAGATAGATAGATAGATAGATAGATAGATAGATAGATAGATAGATAGATAGAATATCAAATACAATTTCAGACATTGGGAACAGTTCCCAGAAATAGTTCTCTGTAATATACAGAGAACTGTTTTTGAGAACTGTTCCTGATATCTGAAATCATATCTGGTATTCTACCTGAGTTAGTTTAATTAAAAATCAGTGGCAGTGCTGCTTATTTATTTTTTTCATATTAGATGGTCTAAGTATGTACAGTACAATAAAAATAGCATTTAAAACACGTGTACATGTGTGTTTCTTTCATACATTTTAGAATTAAAATATTATACACTCCATTTACACACAGCTGATACTGGATCAGCTGTTTGTCTGCTTTCTCCGTCATAGCCTGGCAGCATTCAGGATCAAGGTCATTCATGGAGTAACATTACTGTGTCAGCTTGCAGTGGAAATTATCTGCAGGCTCGCACTCACTCTAGTTCAGAACTGACAAGCACAAAATGCTCGCAAATGTCAATTGTTGCAAGACTTTCAAGTGAACAAAATTGTTCTGTAGTTCTTTACAAAATGCATGGTATCATGCAGGTGTATTTTGTTTTGTAATGTGATTAGAATGCAGCTGCGCAGTGATTTCATACACCCCCCCCAAACCCAACCAATACCACACTTAATTACACACTTTCTCGGACTGTCTTACCTGTTACTCAGCTACTGCTGGGTTTGACTGATGTAGTTTCACTTTTGAAACATGGCACATTGCTAAAGTGACAGTTCAGATTTTTAGTGCTGCAATATGTGAATCCACTGTATTGATTCGTATTAACTGTGATTTCAGACTTAGGCTCACTATTGCAGCACACAAGACTCAGAAGTCAATATAAACTGAGAATTAATATCCACATTTTATGTTAGCTTGAACAAATGCAAGAAACATTTTGTTAGGATGAAAGGCATTTGAGAAGTATGTCAGTGTCTTGTCCAATGCAGGTCAAGCTACATTGGGCTCATCAGTGAAGGACCAATGATGAGGCAAGCAGAGTACAACACTGGTCACTGTCTGATTGGTGGAAACTTCATGTAGTTGAAAGGACCAAAGTGCTCCTATGAGAGAGCACTTCGGTACTTTCATTTGCATAAATCATATCATATCATAGTATCATTGTAATCACAAAGCATTATTTAGACTTCAGTCCTTATCTGCTTGCCATAAGAAAAGGACCCATTAATAATCTCTAACCTTAGTTTTACTGAATTTATCCAATCTAATTTTAAAAGTATCTAAGGTTGGACTATTAACTATCTCATGCAGGAGGGAGTTCCAACAAGAGACCACTCACTGACTAAACCAATATTTTCTTTTTAGCGAGTTCCACTTCAGTTGTTTAATCTGTGTACAATGAGTTCTAGTGTTGTAATTCTTTACATATAATTCTAGTCCCAGATCTTCTCTAAGGATGTTGTATTGAAATGATCTATAAACTAAGATCATATCACCCCTCCATCTTCTATATGCCAGAGAGTATAAATTCAAATCCTGCAGCCTCTCTTGATATGTCATATGTTTGAGTCCTGATATTGATCTGGTTGCATTTCTCTGTACTCTCTCCACTCTTTCAGTCTCTCCTCTCCTCTTGTGTAGGAGGACCAGACTTGAGAACAGTACTCCAAGTGGGTTCTCACCATTAACCCATACAATGGGCTCAAAACCTCCCTACTTCTGCTTGATGTATGTCTCAGTACACAATTTAGGGCTCTGTTAGCATTTTTTATAGTTTGATCATAATGGGAAGTAAAAGTAAGATAATTGCATATGATAACACCCAAATCCCTCTCTTGTGTGACATGCTTTAGTTGTTCGTTATTAATAATATAACTTAGTTCCAGGTTCTTTTTGCCCATGTGTAGGACTATACATTTGTCTACATTTAATTTAAGTTTATGCTCTGTTGTCCATTTCTCAATATGTTTGAGAGCTTCTTGAAGTCTAATGTAGTCTGAATCTGAGTCTATCACTGCCCCCACTCTGCAGTCATCTGCAAACTTGGCTATCCATATATCATCCATATTATATTGTAAGGATGATATATATATATATATATATATATATATATATATATATATGTTAAACAAACAGGGACCCAACACTGAATCCTGAGGGACCCCGCTTGACACAGAAAGCCAGTCAGATAATACTCCATTTATAACCACTCTCTGCCTCCTTCTCCATAACCATTCTGCTATCCAGTTAACAAGATTTTTATTTATCTTTAGAGAAAGAAGAGATTTGACTAACTCATCATGTGGTAATTTGTCAAAAGCCTTAGACAAATCTAATTGTATTACATTCACTGACCTTCCTTGATCTAAAGATCTGCTTACTTTTTCATAAAAATGTGACAGATTGGTCTGACATGATCGTGATTTTGTAAACCCATGCTGGCTATGATCAAACAGATAATTTTCAGCCAGGTGATCATAATACCTTCTAACTGGTCTGTAATTTTCAGGAGAATCTTTCCTTCCCTTCTTAAACATAGGTACCACATCTGCTTCTCTCCATTTATTAACCACCTCCCCTCTATCTAACGACCTTTGAAAAATAAAGACTAATGGTTGGGCTATCTCCTCTGCTATTTCTGAAATGAGTCTCAGATGGATATTATCTGGTCCAGGAGATTTGTTAATCTTAACCCTCCTCAATCTATCCAGAACATCTTTTGTGTTGATTTCAATCCACTTTTTATCCATCGTATTATGTTTAATATCAATTATTGATATATCTTTGGGATTAAATACAGTGGCAAAGCCAGGAAGCAATCAACTGAGCAGCTTTACAAGGGTTGGGGGGAAAGAAAGACAGAGGGATGGAGAGAGAGAGATTCTTAAAAGCTGCACAGTTCCTTATAGAACAAGAGTCATCAGTGAACCTGGTGGCATGTGCCATGGTTGGCACTCATCCCATTTCCCACATGACACCAATGGTTTACTGCCGAGTCCAAACACCTGTGTTACCTTGCTATGGGTTGCCAAATTCCTGATTTGGCTGCTGCTCTGGCTCTCAGTGATAGCCTGTGTCTGCCTCCCCCAAAACTGTGTATGAGTTGCAGCGTGGAGCGTGAAGCATGATGCGCTCAATTTAAAATACATAAACACCGCCGACAGAGTCCGACCATTGCGCCACTCTTCCCACTGATGATCCGCCACCAATTTGATCATGTCCATGCTATCTTTAACATGTAACGTAAGTTCACATACATGCACTTTAAGATGGAAATCAACAAATATTTTGAGTTTTGTGGCAAAAAAATTATTTTCCCCATTTGTCTAATCATGTAGTGAGTAAATCATGTGAGGGAGCAAGACGGGCAAAGAAAGCAGGTACAGTTTATGTGTATTTCTTTTTGATATCCCCCCCCTCAAAAAAATAAGCATTTGTCAATGCTGAACATTTGATACTTGGTAAACAATTTGTGTTTTGCAATTTTTAGCCCAAATTTTGAAGATACTTGTTTTAAAATTCACCTCATAGACATGACATGTACCATTTATAGTATATTGGCCAAAATGGCATTTCACACCTGAGGTGCGAAAACACATCTCATCCAGGATTTAAAAAATGACGTCATGTTTATGAGGTGGAGTGGAAAAATGGCTATGTTGAAAGGTTGGAGTTAAAATATTGAAAATTAGCGAAGTTATGAGTGAACGCTGAAATAGTGTAACGTTCAGTCATAACCTGAGCATTTCACCGTATTTATACACCAAATTTTCAGCACAGCTTTCTTATTATTACCTCACCTAATGAACCCAGTAGATGAACATTTTCAACTCTCCATCAAAATGCCATTCAACATCACCAAAGCATTATTCCATGCCACACGTATGACAACAAATTTTGGCCAGAATTTGAAAAATGACAGCTGTCACTTTTATGAGGTGATGTGAAGAAATGGCTATGTTTAAAATTTGTGGTCAAAATATTGAAAATTACCAAAGTGAAAAGCCTGCATTCATAAATTTCAATGTAGGTTAATAACTTTGTTGTTTTTTAATATTTTTGCTCCAAATTTTCAACACAGCCTTCTTATGATCCCACCTCATGAACAAGTGCAGAGAAAATATTCTTCTCCTGTCTGAAAGGTGATTTTGTGCAATGATTGAACAATCACATTTCGGGGCACAAAAACACATTTTGGCCAGGATTTGAAAAATAACAGCCATCACAATCATGAGATGTTATAAAGAAATGGCTATGTTGAAAATTAGGGGTCAAAATATTGAAAATGATCAAAGTTATGAGCCTGCATTCACAAATTTCAATGTAGGCTCATAACTTTGTTGTTTTGTTAATATTTTTGCCCCAAATCTTCAACATAGACTTCTTATGACCCCACCTCATGAACAAGGGCAGAGATATTTTTTAATTCCTGCCCAAAAGGTGTTTTTGTGCAGCGACTGAGAAATCACCTTTTGGAACAGATTTTCCTAACATCACTTGCATTGTTCTTTAGGTGGTGCCCCAATATGGGTATATTAAAAGTCTGGGGCAAACATATCAAAAAATGGCCATGTTATGCCACTAAGTACAAACCTCCATTGAAATATATTGAACAGCATACCTGATTTCCTCAGTTTGCAGTCCGGCATTGAAGAGTGGAGACATGTCTGTGGTCCAGAGAAGACACCAGACCCCCAGTGGATAAGTAAGGGCTTGGGGGGGTGAGGTTGTGGGTGCTGAGCGGGAGGATGGGGTGGGGGTGAACAAGTGGCACAACAGAAATCAATGGACCATTTTCTTTTTTTTTTACAGGCTTAAAACAAAACAAACAAAAAAATGCCAAGGGAAGGTTTTCTTAATTTCAGGTTTCAACACTGGGGGATTGGGCACCCCAAGCATAAACATTATGTTGAAGGAGGTGGGATAGTGGGTGCTTAGTGGGAGAGTCAGGTGGGGATGACAATTACAGGGGTGCCAGCAGTGGACACTGGGGGATTGGGCACCCCAGTATCAGTGTTATAAATGGAGGAGGGGGGATGCGATAGACTGCAATAGACACTGATGGACCATTTCCTTTTTTACAGGCTAAAAAAATTCAATAATAAAAAAGAAACTCCAAGGGAAGGTTTTCTTTATTTCAGGTTTTGACACTGGGGGATTGGGCACCCCCAGTGTCAGCGTTATGTTTGGGTATGTGTGGGGTGGTGAGTGCTGAGTGGGAGGGATCAGGTCAATTACAGGGGTGCCAGGAGTGGACACTGGGGGATTGGGCAACCCCAGTGTCATCGTTATGTTGGGGGTAGGTGCTGAGTGGGAGGGTCGAGTGGGGGTGACAATTACAAGGGTGCCAGCAATGGACACTGGGGGATTGGGCACCCCCAGTGTCAGTATTATAAATGGCAGGGTGTGTGTGTGTGTGCAATAGACATCGATGGACTGTTTCCTTTTTTATAGGCTTTACAAAAAAAAAGGAAAGAAAAGAAAAGAAAAGAAAAGAAAAGAAAAGAAAAGAAAAAATGCAGAGGGAAGATTTTCTTTATTTCAGGTTTCAACACTAGGGGATTGGGCACTCCCAGTGTCAGTATTATGTTTGGGGGAAGAGGTGGTGGTGGGAACTGAATGGGAGAGTCGGTTAAGAGTGACAGTTATGCCAGCAGTGGACACTGAGGGATTGGACATGTCCAGTGTCAGCGTTATAAATGGTGAGGAGGTGGGATGGTGGCCACCGCAAAAGACATCAATGGACTGTTTTCTTTTTTACAGGTATTTTAAAAAAAATAAAATAGGAGATTGGGGGGGGCTTGAAGTTATGGTGGCGGCTGCAACAGACATCGATGGGCCATTTTCTTTTTTTGTAGGATATTTTAACAACAAAAAAACCCGCAGAGGGAAGGTTTTCTTTATTTCAGGTTTTGACACTGGGGGATTGGGCACCCCCAGTGTCAGGGTTATGTTTGTTGGGGGGTGGTGGGTGTTGAGAAGGAGGTCCAGGTGGGGGGAGAACAGTTAAAGGGTGCCAGTAACAGACAGATGGTTTTCTTTATTACAGGCCATATATTTGAAAAGACACTGGGGGCTTGAGCACCCCCAGTGTCAGTGTTATGTTTGTTGTGGGGTTTTGGGTGGTAGGTGCTGAGAAGGAGGGTTGGGTGCAGAGAGAACAGTTATGGAGCGCCAGCAACAGACATCGATGGATGGTTTTCTTTTCTTGTTGGAATGCGAGGAATCTCGTGACTTTGGGCATGCGCATTAGCATGGATGCTAACGTGCATACCAGAGTCATGGATCCAAACACTGGCTCCTGACGTTGAAACAGATAAGCTGTTTGCTGACATGGCTTCATGCAGATCAAAGGACTGAAGCCCTCTCTGATTAGAGTGGCTTCGGTCCTTGAACTTAAGTGCAAGAAGTTTCTGCCCACAAAGCTGAGAGCTGCGTCAGGCCACAGTGTGTGGTCATTGGTGTAGACTGCCGAGCCCCTGATATTGTGAACTGCAATGAGCTTGGTGGTGACACACCTCCCAAATCCCCTTGTACTCATCCCAAAATGTTTTGTCACTTGCACATCAAACATAAAAAAGACTTGGAGTTATAGGAATAGTATTTCTAAATTGGTTGTGGAGATCACTGGCCTTTGAACTATGCTTGCCAGACAGTAGTAAAATTTTGTTTTGTTTCTGATGTTTCTAACTGAGCATGTTCTCCATGTTGCTCATATTATACATCTGTTGCAGAAGTGGATGCATTTACTAGGGGCTCTGAAACACAGACAAATGTTACAGTCACTCTCTGTCAATCTCTTGTATCTCAATAATAAGAAATATGTAGTTATGGCAGACATAACATGATGTATTACAATCTTCAGCTCCACCACCACCCATTTAGAGTATGGTTAGGTCTGAATTGTGTCAGCACTTCACCTATTCTATTCCACTATTACTAATTCCAGCAAACATTTGTTTTACATACTTGCTTTGGATTTTGTGTGTATGATGCTAGACAGTTTGTACTCTGATGTGCTATTTGGGTTTTCGATTGAGGTGGTCTTCCCCATTTTCATTCTTATATCAATATTGCAATCAAGTAATGCTGTCTGCTCAAAACCACAAAATGTAATTTGTACTGACATTTCGAGATTTAGATTAGTGAAGCACACTCTGAGCTGTCAATCAATGAGTGTGTACTGTATACAGTATGCGCTCACTGACAGCTCAGTCAGTGGCCAGCCGTGGTGAAGAGAGGAGGGCTATGCTGGACGCCTGTGGGGGGGGAGCGGGCTGGTGGGTAGGAGGGGTTGGGGTGCTTTAGACCACCAGGAAATAGTTGTGCTTTCACTTACTGGGGATTGATGTTTGGGGAGGGTTCACTAGACCACCAGGGAAATGTTTCTATTGGGTATACATAGGATCATGATGGGGGTTACATTGGAACACAGGACACTTTTATGATATGTCAGGTGGGAGATTGGGTGGGGGCAGGACTGCTATCCACCAGGGTGATGGGTCTATTCTTTATTTTCTCGGACCAGCAAGTAGTGATTGGGGTGGGCCACTGGCCACCAGGGACACATCTTTTTGTTTACTAATCGGGCCAGCAATCAGCAATCACGGGGGGGGGTGGGACCACTGGCACCAGGGAGTCTGCATGTCTTTTTCTTGGACCAGTGATTGGCTTGCTGGAGGGACCACTAGACCACCAGGGCAGCTTTATGCTACTATTTCTGTAGGAACAGGATGGTGACCAGTAGAAGGAGGGAGCAATAGACCACTAGGGACATATTTTTATTTATCTATGGGATGGGGATCGGTGATCATGGTGGGGGATCACTAGACACCAGGGATACATCTGTTGTTTGGATGATCGGGCCAGTGATCAGCTAATGGCAGAGATGGGACCCCTAGCCACCAGGGATTGTAGCTGTGTGTCAGCAGGGGCTGGGAGGTGCTATGTAAATGGACCCATAATAGGCATGCAAATGGCCACCTAGCACCTTGCAAGCCCAATGTGCTCATTTACATAGGTGCATTCGTGAACTGGAAATAGCACACTGACGTTGTCCCTTGCGGGGCCCTTCACTTGACTGCGGGTCAGGGTGGTGCTAGTGGGGTAGCACTGGTGGTACAGGGGTTACTGCTAATACAGCCTAGCCCTTTTCACAGTTGCATAGCATGGTACACTATCTGACTGTAAATGGCACATTTTTACAACTGGGCAATCACAAATCATAATGCAAAATTTTGCATTGCTATTTGCGATTTTTTGTGAATCTAGCCCCAACTGCTTTGCCTGATTCACTCTGTTTTTACATTACAAAACTTACTAGTTTTTTTTAACATAAAACTCAGAAGTCCTGCTGATTTTAACACAATCTTTTATCTTTTAATGCAGTACATAGTATTAACTTACAGGTGATCACACTCATGGCATAACTCCTACCTCACAAAGTAACAGAGTTGGCATCTCTCGTCAACCATGGTACTGCCACTTGAACAGAGTCTGATCTTGGTAGACAGTAGAGAAAAGTACAGCCACTTTTAACTTTGACTATTTTTTGCAAAAAGGCTCCCACAAAAAAGCTTCCACATTCCATCTTCCTCCCTCACAGTTGCTACCCACCTCGCTTAGTCAGGCGTTACCATGGCTGCCATTTTATCGTCTCTTATTCTCACTCCGTCAACAACACTGTTGTTGAACAACACACAGTGGTCACAACATAGGGATCAAAGAAATGTGTCAAGACTGTAAACTTAAAAGTTTAACTGAGTAGAGCATGACACATTGTTTCATTTATCAGATTGCTGTGAGTTTTTAAACAATTTTTTTTACTTGCATTGTGTAAAGAGTTATTTAACAGTGAAGACTGGTGGCTCATGCACAAATGCAGAAACAGACAACTAATTATGATCATTTTTTTTCACCTTTTTTGACTTCTCAAACCAAGAAAACTTTTCTATGGGCACACACTGTATATATTTTAGTTTGTTTCCTCGGGAAACTATTGCTATTCACTGCCTGCAGGTTTAGAAGAGCAGCAGAGCATGACAATCCCAGACACCTTCTCCATCCTCGTCACTCCAGCTTTTCCCATCCCCATAAACTTGTCTGTGTATGTGGTACTTAAAGTACAGCCCAGTTTTCCTTATACTTTTCCCATTCCCATTCAACTGCATTGAAATTGTTCTGCACATGCAATACGTTAACTCCAAGACCAACTGACAGAGTAGACTCCTATTGAAAAAAAAAAATATTCAAATCTAAATATCTTAAAAGATACAAAATCGCCATGTTGCACCCCTCCCCAGGAAATCCTTCCCCACCAGCCTACACAACCATACAAAACTTCACAATTCAAAGATTTGTAGCTTTTTATCTAGACGAGAGCAAAAATTCAGACAGAAAAACATGATGGAAATCACTGGAAAAAATATAATTTCTCACACTTAAAGATCTGTAAAAATACTGAACCAATTTCCATGAGACTTTCCCAGATTGTGTATTCTTCCATGTGCAACAAATCCTGAAAGTTTTATGTAAATCTGCAAAACCATCTTTTTGCAAGCAGCAAACAAATAATCGAGTTTAACATATATCTCACGAGTCACCCTAACTATAGGGGTGCTACCACATCCCTATAATTATAGGGGTGCGGTAGAGCTCCTATAGTTAGAGTTGAGTAGCCTGTTCAATGTTAAACCGCTAACTTTGCACATTATTGTCTTTGGCTCCATTTGATGAAATAAGCTGAAAATTTGCATATGTTGTCTAGAAGGCAAGTTCTTGTTAACGGCAGCTTGTGCGGTTTCTGAAGTCCGCATGCATCATTTTTTTTAAAGTCTAACTTTTTTCTTATACTTAACATGTTTTTTTTTGCTCTCCCCTACAGCCTACATGGAATGGAATTTTTATCCCAAACTTGCAGGGGACATGTGTCATACCCTAAGGTGGTGCTATAGACAGGTCTGGTGAAAAAATATTAAAGGATTCCTGAGCTATAAGGCTTTAAAAGGTAGTGGTTTCCAACCTACACATGTGCAGTAGGGTTTTTGAGATAACATTCTGTGATGGAAGTAAACATTTGATGCCTCAAATTCACATTTTTTATTTTGCACCACTTGCTTGGCAGAGCACCAAACATTTTTTGTACTGTGCCAGCTGCCATCTTGCTGATTTTTTCCATAAATTGACAAATGTGGAAAATACATTCAAATGCTGGGATTTTAAAAAACAAACATCAGAACCTAGCTAAACGGGACACATTTAGCTAGATTCTGATGTTTGTTTTCTTAATGATAGCCACAAATATGTCTTCTGGGCACCCAAAATCCTGGGTGCCCAGCTTAGGGAAAGCAGCGCTTCCCCAGTGTTCTCTGTATGAGAACAGTGGGAATTTCTTGACTTCTGTAGTCACAGCTGAACTCGTGCTGCCAGCTGCAGTGTGAGCTGTGAGCTGCCATTGTTTCTGGACTAAATGGACCGTGAAGAATTTTGCTATAGAAATTGAAAGGGCACATCGGGTGTTAAGTCCCAAATCAACAGTACCCACAGCTGCGTCACGATCAGTCTTGGTCAGTTTCCTCAATTATGTTGTCAAACAGCCCCTCCTACAATCAGCCTGCAAACAGAAAATAGTGTTCTATGGCCAGATCTGCATCTATTTTGACCATGATTATTCCCCATATACTATGCAGTACTGGTGAGAATACTTGTCTCCCTTACACGCCCTCTGTCACAAATAGTTACATTTTCCACCCCTTACCCTGCTCATCTTATTGTCCAGTTCCTGAAGGCAGACATGAATATAGTACAGCTGCTTAGGCTAGGGAAGACCTTACCTCCAGAGGTCCAGAGGTAGAAAGAGGAGCGGTTGGACCACAGTGGGCTCAGGGAGGGTGAGGGTGGTGGAACAGAGGCACATCCCTCCCATTGTACCTCTCCACAATTCCTATGCCATTCTGGCAAAGTGTGGTTCCTCTATGGAGGCACCCACAGTGGAGACCAAGGAGAATGCTGGGAACCTCCACAAAGGAGACCCACAGGAGGGTGGCAGGGGACCCTGCAGGGGAAGGAAACAACTCCTGGTGGGGGACTCCATTGTTAGGAAGGTAGAACTGGGGGAGGAAGGGGAGAGGGAGGTAAGGTGCCTGCCTGGTGTCATGGCTTGCAGGGACAGGAAGCGAATCCTCAGGATTGCCGGTGCAGCTACACAGGGGAGGAAGCTGGATGTCATTGTCCACCTAGGGACAAATGACCTGGCTAAGAAAGGGATTAGAGAAGTGCAGGAAGAGTTTGTGGAATTGGGGAGGGGCCTTAGTCAAATAGCACGCATGGTAACCTTCTCGGGGGTGCTACCTATCTATGGCATAGGAGAGGCTAGCATGTTCTGCACCATGGGATTCAATCAGTGGTTGAAAAACTGGTGTGGAGCTCAGGGATTTGGCTTCATTGGGGACTGGGGGTCCACCTGGAGTGATGCAAGCCTATACTGGCATGATGGGCTGCATCTGTCCAGGAGGGGAACCAGGATCCTAGGTGATAGGTTTAAATGCTTCATTGGCAAGCTTTTAAACTAGCCAAAGGGGGAGGCACTGGAAAGGAGCAGTGAAATCCTAGCCCCCCAAATAATCACGGTAGGCGCGGCAAACACCAACATAGAGGTGTCGATGAGGAGAAGGGCAGGGGTAAATGAAGAAAGTGACAAAGGCAAGAAGGACAGGGATGGGGTAAAGGGAGTAAGGCCATCAGGAAATGGAGGGTAATGAGTACCAATGCCCGTAGTCTGGGCAACAAGCTCCTGAGCTGATGGCCTTAATGGAAGAGGGATGCCTGGATATCGTGAGCAGTCACAGAAACATGGTACACAGAGAACCATGACTGGGATGTTAACATACCAGGGTACATAACCTACAGGAGAGACAGGCAGGGGAGAAGAGGGGGAGGAGTAGCTCTCTATGTAAAGGAAGGGATAAAAGCAACTGAACAAAAGAGTAAACAGGGAGGAGAGGAGGCACTGTGGGTCACCTTGGAGACTGGAAAGGGCACCACAATCTGCACAGGGATTGTGTACAGACCCCCATGTCAGGGGAAGGAATGGACAAGGATATGATAGAAGGCATTCTTAGAATGGCAGAGAAAGGGGAGATACTGTTGATGGGAGACCTGAATATGCCAGATGTTAACTGGAGCACATTTGCTGCAGCCACATCCAAGAGCAGGGCCATTCTCGATGCCCTACAGGTGGCAGGCATTAGACAGCTAGTTTTAGAACCCACTCATGAGGGAGCAATCTTAGACCTCGTACTCTCAAACGGGGGCAGTGAGAGGATCTCAGATCTAGAAGTGGGTTGCCATCTGGGGACAAGTGACCATCAAACAGTGTGGTTCACGTTAAACTCGCTACAGAGTCAAGCCATACAAAAGTGAGGTACTGGACTTTAGGAGGGCTGACTTTGGCAAGATGGGAGAGTGCCTCAGAAAAGCACTAGCAAACAGGCTAGAAGGAGGTGGAGCAACAATAGGGAATTATCAAACTGCCATCACAGAGGCAACAAGCCTTTGTGAAACAAATGAACAAATCAAATGAAAGAAAAAGCCACTATGGTTCTCAAAAGAGGTGGCTGTGAAAGTCAGGAAGAAAAAGATAGCATTCCGGAAGTATAAGGAAACACAGAAGTAGCAGGACAGAGAGCTGTACCAGTTAAGGCAGAAGGAAGCAGGGAGGGAAGTCAGAATAGCAAAGGCCCAAACTGAGGAAAAGATAGCCAACTCAGTTAAGAAGGGGGATAAAACCTTTTATAGGTACATCAGCGAGCGTAGAAAGACAAAGGGAGGGATAGTGAGGCTGAATAGAATGAACAGTGGGTGGGCAGAGGGGACAGTGAAAAGCAGGAATACTGAATGAATATTTCTGCTCAGTATTCACAAAGAGGAGGGGAGGGCCTAATCCAATTAACAGAAGCACTCTTTGATAGGGGGTCATCCAGTCCTTTCAGAGAAGAAAGGGTTCTGCAAGAACTCCTAAAACTGAAGGTGGACAAAGCAATGGGTCCTGATGAATTCACCCAAATTTAAAAAGAATTAAGGGAGGAACTAGTGAAACCACTGGCTACTCTTTTAATAAATCATGGGAGGATGGTGTGGTACCCGAGGACTGGAGGAAGGCGGATGTGATTCCCCTTCACAAAAGTGGGTCCAAGACAGAGGCAGGAAACTACAGACCTGTCAGTCTGACCTCTGTGGTAGGGAAAGTGATGGAGTCACTTCTGAAGGAAAGAATAGTAGAGTACCTAGAGGCCAGTGGAGCACAGGACCCAAGGCAGCATGGGTTCACAGCGGGAAGGTCATGTCAGATGAATCTAATAGATTTCATTGACTGGGTGACCAAGGTAGTAGACCAGGGAGGGGCTGTGGACATGGCCTACCTAGACTTTAGCAAGGCATTTGACACAGTCCCACACAAAAGATTAATAGTCAAATTAACCAGCCTGGGAGTGGGACCCAGGGTGGTAGCCTGGGTAAAACATTGGCTGGAAAACAGGACACAGAAGGTATTTGTAAATGGAGTCCATTCTGAAGAAAGGGGGTTACTAGTGGGGTACCGCAGGGTTCAGTATTGGGTCCAGTCCTTTTTAATGTCTTCATCAGTGACATTGCAGAGGGACTGGAAGGAAAAGTATGCCTTTTTGCAGATGACACAAAAATCTGCAACAGGGTTGATACACAAGGAGGCATGGAAAGGATGAAAAGGGACTTGGCAAGGTTGGAGCAATGGTCAGAAGTATGGCAGCTAGGATTCAATGCAAAGAAGTGCAAAATAATGCACCTGGGAAACAAGAACCAAGGGGAAGAATACACAATGGGTGGGGAGGTAGTAACAACAACAAAAAAGGAAAGGGACCTGGGGGTAATCATATCAGATGACCTTAAGGTTAGCAAGCAATGTGAGAAGGCAGTAGGGAGGGCTGGGGGTATACTAGGATGTATAGGGAGAGGCATCAGCAGCAGAAAACAGGAAGTTGTTATCCTCTGTACAGACAGTTGGTGAGACCCCATCTGGAGTACTGTGTCAGTTCTGAGACCCCATCTCGCAAGGACATAGGATAGAGGCAGTCCAGAGGAGGGCACTAAAATGGTGCAGGGTCTGCGAGAAGTCGTATGAGGAGAGACTAAAGGAGTTTAATATGTATACCCTTGAGGAAAGAAGGGAGAGGGGGACATGATAGAAACTTTGAGTACCTTCAGTGGAATCAACAAAGTCCAAGAGGGTAGCATTTTTCAGAAAAAGAGACTTGCAAGAAGAAGGGACACAATTTAAAGATAGAAGGAAGGCAGTTCAGGGCAATGTGAGGAAGTATTATTTCACAGAGAGGGTAGTGGATGCATGGAACAGCCTTCCTGAGGAGGTTGTGGGGTCTAAAACTGTGGGAGAATTCAAAAATGCATGGGACAGACATAAGGCAATTCTTGTGGGGGTAGGAAGAAATAGGCTGTTGGTTAACTAGGATCTGCGGCCTATCCTGTAGGTAGGGAAATGGGCAGACTAGATGGGCCTAGCGGTCCTTATCTGCCGCCAAAGTCTATGTTTCTATGTTTCTATGAGGTATCCTGACTACAGACTGCTTGGCTGACCTGACACCCTACAGCAAACAGCCACCTCAGTGGCGCACAGCTGCTGCGATGAAACAATAGCTTCAACACACGGCCTTCACAAAAACCAGCAATGCAGCATAACTCTCAACTTTTTGCCATACACTGATGATGATCTGAAGGCATTTGGAGACCTTTTCTAATTCGTAGGCATCAGGCATGAGGTAGATTGAGTGGGAGTGGGGTGGAGGGGGGGGCTTTGCAACCCTTACTAGAGGTGCCCTGGTGGTGATGCAGTTGGTGTCCTGGATGCTCATAGCCCAGTTGAACTGCCAAACTTGGGTTGTAGGCTGCATGATATAGAATGCTAAATTCACTCACACAGCCATGGGGCAGGCGTCCTTCAGCAAAGTGGGCAGCTTCACGGTCGGGCCTTCCTGCTTGTGGGGGTGCTCTTTTTTCTTTTAAATTATTATCCCTGGCCCCATAGCATGGGCAGTTCAGGCATCATGCCTATCTCGGGACTGTGGAGCTGACCTGTGCTGCTCCCAGGCACTGGCTTTTCCAGCTCATGGAAACATCTTTATTTAAAACATTTACTTGGTCTGTCATCCCCTCTTCAATGTCTTACCCTTACCCTACCCGCGCATTCTCGGCTGCATAATTTTGTCTGCTGGCCCCTCTTATTGTCAGTTCAAAACATCTTTAACACATTTATTGGTGACTCCAGCTCCATTAAGACTTGACCTCTCTACAACATGTTGCCTATAACTGGAGTGCCCTGCAGAAAATGCAGCCCAGCAGCTACAAGTTAAATAAAGCAAGTTTCTTTTTTCTTTCTTTTTTCCCCCTCTCTTTTCTTTCCACATGCATCAGAGAGTGCAAGGACATAAACTATTGAGTTTGGAATATTATGGACCATACTTGCAATTACCTATATTTGCCCCCAAGTAACACTGCAATGGTGGCATGAGCTACAGTACATAGCCTATATAAATGTAATACACTAACTGGACTCCGGACAATTCAGAATACCATACACAGGAGCACTGCCTGGATATTTACTGCTGTTAGGACTTAGTACTACACTGCTCTTACATTTGGGTGAACAGCACCCAGGACTGTTAGGGCTATCTTGTTTGCATCTATCTTTTGTATTCACTTTGGTATTATAGAGTATTGCTCTCATTAGCCCATTGCTTTTCTTGCCAGGTTTGTCAGCTCCTGTGTATTGGGCAACAAGTGTCAATATACTCTTGTTGGCACTTGGGGGATCCATAGCAGAGCTTACTGAGTCAATTGCAACTTTGCTAGTTCCCCTGTGTGTGAACATATGTCTCGCTATAAAAGTTAAAGCACATGCACCCAAGATGGTATTATCCCTACCTTCCTGGCAATGTGTGATGTTGCCCTGGTGTCTAGTAGCACTTCCCACCCTCCTTTCACAGTCCCCTAAACTTTCCCTGGTGTCTAGTGGCACCCCCCACCCACTGATCACTGTCCCCATTAATATAGTTACCTGGTGTCTAGTGGCACTCCTACCTGCCGATCGCTGTTCTCGATTTCCCTGGTGTCTTGTGGCACCCCCACCTGCCAAATGCCATCCCCATTATTAAAATACTTAATTCCTTGAATCGCTGGTGTCTAGTGGCACCCCCACCCTCCCATTTCAGGCACAACCTGAAATGAATAAAACAGTCTCTCAATTTTTTTTTTGTTAAAACCTGTAAAAAAGAAAACAGTCCCTCACCAATCAGCCCTCCCCATCCCCACCTTCCACTCAGCACCCACCACCCCACACCCCCCAGTACACCCGACACAGTCTCACTTACCTGACCAGGTCCCAGGTTCAAGACCCACTCTCCGATCCAAGACATGTCTTGCTGCTGAAATCGGTGACTGCAATATGAGAAACTCAGGTAAATGTGATTTGATGTATTTCAATGGGGGTTCAACTTTATGGATAACTCAGTCATTTATTGACATTTTGGCCCCAAATTTTCAACAAGGCTTTTGGGGACCCCACCTCATGAATAATATGACTGTTATTACATACAGTAACTCCCACCCAAAAGGTGATTTCCCAGTCGCTTATCGAATTCACCTTTTGGGCAGGATTTAAAAAATGTCCCTGCCCTTGCTCATGAGATGGGGACATAAGAAAGCTATTTTGAAAATTTGGGGTCAAAATATGTAAAAATAGTAAAGTTATGACCATTTGTTTAAATTTTACTATGCACGCTTGTAACTTTGGAAATGTTAAATATTTTGACCCCAGATTTTTAACATAGCCTTCTTATTACCCCACCTCATGTACTGGGTGTCATAGCTGTCATTGTTCAAATTCTGGCCAAAATGTGTTTTTGCACCTGTGGCATGGAATGGCATTGCAGTTGTGCAGAATTATGTTTTGGAGGGAATTCGAAAATTTTCTGTATCAGGTACATGAGGTAGGGTAATAAGATGGCTATGCTGTCAATTTGGTTACTGTTGTCCTATAAATGGAAGCACAGGGTCTGGAGGGTCCTGTGTTTCCACAATTGCATACATATACGCATCTATGGAGGGATGGGAGTGCAGGGCCCGGAGGGCCATGTGCTCCTACAGGCAAATAAGGATATGATTATACTATCTCAAAAAGTAAGGAAATAAATTGCAAAAAACTTCATTAATGCTCTAGTTAGGGCTAAAGTACACAAAAGTAGGAAATGTGGTGTTAGGTTCCCCAATCTCTTACCCCACCCTACGTTGCACACCAACAACAGCATCGGGGAGTGCCTTGGGGTCATCAGCCCTAACGTTCACCCCATTCTCCTATACTGTACCCATCTCAGCTTATTTACTTATGGAATGGAGTGAGCATTAGGTTGATGACCCCAAGGCAACTCCTGATGCCTGTTGGTGTGTACAGCATGGGGGTGGGGTGTTAGGGTTGGAAGCCCTAACACCACATTTCCCTACTTTTGTCACTTTAACCCTAACTAGAGCATTAATGAAGTGTATATATATATATATATATATATATATATATATATATGTACAGAACATCACCAGGATCAAGCCCTTCATTCTGTCTGAGGATCTGCCTACTCTGGTACATGCCTTTGTAACCACTAGGCTCGACTACTGTAATGCTCTTTACTTCAGGGTCATGAGAGGGATCCTCCACAGGCTGCAGCTGGTGCATGACATGGTGGCCCAGCTGCTGACTGGCCTACCTAGGGCCTGTCATTTGATTCCGGTCCTGCATGCTCTGCACTGATTGCCAGTCAGGTGGAAAGTGGGCTTACTCACCTATAAAGCCCTGTATGGGCTGGGTCCTTGCTACCTGTAAGAGCTCCTGACACCTGTGACATCTGCTTACTCTCTCTGCTCCTCTTCGAGGGGCCTCCTGGACGTTCCCAGGGTTCGGCTCAAGACACACGGTGATCAAACTTTCACTGTCTCTGGGCTGACCCTGTGGAATGCACTTCCATCTGCAGTTCGGGAGGCCCCTTCAATCAGTGTTTTCAAGCAGAGGCTAAAGACCCACCTTTTCAGTCTGGCATTCACAGAGTAACCTGCATCCATTTGTGTTATTACTATAGTGAATTTTAATAACTGAATTCTGACTTTCATTTATTTTTGTTATTTTTGGATTTTAAATAGTTGTTTTATCTTGTAATACTTTGTTAGGCACCCAGAGCCACTGAGATTGGGCACCATAAAAATAACATTTTCCTTGCCTTGTCTATTGATACTGTATATATATTATAGGGGCACAGTCGTGCTCCTATAGTTGGGGTTGAGAAGCCTGTTTCATGTTAAACCTCAGATTTTGCACTTTAATAATTTTGCAACCGATCAATCAATTTGCACAAAATGTGGTATGCACTGTGTCATGGGGTAGGCATCTTCATGTGGCAAGTTTCTTTCTGGTTGGATGTACGGATTCTGAGATCCGGATAGTGCAAAAACCTTAAAAGTTAAATTTGTTGCAGTTTTTTCCTCATTACCTTGCATCCATATGATGTGGAATTTTGGTACGATTTTTTATGGTAGAACCAGCTTGGGTAACATAACTGCCATGCTTTGTTTGGTGGAAAAATATTAATCTGTTGTAAAATTATTCAATTTTAAAGTTCCCATTGTTTTCAATAGGAAGTCTCCTGTACAAATTAGAGGGATAAAGTTCAACCAAGGATTGACCTCACGATAAAGGATTCTTTCTCACAAGATAAGTTCCTTTTTTGTGAGGGAAAAATCCTTTTTGATGAGGGAAAATTCCTTTTTTGTGAGCTGCCATCTAGTTTTCTGTTTTTTCCTTAGAGGTTTGACATTCTGGAGTGACACCATCACACCTAGTTGGCTGATTGGGACCTCCTTAGGTGCAATCTGCACTTCAAAGTTATAAATATGCCTTTGAAATGTGTTTTTTTATTTAAATATAATGAATCCTTTTTCATGACCGGGTGATATGAAAAAAAAAAGAATCCTTTTTCATATCACGAGTCATGAAAAAGGATCTTTTCTTGTCACTCAAGAATCCTTGCTTGTCCCTCCAATTGCCCTCCCCAGTACTCTAATGTTTTTCTCTGGTATCTAGTGGCCCTCCCACCTCCAATACCCCTACCCCTACCCCTACCCCTACATTTCCCTGGTGTCTAGTGGTACCCCCAACCCTCTGATCTCTGTCTCTGTAATAAAAATAATTTCCCTGGTGTCTAGTGGCACCCTCACCCTCCAATCCCCATCCCCTGTTTTTTTTATTCATATGGTCTGACAATGGGATGCCCACCCCAGTGTCAGATGCCCCCTCTCAAATAAACAGCTGTCTGCACACTGAGGGCCCCAATCCCTGGTGGCAGCTTATTACCCAGTTTTCTTTTTCTATTGTAGTTGCCCCCCCTCCACTCAGCCCATTTTCAGAAGTAGTTGCTGACATCAGATTGCCCAGTCCCCTGTATCAGTGAGTCCCCCCCCCAAATAGTGTGGAACACTGGGGAGCCCACACCCAGCATCTCAAAGTGAGTTTAAACTGTACCTGCAAATAAGAAAATGGTCCCCCAATACCACCCCCAGATGCCCCCATCCCAACCCTCCCACTGAACACCCACCACCCCAAACACCTCCCACATTACCAGGGACCCTGGTTTTCCATTTTTACTGGTAACATTGGTAACAATCATGGAATCCTGCTTGATTTGCGGATTTTGAATTCTTGTACCGGTGCCTCACGGAAATTGCATGTGACTGCACAGAATCTCTAAGATTTCAGCATCTTTTTAAATTTGTTTTATTTTCTCTTTCTATGTCCCCTTCTCACTGCATCAGTCTCCACTTTTCAGAGATCCCTAGGCTGGGTACCATCTAGCTTCACCCCCAGCTAATGCTCAGGAGCTCCTGTGAGTGTGCCCCTATTCTGCCTGGATTGTACCCCCCATATGGGAAGGGAGGGGGACCCCAGGTCACCCTTCCACACTCCTTTAGTGTTTGTCAGGCAGCTCAGTGGGTCCCTCATGGAGTCTGGTTATGAAGTCTGGGGCACCTGGGTCCCTTCTGCCACTGGCTGATGTGGGGTGATTTTTCCTGGTTTTCTGGTCTCTGTCCCTGAGGGCACCAGCACTAGAGGAGATCCAAGGAGGTAAGTCACATAGAGAAATGCCACTGCTCCAGATCCTGGCTAGTGTCCTCCCCTCCTGATTACTCTGCAGCACCATTGCACCACCGCCCGTGGTCACACAGGTGGTGGTAAAGCAGCAGGACTTGCAGCCCACCATCCCTGGAGGAGGAGGAGGAGGAGGAGGAGGAGGAGGAGAGCATTCCCTCAGGTGCTTGATCCTACTCCCCTGGCCAGACCTCCAGCAACCTGAGTTCATTTCTGACCCTGGGTCTCTGGCATTGCAAGCAATAGTGCTACCGCAGCACCAGCAGGCTGACCTGATTTCAGCATCTTAAAATTGATGCTGCTGTGCTTTGCATTCTTTCTGCTTTGCTGCATATAGAGTCAGTAAGGAAATCACCCGCACTGCTTTGTTGTAATCAGTCATTCAATTTAACCACCCGTGCTTAGTGGTTAGAGTAACAAACAGTGATTGAACTGGGTACATCCAGCACACTTGGGTTTGATTCCCACAATCTCCACTTGCATACTGTGTGACTCTAAGCACATCACTTAACCTCCCCAGTGCTTCTAGGTCACTCCTGAAAACAGACAGTTCTGCCTAGTGGGCCTTATCTGCTTTACAAAGAATATTAAAAAAATAGCAATATATGTTTACTACATCATATAATGGTAGTGTGGGTACCATTTAATTTATTTGAGTTTTACTTGGGCTACAATGATTTTGTATAGGTAAAGATAAATGTTCAGATACATTTTGTGTGTTTTATAAGCTTGTTTTTAGATTTTAGTCAGGGTTTTTATTGTATTCTTTGCATATAAGCATTTAGGTTGTACATTACTAAATGCAGGATCACTGTTACCAACTAGCTTATTCAAGTTTATAATCAGTAGGGCCATCCAAAATCCTCAGTTGTTTGAATGAAAACTAGTCTGAATGAAAGTATGTTCACAAAGGAGAAACTGCTTTGCTACTTATGAAAAGACTTCACAGTTAGCACCCCATTTAGGCGAATTGGATCATTTGCAGCTTTTCTCCCACCTGCTGTTTCAGTCTCTGTGACAAAAAGTTTTCTGATAGACAGCTTCAACAAAAAGCAAAAGTTAAATACTTAAGTGTACTTATGTTTGGCCAGTGGATTTTGAAAGCACAGTCAATGACGTACAGAAGGTAAGACCCTAGGGGCTGTATGATGCTGGTGGGCAGAGTAGTGCTCAATTCACATCTGGACAAAGACATGAGACTGGAAGACACCCTTTTCATGGACATCAAGTAAAAAGAAAGCATCCACATGTCTGGGAGATGCATGAATCCATGTTTTTTTTTTCATTTATTTGCTTTTGTTAACCAGGTAAGCACACTAGATATCCAAGTGCCTATTTTCAGGTGCAGCCCAGGAGGATACAAGGTACATACAAAGCATCAAGCATAGTCAAGTTAACATACAGGATCATCCAGCATAACAAGTAGCTAGGTAGATAACAGCATGTGGGAGCAAGATACATAACATATTGCCAGGTAGAGCAAACAACAAAAATACAGACAATGTCAACAAGGCTAACAATATGGGGTAAGCCACAGGGGACCACACTCAGGAACATTTAGGCAGGGATAAATGCCCAGGACAAGTTTCAGCATATTTGAAGGTCCTCCACTAATCACTTGTGGATTTTTTAGGTGAAGTCATTTTATTTCAAAGAAGCAAATTCAAGCAGTTTTTTTTCTGCTCCTCCTACCCCTGGCTATCCACTCCTTCAGGCCTGCCAAGACCCCCTACCACCGCAGCTGAGTCACGACCACCATCCACTGCCCCTTACTGCTGTGCTACCAGGTAATCCAAAGTAACCCTTCATTGAGTGGGAGGCTACCAGGAGAGGAGAATTGCCCCAAAGAGCTTCCTGTGTATCCTGGGCATGGCAGGGGTCAGAACGGACACATGTCTGGGGCTTCTGGCATATGGAGGGACCAATGGCTGTCCTTCAGTTGGTCAGTGGGTATTTTCCCATTTTCTTGGGAGTGTGACAGGCCACATGATGTCAAGGCACAAGCCGACATCAGCCATCCTCCCTCCTGCAGTGAGGGCTGACATGTTGTCATGCCTCTGGCCTCCACCAGGGGCCAGAAAATGCTGAGTCATGAACCCACCCTCCCTCCCTCCCAGGAGAAGGTGAGTGGTCATTGGACACTCAAGCCTTCACCCACAAGCTGTCCCTCCAATACCCAAGTCTGTTCCCTAACCCTGGTCAGCAGTGTCACAGGCAGAAATCCAATTCAGGCAGTTAAATTATAGAAAGGAAAAAACAAAGGTAGTCCACCTTAGCAGTGATGGTTCAGATTAATTCACATCTGAGTTCTAACAAGCAAAGAGACCAAGTCATTTGTAACTTGTGCATGTGGGGTATGGGTGTTGAAGAAAGGGGATCATAGTGCTGTCACTACTGCCATCACCCCAGAGAGATGTGGACTGCATTGTTGCTACTGCCATCACACTGAAGGGGTGGGGGCTGTAGTGCTTCTGCCATTACCACTGGTGGATGAGGAATGTAGTACTGCTGCCATCCCACCTGAGGGATGGGGGCCATAGTGCTGATATTGCCATCACACCTGAGGAATGGTGAATGTAGTACTGCTGCCATCACACCTAAGGGATGGGAGCCACAGTGCTGCTGCTTTTGTCACACCAGAGGGAGGGAGGTCATAGTGCTGTTGGTGCTGCCATCACACCTGAGGGATGAGGCCATAGTGCTGCTTCCATCACACCTTAGGGATAGGGGCTGTAGTGTTGCTGCTGCCATCACATCTTGTACCTAAAATAACTTTAAATTGGTACAAGGATGGAAGGAAGTGTGCAATAGTGGAGGTCAAAATTGCTAAAATGCATGTTAGCAGAGTTAAAAATTGTTAAATAAAGTACACAAAACCAAACACCGGTAAAACAGAATTTTGGCTTAGCAGACACTGGTGACAATACCATTTTTTACAATATACAAAATGGAATATGCCATTTCTCAATCCCGGTAAACCAGTGTCCCTGCCCATTACCCTATACTTACCACTGAAGTCAAATGCTGTCATCGTCCGTGGACTGGGACACATGTGCAAACTTCAAAGCCAAACCATGAACTGAGGAATCAAGGTAAGTGCCCTATAATGTGTTTCAATGGCGGTTTGAACTTATGTTCATAACGTTGCCATTTTTTTGAATTTTTTCACTACATTTTCAACATGGCCTTTTTGGGACCCCACCTCATGAACACTGCAACTGCCATTTCATTAGTCAGGCCTGGAAGGTGATTTTGCGGTCGCTGTGCAAAATCACCTTTTGGGACCGAATAACAAAATTTCAAAATTTCACCAGTGTTCATGAGGCAAGGTCCCAAAAAGGCGACGTTGAAAATTTGGTGACAAATCCCTAAACATGGTAGCTTTATGCACATTCATTGAAATGTTTCTACATGGGCGCATAACTTTGGTAATTTTCAATATTGTGACTCCAAATGTTCAACATACTTATTTTTCACACCATCCCATGAACAGTACAGCTGTCATTTTTCACATCCAGTTCAAAATGTGTTTTCACACCTGTGGCAAGGAATGGGGTTTTGGCATGGATTTGAAAATTTTCGTATCACGTTGAAACAGCAAAATTACTACAGCAAAGGTCATTACAGCGACAATTTGGATGAAATTCAAAATTGTCACTGCAATGTCCCTGCAGGCAAAATTTCCCCATTTCCCCATGATACTCCCCCCTTTCGAGTCAAGTGCAACTTGGAGTTGGATCTCAAGAGATCGGGGGTGTGGGTGGCAAAGCCTCCCCCCCAAAAAAACAGCCAATGTCTGACAGGCAAAATTTCACCTGTTGACATTGTGACTTTCACCATGCCGCATTTTTACAACTTCATTGTTGATACGGCTTGGTGGAACTGAAAATCTTCACCTATGAGGTTTGTGAGTTGGGGTCATAAAATGACTATGTTGAAATTTTGGGGTTAAAATATGCACAAAAAACAATGTTTTAATCATTCATTGCAATTTCACTATGTCCGCTCATAACTTTGGACATTTTAAATATTTTGACCCCAGATTTTCAACACAGTCATCTTATTGCCCCACCTCATGTATGTCTCAGCTGTCATTTTTCAAATCCTGCCCAAAATGTGTTTTCACACCTGTGGCATGGAATGGCATTGCAGTTGTGCAGAATTATGTTTTTATATCTATCTATATATAAAATACAAAATCACACATACCCCATAATGCAAAGCATTATGGGCTGCATTTGCAGATCACCACAAAATATTATGCTGGTTCAACTTTAAGCCGGAATGCATGGTGCCAAAAGACCTTTCACACAGTCTACAAAGGGTGTCAACAGAAGACACAGACACATGTTTTGTCCTTCCAGGACTCACCAGTGTGCCTTGTCTGTATGACACCCCAGTGGAATGAACCAGCTATCCTAAGTTGGTCTATCTGATTTGGGTTGTGGTGAGCGCAATAAAAGCAAAAAACAAGCTAAAAGACAAAGAACCTTAGTGCGCAAACACTGAGGCAAGGTGTTACCCCAAAGGGCATTGGCCAGAAAGCCAAGGTTCAAAGAAATACAAAATCACACATACTCCCATAATGCAAAGCATCATGGGCTGTATATGCAAATCACCACAAAATATTATGCTGGTTCAACTTTAAGCAGGAATGCATGGTGCCGAAAGGCCTCTCACACAGTCTGCAAAGGGTGCTAACAGAAGACACAGACACATGTTTTGTCCTACCAGGACTCATCATTGTGCCTCAACTGTATGACACCCTAGTGGAATGAACCAGCTACCCTAGGTTGGTCTAACAGGTTTGGATTGTGGTGAGCCCAATAAAAACATAAAACAAGCTAAAAGACGAAGAACCTTAGTGCTCAAGCACTGCAGAAAGGGTTACCCCAAAGGGCATTGGTCAGGAAAATAAGTTTATATATATACAAATCTACAGAGGGATGGGAGTGCAAAGTCCAAAGGACCCTGCACTCCCACAGTAAAATAAGGATACTGTTATACTATCTCAAAAAGTAAGAACATAAGTTGCAGAAAACTTCATTAATGCTCCAGTTAGGCTCAAAGTGCCAAAAGTTAAGGGATTTGGGTTTCCCTAACACCCCACCCTCCGACAATGGGCAGGAGAGCAGGTGTACGGTATGCCTTGAGCTTCTCAGGCCTCATGCTCACCCCATTCTTATAAAGGCTACACATCTGACCTCATTTACAGATGGAATGGGGTAAGCATTAGGCTTGAGAAGCCCAAGGCACACCCCACACCTGCTCTCCTGCCTGTTTTGGAAGGGTGGGATGTTAGGGAAACCCTAACACCTCATTTCCCAACTTTTATCACTTTGACCCTAACTGGAGCATTAATAAAGTTCTTTGCAACATATATATATATTGAGAGAGTGAGAGAGAGAGACTACTCAGATTTCATATTGCCAATTACAGACTACAAGGAAAATATAAATGTATACAGACTGGTATAAGTAGTGCCCACCTAAATACTGAGTTGTTTCAATTTTGACTCATATTAAAACTGAGTGCATGGTGAAGTGCCTTGGGATTTAGACAGGTGCTTAGTAGTTAATGGCGAAATAGCCCTCAGCTGGCTCACCCCATCTACTGGAACAAGCTACAAATTACACCAAAATTTAGTTCCTTAACCAGTCTCAATGGATATAGTAGGGAATCTGGACAGTCAGAATCCTGACCCTTGAAAGCCTAACACCAAAATCCCAACAGCTGGAATCTGGATAATGGCATAAAAGAGACATAAAATTCCAAAGACGTGTTCATGGGGGCTTTGCCCCCCCCACCACTATATATATATACACATATACATATACATACATATATATATATATATATATATATATATATATATATATATATATATATATATATATATATATATATATATATATATAGGGGATATGACATGGCCTGACTGAAGATATCATATTTATCTTCACGAGAGGCCAGTGATATCATGATATCACTGGCCCTCGAGGAAGATAAATATGATATCTTCAGTCAGGCCATATTCTGTTTATACAATGTATGCTTTGCCCCCCCCCACAATACAACTCACCACATGCCCCTCTCAATGCAATGGGTGATACAAAGGTGATGGCCCTAGCAATACAACCCCACTTACAGAAAAGCTGCCAAAACAGCAGATGTCATTTATTGTTTAAAAAATATCTGGTGGATCCTGTTATTTATGGTTAGTTTTAAAAAGTCTTATCTGGTTTATCCTGCCATGCCCCCAACAGAGCTCCACATGCCCTCCCCCCCAACATGACAGATTACATAGGGTTTTCAAGTATCTGGTTGGTCCTGTCATTTTAAATTACTAAAATATCTGGTTGATCCTGCTATTATTTTGGGGAAAAGTGATTTTTTAAATACTTATCTGGTTGATCCTGCCACTCTGAGCACTTTCAGTTTCCCTGTAATTGTAGCGTGACCGAGCGCTATCCACACTGACGATTGGTACATTGCCAAATGTTTTATAGGAGGTGCCCCGGGTTCAGTAACTGAGAAAACGCAGTGCTTTATGTTTGTGTTGCTGTCTCTTGTTGAAAAAAGCTTCCGACTGCACATAGCCAGGCAACAGACGCTCGCGCTTCCTTTTACTGTTCAAAAGCCGCCGGCTCGGTCACTGTAGCACTCTATGTGCAGTCGGAAGCTTTTTTCAACAAGAGACAGCAACACAAACATAAAGCACAGCGTTTTCTCAGTTACTGAACCCGGGGCACCTCCGACAAAACATTTGGCAATGTACCAATCGTCAGTGTGGATAGCGCTCGGTCACGCTACAATTACAGGGAAACTGAAAGTGCTCAGAGTGGCAGGATCAACCAGATAAGTTTCGATATGATGTATAGGAATGTGGAGATAACATATGACGTATAGGAACATGAAGATAACAATGTTTTCTTCACTGGCCACCTGAGATATAATGTTTTATACTGTTATTTATCTGACAACATACATTATATATAATATATATATATATATATATATATATATATATATATATATTTATTTATTCATATAAACATCCCCAGAGCTGCACAAATCACCAACCACACATTGGGATTTTTCCATTGTCAGGATTGTGGCTGTCAGGATTTCAGTGTCAGGATTCTGACTGTTGGGATTCTGTACTGACACCATCTCAACTCTTCCAAGAAGCTTCTTGAAAGTTTGTGTAGACTTGTGTGATTGTTGGTATTTATGCATTGTTTTAACTATTGGATTGTCTATGCTTGCACTTGTACTTTCATTACTTCTTAACTCTTCTGTAAGACTTGTAGTATTCATACCTTTCAGATTGTTCTGATGTATATTATATCCATGATTTCTGTATGACAGTAGCATCTTTGTACCATGTAGGTATGTTAGATGATGTTCTGACTGCATTACTCTGTATTATTTTACTGTCCTAACCAGAACCTCCTTGCAAATGAGCGTTACTCAATGGTACTTTCCTGGTATAACAAATAAATTGAAAATAAAATGAATCCTAGTCCAGTACCACGAGTATCAACAGACCAAAGCCTTGCATAGCCTTTCTGTCAGATTCTGTCTCCCATAAATATTATGGGGACTAAAGACAGTAAACACATTTGGGACACTTTAACAAATCTCTGCGGCATCTGAAATGACATGGAGAGCAGCTGTATGACCTTCAGTGCAGAAAGCATGCTGTGGTAGCATTGAAGTGTGCCGCCAAAGATGAGTGTGTGTGAGGTCTCGGAACCTAAGTAGAGGATGGCAGTTGTTTGACTATTTGGCAACACAATGGAATTTTCACAAAAATGGAGAGGCAGGAGGCACAACTCATGAAAAGGACCAGTTTATTGAGCAACTGAATCACAGACTTCAGAACAGGGAAAGAGGTCAACAACAAAATCTTTCACTTCTAACCACCTAGTATTTATGTATGATTATTGCTATAACTGTAACTACTAAAATTGCTATTACTGAAAAACTATATGGAGCACTATTGCAAAAATGTTTAAGACCATAAATTTGCACAATTTTCACCAGAGTTCAAATGGATCTGTTTGGCACCAGAAGTGATGTGTCACAGAGGAATGCAAACTAAGAACCCTCTGCGCACATGCCTTTCATTGGCCGTCTTATACAGCAGATGAAGAGCAAGCAGTTTGACCACTGGGCATTGACAGAACCCAAGGATATGAAAAACAACACATTTGTATTCCACATAGGACCACCAGGCTGTCACAACGGACTCCAGGAGAAAAACAGAACACTTATACTTCCAAGGACTTGTCATGAACTGAAGCACTTTTGGGCCCTCACCACTGACCCCAGGGAGTGATTTGAAGAATTGAAGATCTAGAATACCTCTGGACCATCACCACTAACCCCAGGAAGAGATCTGAAGAACTGAAGTTCTGGAACACCTCTGGACCATCAACCTTAGGAGAATCTCTGGAAAACTGAAGACGAGAAACAAAAACCCCAACCCACTGGGCATCGGGTTCCTATCTGTGAACCACTGTGGTTCTCTGCACTACCTAGCTCACTGTTAGGGAGGGGTTGGCCTAGTTTCTTAGCTGTCTACACTAGTCCTATTCTGATGACCAGCCCCAAATCGTCAGGATACAGCTGGGTGGCAGGAGAAATTATGAGCATGCAGTTAGGCAGAAGTACAGAGTACTCTTTACATGAACTATCTTATCACTGGGTGGTTGCTGGGTTTGAATCAAGTAACTATCGAAAGGATAATTAGCAACAGGCAGGGAAGTTCAATAGTATGTCAGGCAGTTCAATAACATGCAGGACAGTTCCGTAACATGCAGGGCAGTTCAGTAACATGCGGGCAATCCAATAACATGCAGGGCAGTTCACAAGTTTGGATAAGGTACAGTCACTTTTGAAAAGGGTTCATAGCATGCAAGGGCAGTATCTCAGTCTTGAAGCATGTAATGATCATGCAAGGCAACTTTAGGGCTGTGTAAACAATCTCGGAGAAAAACAGGACAAACTCAGGGCAAATGGGGCACATTTGGTCCATGCAGGATAATTTCACAATCTTGAAGCATGCATTTACTTTGGGGCTGTCCCTTTACACATCAGTTGTACCCTAACAGTTTTGCCTTTCACAATTGATTACATTCAGTTCAGCACTATCACTTTAAAATGTTTGTTCAATATTTATCCCATTTACTTGGAATAATGGTTGCATTCTTGGGCAGGGATTGCATAAAGGGAAAAACTTGGCTAAATGCTGGATATACTTAACCAGGAGAGAACCATGGGCTATGTCCTCCCTTCCACAAGCATACTCTTGGTTTTTCACAATAAACAGCAGTTCTACCCTATTGGCTGAGGGCCATGTGACTTAGCCTATGTGCTAGGGGTCCCACACTAACTGTCCCTCTCTTGCTAGGGGGGTCTGGGACAGTTACAAACTAAATGAGAAGTTACTAGCTCTGGGCTAGGGCCATGACAGCTATGCTGCTTGGGTGGCTAACTGGCTTGCCCACTCCTTTCCTCTTGCTCTTAACTGGAACTGGTGACAAAGTGCACTTAAATTATTAAATTATAAACTATATAGCACTAGCCCTTAGCTTGGGCTTCTGGTGACTACCTGGCAACTAGCCCACCATTGTTGCTGATTTATTTAAAAAAAGGGGGGGGGGGGCTTGCTAGCTCTTGCCCACATAACTCACCTGGGCTCTTTTACTCAATCTGGAGCCTGTCTTTTCATCATAATTTTGGGCTTTGTCCTACCCCTGCGCCTCCTGAAGCTTTTTACTACTGTACTTAAATTAAGGCCTGCTGTGCTCTTCACTCCACCTCCGGGAGCCTCATTTATTTTAGTAGGGCCCGCCCCACCCTCTGCTCCTCCTGGAGTCATTTTTATTTTAATAGGGCATGTCCTGCCCTCTTTGTCTGCCCTCCTGGTGGTCCATCTGACTGGTGCCTTTCTCTGACCCTGTGGCCTTGGCTAAAACAATTTTTTTTTTTTTGTTTAATTCTGGTGGTCAGCAGCTGCCCTCTGATGCTGCTGCTGCCAACTCACCGCCCTGTTCCAGGGTGAAGTAGCTGATGAGGAGGTATGGGGTTGGTTGCTGGCTTATATGCAAAGAGGCTGGCTGTGGGAGATCTTCAGGGGACTTTGCTGTACCGCTGGACACTCCTTCTCCGGACCTGCTCTCTCTCTCTCTCCTCTCTCCAATGTAGCCCAGCTTCTCATTGCCGATGCTGAGGGACTGAAACAAACCTTTAAAGTTCATAAAAAAGCAAAAGGGGTTGAACTGAGCCCACACACTGCAGCTGATCAACTCTGTGACCACTGCCCACTAACTCTGCTGCTGTTGGGCACTGCTGCACCACTGAGGGAGCTGCTGACTGATGGAGGGATGAGAAAAGGACAGCAGGTAAGCCCTTTTCAAATATATTCCTGTGTTCTTATTCTCCCTCAGGCCACACACTGCAAGGCCTGACTGCAGTCCTCTTCAGAGCACCTGAAAGCACTCCCCTTTCCCTGCCTCTTGAACCCACAATGACATGAAGCTGCTCTGGCCCTCCTTAAAGCCCTCCAGTGTTCAAGACACCAGTCCCTGACAAAACTGGGGGCAACAAACAGTCCAGCATGAGCTGGACTTTCCAAAAGTGGCACAGACTTGTGCCACTCTGGCTGGGGTGGGAAAATGGCTGCAGGAAACGAACAGGAAAAAAGATTTAAACTGCAGGCAGCAGTTTACTGTCTGGGGCCCCTATCTCCACAGTCATTCTTCCCTTGCCATCTTACATTGCCAGGAGCACCTGAGCTCTGGCACCTAACCATAACTGAGGAGAATGGGGGCACCTGTTTTGGGATATTACAGCAATACTACCTCAGTGTGTGTGATCTGCAACATCTATATGCATGTGCTCAGAAAAGTGAGCTGGCAGGAGACACAGCTGCATAGGTCGCTCATTTGCTAAACAGTGTCAGTGTCTCAGTAGGGTGCTTGCTTGCCTCTGGGGCCAGAAGACCAGAAGGTTAAGGGTTCTAGCCCCATACCATGACCTTGGGCTAATACCCAATACTGACACTGAGGTGGAGGGTACTGGGTCATAACCACGCAAGAAAGAGAGTGTGGTATTAAGTGTGCTGTGTATACTGCACCTGCAATAGCAGTGACAGGGGCAGAACAGTGGTAGGGAATCACCGCTGCCCCTGTCTCTGTACAGAACAAATACAGAAGTATCAGTTTGCCATGTGCTGGGGTGCTGGTTGAGCCACTCCTGTGGTGGAGTGGCTAAGGCACTAGCACATATCGGAAGTGAAGACCTGGGACTGTGGTTCGGTTCTCGCCAAGTCTCCATGTGCTGCTAATTTTTTTTTTTTAAACAAACATTTCCCCCCTCCAGAGTTACTCCCCATCCCTGAAGTCCATTCTCCCCCCAGAGTTTGTTATATTAATTCCAGGGGGAGTGGGAGGTAAAGCCCCCTACATAAAAAGAAAGAAGCCCTTGTTGGAAAGGGCATGCGCTGTTTCAGTTGGGTTGGTGTTTTACCCAAAGATATTGCAGTGCACGTCCTTTTGCTGGTGAAATTGGTTGCTGTGTGGTATTTGCATTCAGCAGAATGACCTCGTGCCTAGCGCAACACCAGGGAGTCACTGCACTACTGAGTCGCTGTCTTAATTAGACATTATCCTGTCTACCCATCTCTGGTGGCTATCCAGGTGGAAGTTTAGGATTCTATAGCACTTACTATAAAAATAAGCAGATTTCATTGGTGTCTTAGCCAACATTCCCCTTGTCAACAAAACTGGTCCATGTAAACCACCCTCAGAACACATTTGGAATCAATCTGATACAGCTCAAAGTGCCTTTCCTGGTCAAAAAAGTACAAAAAGAAGGAGCCACTTTGCAATGTTCTTAAACCAGACCTTTGGGGTAGGGGATAAGGAGGGTTCCATGCACAACACAGTGCACCAAAAATGTGCCAAACCTTTGTACTGTATGGTACTGTTTGGACAGACTTGATAGACCCTCATTCTCCTTCTGCCATTAGAATCTACATTTTTACATGTTCCTGTAACAAAATAAATTCTAGCCAGAACAGACATCATTGCAGCTGCGGATTAAGAGTGCTTGTTGAGCTCAAGGTGGAACAGTGTGTCAAGCCCAAGATAGCCGCTGGAGCTCAGTACACATGCGCAAGTAGTTACACATGCGCACTAAGCTCTGGTGGCCATCTTGGCCATGGTGGACTGTTCTGCCATGTGCTCAGTGTGCATGCATGATGAGCAGAGTGCTTTTGTGTATGGATTGTGATGCAGCTCCAAATTCATTCTCTGGTCAGAATCCGGTAAGTCCTTTTTAGAGCTCATTGCAAGACAGCTGCAGGCTCCGCCCACTGTAGCCATAAAAACTACCATAGGACAAGTGTAAGTACTATGCACCACCATCCAAGTGGAGTTTGAAACCTTTTAGTATTTAAATAAATAAAAGTATAGCCATGTAGAACACTTTTCAGGTTCTTTAGAGCCATCTGCCTGTACATGTTTTTGATCATTATCTAATGTTTGTATTTTATTTTCCTGTATGATTGCTATAGTTATATGCTATTATATAGTGGGCATCTAAAACCCTGTAGCCTGATTGGTCAGATAAGGCCTTTACCCATGAGTACGTCCTGCAGTAACCCACAGCTGAGGACAGGCAGTCATGTATTAAAAAAAAAACCAAAAAAAAAACATGATGAAACACACATTTTACACATGGGTCCATTGTATAATTGCAATGAGGCACTCCAGGACATAGGTAATTGGGGGATTGCCCACTTCTTGTGTGGTTAACTCACTCGGCTATGCCTTATGACACACCACATTAGGTGTAAGTAAATCATCCAATAACCCATGCCCTATCATGCTTAATTGCTTAACTGTCTTTTCTGCCACATGGCCTGGGCAGTTCCTGAACACTGGCACTGTGATTAGTGTACTTACTTGGTTTATAAAATAACTAAATAAAAAAATGTAAAATTTAATTTGAAAAAAGGGCTATTAAGGGGATATGTCACCAGGGACAAAGTGACAACATGCTCTACCATATGTTGAGACCCCACCTGGGCACATTTGAGACTTAGAGAACAAAACCTGCACTCCACTAAAATGGACCATGCCTTCCTGAAATGTGATAAGAAAAACACGAAAAATGTAGCACCAGAACTCCAACTTCAATGACAGCCACTTTTTATTAAATATAAAATGCTCTGTGTGTCCATGCAAACAAAAAGTGCAAGGAATACCTCAAGGCAAACAAACACTCTGGCAAGCAAGACTCTACTGGTTTCGCTGGAGGACCAGCATCATCAGTAACATCTGTACGTAGAAGACATAGAAATTCAAGTTTCTGGAAATTACCCTATACCCAGTTCTGAGACCCACAGAGAACAAGGGAGGGTGTAATGGCTCACTTGCATTTGAACCATTGTTTCTGCCCTCCATATAACACAAATGTGGCAGTTTTTGAAATGCTGAGAGGAAGACTTCAGAAAACTGGAAAACACATAATACAAAGGCATATTCCAACATCACAAAAGAAGAAAAACAGGCTTCATGTGAGATGAAGAAAGACGAAAACATTACCAACAAACAAGCGGGGGTCTGTGGTAGTAATGGACACTTCAAAATACTTGCTAGATGTAGAGAGACAACTAAATGATGTTTCTTTTTCATGGCAGTTAACCACTGACCCCACACAAGCCTTTAAGCAGGAAATGTATGTTTTTTTATTGACTGCTTTACAAAATAACATTATTCCAAAGCAAGTGTTTGATTTTCTAGATGTTGCACATCCTATCATTGATTTTCTAGATGTGGCACATCATATCAGAACATATATATTTTACTTAAGGTGCCTTACAGCCTAGTTGATTCCCCAGGATGCCTGGTAGTAGCCAGTATTGGATCTCTGATGGAATCTCTTTCCCAGTTAGTGGATACTTCCATCAAGCCAATGGTGGTAAACTTGCTGTCTTATGTCAGAGACACAGCAGACTTATTGTGCATCCTTGGGGACATACAGGTAGAGGAAAATTGGAGGCTGGTGTCTATGGATACTACTTCCCTGTGCACCAACATACCACATACAGGAGGTTTGGCAGCTCTGGAATTCTGGCATAATGGAGATTCTAGTTTTGATGCAGAATTTACTGACTTCCTCCTGAAATGTTCAGAATATGTTTTGAAATGTAATGCCTTTCTTTTTCAAGAAAAAATGTATCTGCAGATCCAAGATGCGGTAATGGGGGCTACCTTTGCCCCCTAGTTATGCCAATTTGCACCTGGGACATTGAGAGAAAGCAAAAGTCTATGACCCCCAGACTAATCCTTTTCTCAGTTGGCTAGATCTATGGTGGCAACATATAGACAACATACTTATAATGTGGAAAGATGACAGGGAAGAGCTAGAAAGGTTTGTCAGTTACTTGGAGGAATCAAATTAAAACTTACGGTTCACGATCCAGGTCAGCAGGACAACAGTGAATTTCCTTGATCTTATTATAAGTAAGACAATAGATGGCACAGTATAAACTAACCAAAAAAAAAAGAAATACAGACAAGAGCACCATTTTATTGGCATCTAGCTGTCACCCAAGACACACTGTATAAAATATCTCAAAGTCCCAGTTTCTAAGGGTACACAGAAACTGCAGCGGAGTTAATGACTTCCTGAAAAGAAGTAAGGCGATGTCACAGAGGTTTTGTAGCAGGGGCTATTATGAAAGGTGTATACGGATGCACACAAATGCACATGGAACACAGAGAGGAGGGAGCTTTTGGAGGTCAGGCTCAGACCACAGACGGATCAGAAGTGTGTGACTAATTGCTGTAGGCAAATGCCAGCTATTAGGAATATCATTACTAAAAACTGGACAGTACTATGGTCTGACCAAGCCCTTAGGAATTTTACATCACAGCCCCCACAAATGGTATGTAAGAGAGGACAAAATGTTTTGGACATCTTCGTGCACCGCCTGGCACCTTCTGTTAAATCATAACCCACGGCTACCCCACCTCCCCCAAGGTAATCACATTTGCTGAACATATAAGGTCTGTTCAGTCATGGTAAATTGACTAGTTGTATCAGAGCAAATGCAACTAAAACCTTTGACATATGTGCTTTTATCAGTTGTGACACAGCAAACACAGTACACATGACCACATGTGAATCTGGTTCATTCTATGTGGACAAGACAAACAAAGATATTAAACTCAGAATAGGGGAACATCTCAGGGCTATAGCAAAACAGGACAGTAAAGATGCCCCTGCCCTCCATACTGACAATCAACAGCAACAATCAGGCCATTCATGTAAGTTCTGTGGCTTGGAAAGAGTTACAGCAGGAAGGAGATACAGAAAATAAGCAATTAAAAAGGGAGGGTTTATGGACGGTTCAGCTAGAGGTGCTATACCCACTGGGATTAAGTGATCACTTTGAATATGCACCACATACACAGCAGTGATGAACTGTTTCTAACTATTCCCTTGTTTGCCATTTATTGTAGTGTGGAAAAGAATTGCCAGATGTACTGTTCAGAAAAAAGTATAGGACAGAAAAACTTTGAAGTCCACAAAATGAATTAATAAATTAATACGTGGACAAGTCTATGGAATGTTATACTAGTCCTAATTCTTTTATTAATACTTTAAAGTATATGTGTAACTACAAGCATAGTTGCAAATTGTTGAATTTTGGAATCAGGGTGATTGTTTTCATAGGTTTGTACTGCTTTTGCAACAATTGTAGCACTGTCACTTTGAGGATTGTAGCATAAATGACCTATAACTCCTTGCATACAGGTGTTCCTGATGATGCTGGTCCTCCGGTGAAACTGGTAGAATCTTGCATGCCAGCGCGTTTGTTTGCCTTGAGAGATTCCTTGCACTTTTGTTTGCATGGATGCACACAGCACTTTAATAAAAAAGTGACTGTCATTGATGTTGGAGGTCTGGTGCCACTTTTTTCTTGTTTTAGTTATCACATTTGAGATTTACTTTAACTGAAATACATTTATTCTGTTATCTTTTAATGTCTGCAGAAATACTTCAGAAATAGAACACAGATCTAATTTAAAGATCTTTGTAAAATGAATTTATTGTCCCAAAACCATGGCTCCTCAAGTTAATGATTGGATATGAAATAATTCTATTGATCATTTTCCAGAGTCCAGCTGCTGCATATACAACATTTAATCAATTTTGGTACATCTGTTAGTATAGACAAAAGACTTCAATTAAAAGGTAGAAGTAACTTCAAGAAAAAAGCATGCAGTCCTTGTATGAAATAGTTCATTCAGAATCCTGCAAAAATCACAGCTAGCTATAAATATCTGTGCTAAGGAAAGGGCAGTGGTAACTAGATTCAATACAGTATGCTTGAGGCCTAGTGCAACCAAAGGGGGAGGAGTAAAGCTCGACTGCTGAACTGTGTGATGAAAGAGCATTTCCATGGAAATAAAAGGCACTGAGGGGTCAGATTGCATCACTGTGGACCTGACCATGACTCTCAGGAACTTGGGACAGATGTAGGGCACTGGGAGGTCAATGTTAGCTCTCTGAAGATACTTGCCTTATATGGATAAGCTTTTAATGATGAGTAAAGTCATGCTTCAACAATCTATCATGTAAGTCCTTTGTTGCCCTTCACTAGAAAAGCTGAGATAAATCAAAGAAGATACAATATAAGATAATACCTCAGGTTCTGTGGACTTTATTAAAAGCTACATACCATATATCTTTGAATAATGAGCTTATTCTATGTTAAACATCACATAATTGTATAACTAGATGCATGCTGATCTAACTTGCTGTACAGATTTGTACTTTTAAGTCTTTCTTCAATAAAACTGAAAAGAAAAACTGAGACATAAACATGGTTCTGCATAAACCCTGTGGAGCTGAGATGTTCAATATGTCTGAGATGGAGTTATATGCACATTGGACACATATACTTGTTTATTACTAAAGCTGCTGGCAAGTCCTGCAGTCTGAGTATCACTGTATTCCCATTTAGGGACTCTTTAGTATTTGATGACCAGTGACTTTCTACCTGTCCCATTCATTGGACAGGACAAATAAAGAGCCCTAATATTATTGATTGCACTAAATTCTCTGGAGTTTCCACATTATACTACTGTCAAACTCAGACAAACATTTTTTGCAAATCTAAGTTTACATCTATATTATTCTTTTTTTAATTCCCAAAAGCTGACATGTAGGCAAATTCACACATTTGTAAATTTCTGAAACGTTTGCAGACCATTAGATGTTTACAATGGATGATTTGTCAATGAACTTTAAAAGGTTCACACAGCTGCAAGGCAGCGAATCTTGTTTTCTCTTGGGACCTGACAGGTAGTTAACTGCTGCCTGTCTAACTGAAAGTTTTCATCTTTTCATTCCTTGGATCCCAGAAACTACGTGGTTTTCTTACAATTCCTTTATCCAGGACACCTGGCTGAGATGCAACTTCTTGTTTTCAGTGGGATCCTGCCCTGACCCATTTCCACAGCTGGGAGGACTGTGGCACTGACAGGATAAGTGGTTTACCCAAGATCACACACTGATTAATTGGCTTTAGAGTGGTGGCAGGTCTACACCACAGCACACCAGGGTGGGTGCCACAAAAAAAAAGTGCTGCACCATGGTTAGTGTCCCATGTGAGGGAGAGCTACACCCATAGGAATAATGTATCCTGTGTGTGTCTCAGCTGCCAGGCATGGATGTCTGCAGGCATGCTCAGTGTACTTTGCTGAGTACAGTAAACTCTGGAGAATCAAGGGGCAACATCAGCCTCATGCCAGGGCAACAAGTACAAATGGAGCCTGATGTACCTGACGAACTGCTATACCCTCCTTGGATGCTTTAGTTTGAGTTTGTGAATGATCTTTGGAAGATGTGTGGATGCTAAACTCAGAAGCCATGATTGTATGAGTGACCTACTCGAGTATGGATGCATGAGTGCTGGTGTGAATGGACTTCTGTAAGGATGGCTACCTTGATGTGGTACTGAGGCTTTTAATGTATCCTAAACATTGTAACTAAAAGCCAGCCAACTTGTGTATCATCGGCAGTGCATATGTTAGAAAAAATAAGATGTTGTGAATATGTTAGTATCATTTGCTTACTTCATATTGGTGACTTAAATGAGGGGGTAGAGCAATGTTTGTGTGGAGGTGTAGCTCATCTTTTGGTTTGTGTTTATGGAGGGAAGGGAGGGGACAACTGTTTCGTTAGCTCTGGAGTACAAGTTTAAAATTCCTAGCTACACCCCTGCTGCCAGGTATTATATCCCATCATTGTCCTGGTGGTGATCAATAGAGACTGTAGGCATTGCTTAGTGAGGTTTAAATCTGTGATCGCCTGATTCCGAGGCAGTTGCTCTAACCATTAGAGCACGCTGCTTCTAATTGGTTTTAAAAAGGTAACCCTGCCAGTATCACATATTTAAAGAATATCATGTGCCAGAGTGTCTAGTTATGAGCAGACATAAGGATACCTCAACTGCTTTGTGAGGTAGAAGGTGAAGCCAAGTGCCATCAAGTGCAGAAGGAACCTGTATATCTAGTACAACAGGACACATTGAAATATGTTATTCTACTTATGAGGAAGGCTTAAAAAATGTTTAAAAATCCATACATTTGAAAAATCAGGCATAATTGCCAGACTGTCTGGTTGTGTTGAGATACCTGGTCACCATCTAATGATTCCCAGTCAATCAAATGGCTAGATTTTGCCAACAGGCAGAAGGTCGTGTTTCCAAGTAGACTATTCCTTGGGGCTCTGATTCAGAAACAGCTTCATTTCTACTTATCCTCTCCATATTTGTGGTCTTATCCCCAGCTCAACACAGCCATAGAACTCAGAGGAGTGAGGCTGGACTTTGGGAGTCCCACTAGAAGTCTGTGCTCAACCTGAAGTAGGTCTTTGCATATAAAGATAGGGATATTGTTCTTGTTCCAAAAAATTGTAGGAAAGCTTCTTTTCTTTTAATAAATTGAGTTTAGAAAATATTTTCACCTGAGCCAAAAGAGGGCTTAACAAGTATGTTAAATCTGTTTATATATACAAGTTGCTGCTCTTGAAGCCAGTGCAGAGATCTGTACCCACTGTTCTTCTGAGGTGTGTAAACTTCCACACACCCTGAAGGTTCCTACAGACACTGATGCCTCTGAAAACCGGTGTGTTAGTGACTTTATGCTCATGATGTTTACAGCTGGCTTATCCTGAAGATGTGTAACTCACCAATGCATTGCAAAAACTCAAGTTTATGTTCAAAGAATGCAATGGTAGCCATTGGACCTACTGAAGATGCCTTTGCAGCTCCGAAGACTCTGTGTATGCTTCATGTAAGTATAGAGAATCAGGCCCTAAACAAGTTTGCAAGGGCTTGGTAATGTCAGTAATCATATTATAGTCACTTTCATGTTTTAATCTTTCTTACATAAGCAGGCAAAGCACTCAGGAATGAAACTGGCATAAAAATTAATACCCCTTTATGTTCATTGCTTGGGGCCTGTTTTAATCTGACATGCAATAAAGCTTGCTATTTTTGGATAAGTTGTTACTATAGTAGCAAGGAGCTCTGGAGATCAGATGTCGTCACTTTGGACCTAGCTATGACCTCCTCAGCCCCCTGACAGCTGTGGCCAAGCAGAAAGTCAAGTTTAGACCATGCAGGGCACTGACCTCCCTGCTAACCTTTTAGTGATATGTAATAGTCTTTCATGACCTTGGCCATTACAGCCAAATGCATAAACTAGTCAAAGCGCTAAGAATGTCTTTTTAACAAACAGATGAACAATGCCACAACTGAGCACCCACTCTGTGTTACATTTAATGTGATTTTGGGAAAACTATTAAAACGATAGCCCAAGTTATATATACATTGCCATGTGCGATTTATT
This sequence comes from Neoceratodus forsteri, assembly GCA_016271365.2. Lineage (NCBI taxonomy): Eukaryota > Metazoa > Chordata > Ceratodontiformes > Ceratodontidae > Neoceratodus > Neoceratodus forsteri. The sequence goes on along the minus strand of CM028134.1, from coordinate 539,950,833 downwards.
TTGAAATACCTGTTTAACTGAAAGGAATGAGTATCAGCACCTCTCGTAAAAAAAATTCTGAAACTTAACAGCGAAGTGACAGAGTTAAGTGCTATGCTCCTAGCTTGTTATTTTCATGTTAAATTATTTTTGAAGCAACCATCTTTCTTACTGTCTTTTATCTGCATACAATTTCAGAGTGCAACTTCTTCTGTGCTTTTGCTTCACCGTAGTCTAATACCCTGCTTATCTCCTCTGGCGAGGTACATATGCTACGGAAACAAACATGAAGAGCTTGTGGCATGATTTTAGATGCCAAATCCTGAGCTCAAGATCCTCCATTGGTTGGTAGGAGGCTTGTCACAATTTGGTCTTACATGTTATGAAGAGAGTGAATAGTTCATACCATTGTATGGCTGCCCACAGATGATCCTATGGGGCGGAAATCATGAAGGCCAGTGCCCTCCTTGCATCCCCAAAGATGCAGCAGGGACTCAGCACATGTCTGTATCAGCAGTGAGCACATTCTCTGGATGCCAGTATCATGCATGGGTGTACCAGGCCAGTTGTCTCTACTAGCAACTGCCCAATTAACATAGAATGATGTCCCTCTCTGGGGTTGCCACTAAGGATCTGTGAAGGAGGTGGTCAGTGGCTGACATGGGGAAGGCAGAAATCTGGCTGAAATGAACGAGTGCAGGTAGAGAATGGGATGATATCTAAGGAGAGGGGACTGAGTGAGAACAGGGAAAAATGGAGAAGAAATAATTAAAAATGTTTCCATGTGCTCCTCCAGTATTCATCCATTTTTGGGACCCTATCCCCCCTCTCCAAAGCATCTGAACTTTCCAGAATCATTTTAAATGCAGCAGTTATACCAAAATGAACTGTTTCAAGTACAAAAAAAGGAGATGGTGAAAGGCCTTTATTTTGAGGCCTTTAATTGGCCCTTGAAAATCTAGCACAGTAAAGGTGTAACTGACACCTTAAAAAATGTTGGTGTAACTTTCTAATTTCTTTTGGATGGATGCGTCTTTCTGCTGCTAAAAGCCATTGTCAGCTCTAAAGGAAGACAAAAATATTTTGATCAAGAATCGAAGGAGTGGGTGGATAACCATTTCACCTTTTTAGGTGTGGGAATATCTTCATTTTTTTTTCTCAGCCTTGACAGTTAACAGTTCTGATTTTTGATGTAAAATTACAGTAGTGGTCCCTATTAACCACTGCAACACATGAAAGATGTTGAAGTATAACTGTATGTGTGGAAAATATTGAATAAAGACAGTCCTACAAAATCTCTGTTGTCTTACATGTACAGTAGCACTACTCCAGTTGGCCTTTTTTTGCATGACATCATCAAAATAATGTTTATCCACTTATTGTTAATAGCAGCCCTTAACAGTAGCGAGACATGGATTTCCTGAGTAAATAGAGGGAAGAACAGCAATGTGTTAAGTAATTTTGAAAGCCATCTAATTACATTTTTTAATGTTGGCTGGCAGGTAATGTTGTGAGAATAAAGAATTTACTAATTGCATTTCTGATCTTCTTGGTCAAGTCTGTAGATTCACAAAGCATTTTGTAATACTTTCTAATGATGCAGGCTTCAGCTGCTGTAATAATATTTCATTGTTTTGAAAGTGGTCTATGTAATCTGTGGAATACCTGTTAATCAGCAGGTTACAGTGCTGCAGTTTCAGCATACATTCTTGCAGTTTAGTTTCACCTTTGAGAGTGTGAGAGTTGGGAAGAAAGCGAGAGAGGGATAGAGAAAGAGTTTGAGGATTCTGTTTTTTTTTGTAGTTTGTAACAGGGATGTGGTTCTTCTGGGTCACTTGGGAGCACTGACCCCAACCTTTATATTAAGAGGGAATGCTGCTCCCATACTTCTTTTTTTTTCCATATACAATTTTGTATTTTTACCTTTTTTTCTCCCCTTCCCGGGGTCATGGCGTACACTTGCGTAAGCGCGAATGGAGGCGCATGCACACGCCAGGATCCAGTGTCCCCTTTCACCCCACCCCAGACTTGCATCACTGCTCCTGCCACCTACGCACCCATCGGACCTCCACCTGATGGGTGCGGGACTACGGAGGAATGGGCATCCACCCTTGGAGGGGAAATCCCGCTCCAAGCCACCACCCCCAGCCAGCTCCCCGGCGGCCCAAGCTTTTTCCCGAACCTGGGTCACTGGTGTGGTGCAAGGTGTGGCATCCAGAACCTTAACCCTCAGCACCACCAGACCATGCTCCCATACATCTTAAAGTCTGCAATGATGTGTTTGTGATTCACAGTTCTTGCAGTTGGCGCATATGCAATTAATGCAGACTCCTCCAGACTCCTGCCTGGCTGATCTTGACATGTTAATGGAGGGAAGGACTGGAATATCATGTGGTCTGTGCTGGTGTCATGGCCTCATACATGCAGCATGCATGCCTGCTGTGCACAACACTGTCTGTTGGAGAAGGCAGTGAGGCGGCAAGGGTTTGGGTGGCTAGTTTTGGGCTTTTGGTCTGTTCTCTTTCTGGTGGTACTGCCAAGAGGAGGAGGCTGTGAGGAGGTAGCATTTTTGAGGGCCTGGCTGGCCCTTTCAGGTGGTGATTGGACTCGGGCTTCAGTTCGAGGTGGCTTTTATTTTGGGGTGGTGGCTCATTTTTTTCTGGCATGGGCCATGGGCCACACATCCCCAAAGGCAGTCAGCTCTTCAGTTTTTCAGCCTTGACACACTCCAACATCCCCTGAAAAACAGCTGCTTTGCTTGACTGGAGGTGCTGCTGGTATGCGGAGTTTGAGTGGGGAGCAGCTGACTAGTCACACCACGGAGGGATTCATTAATTCTTCTTCTCACAAAGTCGGGAGTTGGGACTTGCCTGGGACCACTGTGAGTTAGATGGTCGGTGCTGCTGCAGTGCCAACAAAACAATCGAAGACTGAAACCAGCCAAGGAGGAGTGCGATAAGTGTTCTGCTTTGTATTAATAATTTGAGAGAACTGAACAGTTATGTGAGAAGAGTTCATTGATCTGTGTAACTGCCCACCCCTGCAAAAATACTTCACAACAGGAAAACCTTTGGTCAGCCCAGCTGCTGCATTGCAATTGAAAACATAGAAAGAACAACTTTTTCCCCAGGGGTTTATAATAAAATTCTGTTCTTTACTGCAACAGATGAAACTGAATGCTGTTATTAGGTTAATTAACCTGAAATCTGTTTTATTCTTCTGCAGTGTCTCCGGGCCTAGTCAAGCAGTATGTACTTGTGTCTGTTTTCTGTATGTGTCTCCTTGTCATTAGGGGAGCTGCATGGGGCAGTGGTTAAGGAACTGCATTGTGAAACATAGCATAAGTCTGAAGACCACTACAGCCAGTATGAAATGATGTGAGGGCTTACAGCAGTGGTTTATCTCCCTCAGTTCTGAACTGAATCCCAACAGTTCATAAGCCACTGCTATTTAGTTATACTGAATTGTTTCCCACAGTAATTCCAACACTGGTTACAGCCCTGATTCACCGTGTTGCCTGCAGGCCACATGGCCTTTCTGTACTTCAGTATTCCCATTTGTGACACTAAGTAAACAGAGGGCTCCACCAAAAAGGAGGTGCTGCAAGATAAATAAATTGTAAAAAACCCAATACTATTCTGAAATGGGTACATATATCACTCAAGTATTACAAAGTATTGTTGCATCTAAAAAGCTAGTTATTTTGATAGTGATTCTGGTTGTTTGTAACAAGTCGAAGAAGGCATTAAAATCAGCCAAGTAGTGTCAAAATGACCCTCAAAATGCACCAGAATGTATCTAAAACCTTATAGCTTATGGGGGCCTAGGTGGCCCCCAGAAACCCTACCTGTGGAAGGTTGGGGAAGATCACGGTGTGTAGAGACCCCACACTTCTAAATTTGGTACTGCACCACTGGTTTTTAAGTCTTGCAGCTATTATGATGGTTTCTTTAGAGGGCACTTCCCAAAACACTCCAACTGCACTGTATGTGTCAGAGAAGACCAGAAGTCTGGTGAAAGAAGAATTTAAATATGCTGGTCAATTGTTTGGATACAAAAGGCTGGAATTCCTAGGATGAGGGAACATGCGGGAGGAGATCATCAGAACTGTCCTGATTGGTGGTGGAGTAAGAGTGGCTGGACAGCGAAGCATCTGAAGCACAGGTGGGACAGCATTCAGGGCTGTGTGCCCCACACGCTGGAAAATCTTGGTAGTGTTGTGACGGTGACAGGGCATAAATTCTGTCACACTGCTGCTGGTCCATGTTACTGCACTTCTTTCTTTCAGTCCAATTAAACATGAAACATTGTACCATTTCAATGAAAAGACTGTGTAACTGAGCACTGAGGCACTACTGATTATGAGGTGCCATAGTTGTGCTGGTGTAGTTGCTAGCTCTGATGCATCTGTAGCCAGCTGGCTGGCAATGTCCTACTGCTGCCTCTCTATTCTTTTGCTGGCTGGCAATATCCTACTGCTACCTCACCATTCTTTTTGGTCACTGAAAATTGCTGTCTGGGCCCATTATGATCTTTACCATAGTCCAATTGTGCACCATGATGTGTGGCGTTACATTACTGTCAGTGGGCTTGGGGGTGGTAGCATGGGGTGGAACTTGGCCTCGCCTTTTTCTTCTGTCCTGTTCTACTTCTGCATTCTGAGATCATTAGTGTTTTTTCTTTGTTTGTTTACAGTCCAGCTTTTACGCTGCCACCTGCCATCAACCTAGTCCACGGGACTGGCTCTGCTACATGGAGGCTCCCCAGTGCACTCCCATCCACCACTTACACTACCATCTATCACTACTGTTGTTGTCCACCATGGAAGATGGAAGATCTGTTTCAAGGTTACCCTGGTGATTTTCTCTCATATTTTCCTCCCACCAACTCCCCATGTCACCTGTTAGTGGCCAGTGGCAACGGTGAATTACATATGGAGAAAGAAAACCTGTGGAGGAGATATCACCCTGACAAACTTGTGTAGCTTTGGCTCTGAAAACTGGCACCTCCTCTACCTGCCTTATAGGTCTGCCATGTGACTGTGGTGAGTGCCTACTAGCTTTCTCCAGATAGCTTAGCTATCCGAAAAAAAATTGACTTAGTGTGGAAACTGTCTTTCTCTTTATATTCTTTAACGGGTGGAGTATGAAGAAGTAATGATTCCAAATGACTTTCAGATATAATCTTTCCCTCTTTTTTCAGCAGCTGGTCATGAGTATGGAGAGGCTGGTGGCAGCGAGGGAGGGGCTGGGGAACCAATGGAAATCAGTGGTGGTGGTGAAGGTACAGAGGCCCCTGTCAATGCCGTGGGTGAAGAGTGGACTATTCACCATCCTCTCTATTCTTCTATCACAAGTATGAGATGGATGTACATAAATAATAGTTAGTTGTGAATGAAAGTGACTGTGGTGCCATCCTGTCTGACCATGCTACACTTCATAAGCAGGGATGGAATATGTGCATTGTGTAAACAGCTGTTCTCCTTTATTGCATCTTTATAATGGCATCAAGACAATCACCTTTCCCAGTGATGTCAGGCTGGCCAGTATGTACTGTATTTTCAAGTTGTAACCCCAATTGTTCTTTTAGGTCCGTACAATATCATGTTGTGGTGTACCCCATGGTGTCCACCTCTTTGGACTTAATCTTTCATAAAGCATCTTTGCCAGGTAATCAGCCATCAGGGATGGAATGTAATGGCATTAGCATGATAATGACTGGTCACTGCATGGTGACAACTACTCTTGATGTTATGTAGGTACTCCCAATGACCCCATCCCCTCCCCGCGCATCCACCATGGGTCCTCTGTTGAACAATGTACCTAAATATGCATTAAAGCATCATTCATGTCAGACATTCATTCTGGCTTTATGACAACTTCCTTCCTCCCCCACTACTGTATTATCAATTCCGATGTTATCATGATCTGGGTATGATGAACCTGTTGTCATGTTACTTTGTTCTTTTCCATATTTTTATAGGCCTGCAGTGTTGCTTCTGACTTGCATTAGTTTATCTACACTGTACAGAAGTCAGCATTGTCTGAACATTTCATGTTACATTGTTTGAACATATTTCAATGCTGCATACATTTTATATTTGCCTTGTTGCTGCACTGACTTGTATAAGTTGTGCTGTACTGCATGTTGCTTTATGTTTGCATGTCAGGTTGGTTTGCCTTTCCATGTACCCATTCTCCAGGTCGCACCTGGAAATTAGCCTTATGTTAGTGTTCCTTTTCTGGTCACCAGTTTCTTCATAAACAAAAAAATAAATATGTGACTGATGTGATGTTACTTGTAAAGGGTATATAACTACATTGAATAAATATGTGCCTGATGTGATGTTGCTTGTAAAGGGTATATAACCACATTGAATAAATATGTGCCTGATGTGATGTTGCTTGTAAAGGGTATATAACTACATTAAATAAATATGTGCCTGATGTGATGTTGCTTGTAAAGGATATATAACTACATTAAATAAATATGTGCCTGATGTGATGTTGCTTGTAAAGGATATATAACTACATTGAATAAATATGTGCCTGATGTGATGTTGCTTGTAAAGGGTATATAACCACATTGAATAAATATGTGCCTGATGTGATGTTGCTTGTAAAGGGTATATAACCACATTGAAGTCTATAAGCTATCACTAAAAGATGGGGGATGGGGGGCAGTGCGCGAAGAGACCCCTGAGTGCCCAAAAGATACCAGCGTTTTCAGTAGAGTATAATATTGTCTCCTTTTACAGAGACAGCGACTTTAGACTTCAATGGCCCCCAAACTGCTAAGCAGTGGTGCTGCCAAGCTGCTTACACATACACAGAAGTCATTACAGGCCAGAACTACTGCAGAGGAGAGACAAGAAAAAGAAGCTGCAGGTGAAGGTACAGGACCAAACCATGGCTCCCCAGCCCACTGAAACTAGCACCCTACACCAAATGGACATGATGGCCATGCCTTACAGAGATTGGAAAGGCAGGTTAAGGTCATAATTGCAGGCCAAAAACACACTGCTGCATGGCCAAAGAAGATCTCATAGCCAGCTACAAAAACTCAGCAACCAGCTTGGACCAGCATCATCTGCACCACCCCCACCACCACAGAATGAGTAGTGCCTCCATGTGGTGCACTGTCCCTTTTTGTACATACAGTAGTTCTTTTCTTTTCTGTTCTTCATTTTTTTAATGAGGTTTTAAGCAAATCTTACAAGAAGTGTACACAGGAGGCTTCCATTTACATTGTACAACTCGTTCTTTTCTGTTGTTGTAAATAGGTTTTTACGTTGGCTTGCGTGCACGTGCAAGCAACATAGAGCCACCATATGACTTTTTGGAGGTGTGCCACCTACTCTGCCAATGTCCTGATCCATTTTGCAGGCACGACCGCACCGCACCAATGAATGGCCCAGCTGTCTATGACAGCAGTTCAGATGCAGTGGCGTGCAGTTGAAAGAAATCCACCGCTGCAATCAGTGGTGGTAACGTGTAGGCAATTTGCATATTGACGGCAAGCAGCAGCTGTTGCCTGCCGCCTCTTAGTTCCCATGAAAGCCAATGGGGGTGCCCAATCCCCCTGTCGGCATGCCCCTCCCCAGTTCATTTGCTGATGGGTTATCCCAATCCCTATCGGCATAATGTCCCCCCCCCATTTGTTGTGTGCCGAGGGGGAAGCGCAATCCCCCTCGGCTCATGCGCCCCCCCAGCACACTATATGGCCAACAGGAGTTCCCAATCCCTTTGGCTCCAGCCCTCTGCCAACAAACACCAAGGTGGCATGCTGGGAGCCCACCCCAGCATGCCAAAAGCCTCCCGCGTTGTTGTTTATTTTTTCCTGTAAAAACAGAAAATGGTCTCTCGCTGTCTCTGGTGCCCACCTCCCCAACCCACCCTCTGTGCATCCCACATTCCTGCACTACCCCATACTTACTTTCAGAGCCTGGCATGATGATCTTCGGCAGACTGGGAACATGTCTGCACTCTTCAAAACCGACCGTGAACTGAAGAAATGCCGGTAAGCTGTATAATGGCATAAATGTGTTTTTTTTAACTTAAGTAGATATCGCGGCCATTTTTTTTGAATTTTGACACCAAATTTTTCACATGGGGTTTTTGGGACCCCACCTCATGAATTCAGTCACTGTCATGTTGTTATTCGGTCTCGAAAAGTGATTTTGTGGTCACTGCACAGAATCACCTTTCGGGACTGATTAACAAAATGAGTGTCACTGTTCATGAGGTGGCATCCCAAAAAAACTATGTTGCAAATTTGGTGAAAAAATTCCAAAAAATGACTGTGTTACAAGTGTGCATTGCGCAGTCTCTATACATGCTTGTAACTTCACCAATTTTTAATATTTTCTCTCCAGATTTTCAGCATTGCCATTTTCTCACACCTCCCTATGAACAGTATAGCTGTCATTTTTCACATCCTTCCGGCAATGTGTCACATACTGTTCATGAGAAGAGGTTCAAAAATACCCATGTTGAAAATCTGGTGAAAAAATTCCCAAAAATGTTTGTGTTACAGGAGTGCGTTGCGCGGTTTCCACACACGTTTGCAACTTCGCCAATTTTTCATATTTTCATTCCAGATTTTCAACATTGCCATTTTTTCATACCACCTCATGAACAGTACAGCTGCCATTTTTCACATCCGGCCAGAATTGTGTTTTCACACCTGTGGGGCCAAATGGTGCAGTTGCTGTGCAAAACCACCTTTCGGGATTGAGTAATGAAATGATAGTGCCACTGTTCATGAGGTGGGGTTACAAAATTCCCATTTTGAAAATTTGGAGCAAAAATACCAACAAACACCTGGGGCATTAGAGTTTCCAACCATGATGCCCTACTGTGTAGAGACTGACAGCCGTTGGTGGCGTGACTTGGGATCATCGCCCGTAATGAATACGCTATTCAACCCCCACCCTGCAACCGCCGACAAGCATCGAGGTGTGCCTTGGGGTCTTCGGCCCCAGTGTTCACCCCATTCTTTTATACCACACCCATTTCAGCATATTTCCTTATGGAATGGGATGAGTGTAAGGCCCGAAGACCCCAAAGCACACCGCAACGCCTGTCAGTGTCTGCAGGGTAGTGTGAGATGAAATGGCATGAGCATTATGCCTGATGATCCAAAGGCACACCCCCAACACCTGTCAGTCTCTACAGGGTGGGGGTGGGGTTGGCGTCAGTTCAATACTTCACTGCCATTCCTATTATGCATCTCTCTAACTCCTGCACTACCAATGCCAATGACAGCAAGCCAACATTTGGCATTGACAAATGCTTGTTTTAATTAGTTGTGTGTTTGTATAGATATGACAACCCCCAGGTCCCTTGACTGTCAGTGCCCCCCCATCCTATACTCTGTTCCTGGGCTCTATGCCCTAGGTGCATTATTTTGTACTTTTTGGCATTGAACCCCAACTGCCATCCTCTTGACCACTACTCAGGTTTCCCAAGTTTCCTATGCATTCTATCCACCCCCTCCTGAGTGTCCACCTTATTACACATTTTGGTATCATCTGCAGAAAGGTAGATGGATGATGGACAGCCTGATTCAGATACTGTGGCTACTCAGACATGCTACCTGAGTGGTATATGCAGCAAATGCCTGAATAAGAAAAGCAATACCACTGCTTCATGTGCTGCAGCAGGTACTTGTTAATATCTGAGAACAGTGCAACTGGAATGGTGACATTGTAGCCAGTAATCCAATAGGCTGCTGGACCATGTGTCCTCAGACCACTGTTTATACTGCATAATGGAGTCCAAGGTGTATATTCTGGTAGCCATTATTGATCCCCATTACAAACATGGAAGTATGCCGCTTTTTGGTGGGAGAGAGATAGAGGTGGGTAGGAACATTGGGGTATTCAAAGAATTAGTACATATGGTGACAATTCAGCAAGGAAAGAAAGTGAGCAGTAACCTGCTTCAAATTATTACTTTTCTGCAGCATCATCCTTCACCAAAAGTCACCCTCATCTGCCACCATCTTCATAGGTGTCCCAAAATGGCACTGGTTTAAACCCTCTGTGAGCTGTTCTTTCTCAAGCCAGTGTGTCCAGCAAAAAAAAAAGAAAAGTGATTCCATCAGATCCAGCAAGCCATGTATCTTCAGTTTCTTTGGTGTGGGCATACATGAATGATCTGGAACAGCTTCAGTAGTTATGAATAAGAATCCCGCTCAGTTGGCACAGTAAGTTGGATATGCGGTATGCACTTGCTTCAATTACTGTCAAGTACCTCTCCTACCCACACACTAGTGTAAGTTCTGAGAGAGTCTTTAGTGCAGCAGGGGCCACCATTGGTGACCAGAAAACTTGCCAGTCAAACAAGAATGTGGAAATGTTGACTTTCAATGTGGACTTTCATCAAAATGATAAAGCAACATGTTCCAGCAGACTACAGAGTAAGTTCCAAATCTAGGTTCCAGGAGGAGTGTGAGGACAACCTAACAGTCACACATATAGTGGAGGATAAGGATGACAGTGAGAACAATGCAGAATACCATCTTGAACATAGGGAGCAAATCATTGCTAACATCAGGAATTCACTGATGTCTACAAAAAATAGCCCGTTATCCACGATTAGACCATGTTCATATTGTCCTGTTTTGACTCAATCTTTTCTTCATTATTAGTTGCTCAGTGCTCTAGTTATTGTTTTGAATTGTTGATATTATGTTCAGTCATACTGTTTATTACGGATGTGCCCACTCTGAAGTATTTTGCCAAAAAATGCTATGCTGCCACCATGCAACTTTACCAGGAGAAACAACCTAACAAACAGGCTTTCCTATTTGGCCTCTTACCTGCATGCCACTTTATATGTGCACCCTTAGGGGTATGGCTTACCTGTGTTAGGGTTTCCTAACACTGTCCCAGAGCATCTCTCCTCTGGATGTAACAGAGTATCTTCAGTAGTCTTGTCTTTGCAGGGTGGTTTTCATTGCCTTGAAAATGGAATTCAGTCCACATGTATGATATTATTGGAAATAATATTACATGCGGACCCTCTCTTCCAGTTACAAGCTGGAGTTACAAATAGTTTATTCCACAGCAGTCTCACAACTGTCATGTTATTCTCGGCTGAGCGCTCCGAATAGTCATTTTTTTTGTCAGTAAAGTGATTGTAGTTATGTCATCCAGCTGCCTTACATTCTGCTTGCTTTGTCCTCACAGCAGCAACTGTAAACAAATGCTGGGTGTAGAGGGGGGAGGGTATAGGTACCACAAACTGAAAAGAAAAGCTAGGGATAAAAAATATACTATTACAGAAGTTTCTGTTAATCATGTGAAACATATTGTAATAATGATGATGAGCTAGTTGGCTCACTCCCCTCAGCAATAATGTGACAGTCTCATGAGGATAATGTACTCAGCCTTTGGCATCATACTTTATTTATTTGATGTTCACATTACTGCCTCATATAGTTAGGCAACTAGCACATTATCACTTAAACAATATCTTTTTCAGTAAAATAGTAGGCAAAGGCTACCTACTGTACCTCTACACACACGCCAGCCTGTCACAGTGTTGCTGTCATGGTGTTGCACTGACTGACACACCTACTGTACCTCTACACACATGGCAGCTTGCCACAGTGTTGCTGTCATGGTGTTACACTGGCTGGCACACCTACTGTACCTCTACAAACATGGCAACTTGACACAGTGTTGCTGTCATGGTGTTACACTGGCTGGCACACCTACTGTACCTCTACAAACATGGCAACTTGTCACAGTGATGCTGTCATGGTGTTACATTGGCTGGTGCACCTACTGTACCTCTACAGACATGGCAGCTTGTCACAGTGTTGCTATCACGATGTTACACTGCATCTCCCCAGTAACATCAGCCCATCTATCTTGTGATGTCATGTGCTTTAACAATGCCAACTGATGCGTGGCTTTAGTGTTCTCTTTATTATTTTGGTGCTTGTTTCACCTTCAACTGAACTAGCTTGTTTTGGTTTAAACAATGTTATTCTTGTGTTAAGTGTGTTTTTTTTTACATGGAGTACTTCAATATCCTCAGACCCACACACATTTAAACAAACAAACAAACAGAAAAAAAAAAAAAACATTCTCCATGTAGAAGGAAAGTAAATAGTGGGAGAAGGAGGAAGTCATGTACATGGACATCAAATCTGAAGTGTGTACAAATTTGTCATTGAGAATGAACATTCTTTACATGATCGTGAGATGATTAATACCTTTGAGGACACTCCCTTACCTGCAGTAACATTGCTGCACATTATACCTATTTTGTGCTAATGGTTGCTGCAGATCGCTACATAGACATTTATAGTATAGCAAAGATTTGAACATTATAGTAATTTTTCTGCAGTAAAGTGTTTGGTACTCCATTTGTACATTTGTTTATAAAACATTTATTCACAGTCACACCAAGGATAACTTAATAACCAAGTAGTTGCCTCAGATTCTCTTATCTGTGTTCCAGTATTGACTGTGGGTTGTAAATCACTATGCTCAGTATTGCATACCTTGCCACTGTTTGTCTATCATCAGTATATGCCCTGTCCAAAAATAAGCTGCTGTTAGTTGGTTGTCTTATACAAACTGAAACAATTGCAGACCAGGTGTATTGGACAAAACATGTCTCTCTAATGATATTTGTCATCATCATCACTCACAATTAATGGATCGGAGGCTGGGCATTACCTTGCCATGCTAAAATATGATACTCATGGTATCAAGTTCCAGACATGTGGCGTACCATCTTACTTGTCTTATCAAACTGGATATTTTATAGTACTGACGTGCACTGTCTTTCACAAACCACATGCCCAGGTACTGTACATCTGCTAAAACCCATGGGCCACTGCTCCTGACCTTGTCTGTCAAACTGTTGGTCATCACCTTACATTAAGAAGAGTCATCATAAATCATTAACACAATAAATAATACAGCATAATCCATGGCATTATTCAGAAGTCAGCTGTACTCCAAGGAATATTTGCAAACTCTTCAAGTTATAAAAAATGTCACTCCAAACAGACGCATGGATCCATTGTCATCAGGACAGTATTAGTAGTCTACATTTTAACTGTCTTTTCCTCTGTTTCTTCTAGGATGTGTGCCTGGTCATGGGGTTCTTCTCCCAATGGGTACTATCATGCTCCAATCAAGGCATAACCATCACTAGTGTAACAGTAAGTGTCATTTGTTTTTCTGATGACAATTACATGTTTTTTTTTTGTGCAGTGTTAGCCACATCTAAGCAATTTAAATCCCAAATTATAGTGAGAAAGAAATAATGTGACCTACTGGGAACTGAACCCTGCTCCCCAGAATACCATCCCATGCTCTAACTACTGAGCTACAGGCTCATATGGTTGGACCTGGGGTTCCTGGGCTCACTTCCTTTCTCTGGTATTCCAAATCCTGAAACCAGGAAAAATTAAGATGACAATTAGATGTATTCTGGTGCTGTATTAGCCACTGCTAAGCAATATAACTCACAAATTGTAGTGAGAAAGAAATAATGTGACCTATTGAGAACTGATCCCAGGTCCCCAGAATACCATCCTAGTGCTCTAACCACTGAGCTACAATTTCACATTGTTGGATCTGGCATTCCCAGACACATTTCCTTTCTCTGTTATTGCAGATCGCAACTAGGAATAATTAAAATGTCAATTTGATGTTATTTGGTGCAGTATTAGCTACTGCTAAGCAATTTATATCGCAAATTGTAGTGAAAAAAAAAACTGTTACTCAGTGGTTAAAGCACCGGGATAGTATTCAGGGGACCTGGGTTCATTTCCAGCAGGTCACATTATTTCTTCCTCACTACAATCGGTGCTTTAAATTGCTTAGCAGTGGCTAATACTGCACCAGAAAGTATCTAATTGTCATTTTAATTATTCTTAGTCATAGGAGTTACAATACCAGAGGATGGAAGTGTGTCTGGAACGCCAGGTCCAGCCATATGAGCTTGCAGCTCAGTGGTTAGAGCACCGGGATGGTATTCCGGGGACCTAGGTTCAATTCTCAGTAGGTCACATTATTGCTTTCTCACTATAATTCACGATTTAAACTGCTTAGCAGTGGCTAATACTGCACAAAAAAACATATAAATGCCATGTTAATTATTCTTAGTTGCAGGATTTGCAGTACCAGAAAAAAGAAGTGTGTCCGGGAACCCAAGGTCCAACCATGTGAGCCTATAGTTTAGTGGTTAGAGCACCAGGATGGTATTCTGGGGACCTGGATTCAATTCCCAATAGTCACCTTAGTTCTTTCTCACTACAATTTGCAATTGTTTTCTGGTCATCCTGAAGTTGGACTCTGATAGTATAGAATGAGGGAGGCTAATTTCTGCATGTGTATCTAAATCTTTTTATGATTTGCTTCACATAGCTGTCTCCCTACACCCTCCCATAAATGTTTTGTGCTGCTGTCTCCTCCTCCTCCTCCTCCTCCTCCTCCTCCCCCTCGGTCTCCTCCAGGATGTGTGACCTGGTCACTGGTTCCTTCTTCCCATGGGCACTGTCATGCTCAGGTCAGGGCATGACCATCACTAGCAAGTATTACATTTAATTTTTCTCTTTTTTGCCAGTGAGTCTGGTGCCACCGGAGATGAACTCTGATATACAGAATGAGGATAACTCATTTCTGCATGTTTATCCAAATATTTATTCTAGTCTCTTCATAGGTTGGTCTCTCATCACCCATGCATAAATTCTTTAGGCTGTTGCCGTCACCTCCTCTGTCTATGTGTGTGCCTCCTCTGCCTCCCCCTCCTCCTCCTCCTCCCTGGGGTGCTGCCAAGAAAAACTGAATATGTAATTCCATGGCTGAATTCACATAGCTTATTGCCTCTGTTGTTGTTGACACTGCCTCCTCCTCTGAATAGTGGTGTCACACACTTTTCACTCTACTGAACCATCTGAATACTCACCACAGGGAACCTTACTTATAACGTGCAATGAAAAAACTCACTCTGTTGCACTCTTTCCATCTCAGTTTTCCCTCACCACACTTTGCAGATTTATGTGGGAAGAGTTACTGTATTTGCAGAATGTGGGAAGAGCACAGCAGTACATGTGGGAAGAGTCATTATGCCTTCACTATGTAGTTAGAGTTCTGGAGTGAATATGGGAAGAACTGTGTACTGAATGTGAAGAAACTAGAACTACAATATACATAGTATAATAATGTGAGAACAATGGTGTACTCCATGTGGGAAGAGTTTTATTAATATTAGGTGTTTGCTGATGAAGCTCAGCACCAAAATAGACCTAGAAATGTTTACAGTCTTCTCTTATGTCTGTGTCCCCTTATGCAATGTTGGAATTACACTTTTTGAGATTGGGAGCTGGGGGGGGGGGCAGAAGAGCCCTATCTTTAAACTGAGCCCCCTTTCCAATTATAAGTCAATGGCAGTGATGTGTGAACTACTGAGGCTTACGTCAGAGCTAGAGGAGGCCGAGCCCTGTCAAGCACCCCTGTACTTCCCACACTGCCTTCACGCCCACTGTCTACTTGCAATTTGCTATGTCATTCCTGACTTTTATATACATATATGACAACCTTTAAAAGTAGATTAGATGCATATATGGGATCCAAGAAACAGGAGTACCATCTGTAGTGAACAGAGGTGGCAAGTCCATAATAGGCGCAAGCCTCCTGAACTTGTAAATAACCTATGAACCTATGTGTCGAAGTCTGGTGTTTTTAATGCAAATTATGGGCCCAACAAAGTTTTTGGGGAATTCTCTACTCACACCACAGCACTGCTCTCAAAAAATGAAAATGGCAGCATATCAATTACCCACTGATCCACTGGGTGGTTGCGGTAATGTTTGATGCTTTTGGACACTGCTTGAGTGATGGTTGGTTACACCTTGGGAGGACACACCAGAGTGGATGATGTTTTTGACTGTGTATGGGGTACATTTCTTGGTTGTAGTGTAGCAGGTTTGGTGGATGACTGCAGCATTGTTTGCTTGGAAAAATACTCAGTTATGGACTGTCATGCTAGTTGCAACTTGCATGCTGCTTGTGGTGGCAGTGCCAGTGGTGACATCATTCATCATCTCCTCATCGCTGGTTCCTTCTTGTCCCTCCCACACCCTCACCAACAGGTCTATTAAGACCAAGTCATATATCCATTTGATGCTGCCACAGCAGAAGATGTTTTGTCACCAAATGGCTACACTGGCCATTGGTACCGAGAGATGACCCAGGTTTCCTCTGGCTCACTTGAATGTTGCAAATTTGGCATATTGCAAACATTTCATTATTTTTGTTGGTGGCATAGAAATCCCATATTGAAGATGCTTGGGAAGATGAGGGGTACTATTTAGCTGTTTTCTATACATAAGTGTTGCTAGGCTTGTGCCTCTACTTGTATCCTCTACACTCTCGTGTGCACTTGCATCTTTTCTTCCTGTTCCTTTACCTCCCATATCACCATCTCTTCCTCCTGCTCCTTTACCTCCCATATCACCATCTCTTCCTCCTGCTCCTCTACCTCCCATATCACCATCTCTTTTCTTTCCCCTTGTGATGTCATGCACTGTCCTCTTTCCTTTGCTCTCAGATCCAGTTTCTCTTGTTGCACAAGCATCCTCCTTTCACCTTCTTCTTCTTCGTCTTCTCCTCCTCCTCAATTGCCATTGCTTTGGGTAGAAAATGTGGCTTTTTGTATTTTGGACTACATGGATGGTACTTTGGCTCCCAATCTACATCAAGCACTGGATAATTTATATCACTGCTGTCCTCATCAGACTCCATCTCCTCTTCTTCTGCACTGTCATCTGGCACTGTATGATACTGTATGAACTACAATGTCTCTCTACTGCATGTAATTAACCCCCAGTTTGTTGCTGATAAAGGGCACTAGTCTCAGAGAGTCTACCCAGCTAACATAATCCAACAAATAAATGTAAAACCCACCTTAC
Organism: Neoceratodus forsteri; assembly: GCA_016271365.2. NCBI lineage: Eukaryota > Metazoa > Chordata > Ceratodontiformes > Ceratodontidae > Neoceratodus > Neoceratodus forsteri. The sequence goes on along the minus strand of CM028134.1, from coordinate 539,933,910 downwards.
AAGCTTCTCATGCAACTCTTACAATGCCACTACCTTCTCATGAGGAAACTCCTCTTCCATCTCCTGCTGAGATTCCTCCACTTGTACTACCACCTCCTTTTTATCCTCCTCCTCCCCAAACATCTCCTCCTGAGGCTCCTACTTCACTGCCTCCTACAACTCTGGCTCTACTGCAGAGTCATCCTGGGATACCACCACTAGCTTTGCAGCAAAGTACATCAGCAGCTGATTTTTGAACATGACAAATTTCAACACTGCTACTTGATCCATCAGTAACCCTTATCCCAGTCTCTGGGGCATCACTGGTACTGCTGGTGGTGCAGGTAGCAACTGAAGCACTAAGGGCTGTGCAGCAGAAACACGAGATGTCTCAGGGGCACCCTGCCTTCCTTTCCCTTGATCAGCAGCTTGTGACTGCATATTACCATGCCTACTACCATGCCCATGGCTTGAACTACACTTATTTATTCTCTCCTTATATGCACTAATGGTGCTGGACAAAATCAGTTCTTCTTTTGCAGAAGTAAGCACATACTGTACTATCTGAGGACTAATATATGGGTGACCATACACAACAAGCCTGTGTTTCCATCGAGGGGTAGAGATAACAGCTTATGGACCTCAAGAGCAAAGCTCATGGATCTGAAGAGTGAAGCTAGAGAGGTCCATGCTGTTATCTCAGAGTTGAGACAGAACACAGAATGAATTGTGTATAGTCATTCGTATTTACTTTTTTTATAGTATATGGTTTATTTTCTTGTTCCAGTATGAATTTCTCTCTTTCTAACATTTCATAAGAGAAAACTGCTGGAGACATGTTTGTTTTAGATCATAACGTTGGGTGTGTAGTCAGAGTGAGTGAAAGAAAGTGAAAGCAGGAGCAGGGAAGTGGCAGCAGTCAACACAAGAGGGGGAAGAGAGGTGCACTGATTATAAAATGTGCACAACAACATCTTTAGAACATGAACAAATTTTCTTCTGTGCACAACAGGTTATTTGAATTGGCTTAATTCCATACACAGTAAGCCCTAACTATATACTATATATATTTCTCCCACCCACCAGAGTGCCATAAATTTACTTTAAAAAACACCCAGAGCATGATCTTCAGCTTATTTCTCAAATGCTGTCTATTACTGATTCTTGCCCAGGGAGCCTGATCACCAACACACAACTGAACAAATGCAGCAGCTAGCAAGCACTACAAAAAATATAACCAACCAAGATTGCAAAAATAATGAGAAAATAAACTGCACTAAAGTTCTTTTACAGACTTGAGTTTTGCATGTTTTGGCTGCTAGCTATAGGGTGAAGTGTACAGAATCCTGCACATTCTCTCCCATTTACACTCAACAGCAACTACAGCCTACTCGATCAGACTCAGAAGCACACAGCCTAGCAAATAAACCACAATAAAATGTTCTGAGAAACTTTAACTACAAGCATCTAGTAAAAGTATACAAGAATAAACACATTTATTGCAAGATTTGGGGTCAATTTTCTTTAACAAATCTACTGCAGCTGCAGAGGATCTTTTGAATACCTCATGAGTTCTGCAAAACTGCAATGTGCCAAGGAAGTCACATGGTCTAGAAAGTCTGTCTAAAAGGCACCACATGATGCCCCTATCTGCAGAATCATTTTTAGAAGTCCTGTTTCTTGGAATATCTAATGCTTCATGGAAAACAAAAATGCTTTGCAGAAAAATGGTGGAAAACCATGCTGTGATTAACATTGCAGAGTCAATGTAAATGGCAGAATTTGGGCACAATTTCAAAACAGACAAATGGTCACCATGACATCTTAATAGACCCCCAGGCAGATGTATAAGTGACACTAGGAAGAAACTGGGTGCATTTCTAATGAAACTCTCCTACTTGCTTCTATGAAATTGACATATAATGGTTGCGGAACACATTCTGTGGAAAAAACATGGAACTGTAGAATGTTGTAATGCCATTCTGTGGCAGAATTCTGCCATTCCACTTCTTGCAGAATTCAAAGGAATTGGTCAGAATTTTCTAAAATGCCACTAGATTCCATTCTGCTGGTATCTGAAAACTTCTGCACAGCAATAGTTGCAGGCTTCTGGAATTAGATTACCTCTCCCATATATGTCAGGGTGCCTTAAATTCTAATAAGATTATGAAGGACATAATTCCAGAGTTCTCCCCTTTGTGAGAAGTAGAACATAGCGTCAAATTATAGTATAAGGTTCAGTATTGTTATGTACAATCGAAACACTCCCAGATGCTGTTATACTACAGTAAAGCTGTCAGAATTTTGTTGTACCACAGTAGATATTTCACTATTTTGGTACAACAGCATAGAACCACACTTTAGTTAAGATTCCTCATGCTTACCTACTCCTCAGATTCCTCCCAGCGAAGATATTATTAAGATGAAAAACACCTCAAGTGGAACTGTTTGTAAGATGAACTGCTAGAAATGTTGCCAGCTCATGTATCTATTACTTAAACTGTATTAAATGTTTGTAATTTCATCCTGTTGATTTCTGTTTGTTTGACCACTGCTAAAGGCAGAATTAGGAAGAATATAAATATATTATAATTAATGGCTTCCTCTTTTTCCCATAGGGAAACCGTGGCGTAATTTGCCATTATAAAGTAGTGTTTATAATGGCAAACACCCTCACAGTTTCCCGTACTCTCATGCTCCTCCTCGCACTCCTCAATGCTCGATCGCTGTCTCCATCCCAACTGTATGTGTGTGTGTGGATTCAGCAGGCAGCTTAACATTTAAGGTAAATCAGTTCCTGAGTAGTTTATGTTTTAGATTCATCCTGTGAAAACATTGTATTGAACGTCTAAAAACACAACGCGTTACTATGAACAGTATTAAATTGAACTCGGTGGGTGATGAAGAGATACCGGGGTGTTTTGCTGTGCTTAAGTTAAAAAAAATCGGGTCCACACATTCAGGGCAGATTGGTGTACCTTTCACTGAAAGGCCAATTTTGCCATCAACCTTATTAACTAGAAAATATGATTTATATTAAAGTGGAACTGAATCTTGCACAATAGTTTAAAATAAAAGTGAAAGCTGACTGTGTGCCATTACGTGATCGGACTGTGGTGGCACAGCAGCCTTTTTTATTTTATATAATTGCTGAGGGGAACAAGAGAAACCCAACAATTATATAAAATAAAATATGGGTCTGGGTGTGTGAAAACTCAAATTTACACACACACCCTTGGGGTTTGATGCTATGCATAAACCCCGACAGCAAAGCTCGAGGGGTGTATATAGCATCAAACCCCTCGGAGTAATATAGATTACACATACAGACCCATACTTTATTCTCTATATAATTAATGTTTCCCGTAGGGAAACCATGGCATAATTTGGCATAATAAAGGAGTGTTTATTACGGCAAACACATGCATGGTTTCCCTTGCTCTGCACATGTGTACGTCGCAGCTCTCAACTCCTGACTGCTCACTGGTAGCCACCTTCTTTTTCTCCCAGACAAACCGCCACTCAGACGTGGCATAAGTGATAGAAAATTACTTCTTTTTGGGGGAAAAATGTAACTTGACTGCTGCCAACTAAAAAAACTTCTCAATAAATAAATAAATAAATACAGTTGATTAAGCACTGAAACCCAACCGGATGGCAGTCACCAGGAACGTCTCTTTATTTTATATAATTGCTGTGGCAAAAATGGAAAACACAGAAATTATATAAAATAAAATACAAGGTAGTGCATTTTAACTTGAAGTTTGCACACCCTGTCTGGGTTAGATGCTTTTTTATAAACCCCTCAAGCTTTGCTCTCGGGGTTTATGTAGCATCTAACCCCCCGGGAGTGGGTAAACTTCTCATTATACACACCACCCAATACTTTATTCTATTTAAAACAAACATATACTATGCAAAATAATGTATGGGCAACCATACATAACAAAACTGTTTCCATCTCAGAATGAGATGACATCACAGAGACCTCTTAAACTTCGCTCTCAAGGTTTATGATGTCATCTTACCCTTCAATGGAAACAAAGCTTTGCATGTGGTTGCCCATACATTATAGTGTATAATAGAGCATTGTTCTATAAAGAAATCCAGCCTTTTCAAAATGCTGTTGTACCACAGTTCAAAGCTCATGGAATGTGATTGTACCCTTCTGTGGTAGAACAGCATTCTAGAACCTCTAGAGACTGCACAAGTCAGTTTCATTGTGAAAGAAAAAAACACAATGCCCACATTTCACATAATACTATACACTATAAAAAAATTACAGGATGAGCAACTTTATGCGTAACCAGTGTGTTCTGCCACCTCGAGGTTCTGATTCACAGGGACCTCTAGAGCTTCACTCTCGAGGTCAGAGGGACTCAGATCCCCTCTGTGGCAGAACGCACTGGTTGGACATACAGTAGTTGCCCATCCAGTATTCTCTATATTCTGTGTTTCCTACTGCAGTATTAGCACAACAATCCATCTTTGCTGAAAAAAGTCCTTTGATCGAATAACACTGGAAACAGAACCATTATCTTACCTCATGAGAGCGCTATTCTTATGTATCTGGGTAAGGTGTGTTAGCTGATTATTGTGTAGATGTCTACATTGCTCCTACCCAACTCTCATATTTCTGTGGATAAACAGGCTTCTATTTCCCTGGGCTGTCAATCTTCTTTCTTTTGTAAGAACCAGATTTATCACAGAATAAGTAAAGTATCCAAAGAAAGGGACTTGGACTTGCTGCATCACTGTACTTAATTCACTTACCTCTTGACTGCTTGTGATTTCAGTTCAGATCTCTGCTCCGGTCATGAGTGCAATTCTTTTGGTGATCATTTCAGTCGACTGTAATCTGTTACATAAAAGCAGCACATAAAGTTCAACAGAGCTGACATTTGTGGTTAGAAAGTACCTGCTAGTTTGAGACTGAATAATTGCCTCACTTGAGAAAAAAGATGGTCCGATCAAGCCAGAAATGATCGATTATGCTAGCAACATACCTCTTAATCTGTCAACACTAAATGTGTAGCACAAACTTAGTGTAGAACAGTGGAAGAAATGACCATTATGTATAGCAGATCATCTTATTCCTAAGAATCCAGTGAATACTGGTCTGTCCAAGATTATGTATAGTTATATTTATTGGACAGAACAAACACCAGCAAGTGAACATTTTAACTTGCACCTTTGTAAACATGAAGGGGCAAGATTAAACAGTCACGTGTCAGTTAGTTTCTACTCAATAAATATAACTATGCTCAATTTTGGATGGAGCAGTGGGTGCCAGATTTCTGTTTCTTGATGGTATTTGATAATTAATTCATTCATTAATGCATTAATTTATGTTGGTATTGATTTGTTTATTAAATTGCTTAATCCAGGAGAAACATGCAGAGATATACAGGAATCTCATTTACAGATATGTCTAGGGGGGAAAGGGATTAAGATAGCAACATAATACAAATTAGATATATCAAAGAGCAGCAGTTAAGTATAAAATGTAACTTTCATATATTCCAAATAGCAGTTCTATAGATTTCACATGCAGGCAGGAAGGCAGGAGTGAATGAAAAACGCAAGTTCAAGTTGATGTTCTGCATGCAATTTGCACAATGAGTTTCAACTGAGAGGCTGTTCTGTGCATACAGGGCCATAAAGCTGATAGCAGCTTGACCTGCTTTAGTTTTGCAACTGGAAAAAAAAGAGTTTTTGGGGGGTTATGACTTGAGAAGATCTGAGTTAATATCTTATAAGATGGGATGGGGCTCAGATAGAAACATAGAAAATGTCAGCAGAAACAGACCACCAATTTATCACTGGGTATTGGGGAAGTTCAAGGGGACTGGAGTAGGGCGGATGTGGTCCCACTACACAAAAGTGGGAATAGGGAGGAGGCAGGAAACTACTGATCTGGAAGCCTGACTTCGGTGGTGGGCAAGATTATGAAAACATTACTTAAAGAAAGGAATGGGGAATACCTTAAAACCATTGAATTGCAGGATCCGAGGCAGCATGGGTTCACAGGAGGGAGATCTTGCCAAACAAACCTAATAGAGTTTTTTGACTGGGATACCAGTGAGGTGGATCAGGGAGGAATGGTGGATGTGGCCTACCTGGATTTCAATAAGGTCTTCAACACCATTCCACACAGAAGACTGGTAAACAAGCTAGGCAGCCTGGAAGTGGGTCCAATGATAGTAAAATGGGTACAAAGTTGGCTAAGTAACAGAACTCAGAGGGTAGTGGTAAATAGAGTTCACTCAAGGGAAAATAAGGTAACCAGTGGGGTGCCTTAGGGGTCAGTATTGGGACCGGTCCTCTTCAATGTCTTTATTAGCAACATCAAAGAGGGTCTGGAAGGAAAGGTATGCCTGTTCATGGATGACACAAAAATCTGCAACAGAGTGCACACACCAGTGGTTGTGGAAAAAATGAAGGAAGATCTAAAAAAGCTGGAAGACTGGTCGAGGGTTTGTCAACTGGGCTTCAATGCCAACAAATGTAAAATTATGCACATGGGGCACAGAAACCCAAGGGCAACATATCAGTTGGGGGGGGAGGTGTTAACAGCCACAAAACAGGAAAGGGATCTGGGGGTTATCATATCTGATGACATGAAGGTAGCAAAGCAGTGTAATAAGGCAGTGGGAGATGCTAGTAGGATGCTAGGGTGCATAGGGAGGGGTGTCACCAGCAGAAAAAGGGAAGTAGTGTTACCCCTGGTCACACTATGGTGAGGCCACACCTGGAGTACTGTGTCCATTTCTGGAGGCTCCATCTCAGGAAGGACATAGATTGGGTGGAGGTGGAACAGAGAAGGACAACCAAAATGGCTTATGGCCTGCTTCAGAAGCCCTATGAGGAAAGCATCAAGGAATTAAATATGTACTCACTGGAGGAATGGAGAGAAAGGGGAGGCATGATAGAAACATTCAAATACCTCAAGAGTATCAATAAGATACAATAGGGTGGCATATTGCACAGAAAAAGATGCTCAAGGACAAGGGGGCTTGATATGAAGCTGGAAGACAGGAGACTTAGAGGGGATGTGAGGAAATATTTCTTCATAGAAAGGGTGGTGGATGCCTGGCACAGCCTCCCAGCAGAGGTGGTGGGTACTGAAATGGTAACAGGTTTTAGACATGCATAGGATAGACACAGAGGGACCTTAGTAACAGGGCTGGGGGTAGAAAGGCTGGAGATCAAGAAGAGTCTGCAGTAGCACAGTAGGTAGGGACTTTAGAGCAGAGTAGGTGGGTCAGGAGGTCCTTTTCTGCTGACAGCTTCTATGTTTTTATATTTAAGGCCATCCAACCTTCCCTGTTATACCCTATCTTACCCTGGTACTTATTGCCTAGTCAGGATTGCTGCATTCACTGCCCCCTGACCTACTGCTATTCCCCTGTGTAACTATTAAGCCTTTTACTCGGTCCCAGCCATGTTTGAAACCATTAATGGTTCTTGCATCCATCACTTCTGCCAGTGGGCTGTTCCACAGCTCAACCATTCTCTCTAAAATAGTACTTTCTCATGTCCCTCCTGAATCCCCCCCCCCGCCAGCTTCTCCACATGTCCCTATGTTTTTGATTCACCATTCCTGCAGAATATTTCCTCACAGTCTACCTTGTTCATTCCTTTCAGGAACTTGAAAGTCTCTGTCATATCACCTCTCTCCTTTCTGGTCTCCAGCAAGTGCATATGCAGAGTCTTAATCTGATTCTCATAGGATCTGCACTACTGGCCCTAAATCATTTTGGTTATCCTATGCTGCACCATCTCCAGCCTATCGTAGTCTTTCCTCAAGTGGGGACTCTAGAACTGGGCACAGTATTCCTGATGTAGCCTCACCAGTAATCCATCCAGAGAGATAGTATTACCTGTTTCCTCCTGCTGTCAACCCTCCCCAATACACCCCAACATTCTGGTTTCCTTAATGTGGTCTTGTTGCATCGCCTAGACTTTTTCAGGGAGTTGCTTGTGATGACTCCCAGGTCCCTTTCTTCAAAAGTAGTGTCCAGCTTAACTCCTCCCATTCAATATTTTGTCATTGGGTTCTTGTTTTCTATGGAGCCCCTGTAAGGATCCCTGGCTCCTTGTGTAGGTCTATGAGTCCTCACAGAGACCTCTTGAGGTTTAATCCTCTGGTGTCTCAGTGGATTGGACAAGCTGGCCTGCTTCAGCCCTCTAAAGAGAGAAGCCAGCTGACTGTGGTGAAGAGCTTCAGGATGTTGCCTCAGTCTGGGGAAGTGATTTCCAGACATGTGTGCCTGCTCCCTCTGCTAAACCTCTGTTCTTGTGTGGAAGGCCCAGAACTATCTTGCTGGTGTTGTGGTGACTGCCATCACCAAGGACCCCCAGAGGGGGGAATTACCATGCATTTCACAGTCCAAGGCTAAGAGAAGAGGTGGAGATACCAGAAGAACTAACAGCAATGTGCAGTATAGAAATGGAGGTAAAATAGACCTGTAATTTCAGCACTGCAGAGAGTACCCAGTGATGCCCTCCCTCCATACACTAGACAGGATGGTTTGAAAGTATTCACCTGTAGCACTAATTCAGTCTGAGATCCTCTGCCCATGAGCCTCAGACCCCCAGAGTGTGTCTATCTCTCCTTGCCCCTAAATTTGTGATCCCTTTATGCAGAGACAAAGCCAGAAGCAGTAATAATATGGACCTGGACTCTGCTCACGGGGGTCAGTTTCTTGTGGGACAGTGGGAGGCATCACTGGTGGCACTCTCGGTCTCTCAGGGAGTGTATGCCTCTCCTTGCTATGCAAATTGTGTGGGAATAATGAAACACAGAAACATAGAGGTTGACGGCAGATAAGGACCGCAAGGCCCATCCAGTCTGCCCATTTCTTTTTCTACCTTATAAATGTGCCATTGGCCTTTGCTCTGTCAGTGGCCTATCTATTCATACTCATCTGTATTGCTCCCTTATGCCTATCCCATGCCTGTTTGAAGCCCTGCACTATATTCATAGCCACCATTTCCTGAGGTAGGCCATTCCATGCATCCACCACTCTTTCTGTGAAAAAGAATTTCCTCACATTCCCCCTTAATCGGCCTCCCTCTAATCTCATGCTGTGTCCTCTTCTCCTGCTATTTTTCTTATATTAAAACATGTTAGACTCTTTCACCTTGTTAATGCCCTTAAGGTGTTTGAATGTTTCAATCATATCACCTCTCTCCATCCTTTGCTCAAAGGTATACATATTGAGCTCCGTTAATCTGTCCTCATATGTCTTCTGATGCAGTCCCTGCACCATTTTGGTTGCCCTTCTCTGGACTGCCTCAATTTGGATTAACGTCCTTGTGAAGGTGTGGCCTCCAGTACATGCAGTACTCCAGATGGGGCCTAACCAGTGTGTCCTTGTAAAGGGATTATTACCTCCTCTTACGGGTTTGTGATAACTTCAACTAATACACCCTAACATCCCCTAGCCTTACTCTGCTGCTTTAGAGGTCTGCTTGATGATTTCAGGTCATTGGTGATGATGATGCCCAAGTCTCTTTCTTCCTTTGTGACTGCCAGCAACTCCCTCAACCAATAGGTGGCTTCAGGTTTCTCTTCCCTATGTGCATGATCTTGCACTTTTGCATTAAATCCCAGTTGCCACTCTTCTGACCATTTTGCTAGTTTATCCAGATCTCTTCTCATTCTGCCCACCCCACCTGGATCGTCTACTCTGTTGCAGATCTTGTGTCATCTGCAAACAGACAAGCCTTTCCCTCTAGTCCATCTGCAATGTCACTAATGAAGATATTGAAGAGGACTGGCCCCAGGACTGATCCCTGAGGTACCCCACTTGTGACTTGTATCTCTTCTGACTGTATACCATTTACCACCACTCTCTGTTTTCTGACGGTCAACCAGTTTGCCACCCAGTTGACCAACTTCTGACCCACCTCGAGCCTACCCAGCTTATTTATCAATCTTCTATGTGGAACAGAGTCGAAAGCTTTGCTGAAGTCTTGGTAGGCGACATCAACTGCTCCCCCTTGGTCCATCACTCTGGTTACCCAGTCAAAGAAATCTATGAGATTAGTTTGACAGGATCTTCCTTTTGTAAACCCATGCTGTCTTGGATCCTGTGCCCCTATGGATTTCAGGTGTTGCACTATCCTTTCCTTAAGGAGTGCCTCCATAATCTTGCCCACTACTGAGGTAAGACTGACTGGTCTGTAGTTCCCTGCCTCCTCCCTGCTACCACTCTTGTGGAGCGGGATCACATGAGCCCTTCTCCAGTCTTCTGGGACCTCTCCTGTGCTCAGAGACTCACTAAACAGTTCTGATAATGGCTCTGCTAGTTCCACCCTTAGCTCCTTAAGTACTCTGGGATGTATGCCATCAGGTCCCATTGCCTTGTCCACCCTGAGCTTAGTGAGCTCTTGTAGGACCCTTTCTTTTCATCATCATCATCATTATCAAATCTTTATTTATTCAGGCGAACATCGTTGAGCAAGGCTCATTTACAAGATGGACCTGATAAGGTCAAGGTTCAACAGTTGATACATAACAGATACATCATACACTTATATAAAACAGTTATACATACAGGGGAAAAAATGTTTATAGACACAGTGATGTACAATAAAATTCACATGATACAAATGGGTTATAGGAGAGTTAAGCTAATATTTACAGTATATACATATCCCAGTGGAGGGGCCATGGCAAACACACAGTATAATGTAATACTAGGATGGTGAAGGTATTACTGGGTGCCATAAGATGGGGTGTCTGCCTGGGAGGGAGAATTGAAGAACAAAGATTATGCCATATATGGTTAATTTTTGGGAGGGAGATTGTGAGATGACAAGGCTAGCTCTAGTAGTAGCAACTGCATTTCTCTGTGAAGAAAATTGTACAACGCTGTTTAAAGCATGCAATTGGAATAATATTGGAAGTTTTAGGATTTTGTAGGGTGTTCCATGCTATAGCTAGAGAATAGCTGATTGCTGCCCTCCCTATCCGGGTGTTGAATTTGGGCAATTTGAGCAGGATGATGTTGTTGCTTCTTAGGGCATAGGAACTAGGAATGGTCTGGGTGAAGTAGTCCAGAATATAGTTTGGAAGTTTTTTTGATAACGCTCTGTAGATCCATAGGGCTGCATTTCTGTTCCTTCTGAGGTGAAAAGAAACCCATCCAACTGCAGCATAAAGAGAGCAGTGATGGGTATTAGATGGCAGATCTGTAATGAATCTTATTGCTCTATGGTATAAGGTATCCAACTTGTGTAGACAGGAGATGGAGCAGTGACTATAAAGGAAGTCTGCATAGTCAACGACTGAGAGAAAAATGGCCTGGACTAACCTCATCTTTGAATCTCTGTTTAGGAAGGGTTTTAATCTATAGAGAAGGCCAAGCCTTTGGCGAAGCTTTTTAGCAGTTCTTCTAAATGGGGAGTGAAGTTTAGTCTGTTGTCAATCCACACACCTAGGTATTTGAAATTTTCTACATACTCCAGGTTTTCCAAGTATAGTGCATAGCTGGGGGAGAATGATTGAAGAGGAGGTGCTGGTGGAGCTTTGATTTGTGAACATCATTTCTTTAGTTTTCTTTGCATTCAACAGAAGCTTTTTCTCAAGTAGCTGATATTGTAACAAGGAGAATTCTGTTTGTAGGATTTCACGAGCAGCTGCAGATGAAGGGCTGCTGAAGGGCTTTTGTGAAGGGAGTAGTGCTCACCTCCCTCCCCCTCCCCCCGTGTCCATGGTGCTGAGCTGTGGGCCCTGCTCTACCTTCTCTTCAGTAAATACTGAGCAAAAGTATCTATTTAGGATAGATGCTTTTACAGGGTCCTCCTCCTCACATGCTCCCTTTTCTCCTTTGAGCTTAGCAATACCCCCTCTGGACTTTCTCCTTTCACTAATGTATCTATAAAAAGTCCCGTCACCTTCTTTTACTGTTCGTGCTAGTGTTTCCTCAGTTTGGGACTTTGCCTGCCTTACTGACTTCCCTGCTTCCCTTAGGGCAGTTTGGTATGCCTCCCTATCTTCATCCCGCTGTGTTCCCTTATATTTTCTGAAGGCTAGCCTTTTGGCTCTGACCTTTTCTGCTACTGTATTTGAGAACCAAAGTGGTTCCTTCTTCTTTGTACTTCCTTTTCTGTCTAACACAATGGGATGTTGCTTCAAGTATTCCATCCTTAATGCTTGCCCACTTTGCCTGTACCCTCACCTGTGTTTCTTTTGCCAGGGCTAGCTTAACTCTGTTAGCCATCTTATCAAAGTCAGCTCCTCTGAAGTCCCATATTTTGCCTTGAATGGGATGATTTAGATGTAGTGGCCAAATTGAACCATACCATGTGATGGTCACTGGCCCCCAGGTGACCTTCTACCTGGAGATCTGTGATCCCTTCCCTGTTAGTCAGTACTAGATCTAGGATAGCACTGTCTCTTGTGGGTTGTTGTACCAGTTGTTTGAGGCCCCCCCCCCAGGGAATCCACCATGTGTCTAGTTCTGGCAGATGTTCCTGCTGGTATTGACCAATCTGTATCTGGCATGTTGAAGTCTCCCATTATCAGAACCTCCCCTTTAGCTGTCATGTTTTGTATATCCTCTAACAGTAATAAGTCTATGTCCTCCCCCTGGTCTGGGGGCCTGTAGACAACCCCAGTTCTTATGGCTGTCCCATTTCCTGTTTCCAGGGTGACCCACAGTTCTTCTGGCTCCTTATATGTATTCTGAAATTTTGTAGCTTTGATATTTTCATTGACATACAGGACCACTCCCCCACTCCCGTTTGCACCTCGGTCTCTTCTGAACAGTACATAGCCAGGTACTGAAGTCTCCCAAGTGTAGTTACTGGTAAACCACATCTCATTACTTGCTACTATGTCCAGTTTAGCCTCTGACATTATTGCCTGCAGGTTTGGGATCTTATTTCCCAGGCTGTGAGCAGTTGTGTACATGATTTTCCATTGGACAGATTTCGGTGTGTTAGTTGTTGGGTGAGGTTTGGCATTTCCCCTGTGCGTTGTATGGGGAGATGGACCTTTTTTCTTACCTGGTGATACAAATGAACTGCAAACATGCTGAATCCCTGTTTGACCACTAGCTGAGGGGGGAGGGGTGTTCTTCCCATTCGATGTATGGGGTGCTGCACCCCTCTCCCCATTTGCTAGTTTAAATATTCTGCAAAGACATCAAACTTCTGCCCCAATGCACTGACTTCCTCCTTAGTCAGATGCAGTCCATCAAATTTAAAGAACTTTCGCTCCCAGAACTGTTGTCAGTTCCCTACAAATCTGTGTCCTTTTTCCTGACACCAGCCCTTGAGCCACATGTTTAGCTCCCCTATCACCCCTTCTCTGACCTTCCGTCCATCTGCCCCCCTCTCCCAGACTGGCAGGATCTCAGAGAAGGAGATGTCAGACAAAATGGATGATAGTGATAGAGGTACCGGTGTTTGATCTGCCAAGAGAGTTGTGGAGCAGATGTGAATCTATGGGCCTGGAGCCCTTAACCATGATATCCTATGATTGGTGGTCATGTAGGGGGACACTGGTACTGGGTTTAGGGGAGGCTTGGTCAGTGCATATCCATGGGTAGCTATAAGGAGTGAAATATCCCACTGTTGTATTAGAAGGACTCTGCAGGGTGAAAACTGAGGCTCAGAATATGTCAACATTAAGCTGCACCTGTGGTATACAATGTTAGAGGTGCAAAGTGTTCTGTAAACTGGATCCCCAATCTGGATCTGGGCAAGAGGAGCCTTACGATTTTTATGCTGTACTGATTAAGTTGCCTTTAGGAGAACAAATGTGTTTCAGCCTGTGACAAACCATATTTCAAATCTACATCTGTGTGACTCACTGGGCTATTGGTACACCCCCTGCAAACTGTAGTAGTGAGGAGTACAAGTTGAACAATGCTTTTACTTACCCTGTGGTGACTGGGGTTCAGAGACTGCTTTATGGACACTGAAATAGTAGCAACAGTAATAAACATGCAGGCTGCCCCATCGAGTAGTAACATTGCTCATGAGCTTCAGGTAAATTAAAAGGATCCTATTTAGAAGTTATCCCGTCTGGATATTTTACTCTATTAATGGAAGTTTCTATGGTACTAACCCCTTTCATCACAGCCCTTGCACCATGACATACTCCCATGTTCCTGGAAGTCAAGTAACTGCTGACGTTATATGTATACGCTCCCATCTCAATTATGTTCCCTTATATCTAGATGCCTGGGAGGGGGCTACACCTATGTGTATCACCTTGCTCTTCTAAGTGTTGATTTTCAACTGCCAAACCTTGGACCACCTCTCTAATCTTTGCAGGTCCCTCTGCAACTCTCTCTCCCCTTCCTCACTGTCTTCCCTGCCACAGAGTTTAGTGTAATCTGTGAAGAGATACATCTTGCCCTGTGTTCCTTCTCCTATGTCAGTGATGAACATATTGAAATGGACCAGACCCAGGACTGAACCCTGTGGCCCCCACACTTGTGACCGCCCTTTCCCCTGACTTGACCCCATTTATCATCACCCTCTGCTTTCTTCCAACCAGCTAGCTACCCACCCATCTAACTAGGTCCTTTGCTGCACCCAGATCTTGTGACATCTTCAGCAACCTTCTATGTGGCTCTGAGTTGAATGCCTTGCTGAAGTCGAAGTAGAACAAAGCCACTGTTTGTCCCTTATCAATTGCCCTAGTCACCTAATCAAAGAACACTATCAGGTTGGTCTAACAAGATCTCACTGCCACAAACCCTTGCTGCTTACTATCCTGGAGCCTATTTCTCTCCAGGTAGTCCACAAGGTCCTGTTTGACTAGTATCTCCATAAGTGTACCCCCAATGGAGGTAAGACTGATGGGACTGTAGTTCCCTGGTTGCACCCTGTCTCCTGTCTTGTGGAGTGGAACACCAGAACTACCCTCCAATCTTCCAGAAACCTAACTGTGATTTTTGCGCATACTGAAAAACAAATGTATTAAAGACACAGCAAAAAAAAAATTAGTTTTAAAGCAACACTTCTCTCAATACGAAGTATTTTGTTAAAGGTGTCATTTATGTAGCAGACAGTACTTACTGTATCAACTGCACCTGTACCTTTAATTGAAAGGAAAAAAAAAAAGAAAAATGAAAGAGACTGTATCCAGATATGTAATTTCACTGTGCAAGTAGAACTGTCTGGACTTACTGCTTGTTAGTAAAATAAATGAAAGGTTTTGAATCGGGTTGTTATTATGGGGGAGGGAACGGGAGGACAGGTCCCCCCATTTCAT
Organism: Neoceratodus forsteri; assembly: GCA_016271365.2. Lineage (NCBI taxonomy): Eukaryota > Metazoa > Chordata > Ceratodontiformes > Ceratodontidae > Neoceratodus > Neoceratodus forsteri. The sequence goes on along the minus strand of CM028134.1, from coordinate 539,918,690 downwards.
CATTGCAATCTTGAATAACTTACTGTAAAATCCTCTTATGGTTGTGTCCCTCCCAACTATTACACCAAAGTTACTCCTCTGATTTGAATATACTGCAGTGGGTACTGTTTGTTACTGGCTTACATTACATGTTGCATTACAAAGGATCCCAGTACAATGTGAAACATCACTTCTGTATGTCTGTGTGTAAAAAAAGTAAATTTAGAGGTAACATGTGCATGCTGTACCTGGGAAATAATCATAAAAAAAAAAAAAAAGATAATTGCAGTATGCAGTGGTGCATCTAAGCTGTGCACATATTACATTTTTGCAACATTAAATGGCCTGAAAATAGGTTTACATGGGCACTGTGTGTGAACAGTTGGAGGAGAGGACACCAATTTTAATAGCTGTGTAGGCCATTTTTAAAAGTAGGAGATAACTAAAATGGGACTACTGCCTGTGGAACATCAAAGTAGATATTCGTGGACATTCATGACCTTCTCTACTGGTTTGTACACCTCATGACCCTCAGGGATTTGCTGTGACTTAATTTGAAATTTTAACAACCCCCTCTTCCAGGTAGAGTGAGAGAGTCCAGTGCACGATGAAGGATGTTAAGGAGACTGAGAAGAGTTTGGAGCCAGTTCTGAGTTTGAGGAGGGGCCATGGGAGTGATATAAAAATAAGTTATCCTTGGATGATGGGGGGGATCTCCATGTGCAGAGGGCCTGGGAGGAATATGGAAGGGAGGCACTGAGCCCAGGGACTCGGGGTGCCCCATGAGCAATGGGGTGGATATCTGGGACCACATTGGATTGGCCATGGAAAGGATTCTCAGTGTTAAAGAATGTGCAAACCATTGGTTCAAGGGCATCCCAGAAGGTATAGGGGTGGATGCTTCAAACCAATCAGGACAGGCTACAGCAAGGATTGCAGATGTTCTACTGAAAATTGCTACTTAAAGGAGATAGTAAATGATTTTTACATAGTTAATTGCCCTTCCATCTTCCTTTTCATGCCAGTTATGTATTCTGATATGCTTTGATGATTTTTTGATAAATAAATAATCTAACTTTGGGGTGCATTCAAATCTACAGAGTTTCACTCTCCTCACTAGCTACTGCTCTTTCTTTTAATATTTCTAAGACATTACATGGAATCAATAACTTCCATTCCATGCTATTCATCTGAATGACCTGGAATGGTGTTACTGATATTATAAAATGTTCAGGCAGTATGAAAAGAGAGAGCAGCAACAGCTGAGGAGAGGGATTCAGGGTAGTTAAAAAGGCAACAAAATTAGATTATTAATTTAACATAAAAGGTCAAAAACGTCTCGGCATACTAGGTAGATAATAAAAGAACAACTGGAGGGCAGCTACAGATGTAAAAACTATTTTCTATCTCCTTTAAATGAATACATTGAATGGGACCCTTTACATGTGTAACTTCAAAAATTGTTTCCCTGTCAGTAATGCAGCATTTATACTCTGCAGATGACTTCAAACCCTTGCCAGTCTTTGTATGCCAATACTGTGCCCATGCTGTACATAGTGCACTTCTGCAGAATCACACCAGATGTGCTACTTTGTTGTGACATTTTTCGTGGTGTAATTGGCACATGTCCTTTTGGTGGGTCTCCTCCACCGTGGTAGCAAGCTTGATTAGCCTTGACTTGCAGTGGTGGTTTCGGAGGAGTTTGATGAGGAGAACATAATGTTGAGTGGCCTCCCAGTTGTTTAGGTTTTTCCCTCGTGCGAGGAAGCCACCACACAAGTAGTTCAAGAGTGTGCACCGGGGCCATCGTGTTCTGTTTTTACTGACAATATACACTCACAATTTAGCCACAGAATGCTGGTTTTCAGAAACACATACTCACCAAAGGCTGAGTGTAATAATAACCAATTTATTGGTAAAAAACAACAAAGACTACCATAGCGGCAACCGCCAAACAGCCTAACGTTTCATGTCAGTTCCTCAGGACCCTTTGAAAAAGTGCAAGAACTGGGTACAAAATGTCAGGCTGTTTAGTGGGCGCTGCTGCAGTAGCCTTTTTTTTTTAACAATAAATCACCCTATGCCAATCCTGTTTCTCTTTTCAATTCCCCAAACAGTGGAATGACCTACCTGTCACCCTAAAAGCCTATCCCTTGGCTGATCTATTCAAGACTAAGCTACTCTCCCTACTCTCCCCTGCTGAGTCTTGTCATTGCTTTAACTGATATGATTTCCCCTCACCACAAGCCTGTCTCCTGTTACAGCTCCTGATTGTAAATTGTGTAGTTATATAATTGTATGTTTTGATGCTGCACCAGCCCAATATTGAAATAAGAGGTCTTTAAACTACTGTTGTTTGTCATCCTGGAATGTGTACTTCTCCAATCTCTGTTACACCTGCTATGTACTATGTCTGTAACTATTTGCTGTTGTAACCTTGACACTAAATTGTTTGAAAATAGGCTCTGCCTAAACAGTTTTATGTGAAATAGAAATTAAAAATGAAAATGAAAAGAAATTATTATTGCTCTCAACCTGTTGTGATCATGTATTTCTGCCAACCGCTAGTGTGTGGCCGAACCGTGAGTGTGTATTGGCACCGCTGAGGTTGGGTGGGGGAAGATGTTGTGGATGGCCCCTTGGGGTGGGTCCGTGTGACCTGTGAGCTCTCTGATGTCTTTCCAGGCAAGTTTAAGTGCTCATGCAATGTCCCACGTAGACTTGAAAGTCAGGTCTGGTTCCATAAGAAGGCACTTCATGTAGTGGTCCCCAGAAGAACAGAGACAAATTGGTCTCTTAAGGCATCATCTAGGAATTTTCTGTAGTCAGACAAGGTTACCCAATTTTTGGGGACAATTATGAAGTTCACAATTACCTTTCCCTGTCTTTGGAGGTGATAGTGGCATGGATAGTGCTATCACAATGGGTTTGGGCTTGCAGTGCTGTATGATTTTGCCCTTAAGGTGGTTATAAGTTATGCCTGCTCAACAGATCCAGTGCCACTAAACTGTTAAGCAAAGGAAACATGGGTGTTGGTAGGATTGACTGGAACAGGTCTCATTAGTCATTGTCCTGCTCCTGAGTTCTTTTTTGCTGAAAGATAGTACTTGAATCTTTTAATGAACACGTCCAGATGTTCATTAGATTTCTGACATTCGTGAACTCATCCCCAAGATGCCATTTTGCTAGGTGACACAGTATGTTGCAGTTGCTGGAGGTGCTTCACACTGCTGGTGCTGGAAATTTGTTTTCCTTTTTTTATTTGCACTTTCGGATGTGGAGGCCTCCATTCCCACCCCGCTCTTGCCCACGTGCTTGGAAGAAGACACCACACACCAGTTCTTGGGTAAAAAGGTCACAGCACAACTTTACTTGACATTCAATAAAGTCATCAAAATACATTCATCATAACACATTTTAAATTCAAGGTTTTACATATCTGTACACATACACACTTGTACAATTATCAAATATTTATCCAATATTTACACATGTAGGAAACCACAATCCCCCAATACCAGTACCCCAATTTATACACCCAATAAATACTATATTAGCACTCGTTTTGGGCCCTGAGCTGGGGGCCCTGGATTCCGATCCATACACCATACACCCCCCCATGTCCAAGAAGGTGTCATGGCCTCCTGGAGGAGCCCTTCCACCTCAGCCACACATGCAGAGGTGGATGAGCTCCTCCCAGTCCCTTAGCCTGCCTGCCCCTGACAGGGTGGGGACCCCCCAACCTGTTCCTGCCTCTCCGACCTTTAGCCACACAGCTTAATGCCAGCAGGGAATGGGGGTACCACACTCTCCAGACCTCACCGAGGCACCCCCAACCGCCAGGGGGGACATGGCTAAAGCTTGCCTGAGTCCTCCCCCCAAGGTCGTATTATGAATTGTCATCACATTACCCTTTATAAATTATGGTTTCCAACACAGTCTGAATGGTTTCATTAAACAGATCTACCCCCCACATCAGATAAATGTACCCCATCTGTGTGGTATAATCCTGGGCAGGAAGTTTCAATTTCCTCGTGAGCGATGGTTATGCCGCCTGTCCAGCTGACAAACTTACCCACCTCATTGTTTAGCTTTACCCTAGCCTGGTCAATGGCCTTGGGAACCCAGGTGTGGTGCCAGACCAGTTATGGCATTATAGCCGACATACTAGTCTGCACCAGGGCAGCAGTGTCCTCAGAGCGGCCCAATAATGCTTTATCCACATGATCAGCTCCAGTGTGTCCTGTGACCCCATGTTATTTCCCCCCGCGTGCACCACCAAGATGTCTGGCATGCCAAACTTCTTTTTGTTGAGTTGGATGCAGGGCATCAGTTGTTCCCATCTTATGCCCCACAGCCCAATCCATTGGATAGTGGCATCTTCCTTTGGTATCCTCAGATTCATCCCATATATTCTTTCCTCCGCCCTCTTCTGGGCCCAAAACATGTAAGAAGATTCCACTATCCACACCTGCTTATGCCGCCTTTTACCTATAGGCACAAGAGGAGGTAAGAAAAAACAAGTTAGTATTTTGTCTATAGTGGTCTGATACAGCCCTTGTATCTTCTGGACCGCCATCCCCCGATTTCTTTAATCCAGCCTCGTCGAGGCCCAAACTGGCTGCCGTGCTCGCTGCACCTATCCTGAAAGAGTGGATGCCGAACTTACCTGGATCCTGCCCACAAGCATTCAGGCATGTTTTAAAAAACCTGGCTGAACTGGTATCTTGACAGGTGCACCCTGTCTGTGTGAACCAGCAGCTGGCCTTCCCCCGGCTACGTACCGCTAGGAAGTCTGTCACTGCCTGCATTGGGCAGATATCAGCATATCCTGTGGCCGGCAGGATGACCTGCACCCCCCCTGACTCTTTGGTCTGTCTTTGACTTGCAGAGCCAGATAGTTAGCCTACCCTCCTGCAGCACTACATCCTGACTCTTGAGGCCACCGAGCCAGTCAGCCTTGTTAGCTGCTGTCAACTCGCTAACCCAAAAGGCTCCAGAAAAGGCCAGACAGAAAGCAGCCCAGAACAGCAGGCACTTGTGCTTATCCCTTGTAAGGTCATCCAGCTGTGTACCAGTGCCCTTAACCCCTGCAGGGAAATGGGCTGTCTAGCGTCGCCAACCGGGGGGGGGGACTGTCTCACCCAACCCTCCATGAACTTTGCTAAAGCAAACTACTGCGTTAAGTTCCCATGCCCCAGCAACTTGCCAAAAAATGCAATCCCCACCAGAGCTGACCCAGCCAATGCTCTTGATGCCCCTTTTTCTTTTAGGTCCCATAGAAAACCCAGCAGGGTACCTGCTGCTCCAGCCAAGGGGTCAGTTATTCCCCTCTCCCCACAGTAATCCAGAAATCGGGACACTCCCCGGCTATATGTGCCCCAAGTTCCAGGGGCAACTGATGTTGATATTACCTGCCAAATCCCACCCCCCTGTCCTTCAACCAGGCGGGGTGGGCCAGAGGTTCTTCCTTGGCCTTGGGAGCCAGCATCCTGAACCTGTGCCACTGGAAATGAGAACGTATGTCAGCAATTTTGTTATCCACTCCTGGCACATATTTTGCCCTGAACATGATATTCAATCTCAAACATTGCAGGAAAAACTTCCTCAGTAAAGAGCATACATTGTCACAGTTCGCCAACTGCTGGTTGATCACCTGTACCACCCCCATGTTGTCAGACCAAAAGACCACCAACTTATTTTTCAACCTCTTACCCCACACCTTGATGGTGACCGTGATGGGAAAGAACTCTAGGAAGGTCAGGTTCTCAGTCAGCCCCGAGTCGTGCCATGACTGCGGCCACGCAGCGGCGCACCATTCACCCTGGCAGTATATACCAAACCTGTGCCCCCCAACAGCATCAGTAAAAAACTTTAGCTCTTGGTTGCTGACAGCTGGTGTCTGCCACAAAGCCACCCAATTAAAGGATGACAAAAATTCCACCCAGGTCTCTAAGTCCGCTTTCACGCCTCTGCTCACCTGTATGAAATGGTGCGGTGAGCGGACTCCAACCATGGCCCTGGCCAAATGCCTGGAAAAGGGGCATCCCATGGGGATAACCTTACAAGCGAAGCTCAGGTGCCCGTGCAGCTCCTGTAGCTTCCGCAAGGTGACTGTTTTTGCCCATTTGACCTCCGTAACTAAACCATTCCACTGGCAGCCTGGAGACTCCTGCTATTGAATCCAGCTCAATCCCCAGGAATGTGACCCTAGTGCATGGTCCCTCTGTTTTTTCTTGAGTTAAGGGCACCCTGAACTCCCAAGCTATGCCCTTAAATTATGATAAAGCCCTGCCACAAGTGTCCGAGTCACTCGGCTTGATGAAAAGGAAGTCATCCAAATAGTGTATAATGGACTCCAACCCCATGGAGGAGCACGCTACCCAATTCAAGAAGGTGCTGAACTTCTCGAAGATGGAACATGAGACTGAACAGTCCATCGGCATGCACTTGTCAATGTAATATTGCCCCCTCACCTTCATGCCCAAAAGGCAGAAGTCATCCAGGTGCACGGGGATCAGGCAAAAAGCCGACTCAATATCCGCATTTGCCATAAGAGACCCTGGACCGCAGTCTTGAACCCACCATACTGCTATGTCAAATGACTTATATACACTATGGAGGTTAGCTCTGGGTCTATCTGGTCATTGACTAACTCTCCCCATGGAAAAGAGAGGTGGTGAATGAGGCGGAACTCCCCGGGGTTCTTCTTTGCTAACAGACCCAGCGGAGAGACTCGCAAGTTATCCTTGGGGGGTATGGGGAATGGTCCCGCTATCCTCCCCAGTCCCACCTCCTTCTGTATCTTTTCCCCCAATATATTTGATTTTTCCATGGCTGATTTTAGGTTGTTAGCTTCCCATGCAACCCTTGCACCCTGATATGGTATCTTGAAACCTTTACAAAAACCTTCCCACAATTCCCCTGCTACTCCTCTGTTAGGGTAGTGTCTTAGCCAGGGGAGCATGGCCTCCACCTGAATTGGCGAAGGTGCCCTTTCCAGTTCCATTCAAGGTGGAGCCACTGCCAGAGCTGCTGCCCTCACTTCTTTTGTTGCATTTCATCCCTGGATGTGCACCCCCACAGTTCTGGCAAATGTGCTTGTATTTGCAGTTGCTCTGAAAGGGGCATGCTCCCTTATTATACCACAAGCAGCTACCCTCATTTTTTGTTGCTCCCCCTCCTTAATACTTCCCCCCAGAGGGAGTGCCCAGGACAGACAGCCAGCTGGCAGTCTGTGGCCCGAGAAAGGGGCATCTAGTGCACGTCTGCTCCAGATATAGAAAGGTCTGTATTCTGCCACACTTTACCATGGGATCTGACACCATCCTTTTCCTGAATTTCTCATCATACCTGCACCAGGCATCACCCCCCCCAAAGGAATAGTAGGATTTTAATATGTGGTCCTGATATTTTATAACCTCACTGCCTCCCCAGGCTCCTTCTCTAACACTACCGTGGCTAGAATGTTGAATGATGTTATCCATGTTAATATATCTTTCTTCACCTTGTTCTCTTTTTTTCTCCTTTTTTTCATTCTTACCATCCCCCTCTTTCTCCCCTTCTTTAGTATCCTCTACTCCATATAACAGAGGAAAAAATATCGATGTACTCTTTCTTCCAGACGTTTTCTTTCAGGGACAATGGCACGTGGTCCGCCAACGACCCTGGGTTGCACGAAGTGGTCCCAGACCTCAGCTCTTGTACCTCAGCCATCAGCAGCTTCACTGTGGCTGCTGCCGCTGCCCCAGGCACCTCATTCCCCCCTGCAGGCTGAGCTGCCACTGGGCTGCTACTATGTCCCTGCACTACTACTTCTTTCTAGTCCCCAGCTGCTCCCTTGGGAAGGGGGTCACAGTCTGGCTGAGCCTTCGCCCACCCATACCTCTGCCTCCCGGGGAACCCTGATTGGCTCCTTAGTGCAAAGATTGGCAACTGCTCCCAGCATGTCTGTGAACATGCCCTGGAGAACTCCCATGTTCATTGATACCTTATCAACCCTGCCTGCTAGCTCCCTACCCCAAGCAGGGGTATCTCCTAACTGTTCTACCTCCTGCCCTGTCTCCACCCCTACCTATATCTCACCCCTTTCCTTCCTGGATACTCCATATCCTACCAGCTTGAGCAGGCTTGCTATCGATCGATGACCCACCACTTCCTTCCCCCAAATGACCACTCCCCCAAGGAATAAACAGAGTACTCACCCACAGGATTACAGGGGTGAGTATTGCTGCAAACCGCTTGGAAACCAGGTCCACGTCTGCTGCATTCCTCTTCTGAGCTCCAGCTGATGGACCAATCTTCAGAGGACCCACTGCTGGGATGGGCAGGCCGGCCAGGGGAGGCCCAGCTGGAGGAAAAGGGGCCAGGGAGCTGCAAGCCAAGAGAGGCCCAGAGGGAGTGCTGGCCAGGGAGGCAGGAGGAATGAATTAAGGACCAGGGCCCCGGGAGGAGGGGAGAAAGAGCTCGGCAGGGAGGCCCCGAGGTAGAGGCCCGAGGGACCGGGGACAGGGTCGGCATGGTGCCTGCCAGAAGCATAAGCATGCTCCGATCTCACAGCAGTGAAAAAGGCAGGGGGCAGCCAGCTCTGCTTGCCACTGCCCCAACCACCCCTGCCCCCAGGCCTCTGGCCAGAGCCAGCACCCCTGGCTGTGTCCCCAGGTAAGGGCCCACTAGGCCGCCCCAAATTCTGGCCAGGCTGGTCCACACGGAGCACCTGCTCCATCCACGCTGTGCCCCCATTTGCGTCAGCCAAAGCCTTAGCCCACTGGAGAATCTCCTCAAGGTTTCTCGGGGGGCGCCATGCTTTCATTAGGCCTCTCCAAATAAAGGGCACCAATGGAATGAAACTGAGGTAGCGCAGAAAATTCGGAGCCCTGTGCCTGCCACGCCAAATAAAAAAGCAGCTATTATTTCAAAAAGCCCACTGGAAAGGGCAAGAAAGAGGATGCGGGCGGATTGCTGAAAGGCCATACCACGCAATTTGGAACACTCGAGTAGGCCACAGGCTGTTGCTGGAAAGCCGCTGCTACTGCCAACGATGCGATGCAGATGGTTGACGAGACAGGAGGTGAAGAGGACAGGGCCGGGTGTGCAGGGCCATTCAATCCACTAATGACCCCCCCACCCTGACCAATTCTCACCAGCTGGCCGCAGCACCCCTCTCTTCCCAGCCATGCATCAGCATTCTGCGCCCGGGAAGGGGGGCATCCAATTGTGGGCAGTGTGGTTGTGAGGAGGCCCCATGCCAAACCTCTCTCCCCCTTTTATCTAGGGGAGGTTCCTATTGTGCTGTTCTCAGCTTCCTCTAGGGCAGAATCTCTTTAGGATAAGTAATAAGTTTTCAGCCTTGCTGCAGTTCAGTCCTCTTTCCTAGAGAGCACTGTGGCTGCATGGTGCAGGCTAAATGTCTTGCTGCTTGGTGCAGGCTGGGTCTCTGTAGAGGTGCAGGCTGGTTCACAGTGAATGTATTCCCATCTTGCGCTTGGTCCGTGCCGTCTTGCTGGTGCTGGCTAGTTGTGTATTACCAAGGATAATGTACTGAGGCAAAGTTTGCTGCTCTTTTGTCCAACAAAGGTAATTTACTGCTGTGTTTCTTTTATTGGTCAGTGGGGGGTTGGATAGCAATTGCAAGTGCTCCATGCGTTTTCCACTCCTGTAGGCTGGAAACAGCAGCAGCACACTTCTGTTGTGAGGCAAAACTCACTTGCAAGCTTTGTCCCCTTTTCTTTCTCTAGTTTTTGTCTTGTTGATCCCCAACAATTCCAGCAGGCCACAGGGAGGGTATGTAGTTGTAGACAATGAATGCAAGGGGTTGGATCTGTCCCTATCTAGAGAAGGCCTGACAAACTTTGAACAATTTCAATCATTTTATTTACAAAAATAACTGGAAATGACTTACTGTCTGGCTGTATAGATGCTGCACACATGGATTCTTTCTTTCACCTCATTGCCTCTGTAATATTTTCTGTGATGAAGAACAGACTGACACAGACTCAGGAAGATGCTAGCAGGGTGCCATCTTTAGTCATACTGAGGACAGATGCACTATATAAGGACATAAAGGTTACAGTGACTTGGACTGAGCATGACAGGAAACTACTAGGACTACTAATTTCCCACTAGGACTATCAGTAAGATGGCTGCTCAGGTATTTTCTTAAGGTCAGTACTACAACTACTATACTCCTCCCCTTTAGATGTAAGTAGTCTACAAACAATTATGTTCTACCTTCATGGCTGAAGTAGACTCTTCAGATTCTTGCTTACTGTTATGAGTATCTGCTCTCAACTGAATTAGGTAAATCAATCAGCATCAGTTGTATGAAGTCTTTTGGTTAAGAGGATATGACATTATAAATAGCGATGAGAGCCTGTAGTTATTGTTAAGGAAATATGTCATCAGTTATGTACAGTGTCCCTTGGTTACCGTACAGGAGATCAGAGATGTGCTAAAGTTTTAATTCGTCAGTGAAGTGGCCAAAATTCACATTTGTGGAGTTTTGCAAAGTTTTCCCTGCCCTCAACAACTTCGACTACACCCAGCTCACATAGTTTTCAACGCGAAGTGCAGAATTTCAACTGCAAAGTGCGTAATTTTTCCTGTGAATGTTGAAATTCTGCCATTTGTAGGCAAAATTCCTCACTTTGTGGGTGAAACTTTGCACTTCAGGATGAAACTTTCCACTTTGTTGCTTGGTCTGCACTTCACAAATTATGCTAAATTTACAGATTAATTCACAGGGTGAATTTTATAAACTTCACCCATCTCTACAGGAGATATACCATCAATGATGACTTTCCATGACTCTACTCTTTAGCTTTTTTTCTCTCTTCCTCTACACTCTCTCACTACCTGTTCCTGGTTCCTTGGTGGTTGCCTTTTCTCCTAGTAAGTGGCACTTATGCCTGACTCAGCTAAGTGTATTGGATGTGCTGCTAAGGTTTAATTGAGGTGTGCGCCTTGTTATGCCTCACAGTGTACACCTTAGGTGCACTACTGTCTTAGGGGTGTACATGAAGTTCAACAGCAGAGCACATACAGTGTAATTCAAGTGTGGTTGATGTGCTTCTTAAAAATCAAATTAGATGCACCTCTCTTGAAGTGTAGGTCAGAGATGTGGTCGACGTGTGTCTAAAAACGTTCATTATAAAATGGATAGGAAATTTGCTGCATTCTGATTGGTAGAGAGAGTTCAGACTCCAGTGCCATAAGTAACGACAACCACTGGATTGGGAACCCTTTCATTAACCAGTATGCGGTGAATGAAGGTATCAATGCTTTTTGTGTTCTTAAAAAGAATGTCAGGCTGACATTTTCGTGTAGTAAAAAACATTGAAACACTAAATGCCATAAACCATAAAAATCACACAAAAAGTATATTTAATATCATAAATAAAACAGCAGTAGAGAAACAATACAAACTTGACATGTTAGTTCCCATTTACTGTTCAGTATTGACCTTTTCCAGTTTCTCGCTAGTATTTTAAAATTAGAGGTTGCGGATCCCCAATGTAGCAACAACTGATGCTCCTTCATAAGCTTCTCTTCCACAGCAGCTTACTGACCAACTGACCGCCCCCCCACCAGCAATCCACAAATTGTCAGCAACTGTGGGATGTGTAACTTTTAATTTAGAGACAGCTAACTACCATCCAGCAGTTACCCAAATATATTTAAAAATACACGGACTTTCATTTTATAAAGCAAGACTGGTCTGGGTGAACAAATAGTAATTGTGTAGAAGCAGCCCTACTCTGAACTCATCCTTGACAAGCTCACTGGTTCTGCTAGCCAGTAAATGCAGAGCCGACAACGGGAGACTTTCCTTGTCTCTCTCAGCTCAGCAAAGCAGAGATGGTGAAAGAAGTGGTGGTGGTGGAGGGAAGGGGGGGGGCACCAAAAAGGCACAACTAGTGGATCTAATTAAAAGTGTAAAAAGGGGTATTATCCCCCACTGCTGCCAAACACATCCAACTAGGATGTAAGACCCGAAGTTGAAACTAACTGCATGAATGTGTGTGAGCTGACCATGTCAACTCCTTCACGATCATGCAACAATCTCCACATGGATGTGAAGGTGCTGAACTTGTCAGCTCGCACAATTCTGCAGCTTGTTTCAGATTCAGGTCGTACATTTGGGCAAGACATGTAAGATGGCAACTTGACAGCTGCTGTCCACAACAAGTGGCTTGTTTGGGGGAGTGGAGTAAACATCACCCACAGTAATTGTGTGACTTTAGAAAATAAAGGCATAGCAACCATTTAATAAATTCTGAAGACACTATTTTGTAGAAACAGCTGCTTGATCACTGTTTATAGGGTTTAAATAACACACTTTTACAAGGCAAAGCCACTGTCTCATGCTGACTCTGAACACTCCCTTAGAATGTCACTAGGACATTTCAGTTGATGAATCATTAAACAGAAAGCCTTTTGTCCTCAGAAACAGCCTCAAAATCTCACAAACAAAATACAAATTTTCTCTTCCTCTATGAGAATCAAGCTTTTTCATTATTCAGTGATCCCAAGATACAAGAAATTCTAAATGAACCTGAAGAGACAGCAATCACCCCAACTGCTAGGACTATCACAGAAGTGCAAAATGAACTTGAAGAGATTCCCACAACCTCAGCTACCACCACTGAAACTGCTGAACCTAGAGAAAAATAAGCATTTGTCAATGCCAAATGTTTGTTTGCTGGCATTGGCATTGCTAGTGCAGGAGTTAGAGAGATGCATAATAGGAATGACAGTATTGAACTAATGCCAGCCCCCACCATGCAGAGACTGAAAGGTGCTAGGGGTGTGCCTTTGGATCATCAGCCATAACGCTCATGCCATTCCACCTCATCCCACCCTGCAGACACTGACAGGTGTCACGGTGTACTTTGGGGTTTTTGGCCCTTATGTTCAACCCATTTCATAAGGAAACAAGCTGAGATGGGGGCAGTATAAGAGAATTTTGTTTTTGACAGAGGATAACTTTGGTTTCAGAGCAAGAAACAGCAGTCTAGAACTACAAATTTTTTACTGATAAATCGCTTCTATCTCAGCAGGAGTCCATACCTGTTTGGATTAAGCGAACAGATACTTTATTAGAAGAAGGGGTCTTATTTAAGTAAAAAAAAAGAAGAAAGTCACTGTGTGTTTCTCTGAGGAAGGGGACTGTATCAGCTTAATTTACTGAGTCAGAGCTGAGGGTGAATTTAATTGGGGGTGTGGTTTAGCAGCTTAGGAGTACAAAAGCAGGTGTCTCCAATTACAGCTTCCTGCTGTTTTTGACAAAGGATAGCTTTGGTTTCAGAGCAAGAAACAGCAGTCTAGAACTACAAATGTTTTACTGATAAATCACTTCTATCTCAGCAGGAGTCAGTACCTGTTGGGATTAAGTAAACAGATACTTTATTAGAAGAAGGGGGTCTCGTTCAAGTAAAAAAAAAGAAGAAAGTCACTGTGTGTTTCTCTGAGGAAGAGAGCTGTATCAGCTTAATTTACTGAGTCAGAGCAGAGGGTGAATCTAATTGGAGTGTGGCTTAGCAATTTAGGAGTACAAAAGCAGGTGTCTCCAATTACAGCTTCCTGCTGTTTTTGACAGAAGATAACTTTGGTTTCAGAGCAAGAAACAGCAGTCTAGAACTAAAGATTTTGTACTGAGAAACCACTTCTATCTCAGCAGGAGTCAGTACCTGTTTGGATTAAGCAAACAGATATTTTATTAGAAGAAGGAGGTCTCATTTAAGTAAAAAAAAAGAAGAAAGTCACTGTGTGTTTCTCTGAGGAAGAGGGCTGTATCAGCTTAATTTACTGAGTCAGAGTAGACGGTGAATCTAATTGGGGGTGGCTTAGCACTTTAGGAGTACAAAAGCAGATGAATCCAATTACAGCTTCCTGCTGTTTTTAACTGAGGATAATTTGGTTTCAGAGAAAGAAACAGCAGTCTAGAACTAAAGATTTTTTACTAAATGCCCTCCTTCCCACTCCCTCCACCCTCCCACCCAAAGTCAGTTCTAGTTTTATAGCCACTGGATTTGACTGACAACAGGAACTTCCTGTTTGGAAGTAGGAAGGGAAGGATCACTGAGACACATTAATTTCATCAACCTTGAAGGAACCTAAAAAAATAACTCTTTCTCCCCACCTGGCTACTGGAGGTCTGAATACAAGCACGGAAGAAGAAGACTACTGAAGACTACAGAAAATTCCTGTCCTAGAACAGGAAGGGTGAGAGTTGTAAGGGCACATAGGCAGTAGGAAAGTAAGTGTAAAAATACTAGAGGGAGGAGGAAGCATACAAATTAACAGGAGAGGGGGGACACAAAATGTCAAAATGGGAGTGGTGCAGTGTAGTGGCTGTTGGGCTGCAGTGTTCCAGTAGACATTCTGGAGGCTGCGATGCTGCCCTGTTTGTAGACACCTCTCTGGTCTAAGGGAGGAGGTTGCCCATCTCCAAGCTGACCTAGCTAGGATTTGTGAAACCTCTTTCCCCACCCAGGGACCACCAGGGCCACCATCGTTACCTCAGAGGTTGCCAAGAAAGAGGAGCAGTTGGACCAAGGTGGACTCAGGGAGGGAGAGGGTGGTGGAATAGAGGTGCATCCCTCCAGCTGTACCTCTCCACAGTTCATATGCTGTTCTGGCAAAGAGTGGTTCCTCTATGGAGGCACCTGCAATGGAGACTAAGGAGGATGCTGGGAACCTCCACAAAGGAGACCCACAGGAGGGTGGCACAAAACCCCACAGGGGAAGAAAACAACTCCTGGTGGGGGATTCGATCATTGGGGGGTAGAAGTGGGGGAAGAAGGGGATAGGGAGGTAAGGTGCCTGCCTGGCACCATGGCTCGGAGGGACAGGAAGCAAATCCTCAGGATCGCAGAAGCAGCTGCATGAGGAAGGGAGCTGGATGTCATTGTCCACCTAGGGACAAGTGATCTGGTTGTGAATGGGATCAGAGTGGTACAAGAGGAGTTTGTGGAGCTGGGGAGGGGCCTTAGACAAGTAACATGTATGGTAACCTTCTCGGAGGTGCTGCCTGTCTATGGTAAGGATGATTCTAGGGTATTCCACACCAAGGGATTCAATGAATGGTTGAATGGTTGAAAACCTGGTGTGGAGCTCAGGGTTTTGGCTTCATTGGGGACTGGGGAGCCACCTGGAGGGATGCAGGCTTATACTGGTGTGATGGTCTGCACCTGTCCAGGGGGAACTAGGATCCTAGGTGACAGGTTTCAATGCTTCATTGGCAAGCATTTAAACTAGCCAAGGGGGGAGGCACTGAAAAGTAGTAGGGAAATCCCAGCCTCCCCCTACAAAACACAGTAGTTAGAGAGGTAAACACCAAGGTAGAGAAGTCAGTAGGAAGCAGGACAGGGATAAATGCAGAAGAAGGCAGTAAGGACAGGGATGGGGCTAAAAGGGGTAAGGCCATAAAAAATAAATGGAAAGTGATGAGTAGCAATGCCCCCAGTCTGTGCAACAAGCTGCCTGAACTAGTAGCCTTGATGGAAGAGGGATGCCTGGATATTGTGGCAGTCACTGAAACATGGTACACAGAGAACTATGACTGGGATGTCAACATACCAGGATACACAGTCTACAGGAGGGACAGGGTGGGTAAAAGAGGAGGAGGAGTAGCTCTCTATATAAGGGAAGGGATTAAAGCAACAGAACTAAAGAGTAAACAGGAAGTTGATGAGTCACTATGGGTCACCACTGGAGACAGGAAATGGTACCATAATCCACATGGGGGTTGTGTACAGACCACCATCTCAGGGGGAGGAAATAGACAAGGAAATGATAGAAGCCATCCTTAAAATGGCAGAAAAAGGGGAGCTATTGTTGATGGGGTACCTGAATATGCCAGATGTTAACTGGAGTACCTCTGCTGCAGGCATATCCAAGAGCAGGATTATTCTTGATGCCCTACAGGGGGCATGCCTCAGACAGCTATTGTTGGAACCCACTTGGGAGGGAGCAATCTTAGACCTGGTACTCTCAAATGGGGAAGGAGAAAGGATCTCAGATTTAGAAGTGGGTAGCCATCTGGGAACAAGTGACCACCAAACAGTGTGGTTCACCATAAACACAGCCATAGAGTCTAGCCATAGAATAACAAGCGTATTGGACTTTAGGAAGGCTGACTTTGGGAAAATGAGAGAGTGCCTCAGAAAAGCACTAGCAAATGGGCAAGAAGGAGGGGTGGAGGAACAATGGGGAATAATCAAAATAGCCATCGCAGAGGCAACAAGCCTTTGTGTGAAGCAAATCAACAAAACAAAATAAGCATTTGTCAATGCCGAATATTGATTGCGTTGGTGTGTTGAGCTCGATCACTTCCTCTCCGTCACTTGCTCAGTCTGTGTCTCCCCATGCTGCAGTCTGCTGTTTAGTACTGGGCTCCTGCCTGCACTGGCACCTTGTTCTGCCCACTAAGAAATCCGCAGCTGTCCTGACAGAGCTCTGTTGAGGTGGCTCACTCCCCCTCGCTCACTCGCTCATTCTGGTTCTCCTGGCACTGTAGGCTGTCCTTTTGTACTGGGCTCCTGCCTCTGTTGGTGGGGTTTTCTGCCCACAAAGAAATCTGTAGCAGTCCCGACACAGGTCTGTTGAACCTGCTGACTCCCCTTCTCTCACTCGCTCATTCTGGTTTTCCCACCACGTCAGGCTGCCCTTTTGTACTGGGCCCTTGCATGCATTGCTGCCTTTTTCTGCCCACAAGCAAATCTGCAGCAGTTCCAACAGAGCTCTGTTGAGCTCACTCACTCCCCCTCCCTCACTCACTCGTTCTGTGTCTCCTGCCACTGCAGGCTGCCCTTTTGTACTGGGCTCTCACCTGCATTGGCGGCTTGTTCTGGCCAGAAAGAAATCTGAAGCAGTCCTGACACAGCTCCATTGAGCTCGCTCACTCCCCCTCTCTCACTCACTCATTCCGTTTCTGCTGGTGCTACAAGCTGGCCTTTTGTACTGGGCTCCTGCCTGCATTGCCGCATTTTCTGCCCACAAAGAAATCTGCAGCAGGCACAATACAGTTCCGTTGAGCTCGCTCACTACTGCTCTGTCACTCACTTGTTCTGCAGCTGTCCCGACAGAGCTCCGTTGAGGTCTCTCAGTCTCCCTCTGTCACATGCTCATTCTGTTTGTCCTGGTGCTGCAAGTGGCCCTTTTGTATGGGGCTCCTGCCTGCATTAACATTTTTTTCTGCCCACAAAGAAATCCACAACAGGCACAATACAGCTCTGTTGAGCTCGCTCACTACTGCTCTGTCACTCACTCATTCTGTTTCTCTTGGTGCTGCAGGCTGTGCTTGCATGTGGGTCTCCTGGCTGCATTGGCACCTTTGTCTGTCCACAAAGAAATCCGCAGCTGTCCAGACAGAGCTCCGTTAAGGTCTCTCATTCTCCCTCTATCACATGCTCATTCTGTTTGTCCTAGTGCTGCAAGTGTCCCTTTTGTATGGGGCTTCTGCCTGCATTAACATTTTTTTCTGCCCACAAAGAAATCAGCAGCAGTCCTGATAGAGCTCCGTTGAGCTCACTCAGTCCCCCGTCTCGCTCACTCATATTGTTTCTCCCACCGCTGCAGGCTGGCATTTTCTACTGGGCCCTTGCCTGCTTTGACAACTTTTTCTGCCCACAAAGAAATCTGCAGCAGTCCTGACAGCACTCCAGTGAGTTCGCTCACTCCTCCTCCCTCACTCTCTCTCTCGTTCTGTTTCTCCCAGTGCTGCAGGCTGCCCTTTTGTACTGGGATCTTGCATTGGGGCCTTTTTCTGCCCACAAACAAATCGCAGCAGCCCCAACAGAGTTCAGTAGAGCTCGGTCATTCCCCCCTCTCAGTCGTTCTATCTTCATCTGTCCTAAATATTGATTTCCCACAGCAACCATTCTATTCTCCGGCAGGAGTGCAAAAACTTATTTTAGCCAGGATGTTAAAAATTACAGCTGTACTGTTTATAAGAAGGTGTGAAAAAGTGCCACTGTTGAAAATGTGGTGTGAAAATATTGCAAATTGCAAAGTTACAAGGGTGCGTGGAAATAGTTCAACGCACGCTTGTAACACAGTCATGTTATGGAGTTTCGTCACCAAATTTTCAACATGGGGCTTTTAGGACCTCTGCTCATGAACAGTGCCACTGTCATTCTCTTAATCTGTCCTGAACACTGATTTCCCACAGTGACCACGTTATTCTGTGCCACAACTGTGAAACCATATTTCAGTCAGGATGTGAAAAATGACAGCTGTACTGCTCATAAGGAGGTGTGAAAAAATGCCACGGTTGAAAATCTGGCACGACAATATTACAAATCTGCGAAATTATAAGGCTGTGTGGAAAGTGTGCAACACACACTTGTAATACAGTCATTTGATGGGCTATCATCACCAAATTTTCAACAAAGGCATTTTAGGATCTCTGCTCATGAACAGTATCACTGTCATTTTCTTAATCTGTCCCAGACAGTGATTTCCCACAGCGACCACTATATTCCGCGCTGGAAGTGCGAAAACACATTTTGGCCAGGATGTGAAAAATGACAGCTGCACTGTTTGTAAGTAGATGTGGGAAAATGGTAATGTTGAAAATCTGGAGTGAAAATATTATAAATTTGGAAAGTTACTAGCGTGCATGCAAATGGCGCAATGCATGCTCGTAACACAGTCATTTTATGGAGTATCATTACCAAATTTTCAACACAGTCATTTCAGGACCTCTACTCATGAACAGTGTCACTGTCATTTTCTTACTCTGTCCCGAACACTGATTTCCCACACCAACTAGGCTATTCTGTGCCAGAGGTGCGAAAACACATTTCTACCAGGATGTGAACAATGACATCTGTACTGTTCACAAGGAGGTGTGAAAAAATGCCAATGTTGAAAATCTGGCATGAAAATATTGCAAATTCATGAAGTTACAAGCATGTGTAGCAACTGCGCAGTGCACGCTGGTAAAACAGTCATTTTTGGGATTCTTTTCCACCAAATTTACAACATAGGCTTTTTCACAGCCCACCTCATGAACACTGGCACTGTCATTTCATTAATCAGCCCTGAAAGGTGATTTCACGCAGTGACCACGAACTCACCTTTTGGGGCCGAGTAACACTGTGACAGTTCAAGAATTCATGAGGAGGGGTCCCAAAAACCCCATGTTGAAAATTTGGTGAAAAAATTTCCCAAAATGCCTGAGATATGCACTAAAGTTGAAAAAGCCCTATTTACCAGCATTTCCTCAGTTCACGGTCGGCTTTGAAGAGTGCAGACGTGTTTCCGGTCCACCGAAGATCACCGCACTGAGCTCTGAAGGTAAATATGGGGTGTGGGGAGGCAGGGTGCACAGTGGGTGGGTGGGTGTGAGTTGTGGGTGAAGACCAGGGAGACTGGGGGGACAGTTTCCTTTTTTACAGGTAAAAAAAACACACAAAAGACTTTGTGGGACCATTTTTCCCTTTACAGGGGCATGTGGCATGCTGGATGGGCTCCCAGCGTGCCACCAATGGCTTTCTTTTGGGGGGCAGCAGTAGCTGACAGAGGATTGGGCACCCCTGTCAGCACATAAGGGGGGTTCAGTATGCCGACGTGGATTGGGCACCCCGTCGGCAGGAGGAAAAGGGGGGTGAGGTGTTATAGAATGCCGATGGGGAAGTGGGCTCCCCCGTCTGCACCTGAAACACAGGGGCACCAAGGCCAAAGGGGATTGGGGCCCCCATCAGCAAAACAACACAGTGGGGTGGTTATATTGTTTGTTAACACGGTGGCAACCCGCCGCCAGGTTCCCAAGCACTATCAGGGTTTTTACATCCCGCCCTGCAATGACGGGTCGCTTCCTCATTGCAGCAGATTGCTGATGCTGCAATGACAAGGCAGCCCCTGATTGCAGCGACTGATTTGTCTGAAGTTGGTGCAAATGTTCGAAACTGCTGTCACCAGCAGCCTGCAATGGCATTGGGGGAAGTGGGACAAGCCTTTGCAGGCTGTGGGGGCATTGGCCACAACAATGCCACACCTCCACAGCCTGCTACTGAGAAAGCTGCCACAATATGTTTCTTGCGCTGCGTGCAATCAAGATAATGAAGGAAAAAAAAACACTATGGTTCTCAAAAGAGGTGGCAGGGATGAGTAAGGAGAAAAGGATAGCATTCAGGAAATATAAGGAAACACAGAAAGAGCAGGACAGAGAACTTTATCAGTTAAAGCAGAAAGAGGCAGGGAAGGCAGTCAAAATAGCAAAGGCACAAACTGAGGAAAAGATAGCCAACTCTGTTAAGAAGGGTGATAAAACCTTTTATAGGTACATTAGGGAGTGAAGAAAGACCAAAGGAGGGGTACAGAGGCTTAATAAAGGGGAGAGAATGTGGGCAGAGGGTGACAGTGAAAAAGCAGGGATACTGAACAAATATTTCTGCTTAGTATACACAACAGAAGAGGAGGGGAAGGTACTTAAATGAAACAAGAGAGAAACTCTGAATAGAGGGATCATTACCAGTCCATTCATAGAAGAAAGGGTTTTGAAAGAACTCTTGAAACTGAGGGTGGACAAGGCAATAGGGCCTGATGGGATTCACTCAAGAATTCTAAAAGAACTAAGGGTGGAACTAGTAACACCACGGACTACTCTCTTTAACAAATCATGGGAGGATGGGGTGGTTCCTGAGGACTGGAGGAGGGCAAATGTGATTCCACTTCACAAAAGTGGGAGCAGTGCAGAGGCAGGAAACTACAGACCAGTTAGTTTGACTTCAGTGGTAGGGAAATGATGGAATCACTTCTGAAGAAAAGAATTGTTGAGTACCTAGATGCCAGTGGGGCACAGGACCCAAGGCAGCATGGTTTTCACAGCAGGAAGGTCATGCCAGATGAACCTAATATATTTCTTTGACTGGGTGACCAAAGTAGTAGTTCAGGAGGGGCTGCGGATATGGCCTACCTAGATTTTAGCAAGGCATTTGACATAGTCTCACACAAAAGATTAATATACAAGTTAGCCAGCCTTGGAGTGGGTCCCAAGGTGGTAGCTTGGATAAAAAACTGGCTGGACAACAGGACACAAAGGGTAATAGTAAATGGAGTCCACAGTGAAGAAAGGAGAGTAACTAGCGGTTACCACAGGGTTCAGTATTGGGACCGGTCCTCTTTAATGTTTTTATAAGTGACATTGGAGAGCACCTGGAAGGAAAGGTATGTCTCTTTGCAGATGACACAAAGATCTGCAACAGGGTTGATACACAAGGTGGGATGGAAAGAATGAAAAGGGACTTGGCAGGGTTGGAGGAATGGTCAAATATGTGGCAGCTCAGATCCAATGCAAAGAAGTGAAAGGTAGTGTATCAGGGAAAAAAAAAAACAGGGGAAGACTACACAATGGGGGGTGAGTTAATAGCAACAACAAAAATTGAAAGAGACCTAGGAGTAATTATATCAGATGACCTAAAGGTGGGCAAGCAATGTGAGAAGGCAGTAAGGGAGGCTGGGAGGATACTGGGATGCATAAGGACAGGCATCAACAGTAGAAAACAGGAAGTTGTTATCCTTCTGTACAGACAGTTAGTGAGTCCCCATCTGGAGTACTATGTGCAATTCTGGAGACCCTATCTCTGCAAAGACATAAACAGAGTGGAGGCTGTTCAGAGGAGGGCAACCAAAATGGTGCAGGGTCTGCACCAGAAGACATACGAGGAGAGACTAAATCAGCTTAATATTTATACCCTTGAGGAAAGGGGGAGCATGATAGAAACTTTCAAGTATCACAAGGGAATTAACAAAGTATAAGAGGGTAGTATCTTTCAGAAGAAGAGATGTGCAAGAACAAGGGGGCACAATTTGAAGATAGAGGGGAGACAGCTCAGAAGTAATGTTAGAAAGTATTTTTTCACAGAGAGGGCTGTGGATGCATGGAACAGCCTTCCTGAGGAGGTTGTGGAGTCAGGTACAGTGGGAGAATTCAAAAATGCATGGGACAGGCATAAGGCAATTCTAGTGGGGGGTAGGAGGAAGTAAGATGTTGATTAACTAGAATCTGCAGCTTATCCATCAGGTAGGAAAATGGGCAGACAAGGTGGGCCAAGCAGTCTTTATCTGCAGTCAAATTCTATGTAATGGGGTGAACTTCAGGGCCAAACACCCCAAGACACACCTTGATGCTCGTCAGTGGCTGTAGGGTTGGTGTAGAATGAGGTGAGCATTACGGCCGACGAACCTAAGCCACACCCCTGATGCCAGTCAGTCTCTCCAGGGTGGGCGTTATGGTTGGAAACCTCAATGCCCCGGGTGTTTGTTGGTATTTCCACTCCAAATTTTCAAAATGGGCTTTTTGGGACCCCACCTCATGAACAGTGGCATTATCATTTCATTACGCAATCCTGAAAGGTGATTTTGCATAGTAACTATGCTATTTGGTGCCACAGGTGCGGAAACACATTTTGGGCAGGATGTGAAAAATGACAGCTGTACTGTTCATGAGGAGGTGTGGAACAATGACAATGCTGAAAATCTGGAGTGAAAATATGAAAAATTCACAAAGTTACATGCATGGAAAATGCGCAACACACACCCGTGACGTGGTCATTTTTTGGAAATTTTTCACCAGATTTTCAACATAGGCATTTTAGGACATATGCCTATGAACAGTGGCACTGTGATTTTCCTAATCTGTCCAGAACACTGATTTCCCACAGCGACCACGCTATTCCGCGCCGGACGTGCAAAAACACATTTTGGCCAGGATGTGAAAAATGTCAGCTGTACTGTTCATAAGGAGGTGTGAAAAAAAGCCAATGTTGAAAATCTGGAGTGAAAATATTACAAATTCATGAAGTTACAAGTGTGTGTGGAAACTGCACAATGCACGCTCATAACACAGTCATTTTTTGGAATTATTTCACCAAATTTGCAACATAGGCTTTATGAGAGCCTACCTCATGAACAGTAA
This sequence comes from Neoceratodus forsteri, assembly GCA_016271365.2. Lineage (NCBI taxonomy): Eukaryota > Metazoa > Chordata > Ceratodontiformes > Ceratodontidae > Neoceratodus > Neoceratodus forsteri. Next base: position 539,895,787 of record CM028134.1, on the reverse strand, counting down.
CACTGTCATTTTGTTAATCTGTCCCAAAAGGCGATTCTGTGAAGTGACCATGAAATCACCTTTCGGGACCGCATAACTCCATCACAGTGACTGAATTCACAAGGAGGGGTCCTTCGAACCCCATGTTGAAAATTTGGTGCCAAAAGTCAAAAAAATGGCTGAGATATTCACATAAGTGGGAAAGAAAAAAAACATTTATGCCATTATACAGCTTACCGGCATTTCTTCAGTTCGTGGTTGGCTTTGAAGAGGGTAGACGTGTTCCTGGTCCATCAAAGATCATCATGCTGGGCTCCAGAGGCAAGTATGAAGTGAGGGTGGTGTGGGGGAGATGTGGTATGCAGAAGGTGGCTGCGGGTTGGGAGAGGTGCCACTAGACTCAACGAGGGACCATTTCCTTTTTTTACAGGTGTTTTTTTTTTAAAGATGACTCAGGACTTTTAGTATGCTGGGGTGGGCTCCCAGCATGCCACCTGGAAGTTTGTGTCTTTGGGGGGTAGTGGAGCCGATGGGGATTGAGCACTCTGTCGGATATACAGTGTGCTTGGGGGGGAAGAGTGCATCAGCTGGGGGGATTGGGCACCACCTCGGCACACAAGAAATGGGGGGAGGGGTGTTTCATGGTGACGGGGATTGGGCTACCCTGTCGGCAAAAGAACTGGTGAAGGGGGCATGCTGACAGGGGTATTGGGTACCCCTGTCAGCTTCCCCTTGGACTGTGAAATGTGGTGGCTGTTCGTTGGCTTCCTCGGGACTGTTAGAAGCCGACGGAGAAGCCTTCGCAATTTTTATTTGAAACGAGACACCACCAGACAATGCAGCTGTAATTGGCTGCTGCAGTCAGGGACCACCCTGCAAACACAGCTGATCATGACAGGGCACTCCCTGATTGCAGCAGTCAATCTGTTTGTGCATAGTGGCATGCTCCTTAACCATCACTACTGGAAGCAAGGTGTTTCCTGCGCACTCACGCACAAGCAAACACAAAAAGTGCACAAAATACTAAACAGCCAGATACAGATACTAGTACCCAGTTTTACACTTCAGCCATGCTGTGCATAGTAACTTGCAGTGAGGACAATAGGCACCGAATCAGAGAGTACCTATAAAACTAATAATACTGAGAAATGCTATGTGTCATTTTTTTTCTACTGGTGGTTAAATGGCTATACATAGATACATAGAAATTGTTGGCAGATAAGGACCACTACACGTAGGCCCATCTAGTCTGCCCATAAACCTTAAACTTGAATGCAGTCACCAGATCTGGCGCTGAGGGCCATACAATGTGAATTGTTAAATGATTTTATTGTTAAATGATTTTATTAAAATATTTTGATGACTGCCTTACACAGCATCAATACTGTAAGGTAGGGACATCAAGTTACAGTACTATATATACAGGATCGCCGTGTACTCTTAATATAAGTTTCAAGTTCAAGTTTAAATTTTATTTGCAGGAAAACACCATTGAACACATTCATTTACAAGGAGGCCCCTCCTAATATAATAATAACATATAATAATAAGGTGATATAAGCCCTTATGTGATTTATTTTGACATCTGAAATCTCAAGATGTAGCCAATATGTGATTGTGTCAGATGTAGTATTACCAGGTGTTAACTCTTTTGCCTATGTTTCTAAGACACAATTACTTAAAAGCTTTGCATACTACAACAAATTTAAATTTTTCACAATTCCAGGAGGGCAGTACCTGTACTAATCAATGCCTCGTAGGACTTTCCCAATTTGTAGAGGATCATTTTCAGTTTCCCAGTGCAGTGGTATAGTAAAAGAAATCCATACTCCTCTTAACTTTTCCACTAGTTGTCTACATATAGAGCTATCTTTTGAGTATAACTTCTCTGTCAAGTCACTGGGTGGGAATTAAAAAAAAAACATTCCTGAAGCAATAATGATCTGTACTGATTGGTCCAGCTGATCAATTGTCCACACTTTGTGCATGTGAGACACACATGAGTTGGAGTGCTGGACCACTTAGTAATTAAATGAGAATTGTAAATCTCTGGCTCTGTCAGTTCAGAGCTGAGCCCCACTGCCACAGTCCTGACTACCTGCTATCTTTACAACATACAGCTGGTATACATTTCATCTCAGCTGCTCCTCTTTGAATCAGCATGGGAAGATTAACCCCGTCACACCTAAATTATTTCAGCCTGAGAGACACATACATGACTCTTTTTCAAATTACTTCTATATAATTCTGGTGAGAAGAGGTTAAAAAGGGCAATCTACTTTGGCCCAAAAAAACTGGAGTGGCAGCAGCCCCCCCCCCTCACTTCCCCGGTTTTGTCACCTGTCGGCTGCCTGTTACATAGCCAGATGCTGTTGGTGTGGTGTCCATTCTTACTTTAAGTACTGTAAAGAGATTTGGGAGCTGCTGCTTCTGTATTGTACCTCCGGTAAAGAATGCAGCTGTAATTGGCTGCTGCAGTCAGGGACCACCCTGCAAACACAGCTGATTGTGAAGTCAAGTTTCTTTAAGCATAGTGGCGTGCTCATAACTGTCTCCCACTGAAGCAAGGTGTTCCTTGCGCACGCGCAAGCAAACACAAAAAAGACAGCCACTGTGAGTAAACACATCAGTCTAACAGATGCCGAACTACAGCTATAGAAAAACTTAAGGATGACCATAACACAGTTAAATCAACAAACTGGGCTCATCAAATTTTTCTTAGCTCAGTGTCTAAATGTGACATGGAAATAGACCTAAAAACTATACCACATCTACAGTTAAACGGTGTGCTTTGTAAATTTTATGCTGAAGTTCGTAGTGGTACTGGAGAGCAGTACTCCATTTCTAGTTACCTCAGGCTCTGTGCAGGACTCAATAGACTGCTTAACAGCCCTGACATTGGGCAATGTATTAACATAATCGTAAGTGACCAGTTTACAACAGCAAACAGTGTGTTTCTTGCTGTAGTAAAGCGACACAGACAAGGAAAAAATGACATATCCACTTAGCACAGGTCACTAACAGATGCTGACCTGCAGAAGCTGAAGACAACTTTGACACTGTCACTCAAGACAGTGGTCAAGCTTATTCATACAAAGGTATAGGTTGACATCCAACTCCATGTGGCTTGCAAAGGGAGAGTGGGGCAGAGAGACCTATGACCAGACACATTCAAAATAGAGACTGATGAAAATGACCTTGACTACATCAGCCTGAGATACAACGATGCAACAAAAACCACAAAAGTCATACTGACTGAAATCAGTACCATTACCGGGGGTTCACATACGCAATGGTGGGTGACCCACTCTGCTCTGTTAAGCTTTTCAAGATGTACCTCTCCAAACTACCCCAAGAAGCACCTGAGTTCTACCTTCATCCACTATGTGAAAACCAGGAATACCTTGACAACAGTCAAATATGGTATTCCAAGGAACCTGTGGGAGTGAACTACCTCTCAGATATGATGCCCACATTGAGTAAGGAATGTAACTTCAGCCAAAGGAATACAAACCATTCTATTCAAGCCACAGCTATGCATCTACTATCTACTGTCAGACTCCAAGCACTGGAAATCATGGCAGTCATGGGTCATAGATCCAAAGCTAGTTTGGGAAACATTTGGAATGCTTCTGCCGAGGACAGAAAAAAGTGGAGTGGAATCTTGTCACATAGTGCAAAAGAAAACCAGCGAATGGAATCTTCAAGCAAGAATCAAGCAATGCCACCTACAAGCGAGAAACACAAGCTGGAGCCTGAAAATTAGTACATCGATAATGATCCTGAAACATCATCAAGAGAAGGCATGGTGTGCTCAAAAACATGCATTTTAAGCTCATAAACACTGTGTTCCATGGCAAGGTGCAATTCATCAGTTTCAACAAGTAACCCACAAATGTGCAACAATGTGGGAAGTTTGTTTCTTTCTGTTATTGTTTTAACACCCCCTAAAAAACAGTGAATCATGTGGTTCTATCGACTTTATTATTTTGGCTGACCCAAAGAGTTTAGCTAGGGATTATTTTTTTTCTGTTTTTAAACAAATTCTCTAAATAAAAATTATATAATTTTAAAATGCAAAATACTTGTTGATGTCCTTTTTCATAATTGTTACCCATTTTATTAGCACAATAAGACACTCCAGGGTGTTGGTTGTTATGTGATAACTGCACGCCTAGGTGTAGAAGGCACTCTGCTCAACACTCACAAAGGTGTGCGATTATCACATAACAACCAATAACCTGTCCTGTCTCATTGCTTACTTAGTACACCTAAGAGAGTTGTACACCTCACCTATAGTGTAGTCAGGAAGTATAGTTGTGGTGTAAACATCACTATGGACAGTGCAGATGTAAAATATAACAAACTCTAAATACAGGGCAGAGATCCTGTCCAAAAGAAAAAGTAAACACTGTTTGCTTAATTAACTAATTTTAATCTGAACTTTAAAAAGAATTAACAAGGGAGACAGTTTGTTTACATTTACCCCTTCATCACCCTAAGCCTCATTACATGAAGTAAAGGAACATAAAGATAAAACTCCCTGGAATTCCTGCAATTGATTAATGAAACAGGGTCTGCAGGAACAGCATTTAAAATATATCTTTATACATTTGTCACAGCTGTAATGAACCTTTCAAAAAGCACAGGAAAAGTACAGTACCATGGAGTTACAGGCTCCACATCCCACCATTAAATATACAGAAGAAATACACACATGAAAAAACCTGCACACCCTAGTAAGACCATGCCAATTTCTACAACATGAACAGAAACACAAGACAAGCATTTGACAATGCTTAATGTTTGCTTTCTGGTTTTGACATTGGTAGTGCAGGAATTAGAGAGATGTATAATAGGAATGGCAGTGAAGTATTGAAGTAATGCCAACCCCCACTGTAACTCTGCAGAGACTGACAGGCATTAGGGGTGTGCGTTTGGGTCATCAGCCATAACACTCAAGCCATTCCACCTCACCCCACCCTGCAGACACCGACAGGTGTCACAGTGTGCCTTGAGGTTTTTGGCCCTTAAGCTCACCCCATTCCATAAGGAAATAAGCTGAGATGGTTGCAGTATAGGAGAATAGGGTAAACGTTAGGGCCGAAGACCCCAAGACACACCTCAATGCCTGTCAGTGGCTAAAGGGTGGGGGTGGAATGGGGTGAGCATTACGGCCGACAACCCCAAGTCAAACCCCCGATGCCTGTCGGTCTGTACAGGATGAGCGTTACAGTTGGAAACTCTAATGTCCCAGGCTTTTGTTGGTATTTTTGCTCCAAATTGTCAACATGTGCTTTTTGGGACAGAACCTCATGAACACTGGCAGTATTATTTTGTTACTCAATCCCAAAAAGTGATTTCACACAGTGAGTGTGCCATTTGACACCACAGGTGTGAAAACACATTTTGGGCAGGATGTGAAAAATGTCAGTTGTACTGTTCATGAGGAGGCATGAAGAAATGGCAATGTTGAAAATCTAGAGTGAAAAAATGAAAAAGTGATGAAGTTATGAGTGTGCATAGAAACTGTGCAATGCACGCTCGAATCGCTGTCATGTTTTTGAATGTTTTCACCAGATTTTCAACATGGCCTTTTCGGGACCTCCCCTCATGAACAGTGGCACTGGGATTTCATTAATCTGTCCCAAAAGTTGATTTCACACAGTGACTGCACCATTCTGCACCACAGGAACAAAAACACATTTCGGGAAGGATGCAAAAAAATGACAGCTGTACTGTTCATAAGGGGGTGTGAAAAAATGGCAATGTTGGAAATTTGGAGTGAAAATTTTAAAAATTGATGAAGTTACCAATGTGTGAAAAAACTGCACAACGGACGCTCATAACGCAGTCATTTTTTGGATTTTTTTCACAAAATTTGCAAAAAGAGCTTTTTGGGACCCCACCTCATGAACAGTGGCACTATCATTTTGTTAATTGGTCCCGAAAGGTGATTCCAAATAGTGACCACAAAATCATCTTTCAGGACTGAGAAATGAAATGACAGTGACAGTGTTCATAAGGTGGAGTCCCAAGAACCCCATGTTGAAAATTTGGTACCAAAACTCCAAAAATTTGCTGAGTTGTAAACCTAAATCACTGCAACAGTCCTCAGACCATTGCAAACTTCTTTAATAACCAGTTCTCAGACCTAACTAAATTCACATCCTCCTTGCCCACCTCAAAACAAGTGTCTCCAGCTTCTTCTAGCAATGTACCTGGTGCCACTCCCTTTTACTTTAGAGCCATTACCCCAAAAGAGGTAACACAACTTCTTAAGTTGATCTTTGATAGTACTGCCACAGGCTCAGATTGTATTGAGCCCAGACTACTACAAATAGCTGCCCCTCTCATTGCTGCACCTCTGGCCAAACTTTTTACCCTTTCCTTGTGTCAAAGTAGTGTCCCTGACATTTGGAAGATAGCGAGAGTCACCTCTGTCCTTAAAAAGGGGGACCCCAGTGACCCCTCGAACTTCAGGTCAATAGCCATCCTGTTGGTGCTAAGCAAAATCTTAGAAAAACTAGTCACCACTCAAACCATAGAATTCCTCACCAAGCATGACCTTCTAACAACTGCCCAGCATGGCTTTCAAAAAGGTCACAGCACTTCTATTGCCCTGCTTAAATTTACCACAGATACTCTCATGGCTATGGACATGGGTCTTCTAACAGGGGCTGTTTTCATTGACATGATGAAGGCTTTTGACCTGGTGAACCACTCCCTTCTCCTCGTCACTCTGCAATCTATGGGCTTCCCGTCAAATGTAGTTAGCTGGTTCAACAGTTACCTATCAAACAGAGTCCAAGTTGTTAAGTTCAACTCATCTTATTCGGATAAGGCTACAGTGAATGTTGGAGTACCCCAAGGCTGTATCCTGGGACCACTTCTTTTTTCTATATTCATTAATGACATTACCTCCAAACTCTCTGCCTCCTCCTTACTCTACGCGGATGACATTGTCCTCTATACCAGTACGAAAAATGTATCTGACATCAATCTATGGCTTTCTACTGATTTCCAATGCATTCAAGCATGACTCACGGATCATAACCTTGTTCTAAATGAGACCAAAACCCAGTCCATGCTATTTGGTACCCCCCTTGAAACTCAAATCACACTCACACAACTTTAAGGTCTCCTGCTTAGATGACTCATCCATTGGCTTAGTTACCTCTTTTATATACCTGGGAGTCACTTTGGATCAATCCTTAAGCTTTGAACATCACATTTTGAACAAATGTAAGTCTATGAACTCCAAGTTAGGTGTAGCCTACCGCACTAGTTATGCTTTAACCCTCTCAGTGAGACTAGCTATTGCCCGAGGCATGCTCCTACGACCCTAGCCTATGGGGTATCTTGCCGCCATACCTAAAATAAATCTCCATAGGTGGGATGTTGACTATAATAATATATGAGCCACTGCATGAAAAGGGGGCTACCACTGGACTGACCAACTTCCAAAGCATGACAAAAACAGGAAAATTGTTGCTCTGTAGTGGGTGATGTATTATGTTATTATGCCCCATGAAAGCTGATAACTAAAAAAAAAATGATGGCAATACATGCTTGGTGTGCCATAGAAACTTCACTTTTTCTGGACAAAATCCACCATTTTGGTTTGCCATTTTGTGACATGGTAAGGGAGGCTGCACAAAACTGTGTTTATTGTGACTGAATTGTGATGTGGCCGTGAATAAACAGTTGTTATACACAGTCTAATCTCTTGGTTTTATTTTACAAGCATTTTTTGTGTGCTTCAGCAACCACCCCAACCCCCCTGGTAGCCCCAAACATTTGGACTTGAATGTAACCCATTATTTCCAACTATGTTACATTCACATCTCCCCCTTTAAACTGGCAATTACTGTTCTTTTATTAAATTTTGCTGTCTGGCAGCCTTGTTTCATTTCTTCCAAAACCCACACTCCCCTCAGAGTTCCTATCTTTCCCACACCACGCTCATGTTATCATCAGTTAACACTGATGATCTCCTTATGTCCAACCCTGTAACATTCATACGAGTCTCGGGGATGGGTGAGCGGCCTCTCATACCAGCATGTTCCGATGAAGTTGCTAAAAGTAGACTGGACTTGTGGATGCTTTAAAACAAGCAATCCCTCAGTCGCAAGCCCCTTTTTTTTTCTAGCCAGCATTAGTGGAAGATGTTTTGTCCCCTGCAGAGCCCTGGTTACATGGCGATCCTTCATCCAGAGAGTTACAGTACATGGCAGATTACCTTCATCACCGGATAATCCACACAACTACTTTCTTTCCTCATGGCCACTGTATGGGAGCAGGGAAATTTATGTTTTATTTTTAATTTTTTGCTCCTGTTTAGAATGTTTGGCTCCTGTTTAGGATGTTCAGCTCCAGTTCAGGATCTTGTTTTTTGGTGGGCTCAGCAATTGGGTAGAGCAGAAAGTACTGTGTGCCCTTTGTGTGGTTGCTGCTTTTGTGAGAGGGGCCAGTATGCTTTAATAATTTGGTGTATTTGGAGCGGTGAACATCGGGCCAGATATACATGCAGTGCAGTATCATCTGTTCACAAAGTGAACTCCCCAAAACCTTTCCCTGGCAACATGCACCTGAAGAACCCAGACCCAAAGTAGGGAGTGAGCACAGCCACAGTGACTTGAGTCTTTATGCATGACCTAATTTATTTATTTTTCACCCAGATGTAAAGGGGTGTGGGGCCAAAAAGTGTGCTTGCTCATAGAGCAAAAAAGTATGCTTGCTCAGGGAAGCTTAATTCATTTGGTGCACAGTATTATGTGCTTGGTGCCATTTCAATCTGGGGGACATGGTTAATGTTGATGTCCATGAACACAGCCCACAAAGTGGTCATTTGTTTGGCCAAAAGCATGGTCTGTGCTGGGGTATATGGCTTAGACTACAGATTATGGCAATTAAATGATGCACATTAGAAATGCTTGGGGACATTTTCTGCATTGGGCACATGCTCCAGGTCCATGGCCCTGATCTCCGCAAGGCTGCATGGCTTGTGTCAGTCATTTTTGTTTAAAGTCTGAATGGCATGTCAGGTTTCTTGGTGCTTTTTTGGTTTTGGGACCTGATCCAGTGCATAGTTGTCCGATGCCAGGTCTTTGGCAGGGTAAGCATGTCATTTGTTGTTGGGGCAGAGGGAGGCATGCTGCATGGCCTGTGCCTTTGTTTGGAAGCCTGCTGTGGTGTGTCAGCCTTGATCAGACATACACACAACAGCAGACTGCCAAACAATGCCACACACCATGTAGCCTGGTGTTTTTGGGATCTGACTCAGTACAAGTTGTAGCAATCATTATGTTTCCATATGTTCGTGGCTCATATTGTATTTTAAATTATGCTGCATTTCTTTTGTTGTTTCGGGGGGGGGCATGCTGCATGGCCTGGGGCTTTGTTTGGAAGCCTGCTGTGGTGTGTCAGCCTTGATGGACCATTTGGAAACCAAATGGTCTGATCGAGGCTACACAACAACAGGCACTGTAAACTAAAGGCACACAGTCTTGACTGGTGTTTTTGGGATCTGACTTAGTACAAGTAGTAGCAAACATTATGTTTCCACATGTTTGTGGCTCAGAATGCATTTTAAATTAGGCTGCATTTCTTTTGTTGTTGGGGGGCATGTTGCATGGCCAGGGCCTTTGTTTGGAAGCCTGCTGTGGTCTGTCAGCCTCGATCGGACCATTTAGAATCCTAAAGATTCACTTTTGGGTTCCAAATGGTCTGCTCAAAGCCAAAACACCACAGCAGGCTTCCAAATAAAGACACATGCCATGTGGCCTGATGTTTGTTGATGTTTTTTTTGGGAAGGGGGCATTGTTTCTTTGTTTGGAACTAACAAGCTATGCATGCACTTTTAGATTTTTATGTCCCCATTTACTTTCATATCCAGAATTATGTCCCCAGTTATATGCACATCCAGACTTTTATGTCCCCTGTTACATGCACATCTCCTGTTCGATGTCCCTGTTACAAGCACATTTTTTTAAAACATTTTTTTTCTGAACACGGAGAGTGATTTATCCTGCAACATAATAAATATTCATTAGGTAAATACCAGCATACAAAAATAAACATTTTTTTTGATAAGTGAGGCATTTAAAAAAATATCACCAATGTCACAATTTGGTAGCCCTTTTTCATGCACTGACTCATATGTCGGTATGCCACCTTGTCCCACAGGCGGAAACAACACTGCCTCTTCTACTCTGATCTAAATTGGCTGTCTCCAAATGTCACCAGGCTCTACTTCTTTAGCTTTTCTATAGACAATATTATGAGGTCTCAAACTCCTAAATCACTGGCAGAACTGCTTACCCCACAGACCTCAACCTATGGACTGTGCTCAACTGACAAATCCCTCTTGTGTGTGCCAAAATACACAACCATCAAAGGTTCCAGTGCTTTTGGCCACCATGCTCCTTGGCTGTGGAACTCCTTCCCCCAGATGTCTGCCAAACATCCACTCATGACACCTTTAAAAAAGCACTCCATCACTACCTCCTATCATCTGACCAATGTTCCTGCTTTAAACTGCCTTAGCTCCCTGTCCTCCTCCCTGGCCACAGCTCTCTGCTAAATTCTGTCTCATTGTCTTTTCTCTTATGCCTCTCCCCAGGTGCAACCCCTACTCGGCAGGCCTACATCTCCTATACTAACCCTGCTCCAAATCTAGTCTATCCCAGCTTGCCTACCCCCTGCATTTCACTCCCCCTTCACTTATCTGGCTCTGTTCTCATATCCTTTATATCAGTACATACTTGCCTACCCGCCCCTGTGTAGTCTATCTCACCTGTCCCATTCCACACCCTTTACTTGCCTTGGCTAATATATCTCTGAAGTTTGCCCTACCACTAACTTAAATAACCTCAGTTTCCCATCCCCTGCACCTAACCCCCCTTGCACTTATCAATTATATTTCTTGTATCTTCCTTGTCTGTTACAAATTTGTCTTCCTCCAGGGTCATATCTGCTGCATGACTATTTTCTTCTTTTGTGTTATACCCATATATCTTGTATTTATCCCTTGTACTCTGTAACTACACTGTTTTGCTCTACTACCAAAATTATATGATCCAAATGCTATAATTGTAATACTTGCTCTGTATCCTACTCTCAAAAACCTTGTATATTATTTGTACTGCATAACCCGTTGTGTAACACCATTGTTTATACCTTGCTGAAACTACCTTTTGTTGTATCTCTGTACTTTTTTACCCTGTAACCTCCCAGGCTGTGCCTGAAAATAGTCATCTCTATGGCTAACGCAGCTACCCAGTAAACAAAAACTAAATAAATAAATAAATAAATTGAAAACCCCACCATTGTCTGCCATTATAGGGCTTACCGTCATTTCTTCAGTTACCGGTTGGTCTTTGAAGAGTGCAGACATGTTTCCGGTCCACAGAAGATCGCTGCTGCTAACCTCCGGAGGTAAGTATGGGTGAGGGAGAGGGTGTGGGGAGGTGGGGTGTGCAGAAGGAGGGGGAGGATTGGGGGATGGGGCCAGCGGGAACAATGAGAGACCATTTTCTTTTTTCAGGTTTAAAAAAAATATGTTGTGGGACTGTTTTCTTTTCTAGAGGTGAAATATTACAAAATGGATTTTGACACACTGGGGTGGGCTCCCAGTGTGCCAGAGTACTGGGGCGGATCAATGCTGACCCAGTGATCGGGCACCCCCAGATCAGCTGAAAACATAGGGGCATGGGGGGGCATGCATCTGACACCAGGAGTGGACATACCAGTGTCGGAAACATCAAATAAGTATTTTATGGCACACTGGATTGGGCTCTCAGTGTGCCACATTAATGGGGGGGATACATGCTGACATGGGGATTGAGCACCCTGATGTCAGCAGAGGATGGAGAACAGAAGGTGCGGGGTGGGCAGCAGCAGTAGGAGGGAGCTAATTTGTTGTCCTGCTATATGATTGGTTTGGAGGAAGGGAGGACTGCTACTGCAATGACGAAACTGCCTCTGATTGTAGCGGCAGATTTCTTTCAGGTGCGGCACTGGCTCTGAAACTACCATCATCGGCAGCTTCAGCATTAATTGTAGCCAACAGATGCACCCATCAAAGCATTCGCTGGATTGGCCACAACACTGCCACACCTCTGCAATGCTCTACTACCTCAATATGTTTCTTGTGCGCTGCACGCGCAAGCAAACATAAAAATGTCTTACTCTGAAAAAGATTAGTTATTTTGCAAACGCTGCCCAGATAAACATACAGAGCTCCAACTGCTGCCTCAGACAAGGTTACCACCTTTTAAGAAGCTCAAAGTGGGACATTTCCGCCTGAAGCATGATTTTTTGCAGTACAGTATATAACCTCAACCAATGCAACAGACTTGTTTTCCCAAAATAATCAGAATTAAGACTACATGTTGCAGTTTTTTAGTTGTTTCTGTTGTTTCTTATCATAAGAGCTGCTGATGCCTCAAAGAAAACTCTGAAAAACATAATAATTAGGTACAATTCAGCTTGCATTCCATATATATTCTGTATATTTCTCCTCCCGATTACATGATCTTTATCCCTTAGAGTTCATCTGTCTCTAAAGCTTACTGCCTACTTCAAGTCATAATCCTCTGTTGTGACATCACAGTCTGTTGCCATGAGAGTAACTGTGATGTCACAAGCAGTGCATTATGACCTCAGAGAAGGAGAAAGCAAAATAAATAAATAAACTCTTCAGGCGCAGAGGTCCTTTTTTCATGCAAATGACCTCAGTAACAAGTAATAGGGAGGAGGAATACAGAACTAATGGGAAATGCAAACTGAACTGTGTCTGAATACGATGTTTTGTAAAAGTTCTCCTAATGGCATCAGCTACTCTTTAAAGTATTTTAGTTGAGGTATTATTGTTTTCTGAAACACTTAGAGGAAGTTAGAAGATTTTTTTTTTCTAGTAAAAGAAGTCAGGACCTGTAGTATTTTCCCTGGTTTTGTTTGTAGGACACTGATGCCCAAATCCAGACTGTCCTGCGAAAATCAAGATGGGTGGTAACCCTAGCCTCAGATCAAAACAGCCAGAAACTAGAAAGTACTGCAAAGGAATTCAAAAGTCATCAGAACTGCCAATGGTGGCTCTACTGCACCAAAAAGGATAGCTTTGCATTCAGTAACACAAGACGTGTCAAGGTGCTATTAAAGTGTACAGTATATTGCAGAGTTTGTGAGGCATGAATGAGGTACATACTTCTAAATGTTATGATTTTTAAAGTGTAGTTGAGGCGCATACTTTTAAATGTCAAACTTGCAAGGTACACATGAGGTGTATGTTTAGTAAAAGTACAAGTTTGTAAGGTGCATTTGGGGTGCAAAGTGTTTGTCAGTGTAAGTACCCTCTGGGTGCTTACTAGTTAATTCTGGTTGCTAGGTGTAGCTAGAGAAAGAGAGAGAGAGAGAGAGAGAGAGATTGGTGCCACTAGGTCTGGGATGTAGGGCCTGCTTGCTAGCAGCAGGGGAACCCATCCTCAGGGGCATAGAGAGAGAGGAGTTTGGCACCAAAGGAGGGGGAGGGAGGGAGGAGGGACAGAGAGAGAGAGAGAGACCGACCCGTGGAAGAGAAGAGTGGGAGGTTGGCCCACAGGTTCAGCTGAAGGAATGAGGAGGGACTGGGGTGGGCCGCTGGCCATCCCTGCCCTTCTTCCTTGAAGATCTGTGTACAAGAAATGCGCTTGTTTGGGCCATGAAAGTGAAGGGGGAGAAGTTGTAGCAGAAGGTTTAGGGCCTGTGGTTGCACTGGGAGCCAAAGCCCGGGGAGTGAAAGAATTGTGGAGGCCTGCCAAGTAAGCTTCGGCACCTTGGTAGGGTAAGCACTGATGGGGCTCTTGTAATTTAAGTAGTCTCGCCTGTGGGCAAGTGCAGATCGGGAATCAGAGTGTGCCCTGTGGGTGGGCCTGCTATGGAAAATTGAGCCTTGGGGGCAGTCCGGAGGTGGCAGCCTGGACTGTTGTGGGTGTAGTGGTGGCAGCACTACCCCTTTCCCCTGGCCAGTGGCTGCTACAGAGTTAGGACTCCTGAGCTGGGCAGCCTGTGGAAGTAGGGAAAGGTGCATGGGGGGAATGGTTGGTTGTGAGCCCAGTGGGGTGGCAGACTGTCCGGGTGATCCGTGTGGCATGGCAATTAGCCCTGGGATGAAGACAGTCCTGAAACTGAAATAGCTGCAGGAGCAGAGGTGCTGTTGCTTTCCAGATCAGGATACAGAATTCCCTGGGAAGCCATTCTAGGCACGTGGCCTCAGTGATTGGATATCCAGATGGTCTTTAATGGTTCTGTTCTTGCTAAAGAACACCAGGTTTGACTGTGTTAAGACCTTGAAGTGATGGAAATGCTCCATGAAGTGTAAGGTACCCCCTCAGGTGGAGAAAGTTTAAGGGAAGGTCAGGTTTGGAAGTGGGATTGGGACAGAGGAAATGTCTTGTGCTGTCATAGTCCCTAGTTAATGCCTAGTGTTTGGGAATTAAGGAATGAAAAGTGAGCCAGAGAGGCCAGAATAACGATTTGGATTGAGAGAAGGGAATTGAAATGGAAGTACTGCTAAGTACAAGCTATCTCCAGTTGTGGCCTGTTTCGGCCCACTGTATCCCTGCTGCCAGGAATGTAGCTTTGATGGCTCAAGGGAATTACTGCATGGAATAATTTGGTCTGTTGGCAAAAGAGACTGTTGCAGCAAAACTAAGGTGTCTGCTTGTGGATGCTCCCACCATATGTGTTATCCCCACTCTCCATAAAGTGATTCCTTAACTTTCTTGTTATTAAATCTGTTTGTTGCATTTTGATTCCAGAGTGGACAGTGGATTTAATCAATTTGAACTGTGTATTTTATGCCAGCTAACCACCCTTGCTGCTGCAGCTCACCATTCACATCTAAAGAAGTGTTCCAGCTCCTTGTTGAAGCGAGGCTCACTTGCTGCCATCAGAAAAAACAGGTAATGAGCACAAGCTTACTATCTTTGGACTGTGTTGCTTGGGTTGTATGGTGCTCCCCTCCCACCAATTGTATCATCTGGATACCCCTAGACAGGGAGGGGGGTTTGCATGAGGTTTATATAAGGTACAGTTCAGTCATTCATTGTGAGGACAACTTAGAGAAAGTGAGCAACCCAGCTTAGTCAGGGATCCTTCTTAGAACAGAATTCACCACAGTATTGTTGGCACTGTTTTACAACTAAATATTTGCTGACCGCATGCTGTCTACTGTGTTTTTGCATGTTCCCATTTATGTTGTCTGCTGTACTTATTTTTACAGCAGTGTGAACTTCCAAAGGTTTGACCCTGAGAACACTGACCTTCAAAACAGGCCAAGTTTCCCAAAGTCTTAGTAGGTTTAATGTTTGCAAGGCTGAAACCCCCAAAAAGAAAAAAATTAAAAAACCTTCCCATCACTCCCCAGGTGGTCAGGACTAGTACTGTATCTTGTCAGCTCCTCTCCACCAACTTCTCCTCCACTTCTCAGTTCCCACATACAAGTTAAACAAAAACACTGATCGAAGACCACATCTTTTTTCTATGAGCCCCCTCCAGTCTTGACCTCTCCAGTCTCCACAATAACAATGTTTTATAAATGGGCCCCGTCCTGATCCCCAATCCACGATTTGGCATGTGACAGTAAGAGCAAGTGGGACACATGGAAGCAGAAAAAAGGGGGTGAGGGAGCAGTCAGCCTCATTGAAGGTGCTAAGCAGATGCAAACCACTGAGGGGTAGGGGCAACTATGCTAGCCTAGATTTTGGAATAGTACCCTACCCTCTATATTATAGATCTGGGTTCAGGAGGGGGGCCTTCTATAAAACAAAGCTGTTGTGGGGACTGAGGTGGGTGGCTGGGCTAAGGAGGTGGGGTTTTAGTGAAAAGCATATGCAGTTCGGAGTTAGGATCAGGAATCTACTTTCTATTTCATTTAACTTGTATGTGGGAAGAGGGAAGAAGGGGAGGAGGCCACACGTTTGACAGTTTGTTGAACACCAGTATATGCAGTCTGCATAGTTACTATAAAGGGGATATGCTATTAATTTTTTAATTTTTAGTTAAAACCTTTATTTTTAGACAGGAATTCAGATGGAAAACATCACATCATTAGGACAAAGTCCTATTTTCAAGATGGTCCTGTAGAGTATAGTATATTATACTACTAAACACATGAATCATAAGTTACAACAACAACACATTACAGTACACATAAACCAATCATTCACACTATAATACACCAAGCATCTAACCATTCATCTATAACAATCACAATGAATTTTTAGTTCAGACACCAAACTTGTTAAAAATACCTTCAAATCATTAATCTGATTACAATATACGGTTTCAAAGCCCCCCATAAATTGTTAACAATAACCGGAAATCTGAGAGTACTGTATGAGTTTATGGACCTTGGAAATGCATAACCCCTTAAATTTATATCTCTCAAATTATATACACATTTTCTTAGTTCTAATTTATCATAAAGACTTTCAGGTTATTAAAATTTTATTACCTTAAAAATCTGTGTTAACCAAGAGATCTTACGTTTACTATCCTGCGTAACCCAGCCCAATTCACTAAGCACTTGGCAGTGATGTGCCCTATAATCTTTTTGTATTATAAATCTAGCCATCTTACAATATAATTGATCTACCTTCATTAATAATCTATTTGCTGCAAAACCATATATATGATTTCCATATTCCAAAATTGGAAGGAGGAATTGATTTATAATTTGTTCCCTCATTAATCTATTCAAACAGAAACTAGAGCGCCTAAAAGCTCCCAACCTTTTATTTACTTTAGTAATAGTCTCTGTTACATGATGTTCAAATTTCAATGATGAACCTATCCAAACACCCAGATATTTATATACTAACTAACTAACTAACTAACTAACTAATGTTAAGGGGATGTGCCATTATTGATACATGGAGCTTGATTCAGAAATGGTCAGAAAATGCCACAAGCCCCAGGTGCAACGAACATACAGTGCACTGGGCTTGCGGCATTCCTCGGCTGGCAACTGGGATTCTCAGTCCTGTGCTCCAGTTACCATGAGTTAGGCCATCTTTTGCTGGTTTAACTTTGTGGCAATCTTGGGACCCTTTTACGGGACTTGTGCCAAACATTTGATGCAAGCCGCTGTAAAGTGGGAAAAATGTCGCAAATGCACCTGATCTTCTTGACTCAGGCACAAGTTGCGACAATGTGTTTGGTGCTGCTGTGCCACAACACAGGTCTGATGCAGGGCTTGATGCAAGTCCTGCGTCAACTTTTGTGAATCAAGCCCATGTTCTTCAGTCACTGTTAAGGGGATATGCCAACATTGATACAGTATGTGCCACTCAGTTCCTTTAAAAGGGATATGCCAACATTATTGCATGGCCTTCAGCTGCTGTAAAGGGAGTACACCAACACTGATACATCTCCTTAAGTTACTGTTAAGGGGTTATACCAACACTGATGGTGTGGCCTTCAGATGCTGTTAAGGGGATATGCCAACACTGGGATATGGCACTCAGCTACTTGAAAAGGAATATGGCAACATTATAACCTGGCTTTCAGCAGCTGTTAAGGGGATACACCAGCTTTATTACATCATGTTCAGTTACTGTTAAGGGGTTATAACAACACTGATAAATGGCCTTCATTTACTTGTAAGGGGATATGCCAAAACTGATGTGTGACCTTCAGTTGCTAAGGGGATATTCCAAAACTGATATGTGGCCTTCAGTTACTAAGGGGACATACCAACACTGATATCTGTCCTTCAGTTACTTTTAAAGGGGTATACCTACATTATTACACGGCATACAGTTACAGTACTGTTAAGAGGATATGTCAACATTATTATACAGCTTTCAGTTGCTGTTAAGAGGACATGTCAGTATAGATACATGATCTTCAGTTACTGTTAAAGAGATATGCCAACAGTGATGTGTAGCCTTCAGTTGCTAGGGGGGTATGCCGACATTGATATCTGGCCCTCAGTTACTTTTAAAGGGATACACCTACATTATTACATGGCTGTTAGGAGGCTATGTCCATATTGATATGTGGCCTTTAGGTACTGGTAAGGTGATATGCCAGCAATGATGCATCTTCTATTGTTACTGTTGGGGCAATTTTCATAAATAACATGTGGTCTGTGGTTACCGTTAAGGGGTTTTGCCATCAATGATATGTGGCCCTCAGTTGCTATTTATGGTATATGCCATTAATGATACATGGTCTGCAGTTACTGTTATGGGGAAATGTCTTCAATAATGTGTGGCCCACACTTATTGTTAAGGGCTTTATGCATGATACAGGAATAAGCCACACTCAGAGAAAAGCTCATGGCTTTTACATGAAAATTTGTGCTTTCAAATTAATATGTTTAAGTGTTGATTACTGTAAGTTACAAGGCCTTCTTGGGCACCAACTATGAAAATTCCAAACAAAAATATGTGTAAATCAAAACAACCAAAATACATGTAACCTACTAGCATTACTGGATACCAAACAAGTGAATTGTATGAAATGTTTATTACAAAAACAGTGACTGTTAAACTTTTTACAGTGTGTAAATACTTGTGGATTGAGCCGTCAGTATGCTTTTCTTATGAGAACCTCTGTTAACAAATAATAAAATCTTAAAACAGTAGCATGGTTAGGTTATGAACATTTGTGGGTAAACCATGATATTTAGGGCTCTGGTAATTGGCACTGTATATGCGCTTTGCCTGCCAGTTTCTCTGCTGTTTTGTAGCGACAACTGGGTGGGTAAAGTGCTGCTGACTAACACCCTGCAGCTTGTAGGAGTAGGAGACCTAAGAACACAGAGTCTGCCTCAGAGTTGTCTGATCCTTTGGCATGCGTACATGGAGTACCACCCAGTGTGTTATGTATGGTTGACCAAGGTCAAAGATGCACATTTTGTTTAAGAAATCTGTGAGGGTATGAGTCATAACATTTGCGTCTTCTAGTGTCAGTTACTGTGATGCTCTTGTTACAGGTCTCCCCGCCCAATCCATTAAGCTCAAAGAGATTTTCTAACATCCAGGAAAACCTTTTCAAATATATTAGTTAGACACTGTTCTGCTTCTGTTTATTTTTTCTGTATTAAGGACCTGTCTTTGTTTATTACTGAGAACATCTGCATGAAAAAAATGAATATTTGTCTCTGACTTTCTCTGATTTCCTCTCATCCGCCTGCCACCCCCCACCTAAGTCCAAATCTTCCATTTGAGATATTAGAATTATTTCCACAGCAACAGATTATGATGTCACAAATTGGACAGTTATGGGCCCTATCCAATATTTGGTTCAGTACATGCTAGAAAAAGCATGTACCAAGCCTTGTTACATTGCATTATACACATCACCCCAGACAGACACACAGTTTCACTTTTCCTGACTTGCCATGTACGCAGCTGTGTAGCTGTGTGCTAAAGGAGGGGCCAACTGTGCGGATGGGGCACCAGGTTTCCAGCAAAAAGTTGGGGCTGATCCTGATCTGGATCCCACGAGCAGTGCAGGAGCAGGGGATCATGGGATAATCCATGTAATGACTGCTGTATCTCAGAATCTGGGATGTTGCACATCACCAATGTTGGCTTCTTCATCCCAGCCCTTTGTGGGGTCTGAAGCAGTGGAGCCCTTCCTGGGCTTCCTCTCCCATATCTGGGAGGTTGTGCATCATTTATGGTAGCCCTCTGGTTGGCATACTAAGCCCCCCGACACCTGACTGGCAGGGCACAATTGCCTTAGTGCATGCTGTCCTCTGCCAGCCAAGCTCCTGACATGCCACCCCCTCCCAGCCACAACTGGCCTCGCAGAAGCACAGGTGCAAGAATGGTTGGATTTTGGGAGGACCACATAGCTGGAGAAGCTTGTTATGGCATCCAGGAGTGTCCAAAGGACACCTGGAATGAGCATATCTATGCCCTACACCTGCACATCATGGCTCATGGTGCAGAATAACAATAGTGCATAGAGTCCTATGACTCCAAAAGGGGAGACGCAGGGTGATAAGATGAAGTCTAGGGGCCATAATAATGTGCTCATGCATAAGTCCTCAGTAATAAAGAATGAGGGGACATAAATTCTGAGAATAAATGAAATTGTTCTGGGTATTATATTTTAAACATTTTTTTCAGTACTCTGGAAGAATGCTGAAACTCTAGCTGATACAATATGCAACTTGAGTTTGCTGTTGTGATCTGGGATATTTGAAAAGGCCTGCTGATGTCGAAAAAGGAACTGACTCCCCCTTCAACAACCTGTGGATTATTAAATCTAGTCAATGAATTTCCATAAGCCTTAAATAACTGTGGACTTTATTATTTGTCTGACTGCTAGACCCTTACCTTCTAACGCCTAGGAGGCAGCAAAGTGTAGTGGTAGAGGGCATTGAGCTGCAAACCTGGGGTTTGAATCCCATCAGCCCCCCCCTTTCATACTGTGTGACCCTGAGCAAGTCACTTAATTTCCTTGTGCTCCCAGGTCGCAACTGGAAACAAGCTCTGGCTTAGTGTGCCTTTCTTGTTAAACAATTCTCTTTCCTCCCTTACTTACAACCCACAAACAATACTTCTGCAAGTAGATGTGTCTTGATGGGGCTTGGTCAGTAACGCGTTATTAGTACCAGAGCTTGGCATGCGAAAGACCAACGAGGTTAGGATCCTCAGCCTATGCCTGGTGCTTCAGGCCAGCATCGTACTGCAGGATGTTCTGCAGGATACTCTCCTCTTGGGTGAGTATTAAAGCAGTGTTGATACATACTGTATGCTTTCAGGGAAGGTGCCTTTTGGCTCTGCTTGGAGAATGCTTTTGAGTAAGAGGGAAAACTGAGAGTAATCCAGTAAAAAAGTATAAATGGCAAAAAATTAAAAGTGCTTTGATGGGTGTGTGTCATTTTAGCAGTTATGCTCTTAAGGCCAGTTTGTCTTTTACTACTGAGACCACTTTTAGCCCATAAGGTGGTTTGAATCATGATTTGGCTGATTATCAAAACTGCCTGCATGTGGGGAAACAAATTACAGGCTAAAAACACTTGCAATTTTATTCCCGTCTAGCTAGAGCCAGCAAGACTTCAGAGACCCTAGGAAATCTGGCCCCAGTACTTTGGAACTTACTCCAAAGGACATTAGCGGTACAGTCACTTAATGCATTCAAGACAAAACTTGAGACACACTTGTTTTCAGTGACCCACAATGCAAAGCCTGATTTGAGCCAGATTGCTTGGCTGCGTCAGTATCTACTCATGATTATTTGCACTGCGTCTTGCTTTTTTCTTGGTTTTGATTTTAAGATTGCAAGTGAGTTTTTGATCTTTGAAAAGTTTGTTGCAGTGTCATTTGAAAAGAGTTCAGTAACCCAAACTAAGTGTATATCATTTAATTAGATTATGACAGAGACATGCCTGTGGAATACAAGAAAAGTGCTAGAAAACTGTATCAATAATGTGTGTGGGGCCGGACTTCACCCCTGTGACATCTAGCCAGCATGAACAGGCTCCTAATTTGGCAATGCATGGGGCTGGTTATTACATATGCTCCATCTATTTAGGCAGACGCAGCTCCAGCTCTCGCTGGGATCCAGATCTGGGACCCCTAGTTCCAAAGGCGGCAACTCTAACTGTTCAGCTAAAGAGGACTTTCCCCTAGCTGGGTGGTTAGAACTGCCACAATTACTCAGCATCATAGTTTCCACAACTAGATGGTGCTGCTTTGCCTTGTCTCATATCCAGCTGGATGTGGTCACACATCCAGTAGATTCAAATCCAGCGCATTCATTGCACTGCTGCTTTACTATGTTACAGAAACAATTATCCTAAGTTTGTACAGTAAATTCTTAATTCATATCCATTGCCCAGATTCTGTAGAACCATAAAAAATGTAGATGCCAAATGACAGTTTTAATTGCTAGTAGTAAACATCTTGTATCTCCTTAATGAGAAAAGGAACTTTAAATAAAACACTTGGCACCTACAGTAGTTTTTTAAGGTATGACTCAACTGATCACAGACATGCTTGAGCTGAGATGGTAGACACATGTGCACACATGGCCACTTTCATACAAAAAACAATCTCACAGAAATCCAGAGGCAGATAAACACACACACACACACACACACACACACACAACTTCTGTTAGACAGACTCCCACACGACCTGTGAGAGACAGTTATACAGACATACAAACTGAATGACCCCCCCCCCATTACAAAAGGCTTCTATAATATTAAGGGAGCCAGTTAAATTCATTGACTCTTTGACATAAAAGGAATTGATGACAAGAAGGCAGTACGATTGAGTGGACAGAGCACTGTTTTAAATCCCACCACTAATTTACAGTGCAACCTTGAGCAAGCTTGATGACCTTTCTGATCTTGAGCCCTCACAGCTATGAAATGGGTAGATGAAAGACCCTGCTGAAAATGAAAAGTTACAACTCAGCTAGTCTATCATATAATGTAAAAAATAAATAAAAATACATTTTTGGGGTGTTGTTGAGCTCTATATGACACAACATGTGAGTAACTAATATGTATGAGAAGCTTAAAGGGACACTGTCAGCCCCTTAAGCCCCAAATTGTCCCTAGTTTAAAAAAACACATTTTATGATTGCTTATGTTCAGTAAAGATCGCTGTTTTAGCTGGTTGGTTGATTCTGATTTATTTTTTCTTCCTAAACATGAAAAACAGACTTACCATCATACAGGTGTTACCACATCAAAATGTTTTTGTTTACATTCCTTGATCAACTTCCACTGCATCTTTCCTGGACTTGGGAATACCCTCACACAGTTGAGCCACTCATGATGCAGTGGGAAAAGAAGAGATTATTGCATCATTGTTGGCTGCACTGTCTGGGGGTGTTCCTAATGTTCAGGAAGTTTGCAACAGGAGTTGTTCAAGGATTTGAAACAAACCAGGCTTAGGTATAATCACATCATCACCATCATGCATTTCAGTTCTACCAAGAAAGGTAGCAGATAAAACAACCAGCACCATCAATGAATTCTAGAGAAGGTATGCAATCATAAAATGCAGGGTTTCATACAGAAGTCATATCATGCAAAAAGGGTTGACAGTGTCCCTTTAAGCAAATAAATAGTTGGTGTGATGCCTCTAGAAATGTTGGGGTTTCTGTCTGTGTTAGTGAACCTGGCGCTTAATTGAATTAACTGAAGTGCTTTCTCAAAATATCAGTTGTGTGTGCAAGAATTTCTTTGTTCTGCTTTGGATCCTTCATTTATACAGCGTTTTGGCTATACCTTAGTGGTCCAATGTGTGTTTTATTGTGTCATTTGTAAGTTTCACTCTGTTGCAGACCAAGTACAGGCTCAGTTGTGCTGTCCTCTCACAAATGTGTCCACAATGGGTAAATTTTTTAAATAAAAGAAAAAAACATCTGATACAGAAGGCCTACAAGTAGTAGTAGTTGTTGTAGATTTTATTTATTTCAGACGCCCTTCCCCGTAGATCCAGGGCACCCTTACAAAGTATAAAAGAGACAGACATCATAAATACATAACAAAAAAAAAAAACTTGAAACAACTAGATTAAAAATAACAATAAATAGCACTCATTAAAATACTTCTTATCAATCAAACATCAAACTGCCTATCACCTTAAATATATTTCTCATACCCCAAAGGCCTGTTGTAAGAGGAATATTTTTAACTTCCTTTTAAATATCTCCACGGAGGGCACCTGCTGGAGGCCCCCTGGCAAAGAATTCCACAGGTTCAGGGTGGCCACTTTAAATGCCTGATCTCCAGACGATTTCAGCCTTGCTCTGGCGACCTCCAGGAGAGACTCTCTTGCTGATCAGAGAGAGCGACCCACCGGCTGCTGCCCCAGTAGAAGATACATGATGGGTATGTGTGATTACAAGGAATTATACCCACCAAAGGGAGGCTAATTAGATAATCAGGCCATGAGCCTGAAGAATGAGTGGCTTTTTTTTTATCTAATTAACACCCCTCGTTGGGTATGTGGCCTTGTATACCACACAAACCCATCCTTTGTTTTATATAATACATTGCAGGTTGTTGTAGCTTTTACCTGCTATGCTGGTTCAGGTCATTTTCTTGTTGAGCCATGGTTGGGGTCATTTCTGGGTTTGCCATGCTACTAGGTGGCTCTGTGTGTTTCTGTAGTGTAGTATCATTTTGGTGAGGGCCTCTCTTTTTGGCTGTTCTTGTTTCTGTAGTGTAGGGTTCCTTAATAAAAAGGGGAGTATCCAGGCCAGGCATCCTTTAGCTCATTGGTGGGGTCATGGGTTGCGGCAGTGTGGCCTGTTGGTGGCAGTGTGAAGCAGCATTGGAGCACAGGAGGATGGTTTCTGGTTGGGGAACGGGAGAGCGGTGTGTGTTGTCAGGTACATGGAGTTATGGAGTAAGTGACAGCAGCATGCGAGAGAGCTGGAGCTTTGAGAGAAAGGTGACTGATAAGTATGTGGGGAGGGGGGTGTTTTGTGTTCCATGCAGCTGGCATCAAACTTTTTTTATGTGGAGAGCTGGGGGGGAGGCAGGGGGAGAAAAAAGGTTTAGAGTGTTTGGAGGGGGTGTTTCTAGACTAGGGAGAGGAGAGTTTTTTTCACCACAGAGCCTTAATTGGGAGGTTACAGCTGTATACCTCCTGTAAATCTCTGGAGGTATACAGCTGTAACTGGTGAGGTATAGCATACAGGGAAATACATGATAATGGCTCTTAAGGGAAAAAGAGCCAACCATGTGTGTGTGTGTGTGTGTGTGTGTGTGTGATATATATATATATATTGCAAAAAACTTTGTTAATGCATCAGTTAGGGTTGCCGCAACAAAAATAAAGAAATGTGGCATTTGGATTTCACCCTAACACCCCACCCCTCTGGGCCCTGTGCTTCCACATATAGCCCAGGAGTGATGAACTTGTCAGCATAGCCATGTTATAACCCCACCTGATGTACCCATTGCAGAAAATATTCAAATCACCACCGAAATGTAATTCTACGCAACTGCAATGCCATTTCTACGCCACAGGTGCAAAAACACATTTCAACCAGGATTTGTAAAATTACAGTTGTGACATACATTTTGTGGTGTAATAACAAGTCTATGTTTCAAATTTGGGGTCAAAATATTTGAAATTTGCAAAGCTATGAGTGTGCATAACGAAATTGCAATGAATGGTTATAACTCAGCCATTTTTTTTGACATTTTTAATCCCAATTGTTCAACACAGCCTTAGGGGTCCCCACCTCATGAACAACATGACTGTCATTACACACGTCCTGCCCAAAATGTGAATTTGGCAAGCGACTGCGAAATCATCTTTTGGGCAGAAGTTGACAAACAACAGTCATATTGTTCATAAGGTGGGGTTCCCAAGAGGTCATGATGAAAACTTGGGGTCAAAATCTCAAAAAAACAGCTGAGTCATGCATCAATGTAGCATGTAAAATCCTTTTTCGTGAGCTGATTCTTTTTTCATGAGCTCACAAAAAAGGATTTTACATGCTATATTGATGCATGACTTAGCTGTTTTTTTGAGATTTTGACCCCAAGTTTTCATTTTACATGCTACATTGATGCATGACTCATGAACTGGCACGCAAAAAAGGATCTGAATCAAAAAAGAGGTATTGCAAGGTTGTTCTTCCACCAAATAACTTCACAGTCCACCTAACAGAGTCCCAATGAACAAGATACTTGTGTTGGTGTCTCAAGATCCCTTCATTCTGGGTGCTTTTTAATAAAAAAAAATTAGAAAACAAGATGGCAGCTCACGAAAAAGGAATTTTTTTCTCATGAAAAAGGATTTTGTTCTCGCGAAAAAGAAAACACTCTCACGGGACTAAATCCTTTTTTGCAAGATCAAATCCTGTGTTGAACTCAAGAGTCTGGATAGTCAAACTGCACCAGGCTGTGGTGCAAGCCTGGGCGTAGCTCAACTTTGTTGCACAGGGGAGTGGCCTGGGCGATATTCAACGGAGCTGCACTATGGCGCAGCAGCTTTGAATATCGCACGCTGGCCACCCCCACTGTGCATGGCACAGTGGCACTGTGCCAGCGCAAGTGGCCAGAGTGGAGCATGGAGATGCGCTGGTGCATGTGCCATTGCGCCATGCACAGCACCTGCAATATTCAAACGGGGACATGCAAATGGGGCCATAATTTATGCAATGCACACAGGGGGCCATTTGCATCTCATTACAGCCCCATATGCATGCCATTAGCATGCAGGTGCGCCGATCCCCAATGACTTGCTCCTGGCACCCTGCCAGACTGCAGCCATCGGGGACCGATGCCCCCCTGCAGCCCGATCACGGGCATTCCTGTAATATAAATGAAAAAATGTCCAATATCCCTGGTGGTCCAGTGGACCCCTATGTGCCCGATCTCGGGCATCAGTACAGTTCCCCCCAAGTCCAATATCCCTGGTGGTCCAGTGGATCGCACAGAGCCTGATCGCGGACATCAGTACCTCATCAAAGACCCCCACTACCCTGGTGGTCTAGTGTACCTCCACCCCACCCGCCCACTGAGTCCCACCATCCCGCCCCCATCAGCTAGCAGGCGGCAGCACCCACCCGCCTGCCGCCCATATCTGGACTGAGTAGTGCGGTATGGGCTGCATGCCCATTGGCTCATGCTGTGAACCAATGGGCATGCAGCCCTACCGAGCTATCAGTCGGCGGGCGGCGGGGTGGCAGTCGGGTGGGGTGCTGCCACCCACCGGCTGATGGGGGGAAGCAGGGCCGTGGGGCTCAGTGGGCAGGTGGGGTGAGAGTACACTAGACCACCAGGGTAGTGGGGGTCTTTGATGAGGTACTGATGCCCGCGATTGGGCTCAGTGCGGTCCACTGGACCACCAGGGATATTGGACTTGCAGGGGGTTCGAGTACAGATGCCCACCATTGGGCATGGGGGGGTGCCTCCAGGTGAGGCAGGAACTCAGGTGGCCACCCACAGGTGGCAGCTGCTGTGTTGCGCCCTGCAATGCAGTAGCTCACTTGTGGGTGACCATCACTTGTTCCTTTTTTTGGGGGCGTAACTTTGTGCAGGTGCAGGTAGGGGTTGCGCATGCATGACTCTGCATATCCCGGGCTGAATATCGGGCTGTGCAGGTTATGCATGGGCACACTCCACCTGTGCCTGCATACGTACTGATCGCGGCTCTGGCATTGGGATTTGTCGCGATTGCACTTTTCCCTTTTGAATATCACGCCGAGGCGCATCAGTGGGTTGTGCATGGTGCAACAGTGTTGCGCCATGCGCAACCATTTTGAATATCTGGGCCAAGACATCTATCCTGAAAAATGAACTTCCTTTAGGATATAATGGGAACTAAAAAACTGAATAACTTTGCAACAGTTTAATATCTTTGCACCAAACTAACAGTGGCAGCTCTGTTACCCAAGTTCTTTCTGCCATAAAAAATCACACCAAAATTCCACACCATCTGGGCACAAGGCGACCAGGAAAACAATGCAAAAAAGGGTGACTTTTTTTTTACTTTTTCACTTTACAGATCTCAGAGTCTGCACATCCGACCTGAACAAAACCTGTCACATCAAGAGATCTACCCCAAAGGACAGTGCATACCAAATATTGTGCAAATCCATTTATCAGTTGCAGAGTTAATTAAGTGCAAAATCTGAGGTTTCACATTAAACAGGCTACTCAACCCTAACTATAGGGGCATGACTGTACCCCTATAATATATATTCTTTGCAAAAAACTGCATTAATAGACCAGTAAGAGTTCAACTTAATGCAACAAAAGTAGGAAAATGTGGTGTTAGGGTTTCCAACATTAGCTCCCAACCCCCTCCTCCCAAGCAGCAAAAGGAAAAAAAAACATTAGGATTTTGGGTCTCTGAATCATTTGTGGGGTATTCCGTAGGGTTCTTAACCCTAATGCCCTCCCCAAGAAAACAAGGCCTGAAGTGATCTCTTTTCTTCATGCAGGCAGGAAACAAGCTACAAAAGTTGAAGCTACAACAAATTCTGTTGGCAACATATGGTGAGACATACTTCTCTACCTCTGAAGAGTGTATCACTATGAGGCACTGGCTTGGAGCTGCACCTTGTGCTTTGGACAGGAGGTTATGAGCTGTGGGGGAGGGATTAGCATCAGGATTAACAACCTCAAGGAAGACCCCACCACTGATTCACTAAGACTCTGGAGAATCAGAACCCTAATATGTTTTTCTTTTGCTGCTTGGGGGTAGGTTGGGGGAGTTAGGGTCTGGGCCCTGTATTTCTGTGTGGCAATGGATGTCAAGGATTTGTGGGGCTGTCTGGTAGGCTGCAGAAGTGCAGGGTCCTCCAGGCCCTGCACTTCCATGTAGCTACTGATACAGACATACAGAGCAGACAGAATATCTATCTGCTGAAGTGCAGGACCCTTTTGCAGCCATGGGTACAGTGGGGCAGGGCCCTATGCCAAGAGAAAATTTCTCTTCACTATATGGAGCTTGAGCTTGTGTGAGCAACTCTCTACCTTCTTTTCCGAGGCTGGGGGGTGCCACATGGTGATGCCATCCCTCAGCCATGGTCCATCCATCTGGCTCACTGAGCTCGCCATTGAACTCAACTCACCAGTATGGGATCACAAAGCACTACCCACTTGGGTAAAGGCTAGTGCTACACACAACATTTCTTAATAACGTCCTTTTTTTTTTTGTCGTTTCAAAGTTTTGACCCCAAATTTTAAAGATAGTCATTTTATGACTCCCCTTAAAAAACATGACATGGGCAATTATAGAATACTGGCTGAAATGTCATGTCATGCCACACATGTGAAAGCATGTTTCGGCTAGAATTTGAAAAATGACACCTGTCACATTTATGAGCTGGGTTGAAAAAATGGCTATGTTGAAAGTCTGGAGACAAAATATTGAAAATTAGCAAAGTTTTGAGTGGATGTTGAAATATTTTAATGGTCACTCATAACTTAGTCATTTTACCATATTTTACACTAAGTTTTCAACCTAGTCTTCTTATGACCCCACCTCATGAACAAGGTTATTGAACATTTTCAAATCCTAGCCAAAATGTGATTTCAAAGAATGACTGCAAAATCACTTTTTGGCCTTGATTTCAAAATTTCACCTAATTTGTTCATGAGGAACTAGCAGGTCGAGATACTGTCAATGTGTGTTTGCTCTACTCTATTCCCCCAAATTCCCAATCTTTATATGTGTGAACTGTGTGTGCAGGACATAACATGTATAAAGCAAAAAAAAGAACAAAAACTAATTGTTGCCTACAAACAGTTGGCAGTCTGTTGTTTTGGTGACAGTCTCTGGGGTTGCTGGGTAACCTAGTCCCCAAGCACTATAGGGATACTATGAGTTTGGGAGAAGGGCTGGAGCTTTTAGTGCTGCAGTGTACATACTGGGCTTGTTTCAGTAGCCTAACACAGGCTTGCTGTGTGTTTTTATTTTTATTAATATTACGTGTGTATTTCAGTGCTTGCCACACCCCCAACCAATCAAGCCTCCACTTCCAGATCCTGGGGTTTAAAGCTCAGTACCTAGTGAATGGAGCTAAAGCATGGGCGGAGGTGATGTGTGGGCAGAAGCAAGTGTGTCTGCCAGTGTCAGCTGGGGAAGTCAGGAAGGAGGCCAGAAATTACGATAGTTTTAATTTTAAATGACAATGTGTAGTATATTGCTTACTAGAAAATGCAAAATGCAATGCTCAAGAGAGGCCCCTAGCATTCTCCATAAAGGTGGGTCAATATTAAAATGTTCATCCTGCAACATGTATAATGAAAAAAGTCATGAGAATGAACCAAACATAATTTCTTTGTAATAAATGCATTAATTGAACAACAACATAAGTGTTAAGATTAGAACTTGCAAATGCAACTGAAATAAATAAGATTGCAAATTTTGTGAAAACTCTAGAGACTGAAAACAAGACTGTAGCTAAGACAACAAAATATTCTGTCAGAAATAAAAATAAACAAGCATTTGTCTATGCTGAATGTTGTCTCGCTGGCATTGGCATTGGTAGTACTGGAGCTAGAGACGCATAATAGGAATGGCAGTGAAGTATTGAAATGACACCAACCCCACCCCCACCCTGTAGAGAGTGACAGGCATTGGGGTGTGCGTTTCGGTCATCAGCTATAACGCTCATGCCGTTATACCTCACCCTACCCTGTAGACACTGGCAGGTGTTGTATTGTGCTTTGGGGTCTTTGGGCATTATACTTACCCCATTCCATAAGGAAATACACTGAGGTGGGTACAGTATAGGAGAATGGGGTGACCTTTGTGGCTGAACAGTGCGAGGCACACCACAATGCCTGTCACTAGCTGCAGGGTGGGGGTGGGGTGGAATGGAGAGAGCATTACAGCCGATGATCCCAAGTCACACTCCCGACACCTGTCAGTCTGTACAGGGTGGGATGCTACAGTTAGAAACCCTAACACCGTAGGCGTGTGTTGGTATTTTCACTCCAAATTTTCAACATGGGCTGTTTGTGAGGCCACCTCATGAAAAGCAGCACAATCAGTTTGTTAGCTGAAAGGTGGTTTTGTACAGCAGCTATGCCATTTGGTGACACAGGGATGAAAACACATTTTGGGCAGGATATGGAAAATGACAACTGTATTGTTCATAAGGAGGCGTAAAAAAATGGCAACTTTGAAAATCTGGAGTGAAAATATGAAAAATTGATGAAGTTATGAGCATGCATAGAAACTGCACAACACATGTCCGTAACCCAATTATTTTTTGGAGTTTGTTAGCCACAGTTTTAACATAGGCATTTTGGGACCTCCCCTCATGAACAGTGGTGCTGTGATTTTGTTAATCTGTCCCAAACATTGATTTCCCACAGAGTCCATGCCATTGTGCGCCACATGTGTGGAAACACATTTTGGGCTGGATGTGAAAAATGACAGCTGTACTGTTCATAAGGAGGTGTGAAAAAATGCCAGTGTTGAAAATTTGGCATGAAAATATTGCAAGTTTGTGAAGTTATAAGGGTGCGTGGAAACTGGGCAATGAATGCTTGTAACACAGTCATGTTATGGACATTCAGCACCAAATTTTCAACATAGGCATTTTAGGACCTCTGCTCATGAACAGTGTCACTGTCATTTCCTCAAACTGTCCCGAAAACTGATTTCGCACAGCGACTGCGCTATTCTGCGCCAGACGTGCAAAAACACACTTTGGTCAGGATATGTAAAATGACAGCTGTACTGTTCATAAGGAGGTGTGAAAAATGCCAATTTTGAAAATCTGGAGGAAAATACGCAAATTTGCAAAGTTATTGGCATAGAAACCGCGCACGCATGTTTAGAACAGCCATTTTTGATTTTCCTACCAAATTTGCAACATAGACTTTTGAGAGCCCCCCTCATGAACAGTGGCACTGTTGTTTCATTAATCAGTCCCAAAAGGTGATTCTGTGCAGTGACCCCAAATCATCTTTCGGGGCTGATTAACGCCATGACAGTGCCAGAATTCACGAGGAGGGTTCCCAAAAA
Organism: Neoceratodus forsteri; assembly: GCA_016271365.2. Lineage (NCBI taxonomy): Eukaryota > Metazoa > Chordata > Ceratodontiformes > Ceratodontidae > Neoceratodus > Neoceratodus forsteri. Next base: position 539,864,333 of record CM028134.1, on the reverse strand, counting down.
CCCCAAGTTGAAAATTTAGTGCCAAAATTCCAAAAAATGCCTGAGATATGCACCAAAGTTGAAAAAACCCTATTTATTCCATTATACAGCTTACCGGCATTTCTTCAGTTCGTGGTCGGCTTTGAAGAGTGCAGATGTGTTCCCAGCCCACTGAAGATCATCACACTGGACTCCGGAGGTAAGCATGGGGTGAGGGGGGTGTGGGGAGGCAGGGTGCGCAGTGGGTGGGTGCGGGTTGTGGGAGGGGGCAGGGAGACTGAGAAAGACTGTTTTTTTTACAGGTTTACAACAAAAACCCACCTTGGTATTCTTTTTTGCAGGGATTTGGCATGCTGGGGTGGGCCCAGTGTGCCACCTAAATGTTTGGGGGACTCCTGTAGCTGATGGATTGGGCACCCTGGCCATCACATGCTGAGGGGTGGAGATATGAGCTGAGGGGATTGGGCACCGGCATGCATAAAAGTGGGGGGGAGACATTATGCCAATGGGGAGTAGGCTCCCCAGTCAGCACAATTAATGGGTATGGGGATAAACGCCAACAGGGATTGGGCCCCCCTCGGCAAAGAAAAACTGTTGGGGGCTGCATGATGCAGACAGGGAGTGGGCTCCCCCGTCGGCATTGTGACAGGTGGTTTGCCTACATGTTGAGAGGCGTGTTTTGGTCATGCTGCATGAGATCTTCAGTCTCATTGCAGTGAACCTTTTCTTTGTTCTTGTGGCCACATTAGGGATGTGTGAGGTCAGCGCCTGCTGCTGGCTGATTGGGGAATGAGGGATGCACCTTCTGATGCATTCCATGCATTCACTCAACAGTGACCGCACCTCCATATCTGCTACTACCACAAGATGTTGGCTGCGCAAGCGCGAGCCAACATAAAAAAGGCTCAAGAAGTGGGTGATGATTTTTACTTAGAAGGAAATGAAGAAAATATGAATAAAGAAGGAAGAAATTAGATAAATATCTTGGATGAAAATGAATGGTTTCAAGTACCTTATAATAAAAAAATGGGAGGAGAGCAGAAGTGATTAGTAGAGAAATACCACTAAAAAAAATAAAAGATTGACAGCACTACCAATAAAGGAATCTGCATTAGAAAATACAACAACAGTTAATTCTGTATCAGAAAATAATAAATCTACAGTGCTTGTGACTGGGGATTCAATAACTAGGAGGTGGTATACCTCAATTTTTGGCAGGGATAAAGGAAACAGAATTGTGACTTGCCTTGCTGGAGCTAAAACAGGAGATATTATAATACACCTCCCTAAAATATTGGAAAGTTGTGGGACCAAGCCCACTGTGGCTGTCCATTAGGAGCCAACACTTTGGGGAAACTAATCAATGAAAAGCTACCCCATGACAATTTAAACTAATTAAGAAGGGGAAGGAAATAAACATAGTCTGAACAATAATGTAAGAAATGCCCTCAAAAAAACAGCAAAATAAATCCCCCAAAGTCATTACTTGCTGTATGTGCAATGCAAGAAGTTTGAACAATAAATGGGAGGACCTTGAATCCAAGATTCTCACAGAAAATAACATAGATATAGTTTTTATTACTGAAACATGGTGGTCAACAGTAGATACTTTGGGAAAATTTCTAAACCAATATCAGTTTTATTTCACTTAGACTGAGATGATAAAAGAGGGGGTGGTATTGCTATTTGTGTCAGACAAAATAGCTGTCACAAATGTTTTAGACAAAAAAGAGCATTGTACCACTGAAACTATATGGTTAAAATTGATTAATAATACTAGCAAGAGTAAAGTGATAGGTCTATGTTACCAACCCCCAAATGCCAACAATTTAGTAAACAAAGCAATTAACTATGATTTAGAGCAAGCTTGTGACCTAGGGGATGTCCTATTTTTAAGAGATTTAAGCTACGGTAGTGTTGATTGGAGTATTAATAGTGTAACTTACAATCATAGTAAGAAATTTAACAGGTTATGCAAGTAGCTAAATCTAACTCAACATGTAAACTCCCACTAGAGGAGATAACATTCTTGATATTGTACTTAGCTCTGACACAATAAATGTCACAAATTGCTCTGTTGGCATGCCCTAGGGATCAGCAGTCATAGAAGTATTGGGTACTGAGAAATGAATTTATATCAAACTGCAGACATTGACAACATTCTAAATGAGTTTCAAAACATAGATTGGGAAACTGGACTTAAAAATTAATCAGTTGTTGAAATATGGATTCAAATCAAAACATCCATTGTATCATTGTGTGAGAAACATATAAAAAAATAAGGAAATACAATAGTAATGTTATCAAGGCAAAATAGTGATATAAAAAAAATTGTTAGAAAAGGAAAACGTACACACTATATGGGAAACATAAAACAGATGTTACTTGGAACAATTACAAAACAATATAAAAGACATGTAAAAATGAAATTAGGAACTCAAAATGTAAAATGGAACTGAAAATGACCAACAACTCCAACAAGAATATTATGAAAGATTTTTATAGTTATATAAATTTGTTAAAAATATGAATTGCAAACTCAGTTCAATTTACGAGAATACTAAACCGATAACTGACACTTCTGGGATAGCTAATGCTTTTAAATTTCTCCTGTTGATTCTGCACTCATTCAAATATCTGAGGACAAAATTATCAAGAAGATCAATAATTTAAAAACCCATAGCACCTCTGACCCAGACAAAATATCTTGCAAGATACTGAAAATATTATCACCCAGCATTGCAACTCAAATACCCGTTCATGGCATCTGCCGTTAATGGAGAGGTCCCAAGTGACTGGCTGAATGCTACTGTTGTACCTACAGTATCTATAAAAAGGGTAAGATAAATGCATTTAACAGTTATTGTCCAATAAACCCAACTTCAGTCCCTGGTAAGTTATTAGAATCCATCATCAAAGATAAGATAATACACCGCTTTCGTAAAACTAAACAAATAGCTATGGACCAACATGACTTCTCTACAGGAAGGTCTTGTGTTACTAATTTACTTTGTTTTTATGAAAACATTTCCCAAGCTTTAGACAATGGGGATCCTGTGGATTGCCTCTATCTTGACTTCGCTAAGGCCTTTGCTACTGTTCCTCATTGGGCTATTATCCAGAAAATGGATAAACCTTATATAAAAAATATGTAATCAGCTGGATATGCAGATGGTTAAGTAATAGGAGCCAGAGAGTTTGCATCAATGGGTTCTTGTCAAATATACATACTAACATACTAAAGGCCAGCAGAATAGGCCTAATGGTCTTTTGTGTCTACTCATTTGGTCAGCCTCCACCCTGGGAGCTGACTTTGCTGCCCCTTCTTCCTCTCTGGCTTCTCCCTTCCCAGTCCCGGATATTCTCGCTACACTGGTTTTTGCTTCCAGAACTCTTCTCCTGTACCTGTCCCACCCCCTCTTGAACCCCTCCACCATCTCTGCCTCCACAAGCCCCCTGGGCAGTGCATTCCATGGCTCCACCACCCTCTGAGTGAAGTAGCACCTCCTCCTTTCTCCCCTGAATCTCCCCCCTCCAGCTTCCACCCATGCCCTCTAGTTGCCCCCCGCTTCCTTCGGAGCACCCTGACTGCTCCTCTCCTATTTACACCCTTCATGTACCTGAAGACCTCTATCATGTCCCCCCGGTCTCTTCTCTCTTCCAATGTGTACATATTTAGCTCTTCGAGCCTCTCCCCATAGGTCCTATCCCCCAATCCCCAAATCATTGTGGTTGCCCTCCTCTGGACCCTCTCCAGGAGTTCAATGTCCCTCTTTAAATGTGGCCTCCAAAACTGCATGCAGTACTCAAGATGCGGCCTCACCAAGCAGTTATACAGTGGGAGTATCACTTCCCTCCTTCTGGAGGTGATACCCCTAGCGATGCATCCAAGCATCCTGTTGGCCTTTGCCGCTGCCCTCCTACAAGTCTCCGAGTTGTTCACCTTGACACATCCACCACCACCCCAGGTCCCGCTCAGCCATCGAGACTTGTAGCATTTCCGCCCAGGGTGTACACTTGCCCGGTTTCTGGCTCCCAGGTGCAGTACCTTGCATTTCCTGCATTGAACCTAAGCTCCACTTCTAGGACCACTTTTCCAGAGCCTCCAGGTCCTCCTGTAGGACCACCCTCCTCTCTCTCCACCACCGCCCCCAGTTTTGAGTCATCCACAAAGAGACTTATCTCACTCCTGATACCCTTCCTTATGTCAGAGACATAGGCGCTGAACAGGAGGGGCCCAAGGACCGATCCCTGAGGGACTCCACTAATGACCCTACTTGGGGATGAGACTATCCTGCCAACCATCCGGTCCTGGAGCCAACTGCCTATCCATATGATTATCTGGTTCCCCAGCCCCATTTCTCCCAGCTTATCCAACAGGCCCCCATGAGGAACAGAGTCAAACGCCTTGCTGAAGTCAAGAAAGAGGACGTCCACTGGTCTACCCAGGTCCAAGGCACTTGTCACCCAGTCATAGAACTCCACAAGGTTTGTCTGACATGATTTCCCCAGGAGGAATCCATGCTGTCTATTGCCCAGGCACCCCAACTTTTCCAGGTCCCCCCCAATATCTCCTTGACAATGCCCTCCATCACCTTGCCCACCACCAATGTCAGGCTGACCGGCCTGTAGTTCCCTGCCACCTCCCTGGATCCCCCCTTGTGAATAGGCACTATATACACCACCTTCCAGTCCTGGGGCACCCACCCTGTTCTCAGAGAGATGCTGAACAGCTCCGCCAGGGGTTTTGCCGGGACATCCGCCAGTTCCTTCAGCACTCTGGGATGTAATATATCTGGCCCTGGTGCTTTCTCCGTCTTAAGGAACCTGAGGGCTTCCCTCACTCTTTCTGCCATGATTTCCACCTCTGCTACCTTGTCCTCCTGCTTTGCCTTCCCCCCACCTGCCACTGATGTCCCCCTCCCCAGACCCGCCGATCGGTAAGGGTCCCCCCCGTCAGTTTCACTGTCTCCTCCCATGTATGATGCATCCTTCCCCATTTTCCTTGGTGAAAACTGAGGTGAAGTACTAATTTAGTACCTCAGCCTGCTCCCCTGGTTCTTGTGCCCATCCCTCCTCTGTTTTAATCCTGCTAATCTACCCCTTCACCCTTCGTTTTCCCCCAATGTATCTAAAGAACCCCTTGTTCCCTCTCTTAATTTTCCTGGCCAAGTTCTGCTCCTTCCTTGCCTTAGCCACCCTCACCACCCTAGTGGCCCTTCTGGACATCAGCTCATACTCCCCTCGGTCCCTTTCACTCCTTGAGCACTTGAATTGCCTATAGGCCACCTTCTTTCCCCTCACCACCTCCTGAACCTCCCTGGTCCACCAGCAGGGTTTTCAGACCCTACTGCATTTTCGTCTTACTCTTGCGCAGGTGCTGGTAGCATCCTGCACCCCCCTCCTGATGATTTCCCACCTACTGTCAGCGTCCATGTCTGGCCCAATCCCATCCAAGTGCTCCTTAAGGATCCTTCCCATTTCCTTGAAATCCACCCCCCTGAAGTCAGTTACCTCCATCTTTGTGCAGCCTTCTACCCCTCCTAGGTTCAGGCAGAACCAGACCGTGGCATGGTCGCTCCTCGCCAATGGGTCCCTTACCTCCAGGCGCCCTATCTGGTCACTGTCTGCCAGGACCAAATCCAGTATCTGCTCCTCCCTTGTCGGTTCCCCCACCTGCTGAGTTAGGAATGCATCCTGAAAGACATCCAATAACCTCTGTTCCCTGGCCACCAAGGATGTCATAGTCTTCCAGTCTGTTCCTGGCATGTTTAAGTCCCCCAACACCACCATCCTTCCCCTTCTCAATCTGCAGTGTCTTCCAACATCTGCCACTAGACTATCCTCCAGCTCCTCCGCCAGCGCAGGGGGTCTATACACCACTCCTATTTTTACTCTCTTGCCCCCCCAGTTATCAAGGTGACCCAAATCGCCTCCACAGTTCCCTCCACCTCCTCCACTCCTCCTATGGCAATGCAGTTTTTGACTATTATTGCTACCCCTCCTCCCCTTCCCTCCCCCCTGTCCTTCCTGAACATGGTGTAACCCTCCAGGTTCAGGTCCCAGTCATGCCCTATGGTGGCCCAGGTCTCAGTGACCGCTGCCACATCCACCTCTCCCTCAGTTACCATTGCCTGGAGCTCAGGCATTTTATTGCACAAGCTCCTGGCATTTAGCAGGACTACCTTCCACTCTTTCCCTATACTTCCATTTCCCCTGCTCGTGTTCCCATGGGGATTCTGTCTTCCCTTGGTCAGCACCTTACCAGTTGGCCTTTTCCTGCATTCCTCCAGTTCCCCGGGGGGGGAGACAGAGTCCCTCCTTTATTGGACCCCCCTCAACAGCCTTTTCTCCCATCCCTTCCCCCTTCACAAGTTTAAACCTCACCTTTCACCAATGAACCCCTCTATTTTCAACTTAAGGATTTCCTTCCCCTCCGAATTGAGATGGAACCTATCTCTAGCATACAGCTCCTTATCCACCCAGGTCTCCCCCCAATCCCCTATCAACCCCTACCCTCTTTCCCCACACCACTCTCTGAGCCACTGGTTTATCACCCTAATCTTCCTCTTGTGTTCCCCACTAGCCCTTGGCACTGGCAGGATTTCCGAGATGGAAACTGCACATCCTATATCATGACAGACCCTGGGAAGCTCCCTGAACCTTGCTCGTATCTCTAGCTCACTATTTCTATCAATATCATTGGTACCCAGGTGGACCAGTATGTCCGGGGAACCTCCACAATCCTTTGCCAGCTGATATACCTCATGCTTGGCCATGTGCACCGTTAGTCCAGGGAAGCATTTTGTTCTAACCGGGCAGGCTTCTCCCTCCCTATCCCATTTGATCCCCCCCGATCATGAAATCACCCAAGAGGAGCACTCAGACTACCCCTTTTCCTCCATTTCTCCCCCTTCCATGTCTCTCATCCTTTCTATCTCACCCATCCCCCTAGCCGGCTCTTTGCTCCTCCCCTATCTGGGTGCCACCTGCCATCCCCTCCTTATTTGCCCTGGCCACCCCTCCAATCCTATGCCTCTCGTCCTCCTGAGTATCCTTCTGTGCCTTGCTACCCCCACGTTACTACTCGAGACTGGTACTTCCCCCCCATCTGCTAAACTAGCCTGGCTTGTCCTCCCTCCCTTCCTTCCTGTCTCTGTTCAGCCCCTCCTTGCCTGTCGTGCTCCCCTAGCCTAAACCCTCAGCTCCCTTTACTGTATCCTCCATGTACTTCTGGTCCTTCTCCTTGCCCTTTCCTCCCAATTGGTCCTTCTTCTTGTGCTTTCCTCCCTCTACCCCCTCCTCCTGCTCTGATCCCCTGCTCCACCCGTTTTCCCGCATTCCAAGTTCCCCTTGTTCCTCCTGCTATCCAGCTCCTGCCTCCTGCCCCATACTCCCTTTCCATCTCTAACCACCCCTGTCATGGCTACATCACCCTCCTCATCCTCAAGCAGAAGAAAAGAATTGAAGCGGTTATTGAGCTTAAGGTTCGATCCACCTCCCCACATTGCTTCCTTCTGTCCAGCCCCAGCCATCTGCCTACTTCCTTGAGAATATCCTCCCTTTGGCCCTCATCTGTGAGGGTCCCCAGTTACCTGCCTGCTTCCTTGGTAGTATCCTGCTTTTGGGCCCCATCTGCCAGGGTCCCTATAGGCAGTGTTTTTAGTGGTGTCCCCAAGGGGTCTGTCTTGGGCCTAGTTCCTTTTCAGATTTTTGTATCTGATATGTCGCTACACGTAAATAATTGGTCAAGTAAATATGCAGATGACACCAAATTATCAGGCAAGATCAGCACTATAAATAAGGTAGAATCCATTTAACCAGACCTAGGAAATATTTATACTTGGGCAGTTACTTGGGGCATGAAGTTTAATATTGATAAATGTAGTATACTACATTTAGGCAAACATTCATAGAGACATAGAAACATAGAATGTGTCGTCAGAAAAGGACAGCCAGGCCCACCCAGTCTGCCCATTTTTGCTACCTGAAAGCCAGACCTCTGATTCTAGATTTCCTGGTTCTCATTCTCCCTTCCTATGTCAATAATACCTTTGTGTCTATCCCACACTTTCTTGAAACCCTCCACTGTCCTTGTCCCCACCACCTCCTCTGGGAGTCTGTTCCAGCTGTCTACCACCCTCTCCATGAAATAGAATTTTCTAATGTTTCCCCTGAATCTACCCCCTCTATCTGCATATTGTGACCCCTAGTCTTCAAGTTCCTCTTCAGCTGGAAAATGTCATCCACAGGTACTCTGTTTATACCCCTGAGGTACTTGAAAGTCTCAATCATGTCCTCTCTTTCTCTTCTTTGCTCTAGGGAGTACATTTTAAGGTCCCCCACCTGTGTTCATATGGCAACTGACTTAGACCCCTCACCATTTTTGTTGCTCTCCTCTGTACCCTCTAGAATCTATCCACATCTTTCATGAGGTATGGTCTCCAGAACTGGACCCCATACACAAGGTGAGGCCTCACCAGCTGCTGATACAATGGTATTATAACCTTCCTCTTCCTGCTGGTGAATCCTCTACTAATACATCCCAGCATTCTACTGGCCTTCACCACTGCCCTCTCACATTGCTTTGCCACCTTGAGGTCTCTTGAAATAAATAGACCAAGGTCCCTCTCTAGCTTGATTTTCTCAAAGACTTGCCTCCCCATACTGCATTTGACCCCCTGTTTTTTTGCCCAAGTGCATGATCTTACACTTTTTTGTATTGAAGGACAGCTACCACTCCCTTGACCACTCCTCCAGTTTATGCAGATCACTGCACATTCTTTCAACCCCCTCTGGAGTATCAACTCTATTGTAGATCTTCATATTGTCTGTGAATAGGCATACCCTACCCTCCAGTTCTTCTGCTATGACCCCTATAAAGATGTTAAATAGGAGCGGTCCCAGCACTGACCCGTACGGCACCCCAATGGTGACCATTCCCTCCTTTGAATGTACCCCATTTATGACTACCCTTTGCCTTCTCCCCCTGAGCCAGTTTCCTACCCACCTCACTAACACTGGACCCAACCCTAGACCCCTCATTTTGTGCAGGAGTCTTCTGTGTGGCATGGAGTCAAACGCTTTGATAAAGTCAAGGTACACAATGTCCACAGTCCCCCCCGATCTATTGCCTTGGTGACCCAATCCAAGAACTCTATCAAGTTCATTTGACATGATCTGCCCTGCATGAATCTGTGTTGCCTTGGGTCCTGCAGGCCATTGTCAGCAAGGTAGCAAGTGATTCTTTTCTTTAGCAGTTTTTCCATAAGCTTTCCCACCATTGATGCCAAACTCACTGGTCTTTAATTGCTTATCTCTTCTTTGTCCCCTCCCTTGTGGAGGGGGACCACATCTGCCCTTTTCCAGTCATCGGGCTCCTCCCCTGTTTCCAAGGATCTGTTGAAGAGGCTAGTCAGGGGCTCCATGAGTACTCCACTTAGCTCCCTCAGTACCCTGGGGTGTACCCCATCTGGGCCCATGGTCTTGCCAACCTTCAGTCCCTCTAATTCCCTCAGACTTCATTTTCCTGGAATGGACTGGTGTCCACCCCCCTCCAACACCCTCTTTTCCCTGATCTGACTCTCTCCCCTTCTCTCTCTATCATGAACACAGAACAGAAATAGCTGTTTAACATTAAAGCTACCTATAAACTTTATTTATTATTTATTGTGCTTTTCTCAACCGGGTAGGTACACTAGACAAAACATATGCCTATTTTCAGATACGACCCGGGAGAGTACAGGAAATACAATTTCGAAATACATTTGATAACTCAGGTACAGATACATTCAGTATACAGAGTCAGAGCATACATAAAATGATCAAGTGGTTACACACAGTAGGACTTATGCTTTAAGAAACGAGTAGTGCAATGCATAAATGTAGAGGTACAAAAAAATACTATTATATTTACAACTGTGGGACCCCAGTAAGGAGGGCCCCCCAGTACTTATTATGTACAACTTATATGACCCCAGAAAAGTGGAGCCATGGTCAGGACCATGCCCAGCACAGAGTCCAAGGTAGAGGCAGCACATACCAAGCCTCACCCCAGAGCCGGTGCCAGGTGAAATCATGGGGGCTTTGGACAATCACACACAGAAGAAAGCTTCAGGTGGTTCCATAGGGAGGATCTGAGGTATCCTTGTGAGGGAGAGGAGCGGATCAGTATAGAAAGCGAGTTCCACAGCCTGGGTGCACTCGAGGCAAAGTCTCTATCTCCCATTTGAGTCTGAGTGGCCGGAATCCTAAGGACAGCAGATTCCAGGTACCTGAGAGAGTAGTAAGAGGAGACATCTGGCACAAGGAGCTCAGCTAGCCCGGGGGGGTGCCAGTCCAAAGAACCTTACCCTCAAAGCACCCCAGGACAAAATCTAAGTAACAAGATGGAGAGAGCCAGTTCAGCTTGCTGTACAGGCACAGTGGTGGGTGAGACAAGGGGCAGCGAGGGCAAAGCGGCAGATATTATTATATGAGAAAGCCTATCTAGAAAGGTGCACTTTGGTGGTGCGAGCAAACAGAAGGGCTCCATAGGAGAGAGAGGGGAGGAACACACCACAAGCCAGTGCAAGTCATGCAGCATGGGTGAGGTTGCTCTTTGCTCTGTAAGCCATACCCAGTTTGCAGTTGACAGCTTTGCTTACATTCTGGATATGAAGTCCAAGGTCAAGCTGTGGGTCAAGTGTAACACCATTGAACTTATTGGTGATGAGGACTGGAGAACCATCAAGTCCAGTGATGCACATTGGGGCATGGGAGGCCTTAATCTTGGCCAGGGACCCAAAAAGCATGGCCTGAGTTTTTTTGAGGTTGAGAACCAGCTAATGCGATGCAATCCAGGACTGGATGCTCCTGAAGTCCTCACTCAATTGATGGTTAATAACCCCAATATCCCGAGAATGAGTGAGGATGACCAGATCATCTGCATACAGGGTGGATCTGCAGTGGGCAGTGGCAGAGGGAAGATTATTGACAAAGATGGAGAATAGCAGAGGACCCAGAACTGACCCCTGGGGAACTCCTGTGGATACGGTAGTAGTCCCCGAGAGCACCTTGCTGAATTTGACCAGCTGTTGTCTACCTTGCAGGTAATTGGAGAACCACCGAAGGACCGAAGGGGACAAGCCAAGGGTCCCAAGCTGAGAGCAAAGCAGGGAATGATCAACCAGATCAAAGGCCTTGGAGAGGTCAATGAAGACAGCACCGTTTATCTTGGTTCATGGCTGTCCTTATTCCAGAGGAGACAGAGACTAGGGCAGAGGATGTACTATGCCCTTTCCTAAAGCCATGCTGTGCAGGAGACAGCAGCTCATGATGCTGGATATACTCCGAAAGTTGTGCAGCTACTACTTTCTCCAGTGTTTGGCAACAACATCATTAAAGAGGATGAAAATGAACGTGACTTAGGTGTCCTCTTTAATAAAAAGTTTGACTCCACCAACCAGCATACCACAATAGTTGCAAAAGCCAATAGAGTGCTTTGGACCATAAAACAAAATTTTACATGTAGAAGAACCAAGGTTATAATGCCCATGTACTTAGCATACATGAAGCCTATTTTGGATTAGGCTAGTCAAGCATGGAGTCCACTTGCCAAGAGAGAAATAATTATAGAGAAGATCCAACACCCAGTGACTAAGATGGTGCATTATATAAGGCAAGATTGTTATTTCAACTGGCTTAGACATCTAAATATAATGTCTCTCAAGACCAGAAGGAAAAGGGGTGACCTAGTGATGTGATACAACATTATGCAGGACCCTTACATAATCAGTGAGTTAAATTTACTGTTCAAAAATGATAGTCTAGGCACTGAGAGTCATCCATTACAACTGAAACCACAAAAATGTAACACTACAAAGAGCAAAGGATTCTATATGCAATGCATAGTCAATTCCTGGAATACATTACCAGAGGAAATTATCAGTAAAAACAAAGATGTAATTAAATCTAACCTAGACAAATACATTCTTAAGGATCATAATATACACTATTATGGGTGAATGATAGGAGCAAACATGGGCAACTCACCTTTTTTCACTCCTTCACTTCCTAGTCTGAATCCTACTATGAGGTGGGGTCCCAAAAAGGCCATGTTATAAGGTTGGTGGAAAAATATTGAAAAACAGTAAAGTTATGAGTAAACATCAAAGAGGAAGTCTGGCCAAAATTTCTGGCATCAATAAATCAGAATTTGGATGGGCATATCCCCAGTCAGTCTTATGCAAAACATGAGATCTCTAAGTTACTTTGTTTAAAAGTTGTAAGTCATTTTGTAACCCTAAATTCACTGCCTGTTCAAAAAAGCCAGTTTCTGTGAAGTGCTACTGATGATGCCTTAACCAGATCTTGTAGCCTAGTTCTTCATGCAAGCTACCTTATAGAATTTATTTCTTCCACGTTACATAAAACTGCAGTTGTAGTAAACATCTGAAAAAAGAATGCTGGCATTGGATGCATCAGTGTATGCATTTCCACAATGTGCAGATGCAAGGTACAGTACTTCAGAATGTGATGGGGGGTTAGAATGCAGTGCCAAACATGACTTTAGAGTGACAAAGTTGTATGCAGTTTTTAGAATACTGCAGGTATGAGATTCTGAGATACCACCAGGTTGCAATTGTGAAATGCAGCAATAACACAAATCTCAGAAAGTAGCTGGGACATATAATTTTGGAATGTGGCAGGGACACTAAAATTCATAATGTGACAGTATCATATATTTTTAGAATGCAGCAGAGATACCCAGTTTTGAATGGTGGGAGACACACAGTTGCGGAAGTTGGCAGGGATATATAATTTCATAACGTGTCATAGATGCAAAAATTTGGCATGTGGTGGTGATGCACAATTTCAAAATGTGGTTGGGATGCTTTTATTTTGATTGTGGTGGCAACACTCAATTTCATAATGTGGCATGGACACAGAATCTCAGAATGTGGCTGTGACACAGTTTCAGAATACGGTAGTCACATGCAATTTCAGAATGAGGCAGGGATGAATAATTTTAGATTGTGGCTTGAACATGCAATTTCAGAATGTGTCACTGACACCAATTTTCAGAACGCGGTGGGGACATGCAATTTTGGAATATGGTGGGGATCCACATTTTCAGAATGTGACAATGACAGGCAGTTTTGGAATGTGGAAGTTTACACACAATTTCAGAATATGGCAGGAAGGTACAATTTTAGAATGTAGTGGAGAGATGCAATTTCGGAATGTGGCGGTGAAGCATAATTTCGAAATATGGTGATGATGCACAATTTCAGATTGTGTCAGTGATGCACAATTTCGTAATGTGGCCATGACACACTATTTGGGAATGTGGTGGTGATGCACAATTTCGGAATGTGGTGGTGACACACAGTTTTGGAACGTAGCAGTGATGCACAGTTTTGAAATGTGATGATGACACAATTTTAGAATGTGGTAGTGATGTACAGTTTTGGAATGTGGCAGTGATACACAGTTTTGGAATGTGGCAATGACGTACAATTTAAAAATGTGGCCATGATGCACAGTTTTGGAATGCGGCAATGATGTACAATTTTGGAATGTGGTGGTGATGCACAATTTTGGAATGTGGCCATGACACACAATTTTGAAAAGTGGTGGTAATGCACAATTTTGGAATGTTGTCAGTGATGTACAATTTCGGAATGTAGTGGTGATGCACAGTTTCGAAATGCCACGGTGATGCACAATTTAAAAATGTGGCCATGATGCACAGTTTTGGAATGTGGCAATGATGTACAGTACAATTTTGGAATGTGGTGGTGATGCACAATTTCGGAATGTGGCCATGACACACAATTTTGAAATGTGGTGGTAATGCACAATTTTGGAATGTGGCAGTGATGTACAATATCGGAATGTAGTGGTGATGCACAGTTTTGAAATGCCACGATGATGCACAATTTCAAAATGTGGCACTGATGCACAGTTTTGGAATGTGGTAGTGATGTAAAATTTCAGAATGTAGCAGTGACACACAATTTTTGAATGTGGTGATGATGCACAATTTCAGACTGTGGCAGTGACACACAATTTTGGAATGTGACGATGATGCACAGTTTCAGAATGTAGCAGTGATACAGTTTCACAGTGTGGTGGTGATGCACTATTTTGTGAATGTGACAGTGACGCACAGTTTTGGAATGTGGCAGAGACACACTTTTCCAGAATTTGGTGGTGATGCACAATTTTGGACTGTAGCAGTGATGCACAATTTAGGAATGTGACATTGAAGTCAGCCCACCAGCATGGCGGCAATGTGTCCACTCATGATGCCGATGACCTGGGTTCGGGAACGGGCATGGGACTCAGAGAGCTGTCTGGGACAGAGGAAGGATTAAGTACCCTCTGGCAACTCTCCTTCTTCGAGGGAAGGGGGGTGAGCTCTCTGTACATCAGTGGCCCCTGGCAGAGGCTGGGGTGCCACAAGTACTGAAGCCACATGGCAGGGACGGATGTCAGGTGTGCACATTGCATGTCCCACCTCTGGGAGATAACTGCAGTATCTACAAAAATCTGGCCCCTGTGAGTGATGCTCCCTCCTGCGCTGCTGACCTTTTGAGCCAGTGGTCCACCAGGGGGTTCCCGCTCCCATGGCCCTGTCCTGGGGGTAAGCCAGGGCTTGAGACCATATATCCTGGGAGGGGGCACCCAGGGGTGTTCCAGGCTTGGGGACGTACGGGGACAGGCTAAAGAGCCCAGTTTGCTATGTCGGGGTCTGGGCCAGGCCCCCAAAAATGGAATGTGACATTGAAACACAACATCAGAATATGGCATTGAAACACTGCTTCAGAATGTAGTGAGGATGTGCAATTTTGGAATGTGGCTGGGATGCATAAATTTAGAATGTGGCTGGGACACACAGTGACAAAATGTGAAGGGGATGTGATGCTCAATTTTGAAATGTTGTGGGTGGTTACAATTTTGGAACATGGCAGGAACAAGTAATTTCAGTATAACACGGTGTGTCCTATCACATTCTGACCGTGTGCATTCCCGCTATATTCTGAAATTGCCTGTCCCCACAAAATTCCTCAATGTGTGTTCCTGTCATGTTCCATGACTAAGTGTCCCACCACATTCTGAGATGGTGCATCCCTACTACATTCTCAGATTGCATGGCCCTCCCCCCAACATTTTAACACCTTGACATTCTGTACTTTGGTTCAGCACTGCATTCCAAAGCCACCTCCTGACATGTTCTAAAGCACAGTACCATGTACCTAAACATTCTGGGAATGCAAGATCTGCAGCCAACCCCATGTCAGGTGTTTTTTTTATTGTTTGTTAATGATTACCTCAACTACAGTTTCTTAAACTTAGGAGAAATAGGTCCTGAAAGGTTGCTGATAGGGAGAACTAGGCTGTGAGTTGTGATTATGACATCATCAGTGGCGCCTCACTGAAACTGGCTTTTTTGAACAGGGAGTGAAAGTAGGGTTACAAAATAGCTTATAACTTTAAAATGAAGTAATGTAGAAACCTAATTTTTGGTATGGTATTCATTGGGGTTATGCTGGTTCTAATTCAGCAATGTAGCACTTTTGGCCAAACTCCCTCTTTAAAATATTTCAGTGTTCACTTATAACGTGGTAATTTTGCCATATTTTTCCACCAAATTTTCAACATAGCCTTCTTATGGCCCACCTCATGAAACCACTAGGTGGAATTTTTTGAATCCTGCTCAAAAGGGGATTTCATGCAGTGACTGTGAAAACACGTTTCAGGATGAATTTGAATGATTTCACCTTCCTTGTTCATGAGGTAGAGTCCAAAAAGGCCATGTTGAAAACTGATGTAAAAATATACAAAAATGACAAATTTATAAGTAAAAACTCAAACCCCATTGAAATGCATTAAACCAGACTTACAGATTTCCTCATCTTGCAGTTGCTGGTTCCAGCAGTAAGATGTTTTTTCAATTAGAGAGTGGATCCATGACATGGGACAGTTTTAGGTGAGTGAGGTGTGTGTGTGTGTGTGGGGGTTGCTGGGGTGGGTGGGTGGGGATGGAGGGTTCAGATTGGTGAGGGACCATTTTCTTTACAGGTTTAACTGTTAAAAAAGATCTATGAGGTATGGTTTTCTTTAACAGGAAAGCCGACACTGGGGACTGGGGACTCCAGTGTCAGGACAATCTTCAGCAGCACCAGCGGTGGGCACTCCAGTGCTGTCACCTATTTTTTTGGGGGGGGAGGACCTGAAGGGGAGGGGGGTAGGGAGTAGTGGTACAGGGTTGGGCATGCTGATCTGCTTAATGTACTTAGCATAGGTACAGTACAAGTCACATTAAACTGTTTCACCAATGAGTTGGTTTAGCATTGTTTTTTACACTTGCCAATGCACTGGCAACTCAAATTGCATTGTTTTTCAGTGCTTAACCAGCTCAAGAGCAATGTTTGTAAAATGTTTTTCCAACTCAGTTGGACTGCATCTGTTGTCCAGCCACAATACAATGCAAAACTGAGTTTTAACTCTTAAGGAACAGTTTGTGCAGGGCTTTGTGCTGGATGCAGCAACACTTATGCAACTCAATCAGAAATGCTAAAGCAACTCATTGGAGGAACAGTTTAATGTGACTTGTACTGTAGGTAGGTAAACAGATAGATACTATAGATAGACAGATAGACATAGACAGGAAGATAGCTAGCTAGCTATCTAGACAGACAGACAGATAGATAGGTAAGTAGGTAGGTAGATAGCGATAAGAGAGATCAGGAGATCGCTGGCTCATGGCTCCAACTGAAGCTGGCAGTACAACTCCGGCTGTGGCTTCACAATTCAAGAAAGTCATGCAGTTCTCTTACTGAGAATGTGAGTGAACAGCTCTTCTCACTAAACTGGACACCCAAAAACAATATTTCCAGGAATATTTTAAAAAAACTAACACTAGAATCTAGCTAAACAGGTCCCATTTACCTAAGTTCAGGTGTTTGTTTTTTGACAATACATGACTTTTGTGTATTTTCAATGTTTTTTAGTTAAAAGAAAACAAGATGGCAGCTGTCACGATTGGTATTTTTTTCTCTTAACAAGTAAATAAGTTCTCATGAGAAGTAAATCATGAAAAATGAGCCCTCACAATCAGAGGCTTTTTTTCTACCATTTATAATAACTCTGAAACTGTTTAATATATCTTCACAAAACCTTTGAAAGATACTACCTCGGCACAGGCTGTTTCTACTCTGAAAATTTTATGAAAAAATTCTGCACCATCTAGGCTATGCATGAGAGCAAATAAACCCATGTTAAACAATGGAAACAAATCTTCACTTTTCCAAAAATCAGCATTCCAGATCTTGGAAACCACAAAAGATGCCAGCACAAAACTTTTCACATCTTGAGATGTTGCCACCCTGATCACACATAAAGATGCTTAGGCTATTCCATCAAATGGTGCCAAAGTTATTAAGGTGCAAAAGGTGGGTTTAACATTGGGCACTACCATGCCATAATGGGTGAGAAAAATCAGTAAAAATGCTCTCTCTTGACTGGACAAAACACACTGCATGACAATTTTTGCCATTTTATAAGACAAACAATCCAATAAATGGTGTGTGGTCATAGTCTGATATACTCACACTATGGATGGTTGAACACACACAGGCTGTGGCCTCATGCCTCACAACATACATCAATGTGTGCATATATCAGAGCACGATCATACACCCTGTAGTGGATTACCTTTTACATTCTATACATTGTAGGGATGCATTAGAGCCTCTATAGTTATGGTTGAGTAGGCTGTTCAATGTTAAACCCCATTTTTGCACCTTAATAATGTTGGCATGGTTTGACAAAATAGTACAAAATTTGGCATGCGCAGTTAGGCTGTCAGTGTCTCAAGATGTGAAACATTTTGTGATAGCATCTTGTACAATTTTCGAGTCACGGAGTACAAAAAAAAAAAATTGTACTTAACATTGTGTATTTTTTGACTCTCACCTTCAGCCTAGAAGGTATGGAATTTTTTCATGAAATTTTTAGGTTTGAAATAACCTGTGCCAACGGTGTGCCTTTTGAAAATTTAGTGAAACAATATTATAACGTTTTAGAGTTATAGCAATTTTTGAGTTAACATTTAAGTTCGACCAGTAAAAAAATACTTTCACAAGTGCTTTTTTTCATGATTTACTTGTCATGAGGAAAGAAATACTAATCGTGATGGCCGCCGTCTTGGTTTTTATTTTTTTTTTACAATTTACAAAGCGGTATAGGAAGGAAATATTGAAATAAAATCAAAGCCCAATACTTGTATTTTTTTTTAAACAGTAGTTGTTTAGCTTGTGTCTGGTGCTGAATTTCAAAAAATGCCTCCCCAAACCTATCTTTCTACATCTGGATTGCCTTTGGCCATTTGTCACACTTTTACCATTTGCGACTCATAATTTTTACCTGTTATGCAGTAATTTGTGACATGTATTTTTATGTAAACGAAGGTTTAGTGCAGTTCAATTGTATTTCAATGGGATTTTGAACTTTGATTAATAGCTTTGTCATTTTTGCATATTTTAACCCCAGCATTTCAACATGGACTTTTTTAGGACCCCACCTCATGACCAGTGGTGGTGGGATTATGCAGATCAGGGTCAAAAAGCAATTTCATGGTCATCTGGTGAAATCACCTTTTGGGTGGGATTTGAAAATTTTCACCACACTTGCTCATGAGGTGGGATCATAAGAAGGCTATGTTGAAAATATGGGGTTAAAATATGTAACAATGGCAAAGTTATGAGCATATGTTGAAATTTTTCTATGCTTGCTCATAGATACGGTAATTTTTTACTTGCATTAGCTGGCTGGGGGGTTGGAAGTGTCAGGCCCTGTATTTCTGTAGGTGATGGAGTTTTCCCATGGCACAGGGTGCAAAGGACCCTGCACATCTGCACCTGTGTGAATGAGAATACCATTCCACTATCTCAAAAAGAAAGCAAATTTTTTGCACAGAACTTCATTAATGCACCAGTTAGGCAAACTTAATGCCACAAAAGTAAGGAAATGTGGTGTTAGGGTTTCAACCCTAACTCCTCACCCCACCTCCCAAGCAGCAAAAGGAAAAAAAACATTAGGGTGTTGGGTCTCTGAAGTCTTGGTAAATCAGTGGTGGGGTCTTCCTTGGAGTTGTCAATCATAATGTCCATCCCATGATCTCTTTTCTTCAGAGATGGCCAGCAGCACTGTGTGTGAAGAAAGCTACAATACATTGTGTTGGCAACATATGCCAAGACATGCCTCTCTGCCTTTAAAGACTGTATCACTATAAGGCACTGGCTTGGAGCTGTACCTTGTGCTGTGGACAGGAGGTTACGGCCTGGGAGAATCTGGGAGCATTAGGATTGACAACCCCATGGAAGACTCCACCACTGATTTGCCAAGACTCTGGAGACCCAAAACTCTAATGTTTTTTCCTTTTGTTGCTTGGGCAGTGGGGGTAGGGAATTAGGCTTGGAACCCATAACACCACATTTCCCTACTTTTGCGGCATTAAGTTGCCCTAACTGGTGCATTAACAAATGGATATGAGTTGAGCTAATGTAAGCTATCAGAAATATCTTCTCGAGTTTTACTTGACTTCTGGCTTCATGAATGGCAAAGCCATGAGTTAGGTCACAAGAGGTCAAGTACAATGAGAGAATATATTTTTAATATTGTACATTAGCTTATCTCATACCTGATGCATACAGCAGGATTTTAAAGTTTCATAAATAAAGCTGTAAACCAATGATTTCCATTTTCATTCACTGTTTTTATTTTTGATGCACTTGTGCACCAAATATTTTGCTTCAGTGTAAGGGGATTTTTGGGTGTGTGTCACTGCTGAACTAATGCAGTTGCAAATACCAGGGGCTCAGCAGTTTAGACCAATGACCACACAGTGTGGTCATGACACTACTCACTGCTTGCAAGGCAGAAACATCTTGTACTTGAAAAGGACCAAGTCATTTCAGTCAGAGAGGGCTTTGGTCCTTGATTTGCATGAAGCTGACCAGTCCGCAAGCAGTTGATCATCTGTCAACACCATCAGCCTGTCTTTGTTACTGTCAGTCCCTTGCAAACCACTGTACCTGAGTTTAGCTAAATATGTTTTAAGGCGCTAGAAAGAAAGCTGCATTTGGGAACTTAGTTAGTTTTTTGAAATAAGGGCAGAAAAATACTTTATTTGTGCTCCAAAAGTGGAGCCATGATACTGGACTTGTGTGTATGCATATTTATATGAATATGAATACACACATGCCCAGCATCATGACTCCACTTTTGGAGAGCAATTAAAGTACTTTCTAGCCCTCGTTTCAAAAAAATAAATAGTTTCTTGAATTCAGCTTTCTTTCTAGTATGTGAAAACATATTTAGCTAAACTAGGGTATGTTGGTTCCCACACAAGTATTTTTTTTGTAATATAAGTGGAGCGGGGTACCCACCCCACTACAGCTTCTTTCTCCCCATCCCCTCCAGGTGGTTTCCCCCCACCCACTCTTCCCATTTTTATATATATTTTTTGAATGTAAGCAAAGTGGGATGCCCACCCCGCTACCACTTCTCTTGACCCCCCTCAGCTCCAGGTTGCCCACCCCCATTCCCCAACAAGCCCAACACTGGGGTGCCCAATCCCAGTGTTGGAATGCATCTTAACTGTCCCTTGATGTTTTCCTGATTTTTAAAACCTTGTAAAAAGAACAGTCCACTGATGTCTGTTGTGACGTTAGTTCCTCCCCTCCCGACCCTCCCACTCAGCACCCACCACCCCATCCCCAAGCCCTTACCCACCAGGGTCCAACACTGTAATCCTTTCTGGACTGCAGACAGCTCTTCACTCTTAAAAGTTGGACCACAAACTGAGGAAATCAGGTATACGGGTCAATGTATTTCAATGGGGTTTTGAACTTAATGACATAACCTGGCAATGTTTGGATATTTGTGCCCAAAATTTTCAACATGCCTTTTTTGAGACCCCACCTCTTGAACAATGGCAGTGAAATTAGGCAAATCTGTTCTGAAAGGTGATTTCCCAGTCACTGCACAAAATCACCTCTTGGGCAGGAGTTGAACATTTTCTCCACCCTTGTTCATGAGCTAGGGTCATAAGAAGGCTCCGTTGAAAAGTTGGCATAAACATATTAAACAAACAACAAAGTTATGAGCCTATATTGAAATTTACAAATGCAGACTCATAACTTTGGTAATTTTCAATATTTTGACCCCAAATTTTCAACATAGCCATTTTTTCACAACACCTCATCAATGTGATAGCTGTCATTTTTCAAATCCTGGCCAAAATCTGTTTTCATACCTGTGGCATGGAATGACATTTCAGTGGTGCATAATTGCACTTTGGCAAGGATTTGAACATTTTCATCTACCAGGTTCATTAGGTGGGGTAATAAGAAGGCTATGCTGAAAATTTGGTGTACAAATATGGTAAATGCCCAGGTTATGACTGAACATTACACTATTTCAGCGTTCACTCATAACTTTGCTAATTTTCAATATTTTGACTCCAAACTTTCAACATAGCCATTATTCCACACCAGCTCATAAATGTGACATGTTTCATTCTTAAAATCCTGGACAATATGTGTTTTCATGCGTCTGATGTGAAATAACATTTTGGACCAAATACTATAAATGGTACTTAGAAAATGGGCATTAAAATATGAAAATTTAGATTGGATGCGGGAGGTATACTAAATTATGGTGCCAAGCATGTCCTCTCTCTCCCACTCTAGAATCAGTGCTCATCCTGTTTCTTCATTGGATCAAACCACCCAAATCAGTTTTAATTCACCACCATTGTTTTTTTCTTGCTTAGCGAGAGATACTGGCCCCAATGCAACCGGCAGTGTCATGCTTCTCTCTCTTTGCCCTGCCACTTGAACTGCTCAAAAACAGCCACAACCCCCCACAAATACTATACCTAAAGAAATCCTTCTTTTGTTGTTTCTGTACTGAAAGTCGCCAACATATTGACGGCTGTTCGAGACAGCTGACAGTCGTGCGCTTCTCCCCTCCTCTCTCCTAACCCACTTTTCATCATGTACACCTGCTCCATCCCTCCAACCACCCACAGCAACAAGTAACACCCTAGGCAGTGTAGCCCCCCCGGCTGCGAAAAAAATCCTTATTTTTTTTGTTGGTTAAATATCTGAACTAAAACCAGTCCTGGGTACCTGCATTCAATAATGGCAGCCACAGTACCGCCCAGTCTCCTAGCTAATCATGGACACCACTTCTGATTTCCCACTCCGACAATCCTCTTCAAACTCACAGTCCTCAGGCTGAAAGCAGGCAGCAAGAAATGGAGTCCCAATCCTCAGGACAGAAACGGAGACCAGAGAACTGGAGGGAAAAAAATTTTATTTTAAATTCCCAGGACATGCATCGGGGATCGCAAGTTCCCACAGGAATGACATAGTATTCTGGTTCCCAGAGCTGGCAGTGTGAACTGGAAAAAACAGGAAACATTATCCAATTAGTTCCCGGTCCGCAGGGTAGGCAGCAAGGATGGGGAAACTGTAAACAAACAAAAATAAAAAAACAAAACAAAGCAGGGCAGAAAAATGGGCTGTAAATCATCACTATGATGAGAAGTAAGAGCTCCCCTTACTGACTACAGGAGCAAGTATTCCAGCAGTAGGACTACTTTATCCAGAAAGGATAAAAAAAGTAGTAATTGTTTCATAGGATTACTTAAATTTTTTTGTAATCCTATATAAAAATGAAACGTAGCCCATTTTCTAAGTGCAATAATACTTTCCAGGTTGGGTGGTATGGGCAGTACCAGACCTTCCAGGGACTATAATGCCCTCTGCCTGTGGTGTCAGCCTCATTACACCCCTGGGTGGTCCAGTATTGCCCAATACTGCCCACCCTGTCAGTTATTATTGCTTGCATGTCATGTTTATAAGGTGAATCCTAAAACAAGTATCTTCAAAATTTGTGGTCAAAATTAAAAAAAAAAAAAAGTTTAACGCGCATCAAATGTCCAGCATTGAGAAATGCTTGTTTTATGCTTGTTTTTAGGAGGCAGTACAGCACAGTGGTTTAGGGCACTGGACTGCAAACCTGGAGACCTGGGATTGAATCCCACAGCCCCCACTTGCATACTGTGTGACCCTGAATAAGTCACTTAACTTCCTTGTGCTCCCAGGTTGCACCTGGATACAAGCTTCAGCTTAGTGTGCCTATCCTGGTTAAACAATCCTCGCCCCCTTTATGAATGGCATGTCTCTGAAGAATGTGTGAAGTAACCATTGCCAGGGTAGCATCACTATGAGGTAATGTTTTATGTTTTGTTGCTATTGGTCAATTATCTATAGGTCATTTGTGATGTATCTAATAGGTGATATGTTGACACCTATGAGATGATATCCTGAAATCTCTTTTTCCCCCAAATATTTTATTCATTGTGATAATCTTCACATATCAGTAACATACTGTATGCAAATTCAATATAACTAATTTCATGATGTTACAAATTCTTATCGATATAACAAGTTATAAAGTAAAGGAAGAAAGCGCAATGCAAAATATTCAACCCTCCCCTCATTAGTTAGTATCCAATGGGATGATTATATTCATATTAGTGGTGGAAACAGAATTATGAGTTATTTCCATGTATCATTGTATAGATTATCCATGCCTTCTGTTACATAACCCAATCTTTCAGGCAATAAGGTTTCTTTTAGATCGTGCTACCATTCCTGTTCTATTGTTAGAGGGAGGTCTTGCTTATTCCAATATTTAAGAATTATTCTCTTAAGTGCCAGTGAGCCAAGATAGACTGGTTTGGATTGGTTTAAGGTTAAATCTAAGGAGTGAAATAAGTTAAATAATAACACATTTGGGGTACAAGGTATAAGTTGTTCTATTAAATGGATCAAAGAGGCTGTAACAGTCTTCCACCATATTTGGATCTTAGGACATGTTCAAAAGTTATGATAGAGCATACCTATTTTATTACATCCATGGTAACATTGATTATTATATGCTGGGTTTATTTTGGCCAATAATTATGGAGTAATATATGCTCTATTAATAATTTTTTGCTGGATACTACGATTTTGTGCAGATATAATATTTTTATTAACCCCCATTCAGATTGATTTCCATAGATTTTCTTGCAATTGGTTACCAATTTCCTTCTCCTAAGTTTTATACTGTTTACTTTTGTAACTGTATGTGATTTATTAATCATGTAGTACAATTTAGAAAGTTTCTTTGTGTTAAAGTGATTCATTTTTACTTTACTTCCTTATTTATTTATTGAAATGTTTCACCAGGAAGGCACGCTGAGCAACAAGTTGCTTGTCTCCTGGTGTGACCTGGGGGGTAGGGAACAATGGGATAGAATACAGAGCAATGTTACAATGTTGGAATACAATTTGCTTACTTGCATACAATGAGAGCAGGAGGGATTACAGGTGGATCACATTGGCCAACAACGTAACAGTTAACTATAGTTGATATGAAGACACATATAGCAATTAGGCAACAGTTGGTGACAGCTGGTAACACTGGAACACAAATAATAACTTGGCAACAGAATGTAGCACTAGATGGTAAAGTGACACAATAGTAACTGGTAGCAATTAGTGTAATATAGATATTCAAGATTTACAGTGATAGGAGTAAAGAGAGAAGAATGGAAGGAGAAAATGAAAAATTGTGGAGAGCAGAATGGAAGAAGGGAAAGGAAATTTATGGAGAGATGCAGGCAGAACATGATTTTTGAGGCAAACAGAGATGACAGGGAAGACTAAAGTGCATATAAGAGGGGTATGGGGTAAGTTATAAGTGCTTAATTGAGTGTAGGGGTAGGCCAGTGTTAGGCTATGTCAACCAGAAGGGGGGTAGGAGGAGAGGAGAGATAGAGCGTGGCATGGTGATGAGAGAGAGGTATTGTAGGTGGGGGGTATCCGAGGTGGGGGAAGGAGAGGGAGTTGAAATTCAACAGTGTCCTGTTATCCTTATATGGGTAGGGTGGCGGACAGCCCTACAGGTAGGACACAGGTTATAGGTGATGAGAGTTATTTATATATAGTGATGTAAGAGAGGGGAGTGTTGGGGGAGAGATGTTTTGAGAGGGGGTAGCAGAGGTCAACTATAGTAGGGAGGGTAGTACCCCACCAGTGTGCTGGGTGACCCTACCTGCACAAGGCAGTGATCAAGCAGTGACTGAAGGGGTGCAGTAAAAGGAGGAATGGGGAAAGGGGGTAAAGTTGTTGCCTACCATGTGCTATGGCTCCTGCCTGCACAAGGCATTGATTGAGCTCACAGGAGGGAGATAGATTAAGGGTAGAGAAAGAAGGGGGGAGGAATACTTTAGGAGGAGGGAGAGTAGGGGACTAGGAGGAGCACAATCAGAGGGAAATAGGAGTGGTGAGGAGTAGGCATATGGTAATATGGGCTTAGGGGAGATGGTGGAGGATTAGGGAGGGTCATGGCAGGCACAGGAAGGGGCAAGGAAGTTCTTGAGGGCAGAGTTAATGGAGTAGCATGAGGATGAGTGGAGAATTTGAGGAGGAAGTAAATTCCAGATTTTTGGGAAGCAATAAGAAAAACCCAATTGGCCAGTAAGGGTGGAGCGACATTAGACCACCAGAGTTCATGAGTCGGTAGAATTTAGGGAGTGGGAAGGAGGGGGGCAGTTGTAAAGGCAGGAGATAGATAGGAGGGAAGTTCACCCAGCCAGTGCTTGGAGGTGAATTTTGCACAGTGAGAGAAACGTCGGTTTGTCAGGGAAGGGAAGGACAGGACATGGTAGAGATCACAATGATGAGTGCGGAGGGTATGTCAAGAGCAAAACAGCAAAAGTAACTGAAGAGGGTATCTAGTCTGGCCAGGGAGGACTTAGGAACAGCACCGTAGACTATGTCACAGTAGTTGAAGATAGGTAGGATCATCTTCTGGACAATCTCATGCCTAGTAATGGGTGGGATGCAGGCATGGTTCCTGAATAAGGCGCCGAGCTTGGGATGCAATTTTTCTGAATGGCATCAATATGACCAGAGAAGTTCAGGTGTTGGTCCGGCCAGACACCTAAATACCTGAAGGAGGATGTATCCTCGAGTAAAATCCCATCAAGGGAGTAGAAGGAGGGTAGAGAGGGAAATCTGGTAAGTCTTTGCCTGGTGCCGAAGGTCATGGAGACTGTTTTTTTGGCATTGAGAGATAGTTGGAGGTTTGCAAACCAACGCTGAACTTTGTCGAAGTCTTGCTGCAAGTTGGATGCAACCTCGGTGGTGCAGGAGCCAGACGCATACAAGACTGTATCATCAGCATACATGTGAATTGATGAGAAGGGAGAGCAGGTGGATGGGAGATCATTTAGAAAAATAGAGAATGGTATGGGGCCTAACACTGATACCTGTGGGATGCCAGTTCTTATCAGGAGGGTTGGGGAAATTACGTCAGAGATTTTGACTGATTGGGTTTTTCCAGTGAGGTATGCCTTGAACAAGTCTGTGGCTAATGGGGATAGCCCAGCTGTTGATAGGGTGTCAAGGAGAAGGGACTGGGAGACTGTGTCAAAGGCTTTGGCCAGATCAACAAAAATGGCTGAGGTGATTTGGCCATTTTCCATTCCCATGAGGATAGAATCAGTGAGCTGAAGAAGGGAGGTGGTGGTGGACTGATTTTTCCTGAAGCCACATTGATAGTAAGTAAGTAAGTAAAAATTTATTTTTTGAGCGCTTTTCAAAATCAAAGCGCTGTACAGTAGTTAAATACATAAAACATACATGTAACATAACAAACAACAATAAAATACAGTTCCAATTTCATGTCACTGCAATAACTACTCCCCATAGGCCTTTTGGAATAAATATGTTTTTAACTCTGATAAGGGGTGAAGAAGGGAGTCATTGAGGTAAGCGGTGAGCTGGGAGAGGGCAAGGTGTTCCTGAAGTTTGGCAAGGGTAGGGGGAAGAGAGATGGGGTGGTAGTTGCCAGGGGAGGTGAGGTCTCCGCCTTTGGGGAGGGGAAGGACCACTGCATGTTTCCATGGGGAAGGTACTGAGGTGGTTGAGAAGGAGAGGTTTAGGATAATAGAGAGTGGGTAGTCGATGGCTGAGGCTGAGAGGGATAGTAGTTTAGGGTCAAGACCATCCGGGGAGGAGCCTTTTGAAGGGTTGATCACTAGCAAGGCATTTAGGGTGTCATTTGGGGAGACAGTAGTGAAGGAGAAGGGGAAATCAGAGGGGGTCATTCATAGGCAATAGGAAGGGGGAGAGGGAGGGGAGTAGTTTGGGAGGGATTGGAGTAGCTCATCAGCACAGGTGGTGTAATAAGAGTTGAATTCAGTAGCTACTGCAACTGGATCGGCAACAAGGGTGGCATTTATCTTAAGTATAGGGGAGGGTGGACAGGATGGGGGGAGTAAAGAGGGCGTTGACCACCCTCCAGAACTTGGAAGAGGAGTTGATGTTAGTTGCAAAGGTAGATTTTGAAGTACTCAGTTTTGGCTAGCCTGGTAGCCTGAGTGCAGGCATTACAGAGTTTTTGATAAATAAGGTCATTTGAAAGCTGGGAGATTTTGTGCTCTTTCCAGGCCCGATCTCTGGCTCTGTGGCAGGCTAGTAATTCAGGAGTAATCCAGGGGAGATGATGACCCCTAACCCTTGTTTGTTTTAGGAGTGTGAAGGCATTCCAATTTGCTAGGAAGATGTCTTTAAAATAGATTAGGGCTTTATCAACCGAGGAGGTGCTTGGTAGAGGGGACCAGTCTGAGAAGGCAAGACTATGCAGGATAGGTTCCAATTCTAAGGATTTATAAGTCTGTATTTGTAGGATTTTATTTGTGGATTTAGGGCTGTGAACTTTTCTGACCAGGAAAACCTGGTTGTGGTCACTGAAAGCATCCAGAAGGATGCCAGAGGTGATGATTCTATGGGTGTGGGAAGTTAGGGCCCAATCAAATAGGGAGTGGTTTTG
The DNA here is from genome assembly GCA_016271365.2 of Neoceratodus forsteri. Lineage (NCBI taxonomy): Eukaryota > Metazoa > Chordata > Ceratodontiformes > Ceratodontidae > Neoceratodus > Neoceratodus forsteri. The sequence goes on along the minus strand of CM028134.1, from coordinate 539,836,406 downwards.
GGTCTTGTGATTAGGGCAGGTGGGTTCTGTAATTAGTTGTGTGAGGTTAAGGGCACTGATAGCATTTCTTGTGGTAGATGTTGTCGGGGACAACCAATTTAAATTGAGGTCGCCAAGGATGTAAAGCTCACCAGACTGAGAGAGGGAAGTAATGGAAATTAGGAAGTTAAGGGAGACAGTGGGCTGGACAGTTGGACGGCAATTGATATTGGCTACAAAGATAGAGAGTGAGAAAGGAAGGGATACATTGATAGCTAAGGTGTCATGAGTTGCTGGGTTGGAGGCAGAGAAGATTGGGAAGTATTGGAGGGAGGAGCGGATATTCATGGCCACTCCACCACCTCTACCTGCTCTGTCTAGCCTTAGGATGGAGTAGCTGGGGATGGAGACCAAGTGATCAGGAATTGTGCTCTTTAGCCATGTTTCTGTTATAATTAGAATGTTTGGTTTCAGGGCAGCAACCATGGCTTCCAGGAGATCTATTTTTTGAAGTAGGCTATGAATGTTTAAGTGTAATATCTTGAAACCCTTTATGAGGGCTGTTGGGATAAAGGTATGGGCAGCAGCAGTGGGGGAGATGGCAGGGGTGAAGGAAGTAGCAGGACCGGGGTTGGGATGGATGTCCCCCGAGGTGAGTAATAGTAGAGCTAGTATGAAGAAGTGTAGCTTCATGGATTTGGAGTGATGCGGTTTGGATGCTGAGTGAGTGAGGTAGAAGGGGATGGTACAGTGAGGAAGCAGGAGGTGGAAAACAGCAAAGAAATGTGGTAAAGTTAGCAAGGATGCATGTGGAATGATGAGTGAATGAGTCCAGAATATGCTGGGGGGGGCAGGCGTAATAGCATGAGTATAAGTTGGGGCCTGGAGACAGGGGGTTTGGATGGATTTGGAGTTATAGAGCACTGGGCTGGTAAAAGCAGGATGGGTGGATAAGGATAGGGTAAGAAATAAGGTTAGGGGTGGGAGTAGAATGGAGAAGGATTTGAGTGGAGAGGAAACATCCTTAGAGTCAAGGGGCAGTGGGGGTGGACTTTGGCAGGTAGTAGACTACAACAAGGGGGGTGTAGCTGAACAGAGTTGCTTTACTACCAAGGGGAAGTGGCACAATGCTTAAAATAAAGTTCCCTCAGTTATCCAGCTGAATAACCTGTAGTAGGGAAGTAGAAAGTGAGGGATGCTTACTTAAGTATACACTCTCTAGCTGAGGAGCTGTATAACCTGCTAATGGGGAAGCAGGTATTTAGAAATGTGTCTGAAGGGAGGGACTAAAAGTGGAGTTTATTCCAATGGAGAGGTAAAGAAAGTCTGGTATTACCCCTTTAAGTGCTTTGCTGTAGCTCTTAGGTGCTTCCCTTTTAAGATTGAAAGTGAAGTGTAACCAAGTAGGAGGTGGGCGGGTCTCTCAGCTCTGGTAGTGTATTTAATAAAGGAAGGAGGTTGGGGGAGGGCTGAAAAATCACTAAGAAGCCAGTTCAGGTTATGCACATGCTGAAAACAGTGCAGTGAAGGATTGATCAGTTCAGCAAAAGGTACAAGTCAGGCTGAGATTCCAGTCAGTCTGTGCAGCCCTGAGGAATGAGCAGCTGACAGGAAAAACAAGCAAGTTGCAGATCTGCACTGTACAGCTCACAGAACTGTGCAACTGAATGAACTGTGAGGCAAAAAGATCAGGACTTCAGTACGCAGCTGTTAAAAGAAGAAAAGTAAAGTCAGTGTTTCTCTGCAGCCTTATGCCCTAGTCCAATGATTTCAGCACTGGTTACAGTGTAGGGCAGGAAACCAAGTCAGCGCACCAGGGCCATCTGGAACCATTCAGATCCCACAGCTATGGGTGCCAGGTATTCAATTAGAAAAGGGAGGAAAGCTCCAAAATCCCCTTTCCCTTGTCCTGGGTGAGGGACCAGCCATTACCTTGTGAGCCAAGGAGGACAGCAGGTGCCTTCTCACCCTGTCCTGGGTAGGCGGGTTGCTTGTGGAGGGGACTGCATCTGTGGTAACTGCCCAGTGGGCTCTGATCAGCCTTGCGAGCCAAGGAGGAGAGCGGGCAGCAGGCGTCTACTTGCCCGGTCTCTAATTGCACAAAGAAGGCAGTGGTACAAATTTTATATTTATTACAATAAAGCTTAAATGTCTCAAATATTGACATGTATACAACAAAATTATTAAGTTTCAGGTCATGTCTTACACTGTGAAATTGATAATATGTTGAAAATTTGTTTTCTCTTAAGAAATACTTCCAGGAATTTATACCATTTTTTGAGTAGGTTTGTTAGCTTTATAAAATGATCTCTTAAAGGTATCTGATGTGTTATGCATGGGGCATGTAGCCATGGGTGGGATATTCAGACTGTACCAGGCAGGGATGCAAGTCTGGGCGCAGTGCAACTGCGATGAGCCAGGGCATGGTCCAGGCAATATTCAATGGTGTTGTGCCATGGCTCAGCACCATTGAATGTGGCACTGAGGGTGCTCACACTGCGCCAGCACAAGTGGCTGCAGGGGAGCAGGGGGTTGCGCCAGCACAAGTGTGGTTGCGCTAGGTGCAGCAACAGCAATATTCAGCCATGGGCATGAAAATGAGGTTATAATGCATGCAAGGCACAAATGGGGCCATTTGCATGTCATTATAGCTCCATTTGCATGTGGTGCACCGCTCCCCAGCGACTTGCACCTGGCGCCCTGCCAGGCTGCAGCCATCGGGGACTGACTCCCTGCTGCGCCCGATCATGGGCATGAGTAGAAATATTCCCTGGTAGTCCAGTGGACTGCTATCCCTTGCCCGATAGTGGGCATATGCACAAATGATCCCTGGTGGTCCAATGGACCACTATCCCTTGCCTGATCATGGGCATATGCACAAATGATCCCTGGTGGTCCAGTGGACTGCTATCCCTTGCCCGATCACAGGCATATGTCATACTCCCTGGTGGTTCAGTGGACCGATCCCCAGCGCCCGATTGTGGACATATGTCATACTCCCTGGTGGTCAGTGGTACCCCTCCCACCCACCCACTGAGTCCCCCGTAACCTGCAGCCCCCCAATCAGTGGTGGGTGGCAGCTCCCTGGCACGCTCGCTGACTGACAGTGTACAGTAGGGCTGTCGCCTATTGGTCCACTGCATGAACCAATGGGTGTGCAGACCATACTGTACTCCGCAGTCCTGAACTGTGAATGAGCATTCATTCACAATTCAGAACTGTGTAGTACAGTATGGTCTGCACGTCCATTGGCCCATGCAGTGGACCAATAGGCATACAGCCCTACTGTACGCTGTCAGTTGGGAGGCAGCCAGGTGGCTTACAGGTGGGAAGCTGCCACCCACCACTGACTGGGGGGGTGCAGGGTGGTGGGGGACTCATTGGGTGGGTAGGGGGTACCACTGGACCACCAGGAAGTATGACATATGTCCATGATCGGGCAAAGAGGATCGGTCCACTGGACCACCAGGGATCATTTGTGCATATGCCCGCGATCAGGCAAGGGATAGCGGTCCACTGGGCCACCAGGGTTTCTTGGACATCTGCCTGCAATTGGGCAGGGGGGCATGATGCCCCCTGAGCAGGGGGCTCACAGACTGTGTCCTGGGTGGTCAGGTGGCCACCCACAGCAGGCAGCTGCCATGTTGCACCTTGCACTATGGCAGCTCACCTGTGGGTGGCCAGGACTTGCTCCTGGTTTCGCCAGGCACAACTTTGTATCCTCTTGTGCAGCACAAGGTGGGTATGTGCCAGCATATGTGCCGCACATCCCAGGCTGAATATTGGGATATGTCACATATGCATGGGCATGCCCCCTGCACTTGCACTGCATACATTACTGGTGTTCCCCGGAGCATAGGGGGTTGCGCAGCACAACATGCCCCTTTGAATATTGCACTGGAGAGCATTGGTGGGTTGCGCATGGCACAACCCTGTTACGCCATGCGCAACTCCTTTGAATATCCCACCCCATGTTATTTAATCAAGACCAAATCTTGCCTTAGCTTGTCTGGCTAAGTAACTATAAAGTGGAAGACTGTTGACCTCTTCAATTTTTTGACATTTGAAAGAAAAAGTAATTTGCTTAGTTCGATATTTATTTGTTCCTTATTCAAAATTTCCTGCACAATCATATAGTCCTCTCTTGGAAAGAATGTCCATTCCCACATATGTGAGAGTGTCTGAGCCAGAAAACATGACAGTTGGTCAGGGCATCCAAAACCTCCCACCTTGATAGACATCACTAGAGTTGACTATGCAATTCTTGGTTCCTCCTCTCCAGAGGAATTTAGAGAAAACTCTCTTTATATCTGTAAACCATTTTATATTTGGGGCCCCAAATAATGACTGTATGAGAAAATTAAATGTGAAAGTAGTATCATGTTTATAACTTGCACTCTGCCCCAGAGCAAAATTAATAGCTTTTTCCGTAACTCAAGGTTCCTTTGAATTTTCTATCTCGTTATTTTATAGTTGAGTTGTATACTTTTCTCAAATTGATTCATGAGAGTAACACCTAAATATCTGATCTGATCTACTTTACTAAAAATTTATGAAAATTCTGATTGGTTCTGTCCCTTGTTAGCTGCATAATCATAGTTTTTTGTTGGTTTAATTGATATCACGAAAATGAAGAAAAAGTATTAATGATCTGTAAAAATGCCTATATAGAACTATTAAGGTCTTGGAATAGGACCAAAGTGTCATCTGCAAACACACTTAGTTTTTTTGATCTTTAACTTGAACACCTTCAATTTCTGGATTCATTCTAAATGTTGTTAAAAGAGGTTCAATGCATAAAAAAATAATAGCTGGGATGAGGGACAGCCCTGCCTAACTTCACTTTTCATTTGTATTTTTAGTGTTGGATAGCTGTTAATAATAAAGCTAGCTAATGGGTTACTGTATTATGCTTTTATTATATGCACACTATTCATTGGGAGATTCCACTTCTCTAGCGCATATAGCATATAATTTCTTTTGATGAAATTAAATGCTTTACTGGCATCTAAAGCAAGGGCATAATGTTTTTCATTATCCTTCTGTATGTATTCAATCAGTGCTTGTACTTTTTGTTTACTGCATTAGAGTTGTTCTACCTGAAATGAACCCTTTCTGGTCAGCATGGATGTGAAGGGGAAGGACCAACCCCATCCTGCTTGCCACCATTTTAACAATTATTTTATAATCAGAGTTTAATAAGGCAATTGTCTTATAGCTTCCAGGTAGTTCTTTTGGTTTCAACTCATTCAATGTTAGTACTATCTTTGCATCTAACATGGATTGTTGGGGGGGTTGTCCCTTCCCCATCCACCCATTTCACCATTATCTGCAGAATCCAAGGTGTCAGTAAATCTTTAAATTTTTTATAAACCTCATTTGAAAAAACATCTGGTCTGCAACTTTTATTATTGGGCAGTGTATCAATTGTCTCCTTAATTTCATTTAAATAAAATAGATCAGGTTTTAAATCTAATGCTTGAATACTACATTTTTGATATACATTGTTCCATTTCTTCTGATTTATTTATAGGGCCTTTTTTATAGATACCAGTGAAATGTTCGATTATGGTATTTGCCAAGTCAGGCCACTCCATAATGCTCATATTTTGTATCTGTTTTAGACTAACTATTGAATTTTGTTTGTTCCTTTTTTAAGGAGGCTTGCAATAGGTTGCCCGACTTGTCTCCCTGCAGATATCGATCTTGTTTAACTTTCCTAATATTCTTCTCTGTTTCTAAGTAAATTTGGTCCTGTAATTTAAGAATGTACTCAGTCTATTCACCAAAGTATTTATCATAATATTGTGTGACCAATTTATCAAGTTCTTTTAATTTGAAAAAAAATGTCCTGTTCCTTAAGCCATTTTTCTTTATTTAATCATGCTTGATGAGAAATAGATGCCCCCCCTGTGAATTACAGTTCTGAAAGCATCCCATTAGGATGAGACATATTGTCCAGAATAATTATAAAACCAGTACTCTCCAATAGCCTGTTGGATTTTAATTTAAAAATCTTCGTCTTTTAATAACTCATTGAGTGTCCATGTTCTTGAACTTTTGTTCCTGTCTGATTTAAAAAAGCATGTTCATCTCCACTACAGTGTGATCTGCATAAATGATTGACTTGTTAGAGACCATTTCAAGCAGGGGCATGAGTGATCTGGAGGTAAATATATAACTGATTCTGGTGAAGTTATTATTTTTCTTATCATGGTGAGTATACTCCCTAATATAAGCATTTAAGACTCTGAAAGGATTGATTAAATCATTCTCTTCCAAAAAGTTTTGTAAAAGTTGGGCGATTCTTTTGTTAGTAACAGAAATATTATTCTTGTTGTCTAAATATGGGTTCATTAAGGAATTGTAATCCCCTGATGATGCCTTGATATCTTGAAACATTGCTCAGAGATATCACCTATATATCTCTCTATATCTCTGGCATTACCCTTATAGTTAGGGTTTAGTAGGGTGTTTAATGTTAAATCTCTAACCTTGCACTTTAATAGCTTTACACCCATTCAATGGATTTGCACATAATTTTGCATGCACAGTCTAGGGGGCAAGGTCACGTGATTTGGCAAATTTTGTGACAGTGGGATGTCGAGATACTGAAAGCCAGATAGTGAAAAAAATAGAAAAATCTGGGTTTCTTGCAGTTTTTTCCTCTCACCTACTGCCCAGATGATTTGGAATTGTGTTCCAAAAATGTTACAGTAGAAGGGGCTTGCCATAGAAAGGTGCCCTTTTTTGGTTTGGTGAAAAATATTAATCCATTCTCAAGTTATAAGGATTCGCAGTTTGAGTTCTGAGCATCCTCAGTCGGGTCTTTCAGTTGGCATCATGGCAGCACAGTTTCACAGAGGGGAAGCATGTCAAACTAATCTTATAGATTTCTTTGACTGTGTTACCAGGGAGGTGGATCAAGGGAGAGCAGTGGATGTGGCCTGTCTGAACTTCAGTAAGACTTTGGACACTGTGTAGTGCAGGAGGCTAGTTAAGAAACTAAACAACCTGTGGGTGGGGGAGAAAACTGGGTATCAAACTGGTTAAGGGATAGGATACAAAGGTTGTGTTAAATGGTAGTAAGGTGACAAGAGAGTGACTAGTGGGGTGTCACAGGGTTCAGTGCAGGGACTGGTCCTCTTCAATGACTTTATAAGTGACACAGCAGAGGAGATTGAGGGGCAGATGTACCTCTTTGTAGATGATATAAAAATCTGCAACAGGGTTGACACTCAAGAAGGGGCAGAGAGAATATAAAGGGATCTGAGGAAACTAGAAAAATAGTCTCGGGAGTGGCCACTGGGTTTCAATGCCAAAAAGTGCAAGGTTATGATGCACTTAGGGCTGTGGAACCTAAGGACTGTGTATAAGATGGGGGGGAGTGGAGCTTACAGTCACCAAGAAAGAAAGAGGACTAGGGGTTATCATATCTGATGACCTCAAGGTAGCTGGGCAGTGTGGCAGAGCAGTTGGGAAAGGCTAGCAGGATGGTGGAGTGCATTGGGAGAGGCATTTCTAGCAGGGAGAGAGAGGTGGTGCTGCCACTGTATCGCTCACTGGTGAGACCCCACTTGGTATACTATGTTCACTTCTGGAAGCCACACCTCCTTAAGGACATTGAAAGGGTGGAGGTGGTACAGAGGAGGGCAACCAAAATGGTGAGGGGGTTGCATGAGAAGCCATTCGAGAAAAGACTGCAGGACCTCAACATATACTCTCTGGAGGAGAGGAGAGCAGTGGGAACATGACTGAAACCTACACTACCTCACAGGGGTGAACAAGGTACAAGTGGAGGGTCTATTTCAGAGAAAGGAAGGCACTAGAACAAGGGGGAATGCAATGAAGCTAAGGGGGTGGGCGTTAAGGAGGCATGTGCAGAAATACTTTTCATGGAAAGAGTGGTGGAGGACTGGAACAGTCTGCCAGAGGAGGTAATGGGGGCAACAACTGTGTGGAGCTTTAAGCATGTGTGGCATAGGCACAGGGGCATATTAGGTAGTGGAACAGGGGAAGCAGCGAAACCTATGATGAACTAGGGTCAATGGTGATGGAAAAGGCAGGGGCAATGGGCAGACTGGATGGGCCTAAACGTCCATTTCTTCCAACAAAATCTATCAGGTAAACACATTTCTATGTTTCAGTGTCTGATATGTGAGAGCAATATCTGGCTTATGAATGAAGAAGCTTCTTTTGTGAGCCAAAATTATTCTTTCATGAGAAAAAATTATTTTTTTGTATGGCAGCCGTCTTAGTTTTTTATTGAAAAAAAAAATTAAAACCCATAAAATGATGCCCTGAAAAAAACAAATACTCAATCCACTGATTTCTAGAATACCAGAAATACAGTTTTAGAATAGCAGTGTTTTGTGAGATGGTTTTCATCTTTCCTCACCGGTCAAACTCAGAGAGTTGTCTCGAGAATATTTACTTCTGAGTCTTTCTCTCTGACTTGTGGGGTACCCCAGGGCTCAGTGCTGTCACCCATGTTGTTTGCAGTGTATATGCTGCCCCTCGGAGACATAGTAAGACGGTATGGACTGAGGTTTCATTGCTACACTGATGACACCCAACTCTACCTGTCTTTTGTGCCCGACCAGATGGGCACCCTCTCAGTATTTAATAGCTGCCTCATTGAAATCCAAGACTGGATGAGTTCCAGTGGGTTAAAGTTGAACACGGTAAAGACTGAGGTTTTGGTGATGGACCCTGGTTGCAGGATAGAGGAGTTAGGGATGGATTTGCCCTCTGGTTTATTTCTGGGGGGTGAGAAGATCCCCACCTCTGAACGGGTGTGTGACCTGGGAGTGATACTTGATGATGGTTTGATCCTCCATCATCATGTGTCTTCTGTCATCATCAAGTTAGCCTTTTACCATCTTAGGAACATTGCCAGGATCAAGCACCTTGTTCTGTCCAGTGACTTGCCAGTTTTGGTCCACGCCTTTGTGACTTCACGCCTTGACTACTGTAACTCCTCGTACCTAGGGCTTCCTGGGGTTGATATCCACTGCTTGCAGCTAGTGCAGAATGCAGCTGCATGTTTATTGACTGGGGTATCAAGAAGATCTCATATAACCCCAGTGCTGCCCGATCTGCACTGGCTGCCAGTTCAGTGACGGATCACCTTTAAGGTAGGTTTGTTAACTTTCAAGTCCCTACACGGACTGGGTCCTGACTACTTGAAAAAACTTCTGATCCCTTACACCCCTGTGTGAGAACTCCACTTGGCTGATGAGGGGTTGCTAGAGATTCCGAGGGTTAGATTGAAGTCATCTGGGGCTCGGGCTTTTATGTTCGCCACCCCATCCCTCGTCAGCTACGGGAGTGCAGTACTGTGGGGAGTTTTAAGCAGGCACTGAAGACCTTTCTTTGGGTTGAAGCATTTCCTGATTTTCAATGATTTTATTCTTATTTATTGTTTAATTGTATACGTTTGTACCTGTGAAGCACCTTGATGATTCAAAAGGCACTATACTAAATAAAATTATTATTAAATCTTTAGAAGTAAATGTTAATTTGAATAATAAGATATCATACAAGTGAAATAGGTATTTATATATTGTTTTATATATTATGTTTATGCAAGGTTAAGGGGACTAAGGGAGGTGTAGGACATACTCCATATATTTTGTTTCTAGTGGTGAAGAATTAATTCCACCAGTTATTTTCTAAGTTCTCAAGGTTGATTTTCTCATATCTGTATCTGAGGTATAGCCTGATTAGCTGACAACATATCTGATGACCTGAAGGTAGCAAAGCAGTGTAATTAAGCAGTAAGAAAGACTAGTAGAGTGCTGGAGTGCATGGGGACGAGTATCACCAGCAGGAAGAGGGAGACAGTGTGATACCCTTGTATAGATCTATGGTGAGGCCCCACCTAGAATACTGTGTCTAATTCTGAAGGCCCCGTCTCAGAAAAGGCATTGATTGGGTGGGGGCAGTACAGACAAGGGCAACCAAAATGGTGCATGGCCTACACCAGAAGCCCTACGAGGAAAGACTCCAGGAGTTAAATATGCTCTCTCTCTCTCTGAAAGGAGGGAAAGGGGAGACATGATAGAAACATTCAAATACCTCAGAGGTATCAGTAAGGTACAAGAAGGTGGCATTTTGCATAGAAAGAGATGCTCAAGGACAAAGGGGCACAACATGAAGCTGGAAGGGGGGAGACTTAGAGGGGATGTGAGGAACCAGGCACTTGGGTTAATATCCCAATACTGACACTGCAGTGCAGTATGAGGGGGGTGCTGCTCTCCAGAGGTACCATCTTTTGGATTAGATATTAAACCGAGGTCCCCTCTGCCTGTTCGGGTGGTAGTTCAGGTGGATTTTAAAGATCCCATGGCACTTCTCGAAAAAAGAGTAGAGGAGTTTATTGAGGAAAAAGAAATCATACAAGAATGCAAAACATATATCAGAAAAAAACAAAAGAACAGCATTACATCATAAATTAGTCAATTGTAAACAAAAAGAAATGAACATATTACAATCTTGAATAATATGATTGTATTTAGTATAACATCAACAGAAATCTGTCCATCTTTTTTTTTTTTTTTAAATTATACCATCAAAGAAACAAGGAAGAAAGAAAAAAAATTTAGGAAAAACAAAAGTAAAAACTGCTATGGGAAACATAACATATAATACATTATCTTGAAAAAGCCCTTACCCAAATCATACTTGATTATACAATGAATCATGTTACTTAACCCCCATCATTTTAAGTCACAGGTACATCAGAGTCTCTTACCCAGGGCATGTTTTTCCAAATTGTACACAAAGTTTTCGAATGCAGGAACCGAATATCCTCATTATATTGAATTTTTAGTTCCCCCTTAATTTTACCAGTAAGTTCTTCATGAGATAAAAGTTTTTGCTGTAACGAGAACAAACATCTACTATTCCAAATATACCACTTAACTACTAATAATATCTTATGTAAAGTTTCAACATGCCAGTAATGCTCCACCCCTGGGTATATACCCCATATTAAAGCTTCCATGTTAATGAACTGAAACCACGGAGGAGCATTCCAGACAGTTGCCAATAGAGACCAGAAAGGTTTACTATATATGCAGGTCAAAAAGAGGTGTTCAGTCATTTCCAGTTGTTGAATACATCCAGGTCTAACACATAAACACTCAATCATTTGTTTGGATTTTTGGTTAGCCTTTACATTAATCCTATCATGACAGCTTAGCCAATGAAAGTCTTTTAATTTATCAAGACTCCTGGGAGTATTTAACAAAACTAATAATACCTCTCTGTGTTGAGGTGGACATCTTGAAAAGTTTCAGGTTCCATAAATTGAGTCAGCATCACCTAGTTATATAAAGCCTTCCTATTTTTAGACATTAAAAAGTGGCTAGTTATTTTCCAATGTTTGAAATAAGCAAACATTTCCCTTATATAAGGTGGCACATTTAAAGATCTCTGTAATATGGCCAATTCCCCTCTATCCCTTTGTCTAAACCACATTCCACAATTCTGCTCAAACACAGACACCTAGCTTTTATCAAAAAAAATTAACAAAGGTCTAAAATTTGCATACATAAAAATGCTATAGAAAAATAAAATGGGGTTTACCATCCCCAGCCCCCCTGTTTTATTGTGAGATACACAATATTCCTTTTAAGTGGATTTAGTCTACTACCCCATACGGCTTGGAAAAAAAGACTATGAATTGCAGTTACCATTTGACAAGGTGGAGAAAAAACATAACTAATATAAAGAAATACTGGAATAAGGAATGTTTTAATCAAATGTACCCTTTTTTGCTTGCTTAATTTCCATTTGTTCCATTGGGAGACTAAAGTTCTACCATGAAGCAAGCAGGGTTCCCAATTTAAGAAGCACATATCCCCTGACCATAGATAACACCCAACATTTTCAGTTGAGTAGCTGATAGATTAATGCCAGCCACTTCCAGAACAGGATGAACAGCTGTGCCAAGCTGTGTGCCTATACACTTATCTAAATCTAAATAGAGGCAGTATAGCGCAGTGGTGTAAGGCTCTGAGCTGCAAATCTGGTGACATCCAGCAGACCAGACCTGGGTTTGAATCCCACAGCTTCCACTTGCATACTGTGTGACCCTGAGCAAGTCACTTAACCTCCTTGTGCTCCCAGGTCACTCCTGTAAAAAAGCTTTCAGCTTAGTGTGCTATACCTGGTTAAACAACTAAATAAAAAAAAAAAATTCAGACTTGTACCAGAGTTTAGATTATATGTTGTACATATACCTAGTGCCTCACTAATAGAGGCCTTATCTGCCACTAAAACACAAAGATCATCCCCGTAGGCCAGGGGTTCTCAAATGGTGAGGCCAGCCTCCCTGGGGAGGCCCCAACCTGTTCAAGGGGAGGCTCAAGCAAGTCTGAAAAAGTGCTGTATTTAAATTTTGAGCTTCATATATTTTGTGTGAAGAGATGAAGCAAACTAAAAGAGGATAATAGTAGGTGAATTTTATGTATTTATTTACTAATAGGTGGCAAGGGAAGGTGAATGAGCCAAGGTTCATTTCAGGTGTAACCGGGGAAAGGTAGGGAGTGAATACATTTCAAAATGTAACTGCAAAACAATCAAAAAATACACAATGAACAATAGTGCAAACAAATATGAACAATAAACTAATAATGAGTGGTGGTAATTGATCAATTTGTAGATTGATGGCAGAACAGCCCAAATACAAGGGCTGAGCACAGAAGTACTAAGAGCACTGGCAGGAAGGAGCAAAGTAATCCCAGAGAAGTTGTTTAGGAGCAGGGAAGGAGTGGGAGAGGCAAACTATGTAGGAAGGTGATTTCATATAAAGAAAACAGAGAAAGTAGTCTGACCATGAAGGTTACTGCAACAAGGGTAACAATGGTTCAAGAATGAAATTAGCAGGAGTAAGTAGGCTGGCCTGTGTGTGTGTGTGTGTGTGTGGGGGGTTACAATAAGCTGAATAATATTTATTTTATTTATTTGTTATTCAGATAACACCTTTAAGCACAAGGAGCTCATTTTCAAAGGTTCCACGTCCGTATAAGACAAAGAACTGATATGGCCAAGTACTCAAAGGGTTTCAATTGTTCGTGTACTCTGCATATAGTATGTTATTTTTCTTTGGGAGGCCCAAGATTAGTTCAGTTTGGGGAGGCTCAAAATCTTCTCCATGGATTTGGGAGGCTCACTGTTACAAAGTCCAAGAACTACGTCAGAGGGCTAATACTTTATAAATTCTAATGGAACGAAGCAACTAGGCCCTTAGAATTATAGAACTGTTGAGGAGCTGTAATAAGGGATCTATACAAAAGGCATAGAACAGCAGACTAAGTAGGCACCCCTGATGCACCCCTCTCCGCACTGTCAAGATAGGCCCTTTCTAACCTCTAACCAAAGGAGTGACTGTAGCTGTTTATATAAACATTGAATCCAGCTGATAAATTGTAATGGTATACCATATTTCTTTAAAACTTCCCATAGAAAGGTGTGACTAACTGAGTCAAAGGCTCGTCTTTGATCTAATGAAAGCACAAAGCCATCAGCTCTATGCCTAATGCTATGCTTAAAAATTTCTCTTAACAAAATTAAGTGTTCTGTGATGTATCCACCTGGAATAGCACATGCCTGTGCTGGAGGATGTAATATGTGCTGCTACCAGTAACAGGCGACTATTCAGGATTTTGGGTAAAATTTTAAAGTCCGTATTTAACAATGAGATGGGTTTCCACTGATCCATACATCATTTATCCCCTTTTTGTTTAAAAATATGAATTAGTATACCCCCTGTCATGCGTAGAGAAGGAGACCCTGATGAAAGGATTGCTGTAAAGGCTGCAGCTAATTCTGACAGAATATATGGTCCTATAATTTTATACAACTCTCCAGTTAACCCATCCCCGCCCAGTGCTTTGTTATTCCCCAATGCCTTAATTGCTTTCTCCACCTCTTGAGGTGTAATGTTAGCTATTAATGGTGCCACCAAATGTTCAGTGCGATTAACTGTAGAAACTGAGTCAAGATACGTCTCCAAAACCTCAGTATGAACGGGGGTTAAAGGATTTATTTGTATATTGTGTCACAATATTAAGCACTTGTCCAGGATCAGTATATAACTTACCATCCTTATCAAATAGACTATCCATTGTTTTATTTGAATTTCTAGCAGTGTGTTCTTCATATGGGCAAATGTAGCCCTTTCTACCCTGAGTACAATAGGACTGTTGGTATTGCAAATGTTGCTCTTGTAGTAAGTGGTATTTCACCATTTGTTGTTTAATATTTTGAATTTGTACTGTGAAATCATGTTTCACTGTAGCTGCCAATGGTAACAGTTTTTGAAGTTGTAACCTATGGTTGAGATAAGCCCCATACTCCCTATCCCGAACCATCTTCCATATGATTTTAAAAGAACTGACAAATCCCGGATGGTATCCTCCCACTAACTATTAGGATCCATGTACATATCAAAAACTGACTTTCTAGCTTGAATAAAATATACAACAAATTTTGGCGGATATCCTCCTTAACCAAAAGTAAGGCATATAATTTCCAATAACCCGGGCCATTAGGGGGTGCATTTGATCCATCCAACAATAAATATAATAATTGGGCCTTGTGGATGTGCCAGTAGGGCCCACCAGATCCTGTGAGTGTATCCTGGGAGAGGGTGTAGTGTGCGGGATACTCCTCATCTACCATTCAGCTGGTGATGGTGGAAAATTCCTAAAGGAGATAGCGGACTTCATCATCGACCTGGTGCTGGAGTTCCCCCGATGGTTAATTCTGGGGGACTTCAATGCCTGGGTCGACAATGAACTCTGGCAATTTTTCAAACTCTCCTCCAGCTAATGACTATGCTGGGCCTCACATAGGTGATTAACTCCGCTACCCATATAGGGGGTCACTTGGATCTGGTGTTCCTCATGGGGATGGAGATCATGGATTTGGTGGTGGAACCAGTCAGCTGGTCTGACCATCACACCATAAGGTTCAATTTTAGGGCTCCCCCCAATGGGTCTGCCCCTATGGAGATGGTCCAGTATTGCCCTTTGTGGGGGTTACCCCAGAAGGTCTATCATGCTGCTGGACCTATCAGGATTGTCGGTTGAATGCATGAGTCCAGGGGATCTGGTACTGACTTATAATAAGGTGGTGGGAGATGCCCTGGACATGATTGCTCCTGTTCGTGTTCGACCACTCACTCTTTGCTCAAGGACCCTTTGGTTTGATGGTTCCTTGAAGGAGTTGAGGATAGTTGTTCAAATGCTGGAGAGAGCATGGTGGAGGTCCAATCTGGAGGTTGACAGGCTTAGATTGATGGAACACTGTAAGGGCTATCAATCGTAAATCACCCGTAAGAAGGCAGAATTCCTGTTCAGGGAGATTTCTGCTGTGCAGAATCAACTGGCTCAGATCTTCCAGACTGTTGACAGATTGTGCAATCCAATCTGTCTCCAACTGGAGGAGCCTTTTCTCAGGTCAATTGTGAGGAGTTTGCTCTATTCTTCACAAATAAGGTTGCCAGCATCAGGTCTGGCATCGGCCCAGCTCTCCCCATGAGGGATTGTGGAGGTCAGTGGGAGGTGGTGAGCACCTGGTCTGTCTGGATGGATTTTAGCAGGCCAGAATTCATAGACATTGTGAGGATCATCCAGACTTTGTGCCCAACCAACTGTAGTTTGGATCCGGGCCCTACACCCCTATTAGTAGGTTGTATAGATGTTATCTGCCCGATTCTAGCTAAAATTGTCTGGAGTTCCTTGGGGGAGGTCTTTCCTGATCCCTTAAGGAGGTGGCCGTATGACAACTCCTTAGAAACGTTCCTTGGATCCAGGCTGTCCAGTTAACTACAGGTCTGTCTCTAACCTGCCTTTTGTGGGTAAGGTTATTGAGAAGGTGGTTGCGTTGCAACTGGATGATCACCTTGTGACCCATGATGTCTATGATGCTTTCCAGTCTGGATTTAGGAGGAGACATAGCATCGAGACTGCACTTGTCCAAGTGTTGAATGACCTCCTAATAGCGCAAGATCAGAAGGCTCGTACCATCTTGGCCCTTCTCGATCTCTCTGCAGCATGTGAGACTGTGGACCATGGTGTGCTTTTGAAGTGCCTGCGGCTTCTTTGTGGACGGTCGGGGACAGACCTTGAATGGTTTTGATCTTTCATCGCGGACAGGTCTCAGAGGGTTGTTACCGGAATTTATTCCTCTGACGCTCTTCCCCTGTCCTGCAGGATGCCACAGGGCTCCATCTTGTCACGCATGTTGTTCTCAGTGTATATGCTGCCGTTAGGAGATATCATCAGGTGATACAGTTTGAGTTTTCACTGCTATGCAGATGATACTCAACTGGATATGTCCTTTCTACCTGGGCAGGATGATGTAGTCTCTGTGTTTAATAACTGTCTCACCGAGATCAAGGACTGGATGAGCACCTGCTGGCTGAGACTGAAGCTGGGTAAGACCGAAGTGTTGGTGGTGGACCATGGGTCATCCAGGGGTGAGTTTGGGGGCTCGGCATGTGTCAGGCTTATGGCTGGATGGCGTCCAGCTCACTACCTCAGACCAGGTGTGTAACCTGAGTGTTATTTTTGATTATGGCCTGACCCTGAAATCTCAGGTGTCGGATGTTGTCAAATCCTCATTTTACCATCTGAAGAATATCACCCGGATGAAACATCTGGTTCTTCCGGATGACCTGCCAACATTGGTCCACGCCTTCGTCACCACCTGCCTTGACTACTGTAATGCCCTCCACCTAGGGCTTCCTAGGGTTGATATCCACCACTTGCAGCTAGTGCAAAACACGGTGGCCAGGCTTTTGACTGGTACATCTAGGGTCTGTCATATTACGCCTGTGTTGCGTGGACTGCACTCAGTGCCTGTTCAGTGGCGGATCACCTTAAAGGTTGACTTGCTGACCTTTAAAGCCCTACACAACCAGGAACCCAGCTACCTGCAAGATATCCTGACTCCCTACTGTCCCCTCCACCCTCTCTGATCCACTGACGAGGGATTGCTAGAGATTCCTAGGGCTCGTTTAAAAACCTCGGGTGCCCATGCCTTCTCTTACGTAGCCCTTACCCTGTGGAATTCTCTGCCTCATTGGTTAAGAGAATGCCTGACCATCGAAGGATTTAAATCTGAGTTTAAAACATATCTCTTTAATCAAGCATTCCCAGATTAATCTTAAGTTAAATTGTTGTAATTGTTGTGTTTTAGCATAATTTAAATTGCGTATGCTGTATTTTAACTATAAAGCGTCTTGATTTTGGAAATATGGTATACAAATAAAGATTTGCTTACTTACTTACTTACTTTGTCAGGGAATCCCCATAGCCTTTGCATTCTCTCAACCCCTTCCTAGATGTCAGCCCTGCTGCAGATTTTTGGGTCATCCACAAGGAGACACACCTTCCCCTCCAGTTCCTCAGCAATGTCACTTATGAAGACATCGAAGAGTACAGGACTCAGTACCAATCCCTGTGGCACTCCACTAGTCTCTCCCCCATCCCCTGAGTGTCTGCCATTTACCACCACTCTCTGCCTCCTATCCATCAATCAGTTTGATATACAGCTTATCACCGTCTCCCCAATCCCCAGGTTGCTAAGTTTCTTAATTTGCCTCCTGTGTGGAAAAGGGCCAAAGGCCTTACTGAAGTCCAGATAGGCACATCCATTGCCTTCCCTGATCCACCTCCCCTAAGTCACCCAAGCAAATAAATCTATGAAGTTTGTCTGGCATGACCCCCCCCCCCCATGAAACCATGCTGCAAGTGGCCCTGCAGCTCATTTGCCTCCAGGTACTCCATCAGTCTCTCCTTCAGCAGGGTCTCTATTAATTTTCTCACCACTGATATGAGACTGACTGGCCTTGTGCAGAGGGACCATCAGCCCTCCTCTAGTCCTATGAAACTGCCTCCAACTCCAGTGAGGTATTACTTGGGAGTTAAGGCAGAAGCAGCCAAATGGCCCATCGACATTGCCTTCCCCACACCATGCGGTGTGAATTAAGCCCCATTATCTAGTAATAACTTGTTCAATTTGACTTTGAACATATTAAAATTTCTGATGCCAACAAGATCATGTGGCAGCACATTCCACAATTTGCTTGCCCTGACAGTAAAATAATTTTTCCTTTGTTAGTAATTACCCTAGGGACACTAAGTTGCCTGTTATGATATCTTAGACTGTCTGGTTTAGATGCCATATTTAGGTTACATTTCCTAGCTAATTTAGTGTCCTGTAAGATATTGAATAACATTAAAAGAGCACCCCTTTCCTTACACAGGTTGAAGTCATGCAAACTGAATGCAATTAGTCTATCTTGGTAGGGAAGTTTACTTGCTCTCGTTACCATTTTTGTTGCCCTCCTCTGGAAGGACTCCAAAATCTTAAAGTCCTTTTCCAGATAAGGGGCCCAAAAGGATGTTGCATAATCTAAATGTGGTCTTCTATATGCATTATATAAGGGCATGATGCATGACTCAGGTTTATAAATAAATACTAAAAATACCACCAACAGCTTAATCTGGTTCAAGATCAGTTGGCATTCATCTGTATCCCCCTCCCCCGGGTCGTGCCTGAAAATAGGCAGGATTTGTCTAGCGCACTTACCCAGTCAACAAAAGCTAAATAAAAATAAAAATAAATAAATGCCTTCTTCACAGATTGAATAATTTCTATTAGTTGTGAGAGAGATCTTTCCACATTGTTCTCCCTGTTAAGATCTTTGTTAATTATAATTCCCAAATCCATTTCTGAGTTAGCTGTTTTGATTATACTCCCATTTAATATGTAGCTAGTTAGGGTGTTTCTGTTACCAAAATGGATGACAGAAAATGTATCAATATTGAATTCCATCTTGTTGATGTTTGGCCAGTGTTCAATTTGCTGAAAATCTAACATGAGGGTCTATTTTCGTGACAGAGTCCACTTCAGAGCAGAGCTTAGTATCGTCATCGAATTTGCTGATTTTACACTGTATACCCTCCTGCAGATCACTAATAAAGATAACGAACAGGGAGGAACCCGGGGCAGAACCCTAGGGCACTTCACTGGTAACCCTGATTTCTTCTGACAAGATCTTAGAAACTCATACTTGTTGCATTCTATTAAAAAGCCATTGTTCCTCCCATTTGGTGGTATACTTATTAAATCCTAATTTTGGTGTTCTACAGATTATAAGGTTATGAGGGACAGTATCAAAAGCCTTCTTGACGTCTAGCAGAATTACTTCTACAGGAATACCTTTATCAATACTGTTGCTAACGGTCTTGTAGAAAGATATTAGGTTGGTAGTGCATGATCTGCCCCAGACAAATCCATGCCGTGCCATATCCTTGAGATCCTTTTCAGAAATGTCCAAATCTAATCTGTTTTTGAGTAATTTTTCCATGACTTTATACGCCAATGAGGTGTGGCTAATTGGTTGGTAATTACCCACTATGTTATTACCTTTTTTGCAAATGGGTACAAAAGTAGCCCTTTTCAGTCTGTGGGTACGTTACCAGAACTATATGACTTATTAAATAAAATGGTCAGAGGGGTAATCAGCGTATCTGCTGTTTCCTTGATGAATCTTGCATTGATTTTGTCTGGCCCAGGGGATGTTTAATTTTTTAATGTCTTAAGGACTTTATTTACCTCTTCCTCAGTTATTGGCTTAAATCATGCGTCTGCATATTGGACTGTGGTGGCAAGTGGATCAGCAGTTAAAAAAACAGAACCAAAAAATTATTATTAAATTAATAGGTGTTGGCAATATTTTTATTACATCATGGAAACCTGGGCCACTCAACACCAAGGCTGGGATCTGGTGATCCCAAGGTACAGAATTTACAAGAAGGACCCAAGGAGTAGGGAGAGGGGGTGGGGTGGCAGTTTATGTGAAGGACAGAATTAGATGCACTAGAGACGAGGGGGAGGAAGGGAGGATAGAGGTGCTATGGATGCAATTCCTGGACTTTAGAGGTAGAAAACTGAGGCTGGGGATGGTGTATAGACCACCAGCTCAGTCCGAGGAGTTGGATAGGTAATTGGCAGAACAAATTCATAGGGTAAGTAAGAAGGGGACTGTGGTGATTGCTGGGGACTTCAGTCTGCCTGTGGTGGATTGTAGTACTCCAGCCACCTCTAATGCCAGGGAACAAGTATTGCTGGATGCATTTCAGGATATTCTTCTGGAGCAATTGGTTAGCATGCCAACTTGGTTAGATAATACACTTGACCTGGTACTCTCGAATGGAGAGTCAGTGAGTGAACTTAGGGCAGAGGACCCACTAGCTGGGAGTGACCACCAATTTGTGTGGCTTTTGATTAGTTTGAGCAGGGAGTCTATAGGATCAGTGACAAGGGTGGTTGACTTCAGATGGGTGGACTTTCGAAAGCTGTGGGAAATCCTCATAGAGCACCTAGAGGGGATAATACCGGGGATGGAAAGAAATGGGATATCATCCAATTTGGTCTGAAGGAAGCTGCTGAGTAAAGTAGTAAAGTAAAGTAAAATGTATTTATATAAGGCACCCTTCCTGAGCTCAGGGCACCTTTACAATACAATACAATAACAATTTAAAATCAATAAAACTGATAACAAAGCAATAGCAATCACTCAATAAAACCCTGAAAATGCCTGGTTAAACAAATACATTCCACGGTCAGGCTATCTCATATCTGGTGAGGTAGAGAATTCCACAGGGTAGGTGCCATAAAGACAAAAGATCTTCCTCCAGATATTTTCAGGGATACCCTGGGAATCTCTAGCAATCCTTTGCCAGAGGCTTGGAGTGAGCAGGAGGGGCAGTAGGAAAACAGGAGTTCTTTCAGGTAGTGAGTTCCCGACTCATGTAGGGCCTTATAGGTCAGCGATGTGACCTTGAAGGTGATCTGCCACAGTACAGGCAGCCAGTGTAGTTCACACAGCACAGGTGTTATATGACTGGATCAGAGATTCCAGTAAACAACCTGGCTATTGCGTTCTGCACTAGCTGCAAGCGGCAGATATCCACACCTGGTAGCCCTAGATAGAGGGCATTACAGTAATCAAAACAACCGGTGACAAAGGCGCGGACCAAGGTAGGAAGATCTTCAGGCAGGACCAGGTGTTTCACCTGGGCTATATTCCTTAGATGGAAAAAGGAAGATTTGACTACAGCCGACACCCGCACCCTCAGGGTCAGGTCCTCATCAAATACCATGCCCAGGTTACGCACCTGGCCCGAGGCCATAAGCAGGGTCCCCCCAAGGTATAAACCTGAGGGTTTCCCTGCCCATGCCCCTGTCATCCTAAAACTATGGTCCAACACCAATACCTCTGTTTTACTTGAGTTCAACTGAAGCCAGCTGGTACTCATCCATTTCTGTATCTCCAGCAGGCAATTGTTAAACACTGTGATTGAATCAGACTCCTGTTCAGGCACAAAAGACATGTAGAGCTAAGAATCATCAGCATAGCAATGAAAACCCAGCCCATACCATCTTATAATGTCCCCTAATGGAAGCATATACACCGTGAATAACATGGGGTACAACACTGAACCCTGTGGAACCCCACAGGGCAGCCAGTGAGGGGCCAAGGAATGAATCCCTGACACCACTGTCTGTGATCTGCCCTCAAGGAAGGATCAAAACCAACTGAGGACTGCCCCCCTCATTACACAGAAAAACCACAGGCACTCGAGCATCATTCCATGATCCACGGTGTCAAATGCTGCTAAGAGATCAAGATGAACCAAGATGGAATGGGGTCTCCGATCTCTCGCCATCAAGAGATCATTTAGTACCTGCACCAGGGCTGTCTCGGTGCTATGCCATTTCCTGAAGCCAGACTGGATAGGGTCATAGATATTGTGGCTGGTTAAATGATCCTCCAGCTGCAAAGTGACCATCTTCTCAATAACTTTCCCTACAAAGAGTAAGTTTGAGACTGGTCTGTAGTTAGCTGGTCAGTCGGGATCAAGGGTGGGCTTTTTCAGAAGGACGCTTACTATTGCCTCCTTTAAGGGATCTGGAAAGATCCCTCTCTCCAATGAAACCACCACTGTCCCAGCAAGGACTGGGCTGATGACCTCTACACACCCCACTAGTAGGCATGTAGGGTATGGATCCAAACTACAGTAGGTTGGCCACAAAGTCTGGACAATACTCACTATATCCATGACTGCCGGTTGGCTAAAGGTGAACCAAGTCAACTGGGCATTAGTACCACTAGATTGATCAGTGCAAGGTCCAATGGGAAGGCACTGGCTGATCTCATCCCTGATGGTGGACACCTTATCAATGAAAAATTGTGCAAACTCCTCACATTGCATTTGTGACAGTGCTCGACCGGCATGGAGACAGGCTGGATTGCACAGTCTGGCCACAGTCCGGAACAGCTGGGCTGGCCTATTCTTCACTGTAGCAATTTCCCTGGACAGGAACTCTGCCCTCTTATGGGAAATTGCTGATTGGTAGATCTTACAGTGATCCAACAATCTAAGCTTATCCACCTCCAGGCGAGTTTTCCGTCAGCGTCTTTCCAATCTTCTCCCTTGTCTCTTCAGCTCACGGATATTCCCATTATACCAGGGGCTCCCCAGGTGAAGAGTAAGAGGGTGAACATGAGTTAGAGCAGTGACATACAAGGCCCCCACAACAGCCCTATTACAGTCCAACACTAGTATCAAGACTCTGAGTAAGAATAACAGAGCTAAGAAACCATGTTGGCTGAACAGGAAAGTATTGGAGGGGGTGAGGCAAAGAAAGTGGCATTTCAGGGATTCAAGAGGGCCAATGGGGGGGAGGACAGGGAGGCATATGTGAGGAGGACCAGGGAGATAATCAGACTAGTAAGAGAGGCCAAGAGAGGCCTAGGCCTCCAGAGAGTTAAGGCTGACTCAGGGCATCAAGTGAGGGGAGAATGATTTTTTTTAGATACATGAGAGAACAAGCATTTGTCAATGCCGAATGTTGTCTCGCTGGCATTGGCTTGGTAGTGCCGGAGTTAGAGATTCATAATAGGAATGGCAGTGAAGTATGGAACTGATGCCAACCCTACCCCCACCCTCCGGAGACTGACAGGCCCCGGGGTGTGCCTTTGGGGCATCAGCTATAACACTCATGCCATGTTACCTCACCCTACCCTGTAGACACTAACAAGTGTCGTGGTGTGTTTTGGGTCTTTGGGCCTTATACTTACCCCATTCCATAATGACATACACTGAGATGGGTGCATTATAGGAGAATGGGCCTCACTTTACCCTGTAGACACTGACAAGTGTTGTGGTGTGCTTTGGGGTCTTTGGGCCTTATATTTACCCCATTCCATAAGGAATACGCTGAGATGGGTGCAGTATAGGAGAATGGGGTGACGTTAGGGCTGAACACTCCAAGGCATACCTCGATGCCTGTCACTGGCTGCAGGGTGGGGGTGGGGTGGAATGGTGTGAGCATTACAGCCACTGATCCCAAGTCACACCCCTGATGCCTGGCAGTCTCTGAAGGGTGGGGTGTTACACTTGGAAACCCTAACATTGTAGGCGTTTGTTGATATTTTCACTCCAAATTTTCAACATAGGCTTTTTGTGACCCCACCTCATGAAGAGTGGCACAATCAGTTTGTTAGCTGAAAGGTGGTTTTGCACAGCGGCTATGCCATTTGTCGACACAGGGATGAAAACACATTTTGGGCAGGATGTGGAAAATGACAACTGCATTGTTCATGAGGAGGCATAAAAAAA
The DNA here is from genome assembly GCA_016271365.2 of Neoceratodus forsteri. NCBI lineage: Eukaryota > Metazoa > Chordata > Ceratodontiformes > Ceratodontidae > Neoceratodus > Neoceratodus forsteri. The sequence goes on along the minus strand of CM028134.1, from coordinate 539,812,716 downwards.
TGGCAATGTTGAAAATCTGGAGTGAAAATATGAAAAATTGGTGAAGTCATGAGCATGCATAGAAACTGAGCAATACACGTTCATAACCCAATTATTTTTGGGAGATTTTTAGCCACATTTTCAACAAAGGCATTTTGGGATCTTGCCTCATGAATGGTGGTGCTGTAATTTTGTTAATCTGTCCCAAAAGTTGATTTCCCACAGCGACCACACCATTGTGCGTCACAGGTGCGGAAACACATTTTGGTCCGGCTGCGAAAAATGACAGCTGTACTGTTCATAAGGAGGTGTGAAAAAATGCCAGTGTTGGAAATCTGGCATCAAAATATTGTAGATTTGTTGTTACAAGGGTGCATGGAAACTGCGCAACGTACGCTTGTAACACAGTTATTTTATGGACTTTCGGCACCAGATTTTCAACATAGGCATTTTAGGACCTCTGCTCATGAACAGTGTCACCGTCATTTTCTCAAACTGTCCTGAAAACTGATTTCACACCGGACTACGCTATTCTGTGCCAGATGTGTGAAAACACATTTTGGCCAGAATATGTAAAATGACAGCTGTACTGTTCATAAGGCGGTGTGGAAAAATGCCAATTTTGAAAATCTGGAGTGAAAATATTACAAATTCATGAAGTTATGAGCGCGCATGGAAACAGCTCATAAAACAGCCATTTTTTTGATTTTTTTTCACCAAATTTGCAACATTGCTTTTTTGAGAGCCCTCCTCATGAACAGTGACACTGTCGTTTTGTTACTCAGTCCCAAAAGGTGATTCTGCGCAGTGACGACAAAAATCACCTTTTGGGACCGAATAATGTCATGACAGTGACTGAATTGATGAGGAGGGATCCCAATAACCGCATGTTGAAAATTTGGTGCAAAAATTCCAAAAAATGCCCGAGATTTGTACCAAAGTTGAAAAAAACCTATTTATGCCATTATACAGCTTACCGGCGTTTCTTCTATTCGCGGTCGGCTTTGAAAAATGCAGACATGTTCCCAGACCACGGAAGATTGTCATGCCGGACTCCGGGGGTAAGTATGGGGTGAGGGGGGTGTGGGGAGGCAGGGTGCACAGAGGGTGGGTGTGGGTTGTGGGAGGGGGCAGTTAGACCGCGAGGGACCATTTTCTTCTTTCATGGGGTAAAAAAAAAATTGTGGGATGGTTTTTCTTTTTCAGGGGATTTGGCACACTGGGGTAGGCTCCCAGCATGCCACCTAAGTGTTTGGGGGATGCTGTAGCTGGATGGGGATTGGGCACCTCTGCGTGGCACACAAAGAAAGCGGAGGGGCAAGAGCCGAGGAGCATTGGGCACCCCCTCGGCGCATAACAAGTGGGGCTGGGGTGCATTATGCTGACGGGGAGTGGGCTCCCTCATTGACATATATAGTGGGTCAGGGCATGCCGACAGGGGGATTGGGAACCCCCGAAGTTGGCATTACGCAGCTATGTTTAATATATTTTTCACCAGAAAAAGCACGCTGGGAGGTGTGCTGCATATGACGAGCTTTGCTCGCATTGCAGTGGACCTTTCGTTAGATGTGCTCGTCACATTATGTATTCATGGCATGGCGCCGGCATGTAGGCTTATTGGGGAATGAGGGATGGACCTAGTGATGCGTGCCCTGCATTCACCTAACAGTGACTGTGCCTCCAAATCTGCTACTAATTCAAGATGTTGGCTGGCGCGCAAGCACAAGTCAACATAAAAAAGGAGCTACAGGGACCAGATAATGTGGATCAGGAGGGGCGGGGATGGGTGGAAAAGGGAGTGGAACAGGAGGAAATACTGAATGAATACTTCTGCTCTGTGTTCACCTTGGAGGAGGGTGGTCCACTACCTCCAAGGACCCGGGAGGAGGGGAAGGGGAAGGGTTGATGGATGGGGAGATTGTGGAGACCAGAGCACTAGAGGGAGAAATGTAGATCCAAAGGGTATGCGATTACCTTTATTAACTGCAGCTGAAACTAGCTTTTTGGAAAAACATTTTTGTTATACTGCTGCTTGTTAAAACAGCAGTGCAAAATAATTGGACCAAACATATGACCCTACCTTTTTTCCACTATTAACGATTCCAAACATTATCTAGTTTTATTTTGTAGTAAAAGTTTCTAGTTCCACCCAAATCTGAGTATTTTATATAAGTCTTAATTAACTTTTCTCAAGAAAAAAAGATAGCCATGATACTTGACTTAGCAATGCCATTTTAGACCTGATGAGGGTAAGGGTTGAGAAAAATAAAACAAATTTATGGTGCACAGCATAGGAGACATCTAAAAATGTAGATTTAAAAGATGTACTATTAGTTTTACTACTTGTAGCTGAAGCTTGCTTTTTGGAAAAACATTTTTAGTTGTAATTCTGCTTTAACTCATTATACCCTGGGTGGCCATTTTGTATCAGTAGAATCAATGGATGGTTAGGACTTCATACGGAGCTATTGGGTACGATGACTTGTAAGTGACTAGTTGCAAACAAAGTTTTTGGCTCTACTGGGGTTTGAACCTATGATCTCCTGGTTTCCAAACTGGTAGTCTAATCACTAGATCATATTGCTGCTCATGAGTTTGAGAACACCAAGATTTTACAAAGGGATAAGGGTGTCTCAGCTACCATGTACAGTAGTAGAATTGGATGTGCATCCGAACATACATACAAACATATGAAACTGCCAACAGATACAGGCCATATGGTCTATCAAGTCTGCTCGAGTGTGCAGCTAGCAATCCCTTATTCTACAGCTGCCTCCCTCCCTCCCCCCCAGGTTCATCCTCCCTTCACTTTATCCCATCCCCTTTTAGAAATACCAACCGACTTGCAAGACACCACCTCTTCAGGCAGCACATTCCACCTAGATACCACCCTTTCCATGAAAAAGTGCCTCCTCATTTCTCTCTTGAATCTTCCACCCTCCAGCCTCAGACCATGCCTCCTCGTGTCCCTCCCCCTTAACTTAAAAATCCCCTCTATACCAGTCCTGTTAATACCCTTCATGTATTTTAAGGTCTCAATAATATCCCCCCCATCCCTCCTCTCTTCGAGGGAGTACATATTCAGCTCCCTCAGACTCACCTCATAGGGCTTGTCTTCCAATCCCAGGATCATCCTTGTTGCTGTGCTCTGGACTCCCTCCAGCAGTCTCACATCCTTCTTTAAGTATGGGTGCCAGTACTGCATGCAGTACTCCAGGTGTGGCCTCACCAGCAAACTGAACAGAGGCAGGATCACCTCCTCCATCCTGGAGGTGATTCCTCTAGTGATACACCCCAGCATCCTTTTCACTTTAGCTGCTGCCTCCCTGCACTGTGCAGAGTGGTTCATTTGCCCTGTTATAACCACTCCTAGATCCTTTTCCTCTTCTGTAGTTGCTATCTGCATCCCCCCCATCTGATAGTCCCTCCTTGGGTTTATTGCACCCAAGTGCATGACTTTGCACTTCTTGGCATTGAACCCCAGCTGCTATGTGTCTGACCAGCACTCAAGTTTAGCCAGATCTTCCTGCAATCCCTGGCACCCTACTGAGTCATACACCACTGCTCCAGTCTTGGTGTCATCCGCAAAGAGACTCATCTTGTTCTTTATGCCATGTGAGATGTCAGCTATGAAAATGCCAAACAGCACCGGGCCCAGTACCGATCCCTGTGGTACCCCACTTGTTCTAGCCCTTGGGGCTGAGAGTTCTACTCCCACAACCACCCTCTGTCGTCATCTCTGCAACCAGTTCTTGATCCAGTTAACCATCTTTTCTCCTGTTCCTAGGTATCCCACCTTGCTAATCAGCCTCCCATGTGGCACTGAATCAAAAGCCTTGCTGAAATCCAGATACAGGACATCAACCGCATGGCCCTTATCCAGTTCCCTAGTCACCCAGTCATTATAGTCCACTAGGTTGGCCTGGTAGGATCTGCCTGAGAAAAACCCATATTGCTTACTGTCCTGGATCCTATTTCCTTCCAGAAAGGTTATCAACCTCTCCTTGACGATCATCTCCATTAACTTCCCCACGATGGATGTGAGGCTTGCTGGTCTACAGTTGCCCAGTTCATCCTTGGGTCCACTTTTGTGGAGGGGTACTATGTGAGCCATCCTCCAGTCATGAGGCACGCACCCTGTTTCCAGGGAGGTGCTGAACAAGTCATTGTGATCCTTACTCCAGTAGGTAGGGTCAGAAGTGTGCCACAGAGGCAGCAAACTCAAACTACTGGAGGGGAGGTTGGGTCATCCACTTGAGTGCTTCATGCCATGGTTTAAGAGCAGCAACACTGCAGGTGACCACAAGACATTGGACCTCCTTCAGCAAATCTGACAACGATGAAGGTGGTCTAGCACAGTAGGAAATGGGTATGACCTCTATGTATTTTTATTTATTTCTTAACCAGCTGGTCACTGATCCCAGGGACCATTTTCAGGTATGACCTGGGCCATAAAGAGGGTACAAACAAGGCAAAAAAAAGAACAGATACAAAAGATACAGAGAACAGTGAGGATTTACAAAATACAGTGTAAGTGAAACAGTAAGTGATACTAAACAAATGGTACATAATTAAGCAAAATTGGGTATAGTATAATGTGACCACAGTGCAAGCAATTTCCAGAGTCAAATATCAAAAAGCAACAATTTTCCAGAGTCACTATGGCTCTCGAGTTTCCCTTGGAAGGGGTTTTCTATCATCTGCAGGGGTTGGGGTGGGGTGGGAGCATTTATAAGTGATGGTAGCAGTGAGGGAAGTCTTGTAGTGGGATTTAAATAGGGAATATGAACCCGGGGCTCATAGAGGAGCAGATAGGTTGTTTCAAAGATACAGGGCAGCTGAAGAGATAGCCTTTTGGCTGATACAATGGAGACTTGTGGGCACTCTAATGTTAGATTGGAGGAGGTGAGAGGCCTTAATGACAGGGCTTTGGCCTAAGTAGAGGGAGAGAGAGACAGAGAGAGAGAGAGAGAGAGGTCACTTCCATTTCTGTGATGGATTTGTCAACTAAGCAGCCTAGGTGGTAGTCCTAGCAGACATAAGGGGGTAGCCATCCTAGGGCTGGTAGAGGGAGCAGTGATGCATGGAGTAAGGCGCCAACAAGGTAAACCTACAGATGCTTTTGTAGGTTGTGTTTAGTCTGGACAGGCCGGAGGATGAATTCTGCATGTAGATGGAACAGCAGTAGTCCAGCAGGGGAGAACGTTACCCTGGGCATTGGTGAATCTGACTTCCGGAGTCACAAAATCCTTGATCCTGCATCCAACTCTTAGTCTCTGGTTCACACGTCAGAAGGTGAGTCCAATGTAACCAGAAAAAGTCAGGGCGGGGTCCAGGGTGACTCCCAGGTATTTGAAGGAAGTCACTAACTCAAGGGGTGAGCTGTCAGGGGATTTGATGTGAAGAGAGGTGGTATCACCAGCTCACCTAGCAAGTCTGGATTTTGATGCAAACAGCATGACCTTAGTCTTCTGGGCTTTTACTAGGAGTCTGTTGGCATGAAATAATTGCTGGGCAGTGCCAAAATTGCCCGTGAGTGTGGATGAAAGTTAGGCAGGGGTCTTAGCACTATGGTAGAGGATAAGGTCATCAGTATACAATAGTGAGTTGTATGTGATGCTGTCCTTGAGGAGGGTGTTGAGGACTAGGGAAAACAAGATGGGTCCAAGTATAGATCCTTGGAGGACCCCGGTATGGACCTCCTGGGTGCTGGAGAATGCACTCCCTGCAGACTGCTTGGATTCGCCCATAGAGGTGGTCATGAAACCAAGCTGTGGACATGGTGGAGCATGCATTGCTGCTCAGCTTACTTAGCAGTATGTTGTGGTCCACCAGGTAGAAGTCCTTGGACAGATTCACAAAGATGGCACCAATGAGTCTGCCTTCATCCATGCTTCTGAAAATGTGGTTGGAGAAGCAAGCCAAGGCAGTAGTAGTGCTGTGGCCCTTCCAAAAGCTGTGTCGTTGGGGACAGAGGAGGTTGCACATAGACACATGGTCTGAGTACACAACTTTTTTGAGGATCTACTTAAGTGAGCAAGATGGAGATGGGGCAGTAGTTGTCAACTAGTGTAGGATCTTTAACAGAAATAAATCCTTGACTGCTGTGTATGAGGGTATCAGGACCTGGCGCTACCCTTGGCAGCCCCTCCCAATCAACTCAACATACAGTGCTGTCTATCAGTATGAAGCAAACTGAGTCTGTGATAAAGATGCCACACTTTCCTGTGTGACAAACAGGAGCAATTGCCATTGTATTACATTGTGCTCCTTCAGTATCTTGAAATATTTAATTGGCTAACACAGTAATATGAGTGCTTCATCCCGACAGGTGACACTGTATGTAGACTCCATGGGCCCAATTCTCAAAGCTCCCAGCATGGCGCAATGGGCTTATGTAAAATGAATGGTGCAAGGTGCCCCTTGCACCAAATGATGCACCAGGAGTGATTCTCAAAGGCAGCCTGCGTCAACTGCAGGCTGCCTGTTGTGCCAACCCTGCACCCAGAAAGGTGCTGCAACAAGGAGCTAGGGGGCATGAGGCAGACAGAAGCTGCCACAGCCCCATACCTGCAATTCACAGAAATCTCCCAGAGGGAGAAATTCTAAGGACCCTTAGACCAACCAGGGCTAGCTTAAGGGGACTTAGAAAATTATCCCTTGGGAGAGATGCTGGTAGCAATAATGCCATGGGTCCTCCCTCCCCAATTCCTGATGTGCCTCACAATTACAATATATATATGAGGCTCTCCCACCCTGATCCATGTTGTGCCCCCATAATGAATACATATCAGAATCCCCCACCCAATCCCCACGATGTGCCCCACAATTACTATGTATGTATATATATATATATATATATATATATATATATATGAATCCCTATCCGATCCCCAATGTGCCCCACTATTAAAATATATATATATATCAGAATCCCCTGCCCAATCCACGCTGTGCCCCACAATTAAAATTTATATATCAGAACCCCCTTCCCCCCACCTAGATCCCTGATGTCCCCGTCATTTTGACAAAAAAGCCCCTCTCATTGGTGGTCTGGTGTTCCCCACCCCACCAGGTAGTGCCCCCTCATCCCCAGACAGAGCCGGGGACTGACACAGCCCTCCTCACACCTCCACGGCCAGTCCCCAATTGAACTGTCAAAGAACGCACACTGTAATGTGTATGCGCTCATTGATAATCATTGAGCGCGTATACTGTACTGTCCACTGCTCATTGACAGTTGAGTCGGGGACCAACTGTGGAGGTGAGAGAAGGGCTGTGCAGGTTCCTGGCTCTGTCTGGGGATGGGGGCACTACCTGCTGGGGTGGGGGCACGGACCACCAATGAGAGTTTTTTTTTTATTTGTCATAATGATGGGGACATCGGGGAACTAGGTGGGGGAGGGGAATTCTGATATATTTAATTGTGGGGCACAACATGGATCAGGGCAGAGGACTGGCCCATGGCAACCCTGTCCATGCGCCATGTGTTTGCCGCATGGGAGGGGTTGCCGCAAGTGTGGGGACATAGGTACTGGGACCCCTGCTGTACCTGAATTGGGTGCAGGGTCCCTGGTGCATGGGACTTTGGCACAAGCTGCTGTTTGCTGAAGCTTGCACTGAACACAGCCCCCTTTGAGAATCGGGCCCCATGGCTATAGACATTTAGCCCCAAGCCCTGAAATGAGGTGGAGGGTTCCCACATGTGCTCAACAGATGACAGTGGTCTGGATAGAGCACAATAGACATAGGGACAGTGTCAAGATGGATAGCTGCCATATATCATTAAAAAGTTTTGCCTGTAGTTTTGGATGGGCAGTGGTTGACAGACACTACACCCCCTTCCAAGTGGCATATAATCAGGACACTCAGAATTTTCTTGCTACCACATGGCCTCCCTTCCCCTCCACCCACTTGTCCATGCCTCCTGCCACATGGAAGCTCTCCAGAATTCCTCTGTTTCTCCTCCTGGTGTGTGTTGCTTTCTGCCACTAGAGTCTCTTTTTATGTCTTGGGCTCTGGGGGGGCTAATTTTCTCCTGGGCTTAAGATGGGTCAGTGGAATGTTCTTATCTGCACACCACTCTACTCTCCTGCTACCCTCCTCCAGGCTACTCCTTGGTGAACTCCCAAATATACTCCTCCATCCTGCTGTGCTTGCAGGACTATGCTCCAGGGTCCTATTGTCCTCCATTATATAGCCTATGTTACCTCCCAATAGCAGCCAGCTACTGCAGGTTTCCTCCACTAAACAGCAGACTCTGCCATTCCTCTACTTCAGAACCCCATCTATGCTTGGTCTGTCTGCTCAGTCTCCCTCAGTTACTCTAGCCATTCAGCAGCTCCTGCCTGCACTATCAATGCAACCTGTAAGCTCCTTGTCTCCCCAGTTCAGTGTTCCTTATTTTATCCTCAGTGTATTCTGCTTTAGCCCCCCTGGAACAGGTTGATCAGCATCCGCCATTATTTGTTCCATTTTTTTCAGTCTCAATAATTCTCAACATATCGTGCCTTCAGTCAGTCATTCAGTCTGCCTTTGTTCTGTCCTAGCCTGGTTGTACTCCTCCAGGCATTAGACTCACCTTTGGCCTCCTATTATATTCCTGCACTAGACACATGCCAGCCAAGACCATATCCAGAGCTTCCAGAGCTCCTCTGCCTTGGAAGCCAAAGGTCTTGCTTTGCCTCCTTCAAGTCTACCTCTTCAGGGTGGGTCCCTCATCTCAGGTGGGGCCCTTGTCTTTCTGCCCATTGGGTGAGTATGTCTTACACACCAGGGGAAACATCAGCTATGCAGATCAACTCACCCTGCGCCTGTTTATTTAGCATTTAAGTCTTCAGCTACCAGAAGGTGGAAACTATCAGTCTGCAGGGGCTCCTTTAGTTGTGCAGAGCATGTTGGCAGCATCTTCAAAGGCTATTCTTCCCATGGCCACCTCAGGTTCACCTGGTCCCTACTGATTCCCCTTCCTCTGCCCCTCAAGGGTGAAGATCCACACAACTCAAACATTCTGTCCTGCAAGTACTCAGCTTCTTATTTAGGCCATGCTCAGGCCAAAGGCTGGGTGAGTGCCTTTTGGGTTCATTGCTTGATTTTTCCAGCCTTGGGGAAGGGGGACTCCTTTATGTGGAACCTACTTTAATTGTAGAGATTAGCTTGCAGCACCCTCATGGCTTTCCCATTAGAGAGCTGCAGTGAGAGCCCTTCTCTAAAAGTCTTCCCTTGAACTGGATCTCTATATTGCAATAGCCGAGCCATCACTACTACTACCCATAGCCTGGAGGAATGGCTAGGCCTTAGATACCCAGAGGTTTTCTCCTAATAAAAAGGGGGGTTTCCCACTCCTTCATGCTGAAGATCAAAATGTTAGTTTCCACTGAGTTGGATATTAATAGGAGCATTCCTTTCTTATGGGCCTCAGTCTGGCTATCCCTCCTATTTTTAGGATGAACATGCTTGCCTGTCTATGTTGTGCATTTAGACCTTTTTAGGTCTAGGGAGAGTGATAAAGAAGACCTATTCTCCACTCTACTCAAGTCTCCCATCTCGCCAAACTTAAGCAAGACAGGGTTGTTTGCTTCACCCTGGGTGCTAATGCCAGGACATACCACTGTTCTGTCCTTGATTCCCTTGGCTGGCCATCCTTTTTGAAGCCAGCCTTCGATACTCTACCCTTTGCCTGACCTACAAGCTCATCCATACCTTCACTCCTCCCTGCCTCTTACACATCATCCAACATAAAACCTCTACTAGGTCGTTATAGTCAACTGACCTACCTCTATTCTCCATCCCAAAACCCCACCTAGCAGTGGGCCGGCATGCCTTTGCGTTTTCTGGGCCCTTCCTCTGGAATGCACTACCCTCTACTGTTCTGACCTGTACCTCTCTTTACTCCTTCAAGAATTCTCTAAAATACCACCTATCTTCCCCTCAAGTCTGCACCTGTAACTAATAGTTTCCCACCCCTACCATCCAACTCACTTCTTCCCCTCCATTGCCTCGTCCTGCTTCTTTCCTCCTGCTCCCTTCCTCACTTGGCCTTGCAGCCTTCCTGTGAGTTGTTCATGGGGTTACTCTGGTTGTATTGTGTCTTACTCTGTTAACTATCTATTTCCTTGCCCTAATCCCCTGTACTGCTTGAATCACTTGCTGACAATTTTGCACTGTTTGAGCTACTTTCAGCATTTATGTAATTATGTATACAGTACTGTTCAGGATTTTCATTGAAGGATACCTCGAATGGAATCCAGAGCAAAATCAGTCTGTTCACAGATGATACCAAGATGGGAGCTGTGATAGATGACATGGGGGGGGGGGTTTAGGAAGACCTGAATAAGCTGCACAGTGGGAAGATAAATGCCAGCTGGGGTTTAATATCAAGAAATGCAAGGTTTTGCACTTCAGAACCCAGAACCAGGGGAGGGATTATCACTTAAATGGGGTTCAGTTGGGTTGCTCCAAAGAAGAGAAGGACCTAGGGGTGATAATAACAGGGAGCATGAACAACTCTGCTCAATGCAGAAGGGCAGCGGCAAAAGCCAACAAAATGCTGGGGTGTATAGCTAGAGGGATTGCCTCCAGAAGTAGGGAGGTTATCCTGCCCCTGTATAGGTCGCTGGTCAAGCCCCACCTGGAGTACTGCTTGCAATACTGGCGCCTGTGCCTGAAGAAGGACATCAGATTGTTGGAGGGGGTACAGCATAGAGCTACAAAGATGATTCAGGAATTGGAGGGCAAGCCATAAGGGGAAAGGCTGGGGGAGTTGAATATGTACTCTCTGGAAGAGAGGAGGAACAGGGGAGATATGATTGAGACCTTTAAGTACCTGAAGGGAATAAACAAGACTAGTACAGAGAGGATTTTGCAGAGGAGAAAGGGGAGGGACACAAGAGGACACCAACTGAGATTGGAGGGGGGTAGATTCAGGAGAGAGATGAGGAGACATCTTTTCATGGAAAGAGTGGTGGACAAGTGGAACTCCTTGCTGGGTGAGGTAGTGGCCTGCAAGATGGTAGACAACTTCAAGAGGGGTTGGGATAGGGGAAGGGGTAATAAGATGGGGGGAAGGGAGGGGCAGTAGCATTATAAGGTGCTAGCTGCACACTCGAGCAGACTCGATAGACCGTGAGGCCTTTTTCTGCTGGCATTTTCATATGTTCGTATTTGTATAACCCTGCCTAAGCAACTTGTATTTATCTGCATCACTTGTTTTGCAGCATCTGTAGTCACTGTATTATTTGTATATAATGTATATGTCCTGTATTATTTATATATGCCTTTTTATACATATATTGTGCTCCACATTCTATTGTACAAGTGTCTTTGCATACTTATCTTGCTTTATTTTGTATTCTCTGTTCTTCCCCTTGTACTCTGCCCCTGGGACACCTCTGAAAAAGGGACTTTTTGTCTCAGTGGGCTTACCCAGTTAACAAAATTCAAATAAATAAATACTAAGGCATCTTTGGTCTCAGGGACCTTGTGTCTGTGACATCTCAAGGGGTTGGAGCCCTTTCATGAGGGTTCCTGTGTCCTTATGGCACCCCAACAGGGTGGTAGTCCCCATACCAGGAACAGAGGGAAAGTAAGCAAATTATTCTGTTGCACAAGCATCACATACTCAATCTGTCAGTCAATCTAAAACCAGACTCATAAGAGTACGATGATGATAACCCTTTAAATTAAAAGGCTTTGCCTACAGTTCTGAGGGACAGCAGGTGATACATGCGATGACCCTTTTGAGTGGTATATAACCGTGCATGTCCAAGCATCTTTGAATGCTTGAAATTTCTTTTTCATCTTCCTGCCCTCCTCCTTCTGTGGCAATGCTTTCTCTCCTTGGGGTCAGGCCTTCTTCCCTAAGGTGCCTTTGTTATTGGGGACCTCATCCCTGTAACACTTCAGGGACCTGTAACCCTTTTATCCTGTGCTCTTATTACACCTCAGTGGGGTGGTAGTTTCCATAACAGGGACAAGGAGAGCATCATCCAAATTACACTGTTACACAAACATTATATAGTCTGTCAATCAATCCTAAATCATACTCATACAAGCCTGATGACCCTTTGAATCATATATGTATACCTGCTGATTTTAAAAATATTACATTTTTTATTGAGTGGTTTGGGTTCAGAGGCTCCCCTTCATTCCATCCAGCAGTCCTGAATCCCATGCCTACTAGAGCAGTCACCACTCGTCCTCAGAGACCCAGGGCTGTCTCCTCATATATTGCTCTCAACTTACACCAAAAGGCTTGGTTTGCGGGCTGGGATAAAGATGTTTTAAACTTTTCAAAATTGGGGGGTGATGACTTAAGAGTCCAAGGGTGGTAACTGGGTGGGGAATAGCATAGTGGCATCCTTCTCTCTCGGGTGCTAATGTTGTTTCCAGCAACTTTTTTATCTCCCCTACTGGCCTCTCCCATCCCTAGTCCTGTGTCTTAATTGTGTAGAGCTTATTAATCTCAATCAAAGATGGCAACCTAGTAGAAGAGCAAGCAAACTCCCTGGCCCATGACAAAGGTTATTGCTGTGGGGGCTACCACACCTACCTTCCTCAAGCTGGGATGCACAGCCTTTAGCAGCCCTGGTTGCCCAAGCATGAGCCACCCAAGTCAGCTCCAGAACCCAGGTCACCTGCTTGGTAGAGCAACATACTACCATTGGTCCACTGGATGGACCCATGACTGTGTATTTGTGTAAGCAGTAAGACATGACAGGGTGTGTGTTAGTTCTAATGCACGGCTAGAGGCCTTAGTGAGGCATGAGGCTGCAGGTTGAGTGGATTCAGTACCCTAGCCTTCCATTAGAACTGTCAACTGCACATCCCTGGAATGGCTTGTTGCAATTATAAAATGGGTTTGTGTATTCTACGTGGGGTTTCTAGTTTTACCTGTGCATTAGACACTTCTTATGCATGGCTAACAGCTAATCAGATTGCTTGAAATCCTTTGCCCATTTTATAAATTGTATTTAAGCAATACAGCATGACAGGGTGTGCGTTATTATGTGTAAACAGCATGCCTTGGGAGGTGAGGCACGAGGTGAAGTCAAGTGCCTTGCACACCTGAGAAGCGCCATTATCCTAAATTTATGCACACTCTAAAGTGCCATACTGTGATTAAAAAATGTCACCCCCAACTTTTATCTTTAGAACTGTGTAATGAGGTTTGGAAAATTATGCATTTCAGAACTGAGCTATTGTGCTGGAATAACACATGGGCATATGATCAGATTCCACCAATCACAGCACAGGATTTTCCCAACCTATTTTTTTTTTAATAGTTTATTGCACCAGTTCAACAATATGACATTCAGAAAATATTTATAGAGCACAGATTTTATGGAAGTGATTTTTTTTTTAATAGTTTGTGTTTATTGTTTTAAGTGAAACATACACACCAACCCTCATAGAGGGCAATAATAATTATCAGAAAAAAATACATTGACTTGTGATATTCATAGTTGCCCCCTGTATTCTTTTACAGTAGGAGTGGGAGGTATTCAAGAGTTAAAGTCCATTAACTGTCCAGTAATACTAGCTATCTCAACTGCTTTGGAATGTCCTTATTTAGGTAGAATTAAAGAGAATCAAAGGTTTTCTCTGAGGAATGCTACAGTATTTATCCATACATACAGAAACATTCAATAACAGGAAGATAAATGAGATTCATAACTTTCTACAGACAGTTATATACCAAAACAAGCATTTGTCAATGCCGAACGTTCGCTTGCAGATATTTGCAGTGGTGTTTGGCACGTATGGTGCTTTACCCTAATGCCCTGTACAATTGCTGGTATTTGCACAATAAATTTTCAGCATGACCTGTTTGTTATCTCCATTGTGCGCTACATAGGCGGAAACACGTTTTGGGCAGGATGTGAAAAATGACAGCTGTACTGCTCATAAGGAAGTGTGGTAAAATGGCAATGTTGAAAATCTGGAGTGGAAATATTGAAAATTCGCAAACCCTCTGATGCGTGGGAACTGTGCAATGCCTTCAGTAAAACAGTCATTGTTAGAATTTTTTCACCAAATTTTCAACATTGGCATTTAAAACCTCTGCTAATGAACAGTGTCACTGTGATTTTCTTACTGTGTCCCATACATTGATTTGCTCGACTGCTCCATTGTGCACTACATGGCGGAAACACATTGGGCAGGATGTGAAAATGACAGCTGTACTGCTCATAAGGAGGTGTGGTAAAATGGCAATGTTGAAAAATCTGAGGTGAAAATATTGAAAAAATCGCAAATGTACGGCGTGCGTAGGAACTGCATAGCAGCTCATAAAACTGTCATTTTAGGAATTTTTTCACCAAATTTTCAACATAGCCATTTTAAGACCTCTGCTCATGAACAGTGTCACTGTGATTTTCTTAATGTGTCCCATACATTGATTTCGCACACCGACTACGCCATTGTGCGTTACATAGGCGGAAACACATTTTGGATAAGATGTGAAAAATGACAGCTGTACTACTCATGAGTAGGTGTGGTAAAATGGCAATGTTGAAAATCTGGAGTGGAAATATTGAAAATTCGCAAACCTATGAGCGTGCGTAGGAACTGCTCAATGCAGACTCGTAAAACAGTCATTTTTTGGAATTTTTGCACCAAATTTTCAACATGGGTTTTTTTGGTCCCCTTCTCATGAATGATGTCACTGTCATGGTGTTATTCAGGCCTGAAGGGTGATTTCCGCGAGTGACTGCGAAATCACCCTTCAGGCCCGGCTCCGCCATGACAATGACTATCATCATGAAAAGAGTCCCAAAACCCATGTTGAAAATTTATTAAAAATCAAAAATAACTGACATATCTAATCAAGTTGAAAACACCCTATCTAGCCCATTAAACAGCTTACGGCATTTCCTCAGTTGCGGTCGGCTTTGAAGAGTGCAGGCGTGTTCCGGTCCACGAAGATCGTCGTACCGAGCTCCAGAGGTAAGTATAGGGTGAGATGGGTGTGTGGGGAGCTGGGTGCGCAATGGGTGGAGTGCGGTTGTGGGAGGAGACTGGGAGAAGCGCCGTGGGGCGGTTTGATTTACAGGTAAAAAAAAAAACAGGCGGCGTGGGATGTTTGCCACGCTGGGGTGAGCTCCCAACGAGGCAGAAGCATGGCTGGGGGGCCAAGGGCCGATGGGATTGGGCACCCCATCTGGCTGAACAACCAGGCATTTGCCACGCTGGGGTGGGCTCCCAGCATGGCAGAAGGATGGCTGGGGGCGGTGGAGCCGACAGGGATTGGGCACCCCGTCGGCAGATGATATGGGACGCTGCCACGCTGGGGTGGGCTTGAGCGTGGCATACTTGGGGGCGGCGGGCGTGCGTGACGCGGTGCTCTGTATGACAGCGGTGGTTTTCTTTGAAGAGAAGACCATCGCTGTCATACACAGCTCCTGCACCCATTGGTGCAGGACCGCCATGCCTGCTCAAGGGAGCAGTGGATTGAAAGGGAGAGGCACACCTCCAAAGTGTGCTACTCTCCCAAAACGTTCCTTGAGCATGCGCGCAAGCGAACGTAATAAATGATCTTGCTAAGGTAGTTATTTAGCATCCCATAGTCATAACGATCAGTTTAACTTTTAATGTAAACAATAATCACATTATTATGATTAAACATACACCAACCTGGAATGATCAGCTTTGCCTCCCCCATCACAGTTATGCAGAGAAAGAAAGAGAGGGCTGCACTCAAAGCATACCCTCCTTGTAAGTCTGTATAACCCATAGACAGACCTTTTCCCAAAAAGTTCAGCCAAGCCCTCTGCACGACCTGAAGGACATTTTTAAAACAGGTCCCTAGTTACTCCAATTAGCAGGCTAACTTTTTTAATATGGAAACACAAACAAAAGTCAAACCAGCTCTCTCAGTCCTTCTGCCCATCCTCCTTCTCTACTGACAGCAAACTTTTTCTCTGTTTTTTTCTAGACATCATCCTGCATCAGCCGGGTCAGTGAACTGCCAGAACTTTCCCTCGTAGGTAATCCTAAGTCTTGCTGGTAGCGGGAAGGAATGAACTACCCCCAGTGCTCTCAACCACTGTTGGATCCCATCAAATCTTTTCAAATGAGAGCAGGCCTGGAAAGAGAGATCTGGGAAGAGTTTTACATCCATATCGTTGATAGCCAGTGGATATGCTGCTTTTACTGCAGAGATTAGGATGTCCCAAATGTCAACTCCAGTGGTTTGTAATAGAAACGTGTGGGGTAAGTTGGTATTAGTAGGCCGCACTCTAGGGTTGACTCTGTAAGCCTTCTGCAACGATCCCCAATCAAAATCCATAGATACTGGAATTGAAGTTTGCATCCACTTTTTTAGGAATGCCAGTAGATTAAGGCCTTTTGCAACGTCGGGAACTCCAGCCAAGCGCACATTCTTTGCTCAGGCCTCGTTCTCTAGAGCCTCGAACCTGCCACATAGTTGTACATTCTCCTGGGTTAGTGTGGTGACTGTTGCCTGGGTGGTGATTGACCTTTTCTCGCTTTCAGCCACAGAAGAGGAGAGTTCAGTGATGGCTGCATCATGCTTCTCCAAGCAGGCTAAAGTTTTTTCCATTTTGACATCCACCGATTTAATTGTAGCCAGCATTTGGTGCCACAGAAGAGCAGTAGCGATTTCAGCCATGTTCTCTCCCTCAGAAGCTGGGGGTTCTGCGACTTTGGCTGTTTTCACCTCAGTAGTTTTGGAAGTAGCTGCCACCATATTCTTCTGTTTCTCCATTACAATTTTGTTATCGTCTGATAGCTGTTAACATCCCCAACAAGGATTTCTCAGCAATTGTTTGATTATTTCGATCTGGGCTGCAAAAAGCAGCAGTTTTATGGAGCTGATATAGAGCAGCTATGAATTGCTTCCTGCCAGGAGATCGGCTCTCTATCACCCCGGAAGTGATTCTTAAATACATATGAGTGCTTGTAACCACAATTATACTGAAGCAAATATTCATAATGCTTGTTCACGGAGAGGCAGGTCTCCCATTCTCCCTGCCCATTGCCACATCACATGAACTGCGTATCTTCTACTAGTTTTTGCCTGCCTTCTTTTTTACAAAACCAGCTTGATACTGGTGCACCTGCTGGGGCAGTGTGCCTTCCTTCCAATCTGCCAGCCCCTCAGCTATCACCTTGTAATCAAGGTTTAAAGAGATATCGGTCCATAAGACCTACACAGTAGGTCATCTTTTCCCAGTTTGGGTAATACCATGATAGTGGCAAGGTTCAGTGGCTGGGGGAAAGCACCCTCATCTAATGCTTCTTGTATCATAGCTATAATGGGCTGCAGTAGTAAATGCCAAACTTCGGAGTCTCTGTATGTGCAAGGCTCGCTTCTCCCGTCAGACAGAATTTTAACTTCCTTCAACATCCCCCAGAAGTATATCTTCAAAGTCTTTCAATTGAGACACCTCATACACAAAATATTTGGGCCTGTCTTCCTTCCTTCCAAAATAAGGCCATTCTTGGAGAAAATCCAGGATGCGGCCGGTAATCCCAAAGGAATAGCTAACATATACAACAAACTGTTAGACGACCTCTTTCCTATTTCCCTGGAGGGTTCCACAATCTGGTCACTCCCTACCTTGAGCTCTCCCCTATCATGGGAATTGATTTGGAAGGACGTGCACCGCTATTTTTCCCAGGACAATCATAGATTGATCCAATACTATATTTTAAATAACCTCTATTATACCCCAGTAAAGTTGGCTAAATTTGGTAAGCTTAATTCGGATATATGTACGAGATGTGGAGCCGCTGAAGGGAATCTGCTGCATATCCTCTGGGATTGCAATAGAGTGGCACCACTCTGGAATACAGTATGAGACAGTCTAGATCCACTTTTGGGGCTCAAGGAACTATTCACCATAGAAATATGTATTTTAGGAGTTTACTCTAACATTGAGGTGAAGGAACGTAGGTACCACATGGCTCTAATCTCAATAGTTGTCAAAAAGCTGGTCCTCAGACACTGGATGGATCAAGACCTTATCACCTACCAGGAATGGCTCAAGGAGATGTCCCACTGTTTCAATACCGAGAAACGAATAGCTAGCTCCAGACATAGTCTGACTTCTTTCAATCGGAAATGGGGCAAATTATATGCGCTTTACCTAAATTAACCCTTATATAGGTGTAGTCCTTTGGTAGATGCTGTTGCACTGCATCTCTGTGGTGCAGTCATGACTTCTATCCTTAGTCCTCCCTCTCGAGACCCAGCATCTCCTTTAGCTATGAAACTCTCTGAGGCGATGGGGGGTGGTAGGGTGGTTTGGGAGGGTATTGGGGGGTTTATTGATCCTGCCTAATTTAGTGAGTTTTGTACACATTTTCAAGTGTTACATTCTTGTTCCGTGTATTGTATGGTCAGTTAACCTTCGCTCCATGTATTTTGGTTTTATATAAAATTTAAATTTCAAAAAAAAAAAGTAAATGCCAAACTTCGTATTATAAAATTCAGCTGGAAGGCCATTAGGGCCGGGTGCCTTGCCAGGTGGTAAAAAGAACACTGTCTTCCTGACCTCAACTGCACTCACATCAGCCTCTGGTCTAACCCCTCCACAGGATTCAGAGCAGGGAGTGCTTTGGGGTCAAGAAACTAGACAGGGGCCAGGAAACCAGCAGTGAAGACCGAGGTGCACAGATTTTGGTAAATGTTTTGAAATGTGTTGCTGATCCTCCAAGGTCTAATGCCTCCTCCCCTTGACACCTTGAATATAGAACAAATAACGCTATTTGCCTCCCTCGCTCTCCTTCAGGTAAGGTGCCAGGAGGCATCCACCCTTGTCCCATTCAAAATGTGTATGAGACTGAGATAACAAAAGGTCTCTCTGAATCTTGGCCATGGTAAGCACATTGCATTTACTCTTGCTGTTACTAGGTCTCTGTAGATTTCTGAGTTATGAGACTACATGTGAGCAGTTTCAAGCTGGGTCACTTGGCTCTCTAATTGTAGAATGTTTCCCCTTTTCCTGTTTGCTTCTGTAGGCAGTGTACAGCATCAGTGAACCTCGAATAAAGACTTGTAGGGCCTTCCACCTTATTCCATGGGAGGTGCTGTGTGGGTTGTTTTGCTCCAAGAAACAGGAAATCATTGATATGAGTTTCAAAGTTCTCATCTACCAGGAGCCTCAGGCCAAGTTTCTACATACAGGGTAAGTCAGGATATCTTTTACCAGACTCAGTGAAAGTGCAACATGATCTGAATGAATCGGTCCCAGAGAACAAAAGGAGTTCATACATTTAAGTAATTCTCAAAAACTGTTATTGGTGCCAAGTGTGCAAACACTGTATGAAACAACAATCAGTCACTGCAACTGGTGGCCCTTGGAGCTGTGGCCAACCCAAGTCCCCTACGTTTCATCAAACTTTGAGACTTTGACTGAGGGCTTGGTTACTGGGCATGGTCCAAATAAAGATTCAGTTTACTGGTATCAAGAGACATTCCCAGTAATTAGTGGGAAACCTATGCTAGATCAATTCTTGTATACAGAAGAAAAAATGTCCAGCACCAGGTCGTAGTTGAATGGTGGTGCTCTCAAAACGACAGTCACATGAGTAGAAGAAAAATGAAGCACCCACCAAAACACAATGTGGTCACAGCAGTTCCTTTGGATCGCAAACTTTATTTTAAGCATAGGTGTGACCATAATAATATCGAACCTTGACAGAATAAAGTGCAAACAGTTACCTTTCGCTCAACTGCCATTGAGCTTCATCAGACAAAAATTCTTGTATGTAGCTTGTGTGTGGTCATGATGGCCATTGGGTTGGCAATCTCTCCAAACATCATAAAGTCAACTTTCAGCTACCATGCTCTGCACCGCAGCAAGGCAGCGAGGTGATGGGCAAAAAGAAGGGATTGATCAGTCCAAGGTTAGGTCCCAGGGAACATTAAAATCCATGCAGACCAGCAGAGGGTGGGTAAAGGATTCCAGTGCCACTGACAAGCAGTGGTAAAATTCTGGACAGTCGATATTAGGTCCATATACTGTATACACAACTTCTAGTGTGTCCCCCACCCTCAGCCTCAACAACTCATCCTGTAATATATAAGTCTCCTGCATGATCAAGATATCTCCCTCTGCCTTTCTGACCACTGTCCAGAGCCGATTCCAGTTTATGACTGTTTTTAGGCCATTGACAATCCATGACACTATTTTAAGGTCATTCATCATTTCCATACATAGAAACATAGAAACATAGACTTTGACGGCAGATAAGGACCGCTAGGCCCATCTAGTCTGCCCATTTCCCTACCTACAGGATAGGCCGCAGATACTAGTTAACCAACAGCCTGTTTCTTCCTACCCCCCCACAAGAATTGCCTTATGTCTGTCCCATGCATTCTTGAATTCTCCCACATTTGTAGACCCCACAACCTCCTCAGGAAGGCTGTTCCATGCATCCACTACCCTCTCTGTGAAATAATACTTCCTCACATTGCCCCTGAACTGCCCTCCTTCTATCTTTAAATTGTGTCCCCTTGTTCTTGCAAGTCTCTTTTTCTGAAAGATGCTACCCTCTTGGACTTTGTTGATTCCACTGAGGTACTTAAAAGTTTCTATCATGTCCCTCCTCTCCCTTCTTTCCTCAAGGGTATACATATTAAGCTCCTTTAGTCTCTCCTCATACGGCTTCTCATGCAGACCCTGCACCATTTTAGTTGCCCTCCTCTGGACTGCCTCTATCCTGTCTATGCCCTTGCGGAGATGGGGTCTCCAGAACTGGATACAGTACTCCAGTTGGGGTCTCACCAACTGTCTGTACAGAGGGATAACAACTTCCTGTTTTCTGCTGATGATGCCTCTCCCTATACATCCCAGTATACCCCAGCCCTCCTACTGCCTTCTCACATTTGCTAACCTTAAGGTCATCTGATATAGATTACCCCCAGGTCCCTTTCCTTTTTGTTCTTGTTACTACCTCCCACCCATTGTGTATTCTTCACCTGGGTTCTTGTTTCCCAGGTGCATTATTTTGCACTTCTTTGCATTGAATCCTAGCTGCCATACTTCTGACCATTCCTCCAACCTTGCCAAGTCCCTTTTCATCCTTTCCACGCCTCCTTGTGTATCAACTCTGTTGCAGATCTTTGTGTCATCTGCAAAAAGGCATACTTTTCCCTCCACTCCCTCTGCAATGTCGCTGATGAAGACATTAAAAAGGACTGGACCCAATAGTGAACCCTGCGGTACCCCACTAGTAACCCCCCTTTCTTCAGAGAGAACTCCATTTACAATTACCTTCTGTGTCCTATTGTCCAGCCAATGTTTTACCCAGGCTATCACCCTTTGTCCCTCTCCCAGGCTGGTTAATTTGACTATTAATCTTTTGTGTGGGACTGTGTCAAATGCCTTGCTAAAGTCTAGGTAGGCCATGTCCACAGCCCCTCCCTGGTCTACTACTTTGGTCACCCAGTCAAAGAAATCTATTAGACTCGTCTGACATGACCTTCCCACTGTGAATCCATGCTGCCTTGAGTCCTGTGCTCCACTGACCTCTAGGTACTCGACTATTCTTTCCTTCAGAAGTGACTTCATCACTTTCCCTACCACAGAGGTCAGACTGACAGGTCTGTAGTTTCCTGCCTCTGTCTTGGACCCACTTTTGTGAAGGGGAATCACATCCACCTTCCTCCAATCCTTGGGTACCACACCATCCTCCCATGATTTATTAAAAAGAGTAGCCAGTGGTTTCACTAGTTCCTCCCTTAATTCTTTTAGAATTCTAGGGTGAATTCCATCAGGACCCATTGCTTTGTCCACCTTCAGTTTTAGGAGTTCTTGCAGAACCCTTTCTTCTGTGAAAGGACTGGGATCGACCCCTATCAAGAGTGCTTCTGTTATTTGGATTAGGCACTTCCTCCTCCTCTTTGTGAATACTGAGCAGAAATATTCGTTTCAGTATTCCTGCTTTCACTGTCCCCTCTGCCCACCCACCGTTCATTCTATTCAGCCTCACTATCCCTCCCTTTGTCTTTCTACGCTCGCTGATGTACCTATAAAAGGTTTTATCCCCCTTCTTAACTGAGTTGGCTATCTTTTCCTCAGTTTGGGCCTTTGCTATTCTGACTTCCCTCCCTGCTTCCTTCTGCCTTAACTGGTACAGCTCTCTGTCCTGCTCCTTCTGTGTTTCCTTATACTTCCAGAATGCTATCTTTTTCTTCCTGACTTTCACAGCTACCTCTTTTGAGAACCATAGTGGCTTTTTTTTTCGTTTTGATTTGTTTATTTGCTTCACACAAAGGCTTGTTGCCTCTGTGATGGCAGTTTTGATAATTCCCCATTGTTGCTCCACATCTCCTTCTAGCCTGTTTGCTAGTGCTTTTCTGAGGCACTCTCCCATCTTGCCAAAGTCAGCCCTCCTAAGTCCAGTACCCTCACTTTTGTATGGCTTGACTGTGTAGCTAGTTTAACGTAAACCACACTGTTTGATGGTCACTTGTCCCCAGATGGCAACCCACTTCTAGATCTGAGATCCTCTCACTGCCCCGTTTGAGAGTATAAGGTCTAAGATTGCTCCCTCATGAGTGGGTTCCGAAACTAGCTGTCTAATGCCTGCCACCTGTAGGGCATCAAGAATGGCCCTGCTCTTGGATGTGGCTGCAGCAAATGTGCTCCAGTTAACATCTGGCATATTCAGGTCTCCCATCAACAGTATCTCCCCTTTCTCTGCCATTCTAAGAATGCCTTCTATCATATCCTTTTCCATTCCTTCCCCCTGACATGGGGGTCTGTACACAACCCCTGTGCGGATTGTGGTGCCCTTTCCAGTCTCAAGGTGACCCACAGTGCCTCCTCTCCTCCTTGTTTACTCTTTTGTTCAGTTGCTTTTATCTCTTCCTTTACATGAGAGCTACTCCTCCCCTCTTCCCCTGCCTGTCTCTCCTGTAGGTTATGTACCCTGGTATGTTAACATCCCAGTCATGGTTCTCTGTGTACCATGTTTCTGTGACTGCTACGATATCCAGGCATCCCTCTTCCATTAAGGCCATCAGCTCAGGGAGCTTGTTGCCCAGACTACGGGCATTGGTACTCATTACCCTCCATTTCCTGATGGCCTTACTCCCTTTGCCCCATCCCTGTCCTTCTTGCCTTTGTCACTTTCTCCATTTACCCCTGCCCTCCTCCCTATCAACACCTCTATGTTGGTGTTTGCTGCACTTACTACTGTGATTTTTTTGGGGGGGCTAGGATTTTCCTGCTCCTTTCCAGTGCCTCCCCCCTTGGCTAGTTTAAAAGCTTGCCAATGAAGCATTTAAAACTATCACCTAGGATCCTGGTTCCCCCTCCCGGACAGATGCAGCCCATCATGCCAGTATAGGCTTGCATCCCTCCAGGTGGACCCCCAGTCCCCAATGAAGCCAAACCCCTGAGCTTCACGCCAGTTTTTCAACCACTGATTGAATCCCATGGTGCGGAACACCCTAGCATCTCCTATGCCATAGATGGGTAGCACCTCTGAGAAGGTTACCGTGCGTGCTACTTGACTAAGGCCCCTCCCCAATTCCACAAACTCTTCCTGCACTTTTCTAATCCCTTTCTTAGCCAGGTCATTTGTCCCTAGGTGGACAATGACATCCAGCTCCCTCCCCTGTGCAGCTGCTCCGGCAATCCTGAGGATTCGCTCCCTGTCCCTCCAAGCCATGGCGCCAGGCAGGCACCTTACCTCCCTCTCCCCTTCCTCCCCCAGTTCTACCTTCCTAACAATGGAGTCCCCCACCAGGAGTTGTTTCCTTCCCCTGCAGGGTCCCCTGCCACCCTCCTGTGGGTCTCCTTTGTGGAGGTTCCCAGCATCCTCCTTGGTCTCCACTGTGGGTGCCTCCATAGAGGAACCGCACTTTGCCAGAATGGCATAGGAATTGTGGAGAGGTACAACGGGAGGGATGCACCTCTGTTCCACCACCCTCACCCTCCCTGAGCCCACTGTGGTCCAACCGCTCCTCTTTCTTGGCAACCTCTGAGGCAACGGCAGTGGCACTGGTGGTCCCTGGATGGAAGGGGAGGTCCCACAAATCCTGGCCAACTCAGCCTGGAGATGAGCAACCTCCTCCCTTAGCCCAGAGAGGTGCCTGCAGATGGGACAACACCGCATCCTCCAGAACATCTCCCGGAAGACTGCTGCTCCACAGCCACTGCACATAGCAAAATATCGCTGCCCAATTCAATTAATACCAGATGTAAACCCAGACCTCTGTTCCTCTTCCCTCTCATCTGCACTAGTAACAGGTCAGTTGAGACTAGAGCGTAGCACACTGGTTTTTAACTTTAACATACATTGCCAGAACTGAAAGGTTCATCCTGTGGTTCAATTGGGGGGCTGCCAGACTCCTTCCCCCAGCCTATAAAACCCTATCAAGTTCAGCAATCCACTGCCAAGAGTTTTTAATTTTTCTCCTCTCTCCTCTTACCTCTTCCTTCTGTGGCACTCTGCCTCTGTGTTTTTCCTTTAGCTTTGAGGCAGTTCTCCAGGCACTCTACCAAGGGCAGAAAAAACTGAGGAAAGAGACGAGCCAAAAGAACTCTACATACATTTGCACAAGCACATCACTGATGGCCACCTTCTGAACTATAACACATAAACAAAACTTGAAAAACTCTTCCCACCATTCCCTCTCAGCCAGAGAACCCCAACTTGTCCAGTGAGCAGCCCCTGAAAATCTGTTACTAATGCACCCCCCACCAACAGATCAACATGCTCTCCTCCTACCCCTAGAGCCTCCAAGGCTCACATACTCCACATCTGTCAAAGAGGTGACATCCCCAACCAATCCATCCTGTCAGGAAAGGGTAATGTCGGCATAATAATTGCACCCTATTGCAGCACAAGGAAATAAACTAAACCTGACTCAAACATAACAGGCATTTGTCAATGCCGAACGTTCGCTTGCTGGTATTTGCACTGATGTTTGGCTTTCATGCAGGCCCCCCCATTGTATCCATGTCCCTTCAGCATCCATATCCCAACAGAGTTTCTCTCTGCAACTCCTCTTGCATCTAATTAACATTCCACCTTCATACTTCTTAAGCATCTTTGTTAGGAACCCTAACGCCGTGGTTGTGCTCAAGGGAACAAACCTGTGTGGAAACTGTGGAACGCACGCTTGTAACAGTCAGTCAGTGGAATTATTTCACCAAATTTTCAACATAGGCATTTTGTCACCTCTGGTCATGAACACTGTCACTGTGATTTTCTTACTGTGTACCGAACACTGATTTCCCACAGGGACTGCGCTATGCTGCGCCGGAAGTGTGAAAACACATTTTGGCCAGGATGTGAAAAATGACAGCTGTACTGTTCATAAGAAGGTGTGGGAAAATGCAAATGTTGAAAATCTGGAGTGAAAATATTACAAATTCACAAAGTTACGAGTGCACGTGGGAAATGCGCAATGTATGCTCGTGAAACAGTCATTTTATAAAATTTTTCACTGAATTTTCAACATAGGCATTTTAAAACATCTGCTCATGAACAGAGTCACTGTGATTTTGTTACTCTGTACCGAACAGTGATTTCCCACAGCGACCGCGCAATTGTACGTTGGAAGTGCGAAAACACATTTTGGCCAGGATGTGAAAAATGACAGCTGTACTGGCCATAAGGAGATGTGGGGAAATGGCAGTGTTGAAAATCTGGAGTAGAAATATTACAAATTCACAAACTTACGAGTGTGCATAGAAACTGCACAATGCACACTCGTAACACAGCCATTGTATGTACTTTTGCCACCAAATTTTCAACACAGGCATTTTAGGACCTCTGCTCATGAACAGTGTCACTGTGATTGTCTTACTCTGTAGCAAACACTGATTTCCAGCAGTGACCAGGCTATTTTGTGCCGGAAGCACGAAAAGACATTTAGGACAGAATGTGAAATATGACAGCTGCACTGTTCATAAAGAGGTGTGGAAATGTGCCTATGTTGAAAATCTGGAGTGAAAATATTACAAATTTGCAAACTTACGAGTGTGCGTGGAAAGTGCGCAACACACGTTCATAAAACGGTCATATTTTGGAATTTTTTGACCAAATTTGCAACATAGGTTTTTTGAGAGCCCTCCTCATGAACACCAACACTGTCATTTCATTAATCCATCCCAAAAGGTGATTCAGTGCAGTGACCGCGAAATCACCTTTTGGGATGAAGAATGCCATGACAGTGACAGAATTCATGAGAAGGGGTGTCAAGAATCCCATGTTGAAAATTTGATGCCTAAAGTTGAAAAAATGGCCAAGATTTCCACCTAAGTTGGAAAAACCCTGTTCATGCCATTATACAGCTTACCGGCATTTCCTCAGTTCGCGGTCAGCTTTGAAGAGTGCAGACATGTTCCCGGTCCAACGAAGATTGTCTTGCTGGGCTCCGGAGGTATGTATGGGGTGAGGGTGTGTGTGGGGAGGTGGGTGCACAGAGGGTGGGTGCGGGTTGGTGTGGGGGGCCAAGGACTCACCGAGGGACCGTTTTCTTGTTTGACAGGATTTTAAAACCAAAAAACAAAAATGGATGCTTTTGGTATGCTGGGGTGGGCTCCCAGTGTGCTACCTAGGTGAGGGGTGTGTGGGGAGGTGGGAGCGCAGAGGGTTAGTGAGGGACTCATTGAGAGACTGTTTTCTTGTTTCTCAGGAATTGAAAGAAAACAAAAAAAGATGGATGTTGTTGGTACACTGGGGTGGGCTCCCAGCATGCCACCTACATGTTTGTTGGGGAGGGAGACTGCAGCCAGTGGGGAGTGGGCACCCCCACCGGCCATACAGTGTGGCAGGAGAAGCATGAGCATGTTGGGTGGGCTCACTGCATGCCAACTGCTTGTTTTTTTTTTTTGGCGGGGGGGCTGCAGCCACCGAGCTGTGCAAGACAGCAGTTTGGCTGATGTAGGTATGCAAATTGCATATGCTACGACCGCTGATTACAGTGGACCTTTTCTTAGAAGTGAAGACCAACACAGCCGAACTGCTGTCATACACAGCTCGGCATGTATTGGTCCCCTAGGGTTGTGCATGCTATAGTCAGTACTGCATTGGTAAGGAGGGTTACACACCTCCAAAAGTCCTACTGTTGCAAGACGTTCCTTGTGCATGTGTGCAAGCGAATGTAAAAAGGAAGCGAAAACAAAGATAACAAACTAATGCATGAGCTGCCTACACCAAGCCTGTATGTCCCAATATGGAAGCATTATAATCTGCCCATGATCAGAAGTCTTATGGTGTAGTTTCCAAAAGGACCTCAGAAGTCCTGAAAACATATGACCATCAGTAGCAAAATATCCCCTGGTCATGCAAATGTTCAAGGAAGCAAGAGCTCGCAATCAAGCAGTATATGTAAAATGTCCCAGCAAAAAAGTAATTTGCCTAGCTGAAGAGTGTATCTGAGCTTAAGCAGCCAAAACATGCACTTGCCCGCCCAAAATACAGTTGTAGTCTGAGAGGGGTGGGGAAGGTAATGTGGCACTCTGCTACAACAAAAGTGTTTGAGGGCAAATCAGGACCCACATGTACATCCTTTTGCCATCATGGCAATCACTGTTCTCACTTACAGGCAGCCGTATAGGCACAGGGCAGTCCTTAAATATGTGGAGCAGAGTTTTACAATTGGTGACAGTATTGTACTCAGTCAGAACTTTCATATAGTTAACATTCACAAACTGAAAGAAAATTACTGTCTGTTTTGAGTGAATGGCTCATGGAATGCTGACTGCTTATTTCTCCTCCTCCTTTAGACCACTGTCCCAAACCCCCCCTCATCTTCCCTCAAATATCTGACAATAAAATGCTAGTTGTTCTTCAAACTGATAGGATGGTCCACCATTGCAATATTCTTCTCTCCTCTCCTGCAACCTCAGTGCTGATGAAATTTAGAGCTAGTTCAGGTTTTGTAAATGTTTTAGGAGGCCAACTGGGTCTCTGGATCACTAGTTGCAATGGGTAAGTGAGAGAATTGTCAGTTCTTATGGTGAAGGCTGGATTTTACTTCACTGAATGCTTGCCTTTTAAACTGCAGCTTTCTTTTAAAATCTGGGAAGAAGTGAACTACTGATCCAGTCACTTTAATCAAGGCTTTCTTTCTGGCCACCTGAAGCATTATCACAGTCTGGATACCTACAAATGATACTAGGAAGTGCCTGGGTCTTTCGGTGGACTCATGCTTTTTTGCTGGGAGACTGGTGTGCTGTTTTCACCTCCAGGGTTGTATCAGCCTGCAGACCCAAAATCTCAAGGAGCCGTGCAATGAAAAATGCCAGAGGATCTCTACCTTCTGTCCCTTCAGGTAACTTTACCAAATGCACATTATTACCATTTTTACAATTTTCGTGATTGTCGATAATGTTCTCTAGCCCCTCAATAGTTTCTTGAGCTGCATAAAGTTTATTGCTGGTGTCTGTGAGCTTCTACTCATGTTCACCCACTCTTGTTAATGGAAGTCTGCATACCAGCAAATTCAGCACCCATATTGTCCATCCCAGCCATCATCTCAGATTTCATTTCTTTCATCACGTTGTCCAGGTAGGTTAGACTGGGGCCCAATTCAACCTGTGGTTGTTTGTTAGGGCTACTGCTCAACTCCATGGAAAGACTTGTCTTAGTGCAGCCTGCAATCTCTGTGGGCCCCCATCCAGTGGTTATATCTTTGCTCGATTTATGAGAAGATGGAAGGTTTGATATCTTTTATTGGACCAACAAATGTCTTGTACAAAGATGGAATTATACACAAGCTTTCGGGGCCACACAGGTCCCTTCTTCAGTTGAACAGCAAAACTGAGCAACATAAGCAGTATTTATATCCACTGTGGAACAATTAAAAATCAGGACGTGAAGTAGGAAGGTAATAAATGGGACTAGAGATGAAAGTCAAAGATGCAAAATAAAAACATGAGAAGAAATGGGGAGGGAGGCTAAGTAGGAACAGATCAGTAGGAGATGAAAGGAAGCTAAAGGGAAGACAAAAGCATGCAGATAGGATCTGAGATCAGAAGCTGGTTGTAAGAATAGAATAGACAGGAGAGGCTTAAGAGATGCAAGAAAATCAAGAACTTACGAGAAACAAAAGAACAAAGGCCTAGATAAACAGAGTGTGTGGTAGTATAAACAGAGGTGTGAAAACAAGAGGGAGTGGGTGGGACTGAGCTATAGAGATAGTAGGAGAGGCAGGGAGGATGTGAGGTAGAGGTAAAAAAAGCAGATCAAGCAGAACTCAGAGGAAAAAAAAATAACAGAACCAAAGTGTGATAAATAATGACAAGATTTAGTACACAATAAAAAAGAATTACAGTTTATCATAGTGTGTCATGAATCCGATGCCCCGATTCAGTCTAGAAATGTTAGATTTAAATTGTTTAATATATTTCAATTCTCATGTCCTTCTGTCCTGTGTGTTTCTGAAATTGCCTCTTAGTATCAAGACAGATAAATCGAAGAGAGAGTGATCTGTTTGTGAAAAATGGTTTCCTACTGGAGTGCTGATAATCTGGTTTACTATTGTGTGACAGTGGTGATTCATCCTGGTTTTCAGTGGTTGACTAGTTTCCCTAATATAGCCACCATTTGTGCACTTCTTGCGTTGAATTAGGTAAACCACATTGGTGGTTTGACATGTGTAGGATCCATTAATTTGTATTATGTTGTTCTGGCTTGTCTTAATGGTGGCCTGTGTGCATATGTGGGTACAGGTCTTATATCTTGCCATGTTGTATGGTGTTGACCCTCTTGTTTTCTGGTTATTTTGATCTGCTGTGAGTTTGCTATGAATTATTATGTTCGAGAGGCTGGGGGGCTGCTTATAGGCAATGACAGGTGGTTCAGGGAAGATGTCTTTCAGTGTTTCATCTTCTCTCAGCATGGGTTGTCGCTCTTTGATAATTTCCTGAAGGGGTTTTAGCATGGGGCTGTAAGTGACCACTATGGGTGTGCGGTCAGTTTGATGTCTTTGCCTGCATTCCAGCAGATTGTCTTGTGGTATTTGTATGGCCCGTTCAAATTCTCTGTCAATTTATGAGAAATTTAAGTAGTGCTTGCTTTCTAACAGATTTTGCTGCCATTAACACTTGGATGTCAGATAGGGAGTTACAATGTAGTTAAAGAGCTATAACTGTCTGGTTGCTGCAAATTCAAGACTGACTGAGTCATAGGTGTCCCATTAGGCGTCCATCTTCATTCAGTGCTTGGCCACGGCCCTTCCCAGCCTGTTTTATAATTGTATTTATTTGTTTTACCAGGAAAAGGCTCAAATGAGCAAAGATCATTTACAAGGAAGTCCTGGTTAGGACAACCAAAGGTACATCAGCAAATACAGAGCAGTAAATGCAGAACATAAGTGACACAGATTTAAAATTGTGACAGTAATGCAGCAAGAATCAGAACAGCTATACAGTATAATTGTAAAACAACAAGAAATCCAGAAATATAAATGATGCAAGTACATGAACGCAAAACAGATAGATGATGGAATGTGCTGTGAAAGCAAACATGATGTTTGGCAAGGCAAACTGCGTGATTTTGAAACTTTTCAATCAAAATGACTTTTTAGACAATTTCCTGCTGTCTCAGAAATTATTTTACTATTTTGACACACAAGACAGAAGCCAAATGTCACTGAATCTGAAAAATCTTGACACAACTAATTAAAAACTGGGCATTACATCCTGGCAGTAGACCAAAATTAAATAATAGCCAGGAAACAAAAGCAGTATCCCTAGGCCAAACCGTTCAAACACAGGAAAACTATTTTGTGTTGCGTTTCAAAAAATGTTTTGGTGGACATATTTTTGCTCTTTTTTGTTAATTCTTTTCTGCATCTGCCATTTTGGGGGTATAGCTTGAGAACCATTAATTCAATTGTAATCAAAGTTATTATTAACATTGTTTCTATAGCTTCTTGAAGCTATTAGCATATTGGCCATGGTGACCTAATGATACATAAATCATGTCTTTTAGTTTTTTACAGCTTGGGTTTATCTTAAAAACCACTTCTGCAATTGTGATCATACCTGGTACGTGTATTCCTAAAAGAAGATTTTTGCTGAACCAATAAGTTATTTTTCCTCTAGACTTTTTTTTTTTAAATACTGTTTCCAACTCTTTTATATCACAGCTTAACCAGACTTTTGGTTAACTCAGTGAGTGTTTTTGATTTGCACACTGGTGGAAGGACAGTTTTAAAATTGTATGATGTAGTTTATGTCCCTTTATAAAATGGGTAGAGAATTTGCTGCATTCTGATTGGTGGAGAGATACCATTTGCCATGTCCTTATGAGCCCTATTTTGTGCCAACTGGTACTTCTTCAACCAAGCAGGATGCAGCATGTGTAGATAATTCATGCCTGCAAGAAACATTTGAACATTTTTTTCTGGCAGTTACGTTAGTAATGTAAAAAGAAAATCCCCAATACTTGCCCTAACTTACAAAAAACATCATTTACAGTCCCCAATCATTCCCCGTCCCCACACCACAAGTAAATAACACAACATTTATTTTAAAAAGTATTCAAATGCATCTGACCATGATTTTATAGTTGTTTTTTTCACCAGCTGTGTTATAGGCCTGTTATCCTTGGCTTCTGTCCTGATAGCTGCTCACTTCAAGTCTGAGCAGTGCCCCACCCCTTGCAGGCCTGCTTGCTCTTCCTTCACTCAGCAACCCCCCAGTACTTCACACAGTGCCCCTGTACTATTCATCCTTTAGTGGGAATAATCTAAGAAAATAAGGTTTTCCTTTAAAACAAAATGCTCAGTTGTGACCAGGACCACATAAAGACATACTTGCTGAAAGCTGGCACTCACTGACAGCTGACGCTCATTCAAACTGGTGGCATTCAGTAACAGACTCATTCACTAATAGCTGCTCTCAGCTACCAAAAATAATTATAAAACACTGGTGTTACTGTGAGGGACAGAACACTTGAAGGGGGTTTTGCAAACACGTACAGTGTAGTGAGAAGAGTAACCTCAGGGATTACCACAATAGTGGGAAGAGTAACCTCAGGGTTTACCACAATTAAATAAATACAATACAGGTGTCTTCTAGTGGCAAACTACCATAACAGATGCCTTCTCTAACCTTAGCAAGGTTCTCCCTCCAAACTTCTTTGACCCACCTCCAGCCACCTCCCCCTCCCCCAGTAGCCCCTCCCTTTCGACTGCGCAGCATTGCACCTAAGTGCACTGAGCCATATCTTAGAATTGCTCTAAGTCACTCCTGCTATAGTAGTAACTTCTTAGACCAGAAACTCCTCCGTCTCTCTCTCTCCCTGAGGTGCTTAACCCCTCACCCATATACTAAACCGCTCCTTATGTCTGGGGAAATTCCCCCCTCCTGTTGGAAATCTGCTTGCATTATGCAGATATTTAAAAGTGGGGACCGTGCCCTTACTAACAACTACTGCCCTATCTCCATTCTCCCTCCCCTATCTAAGGCCCTTGAGAGGATCATCTCAGATCAGCTCAAGGACCACCTCAACAAATACAACCTGCTCAGCAAGCAGCAACACGGCTTATGGAAGGGACATAGTACTACTACTGCCCTTCTGGAACTCACCACTCATATCCACTCCGCATTAGATAGAGGTCAAATCACTGGGGCTGTCTTCATTGCTCTCACAAAGGCGTTTGACACCATTAACCACCCGCTCCTGCTATCCACACTGACCAACATTGGATTCTCTCAGGATGCCCTTTAGCTGGTTCTCTGATTACCTGTCTAACCATTCCCAGCAGGTCAGAATTGATAACACTCTATCTAATAGGCTACCTGTCCTCTCTGGTGTCCCGCAGGGGTCTGTCCTCGGAACACTACTGTTCAGCCTCTTCCTTAACTCCCTGCCCAGGTCTTGCCCAGGGAACCTCCTCCTCTATGCGGATGATGCTGTCCTATATACCTCCAACTCTGACCCTTTGCAACTCCACCTCTCCCTCCAATCCTCCTTTAGCGGTGCTGAAAAATGGTTCACCTCACAACACCTTATCCTGAAGTATAACAAGACCAATGTTATGTTCTTTTCCCACCTGCTTAATGCTAGAAAGGAACTTTGCCCTCAAGTACGAACTGCCAACCTGACCCCTCTGGAGCAAGTGGACTCCTTCAGATACCTGGGCATTACTCTAGACCCTGCTTTTACTTTCCACCAACATATGCACCTCCTATCTACAGTCCTCAAAGTGCAGCTCGGGCTCCTGTATTCCTTCAAACACTGCTTTACCCCAAACGCAATGAGGCTTGCTGCCTCCTCCTCTGTCCTCTCCCTGCTAGACTATGGCTTACTCGTCTATGGGGCGCCGAACACCTCAGCCCTCCATAGACTCTGTATCTCCCTAAATAAAGCCTGTCGCCTCACCCTGGGCTGTGATCGCCTAGCTCACACATGCTCTCTGTACAATGATACCAACTGGCCTAACCTTGACAACAGAATCAGGTTTCACACCTGCCTCATGGCAAAAAAAATTGCCCTAGGCCTCTGCCTCATAGGACTCACACCACTAATCCGTCCGGCCCTGACACTTAAGCAAACTCATAGCTCTGGAAAGCAACTCCTCTCTGTCTCTCACTGCCATACCTCCCAATTCCAGAGGTCCTTTAGCTACAGAGCCCCTTCCTGGATGAACAGCCTACTCACCCCACTTGCCAATGTGATCAGACTTGGACCCTTCAAAGCCTCTCTTAGAGACCTCCTACAGTCCTCAAACCACTGCGACTGCCACAGAAACACCTCACACTACCTGACCGACTAAGGCCATTGGCCGGCTTCTTCTACCCTACCTGCCCCAATCAAAGTCCCTCTAGCTTAGTTCTATACCTGGGTGCTATATGTATTGTGTGTTTGCACTAATTTTCCCAAGTTTTTTCACTGTTAGCCTCACAATTGCTCCTGTAACAACCTGACTGTGTACTGATGTACTGCTATGTAACTGTATGTCTCTGTATGTAAATTATGTGACGTGGAACCTTTGTAAAGGAGTCTCTGACTCAAAGGTATTTTCCGAACCTCCGATAAATAAATAAATAAACATAAACTATTTTACTTTAAATAAACAAAACCCAATTTTTAAAATTGTTTACATATTTTTTTTCCTGTTTATATTTATTTAAAGTTGTATGATCTATTTTATAAGCAGAATGAGACACTCCAGAGTGTGGGTAGTTGCTTGATAAGAGCACTTTTCAGGTGCTGAAGGTACTCAGTGGGTCAGCGCTAGTGCCTCATGTCTCACTATGGACCTAGGGGCATGCTGTTATCAGGAAACAACCCATATCCCATTGTGTCTTATTCCTTACTTAAGTCACTACATTCTAAGGTAGAACACAGATGCACTGTGACAACCATAAAAGAGCTGAGCAAGGACATAGAGAGTATAAGAGGGTAGACAGCTAACAACTGTTCAAGCTTATTGAGGTGTCCATCACACAAGGGACTGGCAGGTGGGAAATTATTGAGGAATGTGAGGAAATACTCCTTCCTGGAAAGGGTGGTGGAAAAGTAGAATCACCTGCAAGTGGAACTGATCAGGGAGGTCTACAAAACCCTGACATGTCTTCCCAACACACATTATCCCAACTCCATTTGCCCAACAGTCACTTGCCAGACAACAGAAGTTTGTGCGCCATGGAGCTGATTATATTTAAGTACGTGAGGTGCAAGGGGAGAAGCCCTCCCACAACATAAAATCACCTCCGCAGTGCTCACACTTGGATTATCAGGCAAGTGACTGTTGGACAAATGGAGTCATTGTGTCATGCAGACACAAGTCGGAATTTCATAGTAGATCCGCTGATCAATGTCAACACATTGGCAAGTTTCAAGAGGGTTGGGATAAGATGCACGGGACTGTTGAGGTTAATGAGGGAGGGGTTGGTACTAATGGTGGTTTGGGGTTAGCTTAAGTGGAAATGCACAATGGTTAACATTAGGGCTGTGCGAATACCGAATATTAATTTCCAAATACCACAAATAATGGACTATCGGAATATTCGGAATTGAATAACGAATAGTTCACTATTTGGCTGGTATTCAGTATTCAGCCATGCCCAAGGGCAAAAAAGTCTTTCCCACTCTCCTGGCCAGCAATAAATAAATATTTTCACCCTGGTGTCTAGTGGTCCCACCCCTGGCCGATTGCAGGTCCAAAATTTGACACAGTCCCACACAAAAGATTATTAGTCAAATTAACCAGCCTGGGAGTGGGTCCCAGTGTGGTAGCCTGGGTAAAACATTGGCTGGACAACAGGACACAGAAGGTAATTGTAAATGGAGTCCACTCTGAAGAAAGGGCGGTTACCAGTGGGGTACCGCAGGGTTCAGTATTGGGTCCAGTCCTTTTTAATGTCTTCATCAGTGACATTGCAGAGGGACTGGAAGGAAAAGTATGCCTTTTTGCAGATGACACAAAGATCTGCAACAGGGTTGATATACAAGGAGGCATGAAAAGGATGAAAAGGGACTTGGCAAGGTTGGAGGAATGGTCAGACATATGGCAGCTAGGATTCAATGCAAAAAAGTGCAAAATAATGCACCTGGGAAACAAGAACCCAGGGGAAGAATACACAATGGGTGGGAAGGTAGTAACAACAACAAAACAGGAAAGAGACCTGGGGGTAATCATATCAGATGACCTTAAGGTTAGCAAGCAATGTGAGAAGGCAGTAGGGAGAGCCGGGGGTATACTGGGATGTATAGGGAGAGACATCACCAGCAGAAAACAGGAAGTTGTTATCCCTCTGTACAGACAGTTGGTGAGACCCCATCTGGAATACTGTGTCCAGTTCTGGAGACCCCATCTCCACAAAGACATAGACAGGATAGAGGCAGTCAGAGGAGGGCAACTAAATGGTGCAGGGTCTGCAAGAGAAGCCGTATGAGGAGAGACTAAAGGAGCTTAATATGTATACCCTTGAGGAAAGAAGGAGAGGGGACATGATAGAAACTTTCAAGTACCTCAAGGGGATCAACAAAGTCCAAGAGGGTAGCATCTTTCAGAAAAAGAGACTTGCAAGAACAAGGGGACACAATTTAAAGATAGAAGGAGGGCGGTTCAGGGGCAATGCGAGGAAGTATAATTTCACAGAGAGGGTAGTGGATGCATGGAACAGCCTTACTGAGGAGGTTGTGGGTCTAAAACTGTGGGAGAATTCAAGAATGCATGGGACAGACATAAGGCAATTCTTGTGGGAGGCAGGAAGATATGGGCTGTTGGTTAACTAGGATCTGTGGCCTATCCTGTAGGTAGGGAAATTGGCAGACTAGATGGGCCTAGCGGTCCTTATCTGCCGTCAAAGTCTATGTTTCTATGTTTCTATGTAAAATAAAGAATCCCCCCCCCCGCCCAGACCCATATTATTCCCAGTCCCCAAATGTATAAAATAATTGCCTAATTTCCCTGGTGTCCTAGTGGACCCCACCCCCACCCTGTCAGGTAGTGCCCCCACCCTTTCCACCCTCACCCCATGACCCTAAGCGGGCCACGGCACAGCCCTCCGCTCACCTCCATGGCTGGCAGCCTGACTGAGTTTTCAATGAATAGGCGCATGCTTGTGCAAGCACGTGCTCATTCATTATTGGAGTCAACCACCAGCAAGTTAGAACTAGCATGACCAGGGGATGGAGAAGAGGGGGAACTGCTCAGTCACGGCGGGGCGGATGAGGGAATGGCATTGTGGACCCCAGGGTCCACAATGCCATTTCCCCATCCCACCCCCGCCAGTAACCAGAGCAGCTCCCTCCTCCAGCCCCAGGTAGTGCTACTTGCTGTTGGTGTCTGAATCTGAGGATAATGAATGAGCACGTGCTTGTAGCAAGCATGCGCTCATTCATTGAAAACTCAGTCAGGCTGCCAGCCATGGAGGTGAGTGTAGGGCTGTGCCGGTGGCCCGCCTGGGGTCATGGGTGGGGGGCACAACCTGACAGGGTGGAGGGTCCACTAGACACCATGGAAATTAGGGAATTATTTTTAGTTTTCTACATTTTGGGATGGGGACTGGGGATATTGCTGAGAGTGTGGGCAGGGAGAATTCTTTATTTTAGACCAGCGATCGGTCAGGGGGGTGGGGTGGGACCACTAGATACCGGGGCTAAAAACATTTATTTAATGCTGGCCAGGAGGGGGGATGCTCTTTTATTTTTAAATACCACCTCCCAGCCACCTGAATACGAATACCTAATTTTTCGGAACCGAATACTGAATAGTCGGCCGAATATTTGAAAAAAGGTATTCGCACAGCCCTAGTTAATATGCTAGAGACCTATTCAGTGCTAGACTAGTGAGGGTTTAGATAGCAAATATGCAGACTGGATGGACCATGAGTCTTTTCCTGTCTTTAAACATCTATGTATGTTTGTGTGTAGACGTATCTATAAACCACATCACTCAGTTCTAAAATGGTCCATCCCACCAATGTGCCAATCAGGAGAGAAAAAATTACTTGAGAAAAGTTCAGTTAAAATAAAACAATATAATGTGAACCAATATTGAATAAACATTTTTATACACAAAATAGTAAAAAATACAGAAGATACTGTCTTACTTGTTAACTGTAGTTCTCATTTAATACAACCAGCTGATAATCCTGCTTCATAATGCTCTAGGAATCTTGGCACTGATAAGCTAATTATGCACAAGTTCTAGCCTGTGATGGGCTGTGATGTTGACTAAATCCTGAAAAATACTTATTTTAATATGATTAAACTAGGCACACACATTCCTTTGTACAACACCTTGAAAATAACAGCATCTCATATATAAGGATCTAATCATACAGGAATTCTGGCTTCTGATTAGTTTCTAAAATGCAAGTTTTTTTTTACCTTGACCTACAATATTTGTAAGGGTGAAAATAATGTGGTAATTGATAAATTTGATTCGGCTCTCATTCAGACCCCTTCTCTCTAGACACTTTGCCCAAAGACATTTTGGGTCCTTGGTATTGGGGTTTAGTAGGCTTCAGGTAGGGAGGTGGCATCCCTTAACCATCATTGGCCATCCAAGTCAATCCCAACCTCTTCCACCCTCCTCTGGTCCTTCAATCATATTTAAAATAAAACTCAGCCAGCAATTGACACAGTGCCAGCTGCCAGAACTTTTATTAATGAAATAAAAAACAAATTCTGGCCAGTGTGGCAGAGAGTGGGTCATGAGTCATGTCACATGACCCAGGTAGTGAAGGGGTGGTCATAGGACTAGCGCTCGCCACCTGTAAAGGGCTAAAGAGTTTTTTTGTTAACTGGATGAAGGTCACAGTGATCTAGAAGTGGTCCAGTTGTTCAATGGGCCAAATCAAAGATAAAAGTGTCACATTTCAGCACATTCATGGTATACAGGTTTGGCATCGGCTCATCCTTAATCTATTTATTGTACACAATTTTGTTTTATTTATTTCTTATTTTGTTATATTTTGAAGTGTTGCAATTTGCACAATATTTAACTTTTAGTACCCCCTCTAGTGGACTTCCTCTTGGCTACCTTCTGTATAGTATACCTTTTTTGTATATTATGCTTGTGTTTTAATTTTTTAATATTTTAAAGTTTTGCATTTTGGTAAAATTTTTACTTGTTTTATTTTCCCCTCAGTGGATGTGTACCTACCTTGGCTTTAGTTCCATTTTCAACTGTGTGTATTACTGTACTATCCCTCCAGCCATAAGCAACCCCCATCCCCAAGTCACAGCTGTAAGTGAGCCTCATCTCAATATGCCTTGCCTGGCCTCACATTCCAGAAATTAAATTAATCAAGCTTCAGAAAGAGATATATGGTTATAAACAAACTCAGTGTGGAGTTTTTTTGTCCCATTATTCTTGATGCTGTCAGCACCTCAGGCATGGTGACCTAATTATTTGGATGCATATTGACCTGTGATTGGTTGTTAAATTATTAACTACAATTTTAGCTATTTCTTGAGAACAAGTTATCCTGTTGTCTTTCAACTTGGTGTGGCAGTTCTATGCTACTCATGGTGACCTAATTATGTATGAGTTCTGTCCTGTGATTGGCTCTTAAATTTTCAACTCTGTTCCCAGACAAAACTTGGACAATGCCCATCTAGTTTGTCCATCTCTGTCTTGGTGAATGATACCCTTCTATTCTTTTACAATTTATAAGTTAGTTTAAATTCCTTTTTGAAACCTTCTAGTATTTTACTGCTCACCACTTCCTGGGGGAGGGCATTCCACGCCACCACCACCACCCTTTGCAAGAACCAATTTCTCATTGTTTTTGCTTTGAAGTGCTTCCCTCTTAATTGATGCTCCTTTCCATGTGCATAAAACTTTGCAACCCTGCCACATAGAGTTAGACAGACCGGCAGCTTCCAATCCTTGTATGCCTTACAGTATATACCAAAATCAGGTCACTTCTCATTCTTCTCCTCTCAGATTTGTGGAGGTTTAGTTCCTTTATTCTTACATCATATTCTCCCCCATGCTACTGTTCATCCTGTTTGCCCCCATATGTAAACCCTCCATTCTTACCATGCTAGTCATATACTTCAGTGACAAGAACTGCATAAAATACTCTATATATGGCCTCAACAGTAATCTATAAAATTATACAATTTCTTCTGATATAACTCAGAATTTGGTTACATTTCTTAATCACTTCCTCACACCGAAGCCCTTCTTTTAGTGTGTTTGAGGCAATAACACTTAGGTCTCTTTTTTTCTTCAAAACGTGCATAATGTTTTTCCATGTAAAGAACAGCTTGCCCCAGCATTTCACCCACTGTGTACAACTGTACACTTTTCAGTATTGAAACACATCTTTGCTGAAGTCTAGTCTTTTGGCATATTCAGTTTTCTCTGCATGGACTCAATGTCCTCCTCATCTGATTTAATGATAAGACACAGTTTTGAGTCATCAATGATATTGTCATGCAACCACTATTTGCACATTGCATACCATTATTGTACAGGTTGAACAGTGTTGCACCAAGTACTGAACTTTGAAAAACCACTAGAAACAATATTTCCCTGTCCAATAGGAAACCATTTGCCCCAACTCTTGCCTATGGTTATTTAGCCAGTCCCTAATCCATCTAATTTTATTTTGATTTATCCCTAAGTTACTTTAATTTAGGATCAGTTCTGTGTGAGGAACAGCATTAAAGCAGTGCTATAGTCTAAGTAAATCACATCCACTGCTTTTTTATTTTCAACTGCTTTACTGACTGATTCAAAGACTGTGACCTGATTTGTCAAATGTTGACCTACCACTAGTAAATCCATGCTGTGTCTGATCTGATTCATTGTTATTTAAAAGTAAATGATTAATTTCATCTCTAACTATGCTTTCAAGTATTTACCAATCACAGAGCCTGAACTGAAAGGTGTGTACTGTACTTTGCATGTGAATCCCTTTTTACAGTACATATACATACTGTATATATACTGTATATATATATATATATATATATATATATATATATATATATATATATATATATATATAGCCTGTTTTTTGAGACCAACATATTCAATTATAATCAGACTTGATGTGGAAGTCCACAGTACAGTAGTTAAGGTGAAGGAAACCATTGTTAAGAAACATCTGGTACTCTACTTAGAGGATAATGGGGTGCAGAGTGCCAAGCAACATGGGTTTGTGATGGGA
This sequence comes from Neoceratodus forsteri, assembly GCA_016271365.2. NCBI lineage: Eukaryota > Metazoa > Chordata > Ceratodontiformes > Ceratodontidae > Neoceratodus > Neoceratodus forsteri. Next base: position 539,772,154 of record CM028134.1, on the reverse strand, counting down.
AGGTCATGCAAGACCATCCTGATAGAGTGTTTGACTGAGTCACTGGGGTAATACAAAGAGGGAAGCAGTAGATTTGCTCTACTTCAACTTCAGCAAAGCTTTGGATTCAGTACAGCACAAGAGGCTGCTGAAAAAAGCTGGATGACACAGGAATAGAGAAGGGTTTAGTCATATGGTTAGGGAACTGGCTTGAAGGGAGACAACAGAGGCTAATAGTAAACAAGGCTCATTCATGGAACAGAGGGGTCATGAGTGAGATGCCACATGGATCAGTCTTGGGACCTGTACTATTTAATATGCTCACTAGCGACATAGGTTAGGGTATGCAGATCAAGATGTGTCTCCATGCTAATGATGCAAAACTATGCAGCAGGGCAGACAGTGTAGAAGGGGTGAGGGAACTTCAGAAAAACCTGGAAAATCTAGAGAGGTGGATAAAGATTTGACAACTGAGATTTAATGCCAAAAAGTGCAAGGTGATACACCTAGGGAAAAGGAACCCATGCATGGATGGAATATTGGATGGGAGGGATTAGACTGGCCACTACAATAGAGGAGAGAGATCTCGCGGTCATCATGAGTGACTCTCAAAGCAAATCGGCCAATATAATAAGGTATACAGTAAAGCATCAAGGATGCTGGGGTGTATTGCTAGGGGTTTTTATAGTAGAAAAAGTTAAGTAATTCTGCCCCTATATATGATGCTAGTGAGGCCTCATCTGGAATACTATGTCCAGTTCTGAAGTTCTCACCTGAGAAAGGACATAGACAGGCTCAAGTCAGTACAGAGAAGGGTCACTAAAATGAATCAGGACCAGCAAGGCAAATCAAATGAGGAATGTCTGGGGCTCTTAATGTGTACTTGCTTGAGGTTGGACATGAGAGAGGGAACACAATATAAACATATACGTTTCTGAAGGGTATAAACAGGGCAATTAGTGAAAACCTGTTTGTTAGCATCAGTGACACAGTCACAAGAGGGCATGGTTGGAGGGTGGTGGAGATAAATTCAGGTGGGATGTGAGAAAGTTCAAAATCATGGAGAGGATGATGAAGCCGGGGAACAGCGTACTAGCAGAAGTGGTGGGGGAAGGTACCCTAAATGAGATTAAACACAGCTGGGACAGAACAAGAGGACTTATAGTCCCTAGAGGGAGCACCAGGAGTGGGACACAGGGGACAACCCACTGTGACACTAGGTTGTGGTGGTGGTGATGTAGTATAACATGAACAGACTCAATGGACCATCAGTATATTTCTGCTGACAGATTCTATGTTTCTATGTCCCATCAAGGATACAGTGGACAAAATATTTCATTTAAGAAAGTGCCAAAGCACAAGTGCGGCCAACCACCAAGCAGACCCACAACCTACTTTGGGCACAGGCCTAACTGGTGGTTCACCTCACTTGAACTTCATAACTTTTTTTTACTGTTAAATTGTTTATTAGCATTTTCCTTTTTACAGTAATCAACACCAACACAAAAAACAGGAAGCTAGAAAGGAGTTGTTGCTTACAGTGACAACTCAGACATCAAAGCAAGATAAAGAGAACTTGTCACCAATTAACAGGTACTTACCCCTGTACATGAGGTGTCTAACTTAAGATGTCGGAGGGGCAAGGCTTCCATATCCATAAAATAACATTGCAGTTCCCTTTGTGGATTCGGGTGCTGTCTAGGCTTCTGACACCCTGAGAAAGAGCAAACACAAAGAATCACCATTCTGTATACTATGCAACATAACTATTTACACATGGAGATAACAGAGCATCACATCACAGGTACATAGTCTCAGAAACGTGAGTAGGGAGAAAACCATAACTACATTTCAGATACAAGGCAGTAGTCCTAAGTATTGAATTCTTAACCCACCCCGTCTTGGGGTGGCATATCTGATAAAGGGGGTGCAACATTTCTCATAAGTTCCCAGGGAATTGTGGGCCAGGTGGGAGAGTTTGTCCATAGTGGCTATTTGCACCATACAGGACAGAAGCTCTTGAGCACTAGGAATCTCAGCAGTTCTCCATCTACAAATTAAGAGTCACTTGGCCTGCATAGCCCATAAGGCTAGCCAACGATGTTCTAGGTCTTGGAGGTGGGGACTTCTGCTCTCATACCTAGGAGCAGAAGAAGAGGGGACCGGGGAACATATTTCTGCAATACTTTAGCCCCTATCTCACAGACCTGATCCCATATCCATTGTATCAGGGGACAAGACCAGAGGATATGGAGCAAGTCTCCAGGTTGGGAGTTACACCTCCAACATACATTGGAACTCAATACCCCTGCCTTATGTAGTACCACCGGTGTACAGTACCAAGAATGGAGGTTCTTATTTTGTATTAATCTACTTCTTGTATCTGTGAAATACTTTTGGGCCCCTTTCCAACAGTCTTCCCACTGTAAATCTGTGATCTCCGAATGCAAGGCCTTCTCCCATTTCTGCTTGGATTTCTCAGTTTGACTGGGTAGAGTGTCTCGGAGAGCAGCATATATGGAACTCTCCAGACACTTTTTCTTTTTTAATCAGGAGGGGATACTCTGCACTTCTCCCTTTGGTATGTGGGACATATACGTCTGGGTTGCACTGCGCATTTGCAGGTATCTCCAGAAATCTGAGGTAGGGAGAGACCAGCGGACTTGCAAATTAGCAAAAGTATCTATTGTCATAGAGGATGGGGCCAGTATATCTCCTAACATAGTACTTCCCCTATCTTTCTACCCCTTCCAATATACAGGTCTTTTATCAATACACAGTTTCTCATTTCCCCACAATGGGGTCATCTGCACTGGTGCAAGGGTCATTTTCAGCTTTTTCTTTAACTTGGCCCAGCATTGCAGTGAGGCACCAATAGTAGGATGTGCTTTAAGGCTTGCAGGAGAGGTATTGTACACCAGAAGTGCCAGGGAGATCTTCTGACAGCTAGCTCTATGTTCACCCACTGAGGCTGAGGATTAGAACCTACGCCCAGCGAGCATAATGATTGTGCCATGTGGAAGGCCCATTTGTAGCCTTCAAACCATGGAAGGCACCACCCACCTACACTCCAGTGTGCTCTAAGCTTATTCCTACTGTACCTGCGGGGGGGGGTCCTTCCCACAGAAAGCCACCTATGGCCTTGTCCAACTTCTGGATCCAGCTCTGGGGGAGGGAAAGGGGGATATGTACCAGAAGATAAAAGATTTTTGGTGCCAAGATCATTTTGATCAGAGCTATCTTGCCTACTAAGGTTAAGTGGAGTTTCGTCCATCTGGACATATCCTCTTTCATGTCCAGTAGGAGGGGGTGGAGATTGTAGTCCCATAGTTTGGAAATTGTAGTGGAGAAGCAGATACCAAGATATGTAATATTCTCCCCTGCCCATTTCATACCAGAGTTCCCCATTACTGATGGTTGACACATGGGGTTAAGAGGGAGTACTTCAGTCTTGGTGGGGTTAAGCTAAAGGCCTGACAGTCCACTGAAGTGGCAGAGGATATTAAGTAATGAAGGTAACGCTTCTGATGCATCTGCTAGAAGGACCAGAAGGTCATCTGCATAAAGAAGAGTGGTATATTCCTTGCTACCCGCTGGAATCCCTCGGATCCCTTTGGTAACAGACCTGAGAACAACAGTATTATAAGCAAGTGTTTTATAGCAAACTCATCAGAACAGCTAATATTTTTCCAAGTCAAAACTACCTCTTGTTGGGAGCTGCAATACTGAACATAGGATTTGCAAGAAAGCGAGTTGTGCTCACAACACAGGAAGGGGAACCTTTCAGTTGTCTTTGGTTTGTAGCAGATAGTCTGCAGGTGGAGGCTGCTTCTAACTGAAAGGTGAACTAAGGAATTTACAATTATCAGGAAAAGACAGCCTTGTTACAATTCTTAAGATTTTCAGTGCAGGAAGAGTCTAAAGCACAGCTGACTTATTTTGGGGCTGACTGCTTTCAGAGCACAAACCACCAGACTGTTTTGGGCTGAGGAGGTTTACCTGTGTCTGACTTGGATGTCTGGATTTTTCTCTGTTTGATTAGCAGGGATTTTCTCTGTCAAATTGTTGTGTATAGGATCTGCAGACAGGAAGGCACTCATCACAGCGGTGGGTCAGAGCTCTTAGCTGATTGTTTTGTGAGGGCACAGTTTAGGCCCAACCCTTCCCACCCTCACCCCACCCACCCTGAAATAGTTCCTTTATACCTGGGGTTCTGACATCATTTCTCAAGAGTGCAAGGTGCATATCAATGTCATATCCTCTCTAGGACACAGCACTGAAAATATACACATACACATTGTATAATATATATATATTTCTATATAACAAACCAATCACACACAGAGGCACACACACACACACACACACACACACACAAAACAAACAAAAAAAAAACATAATCATGTGGGGAGTAGTGCAATGTAATGGCTGTGGGGCAGCAGTCTTCTGGGAGTCTTTCTGGAGGCTAAGATGCTGCTCTATTTGCAGACAACTCTCTGCCCTGAGGGAGGTAGTTGCCCATCTTCAGGCCACACTGGACAGCAGTAAGAGAACCTTCCCCCAGGCCAGACTGGATGGTAGGAAGGGAACCTCCCCCACCCAGGGAGCACCAGAGCCACCACCACTACCTCAGAGGTTGCAAAGAAAGCACAGCAGTTGGACCACAGTGGGCTCAGGGAGGGTGAGGATGGTGGAACAGAGGCACACCCGGTCAGTTGTTCCACTCCACAATCCATACACCATTCTGGGGGAGCACAGCTTCCCTATGGATGCACCCACAGAGGAGATTAAGGAGGCTGAGGACACCTGTCACAAGGGAGGCCTACAGGAAGGAGGCAGAGGACACCACAAGGAAAGGAAGCAGCTCCTGGTGGGGGACTCAATTATTAGGGGGCTAGAACTGGGGGGAGCAGGGAAAACTGAAGTAAAGTGCCTGCCTGGTGCCATGGCTTGGAGGGACAGGAAGCGCATCCTCAGGATCACGAGAACAGCTGCATGGGAGACTGAGCAGGATGTCATTTTCCACCTAGGGACAAATGACTTGGCTCAACATGAGATCAGAGCAGTGCAGAAGGACTTTGTAGAACTGGGAGGGGCCTAAGACAAGGCACACACAGTATCCTTCTCAGAGGTGCTGCCTGTCAATGGCATGAGTGAGGCAAGGGTACTTTGCACCATGCAGTTTAATGAGTGGTTGAAAAATGGTGTGGAGCACAGGGTTTGGCTTCATTGGGGACTGGGGTTCCACCTGGAGGGACACCAGCCTATACTGGCAGGATGGTCTGCATCTGTCCAGGAAGGAACAAGTCTTTGAGCAATCTGTTTAAATGCTTCATTGGCAAGCTTTTAAACTAGACAAGGGGGGAGGCACTGATAAGCAGCAGGAAAATCCCAGCCTCTCCCTACAACACAGGGTACTAAATGAGAAAAAGACCGAGGTAGAAAGGTCAGTGGGGGATGCTGCAACAGAAAGTAAAGCCATCAAAAAATGGAAAGCAATGAGTACCAATGCACGTAGTCTGAGTAACAAGCTTCCTGAACTAGTGGCCTTGATGGAGGAGGAACATCTGGATATCGTGGCAGTCACAGAAACATGGTTCACAAAACCATGACTGGGATAACATACCAGGATACACTAGCTACAGGAGAGACAGAGAGGGATAAGAGGAGGAGGAGTAGCTCTTTACATAAGGGAAGGAATCAAAGTAACAGAACAAAAGAGAAAACAGGGAGGAGAAGAAGCACTGTGGGTAAATTTGGAGACCGGCAATGGCACCACAATCCGCTAGGGTTAGAACAGACCTCCTTCTCAGGGGGAGGAAATGGACAAGGAAATGATAGAAAGTATACTTAGTATGGCAAAAAAAGGGGAGATATTGCTGATGGGTGATCTGAATATGCCAGATGTTAACTGGAGTGAAGTTGCCACAGCCACTTCGAAGAGTGGGGTTATTCTAGATGCCCTACAGGGGGCATGCCTTAGACAACTAGTATTGGAGCCCACTCGAGAGGGAGCAATCTTAGACCTGGTTCTCTCAAATGGAGATGAAGAGAGGATCACAGATGTAGAAGTGGGTAGCCATCTGGGAACTAGCGACCATCCAACAGTATGGTTCACAATAAACACAGCAATAGAGCAAGCCATACAAAGGCAAAGGTACTGGACTTTAGGAGGGCTGACTGTGCTAAAATGGGTAAGTGCCTAAGGAATGCACTAGCAAATGGGCAGGAAGGAGGGTGGAAGAACAATTGGGAATAATAAAACTGCCATCACAGAGGCAACAAGCCTTGTGTGAAGCAAATAAACAAAACTAAACAATGTAAGAAACCACTATGGTTCTCAAAGGAAGTGGCAGTGAAGGTTCAAGAGAAAAGAAAGCTTTCAGGAAGTACAAGGAATCACAGAAGGAACAGGACAGAGAACTGTATCAGTTAAAAGCAAAAGGAAGCTGGGAAGGCAGTCAGAACAGCAAAGGCCCAAACCGAGGAAAGGATAGCCAACTCAGTTAAGAAGGGGATAAAACCTTTATAGGTACGCCAGGGAGCGTAAGGAAGATCAAGGAGGGATAGTGAGGCTTAATAAAGGGGAGGGTGGGCAGAGGGAGACTGTGAAAGGCAGAGATACTAAACAAATATTTTGCTCAGTATTTACAAAGGAAGGGGTGTACCGAGAACAAACAGTAGAAACACACTGGATACAGAAGTTGATACCAGCCCATTTACAGAAGAAAGGGTTCTGAAAGAACTCTTAAAACTGAAGGTGGACAAAGCAATGGGGCCTGATGGGATTCATCCCAGAATTCTAAAAGAACTAAGGGTAGAATTAGTAACACCACTGACTACCCTGTTTAACAAATCATGGGAGGATGGGGTGGTACCCGAGGACTGGAGGAGGGCAGATGTGATTCCCCTTCACAAAAGTGGGAGCAAGGCAGAAGCACGAAACTACAGATCTGTTAGTTTAACCTCAGTGGTAGGGAAAATGATGGAATCACTTCTGAAGGAAAGAATTGTCAAGTATCTAGAGGCCAGAGGGGCACGGGACCCAAGGCAGCATGGATTCACAGCAGGAAGGTCATGCCAGACAAATCTGATAGATTTCTTTGACTGAGTGACCAAAGTAGTAGATCAGGGAGGGTCTGTGGACATGGTCTACCTAGACTTTAGCAAGGCATTTGACACAGTCCCACACAAAAGATTAATATACAAATTAGCTAGCCTGGGAGTGGGTCCCAAGATGACAGCCTGGGTAAAAAATTGGCTGGAAAATAGGACACAGAAAGTAATAGTAAATGGAGTCCACTCTGATGAAAGGAGGGTTACTAGTGGGGTACCGCAGGGTTCAGTATTAGGACCGGTCCTCTTCAATATCTTTATAAGCGACATTGCAGAGGGACTGGAAGGAAAAGTATGTCTCTTTGCAGATGACACAAAGATCTGCAACAGAGTTGATGCACAAGGTGGGGTGGAAAGGATGAGAAGGGACTTGGCAAGGTTAGAGGAATGGCCAAATGTATGGCAGCTTAGATTCAATGCTAAGAAGTGCAAGGTAATGCACCTGGGAAACAAAAACCCAGGGGAAGAGTACACAATGGTGGGTGAGATACTAACAACAACAAAAATGGAAAGGGACCTGGGGGTAGTCATATCAGATGACCTAAAGGTGGGCAAGCAATGTGAGAGGGCAGCAAGGAGGGCTGGGGGATATTGGGATGCATAGGGAGAGGCATCACCAGTAGAAAACAGGAAGTTATTATCCCTCTGTACAGACAGCTGGTCAGACCCCATCTGGAGTACTGCATGCAGTTCTGGAGACCCAGTCTTCACAAAGACATAGACAGGATGGAAGCTGTCCAGAGGAGGGCAACTAAAATGGTGCAGGGTCTGCACCAGAAGACATATGAAGAGAGACTAAAGGAGCTTAATATGTATAGCCTCGAGGAAAGGGGGGATGATAGAAACTTCAAGTACCTCAAGGAATCAACAAAGTCCAAGAGGGTAGCATCTTTCAAAAAAAGAGGTGTGCAAGAACAAGGGGGCACAATTTGAAGATAGAGAGGAGGCAGCTCAGAGGTAATTTAAGGAAGTATTTTTTCACAGAGAGGGTTGTGGATGCATGGAACGGCCTTCCGGAGGAGGTCGTGGAGTCAAAAACAGTGGTGGAATTCAAGCATGCATGGGACAGTCATAAGGCAATTCTAGGGGTTGGGGGTAGGAAGAAGTAGGCTGCTGGTTAACTAGGATCTGCAGCTTATCCAGTAGGCAGGGAAATGGGCAGACTGGGTGGGCCAAGCGGTCCTTATCTGCCATCAAATTCTATGTTTCTATGTTTCTATTAGCTCTAATGGTGGCATCCAAAGGCTCCACAGCTAACACAAATAACAGAGGAGAAAGAGGGCACCCTTGTCTGGTACCGCAGGCTAACTCAAAGGGAGTGGACAGAGTAGAGTTGGTTAGTAATCAGGCTGAGGCAGAATTATATATAGCTGTTACCCATGATCGAAAACGAGAACCAAACCCCAGCTTCCCCAAGACGGCATGCAGATAGTTCCATTCCAGGGAGTCAAAAGCCTCCTCAAAATCTATGGCTGCAGCTGCTGGGTCAGGAGTTGGGAGGGGATTTGAGCCAAATTGATCAAAGTTCTGATATGATCTGCACTGCACCTGCCTGGGACAAAGCCTACTTGGGAGGGATGTATGAGTTGCAGCAGTAGGGGTCCTAATCTTAGGGCTATGGCCTTAGTGAATACCTTACTGCCCACATTGAGAAGGGATATTGGGCAATAGCTACTCGGGGAGGTAGGATCTTTCCCCTTCTTTGGCAGCACTGTAATCACAGCCTCCCTCATAGTGGGGGGTAAAGTTCCTTGTATTTCTGCTTTGGCATAAGTTTGCTGGAGAGCAGAGGCAATAATATCAATCAGGGCCTGCCAAAATTCCACTGAGTAGCCATCTCCACCCGGGGCCTTCCCTGCTTTAAGGGAAAGTAGCACCTTTTTCACTTCATCTACCATAAGCAGGGTGTCAAGATGTTTAGCCTGTTGTGGAGTTATAGTGGGAAGATGTAGTGAGTGAAGGGAAGAGTGAATCACTTGGGGGTCAGCAACCCTGGAAGAGGCATACAATAAAGTGGAATATTCTGCCATAACTGTATTTTTGGTATGTATTGACCCTAAGGTGTCCTTCAACCAAGCTATATTACGCTCCATCTGCTGCTTCCGGAACCTATAGGCCAACACTTTCCCCCCTTTCTCACCTCCCTCCCAGTATTTATGCTTCAGTCTCAGTATAGAGAGTTCAGCTCGCCTCGATATGAGAGAATTTATCTCCACCTGGAGATTCAATATTTACCTTCTAAGGGGGTCCCGTAAGGCTTTCCCTTTCTGCTCTTTATGCTGCTGCTCTGCGGTTTTAAGCTCCTCTTCAAGTACCTTCAATTTTTGCTCCCTACACCTCCGTCTGGCCCCTGCATAAGCAATAATCTTACCCCGCATGGTGGCTTTGAAAGACTCCCACCTTATCCTCGCTGTGGTGTCCTGAGCTGGATTTTCCTGAAAAAATAGCTCTGCCTCAGCCTGGGCCCAGACAAGGAACTCTTCATCTTTAACTAACAAAGGGTCCAACCTCCAAGAGGTAGAGTTGGGGGTAGGGGGGCCCTATAAAGTGTTCAGTCGAACTGGGGCATGATCAGAGATTATTATAGGGAGAATACTAGACACTGTTGCTGCCTGTGTAATCTGAGGGGAAGTTAACAGGAAATCAAAACAGCTGTATGAGCTGTGTACAGGGGAGTAAAAAGAGTAATCCTGCCCTCTGGGGTTCAGTACCCTCCACACATCAGTCAGTCTTTGGTCACTCATCCACTTTAATTGGGCTCTCCTTCCATTCCCAAGCATATTGCTTCCTTTGGTTGTGGTTTTATCTAACAAGGGGTCAGGCACCAAATTGAAGTCCCCACCCACAATAGTAGGTATATCACCTTTATTCATATTAAGGAGAGTTTGAGAGGACTGGTGAAAGAAAACCGAGTCGTCTTCATTAGGTCCATAAATATTACCCTGCAAAATAGGTCCGGTAGGGGTCTGAAAAATTCCAAACACCCACCTACCCTGTGGGTCAACCTTGGACATACTGATAGACCAATGCAGCTGTTTATGTATTAAAATAACCACCCAGCACTTATTTGTTGGAGCTAAAACGTGAACCTCCACTCCCACACAGTTCCTCTTCAGGACCTTGTGGTCTTTACTAGTAAGTTTAGTTTCTTGCAAGAAGACCACCTGGGCCCGCTTCAAATATGACAGTACCTTCTTCATCTTCACCGGTGTATTCAACCCTCTCACATTCTAAGTAACGCAAGTCAAATCAGCCATAATCATAATTGTTGGGAGATAATGGAAAGCTGAATAAAGTTAAAACACCGGTGAAGAGGAGTAGGCATCGCCCTGAGAAGGATGGATAAAAATGGCTGGTGCTGCTGTCTTGCCCCATGCAAAGCGAGCATTCTGGGAATGTTGTAGTGATAGGGTCAGGCAACACACCCGTGTAACCAGTGGAATCCCCATGAAATGGTGTAAAGATTTTTGGACCTACTTGAGAATTGGGGACCTTGTCAACCGATAACAATCCAGATATTTTAAATTGGCTATTTAGTGCTGCCTTGGGAAGAGTGCAGATATGCGATCTACCTGTGGTCGAGATCTTCCCCCCGACACACATTTGCAATGGGGTTTCTTCATATTCTTCTTTAGATGGATGTATGTATCCTCTGTATCCAGTACCAATACAAAAACAACCTCAACAAAAACAAAAACTAACCTTAAAACATATTTACAAAGTGTACTACTGTGCACCAACCTTTAAACATATTTACAAAGTGCACTACTGTGCACCAACCTTTAAACATATTTACAAAGTGCACTACTGTGCACCAACCTTTAAACATATTTACAAAGTGCACTACTGTGCTTGGTTGGAGTCATCCTGCATGTAAGGTCCCTTGCCAGACTTGGAAGGGCAGGGACTGTAGCATGACTCCTGTGGACGTGGTGCCCAAAATTAGGTCCGGCCAGACTTCCCTTTGATAGCTTCATAACTTTTTTAATAAAGTGTTTTGTCAACTATTAGCACCATTTCCATGAATATCCGCCTTTGGGAAAGTGCCCATGTTCTTTGTTTGCTACAGGTGTGTTTACATCTACAGTACCTCTCTGCCCCTCTGTGAGCAGTACAAAGCAGCTGATCCACTTTCAGAGGAGCCAGTGCTGACTTGACCCAGTGACATATGGTTGCTAATCACTTTGATGGCGTACTAGATAAACATTTATAAGTAAAGTGGGGTGTCTGGGGGCTCCAGAAGCTGTAGGAGTTCAGCTGTTCTCTGGTCTTTTTTGGGTAATTTAAATACAAATTTATGATAAGTAAAATTCTCTTGTGATGATAAAACGAAGTAGCTGAAATATAATTTACTTAAGTTCAGTTACTGCCACCGTCCCCCATCCCATATGAATACACCACTGATGTCTGATGGCATCCCCTCACTCTATTCTAGTCCAGGTCAACAATTTCCTAGCTTTCAGTGCCCCCACATCCTATCCATGCAGATACGTTGCTGGTGTCTTGTTTCCTCTCCTTCAACTCATCCCATGCCAAAACAATCCCTGGCATCCAGTGGTACCCCCTCTCTCAGCACATCAAATGCCAATAAATCCCTGGCATCTAGTAGCATGTTCTTCATGCCTTTCTGTGTCAGTCAGCTTCTGACATGCAGTAGTACCTCTCTTCTTATCTCCCTCTCCCCCTCCTCCCTTCTTCCTTCCCCTCCCTCACCCCATTCCATGTCAGTAAGTCCCTGGAATCTAGTGACTTCTTCTTCCTCACTCCATTCTGTGCCAGTAAGTCCCTGGCATCCAGTGGTACTCACTTCTCTCACATTATTCCATGCCAGTACATCCTTTGCATCCAGTGCTAGCCTCTGCCTAATCCCATTCCATGTCAATATGTCTCTGGGGTCCAATGGTACCCATGTTATGCAAATAAGTCCCTGGTGTCTAGTTGACCCTCACCCCATCCATGCTAAGTCACTGGTAGCTAGTGGCAGCCCTCCTCCCACAACAGTGACTGACACAGCCCTCCTGTCACCCATTCAGCTGTCACCTGTCTGAACCTATTATTGCAAACAATGATTTATGAAATACAAGCTCACTGCATGTATTTCTTAAATCTCTGTGTGTTATACAGGGTTCAGATTGCAGTCAGTTGATAAGGTAAAGAGAAGGCTGTGCCAGTCACTGTTGGGGGCTGGGGCTGCCACTGGTACCCAGGGACATTTGGGGGGGGGTGATGTACAAGATCACCTAGACACCAGGGACTGATCTGCATGGGTCAAGATGGGATGAAGAAGAGGGGTGCTAATTGATGCCAGGGACTTATTGGCATGGGATGGAGAGAGTGATGAGGTACCAAACAAGTTGTTTTCTGAAACCCAAAATGAAGTGAGGAGAGGACTATTGTGCTCAAGTGTTTGCAAGAGAATTCCAGTGAGTCATGACATTTAAATACCCTTACACATGAGAGTCACCCTGGGCCATTCCCACCTCCATCCAAGCAGAAGAGATACACAGCACAGCAGGCCGAAGGGGATGTTGCATGCATATCTGGGTGTACCTGCTGGAGCATCAGGCATGGACCAAATATCTTTTCCAGCCTTAATTTTTCTATTTCTTGCCCCGAAGACACAGTATGTATTTTATGAGAGTACCTCTTGTTGTGGCTCCATATGACTATCATTGCATAATTTGTAAATTTAGTTTTGCAGTAATATCTGAATGATATTTGCCTCACTCTTAGTACCTGCCTGATCATGTGACTCAAAATAGAACAATGGAACCTAACTTCAGTGTAGTACCTGGAACATAAGCAAAACAGAAAATCATTAAACAAATGTGTTTTGGTCATCACTGCTCAGAGCAGACAGGCCATATTGTAGATTTTTTATCTGTTGCAGTGTTTCTTTGAAAGTAATCACACAAGTGTACTGTACAAATGTTCAAAAGAAAAATGCATCAGTTTCTCAATTCTTAATTTGTACAGTGGGGCCCACTTATAAGAACACTGGTTATAAGAACATCCTGTTTATACAAGTAGTTCTTCAAAGCCCAGCTTAAATTTGTATTACTCTACTAATCTTGGGTATAGTATAAACACACTAGAACATCCTGTAACATTGAATGCACCACAGTCGGACAGTCTGATACTGTTTCAAAATGACGCAGTGAACACTATGCTTAATAAACCAATTGTTGCCAGTATTTAATTTTCATTTTTTCAATATATTTACTCTGGGTAACCCAACAGAGATGGATCTTCTCATTTTCAGTGGAGTCACACAGTGGCTGTAGTGGAATTCAATCAAACCCAGAAGCCAGATTTTTAAAAGTATCAATTCTGATGCAAAGTGAAATGACAGTATGAATAATTTTTGTTGCAATTTCACTTTCTGCCACAGCTGATGTGTTCAACCATATAACACTTTCAGAGTTTCCGTAAACAAAAATTGTTTTTTTTATAATTACACATGATGCACAGAAAAGAAAGGTATGTAGTATGAAACAAGAAGCTCCAGAGGATGCCCTATTGCTACAGTACTTATGGAAGTAGAATATTTTGAAAGCACTTGTATCAAAATTTGCATCATATTTAATCTATATTTTGTGCAGCCCTGAATATTCTGTGTGCAAATTGTGGGGCTGCAAACATTAATTTTTACTTTATATTACTGTATGTATTTATAGTATATGGTTAGCCTATGTTTTGTATCAAAATCAGCCTGCTCAAAATCCTTGTCGTGCACATTCTAAACTGCTGTGCTCATTGCAGAGTGGTGTTGAGGGAATTTCGAACAGTTGTTCTGCACAGTTCAAAGGTCATGCAATTTAAAATTTCTCATTCATTCCACACCTAGTTACTTACTGACCACCCAGTGCCCAAAGCTGTACCTTTTAATTTTCAAAAGTCTATAAATTTGATTTTGATTATTGAATGAAACGACTTTTTGTTTTCACTTCGGCAGGAGTCTGTCACTGCTGTGTAAAAAACAAATGCTATATAAAATAAAATGTGGGCAACCATACACAACAAGGCTGTGTTTCCATCTCGGGGTTGAGATGACAGCATGGACCTCCAGAGCTTTTCACTCTCGAGGTTCATATGCTGTAATCTCAACCCCTCAATGGAAACACAGCCTTGTTGTGTATGGTTGCCCATACATTATTCTCTCAGTATTGTATGTACTTTATTTTTATTACTGCTGCACCTTACGTTATGTATTTCTACTTACACATTATGTATTTTTACTTACACATTATGTATTTTTACTTACACAGCATGTATTGTATACTCTCCTTCTCTATCCCCCAGGACTCCTCTGGAAATGAGCTATTACAAGCTGAGTATGTCTTTCCTGGTGAAATGTTTGAAATCAATCAATACATAACAGGGCGTGCCATAATTTAGAACTTCCACTAATTCTGATGGGTTGATAGGTAACCCTCTTATTTTAAAAGAGATCATGGGTGACCATGGCTGTAAACCTTTTCATGTACCACATTTCAAACAACTGGTGACAACAATTGGTGGAGCTGTTACGAATATGAAAAATCATTGATATTGCTGGTTGTTAGTGTAGTGGTTGCACAACTGAGTGCCATGCAGATGATCAGTGTTCGTGCCCAAGGCTGGGCCACTGGGATTTGGCCATTTGAGGCACGGAAGTGTTTTAAGAGGATGCCTTCTGTCATGGAGAGGGTGGATCTTTGCACTGTACAGTTGCCCCCTGGTGTCTCAGAGGGAGGAGAGTTGTGTGGGAGGGAAACTCCATGCTCCAGGTGGGATGCCTTATGTCTATGCTGCTTACTTCATTGATGCATGAAGAGAGGAGACATCATGCATCTTGAAGAAAAGTTGTCAAAACTGAAATGGAGGACAGTGTACCTTCTGATATCCTCATATTACATACTACTGGCTTAATGTCCCAGGCAACACCCTATAATATAGGGACAAAGAAAGGTGTAACAGGTAATGAACTGGGCAGCTTCTCAGGGGTCATTTGGTGATAGAACACTCCAGACACCAGTTCAGATAAAACAAAAAGTCAGCTTTACTTCAGCAGCGAAAAAGCAAACAAAAGGCTTACATTCAGCTTTACACACAGATTCTGCAGTTCAGTCTCTGGCTGTCCCCACATAACAGAAACAGAAACTTCATGTTCCCCTTTTTCACCCTCACTCTTTATTGGGCTCAGGTGTAACTTGTTAACCATCTCCCTCCCCTCGAGGGATAGTCAAATAATAGAACAGGCAGTGCGGTGAGGTCTTAAAAGGCCAACTTTTAAGCAAGAGGGGTTTGGTAAAAATCCACTCACAGCCCTTGTCAAAAGCTATGTTAACTGTGTTGCAGGGTTGTGAAGGGATTTACAGGTGAAAGGCACTCCATCACAGAGTGACATGACAAAGTAAAAGGTAACAGTTCTGGGAGGATGAATTCACCATGCCAACCAAGTTTGAAGGGCACAGCAGCCTCCCTCATTGGCTTCTCCTGCTCAGCACTGTTTGTTGAGTCAAGTGTTTCCCTAGTGACTTGTTAGGCATCTGCGATCATACCCATGGGCATGAGCCATGGCTTACTGTGGGGAGACGGGGGGTGAAGGCTGAACAGAAGATAGAAAACCTTTAGCAGAGGAATTAAGCAGATATAAAGAGATCATAGAATGGTTCACCTTTTTAATAGCCCCCTAAAATAGTGAATGATGCATGGGTAGGTGTATGTGACTAGAATTTTATACACACGCAAGGTGTGGAATGCTGCATAAACCCCAAGATCAGAGCTCGAGGGGTTCATAAAAGCAACACATACTGAGGGCATGTATAAAATTCTCAGACACACCTACATATTGTAATGACCCAAAATAAGAGTGTAAAACAATGGGGGCACCACAGAAAATGAAAGGGGCTTAGACTGCCCCAGGAGTCACCATAATGTTGTGGGGCAGAAGGGTGTGCATCTTGGGGGCCTCTTTGTAGTGTCCCCCCCCCTCAGAGAATCACCAATTAAAAAAAGAAAACAATTATTTTCCATGCTGCTACTGCTCAATTCCAACTCTCCCCACCCCCAGAGCAGGCAGCCAGCAGCTTCAACAAGGGAGGGCACCCTCACACTGGGACTGCTGTCCTTGCTTGACGTGAGGTGCTCCCAGGAAAAAGAAGGTGGTGGCAAAGCACGGGCCTGGGGTTCCGGAATCAGAACCCCGAGCACCTGTTTTTTTTGTGGCTAGTTTTCCATTAGCAGGTTATACAGACCTGCCAGTAGAGGGATTCTTGGTCTTCTACATAAATCACTGTATTCATTCGTGGGCAATATGGCCTGCATTATCATTCTACTTCTTTCCCGGTGCTGCTACAAGGGGACTTGAGTCTGAAGGGTGGATGGCCACTAACTAAGCTGCTCCTGCTCTCCTTGTTCCCCTTTCTGCTGTGTATTTTCTCATCTAGGTTTTAAGTAGGTACCTCGTTGGGCAAATTTCTTGCCTAGAAAATATTGCACTAATACAAATCACGAGACCACTCAATCTGGGACCACGGCTCTCCTTATTGTGTTTTTATTGCTCCTAAGGTGCAGAGTTTTCAGCAATACAGTGCAATTCGAAGTACCTCAATGCAATTCAGTTCTCCAATGTACCTTATCAATACCTAATGTTATAACAGTCTACCGTGCAGACACTATGTCATTCTCCTCTCCCCTTTTAGCCTATTCCCCTGGTTAGCCTACACCCCCTTGCTACTGTCCTCACCTATGTCTACCCAAGCACTTACATTGATCACGATCAACTGTCATTACAGTGGTGCCGCCTCTTGCGCAGCATGATATAGGTTGCCGTGAAGAAATAAAAAAAGCAGTCTCCATTCTTATAAGCTCCTTAAAGAAAGTTATACTTCTGCTTCTTCTCTGCTCAGGAAATGTGGAGCTCAACCCTGGCCCCCCCCCTACAACTTACCTCG
Source organism: Neoceratodus forsteri (assembly GCA_016271365.2). NCBI lineage: Eukaryota > Metazoa > Chordata > Ceratodontiformes > Ceratodontidae > Neoceratodus > Neoceratodus forsteri. The sequence goes on along the minus strand of CM028134.1, from coordinate 539,755,121 downwards.
CCTATCGATTTTGCTGAGGCCACAGGTCTCAAAATGAAGATGGTCAACATTTTAAGCCTGCCTAAAAAACTTGTACAGCTGCAAGCCTGGCTGCACACGTTAACCCAGACCTTATCATAATTACTGAGTCGTGGGTTAAAAAGACGAACACTGATCAACAAATATCACTGCAGGGCTACAATTTATTTAGAGCAGATAGAGAGTCTAGAGGCGGGGTGGTTATCTCACGCCAAATCTAAGTACTTGGTCACCAATATTAGTTGCAAATCTCTAGCCAAGGAATTTGAGTTAGTTTCGCTGAGCCTTCATCTCCCCTCCTTGGAATGTATCACTATCCTAGGTGGCTATAGACCCCCGTCTGGTGGTGATAAAGTCCTTAATCTTTTGAAATCCATGTTCATAGATGCAAAAACTAAAACAATATTTCTAGGAGATCTAAATATGGACTGGCTGTCACCTAAATCACACGGCCTCAAATCCCTTTGTGACGAGCTAGGTCTTGGGCAATTAGTCAGTGAACCTACTCGGAACAACACTCTAAATACTGCCAACAGTTCCATTCTAGATGTGGTACTAACCACCCATCCACACAAAATATCTAATTTGGCAGTGTTTCACAATGACATGAGCGATCATGGAATTGTTGCTTGCATAAGATCTCAAATTAAGGCCGTCTGCAACCCATCTTTATAACAAAAAGATCCTTTCAAATTCAGTGCAGTAAACTTCCTATCTGACCTGGAGCATGATCAGATGGCAAGATCTTTACCTAGCCAAAGATGTCAACAAGGCAGCTTGCATCCTTAATGACAAACTCACTACAATAATAAATAAGTATTCCCCTTTCATCAAAGTAAGGGTACGGAACAATTCCAACCTACGGTTCACCTCGGATCTCAAGGTAGCCCTTATAGCTCGAGATAAGCTCTGGGCTAAAGCTAGACATTCCAAAGAATCTTCGGATTGGCAGGCCTTTAGAACAGCCAGGAATAACTGTGTGAAAAAACTTCGCTCTGCTAAAGCTAACTATTATATTTCTACTCTCGAACAAGCTAAAGGTAACCCTCATAAAATATGGAAGACTATCAAAGCTATAGAAGGACAGCCCATGGCCCCCTCTGTCCCAACAAAGATAGTTGCAAGTGGCAAGACTGTGGAAAACAAGTCCCTAATCCTGGAGGAACTTAACTCCCACTTTGCCACAGCTGGATTAGCTTTTGACTCATCACCTTATGCTGGTGCTGCGGTGAGCCAGCATACCCCTCCCGCCACATCTAGTCCTGCATCCAGCCCCTTCCAACTGCGTGAGATAACTTATAAAGAAGTAGAAGATTCTCTTCTTAACTTAGACACCAAAAAAAGCGCAGGGTCGATGGCTTGGAACCCTTTTTCCTAAGGTCAGGCTACGCCCATCTCACTGCCCCAATTCTCCACATCTTCAATCTTTCCATTACATCTGCTACTGTGCCGTCCTGCTTGAAATCAGCACATATCCTCCCTCTATTTAAATCTGGTGACCCATGCGATGTAAACAACTATAGGCCTATCTCCATATTGCCTATCCTTTCTAAAGTTCTCGAAAAACTGATCCATATTCAGTTAAAATCTCACTTGGAAACCTTGTCTCTCATTAACCCAGCTCAATCTGGCTTCTGGGCTAATCATAGCACAATCACTGCACTAGCAAAAGTAACCAATGATTGGATCTCTGCTATAGATGCTAAGAAGGTAACTGGCGCAGTCTTTTGGACCTCAGCAAAGCTTTTGATACTGTTGATCACAAACTATTAGTCAATTGCCTTGCAAAGTTGGGTGCCACATACCATACCACCCAGTGGTTCTCTAGATACCTAACTGGAAGATTCCAAAAAGTAAAGGCGGAAGTTTTTTTCTGCTGCCTTGCCAGTTGCAAGAGGAGTCCCCCAAGGATCCATCTTAGGCCCTATCTTGTTTTCTCTGTACATTAATGACTTAGATGCTAACATATCTACGTCCAATCTGCACTTTTTTGCAGATGATACTGTGTTGTATACTTCTGGCTCATCGTTATCTGAAGTCAAGGGAGTGCTTCAAGCAGACTTCGCACAACTTGAGCATAATCTAATAAAGGCAAAGCTTCTGCTCAATGCTAAGAAGACTAAAGTGATGATATTCTCCTGCAGTGCTGTCTCAGGCCCCCCCAATACCCTTGCCCAAGACTTCATTGTCACCACGCTAAACGAGCCTCTGGAAGTTGTAACCAAATTTAAATATCTAGGTATCTGGATCGACAATAAATTATCTTTCAGTGACCACGTCGAAGATGTCTCTAGAAGGTTAAAAGCAAGGTTAGGTTTCTTCTACAGAAATAGGCCCCTTATCCCCCTTGAAACTCGAAACAAACTTGTACAGGCCACTTTTCTCCCCCTACTCGACTATGGCGATGTAATCTATTCCTCCACCACTCTTGCAAATCTAAGTAAACTGGACATCCTTTATCACCGTGTGTTACGGTTCATTACCAACTCCCCTTACTGTTCGCACCACTGTGACTTATATGCAGCTGTTGGTTGGACATCCCTTACTACTAGATGCCTGCTCCATGCTGGGCTATGGACTCTTAAACTGCTCCTGCAGAAATTGCCAAGCTATCTCTCTTACCTTATTAGTATCTCACATAGTGCATACTCGTTAAGAAAATCTGACTTTATTATGCTTGACATACCAAGGATGGACTTCCTTTGGTAAACGTGCTATTGCATATGCCCTTTCCTCCATTTGGAACCAATTACAAACCGTACTGAAACTAACTAGCACAGTTTCAATAAACTTCTACAAATCGCTAAGTTCAGCCAAAATAAAAGACACCTGTAACTGTCATTAAGTCTCTTCCTTCCCCATGTGTGCCATATTTATCCACTGGTAAGGTATAATTGATTTGTCATATTAACTGCTTTCCTTCCCTTCTACTTCTGGCTTTATCTTTTGCTTACGCTCCACTGCTACTCATCAAATCACCCTCTCCCCATATCAGTTGTAGACTGTTGTTTGTTCTAGCTGCCAAAATACTGTATATGTATTGCACACACCAGTCATCATGTTTCATTTATCAGTATGCAACCTATAAGTCACTTCCCTGTCTCATATCAATGTTTACCACCTGCGGTCACCCTATGTGGTACCCTTGTATGTATATCCAGCCTGTATCATGTAATGTGCATTTCATGTATATACTGTTATTACCTATCTGTGTTTGTACTTTAAGTGTTTATGTCACAGGACCTCCTTGTGAATGAGCTTGCTCAATGGAGTTTTCCTGCAATAAACTTGAACTTGAACTTAAAAATTCAAACGCAGAAAGTCAGTTGTCGGCTGGTGTGGAGAGAGAGATGACGCCTCCTGCCTCCCTGTACAACTACTTCACCCCGAGCCAGGGCAGTGAGTCAGGCGGCAGCACATTGAAGCTTGCTGACCACCTAGTTTAATTAAATTTTAAAAGTTTAATTCTTTGGCCACTCAAAGTACCACTGAAGGAGAGGACAACGGAGAGAAAGCTTGGAAATTTAAATACTTTGGTCCGCAATGCCCATAGGGAGGGGCCAGACATAGATGCTCAAAGGGGAATATCTATAAATATTCATAAGGGGTGGGAAAAAGGAACAGGGCAAGCCTAGAGTGATTGCCAGCAGGGCCTTGAGCAGGCCTATAATTAAAAGGGCAATGCCAAGCCCAAGGATTTAAAGGGGCAAGTTCAGCCCAGTGAACAAAAAGGGGGCACAGCCATTCACAATGGCCCCACAGTAGTAAAAGGAAAATGGGCAAGGAAGGCCTGGAGTGGGAAAGGGTGTTCATCCAAGAATTTGAGAGGGATAGCCAGATCCTGGTCTAAAAGGAACCCACGAGAACAGTAATTCTGGGATGGGTCAGTAAAGAAAAAGGAAAGGTGCTTTGCACACTGCTGTTATTTAGTGAATGTCAAATACTGAAATGTGTATCTGAACTGTTGTGTTGATTGCAAAGTAACAAGACTGTGTTAGTACTAGGATTGTGGTTATTTGTCCCTGCAATGAACAATTGCCCTGAGATTGTGATTATTTGTCCCTGCAACAAACAATTGCTCCAGATTTTGGTAATTTGCCCCTGTTCCTGGCAAATTACAAATTGTGGTTATTTGCCCCTGCAATGAACAATTGCCCCAGATTTTGGTAATTTGTCCCTGTTCCTGGCAAATTGCCCAATTTGCCCCTATTCCTGGCAAATTGCCCCTGCAATGAACAATTGCCTCAGATGTTGGTAATTTGCCCCAGTTCCTGGCCAATTACCATAGTAATGAACATTTCTCTTGGTGTAGTGTGAAACTGCATCTACAAGAGCTAGTGTTGCCAACACATGTGGATAGACTCAATCTTCTGCCACGACATTGCTCCATGGTGTTGTCTGTCATCCTACTCATACGGAATCAGTCTCCTCCCAGAGGAAGACATCTTTCATCATCTCTCTTTTCCAGAAGGTGTCCTCCCAGAAGATCATCGACCACGATACTGTCGTCCGCCGAAGTCTAGTTTTCCGAAGTTGAGTCTGTCGAAATCCATGCAAGTCGCACCCACCGTTTCTTGTGTTCCTCTGTTTGAAGTTAAGTACGCTGACGACCAAGTGCATCCCATCTGCCATGATAGTGTCATCTCTTGGTTTCTGATCTAGATGTCCTGAAGTTGGCCACCCTTAGAAGAGTGTGCTTGTCCTGGAAGAAACTTGTCTGTGTCCCCTGGTCATTCGTCGCAAGTGTGTCCGTCAAAACCCAGTGCAGGGCGTGTCCGCCATTTTGTGAACTCAGATTCTTCTGGTTCCTGGTTGCAACGGATATCCATCTTCACTTCAGACTCTTCTGGTTCTTGGTTGCATCGGATATCCATTTTACCTCAGATTCTTCTAGTTTCTGCTGGCATCCGAAGTGCTGCAGCATTGTCCAGCCTTTGGTAATCCTCCAGCGGGTTCATCACCAAGCCCTTTTCCTTGTTCTCTTCCATCCTTGGTGGCCCCAAAGTGAGTTTTGGCCAGAGAACTTTCTGCATCTAGTTTCATTCTAATAGCCCTCAGGTAGGTTTGTTCCAGGAACCAGCTCCTCTGGTTCTTTCTTGCCAGGAGCCTTGGAGAGAGTGGGTTTTATGCCGAGAAACATATGGTCTGTTTAAAAAACCTCTCACCACCCCAGTGGCCTTAGCTAGGTCTGTGCTGGGATCAATATCTTAGTGTCATAGAAATTCCTTCTACCTATCCCTGTAGTTACCAACTCTACTCGACAGTGTGCACGAAGACATCAGCGACAATTGGACTCTGTATTGCCATTGCATGGAGGTTGCTGTAATTGACCTGAGTCAACATTGTAAGGGTTTTGTAGAGGTAGCCATTGAATTGTCATCCATTACCTTAGGTAGTACTGCAGATAACACAGAGTACTGTACTACAATACTAATTGATTCTGAAAAGTAACCTTAGAGTGTAGTGGCATTAGGCAGAGGTGCACCTCAAAATATCTCTTTTCTTTAGTTGTCTAAGTAGTATGAGATAGTAAGTGACTGTTCATGCTCCCTAGTGTCCTGTTTACCCCTCCTGTGACCGTGTCATCCTACCCCATTGTTACTGAATAAAGCCCAGAGGGCATTAAACTCTATGGACAACTCCTGCCTCTCCTTGTCTGGATAAATTTCATCTATTCTAATTGAATCGGACCCTGGTGTTCCTCACCATCATCAGAGCACCACAATATGTTGTATTTTTTATAATTACTAATCAGAATTTTTAATGAAAGTGGGGTTTAAATATTACAGAGAGAATGTGCCTTTTTTGAAGAAAATAAAATTTCTGCACTCTTTTTCATTAGAAAATGCTTTAAAAGAACAAAAGTTATTAACTACCTTGCACCTTAGCAAATTATTTTTCACAGTTTTTCTCAAAAGAGGAAGACATCCAATTTCAGGTTATCATGAAGATGGTAGGAGTTGAAGATGAACATGGTGCATATGAGATGGGAAACAGGAGATCATTGATTTTACTCTTCTAGGAAATCCTTTTTTTTTTGCTATCTGTTTCTTCCCTGTGGCTCCCCGATTGGCTATACATCCTTACCAATCTCCTGGCCCACACCCCTGACATCAGGCCAACCTCCTCAATTCCTCCATGGCTTGCCCACCATGGCAGGGTGGTGAGGAGTCTCTCCCCTTAAGCTCAACTCACCTGTAAGGATCAAGATGAGGAAACACCATTCGGGGTCAAGCCATGGAGTTCGGAAGCTCATGCTGCCCGACCAGGAGCCAATTCTCCACTTTTCGCCCTGGAGATGTGGCATGCAATGATGCCTACGGAGGGAGCGCACAGGCATCCACACATACTCCTCCAGGCATCTGCCCCATCTCTGCCCCTTTCTGCAGCATCGGTGTGCTGCCACCCCAGCCTCCACTAGGGGCTAGTCGAGAGCCGACCACTGATTTGCCCCTTCCCCACAGAAGGAAAACAGTCCCTCGGACGCTTGATCCTTCTCCGCCCCTGTCCACCCCCAGTAGCCCATGCTCATTCCTAAACACATGTCATCAGTGTAGTATGAGGTAAGGTGTCCAGTGCTTCAGCCCTCAGTGCCACTGGGTTGGCAGGAAATCCTTTTTGTAAAGATGTGCAGCAAGAACATGAAGAAGTTATCAAGTCAGAGTTAGGCTGTTTAGGTAAAAGCACAGAATCATAGAAATTTGTCAACAGAAAAAGACCCCATTGGCCCATCTAGTCTGCCAATTACCCTTCCCATAGTTAGCTCTTATTCTACCACTCTACACCCCATATCCATGACTTCCCCATTTCCCTCCATAGATTCCACTTCTCTTTATCCCATCTCTGGTATCTGTCCCTCCTTCTCTTATTTAAACTTATATATTTATCCCATGCACTCTTGAATCCCTCAACTGTGGATGCCTCAACCACCCACCCCAGTAGCCCATTCCAGGACCCACCACCCTCTCAGTGAAGTAATGCCTTTGCTTAATACTTCTGAATTGACTGCTCTAGTTTTAAGCTGTGCCCCCCTAGTTCTTGGGTTGTCCTTTTTCTTGAATATACTCCCTTCCCCCACCTTGTTAATTCCCTTCAGATATTTAAAAGTTTCTATCATATCCACCCTCTCTCTCCTGGTTTCCAGTGCATATAGGTCAAGCTCCTCCATCTTATCTTCATATGACCTCAGATGCATACCATGTACCATTTTGGTCACCCTTCTTTGGACTTTCTTCAACTTTACAATATCCCTCTGCAGGTGAGGTCTCCAGAACTGTACCCCATATTCCAGGTGGGAATGGACTATTGATGTTTGAGTTTATCTGCAGTGGGAGAGGAACTTTTTTTCCCCATAGGACCCCTTCCTGGTTCGACTGGAATTTTCATCCATTCATTTGCAGGTTGCCTTCCCACAGTACATCTGCTGTAACTGTCAATTTCAGGAGCTGAAGGACTTAAACTGGAAGACTCTGTGAGAGCTTGTCTCCAGTTTCTTCTTCCTTGAACTTTTTCTGCCTATGGGGGTGCATACCCATATTTTAAAAACTCCTTAGTCGAAACTGCTCTGGTGAGAGTAGAGGGCCTCTGACTCTATGTTCCTAAAGGCGCTCCTTGAAAAGTTAAATCTTTCTTTGAAGTGGCTGTGCCACATTAAAAACTAATGAACACTGGTGGTGAGAGCACCTAAATTTCTGACTGCATCCTGACACAGTTATCATCCCTGCTTGGCTTGGATTTTTGGACCAGACATTCAATTGTACCTACTTTGAACATTTTGCTTCTGTCTTTTTGAATTTGCTGCAGCTCATACTCATTGTCTGTTTTCTCCCCTGTTGACTGTTTTAATGAACTATTTAATTTTTGTGATGGGGGGTAATTTTGTTTGGATTGGGTATATGGGATGTTTGATTGGGGAGTGCATATTATTAGTATAGTGCTTGTATAATTAGAGTGAGTGGGGTGTGTGTTTCATGGTTCGTTAGTTTTAGTCTAATTAAAACCTACGTTTTTTTGTTAAAATTCTCTTTTAGTAAGGGTTTTTTCGGTTTGGGCTGGTGTGCCAGGCAGGGATGTATTGGGACCACGGCTAGGCACGAAACACTTATGCTGCCTCTCTGCTTCAGGACCTCCACCCCTTCGCTGACCTCCAAGTTTCATCTACTACTGCCAGGTACTGCAGGGAGGTTGGAATTATGAGGGGGTGGGTGAGTTGTCGATGGCGGAAGGCAGCTGAGGAGGGGGGGTGGTGAGTAGCTTTGAGGTTGTTAGGTACAGGAGACTCCCTGGGTTTAAACGGATCCTAGGGAGAGGCCAGATATGTTTGGTCTCCATACCCAGGGGTCCCAACACGCTGAGTGGGCAGGCAGCTAGAGTGTCAGCTGCATCCTCTAATCCTCTTCGGTGAGTGCTTTGCAATGCCAGATTGATAGGGAACAAGACTGCCATTTTCATGGACTTGATTTCCTCTGTCAACCTGGCTTGCATCATGGAGACCTGGCTGGGTGATCATTCTGGCTCAGTTCTAGAGGCTGCTGTCCCCACTGGGAACTCTATACTGCACTGCCCCAAGGAAGGATCGTAGGGGTGGGGGAGTGGCCATCATTTTTAGATCCAGCCTGGGCTTCACAGTGCATCCGGTTGGTAATACCAGATCTTTTGAGTGTGTCACTGTTCATGGAGGTCAAGGTGCAGGTTGCAGGATTCTCCTTGTTTATTGCTCTCCGGGGTTTGGAAGAGAATTCCTGCAGGAGGTAGTGGACTTTGTCATTCACCAGGTATTGGTGTCCCCCAGGTGCTTAATCCTGGGGGACTTCAACGCCAGGGTCGACGACGAGTCCTCACGTTTTGATTACAACCTCCTCCAGTTGATGTTATCATGGGCCTGGCACAAGTTGTTGTTTGTGTGACCCACCAGCATGGCCACACACTCAATCTGGTGTTCCAGCCGGGTCTTGGGGTTGATAGCCTCAAGATTGATCGGGTGCCTTGGTCTGATCACTGCACCATTGGGTTCACATTTGGGGCCCCCCTTGAAAGTCCTTCCCTATGGAGATGGTCAGCTACCACCCTTTAAAGGGTTTGCACCCAGAAGGACTACTGGAGTTAGCTGACCTACCTAGAGTAGATGCAGCCTGTGCAATTGGCACCAGTAAGGCGTTGGCCACCTACAATAAGGTGGTTTCTGAAGCACTGGATGTCATTGCTCGTGTTTGTATATGACCCAGATCTTCTCACTTGAGAGCCCCCTGGTTTAATGGGGATCTCAAGGCAATGAAGATCGAGGGTCGGAAGTTGGAGCATTGCTGGTGGAAGACCTGGCTGGAGGCCAACAAACTGGTCTACGTGCTCACTATGGTGAGTATTAGGGGGCAAGCTCCCCATAAGAAGGCAGAATGAATTCCTGTCCAGGGAAATTGCTGCAGGGAAGAACAGACTTCCTCTGCTTTTTTGGACTGTGGACAGGCTTCTCCACCCTGCCTGTCTACAGTTGAAGAAGACTTTTTCATCAACATTTTGTGAAGAGTTTGCTCTGTTCTTTTCTGACAGTGTTGTCTATTCAGTTGGGGATTCTGTCAGGGAGGCAACTGCCTCGCATTGGCCAGATTGGGAGGAACAGAGGCACTCTGCCTGTCTGGGAGGAGTTTAGACCAGCGGTGATGTCTGAAGTGACTGGGGTGATTTTAGAGCTGTAGCACACACATTGCGAACAGGACTGAGCCCCGACACATTTCTTAATGGGATGCACCAAGGCTGTTGGCCCGGTGTTTACCAGGACTGCCTGGTGCTCAGTGGCGAAAGGGGTATTCTCAGTAGCTTTGAAAGAAGTGTTGGTAAGACCCCTCCTTAAGAAACCTTCCCTTGACCCTGAAGTCCTGGTGAATTACCAGCCAATCTCCAACCTGCCATTTGTGAGCAAGGTTGTTGAGAAATTGGTGGCACAGCAGCTTGAGGATCACCTCGTGTCCTTCGACATCTATGAGCCATTTTAGTCGGGTTTTTGAGCTAGACACAGCACAGAAACAGCTCTAGATAGGGTGCATGATCTACTCAGGGCTAGAGACAGAGGGGATAGATCAGTCCTTGTGCTCCTCGATCTCTCATCAGCTTTTGACACTGTGGACCATGTCATGCTTCTTGATCGGCTCTGCGAGTTTTGTAGACTTGCCGGTGTTGTTGTCAGATGGTTTGAGTCCTATCTGTCTGCTAGGGTGCAGCAGGTAGTGACAGGGAATTTCTCCTCCTTCCCAATGCCCCTGTCATGTGGAGTACCACAGGGCTCGATCTTGTCACTGATGCTGTTTGCAGTATACATGCTGCCCCTTGGTGAGATCATTCGGCAATACAGCATGGTGTTTCACTGCTATATGGATGACACCCAGCTGTATCTGTCATTTGCACCCAGAACATCTGATGCTGTTGACGTGCTTAACAGCTGTCTGGCTAAAATCAATGGCTGGATGGCTTCCAGCTGGCTATGACTTAACCCAGATAAGACAGAGGTGCTAGTGATCGAGCCAGGTCATGGGTGTGATGGATTGTCACCTGGAGTGAACACAGGGCTTTTCCTGGGGTCTGCTCTGTTGGTGGCTTCCCTGAGGGTGCACAATCTTGGTGTGATCCTGGACTGCAGGCTGACCTTTGAAGATCAGGTATCATCTGTAGTGAACAGTTGTTTTTACCACCTGCGGAAGTTCGCTAAGATCAAGCCCCATAGTCTGCCCAAGGATCTGCCGACCCTGGTACATGCCTTTGTGACCTCTAGTCTTGACTACTGTAACTATCTATACTTCAGGGTCATAGGAGGGATCCTTCTCAGGCTGCAGCTGGTGCAGAACACGGTGGCCCGGTTGCTGACAGGCCAATCCAGGTCTTCCCATGTGACCTCGGTCCTGCGTGCTCTGCACTGGCTGTCGGTCAGGCAGAGGATCCTTTTCAAGGTGTGCTTGCTCACCTATAAGGCCCTAGATGGACTGGGTCTTGGCTACCTGTCAAAGCTCCTGCTACTTGTGACTTCTGCTCACTTCCTCCACTTCTCTTTGAGGGGCCTCCTGGACATTCCCAGGGTTCAGCTCAAGACATCGTGTGATAGGGCTTTTAGTGTCTCTGGGCCGACCCTGTGGAACTCGCTTCCATCTGCAGTCTGGGAGGCCCCCTCGATTGGTGTTTTCAAGCTGAGGCTGAAGGCCCACCTCTTTATCCTGGCTTGCATGGAGTGATCTCCCAGATCAACAATTTTAATTAACAGATGCTAATCTTAAATAGCTGTCATTCTGATTTTGTTTATCTTGAAAATTTTACTGCGTTTTTATTTGTATTTTATTGTTATGTTTGCTAGGTGCCCAGAGCCTCAGGGATTAGGTGCCCTAGAACTAAAATTTGCCTTGCCTTGTATAGGGGCATTATCACTTCCCTGCTACTGCTTGTGATACACCTTCCTGTTCATGCCAGCATACCGCTTGCCTTTCCAACTGATTTGTTGCACTGGTTTGTCACCTTAAGGTTGTCTGAAATAATAATCCCCAGATCCCTCTCCTGCTCAGTTACCACAACATTCTCTCCTCCTAGTGTGTATGTGGTCCCTGGATTCCTATACCCTATGTGCAGTATTCTACACGTTTTGGCATTAAATTTCAGTTGCCAAGTATCAGACCACCACTCCAGCCTCATCAGGTCCTCTCTCATGATCTCCACACACCCCCAGTGTATCTACTCTATTGCAGATCTTTGTATTGTCTGCAAACAGCCACACCTTCCCGTCTAGTCCCACTGCAACATAGAAACATAGACTTTGACTGCAGATAAGGACTGCTTGGCCGACTGAGTCTGCCCATTTCGTTACCTATTTAATAAGCTGCAGATCCTAGTTAACCAACAGCTTACTTCTTTCTAACCCCACCAGAATTGCTTATGTCTGTCCCATGCATACTTGAATTCCTCCACTGTTTTTGACCCTACAACCTCCTCAGAAAGGCCATTCCATGCGTCTACCACCCACACCATGAAAAAATGCTTCCTCACTTTTTCCCTGAGCCATCCCCCCATCTTCAGATTGTGTTCCCTTGTTCTTACACTTCTCTTTTTCTGAAAGATGCTACCCTCTTGGACTTTGTTGATTCCCTTGAGGTACTTAAAAGTTTCTATCATGTCCCCCCCCTTTCCTTGAGGATATACATATTAAACTTCTTTAGTCTATCTTTGTATAGCTTCTGGTGTAAACCCTGCACCATTTTAGTTGCCCTCCTCTGGACTGCCTCCATTCTGTCTATGTCCTTGCAAAGATGGGGTCTCCAGAACTGCACACAGTACTGAAGATGAGGTCTCACCAACTGTCTGTACAGAGGGATAACAACTTTCTGTTTTCTACTGCCTCTCCCTACGCATCCCAATATCCCCCAGCACTCCTTACTGCCTTCTCACATTGCTTGCCTACTTTTAAGTCATCTGATATGACTACCCCAGGCCCCTTTCCATTTTTGTCGCTGTTAGTACCCACCCCCCATTGTGTAATATCAGCTACGTAAATATTAAATAGTATCAGGCCCAGTTCCAACCCCTGGGGTACCCCACTAGTCACCCTTCCTTCACTGGAATGAACTCCATTTACAACCACCCTTTGACTCCTGTCTCCAGGCCATATTCCACCCATTTAGTTATTTTCTCCCCACCCCTAGACTGCCCATTTTGCTCACCAGCCTCCTGTGAGGGATGGTGTCAAAGGCCTTACAGAAGTCCAGATAGGCCACGTCCACTGCCCCTCCTTGATCAAACTCCCTCGTCACCCAGTCAAGGAACTCAATAATGTTCATCTGACATGACCTTACCTCCATAAACCCATGCTGTCTGTCAGCAGGGCTACCCTGAGAACCCTGCTTCCATTCCAGCCTAGCCAAGGGCTTAAGTAAGCTATCAGTCCTCTTTAAACGCACTTGGTACTGCCCTCCCAAACATCCCCCAACACACACCATACTCGACAAAGCCCTCTGGAGCTGCTCCCCATCACAGCCCCCCCTTCACTATCCCCCCACCTCTTGATCTCTGCGGTTGGTTTCAAACCAAGTCCCCCTTGTGTCACTGTCACCCAGCCTCTCACCATCTGGGATAGCGTTAAACCCTATGCAGTTACTCTGCTATAGTCTATCAACGGATTTGGAGGTTTCCAGGGATGTGCTACCTAGGGCAACCAATTAGAAATAGCTTAGTATTCAATTACAACTGCTCAGTTTTTTTTCTCCTATTTGTTTAATTGTCATGTAATCGCTCTTTAATGCCTAATGATCAGGCCTCTGTAACCACTGAATATGTGCATTGTCTTATTGTCCACCCTGACGTGGAACCTTTATAAAAGAGCTCAAGCTCAAAGGTCTTTCCAAAATGCTAATTAAACAATTAAACAATCTTGCAGCCCATTTTCTACAAGATATTCCTCTCTCCTTTCATTTAGGAGTGCCTCCATAATCTTTCCTACTACTGATGTAAGACTGACTGGATGATAGTTACTTGGCTCTTTCTTTCCCCACTCTTATGTAGTGATACCACATCTGTCTTTCACCAATCCCCTGGTACCCTCCCTGTTTCCAAAGATTGATTGAACAGCCTTGTTAGAGGTTCTACCAACTCTTCGCTAAGCTCCTGAGGCACCCTGGAATGAAGGGTATCTGGCCCCATTGCCTTATCAACCTTATCATCCTTTAACTTCCCCAGTTCCTCCAATGCCCTGCTCTCATGTAAGAGACTATTGTCCACCTCCTTACCCACATTGCCTCTCCCCTTCAATAATGCTCTAAGTCTCTCCTTGTCAACCATAAACACAGAGCAGAAATATCTGTTTAGCAAATCTACTTTGTCTGAGTTTTTCGCTACAAGGTCACCACCCTCCCTTTTAAGTCTCATTATGCCCTGCTTGTTTTTTTCTTCTCTCACTAATGTGTCTGAAGAACCTTATGCCTCCAATTTTGGCCTCTTTTGTTATCTTCTCCTCTGTGTCTGCCTTTGCTTTCCTGTTGTTCTGCCCTGCCACTTTTAGCTTTTCCCTGTATACATCCTTGTCATCCATTCCTTGGGTTCTTTTATAAGTCTTGAAAACCATTTTTCCCTCTATTGCTTTAGCCACCTCCCTGGAATACCAAAGTGGTCTCCTTCCTCTTTTTCTCTTCCCTACCTTTCTAATACTCTGTTCAGTCACCTTCACAAGCCCACCTTTAATTGCCCCCCATAGTTAACTACTACTTCTACACAACTACGGTTATGTGAGGGCAGTGAAAGTGTTGCTTAATTAATTGTGTGAGCATGTTACGCAGTTTTAGCAGCGCAAGATTGATTGACTGCAGGTAATGTATTACACATAACTGTTTGTAACACAAAATTACAACATAGTTATATGTATATAGGATCTGATAGAGTGTGGGGTATTGGTGGATACTCACATGACCAGGGGTGCAATGAGACCTGACACTGCAGGTGGAAGGTCTTACATCACCTAGAATTGTGGGTATTCACCAATACCCAACACTCTGAAGAGTCTTATTATGCTCAGATAATGGGTTGGGCAAATAAAAAAAAATCTGTAAAAGATAAAAAAGACACATAAAAAAAATAATAAAATACTGCTTAGAAAATTTAAATAATCCTCCCACAGATGATTTCTACCAATCCATCGTTTGTCTTTCTACACAAGCAGTAGAAGATTCGTTTCTTTACCATGGAACCCAAGAATTCAATATTCTGCAGTATTCCTCTCATAGAATACTCACCGCCCCCCCCCCGAAGAATGAAATGTTAACATGGAATGCATGAATTCAAAATTCTTCAAAATTCCACTGGCACACACACACTTACACACACACACACACACACACCTTATATAGAGTCAGAAGCTCAATTTTAACTGAACTAAGTTTAGTATCAGAAATTGCTCAGTCAAGCTAGTTACGCTATGAGAGAATTTTTCATGGTCATCAAAGAAACACCAGAAATAAAAAATTTGAATAATATTTGATTTTTTAATTTGTTTATGTGTATAAGAAAAGGATCATGAGTAGAAAGAACACTCAATTGTGTATATAGTATATGGTCAGGGCTTATTGTGTATGGAAAACAAAGGTTTTCCAAATCTTGTAGGGCAGTTCAAAGGTCAGCAAAAGTTGTTGTATTATCGTTCTGACATCACATCGATAGTACAACTTTTTGTCCTTAACCTGTCATCTGATTGGCTGCAACAGTGCTGTTTTCAAAAAATTCACTCTAAAATGGCGCCTGTAGTTAGCAAGCGGTGTGGTCGGGTGAGCAGAATACTTCATAGACACAGTTTGGACACGGACTACTAAAGTCAGCTCCGTGTATCCAAACTGTTACTTTGCAGTTTTTTTTTAAATTACTGGCACAGTTGTCAGATCAGAGAGTGGCTGCTGCGTGAAGGACCATTATCTTTGGGGACAGGACTCAGAACAGAACTGCAGCGATGAATATCGGAAATATTGTGGACTGAAGTGGACAGAATGGGAATCTAGCCAGTGTGCAAGAGTTAAAGTACAAATACATTGCAGGGAAACCATATACTATATCAAATAGTAGATAGTCATCCATCCACAACTTCGGCAGTGTTTCCCATCTCAGGAGTTGATGACATCACGGAGACCTCTCAGGCTTCACTCTCACAGTCTCTCTGATGTCATCAACACCCTCGATGGAAACACAGCCTTGTTGTGGATGGGAAGCCCATCCACTATTCTATATACAGTGTATAGTGGAATGCTGTTATGCATGGAATTCCATGCCTGTAATATGCTTGTTCTGCTGCACTGGTGACATCATTATGTTGTTGTGCTGCAGTAGTGATGTCACTACTGCAACAGAACCACTAGGAATGCTGGCACATTGTTGCTTTCCTCTGTTTAATTCTGTGGTAAGACAGTATTTTAGAATCTCTAGAGACTTCACAAGTCAGTTTTATTATGAAAAATAGAAACAAAACAGTGCACACATTTCACATAATACAACTATACATTATAAAAAAAATACAGGATGAGCAACTTTATGCACAATCTGTGTGTTCTGTCACCTCAGGGTTCTGATTCCCATGGACCTCTCGCGCTTTGCTCTCGAGGCCAGAGGGAATCAAACCCCTCTCTGTGGCAGAACACACTGGTTGTGCATAGTTGCCCAGTCAGTATTCTCTGTGTATTTGTTTAATTTAACAGAGTTTTTAGAGTCTTGTTGAAGGTTTTTATGTAAGATTAAAGGTGGCAGCCATGTTTGTGATGGAAATCAAGAATGAGAGAAATGGCTCATGAATTCTGTATATAATGTGTCCAACTTCCAGATCACATATTGGATCTTTTTGCAGAGGGTCATTGTCATATAAGCATATGGCAAGTGAATGACAACAAGCAATCTGAATACAGTATTTAACTTGCCCATTTTCTAAATACAGACTAATGCATGGATAGGGGCATGTAATGAGATTTTAAACACTCCCAAGGTGTGTGATGCTGCATGTATCCCGAGAGTGAAGTTTGAGGGGCTTATAAAAGCATCACACACTGAGGGTGTGTGTAAAATCTTATTATGAACTGGATGAAAATAATGAAAGAAGTTGATTGGCTGAGAGGTATTTGAAGTCTTGATTAAATCCCACTCCATAATCATGATTTCAAAAAGCCTCTGGCTACCAGCCTCCTTACCCACAACAAATCAATCTGATGGCAAAGGGAAGACAGAGAAGCACACAACAGTCTGCACGTCCTGTAGAAGAGGCTGAAAAGTTTCATTTTTCTAATGACTCTAGCAGATACTTCACATGCCCCCTTACTGAGAAAACAATGTGTATGGAGTGAGTGGTGGCTCAAACAGTGGTTTTGATTTATTGAGGCTCGAGCGGAAGTTTAAAAAAAAAAGAAAAAAGAAAGCAGCCCCCGAGTGTCAGAAATGACAGTAAGTAGCCACGACCCGCCTGCTTGTTCACACAGATGCACACACTAAACTTGCAAATACCTCACCTTAAAAACTTCTGCTGACTGACTCAGGCTGCATCCTGGAACTAATGACACAGCAACAGCTGATGGTCAAAGATCAGCCCCACTAGTAGTTCATATCAATACCGCATACATATCAACTGAATACGATCCTACTAGAAAAAAAGCAAATTATTCCCTCCAAATGAGAAGAGATGTAGGGAAAGCACAGAGGGGCAGAGTTCACAGGTCACACCATCACAATATCTTCACCTCTTCTTTCGACTCAAACTACAACAGCACCACCTGCTGCCTCCTAGAACTATTTTTTAAATGTATTCCTACAATACCCTAAACACTTATTTTAAAAGGTTTTAAAATGTTTTTTAATGTTTCATTGATAAATGCTTTATTCCAGTTCATAATGGAAACAATGCACACCAGGATGTGGTATATCATGGAATATCGTCTCCTCTTGGGTACATGAGGTACTTGGCCTGCAGCCGTCTGCCTCACAGCACACCCGAGGCTTGGTGATATCCCATGATATACCACAGCCTGTCATGCATTATTGCTCAATTAACCAAACCCTACCTATACTTTATTTTTTATAATTACTGACCCCCTACTTTTTATATAGGAATGAGTAAGAATACTGCGGAAAATACAGTTAATAAAGTTAATTTGTATCTCTCTCTTCTCTGGGATGCACCTATAAATAGTTTTTTAAGCTGTAAAAGAAGTTTTTCAGGGTAGTGAGTGAGGTAAATAGAAATGAGTGAATCAGTGCTTTCACTCTCACAGTGGGCATTAGCTCCTCATTGCTCAAGCAGCTTGTGTTTCACAGCTATGAACAACCTGGTTTTACTTTGGCAATTCTTGTTTAATATTAAAGTTAGTTATCAAGGAGATTTCGTATTAAATGTGAAGTTTTTTTTTGATGTGGCAGTGATAAATGCAAGGAGAAAGGAAAGCACAAGGCAGATATTTCAAGAGAACCCACTCATTTACAATGTGCTTGAGCTGTCAGTTGTGCTCAAGACTGACTTGTGCTCGCTGTTATAACCAGTTGGTTATAATGGCAAATATTACCAGTTATCTGTGTGTAAAAAGACTTGTCAGTATTTATAATGAGAGCCTGCATCTCATGGAGTAACCTGGCCATCTATTTTATGTGAACTTCAACTAAATAGTTCTGTGCTCTAACTACTGTCTTAAAAATGGGCAAGTACAGCCACTCCCTGGCACAGTAGTTGCACTACCACTCATGACACAGATGACCCAGATTCAGGAGTGAGCCTGGAGCATCACAGTACTGCCCAGGGGGAAGTTGGTTGAGCATTCTGGGGACATTTTTCCACCCCCCATAGGAGGGTGAGTGGCATCCAGAATTTGGGTGACATCCAAGTGGACTCTGGCATTACACCAAGCCAGGGACCACAAGCACTGGGGGGAAGGCAGCAGTGGACATCTGTGGGACATCTGTGGGAGCACACACGCCCCCACACTGACATCATGGCACGTCTGTGCCTTGGGGACTGACACAAGGGAAAATCCTGTGTGACAGCACAGAATGATGGCCTCTGCCCTCACTGAATGATATCAGGACTGTGTAGGTATTGCGCTGGCCTCAAACCATATCACAGTCTCTTCCTAGGTACTCGACCATAGGGGGTAAGCTAAGGGCCTCTGACCTGGGCGGTTCCCGGAAGATGCTGGTGAGGACAGTGGAGGAACAAAGTTGGATACGTATCTCACCTGCAGCACAGAGATAAACAGAGTTAAAAAAAAAAGACATGGGCAAGCGCATCTGGAAACAAATCCAACACCCCACATACCACGTCAGTTGTAAATTTTGGAATCACATCTTCTTCCTCAACAATGGCCTGAGGCGAGTTGATTTGGAAATCACTCAACTAAACAGGTGAGTCTTAAATATTTTATTATCTTTCTGTTCACCAGCAAGGGTGGGCTAGGATGTACATTTTGTCCCAGGTCAGAAATGAAAGGCAGTACCAGTACAATTATCATAGTCATGAAAAATATTGTAAAACGATAACACAGCAGATGCAAGGAAATGCAAATGGTTACGTAAGCACACAATGAATCTTGAAGAGCAGTCGATGCCTCCAAGAAAACTTTGAAAAAGTACAATACTTAGACTCAATGCAATCTATATTTCACATCAATTTTATATTTCTCATCCCCATTACAGTGTTTATTACTGAGGTCATAGCATGATCACTGTTGCTTAAGCATTTGTCTGTTCCTGTTGCTTATTCCCCAACTAAGGGCACAATACTCTGCATCTGACATACCAGTCATTCCCTTGGCAGCAAATTGGGACATCATAGAAGAGGACTATGACTTCAAGTGAAGAATGGGCTGCTGGGACTGATGAACTCTAAGGTATAAAGATCCTAGACTCAATCCTCAGTCACAAAGGAGTTTCATACAATTAGTGCAAAACTCATTTTATGGCAGTCCCTTGCTTACAATCCTCTTGAGCTATGCTCAGAGGGGTTCAGGAGGTCCTTTTGTGCCACAGCACATCACTGTGCACTAGTGAATGGAAGGGATTTAGGTCACCATTCTAATGTCACACAGAACCATACACAAAGGGAATGATGAACCCGCATTGACCGGTTGCAATTTTTTGATGGACCCTGTCTATAGAACTATTGAAGATAGGCAGTAGAGCCATTGCAAAGGTTTTACAGAACCCAAAAGACAGGGAGGGGTGAAGATCAGTGTTGGACCAGAGTATTTGTTGATGCTTTGGGATGTATGGTGTTACAGAGAACAGTTCCACTAGACTATCAGGTGCATGCATCAGGCTAGGGTTGAGGGGGAACTTTACTACTAGGGAGAGCTGTGAAGGAAAGAATCAATGACAGCTGTGAAGTGCCAGAAGCAGCCTACAGGTACGGGTCAGTAGGAGAATGAGAGAATGACTTTCTGTGATGTGGCAGTGCATACATGTGTGTGGCAGTATTCAGCATAATAACAGTGTGCAAACCATGTTTTTGCAAAGTAACAGTGTCCACACCTGGGGAACTCCACCCTGGCACAGCTCTACAGTTCTCAGTACAGTGATTTTTTATGTTGGTGGAACAAGACACGCTTTTTACCTCATTTCCTGGTATAAAAAATGACGACTGAAAATTGGACCACCTGTGCTCATACATATTTCC
Organism: Neoceratodus forsteri; assembly: GCA_016271365.2. Lineage (NCBI taxonomy): Eukaryota > Metazoa > Chordata > Ceratodontiformes > Ceratodontidae > Neoceratodus > Neoceratodus forsteri. Next base: position 539,734,960 of record CM028134.1, on the reverse strand, counting down.
TCAGTAATAAATAATGCGGAGGATAACCCTATAGAAGACATATAAACTACAAGTTGAATCATATCTGAATATTGTGTCTTGCAAAATTAACCTTGAGGCACCAGCAGCTCTAGCTTAAAGCCTAAAACAGTACAGGTAACTAAGAACATATTGTTAAAAAACCCTGTATACAATAATAGTCAAAAACCAAGGAAAGGACTGGTGCAACAATATATATCACGGTTTTTAAACTACACAGAAACATTTTAATTGTGTGATGGAGCAGATGCCATGAATATATTTTTGAATTCTAATACTCTGCTTGCTGATCTTGGTCTTGATGGAAAACTGCTCCACAGTACAATTGTAAAGTGAAAAACATATTTTCTCTACATTTGTCTTTACGTTTGAGACATTTTAAGCAATTATTTATGTGGATTCATGTCAAAAGGGACCAGTCTGGTGTGAGAAATGCCTATATAGACAATAAAAATGTGTTAAAAATTCAAAATACACCATGGATAAATCCTCTGTTACTTAATGAGGCATTCCCTATTTGTGAGACTAATTTACAGTGGAGTGTGGCACCAATACAAATTTATATACATTATTAAGTTACATGTAATTATTAAATACATTTTTGTATGTGCCATGAAAAATTATACTGCTTTATTCAAATGTAAGAGGTACTGAAGAATATGTGTTGCCAAAGCCTTTTTTACTTCCACGGTCAATTTATTTCTGACTCTGTATAATCCATGCAGTTTCTGATTGACAGATTTATGTCTCCTATCCACAAAAGGGTTTCTTACATTCTGTGCAGATAGCAAGACTCTTTTGTGGATATAACCTTACATAATTCTTAAAATGTGATCTTCATACTGTAAGTCAACTGTGCATCTAGTACTACAACAATGTACTTACAGTATATTGTTTCAACCTGTTCCGATTTCAGGCCATAAAAGCCACAGCTAGCAAGTAGATTTTGAATGATGTCTTTACAACTGTTTTTATGTGTCCTATTAAACACAGTTTTTATTGGAGTGCGTATAGTATGTTGTATATGGAAGGGTGTGTGATTTTATAATGGTAAAAACCAAATGCAATAAAAGCAATTAAACTGAATGAAACTAGAAATAGGTATTTTAAAAATGTTGGTGGATGTAGGGTCTAAAACAGGGTTAAAGGAAAGCTGGGACAGCTTCAGGAGGATCATAGTCTAAAGGGGGCAGGAGAGGGGAAATGATGGGGAAGCAGCAGAGGATGGGGGATCAGAACACAAGGTAACTTTCCTATGTGGCTATAGACCAATAGGGAATGGACAATGTTTTCTTTGGGAAAACTAGATGGATCTTGGGTCTTTTCTGCTATTTTTTAGTGTTTCTATATACTGAAGTGGATTTTAAATTGTGTCTTGTTTATGCCTGGTGCTGAGCAACACAGTATTTGTTTTTCTTTAACTTCAGACCACTTTGTTGTTTTTGAACTTAATTTGTAAGTTATTGAAGCATTTGTGCTGTTTCCTCTGGACAACATTTATTGACTGTCCATAAAAATACAACACAGTATCATGTGCGTGCATTTGTGTATGAACATCACTTCACACCTGAGCAAGCTCATTTAAGAAAATTGAAAACAGAAGAGGTCCTGGCATGGAGCAATTAGGATCATCAATATTTACTGCAGCTGGCATTGAGGCGGAGATTCCAATTTTAACTGCTTAGGTTCTTTTAGATACTTTTTTTAACTGAGTCACTACTTTTTTTATCTAAATCAAAATAAACTAGTTTACTGAGCAATAACTGGTGGTTACTCCATTAAAGTCTTTGTTCAGGTCCACAAATATTGCCTGTCACATTAACCTGCTCCACAGCATATATTGTAACTAACCCTACTAATGTAAATCCCATGTAGCACTTAAAGCCTTAGTAGAAACAAAACTGATTTTTTCACAGTATATTGTCATTCTCAACATCTGTGATAAGATATTTTATTATCAGTTTTTATTAGCTGTTCTTAATTTTTTGCTAAAATCAATAAAACAGATGCAGGCCTATAATTTCATTTTTCCATGTTCAATCCATTTTTGTGTTTAACAGACACAAATGCTGATTTCCATATACAGTATAAGGAATACCACTCTTGAAAACTGAAATATTAGTAATATAAGCACTTGGGGCAGCAATTCCATAAGAAGAGAATTTCCAAAGTTTTGGGTTAGGGTTGGCAGAGTTAGTTTTTTTTCCCTATTTTAATCTCAAGTAATTGTTCCAAGAACCCCTCATAAAAAATAAATTATAAAGCACACTATTTTACATTTAGCTTTTCTGCTGTCAAAATTAAGGCTACATAATTAACCAAATTGCCTAATTCCTCAGGGTAATCAATTTTGTTACTGTTGGTAATCCCATAATAATCTAGATTGGTAAAGTGCTTATTGAAAAGGTCTGTAATATTGAGGGGATAAACAGGTTTGTAATATTGAGGGGATGTTCTAAAACAGTGCCATTTGTTGATCTAGTTGTGTTTTCAGAACTATTTCTGCTTGTTAGAAGTAGTGGTAAAAGATGTTTTATTAAATGGTCATGGCTTTTTCAATGTGAAATTTACAACAAAGATTAAAACATAAAAATAGAGCACACTTTATTTATATGTAGCAGCAAAAATAAATTCTTACCAGATTTTAGAAAGATAGCTTGTTCACTTTAAATTGTGTCTTTCCAACTGTTTAATATGTATTCCAATTAACGACTGTTTTAACTATGGAATGTATATTATATGTTGTGTGACCTTGTAATGGTGAAAACCAAATACAGCAGAAGTGATTGAATGGAATTTCCATTTTCTCATAATAATTTAAAATTAAACTAACCTATTCAATACTTCAGGTGAGCAGGGACTGAGCCCCCAACATACTGTTCAATATCCTCAGTAGACAAGTATGATTTTGCTGGGAGATTTAACATACCAGCTGCAAAATATTAGGAGATGTTTAATGTCCTGGTCCCATAACTACTAAACTCTGTAACATCCCCAATTTTTCAGTCTACTCCAGTATTTGTTGTTTCATTTATTAAATTGCAGAATTGTTTTTTTAATTTCTTGAATCATTGAACTGTTGCTCATGGTAATATTCTTCTTAAAGGGGAAGTATACATTGCAGTGGTCCTCAGATTGAGAACACCTATGAAAATATATTTCAAACAAGGCACTGGGATTTACTTGTAGATGTTAGGAGTCCTGTGATATAAATATCTAAACTACCAGTAAATTAAATTAAGGTGGCAGCCAGTTCATGGAATCTAAAACCAGAAAGTGATGTCACCGATGGGCAAGCTGTATATTGCAAATTGCAGCTTACCTCTTGGTGACATCACTTTCTGTCTAAAGATTCCATGAAATGGCTGCTGCCTTTATTTAATTTACTGGTAATTTAGATATTTATATCTCAGGACTCCTAATAGCTACAGGAAAGCCCAGTACCTTGTTTGAAAAATCTTTTCATAGGTGTTCTCAATCTGAGTGACCACTGCAATGTTTACTTTCCCTTTAATTCAATTTCGTCAGTTGTTTTTTATACTTACTCCAGTTACCTTTTATAAGAAATTTAACCTCTGTATTTGTAGCTCCACCAAGCAACATTTCTTTCCTCAAATGCCTGTAGTAACTGTGTGGTAATTTATGCTACTGCATACCATTTTAATCTTGCTTTTCTCAGTTGTGCACATGAATCAAATATTTTTAGAAAGGTGTGTATGAAAATATCCATGGCCAAATTAAAATAAGGGATACATTCATGGTAAGATCAATCAGTTTCTTTTAGTATGTTTATACAACCCTGAGAATCAAAATTCCTAAAACTATGGCCTACCACTATTTTCGGTTGTGCGTGAGGCTGCCCTCACTTTCTACACACAGAAAGTTGGGGAACAATCACTTATGGCATTAGCCAAGATATCACTGTTCATGAAATGTTCAGGATTAGAAAACAAAGACTTAACAAACATTATGCAGTTTTAACTCATTGTTCTATTCAGCAAAATTGTGTAAAAGCACAGTACACTTAAATTGCATTCTTTCCGGAAAAGGACACAAAGAGGATTTTTCTAATTCACCCCACCACTAATCTGGAAACATGGTGAAAACTCTTGTATTGGTTAATTTTTTAGTTGTACAATTCCCAAGACAGGAGCAAGGTAGGAGGGAGTATCTGTGTGTTTTGTATGCACCTAGTCCCTGGATGTAATGCCCACATAACTTAACAGCAAGGCTGCTAGGGGTCTTGCAGATATTGTATATAGCGCAAGGTCCTCCTTTTTTTTGCCTTCCTAGTTGTAAGGGAGATTTCCTGAAGGAGATCACAAACTTTATAACTGGTATGGTTTTGGAGTTGCCTAGGCTGCAGTCCTTGGTGAAATTTAATGTCTTGATGGCTGATGAAGATTTGCTTTTGCTTAGCAACTAGTTGATGTCAGCTCCGGATCTCATACAGGCTATTCGCTCCTTGACCCATGAACTCAGATACACCTTGGATCTGGTTTTAACATTACAACTTTACATCTTTTATGTAAGGGGTTATCTAAAAACTTGCTCAGATCATTATATGGGGTGTTTCTGATTCAAGGACCCCAACATATATTTAGTCCCTGGTGGAAATGGTCCAGTATTAGCCTAAATGTAACCTTAAGTCAGGTAGGTTCAGGCAATGCTGGACTTTTGGCATAGTGGCCACCTGTGTTGGGGGTGTTGAGTGGATGGTGGAGAGTTACAGCATAACTTTCATCTGATGGGGACACCCCACGCCTTCCCACGTCCACCCCATGACCTTCCACCACAGCTTAGCATGATATAACAATGTGCTGAAGTGGATTAAGACATTGTGGCACAGGTTAGTTGCATACATGAAGGAGATCCTGATTGATGGTTGACAGACTGGCTATGAGAACTTACTATGGTGAGTATCAGAGGGTAATAACAATGGTAAAGTCATAGTTCCTGTCTTTGGTGACTATGATGGGAAACAACAGACCAGCTGAACTCTTCCTCACCATAGACAGGTTCTTACATCTTAACTGTCAGCCATCTGAAGGGGCTACTAGTGTAGAAAAGTGATAGGAGTGTGGACATTTCTTTCTTAACAGGGTGTCAACTATTCATGCTCAGATCTCCTGAGATAGGTCTTGTTTAGTGGCGGTTGAGGCAGGAATGATGTGGGCTAAGTGTCAATCAGTCTCCTGGGAACAGATGTCCCCATTGTAGCTGAACTGTGACCCATGTACTGTGTCCTGGATAATGGATTAACCTGACTCTTGACTGACTGACAGAATGCCCAGAGCCTAATGTTTCCTGGGATCATCTATTGTTCCTTTGTAAGTGTTGTGGCAATACCACTCATCAAAAATTCATCTCTGGACCCCAAGGCTCTAGAAAACTGCTGTCCTTTCTCAAATATTCCCTTTTTAGGAAAGGTACTGGAGAAGGTGGTGGTGTTGCAACATGAGGATCACCTTGAGCATGTTGACATCTTTGAGCTGCTCCAGTCTGGTTTCTGACCTTGGCACAACACTGAGACTTCTGATGTTAAGGTGTTGAATGATTTTGTGAACCACTGGGTTTTGGTTCATAACCTTGAGCACTAAGCTGGTTTCATTGAAATAGTGTTGGAGCTGTTTAAGTCCTTCCTGTTTGGAAGAGAGCAGCAGGTGATGAGGGGCGGTTTTTCATCAAAGCATGTGGCTCTATGACAGCTCCAAAATACAGTGGCTTACAGTTGAAAGGGGGAGCTAGCTTCAGTGAGCAGCGATCAGATATCGCCTGCTCATGCGCAGCTCCCCCTACACACACACACACATACACACACACACACACACAAACACATGCACGTATATTGCGTGCTGCCCCCCCAGCACAGTTACATAGGCCACACTGGCTGCCCACCCCAGCGTGGCAGCACATTGTATAGCCGACGGGGGGTGCCCAATCCCCCATCGGCTCCACTGTCTCTCCCCTACCCCCCATACTGTCTCCAATGGGGGTGCCCAATCCCCTGTCGGCTTCACTATCTCCCCCCCGAGTGCAGGGTGCCACGCCGGGAGCCCACCCCAGTGTGGCAACAGATGCCATGGCCGACGGGGGTGCCCAATCCCCCGTCGGCTCCATGCCCCCAGCCATCCTTCTGCTATGCTGGGAGCCCACCGCAGCATGGCAAAAGTCCTGTGTTGTCCAAAACCCTGTAAAGAAGAAAACCTTACCTCGCCCAGTCTCCCTGCCCCCAACCCACACCACCCACTGCGCACCTGCCTCCCCACCCCCCTCACCCCCATACTTACCTCCGAGTCTGGTGGGTGATGTTCGTGGACCGGGAACACATCTGCACTCTTCAAAGCCAACCAACTGAGGAAATGCCGGTAAGCTGTATAATCGCAATAGATAGGATTTTTCAACTTTGTTGCATATCTCAGGCATTTTGGAATTTTTGCACCAAATTTTCAACATGGGGTTTTGGGACCCTCCTCATGAATTCTTGCACTGTCATGGCGTTACTCAGGCCCAAAGGGTGATTTCGCAACCACTGTGTGAAATCACCTTTCCAGAATGATTAATGAAATGACACTGTCAGTGTTTATAAGGTGGGCTCTCAAGAAGCCTATTTTGAAAATTTGGTGGAAAAATTCAAAAACTGACTGTTTTAATGCTATGCCAGTTCCACGCAGGCTCAAGTTCTAAATTTCAATATTTTCACTCCAGATTTTCAACATTGCCATTTTACCACACCTTCTTATGAGTAGTACAGCTGTCATTTTTCACATCTCACCCAAAATGTGTTTCCGCCCATGTAGCACACAATGGTGCAGTCGGTGAGCGAAATCAATGTACGGGACAAATTAAGAAAATTACAGTGACACTGATCATGAGCAGAGGTCTTAAAATGGCTATGTTGAAAATTTGGTGAAAAAATTCCTAAAAATGACTGTTTTACGAGCGCGCGTTGCGCAGTTCCTATGCACAAACGCAAGTTCGCAAATTTTAAATATTTTCACTCAAGATTTTCAACATTGCCATTTTACCACACCTCCTTATGAGCTGTACAGCTGTCATTTTTCACATCTTGCTCAAAATGTGTTTCCACCCATGTAGCGCACAATGGCACAGTCTCTGTGCGAAATCAATGTATGGGACACATTAAGAAAATCCCAGTAATACTGTTCATGAGCAGAGGTCTTCAAATGGCTATGTTGAAAATTTGGTGAAAAAATTCCTAAAAATGACTGTTTAATGAGCGTGCGTTGTGCAGTTCCTACGCACGCTCATAAGTTTGTGAATTTTCTATATTTTCACTCCAGATTTTCAACATTGCCATTTTATTACACTTCCTTATGAGCAGTCTAGCTGTCATTTGTCACATCTTGCCCAAAACATGTTTCCGACTATGTAGCACACAATGGCGCAGTCGGTGTGCGAAATCAATGTATGGGACACATTAAGAAAATCACAGTGACACTGTTCATGAGCAGAGGTCGTAAAATGGCTATGTTGAAGAGTAATAAATTCCTAAAATGACCTGTTTTATGAGCGTCGTGCTGCACCAGTTCCTATCGCGCCGAAAGTTTGAGAATTCTCAATATTTCCTCCAGATTTTCAACATTGCCATTTTATTGCACTTCCTTATGAACAGTACAGCTGCCATTTTTCACGTCGCCAAAAATGTGTTTTTGCACATGTAGCACACAATGGTGCAGTCGGTGTGCAAAAGCAATGTTTGGGACAGATTAAGAAAATCACAGTTACACTGTTCATGAGCTGAGGTCATAAAATGGCTATGTTGAAAATTTGGTAACAAAAGCCCATAAACTGACTGTGATACGAGTGAGCATTGCCCAGTTTCCACGCACCCTCATAAGTTCATGACTTTGTAATATTTTCAATCCAGATTTTCACCAGTGGCATTTTTCCACACTTCCTTATGAACCGTACAGTTGTCATTTTTCACAACATGGCCGAAATGTGTTTTCACACTTTCAGCGCAGAGATGCGTGGTCGCTGTGGGAAATCATTGTTTGGGACAGATAAAGAAAATCACAGTGACACTGTTCATGATCGGAGGTCCCAAAATACCTGTGTTGACAATCTGCTGTAAAAAAATCCCCAAACTAATTACATTACAGGTGTGCGTTGCACAGTTTCTATGCAAGCTCGTGACTTCACCATTTTTTTAAATATTTTAACTGCACATTTGCAACATTGCCATTTTTTACACCTCCCCATGAACAGCACAGTTGTCATTTTTTACATCCTGTTCGGAATGTTTTTGCACCTGTGGTGCTAAATGCCATCGTCGCTGTGCATAAGCAGCTTTCGGTTAACAAACTGATATTGCCATTGTTCATGAGGTGGGGTCGCAAAAAAAACATGTTGAAAATTTGGAGTGAAAATACCAACGAATGCCTGAGGTATTAGGGTTTCCAACCATAACGCCCAACCCTGTAGAGAATGACAGGCATCAGGGATGTGACTTGGGATTCTTGCCTGTAATGCTCATATCATTTCACACCCTGCCCCAAAGTTCACCCCATTCTCCTATACCGCACCCATCTCACCGTATTTCCTGATGGAATGGGGTGCGCATAAGGGCCAAAGACCCCAAGGCACATCGTGACACTTGTCAGTGTCTGCAGGGTAGGTTGTGGTGAAATGGTGTGGTCGTTATGCCTGATGACCCAAAGGCACACCCCAATGCCTGTCACTCTCTGCAGGGTGGTGGTGGTGGGGCTGGCTTCATTTCAATACTTCCCTGCCATTCCTGTTATGCAGCTCTGTAACTTCTACACTATCAATGCCAATGCCAGCAAGCAAACATTTGGCATTGACAAATGCTTGTTTTTAATGCTCCTGTGTGTTACCAGTGCTACCCTTGCTATATTGCCAGGTAGTACATCTTGCCTGCTCTTTATTGTTTGAGTCAGGTAATCTTTTTCAACCCTTCCAACCAATGGTGTTCATGCTCCTATTAGGTACATTCAGAATGCCCCCCCCCCCAATTGGTTGATCAATTGTTTCAGAATTCCAGTTTTCCCCTGTGACATAGGTGGTCAGTGGGAGGTGTAAAATCTGCTGCACATAAGTGCTTGCTCCCTTTCTTGCAGTTTTTTATACAGCATAAAGTGTTGGTGTCCACCTGGAGCAGCTGTTGTGCATTCAGAAAGAGGAAGAGCCCCAGTCATCCAAAGTGCACTCAGAGCAGCAAAAGGTAAGGCTCTGACCAGGTCTGCCAGTTTTAGGGACAGGGGATCATTGCACAGTTTATTTTGACTCAAGCAGTGTGATTTATTTACTGTTTGCTGCCCGCTGATGTTTGCTTCTGTGGCTGGAAGGTGATTTAGTACTTCTGCTCGGCCTTCCTGCTACCAGAATGCTTATTTAAATCCATGGTTTGTTGTATACAATTTTTAAAACCACCCACTATATGGTTTCCACTTGGCTGGGTGCTGAACAGACCATGTTGAGACCATGCAATCTGTGGTTGTTGGAGGGGGGCAAAGTATTGTTTGGGCTGGTCCAAAAATGCTGTTTCTGTTGCATTTCACATTGTCAATGGGTAATAATAGTCTCCATGATGTTTTGTAATGTCCATTGTATTTTTTTTAAGTCCATGCTTTACTGTGCTGATGCTTAACATAGAAACATAGACTTTGATTGCAAATAAGGATTACCTGGCCCACCCAGTCTGCCCATTTCCCTACCAATAGGATAAGCTGTAGATCCTAGTTAACCAACAGCCTACTGTACTTCCTCCTGCCCTTCACCAGAATTGCTTTATGTCTGTCCCATTCATTCTTGAATTCCTCCACTGTTATTGACCCCACAACCTCCTCAGGAAGGCCGTTCCATGCATCTACCACCCTCTATGTGAAAAAATACTTTCTCACATTGCCTCTGAGCCTTCCCCCACTATCTTCAAATTGTGCCCTCTTGTTCTTGCACATCTATTTTTCTGAAATATACTACCATCTTGGACATTGTTGATTCTCTTGAGGTACTTAAAGGTCTCTATTGTGTCCCCCCTCTCCCTCCTTTCCTCTAGAGTATACATATTAAGCTCCTTTAGTCTCTCCTCATATAGCTTATGGTGTAGACCATACATCATTGTTGTTGCCCTCCTCTTGACTGCCTCCATCCTGTCTATGTCCTTGTGGAGATGGAGTCTCCAGAACTGCACACAGTACTCCAGATAGGGTCTCACCAACTACCTGTACAGAGGCATAACAATCTCCTGTTTTCTACTGGTGATGCCTCTCCCTATGCATCCCAGAATCCCCCCTGCTTAATCATGTCTGACAGAATTTTGTGCTAGCACCCACCACATGATCTCCACATGGCTGGATGCTGAGTAGGCCACTGTTTGCTGCTCAACCTTCTGTCATTTTGACACCTTGTGGTCTGTGGTCATTTGGGAGATGGGGGAGTGCAAAGTATTGCCTGTCCGCTGCTAAATGTTTTTCTGTGAAATGGTTTGTCTGCTGTGTCCATTTCTGTGGTGCTGGGCCCTGATGTCCATCTGCTTTTGTGTAACCGCCTGCCACATGGCTGGGTGCTGAGGAGGCCATTATTTGCTTCTTAACCCTCAGCCATGTTCAGACCATGTAGTTGTGGGAATGGGAGGCGGTGCCCAGGTACTTTGGGGGCTCAGAGTGAGGATATGCATTGTTCTTAAAATGTTTCTCAATGTTTTGCTGAAATGTGCTTCCTAATGTGTCCTGCATGGTCTTAACATGGCTGCATACTGAATACAGTCCTCTTTTGTTAGGCACTTAGCATGCAGCCATATTAAAGGAAGTTTCCGATATAAGGTATTAGGCTTCATAGCCCAATACCTTATATCATCCTGAGCTCACCCCTGCAAAAAGTTTAATTTTAAAGTTAGTACTTATAGCATGGGAAGGGATTGTAACTGGCACCGAACACTCGGCCAGCTGATCCCTTCCAGCTTCCTGGGGCCCCCGCTATACTCCAACTCCACCCCTGCACTCTTTGAAACTGTGATGTGTGGCCATGGACAGTGTGAGGGCCAGCCCCATAAAAGTCTATGGGGGCTATTTTTAAAGCCGACTTTCAGTAATTTTTAACAATCCTTGAGGAAAATGAAAGCAGTTGCTTAACTAGTAGGGACCCTACTAGTTAAGTGACAGCTTTAATTTTCCTCTAGGACTGTTAAAAAGTATAAAAAAAGGCTTAAAAGTATCCCTTATAGACTTGTATAGGGCTTGCCCACACATTTTCAGAGAGTGTAGGGGCGGAATTGGGGCAGAGCGGGGGCACCAGGAAGCTGGAAGAGATCAACTGGCTGAGTGTTCGGTGGCAGTTATGATCCCTTCCCATGCTAAAACTATGAACTTTAAATTGAATTTTTTTGCAGGGGTGAGCTCATACTGCTATAAGCTATTGAGCTACGAAACCCAATACCTTATAGCAACTAGTCAGAAATTCACTTTAAGACCATGTGTGTTGGTGGTGGGATACAAATATTAGCTATACTGGAATTAAGCTGCTGTTGCAGTGCACCATTCTCCTTACATTCATCACACTGTGTTTTGTAACAACTGATGGGTGATCTTCTTCCACCAGCTATGATGTAATTGTCCACCTTCTGCATTCCATTGTTTCACGTGCTGTGAAGTAACTGATGGGTGATCTCTTTGTTTCTTTTTTGTTCCCACTGTGAAGTAATTGACCATTTTCAATGCAAAGAAGTGCAAGATAATGCACCTAGGAAACAAAAACCCAGGGGAAGAGTACACAATGGGGGGTGAGATACTGACAACAGTAAAAATGGAAAGGGACCTGGGGGTAATTATATCAGTTGACCTAAAGGTGGGCAAGCAATGTGAGAAGGCAGAAAGGAAGGCTGGGGAGATACTGGAATGCTCAGGGAGAGGCATCAATAGTAGAAAACAGTAAGTTGTTATCCCTCTGTACAGACAGTTGGTGAGACCTCACCTGGAGTACTGTATGCAGTTCTGGAGATCCCATCTTTGCAAAGACATAGACAGAGTGGAGGCTGTCCAGAGGAGAGCAACTAAAATGGTATAGGGCCTGCACCAGAAGACATATGAAGAAAGACTAAAGGAGCTTAATATGTATACCCTTGAGGAAAGAAGGGAGAGAGGGGATATGATATAAACTTTCAAGTACCTCAAGGGAATCAGCAAAGTCCAAGAGGGAAGCATCTTTCAGAAAAAGAGATGTGCAAGAACAAGGGGGCACAATTTGAAGATAGAGGGGGGATGGCTCAGAGGTAATGTGAGGAAGTATTTTTTCACGAATAGGGTTATGGATGCATGGAACAGCCTCCCTGAGGAGGTTGTGGAGTCAAGAACAGTGGGGGAATTCCAGAATGCATGGGACAGACATAAGGCAGTCCTAGTGTGGGGTAGGAAGAAGTAAACTGTTGGTTAACTAGGATCTGAAGCTTATCTGTTAGGTAGGAAAATGGGCAGACCAGGTGGGCCAAGTGTTCCTTATCTGCCGTCAAATTCTATGTTTCTGTTCTGCCATTTCATCTGCTGTAGAGCAACTGATGGGCAATCTCTTTGTTTCTTCCTTTCCTCTGCTATGAAGTAATTATCCACATTCTGTTCTGTTGCTTTATCTGCTGTGAAGTAAGTCATGAGCAGTAATCTCTTTGCTTCTTCCTTTCCTCCACTATGAAACAAATAAACACAGCCACAACAGTAGCAGTGCAAGTAAATTTCAGTGATCCAGCTCCAGTCTGGGACACCCGATCAGATATTGCCAACCGACAGGCAATTAAAAGGATGCAAGCAGAACTGCCTAAGTCACCTGCATGGTTTGCATCAACAATAAAGTGGTAAGCGATAATATCAAGTTCACCTGCAAAGCAGGCAGCAGTGTCAAGTAGCGGACTAAACATGAAATGATGTCACAATTTGGAGGCAAGCATTATGGATGTCATTAAGGAAAATGTGAAGAACAGACAACAGTAAAGGGAGTGGGTCAGAGCAGTTTTGGTGCTGAAAAAGATGCTATGTACGTAAGAACAACCCTTGGAATTAGCTGGACAACACTCATGAATGCATCTCATAGTGAACGGAAGCATGTAAAAAGCATACACAATTCTGTACTGCCTCAGGAAATTACAAAGTGAAAAACTTTTGAACAATCAGCAACCCCTCTGCCATACAAAAAGGCATTCTTAAAAAGAAGCCAATGTTCAAATGGTTCCAATCAAAACTCCTTCATTTACTACATGCAGAATTTCTGAAGCAACACTCAGAGTATCATATCAGTGCCATCAAGTTCAACATTTTGTGCCCCAAGCATATAAAACTTGCCAGACAACAGAAACTGGACAAGTGCCTATGCGAGTACTGTGAAAATGCTACATTAAAACTGTGATCATTACACCACATGGCAGATTTTTACAAACTGCCGGAGTGCAAAGTCACCAATATTTACAATACTGTGGAGCTGACAATGTATGCAAATAAAGGTTCCAAGTTTTTTAGAAAGACTGTCTGGAGAAGGTATGTGGGGCTTGTGCAGTGAAGGCAATTGACAAACATGAAGAGGCTCTATTGAATCAACATGGGTTAGAAATATTGAGATGGTACCAGTGGGAAACCATCACAGTGAAGAAAACAAATGATGGCTTTAACACAAAAACATCCCACAAAGTGTTGGTCAGCAAGAAGACCTCGTTACAACAACTTATTGGAAGGCCTGCAGTTTCTCGGTCTACATGTGGCATTGTGGCAAATAATACAATTCGCATTACTCAAGACAAATTTACCATAAGGCTGGGTTGTCATTGTGCTGGACTTTGCTGAAAACTATGCCTGCAAGTACCAGGATGAGATCCAGTCCTGCCACTGGCATCAAGGACGGCTACAGTGCACCAGATAGTTAGATATTACAGGTGCTCACATTGTAATGACCTTGTCATGGAATACCTGGTATTCATCTCAGATGACCTCACACATTACCACCATGCTGTTCAACATTTTGTTAAGATGGCCAGTGAACACATCATGAAGACTCACCACATAAGCATTACGAAGAAGGTACATTTCACAGATGACTGTGCCAGTAAATACAAATCAAAATGGTCCTTCTATGACATGTCAAAGGCTTCATCAGAGTGTGGATTCCCTGTTGAATGTGACAATTTTTGGATCACACCATGATAAGTACCCCTTTAGTGGGGGGAGTGGTGTGGTGAAATGGTCAGCAACCAGGGCCGTGAAATTTCAAATCACTATCATTTCAACAGCAGAAGAGATGTTCACGTAATGCCATGGTAATCTGACCAGAGATCCTCCAAGTGATGGGTGTAGGCATTTCAAGAGAACATTTTTCTGGGTGCCTGACAAATCCATAAGAAGGCCAAAATGACTGGATGTTATAGCTTTTCCTGGGACAAGACATGTCCAGAGTGTAAGATGTGGAAGGTGGTGTGGTTGCCACCAGAGCACTGTCTTGTGTCTGCCAACAAGTGCCAAAATGATGATGGCCCATGTGCAAACACGGAGCATGTGGATCAATGGACTTCAAAGAGGCTCAAACTGAAACATGGCAGCACCAGTACTTCTCAGACAGCTCAAATCCTTGAACTCAGGAATGACACTGTCCAGCAATGCCAGTGACAGACTCCTCTACAACTCGGTGCACAAAAAAGAGTGCCCATGAGCACAGCACTGCAGATACGGACACTCCTGCTGTTTCCAGCACTCCAGTGACTGACCCCTCCTCTACTCTTGCCACTCTACTAATAGACCCCAGTGACTGACCCCTCCTTTGCTCCTGCCACTCTACAGACAGACCCCCTCTGCTATAACTAGCACATCAACTGACCTGATTGCTGCTTCAGGCACTGAAGCAATGGACAATTCTTCAACTCATGAAACTTCAGCAATGGCCTTCTCCACTGCTTCTGTCCCTAGTGTGCTTGCTAGCTGTCCACCTGCTAAAAAAAAAAATTAAACCCAGACAAGATACAGCTGGAAAAATGTTATGCAGTCTACTATTCCAGTTTTTTATCAGGCTAGTGCTTGCATTTAATGAACTACAATGTACTTTCACTTTCAAATTCCAGGACCAGCATGCAAACTGGCATCTCACATGGCCACAACAGCAGGACACTGATATGACGAGACAGCAGAGACTTTTCCGTGGACCTGTTCATCTGCCAGGAAATGGAAGCTTTGCAATTGCACAGGATGAACAGCAAACTATAGCCACAAAATATGTAAAGCTCAAGAGTTGCTGGAATTAACAACATTTAAAGTGTTGGACAATATGATCATTTGCTATGCACAATCTTTTGTATGATGTTTTTATTTTTACATCTTATTGGTGTTTTTTTTTCTTATTTCAGTGCACTTCAGTACATGAATATGTAATTCTTGGCAACATAGATCACAACTAGTAAACTTTTATAAACCTACATTGTTGTTTGCTGGTCTTTGCCACATTGACAATGCATGTTTGGTGGCCACTATACATTCAGAACACAAGGTTGGTGTCCACTATTCATTCAGAACACAAGTTTAGTGTCCACTGCTACATTCAGAACACAAGGTTGGTGTCCACTGGTACATTTAGAACACTGAAGCTTATTTTTCTTGGTCATTTAAAAGTCAGTTATCTTGCAACACAGTGAAGTTTTTCACTGTAGAGTCATGGCATGTTAAAATGCTAGAAAAAAAATATCTACTCTGCATTTGAAAATTAACACCTTATGTCACAATTTGGTACAACATTTTCAAGAACATACCCATCTACATTACAGGAACCCTACCCCAGCAACCAGCTTTGGGAATGTGCAGTCCCCCTTTCTAGTTTTTAGTCATGAGCTTGAATTTGTGGTGCAGTAAGCCCTAGTGAGAGCCTGACTGCTTACAAACAGGCGAGAGAGAGAGAGAGAGAGAGAGAGAGAGAGAGAGGGTGAGGATGCACAAGGTACAGTAGATTGCTGGTTGATCCCCAACCCCCCTTGAAAGTGAACATGTGGTTTGTGTGGCACATCTTTTTCTTCTTTCTTTTGCTGTGCCCTACTTCATCTTGTGAGGCTCACAGCCTGGTTTTGTTTAACCCAGCACCCCTTTCGTATTTAAGTCTCTGGAGTTTCATGAGTCAGCAGGTCCCTTATCGTGAGTACTTGTGCTGCACATGTTGTACTTGACAAGCTTCCCGGAGCTCCCTCAAATTGCTGAAGTGCAGGAGATTTAATGAGGCCTGTAAAATAGTATGAGTGTACCACATCACTCACATCACCTCCACCTCCTCACTGGGCATATTCAAATCAAGCCTCCATCATCATCTCACGGGCTCCAGCTAATGTGACTGCTTCCCCTAACATCCCCCTTCCCCATTGAGATCAACCACCCCCTCTTTTTTTTTTTCCTATGTCTTTATCCCCACAGGGGCCACCAGTCTGCCTTACCTTTCCACATCTGGCATCTCCCCAGGTCTATCCAGCTGCCATCTCCTCCTCGGGCTACCTCCTCCGATGTCCACGGTCAGACACCATGACTACCCCACAGCTTGCCCCCCCCCATGGCGGTGGTGGGAGACTTCCCTCAGAGCTCAACCCACCCCAATCAGGATCCTGATTGTCGTGCACCCTCGGCGCTGAGACAGCCCCCTGCTACGGGAGACGGCCATCATGCCGCCATGACTAGTGCCCCAGTTTTCCACTTTTTCCTTTCCCCCTGAGCCAGCAGGCGTGCACTGATGCCAATGGCCATGAGCGTGCACGCATCCGCTGCCAGCTCTGGCCAGGCATCAGCCCGACCCACATGTGCTCCAGCAGTAGTACCCCCAGTCTCACGGTCCCCTGCACCGGAATGCCCCTGGATCCCCCCAGGAGAGGAGAGCTGTCCCATGGATGCTCAGTCCTACTCCTCCCAGCGACCCCAGCACCCAGGCTCGCCTCCAACCCGGTCGCTGGCATGACGGGAGGGTGCATCCAGCCTCAACCCTCAGGCGCACCGGCGCCAACCACCCCCTCTGATGTTCTTTGACAATGCCATGAGCTGCTCTAGTCTCTTTTTTGGCTGTCACCCCCTATCCTCTCACCCTTCCTCCCTGATTTCTTCTAGGTTTCTGAAATGATTCCTTGTGTGTGTTATTCATGTATCCTATTTACTGTGATGCTGTACCTGAATTGATGAATATGGCTGTATGCTCTCTTTAATGTTGTGTGCCCTTGTTTAACATGTTTAACATGTATGTACTCTTCTGATGTGGAACCTTTATAAAAGAGCCTTGGCTCAAAGGTAATTGTAATCCTAGATCTAAATAAACAATAAACAATAAACATGGCCCTGGTCAGTGTTGGTGCATGTAGTGTGCGGCAGCCATTTTGAGAGCAGTGGCCATTATATCTGCAAAGAACCATTATGCCAACATTCAGTCTCCAGGCTCTGCCAGAATCCCCTACCTCCTAAGCCTCAAGCAGAAGATTCCTGACGGCAACGACCTCTGCAATTTTTTGAATTTCCCCCTTCATTTTAGAGTGATGTGAGTATCCAGCCCAGTCTGCCACCATTGTCCACCATTTCTTATTCCACTTTAAAGTCACTCGGAAATTTGTGGATATCTAAGTTTTATTAAAATGTGCTACCAAAAGACCCTGGGAAGCAAAGATCATGGGGCCTACAGAGTTAAAACTGTGAGTACTCCAGCAGCACTGTATAAGGGGATGAACTCCACTTAATAATTGTTGTTTCTCTAGTATATTACTGGGTAACGGGTTGCCTGACAGTACAGAAAAGCAAAGGTCTCCGAGTGTTTGGTAGTGGGTGTGCTTCATGATTGCAATACTGTGTGTCTTTAATCTGGTAGCATGTTAAAGGTAGCCTCTATGAAATATAGCCGAGTGAACTTTATATCCTGGTATAACGTACATTTGTTGTGTAAAATACTGTTTAAGCATGTTCAAGTAGCATGGTCTAGGGTTATCTGAGGAAGGTATCTCACTATTCTGGGGAGCTGGGTGGTACTACAGTACATCTCAGGGTGTAGCACCTCTATTTGCCATCAGGGTTACTATATTTCCTCTGGGTAAAGACACTGCATTTTTAAATCTCATTCTTTGTATTAGAACCCCAGTTCTATATAGGAGATAGTGACCCAGGCCCCCCCAACTTTGTCCCAGCCAAGCCTGTACAAGGCAGAGATAGCAACCAAGTTAACAACCTGGCACCCGGTTGCATCATATCTAGTCAGTCTAGCCATTCCAGATTAACCTGAGAACTGAAACCCGAGCTGTTGTGCACTATTTATTTCCCATTTGTTGATTCTGAATTAACCAGCATTATTAGCCATTATTTATAGCGGACCAGTCTTTGTTGTATCTGTTATTTCTGCTTTATGTTTTTAACTGTAAAATACCCCAAGCCCTTAGGATGTGACATTATATAAATAAGATTGACTCACCTCATCTTCTAGGTTTCTTAGGTTTTGTAGCTTTGTCAACTGTACTTGTTCACATCAATATAGGGCCATCTTACATTTTAAAATTGCTTTATTTTGAGAAAAAGAAGCTCTTAATCTGGTTACTGTGTTGCAGATTCTTGCACCCAGAGTTAATGCCTGCAAGTCTTGCATAAGGCCACTGTTTTGGTTTTTTACTGGAAAACCCTGTAAAATTCCAGAATTTGTTCTGCCTGCATGCCAGTAAAAATATCCCTGCTCCACAGCCCTCTTTGTCTGGAGGAAGTCCCAGTCCTGTCCCCTGACCTCCACCAGGCAATGCTGATCAGATACCTCTAGGGCTTACCTCCCTGTTGGGGTCAGCAAGGGGCCCACCCCAACCAAGACCGGGGGTCCCACCCCCGCCAAGACCAGATCCAGTACAGGGGTCGGAACCATGGCTATTCAGGGGCAAGACCTGCAAGCTTGCTCCATCATCTACTGTGAGCTTTTTTCCTCCTGGTTGCTCCCCTTCAGGGGTGGAATGTGCAAGGACTCCAGCAATGGTCCCATGCATGCACCCCATCAGGCATCTGCCCCACCTCTGACCTGATATCTGCAGCATTGATGTGTCAGCCACTGCTATGGGCCAGGTAGGCGCTGATAACTGGTTGCTCCCCCTCCCCCGAGAAGGAGAGCTGTTCCTGGAATGCTTGAACCTTCTCCTCCCCTGCTGACCCCTGGTGGCCTGCACTCGCTCCTGAATACAGGTCACCGGCATGGCGTGAGGTGTGGAGTCCAGTGTCTCAACCCACAGATCCACCAGGCCAGCAATGCACCCCACATTTTCAACACAGCCTTCTTATTAGCTGAGCTTCTGTATTCAAATGCTATCCAAAATATGACAGCTTGCCAAAACATACTTCAGGCAGGCTTTTCCTCCCACCAGAAGTTTAACTAACACAATACACCTCGCTACATAAACCATGCAAGGAAACATTCGGCACTGGCAAATGCTTGTTTATGTTTGTGCTTGTGCTTGCAGAAATCAAACACACTGGCGTGATAGAAGATTTTGAGAAGTGTGTCACTGTTGGTCCAAAGCAGGGCAGTCTGCAAGGAGCTCAACAGTGTCAGATCAGTAACCAGCCAGGCTAATCATGACACTCTTCTGGGCTTTCTGGGCAGAAACAGTATGAAGTTTAAAGAAAAGAACTGCCTGAATATCATAGGGTAGCTCTTTCCTTTGATCTACATCATGCTACCTAGAAAGCAGAGCTGATCAGTGTCATGATCAGCCTGCTGTGGTCTCCCCCCAACATAAAAAGAATCTCTCCCTCTCTCTGTCAAGTATCCCTCTTACTTTCCATTTCTTCCCTCTTCCTTCTTAATTTTCCAGCACTGGGGTGATCAATCACCAGTGTCAGCTAGTACCCCCAATCCACCCATTTTCACTGTGTAGCACTGGGGAGTCCAGCCCCACTGCCACCAAACATAACACCAGTACTGGGGTGTCCAGTCCCTAGTGTCGGTAACCTGAAATAAAGAAAACAGTCTTTCATTGTCTTTGTTTTATTTTTTTTTATTCCTGTAATTCCACCCTAGCCAAAGTATCCCTCCCACCTCCCCATCATTTCCCATACCCTTAGAGGTTAAACTACACTGGGGTGCCCAGCCCCAGTGTCTGTACCTGAAATAAAGAAAACTGTCCCTCCTAGTCTTTTTAATTTTTATACACCTTGTTAAAAATAAAACCATCCATCGATGTCTGCTGCTGCTGCCACCCCTTGCCACTGTTTCCTTCCCCCTACTCACCCCACCCACTCAGCACCCACCAATTCACCTCCCTATCCCTTACTTACCTACTGGGGGTCTAACATCATGATCCTCTCTGGAGCAGAGACATGTCTTCACTTTTCAACACCAAACTGGGAACTGAGAAAATCAAGTATGTGGTTCAATGTATTTCAATGCAATTTGAACTTGTGCTCATAATTTAACTTGGTAATTTTTTAGTATTTTGCCCCAAGATTTTCAACATGGCCTTTTTTGAAACCTCATCTCATGAACTAGGGCAGTGAAATCCTTCAAATCCAGCCTGAAAGTTGGTTTTGAAGTCACTGTGCAAAATCAACTTTCTGGTTGGATTTGAACATTTTCAGCTACCTGGTCCATGACATGGGGTCATAAGAAGACTATGTTAAACATTTGGGTTCAAAACAGTAAAAAAACAACAGAGTTAAGAAGGTACATTGAATGTTTTCAACACTTAATCATGAGTTTGGTAATTTTCAATATTTTTACCCAAAATTTTCAACAGGGCCATTTTTTTCACACCACCTCATGAACATGACAGCTATCATTTTTCAAATCCTGGCCAAAATGGGTTTTCACACTTTTGGCATGAAATGATGTTACAGCTAGCATTTTATAAATGATACCTGTCATATTTAGGACATCTGTCATGTTCAGAAGGAGGGGTCATAACAACATTATTTTGAAAATTTGGGGTCAAAATGTGAAAAAAAAAACTAAGTTATGAATGCACATTGCATTGTTGCAACATTTACTCATAACTATTTTTGCAGATTTTGGCCCCTAATGTTTAACATATCCCTTGTGTTACCATACCTCCTAAACATGACAAGTATCATTTTTATGTTTGCTTGCACGCATGTGCAAGAAACATAGTGCCATCAACGGAGATTTCGGAGGTGTGTCACCTCCTCCTCCAATTCAGGCAGTGAGCTGGCAGGCGCGGCCCCTGTAAGCCAATGCATTTTGGGCTGTCTGCTGTTACGCTCAAAATGCAGTGGCACTCAGTGAAAGAGAACTACAGCGAGTGAGCAGCGATGAAAGCTGCTCACACGCAGCTCCCCATCCACAGGCGCGGCGCATTCTCTGATAGCGTGAGTAGCCGACGGGTGCCCAATCCTCACGGGCTGAGCTGCATCGTCTCCCCTTCCCAGTATTTGGTGCCATGTGAGCCCACCCCAGCGTGGCAATCAACAATTTTGCCCGCCAGGGTGCCCAATCCCCATTGGCTGAACGCCCCAAAGTCCTTGTGCCATGCTGGGGAGCCCACCCCAGTGTGGCAAACGTCCCAAGAGGTTTTTGCCGACGGGGGTGCCCAATCCCCGTTGGCTGAATGCCCCCAAAGTCGTTGTAGCCATGCTGGGAGCCCACCCCAGCATGGCAAGCGTCGGCGACGCCTTTTTTTTCACCTGTAAAACAAAACTCGTCCCACGGCGTCTCCCGACCCTCCCCAACCGCACCCACCCACTGCGCACTCCAGCCTCCCACACCCCACCCCATACTTACCTCCGGACTCTGGCGCGATGATCTTCGGTGGACCGGGAACACGTCTGCACTCTTCAAAGCCGACCGCGAACTGAGGAAATGCCGGTAAGCTGTATAATGGGCTAGATAGGAGGGGTTCAACTTTATTGCATATCTCAGGCATTTTTGGGAATTTTGGCACCAAATTTTCAACATGGGGTTTTTGGGACCCCTTCTCATGAATGATGTCACTGTCATGGCAGTATTTGGGCTCGAAGGGTGATTTCGTGAAGTGACTGTGCAGTGACTGTGAAATCACTCTTCAGGACTGAATACCACCATGACAGTGACATCATTCATGAGAAGGGGCTAAAACCCCATGTTGAATTTGGTACCAAAATTCCAAAAATGACTGTTTGACGATGGTTGCACAGTTCTCATCGAGGCTCATGAAGTTCGTGAAATTTCAATATTTACTCCAGATTTTCAACATTGCCATTTCACCACACTGTCTTATGAGTAGTATAGCTGTCATTTTTACATCTTACCCAAATGTGTTTCCGCCCTTGTAGTGCAGAATGGCGCAGTCGGTGTGCGAAATCAATGTCACGGGACAAATTAAGAAAATCACAGTGACACTGTTCATGAGCAGAGGTCTTGAAATGGCTATGTTGAAAATTTGGTGAAAAATTCCTAAAATAGGCTGTTTCTGAGCGTGCGATTGCGCGCAGTTCCTCGCACTCTCATAGGTTTGCTGAATTTATAATTTCCACTCCAGATTTTCAACATTGCCATTTTTCCACATCTTCTTATGAGTAGTACAGCTGTCATTTTCACATCTCACCTAAAACATGTTTCCGCCTCATGTAGCACAATGGCATGATGTGCAAACTCAGTGTATGGGACACATTAAGAAATCACAGTGTCACTGTTCATGAGCAGAGATCTTAAAATGGCAATGTTGAAATTTGGTGACATAATTCCTAAAATGACTGTTTCACAGTGTGCATTGCACAGTTCCAAGCCTTTCGTGGTTTGCAAATTTTCAATATTTCCACTCCAGATTTCCAACATTGCCATTTTTCCACACCTCCTTATGAGCAGTACAGCTGTCATTTTTCACATCCTGCCCAAAATGTGTTTCCGCCCATGTAGCGCACAATGTCAGTGTGCAAGCTCAATGTATGGGACACTTTAACAAAACCACAGTGACACTGTTCATGAGCAGAGGTCTTAAAATGGCTATGTTGAAAACTTGGTGGAAAAATGCCTAGAAATGACTTTTACGAGCGTGCAGTGCAGTTCCTATGCATGCTCGTAAGTTTGCAAATTTAATATTTTCACTCTAGATTTTCAACATGTCCATTTTATTAAACTTCTTATGAACAGTACAGCTGCAATTTTCATATGTCACCCAAAATGTGTTATCGCATATAGCACACACAATGGTGCTGTTGGTGTGCGAAAGCAATGTTTAGGACAGATTAAGAAAATCACAGTTACACTGTTCATGAGCAGAGGTCTTAAAATGGCTATGTTGAAAATTTGGTGACAAAAGTCCATAAAATGACTGTGTTACGAGTGAGCATTGTGCAGTTTCCACGCATCCTCGTTAGTTCATGACTTTGTAATATTTTCAGTCCAGATTTTCACTAGTGCCATTTTTCAACACTTCCTTATGAACAGTACAGCTGCCATTTTTCACAACATGGCCGAAGTGTCTTTTCACACTTTCAGTGCAGAGATGCGTGGTCGCTGTCGGAAATCATTGTTCGGCACAGATAAAGAAAATCACAGTGACACTGTTCATGATCGGAGGCACCAAAATGCCTGAGTTGACAATCTGCTATAAAATATCCCCAACCTACTTATATAACGGTAATGGCCAGCACAGTTTCTATGTAATCTTGACTTCACCATTTTTAAATATTTTTACTACACAGTTGCAACATAGCCATTTTACACTCCCATGAAAGAGTACAGCTGTCATTTTACAGCCTGTTTGGAATATTTTGCACCTGTGGTGCTAAATCCGTAGTCACTGTGCATAAGCAGCTTTCGGCTACCAAACTGATATTCCCCCTGTTCATGAGGTGGGGTCACAAAACAAGCATGTTGAAAATTTGGAGTTAAAATACCAATGAATGCCTGAGGTATTAGACTTTTCAGCTAAATCGCCCAACCCTATAGAGAATGACAGGAATCAGGGGTGTGACTTGGGATTCTTGCCTGTGATACTCATACCATTCCACACCCTGCAGTCACTGAGAGGCATCGAGGCATGCCTTGGACTCTTCGGCCCCAAACTTCACCCCATTCTCCTATATTGCACCCATCTCACCATATTTCCTAATGAAATGGGGTGCGCATAAGGGCCAAAGACCCCAAGGAACACGAGACACTTGTCAGTCTCTGCAGAGTGGGGTGTGGTGAAATGGCATGGTCATTATGCCTGACGACCCAAATGCACACCCCAATGCCTGTCACTCTCTGCAGGGTGGTGGTGGGGTTGGCTTCAGTTCAATACTTCACTGCCATTCCTATTACGCAGCTCTGTAACTTCTACACTACCACTGCCAATGCCAGTAAGCAAACATTCGGCATTGACAAATGCTTGTTAAAATACCCTTTGAAACATGTTTTTGCAGTTGCACTGTGAAATCACCTTTTGGATGGGATTTAACAAATGCCACCTGTTTTGATCGTAATGTCAGGTCATAATAAGGCTGTTGGAAATTTGGGGTCAAAACTTGGGAGCCCACAGCAAATTAGATATTGCCTCTCAGATGGCCTATGCTGGGTAAATACAATCTAAAAATGTGGAAAAGCAGGACACCACTGAAAATGACATATTGCATCTCATATGGTCTATTTTGTGTAAATATTTTAGTTAAAATGGGTAAAAGAAGGAATCCAGCACAGAAGGGCCCCACTGAACTGTACACATATGCTGCTTTATCCTGGGAAAAATACACTGTGAAAGTTAGGCCCCACTGAAAATGCAACTTGCCTTTTAGTTGGGCTATCCTGGGTAAATATGTTTAAAAATGGGTAAAAGCAGGGCCCTACTGAAAACGAGATATCACATCTTAGCTGTGCTATTCTGGGTAAATACTATGTTAAAATTGAGAAAAGCAGGATCCCACTGAAAACAAAATGGAATCTGAGCTGTGCTATCCTGGGTAAATACAATATGAAGCTGTGTTAAAGTAGGACTCCACCGAAAATGAGATACTGTATTTCAGTTGGGTTGTCCTGGGTAAATATATTGCAAAACTGTGTGAAAACAGGACCCTAAAATTAGTTTATAAAAGCTTGACCACACTGAAAGTAAGATATCACATTTCACCTCTATTATCCTGGATAAATGCAGAAGAAAACTGTGTAAAATCAGGATCTCATTGCAATGGTGTGTTATATCTCATCTGGTTGATGATGGGTAAATCTATAATGAAAATGTGTACAAGCAAGGCAACAGCGATGCAAGCGGTGAACATTCTGCATTGACAAATACTTGTTTTAAATTAGACAGCTGCACAAAAAGTCATTTTGTCCCTTTCCAAAAAAGGCAGTGGTGTGACCTGCTAGCTGCTATGTTCTAGTTTTATATCAATTCAGATCATAGGCTTGGCTGAGTGCATACCTCTGACTGTCTCCTCTTAAATATTCCCCAGTGGGTTTTCTGGCATGATCTCAAACCATTCTTAACACAAAATGTCTTTGGTCAATGAATACTAGAGCAGAGGTGTCCTGGTGGGGAAAGATTTATGACATTAGCCGATGCAAACACACCCATAAATCAGAGTGAAAATGCTTTCAGGTAGCACTGTTGACATTTATGTAAATGTGGGTGAAAGTGGGAATAAATGGAGGACTTTAACTGACATCTCACCTTCTAATATTTTACATTAACACCATGAAGTTCCAAGAATTGGTTTTAAAGCAACATTGTCTCATTTCTGAGGTCTACATTAGGCATTAAATGGCAAACAGCACCAAACAGACTACACTTTGTTAGTAATGTTACATTTATTTCATGTGAAATTAATCTGTGCCTTATTTAGCTGCTAAAAGGAAAGCATTTTTTAATTATTCCTCGATGGGTGTGTATGTATGAGTGTTTGCGTGCTAGTGCAGTGGCTACCCGGGGCCCTCAAGGCACAGGTGAACCTCTCAAGGATGCTGTCCTAGATCCTTGGCTTTAAGCTCACTTGGCATGTTGATGTTACAAGTAATAATTGCATGGTGCCTCCCCCTGGGCAGTACTAGAGGACCTGACCTCACTCTCAGGGCTGTTCCCCCGCCCCACAGAAATAATAACCCTGCTTTACAAATTTTGTACCTGTATTTGTTTACACAGACCCTACACAATGTGTTAAAACACACAGGAAGCATATCACAAACAAATAAACAGCTTTTCTAAAAGGAAATGGCAGAAAAGAACAAGGGAACAATAGGGAAAATAGGAAGTTAAGAAGCACTTAAACCTTATGCAAAAGCTACATGAACATGCACATTCTCTCACAGTTTAATAGAAACATAGACACATAGACTTTGATGGCAGATAAGGACCGCTTGGCCCACCCAGTCTTTTCATTTCCCTACCTATTGGATAAGCTGCAGATCCTAGTTAACCAACAGCCTACTTCTTCCTACCCACTCACCAGAATTGCCTTTTGTCTGTCCCATACATTCTTGAATTCCACCACTGTTTTTGACCCCATGACCTCCTCAGGAAGGTCGTTACATGAGTGCACCACCACCCTCTCCATGAAAGAATACTTCCTCACATTGCCCCTGAGCTGTCCCCACTCTATCTTCAAATTGTACCCCTTTGTTCTCGCACATCTCTTTTTCTGAAAGATGTTACCCTCTTGGACTTTGTTGATTCCCTTGAGGTACTTGAAAGTTTCTATCATGTTCCATCTCTCCCTCCTTTCCTTGAGGGTATAATACATATTAAGCTCCTTTAGTCTGTCTTCATATGGCTTCTGGTGCAGACTCCGCACCATTTTAGTTGCCCTCCTCTGGACTGCCTCCATCCTGTCTATGTCCTTGCAGAGGTGGGGTCTCCAGAACTGCACGCAATACTCCAGATGGGGTCTCACCAACTGTCTGTACAATAATCAGTACCATAGTCTCAGTCTCTACAGTGCGTGCCCCCAGCTTTAACCCACAGGATGTGATTAGTGGATATCTCACTGAGGAAATGGGTCCAGACTAATTCTTTTTCACTGGTGCACTAAATCAGTGCATGATAGATGCAAATAAATAACAAATCAAAGGAGCCACCAATGGGCACTGGGCTAAGATTCTTCTGAATGCTCTTCTACCTAGACCTTGATGCAGTTAGTACATAGCCCATCCAAGGTCTTTTTTAAAGACTCCCAAACTATATATCTAACTAAAAGCATACAGACCCAAAGACCTATGTCATACTCATGGTTGTCTTCAATGGGCAGAATGTTGTTCTCCAATACTGCAAAAAAAGCAACTTTCATGCTTCTTTGCCTCACTGGCTCCAGCCCGTCCTCTTCCACTAGTGAAATGAACACCATTACTCAGCTAGGAAATTGGTTTTCATCAGACCTCCTTTACTTCTCCCTGCAGTGGATGACTGGTAGGCATTTCTTTCCTACCTACTCCTCCATGGCTCCTCTTCAACCTGATTTAAAGAATCACTCTTAGAGATTGAAATCTGCTAGTCAGCTGGCACTGGGGGGTGGATAACATTAGGCGTTGTCACCTTGAGTGCCAACACTATGCCTATATCCACTTTCAGTGTTGCAGCAGCAACACTCTCCTTCTCCAGTTGCAAACAATCAATCACTGATCACTGTTGAGCAAGCTCATTTTCGAGGTGGACCTGGGTTTATTAACAAGGAACAAGGGACAATATACATGGGATGCAGCACACAAGAAAATAGTAATAATACAAATTACTTAAGATACAATAATACAGTATATATAAAGTATCAGCAGGTAGCATTGATGGTAGTATATGTTTGGAACAGAAGATACAGCTAGTTTTGGGAAGGATACAATTTATCATAAAAGTAAAGAAATATACATATCAGGTGCATTGAACACAAATAAAACCTAATATAAAAAGATATATACAGTGATACAGCATGGAGAATTTAGAGCTGGAACCAGGGTCAAAGGAATGTGAAAGGGACAGATATGGGGGTCGAAAAAGGGGAGAGGGAAGAGTCGATTATAGATGTGATCAGTCTTTTAACAGTAGTAATCTGAGTGTGCTTGGACTTATAGGAGTCACTATTTAGGGTAGACAGGCACAGGACTCCTTATTGTGATATAGATATAGAGATTTAAAAGCTGCTAGGCTGATGGGATGAGTTAATTTCAAAGTTTTTTGCAGCTTGTTCCACAGTTGAGGGAGCACAAAGCTGATGGCTGCTCTGCCAATGCACGATTTTGCTTTGTAAACATAAAGGTAGATATATGAGGTGCTTCTGAGGGCACACTTCCCCACAGTGCACAAAGGTAAACAGACAGAGATATACTGGGGCAGTTTATTTCAGATAGCTTTGTTATGTCCAAACCGCAGCACTTTTTGCCGTCTGTAAGCAAGGGATGACCATCCCACTGCCATGTACAATGCACAGTGGTGGGTTGAGTATGGAAGACCCGTGATAAATCTTATGGCTCTGTGATAAAGCGTATCGAGTCTGGCTAGGGTATCTGCAGGTCTCTGACTATATAGAAAGCCTGCGTAATCAAGAAAGGTAGTTTGAACCAGTTTCAGTTTAGCATCTCTTGTGAGGAGATTATTAATCCTAAAGAACAGACCAAGTCTAAGTTTCTTTGCCAGTTTTTCTAAGTGATCTGTGAAAGTAAGTCTATGGTCTAACCAGACCCCAAGGTACGTAGTCCAACCGCTCCACCAACAATAGTAAGGTGCCTTTTACTGGCCTACCTGTCTTACAGCAACACTGGGTCAGAGACTACACTGAACACTCTCAATGTGGCAGTTCTTGAGATAGCATTGCAGAATTCCAGTGACTGGCACAGAAGCAACAACAGCTGATCCTTGGTAAAATGTTAGCGGGCAAAACATGCAGCTTCCTGTCTCGAGGCTAAAACTGTGCAGTCTGCAAACCTCATTGCTTACAATTTCAGAGCAACATTCCAATACCTCTGTCCGTATGGAAAATCAGAAAGTTTTAGGTCTAAGTGAATGCTCAGGATAGAGATCACCACATTTGTTTATATCTTATGATGCTGTCCCCAGAAGTCATGTACCTTTAAAGTATACAGTTGTTTCTTAAATTCAGTCTTATCACTACTAATGAAGCCTCATAATTCAGAGGGCAGAAACCAGTATGAGGTTAAAGTATATGTGTGTGTGTGTAGTAAGCATTTCTACATAATATTGGCTCCTTGCTTACCACCACTCATTTCTGGTATATACAGAAAGGTGCCATGGTCACAGGGAGGAGAAGCCCCCCACCACAACAATGTCAAAATACAAATTAGTCACTCAGATATTAAGAGGGGCAAATGGAGTTTGCATGATTGTTAACATGCTAGATAGCAACATCCAAGGAGTTGTCTGAATGGTGTAGCATCTGTCATATAGTACTACATCATTGTAGTGCTCATGGGCACTGGTGCTGACACCAGAAGTGTCACCTTCACCTGAACACCCATACTTTAATGGCCATTGTTGGACTATTGCTGGATTCAAATTTCATGAAGTCATCTTACGATCCTTGGTAGGTCAGTGGCTCCCCCATCCTCTTTCCATCCTAAAAACTGTCCTTGGTATCCAGTGGAACTCCTAGCCCTGATCAGTCACATCAGGGTCTGACTATCACTTGTCTCAACAAACACTGCCTCCACCAGTTTCACATAGCCCCACTGCAGCATTGTGAAACCTTCCCACCTGACTGTAACAGTTCTTCAGACGGGAGGTCACAACACTCTGTGATTGGGTTTGCAAGGATCCCTGTGCAGCATTTTCTTGGTGGTGATGGTAGTACTAGTTTTATTTGTTATGACACCCTTCCCCAGAGGCTCAGGGAGCCTTTCAGAGGCACAGCATGCAATAAATAATTTACTTCAATCTCACAGTTAAAATACAAACCCAATATAAAGTACATAGTGAATACATAAAACAGCATCAGCAAAACAATAAGCAAACTTATAGGGCAGTCATGTATTTCCAAAGGCCTCTTTAAAGAGGTAAGTTTTTAGACCCCTTTTAAAGGCTTGCACTGAGGGAGCCTCTCTCAGAGCCCTCGGGAGTGATTTACAGAACACTGGACCAACCACCTCAAAGGCTTAGTCTCATGAGAATTTCAACCTAGCCTTGGGAACAGTCAAGAGGCCCACCTCAGTGGAACAGAGTGGGAGGGCAGGCAAATGATGAGACACTACTCAGTCACATAGCCCAGGACCAACCCATGTTGGGTCTTACAGGTTAGCAACCCAACCTTGAAGATAATACTCCTCTTTGCCCGGCAGCCATCCCAGTTCACACAGGGCCTGGGTCACATGACAGGACAGAGGAAGGTTACTCAGTAACCTGGCCGCTAGGTTCTGCACCAATTGCAGGCATCATAGAATACCGTCATTTACACCTAGGTATGGAATGTTGCAGTGGTTGAGCCTGGACATTATATGAGCATGCACCAGTGTCCCCACCTAAAGAGGAATAAGGGGATTTAATCCAGCTGATGTTTCTTAGATGGAAAATGCCATTCTGGACTACAGGTGACATCTGAGCCTCAAATGTCTGCCTCTAACCCAGAATGATCCCCCATATTTTCCACCTTAGTAGAGGCTTCAAGTCTTGAGGACCAGAGCCACCGCCCCATCACCTCTTTGGCAGCCACCCGGCCCCAAGCCTGAGTCAGTCACTAGTACCTCTGACTTACAAGGTTTGAGTCTCAGCCAGCTCAATGCCATCCAGTCCTGAATCTCGGTCAGACATACATTTAGCACCGCCACTCTATCGCATGTCCCTGGATCAAATGCCAGGTTAAGCTGAGTATCTTCTGCAGAGCAGTGGAAACCCAGACTATACCGTCTAATGATACCACAAGGGGAAGCTACTACACTGCAAACTACATGGGTGAAAGGACTGATGTTGGGGCATGCTACAGGGAAGGGACATCGGGAGTGAGGAGACATTCCTCATCACTACCCTCTGCCTTCTATCCTTGAGGTAGGACTTAAACTAGCAGATGACTTTGCCAATGAGTCCACTGTGCTCCTTCAGCAGATCCAGCAACCCATGGTCTACATTGTCAAACACTAAAGAGACACTAAGAAGAACAAGAACAGACTGCTCTCCTCTATTTCTCATCCTAAGAAGGTCATTATGCACTCTGACTAATGCAGTCTTTGTCCTATGCCTTGACCTAAATCCAGACTAGAAGGGATCATAGATGCCAAAAGCCATACGGTCCATCTCAGCCTACAATGCTACAATCTTCACAGCCTGCCCAAAAGGGGCAGGTTAGAAACAGGTCACTAATTTACTAGGTTATCCGAGTACAAAGAAAGTTTTTTTGGAAGAGGCCTCACCAAAACATTTTTCAGTACCATCAGAAAATGCCCCTTCTGACAAGAAGCACCATACAGTCCCAGCAAACACTGACCCAATTGCCCTACACAGCTCACCAGTAGTCGCACTGGGCCTGGGTTCATTCACAAAAGGTTGGTTGCAGTTCTGAGATCATCACACAGACCTCTTCCTCCATAACTAAACTTCTGCCTGGACAGATGACGAGTCTGTGAACTGCAAGCCCACATAGAAGATATCCTGTCTGAGAAGAACTGAATGAACTCCTTGCACTTAGCAGATGAAGAAACCCTGGTGGACTCCAGATGGGCTGAGTGAAGCAGCCTGTCTACAGTCCAGAAGAGCTGAGCTAGTCAGTTCCTTCCAGCAGCAATCGCCCTGGACAAAGAAGTTGCCTTGATGAAAAATGGTCACCCTTGCCCCCCACCCCTGACCCCATGACAAAGTGGCAGTGCATTACAAAGTGCTGTTGTGCTTATGGTCGCTGGGCAGACTGTCTTTTTTCATTCATGCCTATTATACTTACTTTAGCCAAATTAAAGGATTTTTACAATTTGTGATACCAGTATGGACATTTTTCCCTTCCTCATCCCATGTACCATCCTCTCAACCAACATTTACTGTCCCCACATGCCTATTCCACCCTTGCTTAAATCCCACTATTGTTTCAGAACATAGAAACATAGACTTTGATGGCAGATAAGGACCACTTGGCCCACCTAGTCTGCCCATTTCCCTACCTAGAGGATAAGCTGCAGATCCTATTTAACTAGTAGCCTATTTCTTCCTACTCCTCACAAAAATTGCCTTATGTCTGTCCCATGCATTCTTGAATTCTCCCACAGTTTTAGACCCCACAACCTCCTCAGGAAGACTGTTCCATGTGTCCACCACCCTTTCCGTGAAAAAATACTTCCTCACATTGCCCCTGAGCCACCCCCCCATTATCTTTAAATTGTGTCCCTTGTTCTTACACATCTCTTTTTCTGAAAGATGCTACCCTCTTGGACTTTGTTGATTCCACTGAGGTACCCAAACATTTCTATCATGTCCCCCCTCTCCCTCCTTTCCTCAAGGGTATACATATTAAGCTCCTTTAGTCTCTCCTCGTATGGCTTCTCTTGTAGACCCTGAACCATTTTAGTTGCCCTCCTCTGAACTGCCTCCATCCAGTCTATGTCCTTGTGAAGATGGGGTCTCCAGAACTGGATGCAATACTCCAGATGGGGTCTCGCCAACTGTCTGTACAGGGGTATAACAACTTCCTGTTTTCTGCTGGTGATGCCTCTCCCTATACATCCCAGTATCCCCCCAGCCCTCCCTACTGCCTTCTCACATTGCTTGCCAACTTTAAGGTCGTCTGATATGATTACGCCAAGGTCCCTTTCCATTTTTTTTGTTGTTACTACCTCCTCCCCCATTGTGTAATCTTCCCCTGAGTTTTTGTTTCCCAGATTCATTATTTTGCACTTCTTTGCATTGAATCCAAGCTGCCATAGTTCTGACCATTCTTCCAACCTTGCCAAGTCCCTTCATATCCTTTCCATGTCTCCTTGTGTATCAACCCTTTTGCAGATCTTTGTGTCATCTCCAAAGAGGCATACTTTTTCTTCCAGTCCCTCTGCAATGCCACTTATAAAGACATTAAAAAAGGACTGGACCCAGTACTGAACCCTGCGGTACCCCACTAGTAACCCCTCTTTCTTCAGAGTGGACTCCATTTACAATTACCTTTTGTGTCCTGTTGTCCAGCCGATGTTTTACCCAGGCTACCATCCTGGGACCCACTCCCAGGCTGGTTAATTTGACTACTGATCTTTTGTGTGAGAGTGTGTCACATGCCTTGCTAAAGTCTAGGTAGGCCATGTCCACAGCCCCTCCCTGGTCTACTACTTTGGTCACGCAGTCAAAGAAATCAATTAGATTCATCTGACATAACCTTTCCTCTGTGAATCCATGCTGCCTCGGGTCCTGTGCCCCACTGGCCTCTAGGTACTCAGCAATTCTTTCCTTCAGAAGTGATTCCATCACTTTCCCTACCACAGAAGTCAAACTGACAGGTCTGTAGTTTCCTGCCTCTGTCTTAGTCCCACTTTTGTGAAGGGGAATCACATCTGCCTTCCTCCAGTCCTCAGGTACTACACCATCCTCCCACGATTTGTTAAAAAGGGTAGTCAGTGGTGTCCCTAGTTCTCTGCTTAATTCTTTTAGAATTCTGGGGTGAATTCCATCTGGCCCCATTGCTTTGTCCACTTTCAGTTTTAGGAGTTCTTTCAGAACCTTTTCTTCTGTGAAAGGACTGGGATCGACCCCCCTCTTCAGAGTGCTTCTGTTAATTGGATTAGGCACCTCCCCCACCTCCTCTTTTGTGAATACTGAACAGAAGTATTCATTTAGTATCCCTGCTTTTTCACTGTCCCTCTCTGCTTTTTCACTGTCCCTCTCTGCCCACTCACCGTCCATTCTGTTCAGCCTCACTATCCCTCCCTTTATCTTTCTACACTCCCTGATATACCTATAAAAGGTTTTATCCCCTTTCTTAACCAAGTTGGCTATCTTTTCCTCAGTTTGAGCCTTTGCTATTCTGACTACCCTCCCTGCTTCCTTCTGCCTTAATGGGTACAGTTCTCCATCCTGCTCCTTCTGTGTTTCCTTATACTTCCTAAATGCTATCTTTTTCTCCCTAACCTTCACCACCACCTCTTTTGAGAACCATAGTGGCTTTTTCTTTCGTTTTGATTTGTTTATTTGCTTCACACAAAGGCTTGTTGCCTCTGTGATGGCAGTTTTGATATTTCCCCATTGTTGCTCCACCCCTCCTTCTAGCCTGTTTGCTAGTGCTTTTCTAATGCACTCTCCCATCTTGCCAAAGTTAGCCCTCCTGAAGTTCTGAACCCTCACTTTTGTATGGCTTGACTCTGCGGAACAGACCACTTCCCATTGGCAACTTGTTCCACTTCTGCACTGCCCTCTCTATAAAGCAATACTTCCGGACATGCTTTCTGAATCGCCCTCTCAGCAGTTTCATAGAGTTCCCCCTTGAGCCTGTCGGTACTCATTGTGAACATATTCTTGCTGTCCACCCTGTTCATCTCATGTAGAAATGTAGAGGTCTCTATCATGTCACTCTTCTCCCGCCTGGCTCCAGTAAGTATATGTCCACGTCCTTTAGCCTTTTCTCAAAGGGTTTCCCATGCAGAAAAAAAAAAGAATCTGGAAATTTTTTATTTATTTATTTAAAAATGTTTCACCAGAAGGGCACATTTCCAGGTACAACCTGGGGGAAGGGGGAATGGGGAAGTAAAACAATAGATATACTGTACATACAGGTAATACAGTTGATATATATGCAAATACAACATAGCGCAAACAAGGGAAGGGTGAATGGGGGAAATGCCACAGTAAATATAGACATGTCCGTGCTGGAGGCCAGGAGGGAGCGGGGTGGGATGATAGAGATAAAACTCTTTATAACACTTGCGTAACTCTGCTTTGTCACCCCGGGACATTACTGAAAATGTAATGGTTTGAGTGAACAGTTTCATGTTTTACTATTTTAAGAAAAAAAAAAAAGAAAGAAAAAGCAGAAATCCACCCTCATCCAGCTGCTGAAAACCCATCTTGGTGTGGGGTGTTTTGGTGAAATGATGAAACAACAGAAGATTTTGTGTTAGAGGAAGGGTCTAGGCTCTGTGGAAAAACTAAAATAAAATGGCAAGTGGCTTGAGTTTCCTTCTAATAAAAAAAGCTGTTGTAAGTGAAGGCCAGCCAAATGTATTTGTTTGATGACCTTTCCAGATGGCTCGGAGCACCTTACAACAGTAGAACAGCCTAATAACCAAAACAAAATTAAATATTAAGCAAATATAAATAAAAAAAAAAAAGATTTTGCTAAACTAAACTGGGTAAGCCTGTGCAAATTAATACGTTTTTAACTGATTTTTGAAGGCCTCCACAGTGTGGACAGATCAAATAGCCTATTAAAATACACCACTAGCAACCCTAAATGCCCTGTCCCTAGATTGCTTAAGATGGAAACAAGGACTTGAATCAAGCTGGCATCTGTAGCATGGAGGAGTGAGCAGGTGTGTAGAACATCAAAAGGTCTATCATGTAGTTTGGGCCCAAACCATGCAGTATGGGCTTGAATGTTAGAGAAAACAGCAAAGAAGCATGTATTAGTCCCTTAAAGGTGCACCAGCCCACAACAACTTATGGCAAAAAAAAAAAAAGCTGGGCACACATGAAGGCTGAGAATAATAAAGGGATTTTTATTTTAATAACAATGCATGCAGACATACCGGGTTAACACCTCTATCGACCCAGTCACATAGGTCTTCTTCAAGAGGTGGAGTTAGCCATACAAAGCACCATTTAAGTATACCCTATAATCAATTCTAATATGAGTTCAATCATCCAATTCGTAAAACAGTGCAAAGAACAGTGCAACACCGACATGGTGTGGTCCCTTTGAGAAGTTCTCTCCACCAGTGATCATCCTTGACAGGAACTCTGCCTTTTTTGAGGTGATTACTCTCTGTCATTCACTGTATTGAGTTCTGAGAGCCAATTTGTCCTCCTCGGTGTGGATTCTCCACCAAGAATGCTCTAACTTCCATCCCTTTGTCTTCAGCTACCCCAGCCCCTCATGCAGTTGAAGGTCAAGGGACAGACATGGAAAGATGCTAGAGAGTAAAGCAGCCATGAGAACTGTATTATAGTGAGTCACGGCTTTCTCAGCTCCTTCATCACACGTCATCATCATGCTCGAGATGTCCAATACTGGCTGGAGTTTGTGAGGCTCCAAACTATGTTTCAGCTTTCAGTCAGTACCGAACCAGCTCCACAGGAGAGATATTAAAATGGGTTGCTCCGCCGGCCCGGTGGCGCTGAGGGTTGAGGCACTGGAGGCCACACCTCGTACCACACTGGCAACCTGGGTTCGGGAATGGACTCGGGTTGTCGGGCGTCGGCCGGGGGGAGGGAGGATTGAGCGTCCCAGCGGATGCTCTCCTCCCTCAGTGGGATTTCCAACCCGAGAATGCCGGTGGGAGACACCAGCTCGGGGGTTGTGGCTCCGTAACGGAGTCCGGGGAGGGGGACTTGTTAGGGTGCTTGAGGGAGGCGTGCAGGCCAGCACGCCGTCCTCTAGGGACGACGCCCTTGTGTGCCGGCATCCCAGGGGTGGGGGGAAGTGGGAGAACAGCGAAAAATGGCAGTCCTCGGTGTCCCTAGATGAAGACTGCCCCATCTCGAGCCCACCTAAGGACAGACCCCGCTGTGCTATGGAGGAGAAAGGAGAGGTAAGAGCACTCTAGGGTCAGATCCCAGATGGGGGGCGTCGGGGGATTGTGCAGTCGGAAGGAGGGGGACATCGGGGACAAGGAGGGAGTATAAAGAAGATAAAACAAAAAAAAAATGGGTTGCTCCACAAAAGAACAACATGACATGGTGACTCAACTAGATCAGCCTTAACTGCACTTATGCCAAGCCTCGTCAAGAAGACCGGGTCCAGTGTGTGACCATGCAAGTACATGACAGACGCAACTGCCTATGTAAGATACAGCAATGACATTAACTGGAGGAGCTGTTGACCAAAAGGTGAGGTTTCATTGTTGACACAGGCGTTGAAATCCCCCAGCACTAATAGCCTTGTGGTATCCAACACCTGGTCAACCTTTGTCAGCTCAGTTTTCTATTTATTTTAGTAGGCAGGTAAATCAGAAGTTTTTTTACATAATCCCATATTTTGGCTTGATTTTAGGTTTCTGTACTGCTATATTTAACTCCCTTTGCCCTGTCGATACTTTCCCTGTGTAAAAAACAACTCCTATAAATCTCTCCCCAACAAAAACTCCCCCACTATTAATTTTAGTTGTATATTGCTTATCAGCTCATTTTTGTACTTAGGTTTATTACCATAATACCTGCCTCCCCCCTAGAGATCCTCATCCATTCATTGCTATTTGTTAGGTCAGGTGTCAATATCCTCCACCCTTGACCTCCAATGTGTCCTTTGACCTCCCATTATCAGAAGGGTTTTAGCTGCGGTACCTGTGTCCAGGCACTGTTGAGCAGCACCCTCCCATACCCCCAAGTGACTTAGTTTCTATTTTAAAACATTTCAGAATGCATTTCTCAACTTTATAGTTATACCCAGTTTATACATGGGCAACACTCCCCACTTGGGCTTCTTTAGCCAATGAGCTTTGACAGTGTCAGCTTGGGGACATAGCAAGGATTCGCTTTCTGAATGATGCTCTAGTGCATCTGACATCATTGTGTTGATGCTGCCATCACGTTGATGCTGGGATGCCCTCCCCGATGGAAGTCTTCATGATCCTGGTGTAAGTACAGCTCTGTGCTCACTTTGAGAAGTATAGGAGGAGCAGCACACTTTGAATGCACCTTAATGGTAAGATCATTCATTTAACACTGAGAACATATGTTACAAAAATGCTACTACTGTGAAATTAGCATTTTTAGCTTGGGAACTGCTAAATGAGAGCACTCATTTTAACGTGTGCTGTTGTCTTGTGTGTCTCCATGTAAACTGGGGCGTCTATAATAAGGACCTAATGTAAGTGTTTACTTGGAGTCATGTGATGCCTAGCTGAAGGAAGCAGCTCTCCTGCACCTCTCCTGCTCATCGACTACCTAATCAAACATTTTGCTGAATCAAAATAAATCTCCTACTTTTACCTGCAATGCTTCACATCTTGGCTATCTACAAGACATTTCTACTGTGCAGATTGAGTGGTTTTCCTGGGCCATGGAGGCAGAAATGCGGCAAGAGCTCCCACGCCACACACCTCCCTCAGCCCCCAACAAGGCCTCAAAAAAACCTAAGAACCAATCTGCCAAATCTGGCCAGCCTTCTACTATCAAAGCGTTCACGGTTCCTCTGACAGTGGATCGATTCCTGCTGGAGTTGCAGCCGATAAAAGATGCCCTAGGGCTGCTTACCTCAGAACTGTCTTCTAGTCGGGGAGATCTTGCAGCTATTTCCCAGAGAGCTGGTGATGCTGAGGCCCGAACAACATCCTTGGAAGCACGGCATACTAAAATCGGACCCAGAGCTTGTCAGCCTCTGCCAACAGCTGCACAAAACAGACCTCAAGCTCAAGGACCTGGAGGGGCAAAGTCACCGAAACAATTTAATCATCCTCGGGCTCCCCGAGGAAGCAGAGGGACCAACTCCTGTGATCTTTACCCAGCACCTTCTGGAGAAACTGGCAGGCCCTTCACCTAATGGCACACTACATCATGGAGTGAGCTCATAGGACCTTACATTCCAACCCCCCCCCAGGAGCTACACCATGGCCCTTCATACTAAAGCTGCTGAATTTCCTAGATAAGCAACACATCTTGAATAAATTAAGTGACATAAATCCTTATCCTGGGAGGGAAATAAGTTGAGAGTTACACAGGATTTACCTGCTTTGGTGTGCCAAAATAGTGTCTCATTTCACCCGACAGTAGCCAAGCTTATCCCTGCAGGCATCCAATTCCTGATGTTATACCCTGCCAAGCTACAGGTCAAAATTAAAGATCAGTGGCACTCTTATGACTCCAGTGAGCTAGCCGTTCAGGACCTCCAACACCTGCTTCCAGACTTATTCAAGCAAGGCTGATACGGCCATTTTCTGGACACATACCTGCTGAATTAATCGGCACTGGAGGCTATTGCTGGATGACTTTCTGCATTCTTTGCTCTGATCAGCTTACAAGATGGCCATGGATGCTGCAATGGGCATGTCTGTTTGGTCAGTCTAGCTCAATTTTCTTTTTTCTTTTTCCTTACTATGCTGGCACCCCACTCTGGTTTGTGAGTTGTTTATGGCTTGGGCTGGTCTCCTTTAATTCACCACAATCCCCCCACCTTTCTGTCTCAATATTTCTTAGACTGTTTGGCTGCTATGGGGACATTTATTTGGTGCACCCCTGCTAGTCTTTACCTTCCCTAGTATGTCAATACCCCACAGTGTCACTCGAGAACCTTGTCAACAGTATAATCCAGCCCTTCATGGGACATTCTAAAGGGCGCATTGTCCACGACTCCTAAGGATTACTGGTTCCACTCTCACCTGTTCCAATCACAAACCCAGAGAGATGCTGCACAAGGAGTCCTCATTCTCTGCATTTGTAGCACTGGATATTTGGACTTCCGTCCTCAGTGACTGAACCAGTTCAATGTTACATGGTTCTAGTTTTTTGTTATTTAATCCCCAGTTGTTTATTCATCTCTGGGGACACAATCTATATATTGGATCTGTTCACTAAACACATTTCATCAATGATTGACTATGTTCACCTTTATGGTTCAGCATTTTTGTGTTTACTGTTAACTAATAGTTGTTATTAGATTTACGGGTTAGGTGGGTGGGGGGGGTGTTGGGTTGAAGGTTTTTGATATCTGTTCAGGGGACATCATGAACCATTATTTGAGGTGGGGAAGAACAGTTGATCTGTTTGGGGTAATTTGGGTAATTTGTATTTTTATACTCTGTTCTTATGAACTTACTACATTACTCAGCAGTCCACGTTTTATTACCAGGTCTAATTTTCAGCTTACTGACTGCTGTAGGATTTGGGAATTCTGAGTTTTTGGGGACTTTTTTTGGAGGGAGGAGGGTGGAATATTGGGAGGTTTCTCTTGATACAACTGTTGGGTTAGGGAGTGGGGTGGGGGTTGGGGACTTGTACTGGAGGCAAGTTTTTTCCAATTATCTGGTTCCTTTGTCATATACCCCCACATATGAACTGCCCTGTTATTACTCTAGACTGGCATTTTGACCATGGTGGGGTATAATTTCTGCACTTGGAGTATGAAAGGTGCCCAATCCCCTACCAAAAGGGCAAGAATTTTGCCTCATCTGCACAAGCTTCAGACTGATGTGGTCTTTCTACAGGAGATCCACCTAACCCCAGGTCAGGTTCTCCTTTTCAGGAGACCTTGAGTGGGGCAAGTTTTTGGTGCAGGCTCTGACTCATGTAGGAAGGGGTGTTGCCATTCTAATATCCCAGAGAGTTCCCTTCCCTCTGCTCCAAGAAGTGACAGACCCTCACGGCCATTACATTCTCATCCGGGTTTTACTTGGCCACTTAGAAATGATGCTGGGCCTCCATATATAGTCCCAATACTGATGATCCATCTTTTTCACTTCTTTAATGTCCCTTCTAGACTCCAGGGACTCTCTGCTGATTCTCCTTGGGCGAGATTGGAATACTATATCATGTAATGACCTTAACAGGTCTGGTAAGGTCCAGCAGGCCCTATCACAGGGACAACTGGCCCTCCATGAGTTGATGGACTCCCTGGGCCTCGTAGATCCTTGGAGAATCCTAAACCCACATGGTCGGGAATATTCATTCGATTCTGTACCACATTGCTTCTTTTCAAGGTTGGACTACTTTTTGCTTGGTATACACTATCTCCCTGGTGTAATAGCATGTCACTATTCAGCCAAAGTAGTGTCTGGCCACCACCTGGCCCATATACCAATTAACTTCACCCCCACACTAAACAAGGACAACATTTGGAGGTGTAATAACCAACTACTTAAACAAGAAGACATAGTAAAATACCTTCAATCTTTTATTGTTGATTTACGGGGAAGTAATGCCCCATTCATGGCTAAGACTGATATTTTATGGGGTGCTTTGAAATGTGCTCCAAGGGGAGAAATAATCCTTACTGCCTCTAAGTGGAAGAAGCAGATTTCGCCTACTCTCTCTACCCTATTAGAGCATATACATTCCCTAGAAGGTAGTGTCCTACCAACTTCCTCCCCCTGGACTGGGAGCAACTCGAAAAATTCAGATTTCAGTACAATTCTCTATTGGAAGAGAAGGTGGAATATCTACAATTATATTCCAAAGTTAAATACTTTGACCAAGGCGAAAAAGCTGGAAAGTTATTAGCTATGCGTCTGCGTGCACAAACCATGGACATGATAGTACCTTCCATTCGTTCTGATTCTGGTCAATGTCCCACATCCCCAAGGGATATTGTAGACTCATTTAAAGAGTTTTACAAGCAGTTGTATGCTCCACCCTCCCTCCCATTCGAAGTTGAGTTCTTTAACAATTTTCTTCAAGACATAACTCTTCCTCAATTGGCAGAAGCACTAGTTGCTATGCTGCAGGCTCCCTTGACTTTAGAGGAGATCGTTCATGCAATTGACTCCCTAGCCCCAGACAAATTCCCTTGGCCCAAGTGGCACCCTTTGTCCTGGACACTTTTAACTATATTTTTGAAAAGGTACATCTGACCTTTCTTTTATGGAAGCTACCATCATAGTTCTCCCCAAACCTGGCTGAGACCCCTTATTGATTTCTAACTATAGTCCCATATCTCTTATCAACGTTGATTTTAAAATCCTGGCTAAGATATTGGCCTGTAGATTAGACCGCATTTGGGAACTGCTTATTAGTAGAGAGGAGGTAGGACTTGTTTAAGATAGACTCTCAGCTGACCACCTTAGGAAACTTTCCTACCTTATTTCTGCATCCAGGAATTCCTCTACCCCTGCAGTTTTGGTGTTCCTGGATGCAGAAAAGGCTTTCGATAGAGCCTCATATTATATGTGTTTGCACTTCTGCCTTTATATCATATCCCCCAAAATGTGATATGATGGATTAAGCTGCTCTACTTCTCTCCGTCAGCTCGAACACTCTGTAATGGAGTCATATCCTCCCCTCTCCCTTTCCTCTCCATCAGGGTACTCAACAGGAATGTCCCTTATCTCCCTATTTATTCAATTTGTTTTTGGAACCCCGATCCATAAATTAAACTCCTCCCCCCAAATTCAATGTATCTCTATCGGTTCCACCGAGTATACGTTATCAGCCTATGCAGATGACATTCTACTGCACATTTCTTCTCTGGCCTCATCTTTGCCAGCTGCCCTGCAACTCATTTCCCAGTTTGGAGTCATTTCCAATTACAAACTGAACCTTACAAAAACCAAAATCATGCCCCTCAACAGTTATACCCTTAAGACTGAAGTTGAGCACCTTGGCCTCTTTTGGAAATGAAACAAGTTGAAGTACTTGCGGGTCATCCTTAGTACTTCTCACTCCCAGATGAAAAAATGTAATCTTGATTCTGTACTAAACTGTATTAAAGCTGACTTAAATTGTTGGCCTTTGATTCCCATAGCTCAATAGGGATGCCTAAACATTATAAAAATGAATATTCTCCCTCATCTGCTATATTCCCTGCAAATGTCCAACTTTTTTCTTCTCCAAACATGGTTCAACCAGATTCATAGATTTCTTCCTTCCTTCCTCTGGCAAGGTAAGGCCGCTCGTCAAGCATTATCCAAGTTAATGCATGCCAAACAAGATGGGGAAGCTACAGGTCCCCAACTTCTTTTTATATTATCTAGCCATGCACCTTACCAGAATCTCTTGTTGGATGGTGTCAGTCCATTTGAAATCCTACACTCCACATTGGTTGGACATAGAACACTCGATGTGTTCAGCCCTGGGACTGGATCTCTGGTCTTTTCTTTATCTTTCCAAGAATAAGATTCCCCACCAGCTCAGGGATACCCCTCTGGAATCATCAGTTATCACATATTTACAATTCTGCTCTCTTTTTAAAGTCTGCCCGTACAGAGACACCTCCCAACCTCTTTTTGGGAACCCTAATTTCAGAATAGCAAGACAGACTCTCACTAGGAGTTTCTGGCCTAAAACGGGCATCGATACTGTTGAAGAGCTCAGTAATAACCAAAAGCTTTTATCTTTCCAGGAAGCGTGTGCCCTATACCATTGGCCCATCCTTAGTAGTTTTCATTACTTTCAAATATCCCATATGCTTTTTCATCACATTGGCAGTGGACCATGGTCTACTCCTCTTAATATTTTTGTTCTCCCTATGCTAAATAATACCCCTGCCTCCCATCACATCTCCTATTTTGACCAAGCCATTCGAGAATGCCTGGAATCCACTGAGGGACCCAGGTTCTACTATTGGGACCAAGCCCTTCCAACCTATAATTCCACAAGAAACTGGACCACCATCTGGAAGCACTTGTATAAATTCATAAAATGGGACAGATACAATCTCATGCAATTCCAGGTCATCCACAATCTTTATTACACTCCAATCAAATTGTATAAGATGGGTAAACTGCTCACAGATTTATGCTCCAGATGTGGTAAAGAACCTGGCACCCTACTCCATATCCTGTGGTTTTGTGAAAAGGTTGCTCCATTTTGGTCCTCAATGCAAACCCATCTAAACCCCTTGTTGGGATTATCCGATACTTTCTCTCCTGAGATCTGTATCCTGGGTGAATACCAAGACACCCTTATCGGAAATCAGAGGCCCCACATGGCTTTATTTTCAGCCTGTGCTAAACAGGTAATTCTTTGGCATTGGCTGGACCAATACTCCCTGCAATTTCATGAGTGGTATAAAGAAATGTTGTTTGCCCTGCAGGCTGAATGCATTTTAACTAGTATGTCAGGTAACAATAGAAGATACCAAAATATCTGGGAACCACTACAAGTTTTGTTAACTACATAAGAATTGCCTTGTGAATAAGGTAATTTTTCCTTTGACTGGTCTAAATCAGATGGAAAACCCTTTTTCTGCTAAGACCTCTTCTGACACTTGTAAACTGTACCTCCGAGGGGAGGGGGAATGGGGGGTCTGTGTGACGGGGAAGGGGGAAGGTATAGATTGGATAGGTAATAACCATATTCATGTCATATTGTTTGGACTGCATATGACTACATACGTGTATCTGTATTTGTTTGTTTTTTATACTTTCAATAAAGTATATTTATCTGAAAATGTAAGTGTTTACTTTCTACAACACAGGGTGTTTGAAATGGCAGCGAGATTTATGTTTTTGTAATGTAAGCATGTGTCAGAGCAAACACATTTGAGGAGAAGTGTGCCTCATTTTCCTTTCTCAGAAAGGCAAAAAAAGCATAAGAAGTGATAATAGTGAGTACTCTGCAAGATTTATTTGCTGTTATGTGTTGTTATATGTTAAGCTTAACCATGCTAAGATTATGTATTGATGTCTTACAGTTTACATTTATATTGGCACAGGTGTGTGAGTGTTCATACAGACAGGAGACATGTGCCCTCACTAATTTACAGCACTTTCTGGTGGTTTTCTATGGTGTTATTTGCAGATATAAAGTTTACGTACCTTTGTGCCCAGATACACCTGCAACCCTGAGGAAGGGGTATTAGAACACCCGGAAATGTTGGTGGGTTCAGGTGACTAATATTATCTGTCAACCATAAAAACATACACTTTTATACAGCAAACTGGGTGAGTGGTCACTTATTCCTATGACCATAGGCTGTTTAGGCATTATATGGGATTTGACTACTCCCTGATCTGAGTCTGTTTTTGCCTGGGGAGGATCTCAACATCCCTTGCTCCTATCATGAAATCCACCAGCTCCTGGAGGAAATCACCTCCATACCCCACAGTCCAGTACACTGTAACAGGATGTTGCTACAACCTACACCTGCACCACCCCTAAACACCACAGACTCAAAAGAACTGGTT
The DNA here is from genome assembly GCA_016271365.2 of Neoceratodus forsteri. Taxonomy (NCBI): domain Eukaryota; kingdom Metazoa; phylum Chordata; order Ceratodontiformes; family Ceratodontidae; genus Neoceratodus; species Neoceratodus forsteri. The sequence continues at coordinate 539,690,170 of CM028134.1, read as the reverse complement.
ATTCCCATGGAGTACATTGGGAGTCTCAGTGTGGATCAAAAACAGGTGGCACTCCCTCCCCCACGACAATCCCACCGTGGACAATGTACCAGGGAATGGTGCAACAGCATATGACCACTGAACTGTGGTACAACAGCTTTTCAGTTAGGATGGAAATCCATGTGCAACAAGGGGCACCATCTACTATATTTTTTATTTATTTATTTACTTACTTACAACGTTTTACCAGGAAAGACATACTGAGCTGGTAACAGCTCATTTCAGATGTGTCCTGAGGAAGGGGAGGGAAGAATGAGAAACAGTACAACAAGGTGCTCAAAGTAGGAGTACCTCAGGGGTCAATACTTGGTCCCCTTCTCTTCACTTTGTTTATAAATGACCTGCACTTACATTGCGGGAGCAGCAGCGTCATCCAATACATGGACGATGCTGTCATTTACTGAGCCTCCCCTAACTTAGGAGAATGGGGGAATGCCCTCCAAGAGGACATTCTTCAGATGGAGGACTGGCTCACTCGGAACAAAATGGTATTAAATACCAGTAAAACTAAAGCGATGTTGTTCGGGCCCAGATCCTTGGGAACCAAGAGGTCACTGCTCCTTCAGCTGCAGTCCAGAGGGGGTGATAAACTTGAGGTGGTTACCTCCACTAAATACCTAGGGCTAACCTTGGACCAAGGCTTCACCCTAAAAAATCATGTTGACCAACTCACCAAAGCCATACATGGAAAACTCGGTATCCTCTACAGAATAAAGGACCAGATTATCCCTGAAGCCAGAGTTGCCATCGCAACTAGCGTCCTTCTCCCCAAGCTCACTTATGTGGCACCTGTTCTTCAAGGCATGGCCTCTACAGAACTTGGCAGGCTCCAGACCTTATACAATAAGATTGTCCGATTTGCCACATTATCACACCCTAGGACACACCACTGCGAGGCTCAATCCAAGCTCAGCTGGCCATCATTGGAAGCCCGCCTCATCTACACCACACTATGTCTCGCTTTTAAGCTTCTGGGACCCTTACCTCCCCCTAGTCTCAAAGGACTAGTTAGGGTCAAAACCAATCTGAGGAGTCTCTGTTCCTCAGGCCAAAACCTCCTTGTGGTCCCCAAAACAAAGACTAAAGCTGGGTCCAGGTCCTTTGCTTTTATAGCCCCTTCCCACTGGAACAAACTCCCACTGGGAGGTACGGGAGGCAGGGTCGAGCCCCTGCTTCCGGTCTAAGCTCAAAGCACACCTGCTCACCAGGAGCACTTGCCAATGCATAAGGAACTGACCTTATGTCACGGCCCCTCCTCCCTCTCCACCTATCGTATTGTAAATGCCATTAAGTCTTTCACAGTTATACAGTATGGAATTTGCCTTATGTGTTTTATCACTGTTAAACCATTTGGAATTTACGCAAGTTTACAGCTCTGCTTACCTACTTGTACTGTCTGTTTACCTGTATGTTATTTTTTACCCCCGGGTCGCCCCTGAAAAAGGGACCTCCGGGGCCCAGTGGGCCTACCCGGTCAACAAAATTCAATAAATAAATAAATAAATAAATACGGTGCAATAGTAATAAGTAAACATTTGTGCAAAAGGCATATATTAGGGGCCGGGAAACACAATACAATAAGGTGTATTAGGTTAATAAACTTTGCAACTGTCCAGAAGGTAAATGAAAGTTCACAGTAGGACCAATAGCTGTAAATTAGGGGAAGGTGGCAATGGGGATACTGCACTGGTGCAATAAGTAAGTGCAGAGCATAGGGAGAGCAGTAGGTGGACAGTGGTGGACAGTAGCTCATGGCACAGGATAAGGAGTAATTGTAGGAGTGTGTTTTGAAGTCCTGGAGGAGAGATTTCTGGAGACAAAGGGAAGCAGCAGAGAGGATGGCGGGGGAGAGAGGACAGGAGATTAGGGTATTGGTAGAAGATACAGTGTATTTCAATGGAGGAAAGGAAAGGGAGCCAGAATCAGTGTTGTGAGTAGGTGAAAAGGAGTTTTGACTCATAAGTGCTGTTTAGCTCTAGTAACAATGGTTTGAATGGAATGTTGTGCTGAGCCGCTCATGCATAGCATTCCACTCCAGCCATTCTAGAACCCTGGGGGTTCAAGTTTGGAGTTTAACTGGTTTTTGGTCAGTTGATTCTGGGCAGCTGTAGAGGAGAGAGGACACAGTAATTCGAAGAGACAAGGAAGGGCTTACCTGGTTGTTGAAGCCGTCCCTGAGGACTTAGCTGTGTACCTGCTCTGCCTCTTCTGCTTGAAGACTCCTGCTGCTGCTGAGTGTTGCAGATGGTGGTGCCATCGGGGCACCACAAAGAAAGTAGATGTCCAGTTCGGCCATTTTGGACTTAAGAGCACCGTCGATTTGTTGTTTTAGCCCCTTATTTATTTAAAAAAAGTTTAATTTCAGTCCCCCATCAGTGGCAGAAGCGCCGCATCACCGCTCGTCCTGTTGACCCTCCGAGGCCCCTCAGGTTGTCCGTCACTCTGCCTGCTGCTCTGTTCACTCCCTACCTCTGCCAGAGTACCACCCAACTCCCATTTGCCTCCTGATTTGTGTGGTGCGGTAAGTTGGCGGCAGCAGGCTCATACATGCTGTCCGCCTAAAGTATTGCAAGAAGGACTGTTTTTCTTTTTTCATTTTATTCATTAGTGCACAAGGCGCTTGTAGGAGCAGCTGAGCACCGCAGGGGAAGTGGGTCACAAAGATCCTATTTTATATTCAAAAGCGGCAGGAAGGTAGCGATGCCCATGGGGAGTGGTCAGCACAGTAAGGCCAATGAAGAGGCCTATGAATATTTATAAGAGGGATGGGTTGAAGGTGGCGACATGCCACAGGAGTGACAGAAGGCTCAGGGAGCCTTAGGGAATTTAAAGGGGCCCAGAATAAAAAGGCAGCGCTTCGCCCAAAGTAAAGAAGGGCAGTAGGCCCAGATTAAAGGGAGGGCTACCAGGCCCAGAATAAAGCAGGGCACCAGGCCCAAATTGAAGCAGGGCTACTAGGTCCAATGTAAAGCAGGGCACCAGACCCAAAGTAACAAGGGCAGCCCCAGCTTAGTGAGTTAGGGCAAGCCAGCCCCGATGTAGTAAGGGCAGCCCCGGCCTAATGAGTTAGGGCAAGCCAGCCTCGAGGTAGTCAGGGCAGCCCCAACCTAGTGAGTTAGGGCAAGCCAGCCCAGTAGTAGTAAGGGCAGCCCAGGTCTAGCCAGTAAAGGCAAGCCAGCCTAGTAGTAAGTAGGGCATATAGGCCCCATAGCAAGTAAGGCATTTACTCCTCCAGTGTTGAGGGCAGCTGGTCAAGCAGCAAGTGGTATCTGAGTCCAGTAGTTGGGGCATTCATAGCAAAGTGTTCAGGGGTAGCCAGATCCTATCCAGAAAGGTCCTAAAGTGAGAAAAGGGTCTAATCAAGGGTGCTTAGCTCACAATATGCTGCAAAGTGACTGTTAACAACTGTTCTATGTATGCAACTGTTTATTGCTAAAGCATCTGAAAGACTGTGTAATTGCTAAAAGCACCAAGACTGCATTGTGACATTAGGATTGTGGTTATTTGCCCCTGGTATCTGAATATTTGCCCTGTGGCATCTGAACAGTTGCCCCTGGCATATGAAAAATTGCCCTGTGTATCTGAACTATTGCCCCAGCATCTGGACAATTGCCCTGTGCATCTGAACAAATGCCCATGGTATCTGGACAATTGCTCTGTACATCTGAACAATTGCCCCACAAGTAAATAATTGCCCCAAAATTGATAATTTGCCCCTTCTCCTGGAAAATTATCTGGTCATCATGCAGTTCTCTTAGTATTGTGAGAAGGTGTGCCTAATAGCTATATTGTTGCTTGCTTATGGGAACAGTCTCAGTCTTCCACCACATTGATGTCCCATGGTGTGGTCTGCTGTTCTACATGTCCAGAATCAGTCTCTACCGGGAGGAAAGTGTCTTCATCATCATTCTTCACCAGAAAGTGTCCGACCATCAGATCATCTGCTACGTCCATGTCATTTACCAAAGTCAAGTTTGTCGCGTCTGTACAAGCTGCACCCACTGTTTCTTCTGTTCTACAGTTTGAAGTTACGTTCACCGAAGTTCAAGCACATCACGACTGCTGTGCCAGTGTTGTTTCGTTTCGTTCCTGATCCGGATGTCCCGAAGTTGGTCGCCCTCCACAGAAAAGTGTGCACATCCTGGAAGAACCTGGTCTGCGCCCCCTCGTTAATTCGCCACAAGTTGAGTCTGTTGAAGCCCAGTGCAGGACGTGTCCACAGTTTCATTGTTTTGTTCTAGTTCCTAGTGACAAGACTTTAGAATCAACCATCTTCACTTCAGATCCTTCTGGTTCCTGGTTGTATCAGAGATCCATCTTCACCTCAGATCCTTCAAAGTCTTGCTGGCCCTTTGAGTGCTGCAGCATTGCCCAGGTCATGGTAGTCCTCCAGTGGATTTGTCACCATGCATCTCCTGGTTTCTCTTCATCCTTGGTGGCCCTAGAGTGGGTTTTGGCTGAGGAATCCTTTGCATCCAGTGTTGAATCCGACAGCCCATAAGTGGGTTTGTTCCAGGAACCAGCTTCTCTGTTTCTTTCTTTCCAGCAGCCTTGGAGAGAGTGGGTTTTGCTGAGAAACCTATGGTCTAGTTACAAAACCTCTCACCACCCCAGTGGCCTTACCTCGGTCTGTGCTGGGAATTGTGCCCAAGTGTTCTACAGTTCTGTTTTACTTCACTTGTAGCTACCAATGGAGAATGACAGTGCATACGAAGATGTCAGACATTTGGACTTTCTTTTGATTCTGTGGTCATTGTAAAACCAGATACTGTGGGTAGAGAATAGAACCTGATTTCCATCTAAGTACTAATCTTACATACAGCTGCTTACTGCTAGGAAATGTTCGATTATAGTGGCAATAGGCTGTGGTGCACCCATAGAGAATAGTAATATAGAGTTTAGACATTTTAGAATTTAGTTGTTACTGTTTAGATATCCATAATTCTGTCCATATTCCCTGTTGTGTTTGCTCTTTGTAATTTCTTGTACCACCATGGCCTCCTTCCCCTCCTGTTTAATAAACATCTTTGCTTCATCCAATCTCTGTGTACAACTCCTGGCTTTCCTTGTTGGGTGGTTCCACCAGCCCAACCCCATTCGGACCTTAAGCGGTCCCTCGCCATCCCACCTGCTGAGGGTGTCGCTGGTGCTGCTGGTAGTGAGACAGTTCCTTTCGCCACTCAGAGTGAAGAACCCTAAGGTCTACCAGTTCAGTGACCATCACAAAATTATTGGTGTAGTCGGCAGGATTAGATAATTATTTATCCAAGGAGTCCAAAGTTGGAGTTGCCTAGGGAGAAGTGCAAATGGAGCCAGGGTGTAGCAGTGGATTTTCCAGTGAAGATAGTGAATCAGTTGGAAGAGACCGGGATGGAGCTCAAGGAAGTATGCCACCATCACCATTAATGATGCCACATTACTTTGGAGCGCTATGGCTTCCACAATTTTCTGGAGAGAGAGACGGAAGCAGAACCAGCAACTTAGGGGAGTTTCACTGGAAGATGCAGGCTATGTTCAGGTTATACCAGGTCCCAGAGCAATAAAAGGTTCAGATTTTGATTGGGCAACTAAAAGACACTGCCCACAGAGAAGTACAGTCCTGGCCAAGTGGAGCAAAAGTTACAGCAGAACAGATTCTATAGGGGCTGCAACAACTATTTGATGCCCAAACCGTGTCCGGCCTGAAGAAGAAATTTTTCTCTCACACTCAGAAGCCCCAAGAGACCCTGTGTGAGTTCACATTGAGCCTGCAAGAGCTATTGTAAGCTACAGAGAGGGTAGATGCTGAGGAAGTCCGAGATGCAGACCAAGTGTTGGTAGAGAAATTTGTCAAAGGGGTGCATAGTGAAGCCCTTAGGACAGAGCTCTGCATGTTACATTTGCAGGACCCCGAGGCTGATTTCCTAGATTTTAAGGAAAAAACAATTAAGGTATTCAGTTCTGGACACCCTGGAGAAGAGGCTCTGGCCTATTCACAGATGGCAGCTTCAATGGGAACTGTGTGGCCTAGGTATCCTAAAGAAAGGTGGACGGAAGAAATTGCTTGGAAGAAAGGACTTCAACCCGAGGAACTGCCGATACAAAGATTAGAGTATGAAAGAGAACCTGTCACATATCCAAACTGGTATTCAGAGCATAGACAGACATGTAGCCCAATGATGCAGGCACCGATCTGCTCTGTGCAGACCAGTGCTAATCAGCACTCCAAGCTGACCAAGAAGATTGCCACCCTGACCCATCAGATGGCAGAGATGTGCAAAGAGATGCAAGGCCTAAAAGAAGGATGGAAGAATGAAATGTCCCTTAATCAAGCTGTAAAGGAAAGAAGAGGGAATGATCACACCAATCATCTGAGAAGGGGTGAAGGAAGGCACCCCACAGATTGATTTGATAACCAGGGAAGGCCCATCTGTCATCAGTGCGGCATCAGTGGCCATGTGGAGTGATGATGCAGTCAGCCAGTGGATGCCACTCTAACTTTAAACAGAAATTCTTTGGGGACAAGGACCGACCCTCGAAGAGCAACACCAGGTCCAGCAACCCCACTAGAGCAGTCTTGTTTCATTGGTAAGAGCCCAATAGTATTGGTACAGATGGACGGAATTGAACTTATGGATTTAGTGGAGATGGGTTGCAGGTCACCATGATGCAGGGGTGGGATTTCTGAAACTATTGGATGTCCAACGATCTCAAACCACCTCCCAGATCTTGGTTGAAGCTGATAGTGAGCAATGGGAAGGAAGTACCACATCTCGGCTATCTGGAAGCTGACATTCAGTTGATAAGAGACACTCAAAGCAAGCAAGGCATCATCATTAGTGACATGGAGAGTGATCATTTGCCACCATTAATCTTGGGAATGCATGTCTTACAGAATTGTTTCAATAAGCTGGTGCAGATTCTACAGCAGAAAGCCAAGCACGTACCCCAAGTGGATAAGCATGCTTTACAGCAAACGATTAATCATCTGCAATGCCACCAATGGTTTGCCAATGCTGATGGGGAGATTGGTAAAGTCCGAGTCATGGACACCAGGCCAGTGACATTAAAGACGGGCATGTAAACCACCCTATGGTGTAAGGCAAAAGTGGGCCCGAGGGGTCAAGATTATGATGCTTTGGTGGAACCATATCCTACTAAAAGAGAAGAACCCATAATAGTGGCCCAGAGTATAGCTACTGTGATCAAAGTTCCGATTCCTGTTAGAGTGCTAAATTATGGGACCCATGACGTACAACTTTACCGTAATCAGCCTATTGCTCAAATCCACACCGTGTGCTTGCAGGACATTATTGAGGCTGAGGAAGAGACCAGATAGAGTCAAGAGACAAAGGTGGTGCCTGGAGAAAAAAATGAAAAATGTTAGTATACCAAAATGGGCCGAAGAGATCAATTTGGGCAATCCTGAGACCACTGCAGAACAGAGATCTGATGTACTAAAAGTGGTTTTACACCATGAAGAAGCTTTTAGCCAGCACTCATTGGACTTTGGCCTAGCTCGAGGTGTACAGCACCACATCTGTACCAATAGACATCCGCTCATCAAAGAGCGTTTCAGACCAATCCCGCCAGCAATGTACCAACAAGTGGAGAAAATGATCAGAGAGATAAAAGAAACTGAAGTGATTAAAGAAAGTCACAGCCCATGGGCAGCTCCGATTGTTTTGGTTAAGAAAAAGGATGGTAAAATTTGATTCTGTATCGATTACCTCAAGTTAAATGCCATCACCCATAAAGATGAATATCCTTTGCCCTGGATAGAAGTTTCCCTCATGGATCTCCAATCTGCCGCCGTGTTCTCCATGTTAGACCTGACCAGCGGATACTGGCAAGTTCCTATGGCACCTAAGGATCAAGAAAAAACAGCCTTCATCATTCCCATGGGTCTATTTGAATTCACAAGGATGCTTTTTGGACTGTGTAACACCCCAGGAACTTTTCAGAGACTTGTCGAGCATTGCCTAGGAAGTAGAAATTTTGATATCCTATTACTATATCTGGACGATATCATTGTTTACTCAAAGACTCATGAGGATCATTTATTGCACTTGGGGGAGGTGTTTGAAAGATTAATTCAGTATGGTCTTAAGATAAAACCATTTAAATGCCATCTATTACAATTTCAAGTGAATTATCTGGGACATATAGTTTCCTAAGAGGGAGTGTCACCAGATCCAGAAAAGATAGAGGTGGTAAGAGACTGGCCTGTTCCTACTACTATCAGAGATGTCCGAAAGTTCCTAGGTTTTGTGGGGTATTACTGAAGATTCATCAAGGATTTTTCAAAAATTGCTGTGCCATTGCACAAACTTTTAAGAGGATCAACAGAGGGTCAGGTCCCAAAGAACCATCCTGTTGCATGGGCAGTCGAGCAACAAGGAGCGTTTAATAAGTTAAAGAAAGTACTAAATGAGGCTCCTACCCTAGCTTATCCTGAATATGCAAAGTCTTTCCTTTTGTATACCAATGCCAGCAACAAACGGTTGAGTGCAGTACTTGCACAAGAACAAGATGGTGTGGAATGAGATATAGCTTATGCAAGTCGCAGATTAAGATGCTCAGAGCGGAACAATGCTTGCTACAGCTCTTTCAAACTCGAGTTCCTAGGATTGGTATGGTCCATTACAGAAAAGTTCCATCAATATTTGGCTGCTACCCCTTTTATGGTCTTCACCGATAACAACCCATTGATGCACTTGAACACCACAAGGCTTGAAGCACTAGAACAGAGGTGGGCCTCCAGACTTGTGAATTATCAATTTTCACTGAAATACCATTCTGGTAAAGTGAATGTGGATGCATTGTCTCAGATGCCTGAACAAGAAGAAACAGAAGCAGATGACACCTTGTTGGAGAACATAGAGATGCTGCCTTTTCTCCAAGTACCAGCCGAAATTGTACAAGCTTGCTGTCAAGTTGCTCCAGAGCCAAATATAGAAAGTCGACCTGAAGTGGATGATACAATTGCTGACCAAAATTGTTTATGGGTGCAATTACAAGACCAGGATCCTACTGTTAAACTAGTTTCAGCACAAAAATGTCTGACCCAGCGAGAATGGAAAATGCTCAATCCAGAAGTAATGAAACTATGGAGGTATAGAACCCGGTTGGCTATAGAAGACTGTTGCCTAGTTAAACAAAATAGAGACTCCACTATGCATATGAAATTGACCCAGATCATAGTTCCCAGAACTAGAGCATCAGTAGTATTAGAAGCATACCATGATCACTCAGGACATTTTGGACGCAAGAAGCCAGAGGCTATTATTAGAAGAACGTTTTACCGGATAGGAATGCGTAGTGATATAGCAAAGTGGTGTGAAGAATGCCCAGCCTGTACTTTGAGATGCAGAGAAAAGAGCAACCAAAAAGTTCCTCGTCACCCCTTAGTCAGTAATGCACCATTGAAACTAGTTGCTCTAGATCACCTAAAGTTGGAACCAAGCGCCAAGGGGCACATATATGTTCTCACTATGGTCGATCACTTCTCAAAATTTGTTGTTGCCAGTGCAGTTAAAGATCTATCCACTCAAACTACAGCTGAGACCTAAGATGTTTTGTGCGACCCTTTGGTTATCCGACCAAAATCCTTACAGACCAAGGAACCTCTTTTGAAACTAAGCTTTTTCATGAACTCTGTACTCTTTACAGAAGCCACAAACTAAAAACTATTGCCTACCATCCCCAAAGTAATGAACTCTGTGAAAGAACAAATCAGACTGTACTCGAAATGTTGCGAGCCTTACCGGAGTATAAACATCTCTACTGGCCAGCTCTACTTCCTGAACTTACATATCTATTTAATAACACTATACACTGTTCTACTGGTTATATGCCTCATTATTTGATGTTCAGATGCCACAGAAGACTCCCAATGGACTTAGTATTGGAAGTACCACTTGATGAAACCAAAATTAAACAGCCAACCACGAACTGGGTGCAGAACATAATCAGCATTTGCAAGAAGTTGGACAAATTATAGGCAAACATATGGAGCAAGCGCATCAAAGACAAATAGCAAACTATGATACCAAGGCTAATGCTACACCCATAATTATCGGTGAAAGAGTAATGCTGAAGAAAACTCAAAAATGCAGCAAGTTAGCTTCAAAATGGGAACCTGAACCTTACTGCATTATTGAAATCCCTTATCCAGGATTACCAGCATATAAGATCCAAAAAGTATTAGGAAACAATACCAAGATTGTTCACCGGAATCTTTTAAAAAGCCTGTACTGTTAGAGATGCTGTTCTAGCAAACGATAAGGACAGCTCTATGCCAAAGGAGAGGCAGGAGTCCACAAAGGACGAAATGTTGGGACAGGAATCGTCAACCAGTTGGTGCAAAGAGCCTTTGATTTGCACTTCCAATGTAAATTTAATTTGACCGTCCAATTGTTGTACCAGTAATACCACATTTTCTGGAACCAGAATGCATTGTCCCAGAACACGTAGGCTTCCAACTCCGTAGATCCCAAAGATCTAATACAGGTGTTCCCCCTAGAAGGTACATAATGGAAGCCTCTCAACTTGTCTCGTTGTGCCACATTTAGATCTATTCAGAGTACTTCCCCAGACACAGTCACTTTAGTTTAGTAAATTTAAAGTTTTACAGTAGTTATAAATATCTTGAAATGTTTTACCAGAGAGAGGTTTCATAAAGTAATAAGTACGATATTAGCATGTTAACAAAATGTTTTATAGAGTGTTTAAGGGAATACATGGAGACATATATTTTTAGGCTGGCCCGAATCTGTAATGCCCCAAAGTTGGGGCATCACAGAAAAAGTGATAAATAAATTAAGGGGTTTTACAGGTGCCCAGGGTGCCTGCTGGAGGTGTAGATTGCAGGGGATAGGTAAACAGGGGCCCCTCAAATGTTAATTCTCCTCCCTATAGTGGAGAAGCACTGTAAATAATAAAGAAAAGTGCCCTGTGCACTTAAAACACTGTAAAAAAAAATAGATTTCATGCAGCTCTAGTAACAATGGCCTGGATGGAATGTTGTGCTGAGCTGCTCATGCACAGCATTCCACTCCAGCCATTCTAGAACCCTGGGGGTTCAAGTTTGAAGTTTAACTGGTTTTTGGTCAGTTGAACCTGGGCAGCTGTAGAGGAGAGAGGACACAGTAAGTCGAAGGGACAAGGAAGTGCTTACCTGGTTGTTGAAGCTGTCCCTGAGGACCTAGCTGTGTGACTGCTCTGCCTCCCCTGCCTGAAGACTCCTGCTGCTGCTGAGTGTTGCAGATGGTGGTGCCATTGGGGCACCATGAAGAAAGTAGACATCCAGTTCAGCCATTTTGGACTTAAGAGCCACCCTGTCATTTTGTTGTTTTAGCCCCTTATTTATTTTTAAAAAGTTTAATTTCGGTCCCCCGTCGGCGGCAGTAGCGCCGTAATGCCGCTCGTCCTGTCAGCCGTCCGAGGCCCCCCTAGGTTGTCCGTCACTCTGCCTGCTGCTCTGTTCACTCCCTCCCACTGCCAGAGTACTGTCCACCTTCCGTTTGCCTCCTGAATCGTGTGGTGCAGTGAGTCAGCGGCAGCATGCTCATACATGCTGCCCGTCTAAAGTATTGCAAGAAGGACTGTTTTTTTTTTATTTTATTCTTTAGCGCACAAGGTGCTTGTAGGAGTGGCTGACTGCCAAAGGGGAAGCGGGTCACAAGGACCCTATTTCATATTCAAAAGGCACAGGAAGGTTGTGACGCCCACAGGGAGGAGTCAGCACAGTAAGGCCAATGAAGAGGCCTATGAATACTTATAAGGGGCCAGGTCAAAGGCGACGACATGCCACAGGAGTAACAGAAGTCTTAGGGAGCCTAAGGAAATTTAAAGGGGCCCAGAATAGAAGGGCAATGCTCGGATCAAAGTAAAGAAGGGCAGTAGGCCCAGATTAAAGGGAGGGCTACCAGGCCCTGAATAAAGCAAGGCACCAGGCCCAAAATGAAGCAGGGCTACCAGGCCCGATGTAAAGCAGGGCATCAAGCCCAAAGTAATGAGGATACCAGGCCAAAAGTAACAAGGGCAGCCCCGGCCTAGTGAATTAGGGCAAGCCATCCCTGAGGTAGTAAGGGCAGTCCTGGCCTAGTGAATTAGGGCAAGCCAGCCCCAAAGTAGTTAGGGCAGCCCCAGCCTAGTGAGTTAGGGCAAGCCAGTCCAGTAGTAGTAAGGGCAGCCCAGGCCTAGCCAGTAAAGGCAAGCCAGCCTAGCAGTAAGTAGGGCATATAGGCCCCATAGCAAGTAAGGCATTTACTCCTCCAGTGTTGAGGCAGCTGGTCAAGCAGCAAGTGATATCCGAGTCCAGCAGTTGGGGCATTCATAGCAAAGTGTTCAGGGGTAGCCAGATCCTATCCAGGAAGGCTCTAAAGCGAGAAAAGGGTCTAATCAAGGGTGCTTAGCTCACAATATGCCGCAAAGTGACTGTTAACAACTGCACTGTTTATGCAACTGTTTATTGCTCAAGCATCTGAAAGACTGTGTAATTGCTGAAAGCACCAAGACTGCATTGTGACATTAGGATTGTGGCTATTTTCCCCTGGTATCTGAACACTTGCCCTATGGCATCTAAACAATTGCCCCTGGCATATGAACACTTGCCCCTGGCATCTGGACAATTGCCCTGTGCATCTGAACAATTGCCCCTGTGCATCTGGACAATTGCCCTGTGCATCTGAACAATTGCCCAGTGCATCTGAACAATTGTCCCACAAGTAAATAATTGCCCCAAAATTGATCATTTGCCCCTTCTCCTGGCAAATTATCTGGTCATCACGCAGTTCTCTTGGTATTGCAAGAAGGTGTGCCTAAAAGTGATATTGTTGCTAACTTATGGGAACAGTCTCAGTCTTCCACCACATTGATGTCCCATGGTGTGGTCTGCTGTTCTACATGTCTAGAATCAGTCTCTACCTGGAGGAAAACATCTTCATCATCATTCTTTGCCAGAAGTGTCCAACCATCAGATCATCTGCTCTGTCCGAGTCACTCGCGGAAGTAGAGTTCATCGCTGTCCGTACAAGTCACACCCGCCGTTTCTTCTGTTTTACAGTTCAAAGTTACGTTTGCCAAAGTTCAAGCGCATCACAGTCACCATGCCAGTGTTGTTTTGTTTGGTTCCTGATCCAGATGTCCCGAAGTTGGTTGCCATCCACTGAAGAGTGTGCATGTCCTGGAAGAACCTGGTCTGTGTCCCCTGGTTATTTGCCGCAAATCAATTCCGTCGAAGCCCAGTGCGGGACACATCCGCTGTTTCATTGTTTTGTTCAAGTTCCTTTTGACAAGACTTTAGAATCAACCATCTTCACTTCAGATCCTTCTGCTTCCTAGTTGCATTGGAGATCCATCTTCACCTCAGATCCTTCAACGTCTTGATGGCCCTTGGAGTGCTGCAGCATCATCCAGGTCGTGGTGGTCCTCCAGTGGATTAGTCGCCACCCATCTCCTGGTTTCTCTTCATCCTTGGTGGCCCTAGAGTGGGTTTTGGCTGAGGAATCCTTTGCATCCAGTGTTGAATCCGACAGCCCATAAGTGGGTTTGTTCCTGAAACCAGCTTCTCTGGTTCTTTCTTTCCAGCAGCCTTGGAGAGAGTGGGTTTTGCCGAGAAACCTATGGTCTGTTTACAAAACCTCTCACCACCCCAGTGGTCTTACCTAGGTTCATGCTGGGAATTGTGCCCAAGTGTTCTACAGTTCTGTTTTACTTCATAGCTACCAACGGAGAATGATGGTGTGCATGAAGACGTCAGACATTTGGACTTTGTTATGATTCTGTGGTCATTGTAAAACCAGATACTGTGGGTAGAGAATAGAACTTGATTTCCGTCTAAGTACTAATCTTACGTACAGCTTACTGCTAGGAAATTTTCAAGTATAGTGGCAATAGGCTGTCATGCACCCATAGAGAATAGTAATATAGTTTAGACATTTTAGAATTTAGTTGTTACTGTTTAGATATCCATAATGCTGTCCATACTCCCTGTTGTGTTTGCTGTTGGTATTTTCTTGTACGACCATGTCCTCCTTCCCCTCCTGTCTAATAAACATCTTTTCTTCATCCAGTCTCTGTGTACAACTCCTGCCTCTCCTTGGGTGATTCCACCAGCCCAACCCTATTCGAACCTTAAGTGTCCCCTCGCCATCCCACCTGCTGAGGTTGTCACTGACGCTGCTGGTAGTGAGACAGTTCCCTTCTCCACTCTGGGTGAAGAACCCCAAGGTCTACCATTTCAGCGACCATCACACTACATTCACTGTTCTGCAGTGAACATTTGTGGTATGCAGCTACGGGGTTTGTAATCTGATAGGCATTTATGTGCTATTTAGGGTTTTACTCAAGTGTATTGAACTGTGTGTACATACATGTAATCTGGAAACATAATTATTCTGGAGAATGTATTATTTTCTGATCAGCCTAATTTTCTTTGCTTTTTGTATCCTTTCTCATCTGTTGCTGCTTATTGAAGATTTTAGTGCTTATTTTGGTTGTTGTTAATAGAAACGAACATATAAAAACAATTTAACTGTGGGCCCAGTCCACAAAACTGGCTGGGATATGGACAAATCGCACACATCCCAGCCACAGAACTTTGCAGCCCGATGTCTGTCCATACTGGACAGCATCCACAACCCCTGCATGCCACCGTGTGGACCTTCATGTGGAGGCAGGGACTGTCATGTGGTAGAGTGTAGCAGGACACCTGGCATCCAGCTGAATGCTTGGGCTGGCATTGCAGGTGATTATCCATTCTGGCTGGAGTAGGGTAACATGGGATATGGTAGTTCTTCAAGGATTGCCAGATCCCCTATTGAGGGCACTACTGTATGTTCGGTCTGTGATGGAATGAACCCTTATCAACTCAGAGGGCTAGAAGCAGGGTAGGGAGGCAGTGGGTTTCCACGTATGTCCTGCGACCTGGCACAGGGGACACATTAGTGCTACAGCATATACTTGGACCGCCATACAGAAAATGAAAGGTACATTTTGTCAAAGTCCTTTCATTTATAGTATTAATACAATTCAACTATTCAGTTTCCCATTTTCACACTTTGTGGGCAAAACCTTTTATTTTTTGCTTCACAACAGCCTATTAAATATAATTAAAATGTTCTATTTGAAAAGCAGAGATATTCCAGCCCTTCATTTATACTTGACTAACCCTCCTTTTTTGATATTCAGTTTTTCCTTCAGTTAATGGTAAAAAACGTTATGATTACTCTCTGTGAACAAGGGCAAAGGTCATAACTGACAATGAGTAGCTGAAATAGACCTAATGGCGTCCCATGCAGAAATACTTGTGGTGCCCCCCTCACCACTTCCACTGCTATCTATTCACCCTTCTGCCAAACTTCACATCCAAAAAGTGGTAAAAGTTCTACGAATACAAGGGGAACAATAACAGTCTTGTTTTTTTATATTTACACTTTTTGTATTTCAAGTGGCTTTCTGTTATACCTTCTATTTTAGTGCACCCCTTTTATGCTGCCGGCCCAAGCATCCACTTGGTTCGTTTGTGCCTAACACAGCCTCTGCACTTAGAAGCAGGAAATCCAGCAAGAAGCAGGTCAAATTTATATAGCAAGAAGATAGAAACATAGAAACATACAGGCTGATGGCAGATAAGGACCACAAGGCCCATCCAGTCTGACCATTTCTTTTTCTATCTTATGAATGTGCCATGGGCCTTTCCTCTGTCAATGGCCTATCTATTCATACTCATCTGTATTGCTCCCTTATATCTATCCCATGCCTGTTTGAAGCCCTGCACTGTATTCATATCCACCACTTCCTGAGCTAGGCCGTTCCATGCATCCACCACCCTTTCTATGAAAAAGAACTTCCTCACATTACCCCTTAATTGGCCTCCCTCTAATCTCATGCTGTGTCCTCTTGTTCCGCTATTTTTCTTATATTGAAACATGTTAGACTCTATCACCTTGTCAATGCCCTTAAGGTGTTTGAATGTTTCAATCATATCACCTCTCTCCCTCCTTTGCTCTAGGGTATACATATTGAGCTCCATTAATCTGTCCTCATATGTTTTCTGTTTCAGTCCCTGCACCATTTTGGTTGCCCTTCTCTGGACTGCCTCAATTTAGCTAATGTCCTTGTGAAGGTGTGGCCTCGAGTACTGCATGCAGTACTCCAGATGGGGCCTAACCAGTGTCTTGTAAAGAGGGATTATTACTTCCCTTTTATGAATTGTGATACCCCTACTAATATCCCCCAACATCCCCCTAACCTTACCTACTGCTTTAGTGGTCTGCTTGGATGATTTCAGGTCATCGGTGATGATGATGCCCAAGTCTCTTTCTTCCCTTGTGACTGTCAGCAACTCTCCTCCCAACCTATAGGTGGCTTCAGGGTTTCTCTTCCCTATGTGCATGATCTTACACTTCTTTGCGTTAAACCCCAGTTGCCACTCTTCCGACCATTTTGTCAGTTTATCCAGATCTCTTCTCATTCTGCCCACGCCATCTGGATCATCTACTGTGTTGCAAATCTTGGTGTCATATGCAAACAGACAAACCTTACCCTCCAGTCCATCTGTAATGTCACTGATGACGATATTGAAGAGGACTGGCCCCAGGGCTGATCCCTGAGGTACCCCACTTGTGACTTGCATCTCTTCTGACTGTATACCATTTACCACCACTCTCTGTTTTCTGCCTGCCAACCAGGTTGCCACCCAGTTGACCAACTTCTGACCCACCCTGAGCCTACCCAGCTTATTAATCAATCTTCTATGTGGAACAGTATCGAAAGCTTTGCTGAAGTCAAGGTAGGTGACATCAATTGCTCCCCCTTGGTCCACCACTGTGGTTACTCAGTCAAAGAAATCTATGAGATTAGTCTGACAGGACCTTCCTGTTGTAAACCCATACTGTCTTGGATCCTGTGCTCCTATCAATTCCAGGTGTTACACTATCCTTTTCTTAAGGAGTGCCTCCATAATCTTGCCCACTACTGAGGTAAGACTGACTGGTCTATAGTTCCCTGCCTCCTCCCTGCTACCACTCTTGTGGAGTGGGATCACATGAGCCCTTCTCCAGTCTTCTGGGACTTCTCCTGTACTCAGAGACTCACTAAACAGTTCTGATAATGGTGCTGCAAGTTCCACCCTTAGCTGCTTTAGTACCATGGGATGTATGCCATCAGGTCCCACTGCCTTGCCCACCCTGAGTGCATCGAGCTCTTGTAGGACCCTTTCTTTTGCGAAGAGACTAGTGCACACCTCTCTCCCCCCTGTGTCCATGGTGCTGAGTTGTGGGCCCTGCCCTACCTTCTCTTCAGTAAATACTGAACAGAAGTATCTATTTAGGATAGATGCATTTACATGGTCCTCCTCATCACATGCCCCCTTATCCCCTTTGATCTTAGCAATAGCCCCTCTGGACTTTCTCCTTTCACTAATGCATCTACAGAAAGTCTTGTAACCTTCTTTTACTGTTTGTGCTAGTGTTTCCTCGGTTTGGGCCTTTGGTTGCCTTACTGCTTTCCCTGCTTCCCTTACGGACGTTTAATTTATTTTTTATTTATTTTGTTTTTGTTGACTGAGTAAGCGCACTAGACAAATCCTGCCTATTTTCAGGCACGACCCATGGGCGGGGGATACAGATGAATGCCAGCTGACCTTGAACCTAATTAAGCTGTTGGTGGCATTTTTAGTGAATGAGAGAAATTTAGCCAGGACACTGGGAAAATTCCCCTGCTCGGTTGCTGCTAGGCTGCCAGTAGGGGGACAGGTCATTTTTGCAAATGGCCACTCGAAGGAGTTTCAGGATGGAGGAGGACGTTTGCAGAGTGGGAGAAGAAGCCTCATCTCCTGCTTATAGCATGCTAGAGGCTGCAGCTGATGTTTCAGCTGAATTTAATTCATTTATTAAGCTCCCAAAAGGAGAATCTACAGGGGAGCTGGATGAGAAAATTAATGAAAAACTAAATTTGGAGATATTGCCTGCGATGGTTTCTTCAAGTGTTAAGGAAGTGAGTGACTCTGAACTTCAACTTGCAAATACAAAAGGTGAAGGCTCATGTTTGCTGCAGCAGGATTTGAACCCAGAACCTGCAATCTGCAATGGCAAAAAAGTGATAAAAGACAAAATGGTGGAAAAAAGGCAACCTGAGGAGGTGTGGCAGAAAGAAGAAGAAGGGGAGAGCTTGGAGGATTTTGTCGGCTGGCAGACGTCCAATAGAATGGAGTCCTGGATGAAAGGCGCTGAACTTCAAACCGGTAATTATGATTTACTAAACATTGAAGAATTACCGGTTTTAGACTCAAAAATGACTTTTAAAAGGTCGGAACAAGTTAAATTGCCTGTCGTCTTGCAGCCCAGCTCGTTTTCTTCAGGGAACATGGATTTTGTTACGGGGGCTAAAACGGAGCTTGTAACACATCTGACAGAGAAAGGCATTAGCGCAGTGAATAAGCGGAGCTCGGGCGCTCTGCTGCAATACAGGTGAGGAGGCTTTAAAGAAGAAAAGCCAGGGATGACTGAAAACATCAACATATCCAGTAACTAATTTTTCAGCATGCACAGAAGAAGACTGAACAAGATAGCAATGCCATAAATACTGAAAGGAGCAGTAACACTTTACAGATGGATTTTTCTGACTCTACAGTACCTTTAGATAAAATTAAAGGGTTTGTTTTAAATAAGAATGTGAAACAGGAGATGCTTTAGAGGATAATAACAATATTATTTATCAGTCCAGCATAGGTTCCCAATTAGGGGTCACAGAATTTTCTTTTTGGAAGAGGGATCAAGGAAAATGTATTTTAAGTCCACTACAGCAGGTTTAGAGGAGAAAAAGCACCCCTTATAAGGATGGAGGGACAAAACAGCTGGCGCCAGAAAAGGCTATAAGTGGAGCAGGTTGGAGGATGTCAGAATCTGGTGGATGGATTCCTGATCCAACCTGGAGCCCTAAATTACCATTTTCTCAGGATTTTCCTGAGTGGGCCCAAAGGTACAAAACCAAGAAAAGGGTTCAGGTACATAAGAATTTTGAAGAAAATATGATTGTAGATACTGCAAGTAATCCAAATGATATAAGTATTTCAAAAGAGGCTACTGTGGCTATGGATGCCTTGGCTAAACCTGCAGTGGAAGTGTCAGCCCCCCCCAAAGGAACCAGATAAAAAACCTTTGTTGTCAGAGCTTTTTTCAAATACACAGAGAGAAGCTGCACCAAGGAGGCATGCAGTACGTTTGCGGTATAGAGGTGGTTTAGAAGTTAGACCAGACAGAATTTACATTGGGAAAACTTTACTGAAAGATTCTTTACATTTTTCTCCTAAAGATGTATATGCATTTATACACATTTCTGGTGAGGATAATTTTGACGTTAGTTTTAGGTCACAACAAGCACTTGAGCTTTTCTGGTTACGTTATGGACAAGTGAAATTTTCCCCAATATGGGCCCCTTTTGTGATACCATTATCAAAGCCTTTGATTAAGTTTGTTACCATCATGTTTGGAATGAAGGGGTATGGGTTGAAGATATTACATTCTGGTTAAAAAAGAAGTGATGTTTTAAGTGAACCAGAACCTATCCTAGACTCAGAACAATTTTGGACGGTGGGTGGAAATACAAGGTCAAGCTAAGGCAAAATGAAACAGGAATTGAGCACATTCCAAACTCTTTTATGTTAGGGAAGGACAGAGGGTGTGTTTCTATAGTGGACAACCCAGGGCCTGTTATAAGTGTGAGCAAGACTCACCTATCTAGCGTTTGTGACCAACCTAGATGTGATAATTGTGGGGAGGTAGGGCATGTAACTATGTATTGTGGTAATCAATCTCGCTGCGATTTATGTGAGGCAAAAGGACATGTATTTAAATTCTGCCCTTGGGCCGCACATAAGTCATCAAACAGTTCTGGTTCTGAGTCTTATATTCAGAAGGCTCAAGACGCTGTGGTTCAATCCACCCCATTGAAGGAAGGCTTCCTTTCTGTACCTAGTTCGGTAGTACCTATCCCTGAGATTAGTGATAAAACAGAAAAGAAAAATAGTTTGGTTTCAAACATAGTACTAACTGGGGGAAAAGTTTTTTCTGAGAATCAAAGGAAGACAAATGATATTGAGGTTAGTAAAAAGCTATTCAAAACAGAAGGAATGGGCCCTCGAATATTTTAAGCATTCCCCTGTTTGTTTTTCTGAGGAGAAAGTAGGAAAATCTGACAGAGAAAAAAGTTAGAGGATCCTTTATAATGGTTCCTCAGAGAAGGTCAGCTAGAAATTTGAGTGCTAAGCCCCCAAGATTGTCAGTTAGAGACTAGTAACACTTATGCGGCTCTGTTTTCATCTTGGGGAAATGCAGCAGAGGAGGAATAAGATTCCCAAAGAGCCACTATTTCAAATAAATCTCAGATACTAGAGAATTATAAGGACAAAAAAAAGAAAAAAAGAAAAAAATGAAGGGTATTGGCCACAATGAAAGACAATGGTGTGTTCATGGGGTTCATTAAACACTCATAGCTTATTAAATAAAGCTAAAAGGCAGGCGGTGTTTAATTTTATACATAATTTTCCTTATCAGTTTGGTTTTGCAGGAGACATGGATGTTTTCTATTGAGCAAAAGATAACATTTAAGAAAAGAGTGGATGTGGGTCCGTCCTATCGGTCGTTTGGGAAGATGTTGCGGATGGAGTGGGGATTTTATTTAACTCATTTTCCTTTCAGTTACATAATTTGATAGATTTGATACCAGGAGGGTTCTGATTTTGGATGGAAATGGTGTGGGTATTGTTTTCGGTTTATCAATATTTACAATCCACAAACCAAATCTAGTAGGGTGAACTGTCTAACATTGGTGCAACCATTCTTATTTTCGACGGTAAGAGTTTTATGGGGGGGACTTTAACTGCACAGTTCCAGAACTCATACATGGTAAACAAAGTGGCAAGAAGACATACTGTGATACTAACGCATTAGGTAAAATCCTTAGAAATGCAGGGTTAGTGAATTGTAATACCTCCTTAAATCTTACAAATCAGTTTTCTTTTAGAAAAGGGAAATTATTCTCACTTATAGACCATATGTTTGTTTCCTCAAACATTCATATAAAATCATTCCAAATTATTCCTTCTGAATTTTCAGATCACTCATTTCTGATAAGCACATTTTTACTTCCAGAAATGCGAGAAGTAAGACATATTAGATGGAAGCTTAATAATACAGTATTAGAATTGACCTTTATTCAGTCTCAGACAAAAAGTCTATTGAAGGCTAGGCTTTTGGTAGCTTTTTTATATACAGATTTAAGTAAATGGTGGTTAGACACAAAAGCAGACCTACGTATCTTGTTTAAAAATACTGGAAGAAAAATCAAAAATGAGAAATTTATGCACTACCTCAGTTTGAGACAGCAACTTCAGAGACTTGTCTCTTTAGCTTATATTTCTAGGAGGATTACTCAGAACAAATATCCTTATTAAAAATGACATGAAAGAATACCAGTATGATAGGAGTAAAACAATGCAGGCCATATTAATTAATGGGGTAAAGAAATCACCTTTGGGGACCCCTTTCAGATGTGTAAGGAATTTAGAGACTCAATGGGTTTAGAGGAATTGAAAAGATCTAATGGGGTATAGCAACTACAGTGTTGGAAATCAGAGAGGTAATTAAGGAATACTTTGGTTCCCTACATCCTGAAAAATCTATTTCAATTAAAGAGATAGAGGACTATTTAAATAGGATTCCGGTATCATATATAAGGCAGAATGCAGAAACAGAGTGGGATACTATCTCCCAGAAAGAAATTAAGGAAACTATCAGGTCACTAAAATTAAATACTTCACCTGGTCTAGATGGTCTCACAAACAATTTGTACAAAACATTTCAGGATGAACTAAATCAATGCTTGAGCCTGTTATTTCAAGATTTTTAGATAAAATAGTATCTACCCATCTTTTTCGGAAGGTTTGTTAACCTATATTTATAAAACTGGTGATAAGCAGGTAATGGGGAATTGGAGACCAATTACCCTGCTAAATCTGATTATAAAATCTTTGCCAAAATACTGAATGAAAGGCTTAAGCAAAGCATGAGGAACATGATCTCGATCAATCAATGTTGTGGATTGCCAGAGAGAAAATTCAGTCTGCTATTATGCAAATTAGAGATGTGATTGATTATTACAATGAGATGGGTTTAACAGGTTATTTGATAGCAGCAGACCTAGATAAAGCATTTGATAGGGTTCGCTTGCCATTTCTTTTTAAAACTTTGAGGCATTATGGGGTGCAGGATAAGTTGGTTGGATTAATTGAGCAAGTGTACCAGACTGGGATGGTTTTTCCCTTTGTGAAAGGCCGAATGGTTGCTGGGGTATCTTTAACAATGGGAGTGAGGCAAGGGTGCCCATTAAGCCCCCTTTTATACACATTTTCTATAGATCCATTCTTACGAACTGCATTAGAGGCACAAAAGTGGAAGGGAATTTCCTATAGTGACAGCAGTCTGGGACAGCTGTGTATACAAGCTTATGCTGATGATTTGGTTATATATTTGGAGGATGATTAATCAGTTTTGGGGTTTATGAGAGCATTTGAGGAGTTTACAACAGTATCGAATGCTAAACTTAACATAAATAAAACAAAAGGATTGATAATTGGAGGAGGTGGGATCAGGGAAATGTGGTTAGAGAAGATTTATTTTTCTAGACATCAGCTTCGAATTTTAGGCATTACCTTTGGTCCCCAGAATGTTCCAAAGGAGAATTGGCAGAGGGTACTTGAAAGTGTTGCAAACAAGGTATCTAGATGGAAGCAATGGTGTTTGTCTAAAATCAAGAGAGTTCACATAATTAAATAATTTCTTTTACCAATTATTCAATTTGTGGCAATGGTATTTCCACTTCCAATAGAATTTGAAACCAAATTATATAGCACTTTTTTTCAGATGCTTTGGGGTAACCGTTTAAACCCAGTGAAAAGAAGTTTTACATACCTAAAAATAAAACAGGGGGGTTTAGGAATAATAGACCCGGTGGTATACGCCCATGTTTTCTTCATTACCAACTCAGTAAAAGAAGGGTTAATATCAGAATCCAGATCTGAAAATTCATGGAATTTAATAAACATGGGGAATACTTTAAGTGTTGGACTTCTTTAGCTCCTAAACTAAATAAATATTTAAAAATTCCTGAGCACTTTAGGCCTGCGGCACAAAAATTATATAAATGGGAAATACAGAAGAGGGTAGCACTGAAGTTTAGCACAAAGGATTTATATTGCCATTTAATGCAAAAGTTATATCCACAAGAGCCGGAATTTAAAATTGCCCATTAACTTGAACCCAATTATAGTGGCACAATTAAATAATCCTAGGTTGCCCAAAATCAATGGGAGGTTCAGTGGTTAATTTTCTATGGCAGATTAAACGTTAGGGGAAATGCTAAATATAAAGTCTTGCAGGAGCGGTTATGTCCATACCCTGAATGTATTAATAAAGAAGAATCAATGGAGCATTTTCTTCTATACTGTTCCTACGCTGTGGGATTGTGAGATTTTTTAGCAGAAGTATGGAATTTGAAATGGCTGAAAAATATGACATATGAATTCTTTGCTTTGGGAGTGCCCCCAGTAGGTGCTTTTGGAGTTCATGTGGAGACTTTGACTCTATTCTTAGGATGTCTTAAATATTTTCTGTGGCAAGCCAGAATACAATGGGTGTTATACCAAAAGAAAATTTTGTATGTTTGCTTTAGTAAACTAATTGTAAAAGAGTTGGAGAAGATTTATACAATAGATATGTCAAGAGTATCTTCAGGATCACTAAAGAAATTATGGAAAGGGTTTCTGCATTTTATTAAGTATAAATAAAGTAACAAAGCAAATATGAATAAATGTGAGGGAAAAATGACAGTATATCTATTGAAAGTGAATTTGAAAACGCTAAATGGATAAATGATGTAGCCTTTTTTTTGTTGTGTTGTTCTATTTACTGTGATAATGTGTTGTATTTTATGTTCATTTTTGCAAATAAAAACACCCCTACTCATTGGTAGGGGGAGATGCTATTCTAGAAGAGGACAGCAGTCTGTCTCAGGCTGGCTGATGAGGAGGTTGTGGAGTTTGAACAGCCGGTGGTTTTATCCCCGACCATGGCTGTGGCTTTGCAAGCAGATTCTGAGCTAATTTTGGATGTTTCGAGTGAAATTTCTGATGTTCCGATTAATGTACCTCGCGATGTTGAGGTAGCGAAGATGGTGAGTTTTTCAGCTCCACAATTACAGACCCAGGTTTCTATTGTGTCTTTTGACACAACTTGCCCTCCCGAGACTGTTTCCCTGCTTGACAGAGCCATCTGTTGACCTAACAGTACTGATGGGCTTCATGTGAGTCAGCAAGAGGCTGACAGGAGCGAGGGTATTGCGTTGGTTTCAGACGTGTCAGAGAAGTTATCCTCTGGAATGCAGAAATCGTCTGTTGTCTCATGGCAAGGCATTCCCTTTACGGGTAAGGATTGGTCTAAAGAATCGACTCTTCTGAAGGCTGGGTGGATCCAAGGAGCAGATGGACGATGACTTCCAGATTAAAATTAGGAGAATTTTTTAGGTACTTCTATGATTAGTTCTCCTCCTTAGGAGGCAGTTTCTGCTGGCGTTTCTGCGCCATTTACTACTACCGTATCATCCGGGGAAGGGGGTTGCTTGTAGACACCAAACTGCTGGCTGCAGTACCGGGACCTTCTGGCCTGGGTTCTATGGACACTTTGCCCAGGATTTCTCCCCCCCCCTCCCCAAATGGAGAAAAGAGACAGCATTGGCCATTTTTTTCAGACTTTTTAAAAAACAACAGAGTGGAGCAAGCTCCTCATCGTAATGCTGTCCGCTTGCATTATAGAGGTGGTTTGCAGGAGCATCTGGACAGGACTTATGTGGCCAGGACTTTATTGATTAATTCTTTGCATTTTCGTGCTGTAGATATTTTTGCTCTGATAAATATTAGGGTGAAGATTATTTTGACGTGAGATTTAAAACCTTTATGGGGTTAGACGCTTTTTGGAAGAAGTATGAATCTTTCAAAATGACTGCATTATGGACACCTTTCTGGGCAATTCCATTAACCAAACCCCTCTTTAAAACTGTTAATATTATGTACAGGAATGAGGGTGTTAATGTGGGGGATATTCTTTTTTGGCTGGGTAAAAAGTGTGATGTGTTGGGCCCTCCTGAGGCCATCATGGATTCTGAGGGAATTTGGACTGGAAATTTGAGGTTCAAAGTTAAGTTACAGATGGTTGAAAATGAAGTCCGCCATATACCAAACAGCTTTTTTTGGGTAAAAATGGGGGGGGGACCCAGGTCAGCTGAAGGCCTGTTATAAGTGTGGTAGTGGTAGGCACCTTAGTAGTACCTGTGATAGGGTACGCTGTGGTGCCCTGTATGGTGACTATGATCATGACAGTGCTGTTTTCAGAAATACTTTCCGACATAATCTGTGTGAAGAACAGGGCCATGTGTACCATCAATGTCCCTGAGCAGGTCAGAATAGACCTGGAGGCCCTTATAAGGATACCCTTATTAATTAGGCCCAAGATAGATGTAGGCCACAAGGGCCACCTTCCTCAGCTGAGGAAGAACCCCATGCTAAGCCAGCTAGTCAGACTGATACTTCTGCCCCTGGTCATGCTCACACTGCTCAGGGCCCTTTTCAGGATACTGGTGCTTCTTTTTCTCATACCCCTGAGGAACTTATTCCTTCCCAGCCTTCTCCTGTAGTACCTGATCTACAGAAACCTATGCCTCCCCCAGAAACTGATTTTTAGCTCCCTAAGAGGGTGCCTAGGTTTGTTAGTAAATGTAAGGCCCAATCTGTACAGATCCCACTTCAGAATACCTATCAGGTACTACTAGATGGAGATGTGAGTTCTGAATCTAATGTTTCTACAAGGTTTGAGGTGGTCTCAGAAATGGAGTGTGATGATGACACCACTCTGTCTGATAGGGGAGTTTAAAATAAATTGGGTAAAAAAATGAAAAAGGATAAAGATTAATTTTCTTTCTGTTTTTCTATGACCCCCTTACGTTTAGCATCCCTTAATGTTCGGAGTATTCAGAACATTAAGAAAAGAGCTGCAATTTTATCCTTTTGTAAGGATTTGAAAACTGATATTCTCTTTTTACAGGAAACTAGGCTTCATTCTCTGCATGATATTTCTTACACTAAGAGAATGTGGCCCTGGGGGATTTCCTTCTGGACATTTGGAGAGGATGCTGCGGATGGCCTAGGGATTTCGTTTTATGCATCTAATGTTAAAGTACAGCAAATCTTAGGTATTGTCCCTGGACAGGCCTTTTTTGGTAGATTGTTGCTGGTATGGTTTTACTTTGTGCTTGATTAACACTTATGCCCCACAAAGTAAAGCAGCCAGAGTGGATCTGTTTAATATTATTATGCCTTTTCTTTTTACTGAAAGACATGTGCTTTGGGGAGGGGATATAAACTGCAGTTTAGATCTAAAAATCAAAGATAACATTCAGAAGAAGGTTTATTGTGATTCTCATGCCTTAGAGACACTTTATTGCTTACAGGCCTCAAAGATGCTTATAGATTTTTGTACCAGGATAAAGGAGCCACACACTATAGAAGTGCGTTTTCTACAAGTATAGATTTTATTTTTGTATCTCCGTTTTTATATCCCCAAAAGTTTCAACTTTCCTTTTCTGAAGTCACTGATCATGTTTTTGCTGTTATATGATACAGTATATCTTTTCAAAATATTCCTGCCAGGTTTCCTGCTGTTACTCGGAGATGAGAGCTGAATGTTTATTTACTACAACAACCAGAGATTAGATTGAAATTGGCTGACTTATTTTTTATAGGCAATCTGTGGCTGAATTTTATAAGCATTGGATGCATTGGTGGATGGATACTAAGAAGGATTTTACAAAGCTTTTTACTGATTTTGGTAAATTTACTGGCGCTAGGGATTATTTACGATATTTGTAATTTAGGGATTAGTTTTATAAATTAATGTCCTTACCCAATGTTACGGACTGTAGAATTAAAACTCAACTGGATGAGATCAAATCAAAAATGTTTTCTTATCATTCTACTAGAGCAACTGTTCAGAATGTAGAATTTAGATATGGTACGACTAAACAACCATATTCTGATCCATATGCAGCCCATAAGGATACCATGTTTCATAAAGTTATGATGGGTTTATATGATAATGATGGATGTCTGAAAACTTTGGATGTGGAAATTTTGGATGTTATACATTCCCATTTATATCAGTTTTTGGGTACAGAACCTGTTTCTTTGCATTTATGGGGTCAGAACATCTCTTATTCCATTCCTCAGTTAGATTCTGCTTTAATTGCTGATCTGGAAATACCTATTTCTGCCAGAGAGGTTAGGGAGACAATCACTAGATAAAAACCAGGGATCTATCCTGGGGTAGACGGTTTATCACATGAGTTTTATAAGCAGTGTATATAGATGAATTGAGTGTTATATTACCAGATGTATTCCATGCTTTGGTTGAAACAGAAGAAATATTTATGCAGAATTTTGTTTCAGCATTGGTAGTTTTAATTTTTAAATCTGGGGATCGGTGTGATTTGCATAATTGGAGGCCTATCAGTCTTCTTAATACAGATTATAAAATCTTTTCCTCCATTTTATGTAGTAGATTGCAAAGGGTGGCATCCGTGCTGATACATCCCGCACAAATTTGCTCTGTTCCAGGGAGGAATATTAAACAAAATGTACTTTTGTTACTGGCTCTGACAGAATTTGGTAAGCAAAATAAATTGTCTGGGTTGCTTTTGGCCCTGGAACAGCGGAAGGCCTTTGATACTGTTTCTCATGATTTTTTGTTTACTCTTCTAAAATATGGATTACCTGGTCAAATGCTGTCATGGATTACATATTTGTATAAGGGTGCCTCTTTTTCCCCCATAGTCAATGGTTTGGTGGGGACAAGTACTGATTTAAAACAGAGGGGTTCGTCAGGGATGCCCGTTGAGCCCTCTACTTTTTACTTTTGCATTGGACCCCTTGATTAGGTGGATTTTAAGTGATGACTTGGTTCATGGTATTTCTCCAGCTATGGATATTCCCCCTCAAAAAATTTCTGCTTATGCAGATGATATTTGTCTTACAGTACAAGATTCAGTTTCTGGAATTAGGGCATTGCAACGGTTCGAGGAATTTTCCAGATTCTCAGGGGTGTATTTAAATTATGATAAATGTCTTGGTTTACAACTGGGTTTAGGGGATTCGATACAAATGATTGGCTCTGTGCATATAGTGCATTCTTATATTAAGATTCCAGGGGTTTATTTTGGATCTTGTAATGTTGCTTCTTTGAACTAGGAGGAGAAATTAGTGTTAGGGGAAAGAAAGGTTCAGATTTGGAAATCTTGGACTCTCTCAAAACTAAAAAGAGTTTCTATTATTAAAAAATGTCTTCTTCTTCCAATTTTTGTATATATTAGTTACGTTTTTCCCTTACCTTTGAAATTTGAAACCCGGTTATTAAGTTGTTTTTTTCAGATGCTATGGGGTAACAGATTAAATCCATTAAGAGAGATTTTACTTATCTGCCAATTAGGGCTGGGGGCTTGGTATGATAAATCCGGTGGTATTTTATTATTCCTTTTTTTTAGTTCTATCTTGCATAATGGTCTGAGTGATACTGTGGACTTATGGGTTGATTGGACAGATGAGCTGTTTAGCTCCTTTTTTCAATATTGGGGGGATCAGGGGGTTAAGGGAATTAAGGGCCTCAACCTTCCTGATTTTGCAGTACCTGGTTTCAGAAAAATGAAAATATGGCAATTACAAAAAGCAGAGGCTTTTTTAATGAATAGGAAGCAGATCTATTGTAGGATCATGGAAATGAATTTTTTGGTTCAGGTAGATTTCCCGAAGTGCAATCCCTCTAGATTACAGTTTGCACTTAAACTTTTAAGAGACCCTAGAGTTCCTGTTCATATGTGGGATGTTTCTTGGCTTTGTTTTTACGGGAGATTAGGGGTCCATGGAAATTGGAAACATAAGGCGGTGGAGGAAAAGGAGTGTTTAAAACCAGGGTGTGATGGTTTATTGGAATCTTTAGAACATTTTTATATTAACTGTCCATGTATTACACTTTTTTGGCTTGATTTACAGAGTAAATGGAATTGGGGGCCTATTACTTATGAATCTTTAATTTTAGGAGATTACTCAGGTTTTTTAAGGAGGTATCACCCTAGTACTCTGAATGTGATCTTTGCCTGTATAAAATATCACCTTTGGCAAGCCTGGTGTCATTTTTATTCACAACATGCTGTTCTATTAAACTCTGTTATTATTTTACAAATTGAAAAAGCAATACAAAAAGTTAAAACTTCTGAATTTCTAAAGATGGATAGGAGGACATTTGCTATACTTTGGAAATATGTGGCTCATTTAGTTTGAATATTTTTTCTTTCTTTGATTTGTTTTTCTGGATACCCATTTCTTTTGTTGTTATACTGCTTACTTTTTTTGAGTGTCTTTGTGTTTTCCTGTGATGTTATATCTCTTCAATAAAAAATTCCAATACTCTTTTTGATAAGTGCCATGGGATCTTTAACATCCACCTGAACTACCACCAATCCAGACAGATGGGACCTCGGTTTAACGTCTCATCCAAAAGACGGCACTTCAGAAGTGCAGCACCCCTCTCATGCTGCACTACAGTGTCAGTACTGGGATATTAACCCAAGTGCCAGATGTGGGAACTGAACCCACAGCCCTCTGATCTCCCGGCCTCAGAGGTGAGTGTGCTACCTACTGAGCCACTGCCACTGACAACATCTGGTATGCCTCCCTATCTTCATCCTGCTGCATTCCCTTATATTCCCTGAAGGTCAGCCTTTTGGCTCTGACCTTTTCTGCTACTGTTTTTGAGAACCAAAGTGGTTTCCTTCTTGTTTTGCACTACCTTTTCTGGCTAACACAATGGGATGTTGCTTTAAGTGTTGCATCCTTAATGCTTTCCCACTTTGCCTGTACCCCCTCACCTGTATTTCTTTTTGCCAGGGCTAGCTTAACTCTGTTGGCCATCTTATCAAAGTCAGCTCCTCTGAAGTCCAATATTTTTGCCTTGGAATGGGATGATTTAGTTCTAGTGGCCAAATTGAACCATACCATGTTATGGTCACTGGCTCCCAGGTGACCTTCTACCTGGAGATCTGTGATCCTTTCCCTGTTAGTCAGTACTAGATCTAGGATATCCCTGTCTCTTGTGGGTTTTTGTACCAGTTGTTTGAGGCCCTCCCCCTGCAGGGAATCCGTCATGTGTCTAGTTCTGGCAGATGTTCCTGCTGGTATTGATCAATCTGTATCTGGCATGTTGAAGTCTCCCATTATCAGAACCTCACCTTTAGCCATCATGTTTTGTAAATCTTCTAACAGTAATGTGTCTATGTCCATCCCCTGGTCTGGAGGCCTGTACACAACCCCAGTTCATATGGCTGTCCCATTTCTTGTTTCCAGGGTGACCCATAGTTCTGGCTCCTTATATGTATTCTGAATTTCTGTAGCTTTGATATTTTCATTGACATAAAGGGCCACTCCACCCCCCCTTTTTGCGCCTCAGTCTCTTCTGAACAGTACACAGCCAGGTACTGAAGTCTCCCAAGTGTGGTTACTGGTAAACCATGTCTCGCTAATGGCTACTATGTCCAGTTTAGCCTCTGTCATTATTGCCTGCAGGTCTGGGATCTTGTTTCCCAGACTGTGAGCATTTGTGTATATGATTTTCCATTGGCCAGATTTTGGTGAGGGGGAAGGGTGTTCTTCCAATTCAACATATGGGATGCTGCACCCCTCTCCCCATTTGTTAGTTTAAATATTCTGCAAAGATGTCAAACTTCTGCCCCAATGCACTGACTCACTGCTTAGTCAGATGCAGTCCATCAAATTTAAAGAACTTTCACTCCCAAGACTGTTGCCAGTTCCCTACAAATTTGTGTCCTTTTTTCTGGCACCAGCCCTTAAGCCACATGTTTAGCTCCCTTAGCTCCCCTTTTCTGACCTTCTGTCCATCTGCCACCCTCTCCCAGACTGGCAGGATCTCAGAGAAGGAGATGCCGGACCAAATGGATGATAGTTTGTCACCCAGCCTTATCAGGTGTTCCTTGGTCTCCACAACTGACCGGCTGGCGAGATCATTAGTCCCTATGTGTACCAGGACATCAATGTTTTCTCCTGCTTCCTGAACAATTTTAGCAATGCGGTCAGTGTCTCTCCATGCTGATGTACCTGGGAGACATCTGACCATTACCCCTGGCTGGGGATACATATCAACTCCCCAAACTGTGAAGTTTTTTGGATTTCCTTTTTGATTTTTTTGTTTTGGTTCCTGTTTTGGGGGAGTTTTGTCATGCTAGCTCTTGTGCTGCAGTGTCATCTGCCACTTTGTTTGATTTTGGAGATCGAGGCAGATACCTGATTGTAGTTTTTATATGGTTTGTGGAGGTGATATGTTGGAGAGCACCGATTGATGGGGCATCCGATTTGCCCCTCCTAACCACCTACCAACCTCCTGGATCAACTACTCTCTGCAGTCGAGGTGCTTCTGTTGTATTTTGGGGAAATGGTGGGTGGTTCTTATATTTCCTCTTGAATATGCAATTTGAGGCATGCAATCTCTGCCCATGCTGCCTGGAGCTGAGCCTTTAGATCTCCAATGGCCTAGCATATAGGACAGTGTCCTAAATCCTGTAAAACTGCCCTTCTGAAAAGTGTCCCACCATACCTGCAGTTAATGATATCCATTCCAGATAAGTTTCTGGGTTTATAACCTGGTCAGAGTAATTAGAAGGAAGAAAATGAAAGCAAAAGTTTGATTTTGTGTTTTGTTTGTTTGTTTTTGTATAACTTGTTATAACAAGTTAAATTACTAGTGCCCCTATAAATGAGGTCACTGTGTGGATACCCCTCTGATCCACTCCTTCCTGCTTTGCTACAGGATAGGTCACGACTGTGCTACCCTATAAAAGGAGTGTAATGTGGGGTGGTTGGGGATGGGTTGGGTGGCTGGTCCCTTCCCCTGCTGAAAAAGAAGAACCACAGACGTAAGATGGTTTGGATTTCTACAGCAACATGGTGCCTGCAAGAAGCAATGGGTTGTATCAGCATGAAGCATGAATTTATAGAACTTACAGAGATTTTGATTTGCGTGAGAACAATTTAATGTGTTTGCTGTCTGTGTGTAAGCAGATTATGGATCTTGTGGTAAGCCCCACTTCCCCCACAGTTACTAATCTTCACTTGCTCCCCCAACAGCTTGTAATCAGTCCCAAGCTGTCTCCTCAGCATGCTAAGATAGTGATGCAGGAAGGGGACCCCAGAGTGGATAGTGATGCAGGAAGGGGACCCCAGAGTGGATAGTGATGCAGGAAGGGGACCCCAGAGTGGATAGTGATGCAGGAAGGGGACCCCAGAGTGGATAGTGATGCAGGAAGGGGACCCCAGAGTGGATAGTGATGCAGGAAGGGGACCCCAGAGTGGATAGTGATGCAGGAAGGGGACTCCAGAGTGGCCAGGATTTACCTCCTGCCCCCCATCATGGACCAAAGGCACTGGCACTACTGGTTTTGTTACCTATACAGGGCTTGGGGTTGGAATTGGTGAATATGTATTTTATAAACACTGTTGTGTGTTGGGAGGGGGCACTCAAATGAGCTCTTTGGATGAACAAGACCTGGAGCACTGCACTTCACAAGCAGGACCATAGAGCAATGCTTTCCCCAGCCTACTTAAGGAAAACATTTTTCCTTTTTTATAGATGAGCAACAGTAGTACTAATAAACTCTGGTCAGAGTCAGAATAGCTGCTAATACATTAACCTGTAAGAGATATAGAAGTAAATTGTGGGCTGGATTTTAATTTATTTCTTATATTTATCGTGATATTAAAATTCCAGGCTTGCATCATAATAACAGAAAAAAAAAGAAAAGAAAACCTTTAAGAGCTAGTGGAGCCAAAAGAGGCAGACAGGAATATAATACAACTTTTAAGTAGTAGTCAGTTGTAACTTTTTATTTCTGAAGTATTTTTCTTTTTCCTTTTGCTCATCAGAAAGTATTCTATGTGATAATATTGTGCTGGATGTATGGAACAGCTCTTAGCCTGGCAGCTGACATATCTAACTCTACTGACCCAGACTACATCATCAGCATTAAGATCTCACTGACTGTGGCATCACAGGTGAAGGACCTGCCAGTCACTCACTTGCTCTTCCTAAGTAGCAGTGATGTCAGTCGGTGAGGTCACTGGCTGATGATGTGGTGTGAACAGTAACAAAAATATGTCAGCTGCCAGACTAAACTACTCAACATCACACCTACTAACATCAGGTAAACAATCTTCTAGTTAAACAAAGGGACAAGAAAACATATCTCAGATATAAAAGGTAATGGTTGGCTGCTTTTAAAATCTAATATTAGTTTTAGGCAGTGCACTAGCTCTTTAAAGGTCAAGATAATGTAGATGCAGGTCCTGTTGGATCTGGACATAAAGTACACCCCCCGATACAGTCACATGTGTACACACACACACACACACACACACACACACACACACACAAAATTGTGTACACACAAGGCCATTGGTTTAATTAGAGTGCTAACCAGTAGTGCATTATTGTAGCTGCTTGTATAGCGCTCTAGGAATTCCATGTGGCAGATGGTGCCTGGCTGTGGAGGTCAGTAGAGAATATGTGCCAGTGGTATTCTGGTACTGCGGTGGGGGTTTAGGGTGCAGTGGGTGTTAAAGACACCACTGGATACTAGATATATTGGCAGCAGGACATACCAGGAGAGTGGTGTGCCAGTAGACACCAGGGATAATGCTATTGGAGGATCAGGGAGGGAAGGTATAGTACTAGAGGAAAGGAAACCATTGAGAAATTAATCAGAATAGAGCAGCTGATTCCTGGGTAGCCCAGCTAAGATGCAATATTGTGTTTTCAATGAAGTCATGCTTGTTTACCAATTTGTGCAATGTATGTACGTACGATAACTCACCTGAGATGCAATATCTGGTTTTCTGTGAGGTCCTGCTTTTATCAATCTTTTCCACGTATTTACCCAGTACAGGTGGACTGAGATAATGTATCTCATTTTAGCGAGGGTTCTAGTTTTACGCTTTTTGACACTTGATTTACCAAGGATACCGCAGCTAAGAGGCACTATCTCATTTTCAGTCCTGTTTTTACCCAGTTGTACACTGTATTTTTCTCGCAGACATGCTGAGATGCAATATTTCCTATTCAATGGGGTTCTGCTGTTATACATGCTTGCATTGTTTTTTCTCTAGGATAGATCATATGGAATGCAGCACTATATCTAATTTTCAGTGTGGTCCTTCCTGCTGAAAGCCATTTTTATAATATATTTACTCAGGGTGGGCCAGCTGAAATGCAATGTGTCATTCTCAGTAGGGTCTTGCCTTTTTACCAATTCTTACAAATGTATTTATCTACAATAGCCCAACAGAGATGCAATATCTCATTTTCAGTAAGGTCCTATGTTTATCTATTTTTTCTGTGTATTTTCTCAGGATAGATCAAGTCAAATACAATATCTCATTTTCAGTGGAGTCCTGCTTTTACACATTTTTGCAGCATATTTGCTCACCATAGCCAAGCTGAGATGCAATATCTCATTTTTGATGGTTTCCCGATTTTACCCATTCTTACAATGTATTTACCCAGGACAGGCTAGCTGACAGACATTATCTATTTGGGTCCTGCATTTATACATTTTTGCACTGTATTTATCCAGGCCAGCACAGCAGAGATGCTACATCTCATTTTCAGTAAGGTCCAGATTTTACCAGTTTTAACATATATTTGCTCAGAATAGTCCAGATGAGATGCCATATCTTATTTTCAGTAGGGTCCTGCTTTTACACATTTTTACAATGTATTTACCTTGGATATGCCTGCTGAGAGGCAATATCTTTTTGCTATACAGTTAGCCAGGATAGTACAGCTGACAGGCAATATCTCATTTTCAGTGTGGTCCTGTTTCACACATGTTCACAGTGTATTTACCTAGGATATGCCAGCTGAGATGCAATATCTCATTTTCAGCAGGGTCCTACTTTTATCCTTTTTAAGATGTATTTAGCAAACATAGCCCAGCCAAGATGCAATATCTTGATTTCAGTAGGGTCCTACTTTTAGCCATTTTTACACTGTTTTTATGCAGGATAGGTCAGATGAGATGAAATACTTTGTTTTTATTAGGTAGTGGAAATACTATATCTCACATTTAGTAAGGTCTGCTTTTACCCATTTTTACAATGTATGTACCAGGATAGCCAAGGGGAGATGCAATATCTCATTTTCAGTGGGCCCTACTTATGCCCATTTTTACAATGTATTTATCCAGGTAGCCAGCTTAGATAGAATATCTCATTTTCACTGGGGTCTTGCTTTTACAAATTTTTACACTGTATTTATCTAGAATAGCACAACAGAGATGCTACATTTCATCTTCATTGAGGTCCAGGTTTACCCATTTTAAGCATATATTTAGCCAAGATAGCCTAGCTGAGATGTAATAACGTGTCTTGTTTTCAGTAGGGTCCTGCTTTTACACATTTTACAATGTATTTGCCTAGGATATTTCTGCTAAGGGCTGGCAGTACAGCCTGGAGGTTATAGTAATGAGCCGCGGATGAGCTTGGTTCATCCAGCTCACCTGGGTTAGAGTCCCACAACCTCCACTTGCATACTGTGTGACCCTGAACAAGGCAAGGCAATTATATATAGAGTGCTCTAGGTTCATGGACAGAATGTCGCCAGCAGAAATGTAGCAGCTACATTGCCATGGACAGAATGCTTTGAGGATAAGTGGTCACCAGCATAATTGTGGCAGACAGAATGTCGTGTATGTTCATTGCGACATTCTGTCTACCATTTATTGTTAGAGAGAGCTAGCAAAGAGCAAGTATGCTCCTCTTTTTTATATTTTCTTAAGGCTGTTCATACCTATTTCCACCGATTTATTTGGAGGGCCAAACTGGCCAGAATATGGATGTTCACCCTGTAAGAAGTGGTAAAACAAGAAGGGAGGGCTCTCCCCCCGATGTTACATTACTATTGGGCAGCCAAATTGTCCTATGTGCTGGGAGGAGATACGTCTCAGTGGTTGACCTGGAAATAGATGGAGAAGCAGGAGATAGGTTTGGGACCTGATGGGATACCTACTAAGTCTTGTATTAAAGAAAGGCAACATCCATGAACGACAGGTATGTTGTCAGGTCAGGTCAGGTCAGACTACCTTAAAAGGAAGACCTGCATTTTGCAACTTGTCCCACTAGAAACAAAGTAAGGATGAACAAAATACTTCAGTTATTAAGTATGCATACATACATATACATAATCGGTAGGACTATTTTATCTCTGCAAGACTTTACTAAGAAACTGTGAACTAAGGAAAAACAAGATGAATTTCTGCCCTAGTGCAACACTACAGCCCACTCAGCTGTGCTTAAATTCAGCTTCGGCATGGCTGGCTCGAATTATTTAGTTTTCACTGCCAGCAGCCGGGAGCCTAAAGAACAAAAACAATTGCAAGGGGGGAGGATACAGACATTCGGCTGTATGCTGTGTATAGTTTATCAAAGTCTGAGGTCAGTATCCAACAGTATCCAAGTGTGTTCTTTTCTACAGCCTAATCCATGCCTCTCTCCACTGTACCGTACTGTATATGTGCCCCACAACAGCTGGAGCTGGCAGAAATGTAGCAGCTACAACCCGAGAAGTAGCAGCAATGTTTTGTCCGCACGGCTATTTGTACTGTTATCTTTTGTCCTGGAGACTTAATAACCGCTACATTTTGTCTGCGACATTATGTCTGGGGACTATTTGGTTGTATGTGAGTGCTCTATCCTGAAGGCTTTGCACGTTTTACATAAAACAAGTCTTAAAATGCGAAACAGGCTACAACGTAACTCAGCATTTTAAAATATTATCAGATAAAACAGACAGCAAGCAGATCTAAGATTAACTAGCCGAGGAAAGCTTGTTCCAATAAAAAGGACTTCAGAGAGGCTTTGAAAGCCTCCACCGAGATGGCCATGCAAATGTACCCAGGAAGTGAATTCCACAGAATTGGAGCAGCCACTCCAAAAGCATTGTCCCCTGACAGTTTCAACTGGGAAGGGGGGACAGCAATCAAGCCTGCACTGATGGAATGGGGGGGGCAAACTGGGTGGTAAGGGATAAGCAACTCTTTCAAATAGCCCAGTCCCAAACTGCATAGTCACTTAACTATCCCTGTGCTTCTGTGTTGCCCCTGAAAACAGACACTTGTGCCTAGTGGGCCTCATACAGTTACCAAAGAATAATAATAGCAAAATGCCTGCTGAGAAATAGAGTTTGCTATATATTTAGCCAGGATAGTACAGCTGACAGGCCATGTCTCATTTTCAGTGGGGTCTTTCTTTTACATACTTTTATACTGTATTTATCCAGGATAGCACAGCAGAGATACAATGTCCTATTTTCATGGGGGTCTTGATTTTAAAATTTTTTAAACTATATTTATTTAGAATAGTACAGTGAAGATGCTATATCTTGTTTTCAGTAGAGTCCTGATTTTACCCATTTTACAATATACTGTATTTACCCAGGGTAGCCCAGCAGAGATGGAATGCATAGTTTTAAATGGGGTCCTTCTTTTACACATTTTTACAGTGTATTTACTCCAGATAGGCCAGCTGAGATGGAATATCTCATTTTCAGTGAGGTCCATCTTTTACCTATTTTTACAATATATTTACCCAGGATAGCCCACCTGAGATGCAGTGTCTTGTTTTCAGTAAGGACCTGCTTTTAACCATTTTTGTACTATATTGACACAGGATAGCAAGATGAGTTGAAATACCTCATTTTCAATGAGGTCTGTTTTCACCCATTATTATAGTGTATTACTGAGGACAGCCCAACTGAGATGCAAGATCCCATTTTCAGTGGGATCCTGCTTGTACCCACTTTTACAATGCATTTGTCCAGGCTAGCCCATCTGAGATGCAATATCTCATTTTCAATGGGGTCTTGCCTTTACATATTTTTATACTGTATTTACCCAGGTTAGCACAGTAGATATGCACTACTTCATTTTCAGTGGGGGGTCCTACTTTTATAGATATTTACGGAGGCAGTATGGCGCAGTGGGTTAAGGCTCTGAGTTGCAAATCTGGAGACCTGGGTTTGAATCCCACAGCCCCCTAGGTGCATACTGTGTGACCCTGAGCAAGTCACTTAACTTCCTTGTGCTCCCAGGTTGCACCTGCAAACAAGCTTTCAGCTTAGTGTGTCTCACCTGGTAAAATAATTGGTTAAAAAAAAAAATACATATATTTATAATGTATTTATCCAGGATAGTTGGGGGATGGTAATGAAGGGTAGGGGTAAGACAGAGTACGCACTGGGAGGAGTTTTGTTGTTGTTGTTTAAATGTGCAAAAACAAGAAAGCAGTGAGTAAACATTGGAAAAATTAATTGTATCTTCATAGTTTCATTGCGTTTTTTGACATTCTGATCCCAAATTTGCAAAACAGATTCCCAAATTCAAATGTTTAGCATGGCATTAACTGGATTAGCTCATCATGTTTAGTGTAAGGCAGTGAAAGCGCAGTATATAGTCACTATGTGCTGCCACAGCACCCCACTCAGACAGTTATCATGCTCTAGTCAGAGTATGCTGTCATAATATTGATCAGAACTGGCTGCATGCTTGGTTACTTCTGAATATGCAGGCTATAGACTTTTTTATGACCCCACTTTATGATCAAGACAGGTGGAATTTTTTATGTCACTTGCAAAAGTGATTTTGCACAAAGACGGTAAAAACAGGTTTTGGAGAATGATTTGAACAAGTATTTGTCAATGCCGAATGTTGTCGTGCTGGTATTGGCTTTGGTGTTGCAGTGCAGAAAAACATTTTGGGCAGGATGTGAAAAATGACAGCTGTACAGTTCATAAGAAGTTGTAAAAAAATGCCAGTGTTGAAAATGTGGCATGTAAATATTGCAAATTTGCGAAGTTACAAGGGTGCGTGGGAAATGTGCAACGCACGCTTGTAACACAGTCATTTTATGGGCGTTTTGGCACCAAATTTTCAACATAGGCATTTTAGCACCTCTGCTCATGTACAGTGTCATTGTTATTTCCTCAAACTGTCCCAAAAAGTGATTTCGCACAGCGACTGCACTATTCTGCGCCGGATGTGCGAAAACACATTTTGGGCAGGATATGTGAAATGACAGCTGTACTGTTCATCAAGAGGTGTGGAAAAATGCCAATGATGAAAATCCAGAGTGAAAATATTACAAGTGCACGACGTTACGAGCATGTGTGCAATCTGCCAACGCATGCTCATAACGCAGTCATTTTATGGAGTATCGTCACCAAATTTTCAACATAGGCATTTTTGGACCTCTGCTCGTGAACAGTGTCACTGTCATTTTCATAATTTGGCCCGAACACTGATTTCCCACAGCAACAGTGCTATTGTGAGCCGGAAGTGAGGAAACACATTTTGGCCAGGATGTGAAAAATGACAGCTATACTGTTCACAAGGAGGTGTACAAAAATGACAATGTTGAAAATCTGGTATAAAAAAATTGCAAATTTGTGAAGTTATGAGCCTGCATAGCAGCTGCACAACACACGCTCATAAAACAGCCTTTTTTTGGATTTTTTCCACCAAATTTGCAACATAGGCTTTTTCAGAGCCCACCTCAAGAACAGTGGCACTGTCATCTTGTTAATGGGTCCAGAAAGGTTATTCCTTGCAGTGACTGTGAAATCACCTTTCAAGACAGATTAACGACATGACAGTGATAGAATTCATGAGGAGGGGTCCCAAACACCCCATGTTGAAAATTTGGTGTAAAAATTCCCCAAAATGCCTGAGATATGCATTAAAGTTGAAAACACCCTATTTATTCCATTATACAGCTTACCAGCATTTTCTCAGTTTGCGGTTGGCTTTGAAGAGTGCAGACGTGTTCCCTGTCCACCAAAGATCATCGCACTGACCTCGGAGGTATGGGGTGGGTGTGGGAGGCAGGTACAGTGGTGGGTGCGGATTGTGGAGGGGTTGAAGACTACGAGGGACTGTTTTTGCTTTATAGGTAAAAACAAAATAAAAGACATTGGAGGACCGTTTTCATTTTAATAGGTGCTTTGACATGCTGGGGTGGGCTCCCAGTGTTCCATCTGAGTGTGTGTGGGTGCTTTAGCCAATGGGGGATTGGGCACCCCCATCGGCAAACAAGGAAAGGAGGGGCTGCAGGAGCAGAGGAAGATTGGGCACCACCTTGGCAAGCAAAAAACAGGGGGGACACATCATGCCAGTGGGGAGTGGGCTCCCCCATCGGCAAAATTCAAGGGGAGGGAGGGATACATGCTGACAGGGATCGGGCCCCGTTGCACACAATAAAGGGGCTGACAGGCAACAATGGCAGTCACTGCGGCCATGTTGCCTGCACGTAGGGGGAGGCGTGTTGTTGTCACGCTGCATGAGAGCTTTGCTCTCATTGCAGCACACCTTTTCTGTGATGTTTTGGCATTAGTTAGGCAGGGTGTCAGCCCCTGCTGCTGGCTGATTGGGTAATGTGGGATGCACCTACTGGTGCATGCCCTGCATTTGCCCAACAGTGACCACGCCTCCAAATCTGCACTACCGCACAATGTGGGCTGCACAAGCGCGCCAACATAAAAATGATACCTGTCATGTTTATCAAGTGGAGCAAAAAATGGTCTGTGTTGCAAACTGAGGCCCAAATCTGCAAAAAATCACAATGCTATGAGTCAACATTAAAAACGTTCAACATTTCCTCATAACTTCATTGTTTTTTGACATTTTGACGCTAAATGTTTCGACATAGTCATTGTGTGACTCCACTGTATGATCAAGACAGGTGGAATTTTTCAAATTCGTTCCAAAAGATAATTTTGCAAAGTGACTGCAAAAATGTGTTTTGGAGGGGATTTAAAAAATGAAACCTATCATGTTCATGAGGAGGAGTAACAAGGGGGCTATGTTAAAAATGTGGGCCTAAAATCTGCAAAAATCACAAACTTATAAATAAACTGTGACAGAAAAGGGGACCAAAGCCATGCATTCCTTTGATTCATTGTTTTTTTTCTAAATATGCATCTATTTCAGGTACAAGATAGTTAGCAGATCATATGATTTAGTAGTATTTGGCAGCTTATACCAGCCAGGGTAGAGGGTCTGATGTTCCCATGGGAAAGTTAACAAGAAAGCTAGGGAGGAGGCAATAAAGCAATAAACACAGTGGGGAGTCCTTCTTGGAGATGTTCCTGTGTTGTGCAAAGGATCCAAGTGCATGTCATAATGTTAGCAAGGGGATGCTGAAGGGTCGGTGGACACACACACACACACACACTCACACACACACACTCTCATAAAGGGCTGGGACAATGTGGAACTGTCACTCAATGTGAATAAGACCCTTCCCCACATGAAGTGAGAAATATATTGTGGTGCTGGAAGTAAGCACTTCCTCTTGGACTTGGTACCTCTGAAATCCAGAGCCCTGCAGCTAGAAGTCTAGTAATAAAGACATGCTTAGGGAATGTATTTTCTTCAGATAGCAGCAGGTAAAGACATAGGTTTTAGCTGAGAATAGCTCAGAGTTCTGCTGTACACTATCTATCT
Organism: Neoceratodus forsteri; assembly: GCA_016271365.2. Taxonomy (NCBI): domain Eukaryota; kingdom Metazoa; phylum Chordata; order Ceratodontiformes; family Ceratodontidae; genus Neoceratodus; species Neoceratodus forsteri. The sequence continues at coordinate 539,648,431 of CM028134.1, read as the reverse complement.
GTTCAACCTGGTTTTATTTTCTTCTTTTTAGTGAATGTGCACCCCTTTTGTTTCCTGTAAATACATCCTGTTGTAAATATTCATAGTCTTTTAGTAAAGCTCCTATTGTTATAGAATCAATGACTGCTTGTTTTATTTAAAAAGATGATTCTGTCATTTCTGCTGGACTTTGTTTACAGTCTGTCTCTGAAGGGGTACTCTACCCACAGTTATTGTGTTTGACCTTCCTGACCTTCAGCAAGAAGGAGTAGGTAAAAACAGTTTTTCTGGGTCCTGCTGGTAAAAACCCTCATGGTGGCAGTGAACTTGAAGTTCCTGGTGAGGGGGATTTCCATTACATTGGTGGCAGTGGTGGCATCTGTGTGGCAACTGGCACCAGTCCAGTGCAGAGCAACAGACAGTGTGCTTTCCTGTGAGGCAGGAACTTTAAGAAAGAGAAAGATAGCACACTGGTGACAGGAGTGCCAGCAGAAATATACCTTATTAGTCACGAAAAAGGATTTCAAATGGTTGCATTGTTTACTGCTGTTTTTTTTTTTTCCTAGACAGCTTAGTGCAGTGTAGCTAGAGAATATTAGCTCCTCAAGCTATGTCAAATTTCATGTTCAGCAGCTTTGTGAGCTGTGTGCAGAGAGGGGGATTGTCTATGAGGGCATGACAAAGAGTGCACTCATGGAAACCGTGTTGGCACATGTTCAGCTGCAGTACAGGCAGATGGTCTCAAATGAACATGGCCCAATACCTGGTCAGCAGCTGGTCACTGAGGACAGTGACTCAGCTAGTGCCACTGAGGTCCTAGGGGCTGAGCAAGGGAGGCATCTTGTGGCACAAACTAGGGAAGCTGTGTAGCCCAATCAACCTCAGCTTGAGATCCTAAAGGCAGAGCTTGTGCTGAGAGATGCTGAACTGCAGAGGGCAAGGCTAGAGGCTGAGGAAAGGGAGAGGGCTTGGCAGCATGAAATCCAGATGTAGGAGGAGAGAGCAAGGCTGGAGACAGATAAAAGGGAGAGGATTCGCCAGCATGAGATTCTTATGTGAGAAGAAAGGGAGAAAGAACAATGGCACAAGATCAAGATGGAGAAACTGCGCCAGCAAAAAACATGGCAAACCATAAGTAATGGCAAAGGGGGTCCAACCCACGAAGTCACCATTAGTTCTAAAATGCTCCCAGAATACTGTATCAGAAGGGGATGATCTGAATTTGTTTTTAAGATCATTTTAGAGTGTTTGTGGGAAATTTAAAGTAGACAAGGCTTTGTGGATGATCCACTTGACCCCATTGCTTACTGGTCGTGCTTTGCATGCATTTGCTCGAATGGACGATAATGATTGCACAGACTATGATAAAGTTAAAAAAAAAGTTATTAAAACATTTTGAACTGACTCCAGAGGCTTATAGATGGAAATTTAGAGAGTTTTTTATTTTTTTATTTTTATTTTTTATTTATTATGCTTTTTCTTGCTGCCTGCCACTGTTACCCCAGCCTCAGTCATGGCCCCCCTCTGCTCCCATTCCCACATTAGCTGTGACTCCCTGATACCCCCTGGCTTGTCCCCCAGGGTGGGGTTGTGGCACCAACCCTCCTTAGTGCCACAATAAATGGGATAGGTCAGGGAGCTGGCCTGGGAGCTCATCAGAGCGGAGGGGCAGGCTTCATCTAGGTGGCAGGCAGCAGTGTTTTGTCTCCCCCACGTATGCGGGGGTGGGAACCTGCCCCTCATACTACATTCTGGTGTTGGTTGCTGTGGTACCCCGGGCATCTGCCAGGGGTCCATCAAGCACCAGTCACACTGCCCTCCCCCCCCAGAGAAGGAGAGCAGTCCTTGAGACACTCCATCCTTCTCCCCCTGGCCAGCTCTCCAATGTCCCGGGTCTGTTCCCAAACGCGGATTGCCGGCATCGCAAGTGGAAATCCAACCGTTATGCTGATGGGCCAGCCACAGAAATTTAGAGAGTTAAGAAAAGGCCCAGGAGACAGCTATGTAGAACTGCATGTCCCAATGTGTGCTTTTTTACACCATTGGGTAGATGGGGCTAAGGCAAGGACTGTAGAGCAAATTAAAGTTTTAATTGTAAGGTAACAGTTTCTTAAAATTATACCTGATGACCTGCACATTTGGCTGCAGGACCGGGCATGCAACTTTACAAAGGGGGAAGCAGAAAGTGCTGATTTGTATGTGGCCAGCAGACTACATTACGCAGTGTAAGAACTATGGGGGTTGGGCAGCACATAGTTTTAAGGGGACCAGGGAGGGCAGCCTAAAGGGAGTCAGCTTGCACCCAAGCTCAAAACAGAACCTACTGGTTCTAAGGTGAACAAGGAGCTGGGGGGCAAAGGAATGCTGGATTTGCCAGAAAGTGGGGCATCCATCCTATGACTGCCTTAAAAACAGAAGTAACGGGCAAAAGCCTAGGGGAGTGGGTGACCAAGACAAAACACTGCAGTTGGTAAATTGTGTGCATGCTGTAGTACCACCAAACTCCACCAAGCATATGAATCCTATTCTAGACAATGGGATGGTAACATGGATTGAGGGACACTGGTGCCTCTATCTCCATGGTAAGGCAGGATCTGATCCAGGTGGAGCAGATTCTGCCAGGGCAGTTCTCCAAGATTTAGGGAGTCACGGGTCCAGTGGTCCAAATGCCAATGGCTCAGGTCTTCCTGAGCTGGGAGGGCAGCCATGGGGTACAGGGTGTGGGAGTTGTACTTGTTCTCCATGTGGATGTGATCATGGGGAATGATTCTGACCACAGGGAAAACCTAGCATGTGTTACTACCCATAGCCAGGAAAAAAGGGTACGCTTCTGAGGGTGAGGAGGGCTGGTGACACAACCTGTGCAGACCCATCCCCTCAACAGCTGAGGAAGTAACTAGTATGAGTGAAGGGTTAGCTAGCAGTAGCAGCCCTGAGACCCAGCTTCAAGCAGAGGAGGTCACTGCCAGGGGCAGCTTTCCTCCTGAAGGGGAACTGGAGAGGGTCAGATGGGAGGAGCTGGGCAGGGCACAGCGAGCTGATTCTACCCTTCAAAAACTGAGAGATAGCAGATAGTGATGAGGCCTCTCAAGTGAGTAAAAAGTCAGTTTATTGGGAAAATGGGCTGCTGTACAGGGAGTGTACACCACAAAGGGGGCTAGAGGGAGAGGTACTCCAGCAGCTAGTAGTTCACCAGGACTACCAATAGCAGCTTCTGGCCCTGGCTCATGACATTCCTTTTTCAGGCCACCTGGGTATTACCCGCAGAATAAAGCGGCTTGCCAACAACTTCTTTTGACCAAGCATGTACACAAATGTGGCATATTACTGTCAGACTTGTCCACAGTACCAGTGGGTTGGAAAGGTCAGGGACAAGGTGAAGGCAGCTTTTATGTCCCTGCCTATTATTGATGAATCCTGTAAGAGGGTAGCTGTGGACATAGTGGGGCCCCTGAGTACCCAAGTCACATGGGCAAATATTACATACTGGTTGTGGTGGATTACACAACCAGGTACCCCGAGGCAGTGGCCATGTCCTCCATTGAGGAAGAAAAGGTGGCTGATAAGCTCCTGGGAATCTTTAGCCGAGTGGTATTTCCCAAGGAGATTTTATCAGACTTGGGGAAAATTTTATGTCATCCTTACTGACCAATTTGTGGGAAAAGTGCAGGGTGAAACAGATCCGTGCTTCTCCATATCACCCTGAGACAAATGGCCTGGTTGAGCAGTTCAACGGGACCCTTAGAACTATGCTCAGGGCTTTTTCTGACCAGCACAAAAGGTAGTGGAACAAATATTTACCCCATCTCCTGTTTGCATAAAGTCTCAGAGGAGTCCACAGAGTTCTCACCCTTCGAGATCTTGTTTGGCCACAGGGTGAGGGGGCTCCTAGATTTAGTCAGGGATGAATGGGAAAGTAACCATACCACCCAAGGGGAGCCTTTGTGAAGTATGTCCTATATTTCAGGGCCAGGCTCAAGGAGCGCATGGGACTCACCCAGGAACACTTAGCCACTGCACAACAGCAACAGAAAGCCTGGTACCACCATGGGGCCAGAGCCCGGGAGTACAAAGTCAGACAGTGAGTGATGGTACTTGTTTCAGTATAACACAATAAACTGCAGGCAGCATGGGAGGGCCCATTCTCCATAATCAGGAAGCTGAGTGATGTTAACTATATAGTAAGGCTGCCTGGCAGAAGGCACAGGCAAAGGGTATATCATGTGAACATGATGAAGCCCAACTATGATAGGGAGAAAATGATGCTCACCATGTGCTGTGTGCCGGGGGGTGGGGTTGGAAATGAGGCTCATTTCCTGGTGGACCTCCTTGGGGAAGCCCAGAATCCTCAGTGAATAACCTCACCCTCTCAGGGCAGCTGACCCCAGCCCAGGCTGAGGAGATGAGGGGGTTGCTGTGAGAATTTGGGGACATGTTCAAAGGAAATCCAAGGCACACCACAATGATTGAACACCACATGGACACTGAGGCCCAAGTTCCACTGAGGCAGTCCCCCTACAGGGTACCTGAGGGGGTTAAGAAGACCATGATGGAGGAACTCAGGGAGAAGATGGCCCTTAGACTGATACAGGGAACCAGTAGGCCCTGGGTTTCACCTGTTGTCCTGATCCTCAAGAAGGATGGTACCACACACTTCTGTATTGACTTTCAGAGGCTCAACAGCTGTATGGAGTCTGATGCCTACCCCATGCCCAGAAGTGATGAGACCTTGGAATGGCTGGGAGGAGCCCGGTTCCTGACCAAAACAGACCTGATGAAGGGCTACTGGAAGGTGCCGCTAACCCCTGCAGCCAGGGAGAGATCTGCTTTTGTTTCCCCATATGGCTTATTTGAATTCAGAGTAATGCCATTTGGGATGAAGAATGTGCCCGCATCCTTTCAGAGGCTTGTGGATCACATCCTGGCTGGGGCCATGAGTATGCACTGGCTTACATGGATGACATAGCCATTTACAATCAGACATGGAAGGATCATGTCAGGCACATTAGGGAGGTGTTCCCCAGAGTGAAGGTCACAGGGCTGACAGTTAAGGTGGAAAAATGCCAAGTAGGCATGGCTGAAGTGTTCTACCTTGGGCACCGGGTGGGCAGTGTGCCAGCAAAGGTTGATACCATCCAGGCCTGGCCAACCCCTGCCAAGCAGAAACAGGTAAGGGCATTTCTGGGAACACCAGGTACTACAGGAGGTTTGTCCCTCAGTACAGTGATGTGGCCAAGCCCCTGACAGATCTGATGAAAAAGAGAATGCCTGCAAAAGTTCTCTGGACAGAGGACTGCAAGTCTGCCTTTCAACGATTGAAGAAGGCATTATGCGGGTCATCTGTGCTTGCTAGCCCCAATTATGACTTAAAGTTTGTAGTACACTTGGATGCCTTGGACCATGGGCAAGGTGCCATCCTGAGTCAAGTTACACCGCAGGGGGAGGAGCACCCCATAGTGTACCTGAGCTGGAAGCTTCTGCTCAGGGTAGAGTCATATGCCAGAGTGGAGAGGGAATGTCTGGGGATAGTGTGGGCCCATCAGAAGCTACAGCCATATCTGTACAGGATGAAGTTCACTGTGGTCACTGATCATAACCCCTTGATATGGCTGCATAGTACTAGTGGGCAAAACACAAAGTTGTTGCACTGGACTTTGGTACTACAGTCATACAATATGATCATTCTACACTGAAGTGGGGCACAAAATGCCAATGCAGTTGGACTGTTGAGGCAAGGCTAAGTGCACGGCATATTCCCTTAGGCATTCCACAGGCCCTACATGAATCACAGTGTCTCTTGGGGGTTGCCCAAAAGAGACACACCTTCATTTCTTGAGGGGGAGATGTGACAGAAAAGGGGACCAAAGCCATGTATTCCTTTGATTCATTAATTCATTTCTAAATATGCATCTGTTTCAGGTACAAGATAGTTACCAGACTGCATGATCAAGTAGTATATTGACAGCTTATGTCAGCTAGGGTAGAGGGTCTGATGGTCTCATGGGAAAGTTAACAGAAAAGCTAGAAAGGAGGCAATAAAGCAATAAACCCAGTGGGGAGTCCTTCCTGGAGATGTTCCCATGTTGGACAAAGGATCCAGGTGGACAACATAATGTTAACAAGGAGGTGCTGAAGGGTGGGTGGACACACACACACACACACACAAACACACACACACACACACATATTCAAAGAGGGCTGGGACAACATGGAATTGTCACTCAAAGTGAGTGGGATCCTTCCCCACATGGAGTGAGAAATATATTGTGGTGCTGGAAGTAAGCACTTCCTCTTGGACTTGGTACCTCTGAAATCCAGAGCCCTGCAGCTAGAAGTCTAGTAATAAAGACATGCTTAGGGAATGTATTTTCTTCAGATAGCAGCAGGTAAAGACATATGTTTTAGCTGAGAATAGCTCAGAGTTCTGCTGTACTCTATCTGTTCAACCTGGTTTTATTTTCTTCTTCTTAGTAAATGTGCAACCCTTTTGTTTCCTGTAAATACATCCTGTTGTAAATACTCATAGCCTTTTAGTAAAGCTCCTATTTTTATAGAATCAGTGACTGCTTGTTTTATTTAAAAGAGTAATTCTACCATTTCTGCTGGACATCGTTTGTAGTCTGTCTCTGAAGGGGCACTCTACCCACAGTTATTGTGTTTGACCTTCCTGACCTTGAGCAAGAAGGAGGTAAAAACAGGTTTCCTGGGTCCTGTTGGTAAAACCCTCATGGCGGTAGTGAACTTGAAGTCCCTGGTGAGGGGAATTTCCGTTACATAAACATTGAAAAAATATATTGTTTTTTGACATTTTGACACCAAATTTTCAACAAGACCTTTTTGTGACCCATCTTATGAACCAGGTAGGTGAAATTTTTGATATCCCATCCAAAATAGAACTTGGCAGAGCAACAGCAAAAACACATTTCAGGAGGTGGAATTTGAAACATTTCACCTACCTGTTCATGAGGTGGGGTTAAAACAACATGTTGAAAATTTGGGGCAAAATTATTAAAAATAACAGGGTTATAGGTAAAATTTGAAAACACATTAAAAAGTCATTAACCAAACGTACCTTGTTTTCAGTCAGTTCACACTTGGTGTTGGAAACAGCAGGTCATCAGATACAGTAGGTAAGTAAGGGTTGTGGGCACGGGGTTAGAGGGTGGGGTGGGAAACTATGCAGAGGGAGGAAGTGGGAGGGATTTGGTCTGTTTTGGGGAGGTGTTAGAGGGTAAGGGTGGTAGACTATGCAGAGGAAGGGAGTAGAAGGGATTTGGTCTGTGTTGAGAGATGGGGTTAAAGGGTGGGGTTGGGAGACAATGCAGAAGGAGGGAGCAGGAGGGATTTGGTCTGTTTTGTGGGATGGATTTAGAGGCTGGGGCAGGAGACCACACAAAGGGAGGCAGCAGGACATATTTGTACAGCTACATAGCTTCCCAACCCCAGGCAGAAAGTTGGGTTGGGAGCAGAGAAGAGGCAGTACTACCATTACATACTCAATGACTTCAGGGCAGGCAGCCATATCAGGAGCAAGAGGTGGTGGCAGTGGTACTTTTGATGACAAAAGAAAAAAGCATTGGGGAGATAGAGAGACAGAGGGAGAAAGAGAGGGGAGATAGAGAAGAACCACACTGATTCATGTATAGTCATTATGTGCTTCAACTCCACTGTGCAGAGCAATCATTATGTGATGCATTCAGTATCTGGTCATGCCCTTCCAGACCCCTATATTCTCTCCTCCTGTGTTGGCAAGTTATCCATATAACTCTTTCTATGCAGCCATAAAATGCAGCACACCCAACTAACAATGCCAAGGAACATTGCACGCCCACTGGCAGCATCAAGGAGCACAACACTGCAGGAAATACTCACCATGGAGCAAAGCACTCCACAAGCTGCACCAAAGAGCAGAGCACCCAACTGGTAGCATCAACGTGTAGTACACCCTTCTGCTAGCACCCAATAGCAATGCATCCATCAGCAGTTCCCTGCAGCAGAACAGCACCAGCTAGTGATGCACCTCACTGGTAGTACCTTGGAGTGATATCCTTCAGTGCTAACTAATATTTGTTTTCTCTCTTGTGCAGGCTTGAGGTGTCATTTCTCATTATCAGTAGCACCAAGGAACAGCACACCTCACTGACAGCACCAAGGAGTAGTTCACACTCCTGGTAGCACCAAGGAACAGCACAGCCCACTGACTGCCCCAAGGAACACAGTTCCCCAGTAGCACCACCAAGCATCTGCACTAGCTGGGCTAGGGAGCCCTACACTCCACTGATAGCACCAGGAGTGATACACCCAATTGACAGCAATAAGGGGTGACCCACCCATCTGCTTAGTAAACATCAATTTTCATTTCTTTTGCAGGCTAGAAGTATCCTTTGACTTTATCATATAAACAGCAGTATCACAACATAATGCTGTCCAATGGCAGTGCCCAGGAGACACATGACCTACCAGCAGCACCAGGGAGTTTCATCCCCCCTCCCCGGGCAGCACAAGGAGTGGCATGCCCCACCAGCAGGACTGAGGAGCAGCACACAGTGCCAGCAGTACTGAAGAGCATTGTACCCTACCAGCAACATGGAGGAATGTCTTTCCCCATTATCAACAAGGAGTGTCACACCCTTTGAAGCACCATGAAGACATATGACATATTACTTCCTACTTCACAGTGAGAATGTGAAAAGATTAACTGTAGAAACACAGTTTATTTATTTCATTTTTATTGACAGGTAAACACACTAGACAATACTGAGCCTATTTGCAGGTATGACCCAAGAAATTACACAAAGAGCAAATTACAGTATGAGTAAGGCACATCAACAGTGAAAATATGGAATGAGCAACAGAATACAAAATTAAAGAGCAGCTGACACCTTCAGGAGAATTTTAACAAAACATAATATTTAGATACAGTTCAGCTTGTATTTCACATTACTTCTGTATTTTCCACCCAGTTATTTATTACTGAGGTAATCTGCATGAAAACAGAATCTTTGTTCCTGAAGAGTTACTCCACTTCCATTTGTTATTCCCTACCTAAGGTCATAATTTAAAAAGGGCCTAAAGTCTTTCTTATGGAGTAAGGCATTTGCAGATAATTTGGATGCCTATTAATTGCTCAGCTGTCAGTTCAGTTTTAATATGTTTCATCATGTTTTATTCTGTATTTTATTGTAATGCGCCTTGGTTTCAAGAAAGGCGTAGATAAATACAGTTTATTATTATTATAATGCATTGCTTGTGACATCACAGTTAATCCCATGGCAATAGACTGTGATGTCACAACAGAGCATTATGACTTGAAGTAGAGAGTAATTTATAATGGTAGATGAGCTTTAAGGGAACTCTACAGGACAAAGATCATATATTAATGCAAATTTGCTCTGTAAGAAATAATGTGGAGGAGAAATATGTAGAATAAACATGGAATACAAACACAATTGTGCCAAACTATTATGTTTTTCAAAGTTTTCTTTGAGGCGTCAGTAGCTCTTTAAATAACAACAGTTGCAAGTAATAGTCCCTTTCTGAATTTTTTGAATTAGCCTCTGTTTTGAACTGCTTGATATTAGCTTTTGAAAGTAAACTGTTACTTTTATTTTTGTTAATTAGAAGAGTGTCTACCCGGCAGTACCAGGTACAATGTTTAGAACAGCACTCATCATACCTTATCAGCATGTGACCTTACTGACATCGCAGATGGCAAAGCAGAGCCACTCACATTCTGACAGATGGGTCACTACTGAGTGATATCACAATGAATGAGGTCACAGTGCTAGAAGGTATAAAACAGTGTAGCGCTAGATATGTCAGCCTTCAGGGAAAGTGCTGTTGAATGCATCACACTGATATCCATCAGGTAGAAAACTACCTAATTAGCAAAACAAAAAACAAACATAAATTAGAAACAAAAAGTACAGTAATTACTGGCTGCTGTTAAACAGGGTTTTGTTGCCTGCTTTTTTTAAAGTTATGTTCCATTGCTTTTAAAGTGAACTCATTACTAATATTTAGTGAGAAAAGAAATTGCAAAACTTAAAGGTACAATTATGTGCAGTGTTTCTATGTATGACAGAAGGTATTTCGTAACAGTTACCCTGGGGGGATATTTCCTAGAAACAGCTTTTTGGTGCTACTGGCTAGTCAAACAGATCTGTTGCTGGTGTTTGAAGACAATCTGACTGACTGAAAACTGAAGGGTATTTCAGATACATTTGACAGATGATTTTGTGTGGCTCTACCATGCCGGTCCGACATCTCTAATGTCGACTGGCATTACAGTGACAGGAATCATGTCATCCATAAATCGCGGTCGGCATGATTCCTTGCAGACTCCTGGTCCTGTTTTTCTATCGGGGGCAAACCCCCCATGTGAGGGGCTCCACCCCCTGCACCCCCCCAACTAAAGGATTGTTAACTCCATTCGGAGTTAACTCGGGGTGGGGGTGCAGGACCGGGAGACAGCATGCCCCTGTCTCGGGCACACCAACACAGCTTCCTGTCAGTAAAGAGTCGATATTGCCAACAGGAGTGTAGTTCACTGTGTTGGTGTTGCCGTATGGGGGACATACCATTTCATGCTAGTTATTGACCAGTATTTCATTTTTTGGTTTGAAGGCTTATTTGCATTTTGCTAAATTCTGAAGGGTATTTGAGTGTAAATTAAGAACCATTTGAATGGATAAATAATGGCATTTGAGGTGCAACTGAAGCTAATTTGAATCCCTCAGGAAACTAGAAAATAACTGGAGCAGGTTAAAAAAATCCGAAGAGTGTCTGAACTGAAGTTGATGGCCTTTCTGTTTTTTGATGTGGGTTAGCCTGTTTCCCATCTGCCAGCTTTCCACAACTTGAAACTTTATTCAGGAATAGAGTGCTAGGATCCCCCAGAACCCACCCCCAACATGGTCATTCACGTAGTGTAGGAGCACCAGAGGCACAGGATTGGGAGTGGTGGGTCATACACATCCAGTGCTCTAGTTAGACAGATGTCATGGCATGGATGGAGCATGACCTGTACGCAACACCTTTGAGGACTGGGTCTTCAGTATGTGCAGAAAATGTGTTTTCTTCATCATAATGAATGAATAGTACTGACTGATCAACTGCACTTTAGCTTTTGGCTTAATATTGGTCAGTGCAGTTTCTCCAATACAGGTGGTACATCTATCATTCCCACAAGTAGTAGCTCTACCCTTTGCAGCTGGCAGACAGAAAAATAGAATGATAGGTTCCCTAATGTGGCTGATCTGGGAGGCAGCAGTTTATGTGTCAGAAAATGATGGAAAGAGAGGAGGCAAGGAGTGTTAGAGGCAAACCAAAAAACACATCAGAAGATAAAAAAAAAACAGAATACCTGTACTACCCTGTTTATCTGCTTGATCGAGAAGAATGGGTGCAAATAGCCTTGAAGTGTCACATAGCGGCAGCCACCTCTTCTACCTGTCAGATGAAAAGGATGAAACATTTCCATTTATATTTTTGATCCCATAATGCAAGTATCACACCACCAATATCTTTAGAACTACAACTCCCAGAGTAAGTGGTGTATTGATATAAATTCAGAACTTCTCCAAACAGTCTTCCAACTTGGTGATGGTTCCTGTGTACTGTACCTCAAGGAATTGCAGTTTTCCATCTGTAACCCTATTATTTGCACGACATTCTAAGCCAAAGGTATCTCTTGAGTGGCAAGTTCAGAATGCATAATACTCCCATAATATAATTTCTTTTGCTTGCGATGGATCTTGATATAGTACTCTCCAGTCTGTGTGACTACTGTTAGAAACACAAATGTGTGCAAATCCACACTTACCAAGGATTTGGACATGTTTGAACTGTTTTCAATGATGTAGCTATATTCCAGAGGACCCAAAACTTTCATTTAAAAAACAAAAACAATTTAGCATGAAATCTGTGTTACATTGCGGGCTATTTGGATTGTTTATTTTTGCAGAAATTATAGTCATATTAAATTATCAACATTTATCTATATCAAAATAAAAGTTGATGTGGAAAGCAAGTTTGTATTTTTTTTTTATACATAGGCAGCCATTGTCCCCTGTCATGATAGCCCACCATGGCATTTACTACCACAGTATCGGTAATGGCTGCTTTTGCTCACAAAGCTTTACATTACGTTGCATTGATAGCAGCTGCTATTACATCACATGGAAAAACAAAAAGATATGCAGTGAAGCACTTCAGAGACAGACTTCTGAAGAAAAAAAGTTTATTTGAGCATCCAGACAAGTTTTTTTTTCCACATGATGTTAACCAGATTTGCGGCTGAACCCCACAGACCTGACCGGCAGCGTGTTGTACTGTGGTTCTTGCTATTACATTGCATTATGTTACAACTTCTGCTACTTTATGGATGGTGATGGCTAACACTGAATGGCCAACATTCTGTGCAGTTCCCTTCACCAAACCAGGAATTTGGAGTTTTGACTATATGACTGTTTGTGTCCTGATGGAGCACAGGATACTGACCTCTTACAACAGTGATCAGAGTTTTATACACATTCAGTGACATGGTCAAACAAAGAGTCACACAATACTCAGAACTAATGCTGCAGGGAGGTGTGGCTAACCTTTCACTGGCTCACAGTACAGAAGTCATTAAAAGATGCAAGGTGATGGTATTTCAGCTATTACATGACATTAACCTTTATTTAACTAAGAAATCAGTTGAGACTGGAGTCACTTTTATAAAAGAGACCTGGCCAAGAAGGCAGCAAACCAAATATTTCAAATTCACTATAGCTGTGCCACACACAGTTGAATAACAATAATTGCCAACCTAGTTAAAACTGATTGCAGATATACAAAAAGTTGATAATAATCTAAGACAAGGGCAGGCGCCCTTTAAGTGACTGGACTGTTGTGTTTTAGATTCCTTTAGTGGAATTAGCTGCTTAATGATTCAATTAGGAGTATTATTCCACAGCCATAGATCAAAAGGTTAAATGCATTTATTTTTTTTCAGGTCAAAGTGGATTCTGGGTACAACCAAATTCAGTAATGATTGGGCTCCAGGAATAACAGTGTTCAGTAGTTGTCAACATACTAGTGAGATACTGTATCCAGTATTTCTGATACAGTCTTCGCGCTGCAATTAAATTATGCATTAGCAATGCAATACAGACAAAAAGTTCATTTTAGTTATTCTGCTTTTGTCTCTTATTTAACATGCAACCACACTGTGTTGTTTTGACAAGCAAATCACATTCCATGATGTTTATATTCAATACATTTGCTACACACTTGTCACATTTTGTGAGTTGGGGTACTTGTGCTCATGTTTTTAAGTGTCTGTATGTGTGCATTTGTGTTACAGTTTCCATGCATACGTGTGTTTGTGTCATATGATGGCTGTGCAAGTAAATTTGCTTTGGCCAACTCTTGTTTTTTTTCTAAGATACAAAAAAAAAAGAAAATAAAAGTAACAGAAGTGTCTCAAATAATTGGCCTGACAGTCATTATTTGAGAACTTAGAAATCACTGCTTATTATCCACTGACATGTCCAGAATCCAGAAGATGTATTCCTTTTAGCTGTTAATTTAATAATCAAAATGTGCTAACCACATAAAATCTGCCAGCACTGCTTGTCAGGTCGCTAATAGCCAATGCCAACCTGCTACTACTCAACCAATCAGAAAGGGTCCCTTGTCAAACTTGTGCGAGTCAACTAATCAAGCAGTCACTCAGTAATTAATCATTTACATATTCCCTCTCTACCAAAAAATGAAACATTAAAATAGTTTTCCTTACAGACACCGACAGTGATGTTTTTGCCATTAACACATCATTTGGAATAGAATTTATGACTATGATTGTTTTTACTATTGGACTCTTAACTAAAGTACCTTAAAAAGAATAAATACCAAACATCTGTGTTCAACTAATTCTGGTATTATTTAAAACAATTCATTATTTGTAAGAGAAAATGTTATCAGAGCTTTGGTTCTCTCCTTATTTATTATATAATTAATGGATTGAATTTCAATAAAAAGTTATCTGAAATCCTTATACGGAGCGAGGAAAAGCAATAGAATTATTTATGATAGGTTTAAACTCATTCAGTTTTAGGTAAATGATTAAACTGACCCGTTAATAGACTTTAATTTAAAGCAGCAGTACATGTAAGCAATGAAAATTCAGACCTATACTTTATTATTTCTGTTTTAGACTGCACCTTCCTGTTTATCTTTTATGATACCCTTTATGTTCCATTTTGAGCATTTTAGCACTTTTTTCCACATTTGAAACAATTACAATCCCAGTATTCTAATGGATAGTATGATCAAGGAACTGTTTCTGTTGTATAGAAGGACTAGATTTTGATTATAATATTGTTGAGTTTGTCTTTTGGCAATGAAGGGGTTTGGGAAATGGTTTCACTAATTTTGTGTTATTGCTTCTTAAGCATCTAACCCTCCAAGGCCTGGCCTCCCATGGCATTACTGTTTTAGGTTAGTAAGTAATGTGAACTTACAAGTTAAATAAGGCAGCCAAACAACATTTTTCAATAGACAATATTCAGAGGAATTTTCATGGGTGGTGTTTAAAAACAAGTACTATGTGGAAGCCCTTTGGGAGGTTAGCTCATGTTCTCAAGAATGACATCAGGACACAAGTGCGTGTGCATACTTTTTACATTTGCACTGTAACAAATATGGCATCATCAGACCTCTTGCTTGACAATAGATAAAAGTCCTGGTGCAGACACCATGAGAGAGCTATATGACTGAATATAGGCAATAACACATTTGTAAGTCAGGAATGAAGTAGTGCCACCCCCCCCCCCAAACACATACCTCAAAATATGGTAATCTTGGTTTTAGCCAACTTGAAGTCTTTAGAACATAGATGAACACTAGCTTAATTGTTTTGAATGGACCTTTTTTGATTTTTTTCTAAAAATTGCACAGTATACAGTATATTGCCGTGTTGGAATTCCCCCCATGAAAAAGCTTTTGTAAAGAAAGGATGTCTGTTTGACACATTGGCATAATATTGAGTAACTATGACCCTTTTGTACTTAGATATAAGATATGACAGTGTTTACAACATTGTCTTCAAAATAAATTTTGAAAGGAGAAATGACAAACTGGAGCATCAGTAGTGAGTGACATCACTGAGTGTGCACATCACAACCGTGCATGTGATGTCATTGTGCCGTGCATGCAAGGATAAAAGGTGGGATACTGAACCAGTGTGACTTTTGTTGATGGCAGACATTTGAATGGCAACTGAAGCCCTTTGACTGATTTTTGGAAAAGCCTAAGTGGTAAGCACATTAAATTTAAACTCTGACACAGATTGGAATCAAGTGTTAAAATAGTAAAAAGGATCTTTTTGACATTTTATTTACAATACTGTAGGTAACCCTCATACTGTGCTTACAAATCACAGGACTATAATGGAGAATCATTTTCTCTGCTTAAAAAGGGAAAAGGAATATTTTAAAATGCAGGACATACGATTTTATACAACTTTGTTTGTATTAGCAATTAGCTGAAAAAAGATAATTAACTAGAACACTGTGGAGAAAAGGTTTTTTTCATGTGCGTAACATCATGAACAATAAATGAACTGCAGGACCTCACTGGCACATAAGGAAAGTAATTCTACATCCAGTAACATTCAGGCTGCCCTCACTTCTATCAGAAGTGAAAATAGTCTCTGTCTTGGGTCATCCACTTGACAAATATCATAGCACTTCAGGAATAATGCAATGAATGCCATTCATATACATTTGTTCTTGCATTCTCTTTATTATTCCATAACACAATACCCTCCTGACAACACTTCATAGCCCCAGCACTATTTCATCAGTCCCCACTATACACTGTGGTTCTAGTAAATAGAGTTTTCCCCTTATTCTTATCAAGTTCTTTTAGTATCTATAATACCTTAGATGGAATGCATCCTTTACTTCTTTACAGACTAGAGGATCACACCCTCTGTGCTCTCACTAGAGCTTGACTTATAAATGAATCTTTAGAATCTTGCACTGTCCTCCAGCAATCTCCAAAGAAAAGAAACTCTGGTCAGAGCCACTATGGCTGCTAATACATTAACTTGATAAGGGTGTTTCATGGCCTTAAACATAAAGATGAATTGCCATAGTCAGCTCCATGTGTAAATTTAATTTTTTGTAAAGGTACACCATTTATCTGGTTGATCCTGTGTTTTCCATGTGTTTAAAATGTGAGTGGTGAAGCTCCTGCCCATCGGCACAGTGGTTGGATTTCCATTTGCCACGCTGGTGACCCAGGTTCAGAAACAGACTCAGGTCTGTGGAGGGCCAACCAGTTGGAGAAGGATGGAACATCCCAAGGACTGCTCTTCTTCACTGGGGGGATGGCTGGGATCCTGTCCGGTGCTTGACAGACCCTGGCAGAGGCCAGGGGCACGACAGCTACTGGCATGTAACAGTACTCGAGGGGGCAGGGTGAATGCAGGACACCATTGCATGTCCCCACCCCTCAGGTAAAAATAGGGAAGAAAATCCTGCTGTCAGCCACCTCCGTGAAGCCAACCTCTGACTTCAATTAGCCTCCCTCACCAGCTCCCCCAGTTAGTTACTGGTTTCATGGCACCTGGCCAGTGCCATGACCTCACCCTCTGAGGGGCAAGTCAGGGGTCTCAGGAGAAAAGCATGGCACAGAGGTGGAAGTTGAGAGGCACCGTGACTGGAGGCAACCACAGTCATCAGTGGACATTTCAAATGTTACTTTGATGGACATTTAAAGTAGCCGGGGTTGTGATGGAACAAATAAGGGAGGCAGAAAATGGGCCATCACAAGCTGAGATAGAGAGTAGGGAGATCCCAAGGGGGGAGAGTCCCACCAGGATGCAAGTCATTTAAGGAAGCAGGGGGTTAGCAAAGGAAGAAGGGGGAGGAAAGGAGAGGCCAAAGGAGAAAGATGCGAAAGGGGTAACAATTGGAAAAAGGAGAAAGTGGCAAGAAGAGAGGTGAGGGCTGTCAAAATGGTGCAAGGTCTTTATCAGAAGCCCTATTAGGAGAGACTGAAAGAGTTCAATATGAGCACCCTGGAGGAGAGGAGGGAGAGTGGGGATATTGTGGAGGCCTTTAAATGCCTCTTGGGGGTTAATAAAGTACAGGAGGGAGATATGTTTCAGAGGAAAAGGTGCTGTAGAACAAGGGGTCTTGATATGAAGCTGGAAGGAGGTAGATGTGAGGAAGTACTTATTCACAGAAAGGGTGGTGGATTCCTGGAACAGCCTTCCATGGGAGGCAGTGGGGGTGAAAACAGTGGTGGGTTTCAAAAATGCCTGGGACAGGCACAAAGGAATCATAGGAGGAAGGAAGGGGGTGGAAGAGACAGTGCTGTAGGGCAAGTTGGGTCTGCAGCAAAAGTGAACATAATTAAAAATGGGCAGACTAGATGAGCCCAGTAGTCATTATCTACCATCAGTGTCTATGTTTATGTAACAATCCTTTTGGGAGATTACTAATCTATTTGCCCATCCCTGTTTTTTTATGACTTAATTTGGCCCAGTTGGGAAAAGGGTTAATTCTTCTCTGCACTCATGTGGAGCCTCCTGCAGGTTGGGAGGTCATCACTGGTGTGTGGGGGGATAAAGTCCAGTAGTTTAGGCAGGAGGAGGAGTTCTGGTCAGAGAAGTGAGCAGTGAGGGAGTGAGAGTGAGTCAGGGCTGGGTGGGGGTGACTGCCCACTCTGGCCCCCAGCTGGTGGCATTTGGGGGGACACAGAGGAAGAAGTGGGAGCCAGTAGCTACAAGCCACACAGTATCTTGGAGGGCAGCTAAAGTTGAGAGGGGGAGCCAGCAGCCACAAGTTGTAGAGTGCCCTAGCAGCCTGTTCCAATCTGTGTAGGGATCCAGTGGGCAAGAATGTGGCAGGGAGTGTAGTGTTCAGAGAGCGAGTTGCCTTGGAGTTGCTGCTAATTCTGGAAAAGGATGTAGGTGTCATGAGGGAAGTCACAACTCCCCAAGCTGCAAGGATTGCATGTTCTGAGGGGGACCTGCTGAGCCAGTGCAGGGAGAGAGAGAGAGAGAGAGAGAGAGAAGTGAAATATGAATCTCTGCTGGACCAATACAGTCTCATTACAATCTCAGTTTTGCCCAACAGGCAGTGGTGTACTGCTAAATTTAGAAGTGTGGAGTCTCGATGTATTATGATGTCCCCAACCCCCACAGGCTCGGTATCTTGGGGCTGCCTAGGCCCCCAGAAGCTCTCAGGTTTTAGATGCATTCTAGTGCATTTTGAGGGTCATTTTGACACTATTTGGCTGCTTTTAAAGCCTTCTTTGACTTGCTACAAACAAACAATATCACTATTAAAATAACCTCTTTTTATTTTCTTAAACAAACTGTCAAAACTAAAGCAATAAATCCAACTCCAGCCACCCTTCAAACACCCGACTACATATCACTTCTCTTGAGTACAGTCAGCTATCACTGCAGCAGGTATTGCACTTGTTATCTTGCAACCTGAATGGAAGACTTTGCTCCCCCCAACAGTGCACCACACAGTCAGACATACAAGGCAGTGAGAAGGGCACACAAAACACCAGCCTGGAGGTGCATGTGTGTGTCACACAGCATACACTTACACAGACCATTAATGCCAGAGAATGGAACTGATATGCAGGACCCACTGGAGGGTTCCTCAAGGCTCAGTATTGATACAGGATGTATACAAGGTCATGAATGCTTTAGCTGCATGTACTTTAAACTGAGACAGTTGGAGCAGGGAGGGTATGACTCAGCAGGGACAGATGCATGAAATATAGGGCATATACAGTGACATCACAGCCCACAGACTTGACATGCAGCAAGGGTTCCACAACCTATGTGAGACCTTGGACAATGGCATGACCATAATTGTCACTGCTTTAGATTAGGGCAGGGCAGACTGTTCCATGGGAGATCCAGACCCCCGGATCGAACCTGCAATCCACGGACCCAGATAAATACGGACTTCAGTGCAGAAGTCCAGTTCTGGGTCAGTGAAAGTGCCATTTGTGCCATTGTGTGTATTGTTGCCAGGGGGATGCCGTTGGTACGCTCGTTCCACATATAGGTGGCCGGCGGCATCCAGTCAGGCAACAGATGGTCACGTGACACACTCACGGTATATAACCATGCTGAGTTGCTAAAAAGCAAAAAAAAAAAAACACACACAATATATATATATATATATACATTTTGGAGGGGAGAGAAGAGAAAATGAGAGAGAATGGACTCGATTTACTAGTACAGGGGGAAGAGAAACTGATCATCAGGGGAGGGTGACAGGTCAGACTGGAGAAAGGAGGAATCCAGAGGGACTACGGAGATAGTGGCGGCCTGGCTGCTGACAGGGGGGGCAAAAGGCAGGCAGTGTGGTGGTGTGACTATGTACATGAGCAAGGGCAGGCTGGCAAAATCTTTGACTTGTGGCATAAGGATCCAGAGGAGAGAGGGAGTGAGAAGAGACTACTGGAGGATCAAGAGAAATTTTACAATTACGGACAATCCCAAATGAAAGTTTTTTTCTTTTCTTGGCCTCAAACAGTATAGCTGTGTGTACATGAGCAAGAGAGGGCAGGCTGGAAAAATCTTTGACTTGTGCCATTCCAAATCCAGATCTTTTTTTCTTTTCTTGGCCTCAGACAGTGTAGCTATGTACATGAGCAAGGGAGGGCAGGCTGGAAAATTCTTTGACTTGTGCCAAATCCAGATTCAGAGGAGAGAGGAAGAGACTACTGGGGGCCCAAGAGAAATTTTACAGTTACAGAAAATCCCAAATGAAAGTTTTTTTCTTTTCTTGACCTTAGACCGTGTAGCTGTGTACATGAGCAAGGGCAGACTGGCAGCATCTTTGACTTGTACCATTCCAGATCCAGAGAGAGAGGAGGAGACTACTGGGGGCCCAACATAAATTTTACAGTTACAGAAAATCCCAAATAAAATTTTTTTTCTGGCTTCAGTGTGGCTCTGTGTACAGAGCTAGGGCAGCAGGCTGTCAAAATAAATCTTTTGACTTGTGTTCCCCTTAGGGGGGAGAGAGAGAGAGAGAGACGGCAGGGGTGCCAATGAGAAATGTAACAGTTCCAGAAATCCCAAATACATTTTTTTCTTTGCTTTTCAGTGTGGCTGAGTGTACAAGGCAAGGGCAGCAGGCCAGCAAAATAAATCTTTGACTTGTGCCATCCAATCACGAATCACAATCACTTGTTAACGTTCATTCACAATTTCATCCAGGAGGGGAGAGAGAGAGACTGTAGGGGGGGCTCGTGAGAAATGTAACAGTCCCAGAAAGCCCAAATATTTTTTTTCCCTGGCTTCAGTGTGGCTGTGTGTACAGGGCAAGGGCAACAGGCTGGCAAAATAAATCTTTGACTTGTGCCATCCAATTACGATCACTTGTTAATGTTTCTTCACGATTTCATGTATTAAAAAAAAATACTGCTCAGACAAACAACATACAAGTTAATGCACCTGTGCTGCTGGCTTGGGTGGTCCAGGGGATAAAATCTGACTTTGTGACTCATAGCAGGCTGTTTACACTACAGCACAAGTAAAGTACAACTACACACAAGTGTCATTATCATCTTCATCACTCATTCCCAATTATTCCTCCTTATTATCATTAGTTTTTCTGGTAAATCACATTACATTACGCATTAAGCATTAACCAACCATAGTCTGGGACTATGCTGCATGTGGCTATGCACCAGATGTGGCTGCATCTCCAATTCAAATTCTGAGGCACACTTAGTTGCTGAATTTGGTCGCTTAACAGTAACTGTACTGCAGGAGTCAGTCAGGTAATCTTGTAAGGAAGAGGTGGTGGACTGCTGTGCTGTCAGTGTACTGTGTACAGTCACAAGTCACAACAGTAAATTTGTCCCTGGCCTGTGGGTGTGGGTGGGAGTCATCAGAAGGACATCACATTTGTTAAAGGGATCTTAGTTTGTTTGCAGGTTAGGATACTAATGATATAGGTATTTGCATCTGTCTGTCTCTCTCCTCCATCTCTCTCTGTCTCTCCTAGCATACTCATGTCATGGACCTGAGCAGGCTATGCCACCATTACAGGCCAGCCATGAAGGGGCTAGTAGTGAGTGATTGCTTTTTTATTTAGCAGTTTTACATTAATTGTTATACAAATAATCCATTAAATTATTTCCTTTGTGCCTCTGTGTCAAATGTGACCGACTTTGGCCACCTTTATGCATTTATTTTCATTTTTTTCAAATATTTGTCAATAAATCAGACCTAATCAGAACAAATCCAGACCTGCACTGTGTTCTAGTTCTTCTTTAATAAGGATCAGAACTTTACCGAGTTCTCCCAGCCCTACTGTACAGCAGGATGATGTTTCCCGTTCATATCCAGTACATGGCAGCCAACTTCCAAAACCCCATATGTCATACACTGGAACCACAACACCATCAAGCACTCCAGCACAACCCACACATGACAGCCAACCTGCAGGGGTGCACAACCAACTGTAACAGATGATAACCTAATGCCAAGCACATCCTGTGGCATGTGTACAGTAGGTGGTAGGCTCATCCCACCCTAAACCCCCACTCAGAAGTCATCCCAGACACCAAAGCCAAAAACACAAATGACATAATGCCTCATCTGAATTCAGCACAGGCTTTAAAGTTGAAGAATTGCCATCCACCATCAGATGCATGTGGACTTCACTCCATGGGTTCCATGCTTACTCACAGAGGGGTGATGGGAGGCTGGTGGCAGGGGGCGAGCTTGGGGGAAGAGAGATCACTCAAGTCACTGGACATAGCTCAGTCCCTCAGCATCAGATAATGCCATTCAAGACAAGCAAAATTATTAATACAAAACAGCACACTTACCTCACTGCACAATGTATGATAACGCCAGGCTGGTTATTAATTCATATTGTTTTATTGGCACCGACCATCTAACTCACTCAGTCCCAAACAAGTACCAACTCCCGATTTGTAAGAAGTAATCCCTCACAGGCTCACATGGCGTGACTAGTCGGCTGCTCCCTGCTCGCACTCTGCATAGTACCAGCAGCACCTCCAGTCACAAAGTTATAGCTAGCCACATGAGGGGTTAAAGGATTTCTGCAGGACAGCCCCCAGATTGTAGATCCATCTTTCACATGAACAAAAAGTGCCAATTTCAAGACGATAACAAAATTATCACCGCCAGGTTATTAAGTTACTAATCCTTAATGGAGAAGACATTTTAACATGCAGAACTGCTTTGCCATATTAAATATGTTAATTAAACAAATATGTCCACTATACTGGTCTGTTCTGAAAAAATACATAGTAAAAGCAGGATCCTACTGAAAATGAGACATTGTCTCTCTCTCTTAGGCCATCCTGAGTAAATGCATTAGAAAAATGGGTATAAGGAGGACCCTTCTGAAAAAAAGGTCTTGCATCTGCGTTGTAATATCCTGGGTAAATATGGTGTAAAAACTGGGTCAAACAGAACCACACTGCAAACAAGATACCTCAACTCAACCAGGCTATCCTGTGTAAATATGTTGTAAGACTGTAAAAGCAGGACCCTTCAGCAGAACCCCACTGAAAATCAGATGTTGCATGTAAGCTGATCTGTCCTGGAGAAATACATTGTACAAACATTCAGATCACCCATCTTGTATCTGTCTGGTATATTCCTGGTGGTCCAGTGGTCTCCCTTATAAGGGCTCTGACCACCTCCTGACTCACCCTCTCAGGCACCCCCTCAGGCCCTGGTCACATAATGCAAACTACAGCAATAGTGTTGACTGGCACAGCCCTCTGCTCACCACCTCAACTGGTTTCCATCTGATGGTCTCTGAGCAATCGCAAGTATTGTACAAACACCTGTTTCTACTGTACTCATGATCGCTCACTGACAAACAGATGGTGGCTGGCCAAGGTGGTGAGCAGAGGCCTGTGTAGGTTGCTGTCATTACTGCCACACTTCAGCTTATGTGACCTCAGCAGGGATGGGAGGTGGGGATGAGGGTCCTGAGCAGGTGGGTTGACAGAGGATAGATGCCCTTATGGGGGGAGACCACTAGACTACCAGGAACATTCAAGACAGCTACAGGACAGTCGATTGGGGGTGCAGGAACCACTACACCACCAGGAATATTCAGGACAGCTACGGTAAAGGTGATCAGTGTGTGGGGTACCACTAGACTACCAGGAATATTCAAGACAGCTACAGGACAGTCAACTGGGGGTACAGGAACCGCTACACCACCAGGAATATTTGAGACAGCTACAGGACAGGTGAATGGAGGGGGGGCCACTAGACCACAAGGAATATGTAAGACAGTTACAGAATGGGTGTGGGGCCATGCATACGTTAATGGGCCCATAATGGCCATGCAAATGGACCATAGCACCTTCCATGCCCAACAGGGTCGTTAGCATGTTAGGGTTAAATATGGCCCACAGGAGCCATACCACTATCCCATTTGATCCACGCTACTTCTATTGCACTCCTGTCAGCCATATTCAGTCTGGGCCTACGTCAGCACAGTGCTTAGTCACTATGCACTATACTGACATGGCCCCATATTTAGAAAGTTTGCATGCTCCAGTTGCAGGGAGCTAATTGTGTGAATATTGCCTCCCCCCGGCAGGCTGTGCACAAACTACCACAGACCATACATGGCCAGCTCTGAATATGGAGGCCTATACTACTTAGCCCAGTGGAAGCCAAAGTCCATGAAACAATGGCTCATGGGGGTAAGAAAGGCCTGCCTATAGCCTCAATATACTGTTGTCCTAACTTGTAATAGCATGAAAGCAAGCATGTTTAGCACTGACTTATGCTTGTTTGTTTGTTTGGGCAGCAAAACATATATAGCATTACCATGTCAGCCAAATGCTTCATTTAATACAAACAGAAAAATATTACACAAGTAGATATGTAGGAGACAATATGACAAGTCAAAGCAGAGCAGTACATTCAATTCCAGGGTCCATGCTATCACAAGTACATAATTAGGCACCACCATAGGGCAGGTATCAGCAAAGCGTAATCCCAGTTTAATGTTATAGTTACTCTATCTTACTGTTTACATGTTTGATTATAGTACTTTTAAATAGAGAAGACTCTGTATAAAAGAGGAAAAACAATCTGAAGCCTCACCCCCCACCTTCTCAACCCATCACCCACCAGCACCATTGGAGCTTACAGTACCTTGCAAGTCCCAGAGGGAAGATAGCCATAAGACACAGCCACTAATAAAACTGTCATTTATCAATCAAGCAGCATTTCCAAATAAACTCCTTACAAATGGGGTTTATGTGATAATGATGAATGCCTAAAGGCAATCACCGTTATCACTCAGTCAGAGTGCCGAAAACATTTTTGGCACTCTGACAACCCTGGCGACTCAGGACAATGGCTCCAGGACAGTATTTTACTGCTTTCCCCCCGCACCCCCCTACTTAAGGATTCTCAACCCCGGGGGAGTGCATGTTGGGGGGGTGAAAGCAGAAAAAAAAAATAAAGGTTCGGACCAGGCACAATAAAATCGCACTGGCGCCCAGACCCAAACCTGGTACCTCTCCCACCGCAACCACTAGTCAACTCCCAACACCATGACGCAGCTCAGCCAGCCACCACAGCACCACCCCCTACAGCCTCTCCACCTCTTCCCAGCCCACGCTCGCCGTGCTCGCTCTCACTCCCCCGCACATGTACGCATAGCGAAATCCTATCTCCCAGTTCGCCCACAGCCTCATCTGGTCACCCTACCCTTCCCATCACCATGAGGGATTGCATGGGGAAGTAGTCGCCGTAATGGACTGTGCCCTTCCTCATGCGCCCACCTCACGGGTTACCTTACAAATGCAAATGAAATGTAACCACCCACATTTTTCCACAGGATTGTCTATACAAAAGCTGGATAGAGGGTTACATGATCTTTACTTATCTTAATAATAATAATAAATTTTATTTTTCAGTTGCCTTTCAAATACCAAGGTGCTTTACAAGTTAAAATTACAAATCAGAAAATTAAAATACATCGTATAAAATCAGTAACATCATCATTTCATCATTCACCAAATGCCTGTTGCCATAAGAAGATTTTCAAAGCCTGCTTAAATCTCTTCACAGTTGCGCACTCCTGTAACCGATGGGGTAGAGAATTCCAAAGGGCTGGGGCTGCGTACATAAATGCACGCACCCCAGAAGATTTCATACACACCCTTGGAATCTCTAGCAACCCCTCGTCAGCTGAGTGGAATGATCGCCCATGGCAATAAGGAACCAGAAGCTCTTTCAGGTAGTCCGGGCCCAGTCCGTGTAGGGCTTTAAAAGTCAGAAGACCAACTTTAAAGGTGATCCGCCATTGTACAGGCAGCCAGTGCAGTCCACGCAGCACCAGTGAAATATGACAGGTCTGAGAGGATCCCATCAAAAGCCAGGCTGTTGCGTTCTGCACTAGCTGCAAGTGGTGGATTTCTTCCCCTGGAAGCCCTAGGTAGAGGGAGTTGCAATAGTCTAAGCACGAGGACACAAAAGCATGAACCAGAGTAGGAAGGTCACTGGACAGAACTAGGTGCCTAATCCTGGAGATATTCCTTAGATGGTAAAAGGAAGATTTGACAACAGCCGACACCTGTGAATGCAGGGTCAGCCCTTCATCAAAACTTACCCCCAGGTTACACACCTGCTCAGAGGTCAGGAGAGATAAGCCCCTGAGAACTAATCTAGAGGGTGAACTAACCCCCAATCTCCCTATCCAGCGACCTGGGTCCACAACCAGCACCTCAGTCTTTTCGGAGTTCAACTTCAACCAACTGGAATCCATCCACTCCTGGACTTCTGGCTAGACAGTTATTAAAGACAGAGAAAGCTCCATGCTGGTCTGGTGTGAAAGAAAGGTAGAGCTGAGTATCATCAGCATAACAGTGACACCTCAGCCCATACCTTCTTATAATGTCTCTGAGGGGCAGCATATACACTGCGAACAACATGGGGGGCAACACTGAACCCTGAGGAACCCCACAAAATAGAGAAACTGGATCCGAGGATTAAACCCCAGAAACCACTCTCTGAATTCTTCCCATGAGAAATTATGTAAACCATCTGAGGACTGTACCCAACAGTCCACAGATGAATCTCAGGTGATCCAGCAGTACCCCATAGTCCACAGTGTCAAAAACTGATGAGAAATCCAGAAGAACCAAGATGGAATGGCTCTTCTGGTCTCTAGCCATCAGGAGATCATTGAGCACTCAAGCCAGCACTGTCTCCATACTATGTCTCTTTCAAAATGGTGTTTATAGAGGTCATGGATGGTCAAATGGTCCTCCAGCTGTTCAGCCACTACCTTCTCAATCACCTTCCCTAAAAAGGGAAGGTTAGAGATTGGTCTGTAGTTTGCAGGGCAGTCTGGGTCCAAAGAAGCTTTCTTCAAAAGTGGTGTCACCACTGCCTCTTTCAGGGAGCTAGGAAACTCACCTGTCTCCAAGGAGCACCAGACTATCCATGCTAGGACAGGACTGATGGACTCTATACAACCCAGAATCAGGGAAGTTGGTCCTGGATCCAAACTACAGCACATAGCACGCACACTCTGGACAATCTGCATGACATCCATGAACTCCAAATGGTCGAAGGTACTCCAAGAAAACAGAGGAGCAGTGGCCTCATGCCAATCCAAAGCAACACCAATACAGTGTGCTGGATGGAGTACTACCCTGATGTCAGCCACTTTAAATGCAAAGAATCGAGCAAGTTCATCACACTCTACTTGCGAAAAGGCTTTCCGAACTTGAAGACAGGCTGGGTTGCACAGTCTGTCCACAGTTCGGAACAGCTGAGCTGGTTGATTCTGAGCAGCTGCAATCTCCCTGCACAGGAACTCTGCCTTCTTACGGGAGATTGTGGATTGATAGACTTGATAATGGTTCATCAATCTAAGGTGATCGGCATCCAGGGCAGATTTCCACCAGCAACGCTCTAGCCTTCGTCCAAGTCTCCGAATCTCCCTCAAAGTCCCATCAAACCATGGGGATCGAGGGTGAAGGGAAAGAGGACAAACACGGACTGGAGCAATGACATCCAGGGCCACCAAAATGGCCACATTATAGGCCATCATGAGGGCCTCTGGGTCACTGTTTGCCACCAGGAGGGACGATAGGTCAAGCACCACTGCTAGGCTTTGAGAACTTACATCCCATAAAGGGCAGTGCCTGACCATCTCCACATGGGTAGGCCTATGTAGTGGGGGCACTAAAGCCAAACCCAATGGTGTAATGATTGGATCATCCAACTGGTTCCATCACCAAGTCAGAGGCTTCGATCCCCAGGAGAAAGACCAAGTCAAGAGAGTGACCGTGTTTATGAGTAGCAGTGGTAACTATCTGTCTTAGGCCCAGAGATGTCATTAACTGGAGGACGTGCTGTCCAAATTGCGAAAGTTCATCGTTGATCCGGGCACTGAAGTTGCCCAGAACCATCAGCCTGGAAGACTCGAATGCCTTGTCAACGAGAAAGTCCACAGCTTCCTGAAGGAATCACTTCTCATCTCTGGGTGGACAGTAGATGAGGGCGATCCAACAACCTACTCCTGCTACTACGGTACACTTGAATGACTCAGTCTCATCAACTGGTACACTCATGAGGTTAAGTTCAGTCTTAAAACAGAACGCACCCCCCCATGATCCAATCTTGGGCTGTGTATCACCGAGTACCCAGCTGGCGTTAGAGCCTCCAAAATGGGGCCAGAATTCTCGTCCAGCCAGGTCTCGGTGATGCAAGCCAGGTCCACCATTTCAACAAGATCTGCAAAACTTGCAGTCTTGTTTTTAATGGACTTGGCATTGCATAACACCGCCCGAGTTAGATGAACCTCTCGGGATGCCCGATCTACCTGCCTACCACAACTGGTAGTGCCCTTGAGTATGGAGACCAGACAGGGGGAACCACGATCTGGGTTCCATTTTGCCCCAGGGCATCTTCTGGGTTTCACCACCCCAATACAATGGCCCACCTCATTCACCCTCTGCTGTTCGCAACCCCCCACCTCCTCCCTCCACTGTGCACAATACTTAGCACCCTACAGCGCTGGTAAGTTGTAAACTGAAGGGGCAGAGGGAAAAAGGGGTGGAGGGAATGAAGAGCAGAGGGTGAATAGTGCACAACCATGGGGACAGGTTTCCTACACATTTGCGTGAACCAATTATATGCTACCTATCCCACAAAATATTTAAGAATAAAAATATATAAAAAACTAATTAAATTCAAACAAATACCCCAAATTTAACAAATATTTTACTTAAAGAAAAATGTATTACCCTCTAAAACCCATCCCCCAAATAAATAATAACAACTTAACAAAAATTCTAACACACACTATAACTAAAATAAATCAAAAAACAGCAAAATCTACACCTCCCAGGGCCCTCTTACAACCTCAGGATGTGAACAAAACAATATTGCACTGTAAAACAAATAAAATAAAACATCAAAATCATAAAATCGGGTTAGTAGACGCAAACAAAATTAGCTGATGATATTGCACAGAAATATCAAGGGAGAGAGAGTACAATTTTCCAAGCCCCAGAGGTTCTCTCACCACCAGCAGGGCTGATAAATCCCCTTCAGGAGCTAACAC
Organism: Neoceratodus forsteri; assembly: GCA_016271365.2. NCBI lineage: Eukaryota > Metazoa > Chordata > Ceratodontiformes > Ceratodontidae > Neoceratodus > Neoceratodus forsteri. Next base: position 539,619,821 of record CM028134.1, on the reverse strand, counting down.
CCCCAGAGCAGTCAGATGGGAAATAACTTAGAACTTTCTCCCAAAGATAGAATCAAACATTTCCCAATTCTCAGGCACTCTCACTGTCTGAGTATTTAGAAAGTAAAGTATAGCACTCTCACTGCCAGCAAAGTAATAAAGTTAAAATCTGACCACAGACCAAGATGAATGAAGGTGTCCTGAAAGTCCTCTTCCAAAAAGCAGTCACTCTGAAGTTGGGAGTGAGTCCCAAAAAATCTAAACAGGCAGCCAAGCCAGGACTGCAGCAGCTGCCATGGGACCCTGACCAGACCCACCCACCAGTGGGTCCACTGGAATCCCTAGGGACCAAAAACTCCAAACACCAACTCCCCGCTGAATGAGAGCCCAGACCCCCATGCTACCACTGAGCAAAGCACAGCCCACCAGACAGATCGGGACAACGCTACCCAGCTACAAATCAAGCTGTTGACTTTGCCAAATCTGCCATAATAGATTCCACCACAGACAACTAAAATTAGGGTTCCAAAATCCAGAGTCTTCCCTGATAAACCAATCCCTGATACACCACGGAACTTTTCCCAATGCTTTTCCTCCCTAGTTTACAGAATACATCCATCCCAAAATCAAACCAGCAAAGTGTTTTAAATACTATTAAATAAATCGATCAAAACACATAACAGGAGGAAGTAAACTCAAATGCTGGAAATGCCTGGGCAATAGTGGAGCCAGTTAAGTAGCCACAGTACTCACTACAGGAATGACCAAGCAACACTCGGAGAATACTCTTGAACTCACCATGTTCAGTTCAGTCCCCTCCAACGGAATCGTAATTTCAGGAGGCAGTGCGTCCAACAGTCAGGAGAGCAGCAAATAGGCTGTTCCAGTAGTCCAAACAGGCCGCAGATAATCCAAGCTGAACCGCAGGGATATAAAAATGAAAATCAGGTAAAAATACTAAAACTACTAAAAACTGAAACAAAGCTCCTGCAGAGCAGCCAACTGCACACCCAGCCTGCAGCCATCTTTTTAAACATTAGTTCCTTCCCTAGTAGGGAAACTAACTTTAACTTAGCAAACAAACAGATTTACTGAAAAATGAGACTGCCTGTTTTACTTAATTGGAGGATCATTACAATGTCTGTCTGCCTGTCCCAGCCCACTGAACCCACTGCCACAAGCCAAAACCTGATCTCAAATCGCCTTGTGCTCCAATAATGTCTGTGAAGGAATTCAGCAGAGAAACTATAAAACAAAGTTCCCATACAGCTGTGCCTCAAACACTGTTCAGTCACAGATTTAATACTGCTTCCTGGAGAACTACATAAAAAATCATGGAAGACTTTAAGACATATTTGTGTACTACATAGATAAAAGCATGTAAAAAGAGGGGTTAGATGTCCTTTAAGACTGAAACAAGCTGCCTGTGCTGTTTACACTGAGCGTATTCACTGATTGTAATTTGAGCTGGAATGAGAATGCTGCATGTAGGAAAGGAACTCCCCCCCCCAGAGTAACTTCAGTAGTGGAAAGATCATGGTTCAACTCCAAATATGTGCTTTTGGTGGGAGTCTGAAGTGCCCTTTTTTCCCAAGTGATAGCAGAATGTCCTGCAGGGCTCCAACTCCTGCAGCCATAAAATGGATGTATGTAAGTGGCGTTCAGCCTATTATTCCTAACATAACACAAGAAAAGTAACCTACTAACCCTAAAATTGGTGAGCTGTTGTATAAAAATGTTCATTGATATATATTAGGGCATGGATATTCAGAGCAGTTGAGCATGGGGCAACTCAATTGCGCAGGCGCAAGTGCGAACTTGTGCCAAGGAGCCATATTCAGCATGCGCCTTTGCACAGCTCAAAAGCTATCTTGCTAATGCGCAACTATAATGAATTCAGGCACACGTGCAGGGGGCATTCCCATGAATATCCAGCGCAGTGACATATTCAACCATGAAACCATGGAGCAAGTGTGGAGCACATCGGAGTTGCTCTGAGCAGACTTGTTCCTATAAATACAAGGCACAAATACACAGACAGCACTTGCACCAGGGGTGAGAGCGAGAGGGAATGGGAGAGAGAGGCAGACAGAGAGAGATAGAGACAGACAAAGGCAGACACAGAGGGAGAGGGACAGAGGTGGCATTGGAGAAGAAGATAGGGGTAGAGTGAGTGACAGTGAGAGTGACAGAAAGAGATAGTGAGAGAGAGAAAGAGAGAGACATACACACTGACAAGCACTGCACCAGAGTGGCACACAGCCAGCAGCAGCCAACCAACCAGGGATACATTGGACAGCAAGGACCATGGACAGTGCACCCTTCATGATGGAGGCTGTAATGAGGGGTGTGAGGGGGCAGAAGGAACAGTTACGTGGCCGAGGAAGGGCCTGTCAGTGGTATGCTCGACACAGGTGGTACCGTGCAAACATCACCTTGAGAATTACAGTGACATGGAGATTGTGTGCTGGTACCACCTGAACAGGGCCATTATGAGGCAGCTGTGTGAGCTGTGCAGTGAGAAGATGCAGGAACCCACCAGACGGAGCCACACCATGTCCGTGGAGATGAAGGTGACAGCAGTCATGTGTCTGGTCACCATGGCACCTTCCAGAGACCAACAGGGGACACCAGAGGCATAACTCAGTTGGCCACATCCCCCTTCTCACACAGTTCCTCAATGCTCTGCTACCACATGCATCGGAATTCATCCATTTCCCCAGCACACAGGCAGAGCATACAGCAACCATGCAGGACTTCCACAGGGTTGCACGTATGCCTGGCATGATTGGGGCCATTGACTGCACCCACATGGTCATCCGCATGCCATCTGGCCCCAAGGGTGTTGCATACATTAACTGGAAGGGGAGCCCCAGCATAAACTGCTAGGTGGTGTGCAATGCCACGGGGTGCATCACCAATGTCTGCACCACACACCCTGGGAGTACACATGATGCATTCATCTGGCACAGCTCTGTGCTGTGCCACAGGTTTGAATGTGCAGACATCCCCATGGACCACCTAGTGGGTGAGTATAGCACAGGCAAGGGGTGATGGGCAGAGAAGACTTTAGGATGGGGAGAGCAGGGTGTGCATGTTGGCGTGGGTGCCAGGGACAGGCAAGGGGTGCAGCATAACAGAGCAGAGGGCTAACCATGTCATTACTGACACAGGAGACAGTGCATATCCACTGAGGCCCTAGCTGCTCACCTCCTATCGGCGCCCGTCGTCGCCAGCAGAGGAATGCTACAACGAGGCACACGCCAGCATGTGCAACATGATCGATCATGTCCTTAGCATGCTGAAAGCATGTTTCCATTGCCTAGACAGGTCAGGCAGTGCCCTACAGTACAGCCCCTCAAAAGCCTGCGGCCTATTCCTGGCCTGCTGCATACTGCACAACATGACCATTGACCATGGGATAGCTGTCGAGGCTGATGAGGGCAACAGTAGTGGGGATGATGGAGGCAATGGGCCGGAGGGTGGTGGACAGCCACCCTCTGGGCGGAGGGATCCCCAGCTGCTACAGCAGGCATGAAGCCACCGGGATACTATTGCACAGGAGCACTATGGTGCACACAGGTAGGTGGTGCGATACACATGCATGAGGCACACAAACAGGTACAGCACACATGCAGGGGTGTGCATGGCAATGGGAGGGGGGGTCAGTGGCACACAACCACACATGTCAACACACACACACACCCAGGCGTTGGTATGTGGCATGGATCAGATTCATTGCACCAGTGAACAGGTGCAACTGGTGCTAAACTGCCCTCATCATGCCCACCCCACATGGTCCAGTGGCCAGGCAAGCATGTACACAGGCAGCATGCAGCATAACACACCAGTGCCACACCAGTGGTAGGCACGCACACACCGCCCATGTGTACACAGGGCAGCTGCTGCAGACTCTGGTCAGGGCAGCCTGCACATCAGGTCCACTGCATGGAACCATGACCACCACAGCCATGGGGTGGTCATGCTGGGGCCGATCAGCAGCCACAGGCTGCACATCAGCCATGTGGGGGTTTGCAACAGCCCCCAGGTGTTGAACCATGGGATCATGACCATATCCGTGCAAGGGTGTGCAGGCGCCCAAACAGGCCAGCCCCAGGCATGCCTGGGATACCTACATCAGAGCCCGGCATCGACTGTAATGGGGTCACCTGATGCCGTGTTTGTGGGGTGGACAGCGCACTGCAGGGACATCTGTGCATGGCCACGCCCTGTGGCAGCCAGCAACACAAAGCAATCCATGATCGCAGTGGCAATGCAATCCAGGGATGCAGTCATGGCCTCTTGCATGCGCTGCATCCCTGCCAGGATCTGCACAGTGCCCCTCTCCTGCTGCTCAGCTAACTGGCACACCTTTGCATGCAGTGCACACACCCCAGTGGCAAGAAACACCTGTTGCTGAACGTACACCCGCAGTAGATGGGCGTACTCAGCCAGCTGGTCAGCGTCCTGGAGCTCCCAGATGGGACGCCGATTCTCATGTGGTGACCAGCTATGCTGCACAACCTCCTCTCTAGTGGATGCTGCACAGTGGGGTCTGCAGGGGGAATTGGGATAGCAGGCGCACCAGTGGTGGACCCTGTGTCCGGCTGCCCGGTGGCACCCACAGCCTGCTGCCATCGCCCGTCCTGCTATTGTATGCTGCTCAGTGCCTGTGCGAATGCACCACCACCACTGCAGGGCATAGCTGTGGCAGCACCCACTGCTGCACCCACAGTGGTGGCAGGCTGCTGTTCTGCCACCAGCAGAGTGCTGGGCATGGTGCCAATGTCAGATGCCAGCAGGGGTGACACACTCACAATGTCACCCATGTGGTCCAGGAGCTGCGTGGAGTCTTCATTGCAGTTAGACGCTGCCCTGATCTGTGTCTTCACACGCAGGACACCAAGGCTGGCATCCAGGAGGATCACATCCAGGGCTTCGTCTGACCCCAGGTCCAGGACATCTGCCTGCTCTGTGGTGCTGAGCTGCAGCCTGTCAGGTGGCAGAATCCTGGTGGAGGTGGACGGCTGGTCCTCTGGGTCTGTACCAGCATCCATGGATGCAGCTGGCACCCCATCATCCTCACAGAAGCATGCTGGTGCTGCAAGAGATAAAAGATGTGTCAGTGATGCAATGCCTACATGTGCCCCCCTTCACTGCTGCTGCATGTGTCCTGCAGCATTGCTTGCCCAGGTGTGTGCACACATGCACATGACATGCATGCCTGCAAGCTCATGTACTCACCCTCTGTGCCACCAGCTGTGTGTGTCTGAGATACTTACCATGCAGTGATGGTCTGCCACCCATCTGAAATCCACCTCCAGGCACACCCTCCACTGTGATGCAGTGCATGGTGGCTACCACCAACTCCTCCTGTGGTGTTAGCATTGGTGCATCCACTGGCCCCCTTCCAGTGGCAGTCTGGGCCACACGAATGGCTGCCACCTTCTCTTTAATGCACCTCTTGTCCATCCTCAACTTCTTCCTGCACTCCTGTGCCAACCGCTGGTGGCTGGCTTGCTGGTTGACATATGCTGCCACCTCCTCCCATGCATGAGCCCTGGCCTGTGGTATGCCCGTGGCACCACTCAACAGGGGCTCCCTGTCCAGGTATGCCTCAAACAGGGCATCTGTCTCAGCCTTTGTGAAATTGGGCCTGCACTTCTGTGCAGTCCCACGCTCCTTACCCTCCTCATGATCCAACATGTTGCTGCCTGTGGACATGGACAGCACAGTGTGTCAGTGGCAGCATCTCCCTGGTCCATCCCACCCTGCAGTGCTGTCCACTCCCAGTGAGCTGCAGCAGCATGCACAACTTACCTTGAAAGAATGCAATACTGATCCATTGTCTGTGCCTTTCCCTGGTCCTTTTAAGGTGCAACGCATGCAAATGAGGTTTGGCACAACAGTAATGACATGCTAATGCACCCAGTGCACCATGCATTGGCTGATGAGCTCATTTGCATGTGGTGTCTGAATATCATGATATTGCATCATGCACAATGAGATTGCACCGGAGCAAGTTGCAACAGCACAATGCACATGCAAGCATGTAAGGTGCACAGGCCCACAGTGCACATGAGCATCATGGCATCAATCATGCACTATGCGTGGACAGCACGATGCAGTGGCATTGCGCATGTTGTGCATGGGCCAGCTACATGCATGGCTGCACATGGGGTGCCGTATCCTATCGCGCATGTGCGCAATGCCGGTCAACCCCTGACCCCTGGGTCAGACCTCTGACTCTGTGACCCCACTTAGCCATGCCCATTCCACGTGTCTCCAACACTGCATGATGTGCATGCACTGCGCATGTTCCGCGCATCGCGAGGTGGGCCATGGTGTGGACACGTGCGTCTCCTGCCAAAACTTTCATCCCAGAGATTGCGGTAGTTAACATGGCACAGGGACGAGTATGGCATGCCCCAAACTGGACACAGGTGGAGCTGGTAAATCTGGTGGCCTGTGTCAGGCCCTACACCCCCCCAACTCTTTGGGCAGGTGCCCCTGCAGCAGGACAGGGTCACTGTTTAGCAGGGGATTGCTGCCAGGCTGCAGCAGAAGATTGGGGTGGCCAGGACAGGGGAGCAATGTCGCCACCGGTATAGGGATCTCCTGCGGTGGGACTCAGAGTGCCTGAGGAGGCTGCAGACATGCATTAAGTGAGGGGCTGTGCCACAGACAGGTAAGTCATCCCATGTTGCATGTGTGCTCTGGTGATGTACTGTGGTGTTGGCTAGGCTGCTTGGTATGCCTTGCAGAGGGGGACACTGTCATCATGCGCACTGTGGTGTAGCATTGCCAGCTGCTGCTTGCATTACAATGCAGCCGTGTGGGACATGTTGGGCAGGGGTACACCCTGTGCACAGGGGTATGGGTAGTGGGTGGCTGCTGTGGTTGATTCCTGATGTGTACCTGTTTTCTTTCCATTCCCGGGGCCTGAGGATTGTCACCGGACACAGGCAGCAGCTGCACAGCAGTGGAGTAGAAATGGCACCAGCCGGGCCGCAGAGGGCAGGTAGGAACTGTCATGGTCCTTCGCGACCGTACATGGAGGATGGAGGGTGGTGGCTGCGGCACATGGCCACCTGTGTCATGTGCCATGGCAGCTGTGTGTGTCACACTGTGCATGGTGCATGCCACTGTGGCGCATCCATTGGACATGTGTGCCAGCTGTTGGTGGGGTGGGTGTGTGCCCAGCTGCCACTGTGGTTGCTATGGTGCTGCCAGTGCACTGTGCCATGTGACTGTCATTGTGCAGTCAGGTGGCCATTGTGTGGTGGGGACCACCTCTGTGCAATGTCGTGGTGCGCCGAGTTGCTGGCAGGCATTGGCCCACCCCCCTGTGGGTGGCCGCTACGGGCCTTTCGCGGGTGTATGTTCCCACTGCCCATTGCGCACTGTGGGTGGGCATGGTTCCTTGGGACATTGTACTGATCACCTGTCCTGTCCCTTGTTATAGGTGTCCAGCGGCGGAGACCTAGGTAGCCATTATATGGATGACTGCTCGGGCAGCTAATCCTCAACACCTCCATGATGACGGAGGCGGTGTTCCAGATTCGGCACCTGCTGTTGGTGGAGAGGAGGCAGTGACTACGCCAATGGGTGGCAGGATGTGGACACCATTGGTTTGGCCCCAGCTTTCCCCTGTTTCCCCTGCTGCACCGCCCCCTAAAGTCCCCTCCCCACTGTACAGTCCCTGTTCCCTGTCCCTTTCCCTCGCTTTACCTACCCTTTCCCAGCCCCTTGTTTTTGTACATAGTTTTGTTTATTAATATATATTTTTTGACATACCTGCCTGTGTCAGTGTCTGCTTTGCAGGTGGCGTGAGGACCCATGCTGCAGTGGCCCAGTGTATGTCTGTGTGGTGCACATGTATAGGAGTGCATGTTGTGCATCTGTGGTTCACTGCTGTGTGCTGTGGTGTGTCCCACTGTGGTGGTGTCCTTCCCCTCAGTCAGTGGTTGTGCCTTGGGGTGCCCATGGGGTGGCTGTCAGGGGTGTGTGTCGGGTGTGTGCATGGTGGTGGCACATGACCATGGTCATTGGTCCGGTACTGGCCTCACACTGTGTTGGATCCCCTGCTTAGCATTGTGCGGCCTGTCCCATATGGTCTGCCATACTACCTGCCTCCTGCCATGTTTGGTGCCTACTGTGTGGGCTTCCTGTGTACCTGTGTGGCATGTGTGTATTTGGCTGCATGATCCTGGGTGTGGCCTGCTATGGTCTGGGGGGGCACAGCCAGCAGCCTGAAGGGGGATCTCCCTTGGTGGCCCTCCATTGGCTGTTGACACCTCCTGTTGCCTGCTATCTGTGCCAGTGTTGTGTTCTGGGAACAGGTGTTATGGTGCCTGTCTGCGCCCTGCTGGTGGAGGCCTCCTGTGGCCTGTCACTGTGCTTCCCTGGTTCTGTCCCTGGGTTTGTTCTCTGTGCCATCCCCCCCAGTTGCTCTGCTGCTCTGCTCTCACAGTTGGGCTGGAGCATCTCTTTCTGCACCATGGCACAACTCTGATTGTGCCATGGCGCAACTCTGTGCCATGGTGCAACTGTGCCATATTCAGCCAGGTTGCACTGGCACAGTTCAGCCTGCGCACCCTCTGAATATGGTTCCTGTTGCACCATGGTGCATTGGATTTGGGCTGCACTGACCTTACGCTGGCCATTGGTGCATTTCTGAATATCTGGGCCCTAGTAATTATAGATGAGTGTGCATTAAAATATTTTATGGGAGAGCAAAAATAAATGTTAAGAAGGTATAGACTGCAATAGATTGAATGGAACACTTGTGATAAGCTCAATATGTATTTTGTTTTTATAATTTATAGGCCTCTGGCAGATACAGACTGTCTTCAAGAGACTGCCATTTTGATATTTTATTTTTGGTGAGTGCCCATATTAACTTTACTATATACCTAAATATGAATTTTTATTAAAATTACAGGACCACCTCAATAAAAAAAATCACATAATGCATTACAAAACACTGGGATGACTTTTGGTGACCAGGAAAAAGAACACTTTTGAAAATTACAGATGAAACGGATTTTTTTTTTTTGCTGCTGTTGGTGTCAACCCAGTTTTTTTTGTTTGGGGTCCAAATAATAATATTAAGAACATTACTTTTCATTTGGTTCATTCCAGACTTTATTAGTATTTTCTGTTGTTATGTTCACCTTGTGGTCCCATGCAACAAACATTTTGCTACAAGAGTAGCTTTTGAGGGATGTGATGCTGTCAGTCCAGTGCAGAGTGGACTGCAAGGGACTTGTCAGTGTCACACCAATCATCAGCCAGGCTGGTCATGACAGTGTTCTGATTTGCTGGGTAGCAAGTTTGCATAATTCAAAGGAGAGAGCTTTCCTTTGCTCTACATAATGCTGCCCTGCAAGCAAGGCTGATCTGTTATGATCAGCCTGCTCAAAACTGACCTGTAAAAGTGAAAACTATCCTTTGATATCTGTTGCTGCCGCTGCCATAACTGTCCCCTCAACCCATATTAATATTGTGGCACAAGGGTGCCCAATCCCCTGTACCAGCTGCTATACCCCCATTCTTTCCGTTTTACTTTTGCAGCACCAGGGCGTCCACCCCTGGTGCTGTCAAATGTAACACTGACACTGGGGCTGCTCAATCGCCCAGTGTCACCACCTGAAATGAAGAAAACTGTCCCTCATAATTCTTTTTTTATTACACCTGTAAAAAAGGAAGAAAGTTCATCAATTTTTGTTGCTACCACCTAAGCTGTCCTCCCCCAGACCAATCCATATTAATATGCCAGCACAGGATCACTCAATCCTATGTATCAGCTGCTACCCCCCACCCTGTCTGTTCTACTTTTGCAGCACTGGGGAGCCCACCCCCGGTGCTGCCAAAAATAACACTGACACTGGGGTTGCCCAATCCCCCAGTGTCACCACCTGAAATAAAGAAAACCATCCCTAGTAGTTTTTTTAACCCATCCATCAATGTCTGTTGCTGCTGCTTCCATTACTGTCTCCCCACCTGATCCTTCCACTCAGCACTCACCACCCCACACACCCCCAGGCCCTTACTTACCCACCAGGGGTCCAACACTGTAATCCTCTGTGGACCACAGACACATCTTCACTCTTCAGTGCTGGATCACAAACTGAGGACATCAGGTATGTGTTTCAATGTATTTCAAAGGGGTTTTGAACTTACTGGCATTACATGGCCATTTCTGAATATTTCTGCCCCAAATTTTCAACATGCCTTTTTTGGGACCCCACCTCATGAACAATGGCAGTGAGATTAGGCAAATCTGTCCTAAATGGTGATTTTGTGGTAGCTGCATGAAATCTTTTTTGGGTAGGACTTGAACATTTTCTCCACCCTTGTTCGTGAGGTAAGAAGGCTATGTTGAAAATTTGGGGTAAAAATATTAAAAAACAACAAAGTTATGAGCCTACATTGAAATTTACAAATGCAGGCTTGTGAATTTGGTAATTTTCAATATTTTGACCCCAAATTTGCAACACAGCCATTTCTTCACAGCACCTCATGAATGAGACAGCTGTCATTTTCAAAACCTGGCCAATATGTGTTTTCGCACTTGTGGTGTGAAATCACCTTTTTGGTAGGATTTCAACATTTTTTCCACCCTTGTTCTTGAGGTGGGCTCATAAGAAGGCTATATAGGGTCATAAAAAGGCTATGTTGAAAATTTGGGGTTAAAAATATGAGAAACAACAAAGTTATGCATCTACATTGTAATTTTTCAATATACACTTGTAATTGTGGTAATTTTCAAGATTTTGACCTCATCTTTTCAACATAGCCATTTTTCATACCACTTCATGAATGTGACAGCTCTCATTACTCAAACCTTACCCACAATGTGTTTAACACTCAAGGTGCAAAATTACATTTCAGCCATCATTGTATAAATGACACCTGTCATGCTCTGAAGGAGTGGTCAAAAAAAGATTATGTTTGGCATTTGGGTAAAAATGTGAAAAACCAACTGAATTATGAGGAAACAAATTGTTCTAACATTTATTCATTGTCACAAATGCACTCTGCAGGTCAGGCCCTTTGCTCCCACAGTGCCAACTTCAAAGTGCAATAGTGTGAACAGGTAACAGACAGGGTAACCCTCCTGTCTGCTTTGGGTCCAAATCACCTGTTAGCCTCAAGTTCTGGGGGGATTCAAACTGTGAACCTTATGCTAGGATACCCAATGTACAGGCTCAGATACGTACCCTCTTCAGGGACTGCGGCACAATCCTTTGCCAGGGGCACCTAGCTACATCTCCAAAATGAATCCTTAAAACTCTATAAGAGACCTCAGGTATATTCTTACCTTTTCCAAGCTTAGTAACATCATCAAGCCTTTTAAACAGTTGTTAGACTTAAAAATACAGGTGCTTCACATGCAAAAAGAAACTGAGAAGACACCAAGGCAGTATTTCAAGAAAATGCTTATTTACTAAAAATTGTAAAATAAGTAAAATAAAATACAGAGCAAATAGCATGAGCTCACAGTCACAAATGAAAATGGGAAAATTATAGAACAAAACTCCTACCGCTATACCATTAGATCTTTGCTGAGTAATATCTTTTTTGTAAGTGCTGATTTAGTTAGAGAGAATTTTGTTTCTTCAGAGCCCAAGATGATATGTCACATTTCAGAAACAACGATACATTTTCAACTCTATCTCCTCACCCCCTTGGTGAGTCATCTAGCTCCTCCTTTTAGAATTAAGTCTTACAAACATAATTTACTACCAGGAGATATTTTAAAATTAATAGTACATCAGAAGAAAAAATCATTTCCTAAATATGGCATCCTTTAATTAAACATTTATCTTTGATCTTAACATTCCCACATCTGTAGGAGGTCACATGATGCAGGCAACCTAGTGGCAGCAGGGTTACAGGATACCTAACCCCAACCTCACATCATCGGCTTTTACATCTAGGTTTCTACTGGAATCTCATCAATAATACAAATTACAATGAGAGGGCATCTCCAGCATCAGATATCACTGAAGCTTTTGTTGCTATTGGGAGAATGTCTTCCGCGATGGATGCAGATATGAAGATGGCCCAGCTTAAACATACACCTCCTCCCTCACCTGAAAATCTGCCTAAAAAAGCCAGCCCTCAAGGGGGAACCTCCAACTCCAAAAGCCTAGCATCTATACAACCAGTTCCACTTACTGAAGATCGGTTTCTATAGGAACTGTTGCCTTTCAGGGAAACATTGCTTGAAATATCTACAGAGATTAAGTTTATTATACATGATATGGCAGATTTAAATAAAAGAGTGGGAGACACAGAAGCCAGATCCTCCTCACTGGAATGCTGGAGAGATAAAGTAGACCCAGAAGTAACCCAGCTTCGGCAGCAAATACACAAACTGCAGTTAAAAAATGAGGATTTAGAAGGTAGGAGTAGGAGGAATAATATTCTGATAATGGGTCTCCCCAAGACTGAGGAGAACCCCAACATCATAGCCTTTGTCCAGAAGCTTTTGCTGAAAATAGTGGGCCCTTCTCCACTCGGGAGCAACTACCAAATCGAAAGAGCTCACCGATCATTACGGCCTCATCCCCAGCCTGGATCTCTCCCAAGACCCCTAATTTTAAAATTCCTGAGCTATTTGGAGTGACAACACATGCAAAATAAAGTTAAAGAACTCCAAACAATATTGTGGGAAGGCACCAAGCTCCGTATTACACATGATCTACCATATGAAACGCGTCAGAAGCGAGCAGCCTTCCATGCCATTGTTACCAAAATCATTGTTGCATGCATTCCTTTTAAAATGCTATATCCTGCCAAACTACAGGTCTCAGTACCTGGATCCTGGATATCCTATGACTCGCAATCACAAGCGATGGCTGATCTAAAGATCAAGCTCCCAGAACTGTTCAAGAATGACTGAAGTCTCTGACTGCAATTAGTTCTGCATGAGAATTTACTCTGTATGCACAAGATTTAAGGAGAGATGAGGATTCACCTACCCGCCTCCAAATTTTTCAGATATCTAGGTCTGGGATTAATTTGTGGATGGGCCTGATCTAACCTGTTGCAGTGCTAGATTTACAACACCGAGGGCAACCTGCTGCACAGTTTCATTCTCTGGGGAAGGAACTGATTAATCCAGGTGAGGGTAAGGGGGATTGTTTTTCTCCTGGGACTGAAATAGATCCTGCTACCCTTAGCTTTCCCCCTCTAATTTCCTTACCCCATCAACATCAACAGGACAGGACTCCAACACTGAAGTACTGTACCAATTTTAATTTCTTTGTTGTTTTCTAGCAAATGGTTGTAGCTGGTCAAGAGGTTTTTCTTCCTTAGTTGTTTTCCAAAGTTTCTGAAATTGGGAGGCAGTGGATCTTATCTCCTCATCTCATGTAACCTTATAATGTGGGAGATGAAGCCTGAATCAAGGGTTATGTATTCACTAGGCCTCCAGATACTCCCAGGAGGGATGAAATCTTGTGCATTAGGTAGAAACTTATATTTGGGTTAAGAGGAGCAGGTTCTAATCCATCTAGGAGCATTATGAACCTCCAGAATGTTTACTTTGTTCTGAATATGTTAGTACCTAAACATATCAAAATAATATGGTGTGAACAAGATTTATAATCCGGATGATGTGGGGGTAGAGGGGTGGGATGCCCTGACTCAAGCAAGCTCAGGGCTAACTGCATAACAAACTAGTTTATGGGGGGTTTAGCTCTTACACATTCCCTACAAAGGGACATTGGTGGTCCTGGTATCTTTGGCTGCAGTTTTTTTGCTTAGTACAGTACCGCCAGACCATACCAATCATCTGTCTCCTGTTTTTCTGGGATTTGTGGCTAGGAGCTATATGGGATAGTCTCCCTCACTGGGACCTGTTTGTCAAGAACTTTAACCATTTTTTTTCAATGGAGACAAATGTATATAGTTGTTGGGGTTATGGAAGAAGGGAGGGCCAGAGGGTCTACTACTTTATACTTATTATGGTTTTCTCTTGTGGGATTAGTTCTGTACTTCAAAAATATCATCATTTTCGAGAGTGAAAACTATAACTCATGGGCAATTGGGGGTGGGGGAATGGGGCAAACTTATCGATTCGATTGCTGTACTTTGGAATGGTTTCCCCTTCACTTAAATCATTCCTGTTATTACCAGTTTGCAAGCTTAATATTATTGAAGGGCTCAGAGAAGGGGGGGAGGGAGGAGGGCAGGGATTGGAGTGTGCCTTATGATTATTTCTGGTTTTATAATGATTTGTCCTCAAGAAAAATTATGTGGTTTATTATTTGGTATGGCTATTAACACATGTAAAATAGTGACCTGGAATGTCAGAGGAGTCAGGGAACCTACAAAGAAATATCAAGTATTAAAACATTGTGCCCTACTTAATGCAGACATAATCTTGCTACAGGAAACGCATCTGTTGACTAGAGAGGCCATTTGGTTACTTAGACTGGGGATTTCTCAAGTGTTCGCCGCTGGGATTTCCTCATCAAGTAAAGGGGTAGTCATTTTAATGAAAAATATGATCCCATTCCAGGCTGACTCCACAGTAGCTGATCCTCATGGCAGATATATTCTCATTAAAGGTACCCTCCTGGGCACCACAGTACAGTAGCAGCCACAGACACTACCAGATATTTCCCGAAATTTCTGTGATATTTCCAGAAATATCTCCTGCTTTCTGCATTTCCACAGTTGGGGCAGCAGAGAGAAACTCTTCAGAAATTTCATGAAATATCTGGCAATGTCTATGGCTACTACTGTAGTTTTAGGCCCTGTATATGGGCCACTGGGTGGTGATCCATCGTTTTTTATGGAACTTGCCAGCAAAATTGCACCATTTCTTCCCATCTCCTTTATTCTAGGAGGCAATTGGAATGTCCTCCCCCACACAGGATATAGATAGGACCCACTGACCCTTAAGACCCCCTACTCCATCACAAAGAGCCCTACAGGACTTGATGGATACACTAGGACTTTGTGATCCATGGCGTTTACTTAACCCATCACATCAAATGTTCTCCTTTTACTCTAATGTGCACCAATCCTGGCCCAGATTGGATTATATCTTAATTAGTATCCCTTTGTTAACTGGTTTACATCAAACGGGCATCAAGCCTATAGTAATCTCTAATCATTCACTGGTATGGGTGGCCCTATCTTCATCTCCCGACAGTCCCAAAAACACATCATGGAGTCTGAATACTCAACTTTTAAAAGACAAAACTATCATCTCTAAAATTCAAACCTCCATTCAAACCTTCATAGATACTAATATAGGCACAATTCAAAGAGATGATTTATTATGGTGTACTCTCAAATGCTAAATTCATGGGGAATTCTTTAAATTAGCTACCAGAAGAAAGAAAATGAGAGAAAAACAAACCTTATCCTTATTAACTCAAATAAGAGCAGCCAAGCTTTTTCTCTCTCATTCTCAACAAACCCTGACTCCATAAACTGAACTCTTAGATCTCAGGAACAAATATGCAGACCTCTTAAGAGAAATAGCAGATTAGACACTCTTAAAGATGAAATCTACTTACATAGATCAGGGAGAAAAAGCGTGCAAACTCCTAGCTCTTAGAATCTGCAAACTGGAAAGCTCAAGACTTATACCTTCCCTTCAGGCTCCGGATGGGACTATTAAAACCAATCCCAGAGACATTGCTCTAATATTTGAGAACTTTTATCATTTCCTCTATGGGGAAAGATCCACGCCCACTCCTACCCAAGAGAGTAAACTCTTATCTGGATTCCTTAACTTTCCACTCCTTACCTGAACACCTCTAACTTTCCTTGATCTCTCCTATCACCCTTGAAGAAGTGATAGAAAGAATTAAAGACTTAACCCTTGATAAAGCACCAGACCCAGATGGCTTCCCCTCTAACTTTTACAAATCCTTTGCAAAGGAGCTGGCTCCACAACTGCTCAAACTATACCAATCTAAGCCCTCAGCTAAACCCTTGGATCCTACTTTATTAGAAGTGAACAATATCTCTTCTATTAAAACCCAACAAGTCCCACCTGCTCCCAGAGAGTTATCATCTGATCTCCCTCTTAAATTGTGATATCAAGATCTTAACTAAAATCCTAGCTTTACGCATTTGAAAAGTATGGTCTCATCTTCTATGTCCAGAACAGGTGGGATTTGTGCCTGGTAGATCCTCTGCGGATCACTTTCAAAAGCTTTGCCATATTTTCAATGCAGCAAGATTATCTCAAACCCCGATGGGCCTAATCTCATTGGATGCCGAGAAGGCCTTTGACAGAGTGGACTGGGACTTCTTTTGGCTAACTTTAAGTAAGATTGGCTTCCCTACCTTCTTCATCCAGTGGATTCAGGCCATATATTCTTCCCCTTCAGCAAAGATTCATTGCAATGGGTATTCTCTTCTTGATTTCCCCTTTACCCAGGTACAAGGCAGGGTAGCCCCCTCTTACCTTTCCTATTCAGTCTTTATTTAGAACCCTTGATTCATCATATCAAACAGTCTTCCCAAATACAGGGAATTCCAATACTCAATCACAACCTCAACCTCTCTGAAAATGTGGATGATATTCTCCTCCATTTAGAGAATCCTGCCAAATCCCTGAGACAAGTAGTGGAGGTACTATCCCAGTTTAGCTCACTATCCAATTATAAACTTAATCTGAACAAATCAGAAATCTTTCCCTTAAATCATTTCACTTACAAAGCTGGCTTCAATGGTTTTGACCTAAAATGGACTCCTCATTCACTTAAATATCTGGGCATTCACCTTACCATGGATTCTCTTTGGACCAAGAAACTCAATCTCGATGACCTAGTGACAATCCTTCAACTTGATCTTCAAAGATGGGAATATCTTCCATTACCTCTTTGGGGATGCATACACATAATTAAAATGAATGTCCTGCCTAGACTTTATTATCCATTACATATGCTGAACATGTGGCTCCCACTATCTTTCTTCCAGAAGGTACATTCTCTCATCTCTGGCTTTATATGGCTACATAAATGACCCAGAAAATCCTTTATTAAACTAAGTCTCCCCAAAGCATCAGGGGGCCTCTGCCTCCTTAATTTTCTTCTTTATTATTGGGTGAGCCACTTATCTAGGATCAGAAAATGGCTTATGGATCCCAAAGATGAAGCCTCTCCTATTTGGCTGCAAATAGAAACCCAGATCTTACAACAAAACCACTTGCTTTCCTCTGCCATTTACTATATTCCCCTGAAGAAGTTGCCGGACCCAATCGGCAACTCAGTAATTGGGACCTCCCTGAATGTTTTTTCTCAGTTTTCTCCTCTTACAAATTTTCACCTCATCAAAACTTCACACAACCTCTCATCTTCAACCCCAACATTAAGTTAGGTGGCACTCTTCTCACACACACTTGGTTACCTCCTCTACAAAATGCTAAAGTAACAGATCTCTACTCCTCCTCATCTCTTCTCTCCTTTTCCAAAATCTGACATAAATTTGGCCTACGTGCTTCTCATAATTTTAAGATCTTCCAGTTGAGACACCTAATAGCACACGTAGTTGGCACTGCTTCCCTAGAATCTAAGCTTCAACCTGTATTGGAAGGCTTCCATGATCTATCTTCCAAGCCACACTGCTTGTCCCTCTTATACAACTATATATTCTCCATTGGACACACTGATCCTGTACCCAGTTCCAAAATCAGGTCCTTTCCCCTTCCAGAAACAGTCATTGAATGGTCACAAGTCTGGCAAGATTTATATACATACATATCTCTAGATAAACTGAGACTTACCCAATACCATATACTACATAACCTATATTACACACCAGTAAAATTAGCCAAAATCAGTGACCTGCCCAACTCTAATTGCTCCAGATGCAGTAAAGGTGAAGGAAATTTAGTACATATATTATGGAACTGTGCTAAAATTGCCCCCTTGTGGCTGTTGATTCAATCCAAATTGGACCCAATACTTGGTCAAGGAGACCTCTTCACTGTGGAGATCTGTATCCTAGGGATTTACACCATTATCTGGATTAAAGAAAGGAAATATTACATAGCACTAATTTCCATGGTGGTAAAGAAACTAGTGCTTAAACACTGGTTGGATCAATTACCTATCTCCTATAATGAATGGCTAAATGACCTCTCAGCCTACTTCAGGATGGAGCGCTTGACTGCTGGTTCCCATAATAATCTGGCATCATTTGGTAAAAAATAGGGCAAATTGTAACCCTTATATCTGCACTGAGGTTATTAACATTTAATTTTTCCAGGTCCATCTCAAGATGTTTCTATGTACCAAATATTTCTTAAAGTATTATACTACATGTATTGGCACACTGGGGCTTTGGGAGGAGGGAGGAAGGGAGAATGGGATGGGGAAGGGTTTCCGCTCTTTTCATCGCCTTTCCATAATATACGCTAAGTGGATGGTTGCATCTATGTATCATACCTGTTATGAATACTACTATGTTTATAATTTAAAACCAATAAAGAAGTTGAATTGGAAAAAAAAACATTTCCACATCTGTCATGTCCCTTGGCTGATTTCCTGCCAGTCAGATCTGAGGTATCTTATGACTCTTCAGCTATTTGCTAAAAGGAGAGGAACTAGCCCAATCGCCTTTCTCTTGAAACGTCATAAAATTCGTATTTAAGTTCCAACTTCAAAAGCAGCAGCAGGCAATAAACTGTCTCTGGAAGGATGTCTCAATTAACTGTTTTCCTCCTGGCCTGTTTAATTACCTCCTGGTTTCAACTACTGACACTTTGAAGTTACAGGCTAAATCTGCCAACCTGAGTGAACAAAATTTCATACACACAAAGGTTATTTATTTTACAGATATCACACCATAATCATAAGCAAGGAGCACAGCGTCACACACATAACTTTATTTTTTACAGATTTTGGCCCCTAATATTCAATATACCCCAAATCACCAAATATAACTAAAACCAAAATAGTTAAAAATGCAGAGAAAAGGCAGAATGGGACTAAGGACAAGAGGTGTGTGGAGGAAAGACATGGGACTAGGAGGGGAGTTATTAAGAAAGGAGGCAATAAAAATGGGAAGGCCATGTGCACAAATGCCCGCAGGCTGGGAAACAAAATTCTAGATCTAGTGGCCCTGATGGCTTAGGCAGACCCAGGCATTGTCACTGCTACTGGGACATTGTTCATTGGGAACCATGATTTGGATATGACAATACCAGGTTACACGCTATTCAGGAGGGACAGTGTGGTTAAAAAGTGAGGAGGAGTGTCTATCTACATCAAGGAAGGAATTAAGGCAACTGAGGTACAGGGAATGCAGGGGAAGGCAGAGGCACTGTGGATCACCCTGGAGATGGGAAATGGCACTTTCATTTGCACTAGTGTGATCTACAGATCTTCCACAAAAGAGGAAGAGCTGGACAGGGTACTTGTATAAGCCACCCACAGAATGACAGCTAAAGGGGAGGTGCTGCTGGTAGGAGACTTCAATCTGCCAGATGTTGATTGGAGTAACCAGGCTGCAGCCTCATCCAGGAACAAAGACATCCTGGAAGTCCTGCAGGAGACATGCCTACAACAGCTAGTGATGGAGCCCACCCAAGAGGGAGTGACTTTGGACTTGGTACTCACCAACGGGAACAGAATTACAGATGTAAAAGTGGGGAGCCATCTGGGATTAAGCGATCACAGTATGGTGTGGGTCCATGTGACAACAGCAGAAGAATCAAATCACACAAAAGCAAGGGGTCTGGATTTCAGGTGGGCTGACTTTGCAATGATGGGGGAATGTCTTAGGAAATCATTGGCAGGGAAGGAGAAATGAGGAGGTTGGAGGAACAATGGGATAATCTTAAAGGAGCCATAGCAGAGGCAACAAGCCATTGAATTAGGCAAGTAAGCAAAACAAAGAGAAAGAAAAAAACATTATGGTTCTCAAAGGAAGTGACTTAGAAGGTAAGGGTGAAAAGGGTGGCATTCAGGAGGTACAAGGAAACACAGAAACACAGAGTGAAGAAGATGGGGAACTGTAGCTGGAAAAGCAGAGGGAAGCAGGGAAAGCAGTCAGGAGAGCAAAGGTGCAAACAGAAGAAAAAATAGACCAGGCAATAACAAAAGGGGGCACAAACTTTTTCAGGCAATGTTAGTGAAAGAAAAAAGACTAAGAGTGGAATTGTGAGACTAAAAAGGGAAGGAAGGAAGAAAGTGTGCAGAGGGGAGAGCAAGAAAAAGAAGAAGGAATCCTGAACAAGGGAGGTGGACACCAGTCCATTTAAAGAGGAGAGAAACTTAAAGGAACTCACTAATCTGAATGTGGTCAAGGTATTAGGGCCAGACGGGATACATCCCAGAGTATTAAGAGAACTCAGGGAGGTGCTGGCAGCACCACTGACAGTCTTGTTTAACAGTTCACTGGAAACAGGTGTGGTACCAAAGAACTGGAGGAGGGTGAATGTAGTCCCTCTCCACAAAAGTGGGAGCAGGGAGGAGGCTGATAATTACAGGCCGGTCAGCCTGATCTCGGTGGTTGGGAAACTAATGGAATCACTACTGAAAAATGTTTTGTGATATATCTCAAATCCAATGGAGCACAGGATCCGAGGCAACATGAATTCACAGCGGGAAGATCTTGTCAAACAAATCTGATAGATTTCTTTGACTGGGTTACTAGGAAGGTGGATCAGGGAGGGGCAGTGAATGTGGCCTACCTGGATTTCAGCAAGTTCTTTGACAATGTCCCCACATAGGAGGCTAGTAAGCAAGCTGGGCAGCCTAGGAGTGGATCCCAGGGTAGTAAATTGGGTCAGAAATTGGCTGAGCGATACAACACAGAGAGTGATGGTGAACAGAGTTCAATCTAAAGGGGGGGGAGGTGATCAGCAGAGTCCTGCAGGGATCAATGCTTGGACCAGTCCTTTTTAATGTCTTCATAAGTGACATTGCAGAGGGGCTGGAAGAGAAGGCGTGCCTCTTTGCAGATAACATGAAGATCTGCAACAGGGTTGACACTCCGGGGGGGGGGTAAAGAAAATGAGAAGGGACCTAAGCAAGCTTGAGGAGTGGTCAAGGGTGTGGCAGCTAAGATTCAATGCAAAGAAGAGCAAGATTATGCACTTGGGGCACAGAAATGCAGGGGAGGAGTACATGATGGGGAGGTACTAA
Organism: Neoceratodus forsteri; assembly: GCA_016271365.2. Classification (NCBI taxonomy): domain Eukaryota; kingdom Metazoa; phylum Chordata; order Ceratodontiformes; family Ceratodontidae; genus Neoceratodus; species Neoceratodus forsteri. The sequence continues at coordinate 539,598,711 of CM028134.1, read as the reverse complement.
CACCCACCAAACAAGAAAGGACATGGGAGTAATCATATCTGATGATATAAACATTACCAGACAGTGTGAAAAGGCTGTGAGGAGAGCCAGTGGAATGCTGGAGTGCATAGGGAGAGGTATCTCCAGCTGAAGGAAGGAGGTGGTGATGTCACTGTATAGAACATTGGTGAGAGCTCATCTAGAATACTGTGTCCAGTGCTGGAAACCACATCTCTGGAAAGACATAGACAGCATAGAAGTGGTTCAGAGAAAGGATACAAAAATTGTGCAGGGGCTGCACCAAAAGTCACTTGATGGGAGACTGGAGGATTTCAATATGTAATCCCTGGAGGAGAGGAGAGGAGAGGAGAGGAGAGGAGAGGAGAGGAGAGAGGAGAGAGGAGAGAGAGGGGATTTGTTAGAGACTTTCAAATATCTCAAGAGTGTAAATAAGGTACAAGAAGGTAGCAACTTTAAAAAAAGATGTTCAAGAATGGTTCTATGTGATAATGGCGATCGTGGAAAGGTGATCGCCATTAGAGTGAATGTACATCAGCGAAAATCAATTTCGCCGATGTACACTCACGGCGCAAACCAAAAGGGCATAGGTTTTTTTGTTTTTGCGGGGGGGGGCTGTGCCACCCACACTGCCCTGCTAAAGTATTCTCAACTCTGGGGTGCATGTCGGGGTGAAAACAAAACAAATTTCACAGACCAGCTCAAAAATACCAATGCACCCAGAATCGAACCTGGCACCCTCCCAACCCTAGCCTGTTACGAACCTACCACCCAAATGGCCAGCTCGGCAACCCACTGCTGTGCTACACCTCACAAACCCTCCCTCCCCTTCCACCTGTCACATGCCGTGCTCACTCCCCCGTGCGTATACATATAGAAACATGATGTCACTATAGCTGTATTCACCTCCCTGTCCAGTAGCCCTGTGAACAGATGCCGCTATTGAGTCACCCTTTTTGTAAGCGCTTAATAGCGGATGCCCTTATCACAAGATATCTTCAAGAACAAGGTGCTATGATATGAAAATTAGAGGGGTATAGACTTAGGGGTAACATAAGAAAGTATTTTTTTCACGGAAAGGGTGGTGGAGTCATGGAACATTCTCCCAGCAGAGGCTGTAGGAGCAAAAACCATAGGAGAATTCAAAAATGCATGGGACAGACATAAAGGAACTCTAGCAATAGGAAAAAGAGGGTAAGGCACATATCATTAAGGATATGTGGTATATGAAACAAGTAGGGAAAGTGGGCAGACTAGGTGGGCCAAGCAGTCCTTATCTGCCATCAAATTTTATGTTTCTATACTCCTTGTGTTACCCCACCTCCTGAACATGGCAAGTGTTATTTTTCAAATCCTCTACAAAACTTATTTCCACAGTATCACAGTGAAATCACCTTTTAGATGGAATTTTAAAAATTTCACCTGTCTTGATCATAATGTCAGTGATCATAATGTCAGGTCATAAAAAGACTGTTGGACATTTTAGGTCAAAATGTGGGAGCCTACTTAAAGTAGATATTGCCTCTCAGCTGCCCTATCCTGGGTAATTACAATCTAACAATGTGTTAAAGTAGGACACCACTGAAAATGAGACATTGCATCTCATCTGCTCCATCTTGGGTAAATATATAGCAAAAACATGTATAAGCAAGATCCAATATAACAGCAGTACAAGTGATGAACATTCGGCATTGACAAATGTTTGGTTTTGAACAGCTATTGTTTAACATCATTTTTCTTGTGACTGTAATGAACTAGCATGCAACAAACACTGCTCTCTGACCTTATGCAAAAATAGATGTACAGCAACATCTGTGAATATCATACTCTGTTCAGAGGCAACACAGCTGCTATGCTGCTTTAAAGGGACATTGTCCACTTAAAATTATCAAAGTTGGGAGTGTACGTTGCAACATTTCAATGAACACTCAGTGATTGTGTTTTTATTGGTATTTTCTAAAATAAAAAATATTTGGTCAATGATTTTGTTTTTGGTTTCCAATATCACATGAGCATTAAGAACGGAACTCTCCCGCACTGCTTCCCATCTGCCCACTATGTGGTATGGCTGTTGTACCGAACTTCTCAATAAAGTTGGACTTGCCATCTCTTTTGTGTTTTGCATTCACTATAAGAAGATTCATATTGCACTGCTGCTGTGCTGAAAGCTTCATGAAGCAAGGAAAACAGAGACTCTCATACTGTTGGCTACTTATTCCACCATGAGCAGTCCATCTCTCTCCACCGACATCACAAATGGCCTCTCAGTCCATCCCTCCCCACAGAGATCATGGACGGCCTCTTGGTCTGTCCCTCCTTACAAAGATGATGGACTGGTGGTCCAGGAGCAAGAAAATAGTGCAGTGGGGAGTTGGGGCTGAGGAGGAAGCAACCACACTTTATTGAATGGAGAGGATGTGGAGAGATATTTCACTTCAGTGGAAGGACATAGCTGTTCACAGCTGTGGTGTGTTCACAGTCAAGTGCTCCCAAATTCCCCTTTTCAATTGGTGCATTCAAAAACATTCCAGACATCCCAGAGCCCCCTTTTCTACTTCTACTATGTCATACCAATACATCCACATAGCTCTGCTATGCAGTCATAATAACAATTATTGAGCTAGAAGTGAAAGCTAATGCTAAACACAAAACTGTACAGAACTCTCTCCAAGTCAGTGATGTCCCCTATATGAAAACTTCAAGTGAGAGATTTGAACATGGGGATCAGCCGGTCAGAGAAATACTGGAATTGGGGTACAGATACAATGTTATAAAAGGCAAAGTGGCAAAAATAGCAGAATCATGATACCTAAACACATGATCATATACAATATGAGAGCAAAAATAGAAGAAGTAGATGGTAACAAGCAGTTTCCCCTCTTGTTCTGCAATCTCTCCCAAACTGCATGCTGCTTCATTGCACTACGGGATCAGCTAGTGTCGGAAGATTTTTTGTTTACAATTATGTGGCTATCAAATGGCTATCAAGTGGCTGTAGTGGCAGTAGAAACAGTGGAGCCCAGATATATAAATTTAACAAATGTTAAAATAGAATTACATGTGCAACATTTATACATAAAAATCATAAAAGAAAGCATTTTCTTATTAACTTATGCAACACTCTACATTGCCATATAACAGAAAGAAGAAGGATGGGTTGTGGGAAGGGGCAGAAAGGTGATTAGGAAAGGTTTGAAAAAGAAAGTAGCCAAATACTCAGAAGCTCCTAACTGTAAAAAGTACAAAATTAGAAGTGAAAGGTAATGCTAAATGCACAACTGTACAAAACTCTGTCCAAGTCAGTGCTGTCTCCTTTATATAAAAAAAGTCAAGTGTAAATTGAATTATGGTAAGCTGTGGGGGGAAATAAAAACTGACCTGCTGAGAAGGAACCTGCTCTCCTTGTCACTGGGAGGTAGGATAGAGACAATCAAGATGAATATTCTCCACAGGCTACTGTTTCTATTTCAAGCCCTCCCAATAAGCATCCCCAAAACATTTTTTAACCTGGTGAACTTGACCCTCTTGACTTTTATCTGGCAAGGGGGTAGAAAGTGAATTAGAACCAGCCTCCTAACACAGCCCAAATGTAGAGGTGGTTTATCACTCCCTGATCTTAAATTATACAATATGGTGGCACAGTTAGCCCCAGTGGTAACATGGGTTAAACAATGAAATGATACAGGATAGAGAGAGATCAAGGCACAACAAATGCAGCTTATCTCCTTGGTGTCCTTGCCGCATGCCCCCTTAACCCAGGAAGTATGGAAGGCTATACAGAACCCCTGGACAAAACATACTTTGAGGATGCTGGGGCAGGCTAAAAAAACAACACACACTCCGGAGGGTGTGGGTCCTCTCACATCTATTGTGGGCAACCCTCACTTCACGCCCCCTTGCTCAGTTACTAGGTACTAGAACTGGAAGAGGCAGACCCTTACTAGGTTCCATAATTCCTTACACAACGATGGAGTGGCATCCTTTGAATCTCTTCAGACCAGATATCCACTAACAAAAGTAGATTTCCATAGATATCTACAAGTCAGACACTATATTGTGTCGAACAACTTGATTCCAAGAATCAATAGGGAACTGGCAGCACTAGAACATTTTTTATATTGGGGCAGCTTGTTTGGTAACCAAGGGTAAATTCATTTCGGGGGCATACAAGGTGCTTCAGGGGGAAGTGAGTGTACATTTGGAAATGCAAAGACAAAACTGAGAAAAGGAGAGTGGTCTCCCAATCCCTAGAGATCAGTGGATTGAAACATGGGAAAGGGACTGGAGAACTACGGCATCTTCAGGGTGGCGAGAGTTTCGTTAGAAGTGTTTGTCCTGATTTTTTCACACCTTCAACTGGACAAACGCATAAAATACCAAACCTGCATCACGGCCAAGAAAATTATAATGAGGCTTGCCCCACCTGGTGTCTGTGCCCTCCTTAAGCCTAGACATAGGAACGTCACTACCAGGAGATCCAATTCCCATCTACTACATATCCCATGATGTCTCATGACCCAAGGACAAAGATCATTTGCCTATCAGGCATCCAACTGGCTCAACTCTCTTGGCTGTGACATAGCGACCACTCCAACACTTGGCCTCTTCAAGTCCAAGCTGCTCCTCTAACTGCTTGTATCCTGCAATTGCCCATCTTAACATTTCCACCATTCCAGCTGCGCATGCCCCAGCACCCAGCACTTGCAATCAGTCTTTGCACCCCTAGCACCTAACCTGTCATATTCCCTCAACAAGGCCCCCTGGCTGCACTGTCTCCCACCCTCGCCCACCTCCCCCCGTATCTCCACTCCTGCCTCCACCCCAACCAACTCCTGTACTCCCCCTTATCCCTGCACCTCCTTCCCCCCTCAATCTCCTACCCTCACTCCCCCCTTCCCTTGTCTTGCTCATAGCTCAAGTCTTTGTACTGGTTATTACATATCTGTAAGTCAATGTCTATATGTTTGTAACTAAAAATGATGACTGTTGCACACTCTGCCATGGAACCTTTGTAAAAGAGCCTCGGCTCAAAGATATTGTAATCCTAGATTGAAATAAATAAATAAAAGATAAATAAAAAACCCCATCAAAGCAAAACATTTCGGTAGGAGTAAGTCAGATTTGTGCTGGAGGGGTTGTGGACAGGTAGGCACCCACTACCACATCTTTTGGGATTGCCCTGTGATACGGGATTATTGGAGGGAGTTTCACGGGGTGCTACAGAGGGGCTGGGGCACACAGGTCCCCCTGAGTTTTCAAGTGATGGTAGTGGGATGTAGACATCCGTCGTTAGGTAATGTGCCACAAAAAAAGCTGTTCAGTATACTCTGCCTTGCAGCTTTAAAGAAGATTACAGGAAGATGGTTGAAGTCCCTTCCCCCAGAGCCAGTAGCTTGGAAAAGTGGGGTGGAAAACATCAGGAGAATGGAGGAGCTCATGGCCAGGCTCAGACTCTCTTTGGACAGGCACTTGGAGCAATGGCTGCAGTGGGACTCTCTGTGGGATTGAAATGAAAGAAGAGAGGGAGGGGGGATGAAGGGTGGAGGTAAAGGGAGAAATTGACTCTCCTCCACTTTCTTTTCACTGCACATCCCTCGGGTGGCTCCCTATTCAGCCCTCTGGTTTCAATAATTCAAATTAAGAACCTCTAGAATAACGGCATGGCTTCCTAGTAGTGGTTTTCGAAATACATTTGGTTCCAGTTGAGTCACTTTTAGATTAGAGTGGTGCCTGTTAGTACCCGGGAGGGAGTTACCCTTCTAGTTTCACCAATCTGAAACAGCTACCATTTAATTAACAATTTAACTTGCTAGTATTGGGCCACTACTGTGCTGACTAGTCCGAAATGCTACAGATAACATAACACCGTTGGAGTGTAGTGTAGTATCAGTTTATTAATTTCTTGTTTGTATTCTGAAACAAGCAGACATTGGTGATTCTACAATCAATCATGGCAACATTTCGACAATGGTCATATGAAGAGGCCTACCCTCAGAACTTCAACTTCTGGGACTATAGGTGGACTTTGAAAAAAAGAGAATTGTGTAGGCTTTGGGACATGGCCACATATCTGTATGTCAATAAATTGTCTTGGCAAAATAATAAAGCTGAGTTTAAAAAAAAAAATCAAGTGAGAGATTTGTGCACTGGGTACCAGCTGGTCAGATAAATATCTGAATTGCAGTTCAGGTACATGTTTTAAGAGGCAAAATGGCAAAAAATGGCAGTCATGATAATGAGTAAATTTCTTTGCTAGAAAAGATGACACCAAAGTTAAGATAACACAAATGTTGCCTTGAGCAATCATTCAACCCTTAAAACACCACACACCACACAATTACCATGATGCATGAGAATTTGTACCCCAGTGTTACATTTCCCTTCCTTTGCTGCTTTGTGTTGCACCAACAACTGGTGCCCAAACTGATTCCTTTTGCAGTTAATAAAAAAATATGGAGTTGTGTAAACTCATTTTGTTAACACATTCTCCAGTTGTGATGACCTTGTAAATGACTTGATACTTCTTAATATGCATTCCTCATGCATTGTTCTATGCTTCCAGTTTGTTAACGGGGTTAGATACATGAGCCTTTTCAAACCTTTTATTCGTTCAATTTTGAAATTTGAACCTGAGTCTCAAAAGGCTTTCCCATTTTTAGTTAAGACTGCAGTTTGGTCTTCAGTCTTCTTTAGATTTGAGGGGATACTAAAGATAAGTGTTAATCTTGGTGGTATTCAGAAGTTTATTGTCAGAAAAGCAATTTTGGTTTTTTTCATAGTTCGATTCGAGATAAGTCACATCACAGACAGCTCAAGAGCTTTAATTTAAAAGCCTCAGCACTCCCCACTAGGATGGTCCCATACATTCGAGCAAATATTTGGTTAGAATTCATATTTAGGACCCTCAAATATTCCTATTAGTCCTAAACAGTGTTTTGCAGTAAACCTGTGTGCAAAACTTGAAAGTCTTGTATTTACTGACATGACTTGCCATACAATTTACATTTATGTCAGAACTTGCTGTACATTCTTGTGTTACTGTTGAGTAACCTGGGTCATTCCTGAAAATGGGTCCCTCAAGTCCAATAAACGTATCCAGAAATCAGACCGATTAGATGTAATCAAATGAGACGACTGAGGGGGGCTGGGTGGGGTTATCAAGTGAACTAGACCACCTGGAGGAGGGGTAATGCATTTTTGAATTTTGTTTACTTTCTCTTTTATGGGTACAACACAAATACCACTGAATAGGGCTTATATTTAAACAGACTACTGTTCATGGCAAGTGGGAATTACTTACAGAGCACTACACCCCAATTCCATCACATTGTATAGTTAAGCAATAATGCCCGACAGGGTGTGTGTCATGCTGGGATAACATCACGCCTCAGGTGGTTGGGCACGAGGCCGCAGGCCGAGTATGTCCAATGACTGAGGTATGACGTTATCCCAAATGACACACACCCTGGAGGGCATTATTGCTATTATACAATAGCTCGTTGTTATACAGAATAAAAAAAATCATTTTAAAGATGTTTTTGTGGGGAAAAATATTTTTGTTTTTTAAGAGAAGATGAAAAAATCAATCAAAAGCTCCATAAAACAATCAATCAAAAGCTCCAGCAAATGCTCATCTGCAGGTTCACAGTGAGGCTGAGACCAGACCCATGATGTTGTACTGGGATAACATCATGGATCCAGCCCAAGACTGACCAATCAGAGTACAGGATTTTTTCTTGCCATTGTATAATACAAATTTACTAGTGCCATATAAAGCATTTTTTATACCTTGTATACAGTTTACTTTACCCCCTACCATTGCACTTGGCTATCACATCTTCAGCTTTCAGTTTATACAGTACCTCCTGGTCTCTAAGCTCCTCTATTCAAATATTTTTAATGAACTAGATTCTGTTTTTTTTTTTCAGTTCACAGACCTCAGCCATTTTTAAATCCTGCTTGTTTAATTAATTTCATGTGCTTCAGAAAATATTTGATGCTAGAGGCTACCAAAATTATTATACATGGCTTGGTGCAACAGTTTGTCAATTGGTTTGTCTACCTCAAAACTGGCCAATTTGCTATGCATTCACAATGCAGCTGCCCATCTGATATGTGGCACCTCTTGCCATACACATGTGACTCCACTTTTTATGTTCACCCTTGCGCTTATGCAACCCTAACATGTTGGTATGATAGTGCATTTTGAGAGGTGTGTCACTGTTAGTCCAATGCAGGGCAGCCTGCAAGGGGCTTGACAGTGCCAGACCAATCATCAGGAAGGATGATCATGACACTCTTCTGGTCATGCTGGGTGGAAACTTCATGTAGTTCAAAGAAAACAGATGCCCAAATCATAGGACCGCTCCTTCCTTTGATCTGCATAATGCCACTCAGCAAGCAGAGCTAATCGGCATCATGATAAGCCTGCTGTGATCCCCCAATGTAAAAACAATCTCTCCTACCCTCTACCAGGTATCCCTCCCAGCTCCCACTACTTCCCTTTTCCTTCTTAAATTTCTGACACTGGGGTGCCCAATCCATGGTGCCAGCTAAGTACCACATACCCCACCCATTTTCACTGTTCCACACCAGGGAGCCCACTACTGGTGCTGCTAACCATAACATTGACACTGGGGTGCCTGATCCCCAGTGTTGGTACATGAAATCAAGAAAACCTTCCCTTATAGTCTTTTTTTGTTTACTTTTTTTAATTCCTGTAATCCCACCTTCTGCAAAGTATCCCTCTCACCTCCCCATTGCTTCCTATGCCCTAGAGGGTAAATCAACACTGGGGTTCCCAAATCCCCAGAGCTGGTACCTGAAATGAAGAAAACTATCTCTCATGGTCTTTTTTTATTTTTATATTAATGGTGGCAGAATAACTGAGGAAGAAGTACCTGATTCTTGATGAGATGGCAGATTGGATGTCGATGGAGCACTGCAGGAAAGAGGAATGTTAGGCAGGGCCACTTGTTCTTGGGAATAGCTGGAGGACAAGAGAGAGGCTGAAGTGGCTGAAGTAGATGTCGAAGAAGACTGTGCTGGAAGGTGAGCTTTGAGGGAAGTGAGGCGAGATTGTACATCAGATACTGAAGTAACAAGTTCAGCCTCAAAGTCCCGCATTTCAGAGACGGTATCAGAAGCTGGTTTAAGGACTGAATGGTTAGGATCAGGAGTTTCATCATGCTGAGAGTTAGCTGCTACAAATAAATTCAACAGCCCTTGCTTTCGAGCTGTTGCTGAGTAGGAAATGCCATGCTTCTGAAGTTTGGCAATCAGGCAAGGAACTGTCCAGTCTTTTAAAAAATATTTTGATTTTGAGGAGTTTGCATGGCAGGAGAAGTGCAAGGAAGCAGTGAAAGACTTTCATCGGCATCAGGACAGGAGTTGCCAGGAGGCAGTGGAAGCCATAGTGCCAAGTGGCTATAGTAGCAGCGAGGTAGTAAGCATTGCAGAGAATGAGGACTCCCATTTCTGGTGGATGAAATTGGACCCTGCCTAAGCTTGTGACCTCCATTTAGGTACGAAGTAGGGAGATGGTCTAAAATGAGCAAGGAAGGCTTGAGGAAAATGAGGACTCCCATCTCTGGTGGATGAAGTTGGACCCTACCTACCCTTGAGACCTTCACATAGGTACTAGGCAAGAAGACAGAGTCTGCAATGTTTAATAAAGGCTTGAGGAAAATGAGGACTCCCGTCTCTGGTAGATGAAGTCAAACCTTGCATACACTCGGAGCTCCATGTCGGTATGAGGTAAGGAGACGGAGTCTAAAATGAGTAAGTAAGGCTTGAGGAGAATGAGGACTCCTGTCTCTGGTGGATGAAGTTGGACCTTGCCTATGCTCATGATCTCCATGTAGGCACAAGGTAGGGAGACAGTCTGAAACACACTGCTGGTGAGAGCTGGAGAAGAGGAGAAAATAATAGAGGAAGCTACAAGGAGAATTACAGCTGAAAGGTAGAAGTGAAACCAGGAGGGACTGTGTTAAAGCCAAAGAAATTGTAGCCTGAAAAGTGGACAGAGGAGAATGCAGAGAAGAGAAAATTAAGGGAAAAACAGAAGGGAAGGAATGTGACATTGTAGCTTTAAGTCAGGCAGTGACATCATGAGTCACTAACTGGAAGAGAGAGGAAAGTGAGGAGCCTCAGTAAAGCAGAGGAGGCAGAGTGCTGCAGAAAACAAAATGAATTAAATGAAATCCCCAAAAGAAGAATCAGAAAGAAGAGGATGAGAGGCAGGAGGTAATGGGGGGGGGAGCAGGAACAAGCAGCGAAGTGCAATGGAGAAGGTGTGGGGAAAACTCAGACAAGCCACAGAGCAGCAACAGAGAAAGGAGGGATTGTGGGGAAATGAGCACAGACAGCCGTGGAACGACAACAGTAAAAGGAGGGATAGGTGAGGGGGGGACGAGCATAGGTAAGCCACCCACCACTATCTGTGTATTTACAATCATGGCTTGATACCTATGGGAAAGCAAGCAATAAAAAAGATTTACTGACACATACTGTGTTTGGCTTGCTTTTTTGATGGGTTTTTTGATCTTTCTCACTGCTTGTGGATGAACTATCTTTAAAAGCAGTACCACCACCCTTGTGCCCACCTCCAGGGACTTATGCTGTCTGGAATAGTATTACCTCAGATATGTCAGAGCATATCCACTCCAACTCTCTCCACACTTGTTCCAACAGGCCGGGACTAATTGCCCACTGACATTCTATCCTGCTGGGTGTGCCTCATTCTCATCCTTCCAACATATTGAGAAGTCTAAATGTTCACATGTCTTGTACTCCAGCGACTTTTGAAAATCAGGCTATACCTGCTAGCTGTTGGCCCACCATTCCAGATGTAAATTCCCCTTGCTTTCTCAACATCACGTATTTTTTACAGTTAATTCTTTTTATTATTTTGAAAGAATTGAGTTCAAAATACTGTATAGGATTTAAAAAAAAAACAGACACTAAAATTATCACAGTAATAATGCATAAAAACCATGGGAATATAATCACAGTATAACATATGGTAACCATACATCAGTGTGCTGTCTGATAAAAAAACAGGTTACAGGTGATGTTATTCAAAGAGTACAATGTCTGGAGATGTTTAATCTGTTATTCTGAGGCAAGTTGCGAAGTCTTGGGGGCCACTTCACATATAAACTAACTTGAACGGAGACTGGAAATGCAACCTGTCTCAGACTCTCACATTACTAGTTCAAGGGCAAGGGGAATGGAGAGAAGGGTAGCCAGGAGGTTGGAGAGGAACTCCAACCAACCCTCTGCATACCCGTATTTGCTAAGTGTGCCTGCATTCACCTCAATGGGTGACTGCTGCAGAGATACATGGCAGGGCAGTGGCCATAAGAGGAGTAATGCAGGTAATACCTGAGTCTATTACAGATGATCTTGGGTACCAGGGTGTACAGGAGTTATGGTTATGTAATGAAATGGGGTACGAGGCAGAAGAGAGTCCCTTTTCAAGGTTGTCTCAGCCTTGAAAATGGATGGATGTACACTTTAAATGATCAATACATATAAATAACATGGTGAAGAGGTTAGAACCACAATTGGGAATGTTATACAGAATAAAAAATTACTTTTCTAGAAAGACTAGGTTGCATGTTGTAAATACTATGTTAGTGCCAGTGATAGACTATGCTGATATGGTCTATGGAGGAGCAAATAAGACAGACTTGAAAAAATTAGATAGTATATACAATAAAATGGCTAGATGTGTAACAGATGGACATAGATATACACATCACTGTGAATTATATACAGAATTGGGGTGGGACCATTTGGATAACAGACGGAATCAAGATATAACTAAAATTATGTACAATTCTATTAAAAATAAATTGCTTGAGTACATTACTAAAGAATTGATAATAAAGCAGCCGAACTGGGGATTACGATCAGCCCACTACACAGAATTTGAAGAACCAAAACATAGAACAAATATTGGTTGTACCACTATATCTTACCTAGGTCCTAAAATATGGAACAACCTACCTGTAATTTTGAGACCTTATGGTACTAATGAATCCTAAACAGATCAACTTCTATGGGGGTTTTAGGCTTACAACTAGAAGACGGAGGACGTCTTGATTCACGCTGGGCTAAGTGGAGAGTTTGGCTGCAGCAGGAGTTAGTAAATGCTTTTTTTATCCTGGAACAGGTATGCCACCATTGCCTCACACCAGGTTATAATTTACTAACCTTTCTAGTCCGTCTTTGGTATCAGGACGAAGAAATTTTAAAAAGCGGAGATCGTGTGATGGTGTTTAGGTCTCTGATAGCCCCTCCCTGGGAGACAGTACAGTACTTGCAGTGGAAGAAGCCTGTTCCCTGGTGACAGAGCATTCAGAAAGCCTGTGGGGGCTTGGGCCTACCTGGCAGAAGTTCAGCAAAGATTTCCTCCTTACAGCTTCATTTTATTGTTATACTGTTTATTACAACAATCTGTATAAACCTGGACATTGTGAGATAGTTTTTTTCATATTTTTATTTTTAAATGTTCAAAAGTATTTTTTAAATTCCTCTTAAAAGTCTCTTGATAGATTTTTTAACCAAAATATGAAGGTGCTTACGGTTTGCTGTTTCAAATAAGCCCTTTAGATATATAGATATATAGTGGAATTATAATTGCTTTTTATCTCTCTCGTGTTTTGCGTTCGGTGTTTAAAAAACATCTCCAGACATACCCAAAACACCTAGATTGAATTAACAATTAACAATCATTTGGTTATTCACCTAAGTTAGAAAAACAGGAGCTATCTTCCTGGGTTGCGATTGGGTAAAAGTCTCACATAGAAACATAGAAACATAGAAGTTGACGGCAGATAAGGACCGCAAGGCCCATCCAGTCTGCCCATTTCTTTTTCTACCTTATAAATGTGCCATCGGCCTTTGCTCTGTCAGTGACCTATCTATTCATAGTCATTTGTATTGCTCCTTATGCCTATCCCATGCCTGTTTGAAGCCTCTGCACTGTATTCATAGCTACTCACTTCTTGTGGTAAGCATTCCATGTATCTACCACCTTTTCTGTGAAAAAAATTTCCTCACATTCCCCTTAATCGCCTCCTCTAATCTCATGCTGTGTCCTCTTGTCCTGCTATTTTTCTTATATTTAAACATGTTAGACTCTTTTCACCTTGTTTATGCCCTTAAGGTGTTTAAATGTCTCGATCATATCACCTCTCTCTCCTCCTTTGCTCAAGGGTATACATATTGAGCTCCATTAATCTGTCCTCATATGTCTTCTGATGCAGTCCCTGCACCATTTTGGTTGCCCTTCTCTGGACTGCCTCAATTTGGTTAATGTCCTTGTGAAGGTGTGGCTCCAATACTGCACGCAGTACTCCAGATGGGCCTAACCAATGTCTTGTACAGAGGATTATTACCTCCTCTTACGACTTGTGATACCCCTACTAATACACCTAACACCCCCTAGCCTTACCTACTGCTTTAGAGGTCTGCTTGGATGATTTTAGGTCATCAGTGATGATGATGCCCAAGTCTCTTTCTTCCTTTGTGACTGCTAGCAACTCCTCCCAGCCTATAAGTGGCTTCAGGGTTTCTCTTCCCTATGTGCATGATTTTGCACTTCTTTGCATTAAATCCCAGTTGCCACTCTTCTGACCATTCTGCTAGTTTATCCAGATCTCTTCTCATTCTGCCCACCCCATCTGGATCATCTACTCTGTTGCAGATCTTGGTGTCATCTGCAAACAGACAAGCCTTACCCTCTAGTCCATCTGCGAGGTCACTAATGAAGATGTTGAATAGGACTGGCCCCAGGACTGATCCCTGAGGTACCCCACTTGTGACTTGCATCTCTTCTGACTGTATACCATTTACCACCACTCTCTGTTTTCTGCCAGTCAACCAGTTTGCCACCCAGTTGACCAACTTCTGACCCACCCCATGACCAGGAAGGATAAAAGAACAGCCGTATTCCCTCGTAGAATTGTTCATTTCCACCAGACGAGCCAGAGAACGCAGAGGTTAAACAAGAGGGCAGAACAGTTTACAGCTGCGAGCTGCGATCTGTGATCTGCACTCTTCTGAAGAGGTTTTCGCTCATAATCACTCCTATTTGCTCCTGTTTACTACTTAGTCATTATAGCTCCGCTTTAGCTCATTTTTTCTAATATCTGATGTGCTTTTATGGCATTCACTAATTACCATACTATAAAATTGCTACTGAAAATTTTTGGAAGGTTTGGAAAGTTCATTCCGATTTGGCTACCTGGCGCAGATTTTTTTTCCTCGTTCTCTAGCGCTGTATTTGCTAAAGGGAGCAGGAGAAGCGCAGGAGACATGCATGGGCAGCATGGGAGGTATTCAGAAAACATGTTTGTTTGCCCTCATTGTACTTATTTCACCTAGGTTCAGCACAGAAATGAAAGAAAAGTAAGTTTTTAGCTCTCATGTCAAAATCTGTATATTATTAGGTACTTGTACGGTATTTGCATTCTGTATACTGTACTTTGTTACTCCTATTTTCTATGGTATTGTTTTTATTTTTTTTGTTTTTCCATGGTGTATGCCAAGGGTGTCTCCTATTCCTGGTGCAGACTAAACTGCCTCAGTCACTTTAATTGGATATTTTATCTCATCTGTTCAGATGTTTTATGTATGAAAGCTGTTGGATCCACTGGAACTTTTACTGGGCGTGCTGCTAGAACTGACTTTGGGCCTATTGACATTGCCAACATCATAAGGGTTATTCCCATACTTAAATTTCATCAAGACTTTCAAGGATAAGCAGGCAATATTGGTCATTTTTTTCCTTTATTTTCTTTAATAAAGAACTGAGAATTGAGACCTGAAAACTGAGATTTGACCTCTCACACAAGATTCCATATTTAATTCCACATCCATTCCTAAAAGGGCAGATAATTGACTTATTTCATGCAAGACAATTTTTGTTGTATGTAAAAAGCTTTACAAGGCTGCTGATTTTCTTTTTTTTTAATTTATCTGTGTTATTAGTGTTATTGGTATGCCTGTAATAACTAGAGGAAAGCTAAATAATAAGCTTCCTAAGTGACCAATTTAAAAAACTGGTATTAGAAACAAGAGCAATAGGAAACAAATGTTAAAAATAATAAGACAAATTGGACAATTAGATAATTTAGGACACCCAATACCGAGACTTTGGAGAGGACACCGGATAGGGAATGTAAAAAAATGAGGGTTCTGGATAGAAGGGAATTGGACAACAACAGCAATCTGCCTTTTGGTGAGGCTAGTGAGAATTTAATCACAGCTTTACCAATAGACAGATTAATTACTGAGGCTAAAGTAGATAAAAACAAGTTGGTTCAGCCCTCAGTATGGGACCTATGGAAGGACAAAAAGCCAATGGGTATTCTTGGCAAACAAAATTTAAGTGACCCAGAGACCCCAGGACCTCTTGGCCAGAGGACCATAGGAAAATTGGATTTACCTAATCAAACTATAATGGGAAAACTAGAGACTCCGGGGTCCCTGGTGTCCTGCCCATATGACCTAGAGTTGGTTGGCTAGGCAAATACAGAAGTGAGTAACATGGTAGCTAGCATAAAATAAACTATTAAAGCTAATATCAGTATGGAAAAGAAAATTAAAGAATTGAATAGATTAACAAGAAGTTTAATAGACAGTTGTAGTTCCCCACTCCTGACATCCCAAAATAATAAGGAAAGATTCAGAGACAATCAGTGGAAACAGGAAGAAGCAATTCTGAAGTTTCAAGTGGCATAACAGAAATGACACAATTTATGAGCCCCATTGAAGAAAACACTCCCCCCTTGGAATCCTTGAGGGCACTTAGAGACCCATTATTAGCTAATGCTATGTTATATGAACAATCAAATAAAATTCTACAGAATTTTTCTTTTTTTAAAGAGGTCTGTCTGGAGAACAAAACCAAAATAAATTGGATATACGAAAGATTGAGTAATGGTCAATGGCACAGAGAAAGTACTAGATTGAACGGATCAGTTCATTGTAGTTTGGAAATTGGATCCAGTATAGCAGTTCCTAAAAAGATGTATACATCTGATGAGCTGAAAATTGAAACAAGTGCTTCCATAGTCCCTGAAATAACAGGGAATATAATAGATATATATATATACAGAAAATGAATTAGCAATGTTGCCGGATATATATGAACAAAGTGATAGTATTATAAAAGAATTAAGACTAGGAAATCCCAAGCTATGGGAAAAGGGCATTAAGCAAAGAAAATTAACTGGAATGGGAGAACTTATAAATAGAAATGAGGGTAAAGAACAAAAACAAACTGATCTCTTATCTAAAAAAGGCACACCAAAGGATACTAATGAAGTAGTTCAAAGGAATATAAGTAAAACATCTAAAAATTGCTTGAGCGAGGACAGTTGGAATATTAAGAAAACATCACTGAAAGAGACTAAACAAATGGAAGAGAGTGACACACAAAGTCCTCAGCTATTAAAAAAAAAGATAAATCAAACAGAAACGTCTCAACAAAAATTGCGATGGTACTAGAAGAAAAAAAATCTGGTGGAAAAGAAAGGAAAATAAAGTGGGCCAAAAAGGTGTAAATAAATAAAAAAAGAGCTAAGAACAAGGCAAAGCAAACAATAAAGGTAACATCAAGCCAAGAGCATGAAACTGGGGTGGAAAGTGGGGACAGTCTGGTAGTTAATAGTGAGGACTGGAAAGAGGAGGAAAAAACAGAGAAAACTAAACAGTTGGAAAAAGAGAAGGAACAAAAAATCCAAAAGAATCTGGAAAGTGTCCTGTTCAGAACATTGGAGACTGATTTTGTTCTCCCCTTATTTAAAGTCCCTATCATGTCGGAAGAAACTGAGATGAAACTAAATGATAACCTCAAGCAATTTATAGGATCAGTTCTACAAAGTAAGGTCTCTAATGAGACATTCATGTCCAAATTTAGTATCATTAGACCATTAATGAGCACAGAACTGGTCCTATTACTTTCGGACCAATATTTTGTGTTAAAGGCCATAGAGAACTGAAAGGCTGGATTAAGGGAAATGGGAATGGAACTAGATGTGGTTACTGAAATTAGGTATTTTGTTCCAGAGTTTTATGACAATAATAGGAGCAAATCCCTCTTAAAGAAGGATCTGGTGATATCGGTATTTGGCTTGAACAGATTTCTTCATGAAACTAGACACAACCTTCGTGCTAAGGTAGTAGAGTTGTTACAGAATCTCACTAGGGATGACTGACTGAACAGTATGATTAAATATGTGAAAAGACATGAGGAAGGGGGTCAAATCTCAATAGGAGTAAAAAATGAAAAAGATTATAAACATATTGGCCCAGATATTCAAAAGGGTTGCGTATGGCGCAACAGTGTTGCACCATGCACAACCCACTGATATGCCCTGGCACGATATTCAAATGAGGATTGTGCCTGGCACAAATCCTGATGCATGCAGCCCATACCATACTACACAGTCCAGATATGTGAATGGATCCATTCACATATCTGGAATGTGTAGTATAGTATGGTGCACACCCATTGGCTCACGCTGTGGACCAATGGGCATACAGCCCTACCTATGGTGTCAGTTGGTGGGCGGTGGGGTGGCAGGCGGTGGTGCCACACCGCTGCTGACTGGGGAGCGGGGCAGTGGGGCCCAGTGGGAGGGTGGGAGGGGCACCGCTGGACCACCAGGATTATTGACTTTATTTTTAATACAATGCCCTTGATCTGGCTGCAAGCAGTCCACTGGACCACCAGGGGTATAGTACATGCATTTTATTATACTTAAGCCCACGATCGGGCTGCAAGCAGTCCACTGGACCACCAGGGATATGGGACTTGAATTTCTTTATACTTAAGCCTGCGATTGGGCTGACAGTGGTCCACTGAACCACCAGGGATATAGGACATGCTTTATTATATACTTAAGCCCGTGATTGGGCATGTAGTGGTCCACTGGATCACCAGGGATATAGGACATTATTTTAATCTAACATATGCCCATGATTGGGCAGAGGGGCACATTGCCACGCTGTGCAGGGGGTTTCAGTCCCCTACAGCTGCTGCCTGGTGGGGCGCCAGGCACAAGTCACCAGAGATCAGCGCATCTGGATGCAAATGGGGCCATAATGACATGCAAATGGCCCCATTTGCACCTTGCATACCTTATGGCCCCATTTGCATGTGCACTTTTGAATATCGCAGTTGTTGCGCATAGAGAAAGGAACTTGAGCTAGCGCATCCCCCTGCTCCACTCTGGCCACTTGCGCTGGTGCAGTGCCACTGCACCATGTACACTACGGGGTGGCCAGGGTGTGATATTCAATGATGCTGTGTCATGGTGCAGCTCCGTTGAATATCGCCTAGTCAACGTCCCTGTACAACCAAGTTGCACTGCACTCCAGCTTGCACCACAGCCTGATGCAGTCTGAATATCCGGGTCATTCTGTCTAAAATGGAGTTACTGGACAGAGTGGAAATACATCTCCATGGTGAATATGATATACCTGAAAACATGGGTGAACTATTGGTGACTGAACTTTGGATAAATATGGTAAAGACAGCTAACTGTTTTCAGACATTGCAGGATTAAAAAAAATTTACATTTGTCTGATACGAATCTTAACTTAGGGAAAGAAGAGGGAATATATGGTTATGACATGTTATCGTGGAATATAGCAGGTATAAAGGATACACTAGCAGACCCATCTTTCTCTGATTATTTGTCACAATTCAAGTGTATATGCCTTCAGGAAACTTGGTCTGGAAGAAATTTAAAACTTAATGGTTACAAAGGATTTTACAAACAGGCAAGTAGCACTAAAAAATACAGAAGACTTTCAGGAGGACTATGCACATGGTGCAAAATTTTAAGATAATGTTCAATATACAGAAATATATATAGATACAGAACACATCCTGCCTAAAAAGATGGTAATTAAACTAAGTTATATAATTATCAACGTATATTTTCCACCTAAATCCTCTAAATGTGTGGAATCAAGAGATCTAGACAAATTGGTCAAATTTATAGAAAGTTGTAATGAAATTGATTCTGATTGTATGCTCATAATAATGAGAGATTTCAATGCCAGGGTTGGACATAGTCAAAATCTACCAGAGGACCTGGCCTGGGCATGTGCGGCTCTTGATCATAGCTCATTTAGAGTGGATAGGAAGTGCAGGGACTCTAGGCAGTGTAAAAGAGGCTTGAGATTGGTACAAGAGTTGGAATAAAATGCACTGATAATGGTCAATGGGAGGATGAAGGGAGATAAGGAAGTAGCTTATACATATATAGGAAGTAGGGGGTCCTCGACGATAGATCTTTGTTGGATCTCTTTGGAAATGATTTCATCTTTGGAGGATTTCAGAATTGGGTTAAGAACAGAAATCTAAACAAATTTGTGGCCACATCCAAAAAATCAGGTAGTTAAAGCTGAGGGGATAGTAAGAGTTAGGAAAGGAATTAGACGGGACTTACTATCAAATTTTAAATCCATTGAAGTATTAACAGATTTGGAATTAGAGAAGATTTTTCAAGTTTGGAGCAATTTCAGTCAGCAACAGAGTATGTTACTAAATATAGTGAGACTATGAAGTTTTTGTCATCTATTATTTTAAAAGAAAGATTTGAACAGATATGCCAGAAGAACACATAAATTTCCAACTAAAATTAATAAATCCAATGTAAATGAAAAAAAGGAAAGATTATAAAAGGATGATGGAAAATAAAAGAAAAATTGACAGAATTAAAATGTGGAGACAGTTTGAAAAAATAACTAAAGAGAAAGGTAATAAAAAATTCTAGCGAATAGCTTTAAAAGGATGGAATGAGCAGCTTGAGAGTTATATAGACCCTATGACCTGGGAAGAATATTATAGAGCTATGTTTTACACACAGGATTTGGAACAAAGTAAAGAAAAGGATGATTTGACTCCAATAAAATTATAAATCACTACAGAAGAAATACTTCAAGTTATCCTTAAGGCTAAAAGATACAATGCTCCGGGACCTGATGGGATCCCTATGGATATCATTATGGATGATCCACTTTTATGGACCCCTGTACTTCTAGGCTTATTTAAAAAGATTATTCAAACAAGTATTATTCTGCAGACATGGAGGGATAATATAATCATCCCCATTTTTAAGAAAAGAGATTAGAGAGATCCTAGCAATTACAGGCCAATTAGCTTGCTGGATAACTCTCAAAAAAACATTTACAAAGATCCTATTTAAAAGAATTATGGAATATGTCAAAAGTAAACAGATTTTGGATGAGGCCCAGGCCAGCTTTATGCCAGGCCATTCTACTATTGATCAGTGTTTCGTCCTGTCTCACTTGATACATAAATACACAAAAATAAAAAAACTAAAATTATTTTGTGTTTTTGTTGATTTGAGGGCAGTTTTTGATAGGGTGATCAGGGAAAAGTTATGCTAGATACTACACAGCTATGGAATAGATCAAGCTATATTACAACTAATAAAAAAGTTGTGTCAAGACAACTTCACCTCAGTATGATATAATATAGAGGGTGATCATACAAATAAATTCCCAACTAATATAGGTCTTCAGCAGGGCTGTGTGTTATCTCCCATTCTGTTTAATTTGTTCCTTAATAAAGCTCTGATAGAGCTGAGGGATCCGGAGCTGCACATGCCCAGGCTACGGTCCAAGGTATGTTCCTACCTGGCATATGCTGATGACGTGGTACTAATCTCTACAAGCGATCTGGGGATAAAAAGGAGCTTGAACCAGTTTTACAAAGAGTGTCTTAAACTCGATCTTGAGATCAACCTTACCAAAACAAAGTACGTGTATTTAATAATAATCCTGATAATAATAATCCTATTGGAAAAGGCAGGATGTGCAGATTAAAATGTGGTAATAATGATATTGAATATGTAACTAAATTTTGTTATCTTGGTATAACATACACATACAATCTGAAATGTAGAGAACACTTTAATACAATAACCGCAAGGGTTGATAAAATTATACCACTTTTTAAAAGGTTTAATTACAAATATGGTGATCAATCAGTAACTGGTTTACTCAGGATATTAAATGCTAAGGTACACATGCAGATCCTATATGGGGCAGAGATATAGGGGATGGAAAAAACAGAGCAGTTAGAAAAGTAAATACATTTTATGAATCCTTACTGGCAGTACCTAAGGGTGCTGCATCATATCTAGTTAGAATATAGTAAGGCCAACTTTAAATTAAGTGTTTCGCAGAAATCAGATCAGCAATCTATTGGTTTAAAGTGTACAAGATGCAGGATAGATCCTTCCCAAGGATGTGCTTAGAGGAGATGTTGATGTATAAATCAAATAGATTTACCTTCTCGAGCACTAATGTACTGGAACATGTCATTAAGCAGTATGGGCTGCTGGATTTGATAACACTCAGCTATAAAATCTCGGATAGAGAAATAAAGGAAATCGTTAAGAGCAGAGTTAAAGACATTTATTTTCAGAGAGAAATTGCTATGGCCAAAAATCTGAAATTCAGTAAATGGTTGGCCAATAACATAAGAAATCAACCTGGCCTTAACCAATACCTATACTTCATAAAAAATGCCAACAGCAGAAAAGCTTACACTAAGTTTAGATTTGGAGTTATTGAAATCAGCAGTCTAAACAAAATATATGGTATTGGCAATACTAAAACATGTGCTTGTGGGAAAGATGAAGATTCTCCTAAACATCTCCTCTTATTCTGCACTTTATATGAAATCCAAAGGAATCTTTATCTGGGTGAAATACTATCAAAACTAGATATGGAAGCTATTTATCAATTTAACTATCTTTTAAAAACAAATAACATATTGCATTTAGAAAAAATATCAAGGTTCTATAGAATAATAGAATACAAAAAGCTTCATATTTATAACAAAAAGCATGTTTCAGGTAACAATTCTTGAGATCAGACCAAATAATGCATTTATTACAATAAAGCGCTTTAGCTGCAGAGTTTGCTGGTCATGTATTTGTAATTTGATATTTGTTAAAGTGTGTAATATGTGGAAAATGAAATATGGTATATAGGCTTTGTATGTATATTTATGTGTATTTATTTATGTTGTAATAACAATTTTAACTTGTTAACGATAAACTATTACTACTACTAATGTAAGCTGGTTTCAAATTAAGCAATGGTATCAAATACAAACTGGTTAATTGCAAGAATGTTGCATTGTATCAGATGTTGGACAAGCATCACAGGAAAGTAATAATGTTTCTGATAAGATGAAATTGACTTAATGGCTAACTGTATTTATACATTTATAAGTCTTGTAATATTTATATGTTTGTGACCAATCTTTCTCCCTTGATTATAACCAGGATATGTGTTTTATTATGGTGTCCCTTGAAAATGAGTGCATTTCTTGTACTCAATGGTATTTTTTACCAGGTTCATTTATAAAATGAATAAAAGCATTGCTACTACTACTGCTGTTACTACTACTAAGTCTATGATTGTCTGTACAGCTGTTATGTGCCAGTCTCCAGCATTTAGACAAGCCTTCATCTGTTAGCTGACATCGCAGTGTGGTCTGCTACCTTTCACTGGCCTTGATCGTGGGCTCTGGGAGGGCATGTCTTATACTGTACATTAGTTTTATGTATCATTCCAGCTCTATTTTTCTTCAGTGAGCACCAGACATGTATTGATGCTAGGGAAGGATGTCCTGAGGGGTACAGCCTAGAGAGGACCAAGAAGGCTTCACTTTTAGATTTGCAGTGCTCATACTATGGACTTAGAGGAAGTGCTAGAAATCCGATGTTGGTAGTGAACACCTATTTCATAAGGAGTCTAGGTGATCCATTCCTGGGGCTATTAGGTCCCAGATAAAATGTATCCCTACCTTTTTCCATGAGGGCCAGTTAAGGGGTTTTTAATACTAGATGTTGCCAAAGTGGTGCCCACATGATAGATGCTAGGGATAGTTTTACCAGTCTTCCTTGCTGAGATCATGATTTAATGGAGGCTAAAATTGTGTGCCACAGTTTCAGGTAGGTCAGGAGAGGGGCACAGAGAAAGATCATGGGTGAGGCCTCCCCCTTTTAGCCATGGAGGGGTAGCAGAACCAGTGGCACATTTGTGTTGCCCTGAATGCCAAATAATAGGCGTAAAGCCGTGGTAGATAACAAACCCCTCTTGACCAGTGAGAGGGTAGTTTGACTCTGCTGAGGTGGGGAGGAAGAGTCCCTTCCCATAGGAAACTACCAAATAATCTGTCAATCTTAGTAAACAACTTCAAAGGTATTTCCATTGGTATGTGGGAGAGCCAAAAGGGAAGCTTAGGCAGGTAGAACATTTTTATCAAGGCAATTTTCCCCACAAGGGATAGGTTGAGGAGGTGACTTCTATCCATTTCCTCTTTTAGCCTGTCCAGAAGGGGAAACAGGTTGGAAGTGCATAAGTGGTTAAGTCTGCTGTGACTCTGATGCCCAGATATGTGACGGATTTTGGGGGCCATCTGAGGCCTAAAGCCATGATTGCCTATTTCTAGCAGTGTTTTGCTAGCATTTATGTTTAAGCCCTAGCTCTGCTTTAAAGGCATGTAAGAAGGAAAGGTAGGAGCCAAGCTGTGGTGGACATTAGAGATCAGTACTAGGCAGTTATTTGCATATATGTTGGTTCTGTACTCCACAGGGCTTACCTGGATTCCATGGATGCTGTGATGTGCTCATATAGCAACAACTAGGGGCTCTATGGCCAACATAAATAATAATGGGGACAGGGGATGCCTTGATGAGTCTTCCATCCTAGAGAGAATGGTTGCGATAGGGTGGAATTCATAAGTACCTTTGCAGAAGGCTGCGCATACAGAATGTGTAGCTATTGTCTAAAGGACTGGCCAAATCCCATGTGTGCCAGTACAGCATGGAGGTATCCCCACTCCAATGAATCAGATGCTTTTTCCAAATTGATTGCTGTTGCTGTGGCTGGAGTGGGGCTAGAGCTCACCATTTGTATTATGGAGACAAAGTTATTGAGATGATCAAGACTTTCTTGCCTTGTACAAAGCCTATTTGGGATTTACGGTAGGTAGAATAATTTTGAGTGGATGTGCTAAAGCTTCAACTAAGACTTTCGTGTCAGCGTTAATAAGGGAAACAGGTCTATAGCTGGAGGGCAAGGTAGGATCTTTCCATTCTGTCAACAGCACTTATTGGCATAGCTGTTTCAGCTGGATGGACCACACATTTTGTCCATCCTTGTGTTTCCCTAGCATTCAAAATACTTTTCACTCCCCCACTCCCACATGCTACCCTTGTGCTTGAAACTAAAGCATTCATAATTTGCTCCAAAGCTCCTGGCTCACCAATTCCCAGAGGAATGCTGGAACTGCCCTGATGTACTCCTTCACTTTGGGCAACAGCTCCTGGAAACTCTGCCACTGCAAATGATGCAGAACATCAGTGATGACATTATCAACCCCTGACACATGCAACACTCTAAATTGTATGTTTATCATTAGGCATTTCAACACAAACACCCTCATTAGCTCTCTCATTGACCCTTTTGCCCCTTATTGACCAAAAAAGGTGTGTGCCACACCCATGTTTTCCAACCAAAAAAGGACTTTCCAATCCAAAAACTTGCTGCTCCATACCCAGAAGGCCACTACAGTTGGAAAAAATTGTAACAGGTGACAGTTTATGTCAGCCCTGCCTCTCGCCAACTAATTGATCATTGTTCTGCTCACCAAGCTCTTTGGAAGTATGCTTTGAAACCAAAGCGCCTGGATGCATCCATGTAAAGCTCTATTTCCTGATTGGTGGTGGCCACTGGACATATCAAAACACCATTATAGCAATTCAAAAGGCCTTCCATGCTAATAAATCCTCCTTCATACTCTCCATCACCTGGAGTCTATGATGCAGGTTTTTGAAGCCTGCACACACCTTTGCCATTCTGTACAAAAAAAGTCCACTCTATTGGGATTATTTTACACTCAGAGTTAAGAAGTCCCAACAATTGTTGCAGTTCCTTCAGTGTAATTTTCATGCCCTGCCACCCCAGCAAATAAGTCCCACAATGCCTTTATCTTATTCTCCAGTAGCCGAAAAATGGTGGCCTGGGTATCAATTTTGATACCCAAAAAGGACAACACTGTGCAAGGGCCTTCATATTTGGCCTTCACTAATGGCACCCCAAAGTCTGCACACACCTCCTCAAAAATGTTCAGCAAGTGTTCACATTTCCCCATGCAGCCCTTCCCACAAAAACTCACCCAAGTAATGAACAATTTCTGTCCTCTCTGCTATCTTCATTACCCAGAGCAAACAAAAGATATGCTGAGCACTCACAAACTGAGACAACACAACAAATGGTTAGTGAAAAAATATATTACCATTTATTTTATAAAAAAGTGCAGTATCTCTCCACCACTTGCATTGCAGATGGAAAAAAAAAATGTCGGAAGCCAAAAAAGGCAGACAGACTCTGTGGCTTCCGATGTTTTTTTTCCTTCGTCTGCAATGCAAGTGATGGAGAGATACTGCACTTTTTTATAAAATAAATGGTAATATATTTTTTTACAAACCATTTGTTGCGTTGTCTCAGTTTGTGGGTGCTCAGCATATCTTTTGTTTGCTCTGACTGCTATTTGCACCTTGAGCACCACAACTACTTTTCCTGGTGCTCATTTTTCCCTGTCTTTTTCTCTTCAGTAACACCCACTGCAAAAAAAAGTGCTGAAGAGCTCAAACACCATGCATGCCACTACCCACCCCATGGGCAAGCATCTGTCTACATAGTGCCACCCCTCAGATTTCATCCTGAATAAATCCATGCCCCATCATGAACCTGTAATAACGTAAAGGCTGACTTGAGATCCATCTTGGCTAGCAAAACTCCTTTACCTTCTGCCTTCACCAATTCAGCTTCCCTGTTAAATAATGTATAAACCACTGTGAAACAAGGGTCAATGAAGTAATTGACAGAGTCCTCTTCTGGGTAAGAAAGATGATTCATCACCCTGAATTTCCTTGGTGCTGTTTTGGGCACCAGCCCTATCAGGGATACCTACAATAATGGAGATGGTGGGGATATAAATGGGTTGCTGGTCTTCCCTGCTCTGACTTCCTTTGTAATCTTTTCCCATACCAGATCTGATCACTCTCTGCACTTTAAGTTCTCATCCTTAACGCTGTTATAGGCCCATGTATGGCATCCAAAATCCGACTGTAAACCCTTCCTCCAGGGAACAAGCAACCTCTTGTTCAGGGTACAGGAGAAACCATGGCCTAATTTGGTCCACTCTTATTGGTGTTGGGAGGCCTGTTGTGTCTCTTCCAAAAAAGCTAAAGGCAGCACCACCTGGTTTACATTGGGTGAAGGGATGAAGCCAAACACAAGCCACAGATTCATACTTGAACCTACACCTCTCCATCTTGCAAACCCCTTATAATAACACTCTGCCCCAGTCCCTCCCTAGGCCAATGCCCCTTGCATCTCTCTCCTAGGGGAAGGGGCCCCTCTTTATCAGGAAACCACTGCTTGTGTGCTGCATCCTCCCATACTCTATGGCCCACAGCAGTATCATGTGCGACATGCTCCAGTGTCTTTCTGGGTCCACTTGCTTCTACTGACAAAACTCCTTGACATATTCGAGCAACTCATAACCAGGCATACTGGCAAGTAATGCCATGACCCTCCTGCAGTAGTTCCACAAGCCATGTGCCTTCTCAGGGGCTGCCTGTTGTATTGTTCCCATAAATATTGTAAAAGACACTGACCAGTTCTCCCAGGTGTGGTGGACTTGCACTCTTCTCCTTGTCTCCACCCCTTCATCTTTTCTTCTTTTTTTCTTCTCTTCTGGCTCCCTCGGCCAATTTAAGAATGAGAACATGTCCACATATTCTCCCACCAAAATCTGTGAACAATTTTTTCATGAAAGAAGATCTAATTGGTGCTCTCAGACTAATAAAGCATGCTATGGGAGGGGTGAGTACCGAGAGTGGGGCCAACCAGATGCATGGTCCCTATCACTGGAGGCAAAGTCACCGCAGGGGCCACCACTCCTGAGGCTGGCACCCCATCTATGCTTACGGTGGATCCTGCCCTCCCAGCTGCAGCAGAAGCCCCCCTATGCAATACTGTCCAGGAAAGTAATGAGCCAGTTGAGCCTCTGCTCCAGTGCCGATGACTGCTGTTTCCCTGCTGGTTCACCTCTACCCTTTGCCTGCATGATCGGTGCTTGTGTCTGGAATTCTAGCAGCATCACTAGGATATCCAGCCACATGACAGCATCCACCACCAGTATTTTGTCTGGTCATCCCCGGCCTCTAGGCACACCAGACCTCTGCAACTCAGCCACTGAGTCAAGGGCTGTCATCTGGGCCTAAGCAAACCCTTCTGACATGAGCAATGGGCAAGACCTTATCACAGTTGATCTTTCTCTCCCTTGCCATCATCCATGGTGGGAGCAGGCCTGACAAGATGGCTGACTGCCTCTCCCTGGCACTTCTGGGCCTCTTTGACTCCTGCTCCCCAAAGGGTTAACACCTTCAAATGTGCTTTTCAGCAACTCCCTCATCTGTTCTGCCATCCAGTCCCCATAATTGGGCCTATCTTGCTCCATGGCCACTGGCACTGTTGGTTCCTTCCATTGCCTCCTGTTCTGCACTGTCTTCACGGCCACTGGCTTCCTAGTCAATGCTTTCTTTCCAGTGAGCTGCCAAGGTACCAGTGTGCTCTTCTTCCCTTATTCCTTGGCTGCCAGTAGCTGGGGTGCTGGCATAGATTCCGTTCTCTGTGTTGGCTTTGCAGGAAAGGTCAGCTGATCAGATGTTCTGAAGGCCAGTCTCCCTTTGAGTTTCAGTACAACCCCTCTGAGTCTGGAAAACAGGCCTTGCCTCTCACCTGCATCAATGCTCGCAAATGCTTCTCAAATTCCTCTGTTTGCCTCTTTTGTGCCACTTTTCCTATTCCCCGCATTGAACACTTCTCATGGTCTGAAAGACAGAAAACCCACCTGGCCCTGTACGTACTAGGTCTCTTGATCTTATGGGGCTGCACTGTGCACAGAAATCTCAGTTAATAACTTTGGTATCCTCATGCTATATTCACCTTTCCCCCTATGTGTGTTTC
The DNA here is from genome assembly GCA_016271365.2 of Neoceratodus forsteri. Lineage (NCBI taxonomy): Eukaryota > Metazoa > Chordata > Ceratodontiformes > Ceratodontidae > Neoceratodus > Neoceratodus forsteri. The sequence continues at coordinate 539,570,604 of CM028134.1, read as the reverse complement.
TCCAATCCCCACCAACTGTCTTCATTTGGTCTTCTATAAATTTATTTTTTGTGTATTTCCCAAACAGAGGAGTGCCTTGCCATGACAGCCCAGTATCCAACTAACACTCCCCCCATTGGGCCCATATTCTACCCCTGCTCAAACTAACTCTAGCTGTTTTGTTCTGTGGCCAGCGTTTTTATGTTTTTTTTTAATTACCCTAATGTTGCCTGGTTGTCTTGTTTTGTAGACAGTGTCTTCTTTTAAGTACATGTTAGAAACATGATGAGCCTGGCCTCTACCAGAGTGCCATTCCCATGGTAATGGGCCTTATGCCCACTGAAACAAAATGGCCACCAACACATGCCTGATAATGTGGCCCCTCCTCTCTCACTTAGGGTGAGACATCTCCCTGGTACTCTTGTTTAGTGCCCCCCAATTTCAGCTTTTTCTTCCCCTGTTCCAGAGACAGTATGTTTCCAAGTGAAACTAGCATTGTGAATAATCCAGCCCTTGGCCATTTCCATGACAATGGATGCCCATCAACATCTCTAAAATGAACACCTAAACATTCACCTAAACTACAGCCCTCGTCTTCTAACTTTGCTGCACCCCTCTGAATACTCTGTTATTAACGCTTTCGAACAGACTACCAATTAACCTTGCCCATTAAACCTTGGGCTTGTTCAATAGGGAAAAGCCTGGGTCTGCCCAAACTGCCTCCTCATTGCCCCAGCAATCTGCACATGGCCATATGTGCATGCACCTTTCAGATGCTTGAGAAAGAGGCTGCAATGCCATCATGCTGAGAGGGCACCATTTGCTTAGTCATTATCGATACAATTAAAAATTAAGGCACCATCTCGCAGAGCATGTGCAGCATGAATCACCATGAGGTTGCTACTGTATTTATTTATTTGTTGAAATTATTTCACCAGGAAAAACACACTGAGCAACAACTTCTCATCTCCTGGTGCAACCTGGGGGGAGGGGTACAGAGGGGAGGATAACATGAAGGCTATCAAACTTCTTACATATTTTACTTACATTTGACAGAATACAGATGCTTGGAGAAACATTTTACATACATTTGACAGAAATATTGAGTGGATAACATTAGTTCACTAACGGACATGGTAAAGGTAACAATGAGGATAAACAGATCGGGCTAGCTGCTGGGGTATGTAACACTGAGTGAATAAGTGCAGAGCTGGCTAGCTCAACGTATATAGTCACCAACATCATATGGCCAAATGTCTGGTTTTAGTACTGTAATACTTGCTATCCTGCCATGATTTCTTACCAATACTGTCAAATAAAATATCATGAAAGCATCAATTCTCAGGGTATTTGCAACATTAATCACCAAAAGGTTGCAATATAGTCAGTAGCATCCTATGGCTAAAAGCCTGGTTTCTTGTACTGCAGTACTTGCTATCCAAACGTGATTTTTTATCAATACTGTAAAATGAAACATCATATACAGCACAATAGGCTGTGTTGATAATTGCTAGGCCACCATGATTTCTTACAATTACTGTATAATAAGAAATTATGTACAGCATATTAGGCTGGGTTTTTTCCCCTCATTGCACCAGCAACCGGCACATGGCCATCAGTACATGCACCAACCAGCTGCTTGATGAGGTGGCTTCCATGGCACAGCTCTCTCCCTTGCCACCTAATTTCCTCAGGGACCTGGAGCTGACCTTGCTTGCTCCCCATGTGGCTTTTCCTGCCAGTTAATCTCTCCAGTCGTAATTTTCCTAGAACACAGCTTGAAAGAAAATTATGATTTCAGTAACAACTCAGAGGTAGAGATAATAGGCTGCTCTCTCTCCATTACTAATCACCATATCAGAAAAAAAAAAACAATGTTACATTACTTTAGCCCATTGGGTTACTCTGATAGTGCTACACATAGAGTGTACTACAAGTCCCAGAAGTCCTGCTTATTCCCATGATGCCTCTTGATCCCGCATGTCACCCTATAAATGATCATTCCACTTCTGCTTGCCTTTTCTTTGCCACAACTTGTAGCAACTGGACTTCAAATTGGCCTTTGAACTGACTGCAAAGGGCACAACTCAAGTGCCCCAGGAGCAACTGGAATCTCCTTGTTTCTCCTCTTCCTTGGCCATCCTCTATCCCTGGGCTTCTTATGCTAGATCTGATAAAAGACAAACAATGGGGTTATTATATCTCCACCTCCAAGCCATTATTAAACTTATAATTTTTGTTTCAAGCTGTGATCTAGGAAAATTATCATTTTAAGGTATGAGCTTGGAGGCTACAGTAGTAGGCTTATTCAAAGACCAGAGTACATCCACTACACTCTGTTCTGCTTGTCTGTGGCAAAACAATTTACATGCAGTGTCCTTGGACCAACCTGCCATTTTGACAATGTCTCCCAGGTGAATACCACAGTGAAAGTCTTGTCTCGCCATGGCTTTCCTGGTGAAGTGAGCACCGAACTGTGTCAGGTCAATACCTGCTTCTGCCATCGTAGCTATCATAGGCATCATAGATATTTCAAGCATTGCAGTCTTGCATCCATTATTGCTTGTTATTTGTCCTAATCTATATTATGTTTATTTTGGTAGCATTTATCCAGTCTATGTTTGAATTGGTTCATTGATTCACTAGTGTCTATCTCTGTTGGGAAACTATACCACAGTGGTACTACTCGTTGACTGAACTAGTATCTTCTTATTTTGAAGATTCCATTTGTCTATAGTTAGTTTAAATAGATGATCCCTAGGTTTGTATATAGTTTCTTTTGTGCTTTAGGCCTAATTCCTCATATAATTCCCAATCTTGTAATGCCCTGTGTACCATGCACATGTCACCTCGGATTCTCCTGTACTTTAATGTAATGTAATTTAATGTAATGTTAGGTTTTTCAGCCTTTCTGAGTATGTTTTGTCTCCATAACCTGTCATTATTCTTGTTGCCCTTTTTTTGATACTCTCAAGTTTCTTTATTTCTCCTTTCCTGTATGGAGACCAAACTTATGAACAATATTCAAATGAGGGAGCACCAAAGCTTGGTATAAAGGTATTAATACTTTGCTGTCCCTACTTTTTATGTGTCATAATATACAGTTTAAGGATTGATTAGTCTTTTGGTGATGAGATTGCAGTGTTGACCAAATTGTAAATCATTTGAATCCTGACACCTAGATCCTTTCTTCTTTGATTGTGGTGTTGTTATTCCCAATTTTATAAGTATGGTTCCATTTTTTTCCCATGTGCATAATTATACACTTTCCTACATTTAGGTCTAGTTTATAATTATCTGTCCATAGATATATGCTATTTTGGGTGTCCTGCAAGTTTGTGCTATCTTCTTTTTTATTTACTATTGCACCAATGTGGCAGTCGCCCACAAATTTTATCATCCGGACATTTTGATGGTTACTTTTGAGTGAGGATACATATATATTGAACAGGCAGGGGCCCAGAACGGAGCCTTGGGGAACCCCACTTGTCACTTTTACCCAATCAGACAGTATTCAATTTATGACAACTCTGTCTTCTTTCCCCCAACCAAGCCTCCACCCAATTAGTTATGTTGACTTCAACTTGGATATTATTTAATGAGTCTACTAATTCCTTCCATAGTCCAGTGCACCCACCTGGCAACTGCTGGGACTGAAACTGGGTTGTGAGGTTTCTAATGTGAGGAAAAGTTGAGTCCGACTGTGATGGTGACAGACCGCTGTTCTCTCTATGCAAGCTTGCAGGCACTGAACCATTCATAGCTTGGGTTTCTCCCTTAAACCTAGCATACATAACCCCAGATTGGAGCTCTTAGTCCACCTAGTCAATGCAAAGACAGGGGTCTGACATTGAAGAGTAGTTTAATGGAGATATACACAGAAGGGTTGCCAACTTCATAGAAAGATGTTTCATGGAGAGGTCCTGATTAGGACCCCGTTCTTGAAACAATCTGAAGACCCTGTTTACTTCCCAGGTGAACCTATACATTGGTTTCAGAGATCTGGACCACTGTACAGCCCTGATGAATCTGCACAGTAAAAGGAGCTGTAACAAGAATCCACCTTTGACCAGGTCATACACTGCTGAAATGGCTGATCGTAGTACATTGATATACCTGTACGACTCACCTGTGGAGTACACTCCATACAGAAACTCTATGCCTTCTGTCACAAGTGCTGAAATGGAATCAAGGTGTCTTGAAAAACACCAGCTAGGGAGGTGTGGCTTGATCACTGAGGAAATGGCAGCATAATTCTTGGGCTCCTTCCCCCTCTGAGAATAACCCACGGCAGGTCTGTCTAATCCTGGGATGTGAATTTTTTTGTTGCTAAATACCTACTCAGGAAACTACTCTGAATCATCCAGTGTGACTTTCTCTGGTAGCACGATATTGTAAAGTAGCTATTTTTCTCCAGTTACCCATGAGTTACGCCGATCAGCTAGGCCATAAAAACCGCAAGCCTAATCCTCGGAAGCCCTGATGCATTTGCCCCACTCAGCCTGCAGATGGAATCTACATCAGCATCCCTTCCAGCTCAACTGACCCCGAATATGGCGGCGACTGATGGTTCCTTTCCTGTAACCTCCCCGACACAAGGCACGAATATGCAGTTGCCTTCAGTGGCTGAAACATCAACATATATTACTCGTATGTCGGAGACAGTTCTGCTGCGAGTTGATACTATTTTAACAAACACCACTACAGAGGTACATCTGATACAGAATCGTTTAAATGTAGCAGAGCAAAAGGTGGAAACTTTGGAAATGCAGCAAATTAAACTTGAACAGAGAGTGCGGATGCAAGACCTCACAGTTGGAAACATTGCTACCCAGAGTGGAACACCAGGAGAATAGGGGAGATGTAACAAACTCTGAATTGTTGGAGTTCTGAGGGCTCTGAAGGAATGTCTATGAAAGGTTTCTAATGAGACGCCTCCTAAGATGCTAGGGGAGCGGAGAGGCCCAGTTGAAATTGAAAGGGTTCACCAAATTATTGGAAGGAAGGATAAACATCAACTGGCTCCAAGACCAATCGTGGCATATATCTTGAGATATTCTACAAAGGAACGATCTTAAGTGCAGCTCGAGATTTGGGTGAAATTCGGAAAGAGTGATGATTTCTATATATAGAGATTTTGTACAGGAAACAGCGTAATAAGCTTAGAGCTTACAGCCCTATTAAGAAAATATTAGCTGCCCACAATTTCCAATATAGATTCAAGGGTCTTACCAGGTTGTTGGTCTCTAAAGAAGGGACAGGATTGCTGGAGGACACTGCTGAGGAGATCGAGATGGGCATCTAAGTTTTGGCCTAACATACCCATTCACACCACATCACCCAGAAGGCTATGGGACCCCAGCTACCAGAACTAGGAACTGAAATTACCAGCCGTGGAATCTAGAGGGTTGTGGTACAAGATACAGAGGTATAGCAGAGCCTTTTTTCCTGTTACTGCTGAAACTCCTGAGGCAGGTTGCTATGATGGAGAAGGGCCCTCCCTCCCTCTCCTCTCACACTAGCACCTTCTAAGTCTGGCAACCTGAAAGTATAAACAGTGTTAGAGCTGCTGATTCTTTATAGCTTGATGTTTAGATTAATAATGAGCCTGCACTGTATGGGCAAATGTTATAGGGGGATTGGCTCTTATGTTTTCTATTAGGGCAGTTTCCCTACTACCTCCTTGTTCTCTTTCTTTCTTTCTTTCTTTCTTCCCCTTAATCCCCTTCCCCCTTCCTACCTGGCTTATATCCTTCCCCCCCCTGGGATTATACCTTCCCTTGGGAATTATTCATCAGATGAGGATCGGTACGGTCAGGTTGGGTCGTAACTTTCCTCGACAACCCCTAAGCACAGATGCAAGCGGAGCTGAGGATACTGTCTTTGTCTATCCTCTTTCCTTGGCACGGCTGTAGCAGTTAGCAGTTAATCGCTTTTTGGACCTGGGCCCTGCTTAGCTTAGGTTTTTGTGCTGGTTAGTATCCAGTTTTAGTTTGTGTTAAATATAACTGTTAGTGGATACACTTCCTGTAGCTGTTATTGACAAGTCATATTTTCTCTGGTATTGCTGTGCGTAGTATCCTCTGGATATCTGTTAACAGATCACAGTTGATCTTTAGGTAGTAGCTCTCAATAGGGTATTAGGGTCTATCCTTTTGAACACATTGGAGGAAGTCCATAGCTTTCTGACATATTTATAACCATGCCCCCAACCACTGTACAGAGGCTGCAACTAGTGTCATGGAATGTAAAGGGCCTTAATCACCCCATAAAAAGGACTAAGGTGCTTCAGCATTTATGTTCCATGCATACAGATGTAACTCTTCTACAGGAGACACATCTCCTTAATAAATCTATTCCTTGGCTCAAGAAATCGTGGGTTGGCACCATACATGCCAGCTCAGCACCCTCTAAGTCAAGGGGAGTAGCCATTTTGATCCGAAGATTGAGTACATGGGCAGTGGAGGAGTCTCGCTCTGATAAACAGGGAGGTGGGTAATAGTTAAACTAAAATCTGGCATGGACAAATTGATAATATGCAACCTCTATGCCCGAATGTGGACCAAGTGGTTTTTCCAAATTTAAGTCGAGCTATAGCTGGACTAGTACAGTCTGAGCCCAATATTCCCTTGATAATAGGTGGGGATTTTAATTTAGTGCCAGACATATTTTTGGATAAATCTCACCCTAAACCTCAAACCCACACGAAGGTGCATGCTGCCTTGCAAGAAATGATAGCGGAGTGGGGCTTAGTGGATGTCTGGAGGCGTGATCACCCTTTGGGTCGAGACTACATGTACTATTCCCCCCCACATGAAGTTTATAGTCATATCAACTACTGGTTAGCTAACCAGCCAGCTTCGAGTGCAATCTCAAATAGTGACATAGGTAACTATAATTATATCGACCATGCACCGTATCGCTTACCTATTCTACCCCAGAAGGTTGGAACACTGGCAGAAGATGGAGATGTAACACCCTCTTAGTTAAAGATCCTGAATTTCAACAAGAGATGCAGAAAGCAACTCAGGAGTATTTTACTTTAACTCGGCAGGAGAAGTCTCAGATAGCACGGTCTGGGAGGCATTTAAAGTCACACTAAGAGGTCATATTATTGCTTTTGCTGTGAATCGGAATAAAGCCCAGAAAAAAGAGTTAGTGTCGCTACAATCAGAACTCACTGCTCTAGAGGGTCGTTTTAAAGTTTCCCAGACCACTGCTACTAGAGATCCCTCATTGACAAGGCGTATTGTAGGGCTTAAATATTGTATAAATTCACTTTTACATCATAAAGCAGAATGGACCTTGCTTAGGGCTAAATATCAATATTGGGAAGGGGTGATAAGGGTGGAAGCTTCGCTTACCAGTTGCAGAAGCAGCAAGCATCTTTAAAGATACATGTTCTCGCAGACTTCCACAGACTTCGTGGTTAGCGATCCGAAGGGCATTAATGAGACCATGAAACACTACTATCAGACCTTATATCAATCTAAATCCACAGATACGTGGGAACAGCTCTCACATAAATTGCATCAGTTTTGTCAAGGTTTCACAATACCTCATTATCTCAGGAGCAAGTCGATCTATTAGATCATCCTATCTCAGAGACTGAGCTGTGACAGGCCTTATTTCGCATGGCTAAAGGGAAAGCCCCAGGGCCAGACGGAATGACAGTTGAGCTATACCAGGCCTTGGATCAAGAAATTGTGCCCCCCTTATTACTCGCTCTACAATGTGCCCAGTCTTCAGGCTCCTCACTACAATGAATGAGGCTTTGATAACCGTAATACCAAAAAAATCTGATGACCCTCTGAACTGTTCAAATTTCTGTCCTATATCACTACTGCCATTGGACACAAAGATCCTAGCTAAAATACTGGCTACCAGATTGCAGGATATCCTGGCCTCCATTATCCACCCATCTCAAGTTGGTTTTATGCCTGGAAAGGTAGGCTCAGATAATACCAGGTTGTTGTTGAACTTGAAATGGCTAGCGAGTAGAGCTAAAACCCTTATGGCCACCTTAGCCATGGATTTTGCAAAGGCCTTTCATTCCATAGAGTGGAACTATCTCTATGAGATCCTTTAACTATACGGATTTGGACCCCAATTTTGCTTATGGGTCATGACCCTCTAACACCCCAAAGGCTAGGATTCTTACTAACACCACCATTTCTTCTTCCTTTCCATTGTATAGGGGCACTTGTCAAGGCTTCCCCTTGTCCCCCCTTCTTTTTTTGATTGCCCTGGACCCTTTACTCCAAGCTTTTGACACTGATGAGGGGCTTACAGGCATATTAGCATACGGTAAATCCTATACTGTGGCAGCTTATGCAGATGACCTGCTACTTACCTTATCCCATCCCCAGGATTCACTACCAGTAGCCCTCACAGTCCTTAAAAGCTTTGTGGCATTATCAGGCCTACAGGTTAATCAACGGAAGGCTGTTTGGCCCCATTGAATTCACTCTGCTCATGGGAATGCCTTCATGACATGGAACTTAGCTGGGCTCCGCAAGGCTTTTCCTACTTGGGAATCTACCTACCTTTTAACTGGGCAAATTTGGAATCAACTAATTTTCTCCCCCATTAAGACAATTAAACGTAGAAATGGAGCACTGGCGAAAACTGCACTTATCCCTGTTGGGCAGAGTGGCTTCGGTATGAATGCTTATCCTCCTGAGGGTCCTATACTTATTCAATAATCTTCCAATATGAATCTCTCCTAAACTCTTTGCCTTCCTCAAGAAGATGGTATCTACCTTAATATGGGAAAACAGAGCATATAGATGGCGGAAAAACAAACTTAGGGTACACTGGTCTAAAGGACGCCTTGGGGCCCTTTGGTTTTAGAACTATCATCTAGCATGTACGGCTGCCCAAATTACAAAGTGTTTTTTGCCACCTAACACCTCCTGTCCAGTGTGGTTGGCCTTGAAATGGATATGGTGGCCCCAACCTCACTTAGATTGTTGCTGAGTCCCAGTGGCCCCACAGCTAATGGCCATTCCCCAGTTGTGTGTCACTCCTGGTATGCCTGGTGGCACATTATGACTCTTTCTTGTACCCCCAAGGATGCATGGGCTCCACCTCTGGCATATGCAGGGTTATGGCATAACACCTTTATCACACTAGAGGGACAACCTCTTAATTGGCCTTCCTGGGAGAGTAAGGGCATCTGCTATGTGATGGATCTTATGATGCTTGGCTCAAACATGCTATTATCCTTTGCCCAGTTAAAGAATAAATTTAATCTATCAAACACTGATTTTTGGCGGTATCTCCAACTACGTAGCCTTATATATGCCCTCTCTTCTCGAATGCAGTCAGATAACAAATGGGTGTGGCTTACTACCTTGCATAAATAAACCTCCTCACGTGGTCGTATAGGTAAATTCTATGCTATAGGTAGTGACTCTCAATCTGACCACACAGAACATTGTAGAATCCGATGGGTGGCGAGATGGGCATAGCTATATCTGGAACTATCTGGGCAGTTGACCAAAAATCGCATAAGTTGTACAAGATTCTAAAGTCAATTAATACAGCTAAAGTGTTGTTGCACTGGTACAGAACTCCATCCGTCTGTGTTCTGCGGAATTGTTGCCACCTCCACTGCTGGAGATGAAAACAACCTGGTGCCCACCTATTTCATATACTATGGGAATGTCCACAACTTTCTACTTTCTGGGCTGCAATTAGATGAGACTACTGTCTGGTCTTGGGTACAAGGAATCTCCAGCTAAACTCTAAACTATTGTTGGGGGATATGTCAAGCCTTACTATGTTACCAAAGCCCCTTCGAGAGTGGGTCATGTTGGCCCTGTTGGAGGCCAAGCAGCTCCTTTTAATGCAATGGTGGCAAGTCAACAGCCCAAGTATAGGATTATGGCATTCAGCTCTAGCTAAGTTGGCACTGCTAGAAAGGTTGACCTATGCTCATCGAGGCCAACTGGGTTATTTCTACAAAAAGAGGGATTCTTATTTTAACTCACCACTGTGTAAAACCCCTCCTGCCTTGTGCAATCCCCCCCTTCTGGTTCTTAGACAGACCAGTTTACATCCCTCATCTACCCTATTGACAAATGAGGAGCTACAGTTTAGGAAGGATAGGCTATATATATATATATGTTAATGTATATATTCTGACTATAGGTGCTTAGCCTCTTGTAATATGCTGTGTATTGTAAGTCTATGGTTTTTGAGGATTCTTTCTGCATGTATGAGAGAAATGAATATGGAAGTGTGATGTAAAACTTGGAAACTTGAAACCTTAATAAATTCTTCTATGATAAAAAGAAAAACACCAGCTAGCCCACCTGTTCCAGGCCAACTTGTATGCCATCCTAGTGCCCCTGTGCCCAAGACTGTCAAAGAGGCTGCTAGCTCCTCTGAAAGGCCTGTGGTTGCTTTAGGAACCCTGAAAGCATCCATGCCACCAAGGTTAGGGACACATTCAGGATAAGGGATGAAGATGGCCCACCAGATCTGTCAGGAAATCTGGGGCCTGGGGAAGCAGATTGGGAGATCCACTGAAAACCCAGTAGAACTGAGTACCAAGGTTAGGCTTGCAGCAACAGGTTCACCACCACTATTGAAGCCCTTTGTCTCCTGAACTAAGCTGTTCTGAAAATAAGGGCAAAGGGGCAAAGGGGCAAAGGTGTATGCCTCCTCCCCCTCCCAGTTCTGCAGAAATGCATCTATGGCCTCTGGCAAGAGATCTGATCACCAGCTGAAGAGTCTGTTCACTTGATGATTGAGTCTTGAGGCGAACAGGTGCAGGTTCAAAGGATCTCTCCTGCTGACGATCTCAAGAAATATATCATGGTGAAGCTAAAGGTTGCTTGAGTCCATTATGTACCTTGAGCTCCAATCCAGTGCCCCATTGGACAGACTGGGGATGTGAATGGCTTGGCCCTGAGGGATCACCCTCATGCAGAAGTCCCAAAATATTTTGGCTTCTGTTGTCAGCCTTTGGGATCTGGTCCATCCATGTGGTTAATGTATCTCATCACCACTATACTGTCCATGCAGAGGAGTACAGAAGATCTGAGCCTGCTCTTCAAGAGGCTTTGGATCATAAAGGCTCTGCCAGTAGTTGCAATATGTTGCTGTGAAGAATATTCTCTAGTGAGAACCATCTGCTCCCCCCATGAAGACTCCCTCGCACCAGGTGCTCCATCCAAACAAACTGGCATCAGAGTCTATTCTTGTCCCAAAAATTGCCCTTCCGTTCCAAGTCTCCAGATGGCAACGCTCCAGAGGAGTTCTGAACGTGCTGGGTTGGGTAATGGTCCACAGGTGTCAATGACCCTGCCTTTCATAAGAAGTCAATCTTAAACTCTGGAAGGGTCCTGTAGTGGAGTGGTGCTGGAAGATATCCGAACTGAGAGCTTGAGCATGTTCTCCCTGGCCCAGTGGCATAGAGGACTGAGGCACTGTAATGTGCCTACCTCTACCAAGCTGGTGACCCAAGTTCAGGTACTAGGTTTACTAGGTTATTGCAGACAAAGTAGGTAATGTATGCCCAATGTACAAGCTTGAGTCACCAGGCATCAACTTGCGGGGGAGGCTCCTCTCCCAGATTGGGAGTCAAGCCTTCCGACTATTGGCGGCCACTGGGTGGAGGTTTGGTGGTAGTGCCAGTGCTCAGGGACTGGCATCACATCAGGTGGGTGAAGCAGGATGCAGTTCCAGTGCACACGTGTGCCTCCACGCATGTACAACCCGTGTTTGCCATTGCCCTGGGGCATCGGAGAAAACAGAAAATTGGTTGCTGCAGAGTATATGAAGCCCTGCCTACCTATTTCTGTTCTGTTCTGCCATCTGGCCACTTGGCCAAATCTGGATAATAGTCACCGTGGTGGGAGGATGGCCATCCCTTCCTGGCCCCACCAGGGGGCAATCCATGGAGATCTCAGGGGAGGTGGTTCGAGGGAGGTGAGCACTGGATGAGAGGAGGTGGGGACAGAGCTGAAGAACCTGCCTGCAAGCAACCAAGACTGAAGAAAAAGCTTTATGACAAAATAAAAAAAAGAGTCCTATAATTCTGGCCATATCTCAGCGAGGAGGGGCATCTTTCTTCAGGACCCCCTGATCTTCTTTTTCATTTCCATGATCTTTTTCGCAGGGAGTCTGAGGGTCACCAATACGGAGTCTGTCTTGAAGAAAAGTTACCATCTGGGATGGTTCAAAGATTGACTTTTTTGTGTTGATCACAAACCTCAGTCCGTCCAGAACAATAACTGTGAGGTTCAAGTGAGCCGTCAGTTGAGTTGATCCTGTGTCATAATCAACCAGTAATCCAGGTAGATGATTAACCTGACACTGACTGCCCTTAGCCATGCAACTACCGGTTTCAAGACCTTGATGAAGCACTAAGATGCGAGGTCAGTCCGAAGGGTAGGTAATTGAAGCCTAAAGTTCCCATTTCCAGGGAACCCTAGCCAATTCTTGTTGTCATCATGGATGGGGATTGAGAGGTAGGCATCCATTAAATTCAGTCTGACTAAACAGTCTCCTGGATCAGTGTGTCTCTAGGAGGTGAATCCCTTTATTTCAAATGTCTGCACATATTGAATAAGTTGAGGTTCCATAGGTTGATAATGGGTCGGTCTCCACCGTCCTTCTGTGGGCAAGGAAGTTTGTACTCTGCTATGCCTCCTCATTTTCTGTCCTGGCAACTGCCCCCTTTGCCAGCAAGATCTCCATCTCTCGAGGGACCAACTTCTGCTCTTTGTCTGAGAAGTGGGGTAACTCCAATCTGATGGCTATGGAGGTGGAGTGCTTCGAATTTGAGGCAGTAGCCTCAATTAGTTGCCAGGACCCACTGGCCTTGGGTAATATGATGTCAGCTGGCTGCAAAATGTACCAGCCTTCCCCCAAACTGAAGTGGTCCTGTGTGATAGAGCTGTGCTCTACCCGAATAATTGCATGGCATTAAGGGACCTTTTCTATCTTCTCCCCCTCCTTCTTAAGACTGTTGCAACAGTGCCCTTTTCTGCCCTCCTTTCATTTTTTTGCTTAGGTAAGTTGGCCACCTACTAAGTATTCCCCTCTCACTATCCTTTGTCTTTTCTTTTAAATCCTTTTCAGTCCCTCTTCTGTACCTGATATGAATGCTTTATTAATAGAAAGCATGTATAAAGTGCTGCAGTATAAGAGTTGATAGTTCATATATATTCTATAATATGAACTCAGAAAAAATGTGTTCACACTGTTAAAGATATATATATATATATATATAGTAGTATTCTAAAAGTGCTCTGTACTTTAGGCAGCATTCTTATGAAAAAAGAAGAAACAGTACTGTTATTAAGCTGCACATAAAAGAGGGGATGTATTTTTTTATGTACCCAGGGGAGAGAAAATGTTTTCTTAGGGCAAAGGAGCCTTGAAAATGTTTAAACAAATAGAAGTACTGCCTGGGGTATGATGCAACAAAACAGGCATTTAGATATCTGTAGCATGGAGTGGCACAGATATCTGTAGCACGGAGTGGCACGAATATTGCATAAAACTCTAAATGCTACTCCGTTTTAGCTACAATCCCCATTTGCCTCTACTTTTGGAATAGGAGGCTTATGTACAAAGGGGGAATATGAAGATGAGATATGTAAATCAATTATATGGTACCGCCTGTATCGGAGCTGGCTACAGGCAGCTGGAAAGTATGCCACATGGAAATAAAAGCTAGCTGAAAGCTGCTCCAATATTTAACAATTAATTCCCAGAATTACCGACCACTAGGAAGGTGAAGGTTAGCCCAGAAGTCTGGGGAAAACAGTGCTGATGTTCAGAAAACTAAAGCAGAATGTGTAATAATTTTTTTATATTAAATTTTAAGGTGTACAGTAATATGAGTGAGTATTATTGAGCGGCACAATATGAGTGACTCTAATACCGCCATAATTAAGCGACCCCACAAAACCCCAATAAGTAGCTTTAGTGAGTGTACAGTAGCACTGAGCTACACTTGCTAAACAGGCTACTCTTGCTGAAAGGTTATATTAGGATTAGTTTGGCCAAGCCCTACTGAGTTGGTTGTTTGGTGCAGTGGCTTGAGCCACTGCCCCTGAAGCCTGTGGTGCCAGGTTTGGGTCCTGTGCAAGAATATATTTTGCTTCCTGGGGCTGTTCTATTTTTTCAATGTCTGCACCCCTGGAGTTGGTAATCATTATTTTGGGTGTGTGGGCTTGCCCTCATGATAGTGGATACGGAGGGCTATAAAATACTTGGTTACTTTGCTGCATTCGATGTAGTAAGCAGCAATCGCTTGTCTTATGGTCACTGTTATGTGGTTCACCCTTTTGACATTGGGTCATTGTCCGCTGTATGTGATTTGGCATATCAAAGACTTGCTGTTATAACATAAAACTCAGGGACACTGGTTTACGGGATTGAGAAAGGGCAAATTCATTTTGCACATTGTAAAAACGGTACTGTCACCGTGTCTGCTGCTTCTAATCCGGTTTTACTGGTGTTTGGTTTTGTGTACTTTATTTAACAATTTTAACTCTGCTAACATGCATTTTAGCAGTTTAGACCTCCACTATTGCACATCCTTCCATCCTTGTACCAATTTAAAGTTGTTTTAGGTACAAAATATGATGGCAGCAATAGCACTACAGCCCCCATCCGTGGGCTGTGATGAAGCAGCAGTAAGGTCCCCATCCCTCTGGTGAGATGGCAGCACCAACAACACTATGGCCCCCATCCCTCTGGTGTGATGGCAGCAGCAACAGAACTGTGCCCCCCCCTCAGGTGTGATGGAGGCAGCAGCACTGCGGTCCCTATCCATTAGGTGTGATGGCAGCAGTACCACGTTCCACATTCCTCAGGTGTGATGGCAGTATCAGCACTATGGCCCCCATCCCTCAGGTGGGACAGCAGCAGTAAAACATTCCCCATCCACCAGTGGTTATGGCAGAAGCACTATGCCCCCCCCACCTCTCAGGTGTGATGACAGTAGCAACAATGCAGTCCACATCCCTCAGGGGTGATGGCAGTAGTGACAGCACTATGATCCACTTTCTTCAACACCCATACCCCACATGCACAAGGTACAAATTACTTAGTATCTTTGCTTGTTAGAATTCAGATGTGAATTAATCTGAACCACCACCACTACTAAGGTAGACCACATTTGTTTTGTCTTATCATTTAACTGCCTGAACTGGATTTCTGCCAGTGACACCACTGACCAGGGTCTGGGAATAGGTTTGGGTGCTGGAAGACCGGCGGGGGGTGAAGGCTTGAGTGTCCAACAACCACTGGCCTCTCCTTGGATGGAGGGTATATTCACAGCTCAGCATTTGCTGGCCCCAGGTGGAGGCTGGAGGCATGGCAACACATTGGCCCTCATTATGAAGAGAGCGTGATGGATGTCAGCTTGTGTCTCGACATCATGTGGCCTGTCATGCTCCCACAAAATGGAAAAACACCTGCTGGCTACTTAGAGGATGGCTTCTGGTCCCTCCATAAGAAAGATGTCCCAGACACATGTGTCTGTTCTGACCTCTGCCATGCCTGGGATATACAGGAAGCTCTTTAGGGTTATTGTCTTCCCTTGTTAGCCTCCCACAGGGATAGGGGCCCACCGATGGAGGGTTAAATCGTGTTACCTGGTAGCATGGCCATAAGGGGCAGTGGATGGTGGGGGGGACTCAGAAGCAGTGGTAGGGGGACTTGGCAGGCCTGAAGGAGTGGATGGCCAGGGGGTAGGAGGAGCAAAAAAACTGCCTGAATTTGCTTCTTTGAAATAGTGTCTTCACCTAAAAAAAAATTCACAAGTGATTAGTGGAGGACCTTCTAATGCATCTCACAAACATGCTGATGCCTTTATTTCCCTTGGTCTCCATGAAAAGGGTGTCTCTCAGTTTTCATGTCTGAGCTCAGTTGTGAATTGAGCACCACTCTACCAACTAACATCATACAGCCCCTAGGGTCTTACTTTCCATGTGTCACTGAATGTGCTTTCAAATCCACTGGCCAAGCATAAGTACACTTAAACATGTAACATTTGCTTTTTATCAAAGCAGTCTGTCAGAAAACTTTTTTTTGTCACAGAGACTGACACAATAGGTGGGAGAGAAGGTGCAAATGATGAAATGGGCAGACTAGGTGGTCCGTCAAAGTCTATGTTTCTATGTTTCTATCCCATTCACCTAAATAAGTAGTAAGGCAGCTTGTGCCTTGTGAACATACTTTTATTCCGACTCACTTTCAACCAAACAACTGAGGATTTTGGATGGCCCTGCTGATTATAAACTTGAATAAACTAGTTGATAACAGTGATCCTGCACTTAGCAATATATATCCTAGATGTTCATATGCAAAAAATACAATACAATAAAAACTGACTAAAGTCTAAAACAAGCTTATAAACACAAATGTATCTGAACATTTATATTTACCTATACATCATTGCAGCCAGAGTACAACTCAGATAAATTACATGGTACCCTGACTACTGTATGAAGTAGTAAACATATATTGGTATTTTTTTTTTATTTTTTGTAAACTGGTAAACCCACCAGGCAAAACTGCCTGTTTTCAGAGGTGACCCAGGAGCACTGTGGAGGTTAATGCCTTGTTCAGAGTCACACAGTATGCAAGTGGAGGTTGTGGGAATCAAACCTAAGTCTTCTAAATGTACTCACTTTGATCAGTGTGTGTTACTCTAACCACTAGGCTATACTGTCAGCCATAACACCCATATATAATGCTTTAATATATGGATCTTCGATTTAATAGGTCTGTAAAGCATACAAAACAATTCTGGTAATAGCTGAAAGGTTCAGTGATAATAGTATTGTCAATCACTGGTAATAGTATTGTCAATCACTGGTAATACTACACTTTCATGCTGACAATAGTATCGTTCCAACCTTCCGAAAGAAACCTCCTGCTCCTACATCATAAGCATGCCTCCTCATCGGTTGGTTTTCCTGTGTGGGCGGGCAGAACAGTTCAAAAACAAGGTGGCAGTTGAACTCAGTCGTGACTTCTCATTTTTATTTTCTTGTTTTCCCTCAGGAAATATAAATATCTGGTTGATCCTGCCATTGCACTCCTGAAGAGCAGGTAGGATCTCAAACATTTTAAAAAATGGATAGGGGGCGGGAACTGTCACGAGCAAGCACACAGCTGAATCCATAGCGTAAGACACTGTGGAGGTCGACCAGCAGAAAGTCAGTTCACTGAAACGGTCGACCGCCTATTCGAAATAAACATCGCATCCATATATTAAAAAAAATAACCGATAGGTTTGTTTGTCCATTACCAGGGAGTACTAGCATCTTGAGGTTCTGGACACATTGGAACCTCTCGAGCTTCGCTCTCGAGGTTCATGTGTCCAGAACCTCTCGATGCTATTACTCCCTGGTAATACACACAGACCTATCGGTTATTCTATATTTAATATATGATGTCAATAATAGTGCACAGTACCTACAGTGCAAATTATGAACATTGAACACTTTGCAACATTTTACTAAAACTGAATTATTTCCCTGTCCATCTGCTTATGTTTTCTTACACCAAAGTGGGTGTATAGTTGACAGAGCACTGTAAATAGCCTGAGGTAGCACTACTGCTTGCAATGCCAGGGACTCAGGATCAGAAGTGAATTCAGGTTGCTAGTGGTCTGGCCAGGGGAGTAGGATTGAGCAGCTGGAGGCCACTCTCCTCCTCTGGGAACGGTGGCTTACAGGTCCTGATGCTTTACTGCTACCTGGGTGACCACAGGTGGTGGAGCAATGAGGCTGCAGAGCATTTGGGAAGAGAGGAAGCTATCCAGGATCTGGAGTAGCAGCATGTCTCTATGTGGCCTACTTTCTTGGATACCCTTGAGTGTTGGTGCCCTCAGGGGCAGAGACCAGAAACCCAGTAACAATCACCCCACATCAGCTGCTGGTAGAAGGGACCCAGCTGCCCCAGACTTCATAACCAGTTTCCATGAGGGACCCACTGAGCTGCCTGACACACATTAAAGGACTGTGGAGGGGTGACCTGGGTTCCCCTCCCTTCCCACCTGGGGGGTACAACCTAGGCAGGATGGGTGCAGGCTCACAGGAGCTCCTGAGCATTACCTGGGGTGAAGCTAAGGGACAGCCAGCCTAGGGATCCCTGAAAAGTAGAGACTGATGCTGTGAGAAGGGGGCAGAGAAAGAGAAAATAAAAACGTTTAAAAATATGCTGAAATATTAGGGAGTCTGTGCAGTGAAATGCAATTTCTGTGAGGCACCGATACAAGAATTCAAAATCCGCAAACCAAGCAGGATTCCGTGATTTTTACCGGTGTTACGGGTAAAAATGGAAAACCATTGTCCCTGATAAAACTGAATTCAGTTATGGCGCTTCACCAAACAGGGCTGAAAAATATAAGATATTCCATTTAGTAAAATAGCTCTGTCCATGCTGCCCATTTACCCGAAGATGTCAGTGTTTTAAAGAAATAAAAGGTCCTAGGAATGCTGGACAACATTTTCTTTTACAAAATACTGTAATACTGGAGAGATTTGGTAAAATGAAGTTGAGCTAGTTCTCTTTCTCTCTCTCTCTCTCTCTCTCTCTCTCTCTCTGCACTCCTGCTTGGCGTGCTCTGGTGTAGTTCAGACTGCTGCCTACAAATGCAGGGACCCAATCCCTGGATTCATTGTTAGTACAATATTATGAAAGTATTGACTGAGCCACCAGATAAAGTAAAACAAATGGAAGGTTATAATAAAAAAACAATACATGTTTCTTTCCTCCAGTTTCTCCTGTTGATTTGAGAACTAAACCAAATGTGTCTGGGGATGAAATAAAATGTAAAACTGTATAACAATGCACATATAAACATTTTATATGACTACCAGGTACTTCTATATTAAGGAGTGAATATTCTTACCTGCTAGACAAAGTTATCTGGAGCTGGAGCCAGTGGTCTCCACGTGAGGACTACAGTATTTATAAGGAAAGCAGGTATCAATCATAGGAAAAGGGAAGGAGCAAATGCTCATTATCTATCACTTGGGTATTCATGGTACATTTTTAAGATTTATACCTATGCTATCATATGATGCTTTTGAAAGTATTATCCTAATGTCTTGCTTAAATGAATAAGGGGTCAAACTTTTCTGAAAAGTATATGTTAGGTGATGAATTATGCTGTATTAGAATCGGGGTGAATCATGTCACCTAACCAGACTGTATATAAATCCCTGCTTCACAGATAGTTCCTCAGATCAGCCGTGGAAGGAACAAGGAGGATCTACTAGCAGAGTAGGGTCCAGCAACTAACAGACGAAAGGGATCTAAGCCTGTGTACAGATCCAAACCTTTGAGAGCACTACAAGTGGTAGTGTGTTTCTGTTTTTTTTTTTATTTTAGTTTATTATTTTTTTGAGAAAAATAAATATCACACTTCAGTGTGTTCAAAACTGAATTACTGTTATTATTTCCCATGCCCTATCACATCCTGTGACCAAAACAAGCGGAGGAAGGATGTGAGCCATACTTACCTGCAGTGATTGGGGGGGTTAGTCTGGTATGTTCCCCTTCTGTCTCTGGCATGGTCTCTGTCTTGTGTGCCTTTCCCCTCCCCTGCTCCAGAAGGAATCATACCAGTAGTTGTTGTACCCATAGTTGGGTGTCTACTTAAAACCCACTTGCTGATGGGTTTGGCCAAAAGGGTGTCCCGTTCCTTCCAGCCACGTGAAAAATAAGTCTGATGTTTGTGACTGAGACCTACTTCTTTTTGACAGAAGAGTAGCTTTCTTCCAGATTATGAAGCTCCTTGAGGAGTGGCTGTCAAAAAAAAGGCACCTGACTGCTTCCATCCCTGAGTCCTGTTAAGTCAGGTCTGTTGAGTCTGGATGAAACCTTATAAGAGCTGACTTCCTCCTTTCTAAGGACAGACCAACACTGGTGTTACCCAAGAAGCAGATTAATCTTTGGATAATGTCCTGTTGGTACCAGGGGTCAAAAGGGGTGTCATCATCCATAGCCTCCTGACCACATCACTGAGAAGGGTGAGGGCCAGCTAAGTCCAGGAGTTTGTCCTGATCATGCATAGGCTTTTATTCAACCTCTTCTTTGGGGCCTTCCTCTTCCTTAAATAAACAGAGATATGTATATCAAGATCTACAGCAAGGGCCATTTTGGGTGGGAGGACTGGTCTAGGACAGTCCCTCTGTAGTTTCTTGTGCGCTAGTATGGTTTGGTGCCTTGTGCAACAGTGAAATAAGGTATTCAGTCACAGTGAATAAAGAAACCCACTCAAATGGAAATCACCTTGGGCATCTGGGACAAACGTCTGTCTTGAGCCTGTCTTTGATCCTCCTGTTGGATTCCACTTCCAGAAAGAGGAGTTTTCACTTACCTAACATCTCTGTCTGTCTGGAGTGGGAATGGACCTGTCTGATCTGTAGAATTCGACTCTCCCAACTGGAGCAATCCGAACTCGATCAAATGAGGTACAGAACTGGGGGACAGTGGTTTGGTCAACTGTCCTGTCTGTGTTTAGTCTTCTCAAGGGCCTTTCTGTCCTTGGGGAGTCCTCTGGCTTAACCTGCCTCTTCAGGTTTCCTTGCTCAGTGTTCTTTTCTCACTGGGTCTATGGGCAAGGTCTGGTCTGTCTGCCTGTCATTTAGTGAGGCCATCTGTCAGACGGTCCGATCACTACACTGTGGGGTTCAGTTTTGTGCCCCACTCGTGAGGCCAACCCATGTGGAGATGGTCAGATACCGCCCATTACAGGATGTGAGTCTGTGGCGTCATGGCAGTACTTGATCTATCAGCATTTTCTGAGGTAAGCAGGAGCCCAGTGGCCCTGGTTCTGACCTATATAATAAGGTCATTACTATGGCCCTGGACTCTATTACTCTTGTCTGAGTTGGTCCTCTCTCCTTGCCCTCAGTCCCCTTAGTTTGATGGGACTTTGAGGAGATGCAGTGACCAGTACAAAGGTTAGGCGTTGCTGGTGGAAATCTGCCCTGGAGGCTGACCATCTTAGATTGATGGATCATTATCAAGTCTATCAATCAACAATCTCTGTAAGAAGGCAGAGTTCCTGTCCAGAGAGTTTGCTGCTGCACAGAACTGACTGGCTCAGCTCTTTTGAACCATAAATAGGCTATGCAACCTGGCCTGTCTGCAGTCTCGAAGAGCCTTTTCACAATTGGAATGTGATGAGCTCACTCAGTTATTTGCAGATAAGGTGGCAGGCATCAGGGCTGAGATCCAACCTGCACACTCTATGGGGGATGCTATTGATTGGTGCTCGGTCACTTTCCCTCACTTTTCCTGGAGTATGTTTGACCAGTTGGAGTTCAGGGATGTTATGCAGATTGTGCAGGGTATGCACCCTATGTGCTGTAGTCTGGATCTGGACCTGACTTCCCTGATTATGGGTTGTTGTGACATTATTGGCCCAGTCCTTGCACAGATAGTCTGGTGTTCCCTTGAGTCGGTTGAGTTCCCTAATTCCCTGAAGGAGGCGGTGGTGACACTCCTCCTGAAGAAAAGTGTCTCTGGACCCAGGCTGCCTTGCTAACTACAGACCCATCTCTAACCTCCACTTTGTGGAGAAGGAGATTGAGAGGTAGCGGTGCTACAGCTGGAGAACCATTTGAACATCCATGACATCTACGAACATCTCCAATCCAGTTTTTGAAAGAGGCACAGTACCAAGACTGCACTGGTTCAGGTGCTCAATGTTCTCCTGATGGCAAGAGAGCAGAAGAACAGCTCCATCTTGGTTCTTCTTTATTTCTCCTCAGTGTTTGACACCGTGGACCATGGGGTGCCGCATGAGTGCCTGAGGTTCATCTGTGGCCTGTCTGGTACAGTATTCAGGTAGTTTAAGTCCTTCTTCGCTGGCAGAACTCAGAGGGTGATGTCAGGGATTTTTCCTCCAACCCTTTCTCTGCCATGTGGGGTCCCTCAGGGTTCAGTGTTGTCCCCATGTTGTTCGTGAGTGTATCCTGCCCCTTGGAGACATTGTAAGATTGTCAGGCTTGAGGTTTCACTGCTATGCTGATAATACCCAGCTCTACCTGTTTTTCTCACCTGACCAGGAAAGTGCACTCTCAGTATTTAGTAACTGCCTTGCTGAAATCTGGGATTGGATGAATTCCAGCTGGCTGAAGTTGAACTCGGGAAAGACTGAGGTGATGGTTGTCGATCCGGGTCACCGGACAGAGGGGTCAGGGGCTGATCAGCCTATGGGGCTTCTCATGGGGGGTGCCCAGCTCCTTGCCTCCGAATGGGTGCAGGACCTGGGGGTGATTCTTGATGATGGGCTGACACTGCAATCTCAGGTGTTGGCAGTCGTCAGGTCTTCCTTTTACCATCTGAGGAACATCGCCAGGGTCAAGCACCTAGTTCTGTCCAGTGATCTTCCTATGCTGATCCACGCATTTGTGACCTTGCACCTTGATTATTGCAACTCCCTGTACCTAGGGCTACCAAGGGTTGATATCCACTGCTTGCAGCTGGTGCAGAATGCTGTAGCCCGGTTTCTGACAGGGACCCCTCGGATGTGTCATATTACTCCGGTGCTGTGTTAACTGCACTGGCTGCCGGTTCAGTGGCAGATCACCTTCAAGGTCAGACTTATGACTTATAAAGCTCTACATGGACAGGGCCCGGACTACCTGAAAGAGCTCCTGTCCCCCTACTGCCCTGGGTGATCACTCTGCTCGGCTACCAAGGGGTTGCTAAAGATTCCAAGGGTTTCTTTAATGTCATCGGGGGCCCATGCATTTATGCATGTGGCCCCAGCATTATGGAATTCTCTATCCCATCAGCTATGGGAGTGCATGACCGTGGGGGTTTCAAGCAGGCATTGAAAACTCACTTGTGGTGCCAGACCTATCCTGATTAATCTGATTATTTATATTTATATTGTGTTTTATCTTATTCTGTTTTATCTAACCTTTATGTTAAAGTGCCTTGATAGCATGAAAGGCGCTTTATAAATAAAGTTATTATTATTATCTGTGTTCTGTGGCCCAACCAACTGCTCAAGGCAACTCAATTCCTCTCCAAGCTTTTTTCTCAGTGGAGGCTATGCCTCTGGGTGGCCTGATCTCTTCCCTTATCCTTTTGGCTGAAGGGATGCTGTTTGTGCCTCGCAGTTGTCTTGGCTCTGGGTTGGTTTCCTCCCTTTGTCAAAAGAGGATTTCTCCTTTTCCCCAGGAGTCCTTTTGAGAGCAACAGAGATTCCCACTCTTCAGAGGAATCAGAGTAATAATCCATAGTCAAATGGCCAATTTCCTCCTCTGAGTTGTAGCATAATTCTCACCTCAGTGTGGCCCAGGTCTCCTCTGCCCTCATGGGCCATTTTCCGCAAGTTTGTGTTGGAGGCTGTGACCTCCCACTCCTTGATCCTGCGGTCCATGACTCCATCAATAAATATCTCTAACTATTCTGCTGTAAAGATGGATCCATTCTTGATCAGTTGTGGTTCCATTTTCACATTAACAGTCAACTGCAAACTTACACTAACCTCTTTGTAGAAGAATTTCTAACTGCACTGTTGGGACCCCGCACTCTGCACAATGTCTTATTGATATAGCAGAGCAGCAAAGAAGAGAATGAGCAGAGGTGGAAATGATCATTTATAGAGCCAGGATCATGCTGGGATCAGGAGCATCATGGGAATAAGCAGGACTTGTGGGACTTGTAGTACACTCTATGTATAAGTAATGCAACATTGTTTTTTGTTTGCTGCTATGGCTATTAGTAAAGGAGAGAGCAGCCTATTATCGTAGCCTCCAAGCTCATGTCTTAAACTTTCACACCCTACATTTTTCCCTTACACGCTCCTGCAACCCAGGTTGCCAGCACTTCCTACCATGCACCCCTCAGACTGCTTGGCAAGGTGGCTCCTGCCCCACAATCACACTCTGTTGGTGTGTGCTCTATCCAGAACCCTGGCTTTGCCTGCTTTAACCATGCCCGCCCTTAATGTGGGACCAGCTGGCTGATTTATTGCCCCTGGTCCCTTGGTTTCCCTAAAGAGGACCATGTACATTACTGAAGCATGCCACACACTTCCCTTCACTACAGCTTCTCCACTCAGCAGCTCCCAATCCTGCCACTGGCTCCAAAGCCCACACCTCTGTATTAGCTGGCTGCAGACTAGAGGCCACCTACAAATGTTCAACCGTGTTTACAGCAATTCAAAAGCAAGTCACCATTTAGTATTACATACAGTATATATTTTTTTGTTTTTAAACTGCTGAACAAGGTTCCCTTTCCTGATGCTCAGCTAAACTGAGTGACCCACTGTGCTCCATGGTGCTGCAGTACCCTCTGTGCCTACCACCAAGCTACTTTGCTGTGATCTGAGTCTTGCTGTGCCCTAGCACTCCCCTACCACTCCCTCTCACTCTTTGCCCATAGATTATTAAAATGGTATTTTTTTTTAAATGAGACCAACAGCTGGACTACCACAGTTCCCTTGCCTGCAAGACCACTGCCAGACCACTGACTATGACATAAGAATACCTTCACCAGTATCCAGTGAGGATGGCAACTGAATATGAGCGACTGTCAAAACGGCGACTCATATTCAGCACTTTTCTGGTTTCAATCATATCTGACCCTAAGGACCCAACAGGTTCAGGTGGGTAACTCCCTATCCAAGCCTGACAAAGTTCAGAGAGGAGTCCCACAGGGCTCAATTTTAGGTCCTTTGTTATTTATTATTTATATAAATGATGTGGCCAATATTGCAACACATACAACAATGAGAAGGTATGCAGATGACACTGTGATGGTAACTCATGGTAACACCACACAGGAAATTAAACAGCACCTACAACAAGATTTTACAAAATTAGAGCAGTGGTTTCAACATTCTAAATTAGTTTTAAATACCAAAAAAAACTATGTTATTTATATCAAAGAGAAGTATACATACACAAAATTAGCAGATGCTTCAAATAAAAACAAACATAAATGAAATTTTAGGACAAGAAACATCTTATAAATTTCTGGGAATCTGGATTGATGAAAATTTAAAATTTGAACAACACATGAGTTGATTAGTAGAACCAATAAAAAGGCTAGGGTCATTTAGAAGATCAGCCCATTGTACTGATCAAAAAATGAGGTCTACCATAGTAAACTAGATGATAATGCCATGAATAGATTACGGTAGTCACATCTATGGAATGACTTGTAAGCCAAGTCTGCAGAAATTAAATGTGACCTATAACAGTCTTGCAAGATTCATTGTAAGGTGTGACTACTGTACACACCATTGTCAAATGAGGACTTCTTTACACTGGCTTTCTTTAGAACAAAAAAGACAACTAAAATGGATGCACCAGATACATTTGGTCTTAAACTTATAAAATCCAAAATATTTGTGGGATAAACTTGGAAGTATTTGGGAAAAAAACATACATATAATTTAAGGGACTCTAACAATATGTATATATTCTCATATATATATATATATATATATATATATATATATATATTATATATATATATATATATATATATATAGTTAAATTGTCACATATATATCCCACGCTAATGACTGTTGATGGAGTCACTACCTAGACCCTATGATCACGGCAAAGACCCTTAATGAAACCTTCACAGACCTTAGTGGGTTCTCCTATGGATTTCTTCTCTGAACCTGTCTCATCAAATCAAACACCTCCCACTACCTCTCCAATCAAACCCCTTTCCACTTCAAATTAGTCAAGGCCCATGATGATTACAAATATGTTAAGAAGGCTATTTCCAAATCCCGAGTAAGTAGTGATACTATTGACCTCAAACTTCTGTCACTTACTCTGATGAGGTGCTGCTTCCACTACAAAATCTTCAACCTCTCACTCTGCCACAGTCAATTTCCAGCAATGGAAATCAGCACTTTGTCACCCTATTCAAAATGGTGACAAGTCCCTACCTGGTAACTCACTGACCCATCTATACTCCCACCTCTCTCAAAGGCCCTCGAATGTATAGTGGCATACCAACTCACTGACTACCTTCAAAAGTATAACATCCTCTGCACTCAGCAACATGGTTTCAGGAAAGGGCAGAGCACATCGACTTACCCTCTTGGAGTTCTCAGGTGCTATCCACAATGCCTTGGACAAAGGTTACCAAACCGGAGTGGTTTTCATTGACTTAACAAAGGCGTTCGATACTGTTCACCATGGCTTACTCATCAAACAACTACAATTCCTTGGCCTCTCTCAAAGCTCTGGAGACTGGGTTAAAAGTTATCTCTCACAACGTACCCAAGCTGTCAAAATCGCAGGAGCTGTCTCAGACCCTAAACCTGTTCTCTCAGGTGTTCCCCAGGGATCCATTTTGAGCCCTCTTCTTTTCAGCATTTTTCTAAACTCACTTCCCAACTCATGCCCCGAACAAATAATCTTATATGCTGATGATGCCGTAATTCTATCCTCTCACAAAGACCCGGAACCACTACACCACTGCCTTAAATTTGCTTTTACCAAAGTTGAGAAGTGGTTCCTTGATCACAAACTGGTCCTAACCATAAAAAAAAAAATCAATGCTTTTCTAGCTCTTAAGAAACAAGAAAAGGTAACTACCACTCTATCAATACATATCCGGAAATATTCTAGAACAAGTGACTACCTTTAAATATCTTGGAATCACGTTTGACCAAGGCCTAACCTTTGCTACCCACATTGAAAAGACAGCAAAAGTGGCAAACCAGCGTATTGGTATCTTGTTCCGGAACCGGCAGTTCCTTACCCAACCTGCACTTAGGATTGCTATTCAAAGCTCTGTCATCTCAATCATTGACTATGGCTTAATTATATATGGGGCTGCCTCAACCACCTCTCTTAAGCGCATAACAACCTTCCTCAACAAGGTCTGTCGACTGCTCACTGGTGCACAGAGATGCACTCACACCTGTGAGCTCTACACTGAAACTGGTTGGCTGCAACTCTCAAACCGCCAAAAGTATCTTACCTGCCTGATGGCTAAAAAACAACCATGGGCCTAACCCCTATGTGTATCCAAGACCTGCTACACCCTAATCCTTGCATCTATCTCACCAGAGGATCAAATCATCAACCTCTCCAGGTTCCCCATTACCGGACTACTCAGGGACAACGATCATTTGCTTACCGTGCACCTAGCTGGCTAAATGTCATAAATACCCTCATCTCACCCTCTACATCCCTGGGAGTTTTCAAATCTCAGCTCCACTCACACCTCACTGCCTACAGCTCCTGTGACTGCCTTGATTAAATTACTCCCTTCTCTTTTATTTTTCTCTCTTCCTCTTTCCTCACTACATTATCTTGACAAAGGCATATGTGAGGCTCTTTCTCGCTATTGACTGCTTCCCTTCTCTCCTCCAACTCTCTCAATTAGTATATTCTCTTTTGAGACTTTTTTCCCATAATCTATTTTTGTTTTGTTTAAGAAAAGTATTGTTGTTTCCCTGTCCTGTACTAATTTTGTAAATTTTAAGGTAATGTGTTATTTCTCTGCTTGTGACAATATTCAACTTATTTGCCATTCTTTGTAACTACACTTGTTTTGTACTCAATTGACGTGGAACCTTGTAAAAGAGCCTTTGGCTCAAAGGTATTAATTCCTAGAACAAATAAATAAAATAAAATATTCGACCAAAATTCAAAATAAGTTTGGAAACATGACTTTTATTGTTAAAATGCAACAAATTTGGGATTCAATAAATAAATAAAGGCTTAAAAAAGGTTCAAAATATTAAACTCTTTATGAGCACCTTTAAACATGAACTAGACTTGAAATGTAAATGTAATGATTAATTGTTTCTTGACTTTTAATGGAAATGTTTGTTTTGAATGAATGAGGAAAACCTATTGGAATGAAACAAATGTATTTATATTGTAACAAGGCTGATTTTTTAATGTAAACAGGACCATCTTGAAAATGGGTCTCTGACCTAATGATGTGATTTGAAACACCTTTCCTATATAAAAATAAAGATTTTACTTACTTTTTTCCTCCTGGGCTATCTTACAAAGGTGCGACCCTACTCAGACATGAGGGTAGTTAAGGGCGACAGGAAGGGGGATAGCATGGGGAAGGGGAGGGACAGGGAAGGTGTATTGGGAGACTGGTGTGCCTGCTTCCACTGAGCTAGCCATGTAGTGTGGTGGTGTGGGTGGCTAGATCTGGTGCAGCAGGTGCATGGTTTTGGGACCAGGTGTGTGGAACTTTTGCTGCTACCTGCAGCTCGTCATAATTGTTTTGTGATGTAGGGATTTTGCCCCTCTCCAACATGCACCCCCTAGAGTTGAGAATCTATACTCAGGGGAGTGCAGAGGGCATGGGGGGGACAGTTCTGCAAAAACACTTTTTCATTTTCTGGATGTCGGGTTGCCTGGGAGTGTATATCGCCAATTTGCTTTTCGGCAGTATACACTCACTATAACAGCGATCACTATTTTGTGATTGCTATTATGACATAGAACCCCTCACCCTGGTCTTGCTGCTGCTACCCACAATTACACTAGATAATATCACTAGATGAAGAAACAAAGAGGGCTGGGCTCCCATATATTGGCCCTTATATAGCCTCATCCAGCTTCCCTCACCCCTGGGCAGCCACCTAGCTATGCTAAACCCTCCCTTTTTTTCCCACTCCCTCTGCCCTACCACTACTGACCACTTTCTGCCAGCCACTGGGGGAAGGGCCCACAGACTTCAAGAGGCCCCTTTACCCACTGTCTATACTATTTGGGACATAATGAAGTTAGAAGTACAGTACTCTTGCCAGAAGACCGCAACGCTTCAAAACATTTATTAGTTCTTTCAGTTGGTTTACTTAGAGGAGGGTTTGCATGGTGAAATGGTAATGCAACTTTTGTTAAAACTTTTCTTAGTATCCAGGAATATTTTCTAACATATGATATTCAGACACGGTGAAACATCTATTTAGTTAATTGTAAGTATTGATGTCCCCCCAATTTTTTATTGCTGGGGTAATTTGCACAGAAACATTATCTTTGCCCTCACATTTCATCTCAAACTCCTACTTCTTTCCTATTGAGGTCATAATTCTGACTAGTTGACCAGTTTCTTCTTTGATAAGGTGTTCGCTATTGGGACTCGATCTCCCAGGAGAGACAGGTTCTGTCTGGTGGTGATTAAGGCAGTGAGGCAGTGGGACTTGATTGCATTGGGCTGCATTTGTCAGTTTCTCACAAACAAAGCGTCCCAGGTGGAAGCTGGCCTGGGACCCACTTACTGTAACCTGTATCTTGGTTGGACCCAGCTCATGGTTAACTGCTAGGATTCCTGGGGCCAGTGTTTGTTGGGATCATCCAATGCTGCCTGGTGAAGGGTCATTTCCCATTGTCCTGAAGAGGACAGTGGTTGAACTTCTCCTCAGAAAATAATTTGGGGAAGCCATAGGTTCTATTGAACTACAGGCTTGATGCCAACCTCCACTTCTTAAGAAAGGCACTTGAGGAATGTGGTGGCATTGTAGTTCAAGCCACACTGAGACTGCGTTGGAATCTATTAACTATTCCAATCTGGTTTCAGCCCTCAGCACAGCACTGAGACTGCTATTGTTAAGGTGCTGAACATCTCTTGTTGGTGAGGGACAAGTGTGAGCCATTTCTTGTTGTTCTCTTTAGAGTTCAAAATTGGAGTTCAATGAACAACTGGGCTCATACTGGAATGCTTAGGAAACATAGGGGAATGATAGATAGGATCTGACATGATTGGAATGATGCTGTTATGCTAATGATTAGAAAGGGAAGGGTAGGAACTGAGGTCATTCAAAAGGCAGAAAGTATGCAATTGCTTGTTCAACATTATTATAACTTTGATGTATGCTCTTTGCACCTGTTGCAGGGACTACCAGACTTTTGGGGTGCCATGAATATACAGGAATCCTCTTCAGAAGGGGTTCCAACTCTAGAGGTGCCAAGGGGACAAGGTCCCCTTAGACAACAGGTACTTTAGGGAGGAAGGCCCAAATGTTCAAATAAATAAAAAACACACAATACTTACTTCCCATTGGAAGAGAAGACACAAAGCCAGGGGAAACAGATGCCAGTATTGAAGATGTTAGGCCACCATCCAGATCCAGTTCTCAGAGGAATAATATCTACTATTAATTTGATTATGACATTTGGCATGGAAGAGAAGTAAAACCTGCTGTGGAGGAAATCACTGGGGAACCAAGCCTAGATCACTCTCCCTCCAGGCTGAGGATTACTTATTATGTTCAGGATATGACCTCAGACAAGCTGCTTTTGTTAACAGGTTGAAGAGTCTCTCCTTCTGTCAGAATACTTCTACAATCCAGAAGCTGTTGCAAGGTTGACCATACAATCCAAGGAATCCCTACATGGAAGAATTTCACCCCTGAGGAAGTGCTAAAAACCAAAGCAAATACTAAGGAAAAGACAAGATCACTGAAATAACCCCAAGGGGAAGGAAAATGAACTAACAGCGCTCGGCTGCTGACACTCTCCTCTGAGAACAAGGCTTATGTCAAATGTTGTATCTGAGCCCTTGAGGGGCAAAGCCTGAGGGACAATGTTGGAGATGAGCTCTTAATGGACAATGGCCTTGAGAAGCAATGCCTGCAGCAGATGGCTCTTGAGGGGCACTAGTTGAATAGGATATGATGCTGCAGAAAGAAGGCATGGAAGGGAGGGTGAAACCAGGGGAGGGATAATGAGGAAGGGTGAATGACTGGGGTAGGAAGCATGATAAGCATGACAATGAGGGTGAATGCTGGGGAAGTAGCATGATAAGGAGGATGTAGCCCACTATGAGTTGCATAATATGAGTGCTGAACCCCGAGAAGAGGGCCTACAGAACCACCTGGCAGGCTGGTATACATATCAGAAGGCTGGAGCAGCAAGAAGAGGGTCCAATCTAGGAGGAAGGGCCAAAAAAATAACAAATGACAGAACACAGCCAGAGCAGCAGTGGCCAGTCAGGGGCAGTAGAGGTAGCAGGCTGGTAAAAAGACAGGTCAGGAAAGCAGCACAGGGGCCCAGTGACCAAAGACAGGGAGAGAAGAGCAGTGCAGGAGGTGGGCAAGAAAAGCAGGAGAAGCATGTGATGGTGAGAGGATATTCAGGCTGTTGCATATGCTGAGGGAGGACAAAGTCAACAGCAGGAGAAGGAATAGGTGAGGGCCAAGTTACATGAAGCAACATGAGATGCAAGGAGCAGCAGATAGGAGAGCAAAGCCATCCAGGAACTTTGTGTCTGAGGATTGGTAGTTCAAAACATGGAAGCAAGCTATGCCAAGTGCCAAAGCAGGGTGTTAGAAAAAACAGTGGGGGAGGCAGCAGGAAAGAGGAAGCAGATGACTAGGCAATGAGCAGGAGGATTGTGGGACCAACTGTGCAGTCACACAGTGCAGAAGAAACTGGAATGAGAAGCCCAGCAGGACCAGAAAGGAGAAAAAAAATTGCAACCAGCAGATTGGTGGACCCCCAGCAGCCACCCCAGCCATTTGTAGGTCAGAAATATGGGAGAGATCCAGGGGGTGAGAGTGGACAGGATATCTTAAGGCAACAAAAGGAGAATCAAGATAGGAGAGGGAAAGGTTGGGTTGCAGGAAAAACAGGCAGCCAGACAATTGCAGGCAAACAAATGAGCATCCAAAGGGTGCTTGACCACATGAGGTTTAAATATAGATTGTTGGACCATGGCACACATCACACTCAGCTCCTCTGAACCATATGCTAAGATCCTTATCATCATCATGTCTTGATAGATTGCCTTGAGCTCTACAGAGGAGTCACCAGAACAGTGCTGCAGATGCATGAGTCATTTATGTTTGGAAGTGAGCAGCATGATGGATATTTCTTGTCAAAGCCAGTGGCTGTCGAGGCCTTGGTATTGGATTCTGTCCCTGATGTTGTTTACAGTGTACTGTACATGATATCCTTGGTTTAGATCATCAGGTGGTACAACCTAATTTCACTGCTTGGCAGATGATATCCAGTTGTATCTGTCTGTTGAACCTGATAGTACAGACTCAGAAACTGTGTTTGTTTGAGATGAGCAGCTGTAAGTTGGGTGAGTCTTAGCTCCAGTAAAACAGAAGTGCTATTGATTTTGACCAAGTTTGCATCTGTCAGCAATGATTGGATTTAGTGCAGTTGTTCCATCTTTAACTGGCTCTCATCTCCAAGCTATGGATGTGGTGAAAACCTGGAGTCACACTTGACTACAGACTGTCCCTGAATGCAAGGTACAGCAGTAGCTCATTGATGCCATTTTCATCTTTAAAGCATCATTGGAACATGCCTTAATGACTTCTGCCTTGGCTTACTGCAAAGATCTTTTACCTAGGGCTGTCTGGAGGGCTGATGTGTTGCCTGAAGCTAGTGCAGAATGCAGCAACGTGGCTGACCATCAACAAGATCCTTTGAGAATGTTATGCTGGTGCTATATGAAGAGCACAGGCTACATCTCCTTCAAAAATTAACATGCTTACACCAAAGGCTCTATCAGTCTTGGTTAGGAGTGTAAAATTAGAATCTGTCTGCAAATTGGCCAATTGGCCACTATGTATCTATGTGAATCAGCATTATGAATTTGTTGCACTTGCCAAAATTTAAATACACAAGTTTCTGACCTGAAGTGTGGCAATTTGCATAGTGAAATTTGCCACAAGGTGTGTAGCATGGCAATTTGTGTATTACAATTCACGCAACTGTGTGAACTTCACTATGCAAATTTGAGCGCTATGTAAATTGCAGTTTTTCACTTCATCCACTAACTAATCTTAGTCCTGGTAATTCAAAGGTCCTCTTGTTGCCATGCACCCTAGTCTGATCTCTTTCCTCATCCTTATTTAATCAGCTCACTGTCCTCAGCTGCAGATCAAATCTGTCAGGGGACAGAGCCTTTGTAGCACTAACACTGCTGCTATGGAACTCTCTTCCCTGCATATTAGAGTGAGAGTGTCAGTGGAGGTCTTTGAAAAGGAATTAGAGACACTTCTTTTCAATCTGGCTTTCCTGGATTAGTTTTCCCATCTTCTGAGTTCTAGAGCTGCTATTCTTCTGGGTTATTTATTTTCTGTTACAATAGTACTATATGGACTAGTTATTCAAAGGAGTTGCACCAGCACAGCCCCAGAACTGTGCCCCGGGGCAATATTCCAAAAGTGGAATTGTGCAGTGCAATTCCACAATGCTCTGGGGAGCAAAGACAATGTATGCGGACATTTCCAGGTGTGCTCATGCATATGTGGTACATCCGATATTCAGCCTGGGATGTGCAGGGCATCTGCTACACAACCCAGAGATGTGCCACATACCTGGGCTCAAAGTTGAGCCCAGAATTAAAGGCTCAATGCCCACCACCCACATGTGTGCTGCTGTATTGCAGTGTGCAACACAGCAGCTGCCAGCCGTGGTGGCCACCCCTCAATACTGAGCACAAGCACCCACATACATCCTTGGTGTTCCAGTGGTGCTCTCTCCCTGCCCATATCTCCAATTGCATCCTATATGTATCCAATAAATAACCCTGGTGGCCCAGTGATGCCCCATCCCTGCCCGTCACTTCTGATCACCATCCTATATATATATCCAATAAATGACCCTGGTGGTCCAGTGTTTCCCACCCATACTGTACCACCAATCACAGTGATTATAATATATTAAATAACCTGGTGGACCAGTGGTTCCCCCTCCTGTACTGTACCGTTGATCACCGTATATTAATACAGGCACCATCCCTGGTGGTCCAGTGGAACTCCCTCCCCACCCTGACCTCCGATCACCATCATGATAATAATTTAATCCTCTAGTGGTCCAGTGGAACCCCCTCACTGCCCAAATCCCCAAACGCCATCATATTAGCGAAATAACTTTCCTGGTGATCCAGTAGTTCCCCCACCCTTCCACCTACACAGGACCCCCAACCCACCCAGCTCCCCACCAGTCAGCAGCGGGCAGCAGCATACCCACCTGCATACCACCATGACTGCCCACTGACTGACACCGTACAGTAGCAGCTACAACTCATCTGGTCCACACTGTTGACCAATGGGCATGCAGTGCATACTATAATAATTCACAACTCTGTGAATGAATGACTTCATTCATAAAATTGTGAATTATTACATTATGCACTGCATGCCCATTGGTCCACAGTGGACCATGAGCTGGTAGCCACTACTGCACGCTGTCAGTCAGTGCGGGCAGCAGTGGTGGCGCGGCAGGCATGCTGCCGCCTGCTGCTGACCAGGGGGAGCTGGGTGGGCTGGGGGTCCTGTGTGGGTGGGGGGAAACACTGGATCACCAGGCATAGTTATTTTGCTAATATGACAGTGATTGGAGATTCGGGTGGGGAGGGGGGTTCCACTGGACCACCAGGGATGGTACCTATATTAATATACAGTGATTGGCAGTACAGTATTGTACAGGAGGGGGGAACACTGGACCACCAGGGTAATTTATTGGATATATACAATGGCAATCGGAGGTATGGACAGGGAGGAGGCACCACTGGACCACCAGGGTCATTTATTGGATATATATAGGACAGCAATTGGAGGTACAGGCAGGGAGGGGGGTACCACTGGACCACCAGGGATGGTGTATGTATTAATATATGGTGAGTGGTGCTACTGGAGGGAAGGGGGGGAACCACTAGACCGCCACGGCCATTTCTTATTGTCACAATGGTTGGTGGTGGTATGAGATGGGAAGAGTACTACTACAGTCCCTGGTACAGGGACCGCATGCTGTGCAGGGCACTAAGTGCATTTTGCTGGCCAGACCTGCACAACACATGCAAATGGGGCCATAATAAAATGAAAATGGCCCCATTTGCACCTTGCATGCATAATGGCCCCATTAGCATATTGGTGTCTGAATATCAGGAATTTGCACACAGCATATCTCTGCTGCACTGGCGCATTACCCATTCCTGATATTCAGACTTGTCTGGGGGGATGCACCGGTGCTTTGTATTTGCGCAGAGTGCATTCTTTGATATATTCAGAAGGGTTGCACCATGGCACATCCCTTTTGAATATATCCCTTAGTTGCTCCAGCATAAATGAGTTGCACTGCACAACCACTTGAGCCATTGCCAGGTGCATTTCTGAATATTGGTCATATGTGTATAGTTAAAGCATTATTCCATTGCTTTGTTTTAAATGTAAAACACATCGAGCCTTAGGATTTGGGTGCTATATAAATAAAGCTGCCTTGCCTTACTTACATCAGGTAACAGCAGCATTGTAAGTAACTAGAACAATAATAAAGTAAAAAAAAATTGCTGTGGGCAGTGAAGGATGTCAAAAAAGTAGGCCAAAAGGAGGCGAGAGGACAGAAACAGAAGCAAGATTGGGGAAAGTGGTCTTTGAACATGAGCTTTGAAGGAGAAAAATGAGGAAGAGAGTAGGAGGAATTTCAAGGAGGGAGGTGGTAGCAGAAGGCAGGCAACCAGTGGAAGTCTTAAAGTAGGAACTGAGAATGAACAGGAGCCACAAGCGTAGAGGGAGTAGGAAGAGAGAAGAGCAAGACAGAGTAGGAGTCTTTCTAAGATCTAAGGTGATGCACAGTGTATAAGCAACACATACTATGCATGAAACAATTTGAGATTACTAAAATAGAAAGATAAATTTAGCCCTTACTTAATGTGTTCTAGAAATGTGTTATATATCAATATATGACAAGTAGTGCTTTGATGGTGCATTTGAAGATCAGACTTTCATCTGATGGTTAGTCTTGGTATCAGTCACCGAATCCAAGATATGTATACAATAATGTATGGGTGACTGTGTGATATGAGTTTGTTTTTCACACCCTGACACCATGAGATCAAAGCCAATGGTGTGTAAAGAAAACAATTCCCACAATCACCTATATTTATTTAACAATATCTGTTATGGTCTAATATCAACCTGAATTAGGCTGTATAAATAAGTAAGTAAGTGAACATGTTTAAAAACTGAAGGACACAGAGAAAAAGAATAAGCTGACAAATGTTATAAAAGCTGTTTTCAGTAAATTTGACAGTGTGACTGCTTCCTGCTTTGGTGACTGTGCTGCTGTAGCTTTTTCCATATCAACCTGGTGAGACATTTCATTCCATTTCGTAAAATTTTATTTTTATACAGGAAACATTTGTTAGGGAGTGACCCCTCATTTACAACAAAGACCTGTGTTCCATACATAAAACTTTGAAATTCCTTTAAAACAAACTAACATTCAGCATTGACACAAACATTAAAAGTTAGTTAAAACATTTACATTTTAGACTAAGGTGCTTAAACAATAGTTTTTTAAAAGTGGTGGGATTCTGCACTTTTCTCAGTTCATATGGTAACTCATTCCAATGTTTAGATAAACTATTTTGTAATGTAAGTCTTCCTGTTCTATTATAAATTCTTTCACTTGTAATTGTTAACTTATTTCTCCTAAATTTTTCTACTTTAAATTCAGGGGGTGTAATTGCTATTAGGTGTTTCAATAGGTGGTCTTTTTTATGAAATACTAATTTTTGACACCATAATAACCATAAATATTTTCTTTTTATTTCAGGTTGTAAACAATTCAGGTTTTCAAATAAGATACATTGACAAATTCCTTGCTTACTTTTTGTTATAAACTTCCCCAATCTATAATAGGTACGTTCGATACTCTGCAACACTGTCTGAGTGGAAAACATATATAAAAAGGATCCGTATTCCAAAATGGGAAGAATCATTTGGCAACAAGGCATCTCTCTTAGCTTCTATACTGAGACACCCTGCTACTCTTCTTAAGGCCCCAAACGCTAGTTTACTTTTTAACCTGTTGGAAGATATGTTCTTTATAGGTCAATTTTGAATCTAGCAAACTCCCAAATACTTATATTGTGTTCTTGTCTTGAGTTTGTAATCAACCCACCATCTGCCAACCTTAATTGTACGTCTGTTATCTTCTTTTGCTTTTCTCCCAACCCAAATATCATACACTGTGTTTTCTGGCATTCAACACAGAATCACTCTCTAAACCATTTCTCTAATGCTAACAAGTCATTCTGTAATATTTCTTAAGTTGTTCTTCAGTATCAGCTGAAGAGATATCATGGTATCATCTGCGTGAAGTCTCCACTTCGCTATATAAGATTGCAGATGGTAGGTTGTTCATGAACACATTAAACAATAATGGGCCCAACACGAACCCTGAGGAACACATAGAAACATAGAAGTTGACGGCAGATAAGGACCGAAGGCCCATCTAGTCTGCCCATTTCTTTTTCTACCTTATAAATGTGCCATCGGCCTTTGCTCTGTCAGTGACCTATCTATTCATAGTCATTTGTTTTGCTCCCTTATGCCTATTCCATGCCTGTTTAAAGCCCTGCACTGTATTCATAGCCACCACTTCTTATGTAAGCCATTCCATGCATCCACCACCTTTCTGTGAAAAAGAATTTCCTCACATTTCCCCATAATCGGCCCCCTCTAATCTCATGCTGTGTCCCTCTGTCCTGCTGTTTTTCTTATATTTAAACATGTTAGACTCTTTCACCTTGTTAATGCCCTTAAGGTGTTTGAATGCCTCGATCATATCACCTCTCTCCTCCTTTGCTCAAGGGTATACATATTGAGCTCTGTTAATCTGTCCTCATATGTCTTCTGATGCAGTCCCTGCACCATTTGGTTGCCCTTCACTGGACTGCCTCAATTTGGTTAATGTCCTTGTGAAGGTGGCCTCCAATACTGCGCGGTACTTCAGATGGGGCCTAACCAGTGCCTTGTAAGAGAGGAGTTATTACCCCCTCTTACGACTTGTGATACCCTACTAATGCACCTAACACCCCTAGCCTTACCTACTGCTTTAGAGGTCTGCTTGGATGATTTCAGGTCATCGGTGATGATGATGCCCAAGTCTCTTTCTTCCTTTATGACTGCTAGCAACTCCCCTCCCAGCCTATTGGTGGCTTCAGGGTTTCTCTTCCCTATGTGCATGATTTTGCACTTCTTTGCATTAAATCCCATTTGCCACTCTTCAGACCATTTTGCTAGTTTATCCAGATTTCTTCTCATTCTGCCCACCCCATCTGGATCATCTACTCTGTTGCAGATCTTGGTGACATCTGCAAACAGACAAGCCTTACCCTCTAGTCCATCTGCAAGGTCACTAATGAAGATGTTGAAGAGGACTGGCCCCAGGACTGATCTCGAGGTACCCCACTTGTGACTTGCATCTCTTCTGACTGTCACCATTTACCACCACTCTCTGTTTTTCTGCCATCAAGCAGTTTGCCACCCAGTTGACCAACTTCTGACCCACCCTGAGCCTACCAGCTTATTTATCAATCTTCTGTGTAACAGTGTCAAAATCTTTGCTGAAGTCAAGGTAGGCGACATCAACTGCTCCCCCTTGGTCCACCACTCTGGTTACCCAGTCAAAGAAATCTATGAGATTAGTTTGACAGGTCCTTCCTTTTGTAAACCCATGCTGTCTTGGATCTTGTGCCCCTATGGATTCCAGGTGTTGCACTATCCTTTCCTTAAGGAGTGCCTCCATAATCTTACCCACTACTGAGGTAAGACTGACTGGTCTGTAGTTCCCACCTCCTCCCTGCTACCACTCTTTGTGGAGGCGGGATCACATGAGCCCTTCTCCAGTCTGCTGGACCTCTCCTGTGCTCAGAGACTCACTAAACAGTTCTGCTAATGGCTCTGCTAGTTCCACCTTTAGCTCCTTAGGTACCCTGGGATGTATGCCATCAGGTCCCATTGCCTTATCCACCCTGAGCTTAGCAAGCTCTTGTAGGACCCTTTCTTTTGTGAGAGGAGTGGTGCTCACTCCCTCCCTGTCCATGATGCTGAGCTGTGGGCCCTGCCCTACCTTCTCTTCAGTAAATACTGAGCAAAAGTATCTATTTAGGATAGATGCCTTTACAGGGTCCTCCTCCTCACATGCTCCCTTTTCTCCATTAAGCTTAGCAATACCCCTCTGGACTTTCTCCTTTCACTAATGTATCTATAGAAAGTCTTGTCACCTTCTTTTACTGTTAGTGCTAGTGTTTCCTCAGTTTGGGACTTTGCCTGCCTTACTGCCTTCCCTGCTTCCCTTAGGGCAGTTTGGTATGCCTCCCTATCTTCATCCTGCTGTATTCCCTTATATTTCCTGAAGGCCAGCCTTTTGGCTCTGACCTTTTCTGCTACTGTATTTGAGAAGCAAAGTGGTTTCCTTCTTCTTTTGCACTTCCTTTCTGTCTAACACAATAGGATGTTGCTTCAAGTATTACATCCTTAATGCTTGCCCACTTTGCCTGTACCCCTCACCAGTGTTTCTTTTGCCAGGCTAGCTTAACTCTGTTGGCCATCTTATCAAAGTCAGCTCCTCTGAAGTCCCATATTTTTGCCTTGGAATGGGATGATTTAGATGTAGTAGCCAAATTGAACCACACCATGTGATGGTCACTGGCCCCAGGTGACCTTCTATCTGGAGATCTGTGATCCCTTCCTTGTTAGTCAGTACTAGATCTAGGATAGCCCTGTCTCTGTGGGTTGCTGTACCAGTTGTTTGTGGCCCTCCCCCTGCAGGGAATCCACTATGTGTCTAGTTCTGGCAGATGTTCCTGCTGGTATTGACCAATCTGTATCCGGCATGTTGAAGTCTCCCATTATCAGAACCTCCCCTTTAGCTGTCATGTTTTGTATATCTTCTAACAGTAATGTGTCTATGTCCTCCCCTAGTCTGGGGCCTGTAGACAACCCCAGTTCTTATGCTGTCCCATTTCCTGCTTCCAGGGTGACCCACAGTTCTTCTGGCTCCTTATGTGTATTCTGAATTTCTGTAGCTTTGATATTTTCATTGACATACAGGGGCACCTCCTCCCCCCTTATGCACCTCAGTCTCTTCTGAACAATACATAGCCAGGTACTGAAGTCTCCCAAGTGTGCTTACTGGTAAACCACATCTCACTAATTGCAACTATGTCCAGTTTAGCCTCTGACATTGTGCCTGTAGGTCTGGGATCTTATTTCCCAGGCTGTGAGCATTTGCTGTGAACACCTCTTTCTATTTGTATCAGATCTGAAAAAGTATTCCATTTGAAACACAATGCATTCTGGCTGAGAGATTGATTGAAACCACTGTAGTTCTACCCCAGAACTCCCATTTACCCAACCTGGCTAATAATTTATTATGATCAACTAAGTCAAAAGCTTTACTTAGGTCCACAAACACTGCTCCTGTCTTCCTTCCCGTATTTAATGAGTTAGCCACCAAATTATTAAAATCTATTAGGGCGGTGTCTGTGGACCTTCCTTCCCTGAATCCATGCTGTTTACTTGTTAATAACCCTCTTTGTTCCAAGTATAGGTAAAACTGTTTATGCCCTTGTTTTTCTAATAATTTTGATAACACAGGGAGTAGAACTATCGGTTTATAGTTTGAGGGGTTAGTACTATTTCCCCCTTTAAAAATTTGAATAATTTTGCCTGTTTTCCAGACTTCTGGAACAATTCCACTTCTTAAACTCCAATTTACAAAGTAAGTGATCATGGGTGATAAAATGTCCCCTCCTATTTTTAAATATCTTGTGTCCAAACCATCTAATCCTCCAGCTTTTACTATGTTTAATTTGTGCAGTTCTCTTTTTATTTCCTCTACTGTTACTTCCCTAAAATTAAATCCATATTCTTGCTATATTACTAATTTTTTCCTAATTCCTTGCCCATTTCTTTCTGTTAATTTTGTAGATATTTCTAATGACTGTATTGAGAATTTAGAAACATTTAAATCAGACAGATCTCTAAAATATTCATTAAGTAGATCAACTTCT
Organism: Neoceratodus forsteri; assembly: GCA_016271365.2. Classification (NCBI taxonomy): domain Eukaryota; kingdom Metazoa; phylum Chordata; order Ceratodontiformes; family Ceratodontidae; genus Neoceratodus; species Neoceratodus forsteri. The sequence continues at coordinate 539,529,849 of CM028134.1, read as the reverse complement.
TTTACAGGGTTTTCTTCTATCATATTATCTTATTCAATTGAAATTTTATTTTTTATTTTAACTGGATTTTGCAATTCAGATACTTATTTCCAAAACTTTTTTGGATCATTTGCTTTATCTATATTTTCCCTGTAGTACTTATGTTTTGCTATCTTGGCTTCCTTTTTGCACTTAATCCTCCACTGCCTGAACTTGTCCCAATCTTCTTTTGTTTTTGTTTTCCTTGCTTTTTTCCATACTTGATTTCTTATTCTTAAGTACTTCTTTAACTTGTCTGTTAGCCATCTAACATCTTTATTATATCTCTTCTTTAATACTTTAGGTGCATGTTTATCTATTATTTCTATTACTAAATTATTAAATTCTTATATTGCAAGTTCTAAATCAGGTATCAACAGAACTCTGTCCCAACGTATTAATTCTAAACTATTTCTAAAGGCTTCTATATTAAATTTCCTTTGGTCTCTGATCCAGTAAGTGACATTTGTTTTATTTACTGGTAATTTTAATTCCACGTTACATTTTACTGGATTGTGGTCTCCTAAGTTTAAGCGGCATAACTTCCCAGGTGATTACTTTTAAATCTTGAAAACAAAAATTAAATCAGTATTGTACCCTGGTCTTTGTTTTTTGAACATCTAGTGGGGTTTTAATGATTTGCACCAACCCTAATACAGCAAGGTTACTATTTAATTGTTTTCCTCTTTCCTGAAACCAGTCTGCATTAAAATCTCCTGTTAAAATAACTTTTTATCTTTCAATTTATCTATCAAGACATTTGTTAATTTTTCAAAATGTTTAACTCTTTTTGGAGGGGTGTAAATTACTCCCACTGTGACTTTTATAGATAACAATTCTATCACTAAACAATCCATTCCTTCTATACTTTGTGCTAAGATATTTTTATAGGAGCCTAAAGTGTCTTTAATATACAGCATAACCCCCTTCCCCTCTTCTGTCTGTCTAGTCTTACTAAATTGTATCCTTTTATTTGAATTTCTTCATTAGTCACTCCTTGATGGAGCCAGGTTTCTGTAATTGCTAACAAATCAGCTATTTCTTCTTCAACCCAGACCCTATATTCATCAACTTTATTTACTAAACTTCTAACATTTTCATGTATCACTAATATCCCTGAGTTTTTTGGGCCTGGGTTTGTCTCACATCTCCACATTGCATCAACATTGAAAACATAAGCATACCTTTAATTCTGATCGATTTATCATTATCTGGGTGTATTGGGAATAAAACATTTATTCAACAATTTCCTCTCATTAGTAAAGGAATTTAGTCTCTTAGTTATTGAACTTTTGCTATCTGGAGACAACCTTGAACTTCTATAAATTTTTATTATTATCATTTCCCCTTTTTTGTTTGAAATTCAGACCATTTACATGTGCAATATGAAGACCCAGTAATAACCACCCACTCAATACATAAATCAATTTCATTGTACCTATTGGCTTGTTTATACACCTCTACTATTAGTATATTTTTATCTTACTAACTTTAATATTACTACTTCCAAAAATGTACCCGTTCTAAAAAGTGGATAGTAGTCTAACTTTGTTAAAAGAATGAACACAAACTTTTTCTTACTTGAGTGATACTTTCTCCTTATCAATCTGGTGCAATGTCATACCAGTTTGATTCAGAAAATTTATGCTCTAATTTCTGGCTGATATAAAGCTCTACCTGTAATTATAATCTGCTATTTATCCTAACAAATTCAGATTTTGGATATAAGGTTGAATTTTCTGGATCAGAGTTTGGAACCTTAGATCTGAAGGGTGGATCCTGGGATCCTACATCTGATCCACATATGTCTTCCGTAGAACTGATCATGAGACCCAATGGATCAAAATGGTTTGATCAGATCCATCAGATCCATGGATGGGATCTGTGCTTGTATGACCTATTTTTTGCTGGCATCCCTCTTCAATGCTGTCTAAAATCTGACATTTTGCCCACTATCCAATGGTATCCAACTTTTCTGGAAACTATCCATGCACAATAATGGCAATAGGGAAGAAAGACCTTAAGTTTTGATTACCATGTCTTACATATAGTAGGTGCTCATAAAAATGACAATTTGTAATGATTTTAAAGCCTCCTTCCCTTTTTTGATGGGCACGAAGGTGCTTACATTATTTCAATTATTAAGGAAACACTAAGTAAAGAAAAAAAAAGATTCCTGAAAGCTGCTATGGTGATCTTCTTGGTGTCCTATGATTGAAGCAGGTCCTGTTTGTGGTTTACTCTTGCAGTATGACAACTCATATTACATAAAGATAATTAGGTTTTCTGGTGGCAAAAATGCCTGTTAAAAATGGACTAGCCTACCCAATGACAAAGAAGTCAGTGTATTCTTTTACCTCCTAAGGTACCTGGGTGCATGTCTCAAGCATTGAATTCCAGTTTGGCAGGTGTGGAGGCTCAGTGCAGTTAGTCTGGATATGTCGTGCTTTCAGGGAGTGTCTGCTGAATCTCCGCTACATATTGCAGCTGCCCTGTCAGCATAGGAGGATTAGGCCCACACAGGACATCAGTCTTTGTATTTGTCTGCAATGTTCAACAGTGCTGCTGCTTATTTATGCTTGTGCAGTGTGCATATCAACTAGAGCCAGAGTCATGGATCTAAGAAATACTGACATCCCTTCTGCCCCCCTCAAACCAATATTTTTGTTTACCCTTCTAGGATTGCTGGATGGAGGGGCCAGCAACAAAGGTGATTAGTTATGGGCTGGTTGGCTATGGATGGAGGATGATAGTGCTGGAGTAAGCTGAGCAGTAGAGATAAAATAAAGAGTTGCCATAGGGAGAAAAAGTAGAGAATGAAGTAACAAAAAATGAAATAGTAAATGAACTACATCTACAGTGATAAAGGGACTCTATCTAGATTTGAAATCCCCAAGCACTCAAATCTAAAGTTTGAAACACAAGCTCTTTGTACTGGAAAGCCTGTGGCATTTTAGTCTTAAAAATATCACATCTACTAATGCTTTTTGAAGCTATGATCAATTATATATTCTTGTTCCTATATAATCAGATGCAATAAATTTAAATGAATAGCAAAAAAAACACCACAAAGCCTTTTTAGTTTAAAGCAGCAGTGCAACACAATTGGGCAAAAATGTGACCCTACCTTTTTCACTACAAAGTATTCCAGGCATCTTCCAGTTTTATTAGGTGCTACAATCTTCTAGTTCCACCAAACTTTAACTGCTTTATAAATGATTTAATTTTTTCCAAAAAAAAATTGACTGCCATGCTTTTACCAGCAATCACATGAAGAACAAGCATTTGTCAATGCCAAATGTTTGCTTGCTGACATTGGCATTGGTAGTGTAGAAGTTACAGAGCTGCATAATAGAAAAGGGCAGTGAAGTATCGAACTGAAGCCAACCCACCACCACCCTGCAGAGAGTGACAGGCATTGGGTGTACCTTTGGGTTGTCAGACATAACTGACCAAGCCATTTCACCACACCCTACCCTGCAGACACTGACACGGTGTCCGTGTGCCTTGGGGTCTTTGGCCTATGCTCACCCATTCCATCAGGAAATATGGTGAGATGGAGTGTTATGGAGAATGGGGTGAACTTTGGGGCGAAGAGTCCAAGGCATACCTCGATGCCTCTCACTGGCTGCAGGATGTGGAATGGTATGAGCATTACAGGCAAGAATCCCAAGTCACACCCTGATGCCTGTCATTCTCTACAGGGTGGGGCATTATGGTTGGAAACCCTAACACCTCAGGCATTCATTGGTATTTTCACTCCAAATTTTCAACATTTTTTTTGGTGACCCCCACCTCATGAACAGTGGCAATATCAGTTTGTTAGCCAAAAGCTGCTTATGCATAGCGACTACGGCATTTAGCAAGCACATTCCGAACAGGATGTAAAAAATGACAGCTGTACTGTTCATGGGGAGGTGTAAAAAATGGCAATGTTGCAAATCTGCAGTCAAAATATTAAAAAAACTGGTGAAGTCACGAGTGTGCATAGAAACTGTGCAACACACACCCGTAATGTAATTAGGTTGGGGATTTTTTACAGCAGATTGCCAACACAGGCATTTTGGGACCTCCGATCATGAACAGTGTCACTGTGATTTTCTTTATCTGTCCCAAACAATGATTTCCCACAGCGACCACGCATCTCTGCGCTGAAAGTGTGAAAACACATTTCGGCCATGTTGTGAAAAATGTCAGCTGTACTGTTCATAAGGAAGTGTGGAAAAATGCCACTGGTGAAAATCTGGACTGAAAATATTACAAAGTCATGAACTTACGAGGGTGCGTGGAAACTGCACAATGCTCACTCGTAACACAGTCATTTTATGGACTTTTGTCACCAAATTTTCAACATAGCCATTTTAAGACCTCTGCTTATGAACAGTGTAACTGTGATTTCCTTAATCTGTCCCCAAACATTGCTTTTCATAGCTGTTCTGCCTTTGTCGCTACGTATGGAAACACATTTGGGGCGACTTATAGTGAAAAATGGCAGCTGTACTGTTCATAAGGAAGTGTAATAAAATGGCAATGTGGAAAACCTGGAGTGAAAATATAGAAAATTAGCAAACTTTGACGTGTGTAGGAACTGCATAGCGCATTCATCAAAAACAGTCATTTTAGAGAATTTTTCACCAAATTTTCAATATAGCCATTTTAAGACCTCTGCTCATGAACAGTGTCACTGTGATTTTCTTAATGTGTGCCATACATTGATTTTGCACACCGACTGCGCCATTGTGCACTACATGGGCAGAAACATGTTTTGGGCAAGATGTGAAAAATGACAGCTGTACTGCTCATAAGGAAGTATAATAAAATGGCAATGTTGAAAATCTGGAGTGAAAATATTGAAAATTCGCAAACTTACGAGCATGCGTAGGAACTGAGCAATGCATGCTCATAAAACAGTCATTTTTAGGAATTTTCCACCAAATTTTCAACATACGCTTTTTGAGAGCCCTCCTTATGAACAGTGGCACTGTTGTTTCATTACTTGGTCCCAAAAGGTGATTTCGTGCAGTGACTGCGAAATCACCCTTCAGGCCCGATGAATGCCATGACAGTGAGAGCATTCATGACAAGGGGTCCCAAAAACCCCATGTTGAAAATTTGGTGCAAAAATTTCAAAAAATGACTGAGATATGCAGCAAAATTGAAAAAACCCTATTCATTACATTATACAGCTTACCGGCATTTCCTCAGTTGTGATGCGGCTTTGAAGAGTGGAACGTGTTCGGCCCACTGAAGATTGTTGCCCAGTCCGGAGGTAAGTATGGGGTGGGGGAGTGAGTGAGGAGGAAGGGTGCACAGTGGGTGGGTGTGGTGGGGGGCAGAGACTGCGAGGACCATTTTACGTTTCAGTTTTTTTTCTTTACATGACGACCTTGGGACATTTGCCATGCTGGGGTGGGCTCCCAGCGTGGCACAAGGATGGCTGGTGGGGTGGGGAGGCATGGAGCTGATGGGGATTGGGCACCCTGTCGGCAATAGCATCTGTTGCCATGCTGGGGTGGGCTCAGCGTGGCACCCTGTCGCGAGGAAACAGTGGAGCGGTGAAGTTGGGCACCCCGTCCAGCTATATACAATGTGCGGCCACACTGGTGCAGAGCACCCAGCGTGGCATATGTAACTCTGCTTGGGGGCGAGCACAGCCGACAGGGATTGGACACCCCCATCGGTTACACAGTGTGTGCGCAAAGGGCAATGCAGTATGTGTGTGTCTGTGTGTGTGTGTGTGTGTGTAGGGAGACGCATGAGCAGGCGATATCTTATCGCTGCTCACCAAGCGTAGCCTCCTTTCAACTGTACTCCATCAGATTTTGGAAAGGTCACAGACAGCTCCAGCAGGTATTGGAGAACTGCAGCCGCGCCTGCAAACACACTGACTGAATTGGAAGAGGGCTGCCACACCTCCAAAAACTCAGATGATGGCACTATGTTTCTTGCACATACGTGCAAGCAAGCATAAAAAGGTCTCACCCCTTGTAGTCCTGAATAACAAAAGTCTAATACTGGATCAAGTGGAGACATTCAGATATCTCACTCACACCCCCCCCATTGTGGGCAATCTGTTGACCACTTTAAAAAGAAGGCTTGGTGCCCTATTCAGAAATCAGAACAGCCTCACTGCTGAAGCCTGAAGCCATGTGACTGTGCCCAGCTCCATCCTGTCCCTAGTTGGCTATGGACTACCTATTTATGTGGCTGCCAGTGACTCTGTATTAAACAGGGTCAAGGTGATATGCAGTAAAGCTTGCTGCTTTATGTTAGGGGCTGACAAGTGCTCCCACACCTGTAACCTTTATTCACTTACCAAGTGGCTACCACTTCCCAGTAGAATGAAGTTTCACACCTGTTTACTAACCAAGAAAGCACTGATGGGCCTAACACACCCTGTGCTAAAAAACTGTTTCCACCCAGTATCTAACCAGTATAACACAAGGAGCATGGCCAGGAATACCCTTGATCTACCTTTCCGCAGAACTCAGCTGGGTAAGCATTCCTTTGCCATTAGGGCTGCAGGTTGGGTAAATGAACAGCCAGAATCCATGTTGAACCTCCCCAGATTTGCTCAGTTCAAAAAAATTCCAGCCACCCTAGCAGTTAAGTGCAAGTGCAGTTTATCATTGAACTAGTCATAATCATCATTGTTATGCTGTGCTGCTGTCTCTAGCAGCCTGCTGCTGGAATCTGCTCATGTTCACTCAGCTTTGCACTTATACAACTTGATGTTTCTTGTTTTGTTAGGCAAGCTTTCCCTCTGGAATGTATTCATTCACCTTGTCTGTTACTTAACTGTAACATATATTGTAATTCTATTGTATAATTTCTTGTAAATCTTGTAACTGATGTGGAACCTTTGCAAATAAGTATTTGTCAATGCCGAAGATTGGCGTGCTGGTATTAGCATTGGAAATGCAGGAGTTAGATAAATGCAGAATTTTATATTATTTCTCTCACATTGTTTTAATCGTACTGTTATTCCTCCAAAAATGTGTTTGACGGTATTATACCAAACTATGTTTCTCCACACCTGAGTTTGAATGTTTGTGATCTCCTTCCTAAACTGTGTTAGTTATTCCATGTGCTAAGTCACATGCATACTCATGTAGTTCAAATTGTACTCTCCAGGGTCGTGCCTGAAAATAGGCATGCTTATGCCTATTGCACTCACCCAGTTACAAAAGCAAATAAATAAATAATTATTATTATTATTATTTTGAAGACATCTTTGAGCCAAGGCTCTTTTACAAAGGTTCCACATCGGGGAAACAATACAGAACATAGAGAGGACAATAACAAGTATAGTAGTTTCAAGCAGTGATAGGCTTTGTTGGGCACATTTAAAGAATAGGAATGGTAGTGAGGTATTGAACATCATGCCAATCCCACCACCACCCTGCAGAGATGGACAGGTATTGGGGTATGTGTTTGGGTCATTTCCCATAACGTTCATGCCATTTCACCTCACCCTATCTTGCAGACACCGACATGTGTTGAGGTGTGTCTTGGGGTGTTTGGCTTTACAGTCATTGCATTCCATAAGAATATATGCTGAAATGGGTGCAGTATAGGAGAATGGGATGAACTCTGGGGTGAAGAGTCCAAGGCACACCTCTATGCCTGTCACTGGCTGTAGGTCGGGGTGGGGGTGAATGGCATGAGCATTACATTTAGCAATCCAAAGGCACACCCTGATGCCTGTCGTTCAGGGATGGTGGACGTTATGGTTAGAAACCTCAACGCCCTGGGCATTTGTTGGTATTTGCATTACAAATTTTCAACATGGCCTTTCTGTGACCCCATCTCATGAAAGCATTTGGGATTTTCTCTATGATTTTGTTAATGTGTCCGGAGCTTTGAGTTCCCAGCTACCGTGACTTTCTGCTCCAAATGTATGAAAACAGATCGGGCAGGATGAGAAGAATGACAGCTGTACCATTCATAGGGAGGTATGAAGAGATGGCAATGTTGAAAATCTGTAGTGAAAATATTAAAAATGCTCAAACTTCTGAGTGTACATGGAAACTGCGCAACACATACGCATAACACAGTCATTTAGTGGAATTATTTAACCACATTTTCAAGATAGGCATTTTATGACCTCTGCTCATGAACACTGTCACTATGATTTTCTTAATCTGTCCCGAACATTGATTTCTCACAGCGACTGCGCTATTCTTCGCTAGATGTGTAAACACATATTTCGGTAGGATATAAAAAATGACAGCTGTACTGTTCATAAGGAGGTGTGAAAAAATGCCAATGTTGAAAATCTGGAGTGAAAATGTTACAAATATGTTAAATTACGATGGTGCATGGAAACTGCACAACATACAGGGGAGGGAGCTGGATGTCATTGTCCACCTAGAGACAAATGACCTGGCTAAGAAAGGGATTAGAGAAGTGCAGGAAGAGTTTGTGGAATTGGGGAGGGGCCTTAGTCAAGTAGCACGCAGGTAACCTTCTCGGAGGTGCTGCCCATCTATGGCATAGGAGAGGCTAGGGTGTTCGCACCATGGGATTCAATCAGTGGTTGAAAAAACTGGTGTGGAGCTCAGGATTTGGCTTCATTGGGACTGGGGTCCACCTGGAGTGATGCAAGCCTATACTGGCATGATGGGCTGCATCTGTCCAGGAGGGAACCAGGATCCTAGGTGATAGGTTTAAATGCTTCATTGGCAAGCTTTTAAACTAGCCAAGGAGGCACTGGAAAGAGAACGGAAATCCTAGCCCCAAATAATCATGGTGTAGTAAATGCGGCAAACACCAACATAGAGGTGTCGATAGGGAGAGACGGCGGGTAAATGTAGAAAGTGACAAAGGCAAGAAGGACAGGGATGGGGCAAAAAGGAGTAAGGCCATCAGGAAATGGAGGGTAATGAGTACCAATGCCCGTAGTCTGGGCAACAAGCTCCCTGAGCTGGTGGCCTTGATGGAAGAGGGATGCCTGGATATCGTAGCAGTCACAGAAACATGGTACACAGAGAACCATGACTGGGATGTTAACATACCAGGGTACATAACCTACAGGAGAGACAGGCAGTGGAGAAGAGGGGGAGGAGTAGCTCTCTATGTAAAGGAAGGGATAAAAGCAACTGAACAAAAGAATAAACAGGGAGGAGAGGAGGCACTGTGGGTCACCTTGGAGACTGGAAAGGGCACCACAATCCGCACAGGGGTTGTGTACAGACCCCCATGTCAGGGTGAAGGAATGGACAAGGATGTGATAGAAGGCATTCTTAGAATGGCAGAGAAAGGGGAAATACTATTGATGGGAGACCTGAATATGCCAGATGTTAACTGGAGCACATTTACTGCAGCCACATCTGAGAGTAGGGCCATTCTTGATGCTCTACAGGTGGCAGGCATTAGACAGTTAGTTTCAGAACCCACTCGTGAGGGAGCAATCTTAGACCTCGTACTCTCAAACGGGGGCAGTGAGAGGATCTCAGATCTAGAAGTGGGTTGCCATCTGTGGACAAGTGACCATCAAACAGTGTGGTTCATGTTAAACTCAGCTACAGAGTCAAGCCACACAAAGTGAGGGTACTGGACTTTAGGAGGGCTGACTTTGGCAAGATGGAGAGTGCCTTAGAAAAGCACTAGCAAACAGGCTAGAAGGAGGTGTGGATCAACAATGGGGAATCATCAAAACTGCCATCACAGAGGCAACAAGCCTTTGTGTGAAGCAAATAAACAAATCAAAATGAAAGAAAAAGCCGCTTTGGTTCTCAAAAGAGGTGGTTGTGAAAGTCAAGAAGAAAAAGATAGCATTCTGGAAGTATAAGGAAACACAGAAGCAGCAGGACAGAGAGCTGTACCAGTTAAGGCAGAAGGAAGCAGGGAGGGAAGTCAGAATAGCAAAGGCCCAAACTGAGGAAAAGATAGCCAACTCAGTTAAGAAGGGGGATAAAACCTTTTATAGGTACATCAGCGAGCGTAGAAAGACAAAGGGAGGGATAGTGAGGCTGAACAGAATGAATGGTGGGTGGGCAGAGGGTGACAGTGAAAAAGCAGGGATACTGAATGAATATTTCTGCTCAGTATTCACAAAAGAGGAGGGGGAAGTGCCTAATCCAATTAACAGAAGCACTCTTGATAGGGAGAGTCGATCCAGTCCTTTCACAGAAGAAAGGGTTCTGCAAGAACTCCTAAAACTGAAGGTGAAAAAGCAATGGGTCCTGATGGAATTCACCCCAGAATTCTAAAAGAATTAAGGAGGAACTAGTGAAACCACTGGCTACTCTTTTTAATAAATCATGGGAGGATGGTGTGGTACCCGAGGACTGGAGGAAGGCGGATGTGATTCCCCTTCACAAAAGTGGGACCAAGATAGAGGCAGGAAACTACAGACCTGTCAGTCTGACCTCTGTGGTAGGGAAAGTGATGGAGTCACTTCTGAAGGAAAGAATAGTTGAGTACCTAGAGGCCAGTGGAGCACATGACCCAAGGCAGCGTGGGTTCACAGCAGGAAGGTCATGTCAAGCGAATCTAATAGATTTCTTTGACTGTGTGACTAAAGTAGTTGACCAGGGAGGGGCTGTGGACATGGCCTACCTAGACTTTAGCAAGGCATTTGACACAGTCACACACAAAAGATTAATAGTCAAATTTACCAGCCTGGGAGTGGGTCCCAGGGTGGTAGCCTAGGTAAACATTGGCTGCACAACAGGACACAAAAGGTAATTGCAAATGGAGTGCACGCTAAAGAAAGAGGGGTTACTAGTGGGCAACGTGAGGGTTCAGATTGGGTCCAGTCCTTTTTAATGTCTTCATCAGTGACATTGCAGAGGGACTGGAAGGAAAAGTATGCCTTTTGCAGATGACACAAAGATCTGCAACAGGGTTAATACACAAGGAGGCGTGGAAAGAATGAAAAGGGACTTGGCAGGGTTGGAGGAATGGTCAAGTATGGCAGCTAGGATTCAATGCAAAAAGTGCAAAATAATGCACCTGGGAAACAAGAACCCAGGAAGAATACACAATGGGTGGGAGGTAGTAACAACAACAAAAAGGAAAGGGACCTGGGGGTAATCATATCAGATGACCTTAAGGTTAGCAAGCAATGTGAGAGGCAATAGGGAGGGCTGGGGGTATACTGGGATGTATAGGGAGAGCATCACCAGCAGAAAACAGGAAGTTGTTATCCTCTGTACAGACAGTTGGTGAGACCCCATCTGCAGTACTGTGTCCAGTTCTGGAGACCCCATCTCCGCAAGGACATAGACAGGATAGAGGTAGTCAGAGAGAGGCACGAAAATGGTGCAGGGTCTGCAAGAGAAGCCATATGAGGAGAGACTAAAGGAGCTTAATATGTATACCCTTGAGGAAAGAAGGGAGGGGGACATGATAGAAACTTTTAAGTACCTCAGTGGAATCAACAAAGTCCAAGAGGGTAGCATCTTTCAGAAAAAGAGACTTGCAAGAACAAGGGGACACAATTTAAAGATAGAAGGAGGGCGGTTCAGGGGCAATGTGAGGAAGTATTATTTAACAGAGAGGATAGTGGATGCATAGAACAGCCTTCCTGAGGAGGTTGTGGGGTCTAAAACTTTGGGAGAATTCAAGAATGCATGGGACAGACATAAGGCAATTCTTGTGGGAGTAGGAAGAAATAGGCTGTTGGTTAACTAGGATCTGCGGCCTATCCTGTAGAGTAGGGAAATGGGCAGACTAGATGGGCCTAATGGTCTATCTGCCATCAAAGTCTATGTTTCTATGTTTCTATAAACAGTGGCACTGTCATTTTGTTAATCGGTCCTGAAAGGCGATTTCGCACAGTGACTGCAAAATCACCTTTCAGGACCGAATAACTCCATGACAGTGACTGAATTCATGAGGAGGGGTCCCAATAACCTCATGTTGAAAATCTGGTGCCAAAAGTCCAAAAAATGGCCAAGATGTCCACATAAGTTGAAAAAAACCTATTTATGCCATTATATAGCTTACCGGCATTTCTTCAGTTCATGGTCGGCTTTGAAGAGTGTAGACATATTCCCGGTCCACCGAAGATCACTGCGCCTGGCTCCGGAGGTAAGTATGGGGTGAGGTAAGGTATGCAGAGTGTGGGCGCAGGTTGGAGAAGAGAGCACTGGACACAACGTGGGACCGTTTTCTATTTTTCAGGTTAAAAATAATTTGAAACCATCACAGGAAGGTTTTCCTTTTTGCAGGTAGATTTGGAATGCTGGGGTGGGCTCGACATGCCACCTGCATGTTTTTTGGGGGCTGAAGCCGATGAGGACTGAGGCCCTCTGTCAGCAAAGTAAGAAGGATCTGTGTTTTGGGGGGGAGACATGATGCCAAGGGGGACTGGGTACCCCCCTCGGCAAACAAAATGTATGGGGGGAGGATATTATGCCGACGGGGATTGGACACCCCCATCGGCTTTTATGGGGACTCTGAGGTGGCAACAACCACTGCCATGTAAGTAGAAATGTTACACCAGGCAGGGCACTGCCCTGCAATGATGAGTCGCTCCCTCATTGCAGCGGAATGGCTGATGCTGCAATGATGAGGCAGCCCCTCATTACAGCGGCCAAATTGTTTCAAGTTGGTGCCACTTTTGCAGAACCAGTGTTATTAGGGCACTGGGCCTGCATTGGGTGAACAGTGCCAAGCCCACAAATGCAGTGCCGGTGTTGTCTGCCACAGTGCCGCACCTCCACAACCCACTTCTCTCCTAGCTGCCACATAATGTTTCTTGTGCATGCACTCAAGCAAACATAAAAGCACTTGTGCTCAAAGGTATTATCAAATCCTATTAGTAAATAAATAAATGTGTCTTAGAAATAACATTGTAGACCTGGCAATGTTAAAGATTGAGAAGATAAGAAAAAACATGGGCCCAGATATTCAAAGGGTTGCCATGGCACAACAGTGTTGTGCCATGCGCCAATCACTGATATGCCCTGGCATGATATTCAAAAGGGAAAAGTGCGAGGGCACAACCCGGCGTGCCAGAGCACATCAGTAATGGCGCAGGCACAGGTGGGGGGTACCCATGCATAACTTGCACAGCCCAATATTCAGCCTGGGATGTGCAGAGCCATGCATGCACAACCCTAACTGTGCCAGCACAAAGATTAAAAAAAAGAGACAACTGATGGCCACCCACAGGTGAGCTGCAGCATTGCAGGGCACAACACGCAGCTGCCACCTGTGGTGGCCACCCAAGTTCCGCTGTATCTGGCAGTGTCCCCCATGCCCGATCGTGGGCATTTGTAAAAAATATAAGAATGCCTCTAATATCCCTGGTGGTCCAGTGGACCGCTATGTGCCCGATCACAGGCATCTGTCCAAAAATACAATATTTATCCTATATCCCTGGTGGTCCAGTGGACCGCTATGTGCCCGATTGTGGGCATTTGTATAAACAATTCCAATATCCCTAGTGGTCTAGTGGTACCCCCCAACCCGCTCACTGAGCACCACCACTCTGCTTCCCCCCCGGTCAGCCAGCGGGTGGCAGCACCCTACCCGTCTGTCACCCCACCACCTGCTGACTGACACCTCGGTAGGGATGCACGTCCATTGGTTCGCAGCGTGAGCAAATGGGCATTCAGCCCCTACCGTACTACACATTCCAGATGTGTGAATGATTCAGCATAGCATTTTGAGAAATGTGAAGCAGGAACGAGTTTCTATGGTGGCTGCTGAGGGACTTGCTTGCTCCCAGTCAGCAACCCATTGAATGTAAATAAAAACACCAAACCCTCAAAGCTCTAAAAAAAACTGATTCTATATTGTAGGAAAAATGGTAAGGTACCAAGAAACATTGCAAAGCTCAGCCAATATGGGACACATTTATTCCTTGGTGTCCTGCTGTCTCAATTCAAGCCGTGGTGAGCAACCCAGGGTACGCGCTGCATGACATGCATGCAAGGCATGGGTTGTGCAATAATACTTCACATAGTGCAAGTGTTGTATGTGCTGGAGGCCTGTGATGGTGGTCTGTGCCACAATAAAGTCATGTCCTAATCCTATTGTGTGTCAAGTAAAACAGTCTCTGCAAAGTAAGAAATATATAAAAAACTATTAAAATAGGTATCTGTGTATGAAGTAAAACATAGGTTCGAATATTTGTCTCTGTGTGGCAGGTACCTGGCAACTGTAGACACAAACACTAGTCAAGCACCTACATTAAACATATACTTTAAAACACAATAGCAGGGACTAATTTTTTATTTTTACTGATCATGTTATTATACGTTTATATTTTTCACTTTCTATCTGCATTTTTTTCAGTTAACTTCTACTGGGGAGTCCACTTTATAAGCACAATAACACACTCCTACTGCCATACCTTGATGACCACATAATATTTCGGAGGTTGGAGCAGACCCTGTGGAACAAACAGGTCACAGTCTATGCCATGGCCAGCATGTCCACTGCCATCAGGGCACACATGTGGTAATCATCATGCCTGCCCAGGTGGAGACAGCCTACAGAACTGCAAGGCATACCACAGCATGAACATGGAGGTTGTGTATGATACGGCAGGCACAATTATGCACATTTGTGTCAAGTACCTTAGCTCCACACAAGATGCATACACACTGGAGAACTTGAGGTTCTGGGAAATACTGCACACCATGCCAGCCAGTCAGGGGTGAGTTACAGGTATATGCACATGGGTGGGGCAAGTGTCAGAGGGGCACGTTTGTGGCATGCACTAATGATCTCCTCTTCCCCACAGGTGGCAGTGGATATCCATTGTGCACATGTCTGATGACTCACTTCTTAGAGCCACAGTCCAAGACAGAGCTGTGGTACAAGGCACACTAACTGACAGAGGGCATTATCAAGAGGGCATTCAGCCAGCTGAAGGTGCATTTTAAGTGCCTTGCCAGGACAGGGTGACACTGCAGCTCATGCTCCAAAAGGTGTGCAGGTTGTTCACTATATGCTGCAGGCTAGACAATATAGCTGTGAGTAAATGCCTACCTGCCAGACAATGACATGCCACCACCTGTTGACATGCTCTAACATAGGAACAGACTGATTCCCAATGTACAGATGCCATGGTAGGCAACCCAGGGTACCGTGCAGGACATGCATACAAGGCATGGGTTGTGCAATACTGCTTCACATAGTGCAAGTGCTGTATGTGCTGGAGGGCCTGTGATGGTGGTCTGTGCCACAATAAAGTCATGTCCCAATCCTATTGTGTGTCGGCCTCCTGTGCTGTAGGTGTCTGGTGTCATATGTGCCCTGTGTTCCCATTGTGGAATTCCAGCTGGGGCGTGGGCTCAGTTCTGTGAGGCACCTTCACACAGGCAGACACTGTGCCATCTGCCACCATGTGTCTTTGCTATTCTCTTTATGCATGGCCTTGGGGAGCCCCTGCCATCCATGTCCTCCAAGGGTTCTGTGTCAAGGTCCTGTCCAAGGGACATCCCTTCCATACCATGCCTGAGGGTTGGGTACCTGTAGGCCACAGCCATCAGACCCCATCCCACATCAGATTGTCGGCCCTGACGAAGACACCTGTGAAGCAGTCAAGTGCATCACCAGTGGACTACTGAAATGCCCCGAGCTCCTTCTGCATGCCTGACCTCCATACATAAGTTGTCAACACTGTGGGCCATGTGCTGCAGGTGCTCATGCCCAGCACTTGGCTGATGAATGCACTGCTGGTCTACATCATGGACCTTGGCCTACAAGCCATGCAGGTTCTGCCACCATGCAGGATATACTGCCCCTGTAGGTTCCCTCTGGGAGTCGTATCCACATCCATTTACCTTTGAATCCTGTGTGCCCTGTGCCTAGTCCTGTGGCATTGTCTGTGTTGGGATGTGTGTCATACGGTCATCAGCTGCCTCTGTACCCTGCAAGCCTGTGCCATGTGTTGCTAGTGGTGGGTGTGTGCAAGCTGGTTGGGGCTGTTGGGCAGCACCTGTGTGTCTGGGACAGTGCCCATGCCCTGGGTGCTGTGGCCTTAGTCACTGGGGCTACTGGTGTAACCTGTATCATCAGTATCCTCCTCCTCCTCCTCCTCTCCTGGGCCCTAAGTGTCACAGTTTTCCTGGGTTTCCATTATTATGTTGGGCTCCATTCCTGCGAAAGGAAGGTGAGAGTTTGTTGGACAGTGTCCCAAAACTCCACAACTTGTGTCCTTTGTGTGGTACCCTGTGGGCCTACCTGAGTCCTGGGTCCCCTCCTTATATGTGTCATCATCCTTCTCCCAGACTGGGGCTGGCAGGCCACCATCTGCAAGGTATAGTTATGGGTTAGCACCTGCTTGGGTCCATGCTGGCCCTACCCCTGTGTGGCACGTGACTGTACTTGATCTGCAGCATGTCTAACCCATCCTCCTTGCCCCTTGTGGCCTGCTTGCTGATAGTGTTGGCCACTATGTTGTCCACCTCCTTTAGCTCCATATCATTTGGAGGATTGCCCCAGCCATCAGCAGCTGTTTCTGCTGCTGCTGTGCCAGCTTCCTCTTTATTGCCTCTGCATGTCACATCACTTGCGCTTCAGGGCACTGGTGGTCTGTGACATGTACCATGCAGCACTGATAGTATCCTTTATGCTAATCCATACCAGCTGCTTGTGGGTGATGCCCACTTCAGTGCCCCTGAGCTGTAGTGGGTGACCTTGGTGACCAGTATGGCAAGTATGGTGGCCTCCTTTACCAAGATGTTGTGTGTCCATGGCCATGGCTGTCTGGCGCAGTCTTGCACCCCAGTCTCCCAGGCACATGCAGGTGGCCCATTCACCACAGGACATGTGGTGTGGTGGTGGTATGTGGCCCATGTCCTTACACTGTTGCTCCATTTTGGGTACATCCATGAGTCAACATTTCCACATAGTGGCCCAGGAGCAGGACAGCTCCTTAAATAGCGGGGTCAATGAGTGTTCTATGGGGGGCTGCTTACACACGATACTAGGTCATGCCCTTTCACACCCTCTGTGGTTATATCTGCACCTGTTGGACATGCCCCAAGCCTTTGTGGATCACACTACCTGTGCAGGTGATGCACGCCATGTGGCCACATACCTGCTATATGTGTCCCCAGCCATTTCGGGTTTATCTGTGGATCAAAACCTAAATGCCACATTTCATTTCAGAGTAGTTCTGCTTCTCCACAGGACAACTTCACACCTCTCTGTACCACTGGTACTTTGATCGATCATGTTATGCCTCCTATAACAGGTCTTTTTATTTATCTTTTGACTTCTTTCTCTCTGCCTTTCTCCACCTTTTGCCTTGTTTTGCTTTGGATACTTTAGTATTATCTGTTGCCAAACCTTTTTTGCTATTTTCCATTATGTTTTGTGTAACCAACCTCTCTCTCTCTTCCTTCAAGTTTGAGGTAGGTTACTGTGCTCTTGAAGAGCTAACTCTGACCCTGAAAGTTGCTCTTTAGTGAGCCTCAGCTAGGAGACTGGGTGTCTGGAGGTTTGCCCTGTGTTTTCTGACTGTGCCAGTATCAGTAAGCCCAGGCATGAATATTCATGGCCCAACCATTTCCCCTTTACACTATAAGAGGGTAAGGCTCGCTGAGCCTAAGGTGGGAAAGGCAGGGATGTAGACAGACAAGCAGCTCAGAGAATCAGCAGCAGCTGGGAGGAGCCCAAGGGGATGGGGAAGGGCACCTCTGAAGCGCAAACATAGAAGGAAGACCGAAGAAAGTGTCCTACCCTGCGGAGGAAGAACCATACAGACCCGACTGGCACCAGGAAGTAGTGGTGGGTCCCACTCAAAAGAGGTCACTAGGATAAATGTGGAACCCCTCTTACCAAAAGAACAGAAGGAAGGGAGCAATTTGTAAGTACTCTGTGCATTTAGTAGTTGATATTCACTAGGATAAGAGGCCTGGTAAGAGCTGGGTTCAGTAAAGTCCTACAGAGTTGGCTGGGCTTGGGAGCCCATGGCTTTGAGCCACTAGGGTTATCAGTGTAGTGTTGGAAGGGAAGCACACACAGCTAGGCCAACTACTAATTATTTAGTAGTAAACCATAAAGCTGTTTGCTATTTGTGTGATGCCCTGATGCACATCAGTCAAGCAGGGGCACAGCTGCCCCAAGGTAGTGCCCATCCTGCCTGGTAGGGTGCCACTGCACACATGGTCATGTGAGTGCACACCAAGAGACCCTGAAAACAGGAGATAGTGAAGTTGAATAAAGCAGTCTGAGTCTGCCCAGTCAGAGTGAGGGGCTGAAGGAATGTACAACAAAGTGATAAAGAATACAGTAAATGGTACTGAACAACAATGAAGTTATGGCAATTAATTTGCCAGTGTAATGCCCTCAGGTACTGTATGTACACAGTCACAGCACTCACCTACACACCACCAATAATGAGACCAAATGCATAAGCTTATGCAAAAGTGTTGCCTTTAGTGAAGCAGCAGCAGCAATGAACAGCATGGCACAGCACAAATCTTCTTCTTAGGTTTCACCCAATACGTGGGCTTTTGCAAAAGCCACAGCTGGAGGAAACCTGAAAAGAAAGGTAATAACTGTCCAACTGATGGGTCTTCTGGACACTAAAACAACACTAAAAGCAACCATGATGTGATGTCTGAAGATCCGTTTGTATTTAGTGTTCTCTACTATCCATCATTGCACTGGTGCTTGCTTTTTTGTTTACTTGTATGACTTTATAGTGGCTACTTGCTTTTTTGGTCATTTTTGGTTCTGGCATCTCAGCATTGGTGTGATTACACCTCAGTGTGCATGCAATTTTGGAACTTCCTAAGACAGAGAGAGAGAGAGAGAGAGAGAGAGAGTCAAGAAACTAGTATCTGGAGAGAGTGGCACAATTGATTCACGGGCAAAAGGTAAGACCTATGAGGAGAGATTGGGCAGTCTTAACATGTACCTTTGGAGCCTAGAAAGAAAAGGGGATATGACAGAAACATACAAATACATGTAGGGCTATAATAGGAGGACTCCACTGTGTTATTTAAGTTAAAGGAAACACACATAACCACTTTGGGGGTGGGGTGTAACATGAAATTTAAGTGAGGAAATTCAAGAAGGACATCTGAAAGTACTTATTTACAGAGCAGGTGGTGGATCGTGGAACCGTCCCCAGTATGTAATCAATGCTGGACTATCTCAATAGCCAAAACCCCAATGTGACATCTTCAAGCAGATTAATAGGAACAAAACTGAGGCAGGAGGTGGGTGCAGCTCTGTAAGGGTAGAATAAATCAGTGTATGCAGGAATATCACAGCAGACTTGATGGAATCATAAACTTTTTCTATCCTTAACCATCTGTGAATCTATGTTACAAAACGTAGCAGTTTATGATATGGATGATTGTGACTTAGTCCATGAGCCTAACAGTTTATTTCACCAGACATAGTCCTGAAATAAGTATTCTTGATGTGAATTTGCTGGTATATGTACATTCAGTAATCATGCCACTTGGCCAACTTTGGCAGGTTTATACTGTTCTGAGTGGTAGAGATACTGGGCAGCTAAACAGTCCTCTTCCTGCTGTAAAGAACACCAACTATCCCTCTTCCTGAGTAACCCATAATGACACTGTGCTCAGGTGCCAACTTGTTTTCCAGACTGGTTCAGAGTTCCACTCTGAGGCTGCCGTTAAGGTCTCATTTCAAGTTTTTTATTTCACAGGCAGCTCTGCTCAGCTGCAGTTCCACTCCATCCCCACAAGCAGCCTTGGTGCACTTGGTGGCCTTGGTAGCCAAACACTAGGGCACCCCCTGGGAACCATTTACTAGCCTTGACCTGGACCAGGTCCCTTTGGAAACCAGTGCATAGCAGAAGGGCCACTCCTGGCCTCCTGGGCATGCATAGTCACTGTCAAAGGGTACTGTACTTTCTCAGCATGACTGGGGGCAAGCTCATTCTTCTAACACTCTGTAACTCAGAACTAAGACTTAGAACTAAATTAACATCAAAACCTGTGATATCCCTATATTGGCATGTCTTGGAGCAAACCACTCTATTCCTGCCACTTCTCCAGTCAGGACAGTCCTATGCATGGCCCACTAGTAGCTCCAAATGGGGTCTGGGCTACATTTAGTTAAAAAATCTCAACACTGTACAATGTCGATTTGGCTGTTCACTCTCTCTGTCCCTGCTAGAGGAACTACCACCATTCTGAGATACCACAAAGGCACTGGAACTACCTGAAGGAGGGTTCTACCCCTAGAGGTGCCAAAGAAATGTGGTCTCCTTAGACCAAAGATACCTCAAGGAAGACACCCATGGCTCCTGTAATGAAAGACAGAAGCCACAGGAGGAGAAAAGAAGAGGCGGTGGGATAATGAAAATAAGTATCAAAAGGATGTTTAGGCATGCATAATTTAAATATCAATTGGTGGGGTGGCAAGTGTTGCCCATTGCCTCACCAAACCATGGGCACATCCCTTTGATTCACTGGTTCTCTGGGCAACTACTATGAGGTATGCTTGTGCATATTATAAAATGGGCATCAAAATCCTCTAAATCCTATTGTTTAGAATCATTCATCTGACCGTGCATTAAGTAAGCAACAAGACACAAATGGTGTGTATTAGACACTTCTAACACAGAACCAGGGGCATAGTAAGGTACCAGGTCACAGGCAGGTCTAATGCACATCCCCAGAGTGTCTTATTGCATTTATAAAATGGACATTTGTATTTGTAGAAAATGGGCAAACTATATGGGGCCAAATGGTCCTTATCTGCCGTCAAAGTCTATGTTTCTATGTTTGGCAGCCATTTTTTCTCACTGACTCACACACCCAAAATTAGGATAAAAGAAAAGCACCAAATATCACCACATGCATCTTCTCTCTTACTTCACCACGATAAAGACACAGCTATATGTACAATGCAACCTGTACACATCATTATTTATGCCAAACATGTAGTTTTTATTTATAGGTGCCATGGGGATGAAATCCCTGGGAAAAAGGTACCACAGAGAAGAAGCCATGTTTTATATAAGAATAGAGAACCCCAGAGCAGAGATTGTGGGGACAACCAAAATGAGCTCTGAAGGATTCTTGGCATGCATGGTTTAAATGCTACCCATGTGTGGGGGCAAGGCAGTCATCACCAGGACTCAGTACAGCCAAAGGAACACTGGGGAATGGAACCCCAAGGAGAAAGAGAAGAGTGGTTCATAATAGATAAGAATAAAGAATGATGTCAGAGAACTGTTGCTCGGTAGTTGTTGGGTCATTGTTGTCTTGTTGTCAAGCAGTCTTTGGGGCATTGCTGTTCAGTAGTTGTTGGGGGGGGGTTAGTGCCCAAAGGTATGTTGAAGAGAGCAGAGCCCTGACTATATAGATTAGTGTGGACCTGGAAGAGGAAACTGAAGCCACCCAAGCAAGCACCTAGTGGGTAGTTTTAGGGAGAAGGAGCAGTGTCTTGAAGGTTCAAAAAGACCAAGAAGGTGAAACATGGGCATCCATGGCAAGAGGAAGAAAAGGGACACCAAGGAAAGTCAAGAGAAACAGGGCCACCATGGGTCACCAGGAGGCCATGAGGAAACCCCAGCTACCCTCCACCATGCTGCTGTTCCTCCTAATGCTGCTCTGCTCTCACCTTCCTCGTATCCAGAGAGGATACTGAAGCAGCCTACGCCATGGTGATTAGGGCAGCTACTCAAGCTTGTCCCCTCTGCTATCCCCAATGGATGTCCCTCAATTCCCCAAGTATATACTACCACTTCTGCATTATAATCCTTGAGGTATCCCGCAAAAAGGCTCACAACCAGTTCTGTACTCCACAAGCCCCCTGCTCCATCATTGGCACTATAATGACCCCCTATACCTGTCCATTAAGCTGGTACTTTATGACAATATTTATAATCATACAGCAGGATCATCGCCCTCTATACACTGGATCCCAAGCAAGAAGAGGAAATCCTCTGATTACTCCCTACTCCTATCACTTGGTGCCCTCATTAAACTAATCTTCTTTCTGCTGATCTGTGTTGGCACTGTTGAAATTAATCCTGGACCCACAGAAAGCTCTATCTCCCCAGCTGAATTAGCCTCCATAAAGGCCTGAGTTTTCTTCATATCAATGCCTGCAGCCTCCTAAAAAGTTCTCACTAATACAGGCCTGGGTTGCACACACCTTACCTGACTTTCTGGTTATCTCCGAAACATGGCTCAAATCTGCAACTAATGATAGTGAAATAAATCTTCCTAACTATCAGCTCTTCAGATCTGACCGTCCATCCAGGGGCGGTGGGGTAGCCATCTATGTTAAAGCAAATATCTCTGCATCCTGCCTCAATACTACATCACAGCTGAAAGAATTCGAATGTTTATCACTTAAGATAACCCTTCCCAACATGTTATCTTTTCAATTGATTGGCTGCTATAGGCCCCCCTCAGCAGGCCTCAAGCTCCTATCCCACCTGGGATCTATACTTAAACTAGGCCCTGAAGATGCTATCATTTTAGGTGACCTGAATTTAAATTAGCTAGCCAATGCATCTGCACCCCAGTAACCTTTTGTGATACTTATGGATTCACTCAATTAATCAAAGAACCAACAAGGATTAATCCAAAGAACAAATTCAACAGCACACTACTGGACATTATGTTGGTTAATAAGCCTCATCTGTATTCTCATGCTGGAGTGCTATTCAGTGACATAAGTGATCACTGTCCCATAGCTGGCATAAGATCAACAATCAAGCCACCCAACCCTGCAAAATTTCTCCCAAGAAGGTCTAAAAAGAACCTTAATATCACAGGATATCTTCATGCTCTGTGCCATACCACACGTTGGCAAGAATTCTATCTCACAGCTTCAATAGAGACAGCTCTACAGGTCTTAAATGACATCATCATAAGTGCCCTCAATATACATGCACCCCTCACCAGTGTCAGAACCAAGCTCAAATCTTGTCGCTGGTTCTCTGCTGACCTTAAATCCACACTGCTTGCCAGAGATAAACTATGGAAAAGGGCAAGAAAGACCAAGGACCCAAATGACTGGCTTCAATTCAGAAAAGCCAGAAACTCCTGCACAAAACAAGTGAGAAATGCCAAGGCTGCCTTCTACACAGCTGAATTGGATGCCTCCTATCACAACCCTTCCAGATTCTGGGGTACCATAAAGGGGATCCTAGGTCAAGTCTCTACCCCTGTCTTACCACCCAAAGTGCACCTAAATAGTGTGGAAATCACTGACAAGCAAGAAATCCTGAATGCCTTCAACAATCATTTCACTACAACTGGCCTAGCTTTCGATTTCTCACCTGCAAATCAAATGAGGTCATCATTAAACTTCAATGTACTGAGGGACAAAGGCTACCTCCACATTCTCCTTCAAGCCAATACTCTTAAAGAAGTAGAGGACCTTCTAGTCCAATTAGATACAACTAAAAGCGCAGGTGCAGACTCTCTGGACCCCTACTTTCTAAAAGTAGCATTGCACATTAGCTGCCCCCTAACTCACCTTTTCAATTTGTCCCTAGCAACTGGTTCTATTCCCTCAATATGGAAGACAGCTCAAGTGTTTCCCCTACTTAAGGCAGGTGACCCCATGGACCTCAACAATTATAGGCCCATATCCATCCTACCAGTACTGTCCAAAATGCTTGAAAAGTTAGTGAACATCCAGTTAAGTGCCTACCTTGATACCAGTAATCTCCTTAACCCAGCTCAGTCTGGGTTTAGACCCATGCACAGCACCATCTCTGCCTTAGCAAAGTCACAAATGACTGGCAGACTGACTTAGACAAAAAGAATAACATCTGTGCTGTGTTTCTGGATCTAAGCAAAGCCTTTGACACTGTGGACCATGAACTACTAATCTCCTCTCTGAATTCCATAGGCCTTGACTCACTCTCTCTTAAATGGTTCAGATGCTATCTCTCCGGAAGAATACAACAGGTAAAAATGAAGGTGACCTATCTACCTCTAAACCACTCCTAGAGGTACCACAAGGTTCCATCTTGGGCCCCATCCTCTTTGCCATTTACATCAACAATATTGACTCCAATCTCTCACAATCTAATATTCACCTCTTTGCAGATGATACTGTCCTATATGTCAGTAATCCTCACCATCAAAAGCCTGTGAGCTTCTACAGTCTGAGTTCTCCTCCTACAGCACAATTTACTAGAAAAGAAACTACTTTTAAATGCCAAGAAAATGAAAGCTATGTTCTTTGCCACCAAGAGCTTCTCTTCCACTGTCCCATCATTCACCCTCCCACAACTATCTACCATCCTTGGTGAAAATCTGGAATATGTGGACAAATTCAAATATCTTGGAGTCTGATTGACAATAAACTTGACTATAGTAGCCACATTGAAGAGCTCTGAAAAGCTTAGAAAGCTTAGACAGAGACTTGGCCTATTTTATAGGATCAAACACTACCTGACCAGAGATTCCAAACAAAGATTAATCCTGGCATCATTCCTATCCCTCATTGATTACGCTGACTTCCTTTATGGTCACTGTTCCTCTCCTATTTAAATAAATTGGACACCTTGTATCATAGAGCTATTAGATTCATTACAGATCTTCCCTTCAGCACCCATCATTGCTCTTTCTACAATGCAGTCAGTTGGACATCCCTACACCATAGAAGAAACAAAAATGCTGCTGTCTGGATCTACAAAGCTCTGACAAACAAACTCCCTTCCTACATCTCAGATTGTTTCCACCAGATCATATCCAGGCCTTACGCCCTAAGGATCAATAAACTCATCATGCTGAAGATTCCTGTTACCGGCACCCGGTATGGAAGGGCTGCAATCAGCTATTCCCTAGCACTTATCTGGAATTCTCTTCAAAAGACCTTGAAATTGGATACCCTCATTCCATTAACATCCTTCAAAAAGCTGTACACTAGTCTCTTCCCAGAATCATGCAATTGCTTCCATAAGGCCTAGTCCTCTCACACCCCCTCTTTTCCCTCTTTTCCCCTACCCCTTTTTGTACTGCCCTCTATTTTTGTTTTTCTAGTTTTTTCTCCAACCTACCTCATACAAAATGATCCCCAAAGTCCCATCATCCTTCCTTTATCCCTCCAATACTGTTTGTTTCTTTCATTTTAGTATAACCAAGACCCAATGTCATATTGCCTTGTACATATGTAAATATTTGTATACCTGTTCATTCATAAATCTTTGTATTTGTATTCAATCAGTGACTTGTTTTGTGAAAATTGTAACCTTATATTGTTAAGACCAATCAGGTCCATCTTGTAAATGAGCTATGCTCAATGATGTTCACCTGAATAAATAAAGATTTTGATTGATTATTGATTGATTGATTCAATGACATTATCAGCCCAGGGTTTGAATATAGCATGATTCAAATATACAATAATGGAATATTGGCCCTATTAGTCAAGCAACTTTCTTCTCATCTCAGAAATATAGTGCATATTGTACTGTATACCTGTACTGCTGCATTCATGTGTAGTTTCTTTACACACACATATATATATATATATATATATATATATATATATATATATTCATTTCCCTAGTCTTCCATCCTTTGAACTAAAAATATGAATCTCAGCATTATTATCCAGACACTGCTCAGTCAGCACGATGCTGCAAAATAAGTAAGATATTAATCAATGTTTACAGTAGTTGTGCTTGTATGACTCTGACACTCTTTGCAGATAGCACCATCTAAGAATAACCAAATTATGACAATATTATTTTCTTATATTTATTTACAAAACAAAATTAAGTGTTCCATGATTGGTATGTTACTCCATAAGAGACTCTCATCATTGTTATTGGTTAACAGTGCAAATACATCACTCAGATTAGATCACATAGTGATAGCAAGCTTGTACTATCACAAAAATGTGTTCTGATCATGGCTTGATCATGGGATGATAGCCTACAGGTAGTTTCTTTTGACATGCCCATGTCACATCAACTAAGTAGACAATGTCCGTTGGATCAAACTGGGTATATAAAAACTAGTTAGCAATGTACTCTGATGGTTAGAGCACTGGCATGATATAGGTTTAGATCTCACCACAGGCACCATCTCACAGAGTGAGCCTGAGCAAGCCTCTCGACCTCCATGTGCTTCTGCCACTCCCTACTTCTGGGATGGTGTGGAACCCACACTGAAAAGAGAAGTCACATCTCACTTAGGCTATCTCATGTAATCCACTGTACATAAACAGATCAAGAACTGCCCCTGCTTTTGGCAATCTGTAGACACTTCTTTGTGCTGGAATGCTGTGCTATAATATGTCATCTGTATATAGATTATAGGGCACGGTACATCAGCCCCAGTACCTATGGCTGTATGTTGTATGGAAGTTTTTAACAAGATGAATTAAATGAAGTTTAATCAACATTTTGAGTCAAAGACTCTTTGTTTGGGTAAGGTGTTGAGTGACTGTTTGTTTACTTATTTATTTATTTATTTTGTATTTGTTTAATGTGAAGCCCCTAAATATGTACTTTAATATCTTTGCCCCATTCAGTGGAATTGACAGTTTGATATTTTGTTCTCAAATTTTCAGGGTAGAAAGAGCGTGCCCTGAATTGGTGCCTTTAGTTGGTTTGGTGAAAAAATACTAATCTGTTCTGGAATTATAAGGATTTGAAATGTTGATTCTGAGCATACACAGTAGGGTCTTTCAGATAGATGTTTGATATGAAAGAAGAACAGAATTACCTGCTCATAAAAGAAGAATCTTCTTTTGTAAGCTGAAATTCTTCTTTCATGATGAAAAAAATTCTTGTTTCATATGGCAGTCATATTATTCTGGGTTTTTAAACTGAAAACACATAAAAATGATGCCCTGGAGAAAAATAAACACATGAATCTAGCTAAATTGGACCCATTTAGCTCAGTTTTGGAGTTTGTTTTCAAAAACCAGACCCCAAAATATGGTTTTAGGACACCCCCAAAATCCTTACCAAGACTTGCTTTCTGAGCTGAAAAGTTTGTTTCATGGGTCTTGGAAAGAAGATTTCCATTTCATGAAAGAAGAATCTCAGGTCAAGAAAGAAGATGGTGGACTTAGGCCTTTCCCCATAGTTCATTCATGAGCAAACCTTTTCTTCCATGATCATGAAAGAACTTACAAAAGAAGAATGTGGATCCGAAGTCCACCATCTTCTTTCGTAAGCTAAGGTTCTACTTTCATGAGTTCTTTCATGATAAAAAGAAGGTTGACTCATGAAGGAACCATGGGGAAAAAAAGTCCACCATCATTTTTCTTGAGCCAAGATTCTTCTTTTGTGAGTTGTTTCATGATAACAAAAACTCACAAAAGAACTATGGATTCACTGGCCTAAGCAGCCAGTATGATGTAATGCTTGTGCAACTGTGTTACTTGGTTTTGCCATTCACACTCTCCATTCCAGAGGAATTACTAACCTGTATGGAGCACCAAAGGCAAAGAACCCTCAAAGAGGGTTCCACCACTAGAGGTGCTGCGGGATGAGTCCTTTGGCTAATATACCTTAGGAAGCATCCCAAGGAGAGAGGCGATGCCACTGGAGGAGGATGGGTGGATGGTTGGGCAAAGAAAAAGTGCTTGTGAGATGGGCTCAGTGGAGCTGCTTATGTAGCACAGGAAGGGGAAGTGACTAGCTGCTTGTCCATCACACCACAGGCATAGCCTTCCAATTCAATGGCCTATGCAGCCAGTATGATGTAATGCTTGTGCAACTGTGTTACTTGGTTTTGGCAGTTCACGCCTCTATTTCAGAGAAATTACCACCCTGAATGGGGTAGCAAAGGCAAGAAATCCTCGAACAGGATTCCATCCCTAGAAGTGCTGTGGGATGATTCCCTTGGCTAAAGGTACCTTAGGAAGCATCCCAAAAAGAAAAGTAGTAGTACAAAAGCACATTAGCAATTAGTAGCTGTGAGGCACAGTAGTAGATTAGGCACCAGTCAGCTTGATAACATAAAGAGATGCACAGGTTAGCAACGGCATGAGTATGATGAGTTGCACTGGAGATTGAGGAGGACCTCTAAGGAGAGAAGGAACAACAAGTAGGACACCATCCACCTGCATCAAGCAGCAGAACCTATCAAAGGAACTAGGGAACACTAACTATGGCTAACTAACGTTTATGACCTGAGGCACGGAGGAGGAAAAATACATTTGAGGAGGAAACCTCTGAGGATCCAAGGCCTAGGTCACCTTCCCTCCAGGCTTGGGATGTTTTGTTTAGTGATGGCTCTGCTGCTGCAATTTAGAAACCCAATTAAAGGGGGGTGGAAACCATTCCAATTTGTAGGAAAGCTCTCACTTGATCCTTATAATGGGAATGCTGTGAAAGGCTGTGAGAATGTTCTGCAACATCAGTGGCAACCAAGGCAAAAGGAAGAGAGCAACAACTGATGAGGCACTCACCTGGCCTACCCACCCTAAAATCAAACTAGGTGAAACAGAGGTAGTCATAGGGAGAATGCGTGAAGGTGCCTTGCTAGTAGAATAATAGAGCCAAAGGAAATCACTGTAACCACTCTTCACGGCTAGTCTTAAATTCTACACCAGTAACTGCCATCAAGTCTCAGATGGCTAAAGCCAGGCCAGAAGCAAGGACATTCCCAGCTATGAGCCAGGTGAGAATGACCCACCCCAAAGTCAGGCATGCTCAAGATGTGGACTTCATAGGTGCAGAGTGAGACTGTCGGCTGCAGTGAGGCCCCTGCATCAAGGAATGATTATGGCTGGCGTGCCCCAGAAAACAATTGAGGAGGATCTGAATGAATTGTTGAGTGCTGGGACCCTCACATAGGTCAGACATGGTAGTAGCGAGCATTGAGCAAATGAATTGTGTAAGCAATGAGTGGATCTGCACGTAGGTAAGTAAGCAGAGTAAGCAAATGGTTGGACCTGCATGGAGGTCAAAAGAGCAGCAAATATGAATAGTGGGGCAAGCCAGCCAGGCCATCAAAGAAGCCAATGAAAAGTGACAAAATGCTCAGAGGATTTTATTTGTGAAAGCAGGATTTGAACATGAGTTGGTATGCCACAGGGGGTCATGGCTCCTCAACAACACCTCCAGTGCCCTGCCATAGGAAAAGACAAGAAAGCAATGGGAAGGCGCTGTGATCCACATGCAGAAATTAAAACTAGTTTACAGAATCAGCAGTAGCTTAGCTGACCTCCAGAGTATAATAGCAGTGTGCAAACATAATAGAGCAGCATCAGTATTGAGTAATTATGAGATATAGGGGTAGCAATTCAAATGAATATAGACTGTAGGAAGGCAACGCTCTGAAAGCAGCAAACTGGCTAGGCAGTGCAGTGAAAACAGCAGCAATGAGGTACATGGTATAAGTTCACGAAGAAGGACTGAGGTGCATGGGCTAGGGTTCAGAGTGAGCATGACTCAGATGAAAACAATTAAGGTGCATAGCATGGAGAGCAGCAGCAGGGAAGCAGCTTCAGCTGAAACAAACAGATAATGATTGAAATTGCATTGTGAGTAAATGGGAGCAAGAAGCATGAACTCTGGATTAGCAAAAATACAAATGCCAAGATATTCAAACTGCACCAGGATGTGGCGCAAGCTTAGGCATAGCGCAAGTTAACTGTGCAGGGGGTGTGGACGGGCGATATTCAGCGGAGCTGTACCATGGCTCAGCAGCATTGAATATCACCCTGGCCACCCGCAGTGCATGGCGCAGTGGCACTGCACCAGCGCAAGTGGCCAGAGCGAGCATGGGGATGCGCTAGCAATAAGTTCCATTGCGCCATGCACAGCAACCGCGATATTCAAAAGTTGACATGCAAATGGGGCCATAATGTATGCAAGGCACGTGGGGCCATTTGCATGTCATTATCCTCATTGCATGCAGATGTGCCGATCCCGATGACTTGTGCCTGGCACCCTGCCAGGCAGCAGCTATCGGGACGATGCCTCCTGCAGCCAGCAATGTGCTCCACAGCCCAATTGCGGGCTGCAGTAAAATATAATACACTCCAATATCCCTGGTGGTCCTGAGGACCGCTGTGTGCCCGATCGCAGGCAATAGTGATAAATAAATGACAAATTTCCCCAAACTCCCTGGTGGTCCAGTGGACCACTATCTGCCCAATTGTGGGCATTAGTTAAAAAAAAGAATTCTGTCCAATATTCCTGGTGGTCCAGTGGACCACTATCTGCCCAATTGCGGGCATTTGTAATTAAAGATAGACATAAGTCCACTATCCCTGGTGGTCTGGGTACCCCTCCTCCCCACCCGCCCACTGGGCCCACAGCCCACTCCCCAGTCAGCCAGTGGGTGGCAGCACTCCATCTGCCTGCGCCCCACTGCCCACTGACTGACACCGTCGTGGGGCTGTACTCCCATTCAGTTCACAGTGTGAGCCAATGGGCATGCAACTCTATACCGTACTACACATTCAGATATGTGAATGATTCATTCACATATCTGGAATATATGTGATGGAGCTACATGTCCATTGGTTCACATTGTGAACCAATGAACACTCTAACTACTGACAGTGTCAGTTGGGGGTGGTGGGGCGGCGTGGTTCAAAAGGTTGCCCGCAGGCTGACCAGGGAGCGGGCAGTGGGGCTCAGTGGGTGGTGGGGAGGAGGGACTCTAGACCACCAGGGATAGTTAGACTTATGTCTATCTTTAATTACAAATGCCCGCAATCGGGCAGATAGTGGTCAACTGGACCACCAAGGATATTGGACTTATTTCTATTTTTATATACAGATGCCCACAATTGGGCAGACAGTAGTCCACTGGACCACCAGGGATTTCAGGGATCTGATTATTTTACAATGCCCATGATCAGGCGGGCAGCGGTCCACTGGACCACCAGGGATATTGAACAGATTTTTTTTTTTACAAATGCCCACGATCGGGCATGGGGGTGCCGCCAGGTGCAGCTGGAGCTCCGGTGGCCACCCACAGGTGGCAGCTGCCGTGTTGTGCCCTGCAATCGGCAGCTCACCTGTGAGGTGGCCATCAGTGTTCCTTTTTTGGATCAACTTTGTGCTGGCGCAGGTAGGGGTTGCATAAGCATGGCTCTGCATCCCAGGCTGAATCTCGGGCTGTGCAGAGTATGCATGGGCATGCCCCCACCTGTGCCTGCATACATTACTGATGCACTCTGGCTATAGGGATTTGTGCCGACACTTTCCCCTTTTGAATATCACACAAGATCAGTGGGTCATGCATGGCTAACACTTTTGCGCCATGCGAACCCCTTTGAATATCTGGGCCAAGGAGTTTAGAAACAGAAGCCCCCAAAAGAATGCAAAACAAAAGATGCAAAAATCACAGAAGAACAGGGAACAAGCAACACAAAGAAGCATACAGCCAGAGGAAAGCAGTATAAATCAAATGCAGGAGAATGGAAACAGAAGTCCAGCAAAAATAAGCAGAGGCCAAAACACAGCAAGGCAGGGGACAGCTGCAAGAGCGGATCAACAGAGCCTCTGCCTACAAAAAAAAGTGCTTGAGAGAGAGGCTTAGAGGAACTGCTTATGTATCACAGGAAGGGGAGGGCTGGCTGCTTGTCCCATCAAACCACAGGAATAGCCTTCCAAAATAAAAACTAAGTCCGCCATCATCTTTCATGAGTCAGATTCTTCTTTTGTGAGTTCTTTCATGACTCATGAAAAGAAGAAGGTTGAGTCATGAAAGAAGGAGAGATTCATTTTTTGTGTCACAGTTGTTTTCTGAGGTCAAACATAATAACCATTGTTTCTTTCATGTGCTCTCACAAAACAACTGTCCATGAACAAGTGTCTATCTATCTATCTATCTATCTATCTATCTATCTATCTATCTATCTAATTATCTTTTAAACTTTTTTTAAGTGGACTGGGGTACCCTTACCTGGTACCACTTCTTTCTCCCCTGTCCTCCAGGTCTCCACCACCCATCCCATGTTTCATTTCTTTATAATGTAAGCAGACTGGGTGCCCTCCTAATACTGCTTCTCGATGCCTTCTCTCCCTGTCACCTACTCCCCTTTCATATATATGTGTATATATATATATATGTGTGTGTGTGTGTGTGTATGTATATATATATATATATATATATATATATATATATATATATATGTGTGTGTGTGTATATATATATATATATATATATATTCATAGTAAAAAAACTCCATTTAATGCATCAGTTAGGGTTGTTCCACAGTGACCAAAGTGAGAAGATTCGGTGTTAGATTGAAAGCCCCCTTGCCCCCCAGCCCACCCCCTCAACTGGCATCAGGGTGTGCATTGGAGTCATTAGCCCTAACTGTCACCCCATCACATGTGTAAGCAAGCTGAGGTATAGGAGTATGGGGTAGAGTTAGGACTGTTGACCCCAACGCACAACCCGATACCCAGTTTGTGGGCAGGCTGGTCGCAAGGGGGCTTTCAACCCTAACATCGAATTTCTCACTTTTGTCATTGTGGAACAACCCTAACTGATGCATTAAATGGAGATTTTTGCCATGAATTTCTCTTTTTTGAGAATAGAGGACTATAAATAGTGAATAGAATGCTGTGGTAGGAGTGCAGGCCCTTCAGGCCCGCGCTCCCATCAAGATGTCTTGTGACATAGTAACGGTAACTGCAATGCAAATGTAAGTGCTAACAGTTACACCTATGGTGACGAAATGTAAATGGTAACGCAAATGTTAATAGAAACACAAGCGCAAAGTGATGCCAAAGTGAGCAGTGACACAAACGGAGATGCAAGTGCATATGAAAATGCAAGTGGTATCGCACACAGTCATGGTACTGCTATTGTAAATGCAAATGTTAACTGTTATAGCAATAATAACGCAAAGGAACAGAACGGAAAGGCAAACGCAAGCGCGGCACGGACAAAGCGAACGCACAGTCATGATACTGCAATTGCAAATGCAAATGGTAATGGTAACAGCAAAAATAACACAAAGGAAACAGAAACGGAAAGGAAAGTCGTACAGGAATGCAATCGTAGCATCAGGGTCCCGCGGTACTGCAATT
The DNA here is from genome assembly GCA_016271365.2 of Neoceratodus forsteri. Taxonomy (NCBI): domain Eukaryota; kingdom Metazoa; phylum Chordata; order Ceratodontiformes; family Ceratodontidae; genus Neoceratodus; species Neoceratodus forsteri. The sequence continues at coordinate 539,496,938 of CM028134.1, read as the reverse complement.
GGAAATGCAAATGGTAACAATAACAGCTAAAATAATGCCAAATGAAACAGAAACGCAATCCATTATGTGCACGGGTTATGGTACCGCAATTGTAAACGCAAACAGTATCAGCAACAGCAACAATAATGCCAAAGGAAACAGAAATGCAAATGCAAGCGTGTACAGAAATGCAAACTGTAACGCACATGGTCACGGTACTGCAGTTGTAAATGCTAATGGTAATGGTAAAAGCAACAATAACGCCAAAAGAAGAAATGGAAACGCAAAACACAAGCGTGTACGAAACCCAAACCATAACGTGCATGGTCATGGTACCACAATTGGAAGCATAAATGGTAACAGTAACAACAACAATAACGCAAAGGAAACAGAATGCAAATGCAAGTGCATATGAAATGCAAACCGTAACATGCACAGGCATGGGAACTCAATTGGAAATGCAAATGGTAATGGTAAAACAATGATGACGCAAAACAAAAGACTAACACAAATGCAAATGAAAGGGCTGCAAATGCAAATGGTAATGACGCAGTGATACAGTGAAACATAAACAGAAACAGTACTGTAGACACAAATGGTAAGAGTATTGCAAAGCATAAGCACAAACAGAAATGCAGAGGATAACGCACATGATGGCATACACGGGAACGCTTAATGCAAATGGGTATGGAAATGCAAGTGGAAACGCTATGTAACAGTATTTGAAGCACATACCCTGGTTTTCCCCAACAGCTGCATACAGAAACACAGTGACTACAAAGAATGTATGCATAATAATGGGGCTCAGAGCAGAAAAAAGAGTTGGAATACTAAACTGCTTATATATCAGGAACCATATGACATAGAAAAAAATTCATATGAATTATGACTTTCCTGACTAGTTTTGTACTTAGCCCTCATTTGGGTGGGGCTAAGCATTTTTCTGATGAAAAGTCTGTATCTCGCACCCTTTCCGAGATACGGGCCCCGAAGGCATGGCGGATGCCGCAATGTTAGTCTATGGGAAAAAGTATCAACTAGACGGTTCCAAGTTTAAATGCCAAGTATTTCTGTGATCAGCAACTGAAAACAAAATGATGGATTTGCGACACTACTAGGGTAAGTTGCGACACTAAAAAGTGCATTTGCGACACTGCCAAACTTTTTTGTTAACTTTTCCCATTGACTATAATAGAAACTTGTTTTTGAATAATTTTGGAACTGTTTAATATTTTTCATGAAATCTTCAAAATGCACATGGGGATACATGTTCTTTGAAGTTTTGGACCAGTCACAAACACGTGTGACCTGTAGGCACCGAGCAAAGAATGCGCAAAAAAAGTAAATGTGCCCCAGAATGTTGCTTAATAACTCCCACAGCCGTATATATGACCGGTACAAAAGTAAGCAGATCCCAAGATCTGTGGCTATGCCTAGTGCCTGCCAAATTTCAGGCAAATCCATTGAACAGTAGCAAAGTTATTAAGGTGCAAAGTTTCACCATTTAACGTAAATGGGGTATTCAACCCTAACTATGGTAACACTACTGTGCTATTATATATATATATATATATATATATATATATATCCTCAACCCTAACTATGGTAGCATACAGTACTACATATATATATATATATATATATATATATATATATATATATATATATATATATATTATAGTGGCACGGTAGTGCCACTATAGTTAGGTGGAGGAGCCATTTCTATGTTAAACCCCAAAACTTTGCACCTTAATAACTTTGCAACTGTTTGATGGATTTGCCTGAAAATTGGAATACATGATCAAGAACTATAGGCCTTGGGATTTGCTAAGTTTCATACCAGTTGGATATACGGCTGGAGTTATTAAGCATGATCTCTGGCGCATTCACGCTTTTCTGGAATTCACGGTCGCGTGTCACAGGTCGCACAGTTTGCTAATCGAGTCCGAAATCTTCAGGAACATGTGGCAGGGTCCCCGATGTGCCTTTGAAGATTTGATGAAAAAATATCAAACGGTTCAAAAGTTATTCAAAAACAATTTCCCATTATAAGTCAATGGGAAAACTTAAAAGTTCAACACTTTCGCAAATGCATTTTTACTTTCGCAAATGGGCCTGTTACTTTCGCAAATCGGCCATTTTGTTTTCAGTTGGTGATTAGAAAAATGCTTGGCATTTAAATTTGGGACCTTCTAGCAACCTAATTCTTTTTGTATTCACCTAGTCGGACCCTGAGGATGCTAGCCATGTCTTTATTTTGGTAAAACACCCCAGAAATATATTTTCAGATTTCTGGAAAAAGTACTTTCACAAAGTACTTTCATGCTCTAAAGTAGTGCCATGTTTTGCTAAAGCTGTTCAATTAATGACAGTAATTTTCTAGTCTGTGGAAATGACAGCACCCTTTGGCACCGTACTGCAAAAAGAACGTATGGGAGTTTTGGGCTGAAATTTGAGGAACGCAGCCGACATCTCACAGATGTGCCTTTCAGTGTTGTATTGAAAAAAATATTACATGGCAAAGTTATGGCACTCCAAAGTTGACGTTTTTTCCCATAAGATAACATTACGGCGCCCCATGCATTACAGGAATCCTTTGGCACCCTGCTGCAAAATAACGGTTTGGTCTTTTTTCCTGAAATTTGGAGGGAAGACAGCCAACAGCCCACAGATGTGCCTTTCCATGGCTTGGTGAAAAAATATGACAGGGAGGCAAAGTTATGGCGCTCTGAACTTCTCTTTTTTTCCCATAGGATAACATTACGGATTATGCTTCCTTTCAGGGCCCATCTCGGAAGCGGTGTGAGATCTGGGACTTTAGATCGAGGAAGATTCTTAGCCCCTAACAGGAGCAGGGCGGTTTTAGGACTTTAGGGGCCTCAGCAAACATCTATGACTGAGGGCTCCACAGACAGGCCGAGCTCAGCAGAGACTCCCCCGCAGAGGCCCCGTAATCTTTCTTCAACTATCCTTAAATAATTAAACACATTGCTTGTGCTAAATGCTAACACTAATATACAATTAAACACAAAACATACCTAAGAAAACTTCACTTGGTCTCTGGGTGGGGTGAAATCTCCTCTTCTCTTCAGTCTCCTCAGTCCTCAAATCTGGGCACCAGTAGTTGATCTGGACTGGATTTGCAGAGCTTCTGGCCAGCTGCTGCTGCTGAGAGTTATTTATTTCTTAAAAGAAATAAAGGATTTGCAAATTTTCTCAGCCATCAGCACAACAAGCAGCAACCACTAGCATCTAGCAGGGCTATATCGGCAGCAGCGACGACGGCAGCAGTCACAGGAACCAGGTGGGAAGGTTGTCTCTGGTGGCTGGCTTCTAGATGCTGTGCAGTGGGCAGTTGTCTTCTCTCCTCATCTCTCCTCCAAACTAGTGGCAGTGTCTTCAACACCAATATTCTCTCTGGAACTCGTCCTCAGATGAGTGCAAGGCGCTGGAGGGATAGTCTTTATGGTACAGTTCTACGGACCTGAGTGGGGACCAAATTTTTCAGGTGCAAGGGGAGGAGGTGCAATAATAGCAAGGGACTGAGTGGAGCCCTGTGATTGGCTCCAACAGCACCTCCACGTCACCATGATGTGCAGCACAATATGGGAATGTGTGGAACAAAGCTTAGATTATTGCAGTCTCCAGTTTGTACATAACACTAACACAGCAGCATGGTTCGGTCAGTGTTTGGGGATTGGATTCGAAAATCGGCAGGGCAGGAAGCAGCGGGCACAAGTGGGCAGACTCAGCAGCAGTACAGAGCAGAAATCGTCGGTGGGGCCCTGTATGATGGCGTGGATCTGGATGGACTCTTGTTTTTTTTTAAATAAAAACTGTTTGTGGACCTTGGGCGGTTGCCTTTTTACTGGGAAAAAGAAATCAGGTGTGGCGGGCAGGCCACAGTAGTGACAGAGCATCATGATTTGAATCATGACTGATGAGCCAGAAACAAATGGAAGCAGGAAGGTATGTAATGCTGCTGCCTGTGCGTTTGTAAATTGCATGTGTATTTTCACAATGGGACTCACTTGGGACTTGGTGCAGCACACGCGATTTGGAAATAAAGCTGCTTCTTCAAGTGCTAATCCCTTATGTATAAAACACAAACCTAGCATTACTATTGGCTGAATGCTCAAATACATTATTTTAGAGCCTTTATGTGTGCATTGCTGGATTTGCTTCATCGAGGGTGTTTCCCTTTATTGAAGTGTTACTGTTGCTGCCGTGAGAGCCGTTGAGCTCTGGGTTTCTCCTCATATGGACACATCCAATTGCAGCAGCCCTGGGGCTGTTGGGTTTCACATACCAGAGGCCACCGACCGCCCCCTCTCCCAGCCAGCAGAAACATGCCAGAAACATAAGGTTACAGATCGCTCTTTTCAAATATTATCTTTTTATTTAAAATTAAAAGAGCTGCAGAAACGGAAGCACCTTACTAATACTGCCCATACATTTGGGAGGTCGGCGGGGGCCTCCCTCGGCCTCGGAGTTCGCGGGTGCCTAATGCCAGCCCTGAACAGGATCTAAGTACAAAACTAGCCAGGACAGTCATAAATCATACGACTTTTAAATTTTTTTTCTACGTCGTACGGTTCCTGAGATATAACCTATTTAGTATTCCAAGTCCTCATTTTCTGCTCCGATACCCATTATTATTCATACATTCTTTGTACTCACTGTCTTCCTCTATTCAGCTTTTGGGGAAAACCAGCCTGTCCACTTACATTACTGTTACCATTGCCCTTTCCGCTTGCGGTTCCATGCCTGTTTCACTTACCGTTGATGTCTACGCCACCACGTGCGTCATCCTTAGCGTTTTCATTTGCGCCTGCATTTCTGTTATTTTTTGCCATTTGTGTCTACAGTACTGTTTCTCTTTCTGTTTCACTTTGCGTCACCATGCCCATTGACATTTCCGTTTGCAGGCACCATGTTACTATGTGACAACACATCACGTGGCAGACTGTTCCTGTCTATGCCACCGTGTGCATTGCCCTTTCTGTTGTCATTTGCGCTTGCGTTACCATGTGCGCCACTGTTAGCGCTTCTGTTTGCGTTGCTCTTCCTGTTACTATGCCACAAGACATCATGTGGCGGGAGCGCGGGGCCCTCCGCCGCCACATTACATTCACTATTTCTCGTTATCATTCTCAAAAAGAAGGGAAATTAGAGGCAAAAAACTCCATTTAATGCATTAGTTAGGGTTGTTCCACAGCGACAAAAGTGAGGAAATTCGCTGTTAGGGTTGAAAACCCTAACTCCGATCACCCCCAGCACCACACACACAGACACACACACACACACAGATGCAAGTATGGGGAGGACCAAGTCAACACAACCAATGACAGACATCCAGCAGCAGGTGACAGAAATAACAAACAATTGTCTAAATGTACTACGAGACATCCCCACCCACCTGACCGGTACTGCATGCTCAGTGGAGATCAACAGCAAAACTGAGGCCATGTACACCAAACGTACATCCCTGATTGCAGCTGCACACAGCGTACCACACTTAGTAGTTGCATGGCCTTACCTACCGATGCCCCACACCACACCACAACTGGTACTGTGCCGTTAGTCAATATAAATGCTGAAGGTGCATGATGACAGTTGTAGAAAGGTTTTAACACTAGTGAGTATACATTAATTAAGAGAAGTACATAAATTAACTACAAGACACTAGCATGCTCAAGATAAAAGTAGTGTTACATTTAGTATGTGATTTATATAGTAGCACATTTACTGCAACGGTTTACTCAAGATAGACAGGCTGATGTAAACATATGGAAAAGCATTACCTGTTCAATGCTGTGAAATTCGTACTGCCAGTATCAGATGCATTCTTACTCATGAAGGTGTACTGCTGATGTACATACATAGACCTTCAGTGTGTTTCAATACTACAGATGCAGTAAGTATTCTTTGTAAGAAACAGTGTAATTGCATGGATCAGGCCAAGCAACTCCTAAATATCATAGCACTACTGAGCCAACAATGACGTACCTGTATCGGAGATGTATATAGGATAGATTTTCCTGTAGGCACTTACTGAGTATGTTGTACCTGATAAAGGCAATCTCATTGCATCTGTGATGACTAACTTATTCAAATAGTAATACATTTACTATTGTTGCAATGAGTGATCTATGCCACTTATGGACACAGTGTAATTTTTTTAACAGTTGTTTCATACTCAGGCTGTATGCTTAGTGTTTGGGTTTGCCACACTTCTGTCACTGATGCTATCAAAGTGATAACTATGTTAATTGTGGTACAACAGGAATCAAGTAGGTACGGTGTAGATATAAACAGAATGTCTTTTAGTATTGATTTAACTCACAATGGGGTAAGTGTACTAGGACAGCAGGGTTATTCTCTATCACTGACTCTGTCAGTTATAATCACACTAAGGTTTGATGACTGTAATGATCAAGTTACACTGTTCATCTTCATGAGTTCATATTCACAGCCATTCTCCAGTAACTAGACAGTGTATGGTGTAACTGGGTGGGACACTGTGTTACCAAAGCTGCTGCAGTGCCTAGCAGAGGGAGAGTATCTACTCATAAAGACAATTAAGCAATAAGGCATGACCAACAGTTATGTTAAATGGTCTGTTAATCACCCTGTAGGGGTTTAATGTTGAATGAGGCATAGCCGAGTGCCACATGTCGCTAGACAGTGATAAACTGACCATTAACATAATACCTGGGAGTGGCTTATTGCTATCATAATAAAACTGTTTTTTAAACATTAAACCTTGTTCATCATATGGTTAGGCTCTACATGTATGTTAATAAAAACTAAACATAAGGCTGTTACAATGTTTACAGTCAATTAGAAAGCTGCATTTCTCAAACCCTTGTTATAATCAGAGATATTATACCTGTACAACTCCTTGGTTTTGCTGAACTCTATTGCTCAGGTGGCCCACCACATGTGGTGTGGTCTGGTGTGGGAGCATCAGTAGGTAAGGCCATGCAACTACTAAGTGTGGTATGTTGTGTGCAGCTGCAATTAGGGATGTGTACGTTTGGTGTACATGGCCTCAGCTTTGCTGTTGATCTCCACTGAGCATGCAGTACCTGGTCAGGTGGGTGGGGATGTCTCGTAGTACATTTAGACAATTGTTTGTTATTTCTGTCACCTGCTGCTGGATGTCTGTCATTGGTTGTGTTGACTTGGTCCTCCCCCATACTTGCATGTGTGTGTGTGTGTGGTGCTGGGGGAGTGAATTTGGAGTTAGGGTTTTCAACCCTAACAGCGAATTTCCTCACTTTTGTCGCTGTGGAACAACCCTAACTAATGCATTAAACGGATTTTTTGCCTCGAATATATATATATATATATATATATATATATATAGTGCCTACCCCTGTGCTGTTGAACACCATCCAGACACTAGGGTGCCCAGTCCCCAGTGTCGGCTTCTGTTCCCCTATCGCAAACAAAACCATCCCTTGTTAATCTTTTCTTCACACCTGAAAAAGAAATGGTCCATCAGCAATCTGCCCCAGCACCCCAACCCACCCCACCTCAACCCCCACTCAACATCCACTATCCCACACCCACCACACCCTCACACCTTTATTCACCTGATTATGTGCCACAACACCTCCATCCATGTTCTCAGTATGAGAACAGTGTGACTTTATTGAAAAGCGAAACTACAGCTGGAGTCATGCTGCAGGCTTCAATTACAACAGTGACCCGCCATCTGTGCTGCCGAAGATCATCCTGACTCTGGGATGCCTAATCACGAGTGTTGATTGGAGTCCCCATAAAGTAAAGAAAATCATCCCTCATTGATCTTTTTTTTTATACCTGAAAATGAAAATGGTCCATTAGCAATCTCACTCCCCAGCACCCACCACCAACCCAACCTTGACCCCCCCACTAAGCACTCACTGCCCATTGCAAGCTCACTCAACTGAACATGTCCTATGATATACATCCACTCTGTGATTGAAGACACATCTTGCTGCTGGAACCAGCGACTGCAATATGAGAATATAAGGTAAGTGCAGTTTAATGTATTTCAGTGGGGTTTGAACTTTTGTTCACGACTTTGTCATTTTTGAACATTGTTACACCACATGTTCAACATGTCCTTTCTGGGAACCCATCTCATGTGCAAGGGTGGTGAAATTATGGAAATCTGTCCTGAAAGGTGACTTCACAGTCACTGCATAAAATCACCTTTCAGGCGGATTTGAGCATTTTGCCACCCTTGTTCATGAGGTGGTCATAAGAAGACTGTGTTAAAAACTTGGGGTAACAATAGAAAAAGCAAGAGTTATAAGAGTATGTTTACATTTTTCAATGCATGCTCATACCTTTGGTAATGTTCACTGTTTTGACTCCAAATTGTCAACATATCCATTTTTCCACACCACATTATGATGTGACAGCTGTTATTTTGCAAATGGCTAAAATGTGTTTTGAGACCCTGTGGCACAAAATAAAACAATTTCAGCCAAGATGAGAATATTGTCATTTACTGGGTTCATGAGGAGGGTTCCTAAGAAGGCAATGTTGAACATTTAGAGTCAAAATATTGAAAAACAACAAAGTTATGAAGGTATGTTGATACTTTTCTACTCACATTGATAACCTTGGTAAAATTGTGACATCAGTCACTGCACGGAAGTCCAGGGTCAGCAGTGCCCTGCATCTCCATAGGTGGACAGAGTCTTCCCTTGGTGCAGGGCTCAGACTGCCCTGCTTGTCTGCATCCGTTCATGAAGATTCTCGAAGGACCTACTTAAATGAGGATATGATTCCATTGTCTCAAAAGAAAGGAAATTCATTACCCAAGGTACATAAGAGCCTGATACACTCACTAGGACATCCTATAGTGTCAGGGGTTGGCTCTTTGTCTCACAATCTATGCAAATTTAAAATGTCTTTCTAAAGGATTCTACCATCAGACTAGGGTCATATTTACATGGCACTATGGAGTTGTGAAAGAAGTTTGCAAATGTTGCATGGGACTTTAATTTTATGTGGCTAGGAATCAGTGTTGTACCTTTATACACTAGCATCAGCCATAGGTTAGTTATACAGGCTTGTTCACACTTTCTTGAATGTAAACCCACAAAAAACTCATTCCCAGTACCATTCTTTTTGAAGAGTTTGGCATTTGTCCTGTGTCACAACTGTTTAAAATTTGATAAAAAATTCTATGTATAACAATGTGGGACAGAGATGGGCACAGCTATGGCACCATCTTTCGTCAGCCTCTTCCTTGGCTTCTGGGAGAGGAATCTAGCTCTTAATCCCAGCGTTAACCCTTTCATGCACCATGTTATAAAGTGGTATAGATTTATTGTTGACATAGTATGTGCATCGAAGGCATCCCAGGAAGAGGCTCAATCAGAATGATCTCAACCTTAAATTCTCAAGTAACATGAGCAAATCAAGCCTGCATTTCCTAGATGTCACATTAATGACTCAGAAGAATAAAGTCAGTGCACAGGGTTTCCACAAACCCATAGCCTCAAACAGCCTTTTACTGTATGTGCAGAAAGTACACACACCCAACTTTGATTAACTCTATACTATACGAACTATACCTCCGAACACAGAGAGATTGTTCCAATGATATTGACTTTTAAAAAACAAGCAGAAGAACTTACAGATAGATAACAATCTGCTAAAGAATGCATTTGAGAAGGCCAGTAGCTGTGAAAGGACAACACTTTTGTTACCCAAACAGAAGAAAACATTTGGGTAAAACACCAGTACGTTTCATCACTAAGTACACCCCACTGTCTACTAAAAAAGGTGGATTGGTCAAAAAATATTGGACAGTTTTACTAATGAGGTACTGGCTAAGGAATTTAGAAACTTTCCAAGAATAGTTTTCCCAAGGACACCAACCCTTAGGGACAAATTAGTCCATTGCAATACAAAAGAGATTCTAGCATACAGGAATTGGCTACCATCCCCAACTGGTATGTATTGCTGCGGACATTGCAACATATGCCATCTTTGCCATTAGGGGCAAAGACTCAAAACTGATAACTAAAAAGAGGTAGAAATCAGATATTTTATGAACTGCAATAGTTGCTTTGTGATCTATGCAATTTGGTGCACATGCCCTTTACTATATGTACGCCGTACAACTAGACCAATACGCCAGAGGATCCAGAAGCACATATGTGGCATGCAATCAGGATTAGCCAATATTCAAGTTGCAAAATGTTTCTCTGAACATTGCAATAATGATGCTACATGTGCTACCTGGATGGGCATTGAGAACATAAGTAGGAGTCCAAGAAGTCAGGACAGGGACATACAGAATCACCTACTACGGCGCACAAGTCACTGGATCTTCACTTTAGGTACTTTTCAACCTAAAGACCTTAATATGGATTGGGAGCTAAAGCCATTCCTATAAGAAGTTACCATTTACCTCTTCTAGACTCTCACAGACCCGGTTAAAGCATTTGCTGTCATGCTTTAATGGCTAAAAAGGTATTAATAAGAAAATACCATACTATAGATATTAAACTTGCTAATCTGTTTTTTTTTTTCTTTCTTCTTTTTTCAGTCTATCTTCTCAATAGTAGATGACCAACTTACCAGCTAATTCCCCAAATTCTGGAAGGAACTGAAAACTGTGGTGAGACTGCAGCAAAAAAATTGACCTCTGCTGACCTTTGACTTCTAATATTTCTATCTACTATACAGTATATCAGTGTTGGCACTGAACTACGAATCTCAACTTACCACGCTAGGAAAATTAATTGGAATATTAGGTAGATGAGTATTTCTAGAAATATTCCCTACATGTAAAGCATAACTGAGTGCTTCATAAAGTAGATGGATGTAGCAGTTTCTATATGTTTTTATGTTTTCTTGATCATCATATTTTTGACAGTAAAAAAGCTTAAAACATAAAAAGTAAATGCATTTAAATACGCATAGCTGTACAATACAGCACCATTGTTTATATGCACTGAGATAACTAATTTCACTTATGTTTGATTATATGCAATTCACTATGTTTATGTTTGCGTGTTTACAATGCTCAAACTCTACCACAGCCACTTAAAAGGACCAGTGTTGTAATAGTAATTAATTACTTCTATTTCTGAGTCAGTTGACTTAAAGTTTAGTCTAGAGAAGGGGTATAAAGGTATCACATGAATACAGTAAAGACAAAATGGTGAAGCACAAACGGCGACTACATAATGGCAAAAACTAAAATAGCAAGCTACAAGTTACAGCGACACTACCAAGACAGTGAATCTAGTGATGTAGCCTACTGCAGTGTCAAGGAATACCTCGGAGTAGTTTAATTAGAGACAGGGGGTTCGGGGGTGCAGCCCCCCATGTAGATAAAAGGCTAAGAGGTACACAGGTGTGTTAAGTACTGATGTCCATCACATACCTGAAATACACTACATATGATGGTCGTGGCCAACATTTAAGGGCACCTATTATGCAGACACCTTTTTGAGATCACCATTTTGACGGTCGCTGTTATATTTTCTTTGGTTTGAATTAGGAAGGTCTTCTTATCAAACCCAGCCCCCTGACAAAGACTATTGTCGAAGTGCTGTGGCTTTGAAAAGAGTGACAGGAGCCCCTGTTAAACTTGTAACCTTTGGCATAATAAATTCTTGCAAATGAATCCATGTTTGCACATACCTTGATCTGATATAGTGATTCCCAGCTGGAGTACTCAGCCTTCCTATTTTTGCCATCTGACCTACCTATTGGAGTTAGCTGCTCCATGCTAAGCACCGGGTTCCTCCCACTAGAGCACACTCATTCCTGTAATCCAATATTGCTAGTCCATCTGCCAGTTCTAAGAATACACACTAAACAGAGAATGCTGGATGGCCAACTATGTACAACCAGTGTGTTCTGCCACAGAAGGGTTCTGATTCCCTCGACGCTTCAGAGCGAAGCTCGGGAGATCCTTGGGAATCAGAACTCCAAGGTTGCAAAACACACTAGTTACACATAAATTTGCTTATCCTGTATTTTTTTATAGTGCATAGTATTATGTGAAATGTGTGTGCAATGGTCCTTTCACTTTCAGAGTGAAACTGACTTGTGCATTCTCTAGTGGTTTCAGATTTTTGTAGTACCACAGAATGGTACAATCACATTCCATGATCTTTGAACTGTAATAAAACATCATTTTGAAAGGGATGTAATTCTATACAGAACAATGCTGTACTTTATACTACACAACTTGCAGTGGATTCACATAATATTGACATTTTTATGTATTCTAATAAAAAGTACATCTTGAATGGTCCACCCTGAAGAGATCTGGGCGATGCTCCCGCTTGCCCAAGCTTAGTAAGTGGTGCTGAGTTTGGGTAAACTCATGGCAAGCTTTTGAAAATTTTCAAAATGCATAATAGATACTTCCTGTTTCTATGCTCCTTTCTGAATTTGCCAAAGTCTTTATAATTTTAAAATGAGTACTCTTACCGGTTTATTTTCCATTTGAAAACTGAAGCTGTAACTTAGAGCATGCGCATCAGTGCAATAATCACAAAGTTACATTCCAAGTCATAGTTTATAATTAAGCAATAAGGCATGACCAGAGGTTATGTTAATAATCTGTTAATCATGTTCTAGGTGAGTAACATGGCACAAGGCACAGCTGAGTGCTACATTTATGAATTTATATATTTTTAGGTTGGGAGGTAGGTAGCTAGTTGTTATTTTTATTAACCTGTTAGATGCAGTAGACAAATGAATGCCAATTTTCAGACATGACCCAGGAGGTTACAAAGGGGCAGAATCAACAACAGTCACATGCAAAACTGAAGGCATTTAAAAAAAGATAATCAGACTATATATACAAAATACATGGCAGTGGAGATGTTGGCAAACATATTAGCAGTATACCTGACATAAATGGATACACTATGAAACAACCCGCTGCAGTGAAGAGAGCATATACACTTTAGAAGCATGTAGTAATACCTGATATAACACACGACCAAATGAAATAAGTAAAGTAGGGCACAGCAACATATAAATAATGTAAGGAAGTGGCTACAGATGTATATCTCTTTTTGAAGGAGGCTAGTCTGACACAAATATAGATCAGCTGGTATGGAATTCCATAGCTGGGGAGAAACAATGGAGAATGCAATATCCCCCAAATGCATTCTATTTCTGGGTGCAGTCAGCAAGACTAGTTTAGTTGATTTTAATGGGTAGGCACCAGTGGAGGGACTGGAGAAGGCTTATGAATGATTGGGGGAACTGGTTAGGCAAAATGTTAAAAATGACTCCTTCTAGGTAGGGTTACCACCTTTGGAAGAAGCAAAAACTGGGCACTAAACCACACCCCAAACTCCGCCCTTCACCCCTTTTCTTGACTGATCATGTATTGCTCCTCCTTTAAAGCCATTTGTTATGTCAGTAAAACAACAAAAATGTTAACATGCTATACCTGTTAGATTTGCTTTTCTAGGTTCTTCCTAGTTATTTATTTATTTAGTTCGGTATTTATTTATTGAAATTATTTTACCAGGTAAGCATACAGAGATAAAAGAAATCTCATTTGCAGATGTGATCAGGGGGACAAGGGAAATACTGTAAATAGTATACAATGATATATAATACACATTGTTTGTTCCCTATGTGCGCTTTATATATTTTCTTCTGTATCTAATTTCTTTTCATGCCCACAGTACAGTATTTTTTGAAGCAAAAAGAAGTGATCATACATTTTCTAGAGGAAAAAACTATTTTATAAAAATAATTTAAAACATTTAAATATGTTTACATTCATTTAGAGGTAGAAAAGTTTACCAGCAAATGAAAGTGGAAGATAACTGACTCATTTACAGTTACAAAAGGTAGGGTCAGATTTTCACCAAGCTTTGTTGCTGTGCTGCTTTAAGATGCAGAGTGGAAAAAGATGGTAAAAGTATCTGCTAACGGTCTTCATGGCCATACTTCTACCTTGTCAAAATAGTGTTTCAACAATAGTGCATGTTAACATATCATGATCTATATTGGCGCTACCATGGACAGCGACAAGGAATTACAGCACTATGTAGTAAGGGATCTCTGGTTGCTGTCTGTGGTGCTAGTAATGAAGACAAGGGTAGAGAAATGGAGGAGGCTGGCTAGTTGAGCTGCTCTTGTGGTGTGGAGTGGTAATGCAGGAGCAGCTTGGCTGGAAAAGGGTTTGAGACCAGGATTCTAATTCCAGTCTCCACAATTTTACTTTCCTCCCATAATCCAACTCAGTCAGAGTTGATTATTTTAATTATGGGGTACATTTGTGTTGAATCAGCAATGCGGCACCTCAACTTTCATACTATATGAAAAGCAGACTTCACCATGTTCCAGACTTCTGAACTTTACAAAATTAAAATACAGTAAGTTCCAGCACATGAACCAAAGGCTTTTTCTTGTGAAAAGCTTAATTGGAGGGTAAGGCTTGGGGGGGGGGGGGCTGAGGATTTTGACAGTTTTCCTTTAAAAGTAAATGGGCACTCAAAATGGTTCAAAAATCTGACACACTGATTGAAACTATATTACTGGATGGGACCCTGAAAACTGGATCATCAGGTAAAAGACCTGACATGTGGCAACCCTACTTCTAGGGTTAGATCATCCAGGGTAGCAGGAGAAAACCATCACCATTTAGAGTATAAAGTACAGTGATGGGTATGGCAGTTCAGTGACAAGACAAAGTGACAGATGTTGTTGTATATACCATCCCACTTTTGCAAAGCAGATTTGGCTTGAAGCATAAACATTCATGCCCCTAGAGGGTGAGTAACTGACCATTAACATAACCCATGGGAGTGCCTCATTATTATTATAAGGAAAAATATTTTTTTTAAAACTTTAAAACCTGTGATTAGGCTCTACATGTATGTTAATCAAGGATTAGTGTCTGCCAGGGTGATTAACAGATAGAATAACACATGGGCTAGAGTGTATAATGAAAATTTTACACACATACACACATATACACATGCTTTTGGATGCTTCATAAGCCCAGTGAAGCTCGGGGATTTATATAAGCATCAACATCAAGATATGTAAAAGTGACCACTAATGTGGCTTTGGTGCTACTTCCAACTCTCTCATTCTGCCAGGAAGGATATAACTCCTAATAGCTCTTCATTTCTTTGCCAGTAGGGTATTTTGTTATAAGTAAAAGTTACAAATCATCATAGAATTGTACATTATCATCCTATGTAGCCAGTTTTAACTGTAGTTTCAAACAGGCCTGTCAAATTTTGAGCTGATGTATTGGAGAAGAGAGTGCCATGTGCTTATTGCAGCCATGTGGCAGGGCAGTTACTTCAGAAGACAGGGATTATTTATTTATTTGAAAAGGTTTCACCAGGAAAGACAACATGAGCTGTAAACAGCTTGTTTCCAGAAGTGTCCTGGGAGAGAGGGGTTACAAAAAATTGGGGAGAGCAGGCAAAAACATAACAATATAAAATATAAAACAGTAAAGGGATAGGGCCTGAGAAGTTTTGAAGCTTTAAGTTGATGAATAATGTGTACTTTGTTCACTGCTGATGGTGCAGGGCACAGAAATCCAACTTTTGTCTTTGTGTCTTTGTGCCGGGTGGGTGACCTCCCAACCTGTCAGTGAGTGAGAAGTAAAGCAAGCTGTTGTGTGTGACATTAGGTCCATTAGTGTCACTCAGTAGGGTGGTGTGAAGGCGTTAATGGGGTGTGGCCTGGTGGTGTAGCGCTTGCTCATCTCACTCCATTCCCTTTGCCTTACAAGTCATGCAGCATGTGTGGTATATGGGCATCTACAATTTGTTGATGGCTATTGTGAGTCACTGTAATTAGTGTACAGTGGCAGCTGCATTGTGTCATCATGCACTATGCATGTGTCCTGATGCATGTAGAAAATATGAGAAAACATCAAGAACAAACAGAGATGTCAGGGGAAGAAATGTAAAGGTTCCAATTAGTGCAAGTTCTGCAAACACTGGTGGTGGAAAAGGAGCTGGCCATAGTGGGATTAGGACTGGAATTCAAAGCTGGACGTGTGATACTACAGTCAAAGAAACCTAGGTTCATTAGTCCCCAGAGGTCCACTGGTGAAAACCCAACCCCAAGCAGCCTTCCTATACAGTCATCCACTGCATCTGGTGATTAAACCACCCTGAGCAATCCAGAAGCATCCCCTCTTCCACCTTCAAGTAACTGCAGTTTCAGTCCCCTACCTGAGATAGAAGTGATCCATCCTGAATGTAAAGGCAACACTTAGTCCATTTTATATGAACAACATGACAGTAGCTGCCACTGCCCCCTGGGTGTGGTGTTGACAATTGCAAGTTGCTTTTGAACTACTTCTATATGATGCCCCCAGCCCACAAATTACACATCAGTGGCATTGCACTACCCTCTGCTGCTATGTGAACTCAAGAAGGATGTGACACTGGCTCTGGCTTTGGCACAGGCACTGCTGTAATCTTGTCACTAGAAGAAAGAGTACAGTTGTTTATGGGACTAAGGGGCAGGACAAGGTATTCCAACCCCACAATTCTTCAAAAGTAAGCAATTAGTATGTTCACCAAAGTGAGATGCAATGGAGGGTACCACTGAGGAGGATATGGCAGTGGACCTGTCAGAGTAGGGCATAAGGCAAGGCAAGGCAAATTTATTTGTATTAGCCCAATCCCAGGGCTCTGGGCACCTCACAGTACAATAAAATAAATGTTAAAAACATAAATATAAAATAATATAAATACAGTTAGCACATAAAGCAAGTAAAAATGAATTAATTGGAACTGAATTAAGGCTGAGGTGATAGCAGAGGGATAGCATGAGAGGAGGTGACAAAGGAGTAGGAGAAAACACGTGATTCATGGGAAGAGAAGGAGAGCAGAGGAGAAGAAGTGAAGGAGAAGGGGAGGAATAGATGTAAAAGTACTTGAGGGGATGAGGGTAGATGCATGACAGGATGTTGGAGAGTCAAAGGAGAGTGAAAGTCACTGAACTGATGTCAGTTACAACAATGAATAGCGGTGATGACTGTCATACTGAGAATGGAGGCCATCACAGAAGGAGATGCAAAACTAAAAAATGCTGAAAAGAGAAAGCAAGAAGGAAGTTTCTCAGGCAGAGAAATGTAAAGGCAAGTCTGCCCCAAGCCCTGCACCATGATTAGCCCCATAGTACTGTGCCACCTGACGAGCTGCTGCTGCCAGCCTGCTTGTCCATCCTAGTCACTGCATTTTAACAGTGGCAAAAAGTACAGCAATCTAGCAGTCACTGCCAAAGTCTCACCTCAGTCCACTGTATTTAAACACTAAAGATGCGGTGTGTGAATAGTATTTAAAAGACGTCACCCCAGTTCCACTGAAGGCATATTGCAATCAGTGTGGAGGAAAGATTAGTTGAGTCAGTCCACTCACACTTTGTGAATCAATGTTTTGTAGGACTCTATGTGCTCATACTGTATTTAGATTTCTTAATTGGAAATCTTCTATTTAAGTCCATGCAATTATATACCTTTGATTTTGAACTTTGGCTATTATATTATAATTGCAGGTTTTGCACATTTTGTTATAACCAGTGTGTATATGAGGGGGATACCTTGCTAGGAATGCTGCCCTTGTCAAAGTGGAAATGCATCAATGAAATGTTGAAATGGTTCCTGTTTCTGTGCTTGTGAGCACCAGTCTGCCACGAGTAATAAATAAACTTTTTTACATAAATATATTGTACTTGGCAGGCAATTGTAAATGTTAGCAATAACCAGGGCCACTGGAAAATTGTGGAAAAAGTTACCTAAAATTGTGCAGCTTTTTGCAAAAATTGCAGGGACATTGCAGGAGTTCTACTATAGACCCTGAGTGTTTCACAATAAATCATTTACTGTTTTCTGCAGCATGTATTAGTCAGCATAAACTGCTAAATGAATACACCGCCACTTGAATATGTTTTAAACATAAAGAAAAGCATCTGCTCCTAAAATGAATACTAATCTGATAAGCTATCATAAGCGTTGCCCATCTTCCAAAATGTAAAAACATCTGCCTCATACTGTGCTAAATATATTCTATAAAGTGAACCACAGAAACTCAATATTAAATAAATCCAGAATAAACAAATTGTTCTGTTTCTGGATGTAGACTAATGAAGCCTGATCAACAGCTGTTTACAGTGCTCTATCAGCTAGTCACCCACTTTGGTACAAGAAAAAATAAAGAGACAGAGTGGAGAATAATTGAGTTTTAGTAAAATGTTGTTAAAGTTGTTAATGTTTATAATTTGCACTGTAGGTACTGTACACTATTTTTGAAATCACACATTTAAACATTAAACCTGGGGGTTATTGGGTCTGTCAGTATAGCCTAGAGATTAGAGTAACAAACTGTGATTGAGTTGGGAACATTTAGCAGACCGGGGTTTGATTCCTACAACCTGCACTTGCATACTGTGTGATTCTGAACAAGTCACTTAACCTCCTCAGTGCTCCTGGGTTGCCTCTGAAAACAGGCACTTGTGCCTAGTGGGCCTTACCCTGTTATTAAAAAATACCAATATATGTTTACTGCATCATACAGTAGTCAGGGTACACTGTAATTTACCTTTGTTTTACTCTGGTTTCAATGATTATGTTTAGTTAATATAAATGTTCAGATACATACATTTTATGTGTTTTATAAACTGGTTTTTAGACTTTAGTCAGGTTTTATTGTAGTCTTTGCATGTAAGCATCTAGGTTGTAGATTGCTAATCAGGGGATCACTGTTACCAACTAGCTTATTCAAGTTTATAATCAGCAGTGCCATCCAAAATCCTCATCTGATTGAATCCAAATGAGTCTGAATAAAAGTATGCTCACAAGGAAAACCTGCCCTACCACTTAAAAAGGCTTCATAGTTAGCACCCCATTTAGGTGAATCAGATAATTTGCACCTTTTCTCCCATATTCTGTTTCAGTCTCTGCGCCAACAAACAGTTTTCTGATAGAGTGCTTCAACACAAGCCAAATGTTAAATGTTTAAGTGTACTTATGCTTGATCAGTGGATTTTGAAACCAAACAAGATAAGGATTCAAAAGAATACATTGTCACATAAAACCCTTCCCCTACCTTGCACTGCTTTGTTTCACAAAACTCAAGTCTGCATGCAAAATTCTCAATATATTTGAGAGTATTTTTTATACTTACTTTATTATCAGCATGTAGTCAATGTTACAATACATAGGGTTATAAACTAGTTATATATATATATATATATATATATATATATATATATATATATATAGCAAAATAACAATAGCATGTCATAGATGCCTAGGGTCTTTTGTAGAATAAACAATACTGTTGTCAGTTACAGGTATTCCATCTATGTCATATGATAATGTCCTTTATATAATACTTGCTAAGAAACAATATATTTTTAAAACAAAGAAACAATAATAAAACAATAGTCCAGTGTTATTAATACATTCCCGGCTCTGTATAAAATGGATACTGCTTAGGTGAGACATTCCTTCTTTTAAACCTTCTAAGGTGTTCTAATATTTAAACAGATTGATGTCTACTGCTTCAGCTCATGATTCAGTATGTTTTGGTCTGACAAGCAAGTATCTAATGCTGTCTGGCATGCGGGTTTCCTTAAATCTCAACTTCCTCACTCCATACTATCTATCCTTGTAAGACATTCCATCTAGTCCATCTTTCAATAATTTTTTCCTGTCTATTCTGCACCTGATGCATTAGTTCCTCCATGTTTTGGATGTTCGTGATAATCTGCTTCCATTTAAGAATGATTGGGGGAAGTGGGTTTAACCACCTCATAGTTATTGACTTGTTATATGCTACTATGCAAATGTACCACAGACAGCATGAACTATTTCCTCTAATTCCTCTTGGAGGTAACCCCAATACCATGTTATAGAAAGACAGTGGGTCCACCACCTGGAATAGGTTGGTTATCTTGTCTCTTACTTCTTTTTGAAATGGGTCTAATATTAGGCAGGAAAAGAATATATGAAAGTGTGAGGCTCTTTCCGCTCCACACAACCTCCAACAGCACTGGGTCACAGTCGGGTTCCATTTGCCACTCTATTGGGAATCAGAAAAAACCTGACTTTTATCTTCAAGAAATACTCCTGCCATTGTGAAGAAGCAGTCACCCCAGTGAAGGTGCCCCATATTTTACTACATTCTCGGGTTGACAGGCTGTAGCCTACCTCCTGTACCCATCTTATCATAATCTGTTTCATTGCATCCCCCTTGTGAGAATTCAGAAATTGGTATATTTTTGAAATGGCCTGTTTAAGTTTTGAGAGTGTAAAAAGATCTGCTAATGTTGGGCCTGGTATAGGTTCTGATAAGTCTCTGTGAAGGGACCTTAGTTTTAGTTGGATATATGCCTGAGTTTTCAAATAATACCATCTGTCTCCCAGAGACCAGTGCATTTTACTAACACCTTCTTCAAAGGAGAGAAGTACGTCACCTCTCAGTAGCTGTGCTGTGTATATAAAGCCTTTCACCATCTGTCATCTATACCATGGATCTATCTTACCTGGGGTAAAGTCTGTAGCTTTGACAAACAAGCAATGTCTCCAAATTTCACTTTTTACCCTGGGATACAGTACCTTTGGAACTTATCCCAAGCCTCTAGAGTAACACTGATGACTGTGTTCTCCCTGGCTGCCAATGGTCTCATATGTGGGGGGGGTGTCAAATAGACAAGAGGAAGCCTAAGTGGTCTGTGGTAGATGGTTTTCTATATCCTGCCAAAGTGCCCATGTCAGTTTATGGGTCCAGAGGAGGGCCCATTTCACCTGGGTTGCTAACCAATATTCTAGCAGGTCCGGTATAGCCCAACCTCCCCATCCATTTGCCCACCATAAGAAGGGTTTTATGTATGCATGGTTTCTTATTATCCCACATGAAATTAAGTAGTATCATCTGTGTCTTCTTAAACCAATTTCAAGATAACTTCGTAAGGGCACACTGAAATAATTAAAAGATCCTAGGTAAAATATTCATCTTTACTGCTTGGATTTTAGCATAAATTGGTAATGGCAACAAGGACCATCATTTCTTTTATTTGAGTTAGTATAGGAGAATAATTATCCTTATAAAGATATTTGCTAGGGACCTCAGGGTTATGCCTAGATATTTAAGGGTGAACATATCCCACCGCATTGGGTATTTGGCTTGCAAGGAGGGTGGAGGTTGTAATTTATTTTCAAAATTCCCATTATTGTAGAGTTTAGTGAGTATCCAGAAAGCACTGAAAAGTCAGCTATCATATCCAGAACTTGGGGTAACGAAATGTCTGGTGAGGTTAAGTATAGAAGTATATAATCTGTGTAGAATGAAATCCTAGTTCCTATTTCAAGTTCCACCACATGTACTCCCTGGTCTTTTCTAATCGACTGAGCTAATGGCTCAATATACTGTAGAGAAGAATAGTAGTGGTGATAATGGGCACCTGACGGGTACACCATTCCAGGGTAAATCCCTGAGAGACCATCCCGTTGTATGTATATAGGCCCAAGGACCTTATTTGAGAGCATTTTATTAAAATAGTAATACTTTTACACAGTTCAATGTAAAACTCAAAAATCAAAAGAAATCATGGAACATGTCAGTTTTGTGGAGAATGGTGACAATTGCGGATTCTGCAAAAAACTGTGGATGCAATTTTCCAGTGGCCTGGCAATAACCCATGGCAGGATGTGGAGTTATAGGCATTTAATCCACACCTGGGGTGTGTTGTGAGGAATGCGGTCTCAGGCTGAGTGTCCTCACAGCACCCCAGGCACGGATTAAATGCCTATAACCTCACACCCTAGAGTGGGTTATTGCACTTACAACATGGGTTACCTGCAGCATGGGATAGAACCCCCCCCCAAAGAAGCTGCTCCCCCTTTCTAAATGGAATATAGGGACTGTATCCTTCCCTGTTAAAACTAGTCCCTAAGAAAAGATGATTTATGTTGCTTCTTATACATATGCAAGTGTAACAATTACAGTTTTCAGTTAATTTTTCCTTAATTGTGCTGTTTAACAATATTGTATCTTGCCTCAGGATATAACAGACCTGCTAAAATCGATACTGTAGGAGCTGTACAATGCTGGCAGTGAGTGCCTGTCAGACACGTGCTGACTGTGGATTAAACTTTCAGTTTAATCCATAGTTGTGGTGGCTGAGCCACTTACTGAAACGTGAATGCAGCAGCTCTGTTACTGCTGCAGGAGGGGGAACATGGGACCCATGAGTGGGAAGGGCCTGCTATCAAGGAACACAGTACAGATAAGTCATTTGCCCTGTATCATAGATAACAATACTCATTAGGTTTCACAGTTAAGGACATGTGTTGGTGTGCAGTGTTCATCGTGATCTAGCGTGTGTGAGGTGCACTCTGTGACTCAGTATGTCTGTTTATGAATTCTATGTGTACAGTACATCTACATTACTGTAGATGACAGGAGAGCGCCTTCCGAAGTGCTGTTCCTACTTGGTCTGCAGTTGTGTCACTGATCTTTACAGTGTAACAGCTGCTGAAGGACATTAGAAATTTTCTGGGTGTGCCGTTCAATTAGAAGCATGCAGACAGCACAGTATTTGTTCCCTGCTACTCAGTTCTCATGTTCATATCTTGTGTGTACAGAATACAGGAGCTGCAGGGCTACTGTTCTGAGATGGGGGCATGCCTTGCACTGTGACTATATTGAGAAATTCATCTCTGTGTCTTTCTCTCCCTATCAGTCATGCACTACCACAGCTGACCATGAGACAAATTAGATGCCTGCAGTAATGTTGCTGACTGACCATTAACACTGGTTGTAAATACAAAGGTTTCTACATCTCATGTGCTTTTACACCATCTGGGAGTTCCTCTATATGTCCGAGATCATTGTCAGCAGACAGAAATATGATGGCAGCCATCTCTGATATTTAGATTTTTTTCACTTTTCAGATGATGGCTTCTCCATCTGGGAAACTTTGATCGATCCATTCATTGAGGGTGAAATGTTCAAATAGCGAAAAATTTACCTCCATTGCTTAATGACCTCCACTTTCTGCTCTGCTCACTAATGTGAACAAACAATGGCTTCTAATCAACACGAGCAGAGCAGAATGTAGAAATCCAGCCACACTGTGATGAGCCTGTCAGCACAGAAATAAAGACGATCCGTCATAGCAACCATGGATTAAATAGGGAACTTAATCCACTGTCACCTGACACATCTTTGCCAATCGCTGTTAGTGCCTGAGGCAACCCATGTTATAAGTTAAGATGTTGGTGGCAGCCTCTACCCTTTGGAAACCATTCCCTGAGAATATTCTCACTGCAAGGTCTGTCTAATTGTTCAAAAAGAAACAAAAAAATTACCTACTGCCGAGAGCATTTGATTGATTATCTAGAGCTGTTTAAACACATCTGCTGCATTGGCAGTCTAACCAGTTTCTTATGTAAATTTGTAGTATAGAACGATATCTGTATGAATATATGTGACGTATTGTTGTTTTTATGTTATGCATGATCCAATTGTTTTATTGTTATGTACTGTACAGGGGATCCATGCCCTGGAGGAGCACCTTGTTGAAATTTAATAAACAATCAAACAAGAGAGTTAATATTACATCTATATACCCTGCTAACACGTACAATTGCCTGCAAAGTTAAAGTTAGTACTGTAGAGGTAGGCACAGCTCTGATCATGTTTGCACTCTGTTCTGTGCAGTGCAGCCTCATTCCCTACTTCACATAATCAAACACAGATTGTGGGGCAGGCATGCGGTGGTCCTTGGCTGCTAGGTATAGTCTCGAAAGTGAGAGTGTAGCAGCTTTCAGGAAAATAACTAAATAATCCATGTACTATAAAACACATTGTATGCTTTATTTAACTCCTTGGGCAGGCAGCTCCTTGGCATGTGTTGCCTGCCCTGAGGGTGACAGCTGCATTTTAACAGGAATGTCAGAAAACATTTCTTCACTGAAAATGTGGTGGGGCATGAAAAAGGCTAGCAAGTGAGGTATTCTTTGTGAAATCAGCGGGGGAGTCAAACAGGAGTGGAACAGGCATATGGGACTGGCGAAGACAGTGGCAAAAAGGGGAGCTAGAGATGGGGAATTGATGGGTCATCAGTGCCCTCATAAAATCAACTTTAGATGAGTACAGCTAGGTAGAGTTGGTGGGCCACAGGCCCTTTTCTGCCAGCAACATCTATGTTTCTATGTGTCTGTTGTTAGACATGGCTTTAGGATTCCTGGTCCCAGGTTTGATTGCCAGCAAGAGTTAGAAGTGTATCTGCTTGGGTAGAGCATGCAGGCATACTGTAAAAGTCAGACTGATCAATTCAGCCTTTTGCTGGCAGACCTTTCAGGAAACAATTATCTGTGGTAAATTATCCTTAACCAAGAAGCTTTAGGCCACACATCATTACACAAAAGGGCTGTTTATTTCTAACTGAATGGTGCTGTAGCAGTTCAGAACTAGTGCATGTGCTACTGAGTCACAAGGATGTCACAAATGAGGGATAAGGGTGTGTAACCAATGGTGAAACTACTATACGCTACTGGGGAATACTGTGTGCTGGAGATGTGGAATTTTCAGTTACAGTATTAAATCAGTGATGCTTTTTGCTATTTCCACTGGTTGTCTGGGAGGTAATTAAAGATTCCATTGCTTTTTCTAAATGTAGTAGGGGGTATACCTGGTGTCCTGATTAATATTCTGTCTCTCAGAAAGACTGGCCATGACTTTACTAGGGATACTAATAAATAAGCGTACAGAGGGCTGCACTGTTTGTCTGCTAGGGATGTGAGACCCAGTTCTAGAAAAAGTAGACCCCCCCCCCAAAAAAAATGGCCAGTTCTAATGCTTCTAAACATGTTGTGCCACACACTCAAAACTAGCTGCACAAATGCCGAGGACCCCTCTTTGAAGAAATCAACCTTCAGCACACTTCTGAACACCACTTTTCAAGTGCGCCTTCGTATAGTAAAGAGGACCTAGAGACATTATTAAAGATCCTTCCAAAGCCACCTGGCAGACCTTGGTAAGTCAGAACAGGAGGTCATGACAGGACTAAAGAAAATCATGGTACTGTAATAAAACTCGCTGATATTGGGGGGGTGGTAGTAATGGTGAACTCCACAGACTACATGGCAGAAGTATAGTACACAGACAGTTATGTGACACCACTACCAGGGGACCACACAATGACATTTAAATCAACAATGGACATATACCTACAGGACACCTCTGAACAAGTTTACATCTCAGAGAAGGAATTAGATTCCCTTACAGTAACCTCTCCAATTGGACTAGCCTCTATATACTACCAAGGTACATAAAGGCCTATCTAAACCACCAGGACATCTGACTGTGATTGGCACAGAAACATAGACACATAGAATTTGATGGCAGATAAGGACCACTTGGCCCACCCCTAGTCTGCCCATTTTCCTTAGCTGTTTCATATACCGCAGATTCTAAATGATCTGCTGCTTACCCTCTCTTTCCTATCGCTAGAGTTCCTTTATGTCTGTGCCATACATTTTGAATTCCCCTACCATTTTGCCACCACAACCTCTGCCAGGAGTCTGGTCCATGGATCCACCACGTTTCCATGAAAAATACTTTTCATAATACCTCTAAGTCTACCCCCTCTATTCTCATATCAATGACCCCCTTTCTTCCAGGGAATACACATTGAGATTTGAGAGCGTGCAAAGATTGTGATTTAGTTACATGAAATATTTCACTGAAATTCACCTGTTTCACAAATGTTTGTGAAACCGAAATTGAATTTCGCCTGCATAATGTGAAATTTCATATGCCAATTTGGAATTTCACCTGCATAATGTGAAATTTCACCTGCAGAAGGTGAAATTTCACCTGCGAAAGGTGAAGGTTCACCTGCAGAAGCCTGTAATTGCCAGCCTCTTCCTGCTTCCACTTTTGGGAGAGGGGCTATATTACCCTCCTCTGGTCCTTTGGTACCACATCTGTTTCCAGAAATCTGTTGAGCAGGGCTGTCAGTGGCTCCACCACACCTCCCTGAGTTGTATTAATACTCTGAGATGTATCCCATCTGGCCACACTGCCTTGTACACTTTCAGATTAGTGAGTTCCTTTAGAACTCTCTCCTCCATAAATGGACTAGTGTCCACATCCCTCCCAGTGATGCTTCTGTCACCTAACCATGGTCCCTTTTCCTTCCCTTCTTCTGTGAATACTGAACAAAAATGCTTGTTCAGGAATTCTGCTTTTTTTCTTGGTCCCCTTAAGCACACTCCCTTTCTTTCCATTTTAGTCTCACAATCCCACCCTTAGTCTTTTTTCTTTCACTAATGTGCCTGAAATTTTTTTTTTTTTTTTATCAACTTTGTTTTCCTCCTGTCGCCTCTTGCAGGGGCCCCATTGGTCACCGCACCTTATCCCGCCTTGCTGTGATCCCCTCTACCGGAGCTCCTGTTCCTCCAACCCACCCATGGCACACCTACCTGGCACCCCTCAGTCTACCCGATGAGGAGGAATCACCTTCTGCGCCATGGTGATCTTTGGACTATTCAATCCAGTGCCAAGGTGGGTGGAGGTGAAGGAGGGAGGTGGTCAGGTCCCAGAGTGGAGGATTCAGCGTGGATGTGGAGGCGGGAATAATGTCTTCCTCCTGCCGAGAGGGGATTTTTCTTGATTTATGTGGTTACCCTCCCCCTGAGGGGAGGATGTGCAGTGACATCCAGCGTGGGTACAAGCAAACTCCCACACTGCTCCCCCAGACATCTGCTGTCACCTCTCCTGATATCTTATGCAGCCTGGGCTGTTGCACAGCATGCCTCCACATGGTGTCACTGCTGCCAGGGATCCACAACCCACCCCTCCCCAAGAGAGGAGAGCTGTCTGTCAGCCGCTCAATCCTCTCTCCCCTGGCCAACCCCTGGAAACTCAGGCTCACTTCCACACCCTGGCTGCCAGCATGGTAAAAGGTAAGGTGCTAGTGCCTCAGCTCTGTACACCACTGGGCTGGCTCCACCCGAAAACATTTTTGTCCCCTTTGTTATTGCCTGGGCTATTTTTAATCCTACTTGTGTCTTGTGCTCCTGACTGCTTTCCCCACCTCCCTCTGCTTTTCCAGATACAGTTCTTTGTCTCCTTCCCTCTGTGTTTCCTCGTACCTCCTGAATGCCACCCTTTCACCCTTACCTTCTTGGCCACTTCCTTTAAGAACCATAGTGTTTTCTTCTTTTTGTTCTCTTTGTTTTGCTTGCCTAATGCAGTGGCTCATTGCCCCCACTATGGCTCTCTTAAGATTCTCCCACTGTTCCTCCACCTCCACTCTTTTCCACTTCCCTGCCAGTGATTTCCAAGATATTCTCCCATCTTTGCAAAGTCGGCCAGCCTGAAATCCAGGACCCTTGCTTTCATGTGGTTTGACTCTTCCGCTGTTCTCACATTGAACCACACCATATTCTGATAGCTTGATCCCAGATGCTCCCCACTTTTACATCTGTAATTCTGTCACCATTGGAGAGTACCAGGTCAAAAGTCACTCCTTCTTGGGTGGGCTCTATCACTAGCAGTCTGAGGCATGCTCCCTGCAGGGCATCCAGGATGTCTCTGCTCCAGGCTGTAGCGGCAGCATGATTGCTCCAATCCACATCCAGCAGGTTGAAGTCTCCCACCAGCAGTACCTCTCCTTTAGCTGTCATTCTGTGGATGACCTTTACAAGTACTCTGTCCAGCTCTTCTCCTTGTGTGGGAGGTCTGCAGACCATGCCAGTGCGAATGGCAATGACATTTCCTGTCTCAAGGGGGATCCACAGTGCCTCCGCCTGCATTCCCTGTACCTCATTTGCCTTAATTCCTTCCTTGATTTAGATAGCCACTCTTCCTCCCGTTTTACCCACCCTGTCCCTCCTGAAAAGATTGTAACCTGGTACGGCTATTTCCCAGTCATGGTTCCCCGTGACCCATGTCTTGGTAACAGTGACAATGTCCAGGTGTGCCTCAGCCATCAGAGCCACTAGGTCCAGGATTTTGTTTCCCAGGCTGTGGGCATTTGCGCACATGGCCTTCCAATTTTTATTGCATCCTTTCCTAAAACTCCTTCCTATCCCCATGTCTTTCCTCCATACCCATCTTGTGCCTCCCCATTCTGCTTTATCTCTGCCATTTACGCTATTTTGGTTTAGGTATCTTTGGTGAATTTCTCAGCCTTAGGGTCCTCTCTGCTGACAGCTTTATTCTGTGGAGGGGCTGTTTGCTTCTCCCTGCTTACTTCCACCACCGCACTTGGCTAGTTTAGATGCTTGCTGATGAAACATTTAAACCTCTCACCAAGGATCTTGGTCCCCCCTCACCGCAGATAGATGCAGGCATTCTCTCCTGTATAGAAACATAGAAGTTGATGGCAGATAAGGACCACAGTGCCCATCCAGTCTGCCCAATTCTTTTTCTGCCCTATGAATGTGCCATCGGCCTTTGCTCTGTCAATGGCCCATCTATTCATACTCATCTGTATTGCTTCCTTATGCCTATCCCATGCCTGTTTGAAGCTCTGCACTGTATTCATATCCACCACTTCCTGAGGTAGGCTGTTCCATGCATCCACCACCCTTTCTGTGAAAAAAACTTCCTCACATTACCCCTTAATTGGATTCCCTCTAATCGCATGATGTGTCCTCTTGTCCTGCTATTTTTCTTATATAGAAACATGTTAGACTCTTTCACCTTGTTAATGCCCTTAAGGTGTTTGAATGTTTCGATCATATCACCTCTCTCCCTCCTTTGCTTTAGAGTATACATATTGAGCTACATTAATCTGTCCTCATATGGTTTCTGATGCAGTCCCTGCACCATTCTGGTTGCCCTTCTCTGGACTGCCTCAATTTGGTTAATGTCCTTGTGAAGGTGTGGCCTCCAGTACTGCATGCAGTACTCCAGATGGGGCCTAACCAATGTCTTGTAAAGAGGGAATATTACTTCCCTCTTCTGACTTGTGATACCCCTACTAATACACCCCGACATCCACCTAGCCTTACCTACTGCTTTAGTGGTCTGCTTGGATGATTTCCGGTCATCGGTGATGATGATGCCCAAGTATCTATCTTCCCTTGTGACTGCAAGCAACTCCCCTCCCAGCCTATAGGTGGCTTCAGGGTTTCTCTTCCCTATGTGCATGATCTTGCACTTCTTGCATTAAACCCCAGTTGTCACTCTTCCAACCATTTTGCTAGTTTATCCAGATCTCTTCTTATTCTGCCCACCCCATCTGGATCATCTACTCTGTTGCAGATCTTGGTGTCATCTGCAAACAGACAAACCTTAGCCAGTCCATCAGCAAAGTCACTGATGAAGATATTGAAGAGGACTGACCTCAAGACTGATCCCTGAGGTACCCCACTTGTGACTTGCATCTCTTCTGACTGTATACCGTTATCACCACTCTCTGATTTCTGCTTGTCAACCAGTTTGCCACCCAGTTGACCACCTTAGGACCCACCCCAGCCTACCCAGCTTATTAATCAATCTTCTATGTGGAACTGTATCAAAAGCTTTGCTGAAGCCAAGGTAGGTGACATCAACTGCTCCCCTTGGTTCACCACTCTGGTTACCCAGTCAAAGAAATCTATGATTAGTTTGACAGGACCTTCCGGTTGTAAACCCATGCTGTCTTGGATCCTGTGCCCATGGATTCCAGGTGTTGCACTATCCTTTCCTTAAGGAGTGCCTCCATTATCTTGCCCACTACTGAAGTAAGACTGACTGGTCTGTAGTTCCCTGCCACCTCCCTGCTACCACACTTGTGGAGTGGGATCACATGATATACCGGTCTTACTCAGTGCAGTGAAAAGATGGCGGCCACGCTGGGTAGCCATCTGTGAGCGCTTCGTTTTGCTCGTTTGTTTTATTTAGTTTTATTTACTTTTAATTTTATTTTTTGGCCCATTCGTTGAGTGGTTACACTGTTATACCATCGTATTAAGGACCGCATTATTTGCTGTCCGGTCTTTTGTCGATTACTCCAGTTTTAGCTGTTTGGAACTTGCCTGCCTGAGAGCTGTATTGTGTCCAGCTGTGTCGTTTTCTGCTGCCGTGTGGTCCTGTGGTTGGCTGCTGGCTGTGTGCTGGGAGCAGCGTGTGGAGCTGGGTTCGACTGCCGCTGGTGCTGTGGAGAGATTGTGGTTGCAGGCGGTCTGGGGTTTCTGGTGGCTGCCTGTGTGCTTGAGGTGAACGCTGGACTGCGAGGAGGAACGCTTCGTGGTGGAGTGTTGGTTCCCATTTGGGGAAGGATTATTGCCGAACCAGGAAGAGGAAGTAATCGGGAACATATTGTGATTGGACTTGCTGTAAGGAGGAGGCGTCTGGGACAGTGGAAATTGTGGAATGTTCTGAATTAAATTGTCCAGATTCCCTGGTCCGGACAGGGTAGCGGGTTTCTCTCCTCGGGCAGTGGGGTTACCCTTGCTTCCTTATTGAGAGAGGGTACCATCGGAGGGTGGTTCAGCCTGTCTCATTGCTGCGAGGGTCAGGTTGAGTCTGGACTTCTGGTCGATGCTTTCTCTGGATGCCTGCAGCAGTTAATGAAGTTGGACTTGTGTGGACTGCTACTTTGGTGATGTATACCTGAACTTTTGCTATTTTTAATTATATTTTGAGATACGATTGGGAGGACCAAAACCTGAACTATTTAGGCCAGTCTTGTGAGAGAAGACTGTCTAAAGCTCTTTGGGCCATACTAGTGGTGAGAGCACAAAAAGTGTGGATATTAAGAAGAAAAGACCTCAAACTCTTGTTTTGGTTTTCCTTTAGTATTGTGGACTCTGGGCCAAATTTTAAGGGTTTTGTGTAGGTGGAAAAATCCTTTTCTGCAGTGGTGAGAGCACTGTGGAGGGGTAGATGGACAAGTGCTTCTGATACATTTATGTATAACACATTGTTATGAAACGTTTTATGCCTGATATTGGAATATAATGTTTAGTATTTTGTTAGAGTATAATTTAGTTAGTTTTGTTTTGTTTAGTTATAATAGTTATATTTTGTTATTTGTATGCTGTATTTTAAATTTTCTTATTTATAAACTTTGGTGAGGCTTTGTATTAGTTTTGTTACTATGTGTTGGAATGAAAATAGGGCAGTCGGCTATTATTCCCCCTCCAGGCTCAGGGATCTCTGTCCCTTCTCCTGCCCCCCCCCCCATCGCCGGGAGTCTATAGAAGGTGTAGGGCTCTGGGGATTGTGAGGGGGGGAGGAGGAGGTTGGGGCTGGGCCTGGGGGACGGAAAGGAGCGGCAGATAGGGATTGTGAGGTCAAGGAGATCCCCTGTGGCGAAATGGGCTCAGGAGAGGGGTTCTCCCTGTCTTGTGCCCATACCCAAGGGTTCTGGTTATCAGCAGGTAATGCAGTCATCGTCGGAGGTCCATCCTGCACGAGCGGTGTTGTGCAATGCTAGGTCTATTAAAAACAAGACGGCTATTATAGCCTGATCTTGTTGGGTCAGCTGACTCTAGCTTAGATCACTGAGACCTGGCTGGATGAAAATGCTGGGCCAGTATTAGCTGCAGCAGTTCCGGCCGGGTACTCGGTGATACACCGCTCGAGGCAGGATCGTAGGGGCGGGGGTGTTGCCATTTGTTTTAAATCAGAATTGGGCCTGGTGGAGGTACCAGTGGGAGTCACGGATCCTTTGAGTGTGTCTTAGGCGAGGGTGTGGGGTGCAGGATACTTCTCGTATACCGTCCACCAGGTGACGGGAATGTTTTCCTGCAGGAAGTCGCAGACTTCATTGTCGACCTAACATTGGGGTTCCCCAGATGGTTGGTTCTGGGCGACTTCAATGCCTGGGTCGATGATGAACTCTCACGTTTTGGTCAAGACTTCCTCCAGTTGATGTTATCACTGGGCTTCACACAGGTAGTTTCCTCCTCGACCCATATTGGTGGGCACTCATTGGATCTGGTGTTCCTTCTGGGGATGGGGATATCTGATTTGGTGATGGAACCACTCGGATGGTCTGACCATCACTCCATTAGGTTCAATTTTGATGCCACCCCTATTAGGTCAGCCCCTTCGGAAATGGTCCGGTACCGCCCATTGAGGGGTGTGTCCCCAGATGACCTGATGGCGGTGCTGGACCTATCGGATCTTCCGATAGATTGCTTGGATCCAGGTGACCTAGTACGGGCCTATAATAGGGCAGTTACAGGGCCCTGGATTCTATTGCACCTGTTCATGTTCGTCCACTCACTCGCCCCAGGTCTCCATGGTTTGATGAGACCATGAGGGAGTTGGAGGAGGGTAGGACGAAGGCTGGAGAGGCGTGAGGAAGTCCGTCTGGACGATGACAAACTTAGCTTGATGGACCATTATATGGTCTATCAATTCAGCAATCTCTCATAAGAAGGCAGAGTTCCTGTCCAGGGAGATAGCGGCTGCACAGAATAGACCAGCCCAGCTCTTTCGGACTGTGGACAGACTGTGCAATCCAGTCTGTCTTCAGCCCGGGAGGGCCTTTTCCACAGAACGATGTGAGGAGTTTGCTCTTTTCTTTGCAGATAAGGTTGCCAAAATCAGATCGGATGTCCGCTCTTCCCTCTCCAATGGGGGTAGTGATGGTCGGCCGGAGATGTCAAACACCCAGTTTGCATGGTCTGACTTCAGCCTCCCCAAAATCGAGGATATTGTGATGGTCATCAAAGTGCTACGACCAACCAGCTGTGATTTGGACCCTGGCCCCACATGTCTCTTAGTGGATTGTGTGGATAAAATCGGCCTAGTCCTGGCTTTGATAGTCTGGAAGTCTTTGGAGAGGGGATCTTTCCTGAATCCCTTAAAGAGGCTATAGTTAGGCTTCTTTTGAAGAAGTCCTCTTTAGACCCAGACTGTCTAGCAAATTACAGACCAGTCTCTAACCTACCCTTTGTGGGTAAGGTTATTGAGAAGGTGGTCGCACTGCAATTGGATGATCATCTGACCAACAACAATATCTACGATGCTCTCCAATCTGGATTTAGGAAAAGGCACAGTACCGAGACAGCACTTGTTCGTGTACTAAATGACCTCCTAATAGCGAGAGATTGTAGGACCCGTTCTATCTTGGTACTTCTTGATCTCTCTGCAGCATTTGACACTGTTGATCATGGGGTGCTGTTGGAGCGTCTGCGGTCCATCTGTGGACTATCTGGTATGGTCCTCAGGTGGTTTAGATCTTACCTCGAAGGTAGGACTCAGAGGGTGGTGTCGGGAATTTTTTCCTCGGCATCAGTCTCCCTGCCTTGTAAGTACCACAGGATCTATTCCAGTGCCTATGTTATTTGCAGTGTACATGCTGCCTTTGGGAGCGATTATAAGATGATACGGACTGGGTTTTCATTGCTATGCTGATGATACCCAGCTGTATATGTCTTTTGTGCCCGGCCAGGATGCTGCCTTGTCGGTATTTAATAACTGCCTTGCAGAAATCCAAGATTGGATGAATGGGAGTTGGTTGAGGTTAAACCCCGAGAAAACTGAGGTGTTAGTTGTGGATAAAGGTCGCTGTGAGGCATGTTTGCCAGCTGGATCACACTCTGGCTTATGGCTTGGGGCCCACTGACAACCTCAGATCAGGTGCGAATCTTGGTGTAATAATTGATGACCACTTGACGCTTAAAGCTCAGGTGTCAGCGTGGTCAAAACTTCCTTTTCCATCTGAGGAATATCACCAGGGTGAAGCACCTGGTTCCTCCAGAAGATCTTCCAACATTGATCCATGCCTTTGTTACCTCCCCCTTGACTATTGCAACTCCCTGTACCTAGGGCTATCGGGGTTGAGCGCGCTGTCTGCAGCTAGTGCAGAATGCGGCAGCCAGGTTGTTGACTGGTTCT
This sequence comes from Neoceratodus forsteri, assembly GCA_016271365.2. Taxonomy (NCBI): domain Eukaryota; kingdom Metazoa; phylum Chordata; order Ceratodontiformes; family Ceratodontidae; genus Neoceratodus; species Neoceratodus forsteri. The sequence goes on along the minus strand of CM028134.1, from coordinate 539,463,126 downwards.
TCTAGATCCAGTCATAATGCCTGTGCTCTGTGGACTGCACTGGCTGCCAGTATTTGTGAATCACCTTCAAGGTCGGTCTTCTGACCTATAAAACTTACCTGAAAGAGCTCCTTTGCCCCTACTGTCCCTCCGCCCCTCCTATCCACTGACGGGGATTGCTGGAGATTCCCAGAGGTCTGTTTGAAATCTTTGAGGCTAGATCATTTAGCTTTGTGGCCCCGACCTGTGGAATTCTCTACCTCGTCAGGTGCGTAAATAGTCCGACTGTCCTGAGTTTTAAAGGAGCCTTGAAGACCCACCTTTTTAGAATAGCTTTTAATGATTCATAATAGTTTTAAATTCTGTTTATATATTGTTTTACGATATTGTGCAAGCACTTTGGATTGGAGAAAAGCGCCTTTTATAAATAAAAATTGATTGATTGATTGATGAGCCATTCTCCAGTCTTCTGGGACCTCTCCTGTGCTCAGAGACTCACTAAACAGTTCTGCTAATGGCTCTGCTAGTTCCACCTTTAGCTCCTTAGGTACCCTGGGATGTATGCCATCAGGTCCCATTGCCTTATCCACCCTGAGCTTAGCAAGCTCTTGTAGGACCCTTTCTTTTGTGAGAGGAGTGGTGCTCACTCCCTCCCTGTCCATGATGCTGAGCTGTGGGCCCTGCCCTACCTTCTCTTCAGTAAATACTGAGCAAAAGTATCTATTTAGGATAGATGCCTTTACAGGGTCCTCCTCCTCACATGCTCCCTTTTCTCCATTAAGCTTAGCAATACCCCCTCTGGACTTTCTCCTTTCACTAATGTATCTATAGAAAGTCTTGTCACCTTCTTTTACTGTTTGTGCTAGTGTTTCCTCAGTTTGGGACTTTGCCTGCCTTACTGCCTTCCCTGCTTCCCTTAGGGCAGTTTGGTATGCCTCCCTATCTTCATCCTGCTGTATTCCCTTATATTTCCTGAAGGCCAGCCTTTTGGCTCTGACCTTTTCTGCTACTGTATTTGAGAAGCAAAGTGGTTTCCTTCTTCTTTTGCACTTCCTTTCTGTCTAACACAATAGGATGTTGCTTCAAGTATTACATCCTTAATGCTTGCCCACTTTGCCTGTACCCCTCACCAGTGTTTCTTTTGCCAGGCTAGCTTAACTCTGTTGGCCATCTTATCAAAGTCAGCTCCTCTGAAGTCCCATATTTTTGCCTTGGAATGGGATGATTTAGATGTAGTAGCCAAATTGAACCACACCATGTGATGGTCACTGGCCCCCAGGTGACCTTCTATCTGGAGATCTGTGATCCCTTCCTTGTTAGTCAGTACTAGATCTAGGATAGCCCTGTCTCTGTGGGTTGCTGTACCAGTTGTTTGTGGCCCTCCCCCTGCAGGGAATCCACTATGTGTCTAGTTCTGGCAGATGTTCCTGCTGGTATTGACCAATCTGTATCCGGCATGTTGAAGTCTCCCATTATCAGAACCTCCCCTTTAGCTGTCATGTTTTGTATATCTTCTAACAGTAATGTGTCTATGTCCTCCCCTAGTCTGGGGCCTGTAGACAACCCCAGTTCTTATGCTGTCCCATTTCCTGCTTCCAGGGTGACCCACAGTTCTTCTGGCTCCTTATGTGTATTCTGAATTTCTGTAGCTTTGATATTTTCATTGACATACAGGGGCACCTCCTCCCCCCTTATGCACCTCAGTCTCTTCTGAACAATACATAGCCAGGTACTGAAGTCTCCCAAGTGTGCTTACTGGTAAACCACATCTCACTAATTGCAACTATGTCCAGTTTAGCCTCTGACATTGTGCCTGTAGGTCTGGGATCTTATTTCCCAGGCTGTGAGCATTTGCTGTGAACACCTCTTTCTATTTGTATCAGATCTGAAAAAGTATTCCATTTGAAACACAATGCATTCTGGCTGAGAGATTGATTGAAACCACTGTAGTTCTACCCCAGAACTCCCATTTTACCCAACCTGGCTAATAATTTATTATGATCAACTAAGTCAAAAGCTTTACTTAGGTCCACAAACACTGCTCCTGTCTTCCTTCCCGTATTTAATGAGTTAGCCACCAAATTATTAAAATCTATTAGGGCGGTGTCTGTGGACCTTCCTTCCCTGAATCCATGCTGTTTACTTGTTAATAACCCTCTTTGTTCCAAGTATAGGTAAAACTGTTTATGCCCTTGTTTTTCTAATAATTTTGATAACACAGGGAGTAGAACTATCGGTTTATAGTTTGAGGGGTTAGTACTATTTCCCCCTTTAAAAATTTGAATAATTTTGCCTGTTTTCCAGACTTCTGGAACAATTCCACTTCTTAAACTCCAATTTACAAAGTAAGTGATCATGGGTGATAAAATGTCCCCTCCTATTTTTAAATATCTTGTGTCCAAACCATCTAATCCTCCAGCTTTTACTATGTTTAATTTGTGCAGTTCTCTTTTATTTCCTCTACTTTACTTCCTAAAATTAAATCCATATTCTTGCTATATTACTAATTTTTCTAATTCCTTGCCCATTTCTTTCTGTTAATTTTGTAGATATTTCTAATGACTGTATTGAGAATTTAGAAACATTTAAATCAGACAGATCTCTAAAATATTCATTAAGTAGATCAACTTCTTTTACAGGGTTTTCTTCTATCATATTATCTTATTCAATTGAAATTTTATTTTTTATTTTAACTGGATTTTGCAATTCAGATACTTATTTCCAAAACTTTTTTGGATCATTTGCTTTATCTATATTTTCCCTGTAGTACTTATGTTTTGCTATCTTGGCTTCCTTTTTGCACTTAATCCTCCACTGCCTGAACTTGTCCCAATCTTCTTTTGTTTTTGTTTTCCTTGCTTTTTTCCATACTTGATTTCTTATTCTTAAGTACTTCTTTAACTTGTCTGTTAGCCATCTAACATCTTTATTATATCTCTTCTTTAATACTTTAGGTGCATGTTTATCTATTATTTCTATTACTAAATTATTAAATTCTTATATTGCAAGTTCTAAATCAGGTATCAACAGAACTCTGTCCCAACGTATTAATTCTAAACTATTTCTAAAGGCTTCTATATTAAATTTCCTTTGGTCTCTGATCCAGTAAGTGACATTTGTTTTATTTACTGGTAATTTTAATTCCACGTTACATTTTACTGGATTGTGGTCTCCTAAGTTTAAGCGGCATAACTTCCCAGGTGATTACTTTTAAATCTTGAAAACAAAAATTAAATCAGTATTGTACCCTGGTCTTTGTTTTTTGAACATCTAGTGGGGTTTTAATGATTTGCACCAACCCTAATACAGCAAGGTTACTATTTAATTGTTTTCCTCTTTCCTGAAACCAGTCTGCATTAAAATCTCCTGTTAAAATAACTTTTTATCTTTCAATTTATCTATCAAGACATTTGTTAATTTTTCAAAATGTTTAACTCTTTTTTGGAGGGGTGTAAATTACTCCCACTGTGACTTTTATAGATAACAATTCTATCACTAAACAATCCATTCCTTCTATACTTTGTGCTAAGATATTTTTATAGGAGCCTAAAGTGTCTTTAATATACAGCATAACCCCCTTCCCCTCTTCTGTCTGTCTAGTCTTACTAAATTGTATCCTTTTATTTGAATTTCTTCATTAGTCACTCCTTGATGGAGCCAGGTTTCTGTAATTGCTAACAAATCAGCTATTTCTTCTTCAACCCAGACCCTATATTCATCAACTTTATTTACTAAACTTCTAACATTTTCATGTATCACTAATATCCCTGAGTTTTTTGGGCCTGGGTTTGTCTCACATCTCCACATTGCATCAACATTGAAAACATAAGCATACCTTTAATTCTGATCGATTTATCATTATCTGGGTGTATTGGGAATAAAACATTTATTCAACAATTTCCTCTCATTAGTAAAGGAATTTAGTCTCTTAGTTATTGAACTTTTGCTATCTGGAGACAACCTTGAACTTCTATAAATTTTTTATTATTATCATTTCCCCTTTTTTGTTTGAAATTCAGACCATTTACATGTGCAATATGAAGACCCAGTAATAACCACCCACTCAATACATAAATCAATTTCATTGTACCTATTGGCTTGTTTATACACCTCTACTATTAGTATATTTTTATCTTACTAACTTTAATATTACTACTTCCAAAAATGTACCCGTTCTAAAAAGTGGATAGTAGTCTAACTTTGTTAAAAGAATGAACACAAACTTTTTCTTACTTGAGTGATACTTTCTCCTTATCAATCTGGTGCAATGTCATACCAGTTTGATTCAGAAAATTTATGCTCTAATTTCTGGCTGATATAAAGCTCTACCTGTAATTATAATCTGCTATTTATCCTAACAAATTCAGATTTTGGATATAAGGTTGAATTTTCTGGATCAGAGTTTGGAACCTTAGATCTGAAGGGTGGATCCTGGGATCCTACATCTGATCCACATATGTCTTCCGTAGAACTGATCATGAGACCCAATGGATCAAAATGGTTTGATCAGATCCATCAGATCCATGGATGGGATCTGTGCTTGTATGACCTATTTTTTGCTGGCATCCCTCTTCAATGCTGTCTAAAATCTGACATTTTGCCCACTATCCAATGGTATCCAACTTTTCTGGAAACTATCCATGCACAATAATGGCAATAGGGAAGAAAGACCTTAAGTTTTGATTACCATGTCTTACATATAGTAGGTGCTCATAAAAATGACAATTTGTAATGATTTTAAAGCCTCCTTCCCTTTTTTGATGGGCACGAAGGTGCTTACATTATTTCAATTATTAAGGAAACACTAAGTAAAGAAAAAAAAAGATTCCTGAAAGCTGCTATGGTGATCTTCTTGGTGTCCTATGATTGAAGCAGGTCCTGTTTGTGGTTTACTCTTGCAGTATGACAACTCATATTACATAAAGATAATTAGGTTTTCTGGTGGCAAAAATGCCTGTTAAAAATGGACTAGCCTACCCAATGACAAAGAAGTCAGTGTATTCTTTTACCTCCTAAGGTACCTGGGTGCATGTCTCAAGCATTGAATTCCAGTTTGGCAGGTGTGGAGGCTCAGTGCAGTTAGTCTGGATATGTCGTGCTTTCAGGGAGTGTCTGCTGAATCTCCGCTACATATTGCAGCTGCCCCTGTCAGCATAGGAGGATTAGGCCCACACAGGACATCAGTCTTTGTATTTGTCTGCAATGTTCAACAGTGCTGCTGCTTATTTATGCTTGTGCAGTGTGCATATCAACTAGAGCCAGAGTCATGGATCTAAGAAATACTGACATCCCTTCTGCCCCCCTCAAACCAATATTTTTGTTTACCCTTCTAGGATTGCTGGATGGAGGGGCCAGCAACAAAGGTGATTAGTTATGGGCTGGTTGGCTATGGATGGAGGATGATAGTGCTGGAGTAAGCTGAGCAGTAGAGATAAAATAAAGAGTTGCCATAGGGAGAAAAAGTAGAGAATGAAGTAACAAAAAATGAAATAGTAAATGAACTACATCTACAGTGATAAAGGGACTCTATCTAGATTTGAAATCCCCAAGCACTCAAATCTAAAGTTTGAAACACAAGCTCTTTGTACTGGAAAGCCTGTGGCATTTTAGTCTTAAAAATATCACATCTACTAATGCTTTTTGAAGCTATGATCAATTATATATTCTTGTTCCTATATAATCAGATGCAATAAATTTAAATGAATAGCAAAAAAAACACCACAAAGCCTTTTTAGTTTAAAGCAGCAGTGCAACACAATTGGGCAAAAATGTGACCCTACCTTTTTCACTACAAAGTATTCCAGGCATCTTCCAGTTTTATTAGGTGCTACAATCTTCTAGTTCCACCAAACTTTAACTGCTTTATAAATGATTTAATTTTTTCCAAAAAAAAATTGACTGCCATGCTTTTACCAGCAATCACATGAAGAACAAGCATTTGTCAATGCCAAATGTTTGCTTGCTGACATTGGCATTGGTAGTGTAGAAGTTACAGAGCTGCATAATAGAAAAGGGCAGTGAAGTATCGAACTGAAGCCAACCCACCACCACCCTGCAGAGAGTGACAGGCATTGGGTGTACCTTTGGGTTGTCAGACATAACTGACCAAGCCATTTCACCACACCCTACCCTGCAGACACTGACACGGTGTCCGTGTGCCTTGGGGTCTTTGGCCTATGCTCACCCATTCCATCAGGAAATATGGTGAGATGGAGTGTTATGGAGAATGGGGTGAACTTTGGGGCGAAGAGTCCAAGGCATACCTCGATGCCTCTCACTGGCTGCAGGATGTGGAATGGTATGAGCATTACAGGCAAGAATCCCAAGTCACACCCTGATGCCTGTCATTCTCTACAGGGTGGGGCATTATGGTTGGAAACCCTAACACCTCAGGCATTCATTGGTATTTTCACTCCAAATTTTCAACATTTTTTTGGTGACCCCCACCTCATGAACAGTGGCAATATCAGTTTGTTAGCCAAAGCTGCTTATGCATAGCGACTACGGCATTTAGCAAGCACATTCCGAACAGGATGTAAAAAATGACAGCTGTACTGTTCATGGGGAGGTGTAAAAAATGGCAATGTTGCAAATCTGCAGTCAAAATATTAAAAAAACTGGTGAAGTCACGAGTGTGCATAGAAACTGTGCAACACACACCCGTAATGTAATTAGGTTGGGGATTTTTTACAGCAGATTGCCAACACAGGCATTTTGGGACCTCCGATCATGAACAGTGTCACTGTGATTTTCTTTATCTGTCCCGAACAATGATTTCCCACAGCGACCACGCATCTCTGCGCTGAAAGTGTGAAAACACATTTCGGCCATGTTGTGAAAAATGTCAGCTGTACTGTTCATAAGGAAGTGTGGAAAAATGCCACTGGTGAAAATCTGGACTGAAAATATTACAAAGTCATGAACTTACGAGGGTGCGTGAAAACTGCACAATGCTCACTCGTAACACAGTCATTTTATGGACTTTTGTCACCAAATTTTCAACATAGCCATTTTAAGACCTCTGCTTATGAACAGTGTAACTGTGATTTCCTTAATCTGTCCCAAACATTGCTTTTCATAGCTGTTCTGCCTTTGTCGCTACGTATGGAAACACATTTGGGGCGACTTATAGTGAAAAATGGCAGCTGTACTGTTCATAAGGAAGTGTAATAAAATGGCAATGTGGAAAACCTGGAGTGAAAATATAGAAAATTAGCAAACTTTGACGTGTGTAGGAACTGCATAGCGCATTCATCAAAAACAGTCATTTTAGAGAATTTTTCACCAAATTTTCAATATAGCCATTTTAAGACCTCTGCTCATGAACAGTGTCACTGTGATTTTCTTAATGTGTCCCATACATTGATTTTGCACACCGACTGCGCCATTGTGCGCTACATGGGCAGAAACATGTTTTGGGCAAGATGTGAAAAATGACAGCTGTACTGCTCATAAGGAAGTATAATAAAATGGCAATGTTGAAAATCTGGAGTGAAAATATTGAAAATTCGCAAACTTACGAGCATGCGTAGGAACTGAGCAATGCATGCTCGTAAAACAGTCATTTTTAGGAATTTTCCACCAAATTTTCAACATACGCTTTTTGAGAGCCCTCCTTATGAACAGTGGCACTGTTGTTTCATTACTTGGTCCCAAAAGGTGATTTCTGCAGTGACTGCGAAATCACCCTTCAGGCCCAGTGAATGCCATGACAGTGAGAGCATTCATGACAAGGGGTCCTAAAACCCCATGTTGAAAATTTGGTGCAAAAATTTCAAAAATGACTGAGATATGCAGCAAAATTGAAAAAACCCTATTCATTACATTATACAGCTTACCGGCATTTCCTCAGTTGTGATGCGGCTTTGAAGAGTGGAACGTGTTCGGCCCACTGAAGATTGTTGCCCAGTCCGGAGGTAAGTATGGGGTGGGGGAGTGAGTGAGGAGGAAGGGTGCACAGTGGGTGGGTGTGGTGGGGGGCAGAGACTGCGAGGACCATTTTACGTTTCAGTTTTTTTTCTTTACATGACGACCTTGGGACATTTGCCATGCTGGGGTGGGCTCCCAGCGTGGCACAAGGATGGCTGGTGGGGTGGGGAGGCATGGAGCTGATGGGGATTGGGCACCCTGTCGGCAATAGCATCTGTTGCCATGCTGGGGTGGGCTCAGCGTGGCACCCTGTCGCGAGGAAACAGTGGAGCGGTGAAGTTGGGCACCCCGTCCAGCTATATACAATGTGCGGCCACACTGGTGCAGAGCACCCAGCGTGGCATATGTAACTCTGCTTGGGGGCGAGCACAGCCGACAGGGATTGGACACCCCCATCGGTTACACAGTGTGTGCGCAAAGGGCAATGCAGTATGTGTGTGTCTGTGTGTGTGTGTGTGTGTGTAGGGAGACGCATGAGCAGGCGATATCTTATCGCTGCTCACCAAGCGTAGCCTCCTTTCAACTGTACTCCATCAGATTTTGGAAAGGTCACAGACAGCTCCAGCAGGTATTGGAGAACTGCAGCCGCGCCTGCAAACACACTGACTGAATTGGAAGAGGGCTGCCACACCTCCAAAAACTCAGATGATGGCACTATGTTTCTTGCACATACGTGCAAGCAAGCATAAAAAGGTCTCACCCCTTGTAGTCCTGAATAACAAAAGTCTAATACTGGATCAAGTGGAGACATTCAGATATCTCACTCACACCCCCCCCATTGTGGGCAATCTGTTGACCACTTTAAAAAGAAGGCTTGGTGCCCTATTCAGAAATCAGAACAGCCTCACTGCTGAAGCCTGAAGCCATGTGACTGTGCCCAGCTCCATCCTGTCCCTAGTTGGCTATGGACTACCTATTTATGTGGCTGCCAGTGACTCTGTATTAAACAGGGTCAAGGTGATATGCAGTAAAGCTTGCTGCTTTATGTTAGGGGCTGACAAGTGCTCCCACACCTGTAACCTTTATTCACTTACCAAGTGGCTACCACTTCCCAGTAGAATGAAGTTTCACACCTGTTTACTAACCAAGAAAGCACTGATGGGCCTAACACACCCTGTGCTAAAAAACTGTTTCCACCCAGTATCTAACCAGTATAACACAAGGAGCATGGCCAGGAATACCCTTGATCTACCTTTCCGCAGAACTCAGCTGGGTAAGCATTCCTTTGCCATTAGGGCTGCAGGTTGGGTAAATGAACAGCCAGAATCCATGTTGAACCTCCCCAGATTTGCTCAGTTCAAAAAAATTCCAGCCACCCTAGCAGTTAAGTGCAAGTGCAGTTTATCATTGAACTAGTCATAATCATCATTGTTATGCTGTGCTGCTGTCTCTAGCAGCCTGCTGCTGGAATCTGCTCATGTTCACTCAGCTTTGCACTTATACAACTTGATGTTTCTTGTTTTGTTAGGCAAGCTTTCCCTCTGGAATGTATTCATTCACCTTGTCTGTTACTTAACTGTAACATATATTGTAATTCTATTGTATAATTTCTTGTAAATCTTGTAACTGATGTGGAACCTTTGCAAATAAGTATTTGTCAATGCCGAAGATTGGCGTGCTGGTATTAGCATTGGAAATGCAGGAGTTAGATAAATGCAGAATTTTATATTATTTCTCTCACATTGTTTTAATCGTACTGTTATTCCTCCAAAAATGTGTTTGACGGTATTATACCAAACTATGTTTCTCCACACCTGAGTTTGAATGTTTGTGATCTCCTTCCTAAACTGTGTTAGTTATTCCATGTGCTAAGTCACATGCATACTCATGTAGTTCAAATTGTACTCTCCAGGGTCGTGCCTGAAAATAGGCATGCTTATGCCTATTGCACTCACCCAGTTACAAAAGCAAATAAATAAATAATTATTATTATTATTATTTTGAAGACATCTTTGAGCCAAGGCTCTTTTACAAAGGTTCCACATCGGGGAAACAATACAGAACATAGAGAGGACAATAACAAGTATAGTAGTTTCAAGCAGTGATAGGCTTTGTTGGGCACATTTAAAGAATAGGAATGGTAGTGAGGTATTGAACATCATGCCAATCCCACCACCACCCTGCAGAGATGGACAGGTATTGGGGTATGTGTTTGGGTCATTTCCCATAACGTTCATGCCATTTCACCTCACCCTATCTTGCAGACACCGACATGTGTTGAGGTGTGTCTTGGGGTGTTTGGCTTTACAGTCATTGCATTCCATAAGAATATATGCTGAAATGGGTGCAGTATAGGAGAATGGGATGAACTCTGGGGTGAAGAGTCCAAGGCACACCTCTATGCCTGTCACTGGCTGTAGGTCGGGGTGGGGGTGAATGGCATGAGCATTACATTTAGCAATCCAAAGGCACACCCTGATGCCTGTCGTTCAGGGATGGTGGACGTTATGGTTAGAAACCTCAACGCCCTGGGCATTTGTTGGTATTTGCATTACAAATTTTCAACATGGCCTTTCTGTGACCCCATCTCATGAAAGCATTTGGGATTTTCTCTATGATTTTGTTAATGTGTCCGGAGCTTTGAGTTCCCAGCTACCGTGACTTTCTGCTCCAAATGTATGAAAACAGATCGGGCAGGATGAGAAGAATGACAGCTGTACCATTCATAGGGAGGTATGAAGAGATGGCAATGTTGAAAATCTGTAGTGAAAATATTAAAAATGCTCAAACTTCTGAGTGTACATGGAAACTGCGCAACACATACGCATAACACAGTCATTTAGTGGAATTATTTAACCACATTTTCAAGATAGGCATTTTATGACCTCTGCTCATGAACACTGTCACTATGATTTTCTTAATCTGTCCCGAACATTGATTTCTCACAGCGACTGCGCTATTCTTCGCTAGATGTGTAAACACATATTTCGGTAGGATATAAAAAATGACAGCTGTACTGTTCATAAGGAGGTGTGAAAAAATGCCAATGTTGAAAATCTGGAGTGAAAATGTTACAAATATGTTAAATTACGATGGTGCATGGAAACTGCACAACATACAGGGGAGGGAGCTGGATGTCATTGTCCACCTAGAGACAAATGACCTGGCTAAGAAAGGGATTAGAGAAGTGCAGGAAGAGTTTGTGGAATTGGGGAGGGGCCTTAGTCAAGTAGCACGCACGGTAACCTTCTCGGAGGTGCTGCCCATCTATGGCATAGGAGAGGCTAGGGTGTTCGCACCATGGGATTCAATCAGTGGTTGAAAAAACTGGTGTGGAGCTCAGGATTTGGCTTCATTGGGACTGGGGTCCACCTGGAGTGATGCAAGCCTATACTGGCATGATGGGCTGCATCTGTCCAGGAGGGAACCAGGATCCTAGGTGATAGGTTTAAATGCTTCATTGGCAAGCTTTTAAACTAGCCAAGGAGGCACTGGAAAGAGAACGGAAATCCTAGCCCCAAATAATCATGGTGTAGTAAATGCGGCAAACACCAACATAGAGGTGTCGATAGGGAGAGACGGCGGGTAAATGTAGAAAGTGACAAAGGCAAGAAGGACAGGGATGGGGCAAAAAGGAGTAAGGCCATCAGGAAATGGAGGGTAATGAGTACCAATGCCCGTAGTCTGGGCAACAAGCTCCCTGAGCTGGTGGCCTTGATGGAAGAGGGATGCCTGGATATCGTAGCAGTCACAGAAACATGGTACACAGAGAACCATGACTGGGATGTTAACATACCAGGGTACATAACCTACAGGAGAGACAGGCAGTGGAGAAGAGGGGGAGGAGTAGCTCTCTATGTAAAGGAAGGGATAAAAGCAACTGAACAAAAGAATAAACAGGGAGGAGAGGAGGCACTGTGGGTCACCTTGGAGACTGGAAAGGGCACCACAATCCGCACAGGGGTTGTGTACAGACCCCCATGTCAGGGTGAAGGAATGGACAAGGATGTGATAGAAGGCATTCTTAGAATGGCAGAGAAAGGGGAAATACTATTGATGGGAGACCTGAATATGCCAGATGTTAACTGGAGCACATTTACTGCAGCCACATCTGAGAGTAGGGCCATTCTTGATGCTCTACAGGTGGCAGGCATTAGACAGTTAGTTTCAGAACCCACTCGTGAGGGAGCAATCTTAGACCTCGTACTCTCAAGCAGGGGCAGTGAGAGGATCTCAGATCTAGAAGTGGGTTGCCATCTGTGGACAAGTGACCATCAAACAGTGTGGTTCATGTTAAACTCAGCTACAGAGTCAAGCCACACAAAGTGAGGGTACTGGACTTTAGGAGGGCTGACTTTGGCAAGATGGGAGAGTGCCTTAGAAAAGCACTAGCAAACAGGCTAGAAGGAGGTGTGGATCAACAATGGGGAATCATCAAAACTGCCATCACAGAGGCAACAAGCCTTTGTGTGAAGCAAATAAACAAATCAAAATGAAAGAAAAAGCCGCTTTGGTTCTCAAAAGAGGTGGTTGTGAAAGTCAAGAAGAAAAAGATAGCATTCTGGAAGTATAAGGAAACACAGAAGCAGCAGGACAGAGAGCTGTACCAGTTAAGGCAGAAGGAAGCAGGGAGGGAAGTCAGAATAGCAAAGGCCCAAACTGAGGAAAAGATAGCCAACTCAGTTAAGAAGGGGATAAAACCTTTATAGGTACATCAGCGACCATAGAAAAGACAAAGGGAGGGATAGTGAGGCTGAACAGAATGAATGGTGGGTGGGCAGAGGGTCAGTGAAAAAGCAGGGATACTGAATGAATATTTCTGCTCAGTATTCACAAAAGAGGAGGGGAAGTGCCTAATCCAATTAACAGAAGCACTCTTGATAGGGAGAGTCGATCCAGTCCTTTCACAGAAGAAAGGGTTCTGCAAGAACTCCTAAAACTGAAGGTGAAAAAGCAATGGGTCCTGATGGAATTCACCCCAGAATTCTAAAAGAATTAAGGAGGAACTAGTGAAACCACTGGCTACTCTTTTAATAAATCATGGGAGGATGGTGTGGTACCCGAGGACTGGAGGAAGGCAGATGTGATTCCCCTTCACAAAAGTGGGACCAAGATAGAGGCAGGAAACCACAGACCTGTCAGTCTGACCTCTGTGGTAGGGAAAGTGATGGAGTCACTTCTGAAGGAAAGAATAGTTGAGTACCTAGAGGCCAGTGGAGCACATGACCCAAGGCAGCGTGGGTTCACAGCAGGAAGGTCATGTCAAGCGAATCTAATAGATTTCTTTGACTGTGTGACTAAAGTAGTTGACCAGGGAGGGGCTGTGGACATGGCCTACCTAGACTTTAGCAAGGCATTTGACACAGTCACACACAAAAGATTAATAGTCAAATTTACCAGCCTGGGAGTGGGTCCCAGGGTGGTAGCCTAGGTAAACATTGGCTGCACAACAGGACACAAAAGGTAATTGCAAATGGAGTGCACGCTAAAGAAAGAGGGGTTACTAGTGGGCAACGTGAGGGTTCAGATTGGGTCCAGTCCTTTTTAATGTCTTCATCAGTGACATTGCAGAGGGACTGGAAGGAAAAGTATGCCTTTTGCAGATGACACAAAGATCTGCAACAGGGTTAATACACAAGGAGGCGTGGAAAGAATGAAAAGGGACTTGGCAGGGTTGGAGGAATGGTCAAGTATGGCAGCTAGGATTCAATGCAAAAAGTGCAAAATAATGCACCTGGGAAACAAGAACCCAGGAAGAATACACAATGGGTGGGAGGTAGTAACAACAACAAAAAAGGAAAGGGACCTGGGGGTAATCATATCAGATGACCTTAAGGTTAGCAAGCAATGTGAGAAGGCAATAGGGAGGGCTGGGGGTATACTGGGATGCATAGGGAGAGGCATCACCAGCAGAAAACAGGAAGTTGTTATCCCTCTGTACAGACAGTTGGTGAGACCCCATCTGCAGTACTGTGTCCAGTTCTGGAGACCCCATCTCCGCAAGGACATAGACAGGATAGAGGTAGTCAGAGAGAGGCACGAAAATGGTGCAGGGTCTGCAAGAGAAGCCATATGAGGAGAGACTAAAGGAGCTTAATATGTATACCCTTGAGGAAAGAAGGGAGGGGGACATGATAGAAACTTTTAAGTACCTCAGTGGAATCAACAAAGTCCAAGAGGGTAGCATCTTTCAGAAAAAGAGACTTGCAAGAACAAGGGGACACAATTTAAAGATAGAAGGAGGGCGGTTCAGGGGCAATGTGAGGAAGTATTATTTAACAGAGAGGATAGTGGATGCATAGAACAGCCTTCCTGAGGAGGTTGTGGGGTCTAAAACTTTGGGAGAATTCAAGAATGCATGGGACAGACATAAGGCAATTCTTGTGGGAGTAGGAAGAAATAGGCTGTTGGTTAACTAGGATCTGCGGCCTATCCTGTAGGTAGGGAAATGGGCAGACTAGATGGGCCTAATGGTCCTTATCTGCCATCAAAGTCTATGTTTCTATGTTTCTATAAACAGTGGCACTGTCATTTTGTTAATCGGTCCTGAAAGGCGATTTCGCACAGTGACTGCAAAATCACCTTTCAGGACCGAATAACTCCATGACAGTGACTGAATTCATGAGGAGGGGTCCCAATAACCTCATGTTGAAAATCTGGTGCCAAAAGTCCAAAAAATGGCCAAGATGTCCACATAAGTTGAAAAAAACCTATTTATGCCATTATATAGCTTACCGGCATTTCTTCAGTTCATGGTCGGCTTTGAAGAGTGTAGACATATTCCCGGTCCACCGAAGATCACTGCGCCTGGCTCCGGAGGTAAGTATGGGGTGAGGTAAGGTATGCAGAGTGTGGGCGCAGGTTGGAGAAGAGAGCACTGGACACAACGTGGGACCGTTTTCTATTTTTCAGGTTAAAAATAATTTGAAACCATCACAGGAAGGTTTTCCTTTTTGCAGGTAGATTTGGAATGCTGGGGTGGGCTCGACATGCCACCTGCATGTTTTTATTAGGGGGGGCTGAAGCCGATGAGGACTGAGGCCCTCTGTCAGCAAAGTAAGAAGGATCTGTGTGTTTGGGGGAGACATGATGCCAGAGGGGACTGGGTACCCTCGGCAAACAAAATGTATGGGGGAGGATATTATGCGGCGGGTTGGACACCCCCATCGGCTTTTATGGGGACTCTGAGGTGGCAACAACCACTGCCATGTAAGTAGAAATGTTACACCAGGCAGGGCACTGCCCTGCAATGATGAGTCGCTCCCTCATTGCAGCGGAATGGCTGATGCTGCAATGATGAGGCAGCCCCTCATTACAGCGGCCAAATTGTTTCAAGTTGGTGCCACTTTTGCAGAACCAGTGTTATTAGGGCACTGGGCCTGCATTGGGTGAACAGTGCCAAGCCCACAAATGCAGTGCCGGTGTTGTCTGCCACAGTGCCGCACCTCCACAACCCACTTCTCTCCTAAGCTGCCACATAATGTTTCTTGTGCATGCACTCAAGCAAACATAAAAAGCACTTGTGCTCAAAGGTATTATCAAATCCTATTAGTAAATAAATAAATGTGTCTTAGAAATAACATTGTAGACCTGGCAATGTTAAAGATTGAGAAGATAAGAAAAAACATGGGCCCAGATATTCAAAGGGTTGCCATGGCACAACAGTGTTGTGCCATGCGCCAATCACTGATATGCCCTGGCATGATATTCAAAAGGGAAAAGTGCGAGGGCACAACCCGGCGTGCCAGAGCACATCAGTAATGGCGCAGGCACAGGTGGGGGGTACCCATGCATAACTTGCACAGCCCAATATTCAGCCTGGGATGTGCAGAGCCATGCATGCACAACCCTAACTGTGCCAGCACAAAGATTAAAAAAAAGAGACAACTGATGGCCACCCACAGGTGAGCTGCAGCATTGCAGGGCACAACACGCAGCTGCCACCTGTGGTGGCCACCCAAGTTCCGCTGTATCTGGCAGTGTCCCCCATGCCCGATCGTGGGCATTTGTAAAAAATATAAGAATGCCTCTAATATCCCTGGTGGTCCAGTGGACCGCTATGTGCCCGATCACAGGCATCTGTCCAAAAATACAATATTTATCCTATATCCCTGGTGGTCCAGTGGACCGCTATGTGCCCGATTGTGGGCATTTGTATAAACAATTCCAATATCCCTAGTGGTCTAGTGGTACCCCCCAACCCGCTCACTGAGCACCACCACTCTGCTTCCCCCCCGGTCAGCCAGCGGGTGGCAGCACCCTACCCGTCTGTCACCCCACCACCTGCTGACTGACACCTCGGTAGGGATGCACGTCCATTGGTTCGCAGCGTGAGCAAATGGGCATTCAGCCCCTACCGTACTACACATTCCAGATGTGTGAATGATTCAGCATAGCATTTTGAGAAATGTGAAGCAGGAACGAGTTTCTATGGTGGCTGCTGAGGGACTTGCTTGCTCCAGTCAGCAACCCATTGAATGTAAATAAAAACACCAAACCCTCAAAGCTCTAAAAAAACTGATTCTATATTGTAGGAAAAATGGTAAGGTACCAAGAAACATTGCAAAGCTCAGCCAATATGGGACACATTTATTCCTTGGTGTCCTGCTGTCTCAATTCAAGCCGTGGTGAGCAACCCAGGGTACCGTGCATGACATGCATGCAAGGCATGGGTTGTGCAATAATACTTCACATAGTGCAAGTGTTGTATGTGCTGGAGGGCCTGTGATGGTGGTCTGTGCCACAATAAAGTCATGTCCTAATCCTATTGTGTGTCAAGTAAAACAGTCTCTGCAAAGTAAGAAATATATAAAAAAAAACTATTAAAATAGGTATCTGTGTATGAAGTAAAAACATAGGTTCGAATATTTGTCTCTGTGTGGCAGGTACCTGGCAACTGTAGACACAAACACTAGTCAAGCACCTACATTAAACATATACTTTAAAACACAATAGCAGGGACTAATTTTTATTTTTTTACTGATCATGTTATTATACGTTTATATTTTCACTTTCTATCTGCATTTTTTTTCAATTAACTTCTTTGCGGGAGTCCACTTTATAAGCACAATAACACACTCCTACTGCCATACCTTGATGACCACATAATATTCGGAGGTTGGAGCAGACCCTGTGGAACAAACAGGTCACAGTCTATGCCATGGCCAGCATGTCCACTGCCATCAGGGCACACATGTGGTAATCATCATGCCTGCCCAGGTGGAGACAGCCTACAGAACTGCAAGGCATACCACAGCATGAACATGGAGTTGTGTGTGATACGGCAGGCACAATTATGCACATTTGTGTCAAGTACCTTAGCTCCACACAAGATGCATACACACTGGAGAACTTGAGGTTCTGGGAAATACTGCACACCATGCCAGCCAGTCAGGGGTGAGTTACAGGTATATGCACATGGGTGGGGCAAGTGTCAGAGGGGCACGTTTGTGGCATGCACTAATGATCTCCTCTTCCCCACAGGTGGCAGTGGATATCCATTGTGCACATGTCTGATGACTCACTTCTTAGAGCCACAGTCCAAGACAGAGCTGTGGTACAAGGCACACTAACTGACAGAGGGCATTATCAAGAGGGCATTCAGCCAGCTGAAGGTGCATTTTAAGTGCCTTGCCAGGACAGGGTGACACTGCAGCTCATGCTCCAAAAGGTGTGCAGGTTGTTCACTATATGCTGCAGGCTAGACAATATAGCTGTGAGTAAATGCCTACCCCTGCCAGACAATGACATGCCACCACCTGTTGACATGCTCTAACATAGGAACAGACTGATTCCCAATGTACAGATGCCATGGTAGCAACCCAGGGTACCGTGCAGGACATGCATACAAGGCATGGGTTGTGCAATACTGCTTCACATAGTGCAAGTGCTGTATGTGCTGGAGGGCCTGTGATGGTGGTCTGTGCCACAATAAAGTCATGTCCCAATCCTATTGTGTGTCGTGCCTCCTGTGCTGTAGGTGTCTGGTGTCATATGTGCCCCGTGTGTTCCCATTGTGGAATTCCAGCTGGGGCGTGGGCTCAGTTCTGTGAGGCACCTTCACACAGGCAGACACTGTGCCATCTGCCACCATGTGTCTTTGCTATTCTCTTTATGCATGGCCTTGGGGAGCCCCTGCCATCCATGTCCTCCAAAGGGGTTCTGTGTCAAGGTCCTGTCCAAGGGACATCCCTTCCATACCATGCCTGAGGGTTGGGTACCTGTGGGCCACAGCCATCCAGACCCCATCCCCACATCAGATTGTCGACGCCCTGACCGAAGACACCTGTGAAGCAGTCAAGTGCATCACCAGTGGACTACTGAAATGCCCCGAGCTCCTTCTGCATGCCCCTGACCTCCATACATAAGTTGTCAACACTGTGGGCCATGTGCTGCAGGTGCTCATGCCCAGCACTTGGCTGATGAATGCACTGCTGGTCTACATCATGGACCTTGGCCTACAAGCCATGCAGGTTCTGCCACCATGCAGGATATACTGCCCCTGTGGGTTCCCTCTGGGAGTCGTATCCACATCCATTTACCTTTGAATCCTGTGTGCCCTGTGCCTAGTCCTGTGGCATTGTCTGTGTTTGGGATGTGTGTCATACGGTCATCAGCTGCCTCTGTACCCTGCAAGCCTGTGCCATGTGTTGCTAGTGGTGGGTGTGTGCAGCTGGTTGGGGCTGTTGGGCAGCACCTGTGTGTCTGGGACAGTGCCCATGCCCTGGGTGCTGTGGCCTTAGTCACTGGGGCTACTGGTGTAACCTGTATCATCAGTATCCTCCTCCTCCTCCTCCTCTCCTGGGCCCTAAGTGTCACAGTTTTCCTGGGTTTCCATTATTATGTTGGGCTCCATTCCTGCGAAAGGGAAGGTGAGAGTTTGTTGGACAGTGTCCCCAAAACTCCACAACTTGTGTCCTTTGTGTGGTACCCTGTGGGCCTACCTGAGTCCTGGGTCCCCTCCTTATATGTGTCATCATCCTTCTCCCAGACTGGGGCTGGCAGGCCACCATCTGCAAGGTATAGTTATGGGTTAGCACCTGCTTGGGTCCATGCTGGCCCTACCCCTGTGTGGCACGTGACTGTACTTGATCTGCAGCATGTCTAACCCATCCTCCTTGCCCCTTGTGGCCTGCTTGCTGATAGTGTTGGCCACTATGTTGTCCACCTCCTTTAGCTCCATATCATTTGGAGGATTGCCCCAGCCATCAGCAGCTGTTTCTGCTGCTGCTGTGCCAACTTCCTCTTTATTGCCTCTGCATGTCACATCACTTGGCTTCAGGGCACTGGTGGTCTGTGACATGTACCATGCAGCACTGATAGTATCCTTTATGCTAATCCATACCAGCTGCTTGTGGGTAGATGCCCACTTCAGTGCCCCTGAGCTGTAGTGGGTGACCTTGGTGACCAGTATGGCAAGTATGGTGGCCTCCTTTACCAAGATGTTGTGTGTCCATGGCCATGGCTGTCTGGCACGGTCTTGCACCCCAGTCTCCCAGGCACATGCAGGTGGCCCATTCACCACAGGACATGTGGTGGTGGTGGTTGTGTGGCCCATGTCCTTACACTGTTGCTCCATTTTGGGTACATCCACAGTCAACATTTCCACATAGTGGCCCAGGAGCAGGACAGCTCCTTAAATAGCGGGGTCAATGAGTGTTCTATGGGGGGGGCTGCTTCACACACGTACCTGGTCATGCCCTTTCACACCCCTCTGTGGTTATATCTGCACCTGTTGGACATGCCCCAAGCCTTTGTGGATCACACTACCTGTGCAGGTGATGCACGCCATGTGGCCACATACCTGCTATATGTGTGTCCCCCAGCCATTTCGGGTTTATCTGTGGATCGAAACCTAAATGCCACATTTCATTTCCAGAGTAGTTCTGCTTCTCCACAGGACAACTTCACACCTCTCTGTACCACTGGTACTTTGATCGATCATGTTATGCCTCCTATAAACGGGTCTTTTTTATTTATCTTTTTGACTTCTTTCTCTCTGCCTTTCTCCACCTTTTTGCCTTGTTTTGCTTTGGATACTTTAGTATTATCTGTTGCCAAACCTTTTTTGCTATTTTCCATTATGTTTTGTGTAACCAACCTCTCTCTCTCTTCCTTCAAGTTTGAGGTAGGTTACTGTGCTCTTGAAGAGCTAACTCTGACCCTGAAAGTTGCTCTTTAGTGAGCCTCAGCTAGGAGACTGGGTGTCTGGAGGTTTGCCCTGTGTTTTCTGACTGTGCCAGTATCAGTAAGCCCAGGCATGAATATTCATGGCCCAACCATTTCCCCTTTACACTATAAGAGGGTAAGGCTCGCTGAGCCTAAGGTGGGAAAGGCAGGGATGTAGACAGACAAGCAGCTCAGAGAATCAGCAGCTGGGAGGAGCCCAAGGGGATGGGGAAGGGCACCTCTGAAGCGCAAACATAGAAGGAAGACCTGAAGAAAGTGTCCTACCCTGCGGAGGAAGAACCATACAGACCACGACTGGCACCAGGAAGTAGTGGTGGGTCCCACTCAAAAGAGGTCACTAGGATAAATGTGGAACCCCTCTTACCAAAAGAACAGAAGGAAGGGAGCAATTTGTAAGTACTCTGTGCATTTAGTAGTTGATATTCACTAGGATAAGAGGCCTGGTAAGAGCTGGGTTCAGTAAAGTCCTACAGAGTTGGCTGGGCTTGGGGCCCATGGCTTTGAGCCACTAGGGTTATCAGTGTAGTGTTGGAAGGAAGCACACACAGCTAGGCCAACTACTAATTATTTAGTAGTAAACCATAAAGCTGTTTGCTATTTGTGTGATGCCCTGATGCACATCAGTCAAGCAGGGGCACAGCTGCCCCAAGGTAGTGCCCATCCTGCCTGGTAGGGTGCCACTGCACACATGGTCATGTGAGTGCACACACCCAAGAGACCCTGAAACAGGAGATAGTGAAGTTGAATAAAGCAGTCTGAGTCTGCCCAGTCAGAGTGAGGGGCTGAAGGAATGTACAACAGAAGTGATAAAGAATACAGTAAATGGTACTGAACAACAATGAAGTTATGGCAATTAATTTGCCAGTGTAATGCCCTCAGGTACTGTATGTATACACAGTCACAGCACTCACCTACACACCACCAATAATGAGACCAAATGCATAAGCTTATGCAAAAAGTGTTGCCTTTAGTGAAGCAGCAGCAGCTTAATGAACAGCATGGGCACAGCACAAATCTTCTTCTTAGGTTTCACCCAATCGTGGGCTTTTGCAAAAGCCCACAGCTGAGATGAAACCTAGAAAAGAATGTAATCTGTCCATGTTCGTCTGTTGCGCTACTTCACTAAAGGCAACACTAAAGGCAACCATGATGTGATGTCTGAAGATCCGTTTGTATTTAGTGTTCTCTACTATCCATCATTGCACTGGTGCTTGCTTGCTTTTGTTTACTTGTATGACTTTATAGTGGCTACTTGCTTTTTGGTCATTTTTGGTTCTGGCATCTCAGCATTGGTGTGATTACACTCTCAGTGTGCATGCAATTTTGGAACTTCCTAAGACAGAGAGAGAGAGAGAGAGAGAGAGAGAGTCAAGAAACTAGTATCTGGAGGAGAGTGGCACAATTGATTCACGGGCAAAAGGTAAGACCTATGAGGAGAGAGATTGGGCAGTCTTAACATGTACCTTTGGAAGCTAGAAAGAAAAGGGGATATGACGAAACATACAAATACATGTAGGGCTATAATAGGGAGGACTCCACTGTGTTATTTAAGTTAAAGGAAACACATAACCACTTTGGGGGTTGGGGGTGTAACATGAAATTTGAAGTGAGGAAATTCAAGAAGGACATCTGAAAGTACTTATTTACAGAGCAGGTGGTGGATACGTGGAACCGTCTACCCAGTATGTAATCAATGCTGGACTATCTCAATAGCCAAAACCCCAATGTGACATCTTCAAGCAGATTAATAGGAACAAAACTGAGGCAGGAGGTGGGTGCAGCTCTGTAAGGGTAGAATAAATCAGTGTATGCAGGAATATCACAGCAGACTTGATGGAATCATAAACTTTTTCTATCCTTAACCATCTGTGAATCTATGTTACAAAACGTAGCAGTTTATGATATGGATGATTGTGACTTAGTCCATGAGCCTAACAGTTTATTTCACCAGACATAGTCCTGAAATAAGTATTCTTGATGTGAATTTGCTGGTATATGTACATTCAGTAATCATGCCACTTGGCCAACTTTGGCAGGTTTATACTGTTCTGAGTGGTAGAGATACTGGGCAGCTAAACAGTCCTCTTCCTGCTGTAAAGAACACCAACTATCCCTCTTCCTGAGTAACCCATAATGACACTGTGCTCAGGTGCCAACTTGTTTTCCAGACTGGTTCAGAGTTCCACTCTGAGGCTGCCGTTAAGGTCTCATTTCAAGTTTTTTTTTCACAGGCAGCTCTGCTCAGCTGCAGTTCCACTCCATCCCACAAGCAGCCTTGGTGCACTTGGTGGCCTTGGTAGCCAAACACTAGGGCACCCCTGGGAACCATTTACTAGCCTTGACCTGGACCAGGTCCTTTGGAAACCAGTGCATAGCAGAAGGGCCACTCCTGGCCTCCTGGGCATGCATAGTCACTGTCAAAGGGTACTGTACTTTCTCAGCATGACTGGGGCAAGCTCATTCTTCTAACACTCTGTAACTCAGAACTAAGACTTAGAACTAAATTAACATCAAAACCTGTGATATCCCTATATATGGCATGTCTTGGAGCAAACCACTCTATTCCTGCCACTTCTCCAGTCAGGACAGTCCTATGCATGGCCCACTAGTAGCTCCAAATGGGGTCTGGGCTACATTTAGTTAAAAATCTCAACACTGTACAATGTCGATTTGGCTGTTCACTCTCTCTGTCCCTGCTAGAGGAACTACCACCATTCTGAGATACCACAAAGGCACTGGAACTACCTGAAGGAGGGTTCTACCCCTAGAGGTGCCAAAGAAATGTGGTCTCCTTAGACCAAAGATACCCAAGGAAGACACCCATGGCTCCTGTAATGAAAGACAGAAGCCACAGGAGGAGAAAAAGAAGGGCGGTGGGATAATGAAAATAAGTATCCAAAGGATGTTTAGGCATGCATAATTTAAATATCAATTGGTGGGGTGGCAAGTGTTGCCCATTGCCTCACCAAACCATGAGCACATCCCTTTGATTCACTGGTTCTCTGGCAGCACTACTATGAGGTATGCTTGTGCATATTATAAAATGGGCATCAAAATCCTCTAAATCCTATTGTTTAGAATCATTCATCTGACCGTGCATTAAGTAAGCAACAAGACACAAATGGTGTGTATTAGACACTTCTAACACAGAACCAGGGGCATAGTAAGGTACCAGGTCACAGGCAGGTCTAATGCACATCCCCAGAGTGTCTTATTGCATTTATAAAATGGACATTTGTATTTGTAGAAAATGGGCAAACTATGTGGGCCAAATGGTCCTTATCTGCCGTCAAAGTCTATGTTTCTATGTTTGGCAGCCATTTTTTTCTCACTGACTCACACACCCAAAATTAGGATAAAAGAAAAGCACCAAATATCACCACATGCATCTTCTCTCTTACTTCACCACGATAAGGAACACAGCTATATGTACAATGCAACCTGTACACATCATTATTTATGCCAAACATGTAGTTTTTATTTATAGGTGCCATGGGGATGAAATCCCTGGGAAAAAGGTACCACAGAGAAGAAGCCATGTTTTATATAAGAATGAGGAACCCCAGGAGCAGGGGAGATTGTGGGGACAACCAAAATGAGCTCTGAAGGATTCTTCGGCATGCATGGTTTAAATGCTACCCATGTGTGGGGGGCAAGGCAGTCATCACCAGGACTCAGTACAGCCAAAGGAACACTGGGGAATGGAACCCCAAGGAGAAAGAGAAGAGTGGTTCATAATAGATAAGAATAAAGAATGATGTCAGAGAACTGTTGCTCGGTAGTTGTTGGGTCATTGTTGTCTTGTTGTCAAGCAGTCTTTGGGGCATTGCTGTTCAGTAGTTGTTGGGGGGGGGTTAGTGCCCAAAGGTATGTTGAAGAGAGCAGAGCCCTGACTATATAGATTAGTGTGGACCTGGAAGAGGAAACTGAAGCCACCCAAGCAAGCACCTAGTGGGTAGTTTTAGGGAGAAGGAGCAGTGTCTTGAAGGTTCAAAAAGACCAAGAAGGTGAAACATGGGCATCCATGGCAAGAGGAAGAAAAGGGACACCAAGGAAAGTCAAAGAGAAACAGGGCCACCATGGGTCACCAGGAGGCCATGAGGGAATAAAGAGAAATGGAAGCTGAGACAGCAAGAAGAAACTGAACTGAAGAGACCAGCAGAGGATTCCCAATGACCAAGCTCATAGAACGGGGGGGGGGGCAAAGCTAACTGCTGCAAAATGAGGCAGAAAGATGATCGAAGGCAGAATGACAGTAGTGAAGGACAAGCCACTGGATCCCAGAGGGGTCAGAAGTAGGAGCCATCGAAGTGGCATGGCAGATCCAGTGGTGGCAAGTGCCACAGAGAGACCTCTAGCAGGCAGGAAAGGTGGAATACCCAAGAGCAATATCTATATATGCCAGCAAACGATGCTTCTGATGGGGGCTGTGTGAGGAAGCACTAATCAGCAAAGCCATGGTGCAGCCATGAGTGGTAGTGAGGTGAATGGGCAGACTGGCGGCCATGAGACTGCTGCAATAAAAATGAGCATTTGTGCATGTATGGTGTAATTACTGCAAATGTTGAAAAGCATGGTGAGCTATGCCAGACTATGGGCATAGTGCTTTGATAGTGGTTGAAGAACATACTGATTCTTTGAAAAAGCTGCCTGGTAATATGCCTCCTGCAGCCAAATACTGATTTGGTTGAAACAGAACCCTTCTAAAAACAAGGTGTTGCATTTCAGTTTAGCCATCCAGGATCAATACATTCAGTCATTAGAAGTTATAGGCTGGTATTGTTCTGCCCCAAAACTTTAAAATTTGCATGAGTGACCAAACTGAACATTGATGTGTTCTGCATATCAGGCCAAGAGTTATCAAACCCTTCCCCTCAATTAAAAAACAGAGGTAACAAGAACCACCAATCTCTGCTTAAAATTGTTGGAGCAAGTCTATTATCAGTCCTTGAAGAAGGGGACTCACTGCCACTGAAGTGGCTCTGTCAGTGGCCAGAGGAGGGTGAGACTTGATGCTGCTGGAGCAGCTCTTTTGGTGGTCTGTTGAACATATGACTTGCTGCATCTGGAGCATTTCTCTGGTTGGCCTATGAAGCAGGTGTCTTTCTGGCACTGGAGTGGCTCTGTCAGTAATCCACAGAGCAGGTGGTTGGCTGCCACAGCATCAACTTGCTAGGCAGCCTATTGACAAAAATTACTGCTAAAAGGGTAGTCCACAGGCGGACTAATTTATCAGCACAACTGCTGTAAGGTGGAAGGACATGAAATGCGCTATCACTGTATGTGCAACAGCTATCCGACACTCACAGAAACTGATCAAACTGCAAAAGCTCTCCTTACTTACAGTACACAGACCAAGACCTGGAATGAGCAAGGGTCAAGGAAAAGCTATAAATTGAGGAGATGTTTTGGGAAAAGACTCCCAATACACAATCCTGTACCCCAGGAGTCCATGTCAGAGAAAAAGAGTTGGGAATCAGGATTAAGAAACATACTGTGGCAGCAGATGCAGAGCAGCAGTAACAACAGGATCTATAGATATAGGAGACTCAGGCTACTGATGAGCCCATGACAGCTGCACCAGTACAAGAGAAAGGGCAGTCCAAGCAGTCAGCCACGATAGCCACTTATAGCCCTGTTTAACAGAATATTAACCATACACATGCTTCAGGTGCATTTTTGAAAAACAATATACAAATGTGCTTACTAAGGAATATTCCAATGCATATCATCCCCTTCCCCTGAGTAGGCAGGTGGTGGGATGGAGAACTTTTCTTGGGCATACTGGTCCAAAGCTCATTTCCAGGTGTCACCCAGGAGACCAGGGACATTATGTGATTTGCTCAGGATCACACAATATGTAAGTGGTAGTCGTAAGATTCAAGTCCATGATTGCTAGTTCTCTAGGTTCACAGCTTGATGCTGTAACCTTTAGGCTGAGCTGACCAAGCCTCAAACCAGTGGTCCTGCTCTCATACTCCTAGTGTCCAGTTTACAGGAACTTAAGTGCCTTCTTTTGTTTACCTTCCTCCTCTTCACAGGTCACTGCCCTTGTCAGTATCTAGGGCTCTACAAGTACTACCCTTTGGACTATTAGTACTGATAGAGAAGGGCCTATTGTGAGTTATGTCAGCCACAAAGCATAATCTATGTGATCTTATAGTTTGCTGATGAACTTTATTACCATAATGCTGCTTCTAAGTACTGTACCATGTGTAAAGGTGATGCTGTGCCTATAAAAGGTGAGGTTTGAGGACCTTGGAGAAAAGGAAGGGCAACACCCTGCCAGATGTGTTATGACTAGTTATTCAGTAAGGCCTGGAACTATGAAACTGGCTCCTACTAGTTATTCCAGTGGATCAACAGCGGGTGACCCTAAAGGAAGATAGCAAAGGCTTGTAGGCAAAGTAGAACAGACTCATCTCCAGAGTGTTGCTGTGGAGAATCTTATTTGAGGGGACCACTGATTCTGAGTCCAGAAGGGACCCAGATAAGGTACCTCAGCCATAACAAGAGAACCCATCATCATCACTAGAAGAGGTGATGGACAGAAAAAGGAGACCCTATCCCCATCCTGAGCATTCCAACCACCAGACAGGGAGTGGCAAAGTGGAGGAGTCATCTATACAAAACACTTCAGTTTGTCCCAATGCTGAACCCACTAGGCATGGATGAACCACTGTGGAATCCTCATATGCAGACACCCCAGTGGAACAGTGAGGATAGTAGCAGCCATGAGGTTCTGAAAGTTTAGATGGGTAGTAAATCTCCTGTCCCATTCGGTACTAGGAAGTACTGGGAATAGTAGCCCTGATTCAGTTCTGCAATCGGGATGAGCTCTGTGGCCCTCTTACTGAGGAAGGATTGAATCTTCTCCAGCAGGAGGACGAGATGTCCCAGAAGGTATCAGTTTCATAAGGGAGGATGTGCTGGAGGGACAAAGAGGAATTCTAGAGTAATTATCAACGAACCTCCTCCAGCACCCAAGCATCTGTTGTGATCTCTCTTCACTTTGGAAGGAAGAAGAAGGTGGCCTCCCACTAGGATCTTCTGATCTGCAGGGACTGGGGGAGGTGGAAGGGAGTCAGAAGGCTCTGGGGTGGCCGATGCACTGCCAGAACCTGCACTTTTGGTGACTGTGGCATGGGCACCAGGAGGCAAATGGGCCTGAGAGGCAGCTTGGGTCTGCTGGAAGCCATTGCTGGGACCACTGCAATACCCTCTACCTGGGCCAACATAGGGCCTATGAAAGGAAGACTTTGGGTTTAGGGTCTGAAGGGACTGCAAGGTCATTTTAGACATTTGCAGGTCCCACAAAGCAGACTCTACATTGGTAGAAAAAAGTTGCTTAACTCTAAATGTAGCATTAAGAACTGACTGCTGTACATGAGCGGCAAAGCCAGCCACTCACAGCCACAAGTGGTGACACAGGCAAATGTCAGAAGCAGCCACATGAGCTGCAGCATCAAAGGCATCATAAGCTGACCTTAGGAGGTGCTTACCAGCCTCCAGACCATGAGCAACAGTCTGTTGGATTTCAGTTTTGTCTGGTCCATCAGGCAGCTTGTTGACCATGGCAGCTTGAACTTCCATATGCTATTCTGATATTTAATCATATACAGCAAGCCTGGTAGTTAACAATCCTAAGGTCAATGTAGGGACAAAACCCTTGATTTAAAAATTATTTTATTTTTATCTTCAAGAATTGATTTTTAATTATTATTGTTTTATCTGATTTTTATATGGGACTAATTTCTGGTTGAGATTAAGGTTGATTAAGTCTTAGAAAGAGTAAAATAGAGGAATGATGCCATTTAAAATGGAGACAGCTTCAGAGGTTAAAAAAAAATTAATAAATAAAAAGTGTGTTCCATTAAAGTCTTCTCCACAGAACCAAGGGGTGTCACATGCCTTTGAATAGCTACTAGTTAACTAATCCAGCTGAGTGGTTACCATGGTAATCATGTTCCAGGGAAGACACTTTTATTAAAATGTATGGCTCCTCTGCCAGCCAGTATCTGGTGCAGACTTCTGTAAGAAAAAAAAAGTTTCTCTGTTTAAACTTTGTACATTAGGAAAGTATTTTGCTTATAACTTAAACACCAATGTGGTGCTGCCAAGAAAATTGGACAATTATTGGACAATAGTATGCTAAATAAACTTACCAAGTTTTATGGTTGCAGAATGAAGTGTTCAAAAGTTATGAATAAAATGTATTTAATATAATTTTCCTATTTCAAATTAGACAAATCTAGTATATTGTGATAGGTCACATCTTAGGAAGTCTAACAATATAACTCTTAAATCTGTAGTTTGTTGCTATGGAGAAATATTGTCTAAACATTTACAGTGAATTAACTTTTCTGACAGTGATTGATGTTTTTAGAAAGAACAAGGACCTTGTGTGTCTCTACAAAAAGTAATGTTTTAAGGACTTTAGGAATGGATTTTTCTTACAAACCTTATATCATTCTGTAGCTTAGACTATTTAGAGTAAAACTATCATTCTATTTTAAGAAGTTTTATTGAAATTATGAAGTTATAACCTTAATAGTGTAACTTAGGAAATATCCATGTCAGAAACATTAACGTTACACCAATATGATCTGCTTAATGTAAAACACCTAAATATGTAAGTTTAATGTTTAAATTACATTAAATAAGCCTTTAATTTAAAGAAAATAATTTTGACCAAAACAAGTTTGAGAAGAAGGGGAGAGTCTTAGGAGGCATGTCTGTATGTCATCATTTATCTCCTGAGATGCCCTACCTTTCTAGTGACTTCGGCCAATCAAATTCTTGTGATGTCATCACCAGAGCAGTTTCATATTAATGAATCTGTCTGGTCATACCCATTCTGGACCAAGAAACTGATGCAAAAGGGATCTCTGTTTGGTTAACTAAGAATGCTAAGGGCTTTATGCTGTAGTTAGGCCAAATAACTTTGAGCCACACCTGTTTGAAATGCAGGGATTAGCCTAAGAACAGCCAAAGCTTATGCAGAGTTGCTCAAGGATATGGGTGCAAGAAAAAGATGCAAGGGCATTGTCATTGTGTGTGAAGCAAGGTCTGTGTTTTATTTGCTGAGCATTTTGACAAGTAATGTTGCCTGCTGAGGCTAGACAGCCTTACCTTTAAAACTCACACAAGCTATACAGTGTGCTGATCAAAAAGAGGTCTATTGTCCTAAGGTTTTGAAAGCAGATGCACAACATGAAAGAGTCAATAAGCTCCAGTTGTTGAAACAACTTGCTATCCATGAGAAAGTTCTTTGAATCCAGTATTGCTATGGACTGTGCAGATTGAAGCTGTGTTCTACAAATCCAAGAATTGACATTCAGCAAAAGTTTAACTTGCAGAGTGTATCCATGCTAAAAGGAAGTTCCAGGGTCAAAGTTAGCTGTTAAAGAGACCTTTTTATCAAAGCCAGATTCAGCCAGAGTTCTAAATGAAGAAAAAGACCCACTTCTACAACCAGAAATATAAGTATTCATTTTATTACTTTCACTAATTTTAAATAATATTCTAGGTAATTTAAATTGGCTTATCTGGGAAAGTAAAGTAAATGTGCTTTTAACTATAGAATCCAGGTATCTAGTTTAAGCTTTGAACTAAGAAATATTTTGCATGATTTAAAAGTTAGAAAACTGAGTTTTATGAAATTAGTACAAATCACTGATGTAATGAGTTGTTACCAGTTCTCATAGAAAAAACATTTTACATGCAATGAAGTTTTGAAACAAGTTTTATACAGAAATAATCTAAGATATTGATCTTATGAGTTTGCATGTTTTATGCATGAAGGTTATGTTTAATACTAAATATAACAAAAGTTTAGTTTAATTATTACCATTCATCATAATGTATGTGGCTTATCATTTGCAGTGCTTATTTGCTAAAAAATTGTTTTATTAGTTGCTGGATTTTCTGAAACAATTTTGTTGATGTTTACAAGATTAAGCTTGATAGCTTTGCTAATGAGGAATATTTAGAACCACTGTATAGGTGTAAATAAAATACCTATTTTTCATATAACTATACATGTGGTAAGCAGTGTCATTTCCTTTATACTTGAATCTGGAGAGCATAGGATAATATCACATGTAAATATTTATTATTTTGGGTAATTTATGAAATAATTTTTGGGTAAGGCCTGAGGTGAATCTAAGTACATTATTATAAAAAGTGATATTATAAGCCTTTGTTCTGACACCAAGAAATGAAGAAGCATACATCTTCTTGGTCATGACATCTAACTTCCTCAATTCTTTATCTGGAGGAAGAGAAGTCATGTGTTTTGGAGCTTTAGAATGGTCATGGACAGCCACAATGACCACAGAGTCCATTTCCGTCTGTGTGGAATAATAAGACTTGTCTGAGTGGGGCAGGATATTGCTTATCTGCTTTACAGGGTGCAGCCAGCTGAGAGCTGAGCCTGTGCTAAGCAGCCATAGTGACATCCTCCAAAGCTGAATGGATTGAGGAAAAATAACAGTAGGCAGTGCAGAAAACTCTAATAATTCTGGGCAACAGTGGAGCAACCATGCTACTGCAGATACTGGGTGGTGCAGCTTGGGGGTGCCTATCCCCCAGGGCTCATTAATGGAAAATCTGCACTCTAACAACATATATGAAGCTCTCACAAGGTATGAAGTGCACAAAAGACTTTTATTGCCAGTGTCCTTGACATATATCATTGCAGTACAGAGCTCTTAGCCAGCCACTATATAGGAAGGTAAATGCCCTGGCATTTCACTGTATTATAAATTGTATATACAACATACTTGTATGAATCTGTTATATGTTTATAGATCATTGTACTGTTGTTTGACTATCTTTGTTGTTGTATTGTTTATATGTAAGTTTATATGTACCCTGGTCACCCTTGAAAATGGGCATGTATTCCCTTGCATTCTTACCCAGCTAACACACTTTAAATAACATTAAAAAATCCAATTCTCAAAATTCAAAGGGGTTTCTCTAAGGAATCCACCTCTTCAGCAGTAAAGCTCATCTTACACTGTATCTGCAGTAGGAAAGCCTGACAAGAGGCATCCTCAAGAGGGACCTAGGTGTATAATGTACTGTCCTCACTACAGGAGGATAAGGTGCAGCTGGAGAACACCATATTGGGAGGGCATTCCTTACTCTTCTTCTGCATATTACTTCTCATACATTAGATCTGGATTATATTCCAACTCCCTCTCCACATCAATGGGAATAGGCAGCAGGTTAACAGCAGGAAAAGGGAGGGTGCACATGAAGCAGCCTAGTGCCATCATGGAAGAATCCCTAAGCTAATCTTAGTAACCTGCTTGGGGAGCACTGATGACATCAACAAAGTCAATGGTTGCAGACCAGGCAGCAGTGATTGAGTATTTGTTGATGGCTGTGCCTGGTGCAGGAGCCATGGAAACAGTCCCCATAGGTTCGTTAATTACTTATTCATCAATGAGATAGTGCCTGATGGCTGAATCTGCTGTGAAACTCCCATTGGGGGATTGAAGCCCATGCCAAATCCCAACCTTGGTATCTGAGAGATGGATGGAGGAGGGCAGCAGAACCTGAGGACTTAGCCTGGGTTCTGTCTTTGTCAACAGACTTACCTTATCTTTTTGTGATCGGCTGCTTTTCCATGTCAGCATGGTGGTGTTTTCTGCAGCCTTCTCCTTTCTGTCTTTATTTGACAATTGTGCAGGCAACACTGTTGACAATGAAGAAGCGGTAGGCTGATGGTGAGTTGTAAGTAGAAGGAGTGGGTGACAACAGCGACACAGCCTGACATGCATGCTGTTTGTCCTGCATGGCCTGAAGTTTTAAATGAACATCCAATATCTTTTCTGTCATCTTTGTGTAGCCTGGTTAAAACCCAAGCAAATGGTGCAGGCCTTCATGTCATGAGAGATGTCTTAGCAGCAGATACACAGTTCATGAGCATAGTCCTTATAAATCTTTACTGCAATGACAGTAGTGGAACAGCAGTTCCTTGCCTTTTGTCAGTAACATAAATGTTTATATTTGAAACAAAAACAAAGAAGTAGAAGTGTTTTCTTTTCAATAAAAGTTTTTATGCTTTTCTTAAAAGCAGAAGGAACATTTGACATTAAATTCACATCCATAAATTAAGTTACAGGAAAATGCACTCTAAACATGAAAAAAGTACTATATATCTATTAAGTTATAAATATAAGCATAAATATCTCTATAATATTAATAGTAACATATGTGTATATATATATATGACTCTATTTTATATACCACGCAACCATATCCAGTTGATTAACTATGTTGATTGTTTCACTATCTGAATTAGTATCAGGTATAATTAAGTATTAAACTAATCATTTTCCCTAGAATCTCCAATACAGAAGGAAGTTATGAAAGATAAAGGGAAGAAAAGGAGAGAAAAAAAGAGGAAGAAGAGAAAGGGAAAGGGAAAGAAAGGTTGAAAGAAGAAAAGTCTCACCCTGTGGATAAGAGAGCAGACAACAGTCAATGGACTACTGAGGCTTATTCAATTGTTTCCAGACATTTGCTCCTGGGACTGTATAAGGCAATCAGTTTTGCTTCCAGCATCGCTTAGTAAATGTTCCATGGTGTCCAGTCTAGCCTTGAATTTATGTCCACAACCATTTAAGTAATGTGCCAGTTTTTCTGTTTTAACAGTTTCGAGTAATTGAGCCCTCCACTCTTGCCATGTTGTGACTGTATCTTCATTCCAGTATTTTAAAATACTGTTCCTTACTGAACCTCCTACTAATAAAAGTGTATATTTCTGCTCCTGTGTTCATAGGTTTCATAGGTAATCCATGCTACATAGACTTGTGTTCTTAGTGCTTGCCTTAATAATCTTACATTAACTTGTATTTATTATTATAAAAGTTGTCTAAACCTTTTTTGAATGAGTCCATTGTTTTACTCATTACTACTGCTCTTGGCAGGGATTTCCATAACTGAACTCCTCTCTGACTAAACCATTTTTCATGTCTCAAGGTATTCCACTTATCTTGTTCCAATTGCAGTTTATGACTCCTGGGCTCATGCCGATAATGCTTCCTTTCCCTAAGTCCTATGTCTTTTTTTAATGGCTCATCCTTTAGTGCCCTAAATATCATGCACATGTCACCCCTCAACCTACGATACTGCAATGTATATAATCCTAGATCTTGTA
The DNA here is from genome assembly GCA_016271365.2 of Neoceratodus forsteri. Taxonomy (NCBI): domain Eukaryota; kingdom Metazoa; phylum Chordata; order Ceratodontiformes; family Ceratodontidae; genus Neoceratodus; species Neoceratodus forsteri. The sequence goes on along the minus strand of CM028134.1, from coordinate 539,429,918 downwards.
GCCTCTCTTGGTATGGTTTGTAACGCAATCCATTAATCCTTTTAGTTGTCCTACGTTTCACCCCCTCCAACCTTCTAATAACAGCCTTTTTATATGGAGACCAAACCTGAGTGCAATACTCAAGATGTGGATGCACCAATGCAGTATACAGTGGTAAAAGCACTTTGCTTTCCCTGCTGCCAATGCGCCATAAAATGCAATTTAAAACCTGATTAGCTTTCCTAACAATAGTATTACAGTGTGTATCGAATTGTAAATCTCTAGTTACCTGGACCTCCAGATCCCTTTCCTCTATAGTCTGGTTTAATATCACATCTCCCAGTCTATACTCAGATTTACCATTGCCATTTCCCAAGTGCATCACAGCACATTTATTTAAATTAAGAGCTAGCTTGTGCTGAACTGTTCATTGTATCAATATATCTAAGGCCATTTGTACATTGACCTGATCTTCTAGGTTATTAACAATACCTCCAATCCTACAGTCATTTCAAATTTACTCAGCCAGATATTAGGGAAATTTAACTTGATTGAACATACATATAAATTAAATAAACAAGGACCCAATAGTGACCCCTGCGGGACTCCACTAGTCATATCCTTCCATTCAGATACTACTCCCCTAATTGAAACCCTCTGCCTTCTATTTTGCAGCCAAACTTCCACCCAGTTGACTATGTTTGTAGGTAGTTTGGTACTAGCTAGTGCCTCTATTAGTTCCTTATGTGGTAGCTTATCAAAAGCTGTAGAAAAATCCAAGAATGTAATGTCCACTGCATTCCTTGTATCTAAAGCCTTATTAGTTGTTTCATAGAAGGTAAGCATATTCATTTTGCGTGACCTTGTTTTTGTAAACCCATGTTGGGTCGGATCTATTAAGTTGTGTATAATTAAATGAGATAAAATTAGATCTTTTAATATTCCTTCAAATAATTTCCCTATTATTGATGTTATGCTTACTGGCCTAAAATGTTCAGGTCTAGATGTAGGGCCTTTCTTTAATAAGGGAACCACTATCGCTTCCTTCCATGCCTGTGCTACCTCTCCTTGATCCAATTATTTTTGAAATAAATAAGTCAGTGGTGGAGCCAGGCTAGCTATGATTCTCTAAGAACTCTAGGATGTATTAATCTGGTCCGGAGATTTATTTATGTTGATATTTTCTATTCTTTTAAGTAAATCAATAGGATCAATTTGCACCTGACCCACCTGTGAATTTGTTTTATTCCTAAGATCTGTAACATTGCTTTTATTAAACACTGAACAGAAATATGAATTCTGTATATCTGCCAGTTCCTTGGTACTAGCACACGCTCACCTGATGTATTAATATAAGGACCTATATCATTGTGCACTTTTTTTACTATCTATATGAGTGTAAAATGCTTTTATTGTCCCTTACTTTTATTGCCAGGTTAAGTCTATGGTCCCCTTTGGCCTTTTTATTTCTTTCTTTAATTGCCTGACTTTACTCCTATAGAAAGTCCAACCCTCATGATTATTTTTATGTACTCTTCTAAAAGTTTTATTTTTTCTCTAACCATTTTGTTAAGCCTAAATTAAACCATCCTTTGTTGGTGTTCTTTTTACCATATTTGCATACCCTAGGTATAAATCTCAGCACTTCGGTAGTGATTTTTGTAACCAAGGTTTCATATATCTGATTAATTGATTGATCAACAAATGCAGTTTCCCAATCCCAGCCAGCCATTACTTCCTTTAAACCATGGAAATTTGCTTTATTAAAATTTAGCTTCTGAGTTACGGCTTCTCTACTTTTTACCCTTGCTTCACCTTCCATCCTAAAAAAACACTGTGTTATGGTCGCTGTTCCCCACAGGACTATCAGTCCTTATATTATTAATTTTGTCCCCCATATTTGTTAAGACTAAGTCCAGTGTATTTTGACCCCTGGTTGCAGTCATAACTTTCTGTTCTACTCCAATCCGATCTACTACTTCAAGGAATCTTTTTTCTGTGTTGGTCTGCTCTGATATTTAACCAATCTATTCCAGGCATATTGAAGTCCCTGTCAAGAGTAAATCATCTGCTGGGTTTAAGTTAGAGATGTAATCCATAAGAAGGTCCTCCTCTTGTTTGTTTATAGATGGGGTCTATACACCAATCCTAAACTAGTTTTGGCATAAGATTTATGAATTATTTTTACCCAAAGCATTTCTACATTATTCAATTGTATATTTTCCTGCTCACAGTTTATAGTTTCCCTGATTTATATAGAAATCCCCCCTCCTTTTCTTTGAGGTCTGGTTCTAGAAAACAGCTTATAACCTGTGATGTTCCTCTCCCAACTGTCTGTGTCATCCCACCAGGTTTCAGTCACCAGTGCTATGTCTATGCTGTTAACTGTTAACATATTCTGAAATTCATCAAACTTGTTTCTTAGACTCCTTGCAGTTAATAATACTATGTTCCAACCTTTTTTGCATTCCCGTTAAAACCGAGTCAACCCTGATGAACTGAAACCATTCATTACCCTCATGTCTGAAAATTTGTGCTCCACTTTCCAGTTTAAATGAAAGCTTATCACTTTATTTATTTTGGTGCCCAGCATTCTGGTCCCTATTCTGTTTAGGTGTAGTCCATCATGTTTATAAGCAGCTTGGTTATGAAATGTCATGACATTGTCCATAAACCCAATATTTTTGGTCATACAGAGAGAACATAACCATTTATTCACTTGATTTATGGCCCCATTTTGTAATCATTTGGCCCATGTACAGGCAGAATCCCTGAAATTATAAGATCAGTTCCCTTAACCTGGATTATTTCTATTATGTTCAGAAAACATTGCTGTATTAATTCCATTTTATTTTTGCCTATATCATTAGTCCCTACATGCATTATAAGCAAGTGCTTATGTATATTTTCCATTAGGCCATCCAATATGTTTTCCAAATCTGACACTTTCACCCCAGGTAACATGCTAACTGTTGTCTGCATTTTCTATTTTACAAACTATTTCATCAATCCCTAGTGATTGAATCTCCTATTACAAGAATATCTTGTTCCTTTCTTTCCTTTTTGGGGCATGCTGTTTGTTGCTGTAGTGTGTAATGACCCAACATCAGGTATATTTTCAGTTTGATATATTTTCTTCAACATACCTAATACTCCAGATTCCTTGTTCACTTTCTCAATTATTAATTCAATGTTGCCTTCTATATCTGGTACTAGTACTTGGCTTAAGGTTTCATACCCATTGGAAAGCTGTAGAGGTTCACTCTGAAATATTCCTCCTTTATTTGAATTTGCTTTTTTTTTTACTTTAAGAGACCTGCCCTTAACCAATTTCTTAGATGCAGATTTGTTTTTCCAAGTGTACAGCTAGGAGTGATAGTTGTAATACTAGCCCTTTACTACCCTTGTGCTGTAGTAATTCTGACATGGAATCTATGAATTCATCCAAGTCACCTATCTCTTTCTTAACTTCCAGCCTACCCAAAAGTATTTTATTTCCTCCTGGAGTGTTTCACTAATATGCAATTACTGCATCTGAATTGTTGTTATCTCCTTCAGTATACAATTTACATTGCATACATTGTTTCTGTACTATTTTGGTTTTACCCTGCTTTGTGCCATTATGACTGTGTTTCCTCCCAATTCTACACTCAAGTACTTATTTTGAGCACTTTATCCTATGTTTATTACCTGTGTTCTATTTCCAAGATCTACACTCCTGCTCCTGCATCCTCCAGTGGACACAGCAGACATGCATGTCTCTGCGCATGTCTCCATATCACGATGATCGTGCCTGCACACGCTTGCCCTGCTCACTGCAGGGGCAAGTTTTATAGGTCCAGTGACCTGGAAGTGTCTTAGTGAGGTCACGGGAACACTCACAACTAAGTTGCTTTAAAACAATATTAAATCTGATGATTAGGAGTCCACAAGATAGTTTTAATGGCTCTTCAAGTTGTTTCCAGATTAAAATGTAATAAAAGCACTAGAAAAGTGCTCGCAGTAGCCTAGTCCCACACAGTGAGCCTAACCACTCTCTTCCTGTTTCCTGTTTGGATGAACAGGGCTCTGTGAAATAAAAACAAACAACAAAGTTTTGAATAGTATATAGTTGCTTCCTAAACTCTTTCACAATGTCAGCACACCTCTGTCTGTCACACAGTTGTTTTAACACTGCCCACTCACTGCAGGGGCAAGTTTTATAGGTCCAGTGACCCGGAAGTGCCTTAGTGAGGTCACAGGAGCACTCGCAACTAAGTTGCTTTAAAACAATATTAAATCTGATGATTAAGATCCCACAAGATAGTTTTAATGGCTCTTCAAGTTGTTTTCATGTTAAAATGCAATAAAAGCACTAGAAAAGCACTCGCAGTAGCCTAGTCCCACACAGTGAGTCTAACCACTCTCTTCCTGTTTCCTGTTTGGATGAACAGGGCTCCGTGAAATAAAAACAAACAACAAAGTTTTGAATGGTGTATAGTTGCTTCCCACACTCTCCCACAATATCAGCATATTTATTCTTTTATCAAAATGACCTATTAAACATGTGTCTAAGGTTATTCTATTATTTAAAAATGGAAGACTATTGAAAAGATGTTTCACATCTTCCCATATTTGCTGCATACACAGGCATTTCCATAACATGTGGCCCAAAGAGACTCTGCCTGTTTTACACTTATTGCAAACTGCGTCTTTTCTTATGCCCATTTTTGATATACTGTGGGTGGAGATTGACTGAGACGGCTGCTGGCTACATGCTCTCTATTCTGTGGAGGAGAATAGAGAAGCAGGCAGACTTTGCTCAAAAAACATTTATAAAAGGTATGTCACCTTTGCCTTCATAGTAAGTTTCCGTACCAGTTTATCTTATTGCTGATCCCTGTTCCGAGCTTCTCTCTGCTTTTCCTTTTACCATTCACAGGAGGAAGGCCTGTTGGTGGCCTGAGGATCTCTCCAGAAAATGGAGCTGGATTGTGAGCGAGGAAGAAAGGGGCCATTGGAACTGCTTCTGAGCAGAGAAGAGGAGTGCCTTCCAAATGAGTGTGCTCATCTGATTGTGCGGATTCAGTCTCACCTGTTCCACCAAAATCGTCTACAAAACTGCAGAACTGCAAGTCCTGAGTACACTTGGAGAAGTAACGTAATTGTTAATTTGTGATTTAAAAAGAAAAAAAAATTGAGTGTCTGTCATGATTGTTTGTTTGTGGCCTTTGTTTTTGTACTAATGGAGAAAGAAGAAGGGAATTATAGCATTAAAGTATTATATTATGTTTCAGACTTTCTTCTCTTTGGTACTGTGTACTTATAAATTGCATTTGATTTTAAACTAATTTTTTTAGATACTTTTAGATATTGTACTTGTCTTTTTTTTTCTGTATTTTGCACCATATGCAAATTTGAGTCCAGACCCAGCGTGAAAAGCACGTGCACAACTAACCCTGGTCAGATACTCACAGAGCCTTGTTGGATCACTGACATAATTTAGAAGCAGCTTCCTACTCATGTTTTTTATGTAATTTGTTTCCTCGTACTGCTCTGCCTTCTGCACTTTGCCTTTTCCTTTACTATATAATCTTTTTTATTTGATTGCCTCCTTTCTGCCCTTGGTGAGTTTAAGCATTGTAAGCATTAGCAGACCACCAGAGAAGGAACGTTTTGGAGAGTGGGTCACTCTGATTTGCAGCTTGAGGGAGAATTGGTACATGCTAGATAACGCCAGACAACAAAACTGACCTTGTGGTCTGTGTTTTAGTGCAGAGGCCTGTATAAAGATTACTGTTCACCACCCAGTGACATTTTTATGCTGTTTAAAAGAGGTTTTACTGACAATTTTCTCCTATTGTTTTGGCAACAGTAAATAAGATATAGAAATCTAAGTTTTTAAAGTATAATGTAAAGTGACAAGATTGTAAAAGATTGTATAAGGGTAACTGTATAGGTAAGGCAGGATAAAACATTTTAAAGGGTAATCGTGTTAAAGCAGAGTAATCAATATAGTACTTGCATATGTATTTAGGCACTTCAGTCACCAGGAAGTGAGCTCTTTTTATTGTATTAAAAAAAAATTCTTTCTTGGCTTTTCATATCACGATACCTTTTTACCTCTCCTAGTGAAAAGAGATTTAAAAAACCTGAGGGAAGCCAAGTACACAGTGATCGCTCATACAATCAAGGCACCAGAAATTGAAAAATTTAAATGTGATTTTCCTGATTTCAAGGACTATAAGGTTAGACAGCTGAAACCTGGGGCTCAAATCAATCACTCGGAGGTGTGCTGCAAAGACGCTGTTGGCAGATCGTCTGACACTTTAAAGGACACTCAGTATATTGTGAGACATTTGGTAACATTTATACTTCTAAGACATAGTGCCTGACTTGAAAATAATTTTGAGGCACTTTTTTAAGCAGGACCCTAGAGAACATTACATATATGAATATATTAATGGATTACATACTCAAGTAGTACAAGATTATCTTTTTTCAACATAATTATAATTGAGTTGATGTAAGAACTATTGGGGCATAGGTTGCTGAAATTGCCTGTTAGTATTCAATTACATCTCACCCACTATTCTTGATCTACTTATAGTGTCAAGGGAGAGTTAAGGGAGCAATACCTTAGGAAAAGTGCATGAACTTGAATTTTTGTAGCCAAAGTTTAAAAAGAGATGAGTTAAGTTTGCAACGCTATCAGGTTGTAAGCCTAAGGGTCTAGAAAGTCAATGCCCAGTACTAATTGTTGTTGTTAGCAGACAGCTGATTGCTGATTGTGTTTTTTTTATCTTGGTAATATCGTGGTAATTCCTGGTAATCCTCAGATTATATTAATATGTACACTAGAAGTGGTAAAGAATTGATTAAAAAATCTACCAAAAGTATGGCTGTGAAAGATAACAAAAGGAAGAAGAAAAACTGTTGCATATATTCACAGGAATTAACACTCACATCATCTACTCCCAAAAACCAAATTAGCCCATCTGGACCACTTGGTCTATTTTATTCTCCCCATCAGATTAAAGAAGAGGTAATAGATGATTATAGAGAAGACCCCTTATCATTAAAAACCCTTGCATCCCCCCTTCACATAACCACTTTCCATACAGGTCAGTATGGGGATAAAGGGGCTGAGCTGAAGGAAGAGGTTCAAAATCCCATTCAAATGACTCTTGATATATTTAGGTACCAGGAGACTAAAGAGCAGCATTCCCTGAGGGTGAACATATCATTACTTTAAATTATTCAACTAGTAAGGATTTTCCTGTTATGGAAAATAATTTATCCAATTCTACAGTTCCAAAGTTTAGACAATTCCAACAAGGAAAGATAACTGACTTTTTTGCACCTATTAGTTCTAGGCCCTTGAAAACAGTTTTTAGGGAAATCTCAGATCAGCATATGGAAAGTATGAAAATAAAGGAGGATCTTTCTGCTGAATTTGGGGACATAATAGGAATATATCTAAGGGGCAGAAATTTCTTTACATCCAACTAAAGTGAACCTTTATAGTCCACCTGAATCAAATGTTAGCATAGACATTTCTTCATCCCATCCAGAAAACTCATCAATTTTGTGGATTCTCAGATAGGTATTTAAAATTAGATAAGGAAGTGTAAAATTTAAAATAGATCTAGAATTTTTGCACAATGCTAATCGATATCAAATATATAATTAAGAGCCTAGCACATCCCACAATGGCTAACATTGTACTCTTAGAGGCTTATAAAGAACTTAAACATCATATAGAGGGTCTGTCTGCTTTGCTTATTGATAAAGTTTCAGAACTGCCGCATAAATTAGACAATTTGGAAATTAAAAATTTACAAGGAAGGGCTAGAAAACTTTCATTCTCTTCTATTCATATTCCCCTTCTCCTGAGAATGGTGGAAAAAGAAGGTTAAAACTCAAACAATTGAAAAGAAGCGTCAAAAAGAATAAGGGGACTGTAGTCAATTCTGAACATATTACCCTAAACCAAAAATGGAGGAGTTGTTGAATTCCAAAAGCCTGACTCACTCACAGACAAACCCAAAAGGAGGAGTCTATAGGGTCATTGACAGAGCCTGATAATTCACAGCCCCCAACCATTATGACTATCAGTGATGATTTTATTTCTGCTAGAGTAGAACAAAAGTCCATTATTAATGATCCTGTTGAGGTTCATAATACCAATAGGACCCTTCCAAGGATGAATGATAGGAAGAAAGGAGAACTTTTAATTGATCCAAAATTAAGACAATTTCTCATATCAAGCAAGCTACTTGTACAGAAAGGAAGTTGTATTTAAACTGGAGAATATTTTCTTTTAAGCTTATGAAACAGATGAGACTTTATTTTATGTAATTTTATATCTCCTCAGAGCGAACTGGAGCTTCCTGAGGCAGTTGAGGCTATTATGTTTGTAATAGTGATAAATCTGTTTCTAATAGGCCTGTTTATGTTTTATTACCAAACATGGACATTGCAAAACAAAATATGGGCAAAACAATGCATCCTTAATAATTTAGGAATACTGATATCTTGCCCCATAAATTGGTTCACCATTTGGAAACATGCACATGGGCATAATATGCCTTTGTTGCTTTACCCTAAATTATTGGTTCCACCTTGACCTCATTAAACTGGAACTTTGAAAAGGTGAAATATTCACAAAGCTTGTCCATTTTTGAAATAGATAAATTTGAAGGGAAAACAACCATGGGTTGGCATCCTTTGTTCGAATGTTGTTAGCTACTTGTCTAAACACTGATATTTCTCCTACAGAAATAGAGTCAACTAAGAGGGTATATTCAGGGATAGAGAAACTCAAATAGATATTGTAATTAATTCTCTGATCTATATAACACCTTAAAACAAAATATGTATAAAGCTAGACAAAGCCCATATATATATATATATATATGCACATGTATATATATATATATATATATATATATATATATATAGTGGACTTCTTGACTTTAGACAATTCTGTTAAGTTGGCGAGGAGGTTGAGGGATAATCTGTGACTGACTACCCCAAAATAATTTCTCCATCCTGATTCCACCTTGGATGACACTTCTAGGACAAATGATTTATTAACTACAGAGGAGGCAAACTTTTTATCATGGAACATTGCGGGACTTGGGATAAAAGTGGCAGATTCCAACCGGAAAGAATTTATTTTGAAATTTTAAATATTGCTAATTCAAGAAACAAGGGCAGCTGAACAGATTCATTTAAATGAGTATGAAGCCCATTGTGTCCCAGCAGTAAAAAAATAAGCATTATGGTAGACCAAAAGGAGGATTAACATCCTTTGTTAAGATAAGAAAAGGTATCCAGGTAATTGAACAAACCTCCTTTAAAAATGAATCATTGTTAAGTGTCACCAAGTAGAACTCCCTTATCTTCCCTATGGTAAATGTGTACATTCCCTTAGATTCTTAGTGCACCTTACAATATGATGTATGGTCTCAACTAACTTCAGAAATTGACTCTCTTCTCATAAAACATCAGATAGACATTTATTTTATTTTGCTTTTGTTAACCAAGTAAGCACACTAGACAGCCAAGTGCCTATTTTCAGGTGTGACGGGAGGTTACAAGGTACAGTCAAGCACATCAGGCAGAGTAACAGGTTAACATATAAGAGCAACAGGAATCACAAAACAATTATGGTAAAGTAACAGTAACATACAAGCAAGGTCAGCAGAGTTAACAGGTATAGGGCCAGCAAAGCCCTCAATTACAAGCTTCACAGGCTGAGGAAAAGGTAACAAACAAGACATACTGGCATCACAATAAACAGTATAGTGGAGTAACAGCATTGTACAAGCAAGGGAAAAACAGAATACGCTGGGTTAGCCGGCCATACCCTCAGAAGGGTAAGGATGGTAGGTAACTTGGAGAGGCAGCATATAGAAAAAGGGGGTAGCCTGGGAATCCCACAGATGTAAGGGCAGGGAAGGGGCCCAGGGCAAATAGAGAAAACATTTTGATGCAGCTATCAGTTACAGGCTGCAACAATTTGGAGGAAGAGCATTCAGTATTTATTGTTAGGAGGGGATTTTAATGTCTGTATAGCTAAGTTTGATAATTTACCAGTGTTACAATCTTTAATATACCTGGGGGATCTAAACCCGAGAAATTCATCTGACAACACTATAAATAACGCAGGTCATAATTTTAAGGACCTCATCATTAACAATAATCTTCTGGTTTTAAATGGCAGGAAGAATGGAGACCAAGAGGGCTCTTGTACCCATTACTCTTCAAAGGGGCAAAGTGTTATAGATAGTCTACTGATGTCCCCAGAAAGTTACAGTTACTTTCAAAACTTTAGAATATAAATGAGACCCGAAAGCGATCACGCCTCTTTGACAGTTAAAATAGATACGGTTAGGGAAAGTAAACTGCCAGAAGAGTGCGAACCTCATTTACTCCCACTAGTACTTAGAGGGAAATATAAACTAACATTCAATACCAGGAATAAGGAAAGAGCTGCAGAGGTGATCTATTCCTCCCAGATGTCCTTATTTACAACAGCACAGGGTATGAACTCAACTTAAAGCATTTATGAACAACTGGAGAATTGTCTCCATAAAATTAGCTCTGTAACTTGTAGTTCTAAAGACCAAACATATGTTCCCCTTATCTGGTTTGAGTCTCAGTGCAATAGGGAAAAGCATAACTTGGGGAAACTGATTAGGAGCACTAACAAGAACCCTTCAAGAGTAAGTTGTGCAAATTTAAACATGGCTAGGAGAACTTATAAAAAATTCCTTAAATTAAAAAGATTTGAATTTACTCAAAAACAATGGGCTGTTATCTATGAAACTATTGTATCCAATGATTCAAAGGCTTTTTGGCTTATGGTTGCAAAGGTGGTAAAAATATACTAGCCTACATTGGCTGTGTATGTTCTAAAAGAAACATGGGTCACTTAAATTATTCAATAGTGATAGTATCCCAGACATTGCTCAGATAATGCCAAACTGGATGCAGGCTGGCATTTACAAATCTTTAATCTTCACTCCCTGTGATGTAGAGCAGATCATATCAAAATTAGCCAATAATAAAGCTGCAGGACTAGACACCATCCAAGGGGAAATTTGTAAGGAACACAAACATTATTGGATACCATTTTTTTGTAAATTTTTTTAACGCATGTCTTAAGGAAAGGTTTATTCCCAGTTCATGGTCTAAAAACATAATCGTCCCTATTCACAAAAAAAGGCCCCTATCAAACATCCACTGACTATCATCCCATAAGCTTACTGGATATTATTTGCAAACTTTTTTCTGGAATTCTCCTGGGAAAACTACAGTACTGGGTAGATACTGACAGTCCTCTCTCCAAATTTTAGGCAGGCTTCTGGCAAGGTTTCTCAACCCTAGATAAAATATTTAGTTTAGCCCATCTATTAGAAAAGTATAGTTTCTATAGGAAAATAAAACTTTATGCACTGTTTATTGATTTTACTGTGGCCTTTGATTTAGTAGTTGGGTATACTCTTGGAACATCCTCCATACCAAGGGCCTCCCTTTGAGTTCATTAATTCCAATATTTCTCCTTTACTCTGACACATATACTGCTGTCAGATATGATGAAAAGAGCAATAATTCTGAATATTTCTCAACTAATAAGGGGTTAAACAGGGTGCCATCTTGCACCACCGTTGTTTAGTACATATGTAGAGTCTGTACTATATGTTGATACCACTAGTCCACTGGACTCTCCTAAAATTAACAATTTGCATATCCATATACTAGCATATGCAGATGATCTAGTACTTTTATCTCTTTCCCCAATAGTATTAGAGGAAAATTGGACCAGCTTAAAATAAATGTGACCAACTTGAGCTAGGGATTAACTTAAACAAAACTAAAGTTATGGTATTTGGGACTCAATCTCTTAAACCAAATCTATTGTTAAACAAAAATCGTATTGAAGTTGTCACTTCTTATGTTTACCTTGGTATTTAGTTATCCACAAAATGCCTGTGGAATCGCCTCTTAAAAGAGCAAATGATAAAAGCCAAACATGTGGCTAAAGTGTTACAATGATTCATCTTTAAGTTTGGTGGTTTCTCAGTAGCGTCCACCATTAAGGCAGGAGAAGCAAAAATTACTCCTTTTCTCCTCTATGGAGCAGAAATCTGGGGGGGGGGTAAGGATATTCCAAAGTTGGAGTTTCCTTTATCCTATTATTACAAAGCTATCCTACAAGTACCCCTTTCCATGTCTAACCCTGTGGTAAGAGCAGAGTTAGGTAGTGTTCCAGTGGCATCCCTAATAGATCTAAGACTGGTATCGAATTGGCTCAGAATTATTAATAATCCAAGAAATGAAATTCCATTAGCATGTTTAATGGAGAAAAGAACATGGCACTCCAAGGGTTTCTTCTCCCCATGGCTAAAAGCTCTCATCCTAATTCTACATAATGCTAAGTCTATGCACCTATGGAAAGACTATCAGGCTGGTGTAATGATAGCTGAAACCTACAAAGTCAGAATTAAGAGAAACATATTTACGTTAGTACAGAATAAGCAGTTGAACCAGGTCAGAAATCAAAAACAAGCTCCCTGGCATAGTCAACACAAAACTGACTCAGCTCTAGAAGATTACTTACTACTCTCTGTAGCCCCAAGTACACAAAAGATGATTACATGGACAAGGTTTGGTCTAATCACTTCTAAACATACTTATTTTAATTATCAGCCTTTACAGGATAATTCTCAAGAGATCAAATGACTTTGCAATAGAAGTTTACAGAATCTCTGGTACATGTTATAACTCAATTCCTTGTATAATCTTCAGAGGGACCATATTTTAAAGAACTTCTTAACCAGATAAGCAGATTTGGCTTATGACCTGATATTTACTGTATTTTGGTGCACCCCAGGGTAGAGAAAGATGCTGAAATGATTGCCAAATTCTTGGCATCTGTAATTAGTTCTAAGAGAAAAGGTTATATTAGGAGAACTAGAACCAAATGAGATAAAAGTGATAATTAAGTACACAATGGATATACTCGATGCTTGCACTTTAGAATCTGTTCATTTTAATTTTTTTGTTTTATGTGCAAGTAAATAATCTTGCTTATACTTATTTATTAGACATATTGTATTCATTGTATTAAAGTTGATATGTTTGTAATGTCCAAATTATTAATTTTTGGAAGAACAAATACAATTCTGATGATGATGAGGTCCATTTGTGCATATGAAAGGTTGTATAATTTAGCAATAATGCATGACAGGGTGTGGTATATCATGAGCTATCATCACACCTCGGGTGGTTGGGCATGAGGCCACAGGCCAAGTACGTCCAACCACCCAAGAAGTGATGATATCTCATGCTATACCACACTCTGGAGTGCATTATTGCTGTTCTGAACTGGAATACAAGTTTTAGCAGTAAAAAAAAAAATTAAAAACACTTTTAAATCCTTCTGAAAGTGCCTTTTTGAGGTATTGGAGGAGTACCTTTTAATAAAATAGTTCCTGCAGAGCTCTGGACAACAGGTGGCACTGTTGTAAGTTGAGTTTTTGGAAGAGGTGTACTGTGTGTGTCTGTCAGCACCACAAAGTGAACTGTGTTCTTCTTGCCTTAGACCTGGTGCTACTGCCTGAGTGAAGATGTATGCATTTTTTTTCTCAAAATTTTATCTGTGGCAAGCATGAAGCAGCGATGTAAATGGGAAGAGTGGACAGCTCCCAGTAAGTCACCCAGAAATTTGAAACTGCCACTTGGCAGGCCATTAGTAGTGGGTTTTTTTTTAGTTAATTTATTTTCCTCCCAGTCCCAGGTGGCAGTACTTCCTTCCGGGTTCCCCAGCCCTGTCCAACACTCGCAGCTCAACCTCCAGCTGACCCACAGCTTGCCCCCCCCCATGGTGGGGCAGTGGGGATCCCTCAACCTGCCTCATACAAGGATTCGGTGCTGGAGGTCTTTTGCTGCCAGTCGTGGGGGCAGTGCCTATGGGGACTGACTGCCATGGAGCATGCCAGGACCTCTTTTTCCTCTGGATTTTTTTTGTTCCCTCAAGCTGAGGGTGTGCAATGACACTCAAGGAGTGAACGCGCACACTCCCGTATATGCGTTCCTCCGAACGTCTGCCTCTGCTTCCCCTATTGTAGCCTCAGCACACTAGCTCCCAGCCTCTGCTAGGAGACAGCAGTGCACTGAGTGCTGGTGTCCCCCCTCCCCAGAGAAGGAGAGCAGTCCAATGGATGCTCGATCCTTCTCCTCCCCGCCAACCCCCAGCGGCCCGTGCTCATTCCTAAACATGGATCGCTGGTGTGGCGTGAGGCAAGGCATCCAGTGCCTCAGCCCTCAGCGCCACTGGGCCGGCTGCCATTAGTAGTGTTTAAAAAAAAAAATCATGAGCTGGTTTTGGATCCTTTGCTCTTTTTTTTTTTTTAAATACTCGCTTAAGGTGCGACTCATACCATTCTGCCCTGTAGACAGACAGACAGATAGGACGCACTCTGTAACCACCAGCTGCTGCCTAATGTTTGTGTGGGGCATACGACAGGATGCAGAGGATGTTGTGAGCAGCTCAACCATTGTTCCTCCCAGCAGCTTGCATTGTACTGCCTTCTGTCATGGGCACAGTTATGAGGAGTTCATTTTTGTTTTAAATAGCAGCCAACTGGAGGTCTGACTCACTGTGGACTGTGGGACATGAGGAACACTGTGCGGTTTGTACTGACTAGACATTTTTTGAAGCCACAAAGATGTAGCACAATATCATCACGGCTTCAAAGAACCCTCAGCCAGTCAGCTTTCTCCATTTACGGTCCCCAGTTCATAACATAAATTATGGAGTGTTTTAAAATGAGGGAGTCTCAGATCAGAAGTTTTGTAAGCCTTCATTGAAAAAGCCCATATTTCAGGCCAGTCCCAATCATCAGTACATACCTCTAACTCTTTAGCCCACCATCTTATGAGTTTGATGAGTACCTTCCTGAAATGATCCAGGAGTAGAGTATATGTTGAGGAAATTGACAGAGATATATGCAAACTTGCTATAAAAAGTTGTGTTGTATTATTTATTGTGTGTCCTACAGGTATCAGATCTCCTATTTTTCCACAAGTTGATTATAAAAATCCTCCTCACTCTCTGCTATGTTATATTTCTTTATTAATTGTCTTATTGTCATAAAGAAGTTGTTTTGGAAAATGTTTTTACCTTGCTAATATTTTGCTGTATCCATTTCTGTTCACTCTCTTAATGCAGGAAATCTGCGTCAACTTCCATTTTCTGAAGAACCCATCAATGGCAGGTCTCATCAGAAGTTTGGATACTATTATACACATTATATTCTTTACAGTTTCAGGGGTAATTCTTCCTTACCCCAATAGTAGAGGTTGAGGAAACGAGTTGCTGTGCTTGGGATATTGGGGGAGGTGAGTCCAAGAGGTAGGGTTGGGGTGGGGATTAGGTAGGGGGAGAATAGATCCTTGCAATATCTGTTTCATGTACTAATGTAAACTAAGGTATGTAGTCTTTTGGCTCGGATGTATTCTCTGTATTGGAAAACTTTAATAAAATTTGAATGGAAAAAAAAAGTCTGGATACTATTACAATATTTAGGGAATGGGTCACTCTTTCCAAGTTATAAATTTCTACTACCAATTTTCTCAACCTTCCCCCCTCCGCACCATCAGTATAATTGGTGACTCCATAGCTGTGTGATTATCTTTTTAACTGCAGTGATTAAAAGTAATATTAATTTAAGTGAGTGACCCCTGACATTACTTTCCACTGGAGGAATACCCACCAAAACAAGAGAAGGTGTCCAGAAGCCAACAGAATCAAACATCTATTCAATGCTGGTTTGTATTGCTGTCCAGTAGGGCAAGTAAAGGGCATCCCCAAAACAAGTATGTTTGATCTACTATTTTGGCTCCACATCCTCTCCAGCATCTATGAGCATACTGGCCCAAATATACAGCCTACACAGCCAAGGTATGAATAAACATATGACACTTACATGAAATTTGCAGAGGTAAAGTGTTAATGTTAATTATTTAAATTGGTCATGCATATTAAAGCCATAGCTCTCTAGAATACCCTGTCTCCAATTCCCTGTTTCAGAGAGTTAGTATATGACATGTGGACTCAGGGGTATAGAGCAGTAGGATTCTGGTATAAATTACCAATCCAGTGATATCAACTTTAACCTTTTGAACCGCCATAAGAATTTTATGAATAAGAGGAAGATCATTTGTCCTCTCACTATTGACCCCCATTTCTTTGACTCCTTTTTCTCTCCTTTCCAGTTCAACTTCAGGAAGTCCCAATCCACATCCACCTCCTCCTCCAGCTTACTCACTCCATTCTGTCTGGCATTGGACTAGGGCCAGGTCGCTTCTGCCATCTTTGTCAGCTTGGTCAAAGCCTTTGATACTGTGTCACACCTCCTTGTCCTGGACAAGCTTAGTGTGGTAGGGCTCTGTGCCTTCTCAGCCATCTGCTTCCTCTCCTGTCTTGAGGGCAGGTTGCAAGCTGTCCATATTGGAGACACCATTTCCCCTCCCTCCCTATCTGCTCAGGCATTACCCAAGGTGTGTTCATCCATGTGTACGCTGATGACACTGTGCTGTTTGCCTCTGGTTCCTCTGCTGCTGACCTTGCTGCATGTTTCCAGCTGGATTTTGATAGTGTTCAGTGTTGGTTTCATTCCAACTGTCTATTCCTCAACACCAACAAAATGGTCTCCATGGCCTTTGGCTCCGATCAGAGGCTTACCAGGCTCTCTCTCCTCCCCTTCTACACCCTTGAAGGTACTGCACTTTAGGATGTCTCCTCCTTTAAGTACCTGGGGGTCTGGCTGGACCATGTCTTTGACTTCTTGGTGTACATCGATTCCATATACCTCAAGCTCCACCCCAAACTGGGTGTGTTTTATAGAAACAAATTCAGCATCCCTCTCCCTGCCCACCGGGAGCTAGTTATGAAGATGATCTTCCCTATCTTTGATTATGTTGACATTGTCTACAGTGCAGCTCCCAAGTCTATCCTTTCCACACTAGACCCATGTTCCACTCATTCTGCTGTTTTGCATTGGACTACCCTTCCTGTACTCAACACCGCTCTCTATCCTCCTCCCTCCCCTCCTTTCCTTGGTGCCAGATAGCTCTCTGACTGTGCCTCCTTCACCTCCAAATACTGGTTTGGCTCTCTCCTACTCTACTTTTCCACTCTCCAATCTTCCTCATGTCCACCTCTACCCTCTCCATAACACTGCTTCTCAGTCATGCTCCCTCCCCTCCAAAAAAACATCAGTGGGCCAAGCTGCCTTCTCATATCATTTTCCTCCTTTTTCCCATCTCTCCAGGACTTTACTACCCCCCCTCACAGCTGTACCTGATCGCTGACCCCATGTTTCCATCCCCCCTCACTGTTTGGTCTTCCCACCCCTCCCCTCCCTGCTGTGAGCAGTTTCACCCCACCTCTGCTCTTGGTCTGTGTGGTCCTGATCTGCTCCCTTGCATTCTGACTCACTTTGGTAATGTTTGTACTTACCTTTATGCACTGGAATTGTTAACTGCAGCACCTTCACAGGCTAGGTGGTACAGTATTATACTGCTCATTTCTGGGTTTGCTCCCAGTACTGTCTTTGCACTTGTACCTCAATATGTTGTTTATAACATTATTTTATGTTAGCACTATCTGCTTGTAAATTGTGACTGCATAAGTGTCATGTATTTTACTATTGTTTTATTTACAATTATTTTATTGCAATGTATTTTATTGTATTATAATAACTGGTGACTATTTTTTCCATAGGGAAACCGGGTTATAATTCTGTCATTATAACCAACCTATTATAATGATGAACATTCACCCGGTTTCCCTACTTTGGTGCATGTGCCTACCACAAACCTCCTGTTCTCTGCGCCATCCGTCGCCACTACTAAGTGCTGCAAACTTCCCCGACAGACAGTGGTAAGTTCTTTTTTTCTAAACAAAAAATATTATTGTTACAGAAAAACTACCTAATCAGACTGAACAAACAAAAAAAAAAGCTGCTTCAATTTAGAAGCCAGCTGCTACAGACCGCGCTAAAACCCCAACTATCTGCTGCTCAACTCCATAGAGAAATCCACTTATTTTCTATAATTGCTGTGGCGAAAAAATGACCCCCAGCAATTATACAAAATAAAGGATGGGTAGGTGTGTAAAACTTGAATTTTACAGGGTACCTTAATAAAGCCCTTGAGCTTCGCTCTTGGGGTTTATGTGGCATCCCACTCTGAGGGTGTGTGTAAAATCCTTATAATGTATGGTAAGTGCCTGTTAACCACCATAATCAGCAGTCACACAGCTTTGTTATGCACTGTTTAGAATTTTAAAAGTTGTTAACCACACTTCGGAACATCCAAACAGTGGCATAACAAAAAAGAATGCACCAGAGTTCCATAATTCTCACACATAGAATGCAAACAGTGTTTTTTTGACCATACACTATAAAAGATGATGGCTGGGGATCAGGTGACAACCACGCTGAAATCACCTCTCGTAGTTGCTATGGCTACAGTAAACCCTCTAGAGGTTTACCATGTTGCCGTAGCAACCACTCGAGGTGATTACAGCGTGATTATCACCTAATCCCCAGCCATTATCCTCTATGTTATAACCAACTACCCATCCATTATTCTCTATGGGCCAGATATTCAAAAGGGTTGCGCCATGCGCAATAGGGTTCCGCCTGCGCAAGTCCAAACTTGCTCCATTCTGCGATATTCAGCAGGACGCAGTTGCACCACAGAAAACATGCTGAGCAACAGCGCAATGCAAATGAATGCATGCTCAACTGGAGGGGGAGGAACCATGCATAAACTGCACAGCCCGATATTCAGCCGGGCTGTGCAGGAGTAACTGGCGCAACCCCAACCTGCGCCTGCAGGGCGTTGAGCCAAAAAAGGCTTAAGTCGAGGCCACCCACAGGTGAGCTGCTGTGTGCAGGCGCAATGCAGCAGCTGCCACCATGGCTGGCTATTGATCCTGTGCCCCCCAGCCCAATCGCGAACAGTGTCCCCCCACCAGCCCGATCGGGGCATCAATGTAGCTCCCCTCCCCTACATATCCCTGGTGGTCCAGTGGACTGAATTGCCCGATCGGGGCGGTATGTTAAAAACACCCCCCTCCGTTCATATTCCCTGGTGGTCCAGTGGACGAATTGCCCGATCGCGGGTATCTTCTAAAACACCCCCTGAACATAGCCCTGGTGGCTATTGACCCCACCTACCTACTCATTCACAAAACTGGACTGTCATATACGGTATGGGCTGCATGCCCGGTTGCTCTTACTCTGCACCAATGGGCATGCAGCCATAAAACTGTCGGTCGGTGGGTGTGAGGGCAGCAGGAGGTGGGATACTGCCGCCCGCGCCGGCGGCGGGAGGCGGGGTGGTGGGCCTTGGTTGGTAGGGTGGGGGTCAATAGCCACCAGGGCTGTGTTCGGGGGTTTAAAGATATCTCCCACAATCGGGCAATTCAGTCCACTGGACCACCAGAGAATATGAGCGGGAGGGGTTAAAAATATTGCCTGTGATCAGGAGATTGGTCCACTGGACCACCAGGGAATATGAAGGGGGAGAGCCACATTGATGCCCGCAATCAGGCTGGTGGGGGGGACACTATGCCCGCGATCTGGCTGCAGGGGGCATCGGTCCCCGATGGCTGCTGCCTGGCAGGAGGCCAGGCGCACGTCCTCGGGGATCAGTGCACCTAGATGCTAATGGCATGCAAATGGGGCTATAATGACATGCAAATGGCCCCCCTGCGCCTTGCATGTGTTATAGCCCCATTTGCATGTCACCTTTTGAAGATGGGTGGTTGGCATGGCGCCACCATAGGATTGACTGCTGTACTCTGTCAAGCTTGCACTTGCACAAATTCACTGTGCCATGCACAGTGGCTGTAGCTGGGAAGGCGATGTTCAAAGGAGTTGCTCAATAGCGCAGCTCATTTGAATATCGCCCGGGACACACCCCTGCGCATCTATTTTTCGCAGCGCAAGGACTTGCGCCTTTGAATGGCGCAGTTTGAATATCCAGCCCTATGTATTTTATTTCAGTATTGTTTATTCATTATTGTTATTTTCACTCTGATATTCTTGTACAGCTTCCTCCCCATCCCCCCCCCTTCCCCAGGACACATCAGGAAACAAGCTGGTAAAACTCTTGAAATATACATACACACATGAATCAATCAATCAATCAATAAACAAATAAATAAATCAATAAGTGGTAAAAACACATTTCTCAAGTAGTGGAATTATCACTAAAAGTTTTTCAGCATGCATAATGCCTGTTTCCTACAGTGAAAAGACAAATTACGTTTTCCTTCTGGAGTCAGATAAAACTTTCCTCTTGTATTAGAAGGGCTTTTTTTAATTTGACATTCACATTTAATCATAATTAAAATCAGACATCAGGAAACAGGTTCAGATTATTCTAATGTACTAGTTTGTGCAAGCTGAAGCACGAGCATGTACAGTATCCACTTGATAAAAATGCAAAATTTCTTTCTTTCTGAAAAATGTTGCATAACAATAGAAAAGCTGCCCAGCATTTAATGAATTTTATGCAGTGTGTTCTAAATTTTGCTTGTAAGTCTTCAAACTAGTTTAAAAATACTAACATTTTCGGCTGTTATTATGCACTAAAGTTACACATGTACCACTGAAGACATATAAACAGCGGTTGAAAGCAGTTCTGGTACATTGCACACTATAGAGATTTCAAACCAAAATATGGTATGTTAATAATGAAAACAATATGTTAGATTGGACAGTAACCCTTTCTATGCATGTTGTAATTGTACTGTAAGGAGCAAATGTAAAAATGTTTGATCTTCTTCAAAGATATCTCTTTCATCAGGCCACGCCTTTGGAACTATAGCCACCCAGCACCAGGACAACACAGAAACTATTTAGCAAGCAGTCCACAAGGTGCCACCCATGATGACATTCTATGTTGCCCCTACCATATTAACGTGGATGGCCCCATTCCTCCTCATTTTTTTCCCCATACTCGCTGGATACTCCAAGCAGACGCTGACGCTTCAGTCGACTGCAAGTTTATCTTTTTTAAATGTTCTATCCCTAGTTAGATATCACTTTTTACAAAAAGATCATCACTGATGTATATGTTGTTGAAGGAACCTGTTAAGCTTTTTAGATACTGCGAGTGCAGTGAAAAGATTTATTCGGGTGCTCTACACAATGTCTGCCTGTGCTGCCTCGATGCAACCCATAATGTTAAGTCCTGCTAACTTTGCCTTAAATTTAATACCGCTACCCAGCAACACAGAAAGAATGCCCTGGAAACCCATCTCTTAAAACAGCAGGTAGCCAGGATGGAGAAAGAGCTCCAGGAGAAGAGCTCCACTTGGTCACTGGCCTGCGCATGGAGCTCCAGATCTTCAAAGTCCTGGGACAAACATTCTGGTCCACACAAGCACAAACACCAGGAGAGGGGAAAAAAGCAAGGAGAAATCCTCCCCGGTATGTTCTCAGTCACCCCTGCACCTAGTGTGACCATTACTGAGTCATTGACCACAGTGGTGATGATGTCTCTGGTTGCTCAGACCTCTGAACCCTCCAGGTCAGGTCAGGCTGTGAGTTCTGCCAGACCTATCTTGACTGGGGACAGCACCTTCCCCATCGATGTGTCAGAGCATGCCTGTACAATAGGCTGGTGCTGACATGCAGGCTGTACTTTTGTCTTTCACAGACCTTTTACAGCACCTGTTGCATCCTCCTACTCCTATGGAAGTGGCATCATGGGGCATACCAGACAAGCCCTACCACTGACACTTGGGCAGCTGATGTGCACTGAGCATTCTCGGGCACTGAAGGCCTCTTTTATTCCTTCTTTGGGGCCTAAAAAAACCCGTCGACGAGAATCAGGAATATAACCATTACCTCATGCTACAGGAGGAAGAAGAGGAGGAAGAATATGTGGAGGATGCTTACAAAAGATCAAGCTCCACTATTTCCATAGGGAGTGAGGACTCTGTTGTATACATTGTGAGGGCCCCTCTGAAGACCCCTCTTTCATCTCCATGATGCAGCAACTCCAGTCTGCCATGGGGCTTGAGTCAGAGAAAGACATAACCAAGAGGAATCTGGTGGAATTTCTAGAGCTACCTGATTCACCACCTATCGGGATTCCTCCTCTGTTGCCTTTCCTAGAGGATGCCACCCTGGCTGCTTGGCATTGGTCTAATATGATCATTGCCATTTCAAGAAAGGCAGACAAGTTGTACCAGGCTCCTTCTGGTAGGCCATTTTTTCGGAGGCCAACCTGAGGCTGATTCTGTTGTTACAAATACAACCCATGATAGGTCTAAATTCCCTAAACACCTCAGCTCTCTCCCTTCCGACAGGGCATCCAGGAGGTTAGGTGTCCTGGGGAAGAGGATATTTGCTTCTGCCACATTGTGCATCAGAATTGCCAACTACCAGGCCCATATGGCAAGGTACCAAAATACCATCTGGAGGAAGGCCAAAGCTGCAGCCAGAGATGTGGGGAAACATCTGCTGAGATCTACCTATGACATTTTGGATGCTTCAGCTAGAGCAGCAGCTTCTGGTATCTGTTTAAGGAGACACTCTTGGATGAGGGTGGCTGAATTTGCTAATGATATACAGCAATCCATTTTAAATGCCCCATTCAGAGGATAAAAACTCTTTGGGGCAGATGTTCAGGATATCCTGCTGAACCTTCAGGCCTCAGGCAAGACTCTAAAATCTGTACACTCCCTCTACCATATACAACCCAGAGGTAGGAGAGAGTGCCCTTTTGTCTGGTCAGTAATAGACACTGGTCAGGTGTTGAACAAAATCAGAGGAGGATCAGTTCTGTCTACCCCAGGACCCACCACAGGTGCTTCTCAAAAGCTTCTAGAGGTGGAAGTGCAGCTGCAGCCACAGAAACCACATCAGTATGACTCGTTACTATATCCTACCCTCCAGTATCCTCAGAGATGGTAGTGGGGGTTGCCTTTCCCTCCATCTGGACCAGTGGAGGAAGGTCACATCAGATGCTTAGGTCCTGCAGATAACAGAAAAGTGTCATGTTCTAGAAATTCTAAAGCTTCCTCCAGGTCATCCACCAGTCCCTTCGGTTTATCCTCCACAACACATACCAGTCCTTCTAGAGGAGATGCATACCCTACTATGAAAAAAGACTACAGAGCATATTCCTTGGGAATAACTGAATCAGGGGTTCTAGTCCCACTACCTTCTAGTCCCCAAATGCACAGGGGACCTGAGGCCCATTCTGGACTTAAGAAATCTGAACCTTTCCATTCAGTACAAGAAATTCAGAATAGTCACTCTACAAGGCCTACTGCCACTACTGCACCAAGGGGACTGGATATGCTCACTAGACATGAAGGATGCCTACCTGCATATCAAAGTGTGTACCCCACACAGGAAGTATCTCAGGTTTCTCTTCCAGGTGGAATATTACCAGTTCAGGGTATTGTCCTTTGGCTTATCTTCCACACCCCGGTTTTTACCAAATGCTTAGCAGTAGTTGCAGCAGCACTCACAAGAGAGGGACTATATGTATTCCCTTATATCCTGTTATCTGGATGACTGTCTCCTCAAAGCCCAGTCCAAAGAGCAGCTCTGCCTGGCTCTGACGCATACCAAGCAGTTGTTCAATGCTCTGGGGATCACGGTCAATGTGCTGAAATCAATCCTGACCCTTTGTCAGCACCTGCAGTACATAGAGACAGTCCTGGACATAGCCCAAGGCTTAGCCTTCCTGCCTCAGGACAAGGCTGAGAACCTGATTGCGCCAGCCTGGATGGTATACCATAACAGATACATTATGTCATAACCAGAACATTTCTGAGACTGTTGACCTGATGGCAGCCACCATTGTTACTGTACCACTAGCCGGACTGCATATGAGGATCCCTCAGTTAACATTAAAGGTCCAGTGGGACCAATGCACTGACGATCTATAACAGAAGGTTCTAGTAACATCTCCTGTTCAAAAGTGCTTCAGTGGTGGATGGAACCTGATCATCTGCTGATGGGGTTCCTTTGTGATCTCCTCCCCTCATCAGATCCTCATGACACAAGCCTTGGGGATGGGCTGGAGGGCTCATCTGGGGCCTCATCAGACACAGGGTACCTGGACAATGAAGCACCCTCCACATTAATGTCCTAGAAATGAGGGCTGTTCTGTATGGCATGGAAGCCTTCCAGACCCACCAGTGTCTGGGACATCTATTGGTACAAACAAACAACATCAGCATGGTACATTACATAAACAAGTGAAGGGGAACTCATTCCTACCCCCTCCCTATGCAGGAAAGCAATGAGAGTTTGGTACTGGGCTCTGTAACGTGACCTAGAACTCTTGGAAGTTCATGTTCCAAGTGTCCAAAACGTTTTGGCAGACAGGCTACGTAGGTCACGGTCCAGGATGCACGAGTGGGAACTGTTTACCTCTGTGGCAGAAGACCTGTTAAAAAGGTGGGGAGTTGGACCTTTTTGCATTCCCACACAATGCAAAACTGCAGCTTTTCTGCTCACTCAGTCGCTCTAGGGCCTTGAGTTTTCCAGAGATATGCGTTGTCCCTCTCTTGGAAGGGGATGTTCCTTTATGGCTTTCCTCCCTTCCCTCTAATCCAGAGAGTGTTAATCAAGTTTCAAATGGAAGCAGCAACTCTGATTCTCATTGCACCCCTTTGGCCTCATCAGATCTGTTTCCCCTTACTATAGCAGTTGGCAGTGGAACCACCAGTACCTCTGTCCCTGTGCAAGGGATTACTATCACAGGAACAGGGAACCCTGGTCCACCCAGACATTAAGTCACTCTATCTCTGTGTCTGGCCCCTGAGGACATAGGCATTACTAGATCTGGCTATGTCTGCAGCTGCCAGAAAACCCTCCACCAGAGCTACCTATTCAACTACCTATTCAGCTACTTATTCACAGTCCATGCAAAAAAGTGCAAAGACATGCACTTGGGCTGTAGGAATCCTGGAGTGGAGTAAAAAAATTGGGGGAGGAGATACTAACAACAAAAAAACTGGAAAGGGACTTGGTTGTAAACATTACAGATGACCTGAAGGTGGCCAAGCAATGTGAAAAGGCAGTGGGGAGGGCTGGAGGGATGCTGGGGTGCATAGAGAGGGGCATCACCAATAGAAAACAGGAGGTGGTGATGCCACTGTACAGACAATTGGTTAGGCCACATCTGGAATGCTGTGTTTGGTTCTGGAGATTGCATCTCAGGAAGGACATTGACAGAATAGAGGCAGTCCAAAGAAGGGCAACAAAAATGATGAAAAATGATGAAAGGATTGCATCAGAAAACATATGAGGAAAGATTGAAATACCTCAATATGTATACCCTGAAGGAAAGGGGATATGGTAGAGACATTTAAGCACCTCGGGAATCAACACGGTCCAGGAGGGCAACATTTTTCACAAAAAGAGATGTGCAAGAACAAGGGGTCACAATATGAGCGGGGGGTACTCAGGGGAAATGTGAGGAAGTATTTTTTTAACAGAAAGGGTGGTGGATGCATGGAACAGCCTCCCAGTGGAGGTCGTACAGGCTAAAACAACTGGTGAGTTCAAGAATGCATGGGATAGACAGAAGGCAACCCTAGTGGTAGGAAAGAGAGGGTAAGCTGCTGATCATTTAGAATCAGGCATTAATTAGGTAGGGAAATGGGTAGACTAGGAGGCCAGGTGGTCCTTATCTGCCAAAAAAATCTATGTTTCTATGTTTCTATTTAATGAAATGGAAGCAGTTTCCTTTGTGTACTGCTCATCAACTGGATCCCTTTACGTGTCTGGTAAACTAGGTTATAGAGCATTTGCAGCCTTATCTGATACAGAATTACAGTACTTTTCTGTCAAGGTGCACTTGATTGCTATTTCAGCCTTCCATGTGCTGGTTGATGATCACATGGTTGCTCAGCTAGGTTTGGGACCTGCATTTTGTGTTACAAAAGCTTATTGGGCTCCTTTTGAGCCAGCTGCAACTTGCAGCCTAATCTTTCTGCCTTGGAAAGCATTCTTTAATTGCTATTACTTCGGCTCAAAGAATTTCAGAGCTTCAGGCTCTAATGTGTGAGCCTCCTTGTTTGATTTGCCACAAAGACAGGGTGTTTTACATACAAATCCTATGTTTCTGCCAAAGGTGGTATCTGAGTTTTCTTGGACTCATGTCATCACCTGCCAGTTTATTTTCCTGAGCATGCCAATCCAGGGGGACACATTACTCCGCACTTTAGATGTGCATAGAATACTCAGGTATTATATACACTATATGAAGAACTGCAGGAAGTCATCACAGGTTTTTGTTTCATTCACCCCTGGGAAAAAGAGGGTGTTCCTGTTTCTAAACTGTGCTTGTCAAGATGGTTGGCTAACTGTATTACTTTCTGTTACAGGAAGTACGGTAAGGAATTTCCTGGAGTTGTTCGTGGCCATTCAACTAGAGGTATGGCCACTTCTGTTGCCTGTTTCAGGAGTGTCTGCTGATGAGCTTTGTGCAACCACCATTTGGAGTACTGTCCATACCTTCACTAAACATTACAGTCTCGTCATTGCCTCCAGAAAAAGGGCTAGCATTGGCCTCACTGTACTACAAGGCCTTCTTTCATAGGTCAATAGGCTGTAGCCACCCAGACTGTGTCTCTGTCAGTACTGCTTGGGACTCACTCTAGAGGTGTGACCTGATGAAAGGGATATTGTAGAAGACAGAACAGCTATGTACGTACCGTAACAGTAGGTCTTCGAGAGAATCTCTTTCATCAGGCCATGCTGTACCACCTGTATCCACAATTTGTTATCTTTGTGGGTTCCTTTTCAAACTTTATTAGTATATGGAAGTAGAAACAAGGGAGTGGACTAAATGGATTCAGTGATAGTAACATGTTGAAGTCTCACTTAACCATCTCAAAAAAAGGCAGACCACGGTTGTCAGTAAATCTGTAATTTTATTTTCTTTCAAACTGTAGCTCTTGTAGTTAAGTTTCTCCTTGATTTAAAATATCTCTTCATAAAGCTCAAAATGAATGTTATAATATGCCCTTATTCATATTTACATTCTTGTGTAACATTTCAGAACACATATAAGTTCCTTCTTCAGACTAGGAGCTATAAATAAATCTAACTGGATATAAAAACTAAAAGGAGAAATAATTTTAATGTGCTAAATGTCAAAATTATTTTAGTTATAATAATTGATTAAAAATCTTTCAGTTTTCAGAATTTCTCGAAATAACTTGTGTATAGGTGGAACTGACCTGTATAAATCACTTGCTTCAAATAAAGTCTTTATTGGAATCAGCGTGGGTTAAAGCATTGGGGGGGTCAGTCTCCTGCTCTATAGCTCATCTCAAAATAGCCCAATCTAAATAAGAAAAGGTACAAAAGAATTTTCATTCAAAACCTAAATGGTCTCAATTAAAAGTGGGCTCACATGTATTACAAAATTTTCTTACTTCAAGGTGCAAAAATACGATTTGTTTCGGCAGGAAAAAATCCATTTGCTCAATGCTGTAAATCTGTGTTGATTCTAAATAAAGAAACATAAAGTCTTATATGCAATCCAGAATGAATTCTCAGTTGCCCTAAAAATGTTCTTTTATATAGGTTCAGAGTGTAAACTCCCTTACCTGTTTCTGGGAGTTCATTTCATACATATTATATTTGGCTAAATTACATTCGGGCAAAGAAACGCCAACAACCCATCACCATTAACCTACACGCTGTTCTGGGAGTGAAAATATGCTAACACCTTGCAAGGTGAAGAAGAGGGGCCAGGCCACTTGGCTGCACGCCAGGATGGCATGCCGACGTCAGACATGACGTCACCTGGGCGGCCCGTCAGTTAAGAAACTCTCTGGTGCATATGGGGCAGTCAGAAAGTCTCCTGCTTCTATTGTGTTAAAAATATATTTTTAATAATCTTCTCATTTGCAAGTTATTGATAAAGTAGTACCCATGTTAATAAAGGAAATCATGATAACACATGTAAACATTGTATTATTTTACGCAGCGATTATATGTAAATTTTAAATTCTTATCTAAATTATTACAATCAGACAGATAAATAATACATTTTGTATTTTATATGCTTCAAAAGTATGAGGAGAAATTATAAATTGGCTGATGACAGAAGGACTATCTGTAAAAGTGATTAAAAAGTGAATAAAGGTATATACATTAACAGATAAACTTGCACAGAAAGGGAAAACGAAAATGGGGTAAATGAAGTATAACTGGGAAAATAAATTTAATTGAGAAGAGAGACATGAGGTGTGAATGAGACAAAAAAATCTAAATAATAATGGAAACAAAAAGAGGTTGGAATAAATGAGAACCCAAACAAGGAGCGGGGCGATGGTGGGATTAGAACCAGAGTAAATAAATAATTGACAGAGGAGAATCAGCACTCAGTAAAAATTAGAACGTTAAAGTGAGGACTATATGAGGGATAAAGTTGTAGTAAATTATTTAATACAAACCATTATGTGGTAATGTTTGGACTATAAAGAAAAAGCAGAGAGAAAGGATGCAGTGAAGGCAAATATCAAGTAAAAATAAATATTTGTACAGAAGATTTGATATGAGACAGAGAGTGTGTGTGAAAGAAGAGATCTGATATCATTAAACTAAAACTGGAAAAAGCAAAGGACAAATGTTTATTCAAAAGTAGCCCCTGTCAAGTTTTCATTTAGTCCATATCTAGGAATATTTGTCTTAGGGTGAAGAGCCACCAGGCTTCCCTTCCTAGTAGTATTGATTCTTTGTTTCCACCACGTAGGTTTTCTGATATCTTCTCTATTCCAAAAAAATTTAAACTGGAAATAGAATGGTGGAATTCTAGAAAATGTCTCACTAAGGGTGATCTCGTGTCACATCTTCTGATATTGATTTTATGTTCTGATATACGTAATTTCAGAGGTATGGTGGTATCTCCAATGTAATATAAAGCACAAGGACAAATAATGCAGTAAACAACAAATTCAGTTCTACATGATATAAAGTCCTTTATGTTGTATTGTTTGTCATTCCATGTGCTTCTTATCGTTTTTGTTTTCTGTCCACTAGTGCAGTGGACACAATTTCTGCAGGGATAAAAGCCTGTTATCTTGCTTTTAAGCCAAGTAGGAGTCATGTTTTCAGGTTTACAATGTTGTGTTCTTATTAATTTAATTTGTATGGTAGTTGTTCTCTTTGTTGTAATCCATGGTTTCTGTTCAAATATTTTTTCTCTTATTTCATTTGACTGTAAAATTTTCCAGTTTGACAAGACAGCGTTTTAATACGACCAAAACTCTCCTAGTATTGAGTTGACAATGTTATTTTAGAGGTAGTTTCTGTCACATTGGTAGGTCTATCTCTCAATAAAACTTCTCTCTAGAGTCACATTTATTTTTTGATGTTCTTAATACTTTGTTCAAATAGCCTCTTGATTTAAACCTTTCAGTTAAAGCTGTTATGTTGTTAGTGCAGCGTTCCTGAGTGCCACTATTCCTTTTAACTCTCAACATTTGACTATAAGGGATGCTATCTTTTAGCATTTTAGGATGAAAACCTTTAGCATGTAAGATGGTATTAGTGGATATTTCTTTTCTATATAAGTCTGTTATGATCTTCTCATCTTCTTTTATGATATTAAGGTCCAAAAATGGAATTTCTAGATTGTTGGACTCAAATGTGAAGGATAGATCTGAGTGGCACTTTCAAGATATCGGTAAAATCTTGTGCTTCTTGTAGTGTACCTCTCCAGATTATCAAAATATCATCAATAAATCTTCTGTAAAAAATTAATTTGACTTAGAAACATAGAAGCATAGACTTTGACAGCAGATAAGGACCACTTGGTCCACCAATTCTGCCCATTTCCCTACCTACAGAATAAGTCTCGGATCCTAGTTAACCAACAGCCTATTTCTTCCTAACTCCCACAAGAATTGCCTTATGTCTGTCCCATGTATTCTTGAATTCTCCCACAGTTTTAGACCCCACAACCTCCTCAGGAAGGCTGTTCCATGCATCCACTACCCTCTCTGTGAAAAACTACTCCTCACATTGCCCTGAACCCCCCATCTTTAAATTGTGTCCCCTTGTTCTTGCGTGTCTCTTTTTCTGAAAAATGCTACCCTCTTGGACTTTGTTGATTCCACTGAGGTACTTAAATGTTTCTATCATGTCCCCCTCCTTTCCTCAAGGGTATACATATTAAGCTCTTTTAGTCTCTCCTTGTATGTCTTCTCTTGCAGACCCTGCACCATTTTAGTTGCCCTCCTCTGGACTGCCTCTATCCTGTCTATGTCCTTGCAGAGATGGGGTCTCCAGAACTGGATGCATTACTCCAGATGGGGTCTCACCAACTGTCTGTACAGAGGGATAACAACTTCCTGTTTTCTGCTGGTGATGCCTCTCCCTATGCATCCCAGTATACCCCAGCTCTTCCTACTGCCTTCTCACATTGCTTGCTAACCTTAAGGTCATCTGATATGATTACCCCAGGTCCCTTTCCATTTTTGTTGTTGTTACTACCTCCCCCATTGTGTAATCTTCCCCTGGGTTTTTGTTTCCCAGGTGCATTATTTTGCACTTCTTTGCATTGAATCCTAGCTGTCACACTTCTGACCATTCCTCCAACCATGCCAAGTCCCTTTTCATCCTTTCCACACCTCCTTGTGTATCATCCCTGTTGCAGATCTTTGTGTCATCTGCAAAGAGGCATACTTTTCCTTCTAGTCCCTCTGCAATGTCACTTATAAAGACATTAAAAATGACTGGACCCAGTACTGAACCCTGCGGTTCCCCACTAGTAACCCCTCTTTCTTCAGAGTGGACTCCATTTACAATTACCTTCTGTGTCCTGTTTTCCAACCAATGTTTTACCAAGACTACCACCCTGGGACCCACTCCCAGGCTGGTTAATTTGACTATTAATCTTTTGTGTGGGACTGTGTCAAATGCCTTGCTAAAGTCTAGGTAGGCCATGTCCACAGCCCCTCCCTGGTCTACTACTTTGGTCACCCAGTCAAGGAAATCAATTAGATTCATCTGACATAACCTTCCCACTGTGAACCCATGCTGCCTTGGTTCCTGTGCCCCACTGATCTCTAGATACTCAACAATTCTTTCCTTCAGAAGTGATTCCATCACTTTCCCTACCACAGAGGTCAGACTGACAGGTCTGTAGTTTCCTGCCTCTGTCTTGGTCCCACTTTCGTGAAGGGGAATCACATCCACCTTCCTCCAGTCCTCGGGTACCATACCATCCTCCAATGATTTGTTAAAAAGAGTAGCCAGTGGTTTCACTAATTCCTCCCTTAATTATTTTAGAATTCTGGGGTGATTTCCATCAGGCCCCATTGCTTTGTTCACCTTCAGTTTTAGCAGTTCTTTCAGAACCCTTTCTTCTGTGAAAGGACTGGGATCAACCCCCCTATCCAGAGTGCTTCTGTTAATTGGATTAGACACTTCCCCCTCCTCTTTTGTGAATACTGAGCAGAAATATTTGTTCAGTATCCCTGCTTTTTCACTATCCCCCTCTGCCCACCCACCGTTCATTCTATCCAGTCTTACTACCCTCCCTTTGTCTTTCTACACTCCCTGATGTACCTATAAAAGGTTTTATCCACCTTCTTAACCGAGTTGGCTATCCTTTCCTCAGTTTGGGCATTTGCTATTCTGACTTCCATCCCTGCTTCCTTCTGCCTTAACTGGTACAGCTCTCTGTCCTGCTTCTTCTGTATTTTCTTATACTTCCTGAATGCTATCTTTTTCTCCCTGACTTTCCCCGCCACCTCTTTTAAGAACCATAGTGGCATTTTCTTTCATTTTGATTTGTTTATTTGTTTCACACAAAGGCTTGTTGCCTCTGTGATGGCAGTTTTGATTATTCCCCATTGTTGCTCCCACTCTCCTTCTAGCCTGTTTGCTAGTGCTTTTCTGAGGCACTCTCCCATCTTACCAAAGTCAGCCCTCCTGAAGTTCAGTACCCTCACTTTTGTATGGCTTGACTCTGTAGCTGAGTTTAACTTGAACCACACTGTTTGATGGTCACTTGTTCCCAGAGGGCAACCCACTTCTAGATCTGAGATCCTCTCACTGTCCCCATTTGAGAGTATGAGGTCTATAATTGCTCCCTCATGAGTGGGTTCTGAAACTAGCTGTCTGAGGCATGCCACCTCTAGGGCATCAAGAATGGGCCTGCTCTTGGATGTGGCTGCAGCAAGTGTGCTCCAGTTAACATCTGGCATATTCAGGTCTCCCATCAATAGTATCTCCCCTTTCTCTGCCATCCTAAGAATGCCTTCTATCATATCCTTGTCCATTCCTCCCCTAACCTGGGGGTCTGTATACAACCCCAGTGTGGATTTTGGTG
Organism: Neoceratodus forsteri; assembly: GCA_016271365.2. Classification (NCBI taxonomy): domain Eukaryota; kingdom Metazoa; phylum Chordata; order Ceratodontiformes; family Ceratodontidae; genus Neoceratodus; species Neoceratodus forsteri. The sequence goes on along the minus strand of CM028134.1, from coordinate 539,397,545 downwards.
CCACTTCCAGTCTCCAAGGTGACTTACAGTGCCTCCTCTCCTCCCTGTTTACTCTTTTGTTCAGTTGCATTTATTCCTTCCTTTACATAGAGAGCTACTCCTCCCCCTCTTCTCCCCTCTCTGTCTCTTCTGTAGGTTATGTACCCTGGTATGTTAACAACCCAGTCATGGTTCTCTGTGTACCATGTTTCTGTGACTGCTACAATATCCAGGCATCCCTCTTCCATCAAGGCCACCAGTTCAGGGAGCTTGTTGCCCAGGCTATGGGCATTGATACTCATTAGCCTCCATTTCCTGATGGTCTTACTCCTTTTTGCCCCATCCCTGTCCTTCTTGCCTTTGTCATTTTCTCCATTTACCCCTGCTCTTCTCCCTATCGACATCTCTATGTTGGTTTTTACTGCACTTACTACTGTGACTTTTTTGGGGGACTAGGATTTCTCAGCTCCTTTCCAGTGCTTCCCCCCTTGGCTAGTTTAAATACTTGCCAAGGAAGCATTTAAACCTATTAACTAGGGTTCTGGTTCCCCTCCTGGACAGATACAGCCCATGATGCCAGTATAGGCTTGCATCACTCCTGGTGGACCCCCAATCCCCACAAAGCCAAATCCCTGTGCTCTGCTCCAGGTTTTCAACCACTGATTGAATCCCATGGTGGGGAGCACTCTAGCCTCTCGCATGACATAGACAGGCAGCACCTCTGAGAAGGTTATCACGAGTGCTACTTGTCTAAGGCCCTTCCCCAATTCCACAAACTCTTTCTGCACTTCTCTGATTCCTTTCTTAGCCAGGTCATTTGTCCCTAGGTGGACAATGACATCCAGTTTCTTCCCCTGTGCAGCTGCTCTGGCAATCCTGAGGATTCACTCCCTGTCCCTCCAAGCCATAGTGCCAGGCAGGCATCTTACCTCCCTCTCCCCTTCCTCCCCCAGTTCTATCTTCCTAACAATGGAGTCCCCCACCAGGAGTTATTTCCTTCCCCTGTGGAGTCCCATGCAACCCTCCTGTGGGTCTCCTTTGTGGAGGTTCCCAGCATCCTCCTTGGTCTCCACTGTGGGTGCCTCCATTGAGGAGCCACACTTTGCCAGAATGGCATAGGAATTATGGAGAGGTACAACTGGAGGGATACACCTCTGTTCCACCACCCTCACCCTCCCTGAGCCCACTGTGGTCCAACTGCTCCTCTTTCTTGGCAAACTCTGAGGCAACGGCAGTGGCCCTGGTGGTGCCTGGATGGAAGAGGAGGTCCCACAGATCCTGACCAACTCAGCCTGGAAATGAGCAACCTCCCCCCTCAGCCCAGAGAGGTGCCTGCAGATGGGACAACACTGCATCCTCCAGAACGTCTCCCAGAAGACTGCTGCTTCACAGCCACTGCACTGCACCACTCCCATCATGTCTTATTTCTAGCCCCTTCACTATTGTTTGGAATCCTTACTCCTTCTTCTTTTTTTTCTTCTCTCTCTACTTACTTACTGCCTCTGTGCCCTTTAAGCTCCTGATTGTTCTGTTCTGAGACAAGAAGATCCTATATTTCTCAGTCGACCCCTTACTTGTTTGGAGGCAGACCTCCAGCAGCTAGATGGGGCCAGAGAGCTACTCTTGCCCTTCTAGGATGGTGCGTCCTTGGTGGCTCTGTGATCACTCACTTCCTGCTCCCAAACAGGAACTTCCTGTTGTCAGTCAAATCCTGTGCCTATAAAAGTAAAACCAGCTTTGGGTGGAGGGGAGAGAAGGTGATCAGTACAGTTTTTTAGAAGAGTGGAGAGAGTAGAAGAGTTCTACTTCTTTAGTCTCAGTAGAGAAGTCCAGTCACACAGCACTCCTTCCTTCTGGTGTCCTCTATTGTCTTCTGACTATATGTATTCCTTATCAAAATAAGCCATATATAAATTGGCACATGTGGGTGCCATTGACACTCCCATAGCTGTGCCTATTTTTTGTAAATAGGTGGCATCAGCAAAGGTAAAATAATTATTTTCAAGTACTATTTTGGTAAGATGTAGTAAAAATTCCTTGTTAGGTTTATTCTGTTCTCCTGTAGACAAAAAGAAATCCAATGCCCTTAGTTCTTCATTGTGTGGTACGTTATTATAAAGGCTTTTAACATCCAAAGTGATGAGTAGTACTTCCTCGAGATTCTATTCCTTCTGATTCAACTCTTCCAATAATTGTATAGAGTGTTTGCTGTCCTTAAGGTATGACCAAGTACTGACTATTAGGTGTTTACAGTAGTGGTCCACATAGTTAGATAATGGTTCTGTAATGGATCCTATTCCCAAAATAATAGATCTTCCGGGGGGTTGTACTAAAGTTTTATGTATTTTCAGTAAGCAATAAAATAGGGGTATTCTTGGTGTTTTATTTATGAGTTCCTCTGAAACCCACTGTTCTATAATTCCTCTATCACTGGCTTCAATAACTATTTCTGTTATCATGGTTCTCAATTGTTGGAAGTGAATGTTTCTTATTTTTTCATAAGTAATCTGATCATTGATTTGTCTTAGACACTCTGCTCTGTAATCTTCTCTATCCAAAAGCACTATACCACCCCTTTTGTTTGCTCAGGTTATCAAGGGCTTCATATGCTGTGCTACCCTCAATCCCCCTTACTGTAGATGCAGACCTCTATAACTTCTGGCTCTTTCCCCAGGTTGTTTCTCCAGGATGATCTACCTGCTGTTTCCAGCCTCACCTGGTAGCTGGAACTGTTCACTCTTTCCTACAAGGAGGTCCTCTGAGTATGATCTCCAGCAGGGAACTGAGGAGGGATGGGGCTGCCCATGTTTATATGGGAGGTGACGTAGTGACTTCATCATGGGTGGGGCCCCTAGTGGACTGCTTCCTAAAAAGCTTCCATGTGGTCCTAGTACCTGGCAGCTATAGTTCCAGAGGTGTGGCCAGATTAAAGAGATTCTCTTGAAGATCTACTGTTACATTAAGTACAGAACTGTTCTATACTGGCAAAGCTTTGCTGTTTTCTAGTTAAGTTTCTTTAACTTTCTGGGATTTAAAAAAGAAGTCAAGCAACAAAACAATACATGGAATATACTCCAAAGGACTGACTTGTTACCTCTAAACCCTGGTGTTGATGTGTTCCAATTCTGCATCTACTAGCCAAATAGAGAATAATGGATAGGCAAGTTTGTGTTATGAAATTGTTTCACACACTTGAGGTGTGTGATGACCCATAAGCCTTGAGAGGTTTATGAGGTCATCACACACTGAGGGTGTGTAAAAAATTCCTTGATACACACTTGCCTATCTGTTGTTTTTTTATAATTGCTGATGCTGTAATTTTTGCTTTCTGACTGCAAGAGAGAGAGAGACACACACACACACACACACAGGAGTGAGGGCTGAGACAGACACAGACACACACACAACACACACACACACACACACACACACACACACACACACACTCAAGCTGTGTCCATCTGTCCATTTCAAACTTTTTTTATTTTACTCTCAATATGGAAGCACCCTGGGAACCACAGTTAGAGTAACCAGTCTCTGTGGTCTTGTGCCAATCAAGGTCACAGACTCCTGAAGCCTCAACTGAAGCAAAACAGCAGCAGGATCAAACAGATGCATTTATAAAGGCAAGATAAACCAGATAACTAGTAAAATAAATAAATATCTTAGTTGTGAGGAGGGTGAGTGGCAAATTCTTAAGTACTGGTGATCAGCGAGGGTTCTTGGAAATGGAGCCATCATTTTTTTAAGTGTTTGAGCTGCCCACTCGCAGACTAAGAGCCAGTAGTGTGGTGCCGTAGAAATGAGTGACACCTGCAGTGACTGAAAGTTTTGAATATGGTGTAATAACCCATTTTTGGGTTATTATGGTGTTTTACAGAGGCTTGTGATCCATTTAATAAAGGGGGGCATCAGTACTGATAGTATTATTAAGGATGCTCAGTTGATGCAGTATCGGCACCATTTGCTATCTGCTGGGCAGAGTCCACTCCATTTTGAAAATGTATGGATGGATAGTTACTGTTTGGGTCAGATGATAACTATCTAGCTCAGTTATCAGCTCTAGGTACTTAAAATGTTTGACCAAACAGTCACTATCCAGAGAAAGTCAAGACTAGCTGTTCTGATTTCCCACTCTGTTTTGGAAATAGATATCAGACAGGACAACTTTGGTAAGCAGAATTACTTTTATTGTCTTGCCCATCACTAAACGGTGTCATTGAGGCACAATTCAGAAAGCATAGGAAAACCAAGAGCAGTTGTAAAATTCACAAAACACGTGTTTTATTATTAATAACAGTAAAATAAAAAATAAATAAAATTGTTCAGAATAACTATTTATAATGCTAGTACAAACATAGAAAGCAGATTCCTTTTTCTTCTCAATTTCAAATCTCAGTCTGTCTGGTTCTCTCTTGCAAAACATTGCAGCTCTTTTTATAACAAGTCTTTGCAGGAGCTCATTAAGAGAACATTCTGCTTCTCACACAGTGTTCTTGTCAGTTTCCAGCAGGTGCAGCAAAAAGAACATTGTGACCCAGAACTGATCTCTTGTTGAAAGCTCTAGAAATATTTTTTAAGCCAGCATCTCAGGTTAACCCCTTGAATTCCAGTTTTTGCAATCATTTCAACAGCATAGCTATATACAGTTTTAAACAAAGAGATCCCAGTATCAGTGATATTTCCACATAAATATTCACATATATTTTTATTCCTGCAGATATGCAAGGGGCAAGAAAAGACAAACAGCAAGGGAAAGCAGAGAGAGAGAGAGAGAGATAGCGAGAGGCGGAGAATCGCGAGATTGTCGGAGTGATCAGTTCCTAGGTCTCACAGGAAAAGTTGGTTGTGGAATCAGACAGAGAAGAGACAAAAAAGGAGATGATAGAACAGATCCTTGCATTTAAACTCTTTCTGCATAACAAATGGGGCAGGGCCTTATTCAACCCTGTCACAAATGGGAATTATCTGGGGAAAGTCAGTGGACAACAGGTGTTACTTAAACTGTATGAATTTGATTCATATCACAGCACTGTACATGGCTGGCTATTGCTAATACTGTATATAGTATAATTCTGTCAGGGAAGGTTACTGAGATATCTGGCAAATACTTTGAAAACAAGCATTTGTAAATCATGAATATGTCTGCTTGCATGCTGTTATAAGTTAGGACAATGAGGCTGTGGGCAGACAATTCTTCCTCCAGTAACCATTGTGTAGTGGACTTTGGGTAATTGCTGAAAAAATGGTGAACAGAATAAAGTTTCTTGATGGTAGTGCTACTGCTCGCCACACTAGTGCTCCAGATTTTGGAGCGGACTCAGGTTTGCTTGGGATCAGTCGGTGTGGGTGGAGGGGAATTTAGCATCTGAAGGACTGCTCTTCCCTCCCGGGGAATGGTGACTCATCACTCCATGGTCAGGTACTAGTGCAGACTGAGTGGCACATAGGGAGGGAGCTGCAGTTTGATTTGGCACATCAACTCTCAACAGTTTTTAAATATCATATCACTCCTAAAAAGCAAGAGATTGGGGGCACTGTTGAGCAGCAAGAAAGATGGATGCATAATCATGGAGTTCTGCACCTCAAGCCTTCAACATTCACAAAAATAACTTCATTTCTGCCAAGCACCTGTAATACAAACTGATGGCATCTAAAGACTTTACCCAGGGGAAGCAGCAGGAGAGAAAAGACTGTGCAGAGTCACCATACAAGAGAAATGAACTCAGTGATTCCCTGGACTCTGTCCATGAGGCGGGCTCCCAGACCACAATATTAAAGGAGCTCTATCAGCTTAGCTTCATTGTTAAAACTTGTCTAGGAAGGAAACTCATATAGGTAGCCTGTAATGTGGGTGACTGAATGTTGGCGACTGGTCATAAGGGCAACTGCACAATGGCACCGACAATGTGGGTGACTGTGGATTTTACCTCTTTCCCCTAGTTGTGCCCCCTCCGAAGTAGGAATCCTAATTAGGGGGGGTGTGGGTGTGAAGCCCCCCCATGAGGCTGGGGGTGAGGGGCAAAGTCCTCTACATTAAATAACATACTGTTTTTCAGTCGCCCTTGCAGTTGTGTGCCCTTATGACCAGTCGTCGACATTCAGTCGCCCTTGTCACATAGAACTCTCACATAAAGAGCACGTCAAGGATTCAGTACTCACCAATCAGTTGGCTTTGGAGATCATTGATAAATGATTTAAGAAGGTTGAAGACTGAGTAATGGAGATGGAGGATAAGCTGGCTGAAGTGATGGGAAGCACCCATGATAATGCTTGGAAGGACAAGAGATGGGGATCCCCATGATGGAGAAGAAATGGCTGAGATGGTAGAAGAGTATGAATACAGCTACCATAGATGAGCAGGGAAAATATCCAGTATTAGATATTGCATAGATTCCACAGAATGCCAACCAAAATCAATGAACCATCTGCCCTCAGATAAATACTGGTGCTGTGATGCCTGGGTGGATTTTGTTCCTATACTTTGGAGCTGCAAAAAACTACGACACATCTAGGAAGGAGTAGTAATATATTTGTGTTGAAAACCTGGGAATACAGATTCCAAAAACAGCAGAGAATTGCATATTAGGAATCTGCAAACATATGCAGCAAGTTACTAGTAAGCAAAACATTATGGCTTCAGTCCATATAGATGGGAGCCAAACAATCCTCTCTAAGTGGAGACAACCACACCTGCTCCCAGTGGAGGAATGGGTGGATAAAATGGAGACACAAACAGCAAATGAATGCAAAGCATATTTTGCCACAGGCAGGTTGGAGGCATTTCATAAGGTATGGGAGCCATTCCTTTTATATTTTTGTTTATGTACTAAGGTGCAACAGACCAAATCTAAGGAAATGTAACCTACCCCCAATTACTCTAGTGCAGTTGATCAACACTGTATCTGAACTGTTACTAAAGCAGCACTGTTTGATAGCAACCATATCTTTTTTCAGTAATTTTAATTTTTTATTTATTACAATAATCAGAAATACATCTTACACCGTGATAACATTTGTCTGGCAAAAATATCAAGATATATGTTTTTTTGGTTTGTTTGTTTTCTTTCATTCCTGAACCAAGATACAGAATTCTAAAGTTTTTAAAAGTTCCCACTCCCATGTCATGCCCACAATGAAAAAATGAAATATCTTGGTACAGTGTTCTGCTGTTTAACATCAGAAACATGTGGTAGCACCACCCTAATACTGAACATCCACAGTATAAATCTATGATGTATTGTACATTCAACAGGTAACCTCACAAGAAGAGATTTTTAAAAATTGTGAGTGACTTCCTTCTTCAATTATGTAATTAATTACAAAATCAGCTGTAATTTCTGTTTAACAGTATCTGAGAAAACTAAAAATACACTGAGCATAAATCTTAGGATGTCAGAAATACATTTCTGATAAAAACAACATGACGACATTTTTTGCTAACTAACAAATCATGATGCCTAAACCTGATAATGCTCTCCATCCACAGCCAGCTGATCAGAAGCCTGTCATTCCTATCCCAGCACTACCAGCAGTATATCATACTCTCTCCAGTTGCACATACAAGTGCTACTGTTCCAGCACTCGCTGCAATGCCCCCAATTGTGATCTTCATTCTCCCAACCAGCTGCAGTATGGATCCCAATAGTGATTTTTTTTACAGTATGCCTACAACCAACTGATGCCCCCTCGTCACGATCTCTGTCTCTCCAACCATCTGATCTAACCAGCCCTAACAGAACTTTACACAGGATAGAAATATAAAAGAGCACAATCTGGCACAATGCTCACAGGTGACAGTACAGCAGGTGGACCATGGATGAATTCTACGTGTATATATCCTGGTGCATCAGGCTCACCAGACCCACAGATGTCAGAGCATTTCACAAGGATGGGCATAGAAGCAGAAAAGAATTGTGGTTTACAGGTCAGATGATGCTCCATCTGCTACCATGTTCACTTCAAGCGCAACTCTCCACATTAGTGGGTGGCCTCAGGTGCTCTGCTCCACAATAAGACCACTGCATTTGGAGTTACGACCATGCTACAGGAGCTAAAGGCAGGGCCCTGTGATGAGGTGGATTACTGTGGCTCTGTGCAATGTTCCACTAGTGTTGTTATTATAGGAGAAAGAACTCTGGGCAGGGAAAAGAGGCTTTGGAAGACTTTATCTACAGAGCCATAGGAGGCACAAATAATAATAAAATGTGAAAGTATGCAAAATCAGAAAAATACAGGTTATGAAAGTTTTATCAAAAAGTCCCCCCTTTGGATGGCTATATGTAGAGAATAACACACGATATGGTGTGCCATTATGTTCTAGGTATCGCATGCGTATCCCACCAGGATGCCGCAGGATACTTGTTACATGAGGGCCGGGGAGCAGATAGCCCAAACTAAGCATAACAGATGATGGCTTCCATACTCCCCCACTCCACCTTCTAACCCATAAGCCTACACCTGCTGCCACTCCCCCTCCCCAGCCAATGCATGTAGCCTACATCCATTCCCCCTCCTCTTGTGGTAAATATGGAGACCCCTTCTGCAAGGATACATTGGGGGTGGAGCAACTAGTGAGCCTGGATGACAAGTGACAGTAGGAGGTATGACTGGCAGGCAACACAGGGTTGAGAATGCCCACAGCAGTATGGTTTCAATAACAAAAGGGAAATATGAAGATCATTTACAGCTCTGCAATGCCGTTATCTTGCCACTGTCCACTCCCACCACCCTCGTGTCCCACCACTGAGATTCACGCTTCCTGTCAACTCTGTCCATTCTCCCTGAGCAGGATCTACTAGTGCCAGTCAGGAGGATCACTGAGCATTCATGCCAACCAATTGCTGCTGAACTGACCCAAACCCAGCCCCTTACTTCTGCTCCCACCATCTTACTGCAACTGCAACAACAGGTCTTTCACATCCAGTCTTGTAGTCTGTGGAGGTTGGAGCTTTTTAGGTGGGCAGCATGGACAGTCAGGAAGGGGAGGGACTAGGGCAGAGACAGTGGCAATCAGAAGATGGGATTAGAGCTCTTCAGGAATGCAGTGTACTCAACGGGAGCATGGAGGAGGGCAGAGACATGGGCAGAGATGGCCTCCAACAATGGGGCTGGTGCCATAGTGTGAGCTAAGAGTGATGATGCCAAGCTCCTGCATTCGCCACCTGCTGCACTGTAAAGAGTTTGAGCACACACCAGGGGAGGGGCAGAGCAGGAAGAGGGAGACAGCAGGAGTTTAAACTTTCACCAGAAGCATGAATGGAGGTGAGTTGGAAATTGTGAAAAGATAGGGAGTGTGAGTTTTTTGCATTACATTGGGCCAGGAAAATGGAGGCGGTTGGAAATCACGTAGAGGGAGGGCATGGGGGGGGGGTTCACATTACATCATGCCAGAAAAATGGAGTGGGGGCTTGGAAATCACACAGAAGGGAGGGAGGAAGTGGGAGGTATTTCTCACACCTTATTAGGCAGGGAAATGGAGCAGAAGGAGCAGCTAATGATGCCACTCAGCTGCTTGCTGGACTGTTTCATGTAGATGAAAGAATCCAGCTGCTATGTGATAGGAGTGGTTGGCTCCTTTCAACTACATGACGTATCAAGCAGCAGAACAGCATCATGCTCTGAATCAATGATCATTAGCCTGTCACTATTGAGACCCCTGCAGGCTGAGCTGCACTGGATGCGACAGTGACACACCTCTGAAGACCACTACTGTGACAGTATGTTTGCTTCGACCATGCACGCAAACATAAAAAGCAGAAGGTGTTTATATCCTAAGATCTCAGGTTAGCATCAACTTACAAGTTTCTCTTGCCAAGAGGCTGAATAGGTCTAAAACATTTCTTCCTGTGGACCCATCCATACAATATTTTACCTGTTCAATAGAAAGAGTTCCCAAAAGCAAAATTTTTTGAAGACAAAATTAAAATCATTATTCAGAGGCACACTGTACATGTTAATATTTTATATAAGTAAAGTAATATTTTAGTAATCATGTAATTGCATGAGTGACTGAGGAATGATTGTTTATAACTTATGTGACCCAATCCTCTTGGAAATTAAAACTACTTGTGACTGTCACTATCCTTCATGTAAAGTTTAAAACAATTAAAAATAAAGCAAAATATTTACAATGAGGTAAGATTCTGAATCTATTTGCTAGTCATGGAATCCTATATGTACCTGAGTGAGAAGGAGGGGTATGTTGTTAATGCAATAAGGCATGACAATGTGTGTCATTGTGGGATAATAGCACATCTCAGGAAGTGAGGCACAAGACAACATTGAGTGCCTTTCTCACCTGAGAAGTGCTATTATCCCACAATTAACATATACTGGAGTGCCTTATTGTGATTATAACATTGTTTCTCTGATTTTTATTTTAAAAACTGAGTAATGAGGTTCAGAAGGTTAAGTATTTCTGAGCTGTATTGTTGTACTGGAATAGCGCAGTCATGTGATCACATCTGATCAATCACAGGTCTTGGTTTCTCTTATGTATTATATAATTAAGCAATAATAACAACAAGAATTAAGCAATAATACACGTGAAGTTGTGGTATATTGGATATTGTCACAAGATGGGTGCTTTGTGAATCACAGAGCTGCAGGCCAAGGGACTCATGCTCCCATGAAGTGACAAAATCCCATGATATGCAGCACCACTCTCTGGAGTGTTTATTGCTGTCATGCAGCAGATTTCAAGAATTTAAAAATGTTAGTATTTTTCAGTTGAGGTGATGAAACACGTGTCTTTCACGAGCATTTTAAAAAACTATTCAGTAGGTGTTGTGGTTATTTATTTACTTATTAATTTGTTAACTGGGTTGGGGCACTGATCTGAAGACCTTTTTCAGGCCCGGCCCGGGCCAGATGCTGGCAAACAACATAGGTACCAACCATTACAAGGCAACAATACAAAGCAAAATAAACATAGTAACATCATGTACAAAGTACATACAAACAATGAACCAGGGGTTCAACTAAATAGATATGATACAGTAGTGTGGGGGGGGGGGATGAAGTGGTTATCATTGATACAGTATATGCATGGTAGAGAGCATAACATACATCAAAAGGGCAATTGAAATGTATACATAGTCAATCAAATAACTAAGTTGTTAAGACCTCAACAGAGACATGAGAGAGAGGTACATGTGTGTAGGAGAAAGGACTGCAGGTGTAGGTGAGGTAGTGTGGGGAAAAAAACACTGGGCAAACAGGCAGAGGCTCAAAGGGGGAGGAGGAGGAGAAGGTGGGGGCAACAGAGCAGGAAACAGAAGGAGTTGATACCAAAGGGCAGTCACAGACAGAGAAGGATAGGAAGTGAGCGGGATTAGGGGAGGCCATTCCAAAGCGAGGGGGCAGCTGCTGAGAGAGCTCTTAGGCCCATATTTGTGGTGATTTGGGGACATTCAAGTTGAAAGTGGGATGACTGACACAAATTCCACCTGAAGATTCTGGGTTTGAATAGAGTAGATAGAGGGGTGAGAGAGAGGGATTGGGGAGGGCATCTTCAACTGTATAGGCCAGAAGGTAGGAGCATTGGACTTGAGGGGGGAGCCATTTTAGGGACCGATAGAATAGTGGTGGATAGCGAGAGAAGCATGGAGTGAAAAGTGACAAATTTGATTATAAGTAGAGTTAAGCTGTGTTAGGTTGGCAGCATTGGTAAGGGAGTAGACAGGGCACCCATAGTCTAGGAGGGGCAGAAGATTGCCTCAGGTCACAGCAAGGTGGGCGTCTGGAGTGAGGTAATCAATGATACGATAACAGAGCCCAATCTTTTGGTTTATGTACTTTATAAGGGAGGCTATATGGTCAGTGTAAGTAAGGAATGGGTCAAGGATGACCCCCAGTTATTTGAAGGTAGTAACAGTTTCAAGTGGAGAACTGTCTGGGGAAAGGACAGTGAGACTGAGGCCAGAAGGAGCAAAGGCAGAGAGTTTTGGTTTGGAGCCAAATAACATAACCTTTGTTTTAGCAGCATTGATGAGAAGTTTGTTGTCAGAGAACCAGTGATGGGCCTTGTGGTAGCCATCACTGAGGGAGTTTGATACGGAGGTGAGGAAAGGTCACTCAGGAACAGTATAAGGTCATCAGCATAGAGAAGTGAATTGCAGGTGGGAACCGCTGACAGGAGAGAGTTTATGAAGAGGGAGAAGAGGAGAGGGCCAAGCAGAGAACGCTGGGGGACTCCCACCATGACAGGCAGAGTGGAGGAGGAGACATCACCAAGGCAAACCATTTGGGTCCTGCCAGAGAGGTAGCTGGTGACCCAAGTAGTGGAGGCAGTGGAAAAACCAAGGGCCGTGAGTTTTTCTAACAGCAGGTTGTGGTTAACAAGATCAAATGCTTTTGATAGATCAAAGAACACAGTGCCTGTTAGTTTCCCATCGTACATCTGCCTTAGAACGTGATCAGTGAATAGATCCAGCACTGTGGCAATGCTATGCCCATTCCTAAAATCATTCTGCTGAGGGCAAAGGAGATTGCATTTCGTTATGAGTTCACTGATTTGGAGGTTTACTGCCTTCTTTAGAAGTTTTCCTAGGTGTGGTAGTAAGGAAATTGGGCGGTAGTTGTCCATGAGCCTAGGGTTACCTGCTTTATGAATGGGAACAATTTTGATCTGCTTCCAGGCAGTGGGGACAGAGGCCATAGTGAGAGACTGGTTAAAATGAAGGTGAGTGGATAGGTAATGCCACGAGTGGCTAGTTTTAAGAAACAGGGGGACAGTCCATCACTACCTGCACTCCCACAAAATGGCAGGCTGAGTAGGAGTCTAAGAGTACCAGGTGGGGAGATGGTTTAAAGTAGAAAGGGGGACTATGTTATGTGCCTCTGTAGTATAATCGATGGTGACAGTGTCATATTTGCCCTCACCTTTACACTGTCCCTCCACTCCCCCACCCACCTGAGGATATGGTCCATTTCCTGCTGTTTGAAACCTTTGCTGTTTAGTAGGAAACTGAAGGTTTGCCTGGTCTCACTGTTAGGCAATAGATACAAGTACAGTTGACTAATTGTGAGCAGGACCAGGAGTGTGACTGAGTTTAGTAATCAGTTGATGGTCTGAGTGAATGAGTGAGCAAGTGGGTGACCAGGAACAACAGATCAAGATGGACTTAGCCATTGTAGGTTTATTTTGTTTATTTAAAAATAAGAGTGTATATATATACTGTACATATACAGATATATATATATATATATATATATATATATATATATATATATGGAGTTATGTGGAACTGTCAGTAGTGAATCTGAAAGGTGAAGGGAATACGTGAATAAGCAGGTGGTCAGGTTAATCTGGGGGCAGGATCGTGGTGGTGATGCTGAGAAAAAAGTGAGTGTAACAATTTGCAGCTGATTAACAGGGATGTAGAGTTGGAGAACGCTTTTGAACAGTGTATGTTCTGGTGCCCCCCTCCCCCCACCAGTGAAAAACAGAGTAGCGAAGTTATTTGTATGACAAGAAAAGGGAAAAGTGTAGTGCAATGCCAGGTCAGCATGTTATTTGTGGACTAAGTGTGGGCAGATGGCGCAGTGATTCTTTGTCATTTAAAAACTTGTGTTGAAAAGGTTTTTTTCTTTGCAACTGGAACTTTGTTGTACTGTTATGCCTGTGGTTTTACAATGGTTTTCAGTCAAGTCACATTTCTTTATTCCATAAGATGGGTGTATAATGTTCTTTGTATGTTTGTTGACATAAGGAACAGACCATTAAGCCAAGACTGTTCCTTATTGGAAAGGATGTCACTCATTTCACCTCTCAGGAACCTTCTGTCCTTCATTAAAAATGTGCTGTTCCACATTTCACACTGAGGTTTTAAAGCAAAAATTAATATTAATTCATGATGCTTGATTAACAGTAAACTCCACAAACTCCAAAGTATCAATTCACACAATGTTCCTAGCTTGTATTTCCAAAACATAAACGTATGCCCGCATTTTGAGCTGGATTCAGAAATGGTCTCCCTACTGCCACCTGCACCACATCCTTGGTGCTGCAGACTTACCACAGTATGCAGACTCCCGGACCCTGGTGGTAGCAGGCAGTGGTAGGCAGGCCGTGCATCGGCTGGATGTCCTGGTCATGCACAGCATTATGAGCCCCCCTACTGCCTCTCTTGGTGTAGTAGATACCATGTGCCATGGCTGGACCTGACTTCAGTATGGGCAACATGTAGGGTGGTACCATGTACCCACTGGGCTCATTGTGACAATAGGGCTGGGATATGTAGTGGGGGGGGGGAATTGTCCACTTCCTGAGTGCAGAATCTGCATGAAGAATTAATCTTCCAAACAATCCTATTATCCCCCTCTACTCACATATGATCTCCACTACTCCAACACTGTGTGACACAGGTATATGTGCTTACATGGTGTACATAAATAGGACTAGAATGGCTAGACTAGAAGCTGGCTGGCATGTATCTGTGGGGGCCTGACCCACAGAACAGACACGCATTTCTTCTGTAGAACACCTGCATTGGTTATGTGTAGTGTGTGGGTGCTTCTGGGGGTTTCAGGTGGCAACCGACAGCTAAGTGGGAAATTTTTCCTGACTCCAGTACTGATCCTTGGATCGCTGGATAACCTGTCATTAATAAGAAGCTTCTGCATAAAGTGGGCAATGTCTGCCTGCTACTGTGGTCAGCAGTTCCCCCACTGTGGCACACACACACAGCAACCTTGAATAACACATTGAAACTTCTGTACAGTATGGGTGCAGTGCTGAGCACAGAAGCCAGTCCTGTATTGAGTATGCAGTGCTGAGTGCAAGAGCCGGCCCTGTATTGAGTAGGGCTTACCAAGTACAGGGGTGCTGACACTGCCATAACACCTCCTGTGGCAAGTACCCTAAATCAGTTCTTTGTCTTTTTTTCTGTATCTTAAGAGTCATCATCCCTCATTTGGTTAAAAAGAGTCTGACAGGTACAATTCTACCCTTTCTTAGTAATGTCAGTACTGTGCATCCCACAGCCTCATCATACCCAACTTTGACGGTGCACAGGCATGAGGTAGCCTTGGTCATCTTGTTACCAACAGGTGGCTCTGTAAGGGTATGTAGAGATGCATAGACACAGATGGAAAAGGGAAAAGGATATACAGAGAGAATGTAGGATAAAACAAAAACATAAAATTGACTAACTAGCTAGCTGTTAAGAAAGGCAGGAAGTAATCTCACTTTAATGAGGCTAAATAATTTTATTGTCTGGTTTCATGCAGCTCAGAATGAAATTGCATGTATTTCTTGATACTGAATGACTGTGACTGGATCCAATCCACTGCTAATTGGAGCATTCACGGAACATAAACAATGCATCAATTAGATGCCCTCGTGGACAATTGGTTAGCAAAAAGCACTGCTGGTTCACATAGAGTAGGAGTTATTTTTTGCCAGCCAGCCAACCAACCAGCCAACCAACCAACCAAGAGAGTTGAGAATTTTGAACATTGGTGAAAACAGCATGATCCTCCTTATGGATACATGCATTTTTCACCTCGAGGCTTGACTACTGTAACTCTCCTTACCCAGGGTTACTAGTGAGGTTGGTGTGCTGCCTGCAGCTGGTGCACAATGCCACAACCAGATTGATCTTCAGGTCATATTATGCAGGTCACGTTATACTGGTGCTGCGATATCTGCACTAGCTATCATTTCAGTGGTGCATTACCTTCAAGAATGCTTTGTTGACAAACAGAGTAACAGGAGGAGAACTGGCACTGACACCAGGCACTCAGCTTAATAACATTTATTTGTTGTTCATTTATTTTATTTTATTTAAATTTTGGTGACTGGGTAGGCCCACTGAGACAGAAACCGTCCCTTTTTCAGGGGCGACCCAGAATTAATTACATACATCTATAAACATAACAAAATACATACATGTCATTTCACAATTAACAGTCAATATAGACATACTGACCCAGTCAAGGATACAATAACAGGTTAATTACAATCAATATCAATAGGAGTAGAAGTACTGTTATACACAAGACAATCACAATCAGATTGATGTCCCAATAAGGCTAGATCGGCAGCAGGGAGTCTGGTAGACTCAGTGGTAGCAGTTGCAGAGGCTCAGATCCAACAGGTGGGCATTAAGACCCTTCTTGAAGCCCCCAAGGGAGGTACATTCCTGGAGACTACTAGGGAGACCATTCCAGATAGGAAGGATGAAGGCAGCATAGGACCGGAGTCCTAGGGAAGTCCTAACACTAGGGACATGGACAAGCTGTTGGCCAGAGGATCTTAGTGTTCTCCCATTCTTTTTGGGAGCTAATGTGTTAATTAGGCTAGGAGGGGCGCCATTTTGCTGGAGCTTAAATGCAAGGCAGAGTGAGGGATATGATAATCTGCTGTCTAGAGAAGGCCACCTAAGAGATAATAGTACCTTGCAGTGATGCTCCCATGGTGACACCTTGCAGGGAAGTGCCCTATCCTGTGATACAGTTTTTTTAGCTTTTGCATTTCAGAACTTCTTACAGATTGTAGTAAAGGGGCCCCATATAGCAAGGTTGGAAGAAGTATACCAATCTAAGCCTTGAGTTTGGATTCACGAGTGAGGAAAGGGCTGAGGCGATATAATAGACTTAACTTTTGGTTGAGTTTCTTGGTAAGATGGTCAATGTGGCTTTTAAAGGAGCAGCTTTGGTCTAAGTATACACCTAGGTATTTGATACAATCGATCACTTCAATTTTTGAGCCATTGGAAAGAGCTGGGGACAATAAATGTAAACTCGTTGGGCCTAGACTTTTGGGCCAAATAGCATGGCTTTGGTCTTTTTACTATTTAGAACTAATTTATTAGCAAGAAACCAATTCTCAAGTAGACCATGGTCTTGACTAAGAAGGTTGTTTATTTGGATAGTGTCTTGGGAGGACCTATAAAGCGCGGCATCATCTGCATGAAAGGTCACCTTGGCCCTTCCACAATGCTGTGGCAAATCATTAATAAATAGGGAAAACAGGAGAGGTCCCAGTATTGAACCCTGGGGCACACCAGCTGTGATAGGGCATTTGTTGGACGTAGCGCCATGCCATTTGGCAATTTGTGATCTGCCATTAAGGTAGTCTGTGAACCATTGAGTAGACAGATGATCAAGACCAAGAGATGTTAGTCTGGTGATAAGCTGCTGATGATTTACCAAGTCAAATGCAGTGGTGAGGTCTATAAAGATCACACCAGTTGAAAGGCCATCATCTAGAGCCATGAAGATATCCTCAGTAAGGCTAATCAGGGCTGTATTGGTACTATGATTTTTTTTAAAACCATGTTGTTGTTCAGTTAATAAATTGTTCCGTTCAGCATATTCCTGGACCATAATTTCAAAAACAAACTTACAGGGTCCAGTTCCACAAGTAGGAAATGTGCACGACCGTAAATGCAGCACCTTTTTATGTTTGAGTTTGTTGACAAACTCCCTACATGGTATGAGTCTTGACTATCTTAAAGACCTCTTGGCCTGGTATACTCACAGTCACTCATTCTTCTCCTCTGAAGAGCTTTAATCTGCTGTCCCAAGGTCATACAGTAGGTTATTTGAAGACAGAACATAACTGGTGGTGGTCCCAGTGATGGTTCCACCCTCTGAATGTGCCAGCGGTAGTACATCTGTCAGTAGGGTGCATGTCTGCAATTTTGCTGATTGCCATTTATGCAGGGGGTGCAACCCCTTCCCCTGCACCCAACTAAGAATTCCAACTCCGGGGGGACGGGGAGGGTGGCAATTTCATTTTTTGGCACCCTAATGAAGAATGCACTAACGCTGGTGCCCTGAATAGGTGCAGTGCCCAGTGACACATCAATTTGTAGCAGTCAATCCACTCCATGAGAACTCGCTCCGGACAATCAGCTCTCGTGCCAATTGGCTCCCTACTCGATTCATTCCTGTACTATTCCCTTCCATTACATATCGTACTGTACTCCAACAACAACTACAGTACAAATTCTGCTTTAACAACCTCCAAGCATATTGTCTCATCTGGTGGACCAGTTGCACCTGGAATTTATAATATTTATGCTGGAGGAGAACTGCCAGAGAATGATTTGTACAGGGGTATGATTGACACTGGAGCTAATAGTCTGGAGTGAGTTCTCACAGAGTGGATTGATCAAAATGAATTGTCATGCAGCTGGTGATCCCTATCTATCTGGAACTACTTGGTGGAACATTTAATTTGGATTGCAATGTCATCGTTTCATCTTTGTCTTTGGTACTGATGACTGTAATATTTGTTTATTGGTGTTTTATACTGCTTGTTCTGATGTAGTGATCTATTTAATTATTTACTGTATTATGTATTGTTCTTTGTCTCTTGTGCAAAACACTGAGCCCTCTGAATAGGGCACTATGCAAATTAAAATGCCTTGGCTAATATTTGGGATTATACTTTTGAACCTTGATTATGGCTTTGATGCAATGAAAATGCTTTTGAACTATGTACCTTTTAAAGTTGGGTACAGCAACTTTAAAAACACAGCAGTGTCCTTTGGTCCATGCTGGATTAGTCTTTATTAAAAGTACTATAATGTACCCTAAATATGCCATCTAAGAAGCAGTATCTCATTTTCAATGATGTCCTTCCACTACAAAGTTTTACAGCTAGTAGGACTGAAGTATGGGGGGGGGGTCAACTGACTTACTCAGGGTCACACAAAGAGTTAGTGACTGTTAGTGATGGGTGAAGTGGCCCCAATTCGCTCCAAAGAGTGATTTGAGGAGTGAAGGTGAATGCGTGGAGTGCTCCACAATGCGAAGCGGAGTACTTCGCTTTATTAATGGGTAACACGAAGTCCATTGAAAACACTGACTTTGCTTTACTCCGCCTTCCCAAACCATTACTCCACCAATTCTTAAGGCGAAGTGCATTGAAAGCAACGTACTTCACTTCACTTCACCTTGTTTTTAAGCTCCAAAGGTGAATTTTGCAGTGATTCATGGGATTTCAGGTCACATGGGCTCTAGATTGTTCTGCACAGCCTCAGTTTGGGGTAGTGTGTGTAGGAAACTGTAGGAAACAATCTGCTCTGAGAGCTATCTGTGATTCAAACCTTCAAAAAGCTGTTAAAGCCTTTTTGAGTCATTTTTTTTGCTGAAACTTTAGTTCATGGATTATAGGAAACCCTCCTGTGCTCATATCATCAAGCGTTTATTGTTTGTGTATGGATTTTGAATGTTAATGTACAACATTCAGTCCGCATACTGAGAGACAGTGGAAGTGTGCTTTGGGGGAGGGGTGTATCTGTGGTGTAGGTAGATTAACTTGGAGAAAAAGACAGTGCTTTCTGTTTTGGTGATATGTTTCTTGTATAACTGTGTTAATGTACACAGTAATATTTTCAATACTTCTTGCCATTTTTTTGCTGATTGTTGTGGTGCAGCAGTGCATAATTTTAGTTTGTTTAAAGTATGTGGTTATGTAACCCCTTGTTACCCGGGGTTACTAGAATCCCAGTAAGACCTAGTGGTAGGCAGGGAAGGCAGCTTGTGAAACTCCAGTTAAATAGGTTTCACACTGTTTCACTCTGTTCTCAGTCTCAGCTGAGACTGAGGGATGACATCACCAATAGAACTTTCGCAGCTGCATAAGCCACATTGGAATCTGCAGCAGAGGGAGTTAGAGAGAACGTTGGGAGTTTTCAAAGTGAGATTCCAGTTTGCCTTCAAGTAAGAAGGATTCAGTGTCAAGTGGTGGAGACCGCTGTTCGGGTCTCAGTGCTCCCTCCCTCCGGGGGGAGAAGATCCCATGCAGATTCCTCTGCAATCCCCATAATTCTGCCAGGAGGAAGAAGAAGCTGCCTATTCAGTTCAGCCTTAGTTTGGAAAGTTGGAAGATTTGTGATTTGCCTGTGGGGCACCTGCAACTAAAAGGGTGAGTGTTTGCTCTAACATGAGAGGGCAAAAAATGTGTTTCTTCAGCCTGGGACATGTGAGGAAATCTAGGAATTGAGCTACAATTTGGGAAGTCTATAGGAGTAGGTCAAACAAGTGGAGTAGTGTCAAATGCTAGAGTGTTGTGTGATTTCAAGTAAATTGTAGAGGGGATGCGACAGTTCATCTACCATTTAACCTACATTCAGAAGTTTCAGTTTTCCAGAGAAATGACTGGGTATGAGCTGTGGGAGATGTAGGTGGGCAAACCCCCCATCTTTAGTAACCAGGTCCACCTCTACTGATTTCTGCTGTGGTTGCTACTTTGCCTCATGCACTTGGCCAGTGATGGGGAAAGTATCCAGACATGGGTTTGCAAAAGGGAAAATATCTCTAGGAGTCGCAGACTCTAAGTGGTGTGGGAAGCCACAACAAGTGTAAAGAAGAATTCTCTTTGTGAGATGGGAGTCATAAGAAGTAAGGAGGAAATCACTCTAGGAGTCGCAGACTCTAAGTAGTGTGGGGAGCCATGACAGGATAATTGGTTCATTCTTCCAATGGACCATGGATCAAGTGGCCGGCGGGGGAGCCGGGCCAATCGGGCTGTGTACCCAAAGCGGGTGCAAGTCCGGGCTGTGTGCCTGGTGGGTCCAGAGCCTGAAAACAGTATAATTGGTTCATTCTTCCAGTGGACCACATTGTAGTCTCTAATCTGCATTACAGGAAATGTAGCCCCATGGAGGTCTGTCTATGCTTTGTTGTGTTCAGCTAGTTTGTGAATAAAAGCCACACTGTAGAATCCCATTCCTGGTTCTGGACATTACAGTTATTGCTTCCTGTGTTCGGATTTACTTGGGTGCCCCTGTGCAGAGTAGCCAAACCTAGATCCCCCTGTGCTGAGTAACCTCATCCTCCCCGAACCCAGGTCCCCACCAGGTACTGCTGTCAGCACCAACAGCATGCCACCTGTCATTTTGGCAAAAAGGCAGGGGTGAGGGGTTACAAAAATAGAGGCACCGCTTTGGATTTTGTTCGGGAAGGAAGGTGATTGGGCAAGGGGGCTAGTGATTTAGCTGTCTGGTAGTGGGTAGCCCAAAAAGCTGAAGCAATTTCCCTAGTGTGTGTTGCTGTGTGCTGTGAATCTTGTGCTGCTGTTTAAAAAATGTTAACTGTTTACCAAGGAGCTGTAAAGCCCAAGAGTGTGCCCTTGTCCTGCATCAAAATTGTTTACAGCGTTTTTGCCTGCTTTAAAAATGAACTGTGGTAGATAAAAGTGTGGAAGACTAGGGGTAGCAACAGGAAAATTGTGCCCTGGATGTTTGAAATGCTTTTAAAATGAACTGTTGTGAAGGAAAGTGTGGAAGACTAGGGGTAGCAAAAAGGAAAATTATGCCCTGGACGTTGGAAATGCTTTCTGAGTGAATTGAGAGACTGTAGAATAAATGGCTATGTTATATGGCTGAAATGGGCTCCCGCCATGGAGACAGTTGGAAAAGAAAAAAAAGTTGCATTCTGCAGTTTAAATTTGCCTGCTCGATGATCGCCATGAAGATAGGAGCCCTCGCAAGGAAGAAGAGGCTCATTTGCATGGCGTTGTGTGGTTGGTCAGGTTGCAATCAGTCCTGCCCCTCAGCCAGTTTTACAGAGACTGCCTCAGCATTCGAGAGGGAGGGAGTGAGAGTGGAGTGCATGTACTGGCAGTGGAGGAGCATCGCAGAGTGTTCAAAGCGTTGTAAACAGTACAAAATAGACTTTTTTGCTTAAAATTGGGCTCAACCCGCTAATCGATCATCAGAATTGCAAGTTTTGTGTTTAAAACGACGATTGCTAGGACTGCCCGCCCGTTTGTGTACAGAAGCCTTCAAGAACTGGCTGCAGGCCGTTTTTCTCCATCGCAGCAAATTGCTACTGATAACAGTAAGTAAACATTTATGAAACTACTCAAACAGTGATTTTCAGCCTATGCCATATAAAAATGTGTGTGCAGCAGAGTAGTCGCTTTGCAAGTAACGACTGTGTGAAGTCCTGCCAGCAAGTGCAAGTCTGTTAAGCCATTGAATGTGTGCATAGTAAGTGAATTTAGCCTCAGTTTAAAGTTGCAGCCAGAGAGAGAGACTGTGGGTTGTAGAAAAGTGCAACACTAGTAAAAGCAGGCAATCCTGTGCTAAAAACCTGAAGCTTTAAGGGACTGTAAATAAAATGAATGTTACCAGCATGTAAAAAGTCCAAGGAAAATCCTGTGAATGTGAGTAAAGCCAGATCAGAGCAAGTTGTGCAGTTTGAGTAAAAGTTATCAGTAGCTTGTGTAAATTGGGTGCGCAGTGGCTTGACCCAGATTCTAAATGTTGATGCACAGGAGTGGTGCCGCCGCCATTACAGGGTGGGGTAGTAAAGTAAACACAGCAGCAGAGGAGCCATTTTAAAACTACAGAGTGTGTTCAATAAAGTGGGACTTTCAGTTACAGTGAACTTTTGTTTATTTTTCTGCAGTTAAGGCCTCAGGACTGGCTTGTTACCTGGATCATGCCCGGGTTGCAGTAACAGCAGCAGTAAATAGACTGAGAGATATTGAAAAGTGGTGCTATGGAGGGCAACTACCTCCTGATGTGGTGATTCCTAATTATCCAGTGCGAGTATGCCAAATATGCTTGGGACCTGGAAGGGACGTCTTCATGATTCCTCACTGTGCTGGATGCCTACAAAAATATGGCTTGTATAAAGTGCCTCCAATTTGTTTGGCCCCCACATGGACAAAAATTCAGGAATCTGCAGTTGGCAGCACACAGCACCAGGCGGAGCCTGTGGAGGAAGGTCCCTCGGGGGAGTGTGGCACAAAGCTAGAGGGTGCAGAGTTAGAGACAGAACCTGAAGTTGAAGTTTTGGATGCTGGATCCCAGAAGGAAAGTTCGGATAAAGCATCAATAGACCCCTGGGTGGGGGGGCCTATCCTGAGTCTCTTCGGTGAAGATGAGATGCTGGAGGCCCTTGAATGGGAGGTGTCGACCTCCGCACCTAGTGATGAATGGATAGTCTCAGGGGTGAGAATGACTGCTCACTACTGGGCTCAGATCCTCAGTGAAGAGGAAGATGAGGGGGAACCTATGTGGCCTTGTGAAAAAGGAACGAGTACACAGCCTCAAGATCTTGCCTCGGAGGAGTGCATTGAAGAAAGTGGTGATGCAACTGCTCTGGCTTTACAAGAAGAAGAAGTCAGGGATCCGTTTCTAATTTCCTTAAGGATGCGTAGCTGGCAGAACCAGGACTGGCCACCCCCAAGCCAGGCCAGTGGTCTCAGATTGACCAAAGCAAGTAAAGAGGAGAGACTGGTTCGTAGAAAGGCAAATGAGATCTATGTATGACCTTTCCTACCTTTCCTTGAAAAGTCTGGGAAGAGATTGAGAATTGCAGGAAATCCTGGATCTGGGATGAAGCAATGAAAAGTGTGCATCCTGGGGCCAACCAGCATGTAAAGAATAGACTGTTCCATGAAAAGTATACCCAGTGGAAGAGAGGCAGGACACTGTTTATGGACAGAGTGAGAATAGTGGATGGAGGGGGACGTGAAATCTCCCACTGTGTGAATTATGTGCACCCAGACAGGGTAATAATTCAAGCTCCTGACCCCCAGTACTATTGGCCTCAGTGCAAGGGTCTCTCAGCAAATGTGCCTGTGCTTAGAAAATGGAGAGCCGAGCAGCGGTAGTCAATACTGCCACACCAGACTGTGAAGTGCCTTATTGATTTGCCAATATGAATATCCAGGACTCAGGTGCCCCACATTCATCAGTCTACAGTGTACTGTCCTGTCCAGCAACCATCAACTGGCCCACCAGATGACTTAAGATCCAGAGAGGACACCAGCCCAGCTGTTTCCTGTTCATTGCCTGGTAAACGGATGACGTCGGACCAGCTGTTTTCTTTTGTTCCTGTTCTAAGGTTCCATCTCCAGAGATGACATCAGCCCAGCTGTTCCCAGATGTGCCCTCCTGTGGTTCCCGGAAGATGTCCGCCCAGCTGTATCGAAAGAAATGCTGCCAGGGAGAGTCTTTGGCAGAGGTGCAGGTTGGTGCCGAGTCTTGTACTACAAGTGGCTGGTAAGTCCGAACTTTTCTATCTTTATGACATTGCAGTACACACCCTACACTACAGACTTCAAAAATGTGTGACCTGTCCGCAAAGACTCTCCCCTTTGGGACTTTGACCTGTTAGAACTGTGCTTCACCGGGCTCCGGACCAGGAGAGACTCTTTATTGGACTAGCCTTCGGGCCTTGTGGTCACTAGTTGGGACTTTTAGGGCACTCCATCCCCCCAAATGTGTATTGTAAATAATGTCGTAGTTATCTAATGTAAATACTGTTTTTTCTACCTTTTTTTTTTTTTAAATATCTTTTGGGGGTTCTGCAGTGTTTTGATGGTAGGGGTTTTAGGTAGACTGTGTATGCAGATTAGGAGTGTGTTTTGTCTTTCTTTTTCTTACAGGTGTTCCTGGGAAGACAGAAGAGAAGACAAGAAGAGGAGGAGGGGCTCATCAGAGTTCCTCATCAGTGCTTTATTGTGTAGAAATTTAAAGTACTGTGGTGTTTTTGTTATGGTTATTGCTGTATTAACTGTATTGGGAGGCAGTATAGCACAGTGGTCTAAGGCTCTGAGCTGCAAATTTGGTGACATCCAGCAGACCTGACCTGGGTTTGAATCCCACAGCTTCCATTTGCATACTGTGTGACCCTGAGCAAGTCACTTAACCTCCTTGTGCTCCCAGGTCGCTCCTGTAAAAAAGCTTTCAGCTTAGTGTGCTATACCTGGTTAAACAACTAAATAATAAAAAAAAAAAGCCCTTTCCTTCCACAGGTGTGGTTGTGGGGGTAGGGAGGAGGCAGTAATGTGGTATTTTAATGGTGTGTGGTTGCAGGTTGCCCAAGGTCGGGGAGGTCCCCGGGTTGTTTTTTGTTTTGAAATATTATGTTAGAGGCAGATAGATTTTCCCTAAAGGGTTAGGGGGGATAGACAGGCTGTGGCCCTGACCTGCAGTAGGGACCGCAGTGCTGATCTATTAGGGCTATGCTCTGGATGGTTCTACCAGAGCCACTAGGTGTCCATAGTAAGTGGATAGTGTAGAGGCTGATATGTCAGCTACAGGCCTCTAGGCCCTTAGTGTTGCCTGCCCTGTGCTTGCACATGGTAGAGGGGCCTGATCACCCTCCGCAGGTAGCACATAGGGTGGGATGGCCTAAGGCCGGGTAAATAATGACTGCGGACAGTCATTTTCCTGGTCAAGGGCAAGTGTAACCCCTTGTTTCCCGGGGTTACTAGAATCCTAGTAAAACCTAGTGGTAGGCAGGGAAGGCAGCTTGTGAAACTGCAGTTAAATGGGTTTCACACTGTCTCACTCTGTTCTCAGTCTCAGCTGAGACTGAGGGATGACATCACCAATAGAACTTTCGCAGCTGCATAAGCCACATTGGAATCTGCAGCAGAGGGAGTTAGATAGAATGTTGGGAGTTTTCAAAATGAGTTTCCAGTTTGCCTTCAAGTAAGAAGGATTCAGTGTCAAGTGGTGGAGACCGCTGTTCGGGTCTCAGTGCCCCCTCCCTCGGGGGGTAAAGATCCCCATGCAGATTCCTGCGGCAATACCCTTAATTCTGCCAGGAGGAAGAAGAAGCTGCCTATTCAGTTCAGCCTTAGTTTGGAAAGTTGGAAGATTTGTGATTTGCCTGTGGGGCACCTGCAACTAAAAGGGTGAGTGTTTGTTCTAACATGAGAGGGCAAAAAATGTGTTTCTTCAGCCTGGGACATGTGAGGAAATCTAGGAATTGAGCTACAATTTGGGAAGCCTATAGGACTAGGTCAAACAAGTGGAGTAGTGTCAAATGCTAGAGTGTTGTGTGATTTCAAGTAAATTGTAGAGGGGATGTGACAGTTCATCTACCATTTAACCTACATTCAGAAGTTTCAGTTTTCCAGAGAAACGACCGGGTATGAGCTGTGGGAGCTGTAGGTGGGCAAACCCCCTATCTTTAGTAACCAGGTCCATCTCTACGGATTTCTGCTGTGGTTGCTACTTTGCCTCATGCACTTGGCCAGTAATAGGGGAAGTACCCAGACGTGGGTTTGCAAAAGGAAAAATCTCTCTAGGAGTCGCAGACTCTAAGTGGTGTGGGGAGCCACAACAAGTGTAAAGAAGAATTCTCTTTGTGAGATGAGAGTCATAAGAAGTAAGGAGGAAATCTCTCTAGGAGTCGCAGACTCTAAGTGGTGTGGGGAGCCACGACAGGATAATTGGTTCATTCTTCCAATGGACCGTGGATCAAGTGGCCGGCGGGGGAGCCGGGCCAGTCGGGCTGTGTACCCAAAGCGGGTGCAAGTCCAGGCTGTGTGCTTGCTGGGTCCAGAGACAGAAAACAGTATAATTGGTTCATTCTTCCAGTGGACCACGTTGTAGTCTCTAATCTGCATTATAGGAAATGTAGCCCCATGGGGGTCCGTCTATGCTTTGTTGTGTTCAGCTAGTTTGTGAATAAAAGCCACACTGTAGAATCCCATTCCTGGTTCTGGACATTACAGTTATTGCTTCCTGTGTTCGGATTTACTTGGGTGCCCCTGTGCAGAATAGCCAAACCTAGATCCCCCTGTGCTGAGTAACCTCATCCTCCCTGAACCCAGGTCCCCACCAGGTACTGCTGTCAGCGCCAACAGCATGCCACCTGTCATTTTGGCAAAAAGGCAGGGGTCAGGGGTTATAGTTATATTACTGAAGTTTTCAATTTGCTATGCATTACTTAGTGTGTGTGTGAGTATGTGTGTGACGCATGTCATCAAGTCAGACACCTTTTATTGTGCCACATAATAATTTCAACAATGTGAAGCTGCTATCCACTGCAGCTGTGTGATTTTTGTACTTCTTTGTAGTATCTTTACTGGTACTAGTTGACTGTTACTGCAGCAGTGCAGTACACTGCCCCCCCCCAAGGCCTGCCTCAATCGGCAAAGGTATTCTTTTCCAGATCTGAATTTCTGATGGTGAGCACTGGTTAGGTGTTGTGCCTTTGTATCTGCATCTCTTCAGTGCACAGCGCAATCTTAATCTGTCTGTGCATTTGTATCTCTTTAGGGCCCAATCTCCATCTGTAACTTAAGTCACAGTCGTTTCTTTGGCTTCCTTTCAGAGTACTGGACAGATGTAGTGCTTAATTCTGCATGAACACTGTACTCATTAATATGCGTTTTTAAGTCAGGACCATCATCACGGTCACAAATGCAGTCACAAATCACAATTCACAATCATTCACATTACGAATCACAACATTAATTTTTTTTCTAGTTACTTGGATGTATTGTAAGCCTGTTTTGCAGTATCTCTCCAGGCTTCACCACCCCACCATTGTACTCACTGATACATGTTTTTAAGTCTGGGAGTTTTAAGCTACAGCTCATCGGAGAAGTACAGCCATAGGCGGTAGGCATTTACATTTCTTCATCATCCGGTCACTAATGCAGTAACAAATCATGATTCATGATCATGTCACAAATCACAACATTAATTTTTTTTAATAGTTACTTGGATGTATTGTAAGCCTGTTTTGTAGTATCTCTCCATGCTTCACGACCCCACCATTGTACTCATTAATGTTTGTTTTTAAGTCAGGGTGTTGGACAGTGTCTGCAGTATATACACAGACTGGAAAGAAGACTGACTACACACGTGCAGTTTAGTACAGTATACTTGCACTGCTCTGAATACAAAGTGTCACGCATATGGAAGACAACAAAAAAGGGCATTACATACAAGGGTCGGGGATGGTGGAGGAATACATTTTATAACACAGCAAGGAAGATGTGGGGGGACACATGGTGTGAGGAAAAAAAAATAATGTGGGATCCCATGGTGATCCAGCAACAGTTCCAGCATGGACATAATTTGCAACTGATGTCCCTCTGTGATCCAGCTGCTGTTCCACAGCACTCACCTTCTCGTTGTTATCCTCGACAGCACTCCAGAGAACTGCCAAGTCAGCCAGTGTTACATGCAGTTTTCTGCGATCCACACATTCTACAGGCTGACCTGCTGGTGGTGGTGGTGGTGGTGGTTGGGGTGCTGGTAGAGCAGCAGGTGCTGCTGTAGCCCTCCTCTTCTTAGGGATGCCGCAATGCACAGCTGCACCCTCTGCCGCAGAATGGCCAGCAGGTGCAGGAATGGTCTGTTCTGTGGCAGCCTGCCACTCCAACTGTTGGTGATTGAGCATATGGGTGTGCTGGCCCCCAGTTTCCAGGTGAGTCCCCCGGGGGCCATGGCACACCTCCACCTCACATAGGCGGCACTTGACCACACTGCTGTCCCCCCAACACAGTCAAAAAACTGCCAAACAATGGAGGTGTGGGGAGGAGCAGGCACAGGCAGGGGATGCCCAGATGAACTGGCAGCTGGCTGGTCACGGTGCTGAACAGGGATGGGATCCACACCTGGGCCCTGGGGAACAGGCACATCCTGCTCCAGAGGACCTGGTGCTGGACTTGGTGGTGGTGGTGGTGGTTCAACTGCCTCAGAGTCAGGACAGGAGGCAGTGCTGGTCCTGCTTCTGGGGAAGGGGGACACTCACAAATTTTGAGTGGTCCAACAGGAATGGGAGCCCATGCCCTCCACACATGAGCACGGTATGATGCTTACCACTACTGTACCATGCTCTCCCAGAGCTACCCCCACCCCAGACATTCCCTCACCCTGATCCATCTCTCCTACTGAGCTCCCTCAGTCCGAGCAATGACTACTCACACTGTCACACAACACACACACACAGTCACACAGACACAGATAAACAGCTAACTACTTATAAGGGTAAGAAAAATAAAATTTACAAAAAGAGCAAATTAAGTAAAAAAGAGTACAGAAAAGACAAAAAAAAGTAGCTTTTAAATAAGCTGTTGGGTCTAAATCAAACTTTAAATTTCCTACTCGCTCTGATTTCAAAGTATCAGCAGTCACAAAACACACTACTCTCTCTCCGTCTGCACAGGAGAAAGTAAACGTGTCTGCTTGTATGACTCACTTTCTTCCTGCCTAGCTAAAGAGCATGTGACTTACAGTACTTAGAAACATAGAAACATAGAATTTGATGGCAGATAAGGACCGCTTGGCCCACCCAGTCTGCCCATTTCCCTACCTAATGGATAAGCTGCAGATCCTAGTTAACCAGCAGCCTGCTTCTTTCTACCCCCGCCCCCTAGAATTGCCTTATGACTGTCCGATGCATGCTTGAATTCAACCACTGTTTTTGACTCCACAACCTCCTCTGGAAGGCCATTCCATTCATCCACAACCCTCTCTGTGAAAAAATACTTTCTTACATTACCTCTGAGCCACCCCCTCTCTATCTTCAAATTGTGCCCCCTTGTTCTTGCACACCTCTTTTTTTGAAAGATGCTACCCTCTTGGACTTTATTGATTCCCTTGAGATACTTGAAAGTTGCTATCATGTTCCTCCTCTCCCTTCTTTCCTCGAGGCTATACATATTGAGCTCCTTTAGTCTCTCTTCATATGTCTTCTGGTACACACCCTGCACCATTTTAGTTGCCCTCCTCTGGACAGCTTCCATCTTGTCTATGTCCTTGCAGAGATTGGGTCTCCAGAACTGCACACAGTACTCCAGATGGGGTCTCACCAGCTGTCTCTACAGAGGGATAACAACTTCCTGTTTTCTACTGGTGATGCCTCTCCCTATGCATCCCAGTATCCCCCCAGCCCTCCTTACTTCCCTCTCACATTGCTTGCCCACCTTTAAGTCATCTGATATGACTACCCCCCAGGTCCCTTTCCATTTTTGTTGTTGTTAGTATCTCACCCCATTGTGTACTCTTCCCCTGGGTTTTTGTTTCCCAGGTGCATTACCTTGCACGTCTTAGCATTGAATCTAAGCTGCTGTACATTTGACCATTCTTCTAACCTTGCTAAGTCCCTTCTCATCCTTTCCACCCCATCTTGTGCATCAACTCTGTTGCAGATCTTTGTGTCATCTGCAAAGAGACATACTTTTCCTTCTAGTCCCTCTGCAATGTTTCTTATAAAGACGTTGAAGAGGACCAGTCCTAATACTGAACCCTGCGGTACCCCAGTAGTAACCCCTCTTTCTTCAGAGTGGACTCCATTTACTATTACCCTCTGTGTCCTATTCTCCAGCCAATTCTTTACGCAGGCTATCATCTTGGGATCCACTCCCAGGCTGGCTAACTTGTATATTAATCTTTTGTGTGGGACTGAGTCAAATGCCTTGCTAAAGTCTAGGTAGGCCATGTCCCCAGTCCCTCTCTGATCTACTACTTTGGTCACCCACTCAAAGAAATCTATTAGATTCGTCTGGCATGACCTTCCCACTGTGAATCCATGCTGCCTTGGGTCCTGTGCCCCTCTGGCCTCTAGGTGCTTGACAATTCTTTCCTTCAGAAGTGATTCCATCATTTTCCCTATCACTGAGGTTAAACTAACAGGTCTGTAGTTTCCTGCTTCTGCCCTGCTCCCACTTTTGTGAAGGGGAATCACATTTGCCCTCCTCCAGTCCTCAGGTACCACCCCATCCTCCCATGATTTGTTAAAGAGGGTAGTCAGTGCTGTCACTAGTTCTACCCTTAGTTCTTTTAGAATTCTGGGATGAATCCCATCAGGCCCCATTGCTTTGTCCACCTTCAGTTTTAAGAGTTCTTTCAGAACCCTTTCTTCTGTAAATGGGCTGGTATCAACTTCTGTATCCAGTGTTTCTATTTTGTTTGTTTTAGGTACCTCCCCCTCTTCATTTGTAAATACTGAGCAAAAATATTTGTTTAGTATCTCTGCCTTTTCACCGTCACCCTCTGCCCACCCCCATCCCCTTTATTAAGCTTCACTATCCCTCCCTTGGTCTTCCTTCGCTCCCTGATGTACCTAAAAAAGGTTTTATCCCCCTTCTTAACTGAGTTGGCTATCTTTTCTTCGGTTCGGCCTTGCTGTTCTAACTGCCTTCCCAGCTTTCTTTTGCTTTTAACTGATACAATTCTCTGTCCTGCTCCTTCTGTGATTCCTTGTACTTTCTGAATGCTTTCTTTTCTCTTGAACCTTCCTGCCACCTCCTTTGAGAACCATAGTGGTTTTTCACATCGTTTTGTTTTGTTTATTTGCTTCACACAAAGGCTTGTTACCTCTGTGATGGCAGTTTTATTATTCCTATTGTTCTTCCACCCCTCCTTCCTGCCCATTTGCTAGTGCATTCCTTAGGCACTCACCCATTTTGGCAAAGTCAGCCCTCCTGAAGTCCAGTACTTTTTCCTTTGTATGGCTTGACTCTATTGCTATGTTTATTGTGAACCATACTGTTCGATGGTCGCTAGTTCCCAGATGGCTACCCACTTCTACATCTGTGATCCTCTCTCCATCTCCATTTGAGAGAACCAGGTCTAAAATTGCTCCCTCTCGAGTGGGTTCCAATACTAGTTGTCTAAGGCATGCCCCCTGTAGGGCATCTAGAATAACCCCACTTTTAGCCATGTGATGTGTGGTGGGGCTGCCAAATCTGAAACACCAAGTGGGTCACTTAGAATCATAATGAGGAACGCGAAGTCCATTAAAAACAATGACTT
The DNA here is from genome assembly GCA_016271365.2 of Neoceratodus forsteri. Taxonomy (NCBI): domain Eukaryota; kingdom Metazoa; phylum Chordata; order Ceratodontiformes; family Ceratodontidae; genus Neoceratodus; species Neoceratodus forsteri. The sequence goes on along the minus strand of CM028134.1, from coordinate 539,366,082 downwards.
CTCCTTACTTCGCATTGCCATTCTGCCTTAAAGTGAAGTGGTAATGACAAGGCAGAGTGAGCACTTTGCATTTCCCACTCTGTGTAGTGGAGTGGCAACACAAAGTGCACACTTTGCATTCACTTTGCTGGCAGAATTTAAATTCTCTGCATCTCTAGTGACTGTGGCGAGAACCTAACTTGGGATCTCTGGGTTTACAGTTTTCTTATTTCAACTAATATTTTACTGAATTTACAAGAACAATAAATACATTAAGAACCCCTGAATTACTTAGACTGTACTGGGTCATAACAGAATTATTAAAGCCAGGCAAAGGAACAAAGGTAAAAATCAACAGACCACCCCACACTGAGCCAATCAAAGGTACATTATCTGTGGGTTGAGTGGGTTATTTGTTTTTTATTTAGCTTTTTATTGAATATGGTGACCAGGAAAGTCACAGTGAGCCAAAGCTAGTGTCTAGGTGCAACCTGAGGGAGAAGGAACAAAGAGTTACACAAAAACACATTTATCAATAAGATCAGCTGTAGCAGGGTTCTACCATAACCCGTTACAAATAGTACGTACTGTCCTTATGAATAGGCTTTCCACCATTGTACTTTGCCATAGTTGGTAAGAGGAAAAAGAAAAAGCAATCTTATATATTAGCACACAACCTCTGTTAAATTCTTCATCTTGGTGTAGGGGGATGGGAACGAAAATCAGTACGTTAAATTAACATGATCAGACATGATTCTGAACTTAGACATAAGAGAACCAGATTCAGGGCAAGCCAGTAAGCAGCAATATGGGATAAGTATACTTTCTGTCTTGCAGTACAAAAGTACAGTATCTTTTCCAGTCCTTCAGCTTAGCTCACCGTCTGATTATATTCTAATGATCCTAAAATGGTACACCAAGAGCAACAGAATTTGCAAACTGAAACATTACAGAGATTGTAGGGTATTGTTAAGGCTAGGGCCACAGAAGAATGCACATTTCAATACATGTAAATAAAAAGTGATGCTCAGACAATCCATGTGGCTTTCTGGAGATATGCCCTTGTTACAGTAATGCTGGAACAGTGACACCTTTACAGTGACACTTTTACAGTGATTGCACTGTTGGTGAACTGTTTCTGCCACTGACAGGTGCATTACTTTCACTGGTGTGCCACCGAGTGTTTGGGAGATGAGGTGTGTATCTCGGTTGGGCTGTGGGAGCATCTGTTGTGGAGTCGGAGTTGCGGGAAGGGTGGTTCTAATGCGAGACCTGTTCTGTGCATTTTTCTCCATGGTATGTATGCTGTGAAGTTTGTTATATTATTATACGGGGTGTGGAGGTTCAGGGGGCATAGACCCCCACATCTGCAGTTTGAATGTAGTGTTTCTTTGGTTGCTGTTACATTTGCAGTATTTTTGACCATGATGGTATTTCACTTTCGTCGACTGCTGGTATAGGGGCTGTCACAGCTAACTTGTCACTGTGGAGGCTGTCAATGTTTTTTCTGATGAACCGGCTTGGTGGAACTCTTTCTGGATTCCCCTGGATTTCATATTTTCTGGTTGGAGTGGGTAATTTGGATAACATACATTCTGCACCATGTTTGACATGGATAAAGTTTCCGGAGTGGATTCTCTATGTCTGGAAAATGAGTCCATCCTATCCAGTAGCAGTGACCCTAATAATGGATAGTTTGGGTCAGACAGTCCCTGATAATCTAGAAACTTATCAGGCTAATAGCCAGGATACTTTATTTTCTGCTCCAGACAAACAAAATTCTGGGCCTACAGTTGCAATTAACTGAGGTATATTAATATCTTTATGATGGACAGTGAACCCCAGATTTGAATAATGAATGCTTGATAAGGAAGAATTATCCTGAAAATTTGACTCAGAGTAAATGCCCCCCAGAGAAGATTAACCACCAAATAACCAAGGTGTCTGCCAGATCATGCCCAACACTATCTGAGCACCTTTAAAAAATAATACACACCGCTGGTTCCATGGCACTGAGTGAAGGGGTTTGCTTGGCAAGCTGGCAACCTGGGTTCACGCTCCAGGTGTAGGTGTCAGGAGTGGAGACTGGCAGGGAGGGATTTCAGAGTGTCCAATCAGCCTTGGCACCTGTAGGTAGATTAGCGGACATGCACAGGGGTGTGAATCCTTGACATGCCCTCGCACGTCTCTGCCCCAAGGCACCATCTTTATAGCCTAAGTTGGGGTGGTGGGAGGGGAGCAAATGTGAAAATGCAGCCACCCATAATGGCCAGATGCTGGTGGCCCCACTTCCCTGCACCACAAAGCCGGGAGGACCCTGAGCTGTGACCCCACCCGGCATAGGAGCAAGGGAGTGCCTATGGACACTCCGGATCCCTTCCCAATGACCCCAGTTGGCAGGGACCCCCAGTGAAAGGATATATCCAGGTCAACTGGACATTTTGGAGCAGTGGATGGCAGAACAGGGCAGGCAGTCGTGGGGGAAGGACTGGCTACATGAAGGAGTGGGTGGCTGGGTTTGGCAGTGGGATAAAAATAGTATCCAAAAAAAAAATAATACATGAAATAGTATGGGAGTGCACCTGTACATCCTCAGTATAGTGCACCTGAACTCAATACAATTTAACTAAAATATAGGTTTAAGAAGCAGACATTTTATTCACTCAGGATGAATTCAATGAATATAACATTTGCAACATGTAGTATTGTACATGCAGTATAATACACATTGAGACCATGTCTTGGTGTTGAAACTTTTCAATCAAGTTAGAAGAGTTTTTATTCCATTTGGATCAATTCTTCTTTAAAAAGGAAAGTCATGTGATTGTGGGCTATACCTTCATCTCTGAAGTGACTGAGGCAACAGAGATACTAGAATATTTTAGTGTATTTGTTGCCTCAGTCCTATTTCTGAAGTGACTGAGGCAACAAATACACTAGAATATTCTAGTTGGAGTTGTAATAAATGCAACCTTATAAAGACCGCAAACAGGTCAGGGTGGAAGATGATGTACTAAAAACCTTTATAAATGATCTTACATTTGCAAGGATACAGGACAGAAACAATGCCTTTAACTCACACCACTTCAAGTATGTTTGCCTCGCTAGTAATGGACAGAGTGCTTTCCAGTTATGCATCTACCCTGATGGTGCTTTTAATACACAACAAGGTCTGCACAACTCCATTACTTGCACAGATAAATTGCAAGTGACAACAACAAAAATGTAAAGGGACCTAGGGGTAGTCATATCAGATGATCTAAAGGTGGGCCAGCAATGTGAGAAGGCAGTAAGGAGGGCTGTGGGGATACTGGAATGTGTAGGGAGAGGCATCACCAGTAGAAAACAGGAAGTTGCTGGCCCTCTGTACAGACAATTAATAAGACCACATCTGGAGTACTGTGTACAGTTCTGGAGACCCCATCTCCGCAAAGACATAGACAGGGTGGAGGCTGTCCAGATGAGGGCAACCAAAATAGTGCAGGGTCTGCACCAGAAGACATATGAAAAAAGACTAAAGGAGCTTAAGATGTATAGCCTTAAGGAAAGGAGGGAGAGGGGGACATGATAGAAACTTTTAAATACCTCATGGGAATCAACAAAGTCCAAGAGGGTAGTATCTTTCAGAAAAAGAAATGTGTAAGAACAAGGAGGACACAATTTGAAGATAGAGGGGGGAAGGGCTCAGAGGTAATGTGAGGAAGTATTTCTTCACAGAGAGGGTTGTAGATGCATGGAACGGCCATCCTGAGGTGGTCATAGAATCAAAAACAGTGGGGGAATTCAAGAATGCATGGGACAGACCTAAGGCAATTCTAGTGGGGGGTAGGAGGAAGTAGGCTGTTGGTTAACTAGGATCTGCAGCTTATCCATTAGGCAGGGAAATGGGCAGACTAGGTAGGCCAAGCAGTCCTTATCTGCCATCAAATTCAATGTTTCTATTCTATGTTTATGTTTCACATCTAGTAGGGCTCAATTAAAAAAGTTTGGGGCAGCTTTGGGTTATAGTTTAAAGTCGGTTTCATTTGCCCCTACTGCTAGTGCTTGTTTTTACATAATGTGGTTATTTTAAGAAGCAGTATTATACTTTTTAAGTAAGGTGATGTGGAACGAAATCTAGGGCTTCAGTCTGATGCAGATTTTTTTTTAGCATAAACCCAAAAGGTAAATATGTCTTATCAAAATATCTGCCATTCTCTTCCAAAAAAAGATGCATTAGAGTAGTGCATTGGAAAATATATGCCTGTCATTGGCATTAAGCAAACTTTCATTGCACCCCTAAGCTATGGATTTTGAGGTACTCATTCAAAATTATGCTCATATTAGAAAGGTCAGCGGCATGAAAAGAGGGGACAGGGTGATGTTTTGCATATGTGGAAATCTCTATTTTTAGAAGTCACAGCTAATGTTAATTTCAAGATTAACTGCAAATAGCAAATTATTCAACTCACCCTGGGTAAATTAAAGAAACTCATTATATGTATATGTGTGTGTATATATATATATATATATATATATATATAATTATTCAACTCACCCTGGGTAAATTAAAGAAGCTCATTATATATAATATGTATATACATATATATATATATATATATATATATATATATATTCCTAAAACTGACTTGAAGGGTTCGAAAACTTGAAGCTGATTACTCTATTGGGTTGCACAGAGTTATTAGTTTTAGGAGATTTTAATTTGGATTGTACGGATGGTTCAGTGAGTACTCACAAAACTATATTACTTGATGCAAATTTGTATCAACTGATTGAGCAGCCTATATGTTTGAAGCAGAAATCTTTCAATCATATTTTTGATTTATTGAATTCTAGCATGTAGATTCAGAAGGGTAAAATATGTAGGACATCTACTGGCTTCATTGTGCAGCCATCAACCAGTATACTACATTTGGCGTAACAGCTTTGGAGTCAGAGTATTACAATTTAAATCATTTCAATATCTCCTCCTATATCAAAGTGATTTGCCATCAGTTGATTGGTCTTATCTCTATTCATTACTTGTTTTCAGTCTGACCTTGGACTTTCTCCTTAGTAAGATGATGAAAGTTATTGATATACAATTATGCCCCTTTGGTTAAAATGGGAGTTAGTGAAAGACATTCAGAATGGATTACCCTTTATTTATTTAAATTTGTTGACCAGGTAGGCCTACTGAGACGAGGGTCCCATTTTAAGGGGCAACCTGGAGTTAATTCATATACAGTACTGAATGATAAATGAATATAAACATGATGTAGGTGTTCAGAAAACATAAACTTAAACTACAATACAGCCCAGGTTAGGAGTTGGAATACAATGAGACATCTAGGGCTATTACATATTTATATTCCATACAATACATGACATTTCTTTGCTTTATTTATTGTTCTTTTTTATTTAGTATGCTTTTTGTTGCTGCCTTTCCGCCAATCCTCAGCCCAGTCATGGACCCTTCTGCTCCCACATTAGCTGTGGTTCCCTGATACCCATGGGGTTGCGGCACCGGCCCATAGTGCAGCAAGTGATGGGATAGATCAGGGAGCTGGCCTGGGAACTGATCAAAGCAGAGGACAGGCTTCATTAAGGCATCCAGTAGCAGTTTTCTCCTTGATGTACAGGGGCAGGGACATGCAATGATGGCCAGCATCCACCCTGCCCCCAACATATTGGCATTGGTGTATGTGGTACACCCAGCCTCCGCTAGGTATCCGTATAACGCCAAACATTCTACCACCCTCTTCCCTGGAGAAGGAGAGCAGATGTTGGATGCTTGATCCTTCTCCCCCCAGCTGGCCCTCTGATGTCCAGGGCCGTTCCTGAACCCGGGTCATCGGCGTCGCAGGTCGGCACCCTGCCCCAGCACCAGCAGGCCTTGTTTGCTTTATTGAATAAACAGGACAAGGCCGGGGAATATTTTTAAACAACTGGGTATGCAACAAAGTTGGCAGACCTAGAGGCAGCTGAAAAAGCCATGTAAATCAAAGAATAAGTCAGCAAAGGCTGTTTGTTTAAAACAGAAACCTACTGAAAATCTGACGAGTCCCAAAAAATGTTGTCATTACCTAAATGCTTGCTTAGCCCATGTATAACAGAAACTAAGTATATGGACTTGTAGAATTATGCTCACTTCCTCATTTGACATAGCTAATACTTTTAATAACAAATTTACAAATCTGGACTAGTATGGTGGTAGTTTGATATAAAGCTAACACTAATACAACTATTGCATTTTCAGCAGATTCATGTTAGGCTTTTTGAGGAAGCCATTAGACCCCAGTTTTTCCTCCAGGCAGTTACGTCAGGGGATGTTTATTTATTTTTATTTATTGAAATAGTTTCACCAGGAAAGGCACACTGAGCAACAAGCTGCTTGTCTCCAGGTGCGACCTGGAGTGAGGGGGAACGGGGGATGGATAACACACAGGTTATCAATTGAGTAACATTTAAACAGCAAAAAACATATAGGTTACAATTTGTGTGATTTACAGAATAGATCAAAGTACAACTAGGTTACAGATAGGCACATAATACACTTAGTCCACATATAAGAATATACAGTAGTAGTGACAACTCGGATAGAACAATTACGGATATAAACTCACAAGAAGCAACTAGCAAAACTCATTAAGTGCATAGATGCAAAGTGTGTCTGTTGAGCTAAAAATAGGCCTGCTTTGTAGCATTTGCTAGATTCCACTGGTTAGGCAAGGGGGGGGAGTGGGGCAAGCCTGAGAGTCAGGTGCAAGAGCAGTTTACCATGAAGTAGTTTGCCAGGGCAGTGTAGAGAGAATTGGCAGAGGAGGAGGAGTGATGAATTTGTAGATGCAGTGCATTCCAGAGCTTAGGGAAGCAGTGAGAGAAGGCTGCCTGGCCAGCAGTGGTCCTCCACCGAGGGATTACTAGTTGGTGGGAATCAAGGGATATAAGGGCATGAGTCGGGGTTGGAGCCAAAGAAAGCAATGTAGAAAGGTAAGATGGGAGGAAACCTAACCAGTACTTAGAGACAAATTTAGCGGAGTTCATAATGCGTTGTTTTTTGAGGAATGGGAATGCCAGAGACAGGTAGAGATCACAGTGATGAGTGGGGGGGGGGGCATCGAGCACACAGTGGCAGAAGGCATTGAAGAGGGTATCTAATTTGATTAAAGTGGACTTTGGGGCAGTGCTGAAAATGATGTCACAGTAGTCAAAGGAGGGGAGTATCATCTTCTGGATCAGTTCACGGCGTACGGTTAGAGGGAGACTTCTACGGTTTCCGTACAGGGCACCTAGCATGTGGCGCAGTGTTTTTATGGTGGCATCAATGTGGTCAGAAAAGGATAGATGCCAGTCAAGCCAGACCCCTAAGTAGCAGAATGTGGTGACATCCTCAAGTATTTGCCCATCTAGGATGTGGAAGATGGGGAGGGAGGGGAGTCTGGACAGGCATTGTCGTGTGCTGAAAGTCATAGTAACAGTTTTTTTAGCATTGAGGGAGAGCTGTTGAGAGCTGAACCAGTCTTGGATTTTGACGAAATCAGCTTGGCGATTTGCAGCTACTGCTTCTGGGGAGGTGCCTGAGGTGAAGAGAACGGTGTCATTTGCATACATGTGGATTGGGGAAGTGGAGCAGATAAGAGGTAAGTCGTTCATAAAAATGGAGAACGGAATGGGTCCGAGCACTGATCCCTGAGGGACACCAGTAGTTATGGGGAGGAGGGCAGATATAGCATCGGAGATTCTTATGGACTGTGTTCTGCCAGTGAGGTAGGAACATAACCAGTTGGTGGCAGCAATGGAGAGACCAGAATCAGAAAGGCTGGAAAGAAGTAATGTATGGGAGACAGTGTCAAATGCTTTAGCTAGGTCAACAAAGATGGCAGAGGTGATCTGCCCTCTATCCATGCAGATGAGTATAGTGTCAGTGAGTCTAATCAAGAAGGAAGCAGTAGAGTGACCCTTCCTGAATCCAGACTGGAAAGCTGTGAAAAAGTTAGAGTCAGTGAGAAAAGAGGTAAGTTGTGTGAGCACAAGGTGCTCTTGCAGTTTTGCAAGAGCCAGGAGGAGAGAGAGATAGGGTGGTAGATTGTCATCGAAGTGGGGGCCCCCTTTAGGGAGGGGGATGACCATGGCATGCTTCCATGCCTGGGGGACAGTTGCAGCAATGAAGGACTGGTTTAGTAGGTTGGCAAGTGGGGCAGCTATGGCAGGGGCAGAGAGGTAGAGGAGTTTGGAGTCCAAATCATTGGGGGATTTGTCTTTAGAAGGGTTAAGCAATAGCAGGGCATCTAGGGCTTCCACTGGTGAGATGTTATTGAAGGAGAAGGTATGAGGCACTATAGGCTTCTTTATTCCATCAGTGGGTACGTTTGGAGCATGTGTGGCCAGGGAAGAGAGGAGCAAAGATGCGCAAGTGGAGACATATGTGTTAAACTTGGCAGGGACAGCACTTGGTTCTGAGAGAAGGTAGTTGTTAATATTTAGGAGTGGAGTGGGAGTTGCAGTAGGAGGGGAGAAGAGGGAATGAATGACCATCCAGAACTTTGAGGGATTATTTAAGTTTGTCTGGAGGGTGGAGTTGAAGTATTTGGCTTTGGCCAGTTGAGTAGCTCTGGTACACTTGTTTCGAAGCATCCGGTATGTGAAGAGGTCTTGTGGGTGGCTTGAGGATTTGTGGGCTCTCCAAGCTTTGTCCTGGATGATTTGACATGCTATGAGTTCAGGGGTGACCCCTTTTACAAATTATTAAGATTGATTGATAAGGAAAAGTCACTTGGGCTCTGTGGCATAGTCCTGAGATACATTTGTTATGTAGTTTCCTACATTTCTGGAACACTCTCTGAGTTGTGCAGTCTTGCTTTTTGTATTGGTCAAATTCCTTAGTGTTAGACAAAAAACATATGCCATTCTAATTCATAAAGTGGGGAATAACATCCCAAATGGACAATTACAGACCAATTATAAAATTATATGTATTGGTCAAGAGACAGGATAATTTAGCCCATTCACAGATTGTGCAATATAAGGAAAGGAATGAATTATGAGTCTAAATCAACTTTTAGATTTAGTCTAAATTGATTTAGAAGAGTTGTGAGCAATATGGCCACTGATAGAGCAGTAGCACTTTGAGAGATTCTCTTATAGTGCTTGCTTTAAGCTCTGAGTTTAAAGTTTACAGACACCTGTTAATCTGATGTTGGAGAAAAAAAAAACCCAGAGCAACATCCTCTTCTAATGAAGAGTTCACCTCACCTTCTAGTAGACTGCTTGAGAAGAGATTCATATGGCCCAGACTCAGCCCTGGCAACAGACAGCATTACAGCTAGGCTATGTCTATGGCAACCTTCCCTTGTGGATCATCAAAGGAGCTTACATCGCAAGCATCAGTAGCCATGTTATTAGTAGATAAGTCTATGTCCTGCTCTGATGCATTTCATTCTAACCTAGAGGTAGGAAGCAGTAGTGAGCTACTTACAAACACGGCAAAGTTTTCAGAGCCGTATTCTAGTACTGATCCTGTAGTCCAAGTTTCAACTACTGAAATAGGTTCTGAAACTATAATAATGGCGAGGTCTCCTGGCATGACTTCAGAGCTTACAAGAGTTCAAACTCAGCATGGACCAGGTACAATTCCCAGCCCTCACTCTCAGAAGTACTCCCTTGAGTCCCTAGGAAAATCTATTGACTGTGTGCTAGCTATTCTTCAAAGAGAGGAAAAGAAGCAGGATGACATCAGTTCAAAAACTGCTTTTTTGCAAAAAAGAAGTGAGAGCATCAAAGGACAAATCTAACAGTAATTTCAAAAACATTGTGACTAATACTCCGAAAATCACTATTATTGAAAATAAAATTGCTGCAATGGAGGTTACTAATGTAACTTTAGGAAAAGAAACTTATAATCTGCATAGAAAAAAAGCTGAAAACCTTGAAAACAGTTAAGGTATAAAAATCTTAGAACTGTTGGCCTCCCAAATCATTTGGATTCTTCTTTTGATTCTGTTAGAGCCTTAATTCAAGAAATTTTTGTTGAAGTTCTTGACCTGTCTCTAGAAAACTTGCCATTTATCACCAAGGCATTTAGACTTCATAAAAGGGACTGGGCAAAGTTCCTGGACAAAGTTTCTGAAAATAAAAATGGAGCCTTAGAAGTATCAGCAGGACCGGACCTAAATCAGAAAAGTACAATATTGATCAGCTTTGCTTTTAGCTCTGACCGTGCCTTACTTATAAAACTGTCCAGAGTTAAAGGCATCTTGACATATAAAACATAATGGGAAGGATTCACAAAGGAGATGCGCTCAGGGCATCTTGGCTTCCCTGGCGCAGAGGAGTTGTGCCGAGCGCAAACAGTAGTATTCACAGAAGATGTGTGGGGCAATGCCCCCGGCATATCCCCTTTGTGAATACCACAGTTGTACCCAGCCCAGGTTGTGCCACCACATCCCTCACATCAGGCTGGGAATCCAATGGGGCAGCACATCTCAGGATGTGTTGCACCCAAAATCGTGATTCACAGTCATGAACACGCAAATGGAGCTATTAGGCATGCAAGGTGCAATGGGGCCATTTGCATGTCATTACGGCCCCATTTTAATTCATGCCACAAGAATGCACCTGGTGGAATGCGCCGGGTGCCCTGTATGGCTGACAGTGCAGCCATAGCACAGTACCCACCCTGGTGGCATAGTGGCCCCATCCCACCTATAGCACCACATCTCCAAACATAGGGCATGCAGACCCCCAGTCATTATAGTAACCCCCTATCCCCAGCCAGACCTCTGTGTAAGTGGCACCATACCAAGTACCCTGGTGGTCCAGTGGTCCTCCCACCCCCCAACCACTTAGGCACCCCCTGCCCAACCCCTTGTCCAGTCCCATAATGGACCAGTGGGCAGCATAGCCCACCCACACACCACTACAGCTGCCCGCTGACTATGCTCTCTGAGCATGACAGCATACAATACTGCTTGCAGCCCATTAGTAGACCATGTTGATCAATGGGCTTGCAGCGTGTACTGTAGACTGTCATTCACAACTTTGTCACTCACAACATTGTGAACGACAGCCTACAATACATGCTGCAAGCCCATTGGTTGACATGGTCTACCAATGGGCTGCAAACGGTACTGCATGCTGTCATGCTCAGACAACATAGTCGCCGGGCAGCCATGGTGTGCACACGTGGGCTGTGCTGCCCACCAGCCTGTTACGGGATTGGACATGGGGTTGGGCGGGAGGTGCCTAAGTGGTTGGGGGGGTGAGGGGACCACTGGACCACCAGGGTACTTGGTACGGCACCACTTACATAGTGTTCTGGCCGGGGATGGGGGGTTACTATAATTACTGGGGGCTTGCATGCCCTATGTTCAGGGATGTGGTGCTACGGGCAAGGAAGGGGGTCCATTATAACAACAGGGCATTGTTAGATATGGCACTGGGGTTGCTGCTATGGGTGGGGAGGGGGAGTTCCACTAAATCACTTGTGGCTGTAATGGGTGACAGGTGGTATAGTGCTATGGGCTGGTTGGGGGGGCTGATTGGACTGCCAGGCAGTGCTGGCTGCTGTGCTGCTGTCTGCAGTATGGCATACTTCCTGTGGGTGGCTACCCACATAAGTTTAGTTTATCTGTACTTATCTTTCAGTGGCACTTTCCTGGACATGCCCTGGGGATGAGCCTCTGAATTGGGCTATGAATGGGGCTGCACCTGGTATGCATGGGCATGCCCCCTTCACAGCCTCCCCCAGATACACCGCATAGCATTACTGGCATTGTGTGGTGCATCTGCAATGTGTTGGCACATCGAGGTTGTGCCGGTTCATCAGACCCCTTTTTGAATCACATTTAGGCACAAGTCGGGGATGCGCCGGCATATCTTGGATGTGCTGGCAGAATCCCTTTTGTAAATCCTGTCCATAGATTTTATATTGACCTTGACTTTTCCTTCCAGATGCAACAACAGCAAATGAAATTTCTGACGTATTATCAAGAAGTACTAGAGCTCAGGGGTTCATTCCAGCAGCTAGCACCCACTAAAGCATGGGTTTTTCTTACAAGTAAAACTTATATTTTCATTGAAGTTGATCAGCTGGTTAATTTTTTGCATTCACAGTATGAACATGATTCTTCTAGAGAGGGGGAGACTCCCTCCAACTCAGATAAAGAGCTTTCAGCCACTGCATTAAACACTGAAAAGGAATGTTATGAGACTATGAGAGTATGAATTATGATAATATGTAAATTTGTAGTACTAATGTTGAATATTTTTAAAAAGGTGTTAAAGGTTAATACTAAAATACGTTTTTTGAAAATTATAAGATGGGAAACCAGTAATTTGGTTGATATTTGTTTGATATTTGTAAAATATTACCTTCAATTATTAGTAAAACCACTGGCTTACTAACCTGTGGAGCCTTAGAATGAGACAGTAACATAAAATGGGTTATTACCTAGTAATTATTTAGAAATAATTATTATAGCTCCTGGATCCAGTTTAAGGGAGTAGAGTATATCCTGTTTCCTTGTTTAAAAAAAGTATTACAGTCCTGTTTTTTATAATAATTTTATTTATTTATTTATTTAACTCTAGGATTACAACACATTTAATTACATTTACATTTGATTACATTTAATAATAATGTGTGCTTGCTGCTTCAGGTTAGTCAGAAATTAATAAGTTGGGATATGTGTTGCTACATTTGTTCCTCCCATGTTATGGACTGGATACCATTCAATATATAAAACATTGTTTTACATGTTATCATTAAAACAACAACAAAACAAAAAAAAGGAGAAAAAAAAACACAAAAACACATGGATTGAGAAGAGTGCACAGGATCGATACTGCTTTGGTCAGGTTCATGGGCACCTTGTAAAAATGCCATCAATTTAGACAAGTTCATTGAAATAGTCTTCATGGATCTGACCAAGGCATTTGATCTTGCTGACCACTCTATCTTGATAACTAAACTGGAAGCTTGGAGATAGGGAGGTCTGCTCTTGATCAACTCTCTATCTTTCTCAGAGAATACAAATAGTGAAAACTGATGGTATTCTATGCAGTGAGAGTAGGATTTGTAGAGTTCCACATGGGTCAATACTTGGTCACCTTCTGTTTACTTTATTTTTAGAACCTATTTTCAAAATTTCATTCCAATCCAAAATTGATCCAATACACAGACTATGCAGTCCTGTATCTATACCCTGCTTCTAATGATCAAGGGGATGATTTTGCTAAGATGCATCACTGGATAATGTTTAATAATCTGGTTTTAAACAAAAAAAAAGAGTCATGTTATATGGTACACCAGCTATAGTGCATGGGACAGAAATTAACCTGAACATCAATATCTTATATTAAACACGGATTTATCAATGCTGAATGTTCGCTTGCATGTATCTGCAAAGGCAAATATCTAGATAGTAACACAGAAGTTGGTGAGAGACACATGGATCTGTCTGTCTGTATGTTTGACTAATTATTCAGATAGATAGATAGATAGATAGATAGATAGATAGATAGATAGATATCTGAATAATTAGTCAAACACCCTTTAAGAAAACTGATCACTTAAAAGGCAACTTGGCCAGCAAAAATGAGATACAGAGGGTATTCTCTTGTGAAAAAATCTCCACACAGTGACCACATGAAATGCTTTGCAGAATAAATAAATATAAATTTTATAATGATTTCAGTACTTTGCAGACAATACTTGTTTCAACATTCATCTGTATAGAATCAAATTTATTTGTTGGAAAATAAAGTGCTGTTGTAAGTATCCTTGTATGATATGCTGTTGTAACTGCAAATTCATTGATTTTTTTTTTATTATTTGTTGTTGACCAGGTAAGTGCACTAGACAGATTCCACCTATTTTCAGGCATGACCCAGGGGAGGGGGATACAGATGAATGCCAACTGACCTTGATCCAGATTAAGCTGTTGGTGGTATTTGTAAACATATATTGGTGAAAAGTCAGAGACCAGTTTCAAAGGCACACATATCAATGTTTCAGATTAGTAGCAGAGTCACATGCTGGCTGTCTGGGACTTCCATTAAAACAGTATCGCACCTACTAGTCTCTCGCTTCCTCTCAGAGCTTGACAATATCTTCAATCATTACTTCAGATGACTCTGCATACACGCCAGGGATCAGGGCATTCTTTGGTGGGAGCCCATACAACACAAAGTGGCCTGGAACTGTCTGCTGACCCACCTGAAGCGCTTCATGACCTGCAATGGAGAGATCACCCTGACACTGATGAAGGCCTGCTCAAACTGGTCTGCTGCCCACATCCACATGCTAATCCTCCTTGGCTGAATTGGGGATGGGACCAGCGACAAAGTTAAGGCAGTCACCACTATCTGCAGTAAGGAACTGAATAAGATAATTTTTACATACCGGGAGCAGCAAGTACATGGAAGGAACAGCATGTTTTCTGACCCGCAGCCGAAATACAACAGACACAGCGGTAGGGTACTTGGGGAGAAATTATATAGACAGATATGTGGCTCACTGAATATAATGAAACTCTGATCTTGTGAACTCACTCACTCAGTCTAAATAATGGAGAGATCGCAAGATCGGGGTTTCATTATATTTAATTATCCACGTCTGCCTACATTGTGTATCGTGCCAGCAGCTGCTGTACAGTACTTAACAGATCTAGTGCACCTTTCATGCTTTGGTGCAGTACACTGCGGCAGGCTTTCTTTAGAAACATAGAAACATAGAAGTTGACGGCAGATAAGGACCGCAAGGCCCATCCAGTCTGCCCATTTCTTTTTCTACCTTATAAATGTGCCATCGGCCTTTGCTCTGTCAGTGACCTATCTATTCATAGTCATTTGTATTGCTCCCTTATGCCTATCCCATGCCTGTTTGAAGCCCTGCACTGTATTCATAGCCACCACTTCTTGTGGTAAGCTATTCCATGCATCTACCACCCTTTCTGTGAAAAAGAATTTCCTCACATTCCCCTTAATCGGCCTCCTCTAATCTCATGCTGTGTCCTCTTGTCCTGCTATTTTCTTATATTTAAACATGTTAGACTCTTTCACCTTGTTTATGCCCTTAAGGTGTTTAAATGTCTCGATCATATCACCTCTCTCCCTCCTTTGCTCAAGGGTATACATATTGAGCCCGCTAATCTGTCCTCATATGTCTTCTGATGCAGTCCTGCACCATTTTGCTGCCCTTCTCTGGACTGCCTCAATTTGGTTAATGTCCTTGTGAAGGTGTGGCCTCCAATACTGCACACAGTACTCCAGATGGGGCCTAACCAATGTCTTGTACAGAGGATTATTACCTCCTCTTACGACTTGTGATACCCCTACTAATACACCCTAACACCCCCTAGCCTTACCTACTGCTTTAGAGGTCTGCTTGGATGATTTTAGGTCATCAGTGATGATGATGCTCAAGTCTCTTTCTTCCTTTGTGACTGCTAGCAACTCCTCCCAGCCTATAAGTGGCTTCAGGGTTTCTCTTCCCTATGTGCATGATTTTGCACCTTTGCATTAAATCCCAGTTGCCACTCTTCTGACCATTTTGCTAGTTTATCCAGATCTCTTCTCATTCTGCCCACCCCATCTGGATCATCTACTCTGTTGCAGATCTTGGTGTCATCTGCAAACAGACAAGCCTTACCCTCTAGTCCATCTATGAGGTCACTAATGAAGATGTTGAATAGGACTGGCCCCAGGACTGATCCCTGAGGTAGCCCACTTGTGACTTGCATCTCTTCTGACTGTATACCATTTACCACCACTCTCTGTTTTCTACCAGTCAACCAGTTTGCCACCCAGTTGACCAACTTCTGACCCACCCCGAGCCTACCCAGCTTATTTATCAATTCTATGTGGAACAGTGTCAAAAGCTTTGCTGAAGTCAAGGTAGGCGACATCAACTGCTCCCCTTGGTCCACCACTCTGGTTACCCAGTCAAAGAAATCTATGAGATTAGTTTGACAGGACCTTCCTTTGTAAACCCATGCTGTCTTGGATCCTGTGCCCCTATGGATTCCAGGTGTTGCACTATCCTTTCCTTAAGGAGTGCCTCCATAATCTTGCCCACTACTGAGGTAAGACTGACTGGTCTGTAGTTTCCCGCCTCCTCCCTGCTACCACTCTTGTGGAGCGGGATCACATGAGCCCTTCTCCAGTCTTCTGGGACCTCTCCTGTGCTCAGAGACTCACTAAACAATTCTGCTAATGGCTCTGCTAGTTCCTCCTTTAGCTCCTTAAGTACCCTGGGATGTATGCCATCAGGTCCCTTTTTTAATCCCCACTAGTTCCTGGACAATGTCAGTCTCGATCTTGGCTACATCATGTTGCAATCACAAATTGGAAGTGCATGCTTGACTGTACCGCCGTTTTTCCAACGACCTGCACTGGCTCTGATGGTCATCACAGGGGGGTAGTACAAAGACTCTGTGCCTGCCACAACACAAAGACAGAGAGAACAGTGCAGCAATTATTAATTAACTCTTGCTGCACAGAGAGGATTTCCCTATCTTGCTGTCACTTTCTCTCTCTCTCTGCCTCACAGTCTCCTGGGCTCCCTCAGGCTACAACGTGATCTTGGTGCATTATTTTCTCTGATACCCACACATGGGGTGGGTAAGGGAGGGAGAACACAACCATGTTCACCATGACTGAGGACAGCAGTGACAGGAAGCCACCAGGTTACTGCTGTAGGTCTCTCCTCTTTGATGCCTTTTTAATGGCTGCCTGTCACTGCTGAATTCTCCCAGAAAAAAACAAATCCTGCTGTGCTCAGGGATCTTGTTGGCCAGGCATCTCCCCCAACTTTGGGATGAAGTGAGCTGGAACTGATCTGACAGGGGATCACCAATTTAGCATGACACTGGCATCCACTAAGACAGATAGAAACAATAGTCATGGAGTGGCAGGCAAATAATCATCCCTGAGTGATGGGAGTGCAGTTTGTTGAAACTGGGACTCACTGTTATATGATTGATGCTACATTGTAAGTCGGAAAAAAACCAGACATGATTTTAACTTTTTGCAGCCTGTCTTTAGGAGTTCTCAGTGGAGAACAGCTAAACTATATTCTGACACAAACTTACGCACGTTAGGAGGAAACACATACCACGGCATGCTGACACCTACCCGTTGATTGCTGGCTGGCTTTATGCAAATGAAAGCACTGAAGTGCTCTTTCATTGGAGCAGTTCCATGCTTTCAACTACACAAAGTGCCACGTCAGCAAGCAAAACTAGTGTCATGACCAGAGTGCCTGGTCCTTGGTCTGCACTGCCGAGCCCATTGCAGTTTCAGCTGTAATTGGCTTGGCAGTGACATACCTCTAAAATGCTGTTCACGTAACAAAACATTTCTTGTGCAAGCACAAGCAAACATAATAAAATGAATTGGATATCTCATGATTAACTCAAAATGTGCATAGAGTAGCTCAGTTTATTGAGCCAAGTCTTATGTACAGGTTCTCCATCCTCTTTCCTTGCTGGTTTCAGGCTCATAAATAGTAAAAGGAGCCTCAGAGCATTAAATATATTTCTAGGACAGTTACTGTCAACACATCAATTGGTCAGCTGTTGTTCAGCTGTAGTGACGAAAACATCTGGAATGAATTGCAATCCTGTTTAAAAACATCAGCTGATCCAAAATGCTTCGCTGTGTCGTTTAAAGAAACAGGATTTGTCAGCAGATAAGGACTGCTTCGCCAAACTAATCTGTTGATTTTTCCATGCCTATACTGTCACCACAGATCCTACCTGATCTCTGGCTTCCTCCTCCCCTCAATTTCCTACCAAGATTCCTTTGTGCCTATCTTATGCAGGCTTGAAGCCCACCACTATTTTCATCCCCACTGCCTCCACTGGATGAGATGACTGTTCCAGACATCCACCACTCCTTCAGTGAAGAAGTACTTCCTCATATCCCTCTTAAATTCCCCCCTTCCAGATTCATTGCATGCCCCCTTTTTCTGGTACACCTTATCCTCTAAAAAATACTCCCCTCCTGTACCTTAATCATTTCACCCCCCCATGAGGTATTTATAGGTCTCTATCATGCCCCCTGCCTCTGTTCCGGGATGTACATATTGAGATCCCTCAGTCTCTCCTCATAGGGTGTTTGATACAGCCTCTGAACTATTTTAGCTGCCCTCCTCTGGACAGATTCTACCCTGTCTATGTCCTTCATGAGATGTTGTCTCCAAAACTGGACACACTACTGCAGGTGGGGTTTCACCAGCGATCTATACAGTGGTAACATCACCTCTCTCCTTCTGCTGATGATATCAATCCCTATGCACTCCAACTTTCTGCTGGCCCTACCTGCATCCTTGTTGCACAGTCTAACCACTTTGTAGTCATTAGATATGATTATCCGAAGGTCCCTTTCCTGTTTAGTGACCAATATTGCTCCTCCCATTTTATGCTCTGCCTCTGGGTTTCTGTGCCCTAGGTGCATGATTTTGCCCTTATTCACACTGAAAATCAGCTGCCATACCCTTGACAACTCCTGCAGTTTTCTAAGGTATCTACACATTTTCTGCACCCCTCCTGAGTGTCTACCATACTGCAGGTTTGGTGTCCTCTGCAAAGAGGCATACTTTCTCCTTCCAACTCTTCAGCAATATCATTTATAAAGACATTTAAGCAGACTGGTCCCTGTACTGAGACCTGAGATACCCCACTGATCACTCTGTCCTCCCCAGAGTGAGTGCAGTTTACCACCACCTCTGTTATCAATCAACTAATTTTGCACCCAGTTTGCCATCTTGGGACCCAACCTCAAACTGTCCAGTTTCCTTATGAGCCTCATGTGTTGTACTGTAATACTCCAAAGTTGGGGTTCCCCAGCAGTTCCCCAGAAGTCCCTAGTCTCCCCAGTGTACCCCAGCAAAGGTGCCCAAACTACAGACTTAAAATAAGACACACCATAGACTTAAAATAATGCCAAACTAGGTTGCTATGCCAGCACGTGGCAAAAGTAAACATTGTGCCCAGGATAGAATGCTGTGCTGAGCTGCACATGCACAGTATTCTAATACCAGAACCAGAACCCAGAGTGTTGCTGTTTAAAAAAAAAATTGTTAAAGAAGACAATCGTGGTAACTGTAGAGGAGAGAGGGCACAGAAAGCATGGAGGGACTAGAAAGGGCCTACCTGGAGGATTGAAGCTGTCTCTGAGGGCTTGTCAGCATACTTCTTCTGCCTCCAGCTGCTGAAGACTGCCTTGTGTGTGTTGCATGGTCTGTGGTGCATCGAGAGCACCAGAAGAAGTGAAGCCATCCAGCCACCTCCCTCTCCCATTGGAAGAGCTTGGTGCCCCATTTTATTGTTTTATTTTAAAATGAAAGTTTTTTTGTCCCCTGGAGCTGGGTGGTCACAAAACTGCATCATGTGTGCCAGTCTTGGACCTCGAAAAGTCCCCGGTTGACCAAGCAGCTGCCCGAAACCCTCCCTCTGCCAGAAACGCCTCCCACCTCCAGATCCAGCTTCTTCTCCTGGTCTGGTGCAGTGAATAGGTGGCAGCAAGCCATCAAAGTGCTGACCACCCAAACAGAAGATCAAACTCTTTATTTATTTCTTTTAAATTCTTGTGCAAGGTGCAAAGTGAAGCAGCCGACGGCCAAGAGACAGGAGGGATAAAATTTACATAGGGGACGTGGCAATGCCCAGGGGAAGGTCTTAGCTTGTGGCAAGAAGGGGAAAGAGCATTAGAATACAGTATTGAAATGAAGGCAGAGCCAAGGAGGTGCAAATGCAGGGGAGAAGTCGAGCCCTGTAGAGGCCCAGTTATTTATTTAAAGGTGTGAGTTGAGCCCAGGTGCTTGTTTAAAAGGACAAGTTAGGCTCACATATTTATTTAAAGGGTAACTTAGGCCCACATGTTTATTTACGAGGCAAGTCAGGCCCAGTCAGAGGCCCAGCAGCTTAAAGCGGCCAACCACAGTTGACCCAGCAGTCTAAGGGGCCCTTGCCAGTGAGCCCAAAAGGGAAAGCGCCTAGCCAGTGAGCTTAAAAGAAATGGGGCCCCGCTACAGTAATAGGCCCAGCAGTCTAAGGGGGCCCAGTAAGCCCAGTGTTTAGAATGGCAACCCAGGCTAAGCGAGCTATTTAAAGGGGCAACCAGGCCCAATCTAGCCAAGAGGGCTACAGTATTTAAAGGGACCCAGCCACAGAAGACTTATCACTTGTCAAGGGGTTAGCTAGCCATATAAGCCCACGTTTGTCAGGGGTTTAACTAGTCAGTCCCAGTAGGTCAGTGGTCTAATTGAGGCCTAGCACAGCTATTAGAGGCCCACCTAAATAAAGTACCCCACAGTCTAAGGAGGTCAGCTAGCATTTAGCTGCCAGTGCACCCACAGTAGCAGAAGAGCCCCTTTAGTCAGAGGGACCCACTACAGTTAGGTCCACAGTTAGCAAGGGCTTCACCTAGAAGGTGACTAGACAGAAACTACTGAGTGTCTGTTAATTACTGTGATTTCGACATTCAGAGACTGTGATACTGTGCATGATTATTAGAACTGTGACTTTTAATTACATTAAGCCAACATCTTGTGCCATTGTGCATTTGAATCAGTCTTCAGCAATCCCTCAGAGACATTGCATCTGTGTGGGTTTACATCAGCCTTCAGCAATCCTTCAAAGACATTTCACCACTGCATTTCAGAATCAGTCTCCAGCAGTCCTGAAAGGGAGATTTCACAAGTGTACTCCAGAATCAGTCTGCAGCAGTATTCCTGAAAAAGAACTGAGCCGTATTTGCACTTTGCAACGTCATGTTTGTTGTTTTCTTCTGACAGTTCCCAATGTATGGCTTGGCCCAGTGCAGAATCTGCCGAGTTTTTATTTTGTTGTCCGCATCAGAGTGCCATCCAGATCTTCTGTGCCAGTTCTCTGAGTGACGCACGGTTTGTTATTTTACATGTGCCCTTGGCTTGTCGGCCTTGGAGCCCAGATCACTGTCGTTCTCCAATGTCCAGAGACTTCTTCATCTGGACTCCTGCTTCCCATGTGGTCTGCATCGTCTTCTTCACCCAGCAGTCCAGAAGCGGGCTGTGGCAGGGTGATCTCCTTTATCTTCATCACCCAGCAGTCCAGAAGTTGGCCATGGTAGGGTGATCTCCATCTTCTTCTTCATCATCATTGTCTTCTTCATCCAGCAGTTCAGAAGCAGGCCATGGCAGTGTGATCTGCATCGTATTCTTCACCTGACAGTCCAGAAGTGGGCTGTGGCAGCATGATCTGCATCTTATTCTTCACCTGGCAGTCCAGAAGTGGGCTGTTGCTGGGTGGTTTGCGTCATCTCTTTCACTAGGCAGTACAGAAGCGGACTGCGGCCGGATCTTTTGTGTCTCAGTTCTGGCGGTCCTCAATGGGTTCTTAGCCAAAGAAATCTTGGAACCTGTTCTTGCATTCTGGTAATCCTAGGGAGGTGGGGTGTGGCCAAGAAACTCATGGTCTGTTAAAAATCCTCTCTGCATTCCCCTAGTTTCCAGAAGGTTCTCAGAGTCACACTGGACAGCCAGTCGAGTTGATTCTTGTCACGACAATTCCTTTGATTACATTTTCTTCTCAACAACAGAGAAAATACAATCATGCATGGACTGCCATCTACCATATGTATAGACTCTTGCTATAGTATGTAGTGTGATTCATAGTGTGGAGTACTCCAGGTAATAGCTAGAAGTGCACCTCGTGGCTGACTTAGAAGGTTCTGAATAGGGATTAGAAATAGGATGCTCTTACAGTGTAGCTGTTACAGCCAGTTAATAATCTTGCTAGTTTTACTATAGAGTTACCCTCTTACAGGGATTAGAAATAGGACGCTGTTACAGTGTAGCCATTACAGCCAATTTCTTCTTACAGTTCTCCTCATACAGGAGATTGGAGTTTTAGTATAAGGCCTCAGGGCACTTGTAATAACACCTCCAGTACCAGACCTGCCTCTTCACCAAAAAAAAATCATGGTTGATCTGGCCCCTCCTGGACTCTCCTTGCTGCTTCATTTTGCTCCTTCTGCTCCCTCCACCCACAGCTCCTCCAAGACCACCCTCTATGTGTCCAGAGTCAGGACTGCTCTGGACCAGAGGTCCTTCACCAATAGAGCCCCTACTTGGATTAACTCCTTCCCTGCCACCATCTCCAATGAAATAAGGCTTGGGCCTTTCAAATCCTTTCTCCAGAGCCACCTCCACACCATCCACAGCTGTAATTGCCCATATCCTTGCCTACCATATCACCCATGACTCTCTGTTCCCATCCACCTTTGACAATGGACTAATGTCCAGCTCCTCCTCTTAGATGTTCCTTAATTGGTATATTACGTGCTGTTTATGATGTATATAAATTGCACTGTTTCTGTGATAACTTTCTGTACCTTTTGTACTTTTATTGCACAGTTTGTAAATAATTTGTTACTTTATCACATTGTCTTGTATATACCCCTGCTCCTGCCTGTTATTCACTGTATAACTCTGTACACCCAATGTCTAAACCTACTGCATGTTGTACCCTGTCTTACCTCAACATGTAGCCTTTGTAAAGGAGTCTGTGACTTAAAGGTTTGTAATTCTGATTATATTAATAAATCAAATAAATAAATAAGATACTAGAGGTAGAATTGAATGCTGTTGTACTACTTTTCTCTTGTTCCCTATCCTGTGGTCCATTGTTCAATAAACTGGTTCCTTTCTTGAATCATGCCTCCTGCTTCTCCATTTTGGTGAAAGTAACAACAGGTAGCCAAATAGGAAAATAACTGCCTTATCACCTAGTGGATGTACTTTGAAATTCTGATTTCTGATATTCATAATCAATAATTTACCTTCGCTCACTCTCTCTTACCACTAAGAAGAGAATAAAAAAAGAAAAAACATCCAATCCAAACAAACAACAAATTTCTTCGTCTCGCTTCAGTACGGTGCCAAAGACCTTGCTGAAATAGATTACATCCATCACCCCACCCTGATCCATTTTCCTGGTCACATTGTTGAAAAAGTCAGTCAGTTTTTTTATGACATCCCCCCACCCCAGTGAATCCATGCTGCCTCAGGTCTTGCATCCTACTGAATTCAAGATACTCCGCTAGCCCTTCCTTTAGAAGTGACTCTTAACTTCCCCACCACAGACATCAGGCTGACTGGCCTATAGTTGCCAGCCTCCTTCCTGCTGCCAGTTGCATAAAGTGGGAATAGGTGGGCATGGCCTGACCAGGCAGAAGATGGCAGCAAGGTTCTGACTCCCTGCAACGAATCCAGAAATCAAACCTCAACCTTCCTATACTAGATCGTTTTTCTGTCAACTTTGGGAATCTTGGATCTACCTTCATCTACTCTACTTGACTCAAATTGTAAGTCATTTTGAGCCTACCTAGTCTAAATTAGCCATAGTAATGCTGAACTGAACTAGGCCTCTACTTTGGTTGACATGGCTGATCCCCATCTGCATCCCAACTCACTTGCCAGAGTGGAAGCTATGTTCTCAAAACTGGTGGC
Source organism: Neoceratodus forsteri (assembly GCA_016271365.2). Classification (NCBI taxonomy): domain Eukaryota; kingdom Metazoa; phylum Chordata; order Ceratodontiformes; family Ceratodontidae; genus Neoceratodus; species Neoceratodus forsteri. Next base: position 539,342,630 of record CM028134.1, on the reverse strand, counting down.
TGATATTAACGATGTTAAAATCTCTACACAACAGAATACAGCAAAGCTTAAGTCCTTTGACCAGAGAATTACTATTAATGAGACTATATCTATCCAAAACTCGGCCTTCATTCATGACCTTCAGGCCATGATACAGAATCAAGACCACACCATAAAGTCCCTGCAATCCAAAATTGAAGACATTGAGAATCGCAACCACTGAAATAACCTGCAATTTTTTGGTTTCGCCAAAGGATCCGAGCTGGGGGACACAACAGCGCTCTTATTGCATGTTCTCCCCGCAATGCTAAAGCTATCCCCAGAACAACAACTGACCATCAAGTGTTCTCATCGTACTCCAGGTCCCAGGCCAAACCAAGACCAGTGGCCTAGACCTATTATAGCCAGATGTTTGAGCTACATGCACACAGAGCTAATGTTAAACCGTGCTAGAGAAATTGGTGCACTGATGTGGCAGGAGTATAAAATATCCATATATGGAGACTTCTCAAAAGAACTGTTAATAAAACAGAACGCATATAACCCACTGAAACCAGTATTACACCAGAGAGGCATCAAATTTGCCTTACGCTACCCCTCTACAAAACACCTTTTTCTGGGATCATCCTTTAAGGATTTCAGCATGCGTGAAGCCCTAGCTAATTTTTGGACATTACACCAAGTAATCTTACCTCAGCAAGCTCTATCATAGCAGATAAAGTGACCAACAATTTGGACTCTACTCAGATGGAAGGAACTGGTGCACAGACTAATGGAGGATGCTCTGCAGAGTTTATGGTCCTGAACACTACTGATTTTGATATTCCCCCACCAAGGCAATCAAGTCGATTACAAGAAAAGTTTCTATCAGGTCCTCATATGCCTAACCCTCCCTGTTTTTCTACTGTAGACCGTCCAGTTCCCTCCCAGAATTTGACTTCACACACACAAGTGAATTCCTCCATTACATTGAGCAACAAATTTGCCCTCATAGCCGGAAGATATTCACTCCTCGCAAGAAGATTTAACCTAACATAGTACAGTCGATCAGTCCACTAATTTGTCTGCTATGATTCAGGGAAACATTTCAGCTAACTCCTCATGGTCAGAAGTGGTTGTGAGCTCTTCTCTTAAGTCACTAGAGCCTCCTAAAAAGAAACGCAAAGCCAAAACAAAGGGCAAAAACTCCAATGCTGCAAATAGTGTCCACAAAGTGATGGTGACATGATTTCAGGCATTTAACTTAATGACATTTACTTCTCCTGGCATGATAATTCCAGGACACTGTGATATGGAGAACCAGTATTTTTTTTAAGTGCCCTGCTGCACGCTGTACAGTCTTTATAATCCTAACAATATCTCTCCCAGCAGGTTGTGAAATCGAAAGGCTGTACATCGCAGTCAGCTGCAATTAACACCATATGCTGCAATATACATCCTGTGGCTCAACCAGTCAGTGGAACCTTATCTTATTATGTTTCTATGCAATTTTAATATATGGTAAGTTGTGACTACACTTGGATTGATTGCTGCTATGCTAACCTTTTATTCTTTACACTTCGCAATCATTAAGTTAACAGCATCAGGATGCAATGATACTCCTTCATAGCTCATACTTAATCCAGTATCCTGCCCTTAGAAAAAGGGTATGAGAGCAACAATTGGCTGATATGGAAAAATTTTAAAGCTAAAGAGAACCTATTCTTCTCCTCCAACAAACATCGTCCTGATTCTCAACTACATCTTGAAATTATTCAACTTAGAGTCAAAATGAACAAATGAATCTCCAGTAAAACTGAAATGGCCCTTTTTAAACTTAAACATAAGTTTTGGGAACATGGTGATAAAAATGGGAAACTCCTCACCTACCAGCTCAAAACACAGCAAATGGAATAGTATATTCTAAGTCTTAAAACCCTTAGAAGACTGTGAACGTATATATATGTCCAGAATCTATATATGTTCACACATATTCAGTTCTCAAAGGGTTTTAAAGATGAGCATGGCAAAATTCATTTTGGCAACCCATCCATAAACCATATTATGACAACCTTTTACCAAAAATTATATTCTAACACAAACCCTCCATCTATCATACAAATCCAATAATTCCTTAAAACTTTACATCTCCCTCATCTTTCTTCTCATGAAGCAAATCCCTCAGATGAACCTTTCTCACTACAAGAAATTCAGAAAGCTATGTCTTCCCTGAAATCTGGTAAGTCCCCTGGAGGTGATGGATTCTCTGTTGATTTCTATAAAATGCTCTCCGATACTTTATGCCCCCTTCTTCTTAATGTTTATCAAGAAGCTTCTATCACTGGCAAGCTTCCCCTTCTTGTACTGAAGTGGTTATAACCCTAATCCCTAAGAAGGATAAAGATCCCAAACACCCTGCAAGTTACAGGCCAGTCTCTCTCTTAAACATGGATGGCAAGATATTTGCTAAACTACTAACTTTCTGACTCGAACACTTGATCCCCAAGCTGACTCATTATTCACACACATAAATCCAGATCAGATCACTTATGTTCCCTATTCAATCTAATTTATAATGCCAAATTCCTCAAATCACCAGTGGCAGCCATAGCTATTGATTTCTAGAAGGCTTTTGACTCCTTAAACTGGGACTACCTTTATCAAGTTTTATCTAATTTTGGCCTCCCTCATACCTTCTGCTACTGGATTAAACTATTATATAACTCCCCTGTCGCAAAGGTGCTTACCAATTCCACCCTTTCTTCTTTTCCTTCAATTGGCAAAGGGAACTAGGCAAGATTGCCCTTATCACCCTCACTGTTTATTTTATCCATGGAACCTCTGAATCTGACTGCTTGTTTACGCCAATCTGCTGGCATTAACGGCATTCCTGTGGGAAACTCAAGATATGTCTCTCTCTTTCCTATGCTGATGACCTCTTAATTCTACTTGAAAACCTGAACGAGGCTGGACCCCTGCTGGTTGATCTACTTAACAAATTTACAAATATTTCTGGCCTTGCCTTAAATTATGGTAAATCAGAAATGCTACCCCTTAATGACCACTCTAAAGTTTTTATGAACCTACCTCTTGGATTTCGCTGGTAGCCACAGGGTATAACATATCTAGGAATCAAAATATCTAGTAACTTAGGGTAAATATGGGATATTAACCGTAATCCATTATTAGATAACATCAAAACAATTCTGGACAGATGGAGGCTTCTTAATCTTTCCTTCATGGGGAAAATTGCAGCCATTAAGATGTCCATATCCCCCCAAATTTTTTACCTCTTTGCCAATATCCCCTTAATTCTACCATCCTTCTTTCTTGCTAAAATTGATAAATTAATAGGCAACTTTATATGGGGTGGGAAGCTTCCAAGGTTTAATTGCAACAAACTTCAACCACAATGGAAAAGAGGTGGATTTTGACTCCCTTGGTTCAAAGATTATGTTTGGGCTTCTCGAGCAGCTCATACCATTAAATGGTATCAGAAACCTTCCTACCACTCTCCACTTTGGATTGCAATGGAATCCACACTGTGCCCTGGAGGAGTTCCTACTTTCTTTATCTTTAATCCCCTCTCCTCTAAACTAAAATCTCACCCAACCATATCATCCTCTGTTCTCTATTGGAAGTTAATCCACGAATTTCTGAAATCTAATCCAAAACCCTGGTTATATGCACCCTTATAGGGCAACCCACTGCTCACCCTAGAAAATCACCCACTTTTCTACTGTACATGGAAGAATAATGGCATTTTGTTTCTTGGAGATATCTTGGACCAGAACTCACTCACTCACTCTCAGAACGTTCTCGGACTTGCAGGTCACATGGAAACTTCCTACTCAGGACTTTTGGAAGTTTTTACAAATTCGATCAGCCTATAATTCTATCTCTAATTATGTGTACAAACATACTGTTCTAGACCCACACATCTTGCACTTTGCTAATTTATCTGCAAAATTGAGCACCTCCATTTACAAAGACATTATTGACACTCTTCCTGATCAGTCCATACCAGCTAAAAATAAATGGAGCACTGTCCTTAACTACAATATCTCAGATGCACAGTGGAGTAAATGCTGATGCCTTGCACATAACACATTTAGAGACACTCACAGTTCTCTAATATAAATTAAAATCCTACATCTTTGGTATAGAACTTCTTCTGTTCTTCAGTAAATGGGCCTACTAAATAATAATAACTGCTGGTGCTGCAACCTAGCCAATGGGGATTTACTTCATGTCTTATGGTCATATGTGCCCATTAATAAGCTATGGCGTAAAGTCTATCTACTTACTTCCAGAGTCATAGGACAAAAACTTCCCTTCGATCCCAAGCTATTCCTTCTAGGTATCTTTACTTTGAATAACTCTTCCCTTTCACATGCACATTTTAGATGGCTAAACATGCTTTTTCTTTTGGTCAAACATCTGATTCTTATTTGATTATTGATATTTTGTTATATAGTTTGTTTCTACCTTGATGTTACGTCAGGTAAAGATGGCGACCACGCTGGGTTGACCATCCAAATGTTGGAGTAGCAGCATAGTCCATTTGTTTTATTTATTCTTTTTTCCTTTTTCTTTTTATTTTAAGCATTATGATTTTAGTTAGTGATTAGTTTAGTTAGTGAGGGATTAAAGTGAGTGTAGTTATTGCAGTGCGCTTTCGGCTTAGTTAGCAGCATTTACATGAATGACTTCTTAGCTGGAGTCTACTGTTTAAAAGTTCTCTGGCTCATATAATGAAAATGGAGGAGGTGGTGTAACTGGACATTTACCTGTTTGTCCATCCATCTTACTGTCTGATCCTGTGGTTTCAACGACTTGCATTGGATGAGGAGTTCTTTATTGGGATTCTAATAAGGAGTCCGTTGTTGCTTTTGTTTTCATGCCCTGCACCGGAACTGTTGTCAGGGGAGCAGCGCTGGGTCAGTGGTGGAGTGTGTTGAAGACTGTGCAACTCAGACCTGGTCAGCTGTTGGACCACTTGTTGGTCCGGAACTGTTTCAAAGAGAACTCTGTGGCTGCTGTAGGATCGAGGAGGCCTGTTGGAGTAATTTCTTCCTGGACTGTGGCTGGCTTGGATATTCGTGGCCCTGCTCTCTTCTTTCTCTCACACAAAGGTTATGTTTGGGGGTGCTACCTGAAGGTTGGCCCTAAAACCTGTTATCCCTAAACTCTCCAGGGATTCAGCCGGTGGGCCATGTCTGTGGTGTGCTGAGGTGTGGTATGCTGGTGACTGGGAAGGGAGGAGGATTGTTGTGGATTATTGTAAGCCCAGTTTGAGATGTCTTGAAGGTTCCTTATTCAAACTGTACTGGAGACCCTGGGAGACAAATCGGATTGAACTGGATTTTAACTGGAAGATCGGACTACAGCCTGGTTTGACTTTTCCCCATTTTATATTGTTTTGGCCATAGTATCACTGTGATTATGGGCAGTGAGAGAGCCTAAAGTTTTGACTTTGAATAGTGAGAGTGTCAAAGTCTCATCTTACTTAATGATTTTACCCTGACAAACGTGAGAGGTTTTCTTTGGGAAATCTAACTGTGCTATCTTCCAGGGAGGTGGGAGCTCCCTAGATAGAGACAAATTGCTGGTTTTGGATTATTTTGCTGCTCCATTTAAGCCTTTGTGCCCTGTTTTAGTTAGTTTGTTTTAATTTTGGGGGTGGAGGGTTGTATTTGTTAGATTGTGTTGTTTTGTATGGTTATTTATTACTTGGTTTGGGGTTATTTGTTTTAGAAAATGTGCTGGCCAGGGTTGATGGTTAGGCATTATTCCCCTTCCAGGCTGAGGGATCTCTGCCCTTTTTGTTGCCCCCTTTATCTATGGAGGTGTATAGACAGTGTAGGGGATTGGGAATAGCAAGGAGGGTTAGGGAGGGTACTTGGCCTGTTGGGGGAATGGAGAGGAGTGGGCGGATTGAGACTGTGGGAACAGGGAGATGCCCTGGGGCAAAATGGGTCCAGGAGAGGGGTCTTCCTTGTCTTGTTCCCATACCCAAGGGTTCTGCTTATTGCAGACAGGAAACTCAGTTTTCCTCAGCTGCTCATCAAACTCGGGCAGTGTTATGCAATGTCAGGTCAATTAAAAACAAGACCGCCATAATTGGGGATCTTGTTAATTCAACTGACCTGGCTTGCATCACCGAGACCTGGTTGGATGGAAATACTGGCCCTGTTTTGGCTTCAGCTGTTCCACCTGGGTACTTGGTGATACACTGCCTGAGGATCGATCATAGGGTTGGGGGTGTGGCCCTTTGTTTTAAATTAGAACTGAACCTGAGGGAAATTCTAGTGGGAGCCCCCAACTGCTTTGAATGTATTGTGGGTGAAGGTGTGGGGTGCAGGATTCTTCTCATCTACCATCCACCAGGAGAAGGGAATGTTTTCCTGGGGGAGGTCGCTAACTTCATCGGCGACCTAACATTGGGACCCCATAGATAGCTGATTCTTGGGGATTTCAATGTTTGGGTCGATGAACTCTCGCAGGTTGGACAAGACTTCCTCCAGCTAATGAACTCACTGGGCCTCACACAGGTTGTTTCCTCCATAACCCCCATTGGTGGTCATTCATTGGACTTGGTGTTTCTCCTGGGGATGGAGATATGCAGTCTGGTGGTGGAACCAGTCGGGTGGTCTGACCATCATACAATCAGCTTCAGTTTTGAGGTCCCCTCAAGAGGCCTGCCCCTATAGAGATGGTCCAGTACCGCACCTTGAGGCGTGTTTCCCCAGATGGCCTGATGGCAGTGCTGGACCTATTGGGCATGCCGAGGGAATTCATGAATTCAGGGGATCTTGTACTTGCCTATAATAGGGCAGTGACAGAGGCCCTGGATTCCATTGCTCCTGTTTGTGTTCATCCACTCTCCCTTCACCCTAGGTCTCCATGGTTTGATGAGGACTTGAGGGAGTTGAGGAGAGGTGGATGAAGGCTAGAAAGGCAATGGTGGAGGTCCAGCCTGGTGGGTGACAGACTTAGTTTGATGGACCATTATTTGGTCTGTCAATCAACAATCTCCCATAAGAAGGCAGAATTCCTGTCCAGGGAGATTGCTGCCATGCAGAATCGACCAGCTCAGCTTTTCCAGACTGTGGACAGACTGTGCAATCTACTCTGTCTTCAGCCCAGAAATGCTTTTTCACAAGTGCAGTGTGAGGAGTTTGCTCGTTTCTTCGTGGATAAGGTTGCCACGATCAGGTCTGACATCCACCTGACCCTTTCTCTAGGGAGTAACAGTGGTAGGCAGGAGATGTCAGACTCCCGGTTTGAGTTGTGCGACTTTGGCCAGCCTACAATCAGTGATATTGCAATGGTTATCCAATCTTTATGACCTACCAACTGTAGTTTGGATCCGGGCCCTATGCTCTTGCTTGTTGGCTGCGCTGAGGTCATTGGCCTGGTCCTTGCTGAGATAGTCTGGTTATCCTTGAAGAGGGGAATTTTTCCAGCTTCCCTTAAGGAGGCCGTGGTTCGGCCTCTTAAGAAGCCCTCCTTGTATCCCAAGTGTCTTACAAACTACAGGCTGGTCTCTAACCTCCCCTTTTTGGATAAGGTTATTGAGAAGGTGGTGGCTTTACAGCTGGATACCATTTGATCAGCCACAATATCTATGATTTTCTCCAGTCCAGTTTCAGAAAGAGACATAGCACTGAGACAGCTCTTGTTCAGGTACTAAATGACCTCCTGATATTGAGAGATCAAAGGACTCATTCCATCTTGGTCCTTCTTGATCTCTCTGCAGCATTTGATACTGTGGACCATGGTGTGCTGTTGGATTACCTGCAGTTTATCTGTGGACTTTTGGGGACTGTCCTCAGACGGTTTCAATCTTGCCTCATGGGCAGGACTCAGAGAGTGATGTCTGGGGTTTGTACCTCAGCTCCATTCTCCCTGCCCTGTGGGGTTCGGCAGGGATCCATTTTAGCGCCCATGTTGTTTTCAGTGTATATGCTGCTGTTGGGAGTGATTATTAGATGGTATGGCTTGAGTTTTCACTGTTATGCAGATGATACTCAGCTATACAAGTCTTTCGTCCCTGAACAAGATGATGCTGTCTCAGTGCTCAACAGCTGTCTAACTGAAATTCAGGCCTGGATGAATGTGAGCTGGCTAAAGTTGAACCCTGAAAAAACTGAGGTGTGGGTTATGAATCCGGGTCATCGTGAGGTGGGTATGCTGGCAGGTTCACATTCGGGTCTGTGGCTTGGAGGTGTCCAGCTAGCTACCTCAGACCAAGTACGGAACCTGGGCGTTATATTTGATGACTGTCTGACTTTAAAATCACAGGTGTCAGCAGCTGTTAAAACTTCTTTTTACCATCTGAAAAAATATCGCCGGGGTGAAACATATGGTTCCTCCTGATGGTCTTCCAACGTCGGTTCACGCATTTGTTACCTCCTGCCTTGACTACTGCAATGCCCTTTACCTAGGGCTATCAGGGGTTGATATCCGTCGCCTACAGCTACTGCAGAATGCGGCAGCCAGGTTGTTGACTGGTACTTTGAGAGCCAGTCATATAACGCCTGTGCTCCGTGGTCTGCACTGGCTGCCGATACGGTGGCGGATCACCTTTAAGGTTGCTTTGTTAACCTATAAGGCCCTACACGACCAGGGACTCGGTTACCTGAAAGATCTCCTTTGTCCCTACTGTCCTTCCATCCTCTCCAATCCACCGATGAGGGATTGCTAGAAGTTCTCAGGGTACATTTGCAGACATCGGAAGCAAGAGCATATAGTTTTGTTGCTCCGTCCCTGTGGAACTCTCTGTCTCATTGGGTATGAGATTGCCTAACCGTTCAGAGTTTTAAAATTGCTTAAAAAACCTATTTATTTAGCCTGGCTTTTGCTGATTGATGGGGTTATTTTACTTTACTATGCTGCTATTATATTGCTTTTTGTGGAATTATATGCTTGTTTTATAATAATTTATTTTATGTATTTTATTGTACAGGCGTCTTGGTTTCAGAAAGGCGCCTTTTATAAATAAAACTGATTTGATTTGATTTATTAAACAGAAATCTACTTTTGTTACCTCCCTTCCTGATGTTCTTCAAAGCCTTTCTCAATATGCCTCATTAGACCGTTTATCCCTTGTTATTCATGACCGACTCACTGTATATGACTGGTGTTGGCAGGATTACTTTTACACATAGACCCTAATCCTTAAGGTTTATCTAGCCATCTTTTTTATTTTGATTTCAGATTAGGGTTTCTCTGAAACTTCTGTGCACAGATCTCTCTCCTTTCCCTCTTTTCTACCCTCTTTCTCTCCCTTTCCTTCTTCCCTGCCTTTTTCTTACCTCTCATTATACACTTCTCTTCTATCTCTATGACTCCTCCTCTACTGTATACTGTTTGTACTCCTATAGGTATATCACTTTATGTAACTTATTGAATGCCTTGCTATAGCCAGTCCCAGCATCTACTTTGTACTTTGTACTTGGTTGCCTTCCTTGAATTCACAATATCTTAATGATTGTAACTCTTCTGCTCACCACTTATGACATTACTAAGACTGAATATGTGTATATAAGGCATCTCCATTATATCTACCCTACACATGTGTTTTGTTAAGGGATTCCTTTTGTATTCGATGTGAGGATATTCTTTTGCTGTATATGCCCGTGTGTCTACTTATTTACTCAAATTCAATAAACAAGATAAAGTGAAAAAAAATAAAGTGGGAATACATCACCCTTCCTCCTGTCCTCTGGAACCACTCCTGTTTCAAGTGAGTTGTTGAATAGGACTGTCAGAGGTGCAGTCAGTACCTCTGAGTTCCCTCAGTACTATTGTGTGTACCCCAACCAGTCCTATAGCTTTATCACTTTTAGATTTGCAAGTCCTTTCAGGACTGTCCTCTAAGAATGTACTTGTGTTTTCCTCCCTCCTCCCAGTGTCCCTGATATTGTTATATGGTTCACCCCCTCCCTTTAAACTATGAAGACTTAACAGAAGTATCTGTTCGAGATATCTGCTTTTTCCTGATCTTCCTCTGCACAGTCTCCCACTGCCCTTCTTAACCTCACAGTCCCTCCCTTTGTCTTCCTCTTATCACTTATGTGCCTAAAAGGTCTTGTCCCCCCATAGTTACCCCTTTAGCTATCCTTTCCTCAGTTTACACCTTTGCGCCTCTCTGGTTGGGTAGAAAACTAGGTGGCTTATGGGGATCACTCTTAAAGAGAACATTCTCGACATTACTTTAAATAAAATGAACTCTGCTTTAGTTTCAGAAATAGAATAAAACGAAAAAAAAAAAAAACGCTTGTATTTAGCTTCTTAGCAAACAATTCAGTTCAGTCTCTTTCTGACTCCATCTACATGTCACTTAAACACAAAGACCCCTGAAAAAGAGGCCCTGGTGGCCTTGAAGTGTTGGGCTGTTTGCACTTTATTGGTATGTGAACCATTACAATATATATTTAAATATGTAATGTTGTTTGTTTATTTATGCTTCCATGTAATTAATATATAAAGATTTTTGAATGCTAGCCTAGAGTGCTGTGTATTTTATTCATTCACTTAAACAGAAAGGTCTACCTCTGTCCCTTTACTGGGCCCGGTTGTTGCTTGTTAACACCCCCCCCAAGGTACATCCAACATCAAGAATAAGCAATGCAGTGAGGTTTTAAAAGGCCAACTTGAAAGCAGTAGGGTTGGTAGGAATCCCATCTCAGCCCTAGTCAAACCCTGCGCTGCCTGTCTTGCAGGATTGTGTAGTGATTTATGGTTAAAAGGAGCATGATGGACAATACACATTATTACATACCCTCCCCCTAAAAGTCGTGCCCATGGCACACTCTGTAAGAGCCAGAGACCCACCCTCCTGAGAGAAAAAAATCTGCATTGCCATGCTGGGTACCAGCCTGGTGGTGCACATCAAAAGGAAAAAGGCTGCAGCACCAAATAACATCTGGAGACAGCAGCACTGGTATTACGCATAGCATGTAATCACTTGAGGGGGTGTGGTCAGTGATGAGGGTGAACTTCCATCCTAACAGGTAGTAGAACAGGGCAACTACCACCCACTTTACTGCCAGGCACTCTTTTCTCAGCATGGCATAGCGTGCTGCTGGTGAAGAAGTTTGCGAGATAGGTATAGAATGGGGTGGATGCCATCCTTAATATTTTGTGATAACACTGCACCCAGCCCCACTACAGAGACATATGTGCACAGACTGATGGTATGGTAGAAATATCTGGACTCTGTATGACTGTCCCCTCACACCACACATTTTTGATGGCGTGAAATTCTGTATGACATTTGGGTGACCAACAAATTTTATTCGGAGCAAGTTTTCTTGGTCAGGTTAGTCAGTGGGGTAGCAAGAGTTGAGAATTCCAGAATGAATCATTGGTAATACCCCTGCAAGTTCAAGAAAGGACCTAACCTGCTTCTTAGTAGTTGGGATAGGGCAGTCAGCTAGGGACTTCACTCTGTTGATAACTGGGCATACGTGGCCATTCCCAACCATATACCCCAAGTGTTTCATCTCCTGCTGCCCTGGGGTGCATTTGTTTGGCACTGGCCATGAGATCTGCCTCCCTGAGTGACTGAAGTATCACAGCCACCTTTCCCCAAAGCCAAAACCTCTGCTTCAACCCCTCTGATTCCACTCTCCTCCCCTCGGGTTCCAATACCCACCCCAAAAGGGCTGTCCTCCCAAGGGTTGCACCACGAACATGTCCCCCCCCCACATCATGACATCGGGTGTGGGGCACATTTTCTATACTAGTTTTTGCCATACAGAAATAAAAAGTGGAGTGGCTACCGCCCCTTCAGCCCCCCAGTTCTGGCACCTATGGGTGTGGCCATGCCCATTTGGAACATGCATGCCTAGATCTGAAATTTGTTCATGTGCACTGTGCCCTGTTGTATCCCCCAACAAAACTTCTGCTGACTCCCCTCCTTCTACCTTCCCCCATCCCTGCTGTCTGTACTGTCATAGTTTCAAACCATATGTCTGGATGCCTAGTATCCAACATCACATCCCCATGGGACGCCATCCTCTGATGGAACTTCTCATCATACTATAGTCAAAGAACCTCAGTGCACAAGCACTGGGGCAATGGTTACCCCAAAGGGCAGTGGCCAGGAAGCCAAGCTTCAAAGAAATACAAAATCACACATATCCCCCATAATGCAAAGCATCATGGGCTGTATATGCAAATCACCACAGAATATTATGATGGTTCAACTTTAAGCAGAAATGCATGGTGCCAAAAGGCCTCTCACACAGTTTGCAAAAGGTGGCAACAGAAAGACACAGGCACGTGTTTCGTCCTACCAGGACTCATCAGTGTGCCTCGTCTGTAGTCAGCCGTACCCACTCTGCATCTTGTACGCATTGCGTACTATCAGTGAATATGCTAATAATGGGGTGGCAAGCTCCTATTGCCTCTGCAGCAAAATGGCACTAAAACAAGTAAACCCCACCAGCCATGCCTCCATAGTCCTTACCTTAAAACTCTTGTCCTCCTGTGTTCTCCCCAATATAGCCAATGATGCTGCCAGTTCTGCCTTACCTAGTCTCTCCTTCTCTTCATTCTTCTTAGCCACCTCTTTGTCCACCAGAGCAAAGACATCTTCATATTCCCTTTTTCCAAATAGTTTCCTTCAACAGAAGTGGTATGTAATCCCCCAGTGCAACTTCTGGGTTTCCTTCCTCACTGCTTTTCTGTCCCCCTTCTCCATCAGTCCCCCCTTGCCCCTTTTTCTGCCTCTCTCTCGCTCCCTCTCTCTCTTTGAATTCCTGCAACACCTTCTGCAGCTCTCCTAAACCCTTCTCCCCTGTCACCCCAATGATCTTCTCCACATATTCCCTCAGTGTCCCCTGTAGCATGAAATCAATTGTGTCTTTCTTACTCTGGAACCACTTTCCTCTCTTGCCCCCTTTTTCAGGCATCATCCTGTTTTTGCCTCTGCCCTCTGCTCCTGGTGCTTTGGTTTTTTTTTTTTTTTTGCAGCTCCTCCTTTTCTTTGGCCACCTCCAACATCACTTGCACCTCCTTCATCACAGCCATTGCTTGTTGCACCTCTTCTTCCTTGGAGCTTGCCTTCTGCTTTCTCAGAGCCATGCCTACCCACTCAAACAAAATGCAAAAGCAGGCCGTTAGTCCCATGGTTTCTCTCTTTATTTTGTCAATCCCCTTTCATATTCTATGTGAATCACATGATCATCCTGCCTTTCCTACTGGTTTAGAGTAGAAAATATTCTAATTGTGACCATTTTTTGTAATCAAAGAACTTATGATTGACACCCACTTAAGAACTCTTTAGTCTGTGAAGTCCATGCTGTAGTCCAGCAAATAATTTTAGTGGCATTGTTGGGGACGAGTGGATAGTTCTATGTTAAATTGTGATTTTTGCCTGATTAAAAGTTGACTGTCTTTAGACCTAGAGTGCTGATGACTGGCATGCACATCTTCTGTCTCAAGATCTTGGATTCCTATCATTCTTTTTTTCCAATTATTTGTTTGTCTGCCTTTGTGCTGCCAAGCCAGCATCATCTGACCAACTCCCCAGCCCTGTCAGCTGGTTTATTTAGGGCTTACCTTATGCTTGTTTACCTTCTGCCAAAGGATCTCCTTAGAGGTGCCAGACACTGGTGCAGAGGGGGTTGGGCATCACCCTGTGTCTTGGGGGGGTTATCCATGTTTTCTCCCCAGGGACCACTGCACATGTAGTGGACACAAAATGTGTACTCCCCCTCTGTGGCAATGCCCCTGTCATCCTGGATGTGGTCTCTCTTCCCACATGACCCTGCTGCACTGCCACCCATATTCATCAAGGTAGCAGATCAGCAGCAGGATACTGTCACACCCTCCCTGAGGGAGGAGAGCTGTCCTGTGGATGTGCAACCCTGCCTTCCTAGCCAGACTCTGAGAGACCTGCATCCATTTCCAAACCTGATCACCAACATGGCAGGCAGTCAGGCACCCAGCGCCTTAGCCTGCTGTGCCACTGGGCTGACTCCCCCTCAAACTTTTAGTTACCGGGTGGCAAAACCCCTGCAAAATATTATTTTTCAGATGCTTACCAATAATTAGAAACAACTTGGGATTAAAACCTGAAACTGTCAGGTTTGCTAGAGGCTGTCTTACAGTTGGTTCTTTTGGGGTTTGGAAAATGAAAAAAACTAAGATTTAAAACATAAATAAAAGGAAACATGGCAGTTGTGCATGCAAGGAATAAAAATAATGCCTTATTCATAACAGGGTTTCATGTGCCACAGTGGAACTGAGGTAACAAACTGATCACTGGGAACTCATCTCTGGTGGCCAATTCGTGCCTTGATCCATGCCACCCCCCAAAAACTGGTTTAAATATGCTGAATCGACAACACCATTGTTGAAGTTTGGCATAGTGACAACTCCAATGTCGACAGGTGAAATTTTGCCTTTTTGACTTTGAAGTGTTTCTCTCGGGGGCTGTACCCCCCGAAACACCCCATGTAGGGAGTTGTGCCCCTACGCCGCCCCTTCTAAAAGATTATCAACTCTGAGTCTGAGTTGATTTAAAGGGGGGGGGGCAACACATGGTGAAAGGGCAAAATTTCTCCCTCAGGTCTCCCACAGCGATAATTCTGAAACCTGATGAAATTGTCGCTGTGTGGGGATTCCGCCCTAGATATTTAGATGTGCGATTGGCACACCCCAAAAACTGTACCAACACTGGGAGCCCAACCTAGAGTCAGTAAAGAAAGTATTCTACTCTCTGAAAATAGTACAGACACTGGAGCCCATTCCTGTTGTTGGAGAAAACAACAACCTACCCACCCACCCCAATTAAGGCTACAGACATGGAGGCTCATCTCTCATTTTGGAACCTGCCATGAACCTAACTGTACATACTATCACTGATTTGTACTTCTATCTGCTTGTAACTGTTTTCTTCCATGTTTCCTGGTTACCAATTCTCAAATCAATCAATCAGTCAATCAATCAATCAATCAATAAGTGAACCTGCTTCCAACACCAAGTGCTCACCCTAATGTCAGACATGTTTCTCTAGGTTTGAACAATTGCTCAGTGCAGCATTTCCATTACACTTACTTCAGCACAGTCCTTAAAAGTCTCACAAATGTTACCACAAATGTATGCTTTGAGAGGGGGGCTAGTGTTAGGGTAACACCAAAGCTGCAACAACCAGTTATTCAGACCCAGAGGAACACCACACCATGCATTCACTAACAGTCAGGGGACTTTTTTCACCCTAAATTTGCATTTCCCTGTTTTTCTGGCTTTGTGCTTCAACTCTAACTGATGCTTAAATGTGGTTTGTTTGTTTTTTGTGCAATGCATATGCCTTGATAAAGATCACACAAATTTCATTAAATTATATGAACCTGCAGAGGTACGCTGCAGTATCTTAAGAAGATGTTCTGTGCAGGTTGTGAACCTCCACAAATTTGAGTTGCAGTTGTGACCACAGATTTGCTCTCCATTTTCAAAGGGTACCTTCTGCGTAACAAATACACTTTTAATGGCAAAACATTATATTGTGCAGCAGTTATGTCACACTATTTACAAAAGCAAGGCACAAACCTCAAAGCTGTCTGATATGGCAGCCTTAGTGTTTTGCATGTAAAAGTAATCTATCAACATAAGTGTGTGTGTGTGTGTGGTGGTGGGGGTCCTTGTACCTCAATGAGGCAAATGGATTTTCTACTTATAACCCGTCTCTACCTTCCTTCCGTTGCAGCAAAATAACCCTTTTGTGGCTGATTTGGTGTTGGACATCCTGCAGGCCCTGCAGTAGCAAACATCTGCGCCAAATGAAACAAGCTTTCAAAACGTGCTCTTCTGCTGCAAAATGCCATTTGTGACAAAAGCAAAACAAATGTGGGTCACGGGGCTTCAAACCTTTTTAAAAATCAGGCCTCTGGTATCACTGTTAATAAATGAGAAATCTTGAAGGTGTAAATTATATAATGATTCCTCATTTTTTTACCACAGTGTTTAGAATTCTCTGCCCTCGGCTGAGGTGAGAGTAACATTCTCATTGCATGCTTTTCTGCTTGATGTTTTAGTCATCATCACGCCTCCAGTGCAACACAAGGGGTTCTGTAAGCTCTCATTGGCTTCCTTTAAGCAGTTAGATATAGACTAACATATTAAATAAATGAGTCACTTTTTTTTTTTTTTACACCTCACAGTTGTACAGACAGGACTATAACTGCATCGACTTTATTCAGTTCTGCTTGTGTTTATACTGTAGAACTACGGATCTTCTTTTCTTACCCACAACTTCTAAGGAAATCCCTGCAGTAGTAAATTATAGTATAGCATAGCTTCCTGTTGTTGTTTCCTAAAATGTATGTTTGGTAACAAAACAGTTTCTCTTACTGATCTCTGCATTTGTCCCACTCACTGGGGAAGCCCTATGCAAGCAATTCTATGTGTACACAAAACTGCTTGCCACTGATTTTAAGACTGACTGTAAATTACTACATTGACCATGCCAACAATCTTATGGTAGCATTGTGACATCACTGCAAAACAATGCAGTCATTTTAAAAGCTCAGAGATGCAAAAGTAAAGCATATGGAAGTCGGGGCATAGGATGGGATGCCTTAATGTACAAAAAAGAAAGTCCATCTGGACCCTGTCACCTTTCCCTCCTCCTCCCTGAAGTGAGTCACATGAAACAAGCTCAAGCTAACTCTTTATGAAACTCAAGGGCTGGAGGAGGAACATAGGATGCCAGATGTGTTTAGAATAGATGTCTTCCTTATGGAGCAAGTATGAATTATCGCAAACTCTCTGTTTTGTGGAAATATAATTAACAGTAGGCCTGGTGGATTGGTAAATACTTTCCTTAAATTATGAGTGTAGCTTTATTTTAAATATCTTTGTAATTTATTTTAGGATACAGAAAGTGGATGTTCCATCTTTTGAATTATTTTTGCTAGAACCACTCAAGGCTGCACACTGAAATACATCAGATTCATATGACCCTTTCATTAATTCTTCTAAATCAGTTTATGAACTCCATGATTAAAATCTACCCTCCATGCAGGGAACGGCAGTGCAAACCTAGACAAAGTGGTTATATAAAAATGCTCAGGGCTTTGCCTCAGTATATTTCATTCCAGCTTCTACCACTAGGAAGTGTACAAAGCATGGCTAATGTTACGTCTACCACTAGGGATATGCATGAAGCCAAAAGATAAATGCTGAGTGTACTGTATCCAGTGTCAGTCTTTTTAGCACACTGATCTGTCTCCCAAACACTGAGGGATATAACCATAAAATGTTTCCGGGACAAGAGGTTTCTCCTTGCCTTAGTCCCTGCTTGGCGAGCATGCACATCCAATCAAGATTCCAGCAGGCAGCACAGTGAGGGTTGGGGGGTCATAATGAGCCCCAATCTGCACAGCCCACCCCTTTTATCATACAAGTACATTTACTAAATTCATTTGTGGAGCCTGTGTATATGCCCCAAATGAAAGGGTGTGTCAGTGGCATCTGGCTTGGCGGTGGTGTTCTCTCTCATCTCCCTCTATTCCCTGTCATGCTCTGAGTCATCCGGCAGCATGTATACATCATGTGGGCATGTAAAAATTGTCAACGAGTATTGTGAGTCATCATAGTTAGCATACAATGGTGGTTGCATCATTATGGTGTCTTATAAAATGGGTATAAAAAAATCTAGAAACCTGATTGGTTGAGGGGTTCGAAACCCAGTACTGATATCACAGGATACTGGAAGAAGGTCAAGCAACCTCTTCACAATAAAATCAATACTACCACACATCCCTGACTGCCATTACAAATGTGGCTGTCACCTTTACTCACTAAAAACCTTCAAGTAGGCCCTAAAAATGAAACTGCTTTAAATTTAAAAACATAATAATTAAATGTTATTTGCCATCATAATCCTCCTCTTACACACACACACACACACACACACACACACACAGACACATGCCTTTAAAAAAAATGAAGTACTACAGTACCTACAATTTTAATTTATGGTGTTTCCCTTTCTTATCCTCACCTGTTTACTGGAGAAATATGTACTATTTAAAGACCAGCAGACACCTTCAGGAAAACTTTAACAAAACATAATATTTAGACACAGGTTAGCTTGTTTTTCACATTTGGTCTGTATTTCTCCTCTCCATTATTTATTACTGAGGTCACGTTCAGAAAAATAGGATCTTTGCTTCTGAAGAGTTTATCTACTCCTGTTGCTTTCTTCCTACCTGGGTAGCACATCAATTCAGCAAGGCAAACACAGTGAGGGAACTCCAGCGAGTCAAATATAGCACAGACTAAAATAGCGAGTGGTACATTATAGTGACTGGTGATCATAGCGATAACAACAGTGCTACTTACCCTAGTGTCCGTGAGCTGCATGGTGTTGTAATCCTAGAGATGGGGGGCTCTGAGGGGCACAGCCCCCTGCATAACCACTAGCAAGACATGTGGGTGAATCCTGGTTTCTTTTTTTTGCATTATTTCTTTTTTCTGCCCCTACGTTCTTAGGATCCACCTCTCCTTCGGGCAGCCATGGTCTCCGATGCCCTCCTACTAGTCCCCCCCCAGGTTCCACCTCACCTCACAATGCAGCCAGACGCTTGGGGTAGTCCGGCATAACCATTCGCCAGATGGGTCCCCCTCCTCTGAGGGGGACGGCACCAGTGGGGAAACACAGCACACTCTTCACTTGGTCAGCCCCAGGGTGCTGCTGAGATGGGCGGGACATCCAGTGGAGGCTCTTTGGAGGTGCCAATAGGCCAGCTGCTGTCATCTGGCCAATCCAGGGCTTTTTCCATTTTTATTTGGTTCCTCCCTCTGTAACGACACTCCTGCAGTGCTCCTGGTCTCCACCGGTGGCTGCTGCAGAGTGAAGAGAACCTGCTACCCACCCCAGGAGAGGAGAGCAGTCCAACAGACCCTCAATCCACTCCTCCCTTGCCGACCCCCAGTGTCCTAAGTCCGTTCCTGAACCCAGGTCACCAGCGTGGTTCGAGGTAAGGCGCCAGCGCCTCAGCCCTCTGCGCCACCGGGCCAGCAAGTCCTGGTTTCTAATACATGAATTTCCAGGGAAAGATTGAGGAAACATTTCACTTTGGGGCAGAATCCCATTGTGAACTAAGATTCCATATCGAAACAAGCTCTCACACTGAAGATTCAACCTGCTCCTCAAATGACAATACTGTGTTCGTGCCGAAATCATGCAGGCCATGGACCTCTCAGGAGAGTGGAATCAAATGGCCGGATTGGAGTGGTGAGGACTAGAAGATGCCCTGGGGTGAAATACGTTCCCAATAGGGGTCCCCCCATCTGGTGCCCATACCCAAGGGCTACACTTTGTGTGGGCAGATGACCCAGTCAACCTCAGGGTCTCATCCAACTTGGGTGGTGTTATACAATGACAGGTCTATCAAAAACAAGATGGCAGTGATGGCTGATCTTGTTGGATCATCAGACTTGGTTTGCATCACCAAGACCAGGCTGGATGAAAATTCTGGCCCAATTTTGGAGTCAGCAATTCCAGCTGGGCTTTCAGTGATACACCGCCTGAGGTTGGATCATAGGTGTGGGGGACTGGCCATTGGTTTTAGATCAGAATTGAGCCTTGTGGAGGTGCCAGTGGGGGAGACTCTGTCCTTTGAATGTATCATGGGCGCAGGTGTGGGGTGCAGGATTCTTCTCATCTACCGTCCAGCCAGGGGTGAGAAGAAATTCCTGCAAGAAGTCACAGACTTCATCATCGACACGGTGTTGGAGTCCCCCAGATGGATGGTGCTGGGGGACTTCAATGCCTGGGTCGATGATGAACTCTCACAGTTTGGTCAAGACTTCCTCCAGTTGATGAATTTGCTGGGCTTCTCACAGGTGATTACCTCTGAGACCTATAGTCATGGTCATTCCTTGGACCTAGTCTTCCTTCTGGGTATGGAGACCTCTGATTTGGTGGTGGAGCCAGTCAGTTGGTTGGACCATCACAGCATAAGGTTTAATTTCCAGGCCACCCCATATAGGCCTACTCCTATGGAGATGGTCCGGTATAGCCCTTTAAGGGGTTTATCTCCTGATGGTCTGTTGGTGGTACTGGCCCTATCGGGGCTGCCAAGGAATAGCAGTGACCCAGATGCCCTAGTCCAGGGTTATAATGATGCTGTGATGGGGCACTGGATTGTCTTGCTCTGTCCTTATTCGCCCCCTTACCCAGCGCCCTCGGTCCCTTTGGTTTGATGGGACCTTGAGGGAGCTGAGGAAAGTGGAATAAAGGCTGAAGTGTTGCTGGTGAAAATCAGGCCTGAATGATGACAGACTTAGATTGTTAGCCCATTATAAGGACTATCAATCAGCTATCTCCCATAAGAAGGCAGAGTTCCTGTCCAGGGAGATTGCTGAGGCACAATATCCAAACTATGGACAGACTGTGCAATCCAGCTGTCTGCAGTCTCAGAGCATTGTTGCAAGAGAAATGAGATGAGTTCTCTTGCTTTTTTGCCAATAAGGTTGCCAACATCTGGTCAGATATTCGCACAGGGTGCTTCAACAGAGCTGACGGTGATTGGTGGGAGGTGACAGCTCCTCAGTCTGTCTGGTCTGACTTCAGCCAGCCAGCGATCGCAGATGTTGTACAGATTATCCAGTCTCTGCAGCCAACCTGCTGTGGTTTGGACCCAGGTCCAATGTGCCTCCTTGTGGTGTGTGTTGAGAACATTGACCAGGTCCTTGCTGAGATAGTCTGGTGTTCGTTAGATTCCAGGGTGTTTCCAGACACTCTGAAGGAGGCGTAGTGATAAACCTTCGTAAGAAACCATCTCTCGACCCAGACTGTCTTAGTAACTACAGACCTATCTCTAACCTTCCCTTTTTGGGTAAGGTTATTGAAAAGGTGGTTGTGCTGCAGTTGGAGTATCATGTGACCATCCACAACATCTATGATCCTCTTCAGTCTGGTTTTCGAAATAGCATAGTACCAAGATGGCACTTGTTTGTGTCCTCAATGATCTCTTAACAGACACTGTGGACCATGGAGTGTTAGTTGAGTGCCTGCAGTTAGTCTGTGGACTGTCTGGTACAGTCCTCAGATGGTTTCATTCTTTCCTCACTGACAGGTTTCAGAGAGTTGTCTACGGGATTTACTCCTCTCACAAGGTCTCCCTGCCATGTGGGGTCCCGCATGGCTCTGTGCTGTCCCCCATGTTGTTTGCAGTATATATGCTGTCATTGGGAGACATTGTAAGGCAGTATGGGCTGAGTTTTCACTGCTATGCAGATGATACTCAGCTCTACATGTCCTTTGAGCCTGATCAGGAGGGAGCTCTCTCGAGTTTTAACAACTGCCTTTCTGAGATTGAGGATTGGATGAGTGCCAGCTGGCTGAGGCTGAATCTGGACAAGACTGAGGTTTTGGTGGTGGACCTGGCTCGTCGGGTAGAGGGGCCGTTGGAGGGGCACACTTCAGGGCTTTGGCTCAGTGGTCACCAGGTGATGATCTCTGAATGGGTGTGAGATCTGGGTGTGATTCTTGATGACAGATTGACACTTAAACATCAGGTGACATTTGTTGTCAACACTGCCTTTTACTACCTAAGGAATGTAGCCCGGATCAAGCACCTAGTTCTGCCCGATGACCTACCAGTTTTGGTTCACGCCTTTGTAACCTCACGCCTTGATTACTGTACTGCCCTTTACCTAGGGCTTCTGGGGGTTGATATCTCCCACTTGCAGCTGGTGCAGATTACGGCAGCTAGGCTGTTGACTGGGCTACCTCGTAGCTGTCATGTTATGCCAGTGCTGTGTGGCACTGGTTGCCCATTCAGTAGAGTATCACCTTTAAGATTGGTTTACTGACCTATAAGGCCTACACGGACAGGAACCGAGTTATCTGCAAGATTTTCTTCATCTCTACGGCCCCTCCGCCCGCTTCGCTCCACCAATGAGGGATTGCTAGAGATTCCCAGGGTTAGTTTAAAGTCATCTGGGGCTTGTGCATTTGAACTTGTGGCACCTTCCCTGTGGAATTCTCTACCTCGTCGGATTCGACAGTGCCTGATGGTGGAGAGTTTTAAATCGGCTTTAAAAACGTTTTTATTTACTTTGGCGTTTTCTGATTTTATTCGAGCTGCTGCAATTGTTTTATATGAACTTTTTACTGTCTGTGTACTAGCGCTATGGTTTTGGAATAGTGCTATTTTATAAATAAATGATGATTGATTGATTGATGCAGATGTCAGGCCAGACAAATGACACTAGCAATGATGAGATCGCTATAATTTGCTTATTTTGGCAGTTGCTACAAAGTACAGTGGCTGAATTTGACAGCTCTATAAAGGATTCGCTGAAATTGTAATTCAGCGTAATTGCATCGCCAAAATGACATAAAGCCCCTTCCTGAGGTCATAATGCACTGTTTGTGACATCATAGTTACTCTCATGGCAGCCAACTGTGATGTCACAACAGAGGATTATGCCTTGAAGTGGCGAGTAAGTTATAGAGGCAGATGAACTTGAAAAGAACTCTAAGGCATAAAGATCATGTAGTCAAGCAAATTTTCACAGAGATAAATAATGTGGAAGAGAAATCTAAGGAATATAAATACAATGCAAGTAGAATTGTGCCTAATTATGTTTTTTAAAGTTTTCATTTTGGCATCAGTAGCTATTTAACCTGCTATAGATAAAACAAAAGCCATGGCTCCATCTAAGGCCTTCTGTTGTGTGATTTGGATTGGTGAACATTCTGCCAGTAGAACTGAGCAGAGATTAGAAGTCTTGAATTCCATACATAGCAAACATTCCCTCTCTTCAATTCAAACCCGAAACAAGTATTTTAAATTGCTTTATTGACTACTTTACACTTTAATATCTTTGCAGTCGTTCAACAGATTTGCACAAAATTTTGCATGCATAGTCTCTGGGCTAGATCTCTTGACATGCCAAGTTTTGGTTTGGACAGATGTGCGGTGTCTGAGGTGCGAATAGTGAAAAAAGTTTAAACATTGCCATTATTTTGCTGGGGTTTTTTGTCATCATCTAGCACCCAGATGGTTTGGAATTTTGATCTGAAATTTTCAGGGTAGAAAGGGCTTGACAAACAGATGTGCCTTTGCTGGTTTGGTAAAAATATATTAATTAATTCCAACAGGGGACAGATGTATAGGAGGAAAATCCTCCCTCAGGGATAACAGTGAAGGCAAGTGCCTACAGTGTGAATATGATGTAACTGGGAATTCTGAACAAGTATGTGTGCTGGATGTGCAACATACGAGGAATTAGCTATGTGCAACATCCTGGGACAATGAAATACCTTTGAGGAAAAGAAAAGAAGTGTAACTGTAACCAAGAGATTGCAACCTTGTAACCTTGCAGAAAGATAGTGCTATAAAGTGCTTGAAAATGACTTTCTATCAGGGAGCTGCCCTCCGGCAGTGTAAAGCAAAAATAACCCCTTGCTGCTCAGTGGTCCACCCTGCTGCAGCATCTACTTGAGTGATGTAAATTACAGTGCAAGCAAGTGGCTTACAGCAAATGTAGCACTCCAACATTTCACAGCCAGCAATGTGCAGTGCAGGAAATGGCAAGAATGTCACCTAACAGTAGGGGAACTACAACACATAACTGACCCACCACTGAACCATGTACAGCAGGGCAAAGCAACATGAAAGAGAATTATTTTGGGGGACTCAGCCCTCACACCCCCCACTACTTTAAATAGCAAACTCTGAGTTGTGGCAAACTCAAGGGAAGGCAGTAGCACACCTACAATACCCCACACTCTCATTACACCATCACCAAACATAGCAGGTTGCAAGAAACCAAGACAGCCGACACAGCCTGTGTCAACATCCCAGCACCAGAAATCAGTCAGTACATTAATGGGCTACCTTGCTAAACTGTTATTTGGAGTGGCCAGTGAGGTTTATTTATGCTGCATGAAGTCTGATGACGATTCTGAAGCTGCGTACTGTGTTACTTACCAAACACAGCAACTAAGTGATCCCTGGCTTAAAAATAAGGGCCCTGTGGTAATCGTTGGCAATGTGGGGGCTAAGGGCTTACATGTAGAAAATATAAGGCAAAAAACAGAAGGAGAAAGGGAAGCAGGGGGGAGGTACATGCAAATTTTCCACCATATGAGATCCACCAAGTACAAGTTCTGCAATTAGTGATGGTGGAGAATGAGATGATCATGGAGTCACTGGGCTGTGAGGACTAAGGCTGGGCATGTGAAGGCACAGCAACAAAAACATGACCTGTTACTCCTAAGAAGTCCACTGGTTTCAATCTCACTCCAAGCAGCCTTCCAAGCCAGTTGTCCAGTACATATGGTTATGACACCACCCAGAGCTATCCAGAATCATACCAATTTCCTCCATTTCCTCCTTCAAATATTGACAGCTTCAGTTCCCTTACCTGAGAGAAAAAGGATCCATCTGGAAATAGTTCTACCCCTGTCCAGCTCATAAGAACTACAGCAGCAGCTACCATAGCCCCCTTTGCATAGGTTTCAACAATAGGTGGTCCACCTAAAACCACTGTAAAAAAAAGGGTTGCTTTTGTGTACTTTGGAGGTCTTTTTATATACTGTGACCACAGAACTGGAATAAGCTTTTCAGCAGACACCACTGCGTATACTGTCTGTGCCTGGCATACCAAGACAGTGAGAAGTGTTGATGTATTTGTGCTTCAGCTGTTCATGCAACAGTCTTTGAAAGCCAGTGTCTACTACAATGAAGAATAGCCGAAGATAAAAAGCCATCCTTGCTCCCTAATGAGTTGTGAAATAAATGCCATAACACTGGTTCTTACTCTTCTGATGGCACTGGCAGAGGAGTGCAGTGGAGTGTTACTTCATGCAATGAGGGACATGCCAGAAAATGTATTAGAGTAGATTATAGTAATATAACATACATTTGTTAATACTTGAAATTTGTTTTTATTTTGACAAGAAAATATGATTACAGAATGAACATCTGATGAGCCATGAAGATTTTAATAAGCAGAACTATGTACATTGCCTCATAGTGGTCAGGCTGTTGTCCATGCCCACAGTGCACAGGAGGCTATGGCAGCAGTGGTGGTGGCACTGACAGCTGTTGTCATGTTGTTTATAATAAACACCTGATGAGTTTGAAGGTAATAATATATAGAATAATGTATGGGTTGGTGTGTGTAATGAGAAGTTTACACACACCCGAGGGGTTAGATGCTACATAAACCCTGATGGCGAAGCTTGAGGGGTTTGTGCAAACATCTAAACCCAAGAGTGTGTGTAAACTTCGACTTTACACACACACCACTCCATATTTTAATTTATATAATTGCTGAGTTGTGTTTTTTTCACCTCAGCAATAATATAAAACACTTGTCAAACTTTGTGAACGAGGGTATAAAGTGGCTGTGAAGAATAATTAAATGTAGGAGTACTCTTACCTTGTTTTTTGCTTGAAGTCTTTATTTGTCAAAGAGGAAGGGTTTTTAACAGGTTACAAATTTTAATTTTATTGAAGTTTAATTATAAAATTACCAGTATGGAAACTTCAATTCATCAAAATCTTAAGTTGGTTTTGTCTGCAGGAACTGAATAGGTTAGTATGAAGTAGCATATAAAATGCTAAATGTTAGGTAAACTTGTAAAAGTTTAAGTGCATTGAAAACTTCTAAGAAAAATTAAGTAATCGTAACGAGAAGAAAGTCCATTGCTAGGGTTCCCTCTTTCATTTGCTGGCGGTATTGCTGAGCTCTGTGGGTTACTGTGAATACAACAACATATGACCTGCAGAGGAAGGGGAAACAGAAAGACATTGCTTGCTTGGTGGAAAACAGAGGAAGTTCTGAGAGGGGAGGCACCAAGGTTTACATACCTTAATCCGAGCTCTCTGAGTCATGGATTACTTGCACTCTTCTTTGTTTTTCTGGAGTTGCAGAGATGTAGATGTTGACTTTTACTCCATTGTGGAAAATGCAGCTGCTTCCGAATATGGAGGTGAGTGTATTGCTGGTGCCAGGTTCTGCAAGTACATTGCTGCTTGTTGTAATGATGGTTGGACTCGTTCTTTCTGATATGGATACCATTTCTTGGTGATGGGAGCACGTGAGGCGGTGGCCAATGTGCTGCTGCTTCCTTTCAGAAAGGACGGAGTAGTTGTTAATAGATTGTATGTTTTTGTGTCAAGGGATTTGCTGCACTTCTGTTGGGGGAATGTCTTGATCAATTAGGTGCTGAATACTTGTTTTTCGAGGCTGTGGTTGGTGATTCTTTTACCACCTGGAAGGCCAGACTCTAGCTTCATTTGAAGCATAATTTTTCTCATTTTATTAATCCCAATATTCATAAAGCAGTACCAGAATGAGGATTGTTTCCTATTGGTGTTTGGGGCAATGTAAAAAGATGCATCTGCTTGCAACATTTCTGGGGGTCTTTGTGCCTTGAATAGATCGTATGCCCTCACAGTATCTCATTATGGTTTTTCAGTGTTAGCGTAAATATGTGGGTTTACAGGGTGGCTATCATGGGGGTTTTCCCCTGTTTTTTTTTTGTTTGACACTCACAGTATTCTAGGTAGCTGTTTCCATTCGTGTCAACTCCCTTTCTTATGTCCCCCTGTTGAAGGTCATACTGTTCTTTGGTACATAAGGTGTACTGAATACCAAAGTTAAAGATCGAAAATTTCAGTAGCCCGGCTGGATTAGACATGGACAGTGTGCCAGAGAGATATAATTGTTCCACGTCTTTGTCGGAAAGGGGTTGCGCTTTATTTGGGCAGTTGCCCTTGCCTGCCTTTTTTAACTGCCTTTGTTTGGCTGCTAGTGTTTTTTTAGTTTTGATAAATGTTGTGTCTGAACCTTTGAATATTGAAAATGGGTACTTTTTTAAAGCTAGTTGTCTGTCGATGCTCGCTACTATGCCCCTTACTGTACCCTGCTTGTAATCAGTACCGTCTTGTCTTTATAAAACATAGAGAAAGTCTGCTATTTTACTGTCTAGATTTTCGGGTTCAAATGACTTGAAATCTGTGCTGTCTCCTACCTCTGTGAGAAATGTTCTGAAGAGACGGAAGTCGCTTTCTGTCTTGTGTGCAGTATTTTTGTTTTGTTGGTCTTGTATAAAGCTTAGTCTATCAGATGTACTTTGGACTATAAAACGAACTGACATTTTCTTTTCTTTAGGGTACAGAAGATTTACTGATTTCCACGCTACTGCTTCTGAAGTAAGTGCTCAAGGGGAAAATACTGTTTTATGGGAGATAGTGGCACAGATGTTTTGTCTTGAGTGTAGTGGTGGCTCACACTTTTCTCATAGGGAAAGTGGCTCATGTTTGCCATTATAAACAGTCCTTTATAATGGCGAATTATGCTATGGTTTCCCTATGGGAAAAAATGGAACCCAGTTATTATATATAGAATAATGCACGGGGAATTGTGGTTAATGAGGACTTTATGCACACTCGAGGTGTGTGATGCCCTATAAACCCTGAGGGCATCACACACCTAGGGTGTGCATAAAATCCACATTTCCCAGACTTCCCCATGTTTTATTTTTTATATTTACTGGTTCTGTGAGAACTGCAGTCATTTTGTGACACTTTTAAAACTTCTGCATCAACTTTTATAGCACTAGGCATTGCTGTTTAAAACTGGCATTACTGGAAGTAAATATGCTGTAAGAAGCAATCTAAGACATGAACATTGAAGGCTGACAGCTGTGACAATAGGAACCTCATCCAGTCCACAAACATTCTAAGAAAGGCTGTGAATTAGGAAACAAAGTTTCATATTTATGGCTATAGAATCGAGGCCTACAGCCTTCGCAAATGTCTTACCACCCCAGATGCTGCAGTCTCAACTTCCAGCATCCTTGGTACACAAAATGTTGCCTGTGGCACCTGCCTGTCCCTTTACTACGCTAACTCCAACTTTGTGCACTATATCCAGGGTGTGGTCCCCCTGGAAGTGCCACTGTATGCTAACTGCAGTTGCTGAGTCATTTGGAAAGAACATCAAGTAAAGTGCTCACCTACCAAATCAGTAATTATCATGACTGTTCAATGTTTGTTTGTTTGGGCTCCACTTCAACTAGTGTTGTCCCTGCAGAGGATAAAAATACATGAACAGACTGCATCAATCAGTCAATTAAAAAAAAAACTTGGGGAGGTCAGTGTGTTGTTGGAAATTTGAATCATGCAATGGGTCCATTCAACCCTCCCCAATCTTGAAAACGTGTGGCGCATGCAGGTTTACAGACTGAGGGACGGGAACTGTGGAGCTGCTCCGCTGACATCAGATAGGTTGGTACAACATTCGAGGAAGGTAATTGGGCAAACTCCATTTTTCGTGGTTTGTTATTCACGCATGTGAATAACAGAGTTTGCCAGTCACAGCCAGTGGGTGATAAACATTATAAAATGGCAAGAAAATTTCCTGGACTCTGATTGGTCAATGTGTGCCTGAGACAATGATGTTATTACACAATAACATCACTGTATTGCTTTTGGATGCCATTGATGACCATTTGGATTCCTTAAAATCATTTTTTTATTTTAATTTTTTTTTAATTTGTATAACAACGAGCCATTGTATAATAGCAATAAGACACTCCAGGGATGTGTGTTATCATGTAATAACGTCACTCTTGGGGTGGTGGAAGCATTCGGCTTTGCCTTGTGCTTCAACCCACCCCAGGAGTGACGTTATTACACGATAACACACACCCTGTCATGCCTTATTGCTTAAATAGCAACCACTAAATATAAATAGCACTATGTATAGTGCCTCAAGGTAGACAGACAGTTGCCCATGCCCACGGTTCACAGTACTACCTCTAAAATGATGGATACCACTCCTACAGCACCACTTCTCTGCAGTGTACAGGCAGTGAGGAACATAATGTCACCCACATTCCATAGTGATGCATACCAAAGGAAAGCCTGATTCTTGAAGGAGGAAGGAGGGGAATGATAAAGAGGATGTTTTGTTTTCTGAAGCAGTGAACTTCTATGGTTCTTATTTTAATGTAATTATTATTTATTATTGCTAAATTTATCTTTATTTATATTACAGGGAAACATGTTAATATGATATGATATAGTAGCAGAAAATGTAATCTGATGTAATATATGATATATGTAAGCAATAACACATGACAGGGCATGCATTTCTAGAGAATTAATTCATGCCCTCAGTGAACTGGAAAGCACAAGGCCAATGGCTCAATGCACCTGGAAAGTGCATTAATTCTCAAGAAACCCACACAGAGTGTGTTTTTGTGCTTATGAAATATGAATTTGTTTAATAGAAAAAAGGGTTTATTTTCCTTTAGTTAAGTTGTTGCTAGATAGAGTAAGTGAGTTTGGTAGCAATGGCTGTGTTTTTGCATGGATCAGGGAAGTGCATTTATTTTGAAGAAACCAATGCCTTGTTGTGGATTTTTGTGTTTTAAAATTGGAAAAAATTAATTTTAATTGAAAAAGGCTTTACTGACATTTAGTTAGGTTGTTGCTAGGTAGATTAGGTCAGGTTAGATATGAATTGTTTGGTTTCTGCATTAAAAAAATCAGTGGTCTGGTGCTGTGTTTTAACGAATGAAGTTGTTTTTGTCAGTTTTGTATACCCCAATTTATAAGATAAAATAATATGTACTGATATAATACAAAATCTGACATGACAAAAAAACAAAAATCTGATATAATATGACATAAAATTTGCAGTGCATCCTTACGGTGACACCCGATGGTGAAACAGGAAAAAAGACCATTCTGGCGACATTCGGTAATGGTCCTTTCCTGTTTCTGCTTCCCCAGTGTTCCACCCTCCCTGGACCAACTCTTACCTGGAGTTGGAATCTTAAAGTCCAGGGTTTGGGGCAGAGCCCCACAGAAAACACACCATAGAACAGGCAGACAATACCCGTGCCGGTATTGTACCATCGCTGTGGGGAGGTTGGCATTGTCACTGCCGACATAATTTGCTGCGTCCTAAAATTTGATATAATTTAATATATAATTAAATTATGTTGTATGTATTATTTAGTTATTATTTGTATTTTTGTGCCAAGAAAAGATGAATAATGAAACTGCACTTGCGATTTCAGTTTGCCACTTGACTTCCTTCCCTCATGCTGTTTTCAGAAATCACTTGTGACAATGGAGGGGGACTTTGAGGAACTGGGCGGTGATTTCAAGGTGATTTTATTTTAGGAGCTAGAATTTACATTTCTGGATGGATCACTTTTAACCTGAGTAGGGGAGCTGCTGGAAGTACATGAACAAGGAAGAGGAGAAACTAAAAGACAGATTACTGTGCCCTGCTACACCACACGTAGTCAATAAAAATATATTCGTCAAATACATTTTTAAAAATCCCCCTGCACCTTTCTCATTCTGCTAAATTCTGTCTACCCTTTTCCTGCTGCAGGGGAAAAATTATTCTGGATTCATGAGCTCTCTACATCACCAGTCCACATAAAAAAACATGTCAAATGTATTTTTCTAAAATCCTCTCTGCACCTTTTCCCAGTCTGCTAAATATACTTTGCCCTGCTCTTCCTGCAATTGGCATTGTAATCTTACACTGGGCATGCTCTCCTCTCCATGTCTGCATGATTTCACTAGCTTGCCTGCCTGAAACTTCAGGTAAAGGTGAGCAGTCAGCACTAAGCGCTCCACACCCAATTGTGGATGTAGTCCCAGTTTGCACTTTTTGTGCAAAGACAATTTTTATGTCTGCTTGTGCATGCACAAAAAACATTTTGTTATACTTGATGGCATTGGAGATGTGTGTTACTGCCGAGCCCACTGCAGCTGAAACTGGAAGGGACTTGGCAATCCCAACCAATGACAACACACTGTGGTCTTGACTCGCCGCTTGCTGGGTGGAAATTTCATGTAGTTGAAAGGACTGAAGCCACTCCTATCAGAGGAGGCTTCGGTCTTTCACTTGCATGAAGCCAGTCAGCAAGCAGCTGATTGGCTTTCAACATCAGGAGCCTGAGTAATGGTGCAATCTATCTCACCTCACCTTGAATATTGTGTGCAGTTCTGGTGGCCGCACCTATAGAGGGAATCCTGCTACTGGAGAGGGATCAGAGGAGGGCAACCCGAATGATTCGGGGATTGGGGGATATGACATGCAAGGAGAGGCTGGAGGAGCTCAACATGTTCTCGTTGGAGGAGAGGAAGGACAAGGGGGATATGATTGAGGTCTTCAAGTACCTCAAGGGAGTAAATAAGATAAACCATGATAGGATCCTTTGGCTGAAGAAGGGAGGAGTCACCAGAGGGCATAGCTGGAAGATTGAGGGGGGGAGGCTTGAGGAGGAGGAGGATGTACTTCACTGAGAGAGTGGTGGAACCATGGAATGAGCTGCCCAGGGAGCTGGAACAGATAGCTATGGTTGAAGGGTTCAAGAGAGGATGGGACAGGTATAGGCAGGAGGTGAAGCAGATGAGGTCTTGCCTGAGGGGTGGAACAGGGGAAGGGGGGATAGGAGGGGTGGGTATGCATGAAAGGAGCCTGGATGATGGCTACAGAACCCAATCAGGGTGCTGAGGACTGAGCAGACTCGATAGACCATGAGGCCTACTCTGCTAACATTTTAGTATGCTAGTATCTATCTATCTATCTATCTATCTATCTATCTATCTATCTATCTATCTATCTATCTATTATCTATCTATCTAATCTGTCTATCTGACTATTAAATGGAATGGGGTCTCCACATCCCCTTCCAAGTTGCTCACCCCCAAAACCTTCCCAATCTTTTTAAATATTTAAAAAATATAGGCAGACTGGGGAGCCCACCCACGGTACCACTCCTCTTGACCTCCCCTTCCCCTCCAAGTCACCTGCCCCTATTCCCAATGAGCCCAACACTGGGGTGCCCAATCCCAGTGTTGGAATATCCCTAAAATAAAGAAAACTGTACCGTGAGCCAGTCCACCTGCACAGTGATAATGTCTCAGCTTGTGACGCCAATGCCCCAGTTTCTGGAATGGACCCGAGGAGTTGGAGGGGCAGCTAGGGGAAGAGGACTGAGCATCCCATGGACTGCTCTCCTCCTCTGGGAGGGCAAACATCCAGTGCATGACTGACCTCTGGCAGAGGTCAGGAGGAGGAGCAGCTGCCGGAGCCTATGTTGTGGGGAGACAGGCCAGACGTGGGCGCTCATGCACTTTATGACATTGCATGTCACACCTCCCATGGGGAAAACTCACATAAATGCCAGCCCGCAGAATGACGCCCCACCTTGTGAGTCCTTCACCACTGACTGTGGCACCCAGCTGGGGACCAAGCAATAACTCCATCGGGAACTGCCCAGCCCCAAGGCCCCACCCTGCAGGTCCCCACAGTATACATACCTCCAGGGCACTAACCTGCTAGGCTAAATCATGTCATCACAAGCCAAGAGCAGCTAGGCAACCACTTGGAGAAGATCATTGTAGGTGACTTCAACATAAACTGCCACTCACAGAAAGAAACAAAAGCCAAGGATCTAATTACTAGTCTTTTCCTAAAACAGATGGTCACTGCTGACACCCAGCTTAACTACAAAACAGGGAGCAGCTCTCTCATAGACTGGCTCCTGACCACACACTCTGAGCATATAGCTGATATCACTGTCCTGCCTGACAGCCTCAGTGACCACTCCCCTGTGAAGTGTACCTAGTTTAACAATTTCCCCAAGAGGTCACCCAAGGTGTGCAAAAACTGCTGCCTGAAGCCTGGACTACTTGAACATTTCAAGCTGTATGCGACACAACTGGATTGGTCCTCACTGGCTGGGGATATAGATGGTAATGAGGCACTTAACTACTTCATAATGGTTTTCAACCATGCTTGTGATATTTTTGCATCATGCAAAATTAAAACAATTAAGGGAATCTCCAATCCCTGGCTCTCCAACTCCCCTTATTAGACTTAAGAGGAATAGAGACAATCTTTGGCATATAGCAAAAGCAGTTGGTACACCTGCTGCATTTAATACCTACAAGGAAGCTAGAAACGCCTGCAGAAAAACTCATCCGACAGGCTAAAACCTCCTAATATAAGGATCTACTAACCAAAACCTGGGGTTCTGGAAGAAACTTTTGGTGCTCTCTTAAATCCTTAATGGGCAAAGCCCCCAAGACCCCCAGATCTACTGTTGACTGTGAAGGGCCCTACAGGAACCCATCGAAATTGCCAAATGAGCTCAACAACGCATTCACTGACCTTTCAAGTGTACTCCCTGGTGACTACTTCAAAAATATGCATGTTCAGCAATGCCCAACTGCCCCTCAATATCCCCCAAGGAAAGATGTACCACCCCTTTACTTTAGACGTGTCACCAAAGTCGAAACCATCAAGCATATTAAAAGGGTGCTTGGCAAGACCTGGATGGGGGTGGATCTGCTTGACATGAAGCTGGTTGGTCTACTCCTTCAAGAACTTGCTGGTCCTCTTACCATAGTGTTTAATGCCTCTCTAAAATCAGGAGTATTTCCAAACACATGGAAGTCAGCTAACATAATGCCTGTCTTTAAAGCGGTGGATAAAACCCAAACATCCTACTACAGACCTATATCCATTCTTCCTCCCCTTTCGAAAGTACTCAAAAGAATGTTCTCAGAGCAGCTTACTGAATACCTTGATAATGATAACCTACTCTGCCCGCAACAGCACGGCTTCTGTAAAAAGCACTCCACACTCACCGCTCTAGTTGATTATTCATCCCAACTATATAACGCTGTGGATAGTGGTCGGGCAGTTGGATCAGTCTTCATCCACCTCATGAAGGCTTTTGACTCTGTTAATCACAACCTCCTCCTAAGCTGCCTTCTGTCTACAGGTCTATCCCCATATACGGTACTATGGTTTGGCAGCTACCTCTGTAACAGATCACAAGTCAAAATTGGTGATACCCTATCCGCTGCTAAGGAGGTACACCTCAGGGTTCCGCAGGGGTCAATCCCCGATCCTCTACTCTTTAGCCTCTTCATCAACTCCACCCCAATGGCTTGCTCAGCAAGCACAGTTCTCTATGCTGATGATGCAGTGATCTCAGTTGCTGGCAAAGACCAACAATCCAACACAACCGAACTCCAAAGCAGCGTCCATAAACTTTAATCTTGGTTTACGGAAAACAAGCTACTATTAAACTTAAAAAAAACAAAGACTATGCTCTTCACCACCTCCCAAAGCAAAAAAAAGTGCCTGTCCTTACATATTCATAACCAAAAGGGTGAAATCCTAGACCAAGTGTCTAACTTCAAATATCTTGGCATTACCTTTGATGACATGCTCACCTTTTCAAACCACATTGACTCTGTTATCAAGACTGCAAATAATAAAACTTGGGTTACTTTATCATCACGGACATTCAGCGACACTGGATGCACTCAAACTAGCCACCAGTAGCTCAATACTGTCTACCATTGACTATGGGTTGCCTATATATGGGGCGGACACAAAAAACTGCTCTTAGCAGGATCAACACACTCCTCAATAAGGCTTGTCATCTTACTTTGGGGGCTACTCTTGACACCCACATCTGCTCACTGTACACTGAAACTGGATGGCTCCCACTCCATCTTAGAGGGCAATACCAAACCTGCCTACTTCTAAAAAAGTACTACTTGGACTGACATCCCCCACACTGGGCGGACACTTTAAGCTGGCCATCCCAACGAAATCTACCCAGATTGCAGTCACTGACAAGATGGTGATTCCCTTCAAAAGGATGAAACTTGCCCAGAACTCCATCCTGTATCAAGGTCTGAAATAGTACAATGAACTACCTGCTGTCCTCACTGATACTACCAAGATTACTACCTTCAAAGCTGGACTCAAATCTCTCCTTGGCTCTAAAATGAATTGTACTTGCCTGCGCTAATGTGATAGTACCTCACCCCCAGTTTTCCATTTACCTACCCCCCCTCTACATCTTTCAGCTATATACTACTTTTTTTCTTAACCCACTCCCTACCCCCAATTACCTGATGATGGCCTCACTTGGTTGAAAGCTCCACCTCTCTCCCATCTCAGATGATGCCACCTGCCTGCACTAATGTGATAGTACCTCACCCCCATTTTTCCATTTACCTACCCCCTCTACATCTTTCTGCTATATATGACTTTTTTCTTAACCCGCTCCCCTACCCCAGTTACCTGAAGATGGCCTCACTTGGTTGAAAGCTCCACCTCTCTCCCACCTCAGGCAATACCATCTTAGGCTGATCCCCCCAAACCCCTCTTATCTAATCAGTCTATCTGTTAATATTTACTAATTTGATGTGTATAAGTTCAGATTTTACTAGTACTGCCTGTGTATATGCTTCAATGTTTTTTCTCTCTTTTTTTCTGTGTAAACCTTGTATTATTGTAATGTTTGTTCAACACTGATGTGGAACCTTTGACAATGAGTCCTTGACTCAAAGGTATTCATCCCAAACTGAAATAAATAAAAATAAAAAAATAAGCCAGGGAGAAATATCGGCAGAGATGTCTGCTGGAACCAAGCTTCCATTCCATGGGGGATGTGTCTATTCAGTGGCTCCGCTCAGGGGACAAGCCAGAGAGAAACACCACCCAAGGTATGTCCCACAGAAGGTGAACTGCAGGGTCGGGGTGGGGGCAGAGCTGAGTCAGGACCACCCCCCTCCAAAAAGAGAAAACCATCCCTTGATGTTTTTTCTTCTCCTTGTAAAACAGAAAACCATCCCTTGATGATCTGCCCCAACACACCCCCACCCACCTTACCTGACCTCCAACACTCACCACTGCACACCATCGCACACCACCCCACACACCCCCACACACACCCTCACTGACCTGAACAGGTCAAAGAGCAAAGATCTGCTCTCTGACTGAAGACACGTCTTGCTGCTGGAACCATCGACTGCAACATGAGAAACTTAGGTAAGTGCAGTTCAATGTATTTCAATGGGGTTTTGGACTTTGATGCATAACTTTGTCATTTTTGCATGTTGTGGCCTCAACTTTTCAATGTAGCCTTTTTGTGACCCTGCCTCATGACCAATGGCATTGGAATTATGCAAATCTGGCCCAAAAAGGGATTTCACAGTCACATTGTGAACTCACCTTTTGTGCAGAATTTAAACTTTTTAACAACCATTGTTCATGAGGTCGGGCCATAAGAAGGCTATGTTGAAAATATAGGGTCAAAATATGTAAAAATGGCAAAGTTATGTTGTGCATATGTTGACATTTTCCTACGCTTGCTTGTAACTTTGGTAGTTTTAAATATTTTGACCCCAAATTTTCACCATAGCCATTTTTGCACACCACCTCACGAACGTGACAGCTGTCATTTTTTAAATCCTGGCCAAAATCTGTTTTTATACCTGAGGCATGGAATGACGTTTCAGTAATGTGGAATAAGTGGGGTAATAAGAAGGTTATGCTTAAAATTTGGTGTACAACTATGGTAAAATGCTAAGGTTATGACTGAATGTTACACTATTTTAATGTTTACTCATAACTTCGTTAATTTTCAATATTTTGACTCCAAACTTTCAACATAGTCATGTTTCCACACCACCTCATAAGCATGATGGGTCATTTTAAAAATCTTGGACAAGTTGTGTTTTCAGGTGTGAAATGACATTTCAGCCAATATACTATAAATCGTACATGTCATGCTTATAAGATGAATCATAAAGCAAATATCTTGAAAAGTTGGAGTCAAAATTACAAAAAAAAAGTATAATTGTTTAACAACCTTTGTGTGTAGAGCCAGTCTTCACTCCAGTGGCCATGCTTTGTGATTCCGTCCCTGTGAGCTGAGTTTGGGGGTGAACTCAGTTACCCAGTTGGATGGGGAAGATGGGGGAATGACCCTGTTATGTGACACCCCCTCAGCCAGGGAATAAAAGGTGCAGGGTTCTCCACATGGGCTTGGGTACCATATAGTGAAGACAACTGTTCTCTTGGCATAGAGCCCTGCACTTCTCCACCTGTGGGTGGCAGAGTGCCTTGTGCACTGAATGACAGATGCACTCTTTGTCCTGTGCATTTGTATGTGCAGCCACATGGAAGTGCAGGGATCACAGGGCCCTGTGCTTCCACAGCCCACCAGACAGCCCCATGAATTCTTCACATCCGTTGCTGCTCTGAAGTGCAGGACCCTTGGATGGAGTTTTCCCTTGGTGCAGGGCATCTGCATCCATGCACTATCAGTACCAAACACCTGCACAGCAAATATGTGCAAGCAAATGTTCAGTATTGACAAATGCTTCATTTCACTTACTGTTTATGGGAGGGCTTAAGCCCCAGGTTCAATGTGGGGAATAGTTCCTCCCATAAACTCTACATAAGCCCACCACTCACACACCTCCATGCCTTAGGGTGTGTTTTTTCCCTGAGCTCACTGTGTGGCTAGTGTGGCTGTACATTCTCTCTTCAGTGCCCTGCTGCTGCTGCTGTCTGGTTTGTTTCTCCCCCCACTTCGTGTGTCTCCCCTTCCCCTCTGGTTGTTGCTTTTCTCTGTGTTGTGCCTTTTCCTGTCTTTTCTCCCATATCCATCTGGTCTCCTCTCCTCAGCAGCTCCATTCTGCTTCCCCTATTCCTTTCCTCCGCTCCTCTCTGTATCCCACTAGTTCCTGGGTTCCCCCTCCGTGTTTTCTTTTGGGCTTCTTCGACTCATTCTGTCACCCTTGATCTCAGCTCTTACGAGTGTCCCCAGCTCCTTCCCAACCATTTTCCCGAGAATTCCCTCTGGTCCCTTCCTGAAGCACGCCCACTTCCTGTCCATTCTCTGCAGGCATTCCTTTCTCCTCCTCGACTCCTCCAGCTCTGCAGCATGCCATCTGCTCCACAGTAGTTTGGTGTTCCTTCCTCCTAGACGCTCCCTCTGGCTCATAACCCAGAGAGATCAAGCAATCATTACGTTATCATCTGACCTCCTTCCTCCATATCTGTTGACACTTGCATTGGGTTCCTATCACCATTATCCACCATAGCATGCTGTAATCTGTACCGTAAGTACCACTG
This sequence comes from Neoceratodus forsteri, assembly GCA_016271365.2. Lineage (NCBI taxonomy): Eukaryota > Metazoa > Chordata > Ceratodontiformes > Ceratodontidae > Neoceratodus > Neoceratodus forsteri. The sequence goes on along the minus strand of CM028134.1, from coordinate 539,304,692 downwards.
AACATTGTCAATTACAGTGCTTAAATCTTAGCCGATGAAATGGGCTGTGGACTTAAGAAACAACAGTGTAACTACCATGTTTTGCTTTTGCCCTCCTCACAAAGTTTTAGAGGAGTCAGAACTATATTTTGCTTGGAAAAATGTTCTTTTATGCAGCAGGCATCACAATGAACACTAACTGTACATAAAACAAGAGGCTGGAAACTGTCTAGCAACAGCAGGAGGAAAACCTTACGCTACCACTCCTCAGCTTGCTTATGTGCTGGTGGGGGAGGGGGTTGAAAGACAGGCTGACCTAAGAAAATTAACTTGCACTTTGGGACAAGTTCTATTAAGGAGCTGTGATTTTATTTATTTATTTTTATTTATTTAGCTTCAGATTTAATACCTTTGAGACATAGGCTCGTTTACAAAGGTTCCAAGTCAGAAATGATCCTGACAGCTCACTATATTATTCTTCCTGATTTCACTATTCTTCCTATCTCTTGGCTGGATACATGTGGTACCCATCCATTCATAGGAATATTTACGCTACAATCATCAAGATGTTGGGGGTGTGCGGGAGTGTGTATGTGTGCTCCCAATCCTCTAGCTTAGTTGTTCCCACTTGACTGCCCCTGCTGCCTATGACCTCAGTCACCTTTGCCCACATAATTCTCTTCCTTGGTACATGCTTCTGTTTACAGTGGGGTCTTCCTCTCCTTATATTGTTACTGCTTCCAAGGCCGAACCCTTCCTTCTATATATCGATTCCTGTTTATGTGCCTTCCATTCCTATCATCTATGTATGTCTTACCATACCTATGTACTATTCATCATACCTATCTAATTTCAGTTTCCTAATCTACACTCTTTCTACAACAGCATTCTGTGCTTTCTGCCAGCCCATACCATCAGTACTCCAAACTCCGTCCCTAACTCTCACCTTCTGAGGTGCTGAGCAAAGGTAGGCTTCCCCTCTCTATCAGGGATGGGATTCTGTTACAATCACTACCTCGTACTACTTTCCAACCTGACATCCTCTGTCCCTAACTTTGCTTGGCAGCATTGAGTGCAGGTTAGCTCACCCTGACTACCAGGGATAGGAGCCATGTCTGCAATCTACTGTGTCATACCATGCCTTCTCTACCTGATACTGGTTGCTGCTTCCCTTGGGAATGGAACTTCTTCACGCCATGTGCCCTCATTATCCTACCTATACCTAGCTGCATCAAGTCAAGATCATCTCGCCTCGACGTGCCGGATGGGTTCCTGAGTCTATGTTCCGCTGCTGCAACCTTACGCATTCTCAACCTGATATTAGGATACCACTTCCCTTCAGGAACAGGACCTTGTCCTACTTGTCTTCTTCATCCCGCCTTACCTGCAGCTTCGAATCATGGTCATATCACACTGACTTCCATAGTTGGGAGCCTGAGTCGCATTCAACTGTTTCCACCTTCTGCATCCTCTACCTGATATGGGTTGCAGCTTCCCTTCGGGAATGGGACCTCTATACTCCACTTGCCTTCCACCTCTGAACTCTGCCTAATGGCATCGACTGAAGGTCATCTCACCAACTACCAGGGAAAGTAGCCTGTTTATGTGATTCCACTGGTTCAATACATTCTCTGTCTCATATCCAGTTGCCGCTTCCCTTCTAGACAAAGACCTTATTACCCCATTTGTCTCCAACCTCCTACCTCAGCCTGGCATATCGAATGAAGGTCATCTTGCCCTGACTTCCAGGGATGGAAGCTCATATCTGCAGTCACCTGTTTCAACCTCATCCATTCTCTACCTGACCACCAATTGCTGCTTCCCTCTAGGAACGGAACTATTTAGCTCTTTTGCCTTCACCATCATACATTATCTGGTGTGTCATGTCCCGGTCATCTCACCTCAACTACCTGGGTTAGGAGCCTGTGTCTGCAAATGACTGTTTAATTTCATGCATTTTCTACCTGCTACCTGCTTGATGCTTCTCTCTGGGAACGGGACCCCTGTATCACATTGCCCTACATTCTTCCTCGCCTGTCTCTATTCTGCACTTCCATGGACCCATCATATTCGACCCCGCCTTGGCCTCCTTTCACTCTCGATTTGGATCATGCCAGCTTGTTCAGTCTCTACCTCAATCTAGGTTGACTGCCTTATGGACTTCCTAGCTGCATGTGAACATGTGGGATAAATAACTGACGCAACCAAGCAGGGATCAAGTGCATAAAATATACACATATGCATCTGTCAATTTATTTTGTAGAAAAATCGATAAATATATACAGAAATCATAGAAGAATAAAAAAAAATGGTAGTCCTGCATAACAAAATAATTTCAGGACTCTGCTTTTCCCAGCAGAACCCGTGGCTTTGTTTCAGCCTAGATAGCCCAGTGTAATACCTCTTACACGGCAATCGTCTGTATGAAAATCAGCACACTCCAAAGAAGATCCTTCTCCTTTCACCGTCAGTACCAGACTGACCTGACTGTCTATGGTCCCCTAGTGGTGAGCCCTATTTATACCCTAGGGATTACATCACACTCTGTGGGGGAGTTCCCATTGGCCGTGCCATTACATAATGGGGAGTTTCCATATGATCCCATGCTTTAACATGCAGGGGCTTTTTATTTGGCCTTTTTTGCCCAAATATGCTTACAACAGTTACAACATCTCTGGGGCTACAGAAATTCATTTTCCTTTAATTATGTGACACTATGGGGCTTTTTATACATCTGCCCGTAGTGTCTCACTAACTAGCAGTCAAATATTTCCTTAACCGCACTTGCGGTTTCTCCTGATGCTTCAGAGCATGCTTTTGCTCCGAAGCAATTCTCTTATTTCCAGCTCCAAACAAGGAGCTTATCGTCTACTGCTTGGTGTGGCAAAACTTACTCCAGAGCATCCTGCTCCGAAACGAATTATGCTCATGTGTCGCACTTCATGACCGGGAGCATTGTTGGGCACCAGAGTTATTTTTCCACATGAAGCTGCAACATACAGCCATGACTTTGGTGCTCAGCACCTCTAAATAAGGTGCACAGCTAATATTTATTTCTCGGGGGCACCAGCTGCTTTTAAACCTAAAGAGCAATGTACGCTATTCATTATCTCCAAATCAGGAGATAAAGGAGAAGTGCTTTTCAGCACTTAATGTGCAAGCAGGGGGCTTTTCAAGAAAACAGGAGACAGAAGAGCAAAGAAAATGTCAGGTTGACCACCCTGACATAAAAACAATGGAAAGACAGAAAAGAAAAAGGAGATAGGAAAGAGTGAAAGGGAAAAATGGTGTGGGGGGGGGGTTGCACATCTGACTTTCTATACTTTGTTTTACTGGTAATAACAGGAGCTCCCTGTTACACTGCAGGTCACCTCTTCCAACTACTGTGCGAGTTCATTTTCTCCTTCAAAAGAGGGAACCTCACCCTTCTTTGCTGTGGCACCTTCTGTTCTCTGCACTCGTCATTCGATGTTTTCTTCAGATGTGGGACTCGTACCTCAGCTTTGTTGCTCTTGGTACCTGGCTTCGTTCCTTGGCCTTCCATGGATGGTCTTCTCATAGCTTGCTGAAGTCTTCCTCATTCCAATGTAATTTGCTGAGGAGCTGACCCAGTCCTGTTCCTTCGCACACTTACAATCTCAGTACAGCTTAGTATATGCCATCTTCTTCCCGGGATCCTTTCTCCAGTCCGTTGAGATTCACTCCGGACTTTCCTTCCATCCTTGGATAGCTGCTTTCTCATCTCCACCTTGGCAGCTAGGGGCTTCTTCCCATATGCTGTGGCTCCTTGGGCATGTCATACCCATCACAGACCACTATTCCTACCCAGTCAATTACTTCTCCCATTCATCTAATTCATACTACTATCATGGCCATTCCAACAGTTCCCATCCACTTCTTGATGGGACTCTTGTTCATGTCACCTGAAGAAAATTACATCTAGCAAATGTCCCTTGGGTAACATGCCTCATATACTCTTACATCACCACAGAGTTATCTATACCGCCCAATCATCTCCACAGGATCAGTCCCAGAATCCCATTCGACTGGACTATAGAAAGACCTCATCCATCTCTACTAGATACTCCCTACACATCCTGTCTATTCAAGCACTGTAGCTTCCCTATCTACCATGTCTCACAGGCCATCTTTGTATATGGAAAGGACCTAATTCCTTCCATCATGCACCGACTCTGTAACCATCATCATTGCTATGGATACTGGGAATCACAAGATACCTCATTGCACTACTGACATTATCCATTTTACCTTCTGCAGCCTCTGCTACCAGCACTGACTTTCTTGACCATGTTACTCGACTCCTACTTTTTCATAGCCATTGGTTGTCCTAAGACCTTCACATCTACCTTTCTAGAGCTTCCATCCTTGGATCTCCCATGCCTATCTGCCTTACTAACTTCATACTATCCAAACCACTGTTTTCTAGCTCCTGGACATCTTCATACCGTATACAGTCATCTGCATTCCTTCATCTTATTACCATCAGTTAAGTCAGCTGCCCATCCAGCGGTCCTTCCACTTGATCTTTCACGATTTATCTCCGTTACTCCCTCCAGTGAAGCCTGTCACTGAGAACAGGCCTCCTTCGATTCTCAGTCTGAAAATCCACAACCCATAGGGTGATTTCACAATCCAAGTCTTGCCTCCCAGCAGATTTTTAATTGACTATTGCACTAGGCACCCTTGACATTCAACACTATCCTCGACTCCACTGCCACCCCAGCCTATAGACTCTTCCATATACCCACTTCCAGGCTTCCCACAAGTATTTAGACATTGGATTAACCATACTGCTAAACAGTCATGGCCATCTCCGTGCATATCATGGGCAATTACACCACAGAAATACCCATATTTACTTCAGCCAACAGACTAGCAGGAGTCTATAATTATAGCATCAATATCCAAATTAGCTATCGAATTCCCTGTACTGAACTTCCAATTATTCTGCACATATTCTATTACCATCTAGACTGCTATGCCAATCTTCCTGTATTGGTCTAAAATCACTTATGTCATTACTCCTATCAGGCACTCAAAAGACTCTGTTTGACTCCTTCATCCATTTCATGGACACTCACATTGCAAATTATCACTCACCACTGAACTGCTCACCTCCAGACTCTACCGTGAATGTCAAACCTTCTACAAATTGGATCCTTTAAGTAAGGCAGGTACTCCATTCTGCTGTGGAGGGCCTTATTGGGGTTCCCTGGGTGAGGTTGCGGAACTCTGGCAATAGGGCATTTGCTGTTGCCACACCTACCCTGTGGAACTCCTTACCAGAGTTTTTAAGTAGGGCCTCCTCGGTAGAAGCCTTTAAAAGAGGATTGAAAAGACACCTATTCCAACAGGTATTTTTTGAATTTTGAGATTTTTTGATTATGGAATGACAATTAATGATTTTATATTAGAATTATTGCATGAATATATGTTTATTGGTATGGTTTATTGTTTGATATGTGGATTTCTGTTTTGCATAGCACTCAGAGTCTTTGGAATTGGGTGCTTTATAAATAAAATTATCTATCTATCATTTACCTATGACTTCATAAACCATCGCATTTCCCACCATTCACAATCTGGTAGCATATTAATCAAATCATGCTATCCTTGCTCATTCATCCCTGTAATCCCATTGGACAATCATCCATCATCACCCTGGAAACCGGACCTCATTCACCCTTCCTCGACTGGATCTGCTTCACTCTCAGGATTCTAATGCTCCTTCACAAAAGACCTACTTCTTCAACCTCAAGTATCATCCTTCCTAAAATACATCATCCACGGATTGAGAATGGACCATCATCTCTCCAAGCAGCTCACCATCCTCAAAAATTAGCTAATCGTTGCTAGAACCTAGGTTAAGCAGTATTGAGAACATCTCCTCTTAGTATGCTCTGAGGACGGGCAGACCAATGGCCATGGGTCCTCAGAGGTTTCCTCCACCTTGGGGATTTTCTCTCTTGAGTGCTAGCAGTCATATACTCCATGAGTTGGAGGAGGTATCTTTTTGGGCCTTCTATTCCCTACAAATTCCTACTTACATACCTACTACTCAAGGGTGGGAATAGAGTAGAGCCACAAAAAGTATTGCAAGTTACACAAGCACTAATACCCCATTGCTATTCCCAAAACATTGAATGGGAGGGCTTAAGCCTGAGATTCAATGTGGGGAAAAGCTCCTCCTACAAACTCTACTTAAACCCACCACTCACACACCTCTTTGCTTTAGGGTGTGTTTTTTGTTCACCTCCATCCCTACCTCCTCCTTCTCTGGCGCTCTTCTCACCCTTGTTCCTGGGCCTTCTGTTCCCTACAAATTCCTACTTACATACCTACTACTCAAGGGTGGGAATAGAGTAAAGCCACAAAAGTACAACAAGTTATACAAGCACTAATACCCCCATTGCCATTCCCCAAAGCACTGAACTGCTGTATATCAAACTGCTTTTGCAGATTTTTAACATTTTCTGTAACTACAAATTCCAGAATTCCCTGTAGCTGACAAAGCAGGACTGAAGTAGTAGGAGATTCAATAGCTTGCAGTGCACACTGAGAGCTTTTAAAAACTCTGGGCCCCAATATTCAAAAAAGTGGCGAGCTCAGTGCAGCCGCTTGCAATGCACTTGCTTCTATGCTCCCCCAGATCTTGTGATATTCAGATGGATAATGCTCACTAATGGAGAGTGCTATCCAATTGAATATTGGTCCACGTCGGCACTAAGTAGGCCCAATTCTCAAAGCTCTCAGAATGGTGCAAGGGGCTTGCACCACAAGGTATGGCACAAAGTGCCCCTTGTGCCAAAAGATGGACAAAGAGTGATTTTCAAACTCGGCCTGTGGCAACCGCAGGCTGTGTGCACCAAAGGGGGCTTGCACCATCCTTGTGGCACAAAATGGGCAGCAGCATGGTGCTAGGAGACATTACAGTATACAGTACACACTCCTTATTGACAACTCTGTCACCAGCCTGATGTAATGGTGTGAGGAGGGCTTTGCTGGTCGCCAGCTCTATTTTGGAATGGGGGAGCAGGGGTGGTGGGCACTACCTGCCAGGGTAGGGGTGGGGGTTCACTAGACCACCAGGGATATATATCTGTATATTATACTAGCACATCAGGGACAGGGAGGGGGGTCGGCTAGACCACTAGGGAATGATTTATTTAATATTGTAATATACAGGAATATCAGGCCTGGGGGCATCCAGTAGACCACCAGGGAATACTCTCATTTAATATTTTAATATACGGGCACATCAGGGCTGGAGGCGGTCTTCTAGACCACCATGGAATGATTTTATCACTAGTTTAATATACAGGCATATTGGTGCTGGGGAGGGGGGTTGTTAGACCCTCAGGAAATTTTTTTTTTTAATATTTTAATATACGGGCATATCGAGGCTGGGGAGGGGGTCCACTGGACCACCAGGGATGGATGCTTTATTATTTTATTATTAGAGCAGATGGGGGTCCACTAGACCACCAGGGATGTGATTAATTTACTACAGTGGGGATCAGGGCTGGGGGGACTTCTAGCCATCTGGGACTGGCACATGGCCACCCCACAGCTTGCAGCACACCATCAAGATGCACCATCTGTTTGGCACACAGCTATGGTTGCTGCAAGCTGCTGGACTTTGCCATGGGACCTTACCTGATAGAGAATCGGGTGTAGGGTCCCTGGTGCACTGACCACCGGTGCAAGCTGCCATTGGCATGGCTTGAGCTGAATTTTGAGAATCGAGCCCAGTGAATCTGCACTACTCTGACATGCACCAGGGCTTCATATGGCCCACAGGGGATAGCATTGTCCAAAACAGAACAGCACCAAGTCCACTGTGGGCCATATTCAGCACAAGCATGCAAATGAGCCAACTGGGTATACAGGGCATTAAGGGCTATTTACATGCCCATTATGGGCTCCTTTGCATGGGGCAAAGCAGCCCCTTAGTGCCACTCTCACCATGAAAGGACAGTTCCTGTAGTTAAGTGGTTCCCCTGACCCCTGATCAATATAGATATAGATATATATATATCTGGGATACGTGATGGGCAGGGGTGGAATACAGAAAATATCTGAATGAGTGAAGATTGACCTTGTGATACCTCACAAGTGGAGGAGCACAGTGGAGCCATGAGTGGTAGTATCCGAGGTCACTTTTCACGAGTTTAGATATATTCCATATGCCACTCCTGCTCATCATTTATACAGTAGGGCCCCCCTATTGTTAGGGGTGAATCATACAAAAGTAATGATTTGCACAGAATAGTGCAGATTTAATGTGGTTGCAAAATACATATTGCTCAGTGGTATTCAATCGCCTATTATTTCGTGCTAATGGTGTTCTTTTGTGTGAGCCATTGAATAAATGTCATTTATTCCACTGCAGTGAGAATAAATGTCTTTTATTTCACTGCAGTGAGAATACATGTATTTTACGCAATTAATTATTTGCTCACCCCATTGTGTGTGTGTATATGTGTATATATATATATATATATATATATATATATATATATATATGTAGGTATATAGATATATATTTTAGAGAACCCCCTGGTGTCCATTGATTCCCCAACCCTAATACTCCAGTATATATATATTATAGAGAACTCCCTGGTGACCAGTGGCTCCCCATCCCCCGATCCTCCAGTATATTTTTAAAGAGAACTCCCTGGTGGTTCAGTGATTCCCCCATGAACAGACTCGTGCCCCCTACCCCACGTGCCTTCTCACATCCCACCTCCCCGCACCCCATTCATCCCAGTATCTGGCACTCACAGATGTGTACAGTGACCAGCACAGCCCTTCTCTCACCTCTGTGGCTGGCTCCTCTTGGTATATACAAGAACAAAATACTGGCAGATTCCCTCAGGCAGATTAATCAGTTATCACTTCTTCTGGATCTCAACCTAACACAGGCTAGGACCCAGCCAATTTGGGAGAATCCTAACTTTCTAATAGATGGGAAACCTCTGAATAATAGACTGTGGAGGCATAAAGGCATTCATTCAGTCAAGGACATAACTAAAACAGATTTATTCCTTCCCTTATCACATCTAGTAGACAAGTACGAAATCTCCCCTTTAGATGGTGGACTCTACATATCATTACAGGAGGCAATTAAAAGCAAACTTGATTTATCAGTCCCACTTAATGAAAATGATCTCTCTCTTCTGGGATGCATAAGATTGTCTGCTTCTATATCTGCATTGTATGCACTTCTAGTGGAACTGGTCAGGGGCTCTGTGACAGAGTCAATCAGATGGTGGTCCCAAGCACTGGGGACTCCCATGGATAATTGGGACCGGGACAGCATTTGTTCACTGGCATTCAAGACCTTTAGCACAGTGGATCTCAAGTTAATTCATTTCAAAACATTACACAATCTCTATTACACACCTGTACAGAGACATAAGATGGGCCTTGCCCCTTCCACACTTTGTCATAAGTGTAAGCTTAGTGCGGGTACCTTGTTGCACATGTTCTGGTACTATCCACATGTTCAGCCTCTATGGGTCGAAGTGGGATGCATATGACACTCCCATAATTTCTGATCACATCCAGTTGAACACTTGTATCTTGGGCCACTTTGAAAAGAACACACATTGGTCTAAAGAACAGAAATATACCTTGCTTTTGATAGGCGTCTTCATTAGACATATTATTCTGAAACACTAGCTAGAGGACCCATCACCAACTGTACAAGAATGGAGAAACATTGTTCTGGAACTTCTCAGGTTAGAAAAGTTGGCTTTGTGTTTAACAGATAATACCTCTAAATTTTTCAACAAGTGGGACACCATTTACAGATCACTGTGTATAAATGTCCATCCTCAGACTACATCCTGAGGTGGTGTTTTGTTTTATTTTGGGTTCGGATCTCTTATGAGCATATTCAGCCATTAAACTATATGTGTTGTGGGCATGGCAGGCAACTCTACTTGTTCTTCCAGTTTAGCTACATCTGATGGTTGAATCATGTCTGCTCTCTCCTAATTGAGTTTTATATAATTAATGACATGACATTAATTTGAAGGTATATCAACTTTCATCTCAAATAAGTTCTATGTGGTTTTAATATACTTGTGGTCTTTCAACCACTTATCAGTTTATTTATACACTTGTGGTTTTATGTTGCTGTGTAGGTTCCAAGTTCATTGATTGCAATGTTGTAACAGAATCCATATTTAATATAAAGTTAAAGAGTTAGTGTACTGCTTGGAAGTAACAGTCATTTTCAGTTGCAGTCAGCTATCACTTCCAGTATTTGATGTGTTTTTTTATTTTCTGTTTGCTAATTAGAAGATTTTCCACCTGGCAGTACTAGGGTGATGGGTGGAGCAGCACTCTGTCTGGAGAAAAAGTCAGTTCTGTTCCTCCCACTACATCATCAGCAATGAGACCAAACACCATGAGGTACCCCAATCCTTGCAACCTGAGCAGTGACTTTCACAAGCTACCAATCAAAATGCAGGAAACTGTGACATCACTAGTAACCAGGGAGAGCCAGTCCCTGCTGCGTCATGTGAAAGTGAAACCTGGCAGTGAGAAATGGTTTTCATTGGTTACTGGTGATGTCATAGTCAGTGTGATTTTAGTGTTGATGTAGTGGGAGGAACAGAATTTACTTTTTTTCCCCTTCCAGACAGAGTGCTGTTCCACACATCACCCCAGTACTGCCAGATGGAAAATCTTCTAATTAGCAGACAGAAAAGAGTAAATACTTGAGATATAAGAAGTGATAGCCGAGTTACAATTAACTGCAGGCAGTTTCCAGGCAGTACACTAGCTCTTTAATGGTGGTCAATGTTTTTAATATCAGAAATGTTAAAATATGGCAAACCTGAAAAATGAATTATTTATAGTTATTTATGGATGCTAACTATACTATATTATTATATAATGACTATGAAAGTTGTACTAATGTTTATTTTAATGATTATATTTTGTATGTAATGTTTTTCTTACTTTAAAGAATAAAAATCTTATTGACAAAAAAAAACCTCTGTGGCGGACTGCCATGTGAGCTGTCAGTGCGTGCACATACTGTATAAGTAGCAGTTTCCACAGTACACATGCTCACTGACAACTCATATGAGGAAGGGCCTCTGAGGTGAGACAAGAGCAGCCTGTGCCAGTCACCATATGTAGCTGTGACTGCCCAACTCCAGAATGGTGGGTGGGTGCCAGGAGGTGGGATGTCAGCTGGTGGATGGGATGGGGGATGTGAGTTTGTCTGGGAGGAACCACTGGACTACATGGGAGCTCTCTAGAAAAAATATATTAGGGAATGGGGTTGGGGGAACCACTGTGCAGCAGGGATTACAATATTACTGTGTACTGGGAGATGTGGGGACAGCTCAGCACAGGGGTGGGGGCACAGGCTTCATGCCCCATTTAGAGGTGTTTTTTGGTGGTAGTAAACAGTGCCACTTGGGGGGCTGTTTACTACCTCCACCAACCTTTGAAAATGCCACTGCAAAAGTATGCATGAGGGGACCTCCCCTCGTTGCATAGGCACAGCAGTATTTTATTTTATTTATTGAAATAATCAGTTTTACAACCTTTGAGTCAGGGACTTGTTTACAAAGGTACCTCGTCATGGGGGGGAGACAACAATTGAGGTTTAGGACAGTGGTTACATACAGGTGAGATACATAAAATACACATGTTTCAGAGTTACAGGCATCATTATATAAGTACATACATTTGTTGAGTTTCACGCATCATTATATAAACACCGTTGTTACAGTTGTACAATTGTACCAGTACCCAGTCGTCTATGGGACCCAGAGGGCATAGGGCTATACGAGACAGGGTTATGGTCCACTACAGGCATTTACAGCATTGGCTGTCAATAATGTGCTGATGGAGGGCTATTTTAAACCGGCCAATCACGGGGATCTTTGTGATTGCCTGAGGAAGGGAGTTAAACCAGGACGGAGCTTTATGATGAAAGGATCTTTGGCAGAGAGAGGTCCTTGCCCTGGGTATTAGGAAGGTGGCTTTGGTGGAGTTATGGGTCAGTGTAGGCCAGACAGCCAGTTGCAGGGATGCAGAGACCCCTGGTGGGCATAACCCAGACAGGGATTTTTTGGCCAGTAGGCAGGTGTGATATTTCAGTCGTTCCTCAAGAGTGAGTATGTTGGTGGTGGAGTATAGCAGACAGGTGTGTGTTCTGCTGTGGGCACCGGTCAGGAGCCTACAGGCTTTGTTGATAGAGGTCTGGACTTTTGACAGGGAGGTGGGGTCAGCCGCTGCGTATATTGGAAGTCCATAGTCAGCCAGGGACAACACAGATGAGGTGATGGCTAATTTTAAGGCAGATTCTGGGAGGCATTCTTTATGGTGGTACAGGAGCCCAATCCTGGAGTTCATGGCTGATGACAGGGCTTTTAGATGGGTGTGGAATGTAAGGCCTGTGTCAAAGGTGATGCCCAGGTACTTATGTGTTGTTACCTGTTCTAGTGGGAGGAGCATGCTGGTGGTGATGTGAAGGGGAGTGTCCTTGGCGCTGTTTTGCTGATGTGAGAACAGCATTGACTTTGTTTTTTTCAGGTTCAGGACTAGTCGATGGTTACTGAACCATTTTTAAGCTTGGAGGAAGGTGCTTTGCAGCGTGCATTGGAGTAGGAGTGGGTCTGAGTGTGATGCTAGGATCACTGCATCATCAGCATAGAGCAGTATTTTGTTGGAACAGGAGCTTGGGAGGGTGCTTAGGAATAGACTGAAAAGGGTGGGTCCAAGGATGGAGCCTTGCGGGACCCCTGAGAGTACTGGTAGGTTGGTGGAGAGGGTCCTATTTAGCTTAACTCTTTGGGACCTGTTGTGCAGGTAGCTTGAGAACCAATTCAGGGGGCAGGATGAGAATCCCAGTTGGCTTAGGGAGTTTAACAGCAGGGGGTGGCACACAGTGTCAAAGGCCTTGGATAGGTCGATGAAAACTGCCCCTGCAAGTTGACCATTGTCAAGTGCAGAGTGTATGTGGTGGGAGAATTCCAGAAGGGCAGTGGACGTGCTGTGGCCTGGACGAAACCCATGCTGCTCAGGACATAGGATGTCATATTTTGATAGGTATTCTATAAGCTGAGTGGATACTATTTTTTCCAAGGATTTGGATGGGGGGGAGGATGGAGATGGGCCTGTAGTTATTTGGTAGTGTTCGGTCCCCAGACTTAAGGATGGGGGTTACTTCAGCCTGTTTCCATGCTTCCGGAATTAGCCTAGGCATAAGATTTATTTATGGCAAGCATTAGAGGGATTAGCATGACATCCAGCGAGGCGGAGCATCCTGGAGTCAAGAGGGTCATTACTTGAGTTATGAGGCGAGAGATTTTAGAAGAAAAGGTTTGGCATCATGGGGTGAGATCGTCCGGAAGTGGAATTGCGGCCTGGAGGTGTGAGAGTGGGTGGGCGTGGGAACCGGGTCAAAGAATTGGGCAGGGAGAACTGCGCTTAAGTCCGTGAAAGTTTTATTAAGGCAGTCAGCAATACATGTTTGGTCCGTCGAGACTGCCCCATTTATGACAATCTGAGATGGAGGAGGGGAGCGGGTTTTGCCATTCAGTTCTTTAATATTGTCCCAGAAGGCTCTGGCTGAGCCCCAGGAGGATGTCAAAGCAGCCTGATAGTATTTAGCTTTCGCCTGTTTGATGGCCCAGGTGCATTGGTTGCGGGCTGCCCTATAGGCTTGCCTGTCTGCCACCCTACCAGAGTCATTTGCCATGTGCCAAAGGTTGTCTCTCTTTTTTAGTTGCTGGATCAGTGCAGGGGATATCCATGCAGCAGCCTGTTTTTTTGGTCTAGGTGTGGTGATGGGGCAAATAGGTCACAGGCATAGTTGAAGGCCTTAGTGAGGTAAGTTAGAGCAGTGTTTATGTCAGATGCATAGGCCACTGGAGTCCAGTCGACTTGTGCGAGGTGACGTTTGAGGTTGTCAAGACCCCTGGGGAGAAATCTGCATCGAGGGGTGCTGGTGTACTCAGGGTTGAGTGTGGGGGAGGACCAGAAGCAGATGACAGGGGAGTGGTCGCTAAGTGAGTCTGCAAGGACTTTTACAGATCCCAATTTATGTGGCCGGTTTGAGAGGACTATGTCCAGGAGGGAGCTCGTTCCCTTCGCTTTGTTTAGTCTGGTGGGCTGAGTGACCATTTGAGACAGATCAAGAGCTACAAGCTCATCCTTTATATTATCAGATGAGGGGCTGAGCCAGTTGGTGTTTAGGTCTCCCAAGATTAGTTGTTCAGCCTTCTGAGGTAAGGTGGATAGATAGTCAAGGAGGGAGTTGATCGCTAAATTTTTTGTACTCAGGGGTATGTAAGCCGTAGTTAGGTAAAGGGGGCCACGACCGGGGTATGGTATGATTTTAAGAGTAATGGCTTACGCCCCATGGTTGAGCTCAGGGGTTGGGAGTGCATGACCCAGGACTGAGTCGCACAAGTAGATTGCGCACCCCCTCCGCACTTGCCCATCCTATCAGCCTTGAACAGGGAGAAGCCTGGTAGAGAGACAGCTGAGTCAGGCGTAAGCTGGGAGAGCCAGGTTTCTACTAGCATAAGAATGTCAGGGGAATATTGTGCAATCCAGCATTGGAGAGCTGCAGTTTTCTTAGGAAGACTACACATGTTCATAAAAGCAATTCAGAGACCTTTGCCAATGGTGGGCTGAGGCATGCCAGAGTTGCCAGGCCCAGGGTTTGGGTGCACATTGCCTGAGAGCAGAAGCAGCAGAAAAATTAGGTGCCTCATAGTGTAGCGGTTGCTAAAGGTAGGGTGCGTTTGCAGCTGCCGTGACATCACATGGGTGGTGCATGGGATGGGGAGAGAGAAAAGTGCCAGAGACGCTAGAGAGGAGAGTGACCATTTGTGATAGAATTCATGGTACAGAGGGTTGTGTTTTGGCGGTGGGTGGGGATAGAGTGGTAGTCCAGGGTTCGGGATGGATTTGGGGGGATGGACTGAGAGGTGGATGGGCAATAAGCTGTGAGAAAACATGGTATTGAGTGTGGAGGATTGTGGTTTGGCAGGGGCAGGTCAGTGGGTGATATAAAGGGTTCAAGGTATGCAGTGGGTGCTGTGGTAAGAGGAGTACCATTATAGCAAGGATCATGATTATGTGAGATTTAGCAGTAGAGAGAGTTGGTTTAAAGTGCAGGCTCCCTCTAGTGCTGTAAAGATATAACCAGCAAATGGAAAAGTTGACTGATTGGTTCTGACACCCCATGTGACTAACTATAGCTATAAAAGGGAGTGCCGACCAAGGGTGGTGGTGGGGGCAGAGGGCTACCCTAGCACAGAGAAAACAACCGTGTGCAGCCTAGAAAAAGCGCCAGTCCCAGAATTCAAAAAATTGTCCACAGCCAGGCTAGCTCCCAACGGTCGCGACTGCAGCAGGGCAGTTTCAGGTAAAATTACCTTACAGTACAGCAGCTTTGGGGCTTGTTTCTGTGGCAGGGAGGGCTTTTCTGGGTAGCCCTCATGACCTCCGGCTCCTCGGGGGAGGGGTGAATCTAGCAGCAAAGCAGCTTCGGGGCTCGTTTCTGTGACAGGGAGGGCTTTTCAGTGCAGCCCTCGTGACCTCCGGTTCCTCGGGGGGGGGCTCGATCTGCAGGAGAGGGAGAGAGAGCACAGGTTAAGTAGGCAGGTAGGGGGGGTCGGACTAGCGTTAGGGGCGGGCAGGCTTGGAGAAAGGTGTTATTGGGCTAATGGATCTGCAGATGCACAAATTGTGAGAGGAATCCCTATACAAAGTTTACATCAGGCTAAAACACTTCTTTTCTTTTTTTTTCTAACAGTTATACTATTGATTCTGACTAGTACATTAAGCACTGACACTATACAATTAGCACGTAGTATTCAAGTCCACCTAGCACCGAGAGAGAAAACTAGCCGTGTGCAGCCTGAAAAAGGCACCAGTCCCAGAATTCAAAAAATTGTCCACAGCTAGGCAAGCTCCCAACGGTCGCGACTGCAGCAGGGCAGTTTCAGGTAAAATTACCTTACAGTACAGCAGCATCGGGGCTTGTTTCTGTGGCAGGGAGGACTTTTCTGGGTAGCCCTCACGACCTCCGGCTCCTCGGGGGGAGGGGGTGAATCTAGCAGCAAAGCAGCTTCGGGGCTCGTTTCTGTGACAGGGAGGGCTTTTCAGTGCAGCCCTCGCGACCTCCGGCTCCTCGGGGGGAGGGGGGCTCGATCTGCAGGAGAGGGAGAGAGAGCACAGGTTAAGTAGGCAGGTAGGGGGGGTCGGATTAGCGTTAGGGGATGGGCAGGCTTGGAGAAAGGTGTTATTGGGCTAATGGATCTGCAGATGCACAAATTGTGAGAGGAATCCCTATACAAAGTTTACATCAGGTTAAAACACTTCTTTTCTTTTAGTCCCTTGATGCTGCTGGGTTTGGCAGGAACTCTGGGGGCCTCTGAATATAGCCCTGCCCAGAGTACTGGTACAAACCCAAGTTGATGCTGGCGTGAATCACACTGACACCGGCACTAAATGATCTTTTGTTTACTGGTCCTGCTGTACTCCCTGGGCTAAATACAGTCACAGAGGACTGTACTTACTGTACTTAGCCACCAGCAAACATCTGATGGCAGCTTCTAAAAGCTTTAATATGCACTGCAGGTTGTTGAATCTCCCACTGCTGAAGCCCTCCACTGATGTCAGCTGCAGGGAATTCTGGGATTTGCAGTTAAAGAAAACATTAGATGAGAAATTTGCAAAATCAGTTTGATACAATCTACTATACTGCAGTACAGAGTAAGTAAAAAAATGTTTTTGCACATAAGTGCAAAGTGGGACCAGCCCTACACTTGGGTGTGGGGCTCTTAGTGCTGACTGTTCCATGTATGCATGAGGGGACTCCCTATTTTTCATAGGTGCAGTGGTATTTTAACCCCTTGGTGCTGCCGGGTTTGGTGGGCACTTTGGGGGCCTCTGAATATGACCTCACCAAAAGCACTGGTGCAAACCCAGGTTAGCACTGGCACAAACCATGTTCATGCCGGCACTTTTGAATCAGGCCCTGATCTTTCGTTTACTGGTCCCGCTGTCCTCCCTGTGCTATATAGTCACAGAGGATTGTACTTAGCCCAGGAGAACAGCAGGGCTGGCAAACATCTGATGGGAGCTTTTAAAAGCTCTAGCATGCACTGCAGGCTGTTGAAGCTCCCACTGCTACAGCCCTCCTCTGATGTCAGCTGCAGGAGATCTGGGACTTGTAGTTACAGAAAATGTCAGATTAGGAGTCTGCAAAATCTGTTTGATACATTCTGCTATACTTCAGTAAACAGTAGGCAAAAAACATTTTTTTTGCACACAAGTGCAAATTGGGACCAGCCACACACTTGGGTGTGGGACTCTAGGCAAGCAATAATACTCAACAGGGTGGGCAGTATTGGGCAATACCAGACTGCCCAGGGGCGTAATGAGGCCCGATGCCGTAGGCGGAGGGCCTTATATCCCCTGGAAGGTCCAGTATTGCCCATACCACCCGCCCTAGAGGGTATTATTGCACTTTTATTGCCAGTTCTACTTTTATAGCCACTGGATTTGACTGACAACAGGAACATCCTGTTTGGCAGTAAGAAGGGAAGGATCATAGAGAAACATTAGTTTTGTCAACCCTGAAGGAAAAAAAGTAGCTCTTTCTCCCCCCTCCCCAGCTGCTGGAGGTCTGACTCTGAGCAAGGAAGAAGAAGACTACTGAAGAATACAGGAAGTTGCTATCCCAGAACAGGAAGGGTGAGAGTTGTAAGGAGAGGACAGAATAAGCATATAGAGCAACAGGAGAGGGGACACAAAATAAGACCTGATGGGAGTGGTGCATGTGCAATGGCTGTGGGGCGGCAGTGTGCCAGGAGACATTCTGGAGGCTGTGCTGCTGTCCTATTTGCAGGCACCTCTCTGGTCTGAGAGAGGAGGTTGCCCACAGGGGTGTAGCCAGGCATTTCAGATTTGTACACCAACCTGCTACACTGCTACCCCTTCCCCTACTGTTGTTCATGCCTGCCCCCCCCCAGACTCGAGTCCAAGGTTCCTGGCTTCAGCCAGATGATTCCCACACTAGACCTGCTGCCTGTCTGCGCTGCTAGTGTGGTGCTCACTGCCCGCTGGTAAATGCCACTGACTGCACCATGAGTCCAAGACTATGGCAGAAACTTCTTCTCTCTCTCTCTCCCCCACAGGTAAGCAGATTCACTCCACTTGCCACTCCACATGAAGTCTTCATTCTTTTAGCTGGCTCTGAGTATGTTCTTCCGTCTGCTGCTCCTCATTTCTTCTACTGCTTCCTCCTCCCAGTACAACTAAACTAATAGTATGGCTTCTAACTTTGCTGGGGCATTTAAACTCGCCAACCCCAGACTTGCCATATCCCCTACCAGATGCCGCAGCCAATCACTGTGCAGATGGACCATGTGGATCTAATTGAGACCTTCAGCTTCAAAGTCCGTGGTTCACTGTGCCACTCCCCCAAAAACAAAGTTGAAAGAGAAATAAAAAAGTCTGCAAAGCCAAACAAAGAAATTTAAATGCAATCGACTAGAGAGGGCAGAGCAGTGCTAGCCAGCTTGTTTGCTACCCCCTGCTACTAAACTTGGTATGCCATGGCGTACTTGGAGTATCAGTAGCTACACCCTTGGTTGCCCATCTCCAGGCTGACCTGGCTAGGATTTGTGAAACCTCCTCCTCCACCCAGGGATCACCAGGGCCACCGCCGCTGTCTCAGAGGTTGCCAAGAGAGGGAAGCGGCTGGACCAAGGTGGACTCAGGGAGGGAGAGGGTGGTGGAACAGAGGTGCATCCCTCCAGCTGTACCTCTCCATAATTCATACGCTGTTCTGGCAGATAGTGGTTCCTCTATGCAGGCACCTGCAGTGGAGACAAAGGAGGATGCTGGGAACCTCCACAAAGGAGACCCACAGGAGGGTAGCACAGGACCCCACAGGGGAAGGAAACAACCCCTGGTGGGGTACTAAATTATTAGGGAGTGTAGAAGTGGGGGAGGAAGGGGAGAGGGAGGTAAGGTGCCTGCCTGGTGCCATGGCTTGGAGGGACAGGAAGTGAATCCTCAGGATTGTGGGAGCAGCTGCATGAGGGAGGGAACTTGATGTCATTGTCCACCTAGGGACAAATGACCTGGCTAAGAATGGGATCAGAACAGTGCAAGAGGAGTTTGTAGAGTTGGGGAGGGGTCTTAGACTAGTAGAGCATACGGTAACCTTCTCGGAGGTGCTGCCTGTCAGTGGCAAGGGTGATGCTAGGGTAGTCCACACCATGGAATTCAATGAACGGTTGAAAAACTGGTGTGGAGCTCAGGGATTTGTCTTCATTGGGGACTGGGGAGCCACATGGAGGGATGCAGGCCTATACTAGTGCGATGGTCTGCATCTGTCCAGGGGATGGGACTAGGATCCTAGTTGATAGGTTTAAATGCTTCATTGGCAAGCATGTAAACTAGCCAAGGGGGGAGGCACAGAAAAGGAGCAGGGAAACCCCAGCTTCCCACCACAAAACATGGCAATTAGTGAGGTAAACACCAAGGTAGAGAAGTCATTAGGGAGCAGGACAGAGGTAAATGCAAAAAAGGCAAAGGCAGTAAGGACAGGATGGGGCTAAAAGGGGTAAGGCCATCAAAAAATGGAGGGTGATGAGTACCAATGCCCATAGTCTATGTAACAAGCTCCCTGAACTAGTGGCCTTGATGGAAGAGGGATGCCTGGATATTGTGGAAGTCACAGAAACATGGTATACAGAGAACTATGACTGGGATGTCAACTTACCAGGATACACAATCTACAGGAGAGACAGGGAGGGTAAAAGAGGAGGAGGAGGAGTAGCTCCCTATGTAAGGGAAGGGATCAAAGCAACAGAAATAAAGAGTAAACAGGGAGCAGATGAGGCACTCTGGGTCACCCTGGAGAGGAAATGGCACCACAGTCCGCATGGGGTTATACAGACCCCCATCTCAGAGAGACGGAATGGATAATAGAAAATGATGAAGGCATCCTTAGAATGGCAGAAAAAGGGGAGATATTGTTGATGGGGAACCTGAATATGCCAGATGTTAACTGGAGCACGTTTGCTGCAGGCACATCCAAGAGCAGGGTCATTCTTGATGCCCTACAAGGGGCATGCCTCAGACAGCTAGTATGTAACCCACTCAGGAGGGAGCAGTCTTAGACCTGGTACTCTCAAATGGGGATGGAGAAAGAATCTCAGATTTAGAAGTGGGTAGCCATCTGGGAACAAGCGACCACCAAACAGTGTGGTTCACTATAAACACAGCCATAGAGTAAAGCCATACAAAAGCAAGAGTATTGGGCTTTAGGGGCCCAATTCTAGTACAGTTACATCTGGCGTAACAGTACTTGCACCATTTAGAATGGTGCATGTAGCAACTTATGCCAGCAGCTGCGACATAAGCTATTCTACAAAGTGGCCTCGACATTGCTTGAGGCCACTTATAACCAAACAGTTACTCTTCCCATTTGCACCATAAACCCCCCCTGCGACATGTCGCTAGGTTTTTTTGGCAGCAGGTGAGCCCCATTCCAGAAGGGCAGCAACAAAGTCCCCATTGTTGGGATTCTTCAAGAACCCCGGAGAGAACCAGCAAAGTAAGTTACAGCAGCATTTCTCTGGTGTAACCTATGGCTGCCCCCCGGGAGTCCTGTAGACCCACCTGCAGACATGCCACCTTGTCCACCCCCATGCCAGCATACCCAATGGGGTCCCACAGGGCTACCCATCCCCCAATCCCCCTGAACCACCCATTGGCACAAGCCTCACAGGACAGCACTGCCATCCCCCATCTGTGCTCCCAAACTGCAAATCAGCAGCTGCATATGCAGCAATTACCCTTCTCTGGTAGTCTAGTGGCCCCCCAGTCAGTATAACAGTAATAAAGATCTCCTTATCCCTGGTAGTCTAGCAGCCCCCCCGATCAGTATATTACTAATAATGATCACCTAATCCCTGGTAGTCTAGCGGCCCCCCGATCAGTATAATATTAATAAAGTCCTCCGATTCCCTGGTAGTCTGGCAGCCTCCCCGATCAGTATAATATTAATAAAGTCCTCCAATTCCCTGGTAGTCTAGTGGCCTCCCACCCCCCCACCCAGCCATACCAGTCCACCCAGCAACCCCACCCATCCCAGCCAGTGACTGGCACAGCCCACTCTCACCTTCATGGCCCAGCCACTGACTGAGTGCAGTAGGAGCACTACTGCAAAGACACACTCAGAAATTAATTTCTGAACATGTCTTTACAGTAAGCACACCTATGGCACTCAGCCAGTGACTAACACACCTCTCACCTCTGTGGCCAGCCACTGACTGAGTGCCATAGGTGTGCTTACTGTAAGACACATTCAGAAATTAATTTCTGAAATGCGTACTGCAGTATCCACTATACAGTCGGTGGCTGGCCGTGGAAGGTGAGAGGTGAGCTGTGCCAGTCAGGGCACAGGTGGGGGAATTGACCATGCCACCCTGCTGTTGCAGCTTGTGACATGCTCACCAGGTGCACCCACAGTTCAGCGTATCTGGCCACATGTCACAAGTTGCAGGACATAGCTGTGATAACCCTTGCCCTTCTAGAATAGGGAGCAGGGTCAATGTAGCAGTTGCGGGTGGTGCAAGTTACGTTTGGTGGTGACTTGTGCCACCCTTCTAGAATCGGGGCCCAGGAGGGCTGACTTTGGGAAAATGAGAGAGTGCCTCAGAAAAGCACTAGCAAACAGGCAAGAAGGAGGGGTAGAGGAACAATGGGGAATAATCAAAACAGCCATCACAGAGGCAACAAGCCTTTGTGTGAAGCAAATCAACAAAACACAATGAAGGAAAAATATGCTATGATTCTCAAAGAGGTGGCAGGGAAGGTTAAGGAGAAAAGGATAGCATTCAGGAAATATAAGGAAACACAGAAGGAGCAGGACAGAGAACTTTATCAGTTAAAGCAGAAAGAGGCAGGGAAGGCAATCAGAATAGCAAAGGCCCAAACCTAGGAAATGATAGCCAACTCTGTTAATAAGGGGGATAAGACCTTTTATAGGTACATCAGGGAGTGAAGAAAGACCAAGGGAGGGATACTGAGGCTTAATAAAGGTGAAGGAATGTGGGCAGAGAGTGACAGTGAAAAAGCAGGGATACTGAACAAATATTTCTGCTCAGAATTCACAAAGTAAAAGGAGGGGGAGGTACCTAAATGAAACAAGAGATACACTCGGCTAAGGGGGTTGATACCAATCCATTCACAGAAGAATGGGTTCTGAAAGAACTAGTAAAACTGAAAGTGGATAAAGCAATGGGGCCTGATGGGATTCACCCAATAATTCTAAAAGAACTAAGGGTAGAACTAGTGACACCACTGACTACTCTCTTTAACAAATCATGGGAGGATGGGGTGGTACCTGAGGACTGGAGGAGGGCAGATGTGATTCCTCTTCACAAAAGTGGGAGCAGGGCACAGCCAGGAAACTACAGACCTGTTAGTTTGACCTCAGTGGTAGGGAAAATGATGGAATCACTTCTGAAGGAAATAATTGTTGAGTACCTAGAGGCCAATGGGGCACAGGACCCAAGGCAGCATGGATTCACAGTGGAAAGGTCATGTCAGATGAATCTAATAGATTTATTTGACTGGGTGACCAAAGTAGTAGTAGACCAGGGAGGGGCTGTGAACATGGCCTACCTAGATTTTAGCAAGGCATTTGATACAGTCCCATACAAAAGATAAATATGCCAGTTAGCCAGCCTTGGAGTGGGTCCCAAGGTGGTAGCCTGGATAAATAATTGGCTGGACAACAGGACACAAAGGGTAATAGTAAATGGAGTCCTCATTGAAGAAAGGAGGGTTACTAGCAGAGTACCGCAGGGTTCACTACTGGGACTGGCCCTTTTAATGTCTTTATAACTGACATTACAGAGGAACTGGAAGGAAAAGTATGCCTCTTTGTAGACAGCACAAAGATCTGCAACAGGGTTGATACACAAGATGGAATGGAGAGGATGAAAAGGGACTTGGCAAGGTTGCAAGAATGGTCAGATGTATGGCAGCTTAGATTCAACGCAAAGAAGTGCAAGGTAATGCACCTGGGAAACAAAACCCCAGGGGAAGAATACACAATGGGGGGGTGAGATACTGACAACAACAAAAGTGGAAAGGGACCTGGGAATAATCATATCACTGTATCACTACTGTATCACTACTGTCTAGAACGAACCACGTTGCATTCCTTATGCTGCTTATGCTTACTTATTTACTACCCTGTTCCATACGGATCATACCTCCGTTCTGTACTACTCCTGTCTCAGGCCCTACACTTCTTGTAATCTGTTATCATGGGACCGGTGTGACTGCTTTATCGATTTACCTGTACTGTTCCTGTCTCATGCCTTACGTTCCTTGTAATCTGACACTGTAGACCTGTTTGGCTGTTATCACTCTTCCATGACATACTGTTATGCTGCTAAACCCTGTCTTCTCCTGTTGTCAATTATACCATATTTTGCTCTGTATTACACTACCAGTGTTTGCTGTAACCATGTGCCATTTATGCATGTCTGTTTATACTCATGCTTTTCTTTTTGTATGTACCCTGCTTTCTGTATTATCTGTATTATCTACCACTGTTGACGAGGTACCTTTGGAAATGAGCCCCTGGCTCAAAGGTTGTAAACTGATTGCAATATAAATAAATAAAATAAATATCAGATGACCTAAAGGTGGGCAAGAAATGTGAGAAGGCAGTGAGGAGGGCTGGAGGGATACTGGGATGCATAGGGAGAGGCATCAACAGTAGAAAACAGGAAGTTGTTATCCCTCTGTACAGACAGTTGGTGAGACCCCATCTGGAGTACTGTGTGCAGTTCTGGAGACCACATCTCTGCAAGGACATAGCTAGAATGGAGGCAGTCCAGAGGAGGGCAGCTAAAATGGTGCAGTGTCTACACCAGAAGCCATAGAAAGAGACACTAAAAGAGCTTAATATGTATACCCTCAAGGAAAGGTGGGAGAGGGGGGACATGATAGAAACTTTCAAGTACCTCAAGGGAATCAACAAAGTCCAAGAGGGTAGCATCTTTCAGAAAAAGAAATATGCAAGAACAAGAGGGCACAATATGAAGATAATGGGGGAATGGCTCAGGGGCAATGTGAGGAAGTATTTTTTCACAGAGAGGGTGGTGGATGCATGGAATGGCCTTCCTGAGGATGTTGTGGGGTCAAAAACAGTGGGGGGATTCAAGAATGCATGGGACAGACATAAGGCAATTCTAGTGGGGGGTAGGAGGAAGTAGGCTGTTGGTTAACTAGAATCTGCAGCTTAACCAATAGGTAGTGAAATGGGCAGACTGGGTGGGCCAAGTGGTCCTTCTCTGCCATCATGTTTCTATGATTGTTTCTTTTCAGTCACCAGGGATAGACCCAACCCACCCTCCCATTCCCTCCCACCCGGAGTCACACACCTTTATAGGCTGTCTGTTAATTAATACTTCTTGCTGAGCACAGGAACAGACATAGGGTAAAAGAAAACAGGGAAAAAAATTTGGGGACAGTAAGGGTTAAAGCACTCAAGAAGGATCAATCCACCAGGAAAAGTAGAACTAGGAGTTAGCTGTTGAAACCAAGTAAGGTACAGCAAGGAAGCAACAGAAGCAACACCAGGAACATAGGATGGCAGGAGTGGTGCAGTGCAATGGTTGTGGGTCAGCAGTGTTCAGAAGGACATTCTGTATGCTGCAAAGCTGCCCAATCTACAGGCACCTCTCTGGGCTATGGGCAGAGGTCATCAGTCTCCAGACTGCGTTGGAAGGGGTGCAAGGTACCTTTGTCGGGCGGTCTTTTCCATGCCTCGCACCCCTTCCCTAGAGGTCCCAACTGAGTAATTTGCAAAATGAAATAATTTTTTTCTTTACCGACTGTTTATAATTGATGCCTCTGCCTGACTGATCCTGCAAACCCTTTTGCCATGACAGCCAGGGACCCTCATGGTTGAGCATCTGATAATGAGAACAACTGGTATCTTTTGAGTGATAAGTATTAAAGTACATTACTGAGCAGACACTGCCAATATCAATCTCCAGATATGACTATACCCTTTATCTTGTGTAATCTATTCCTTGTCCATGAGGACTATACACAGTATGCGTATCACCTGTTGTCTAAGAGATATGCTATACTTGGCATCCCCTGTCCCCATGATTGTGTGTGCATTTGGGTAACACATTCCTTGTTTCAGACAGAAATACCTGTAAAAAAGACCTCAAAGCAGTGAAGAAGAAATACTTTAGAACACTTGAAGTTAAGATCCTCTCTGACCCTAAAAAATTCTGGGTACAGATAAATGGAGGCAGTATAGCGCAGTGGTTTAAGGCTCTGAGCTGCAAATCTGGTGACATCCAACAGACCAGACCTGGGTTTGAATCCCACAGCTTCCACTTACATACTGTGTGACCTTGAGCAAGTCACTTAACTTCCCTGTGTTCCCAGGATGCTCCTGTAAAAAAGCTGTCGGCTTAGTGTGCTACTCCTGGTTAAGCAACTAAAAAAAAAAAATGCCCTCCAAAATGGTGGTTCCAGCTCCTCTTGGGAGGAGGATATTGTTGCAGAGGACCAGCGCAACTGCAACTCACTAGCCTCGGCCAATGCACTAAATGCCTTTTTCAGTGATCTAGACAGATTCAAAAAGCAAACACCTGGATCCCTGCAGCACCCCCTGGCCCTACCAGCCCCCACAAGCATAGTCCTTGAATTTTATTTTAGGCTGGTAACTCATAAAGAAGTACTCAAACTACTACAACAACTCAAAGCAGATTGCTCAGTTGGGTACAATAAGCTTGACCCAAAACTGCTACAGCTGGCTGCCCCATAAATGCTTCACCATTTGTAATGTTTTTTAATAGCACTCACTTAGAAGGGAAAATCTCCTTAAGATGGAGAGTGGCCCTGGTAGCATTAGTGCATAAGGGCAGCCCTAGAGAGCTTCTTGAAAATTACTGCACAATTTCTCTCTCCTCTGCTCTTTGACCAAAGTCCAGGAGAAATTAGTATACAATCAGATTCAGGACTACACTGAGCAGCGAGGTCTACTCATTGACAAACAACGTGGGTTCAGAAAAACCATAGGACAGACACAGCCTTAGATTGACTACATATATATTAAGCACCATGGATCAGGGGCAGATGGCTGGTGCAGTCTTCCTAGACCTCTCCGAAGTCTTTGACCTGGTCAATCATAGCCTTCTACTGATTACACTGAAACAATTTGACCTTGATGGCTTGTTCCATCAGTGGGTATCTGCTTATTTATTTAATAGGATGCAGTTAGTAAAATGGAAGGGAGTCCAGTCAGGGCTGTGTCCAATTACAGACGGTGTCCTATAAGGATCCATCCTTGGTCCCCTTCTCTTTTCCTTCTTTGTTAAAGACATGCCGAGAAACTGACAGGGCAGTCTTATCACTCCATGTTGATGACTTGGTACTTTATAGAAGTTTCAAGGACATAAACAGTATAAACTATCAGCTCTCAAATAATTTCCATGAGCTTGAAGCATGGTTCATGAGTAACGAAGTGGTCCTAAATGCTAAAAGAACTTAGGCTATCTTGTTTGGCCCCAGACTTGCCATCCATTAATGTGCTATTCATGTCTCCAGTCAAGGTAGTGGAGTCTATTAAATACTTGGCGGTACATCTGGGAAAAGACTTGATTCTAAAACCTCATGTAGAATAGTTATCAAAGCCCCTGCTCAAAAAAATGGGCTCCTCTACCTCAGTAACTTCCTCATAAAACAGACTAGGCTAGAAATTGCTAATTGCATGCTACTTCCTGTTCTGTTGTATGGTGTCCCAATCCTCAGAGATGTCCGGATCTCTGAAATGCAAAAGCTCAAAATACTCTACCACAGAACTGGTCACTTTGCAGCTTGCATCCCCACCCAGGCAGCATCATTGCAGTGTTCTAAAATCACTACATTGGTCCACACTATATGGTACTCTAGAATACCTCCTGCTCAGTTTGCCATTTAAATTAACAAAAGACACTCCTCCTCCTCCTAGTCTGAATGACGTATTGACTATTAAAGTTCAGAGAAGGACTCTTTGGTCCTCAGACAGTACACTCCTAGACATACCTACAGTGAGGTCTAACACGGGGCAAAAGTCCTTTGCCACTACAGCCCCGTCCTTATGGAACAACCTCCCACCCACATTCCAAGACTTATCCTCCCTTATGGGCTTCAACAAAGGACTAAAGGCATTATAACTGAAGAGTAATCAATGTACCTGTCTTCACCGATATGTTTTTCTCCACTTGAACGTGATTTACTACTATAAATGTCAGGATCTGTTTTACAAATATTACTCTTTGTATCTGCCCTTCTCATTCAGCTGCTTGCATGATTTACCAAGCAATTATTGTATGTATCTAATCAGCACAGAATGTATGCAGCTTTGTTGTTGGGTCATGAATATATAATAATAATAATAATAATTTTATTTATATAGCGCCTTTCACTGTATCAAGGCGCTGAACAAGTTAATAAAAACTTCAACATACAATACAATACAATATAATATATAACTCAATGTAATTTCAAGATGTCTGAATGTATGAAGTCTGTTCTGATATACCTCTAATTAAACCCAGGTCGCCCCTGAAAAAAGGACTCTTAGTCTCAGAGGGCCTACCCTTTTATTTTATTTATTTATTGGACTATTTAGAGTAACACCTTTGAGCAGAGCTCGTTTACAAAGGTTCCACGTCAATAGATACAGTAGAATATATACATTACAGTGTAGAAAACATGAGAAAAAAAGGATCATGCAGGATCTGAGAGTCATATTCAACAAATTACAATAAACTGAGGATAAAATAAGAGGTTGTTCCTATGCTCACAAATAATACAAAAGCAGCAGTTGACGCCTTGTCAATGGTAGGGGCAGTTGCATGGAAGCAACTTTGCATGCAATCCAGGTATGTCAGGTAGGACTACCGGGGGCATTATTAGTGGGACTGGCCTAGTGGTAGCACTGACATACATGTTGTAAAGTGAGGTGTTTTCTCAGAGATGATTTAAACAGACTCAGTTTAGGTAGCTCCAACATGGAGGTGGGGAGTTCATTCAACCAGGTTGGTGCCCTGTACGGGAAAGCCCTCATGGATTGACTGGCCCTGCATTGTGGAATGTAAAGAGCATTTCTTGTAGTACTCCTAGTAGAGTGGTGGTTTGCAGGGGTTTGGATTGGAGGTGGGGGGGCTTAACAGTGCCTTCCTCCCAAGTAGGTGGGTTTGGAATTGTAATTGTAATCTTGAGGTCAAGTGTGACCCTGTCAACAAAATTCAATCAATCAATCAAGCAATTAATGAATACATCAATGCTGCACTTCCCTTGAGGAAGTGTACACAAATTATAATAACTTCATTATGCTGAACACCACATAATGTACTGCTATCTTTGTGCCTTCCCATCAAGTAGCACACTGCATTTTTCACCAGGGGAAGACTACACAAAGTGATACTTCACTCCTGAAGTGTCACTTCACATAGCTCTTCACCAGGCAAAGACTCAATGAAATAGTAGTGCTTTAGTGTGCCTTTATGTGTTAATAAAAAGGTTCCCTTCCCCATCCTCTTCACCTCTTGAAGCACCCTCTCACCCTCCTCCTATCATCCAGCCCTACCTAATTTTTTTATTAAACAACCCCACTTCTCCCTTGCACCCACCATCTTCCTCCCTCAACCTTGGCAGAAAGAGGATAAAAACCTTCATCCCAGTCAATCACAAACCCAATCCCTAACTCCTTCCCCACCACTGTGCAACATTAGAACACACATATTCCCCCTACATACTCACACACTGCAGCACCCATCAACCCATTACCTCCCATGCCATCTTGAGACACAAGCAGAAAAGGATATCCATGAGGGACGCCGACAACCACAGACCCTCTTCTCTCCACCCCACCTGGCCCCATCTGAATGAATGGGAGTCGTAGTCCAGCCATAAACTTGTCTTGAATATATCCAACTTGTCTTGAATGTATCCAAGACTCAAGCCATGCTATTTGGCACAAATGCCAAACTCAAACTCTCTCAACCTTTTTTCAATGTCTCCGCCATAAGTGGATCTTCTGTCAAAGTGGTTCCCTCTTTCAAATATCTGGGTCTCACACTCCAGCTCTTACTTTTGATCTTCATATCCAGCAGACCTGCAAGACGGCCAGCATAAAACTTGGTATGGCCTACCATTCCAGCTATATGCTTACCCACTCAGCTAGGCTTGCTGTTGCATGTGGCCTACTCCTTCCGTCACTCACATACGGGGTTGCAGCTTATGCCTCTGTGGGTAAAACTAGCCTCCGAAAGTGGTATGTCACTTACAACAATATCTGTAGATTTGCATCAGCTTCGCATAGGCTGAAACACCACTGCCTCCTCTATGCTGAACTTGGGTGGCTCTCCCCTGCAGCCTCTAGAGCCTATATGTATAGCTCGGTTATAGATTATATCATCTGAAATCAAATGCCTAAGCCCTTGGTGGGTCTATTTCTCAACCAGACATCCAGATATGGTCTTCGCTCAGCTGATAATGTCCATGTTCTCATCCCTAGACACAACTCCTCTAAAGGAGCCAGCTCCTTTGCCTGTCATGCCCCACAGCACTGGAACTCCCTCCCTCTAAATATATGACTAGCACCATCCCATGCCTCCTTCAAAAAAATTATACATGACTCTTTCATTGATTCCTACACTTGCTCCTGCTTCAAACCCCCTTAGCCCATTCATCTCCCCTCTTTTACCTTTCACCCCTAATTATCCCTTCTGAGTTCATTCCTCATCACCTTGTGATCAGCATTTTTCCACCTCTCCCATCCTTGCCTTACTCTTCTCTTACTATCTGTGTCTTCATCTCCTATCTGACTTTCCTATCCCATCCTCCCCTCCTACTTTTGCGTCCCTAACCTATTCTCATTTCCTGCGTTTTCCTATATTCATCCTATATTACCATTATAACGGTACTCCTCATCATATGATCTCACTATATCTGCTACTTGAATGTTGCCTGATGGCTGTATTTTGCTCTCGTATTCTCTCTATGTTATACATTATAGTTGTGTCTATTGTACATATTGTTTTCTCCTGCCTGCATTGTACTATAATTGTCTGAACTTCTCTGTTTAGTGATTGTACTGGCTCTGTTTCAATAATGCAATGCTTCTGTACACTCCCGGGTCGTGCCTGAAAATAGTCATTTCTATGGCTAGTGCAACAAAAACTAAATAAATAAAATTCTAGTAATCAGCTGTTTTTACAATGGGTGCAGGTAATAGTAGTACAACATTTATTGATCAGCATAAAAGTCATTACAATATACAGCAAAAGAAAAAATAAATATATACAATCTTAAAATTACAGACATATTCAAGATATTTTAAGAGCAGCATCCAATCTTGGTTATCCCAAGTGCAAAATAATCAATTTTCAATAATATTGAAAAGTACAATACATCAGAGAATTAAAATTTCCTTTCCCACATATAGTTTTAGGTTATAATTCTATAAGTGTGTAGTCAACAAGAATCCCGCAATCTGTTCCAGAATGTGTTTGTCCCTAGAAGTGAGAAGATTCTCGATCATCTTCACAGGAGGGAGACTGAGACCTCCTAACAACCCACGCAGCCATTTTCTCCTACTAGACTCATAAAGAGGACAAATTAAAACCACATGTTTAATGTCATCATATACTGAAGACCCACATTTACACAATGGTGACAAAATCCCTTTTCTTTTCTGCCTGTGCATGATGCATTGTGCATTATATCCTTCTATCCTGAACCTTGTGAATGTTCTTCTCAATTTGGGGAAAGTCAGTTGAGAAAGATATCCCTCAAAATTATTTGCCACCTTATAAGATTTATAGTAATCATGCAATTTAAGCATAGAAAGCTGACTGAGGAGATAACTGCAATCCAGATCTTTAATTCTCAATTGAACTTCTGGGGTAATCTCTCTCATAGGTCTGATATAAATCATACGAAGTAGATGACCCAGACCCAATGGCATAAGTATCTTATGTGTAAGCTGAACAGAAGGATGGACAAATCCTGGAGACACAAATTTGATATTTTCTTCCAAACACATTCTGGGGTACCTGTTTTCTGGCATTAGAATGATCTTAAGCAAAAATAAAATTTGTCTTTCATGAATTAGTGATGTTAAAGATTGCTGTTCAAGCTCTAACTTAAGAATGCCATTAGGTGTACCGTGCAGCAACATTAATATAAATCTATATGTTTTGTTCAGAATTCTCTCCAGCAGACTAA
Organism: Neoceratodus forsteri; assembly: GCA_016271365.2. Taxonomy (NCBI): domain Eukaryota; kingdom Metazoa; phylum Chordata; order Ceratodontiformes; family Ceratodontidae; genus Neoceratodus; species Neoceratodus forsteri. The sequence goes on along the minus strand of CM028134.1, from coordinate 539,273,366 downwards.
TATTTGAGTGGCCTCATATTTCTGCTGCGTAACTTAAACTTGCTTTAATCTTAGCATTCACCACTCTCAGTATACCTCTAACAGAGGATTTCCCCTTTTTTTGCATTAAACATTTTTAAGGCATTAACAGAAGAAGCCATCTTATTTTGTGACCATGCCAAATGTTTTGTCCAGAATGCATTATATGAAAATCTGACACCCAAATAATCATAACAGTTGACAATTCCTGTCTCTTTCCCATTGATCTTAAACTTTTCTTAGTTCCTGCCCTTTTTCCTAAAAATCAGAATATTAATTTTAGATGGATTAATTTTAAGTTTCCTTTGTTCACACAAAGACTCAAAATGGCACAGTTTCCTCCTAAGCCCCAGTGCTGAGGTGGAAAGAAGTACTAGGTCATCTGCATAAGCAAGTGTGTAAGTTCTACTATTATTAATCTTAGGAGCATGAAATTCTAAATCAGAGATCTGTGTCAAAATTGTATTAATGTAAATGTTAAACAATGTTGGTGCTAGGATGCAACCTTGTCTGACACCCACATTCATATGGAACTTGTCCATCACATGTCCATATTGATTATATTGAATTCTAGCCCAAGTACTCCCATGCAATCTAATGAGGATGTCTAAAAAGTTTGATCCAAATTCAAGTCTCCCAAAATGTTTTGGTTTCGTTGTACCACATTTTCCCCAGAATATGTTCAGCTGTGTCCCTATGTAAACAGTATAAAAGCACAGTGTCAGGATACTTCAGATTAGGTGATCTCATAGAATATAATTTCTCTTTAGAATTATGCTGATTTATTTCAAAAAATCATAACATCCAATCAAGAAGTTTCTCTTCAGTTTCATTTTCTAACTTCTGGACCCCCTTGACCTCAGTAAAATATTCCATTTTTGAAACAGCATCAAGGACCTCACTCAGCTCCCCTACTTCTAAATTTTTTTTAGGCGGGTTGCTGGTGGTCTCAGTCTCCCCATGCTCATAGCCTGAGAATCCCCATTTGATAACTCCTCATAAGACAGAGGAATTATTCCTTTGGAATCTGAACAAGGTAGTCCCAGGTCTATCTTCTGATCCCTCTTTGAGTGCCACTTCCCCAAAGCCTCATTAGCTGACCTATCTGATTGTTCTGAAACTACACTTGGAACTTTATTTTATTTTTTTAGATTTTGTCCAACAGCCCAACATTTTCTGTTGTTGATTAAAATCTTTACAAACTGCAGGATTCTTTAGTACCTCTTTATCTAGGTTTTGCATATAGCATGAGCAAATTTTGTTTTTATCAAATAAAGGGGGAAGCTGCACCTGTATGCCTCTATTCTGTTTTCCGCTAGGGGATAACCCACCTAACCCTCCCAACTCATTGGCAGAGTGCAGTATTGCCCTAGATTCCAAGATGTTTTCAAGCAATGCTTTATTATGAAAAACATCTGATCTAAGATTGGATAATTCATCTTTCAGAACAGAGATATTTTCGAGTATAACTATATCTGCATAGTATCTATTTTTAATTATTTCCAACATCTGTTTAGATATTGAAGAACTTGCAACAAAAGTACCTCTATCTAAAAAGTGTTCCTCTTCATATGTGATTACACTATTTTTATGATCCATAATTTTAGCTTGAGAGTTGGCATTTAATGGTCTTTGGGAGGAGCCCTCTCTCAAATTTCCTCTGTGACTTAGCTCAAGCTTTTTTAGACCATCTATAGTTCTACTCATTTCCTTTATTATTTCCTGCAGTTCTTAATGTTCTCCATTTGTCTGCTCTAAAACTGGAGAACATAGCAGGGAAGACCTTTTAGGTCTGTATTGGAAAAAACCTGTTTAGAAGATCTACCAGGTAGATAAGTTATCTAGATAGGAATGATTAAAGTAAGGGTGTGGTGAAAATTTGGGACACCAGATTCTTCTGAAGTGGACCTTCCTGTATTAATGTTTCCCACTCATGTGGGTCAGGAGAGTTCATTTCTACAATTTCTAGTGAAGATTCTAGACCAGAAACCCGCATTATTAGGCCCTCACAATCTTCTGGCTGATGCAAGAGTCCATTCAAGGGGGCTAAGGGTGTAGAAAGATGTTTAGGTATTATCCCAACATTTGCCCATAAATCTGTAATTTTAAGTTGTCTATTTTCTTTTGAAACTTTCCCATAAGTACCAGAGTTGTTTTCAACTGCATTACTTCTCAGTTCCTGCTTAGTAATTATACTTTTTTTCCATTACTTATTTTTATAAATCCTTTTAGGTTTTGGGTTATTGCTCCCTTGTAGCTCTAGCAATTCTTCATGAGTTTCTGGTAACAACATCATATTCACATTGGAGACACTCCCATTTAGTGAGTTTCCCCTACCACTTCTAGTTATAACCATACTTGAAAAGTTTCAGGAAAAATAGAAAGAAAGTGAAAACTAAATTTAGGCCTGAGGGTCTACAAGCCCACAAGATTAATTATATAATATGGTACAAAAACTAACCTAAAAATTAAAAAATATCAAACACATAAGAACATCAGACCAAGACTCCCTCAGTGACCACTCCCCTGTGATCTGTATCTGGACAAATAAATTCCACAAACCACCTCCTAAAACCATCCTAAGTCAAATGCTACCACACAAACCTTGCTAAGCTAAAGACCTGCCTCCTACAACAAGACTGGTCCCCTATCTACAATACGCTGGATGTGGACGCTGCCCTAGACTTCTTCATTAAAACTTTCAACACTGCCTGTGACACCAACGCACCTTTCAAAAAACGTAAAATCAAAGCCCTCTCTAATCCCTGGCTAACAGCCAAACTACTGACTCAGCTTAAAGCACGTGACCATCTTTGGGCTATAGCCAGGGCCACAGGCTCCATAACAGACTCATTTAACTCTAAACAGGCGCGTAACCTATGCACTTCACAAATCAGGCAAATGAAGAGCTCCTATTTCAAGAATGCTCTAGAAACCACCTAGGGTGACGGGAGATCCTTCTGGGACAATATACATAATATTACGGGCAAACAGTCTAAATCCTCTCCCACGGCAATGAACATTGATGGCTCCACTACCCATGACCCTAAGACTATGGCCGATGCCCTAAATAAAACCTTCACTGACCTCAGTGGTGTCCTCTCACCAGACTTCTTCCAGGACTTGTCAGTTCCAAAACTCATATCCCAAACCACCTCACCAGACAAACCGCTATTTCACTTTAAAATAGTTAAGACATATGAAGCCTACAGATACATAAAAAAGGCCTGCTCTTAATCTAGAAATAGCAGTGACACCATTGATCTAAAACTTCTGTCCCTCACCTTGAATGAAGTGATCCACCCACTCACCAAAATTCTCAACCTCTCCCTGTGCCAAAGTCAATTCCCTAACACCTGGAAGGCTGCTATAGTCACACCAGTGCATAAAGGGGGTGAAAAATCCACACCAGGGAACTATCGGCCCATATCTATACTTCCATCCCTCTCCAAAGCTCTTGAATGGATAGTGGCTGATCAACTATCAGACTACCTGCAAAAGTACGATCTACTCTGCATTCAGCAACACGGATTTAGGAAAGGACACAGTATGTCGACGGCCCTACTTGATTTCTCTAGGGAAACTCACAAAGCCTTGGATAAGGGTTATTTAACCGGAGCTGTTTTCATAGACCTCACAAAGGCCTTTGACACTGTTCACCATAGCCTTCTAATCTCTCTTCTGCTCAACATTGGACTAGCTGAGGGACCTGGAGCCTGGGTAAAAAGTTACCTGGCACAATGTTCTCAAACAGTAAAAATCTCTGAGGTTCTCTCTGACTCCAAACCGGTCCTCTCTGGTGTCCCCCAAGGCTCAATTTTAGGTCCTCTCCTCTTCAGCCTATTTCTAAACTTGCTTCCCAAATCCTGCCCTGAATAATTAATACTCTATGCTGATGACGCTGTAATTCTCTCCTCCCATAAGGATCCAAATCCACTACGACAGAGCTTGCAGCTTGTTTTCTCATGTGTTGAAAAGTGGTTCCTTGAGCACAAACTGGTCCTAAATAAAAAAAGTCATGCTTTTCGCCAGTCATCAAAACAGAAATAGGCATACTCCACTCGTCATAAAAACTTCTCTTGGAAATACACTAGAACAAGTGAACACCTTCAAATACCTTGGTATCACTTTTGATGAATGTCTTACTTTTGCAGCCCATATCGATAACACTGCAAAAACAGTACACCAACGCATTGGAATTTTGTACCAGAACCGTCAATTTTTCAACCAAGCTACCTTGAGGATTGCTGTTCAAAGCTTCATCATCTCAATCATAGACTATGGTCTAATTGTCTATGGCTCAGCTATTACCACTGCACTAAAGCGCATCTCAACAGCACTAAACAAAACCTGTCGACTCCTCACTGGAGCACAGAGATGGACCCACACTTGTGACCTCTACACGGAAACGGTTGGTTGCATCTTTCCAATCGCCTCATGTATCTCACCTGCATGATGGCAAAAAATCAATCTTGGGACTCACTCCTCCATGTATCCGGGACCTGCTCTGCCTGAACAATGGCACTTGTACCACCAGAAGATCTGACCACCAACCTTTCCTTGTCCCTAGATGCCAGACTGCTCAGGGACAAAGATCTTTTACATACCGTGCCCCTACCTGGTACAATGCCCTTAACCTGCCCTCCCTATCCTCCACGACATTGGGAGCTTTCAAATCCATACTTTATGATCACCTCACAACCTCCAGCTCCTGTGACTGCTTTGACTAAAGTCTCATCCCACTGAGTGCACTTACATTTGTTTCGCTCAACCACCATGGTCTCCTCTTTGACAAAGACAACCTGAGTACCACTAACCTGGTTCTGTCTGCTCCTAAACTTCTTATTTCTCCCTCTCTTCCCTCTCAAGCTCTCCAATCTGTATTTCTTGCCCTTGACACTGCCTCTGAGTTCCTTTTTCTTTTCTGTACATAAATGTTACTGTTTAAGTTGTGGCCTTGTTAAATGGCTTACTAATTGTTTGTAACACTGTCTACTATGTTTTTGTACTTAATGACATGGAACCTTTGTAAAAGAGCCTTGGCTCAAAGGTATTAATTCCTAGAACAATAAACTTCAAACTTCAACTTCAGATCTTTTCCAATTTCTCCCCCGATCTTCTTGAGTTTAGTGTCTTAATGTCTTACAATGAGGCTGTTTTCCAATAAAATCCCTTAATACCAATTGCTTCACCGACTTTGAATTTGGTATCAAGTTTGTAAATTAAGAGGGCAGACAGCAGTTCCAAAACGAGATGCGCAAAATAGTTCAGATGTCAAGAAGACTCACATCCAGTTCCAGAAATACAAAGTTCCAATGGATCCAATGACGACACTGAAAAGTAGAGATATCGAGTGGGCTAATAAAAAAACAAACCAAGGGACACCACCTTAAAAAATGTCTATATAGAAATAATAAAACATAGAAAATTCAAGTCTGTTAAAACTAAAGTTACTATATAAAATAAGATCTGGCTCAAGCAGATATGATAAATATAGTAAGAATGAATTCAAACATTCACATGAATATTATGTTTAACCAAAGATACTCATGCTGCACTTTGTAAAGGACCACAAGGCAACCAGACTTACAAGCTTGTCACTTGTCTATTTACTGTAATGCTCCAATAGCTCAGTGAAAGTTTGAAGTAGCTGCAGGCTCAAAGATGGCTTTGCCACAAGGCTACACAAACTGCACAGCAAGATGTAAAAAAAGCAGTAAAAGTTCTGAAGTAAATTAAACAAAACAGAGCAAAGTTCCAATACAGTATTGCTTAAAACCTCGAGCTGTTTTCTTCTCAAGTAACAAAAAAGTATTGCGTCTTTTTGCCAGCAAGACACAACTAAGGCCCTGTCCACACTATGCCTCTGTAATGTTACAGAGTACCCAAACCGTTACCACAATGGTTTGTGTTTACGTCTGTAACGTTACAGGAGACGTTTTCGTAACCATTGTTGAAACCACATATGAAATTGGTTTCAACAACGATATGAAACCAGTCCTGCCGTGGTAACATTACTGGCGGTAGTGTGGATGGCGGTAACAGTCCCTGGGGACGAAGTGCAACCTGAGCTGCATTGTGGGATCGACGCCGCCGCTTACGTAAAAGTCGCCGGCTCCCGATATGTGGACCGGCAGTGCTGGTCCCGTAACGGACACCACCAAGGTGTGGACACACTGCACCGCTCCCCGGCTGTAACGGATTGTATCCATTACTGGGCCAGAGCGGTGTAGTGTGGACGGGGCCTAATATACCTCTTAGTTGGATTTAACAATCTATAGCCAGCCAGCTGACATAATTAACTGATCTGGAATCACTTACTTGGCAACTAATGAAACCATCAATAAACAAGTAAACGAGCCACCTGTAACAAATACAGCTGCCCCCACTGCAAACAGACTCAAGTCAGTGATGAGCAGACAGTCTAAAATAAACTGAGGAAACGTGCCGACTATCAGCACTATCAGTGCTATCAGTGCATCAGCACATCAATATCAATAACATAGTCTGATGACATTATAACAGCAATGTAGTCTTATTTGCACAGGCTCTCCTTTAAAAACTTTCAACAGGCACAGAGAATAATAAACAAGCACTGTTTTCTGCAGTTCTTTAGACAGGGAAATAAAACTCGCATCTAAATATGCATCATACACAAAGTCTAAAGCAAAAAGTAGAGTCAATTAACAATGCATAGGTTTAACATTTACAATAGGTGATACTGAACAAAACCTCCAAAATAAAATAAACAAATGTAATAGTAACACAGATAAAAATGAGAAAAAGAAAATTCGGGAGGTTTAAAGGTACTTTAAGACACAGGGATTCTGCTCGAGACTCACAGCCCTCCACAGGGCTGCTCTGTTGTTCACCCCGCAGTGCGGGCTCCCAACCCAGACTCCAAGCACTGTGGAGGTGCACAAGCGGTGTCCCAAGTTTTTCTGTATGAATAACTCAGCAGCACAAGACTTTCTGAAAAGGTGAAAGAGGTACAGTCGCTACCACCAACCCTCTTTATTTCTTGTTCACCGGCACTCTCTATCAGTCTCTATAAAAGACACTTTTTCCAGTCCTTAATTTAAAATGCAACAGATTTTCTGACAGCAACACCCAGGCAACGGTGGCATGCCTGTTCAAGAATAAAGGTAAGCTTCTCTGTTGTCCTACTGGAGACCTCCTCCTCAGGCTCTCTAGCGTGCAGCTGTGCAGTCTCAATCTGGAAGCTAGTAATCAGCTGTTTTTACAATGGGTGCAGGTGGGGGAAGGGTTCTAACTTCATTCTGCCATATCAAGGGGTGGAGGAGGGTAGTTGGTACTGCTGCAGTCATTGGGGAAGGGAGGTGTTGTTTATTTAAATGGGAAATGGTTGAGTGGGGAAAGAGTGTGTTAGGGTGCTTCAAGAGGTTGGGGATGGGAAAAAAACCCTAGAAAAATTTACTTGTGCTGCAAATTACTGACAAAGAATCAACTGAGACAGCAGCACTGCCCCCCACACTGACAGGTCAGTTTGAAACAGCCGTAGGGTTGGTTAATATGCAGATGGCAAATTGGTTCAAATACAGTTAAGACAGATATATGGATCTGGGGAGGAAAAGAGAGAGAGGGAATAATGAGGGTGGTGAGGGACCAAGGGAAGGGGGACTGGAAAACTGGGTACCATCTGGCCAATAATAGACTTTCTCCTGGACAGAGGTAGTGTGGACAGACTGGATGGACCAGTGGTTACTATCTATTCATATTGTCTATGTTTTTAAGTTTCAGTTGCTTTCGTCTGTGTGTACTATTCTTCTGTATTATATAGAATCTGCAAGTACACCTGCTCAGTTGGCGGTCAAAAGAAACCACTTGGCCACGTACTGTTAGTCACCCAAAATATTGTATATTTGCCCCCAAATTCACATGATCACTGGTTGTACAGTGGTACTTTTTTACTATATTCACAATAATGCACGATGGTCAGGATAATAGTTTCTTGTACAATATGTTGATGTATGTTAATACAGCCACAGAGACCACTCTTGTGGTTGTGGGAGTGGTCTCACATTTTTATGGTGTAACAACTATAAACCGAATGTGAGAGGTTCTTATTCTCTCAAAATATATAAGTGAGACCACTCTTACAATACTAAGAGTGGTCTCCGTGGCAGAATTAAGATAAGATATATTACAAATTTACAAAACATTCCCAAATAAACCTGTTACCAGGATACCGGCACATGAAACACTCTTTACAGAATAACAGTGTCTCGTGCAGAGGAGATGAGTGCTCCACTTAGTCAGAATCACTCCCCCAATCTATAATTTTTAAATAAGGAGATCCAGATTTTCAGATGTGAGGCTTGATTCTGAAAGAGCCCTTAGATTGATGCAAGCTGCCACCAAAGGCAGCTTGCATCAACACCAGGTGCACCAGGGACCCTGCTCCTGATTATCTATTGGGCAGGGTCCTGGCATCAAAGTCCCATGACTTGTGGCAATCCTGGCAGTGCAGCAAAGAGAGAGAGTGCATCCTGAGGGTCTGCCGCAAGCTGTGGGGCAGCTGTGTGCCACTCTAGCTAGTCCCTGATGGCTAGCAGCCCCCCTCCCTGATCCCTGATGTCCCATTATTTAATTTAGGAAAATACAGTTAGTGGTATAGTGGCCCCCGATCCATGATCCATGGTGTCCCGGTTTTTAATGCACCACAATACTGTTGATGGTATAGTGGCCCCCCTCTTCGATCCCTGATGTCACCCCTTACATTGATATTTAAATAATCCCCTTTTCCTGGTGGTCTAGTGGGCCCCTGCCCCAATCCCTGATGTTGCCCCATACAGTAATATTTAAAAAACTCCCATCCCTGACATAGGTGCAGGAACCGGGGGGTCAGGGGGGCCATAGCCCCTACTTTTAAAACTGAGGGAACCATGCCCCCTCACCTTTTTTTTTTTTGAAGATATGTTAAAAAAATGAAAAATAAATGCCATTTTCTGGCCAAAATCTGAATCTGGACTGGCGTGCTCGGTGGTGGACTTATGCAGTGCAGTGCAGCAGCCAGCAGGTGGCAGCAGAGAGAGACCAACTACATATTCAGATTGGATGCACACCACCAGTCTGTACAGCATAAGCATGGAGGACTCTGGAGGAGCTGAGCTGACAACTTTCAGTGTGTGTCATGACATCATCTCGCACGCAAACACAGTCACTTTGAAGACGTCGGCTCAGCAAATTTAATGTTTACCCATCACTCATGACATCCCTGAACCCTCCCTCCTCCTTACAATGCCTTACCGCGTCCGACTGAGTTGACTGATCAACTCCCTGAGGGACGACCCCCAACTAGTTAGAGAGAGACTGAGACTGGTCGGTGGTGTCTTACTCACACACTACTCCTGCTGTCTGTGCTCTGCTGCAGTATCTGACTTGTCCTCTGTCTGTCCTTGCTCTGACTGCTGACTGGCTGCTCCTCCTGATTGTCATCCTCCTGTCCTCTTGAGTCAGACTGGGGCATGCCGCACTACTGGGCGCTGGCTGAATGAATCCGTGCCATGGTGGTGCTATGCGGCAGCCATGAAGGTCTAGCCATGGAGTGGAGGAAGGTCAGGACCATTGAGGGCACGGCAGGGGCAGGCAGGCAGGCAATGAGAGGTGCAAGGTCAGTCAGAGGTGAGAGAGGTACTTCGGGATAGGACTCAGAAGTGGGGCAGAGGGGACTCAGTACTCACTCGGTCTTTGGAAGGAGTGGGAGATGGAGGTAGGCACACACACACATGTGTGTGTTTGTGTGTGTGTGCGTGTGTGCACTGCCACTGATGGTGTGGCAGTGGCATTGGTGTTACTGTTGATTGAATTGTGCGGTGCCTGGCTGGGTGCCATGGAGATGATGGGGGGTCCGGGTTGGAGAAAGAGTGAGGATGGGATGCCAAATTGCCAATTAGGATGGAATTGGATTCAGGAGGGGAGGAAAGGGGAGGGAGGGATCTGACTTGAATCACAACACGGGGGACTGGTCTGGGAGACTAGGGAGACTAGAGAGTCAGACAAGTCTGATGACTGAGATGCAGTTGCAGGGGGTGTGGAGGTGGGCACACACATGATGTGTTTAAAGGTGTTGACACTATGGCTAGTAGCTTCTTTGGGACTGGGAGGGAGGTTGTTCCAAGTAGTATGTACTGTGAAAGAGTTTTATATAAATGCTGTTGGTCTGGCTGGGGGTTTGCTAGGGCCTCGCGGTCCCCAGACCCCCCAGCCTTTATATAAAAATCTTTCGCAATACACTATACTAATGCCTATGGGATGGGCTGTTAATGGCATTGGTCAGGCCATTGCTCAACCCAGTTGTGGCTGCAGACTTTAAGGTCAACCAGAGTCTCCTAAACCCCTGACTCCAGGGGCAAAACATTTTTTTCCCTGGAGTCAGGGATAGGGAAGATGTGACAAAAATGTGTTTTATCTTCAATAAAAGCCCCAAAACTCACCACAGAGCACCTAAACCCCAGAGCTTCTGCCCCAGACCCCCAGCTTTTTATAAAAAAATATTTACAGCTACCCCATGACCCCCACAGCTTGGCCCCCCACTTTTAGAAAGGTTCTGGCACCACTGATTCCTGGTGGTCTAGTATTTACCTCAGCAGGTAGTGCCCACCCTGCCCCCAATCCCGAAACACAGCCGGCGACGGCACAGCCCACCTCTTTCCTCTGTGACCAGCTGCCGACTGAAATGTCACTGAGCACAGACTGTAATGTGTACACAGTGTGCGCATTACAGTCTGTGTTCAGTGACAGTTCAGTTGGTGGTCAGTTGTGGTGGTGAGAGGTGGGCTGTGCCAGTTGCCGGCTGTGTTTCGGGATTTGGGGGAGTGGGGTGGTGGGCATTACCTGCTGACGTGGGGAGTGGGAGGCCACTAGACCACCAAGAAAGGGAGTTTTTTTTAAATATTACTGTACAGGGCAACATCGGGGATCAGGTAGGGGGGCCACTAGATCACCAGGAAAATGGGGATTATTTAAATATCAATGCAACGGATGACATTGGGTATTGAGGAGGGGGGCCACTATACCACCAGGAAAAAGAGCTGTTTTAAATATCCATGTAAGGTGCGACATTGGGGATCAGGGAGGGAGGGGGTTGCTGGATCACCAATGATTCGGGATTTATACGTTGTAATATTGATGGGGACAGCAGGGATCAGGGAGGGGGGACTGCGGCACATTGCCGCAAACAGGCTACTCTCCCAGAGAAGAATTTTCTAAGTACCCTTAGACCAGCCCAGGCTGGTCTAAGAGTACCTAGAATTTCTCCCTCTTGGAGACTTCTGTGAATTCCACATTAGGGGATGTGGCAGCTTGTGTCTGCCACATGCTTTCTAGCACTGGGTCGCAGCCCATATTTGGGGGCAGGGGTGGTGCAAGTCCCATTTGGGGCAGACAGCCTGTGGTTGATGGAGGCTACTTTTGTAAATAACTAAGGGGGCAGTGTTTGATGCAAGGTGCCACTTGCACCATTTATGTTTGGTGCAGGCACCTTGCATCAATCTCAGGGCTTTGAGAATCGAGCCTGCAGTGTCCTCCATTTTGTTTGAGTGCATGCCCTGATACTGAGAAAAACATATTTTTGTTCCACGTTAATGGACCATTCACAGAGGATGCTTTCCTTTGTTTTTCAATGAGCAATACCATTTGATGGCATCATTTAACTTGGAAAATAGAGCATGGCCCACAAAAGTTATTACAATCTTTAAAAACACAGATTACTGTGTACTACCAACTTTAACTACATCATCATCTGTTTATTTGACAATTGGAATGCATGCACAGTCATAACCCTGAAGATGAGGGAGTGGCTCAGTACAACTACTGCACATGCACTGCAGGGCACTGCATTCATTCAGATTGGGGGGGGGGTTGTATTCATCCAACCACTTGAATGCCTTCTTCAGTGAGGCTTGGGACTGGAATTGGACATCATGGGTAATAACATTATGTCCTCCTCAAAGGACAGTCGTGATGGGGTAGCTAAATAAAGGGAGGTGAGAGAAAGTTATTGAGGTAAAAAGCCAAGGGGGCAGGGGCATACCATTCTGCCCATTCAGCGCACAGTATAGCAGTCCATCGGTGTCTCTGGAAATACCTCCCCTTGTAATTGATCCTGAACAGCATAGCAGGCCTGGAGTCAGGGCAAAACCACAGAAGCAACTGGGGTGGCAATACTAAGGCAACCAGGATGTATTCTCCCACCTTCAAGGTAAGAGTCTAGATCTTGCTGAGAAAGGCAAGCACATGGGGGGTGCATCATGAATTAGAAATATAGCAATAAGTGGAAGAATTTGGATCATACATACAAATTAGTTCATTCTTGTAGGCAACTAGCTGATTTATATCTAAAGTATTCCTGAGTATCTTGGCCACAGTGTTGCATATAACATGACTGGTGGGCTTGTGCCATCATTTGTGATAATGTTACTTCTAAAAGGCTGGAGTGGTTTGCCAAACTAAATATTAAGTACTTGAATCAGTTTTCCTTCCCTGCAAAGTTCTGTTTGGTTGATGCTAATCCAGCCTGGCAATGTTTTGATGAGTTTGAATTTGTTCCAGAGTGTTTCACCCACCTCACTTCAGAGTTATTCAGAATCAATTGCTGTCACTTCAGAATGGGTTGAATTAGAATTTTGCTTGTGTGCCACAAAGCATTCCTTCACATTCTGTATACACTGTACTTGCACTGGATTGATAGCATTCAGGAGGAAGTCATAGCTCCATTAATAGCTCAACTCAAGCAGGTCTTAAGGCCTTCACTGTGTGAGTCGAGTAGAACTGCAAAAGTGATCCTTTCGAAATCTGGCTTAACCTGTCTGTCCGCACTTTGTTGAATTTGAACTGCTCCATCCAACTCAGTATTGTAGGGACACTGTCAGTGCCCCTTCATTCCCTCTCCTGTGGCCTATAAAGACTTATTCAACCAAAGCTGGGTTTTGAGCTTCCAAATAATCAAAACTGGCCACCTTCAATGTTTTACTGGGATTTGCTTGCTCCTGGGTAGTTAAAGACGTTTGCAAATCAGTTCACCAGAATGTGACCCCAAGATTGCTTCACCAATTTAAAGCCTTCTCATTGTTACATCTGTCCCCAGACAGTTGCAATTCTTTATCACTGTCAGTTTTATAAAACAATGGCTAGAAATTAAGCATTCTGATTGGCTGACTCTCATTCTAAAGGGCTATGATAATGGCTGGAAACCCTCACCTATAATAGAACAATTAAAATTTGAACCACAAAGAAACTCTTTAAAAAAAATAAAGTATTTTAGTTAAATAATAACATTAAGGCACATCATGTGTGCCTTTGTTTATCTAGTCCTATGGCCATAAGGCACTCAGTTGCACCTGATGATCCCCTTAGTGACAGATTAATGATAACTCAGTCATGGTCATGCCTCCACTGGCATGGCTTGACTTGGGCAGCTGCCATTGGATGTCAAGGCCATTGCAATTTCCTGTTGTGTTTCACTCCACAATTTACCACATCACTGAGCCAAGTCCCTCTTACCTGGAGAGTTGGCTATGTGACACTACCCCTTCCTGTAGATGTTTGCAGCCTGTTCTCTGCCATAACCAGACTTGACCATGAAAGGCCATTATGGCACTGCAAGGTCTGTACCCTCCTTCTCCACAGATTAGAGCACCCTCAGGGAAGTTGCTCCATTTTAGAATGGCCTGCTGCAGTGTCCCAGGATCGGTATTTGATCCTAAGTTACTGGCATGGCTCGTGGATCAGTGGCCTTTTCATTATTGGAACAGCCCTGTTTGTCATAGGTTTTATGAAAAAATAGTATTTAAATGTGGCATCTTTCCTGATCTCATGCCAGTCTGCAAAACTATCAATGTTTTCTAAATTTTATTTTTAAATTGTCTGTTCATCGACCTAAGTAAGCTACAAATCAGTAATTTGATCCAAATGAGGAAATAAAAGACTAACATGTTCATGATGCCCTAAGGACTGAAATATGTTGCAGTTGGTTGTATGTTACGAAATAAAAAAAAAAAAAAAAAATATATATAGGTATGGTTAGGGTTTATTGTATATACTGAATTCAAGCAGCTCAAAAACCTTGTTGTGTATGTTTTAAAGTTGTTGTGCACGTTCTAAAGTTGTTGTGCACATTCTAAAAACCTTATTGTGCACATTCTATTATTAACTGCAGCTGCAATTCCCTTGCACTGACTCCTGCTGCCTGCTTTCACTTCTTTGCTCACTGTACTTCAGCGTTATGATAACTGCAGTTCAAAAAAATAGTCATGTCAGCCACTTTCTGTTTAACTATACACTATAGCAAATAAAATATGGGTACCCACACACATCTCGCCTTGTGTTTCCATCTTAGGGTTGAAGATACCAGCATGGACCTCTTGAGTTTCGCTCTCAAGGTCCATACGCTGGTATCTCAACCCATTGCTGGAAACACAGGCTTGTTGTGTATTAGCGCCCATAAGTTATTCCTTATATTCTACTCAGCTGCAAGGGGAACAAGCAAAGGTCAATACCAGTGATGCTTGCTAGTAGTGAGTTAGTAGTGAAATGATGAAAGATGGCCCTCTACCGGAAAGCATTATCAAGGCTGTTGCGAGGGGGGGGGGCAAGAAATGGGTAGGGCAGTGATCATGGCTGAACGAGTAGGGAAAGGGTTATTGTCTTTTAGGGTAGACAAGGCCCCGGGCCCAGCTGGCCTGCCACAAGGATATTTAGGGAACTTATTTCTGAGCTGGCAGCTTCCTTATCTCAGCTATTTAATGGATCACTGGAATTGGGGATGGTGCTAGGGGATTGGAGAACTGCAGACTTAGTCCCACTCCACAAGGGGGACAAGGAGAATCCAGGCAACTACAGACTGGTAAGCCTTACGTCCATCATGGGAAAACTGATGAAGACCATTATTCATTTATTTTTTTTAATTCTCTGTTTATGCCCCCTTACACCCCACTGCCTCAACCTCCCTCTGGGTTCACAAAGGAGCCTAGATCTGCCGGGCCCAGTCCCCATCAACTGCCTACCTCCAACCTGTCATGGCTATCCTCCCAGGTAGGGTTGAGGGGGAGGTCTCCTAACTACATTGTCTTTGTAAGGCGTCTGCTGAGGGGTTGAGGTCCAGTCCCCTTCAGTTCAACGGGGCCTATCATCTGTCGGGCAGTGAGGTCTCTTCATGTTTCTCCCCATCCCCACTGATGCAGGCACACTTGGTAGGGTCAAGGTGCATATGCATGCTGAGTGTGCTGCTGCGCCAAACCACCAACCTATGTTGGTCCCTACCATACTGCTTTCACTGCGCTGCCACCTGTGGTCACCTATGTGGCAGTATTGCAACAAGGAAGGCAACCCCCTCTCCTTGTAGAAGGAGAGTATCCCCTGAGACACTCAGTCCTCTGCCCCCGGCTGGTGCCCAATGATCTGAACTCGTTACATAGAAACAAAGAATCTGACAGCAGATAAGGACAGCTGTGTCCAACCAGTCTGCCTATTTTCTCTACCTGTTTCATATAGCACAGAACCTAAATGAACTGCAGCTTACCATCTCTTTTCTATTGCTAGAGCTCCTTTATGTCTGTTCCATGTATTTTTGAATTCTCCTACCATTTTTGCCCCAGCAAACTCTGCCGGGAGGCAGTTCCATGGATCCACCACCCTTTCTGTGAAAAAATACTTTCTCACATTACCCCTAAGTCTACCCCTCTCTATTTTCATATCATGGCCCCTTGTTCTTGAACATCTTTTTTGTTTAAAGATGCTACCATCTTATACCTTATTTACACCATTGAGGTATTTGAAAGTCGTTCCTGAACTTAGGTCACTGGCGTCATGAATGGTAGCACTACTGCTGGGCTGACAGACCGGCCTTAGACCACTGTGAAGGAAAGACTAGTGGGCTACTTAGAGGACAATGGACTGCAGGACAGCAATCAGCATGTGTTTGTGTTGAGATCATATCAGACTAACCTGATTGTGTTTTTTGACTTGGTCACTACAGCAGTGGTTAGAGGTTAGGTGGGGATTTGCTCTACTTTGACTTCAGCAACCTTTGCTTCTGTGCCACACTGGAGGCTACTCAAAAAGCTGAAGAACTTAGGGGTACAGAAGGGAGTAGTCAAGTAGGTTGGAAACTGGTTAGCAGAAAGGCAGCAGAGGGTGGTGGTTAATCGGTCAAATCTGGGGATGGAAGGTCATGAGTGGGGTGCCTCATGGATCAGTCTTGGGACCTGTCCTATTTAATATTTTCATTAGTGAAATAGCGAAAGGTATGCAGGTTAACACGTGTCTCTTTACTAATGACATAGAGCAATGCATAACGGTGGACAGTGAGGAAGGAGTGAAGGTGCTTTAAAGGGCTCTATTAAGGCTTGGGAGGTGGTTGAAGGTCTGGCATTACTAAAGCGGAGGGGTTAAGTCTTCCAGTTCATCAGAGGAGCATGATCTGGGAGTTCTCATCAGTGACTCATCAGCAGGGGCACTAGAAAATTGCACCTGCAGTTTTTCCACAATGTCCTCAATTTTCACCATTCTCCCCAAAAAATCCAGTTTCTTACAATTTCTTGCAATTTATTGAATTTTTAACTGAAATTGTATAAAAATGTTTAAATTCTCAGGAATTTTACTCAACTATGCTAACAATTTGGTGCACAGACCTGGATTTGGTCAGTGGTGAGGTGAGGAGTCGTCCAGTGTGACTGCTTTCATGTGATTCAGTTCCCTGGTTTAGTTTCAAAATCCTGTTGGCATGCATATGTACAGTACACTTAAACACTTAAGATTTGTGTTGAAGCAGACTATCAGAAAATGCTTTGCTGCCAAAAAGACTGAAACAATAGGTATGAGAATGGGTGCAAACTGCTCCGTTCGGCTAAATGGAGCATTAACTACAATGCTTGCCTGTGAGTGGTAAGCTAGGTTTGCCTTGTATACATACATTCATTCTGAATGGATTTTGATTCAACTGTGTAAGGAGTTTGGCTGGCCCTGCTGATTATAAATTTGAATGTGCATCTGAAGGGGTTGACGACACTAATCCATATTTGATAATCTGACGCAACTACATCGCTCACATACAAAGCCTACAAAAAAAAAAACATTTCTGAAAACACGCTGATAAAACAGGTTAAGTGCTGCTACCTGAGTAAAACAAGTGCCATGTATTAAAAACTATTGTATACTATTGTATAATGCACATTGTATAACTATTGTATAATGCAGTGAAAAGCTATCGGTATGAGTAAATACTTTTATCAAGTGATTTTAAAATGTGTCTACTTATAGTGCTGATTAAGAACAGCAATTATTTTAATAAAATATAAAAATTTTTTTACTAGAATGTTATTAGGCACACCAGTTTTCTGTTTTTTCTTTCTTGCACCAAAGTAAGTAACTGTTAAACAGGCATCATTATTTAACATCTAGAAACTAGCAAACTATGTTATTTCAGGATTTATTCAATACTGACTGATTTTGAATTACGAAGTAAAATCTTGTGGGTGCTGCATGAGTTAGATGTGTAGATTTTAGAAGATATGCTACATAATGATTAATTAACATTTCAAAAACAAACATTTCTTCATATTGATAGCATATACAAGTGGCAATATATTTATCTAACTATTTAAGTGGTCAGTACATGCTGCAACAAATAATAAAAGATGTATTAGGGAGCACTAGGGATGTAAAGTGAACCCCTGCAATTTCCCAGCAATTTTTGCAAAAATTCTCTGCATTTTTGGGTAAAAATGTCCACACTTTCCAGTGGCCCTGCTCATCAGTGACTTACTGTACTCAGGCAAACCAGCAGGTGCAACAAGGCCTATAGCAAGGCGTCTGGGATGCTGGGGTGTATAAGGAGGAATTTTGACAGGAGGGGGAGTGATACTGCCCTATACAGATCACTGG
This sequence comes from Neoceratodus forsteri, assembly GCA_016271365.2. NCBI lineage: Eukaryota > Metazoa > Chordata > Ceratodontiformes > Ceratodontidae > Neoceratodus > Neoceratodus forsteri. The sequence goes on along the minus strand of CM028134.1, from coordinate 539,255,444 downwards.
TGAGGCCTCACCTGATGTACTGTGCCCAGTTTTGGAGTCCCCACCTGAGAAAGGACATTGATAACCTGAAGTCAGTACAGCAAAGGGTCAAAAAATAATTCAGGGCTGGTAGGACAGCTCTTACAAGGAATGTCTGAAGACCCTGAACATGTACTCACTGGAGGTCAGATGGGAGCGGGGGGAAATGACATAGACTTAAAAGTTCCTATGGGGTATAAAGATGATACATTGTGAGGAACTGTTTGTTAGGAATAGAGATGCAGTCATGAGGGGGCACAAGTGAAGATTAGTGGGAGGTAAATTCAAAATGGATTTGTGGAAGTTTACTTCACGGAAAGGGTGTTGGAGCCGTGGAAAAGATTACTAGTGGAGATTGTGGGAGCAAGCACCATTAGTGGGTTCAATCATATTGGGACAGGGCTAGGGGATTCATAATTCCACTTTGGAGAACCAGGAAGGGGAGGAAGTAGAAGGGAGGAAGGGTGTGAATAAGCCACCACTACACTAGGCTAGGGGGTAAGTTAGTAACAACTAGATACCATACAAACAGAGGATCAGATGTGCAAATTTGCAGTCAGTGCTTTGATGTAGGAAAAACTGTTGCAAGACAAGTAAAGGACCTTGGGCACTCATGAACTCCAAAAATGAGACAACCACCATAGTGCCAGTATTCACATTCATTTATTAATGGTAAGACATCCAAAACAAATCCCAAGCATCATGGATAGGCTCACCAACTTTTTGCTATACACTATAGCTTCTTTTTTGTTTTGATATATATAGCTCTTTGCTCCCTGCAGCCACCTACTCTTGTCATCAGGCCCCTTCCACCCCCAACCCCATTAGCATCTCCCCTCACCATCTTGGCTGATGGGAATCTGCAAGGAGCAGGGTCTGAGAGCAGAATGGCTGTCAGATACGGCCATGTGGAGACACAGATTTTGTTTATGTTTCTCCCTTCCCTCCTGGAGCAGTGGCAGCATGAGTGAGCTTGCTTACGTGGAGGCAGACACACTCTCCCAGAAGCCAAGTGCTCAATCCACTTACCCGACATTCCTCAGTTCCCCCCTGACTTCTCTTGACCTGGCATCCAGCCTCCACTGGATGTCAGTCGAGAGTGAGGTGACTAGCATCCCCGATCTGGGAGAGGATAGCAGCCCAGCATCTGCTACAATCCTCTCCCAGCCCTCCCCCACAGCCGACCCTTAGTGGCCCCTGCACTCGCCTGCTAACACACGTTGCCAGCGTGCAGCGAGGTGTGGCATTCAGTGCCTCAACCCTCAGTGCCAACGGGCCGGCTACAACTATAACTTTTTCAAGGGACATTTGTGAAGTTCATGAGTGCCTGAGATCCTTTTGTTGTCTAGTAACAACTATGGGCAGAATTGATGGGCCATTGATCTCCTTCTGCCATCAAATTCTGTTTCTATGTTTTTATGAAATTGTTATGTTTAGTAAGTGACAGAGGGAAAGTGATTGAAACAAGCACTTACCTGCACTGCTGGAGTTGAGGGATCCTGGAGAGACTGGTGTAGAGGTATTTATTTATTTTTTTTAAACTTCTGTTTTTTAAAGTTTTGTGCAGACAGACAGTGGCTATTACAATACAGTAGTAGAGTGTCACATGGAAACTTCAGGGTGTTCTCATATACAATTCTGATTTAATCAGGCTGGTAAAAAGCTAAGCACCAAAATGATGCGTGTATCGTCATCCATGCCCTTGTAATATTAAAAACCAAAAAACAACCCTCTTACTCTTGCACGTCATTGCAGCTTTGTATTTTGTACCAGAAGCCTCACTGAAGGTGAGTGGGCTCTTACCAGATAGATTTCCCACAGGCCCAGAGGACTTGGCAGGGCTACCCACACTCCCTGCTTTTGTTTGCCCTAAGCCTTGAACCATTAGCAGCAGCATGTGCTTATTCTCAAATTCAAGTAGTAGGGATGGGGGGAGGAACACAGAGCATCTTTCTATACTGATGATGTGGCATTTTTCATTTCCCATCTGGAACAATCAGTATCAACCTGCTACAAGCATTGCAGTTATGTGGCAGGATGGCAGGACATAAAATAAACTTCTCTAAGTCTAAGACTCTAGTGATCAATTTGACCTCTATACCCCACTATAGAAAGACATATCCTTTCATCTGGGCCGCTAATAACCAAAAGAGGCACAGTACCTGGGAGTGCAAGTTACTCCGGTGATTCTATGAACTATAACATTGACGGGTGGGCTATGACAACAACAAATGGGGCAAAGTTGAACTTTTTTTTCCATAAGCAAAGCACATCTTCTTGACCTGGAAGGACACTACTTCTTTATTCAGCTGTGAGCTGTGTGGGAAATTCTATATTGCACTTGATATCTGCAACAACGTGCACTTTTGCTCAATTCTGTGGGAGGTGAAACTAACTACCTTTGGTAATTGCTTTTTATTTACATATTTATTTAGTGTTTAACCAAGAAGGGGCTTGCAAACTCTGTTTATCTTGTGAGTAACTTCAGAAGGATTTAAATACTGCATTTGGATAGACCCCTGGATGTAGCTAGATTGTCTACTAGGATTTTCTGACAGTTAAACTATTTTTAAATAAATTACAGGTGACTGAGGAGTTGAAAAAGGAGCTTACAAACTCTGCTTATCTTGGAAGTAACTTCACAAGGGTTTGAATACTGCATTTTGGTTGTCCCTTGGGGGTAGCTGGATTGACTACTAGGATTTTGGGACAGAAACTATTTTTAAATAATTTACTGGTGCGTAGGATTCTTTGATAGCTAAACTATTTCTAAATAAGTTACTGGAGGTTAGTTAAATTACCATAAAGGGCAGTACTCACCAGGGTGGTGGAGCAGTGGTGTATTTGATTGTTTCTAACAGTTACCTGTGGCTGTGGACTACCCACCCCCTTCCCACACCCCATCCCCAGGTATGGCATTTTCTTTATAGTCAAAGTTCTGACATCACTTCCTCAACAGGTCTTGGGGCAGAACTGTCATTCTTAATAACCCATCACAGTGCATAAAGTGTAAGTACACACCACCAAAAAAAAATTATATATATTACATATTGTATATTATAAGGGAGAGAGACAAGTTGGGAGTGGTGCAATGCACTGGCTGTGGGGCAGCAGTTTTCCAGGAGACATTCTGGAAACTGCATTGCTGTCCTACTTGCAGGCAACTGTCAGCTCTGAGGGAGGAGATTGCCCACCTTCAGGCTGAACTGGAAAGGAATAAGGAGGCCTCCCCCACCCAAACAGCACCACTGCCACAACCACTGCCTCAGAGGTTGCCAAGTATGAAGAGCAGTTGGACCACAGTGGGTTCTGGGAGGGTACGGGTGGTGGAACAGAGGCGAAGCCCCCTAGTTGTACCTCTACACAAATCATACACCAGTCTGGCAGAGCAAGGTTCCTCTATGATGGCACCCTCAGTGGAGACCAAGAAGAATGTTGAGGACATCCACAAGGGAGACCCACAAAAGGGTGGCAAGAGACACCACAGGGGAAGGAAACAGCTTCTGATAGGAGACTCAATTGTTAGGGGGGTAGAACTGGGGAAGGGAGAGGAGAGGGAAGTAAGGTACCTGCCTGGAGCCATGGCTTGGAGGGACAAGAAGCGAATCTTCAGATTGCAGAAGCAGCATCATAGAAGAGGGAACTAGATATCATTGTCCACCTTGGGACAAATTACCTAGCTAGGCATGGAATCAGTGCAGTGCAGGATGAATTTGTGGAGCTGGGGAGAGGACTCAGACAGGTAGCAAGATTAATGAAGGAGAGGGGAGGTGGGCAGAGGGAGACAGTGAAAAGGCAGAGATACTGAATGAATACTTTTGCTCAGTATTCACAAAAGAAGATGAGGAGGAGTTACCTAAACCAGACAATAGAAGCACTCTGGGTAGGGGGGTTGACACCAGTCCATTTACAGAAGAAAGAGTCCTGAAAGAACTCCTAAAACTCAAGGTGGACAAAGCAATGGGGCCTGGATAAGTTACTGTGGTTAAGGAGCTGTCATAGCAAAACCTGCAGTGTGAATTGAAACACAGACAGCCTCAGGTGCAGAAAATTGTTTCCCTCATTGTTTTCAGACCACAAAGTGTTGTATTGGATAAGAAAAGGTTGCATCATAACCATTGTCAACCAATTGCCCTGGGTGGAGACTTGATCAGATTACTATACGCTACTGGTGGCTGCAATAGAGACACAAAGCACATCTTCTTGACCTGGAAGGACATTACTTCTTTATTCAGCTGTGAGCTGTGTGGGAAATTCTACATTGCACTTGATATCTGCAACAATGTGCACTTTTGCTCAATTCTGTGCGAGGTGAAACTAACTACCTTTGGTAATTACTTTTTATTTACATATTTATTTAGTGTTTAACCAAGAAGGGGCTTGCAAACTCTGTTTCTCTTGTGAGGAACTTCAGAAGGATTTAAATACTGCATTTGGGTAGACCACTGGAGGTAGCTAGATTGTCTGACCATTCCTCCAACCTTGCCAAGTCCCTTCTCATACTTTCTATCCCCCCTTGTGTATCAACTCTGTTACAGATCTTTGTGTCATCTGCAAAGAGGCATACCTTTCCCTCCAGACCCTCTACAATGTCACCTAAAAGATGTTAAAGAGAACTGAACCCAGTACTGAGTCCTGAGGTACTCCACTAGTAACCCCACTTTCTTCGGAATGTGTTCCATTCACTATTACCTTCTGTGTCCTGTTGTGCAGTCAGTTTACTACCCAGGTTACCACCCTGGAACCCACTCCCAGGCTGGCTAACTTAGTTATTAGTCTTTTGTGCGGGACTGTGTCAAATGCCTTGCTAAAGTCTAGGTAGGCCATGTCCACAGCCCCTCCCTGGTCTACTACTTTGGTCACCCTGTCAAAAAAATCAATTAGATTTGTCTGACATGACCTTCCTTCTGTGAATCCATGCTGCTTTGGATCCTGTGCCCCACTGGCCTCTAGGTACTCAACAATTCTTTACTTCAGAAGTGATTCCATCATTTTCCCTAACACTGAGGTCTAACTGACAGGTCTGTAGTTTTCTTCCTCTGTCTTGCTCCCACTTTTGTGAAGGAGAATCACATCTGCCCTCCTCCAGTCCTCAGGTACCACACCATCCTCCCATGATTTATTAAAAAGGGTAGTCAGTGGTATTACTAGTTCTTCTCTTAGTTCTTTTAGAATTCTGGGGTGAATCCCATCAGGCCCCATTGCTTTACCCACCTTCAGTTTTAAGAGTTCTTTCAGAACCCTTTCTTCTGTGAAAGGACTAATATCAACCTCCCTATCCAGAGTGCTTCTATTGACTGGATTAGGTATCTCCCCCTGCTTTTCCATTGTGAATACTGAGCAGAAGTATTCGTTCAGTATCCCTGCTTTTTCACTGTTGCTCTCTGCCCAACCACCTTCTTCTTTATTCAGCCTCAGTATCCCTGCCTTAGTCTTTCTTTGCTCCCTATGTACCTATAAAAGGTTTTATCCCCCTTCTTAACTGAGTTGGCTATATTTTCCTCAGTTTGTTCCTTTGCTATTCTGACTGCCTTCCCCACTTCCTTCTGCTTTAACTGGTACAGTTCCCTGTCCTGCTCCTTCTGTGTTTCCTTATACTTCCTGAATGCTATCTTTTTCTCCCTTACCTTCCCCGACACTTCTTTTGAGAACCATAGTGTTTTTTTCTTTCATTTTGATTTGTTGATTTACTTCACACAAAGGCTTGCTGCCTCTGTGATGGTGGTTTTGATGTTTCCCCATTGTTGCTTCACCCCACCTTCTTATCTGTTTGCTTTTCTGAGACACTCTCCCATTTTGACAAAATCAGCCCTCCTGAAGTCCAGTACCTTCATTTTTGTCTGGCTTGACTCTACAGCTAAGTTTATCGTGAACCACACTGTTTGGTGGTCGCTTGTTCCCAGATGGCTACCCACTTCAGGATCAGAGATCCTCTCTCCATCCCCATTTGAGAGTACCAGGTCTAAGATTGCTCCCTCCTGAGTGGGTTCAAAATCTAGCTGTCTGAGGCATGCCCCCTGTAGGGCATTGAGAATGGCTCTGCTCTTGGATGTGGCTGCAGCAAAGGTGCTCCAGTTAACATGTGGCATATTCAGGTCCCCCATCAGCAATATCTCCCTTTTCTCTGCCATCCCAAGGATGCCTTCTATCATTTCCTTGTCCATTTCCTCCCCCTGATATGGGGGGGTCTGTATACAACCCCTGTGTGGATTGTGGAGCCATTTCCAGACTCCAAGGTGAACCACAGGGCCTCTTCTCCTCCCTGTTTACCATTTAGTTCTGTTGCTTTGATCACTTCCCTTACATAGAGAGCTATTCCTCCTCCTCTTAGAAACATAGAAACATAGACTTTGATGGCAGATAAGGACCACTTGGCCCACCCAGTCTGCCCATTTCCCTACCTACTGGATAAGCTGCAGATTCTAGTTAACCAACAGCCTACTTCCTGCCACCACCCACTACAATTGCCTTGTGTCTGTCCCATGCATGTTTGAATTCCCCACTGTTTTAGCCCCAACAACCTCCCCAGGAAGGCAGTTCCACGCATCCACCACTCTCTCCATGAAAAAAGATTTCCTCACATTAACCCTGAGCCGCCCCCCCTGTATCTTTAAATTGTGTCCCCTTGTTCTTACACATCTCTTTTTCTGAAAGATGCTACCCTCCTGGACTTTGTTGATTCCATTGAGGTACTTGAACATTTCTATCATGTCCCTCCGTCCCTCCTTTCATCAAGCGTATACATATTAAGCTCTCTCAGTCTCTCTTCATATGATTTCTGATGCAGACCCTGCACCATTTTAGTTGCCCTCCTCTGGACTGCTTCCATCCTGTCTATATCCTTGTGTAGATGAGGTTTCCAAAACTGCACACAGTACTCCAGATGGGGTCTCACCAACTGTCTGTACAGAGGGATAACCACTTCCCTTTTTCTACTTGTGATGCCCCTTCCTATGCATCCCAGTATCCCCCTGGCTCTCCTCACTGACTTCTCACATTGCTTACCCACCTTTAGATCATCTGATATGACTACCCCCAAGTCCCGTTCCATTTCTGTTGTTGTTAGTACCTCCCCTGCTATTGTGTACTCTTCTCCTGGGTTTTTGTTTCCCAGGTGCATTACTTTGCAGTTCTTTGCATTGAATCTAAGTTGCCATATGTCTGACCATTCCTCCAACCTTGCCAAGTCCCTTCTCATCCTTTCTACCCCCCCTTGTGTGTCATCTCTGCTACAGATATTTGTATCATCTGCAAAGAGGCATACCTTTCCCTCCAGACCCTCTGCAATGTCACCTATAAAGATGTTAAAGAGGACTGGAGCCAGTTCTGAGCTCTGAGGTACTCCACTAGTGACCCCCCTTTCTTCAGAATGTGTGCCACTCACTATTACCTTCTGTGTCCTGTTGTGCAGCCAGTTTGCAACCCAGGCTACCACCCTGGGACCCACTCCCAAGCTGGCTAACTTGATCATTAATCTTTTGTATGGGACTGTGTCAAATGCCTTGCTAAAGTCTAGGTAGGCCATATCCACAGCCCCTCCCTGGTCTATTACTTTGGTCACCCAGTCAAAGAAATCTATTAGATTAGACTATAAATTAACCTTTGAAGATCAGGTGCTATCTAGAAATAAAGCCATAAAAAAATGGAGGGTAATGAGTACCAATGCCCGTAGTCTAGGTGAAAAGCTCCTCGAAATGGTGGCCTCCTGTAGATTGTGTACCCTGGTATGTTGACATCCTAGTCATGGTTCTCTGTGCACTATGTTTCTGTAACTGCCATGATATCCAGGCATGCCTCTTCCATCAAGGCCACCATTTTGGGGAGCTTTTCACCTAGACTACGGGCATTGGTACTCATTACCCCCCATTTTTTATGGCTTTATTTCTAGATAACACCTGATCTTCAAAGGTTAATTTATAGTCAAGGATCACACCCAGATTTCGGACCCTCAGAGAAACCACCAGTGGCACAGACCCTAGAACAAGTCCAGAGTCCCCCCCTGGTGGCAATCCATCACACCCATGACCAGGCTCAATCACCAGTACCTCAGTCTTTCCTGGGTTGAGTCTCAGCCAGCTGGAAGCCATCCAGTCATTGATTTTAGCCAGACAGCCGTTAAGCATGTCAACAGCTCCCAATGTTCAGGGTGCAAAGGACAAATACAATTCTGTGTCATCTGTATAGCAGTGAAACTCCACACTGTATTGTCAAATGATCTTGCCCAGGGACAGCATATACACTGTGAACAACCTCAGTGACAAGATTGAACCCTGAGGCATTCCACAGAACAGAGGCATTGGGGAAGGAGAAAGTCCCCATCACCACCTGCTGCACACTGTCTGAGTGATAGGACTCAGACCATTTGATGACAGTATTGGCAAGTCCACAAAACTCACAGGGCCAATCAAGGAGCATGACATGATCCACAGTGTTGAAAGTTGAAGAGAGATCAAGAAGCACAAGAACTGACCTGTCTCCTCTATCCCTAGCCCTCAGCAGATAATTATGCACTCTCACTAGAGCAGTTTCAGTGCTATGTCTGGGCTGAAAACCTGACTGGAAAGGCTTATAGATATCCAAGGACACCAGGCAATCCTCAAGCTGTTGTACCACCAATTTCTCAACAATCTTGCTCAAAAAAGGCAGGTTGGAGATCGGACGGTAATTTTCCAGGACATCCGGGTCGAGGGAAGATTTCTTTAGAAGGGGCTTCACCAGTGCTTCTTAAAAAGCAACTGGAAAGATCCCCTCCACCATCAAGCACCTGGCATCCTGGCAAACACTGGGCCAATGGTATCAACACATCCCATTAAGAAATGCGTTGGTGCCGGCAGAAATTCTGCCTTTTTATGAGAAATTGCTCCCTGGTACTCAACATAGTGAGCACATAGGGCCAGCCTATCGATCTCCAGCTGGGTCTTCCTCCAACAATGCTTCAACATCTGACCCCTGATCTCCATCACCTTGAGATCCCCATCAAACTATGGGGATCTCAATTGAGAAGATCTGGGTTGTATATGAACTGGTGTGATGGTATCTAGAGCTTCGGCAACCACTCTATTATAGGTGGCCACCACCTCTCCAGTGCCAATCGCACATGCTACATCAACCCTAGATAGGTCAACTAATGCCAACAGACCCTCTGGGTCAACACCACCTAAGGGGGGGATTGCTGACCATCTCCCCAGAGGAAGGACTTTCAAGGGGGACCCCAAAGTTGAACTCCATTGTGCAGTGATCAGACCAAACAACCTGATCAATCTTGAGATTATTAATCTCAAGCCACAGCTGAAACACCAGATTGAGTGTGTGGCCATGCTGGTGGGCTGGAGGGCTTCTCAATGCCTGTCCTTCATTTTCCCTCCTGTTTTCTCCCTGGGCCCATGAATATGCAGTGAGCATGATGTGTGTGCTCTGCCTCAATGGAGACACCCCTGGCATTCTATACATCAGATCCCTTCTCATTGTGTGACTAGCCTGGGCTGCCACCCAGATACCTCTGGATGGCAGTTAACAGTGAGAGATGGCAACCCCTCTAACTGAGGGAGGAAAGCAGTCCTGTGGACTCTCAATCCTCCCTCACCCAACCAGTCCTGTCTGTTTCTGAACTCGTATGGCTGGCATGGCAGGAGGGGAGGTGAGGTGCTGAGCACCTCGGCCCTCCATACCACTGAGCCACCCTAAAGTTTAAACTTTTTAACTGCATGCAACAGACTGAGTCTGGTTCAACATTTAACTAAACCAACATGCAGAAATAATGTTTTAGACTTGGTAATTAGCTCAGAGAATATTAATATATACAACTGTCTCAGTACACAACTTTGTGGAAACAGTGACCACTCATGTATACTATTTAACATACTGAGAAATCATAAAATATCTAAGGGCTGTACATAGGTATATTTATATCAGACTGCTGACACAGAAAACATTAACTCCGCTGTTAAAAATATTGACTGGGACAGTACATTCAAGAATAAAACAACCAAGGAATGGTGGACCCTTATACATGAAACCATCATATTAACCTGCAATGAATACATAAAAAATACAGTTTTAAAGGTATAAAACCAAAATGGTTAAATTAAAAAATAATATAAAAAAATGAGAACAAAGCATATGCCAAACACCCAAAAATTAAGTTGGAGGAAACATGGGAATAATTCAAAAGGGCACAAACATAATGTAAAAAAATACATAAAATAAGAGCAAAAGCTAAACTAGAATTCAATTTAGCAAGCAATTCAAGCAACATCAACAGTAAGATGTTATATGAATATATTAATTCCTCAAAGGAAACAAATTAAAAAATAATCTTATCAAAGAGAACAACAGGGTAATCACAGAACATATAGATATAGCTAACATATTCAATAACTATTTTTGTTCCGTTTTTTCAAAAAAACACACAAACAATAATATAAATGTTAACACTAATGACCACATATGTATGAATAAAAGTAACATCTTAGATAAAATGAATGACTTAAAACAACATGGAACCCTGGTCCTGATGGCATCATGATGCAATGCTAAAAATCATGAAGAACAGCATCACTACCCCATTAAAAATTCTGTATGAAAAATCATTAAATGAAGGCCCTGTAACAAAGGACTGGAGATGTGTCAGTGTTGCACCAAACCACATAAAGGGCAGAAGGTAGTCAATTTTGGACCAATAAGTTTGACATCGGTCCTCAGCAAGATCATTGAGTCAGTCATTAAGGACTTACTAGTAGACCATCTAAAAACTAACAATAATACAGATATAGAGCAGCATGGATTCACCTCCACTCGTTCTTGTGTGACAAACCTTCTGTGCTTTTATGAAAAAAAATTGTAAACAGCTGGACAATAAGAGGTCAGCTGACATCATATTATTAGATTTCTGTAAACCATTCAGCAGTAGTTGAAAAAATGCAAAAACCTAAACAGTTATTTAGTACACTGGGTTGGCAACTGGGTTACAAACTGAATGCAAAAGGTGTCCATCAACAAGTTTCTTATCTTCCAAAGGTAAAGAGACCAGTGAGGTACCTCAGGGGTTGATCCAGGGGCCCATCATTTTTCACATCTTCATTGCAGATATAAATACTAACATCACAAATTGGGTTACAAAATATGCCAACACCAAACTTGAAGGTCTGTGTGACGCAGAGGGTAACATAAACAGTATTCAAGCAGACTTAGATGAAATAGCAAAATGGGCATACAAATAGACATCCATTTCAACCTAACCAAGTGCTGAGTTATTCATCTTGGTAGAAAACAAACATTTCTTCAAACAACATGAAGTCTTGTGGTATTCTGACTAAATGCAGTTAGCCCCAGCACTTGAACTGCCCCAGAGAGTAAAGAGTTAACTCTATGCAGAAGCATAGAATGTTGAGCTCGAGCTTGGTTTTCAAACCTCTGTCTCTAGCATGCTGAAGTGTAACCATCAGATTTTTTACTCTGCCTAACTGTGAAGTCGTTCCGGAGATTCCTCCTGCACTTCGGTTCGGTATCAGTTTAAATCTGTCGGTTTTACCTAACCATTTCTTTATTTTGGTCTTCTTACTTCTGTCTCGGTAACAGTAAGTGGTAGTAGTAGGTAGTTTTTGTATTATTGTGGAAATTGTTTTTGCCTTCGGTTCGTCTCCGGTTGGTCTGGTTTGGAACCGAACCCCATTGTATTTCTGTCTTGTTTCTAAATATTACTGTGGTTTTCGGTACTCATCGGTTCCTAAAAAAATTCTGATTTCCGGGTTTTTTTTAATCAACCCGTGACACGGTTGGAACTGATCAGTTTTTAGTTGCCTGGCATAATAGCTGGTAAGGGTAACTTTTCAGTATTCCAGCATGTCTGAGAAACCCAAAAAGAAAACCGGTCCCACTGGGTTTCAACACTGTACTGAGTGTAAGGAGGCCTTTGCTAAGGCCAACCCTCACCTCATCTGTGTTTACTGTCTGGGGTTTGACCACCTCAAAGAAGACTGCCAAATTGGTAAAAACTTTCCCAAAGCCACTCTGGAAAAATGTTTGAGTAGGCTAAGGGAGAGGGAGGCCAAGAAGTCCGCTGACCCGGATGGTCAGCCCGGTTTGGAGGTTGCCGAACCTGAGGAGGTGCCCACTGACCTGGGTGATACCTCCTCAGGCAAAAGGACAGCCGATTCTGTGGAATCAGTTCCTAGCAAAGGGAAACAAAATTCAGCCAGTTCGGATCCTACTTCCCATGGTCCGTCCGCTGAGGAGATTGCTAAAGCGATTTCTATTGTTCAGTCACTTTGCCCGGTTCCAACCTAACTGGCAACAGTTCATAGAGGTTCGGTTCAGTCTGACATAGTCGCTTCTGACATTGAACCAGAGGCTTTCTATGAGGGCGATTGGGATGGAGAAGAAGAGTGTGATGAAGAGGAAGATGAAGGCCTAGATGAGCCTGTAGAGCCTGACATTTCCCCAGATAGGCCTTCCAGTGTGTCTCCTCCCATACTTTCTGTGTCCCCCTCTCATTTCTTGTTTTACAAGAAAGTGGCTGATACGCTTCAGTTCCCAGTGGAAGAAGCTGAACAGGATCAGGAGGAACCTGACTTCATGGAAATGATGGGTGTCCCAGAGTTGAAGAAAGTATCTATCCCTCTGCATAAATCCCTGGGGAAACAGACATAAAAAATGTTGCAGTTTCCAACTTCTATACCTCCTGTGGATAAAAAGATGGACAGGAGATATACCTTGTCAGGTCCTGGAATAGAATTTCTTACAACTCATTGCAGCCATGTTGGGGTAGCACAGGCTGCAGCCTGTGATAAGGCTAATATTCCCCTGGCATATCACCCCCCAGATAAGGATTCTAGGAAAGTGGATGCCATGGCCAAGAAACAATACTTGGCATCCTCTTTGGGACTCAGACAAGCCAATTATATGGCATATACAGCCAGGTACCAGAAATCGAGGTGGGATACGGTTCTGTAACTGGCTAAGAATGCCCTTCCCCAGCTAGCCAAGGAGCTGGAGAAGGTGGCTGCAGATGGTATTGAGGCATCCAAGGTCTAATTTCATGCTGCTGTTGACTCGAATGATGTGCATTCCAGGGTCATGGCTACATCTGTCTCCATGAGGAGATTAGCTTGGCTCAGATGTACCAGTCTGTCACAGGATACCCAGACTAAGGCCATGGATTTTCCTGTTACTGGTAACTCTCTGTTTGGTGAGCAAACAGAGGCTTACATGAAGAAGATGGATGAGTACAGGACCACCTACAGGAGTGCTACAGCAAAAGAGAAGCAGGCCACTCCTCAGAAGCAGCAGTTTAGGGCTGGCAGGGGCAGGCCTTTTAACAGGCCTTTTTACCAAGTCCAGGCTTCCTCTTCTTTCCAGCAGAGGGGGTTCTTCAGGGAAAAGGCAGATAGGGATGACCAGGACCCCAGCATCCACTCAGTCCAAGCCCCTGCCAAACAGACACCCTGAGGTGTCAGTCAGGGTCGCCTCACCAATTCCTGTAGGGGGCAGGCTGGCTCACTATTCCCAGGCCTGGGATTCCATTACCTCAGACAAATGGGTCCTGGAAGTAGTGAGCAAGGGACTTGTTCTCAGTTTCAAAAGGTTCTCAAAAATTAGAGCAAGATCTTTCAGCCCCTCTCCCCCTTGGAGACAAAGGCCTTAGAGGCAGAAGTCTCCTCTCTTCTGCTCATGCGAGCAGTAGAGAAGGTACCTCTTTGTCACAGGAGAAAAGGACTTTATTCCAGATACTTCCTTACCCCCAAAAGACAGGGGAGTGGTGACCCATCCTAGATTTAAGGTACCTCAACAAACACTTAACAAAACCAAAGTTCAAGATGGTGACTCTGGGAGTAATTCTACCCTCTCTGAGACCAGGAGACTGGCTAGCCTCCCTGGATCTCAAGGATGCCTATTTCCACATACCCATCAGACATTCCCACAGACAGTACCTCAGGTTCAAATTGCCCTCAGGCCATTATCAGTTCAGAGCCATGCCTTTCGGCCTAACATTGGCTCCAAGGGTGTTTACCAAGTGCCTGGCAGTAGTGGTAGCATTCCTCAGGAGACAAGGTATCCTTCTGTTCCCATAGCTGGATGACTGGCTCCTAGTAGGTCAGTCCCCAGGCTAAGTCAAGTCAGCCTTAGAGGTCACCCAAAGGCTTCTGGAGTCCTTGGGCTTCATTCTAAACCTAGAAAAATCAGTTCTGGAACCAACTCAGCTGCTCACTTTCATGGGGCGGACATAGACACGACCCAGGCAAGAGCATTCCTTCCTCTTTCAAGGGTTCAGTCTCTAGTCACTCTGGCTTCCTCTTTTCAACCTCAAGTTTCTCGTCCAGCCAGACATTTTCTTCAGTTACTGGGCCACATGGCAGCCTCCACAGCTGTGGTCCAGGGAGCAAGGTTTCAGATGAGAGATATTCAATTTCATCTGAGATCTTACTGGTCTCAGAAAAATGACCCTCTCTCCAAATTGGTTCCAGTGTCCCAGACTCTAGTTCAGGCACTCCAGTGGTGGCTGGAGGAGGACAACCTTTGGCAAGGTGTCTCATTCATCAGTCAGGCTCCTTCAGTGATTCTCACCATGGACGCCTCTCTCCTAGGCTGGGGACCCATCTGGACCAGCTTACAGCTCAGGGAACCTGGTCTCACCAGGAGTCCCTCCTTCACATAAACCTTCTGGAGTTGAGGGCTGTCTTTCTAGCTCTGCGGACATTCTCAACTGTGGTTCAGGGGAAAGTAGTACAAATCAGGACAGACAATACCACAACCATGTGGTACATCAACAAGCAGGGAGGAACTCGGTCCCTGACCTTGTGCACGGAGGCCATGAAGGTATGGTCTCTGGCTTATTCCCTTCACACTTCCCTGGTGGCTGTACACCTGCCAGGAAAGGACAACATCTTAGCAGATGCTCTCAGCAGAATATCTCAGGGTCATCACGAATGGACTCTGAATCCCCTGGTCCTTCAGGTCATCTTCAACAGGTGGGGGACACCAGAGATAGATCTCTTTGCAGCCCTGGACAATCATCAACTTCCTCTCTTTTGTTGCAGACCTCCTCTACTGGGCTCTGTACACCAGGAGGCTCTACTATTGGATTGGACAAGCAGGTTCCTGTATGCTTTTCCTCCTTTCCCTTTGATTTTCAGGGTTCTGATCAAAACCAGATCTCAGCCTTGCAGGGTGATCCTAGTGGCACCAGACTGGGCCAGACAGCTGTGGTATCCTCTACTACTGTCATTGTCAGTGACAAGGCCTCTGTGTCTTCCCAGACACTTCAATCTGCTGGCATCCTCTCAGGGGAGGATCCTCTGTCCAAGCCTTCAGGCTCTCAGGCTCAAGGCCTGGCTCTTGAAGAGTTGGAATATGATGAACATCTAAACCTTTCTCAGTCGGTTTTGGATATTCTAAAGGTTAGCAGGAAACCTGCTAACAGAAAAACTTACAATTCTAAGTGGAAAAGATTTGTTGTTTGGTGTTCCCAGATATCTGTTCAGCCAGAATTAGCTGCATTTCTACTGTATTAGACTATTTGGTGCATCTTAATAGTTTAGGCCTTTGGCCCACTATGCTTAAGGTGCATTTGGCAGCTGTGTCTGCCTTCCTTTCAGCTGGGAAGGGTTCTTCCTTAGCCTCTCATCCAGTTTTCCAGAAATTCTTCAAAGGTCTGATGCGTGTTAATCCTCCCTTTCGAGCCCTTACCCCTTCTTGGGATCTGAACATCTGTATAGCACAGATTATGCAGCCCCCTTTTGAGCCTCTATCTTCAGCACAGCTGAAATACTTGACATGGAAAACTGTATTCCTGGTAGCCATTACCTCTGCCAGGAGGATCAGTGAGTTACAGGCTTTATCAGTGGAACCTGATTTTATTTCTTTTCACAGGGATAAGGTGGTCCTTCGAACTAGCAGAAAGTTTCTTCCCAAAGTGGTCTCAGACTTTCATCTGAACCAATCTATGACATTGCCAGTGTTTTTTACTGACCATTCTTCCTCTGGGGAAAGAAGATTACACAGTCTCGATGTGAAAAGGGCCCTTAGTTACTATGTGGAGCATACTAAGGCCTACAGGAATGGATGTTCTCAGTTATTTCTCACCTATGGAGAGACGGGAAAAGGCAAACCAGCCACCAAGAGAACTATTTCCAGGTGGATTGTCTCCTGTATCCAATTCTGCTATTCAAAACTTGGGAAGGAACCTCCCTCAGCCCTGAGGGCTCATTCTACAAGGGGTACAGCTGCTTCACTCGCAGCAGCTAGGGATAAACCTTTAGTGGAAATTTGTAAAGCAGCCATCTGGAAAACTGTTCACACATTTACCAAGAATTATTCCCTGGACATTCAGTCTAGAAGTGATGCTAGGTTTGGCACAGCTGTGCTGCAGATCCTGTTCCCAAAATAGGTTCTGTGACTCCCTCCTCCAAGGGGATACTGCTTGGTAGTCTGCATTTAGTCAGAATACAGCAAGACTTCATGTTGTTTGAAGGAAAAATTACTTACCATACTAATGTTGTTTCTTCTAATGGAGTCTTGCTGTATTCCGACCTCCTTCCCTGCCTCCTCTCCTAGAACCCAGTAGTTTTGGGATGTGGGTGGGCAGGCACAGTGCTACACCCCATAGGTGTACTTGGCTTGCCCTATTTTATGGGTTTTAGTTATGTTTTAGCTCTCTACCTACTTTGGTTTTATATTTAGCTTTCTTTTTGGGGTTCTCGACTTGAGTCTTTTGACCCTAAAAACAATCTGTTCAGCGATTTGGCTTGCAAGGGTTGAAATAATTTCCTCCTATTACTTTTATTAATTAGTGCTCCTAATAATCTGATGGTTACACTTCAGAGTGCTAGAGACAGAGGTTTGAAAACCAAGCTCGAGCTCAACATTCTATGCTTCTGCATAGAGTTAACTCTACTCTCTGGGGCAGTTCAAGTGCTGGGGCTAACTGCATTTAGTCAGAATACAGCAAGACTCCATTAGAAGAAACAACATTATTATGGTAAGTAATTTTTTCATCTGTACACACTATATAACACCAAACTGAAAGTCTCTTATTAGAAAAAACATCTAGGTAGTACTATTAACAGTTCACTGGACCTGAAGGGTTATTGTACAACAGCAATACCGAGAGCAAATGGGATGCTAGGTGCTATAAAAGGAAATAGATCCAGTAGAAAGGCTGAAATTATTATGCCATTGTACTGTTCATACATTAGATCACTGTTGGAGGACGGTAGCCAAATTTGATGTTCTTATAAGAAAACCAACTTAATCAAAATTGAAACTGTACAAAGGAAAGCAACTACAATCATCAACAGACTTAAAGATATGTCATACTTAGAAAGATTACATAACTTATAGCTATATTCCAAAGGAGACTGGAGGAAAATAGGGAATATTTTAGTAATGTTTGATATTGTACAAGACCCATATCTACTAAATGAGTTAAACATTTAAAGATAACAAAACAAGAGGCCATCTTTTACAAATTAATCAAATGAGGTTTATTTATTTGTTTTTTGTTGACTGGGTAGGGTGCACTAAGCATTCATATGCCTATTTTCAGGCACAACCTGAGAATTTACTAAGAACATTTCACATATTGGATAACATCAACAAACAAACCAAAAATTATATAGTGTTCATAGGATATTACCAAAACAATTGCACATATTGGATTTAAGCAATAGACAGCTCAGTAGCTGTACAGAGTTCATGGACTATCAGTGACAATTGCACATATTGGATACGATCAACAGACAGACCAGTGATAGTACAAAGTTCATAGGTTATCACCAAGACATGTTGTTTTGAACAGCTTTGGACAGTATCAGAGTAAGGGAACTGCTGTTGCAGTTGGTTAACAGGAAAGGAACATAGTTAAAGTATATTTTAAAGAGTATACATTGGCAATGGGGTGGGGTAAAATTAAAAGTATTTCTTGATACTTGGAGTTGGTAACATGCTTTGTTTTGCTGTTAAGTAGGAGGATTGACCAGTAGAGCTTTTGGGTAGGAAGGAACACAAAAAATTAGTATAATAAGTGCTTATACATAGGGTATGGTGGGGCAGTAAATTAGGTACAGTATATTAGGAGTAGGATGTGTAGGGGAGACATTTCAGGTTAAGGGCACATGCATTGGTAGTTTTGAAGCAGAAGGGAATGGAGCTGAGATTTAAATATGTGGGCAGACTATTTCTGTCATACTGTTAGAGGTATATTGTTTCAGAGTTTGGAGGCTACCGAGGAGAAAGCCTGTTTTCTATATTTAGTCCTTGATCTGTGGATGGTCAGCTGCTTGGCTCCTAAGGATCTTAATATGTAGTGGTTGGTATTTGGTGTAAGGTAAGAAACAAGAGGGTGAGGTGCCTGGTTCTGAATTATGCTTAGAAGTAATAAGGGAAAAGTTCTATTTTTCAGAATGTGTAATAATCCTGTGGAATAACCTGCCCGAATATGTCATTATCAGTGATACCAAAAGCAAATTAAAAAATAACTTGGACAAATTTCTTTATGAAGGTGGTAAATCTGATTATTATACATAATTAACAGGAGCAAACAATGGGCAAACACCCTTTTCTGTCACATATACCTTTGTGAACCTTTGTGATCCTGAAGCTCTTACAGGTTAATTAAAATGCACTGTTGTTGATTTAGCTAGGAGGTCAGTATTGCCCCATGTGTTATCTGGTAGGATGGGAGATATTAAGAAAAATATTTTACAACAGTTTTTAGCTGTAGCTCAGTGGCACGCTGAATGCGTGTTTGCTTAACAGGCAAAGGATCTGTGGGCCAAATCCTGGCATGAACATAAACTTTATTTTCATAAGAGATAAACTCACTTGAGTGGCAATTCATGGTAGTAGTGAGTTGGAATATTAAAAAAACTTGCAAAAAAGGCCAAGGGAAATGGACCTTACATCATGTAGTTTGCATCCCTGTGGTACTGTATAAAATCCAACTGAATGCATACGGCTTACTAATTTCATGTAAATAAGGTCACGATTTCAACCATTGAATTTTGTAATTGTATTCAGCCTGACGTTTCAGTCCCTCCTGGAGCATTTTCAAAGGGCTTAATTTCTATAATAAAGTTATTCCAAAGAATCATATTAATAAAACATGTCAGTTATGTTTCTCAATTTTGCTTGTAAAAAATATTAATTAAATCAGTACAATTACCAGTGTGTTCTGCTTAGTAATCCTAACTTTTCACTTTCAAAAACACTTAATTTCCATAACTTAACCATCTGCAAAGCAAATAATTTAAATATTTTAATCATATTTGTTTGTTCAAGTTAATGCATTGTGCCACCACCACCTTTCAATGTTCATAAATATGTAATTTGCTCCTACAGTATGTACCTGAAACCTCATCACTGAGAAAGCATAGGTGTATGTTGTATATCTAAGCACTCTTTACAATAGTAAGGTTAGTTAATTTTTTTCTTGTCTTATGTGCAGTTCATCTGAGTTTCACCCTGTCTCTGAGTTGCCCTCCCGGAGGAAGTTATTTTAATGGGGGGGGGCAGGGTGGAGCCCCCCCCCCCAGAAAACAAGTGTTTTAGTGTTTTTATTTTTAATCACTGTTTTGATAGCATGGTATAGTGATGCACTGTTTTTTTATGCGACAACATGGCCCCATGCCTAATATTAAAAACTTGCCTGTTTTGCAGGTTATGACATAACCTCCACACCATAGGAAATACAACTCACTTACCTGCAGATTAGTGGCACACTGAATGTGTGCTCACTTAGCAGGCAAATGATATGTAGTTTGAATCCTGGCAGGGACTTAAACATTTTTTCAACTTTTTTAGTAAGATGGAATCTCACTTGAGGAGTTATTCATGGTGGCATGCAGTTGGAACAGTAAATTATATGAGTCACTCAGTACAGAATAACAATTTGTAAAGGTAAATTGCTTTCTGGGATTAGTCCCCTGTCAGTTCTTTTGTAGGTTGTAACATAACAGCTACATCATAGGAGCTGCAGCTCACTGACCTGCAGCTCAGTGGCACACTGAATGTGTGTTTGTTGAGCAGATAAAGCATCAGCAGGACAAATCCTGGCAGGGACTTAAGCATTTTTTTTTTCAAATTTGTTTTGCAAGATGGAATGTCACTTGTGTGGTGACTCATGGAGGTGTGGAGTTGGAATAGTAAATTATATGAGAAGTAACATTAGGTAAGAACAACATTTTTTTTTTAACATTTAGTTATAAGAATTTTCTAGCAGTGCCATTGAAAGGTTACATACATAACGTTTGGATTGTTCATCTAACATCAAGAAATAAAACACACTTCCCTTAAGAAGTCTGTATGTCAGAGGCACTTCTCAATCCAGTCTAGGTCCTCAAAGTGGGATAGGGATAGAGACTTTAACATTATTCATCTATTCTATAATCGAAAGTTGATAAAACTTATTGCAGCATATGCTAGAAATATTAGAAATACATTCTACTGGTCAGTTGTCTGATTATAAAAAATGCTTCCTCCACTGACTTAACTGAGGCTAAAAAGAAGGCTATATCATGAAAAAGGTATTGCTATGATAAAAATAAGAAACTTAAACAGCTCAACTGGCACTAATGGATCTGGCTGAACAATTAATATCTAACATTATCAATCTCTTATTTGAATTGCAAAATGGCCAATAATGAATGCTGCATTTTAAAATAGGAAAACCATGCAACTCACATGGTTTAATACAATAGTTAGAAAAACACCCGATCTGTGCTTTAAGACTATTAACAGTTTTTAGATTAGAACATCATTTTTATAAGCCATCTTAAGCAGCACTTTAAAGAACAATGAAGAAAAAAGATGTTTCAATGAAAACAGAACACAAGTACAGACCTTTAAATGCTCTAATAAGCATTTAGTGATAACTCACCACAGAAAGCCATATCCATAATGATATTCTGAAAAGAAAATCCATATATATGCATAAGTTCTTTGCAATTTGCAAACTGTATCTAACTGAATTGTCATAGCTTTTTTTTATCAATAACAGTCATTCAGTATTAAGTTCACTTTCTTGCATGTGTACTCATTTCATTTCATTTTATTGGATAACCAGGTAAAAAGCGAATGGGCCACATGGCCCTTTTGCAGGGCTTGACCCAGTGAGGGTCAAAGACTCTCAAGTACTTTTATAACAAACAAGAGATTAAAACAGACAAAGGCCAAAGTACAAAAATACAAAAATATAATAAGATAATAAAAAGCAACACATTCATATACAAGTGCATACAGACTGTTGTACTCATGAACAAGGAAACTAGCTTTTTCTCAATGGAGTGCTACTGAGTCTGACAATTGCTTCAGCTGTGGCCTGTGGTAAATCAAAGTTAGATTCCAATTCATCTTCATGATTAAT
This sequence comes from Neoceratodus forsteri, assembly GCA_016271365.2. NCBI lineage: Eukaryota > Metazoa > Chordata > Ceratodontiformes > Ceratodontidae > Neoceratodus > Neoceratodus forsteri. The sequence continues at coordinate 539,234,068 of CM028134.1, read as the reverse complement.
AGAACCCCTGTTCTCCTCCTGATTTTGTGGTGCAGCTTTTGATTTTAAAATGTCTGGTCACTAGGCAGGGTCAAAAAAACAGGTATTTATTAGCACCAAAGATAACACGGCATTTACAGGGGTATAACAAACAGAATTTTGCTCCAGTGCATTGCACCTCAGACCTGAAGGTTAGGTATTTACAATGTCTGGCTTACATCTGTGGACTGATGTCTGGATATAGCTACTCCTGCTATTCCATGGGTCTGGGTTCAATTCCCAGTAGGTTGCATTATTTTTTTTCTTGCTGCAATTTGTGATGTAAATTGCTTAGCAGTGGCTAACCAGTTCCAAAAGTGTCTGCTGTGAATCATAGTGCGGGGTGGGTGCCTAGGACAGGTGGGTAGCCCAAACGTGCTGTAAGATCCAAACCTCGGCACTCCAAAAGACAGTTTTTAACCACAATAAAAAACAACAAACATATGCAAAAAATAAAGATTTATTTGTGGTAAGTTAAAGAGCAATGGCAAGTGCCTGGGGTCAGGTGCTTGCTGTTGCTCTTTAATGTACCACAGATAAATCTTTATTTTTTGCATACTTTTATTGTTTTTTTATTGTAGTTAAAAACTGTCTTTTGGAGTGTCGAGGTTTAGATCTCATTAGCAGGGGCTAATACTGCACCCCCCCCCAAAAAAAAACAATCTAATTGTCATCTTGGAGTTTTTATAATTCAAATTCCCTTTTATTGTTCCCTATTTGATAATGTAGTTTCTGTCACTACCCAAGGCGAACTGAATGAGAACTGTGGGAGGCTTAATAGATTCTGATGTTGTTTTTGACATATTCACCACAGGTGTAGAAGGGGCTACCAGAGAAGGTGTTTTTTGTTGCTTTGACTGAGTAGGCAAGCAAAAAGCTTTAAGCAGAGGTGGCATATTCTCAGTTGTGGAGCCCAGGGCTGTAGAGAAAAAGTCCCAAGCTATTTCCCAGGTAATCCCATCGGAACTCTCCAACAATAGCAAGCCAACACTCCTCAAGTTGTAACTAAGATTGGCATTTTCAAAATTACTAATTTTACAGGCTTAAGATATGTTGTCCTGTAGTATAGCTGAAATGAGGACTGAATCTGAATGGAAGCACCAAGTTTGGTCAACAGCGACAATGCCGAACTACCCCACAGTGATGGCACAATACTGATGCAGGTATTGTGCTGCCTGTTCTCAAGTTGTTTTCTGTAGGGGGCTGTGCCTCCCACACTCCCCATGTGGGGCTCGCCCCTGAACTCCCGGACTTTAGGATTCTAACTCCAGGTCGGAGTTGGTCCGGGAGGTGGGACACAGGGGAAGGTGAAACACGGAAAAAGGACCATTACCCAAATGTCGCCATAATGGTCTTTTTTCCTGTTTTGCCGTTAGGGTGTCAATGAAAAGGGGTGCACCGAATTTGAATTGGTTTTAACTGCCAAAGCAGCATGATCTTTTGGTAGCGCAATAATGTTTTTTCTGCTTCAGTTGCTCAGTATTCAATGGCTTCACGCCATGAAATGACAGACTCCCACTTTGCATCTTTTCTTTTATTGCTTGCAATAAAACTGAATAAGACTTATAAATTGCTTCAATGAATCTAGCTTGACTGCAGTGGCAAATGTTTTCACTGGCTTGGTGTCTGTAGTGGAGGCAGCAGTAGCAGCATCTTTTTGCATGAGGCTGGGGCTAGGAGCCTCAGCTACAGCTGACAGACTCAACCCTCTCCCCCAGCTTCCCAAGGTTACCAACCCCAGGTACCTGTCCATGGGCCCAGAACATTCTTGTTTGTCTGGGTTCACTGAGTCGGATGGAGAACTGCTATTCTCCTTGTGTTTTTCCTTATGTTCCCTCTCCTGCAGCTTTTTTCGTTCTTTTTTCAGATAGCTTCTGTAACTCATATGAGAAGAGATCCGTTTTGGAACTTTCCAGAATGAAATACTCAGAAACCACAATGGGTGATTAAAATAATTCTCAGGGTTCAGGTGGAGTAGTTCTTACACACTATGAGTGGCTGTTGGCCATTTTGTTTTCTAGAACAACAGTTTGTGAAGGTAAATCACCTGCTGAGATTAGAGCCCCAATTTCTTGTTTTGCAGGATGTCACTTAACCTCTATATCATAGAAACTGCAACTCAATTACAGGCAGCTCAGTGGAACACTGAATGTGTGTTTGCTTAGCAGACATAGGATCAGTAGTTCAAATCCTGCATGGAACTTACACATTCTTTTCACTTGAAATTCACTTGAGTGGTGATTCATGGTGGTGTGGAGTTGAAATAGTAAATTGTATGATAAGAAAATTTAGCTAAGAACAATAACCTGTGAAGTCTTATCACCTATTAGGATTAGATGCCCTGTTGCCACAGGAACTGCAATACACTTACCTGCAGCTCAGTGGCAAACTGGAGGTGTGTTTGCTTAACAGGCAAAGGATCAGTGGTTTAAATACAGGCAGACATAGTCTGAATCCTGGAAGGGACTTAAACATTTTTTTTTCTACTTGGAACTCATTTTTTTCAACTTTTTTTTTTGTAAGATGGAAACTCAGTTGAGAAGCAATTCATGGTGTTGTAGAGTTGGAATAGTAAATTGTAAGAGATGTAAATATAGCTAAGAACAACAATTTGTGAAGGTAAATTGCCTGCTGGATTGAATCCCCAATCCCCTGTTTTGTAGGATGTGATATACCTTTACACCATAAGAGCTGCAATTCACTTACCTGCAGCTCAGTGGCACACTGAATGTGTGCTTGCTCAGAGGCAAAGGATCAGCAGTTCAAATTCTGGTGGGAACTTGAACATTTTTTGCTAGGCTAAAAACTCACTTGAGTGATGTTTTATTGTGTTGCAGCTGGAATAGTAAATTATATGACAAGTAAAGTTTAACTAAGAACAACAATTTGAGAAGGTAAATTGCATGCTGGGCATAGATCCCCATTTGCCTGTTTTACAGACTTTGACATAATCTCTGCACCATAAGAAATGAACCTCATTTATCTTCAGTTCAGTGGCACACTAAATGTGTGTATTCATATAGTAGGTGAAAGAAGAGTGATTTAAAACAGCAGCACAACAAAATTGGGCAAAAAAATTTAATCCTACCTTTTTTCACTATAAAAGATGTCTGGCATCTTCTAGTTAAATTTTGAGGTGTAATTTTAAAATTCCACCAGAATTTGAGTATTTTATAAATGTTTTACTTGAGTTTTTTCTCAAGAAAAAAAGATGGCTGCCACATTTTGCATAGAAATGCATTATAGACCTGGCAAGCATTAGGATGAAAAATAAAAGACAGTCTCATAGTGCACAGCATAATAGGTACTTAGACAACAACATTTGGCAAGTATGCTAATATTTTTCTCAATTGCAGCTGAAACTAGCTTTTATGAAAAAACATTTTTTGTTGCACTGCTGCTTTAAATTCTGGTATACAGAGTATGATCCTGGCAGGGACTTAAGCATTTTTTTTTCAATTTTTTTGTAAGATGGAAACTCACTTGAGTAGTAATTTATGATGGTGCAGAGTTGGAATACTACATTATACAAGTACATTCAGCAAAGAACAATTTGTGAAGGTAAATAATTTACTGATATTCCCTGTTGCCTCCTTTGTAGGTTGTGACATAACAGCTACATCATAGAAACTGCAGCTCACTGACCTGCAGCTCAGTGGCACACTGAATGTGTGTTTACTTAGCAGGTAAAGCATCACTGGGACAAATCCTGGCAGTGACATAAGCAGTTTTTTTTATCAAATCTATTGTGTAAAATTAAACCTCACTTGAGTGGTGATCCATGGTGGTGTGGCAGTGGAATAATATATTATATGAGAAGCTAATTTAGCTAAGAACAACAATTTGTGAAGGTAAATCACCTACTGGGATTAGATCCCCAATCCCCTGTTTTGCAGGATGTGACATCTCTACATGGATATAGTACAAGATCTTGACACCAAACATCCTGAGGATTAAAATCCAAATGCCAAAATCCTGACTGTAAGAAAATGCCAAAACAGAAAAATTTCTGGTACTGTTCCATGGGAGGATCTGCCCCCTAACTCCCTGTAAAATATATATAAACACCTCAGAGTCATCATATCATGGGGAATGTGGCTGTCAGGAGGGTTGCCATACCATCAGGATTGTGGCCATCTGGATTTTGGCATCGGGATTTCCATGGTTGGGATTTTGGGTGTCAGGATCTTGTACAGATACCCTCTACATCATGGGAACTGCAGCTCACTAGCAACTCAGTAGTACACTGACTGTGTTTGCTTAGCAGACAAAGGATCAGCAGTTCAAATCCTGCTGGGAACTTGAACATTTTTTAGTGAAATGGAAACTCACTTGAGTGGTGATTCATGGTGGTCTGGAGTTGGAATAGTACACTGTATGAGAAGTAAATTTCAGCAGGTTGAACTACCAGTAGTGCTGCATTTAAATCATATGCTGAGTGTTAAGAGAGTGGATCAATGAAGGACAGTGCAATCAAGGAAGCATTTTGCATGGTCTGAGTTGTTACTGGACTCTGCACTGTGTGTGTGTGATCTTTAAGCAGTGTATTGCCCGTGCCTATATTCAGACTGAGTTGGATTGCTGACTAATGCAATATTAAACAGTGTACAGACTGTTCCCAATACCTCAAGGGACTGAAGTGGTTTTGTCAAACTGTTGTGAACTGGATTACAGTTGAGTACAGATTACAGTTGTGCCTCATGTATTGAGACTCTGCTGATATTAGTGCTTGACTGTGTATTTTTACATGATCTGCAAATTTCCCCTGTCAAATGGCTACACCTGGGACTTGAACTTGCTGCCCTGTGTATCGTCCCACCAATCAGCTGCAGTGCCAGGTCAGCTGGGAGCGGATCACAGATAGCTATTTCCTCAGCACCCCTAAAGATGCAGTGGTGTATTTTTATTGGGCAGCTATCCACTGGCTGAATTCACTGGCTGAGTATTCTGACAGAGTATGGAGGACTCTTCTGGAGTCAACTGGAGAAGCTGGGAGATGGGTGTAGAAACTCTAATTAGTGGACCATCAAATCATCATCATAGAGATTGCATCTATTTCTGTGTGTACTATGAACTAAAGGTATTTCCCCACATTGGAATACCTGGACTGCACTCTGTGGCAGGCAGGGTGCTTGGGGTCACACTAGCTGCCTGGAGTGCTATGAGGGATGGGCTGTAGTGTTTAAAAGCCCATGCTGTGCATGCAAGTGCAGCTCACAGAAATTAATTATATATACTCTGGACTGTTTGAAAGTTTGCACTTTACATCTGTTTTTTCATAACATAGGGACCATTATATTCAATAGTGTGCCTGTTTAATACTGTGTAATTTACTTAGGTGAGGTCTGTTCTTTAGGGTGGTATTTTAAGTAAATGGTTCACTGATTGGATTTTATTGGGGAGGTTTGATTAATAATTATTTTTATAGTATAGTTTTTTACTTTTGCATTGTTTTCTTTGTTACCAAAGGTTATTTCTTAATTTTAGAAATACTTTTACATATATTTATTTTTAGTTTGTTAGTTTAATTTTATGGAGCAAACCAGCAGTGCCTTGACCAGGAGCCTAAGATACAGTAGTTTGTTTTTGCTGAGATGAGTCCTGTTGTCAGGTGAGGAACTGTTGAGTAGCATAAACCATATTTGAATTATGGTTTTGTTATATCTTTTGTGATAGATAATGAAATGCACATGTATAGGGACCCCTTTTGTGATTTTTCTATTGGTAATACTTGGTTTAAATGATTCTAAAGGCCTAAAAAAGATATCTAGCTCTAAAAGATATCAATTGGGTAAATGCCACTATAGGCTATCTTCGTATATGATGGAACATTATACAGTTTATCTGTTGCTTTTATTGGGTTCAGTTCACCCTAACCCTGGTCCACCAAATGCTGCAGCTGATACTTTTAGGGGATTCAATAACTGCCTCCACATCAACGTGGGAACATAATGCCTAAGTTTGTTGAATTTGTTTCACTGGTTCAAATGAGGGACCTTGATATGGTGGTGGTCACTGAATCATGGTTGAATGATAGAATTTGTGATACTGAAGTTATGCTGCACTCATCTAATCTTTTTTGGAGAGATAGGGTGCGTAAAAGTGGTGGTGAATGTCTCCTTTATGTTAAAAAATATTTACAGACTACATTGCTTTCTGTGAGTGATTTCCAACAACCTTGTGAGTTTCTAGCAGTTAACATTAGTTTAGTGATGGGGAAAAGAATCCTATAGTTGATTCTGTTTATATCCCACCTGGTCTAGTTGATTTGGGATTTCATCTGTTTTTGAATCAGGTTCAACTTTTAAATAGGAAATATGAGAAAATGATACTCAATATTGTAATATTCACTGGTTATAAAAGAAATCTTTATCATATAGAAACAGGATAGGTGGTCTCTTTTTGAAGCACATTGGTTGTTCCCCTACCTGCATTATCTAAAAGGTTGGTACTGCACCATTGATTGATTGGGTACTAGTAACCCACAAGGATAGGTTTATATAGGTTGAGATATTGCCTGATTCAATAATTGACCATTCACCTGTTCACTGTATTTGGTCACTTAAGAAGAAAAGACCCCATCATGAATAGGGCTAAAGTACTGGCTTTAAAAGAATATTTAGCACAGGTTGATTGGAGTTTTTTTAGATTGTATTCCAGATATCAATTTGACTTTTGATTATTTTGCTGTGTATTATTATATTAAAGTTAGAAGGGAAAATAATAAGAGGTTGACTGTAGAATTATTAAATTTTTTAATAAAAGAGATACAGTACAGCATTGGCTAGATGTAAAAGTAGTGGATTGAAATCAAATCTTCAGGATTATAAAGAAATGAGAAATAAATGTAAAAGGTTGGTAAAGAAAGCTAAATATGACTGTTTTAATGCACAGTAAATGGATATTCATAATGATTCAAAGAAATTGTGGACTAATTTAAATGAAATTTTGGGACAAAATAATAGCTTTATTCCCCCTGCATTGAATATTGACAGTCAGAATGTTACTGATTTGGAGGACATTGCTGACTATTTTAATAATTTTTTTTGTTAATGTTGGTAAGAACTTGCCTTTGAGAAAAAACCTTATCTGACTTGAATATTAAGGATGGTCTTGACTTTGATAGGCCTAAGTTCTACTTTAAATATTTGACACCTCAGGTTGTTAAGAAATACTAAGTTAAGTCATCCTCCAGAACTAGACTTGGACCTGAACAATTGGATATGGAGTTTTTAAACTGGCTATTGATGAATTAGTATTACCTATACATAAATTGTTCAATTTTTCATTGCAATTTGATGTATTGCCTGATATTGTATTGCAAGCTAATGTTACACCAGTCTTTAAGTCTGGGGACCATTCCATTGTTTCAAGTTACAGGCCCATCTCCATTATGCCCCCTGTCCAAGACCCTGGAGAATATTGTTGGTGACCAACTGCAGGAATACATCTCTAAGTATGATCTGCTTGCTAAGGAATAGCATGGCTTTCATAAGATGCATAATACAATTACTGCTTTAACTGAGTTAATTGAGGATCTTCACAGAGCCTTGGATAGGGTGAATATGCTGGAGTGGTCTTCCTGGATCTATTGAATGCCTTTGATCTTGTTGATCGTAAATTATTGGTAATAAAACTCAGGGAGATGGGACAGCTGACTTATTGCAATGGCATGGTTCTTCAACTATCTGACTAATTGAACCCAAAGAGTAAAATGTAATAATTTGTTTTCCTCCATTTTGCCTTTGGAAACAAGGGTTCCATAGGGGTCCATTCTGGGACCCCAGTTGTTCATTCTTTTTATTAATACAATATCTGATGTTGCCAAGTACTCCCAGACAATTTTATACGCTGATGATACTGTTCTTTTTACTTCTGGGGTAAATTTTGTAAAGATGGAGAAATGTTTGCAATCTGACTTTAAGTTAATTTGGGATTGGTTTGAGCAAAATGGTTTGGTTATTATTGCAAACAAACAAACAAGCAAACAACAACAACAAAACAAAACAAACCAAAAAACCAAGACTGTATTATTTGGGAATATGCATAGCCTTGGTAAATGCTCAACTCTGACTATTGCTACTCCAAGTGGTGAGGTTATTGAGGAGGTTCATTCATTCAAATATGTAGGGGTCTTTTTAGACCCCTTGCTGTCTTTTACAAGCCATGCTGACTATGTTGTAAAGAGTATTAATAAACTGATTGACCTTCTTTATTGAAATAATAATAATTTTACTGGTGAAGTTAAAAAGTTACTGGTGAATAGCTTGATTCTTCCTATAGTTGATTATAGATTAGTTGTCTATGACTCTCTTGGAGAAAATTAAGGTTGCTGTAAATAATGCCTGAAGATTTGTTTAAAAATTTGTAAAGGGATAGTCATAGGTGTCCCTTATATACTGCACTAAACTGGCTACGACTTGATTTTTTAATTTATTATAATTGTGTTATTATGTGTAAAGGGTCAATTCTGCATGTTTCTATGTGATAATGGTGAGCGCCAAATGGCGACCCACATTATCACGAAGTCAGGGCGGTGAAAACAATTTTGACACCCTGTCAACCTCGGCGCACTGAGGAACGGTGCCAGAGACTGAATACATTTGCTTTCGGTGGGGGCTGCACCCCCCACATCTTCCTCCAGAGGGGTGCATGTTGGGGGGAGAAAGCAAACAAAACACAAGTTTTGGGCCGGGCACAACAAAAACGCAGTAGCACTTGGACCCAGAACCGAACCCAGAACCCCATGCACCACAAGCGGAGGCCAACCCCTGATGCCACGGGGCAGCTCAGCAGCCAACTGCAGTGCCAGCCCCACATCCCCTCCACCTCCTCCCAGGCCATGCTTGCTGTGCTCAATCCCTCCACATGCATGTACATACAGCGACATCCTGTTGCTAGGGTCGCCCACCCCACCACATCCGGTCACCCTCTCTGCCCCCTTGCCTTTTGGGCTTTCACCCACATCGTGTCGCCATTTCAGATGGCGCCTTGATTCAGGTGCCCACGTCACAGGCTACCCTTATGTATCATACCACAATTGGGGTTCAATCACTCCTTAATCAAGTCTCAAATAGATTCCTTACTAGGAACATGGTATGTCAAAGACTTCAAGTTCCTCATAGGAAAACTAACTTAAGACAAATATCTTTTTCTGTAGAACAGAGGTTTGGAATTTGCTTCCATATAAGATTTGGGGTTTAAAGACATGTAATGCTTTTAAAAATTATGTACTAAATTTGTTTTCAAATAAGTTGGTTTGTAATTGTAAATTACTTTGTTTCATTGTATGGTTTTGTACTGTTTGTAATGTTTGTCTGTAAATGATGTGGACACCTTGGAAAAAGGGCTATTTTAGTGCAAAGGTTTCCTGAGTATAATAAACTAAAATAAATTTAGTTAAGAACATTAATTTGTGAAGGTATATCACCTGCTGGGATTAGATCCACAGTTGCCTGTTATGCATGTTTAGACAAACCTCTAGACCATAGGAACTGCAACTCACTTACTTATAGCTCAGTGACACACTGAATGTATGTTCACTTAGCAAGCAAAGTGGTTTAAATTCAGGTAGACATAGTCTGAATCCTGGAAGGACATAAACATTTCTTCAACTTTTTTTTAAGATGGAAACTTACTTGTGTTGCGATACATTGTGGTGTAAAGTTGGAATGGTAAATTATAGAAGTACATTTAGCAAAGAACAACAGTTTATGAAGGCAACTTGCCTGCTTGGATTAGATCCTCAGTTGCCTGTTTTATAGGTTGTACTATAACCTCTACACCATAAGAAATGCACTTTACTGACCTGCAGATCAGTGGCACGCTGAATGTGTGTTTGATTGTCACAGGAGATTCCATAATAAAATATACAGATCAATATATATATATGTAACAAAGATAAAGCAAATAGAATGGTTAGTAGCTTCTCAGGAGCTGGTGCATTGGATTTATATGATATGGTTGAGGATATATTTAGTGATTTGAGGAAGACCCACTGGCATTGATTCATGGGTATAAACGATATCATGAGGAAAACCTTGCCAGAACTGCAGAAGGATTATAATAAGATAGTACAAAAACTAGTAAACACAGGTTGTGAGATAATGATTTCCGAGTTACTACCTGAACCTAGGGCATCTGTGTATAGAAAAAAGAGAATTGCTTTAGCAAATGAATGGTTATGTAAATGGACAGGGGAGAGTGGCTATAAATTTATAAAAAACTTTGAGACATTTGAAAAAAATGACAAATTGTATTGTAAGGATGGGCTGCACTTAAATTATAGAGGCAATAGAATCTTAGGGCACAGATTGAGAAATGAGATAGAAAACTGTTTAAACTGAAAGAGAAGGGGACGACCAGGGAACATAAAGTGAATAAAACCCAAAGTCAAAGAAATACGAAAAAGATGTCTGCTAGTAAGGTAATGTTTTGTAACGCTAGAAGTTTAAATGAAATCAGTAAGGGAGAACTGGAAATGATAATGAGGAAAGAAAAAGTAGATATTGTTGGGGTTGTAGAAACCTGGTGGTCAAATGATAACCTATGGCATCAGCAGATACCTGGATATAGATTAATAAATAAAAATAGAGATGGGAAAAGGGGTGGGGGTGGCTCTATTTATTAGGGATGAATTAAAAGTTAGGGTCACAGATGAAAATTATAATTAGGGGAGTTTTGAAATGGTTATCATTGAACTGTTGGGTACAAAAGGGAAGAAATGTAGTTTCTCAATTTTTTATAGAACACCTGATACAAAAATAGAGGACACTGAAGCTTTTTTCGAATAAATTACTGGTTTGGCTGAAGACACCAATATGGTGTTAATAGGGGATTCAAATATGCCAAATATTAAATGGAGGGAATATATGGAAGGAAATAGCTTAGCGTGTAGGGTACAGGAAGACCTAACGGCAGTAGGTGTCAAACAGTGTATACAGGAAGCCACAAGGGGGGAATATATTGGGGCCCAGATATTCAAACTGCACCCAAAAAGTGTGCAACAGCAGGAGCAAGCGCAAGTCCACGTGCGCCCATGCGCAAGAAGTGCGATATTCAAAACCTTCACAGGCCAAGATGCGCCTATGGCCGACGACTGAATATCACACCACCTGCACCATAGCACATAGCTGAGCATATCTGATTTGTAATAGCACAACAAGGGATGTTCAGCTGAGCAGTCCAGATGTGCCATAGAGCAACCAGGGATGCCCCCAGCAGCAGGGTAGCAATGCAACAGCACAGCCAGGGATGCAGGGGCCCACCACCCATGCCACAGATGGGCAGAGGAACACACAGCAGAACAGACATCATCCCCCCACACCCCATGCACTGCACAACAGGGGGAGAGCTGGAATAACCACCGGCCCATGGATACCAGTAACCAACCCACAGCTGGGCCATGATGCCCCATCACACCCCCTGGCAAGCTGTGACCAGCACACAAGGATGGCCAACCACCCCATACCACACCATCCCACCAATGCAGAGCACACCCTGCACCATGATCCCCATACACCCTGCCCAGGAGTAGCACCCAACAATGCAGGACCCCCCATGCATGCCATCACCCCCACTGTGACAATGCAACCCGGTGCACCAGGGAGCCATGCAAGGCAGCCCCACCATGGGCACCCTGCAGTGGGCAGCAGCAGACAGTGATGCAACAGATGCATACACAGTGCCGCCCTGCATGTCCCCCTCGAGGTACAGCTGAGAGACCGACCATGCGTCAGCACACGAGGTACCCCACATGTGACAGGGCATGCCCCAGACCCCACCTCCAGTGGTACAGCACCCTGCACACCCTCCCAAGGACACATCCCATCCCAGCACTGGCCACAACAGCCAGCACAGACACGCACAGTGTAGTAAGGAGGCATGCACCACACAGGATGCAATACAGTGCATGGACAAGCACCCACCCATACCCAAGGGTACAGCAACACAGGGACACAGTAGCGGGTCAACCAAGCCACTGGCGTGTGGCCATGGCTGACTTGTACACATGGCCAGCACCCCTACATTGCACAGGTGTGCCAGCCACCCTGCGCAGGCACCATGAAGCTGTATGCCACCAGCATGCTGCTGGAGCACAAGTGACAGACACTGGAGTACATCCCCTGCAACAGACACAAGTGACAGCATGGATGGGGGACAACAACAGTGGAGGCCACAGTGCCACCAGAGGCAGACGTGCACCATACTGGTGATGACGGTCAACCTGGCATTGTGCCGGGCACAGTTGTTATCCAGCATGGACAGCTGCCACTGACATGCCAGAAGACCGTGCATATCACAGACATGCAAGGGTGTCAGCTGCACAGGCCACAGACGATCTGACAGGGGTGCCATGCACACAGTGCAGGCCCCATGGACCACTGCGCACAGGCATGCAGTGCACAGAGTACAACACACAAACCACAGACAGTGACTGATCCCCCTGTCCACACCATAGGTGGTTCACCTCTGCACACACACACACACACACACACACACACACACACACACACATGCCCATGCGTGCACCACCCCTGACACCATGCACACCACTGCAGCTGAGCACCCAGCCCACTGCAAATCAGAGACCACCACAGTTGTTATAACAAAATGTATATATTAAAACTATGTACAATAAAACCATATACAGAACTATATACAATAGTGGGGGAAGGGTCACATAACAGGTGGGGGCAGGTAAGGGCAGGGTTAACATATGGGAGAGGGAAGAAGGGGTGTGAGGGTGGGTCAAAGGGGGAAGGTGGTATTTGGGGCATGGGGACATCACTGGCCACCCCTGTCCTCTTCCTCCTGGCACCGATGGGATCTCCGCCTCCTCCTCCTCACCCGTGGCAGTGGATTTGCCTCAGGAGCTCCAATGTCTCCCTCTCAACCCGCAGCAGCTCTTGGATGTCCCACTGGATTTGCTGGAGAGTCCGGCCACCTAGAATGAGGGAGCAGAGTCTAAAGGTGTGACTGTCCATCCCCCTGCAGCCCACCCATTGTGCATGGCATACAGCCATGTGACACGCCCCTGTGATGGTGTGCGACCACCCACAGTGACCATGTCCACAAGACCTGCCCACCCAGGTAGCCACAGCCATGTGGACCACTGCACACACCCACCGCCCATGTCCTGCACAGCACCACCATGGCCATACAGTGACTTGGCTATGCGGTGTGAAGGCAGTGCCACAGTCATGTGCCCGGTGCACGCATGGACCACCATTGACACACTCCCAGACATGCAATGCCACTGGACAGTACTGACTGTAACAAGTTGCGTGCATGGCAGTGGTGTTGCTGGATGGTGACCATGCCCAATGGCCCACCCAGTTATACAGCATGCAATAGTAATCACAGATGTAAGGCACTCACCATCAGCAGGCTGGTCCACGCGCCGCGGACCACCTTCATCCCTCCTCTCCCTCCCTCCAACATACTAGCGCTCCCTCGTGGTTGCGCTCTGTTCTTCTGGTCCTAAAGTGCAAACATGGAGAGGAACATCAGTACAATCCAGTAGTATCCCCCTGCCCCCATGTGTGCAATCCCACACAGCCAGACCCACCCACCCCACACCCCGATACCACCACCACGGCCAACAACGGACAGCCCCCCCATGTGCTGGACACATGCAACCGTGATACCCGTATAGACAATAAAAGTGTATGGATGTTGCACCTACCTGGCTGTGGCACTGTGCCCCTCCTGGCACGTGCCCGCAGGTGGGCAAGCAGGTCCGGGTCCCTGCACCTCAGGTCCCCATAACAGTGGTGGCACTGCTCTGCCATCCACCCCATACTGGTGTCCTCCTCCAGGGCATTGGCCACCTCCTGCCACACTTCACTCCTGGCCCTGTCCAGGGGTGCCTCCCCAAACAAAGCCCCAATATGTGGCTCGACAATGGCCATAAAGTTTGCCAGCTCAATCTGGCTCCACTGTACAGCACACCTCCGTGCCATCTCTGCTGCTCAGTTCAATCAAAATGGCACTCTGCAGCATGGTCCTGCCATGTGCAGATGCTGCACAGTACAGCGCTGCCATTCCCTATCATGCTGTCACCGAACAGCACGATAGTGGTGCACCCATGCCTGACACATGGTGCCTGGGAGGCAAAGGTTGGGCACAGGGTCAAGGGTCTCTGGCACATGGACAGCCACAGTGCAATTGGAACCCAATGCATGTAGTGCAATTGGGTGCCTGTGTGCCACCTCCTGTAGCGGCCTGCCATGTGGTTTCCCCAGTGCGCCTACGACGCCCCAGTGCCACAGCGCCATATAGGTGAACAGTGCTGTAGCGCCACTGGCACTGGTGGCTGTGCCCTGCATTGCCTCCCATGCACAGCACGTCAGCAGTGTGGCAGGCGCCTGCGTCATCAACCCGGGCATGCGCAGTTAGGTGTGTACTGCACATGTCACAGAACTGCGCCCCTTGGCTCAGCACGTTCAACACAATTGCGCAAAGTGCAACAGCATGATATTCAGCCGGCACTTGCAAATCAGCTAATCAGCCATTCAATGGTGCAGTCACTGCATTTGCATCCACTTAAAGATGTGCCTCGTCTCATTTGCATGGGTTGCGCTATAAAAGTGCAACATTAGGCTGCACTGGCCATAGTCGGTTACTGCAGTCTATTGCGGTGAGTTGCATGCTGTTTGGGAGTGTGGACTGTAGTGTTTGGGACATGCATGGGACTGCACAGTCACAGGTAACACCTGTCATTCTCACAGGATGAATCATGACTGAGTGTGTGGCGGAGGAAGAGGAACAGAGTCATGGGAGGAAGAGGAGGCCGAATTTCACTAAGGCCGAGACAGATGCCCTGTTCAAGGCCTACCTAGACCAGGAGCCACTTCTCAGCGGATGCCAGGGAACACCACAGGCCCATGCTGCTGCATGGGAGGAGGTGGCGCATGCTGTAAACCTGCATGGCAGCCACTAGCACTCCGTGCAGGAGTGCAAAAAGAAGATGGTCACAGACAGGTGGAGGATTAAAGAGAAGGTGGCTGCCATCAGGGCAGAATGGTCTGCGACAGGTGGGGGACAGCTGGAGGTGCTACGCCTGACCCTACAGGAGGAGCGGGTTGCTGGCAGCATGCAGCGTTGCACCATTGAAGGTGTTCCGGGTGGTGGATTCCAGATGGGTGGTAGCCCATCGCTGCATGGTAGGTCATGGTCTGTCTATTGGGGGGGGCAGGGTAGGTCACATGCAGTAAAGCGATTTTTTTCCCTTACAGCTCCTGAGCATCTGCATGGGTCAGCGGTGGTGGGCTTCTCCACTGAGGCCAGTCACATGGAGATGGAGGAGGGCCCATCCACCTTCACAGGAGTACGCAGGTCAGGGCAACAGTGGGCCCGCCTGCACGTCTGGACTGATGTTGGTGGAGCAGGTGCGGAGGAGGCCCTGCCCATGACCCAGCATGCTAGCGTCCATGGATGCCAGCATGCTGAGACTCGGGCTGGTGCCAGATCCATCACCGGTGGTGATGTTGTAGCTAACGTCATGGGCAGTGACATGTGTGTGCCACAGGATGGCCACACAGCAGGTTACATCGCGGCCATGGCTGTGGGTGGTGCTGCGGTGGAGGCCTGTGTGTCATCACAGTCCCAGCCTGTGCCTGTCAGCACTGGTGGGGCAGCACTGGTGTGTGTACAGGACAGTGGGACTGTTGTGGCCACTGCAGTGGCACCGTTGAGCCCTGGGGAGTGGCAGCTGGAGGGGCAGCATCAGCAGTCGGCCAATGGCCATGGGGTACAGTGTCAGGGGCGGCATCAGTGCACCACCTGTGGACATGCCCAGGCCTGGCCTGGTGTGCAGCACCCACCCTCAAGGGGTGATGAGCATCAGGCCACGGCACCCTGAGGGACAGCATGCCGATCAGGCAGATGACCTCTTGGATGAGCACACCTGCATACTGCAAGCATCAGTCAATCAGCAGATGCAGCTTGTGGCGGTGGATGCACTGAGTGCAGCTCTGTGCCAGGCAGAGGAGCGTCGCAGCAGAGACACCACTCTGCTCCTGGCAGGGATGGACCGGTTGCGGGAGGATGTGACCGCTGCCATTGACAGGCAGACACAGGCATTCACTGCTGTCATGGCCACAATGGGCACACAGTTATTTGCCCATGCGTCGCAGACACCACAGTGCAATGTCCACCCTCCATTCCCGGTGTTGTGCGACACCATCCTTGTCGACACTGGGTTCAGCTGTGGGCATCCTGAGCACGCCTGGTGCAGGCATGTTCAGTGTGCTGCAGACCCCTGCATGAGCACGGTCGCGTTCACGCAGTGGAACCCCTGGGGGACCGTCGGTGCCACCCTATGAGGCCAGTGGTCAGCCTGTCACTGCTGGCAGGTCTCGGCGGGGCCGCCCATGCGTCCATGGTGGCCGTGGCACTGTGGCGCATGACTGACCTGTCTCCCAGCATGGCTACTGTCTGATGCTGCCCTGTGTGCATTGTGTCATTCAGCGGGCAATGCACGGGTGGGTACCCGGCCCTGCTCGCACACACACAGTCCATCTACACACCCTACCCGGCTGGTGTCCACAGTTGCGTGTGCATGATGATGCCTGCATTGCGCTGTATGCCACTGTGCAATGGTGCCCAGCGTCTGACACATGCACAATGACAGGCAGTGGGCGTGGTGGTCTGTGGACATGTGTGTGGCTAGGGGTGGCGGTCTGGGTCGGCGTGCCTCCTTCCCTTTGTGCATGTCTGGTGAGTTGTGTGTGTGTGTCTGACCACATGCTATGTTAGACCTCGCCCATCCCTGGCGGTGTGTGCGGTTCCATGCCCGGCCACTGCCCTTGACAGCATGCACCCCTGGTGTGTGTGTTCATGCGTGTTTGTGGGTTGTGCCTTTGCCACTGGTGGTTGCACATGGCCCCATGACTTACCTGGGTTGGCTGAAGTGCTCCTCTGTGATGGTGTCCCGGTGCAGCTGTGCCAGCCAGAGCAGTCAGGGGTCCCGTCACCCAAGGGGGGCTGCCCATCACCACTGTCACCGGCGTCCTCCTCGTCCCCATCGCTTTTCCCCTCTTCAACCTATACGGCTATCCCACATTCGTTGGCCATGTTGTGCAGGATGCATCAGGCCAGGAATAGCCTGCAGGCCTTTGAGGGACTGTACTGTAGGGCACCACCGGAGGTGTCCAGGCAATGGAAACGTGCCTTCAGCATACCGAACACCCACTCGATGACATTACGTGTGGTGGCATGTGCCTCATTGTAGCGTTGCTGCGATGGGATCGTGGGCTGCCGGTATGGTGTGAGCAGCCAGGGACGGAGTGGGGTGGAGGTTAGTTTGGTGATCAGCATCACCCTGCCCCGGGCCATGTAGGCCACTACCCATGTCACCTCTGACCATGCCCCTCCCAAGCCCTATGTTTGTCCATGTGGTTTGCATACTCACCCACTAAGTGGCCAGTGGGGATGTCCCCGCTCTTGAATCTGTGGCACAGTGCTGACTGATGCCAGATGAAGACATCATGTGCCCCCCCCAGGATGCATGGCACAGACATTGATTATGTGTCCCCTGGCATCACACACCACCTGGCAGTTGATGCAGCATAGCCCTTCCGATTAATATGTGCTGCCCCCATGGGGCCAGGTGGTGTGTGGATGGCCACATGGGTGCAATCTATTGCCCCTAGCATGCCAGGCATACGTGGTACCCTGTGGAACTCCTGTATGTTTGCTGTGCGCTCTGCCAGTGTGCTGGGGAAATGGATGTACTCTGCAGCATGTGGCAGTAGTGCGCTGAGGAATTGGGTGAGGTGGCGTGATGCGGCTGACTGGGTTATGCCTGTGGTGTCCTCTGTTGGTCTCTGGAAGGTACCCGTGGTGAGCAAGCACTTGCAAGCTGTCACTTTAGTCTCCACTGACAGAGCATGGCTCCGTCATGTGGGTGCCTGCATCACATCACTGCACAGCTCACAGAGCCTCCTCAGAATTGCCTGATTCAGGCAGTACTGGCCCATGATCTCAGTATCACTGTACAGCTCGAAGCTGGTGCGGGCTGAGTACTGCCTGTTGGGGGCATACCATCGACGGGCCCTTCTATGGCCATGCCCCCCACTGCCTGCCTTCTCACCCCCCTCATTACTGCCTCTATCTGGATGGTGGTACTGGCCATGTCCCTGGCTTGTGTTCACCCCCCGCAGCTGTTTCTGTGTTCCCCCCAGTCCTGGCTGCTACTTCCCCTGCACCGGTAACACCTTCCTGTGGTGGCCTCTGTGCTGTGTGGCACTTCCCCCTTCTGCACTGGCTGTGGCTCCCCACACCTTCCCTGTGCCTCTCTGTTCCGGGTGCCCTTTCCCTGGCCTGCCCTGTGTGTCCGTCTTGCCCTGTTTGTGCAGCTAGAGTTCAGCCTCATGTGCCTTCCCTGTAGCGTTCTTGCATCTCTCCCTTGTTCCTTTTTATTTTGGCTCATTTCTGCTATCATGCAACTTCCGCTTGCTCCCCTATTGCGCATGGCACATGTTGTTGAATATTGCACTACGCCATTTATGCATGGTTCCTCCCCCTTCAGTTGCGCATACATTCATTATCATTGTGCTATTGCTCAGTGTGATTTGGGGGATCTGCCTCCCGCTGAATATCGCAGAATGGCGCATTTTCAGACTTGCGCTGGCACAACCCTATTGCGCATGGTGCAACCCTTTTGAATATCTGGGCCAAGATGTTATTCTAACAAATGTTCCTGATGTAATTTAACAAAACAGTATTCAGCCAAAATTGGGGACAAGTGACCACAATTCCATAATGTTTAGGATGCTTTAGGAAACCAATATAATGATGGGGAAAACAGAGCAGTTCTTATATAATAGGGGGGATTATGTAGCTAAAAGAGAGAGGCGGAGTAGTATTGACTGGGAGGTTGTGATGAAATACCTAAGTATGGAAGAGTCTTGGGAGTTATTCTCAGGTAAAATTAATGAGATAATAGGGAAGTATATACCAAAGAGGAGTGTATATAATCATAAAGGTAAAAAACCACCGTGGCTTACAAAAACTATAATTAGATTATGTAAGAAAAAGAAAGTGATGTTTCGAGAATTAAGAAAAAAAATTCTTTAGCATCTCAAAATAGGTATAAGACTCTACTAAAAAAAATTAAAAAAGGAAATTAAAAATGCAAAAAAAAAAAAGCTGGAATTTAGACTGGCAATGGCCAAAGATAATAGCAAAAGTTTTTTTGCATATATAAATAGTAAAAGGAGGGGAAGTAGTATGGTTGGTCCACTAAATATTGATGGGGTTATGACTTTAAAACCTAAGGAGATGTTAAATGAATTTAGTAGATGCTTTGGAGCAGTGTATAAAAAATATGATGGAGTTGCAGAGATGGGGCATTTGGGAAAAAGTATACTAGATCCCAAAGAAATAATAACTGAGGAAAAGGTTAGAAGTAGGATAAAGAGACCAAAGGCTGAAAAGGTAGCAGGACCAGATGAATTCATCTCTACTTCTTTAAGGAGTTGGAAGACATGCTAACACCAGTTATCACCAGGCTGGGACAAAAATCACTGGCAGAGGGAGCAGTACCAGAGATGTGGAAATTGGCATATGTGGTGCCTATTTATAAGAAGGGAAAAACAGTGAGGCAGCAAATTATAGGCCAGTGAGCTTGACCTCTGTCATCGGAAAGATTACTGAAGGCATCTTGTGTGAAACTATTACTGATAATATGAGAGGTAATCATTTAGTGGATAAAAGTCAGCATGGATTTGTGGTAAATAGATCGTGTGAAACAAATTTGATCACTTTCTGTGAGTTTATTAGTAAGCTTATTGATGAAGGAAAGAATGTAGATATGGTAATGCTCGACTTTAATAGAGCATTTGATACGGTTCCGCATTATAAAATTATTGAAAACCTTATTAAAATGGAGATCGATTCAGCAATAGTAAGATGGGTTGAACAGTGGCTGACAAACAGACTGCAGAAAGTGAGACTGCATGGCCATGTGTCTGAGTCACTAAGGGTGTGAGTGGTGTTCCCCAGGATTCAGAGCTTGGACCATTACTGTTCAGCATTTTTATTAGTGATTTGAAGATATTTAGCAAAAATAAGCTAATAAAATTTGTTGATGATGTCAAAATGGGGGGAGTAGTGGATACATTTGATGATAGATTAAAATTTGGGCAGGATTTGATTCATATAATGGAATGGGCAAAAATGGGCTGACCTTCAACAGGGAGAAATGTATTATAATGCATTTTGGAAGGCATAATGTACAGCAGACTTACTATATGCAGGGCCTTAAACTGAAGGTGTCAAAGTGTGAAAAAGATCTAGGAGTGTATGTACAAAATTACCTTAAAAGTGGTGCCCAAAGTAAAATCGCATCAAATAAATTATGTAGTTGGTAAATTGTATGAGAAGAGGGTTTCAATTGAGGAGTGTGGAGGCTTTGTTACCACTGTATAGGACAATGGTTAGGCCCATCTTGGATTATTGTTCCACCATCTTCTGTCCTTTCCTTATTAAGGATATTAGGGTAATGGAGAGGCCCCAGAGATCTTTCACCAGACTAATTGCTGGAGGTCAAGGAAACTCGTATGAGAGATATTGGAGAACTTGGGTTTGTGGCCATTGGTGAACAGAAAGGTAAGGGGTGACTTATTGTTACTATAAAAGCCTTGGGGGATGAAGATCTTAAATTGGAATTGGGTTTGAAATTGGTGGTAAAGCCATATCACCTGAGAGTACGTAATAAACAAGTGAGGGAGGAAACAGCAAGGACTGAATTGAGAAGAAATGGCTTTAGGTGTAGGACAGTTAGGATGTGGAATAGACTGCCACAGGATGTAGTGGATGCTGATAGTTTGGTGATTTTCAAAAACAGATTGGATAAATGCCTTACAGACGTTGGTGACATATGTCACCACCACTGAATTGTAGAGGAAGTATATATGGGAACTGCCTTCTTGACTTCTTTAAACCTCCAGTATGAAATCCAGTATGATTAACAGGTAAAGGATCAGGCAGGGGACATATATATTTGTTTCAAAATTATTTCTTGCAACATGTAAACTCACTTGAGAAGGAATTCCTGATAGTGTGGAATTACAATAGTAAATTATATGAGAAGTAAATTTAACTAAGAACTAAAGTTTGTGAAGGTAAATTGCCTGCTTGGATTAGATCCCAGTCACCTAGTTTGCAGGTTGTGATATAACTGCTATATCATAGGAACTGCAATTTACTGACCTGCAGTTCAGTTGTTCACTAAATGTGCATTTGCTTAGCAGGCAAAGTATCAGCAGTTCAAATACTGGTAGAGTCTTATGCATTTTTGTCAAATTTGTTTTGTAAGATGAAAACTCACTTGAGTTGAATGGTGATTTGTGATGGTGTGGAGTTGGAATAGTAAATTATATGAGAACACTATCAGCTGGCACATACTTGCTGATCATTTTCCAGCTATATTCCCTCCACAGGTATTATCCTGTGACTTTGTGCTGTCTAAAACAGGTTAGTGACCATTCCTGAGGGGTGATCAATAAGGTCATTTCTGCCACCAATGTTAATCTTGTCCGGTCTGCCATGGTCCAGGGTCCCCTCAACAGTTCTTTATAGCAAAGTGAAATGAAATGGTCTGGGATCTTGCCTTGCATTGTCCCCTCCAAACAAGACTGACTATGGAGGGAAGTGGATACTTCAACTGTGGTGCCTATATTGACTCCAAGATAATGAGGTATTTTTAAATATCTGTTATAGTTGCTGCAGTCTAAGCCAAATTCATGGGTGACTTGAGCAAAAGCCCTTAAGTTTCCATTCTCATAGAACTGATAAACACATTTCAGCACTCATCTAATCCAGTTTGTATATCTGGCATCTAATCTGCTGGAAGGAAGAGAGAATCATATGCCAGAGTAAGGAGTCATAAGATCCCTGGATGTAAGATTCAGGCAAACAAAAATTGTGTCATAAGTGTAGTATACTGTTTGTTAATGGTCTGTCAGGTAGAGGTCAGAGAAATGTGTCATTTGAACTAAACAGTATGCTCTCCAGTGATGCATGGTAATCCAAATGTTCAATATTCACCTAGTGGGGTTTTGTGGGTAATTGTGTCCAAGTAAGAGCAGGTTTTATTTATGCTGCTTGGGCGTAGAGACATAAATCTGGGAGAGCCAATACTCCTTTTGTTTTAAGCATCTGGAATTTGCTGAACAGTATTCTTGGATAATCTTCCAGTCAAAGAAGGTGCAAGGTAATATTATTCCAATTATTGAAGTCAGCCTGAGGGGTACTAGTGGGAGAGATTGGAAAAGGTATAAAATATAGGCAAAGTATTCATCCGAATAACATCTACCAGATTAAACAAAGTTAATAGAATTATAGGTGCCAGTGTTGGAGGTCCTCCTGCATTGTGTGGAGCAATGGCTGATTATTTGGGGGTGTACAATTCCCTGATGGTTGCTCCTATGTGGGCCCCAAGTATTCAATAAAAGGTCATCCTCACTTGAAGGGATACATTTTTTTAAGTAGAGGATCAGAGGAAAATCCCAACTATAGAGAATTGGTTTTATCCTCATTATCATTGTATCCTGCGAAAGTATGCATGACTTCTAGGCATTGCCTCAGGGGGACCAAGGAGTGTTCAAGGAGTATTCAGATGCGGAGAGATAAAAGAGGAGGTCACCAGCATAAAAGGCCACTTTGTGGCCCTCATTCTGTACTGTTAAAACTTGCACTTCTTCTATATGGCAAGACATTTTGCCAGGGGTTCAACATACAGAGCAAATAGATAGGGGAACAATGGACATCCCTGTCTTGAGCCCTGTGTGAGAGGGACTCTAGAAAAGAAGGAATAATTGACCTTCACTGCGGTCTGTGGGGCAGCATACAAACCACTGAACAGGTGTAGAAAGATAGGGGAAACTCACTTTTCCAAAGGTTGTGATGTACAAAAATGCCAAGAGACCCCAGTTGAAAGTCTTTTGGGCATCTAGGCAAATAATTATCTTTGGGGCATGATGGTGTAAGGCATGCTCGGTCAGAAGGAGTGTATATTTAATATTGTCAGAAGTTTGTCTCTGATGAATAAAACCAGCCTGATCTTGATCGATAATAGAGGGAGGTACAGTCTAATTCTATGAACTACGATACTTGTAAATAGTTTGTTATCTGTATTTTGGACAGGTATAGGGTGGTATAACTTTCAATTCTACAGGTCCTTGAGGGGTTTATATATAGGTAAATACTGGCATAGTTCCAGGATTGTGAGAAACACACACTGAATGTTCAGAGTATTAATGATTTGACAGTCTCCACATGGACTTTGTAAAATTCCATCCCCTATCTGTCTGGACTGGGCTCTTCCCATTTTTAAGTGCTTTAATCCCCGATGTGATTTCCAAGAGGGTTATTGGGCAAGTCAATTTGACCTTTTGCTCCTCAGTCAGCTGTGGGAGTTGGAGCTTAGGGAAGAAAATTTTATGATAGCATGTTGTTAGTTGATAATGTTAAATTTGAGCCCAGCCTTGTTAATGTTATTAAATGAAAGCTTAGATTCATAAAAAAATGACATAGCATGTCTGTCACTATCATAAACTCACACACTCTGGAGATCACAAAATGTTAAACATAAAGTAAAAACATTCAATTCTTGCTAATAATGGATGCTTGCTAGAGAAATTGAAGTTCAGTTCAAAAAGGATCAAGTACAGCAATTTCAGTCAAGCAATAAGACACAACAGGTTGTTGGTTGGTATGTGCTTGGAATGGGGTGGTTGTAAAACTGTAGAAATACATCATTTTTGTCAGTTATAGCAAATGGATAGGGGCAGTTTTTACTGCACTAAAATGGCTGCCAGAAGCCAGCTCGGTGGTGCTGAGGGTTGAGGCGCTGGATGCCACACCTCGCACCACACCGGTGACCCGGGTTCAGGAATGAGCCTGGGTTGTTGGGGGTCAGCAAGGGAGGGAAGAGATCTAGCATCCATAGGACTGCTCTCTCTTCCTGGGGAGGGTTTAGGGGAGTGCTTACTCCTGGAACCACCTTTGGTGGTGGCAGGAGACATCCGATGTAGCGATGCTGAGTAGAGGGGCAAAGTTGCAGCATAGTGATGCCTTGTCTGCCACACTCCAAGGGGAATCCAGGAAATGCAAGAAAATCCCAACCCCAGAGATAGGTAATGGCACCTTGGGCCAGGACCACACTCCAACACTGGGCTTCCTCCTCTCCAGGCCCGCCCGTATGGTCCCGGCGCTCTATATTATAGATAGAGCGCCCTGGGTGGGTAGGGTGGCCCTTCCTCTGGGAGGCTCAGATCCGGATGTTGCATCAGGCTGTGAGGGGGAGAGGAAAAGAAGCTTCAGGTTGGAGGTAGAGACCTGGACCCCAAGGATGCCCGAGAGAGTTCTCTGGTGAGTGGAGCAGAAAAAATAGTTAAGAAAAAATGGCTGCCAGAAATTCCTTTCACAAGGATTCTGGGTTACATTGATACTGTATGTGACTGTGCTGCATCCTAGGTAGGGAAATAAGTCCCAAGTTGGTGGTTGTCATGCTACAAGGATATAGGTTTGGAATGTTCTCAACCAATCATTATGCAGAAAATTCTGTACCCATTTTATAATCATGTTACTTCCTTTCTGAACTAATTTTGGTCATTCTTTCTTGTTATCTATATTTAACTCTTATTGCAATTCTGTTACTGAGCTGAGCACCTGGTAGAGGGCATCCTTGTGGTGGTGAAACAAATAAAGCCTTTCACTGTGAGTCAGTTGAAGGCTGATGGGAAACAGGAGGTAAAAAGCTATCCATATAGAATGCAGCTATTAGGTATGCAGGCTGTGTCTTATTTTTGTAATAAAGTTAAAATTAGTAAAGATATACTGTAAGTGTAGTACTTGATTTATCTCTCTTTCTCTCATTAGCTTTCTTATTGCTGTTGCCAGATTCCCGGACCCTGAACAGGGACACTCCAGCTCCCCTGTGGTAGCAGCTTGCTGTTTCACAGCCGTAGACTGTTTGACTCATCGGACCAACACTTCAAGACTCCCGGGCACTGAACGGATGCATTCTGGCTCCCCTGCAATAGCAGCTTGCTGTTTCACAGCCGCCAACCGCTCAACTCATCCCATGGGACAACACTTCAAGATTCCCGGGCCCTGAATGGGCACACTCCAGCTCCCCTGAGGTAGCAGCTTGCTGTTTCACAGCCACCGACCGCTCGACTAGTCCCATTGGACCAACACTTCAAGATTCCTGGGCCCTGAACGGGCGCACTTCAGCTCCCCTGCAGTGGCAACTTGCTGTTTCACAGCCGCCGACCGCTTGACTCATCCCATTGGACCAACACTTCAAGGTACGCTGCCTGCCGCAGCTTGAACTCCCCGCCAGCTCCAGCCACTATTCTCGTGCCCTTAACAAGTACACTCTGGCTCCCCTGTGGTGGTGGCTTGCTGTTTCATAGCCACTGACTGCTCGACTCATCCATCGGACCAACAATTCAAGGTGCCCTGCCTGCCAACACTTGAACTCCCTGCCAGCTCCTTGGCATTGTAAACCACTTGGCCATTGGTCAGATATCCTCTGCTGCGGCTTTTATCGGCTGCCCTGCTTTCCTTGCTCCCATCCACTGGCTGGAGCGTTTTTGCTACTAAACCTCATATTTCTATTTTTCTCACTGCGCTCTCGCTGTTAAATATTTCTACTTATTTTGAATTTTAAATTTAACAGCAGTGAATTTTTTATGAGCATATGTTATAATGAAACTGCATGAGAAGCCTATTTTACTGTGTAGCCTGAATGTATTTCGTTTGCATTTGTATGATTTTGCCTTGCTGTTGCTTTTACTGTGTCTAAGCTAGTTTTTCTTCTCTCTCTCTCCTCTCTCCTCTAGGTGTCTGCTCTCTCCTGCTCCATTAGCCCCTCACTTCTTAATCAGCAGTTACCCTGCTGCCCCCCTACCCCAGGCTATTTTCTCCCTTTCTCTCCACTTGGTGTTGCTCTCCTCTGTCCTGCTAAACTTAACCCTCGCTACCTCTGCCTGCACTCAACCTGTTCTCTCCCCACTCCTACTGAAACTCTCTCCTGCTTGCTGTTGACTCCCCCCCTCACCTCCTGTCTGGGCTGCCTTTGGCCTTTTGTTCTATTCTGTGACCCACCCACCGATTTTGCTACGGCCGCTCCTCTCGGCACCATTTTAAATTAATCTGTTTTTCTTTTCCCTCCCTCTAGATTACCGGGCCCTGAACGGGAGCACCCCAGCTCCCCTGCAGTGGCAGCTTGCTGTTTCACAGCTGCCAACCACTCGACTCATCCCATCGGACCAACACTTCAAGATTCCCAGGCTCTGAACAGGTGCACTGTGGCTTCCCTGCAATGGCAACTTGCTGTTTCACAGCCACCGACCGTTTGACTCATCCCATTGGACCAACACTTCATGATTCCCAGACACTGAACGGGCACACTCTGGCTCCCCTGCGGTGGCAGCTTGCTGTTTCACAGCCACCGACCACTCAACTCATCCCATCAGCCCAACACTTCAAGATTCCCGGGCTCTGAACAGGTGCACTCTGGCTCCTCTGCAGTGGTGGCTTGCTGTTTCACAGCCATTGACCGATTGACTCATCCCATTGGACCAACACCTCAAGATTCCCAGGCCCTGAACAGGCATGCTCCGGCTGTCCTGCAGTGGCGGCTTGCTGTTTCATGGATGCCAATTGTTTGACTCATCCCATCAGACTAACACTTCAAGATTTCTGAGCCCTGAACTGGTGCACTCCAGCTTCCCTGTGGTGGCAGCTTGCTGTTTCACAGCCGCTGACCAATCAACTCATCCAATCAGACCAACACTTCAAGATTCCTGGGCTCTGAACAGGCGCACTCTGGTTCCCCTGCAGTGGTGGCTTGCTGTTTTACAGCTGCTGACCATTTGACTCATTTCATCGGACCAACACTTCAAGATTCCCAGGCCCTGAACGGGCATACTCCAGCTCCCCTGCTGTGGCAGCTTGCTTTTTCACAGCCACCGACCACTCAACTCATCCCTTTGGACCAACACTTCAAGATTCCCTGGCCCCAAATGGGTGCACTCCAGCTCCTCTGCAGTGGTGGCTTGCTGTTTCACAGCCATCGACTGATCGACTCATCCCATCGGAAAAACACCTATAGATTCCTGGGCCCTGAACAGGCATGCTCCGGCTCGCCTGCAGTGTCAGCTTGCTGTTTCATGGCCGCCGACCATTTGACACATTCCATCGGACCAACACGTCAAGATTCCCTGGCCCTGAACAGGCACACTCTGGCTCCCCTGTGGTGGCAGCTTGCTGTTTCACAGCCACTGACCACTCAACTCAACCCATCAGACCAACACTTCAAGATTCCTGGGCTCTGAACAGGCACACTCTAGTTCCCCTGCAGTGGTGGCTTGCTGTTTCACAGTCACCGACCATTTGACTCATCTCATCGGACTAACACTTCAAGATTCCTGGGCCCTGAATGGGCATACTCCGGCTCCCCTGCTGTGGCAGCTTGCTGTTTCACAGCCGATGACCACTCGACTTATCCCATCGGACCAACACTTCAAGATTCCTGAGCCCTGAACGGGCACATTCCAGCTCCCCTACAGTGGTGGCTTGCTGTTTCACAGCTGCCAACCAATAGACTCATCCCATCGGACCAGCACTTCAAGGTACGCTGCCTGCTGCTGCTTGAACTCCCCGCCAGCTCCCAGCATTATTCCCGTGCCCTGAACAGGCACACTCCAGCTCCCCTGTGGTGGTGGCTTTCTGTTTTACAGCTGCCGACTGCTCGACTTATCTCATTGGACCAACACATCAAGATTCCAGGGCCCCAAATGGGTGCACTCCAGCCTCTTTGTGGTGGCAGCTTGCTGTTTCACAGCCATTGATTGATCGACTCATCCCATCAGACCAACACCTCTAGGTTCCCAGGCTCTTAACAGACACACTCCGGATCCCCTGCAGTGACGGCTTGCTGTTTCACGGCCGCCAACCATTTGACTCATCCCATCGGACCAACACTTCAAGATTCCCAGGCCATGAATGGGTGCATTCCAGCTCCCCTGCAGTGGCAGCTTGCTGTTTCACAGCCTCTGACCACTCAACTCATCCCATCGGTCCAACATTTCAAGATTCCCAGGCCATGAACAGGCGCCACTCAGCTCCCCTGCAGTGGTGGCTTGCTGTTTTACAGCCGCCGATCGCTCGACTTATCCCATCTGACTGACACTTCAAGGTACACTGCCTGCTGCCACTTGAACTTCCTACCAGCTCCCGCCACTGTAAGCTGCTTGGGCATTGGTCAGATATCCTCTGCTGGCAGCTCCTATTGGCTGCCCTGCTTTTCTTGCTCCCCTCCATTGGCTGGATCATGTTTGTTCCTAAACCTGTTATTTCCACTTTTTCTTTGTTGCGCTCTCACTGTTAAATATTTCTACTTGTTTAGAATTTTCTCCCCCCCCCACCACCACCCGGCACTTTTTAAATAGGCTCTCTGCCCTGCTAGTTCCACCTCATACAGTGTCTAGCTTATCACTGAAGTCTTAACTATTCCCCTGATGGAGACACTCCTCACATTTGTATCACCTATCTGAATTGCTCCTTTCTCTCCACCCTGGTCTCCACGACTAGATCATTTACTACTTAATCTCATCTGACCTCTCCTCCTACCAGTGCTCCACCACCTGTCCTCTCCCTAATCCATCACAAATGTCCTGACACATGCTCATTTCTGCTACTTGGGTCACTCTTTCAGATTCTTTGCCCCCTCCTAGCTACTACACTGTCTTGCTGGAATTAGACTCAGTAACAGCTGCACCTCAGTATCTTCTAATCTCTATCAAGCATGAAGAGCCTACTCCTGGTTTCTGTGCTTGTGGGACTCATGCTGTCTCTTCTTACCTGGATCTCATTACTTCCTTGCTCCCAGTTCTCTAATCCCACCCCACCAAATGCCAGGAAGTGCTTTTTCTCCAACCAGCTCCCTAGACAGGCAAAATATTGCAGCTCTACCCCCTACAACTCCCAAGGCACTTCTTCTTCCTTCCCTCCTTTGCCTTCAGAAGTTGTCTACACCCCTTTGCTCTCGTCCATTCTCCCTTCATCCATCAAAAGCTCTGGTACATCCTCCTCTTAGCCCTCTTGCTATCAGGCAATGTGGAACCAAACCCTGGCCCTCTGGCCCACTACACACACTCAGATGCTGACTGAGCCAACCTAAAGGGCCTGCGTGTTGTCCACCTAAACATTAGAAGCTTAGTACACAACATGGCTGAACTGGAGGTCTGGGTAGCTCAGTATAGTCCAGACATTCTTTGTTTGACTGAGACATGGATTAAGCAATCTATCCCAGACTCTGTCTGTGCCCTACCTACCTACAATCTCCTCAGGTGGGATAGGTGCTCACCCAAAAGAGGTGGTGGGATTGCCATATTTTACAAGTCTCATCTGAATATTGTGTCTTGCTACACCTATTCTCGAGTCACATGACTCCCTTCACACCACCCTATTACTCAGTGCAAAGAAGTTGCATATAGTGTGTGTCTACAACCCACCTCGAAGCGGTCTCTTGGGCCTTGAGGAACTTCTAGATCAGACCACCCATGGCTTTGGACAAAATGAAGTCCTTATCTTTGGTCATCTGAACCTCAACTGGCCAGGCAAAATGCATAATAATCTCCTATCCCTAATTCAAAGTCACAACCTTTACCAATTGATTACAGACCCTACGAGAGTCACACCCTCCTCTACTTCTGGAACTGTGATAGACTGGATACTAACCAACCGTACTGATAGAATTATGGCTGCTGGCATCCTTGTGGATGCTATCAGTGACCACTCCCAATCTTCTGCTGTTGGAGCCCCTCCTTAGTACCACCACCACTGCCTAGATATATCTCCTTCAGAAACTTTGCCTCCATTGATCGAGAGGGCTTCCTTCTTGATGTCACCACAGTTCATTGGCCATACATATACCACACCCAGGATGTACAATCTGCCCTCAACTATTTTCTCTCTCAGTGTGTGGCACTGCAGAACAAATACACCCCTCTTACTACACATTGCTTTCATGGAAAACATACCCGATGGCTCCATAAGAAGCTCCTTTTCCTAATCTGGTTGAGAGATAAATGCTGGAGGCGTTTCAAAAATTCTGGTCTACCAGCTGACCACAATGAGTATAGAAAACTGCAAAATATGTGCAAAAGGTAAATTAGATTGGCAAAAAGTTCCTATTTTAAAGGGCTCCTAATGGACACTGCTGGAGATTCCAGGAAATTTTGGACACATGTCAAAACCTTCCTTGGCTCTTCCAGTCCCATACAGCTAACAACATGGTCCTAAATGGGGTACACTGCAATGACCCTGTAACCATTGCAAATTCTTTTAACCTACATTTTTCGGACTTGTCAAAGTATACCTCCCTATTCCCTGTAACCCTGCCAGTGCTAGGTCCCTCACCTAGCAATGGCAGGCCCCCTAATCCACCATTTCATTTTAAGTCCATTCATGGGGCTGAAGTCTCAAAGTTGCTAAATGCCATATCTGATACCACCACTGTTGGATCAGACAGTCAGGAGCCCAAACTTCTAAAACTTGCTGCCCCCTTTATTGTCGTGCCACTGGCTAGGATATTTACACTATCCCTCTGTCACAGTAAAGTCCCCGACATATGGAAAATCACCAAAATCACTCCTGTTTTCAAAAAGGGGGATAAGAAGGACATCTCAAATTACAGACCCATAGCTATCCTCTCTGTTTTGAGCAAAATCCTTGAAAAACTAGTTGCCACTCAAACCATCGATTGTCTCACTAAGTATGATCTCCTTTCACATGATTAGCATAGCTTCCACAAAGGGTACAGCACCATCACTGCCTTGCTCAAGTTCACAAATGACACTATCAGTGCCATGAATGCAGGTTTTCTGACAGGTGCTGTCTTCATAGATCTTACCAACGCATTTGATCTTGTGGATCACTCTCTCCTTCTTGACAGTCTTCTCTCCCTGGCTTTCTCACTGCAGGTTGTGGGATGGTTTGAAAACTACCCATCTAACATATCCCAGGTTGTCAAATTCAATTCAGCCATATCCAACCATACCTCTGTCAATATAGGTGTTCCCCAGGGCTCAATCCTGGGCCCCTTCCTCTTCTCTATTTTCATAAACCAGATTGCAAATGATACCCTCTCATGTTCGTCCCTCCTCTACGCAGATGATCTGGTCTTGTACTCGAGCTTGAATGACATTTTTGAATTTAATCTCAGTCTCTCAGCTTCTTTTCATGCCATTCAAACCTGACCCCATACAAGGAAGCTTGTCCTCAACACAGGAAAAATGAAAGTCATGTTATCTGGCTCAGCAGCCAAACTCAAAACTAGGCAAAACTCTCTGAAAATCTCTTGTCTTGATGGCTCTATACTGGAAATGTTAAGCTCCTTCAAATATCTGGGGATTTTGCTGGATAGGTCCTTTGACTTTGATCACCATATTCTATCCACCTGTAAATCTATCAACTCCAGAATTGGAGTGGTGTATAAAACTAGCTATGCCCTGACCCCTTTAGTGAGAGTGGCCATCACCAGAGGTATCTTACTCCCATCCCTTACTTACAGTGCTGCAACTTATGCTAACGCACCCAAGGCCTCTCTCCACAAACAGGACATTATGTACAATAATATCTGCTGATATGCCTCAGCAGCCACTTGGCTCAAGCACCACTATCAACTCTATGCCGACCTTAATTGACCTTCTCCTTCTGCCCTTAGGAACCTGACCCATGGCTCCATTATGGATAGCATTATGAGCTATAACACTCCCACCTCGCTTGCCTCCTTGCTACAACCCCAGTCCTCCTCCTATGGTCTCAGGTCTGCTGACAATGCCCTGCTTCAAATACCTAGATGTAGAACTTCCAAGAGTGCCAGTGCTTTTGCTCATGCTGCCCAACATACTGGAATGCGCTTCCTCTTGATCTGTGACTGGCACCCACTCATACCTCTTTTAAAAAGAATCATCGCTCTCTTCTCATCTCTAACGCACATTGCAAATGTTTCAATCCCCCTTGAACATACAGTTGATCCCCTCATTCCACCCTGGTTAACTCTTCTCCCTGTTGCTATACTAAAACATGCTTCTGCCCTGTTACTGTAGTACTTACTCTATGCAACATGTATCGCTGGCTAATGATTTTACTTTGTCTCTCATTTACCTTACCTTGTGTATTAAGAATTGCTCAGTTGTATTGCAATAAGATTTGCTCAATTTGCTCTGCAATTATCTCTGTTCTGGATTGTTTGGCTCCTGTCATGTTTTCTGTACCAATTCTTTATCTTGTCATGTATCCTGTACCACTGCTTTGTAACACTTACTTGCTTTGAATATGTTCATGTATTCTGTTCCACTATTTTGTAACCTCCTGGGTCATGTCTGAAAATTCTTCTTATGGTTAGCACACCTTATCCGGTTAACAAAAAATAGATACAGTGTATATTGCTCTCTCTGTAATGTAACCTGTGTCCGTTACTTACAACCTTGTATTGCCTGCCACTGTATGGCCTGGGTCACAACTGAAAATGGTCCTTTGGATCAGCTTGGCTACCCAGTCACCAAAAACATAAATAAATTAATACATAAATAAATAACTAAATAAATAAATACCATTTCATCTATAGTAAATTTCAACACAAGTGTCAGAGGTGTACTGTTCCCTCCTGATAGTACTGTGTTTGGAACTTTTTTTAATCAGAGATTAATGCTCTTATCTCAGATTGCATGTTTTATGTAAAAAAGCCCTAATAAACAAGTTTTTTTTTTATGTCTCAGTGTGCTGGCAGTCCCAGGATTTGAATTTTATTTCCTTCTCTTCTATCTCTTAAATCTCTTTATAACAGGAGTATCCTGAGGGAGAAGTTTAATTGGTCAGGAAGCCCATTCTGATCATTGATTAAATGCCTTTACCAGCACAGTTAGGGTGAAGCAACCCTGTGAAGTATCCCTGAGCCTGAATCTTGTTATTTGACCAGAAGGAGTATACAGGTTGTGTTGTTTATTTACATTGTAATGAAGTAAATACTTTAATAATTCTTTTTAGTGCTCAAAACACAGAAGAGCAAAGTAACACATCTCCTTTCCTAAAGTAATTAATAAAACATGTTAGAACATCTGTTTTACTTGCTTCTTAATGTGTATTAGGTTTACTAGGTTTACTAGGCAAGTGAGGACAAAAGGAAGTTATGAAGCCTATCTTGATTGTCCCCCACATGTATGGAAAATTACACTTCATTGTAGTTTTTGGAGAGCCAATGATCTACACCCCTTTTAAAGGATTCAAAGGTATTACAGTCTACTAGCTCTTGTGGTAGCTGGTTCCAGAGCCATGGTGTTCTTACTGAGAAGAAATGAAGCCTCCTGTTTGTTTTTGCTTTACACACCATTAGTTGTTGATTGTGAAGTCTAGGTACTATTTTTATGTTGCTTGCACGCATGTGCAAGAAACATAGTGCCATCATCCGAGTTTTCGGAGGTGTATCAGCCCGTCTTCCAATGCAGTCATTGTGTTTGCAGGCATGGCCCCAGTTCCCCAATCACTGCTGCAGCTGTCTATGACAAGCTGAAAATGCAGTGGCATACAGTTGAAAGAGAGAGCTCCGCTTGAGTGAGCAGAGCTCTCCCCCACACCACCGCAGCGCCGCATGCACGTGCATACCTCAACCCTCCCCCCAGACTGTGTCACGGTGGGCAGGGGTGCCAACTTCAGTCGCTCCATGCCCCCAGCATCCAGGTGCCACGCTGGGAGCCCACCCCAGCATGGCAAAATGTTATAGCTGATGGGGTGCCCAATCCCCATCGGCTCCACTGTCTCTCCCCATGCTGTCACCCGACAGAGTACCCAATCCCCGTCGGCTCCACTATCTCCCCAAGCATCCAGGTGCCACGCTGGGAGCCCACCCCAGCGTGGCAAAATATTATAGTCGCTGAGGTGCCCAATCCCCGTCAGCTCCAGCCCCCCAAACAGCCTTTCAGCTGCCATGCTGGAGCCCACCCAGCATGGCAAACGTCCTATCGTCTCTAAATAAAAAACACCTGTAAATAGAAAAACTGTCCTCTGCGCTTCTCCCTGCCCCCTCCAACAACCTGCACCCACCACTGTACCCTGCCTCCCCACCCCCTCACCCCATACTCACCTCCAGAGCTTGGCGCGATGATCTTGACAGACCCGGGAACACATCTGCACTCTTCAAAGCCGACCGTGAACTGAGAAATGCTGAGTAAGCTGTATAATGGAATAGATAGGGTTTTCAACTTTATTGCATATCTCAGGCATTTTTTGGAATTTTGCACCAAATTTTCAACATGGGGTTTTTGGGACCCCTTCTCATGAATGCTGTCACTGTCATGGCGTTACTCAGGCCCGAAGGGTGATTTCGCAGCCACTCTGTGAAATCACCTTTCCAGAATAATTAACAAAATGACACTGCCAGTGTTCATAGGGTGGGCTCTCAAAAAGCCAATTTTGAAAATTTGGTGGAAAAAATTCCAAAAAATGACTGTTTTTCAAGC
This sequence comes from Neoceratodus forsteri, assembly GCA_016271365.2. Taxonomy (NCBI): domain Eukaryota; kingdom Metazoa; phylum Chordata; order Ceratodontiformes; family Ceratodontidae; genus Neoceratodus; species Neoceratodus forsteri. The sequence continues at coordinate 539,199,506 of CM028134.1, read as the reverse complement.
ATGCAATGCGCGGTTCCTCACATGACTCATAGGTTCGTGAATTTTCAATATTTTCACTCCAGATTTTCAACATTGCCATTTTACCACACCCTCCTTATGAGCAGTACAGCTGTCATTTTCACATCCTGCCCAAAATATGTTTCTGCCCATGTAGCGCACAATGGGCGCAGTTGGTTCCACGAACTCAATGTATGGGACACATTAAGAAAATAACAGTGATACTGTTCATGAGCAGAGGTCTTAAAATGGCTATGTTGAAAATTTGGTGAAAAAATTCCTAAAATGACTGTTTCACAATTATGCGTTGCGCAGTTCCTACGCATGCTCATAAGTTCGCGAATTTTCAATATTTTCACTCCAGATTTTCAACATTGCCATTTTACCACACCTCCTTATGAGCAGTACAGCTGTCATTTTTCACATCCTGCCCAAAATATGTTTCCGCCCATGTAGCGCACAATGGCGCAGTTGGTTCACGAACTCAATGTATGGGACACATTAGGAAAATCACAGTGACACTGTTCATGAGCAGAGGTCTTAAAATGGCTATGTTGAAAATTTGGTGAAAAAATTCCTAAAAATGACTGTTTTGCGAGCGTGCATTGCACAGTTCCAAAGCACGCTCGTAAATTCGCAAATTACAATATTTACGCTCCAATGACTTCCAAATTCCTAAACAGCACATAGAAGCAAGCAACATTAGGCATTGACAAATGCTTGTTCTTTGTGTTTTAACAATACCACATTTGTCCATCAGAGAGGGCGATATGAGAATTTTATATAAGAACAGAAGATCACCCTGGGCGCCTAAACTCCAGTGAATGTAGGCCTGTTTTTTGAAGCCTCTCTGGATATGGTAGTGATGCTAATTGGGGCACCATTTTTGTTGTCCTTCTCTGAAGTCTTTCAATCACTTGAATGTCCCTGATCATGTATGGACTCCACACTGGTGACCCATAATCTGTATATGGTCTGATGTATGCTTTAAACAATGGGATAATACATTCCTCTGTCTTAGATATAAATGTACGGTTAATGTGCCTAAGTAGTGAATTAATGGTTTTAGTTACATGATTACAGTGATAGGAGGAGGATAATTTGTCATCTATCAGGATGCCCAAGTCTCTTTCACATATTGAAGATTTAATGATAATATTGTAGTGTATAAGTTTGTTTGGAATTATTGTAACCTAAGTGGAGAACAGAATATTTGTCTGTATTGAATGTCATTTTGTTTTTCTGTGCCCAATGCTCTACTACTGAGAGGTTGTTTACTAATAAGTCCATATTATAGTCAGAATCCACCCTACCACCTAATTTTGTATCATCTGCAAATTTCAAAGCATGTTCCTGGAGCTAATCTGCATGTCTGAGATGAAAATACTGAATAGTACTGGGCCCAGAACTGATCCCTGTGACACACCACTGGCCACACCCATATTACTGGAATAGGCACCATTGATCCTAACATGCTTGGTCCTGTTGGTTAACCAGCAATTGATTCATTTTATTGAGAATACATTACTTCCGTGAGTGCCAAGCACTGCATTATGGGTATGTAAATAATATGGGTTATGCAGTAGCAATGTCATTGTCTGAGAAATAAACCGAGTACAAAGAATATGACTATTAATTAAAAGAGATTTCCCCAGACAGTGACTGTTTACCACTTTTTCATATGAGCTACTGTTCATAGATACATAGATACATAGACAGTGTCGGCAGATAAGGGCCTATGGCCCACCCAGTCTGCCCATTTGAGTTTGTAACTTCAGTTTATGTTTTCCTAGAACTCTGTTGCACCTTACCCCTGGCTTCCAAAACTTCTTTGTGTCTATCCCATGCATTCTTAAATCCTGTGATTGTTTCAGCCCCCACCACTTCCTCTGGCAGGGTGTTCCACTTGTCCACCACTCGTTCTGTGAAGAAATTCTTCCTCACATTTCCTCTGAATCGTCCTCCCTTCAACTTCATCCCATGCCCTCTAGTCCTGGAACATCTTTTTCGCTTAAAAATAATATATTCTTGCACCCTGTTCCTCCCTGTAAGATACTTGTATGTCTCTATCATGTCCCCTCTCTCCTTTCTCTCCTCCAGGAGTACATATTCAATTCCTTCAACCTGTCCTCATAGGACTTGTGATGCAATCCATGTACCATCTTTGTTGCCCTCCTCTGAACCTTCTCTACCCTGTCTATGTCCTTACATAGGTAAGGTCTCCAGAACTGTACACTGTACTCCAGATGGAGCCTCACTAATGTCTTGTATAGTGGAATTATGACCTCCCTTTTCCTGCTGATGATGCCCCTGCCTATGCAACCCAGCATCATATTTGCTGTACCTGCTGCCTTGTCACACCGTTTCCCTACCTTGAGGTTATCAGAAGTTTATTTCTCAGAGAATGACAGAGGTACTGCATAACCCATATTATTTACATACCCATAATGCAGTGCTTGCAACTCATGGAAGTAATGTATTCTCATACATGGTAAAAAGCAAGTAAAACAGATGTAACATGTTTTATTAATTACTTTAGGAAAGGAGCTGTGCTACTTTGCTCTCCTGTGTTTTGAACACTAAAAAGAAGTATTAACGATTTATGTCATTACAAATAAACAACACTCTACTCATATACGCCAGGAAGCAAGTGAATATGTTAAGAAAAGTGTTATGCAGTTAATTTGCTATTGATTAATGCTAGAACACATTTCCTACAGAATTGTGCCATCTACATGCATAGTTGTACATTCCACATGTTGTGTTTCACTTAATTTACTAGCACTAATATGTGTACAATGCTTCTGTACTTTACAGAAACATATAACTTAGCCATATTGGAAACCTGGCTTATACCCAAAATCCCCAACCTGGGTATCGCTCTTCCAGGCTACAATGTTTTCAGGCTGGACCGGAAGTCTAAAAGAGGTGGTGGATGTGCAATTTACCTTAAAGATTCACTACTGGGACACCCCATCACTACCCCCCTCCCAGCTACTGCTGCGCAGATTCTCCCTATCAGAATTTTATTAGGTGCCCATATCAAATCCCTCACAGTTGCCTCAGTGTATATCCTCCCTGAAAGAACAAGGGAATGGCCTTAATGCTGTCTTGGAATTCACCAGGTCCCAACCTCCTGACTCTGAAATGATTCTGCTTGGAGACTTTAATATAAACTGGCTTGTGTCTGATGCAGGTGTCCATAAGGATGCCATCTCTTCAGCCAATCTCACCCAGATGGTCATCTCTCTGACCAGGAAAAACTACAAATCCGGCACCAGCACCTTCCTGGATTGGATTCTTACCAGCCACCCAGCTTGTATCACAAATACCTCAGTCCTCCCCTGACTCGTTTAGTGGCCATTCCCCTGTCATCTGTGAATGGTCAAACAAATTCTGCAAGCCTCCTCCTAATATCATCACTAGTAGTCCTACCATGTGGGCAGTTGTCACACCTCAAAACATGCCTCAACCTCCAAGACTGGTCCCCTGTCAACAGATGTAAATACTGCGCTGGATTACTTCATCAGCACTTTCAATGCAGCCTGTAACTCCTATGCTCCTTCTGAAAAGTGCAAAGTCAAAGCCCTTTGCAATCCCTGGCTCTTGGCCGATCTCTTACATTCACTAAAATCTAGAGATCACCTCTGGGATCTGGTCAGAACCACTGGTAAAGAAACTGACATCCAAAATTTTAAACGTGCATGGAATGACTGTACCAAATCTATCCAGCAAAAGAAATCTACCTACTTCAAGAACGCTCTCACGGATACCTGGAGTAATGGGAGGGCATTTTGGGATAATATTAAAGAGGTCACTGGGAAGCAGCCAAAAATCTCCCTACCTTGCTCAACAGAAATGGGTCTACTACGCTTGACCCCAAAATCATAGCAAATGCCTTCAACACTGCATTCACTGATCTCAGCGTGTTCTCTCTTCTGACTTTTTCAAGGACTATGACTCTCCCTCTCCTGCCGCAATGCCTCCTCCTCCTCTTCTAGCCACCCACCTTTTTATTTCAAAGCAGTCAAGATGCATGATTCCCACAAATACATTACCAAAGCCATCACCAAATCCAGATCCAGCAGTGATACACTTGACCTTAAACTGCTGTCCCTCACCCTTGATGAGGTGTTACAGCCACTGACATATATTTTCAACCTCTCACTTAGGCTCAACAGTTCCCTGACAAATGGAAATCTGCCACTGTTACCCGTCCATAAAAGTGGTGACAGGGCCACTCATGGAAACTACCATCTGATCTCTATATTGCCACCCCTCTCCAAGGCCTGTGAATGTATTGCAGCAGATCAGTTCACAGATTTCTTGGACAAATACAATATCCTGTGCTCACAACAACATGGCTTCAGGAAAGGATATAGCACCTTATCTGCCCTACTGGAATTCTCTGGCATTCTTCATAGCTCACTGGACAATGGTCAGTTAATTGGGTCCGTCTTTATCGATCTGACTAAGGCCTTCTACACTGTCCATCACCACCTACTGCTTGTGCAACTTCTGAAAGCTTGGTTCTCTCCCAACTCCACTGCCTGGTTCAAAAGCTACTTGGAGAACTGGTCTCAAAGAGTAAAAATTGCAGCTGTCCTCTCTGATACCAGGCCTGTTCGCTCAGGTGTCCCCCAGGCATCCATTCTGGGCCCCCTACTATTCAGCTTGTTCCTGAACTCCCTTACAAATTCTAGCTCCGAAACAATCATCCTCTATATAATGCTGTAATTCTTGCCTCCCACAAGGATCCTAAGCCTCTACAAGACAACCTTTAGCTTGGCTTCACATCTGTTAAAAATTGGTTCTCAAATCACAATCTGGTCCTCAATAATAAGAAAACAAAATCTATGATGTTCAGCAGCTCTCATAACAAGCATAAGCTGCACTCCCTATCCATCAAAACCAGTCATGGAGTCACCCTGGAACAGGTTCAAGCATTTAAGTACCTTGGGATCCTCTAGACCCTCATCTAACTTACAGTGCCCACATTGACTCTGTAGCCAAAGCAGCACATACTCACCTTGGCCTTCTCTTCTGGAATAGGCAACATCTTACCCCAGAAGCCCTGACTGTCACTGTTCAAAGCTCTGTTGTCTCCATTATTGACTATGGGCTTATCATCTATAGCTCTGCCCTCGCTACCGCTCTTAGATGCATATCCACCTCCTTCAATAAGGCCTGCCGACTTCTCACTAGATCCCACCACCTCACACATATGTGTGACCTCTATGCACAAACTGGATGGCTGCAGCTCACCAATCGGATAAAGTACCTAACCTGCACCATGGTGAAGAAAATAACTATGGATCTAGCACCCCCTGGAGTGTGTGCACTCCTGCACCCTAGCAATAACCCCCACTCAACCAGGGGGTCTGAATCACAGCTCCTACAGGTTCCACGTTGTCATACCTCACAAGGTCTAAGATCTTTTGCCTACAGGGCACCCAGCTGGCTAAATGATCTAAACAGTTACATCTCCTCCAATCCTACCCTTGGTGAATTTAAATCAAGGCTACACCTCTCTCTCACTGCCTCTAGCTCTTGTGACTGCCTCCACTACCTGACCCCATGAATATTTCCCTAACCATATGCAATTCTCTCTCCTGTTAGCACTTGGTTACCCCTTAGCATGCACTTCCCCATGTTATGTCTGACTATGCCTCTGGCTGCTCTCCTCCTCTATAGCTCTCTGCCCCTCTAATCTTCCTCTCTCTTGTCCTCTATCCTCTCTGCACCTCATCCGCTATCTCCTTGTAACCTAGCAACCAAACCTTGTTTTGTTTCTCAGATGCTTTGTAACTCTGTTTAGCTTACACTTTTGTAACCTTGTCCTATGTACTGAATTTGTAATCTGACTTACATGTCTTATGTTTTGAATTGCAACCCGACGTGGAACCTTTGTAAAAGAGCCCTGGCTCAAAGGTATTGTAATCCTAGACCTAATAAATAAAATAAATAAATAAATATTCTCAGTCTACATGTGGAACTATTTTTTCAGATGTAAGGATATATGATAAAAATTATCTTTTCCAGCATTAAAATCACCCTTTCTGAGCATTATTTATGTCCTTCATACAACCCATGTTATAAGCGCAATAATCCATTCCAGGGTGTGGGGTTATAGGCACTTAATCCATGCTTGGGATGCTGTGAGGACACTCAGTCTGTAGCCTCATGCCTCACAATGCACCCCAGGTGTGGATTAAATTCCTATAAACCCACACCCTGTCGTGGGTTATTGCTAACAAAATGTATATTGAGATTTACATTGTCTTTAAAGCAAATTGCTACTTTCTTGTGGAAAATAATGCCTAAAACTGGACTCAAATGTCATAACTCTCTGCTGATAACATCAGCATAATTTCTGGAAAACAGGTTATGATGGCAGAAGCAGAGGCATACGTCATTGTGGCAGGGATCAGCAATATGAACAAAGTATATGGGGATGCAGTCCTATTTGAATGACATTTTCAGTATTAAAAAAAATGGACAGGCCTAAGATTCAGTGTTTGTGAGGAATTTTATTTCACTGAGGTCTGCTGTTGCCAACTAAAAATATTTTCTGAAAATTTAAAAATCTATGAAATAAGGAAACCATTTAAAATCAGCTCAGGCTGCATGTTACTGGTATATTTTCCATGGTTACTGAAACATTTTCTTTTAATAAACATAATTTTTTATTATTACTGAAAAATCTATTTAAAGATACTCTCACTAGCTTATAAAAAAAAGAAAAGAAAGTATGCTTTTGCTGTCTTAGTCATTGACATAATTCAAGGACCATACACAATGCAGCTAATCTCTAGACTAAAGTTCTCTACTACAATTATCCAAACCCAAAGGGATGACCATCTAACTGAAATGATAAAGACAATTTATTTAATTTCATCCAAATTAAAAGTGGGGATACATTTAGAGTCCTGGACTAATATTACTGATATTACAAAATTAAGAGTCTGTTAAGAAATTTCCTTGGAAAGTTCATGCACATTTTTTTAAAATACCAGTTATATGAAGAAAGAATGATGACCTTCTGTGAAGTGCTTAAGAGATTGCAGTACAGAGAAAGCTCATCATACACACATGTTTTAGGCAATTAGTAAGCTGGAATATATATTCAAATAACATGAAGTCTTGCTGTATTCTGACTATTGCAGTTAGGTCTTGCTTTTCAACTACCCCGGAGAACAAAGAGTTAAACTCTCCATGGCCAGCATGGAATGTTCACCGTGAGCTCGGTAGAAGCCCCTGTCTGCTGTTATTTAAACTCCAACCATCAGATTCTTTACTCCGCCTCACGGAACAGTCGCTCTGGAGATTTCTCCTTTGCTCAGTTCAAAAAAATCTGTTAAAGTGTCGTTTTTCGCTCGGTTTCTACTGAATTTCTGCAACCGAATCTGTCGGTTTAAGTCTCTGTCTGCGGTACCATGAGTATTAGATAGGTTTTGCATTTAGTTTCTGTGTGGAACTTGTAAATGTCAGATCGGTTCGGCTGAACCGACCAGTTTAGGTAAAAAAAGTTTGTGAATACTTAGAGTGTGGTAACCGGTCCGTATCGGTTCTAAAAAATACGGATTTTATTATGTTTTTTTCCAAGACCTGTAACACGGTCAGGAACCGATAGATGAGTCTTGCCTGGCAGATTGACAAAAAAAGATAAGTTTTGGATAGGATTGGCCATGTCTGAGAAACCCAAGAAAAAAAACGGGCCTACTGGGTTTCAACACTGCAGTGTGTGTGGGGAAGCCTTTGCTAAACCTGATCCCCACACCACCTGTGTTTATTGTCTGGGGTTTGACCACCTCGATTCAGACTGCCAAATTTGTAAGAATTTTCTCAAAGCTACCCTGGATAAGAGAGTAGGTAGACTGAGGGAAAGGGAGGCCGAGAAGTCCGCTGACCCAGATGGCCAGCCTGGTTTGGTTCTGACCGAACCAGAAGGAGTGCCCTCTGACCAGGGAGATACTTCTTCGGGCAAGAGGAGAGCCGATTCTGAGGAGTCGGTTCTGGTTAAAAGAAAAAGAAAAGATAAATCGTCCGGTTCAGATACAGAAATTCATACTCTGACCACTGATGAGATAGCCAAGGCGATAAGAATAGTGCAATTGCTTACTTCGGTTCCGGCTGAACCTGCACCATCTGGCAGGGGTTCGGTTCGGTCGGTTGCCCCTGTTCCGGATTACACTTCAGAAGAATTTTATGAACCGGATGAGGAGGAGGGAGAGTATGAGGATGATGATGGTGATTATGAAAGTCTGGATGTGCCTATTGATCCAGACATCTCCCCAGATAGACCTTCAGATGTTTCTCCTCCTAGGCTTTCTGAGTCCCCTTCCCACTTTATGTTTTACAAAAAAGTGGCTGAAATCCTCCAGCTTCCAATGGAAGAAACAGTAGAGGATCAGGAGGAGCCTGATTTTGTTGAAATGATGGACATCCCAGAGTCCAGGAGACTGTCTATTCCCCTCCATAAATCTTTTGGGAAACAGACAAATAAAATTCTTAAGACTCCTAACTCCATACCTCCTTTGGACAGATGAATGGACAAGAGGTACACTCTTTCAGGCTCAGACAGGGACTTCCTTTCTCAGCAATGCAGCCATGTTGGAGTAGTGCAGGCTGCTGCCTGTGATAAGGCAAATATCCCCTTGGCATCACAACCCCCAGATAAGGACTCCAGGAGGACTGATGCCATGACAAAGAAGCAGTACATGGCAGCATATTTGGGACTCAGGTAGGCTAACTATATGGCCTACACAGCTAGATACCAAAAGTCCAGATGGGACACTGTGCTGGCTCTGGCTAAACAGGCCCCTGACCAGCTTGCCAAGGAGCTGGAGCAAGTGGTTGCAGATGGGATTGAGGCATCCAAGGTGCAATTTCATGCTGCTGTGGACTCCAATGATGTTTCATCAAGAGTCATGGCTACATCTGTGGCCCTTCGAGGATGGCTTGGCTCAGATGCACTAGCCTATCACAGGATACCCAGGTTAAGACCATGGATTTCCCTGTTATTGGTAATTCTCTGTTTGGGGAGCAGACAGAGAACTACATGAAAAAGATGGATGAGTACAGGACCACCTACAGGAGTGCTCAGGCCAAAGAAAAGCAAGCCACTCCTCAAAGGCAGCAGTCCAGGAGCAGGGGCAGGCCTTTTCAAAGGCCTTTTTACCAAGCCCAGGCCTCTTCTTCTTCTTATGCTCAGAGGGGGTTCTTCAGAGGGAGAGGCAGACGGGGAATGAGCAGGCCTGCATCCACCCCTCAGCCTAAAGCCCCTGCCAAGCAGACACCCTGATGGGTCTGCCCGGGCCGATTCTCCAATACGTGTAGGGAGCAGGCTGGCTTACTTTGTCCAGGACTGGAAGTCTCTGAAATCAGACAAGTGGGTCCTGGAAGTAGTAAGCCAGGGACTGGTTCTCAGCTTCAAAATTTCCCAAGATGAGAACCAGATCCTTTCCACCTGCAAATCCATCTGAGACCCTTGCCCTAGAGGCAGAGGTTTCTTCCCTCCTGGCTCTCAGAGCCATAGAGAGGGTTCCCACCCTACACAAGGGCAAAGGATTGTACTCCAGGTACTTCCTAACCCCCAAAAAGACAGGAGACTGGCAGCCCATCCTGGACCTAAGATATCTGAACAAGCACCTTTTAAAACCAAAATTCAAAATGGTGACTCTGGAAATAATCCTGCCCTATCTAAGGTCAGGGGACTGGCTAGCCTCCCTGGACCTCAAAGATGCCTATTTTCACATTCCCATCAGGTGCTCCCACAGAAAGTACCTCAGGTTCGAGTTGCCCTCAGGCCACTATCAATTCAGAGCAATGCCCTTTGGCCTAACATCAGCCCCAAGGGTTTTCACAAAGTGCCTGGCAGTAGTGGTTGCTTTCCTAAGGAGAAAAAAAGATCGCCATCTTTCCATACTAGGACAACTGGCTCATAGTGGGTCAGTCTCCTGACCAAGTCAAGTCATATTTGCAAATAACTCAGCAAGTGCTCACTTCCCTAGGATTCCTCCTCAACCTTCCAAAGTCATTTCTCAAGCTAGTACAGCTCCTCACCTTCATAGGGGCAGAGCTGGATACAGTAAGGGCAAGAGCCTTCCTTCCCCTGGACAGGGCAAGTACCCTTATGGAACTAGCCTCTGCATTCACCCTACAGGTATCTTGACCAGCAAGGCATTTCCTGCAGCTTCTGGACCACATGGCAGCCTCCACAGCAGTGGTCCAGGGAGCAAGATTCCAGATGAGGGACATTCAGTTCCACTTAAGAGCCTTCTGGTCCCAAAGAAAAGATTCCCTTACCAAACTAGTCCCAGTGACTCGAACCCTGATCCAGGCTTTGCAATGGTGGCAGGATCAGGACAATTTGAGACAAGGAGTTCCTTTTTTCACTCAGTCTCATTTCAGTGATACTCACCACAGATGCCTCCCTGCTGGGCTGGGGAGCCCACCTGGAGGATCTTACCACCCAAGGGCTGTGGTCACCTCAAGAATCTCTGCTTCACATCAGTCTCTTGGAACTCAGAGCAGTGTTTCTGGCACTGCAAGCCTTTTCCAAATCTGTACAGAACAAGGTGATCCAGATCAGAACAGACAACACCACCACAATGTGGTACATCAACAAGCAAGGAGGCACTCGGTCTATGGCCTTGTGCACAGAAGCAATGAAGTGGTGGTCCCTGGCCTATTCTCTGCAAACCTCTCTGATAGCAGTTCACCTCCCAGGGAAGGACAATGTCCTAGCAGATGCTCTCAGCAGGCTATCCCAGGGCCATCATGAATGGACCCTAGATCCCCTAGTTTTGAAAGTGATTTTCTCGAGATGGGGCACTACACAGATAGATCTTTTTGCAGCCCCAGACAATCACCAACTTCCTCTCTTTTGTTGCAGACCCCCAGTCTTGGTCTCAGTCCCCCTGGATGCTCTGATTCTGAATTGGGAAGGGAAATTTCAGTATGCTTTTCCCCCCTTCCCTCTCCTGTTCAAGATGTTAGTCAAGATAAGGTCACAACCATGCAAAGTGATTCTGATTGCTCCAGACTGGGCCAGACAGCCCTGGTACCCCCTGTTGCTGTCCTTAGCAGTTCACCTTCCCCTGTCTCTTCCCAGGAATTACAACCTGTTGACATCCTCTCAATGGAGGATTTGGTACCCGAACCTCAGGTCTGTCAATCTCAAGGCATGGCTCTTGAAGAGTTAGAGTTTGCTGATCTGCATCTTTCTCAAGGGGTTCTGGATATCCTTAAGGCTTCTCGAAAGCCTTCCACTAGAAAGACTTACAATTCCAAATGGAAAAGGTTCACTATTTGGTGTTCTAATAAGGATATTTCTCCAGAATCTGCTGGGTTGCCTATGGTTCTGGACTATATGGTCCATCTCAATGGCCTAGGCCTTAGGTCAGCTACACTTAAAGTGCATTTGGCAGCTGTTTCTGCCTTCTTTTCAGTAGGCAAGCCCTCTCCTCTGTCAGCCCATCCTGTGTTTTGTAAGTTCTTCAAGGGATTGCTGCACACCAATCCCCCCCCCCTTTAGGGACCCTGCTCCTGCTTGGGACCTTAATGTTTGCATTGCTCAGCTTATGCAACCACCCTTTTTCCTCTGCAGAGCTTAAGTACCTGACTTGGAAAACTGTGTTTTTGGTAGCCATTACCTCTGCCAGGCATATCAGTGAATTGCAAGCCCTGTCAGTGGAGCCTGATTTCATCTCTTTCCATAGAGATAAAGTGGTCCTAAGAACTAACAGAAAGTTTTTGCCTAAGGTGGTTTCAGATTTCCACCTTAACCAATCTATATCTCTCCCGTTTTCTTCACTGACCATTCCTCCCTGGAGAGGGAGGCTGCACAGCTTGGATGTTAAAAGGCCCTCAGCTACTCATATAGCGCCACCAAGGGTCACAGGTTTAAGTCCTTCAATTGTTCCTCACATATGGAGAGGTTGAAGGCAAACCTGCCACTAGAGATCTATTGCCAGGTGGACTTTCTCTTGTACACAATTCTGCTATGAAAACTAGGTAGAACTCCACCCTCAGGCCTGAGGGCTCACTCTAGTAGAGGTAAGCTGCTTCCTGGCTGCTGCCAGGATATTCCTATCTTAGAAATTTGTCAAGCAGCCACCTGGAAAACAGTCCATACATTCACCAAGCATTACTCTCTGGATATCCAGGTTGGGAGTGATGCTTGGTTTGTACAACAGTGCTTGAGCCTATTCCAAGTAGGTTCTGTCCCTCCTCCATGAGTACTGCTTGGTAGTCTGCAGTAGTCAGAATACAGCAAGACTTCATGTTGTTTGAAAAAAATTACTCACCTTAGTAATGTTGTTTCTCCCTAATGGAGTCTTGCTGTATTCTGACCTCCTCCTCCTCCCCTCAGAACCTGTTTTTGGGATGTGGGTGGCAGGAGAGTGTTGGCACCTAGGGGTGTCCCTTTTCACCCTCCTTTATTTTGGGTGAGTGTTGTGTTTGGGATGTGTTTGTTTTTTGGGCTTCCTGACTTGAGTCTTACTTTGAAACCAAAAAACCCTTTTATATAAATTTAGTTGCCAGTTGGCTAGTGTGAGTTTTATAGTTTCCACACAGAACTTCTAGTGAGTATTGCTCATGATGATCTGACAGTTGGAGTTTAAACAACAGAAGACAGCGGCTTCAACTGAGCTCACGGTGAACATTCAATGCTGGCCATGGAAAGTTTAACTCTTTGTTCTCCAGGGCAGTTGAAAGGCAGGACCTAAGGTCAGAATACAGCAAGACTCCATTAGAAGAAACAACATTACTAAGGTGAGAAAACTTGGGACAGAAATACTCAATTTCCCAAACAATATTTTGCTTAGAGCCTTTCCAGATGATGGACTGTCTAAAATGGGATAATATTTATTTTCTGTTTCAGTTACCACAGTGAAGAACTATATCAATAGAAATTGGTTAAAGAAAACCCTCCAACCAGGGAGTCACTGTTGGGCAGCCACATGGTAAATAAGAGTTATCAGATGGAAGAGGTGACACACTGTGAAACTGCAGAAAGATGTTTTGGAAATAAAGGAATATTATGGGCTGTATGTATTGCCCTATGGGTACTTAAAGTAGCAGTATAACAAAACTAGGCAAACATTAGAACTTACCTTTTTTACTATAAAAGATTCCAGGCATCTTCCAGTTTTACTGGTGGTAAAATGTTCTAGTTGCCACCAAAATGCAATGATTTTATAAAGAGTCACTGCATTTGGCTTAGAAAGAACATTATAGATTAGGGGTGTATAAGTGACAAATAGTATTTCCAGAACACCACAAATAATGCATTATTAATTATTCAGATCAGACTAATGAATAGTAGTACTATTTGTGCCTATTTCTAGTCAGAAAATACTATTTTAAGAAAAACAAATAGGAGAATAAAAAATGAACAGCCCCCACCCTCCACCCCACCCAATACTTTAAGGTACACAAACATCACCCCCACCCTCTGCTAGAATCCCAATTCCACCCCCTCTCCCCCAGCACCTCCAATGTTGTATTTTGTGTAATATTAAAAAATGAACTCCCACGACGGTAACCAGCATACCCCCACCTCCATGGCTAGCCACCATCTTTAGTGCTCCTTTGTTGTCAAACAAAGATCCCCCACCACCCCACGATCTGACAGCACCCTCCAACCAACCATCCTCACACCCAGCCCCCAATTTTCTTCTTTAAAGACCATGATGAAAAAAGGTGATTGACACAACCTGCCTTCCTCCACTGCTGGCTGCCTTTTGCTGAATGATAGCGCTACCATGCTTGCACACGAAACAAGCTAAATGATTTATTTTACAACAAAGGAGTACTTAAGATGGCAACCAGCTGTGGAGGTGGGCAGACTGTGGCAGGCACTCATTGTGGGAGTTTTTTTTAATATTACAAAAAATGAAAATTTGGGTGCTGATTGGGGAGGAGGGTGGGAGTGGAATTCTAGTAGAGGATGTTGACAGACAGTTGGGTATTTTAAAGGACTGGGCTGGGGAAGATGGTGGGGTCTGTTTCTTTTTCTTTTTAACAAGCACACAAATAGAAAATACTTATAACACATATCTGTATATTCAGGGGCTCAAATGTAATATTCAGTTCAAATACTCAAATTGGGGTATTCGCCCAGCCCTACTGTAAGTTAGGCAATGATTAGGGTCAAGAAAATAAAACAAAATAAAAACTCATGGTGCACAGCATAGCAGGTACCTAGAAAAGCAGATTTGACAGGTATGCAGATATTTGTATTAACTATAGCTGCTGCTTTACATTTATTCCTTGAAGCAATACATGAACATTTTAAGAAGATACAAAGCTGGAAGGGTCATGGAAGACATGGAAGAGAAAAGTTACAATAAGACCCAGTACGCTGGGGGCAGGGCAGAGAATTTTTCCATTTTCTTTATTTACATTTCTTACATGGGCACGTAGAAAATGAACTGATTCAGAAACCAGTGTACATAAACATGGTATCTGTGAGTCATGTGAATAAAGAGCATCAGTGATACAAAAGTGCATTCTCCATATGTGAGCCGAAGGTAATTGCATCAGTGCATCACAGCCAGTTGCACTACTGCGTCTGATCCAGAAGGTTGTGAGCTTAAGTTAGACAACAGGAACCTGGACTCATTCCCAGTGCTGGCACACCAGTGCAGTACAGGGCAAGGGGCTTTGTTGTGTCAGACATGTTGTACTTTGCATAACAAAATAAACCAGGTTTGTGCAATTCTCTTGAAGTTCAACCGAAGGAACTTTGCCCATCAAACCATGTAAAGTTTGTCAAAGTTCTCTTAATGGTGAACTAATTTTCACTATTTTGACCATTAGAAAGCATTAGGAAATGGGATAAAATTAACAGCCTAATGCACTGCGCTGAGGAAGCACCCAAACCAGCAGCATGATGCAGTGGGCCACACTGATGGTGCTCGTTCAGTCAGTGCCAAACACAGACAATGCTTAATTAGTATTATAAGTCTAATTAATTTTTCATTAGCCTATCAAGGCGCCTGTTTGGCTACTGGATCAGCCGTTAATGTCTTAGAAATGACCGCTCCATCTGCCAACTAACACCGTGTGACACACATGGCTCACGCTACTCTGGTTAAACGCTGAATTGCAGTAAAAATAAATGGGGAAAAAAGAAAGTTGTTATTATGATTAGACTTATAATCATAATAATAACCTTGAAGCTGGTCATTTCCTTAGATTAGCGACCGGCTGGAGGGAGGTGTCCCTTGGCTGTGCCTCAGGCCACCCATCCCCCAACCAGTCATTAATCCTTCAGAAATGACCGGCTTCTTAGTCATTATTGCTTAAATAAAGTGTATGTGGCTAAGTAGTAATAATGCTCAAACAAAAAAAAGAAAATGGTTGCAGTTTTAAGGCACAGTCATGCACTGAAAAAAATATCAGTATAGCATCCCACAGTGTTGGCTACTGGTTCCAAAAACTGTGTGCAAATTGGGACAGTACCACACATTGGCAATGCGTCTGGTTATGCCATGGCTAAGTGTTGTAGACATTGGTTTCATAAGCAATGTTGCTCCAAAAATGATTTATTCAGCCTGTGTAGGCCTGGCAAAAATTCACAAAACATTAATCTGAATAAGACTGAGTGAAGACACCAGTGTAGCATGTGGGCTACTGGTTTCCAAAATTTGGGCACCCATTGTGACAATGCCACGTATGGACAAGACTTCCAGTTATGCCATGGCTAAATGTTGTGCACACTGGTTTCATGGGCAATGTTGCCCCCCAAATTACTTATTTGGCCTGAGTAGGCCTGGCAAAAATTCAGAGACCATTAGTGTGAAGAAGTCTGAGTGAATACAACAGTGCAGCATCCCACAGTGCAGGCTACTGGTTTCAAAAATTGTGTACCCATAGGGACAGTGCCACACATGGACAAGGCTTCTGGTTATGCTATGGTTATGTGTGGTATGCACTGGTTTCATGGTCAATGTTGCCACGAAACTTATTTATTTGGCCTGTGTAGGCCTGGCAAAAATTCACAAACCATTAATCTGAAGAAGACCGAGTGAAGACAACCATGCAGCATCCCACAGTGTGGGCTACTTGTTCCAAAAATTGTGTGGGGCAGTGCCACACATGGACAAGGCTTCCAGGTACGCCATGGCTACGTGTAGTACACAGTGGTTTCATGGCAGCACTGTCCCCAAAATTTTAAATTTGGCCTGCGCAGGCCTGGTAAAATTTTACCAAACATTAATCCGAAGGAGACGGAGTGGAGACAACAGTGCAGTATCCCACAGTATGGGAAACTTGTTCTAAAAACTGTGTACCCATTGAGACAGTGCCACATATGGACAAGGCTTCCAGTTATGCTATGGATAAATGTCGTACATACTGGTTTCATGAGCTACATTGCCCAAGAATTATTAATCTCTCTGTGTAGGTCTGGCAAAAACTGACTAAACATTAACCCAAAGAAAACAGAGTGAAGACAACAGTGCAGTATCCCGCAGTGTGTGCCTAGGTTAGTGGTTTCAAAAAAAAACAACTAATGGACACAGAAGCCCTCCCCATTCACCTCATCATCATCCTCTGTTAGCCCAGCTGGAAGTGTATGAGATTCATCATCCATAAACCGTGGCAAAAAGGGCTTTGGAAAAAGGTGCAGGACTGCAGGTTAATTTTTTGTTTAAAAAGTGAGCAGCTCTACAATTTGTGTTCAAAGGTGTGCTCTTCTGTTGGTGACAGTATTGCCTGCAGCACTGAAAATCCTTTCTGAGTATGCACTTGCAGGTGGGAAACTGAGGTGTTCGACAGCTACCTGTGTCAAAGAGGGTCAAATGGTCTTTTTTTTTGGTTCCAGTACAACAGAGTCTCATCTCCCTCTACTAGTAGTACATTGTCATCCAGATAATCCTGCATCATTTAATTTGATGGCACCTCAGCCATCACTGTGCCAGAAGGTGAGTTGCTGTGCTTTTTCATCAAGCCATAGTCAGACAATTGTTCCCACAGTGGTTTGTCATTAATTACTGTCTTTCTGGGAGGTGCAGCAGCAACAGCAACAGCACTAGTAGCAGGTTGACTTAGAGAAAATCAATCTATAAATCAATCAATCAATCATTCTTTACTTTAAACAATCAATTAATCAAGCAGTCTTTATTTTACCAGGCGAAGCACCATGGAGAAGAACTCATTTGCAAGGTGGACCTGGGTAAGGCTGATAAGTAAAAGCTGACAACAACACTACTACACATGATATACATAAACATAGTTAATACATTCAAAAAGTACAGAGTGTACAATTGTAACAGGCACAGAAAATACAAACAATGTAAAATGCACAAAATATATACAATGGCAGAGAATGTACAAAAAAAAAAGACAATATGCAAGATGGGTTAGGGAGACAGTAAGTAATAAAAAGCAGGGGATAAAGCAAGGCAGGTCAAGAGAGAAAAGGGATCCAGAACAATATATGTCTACTGTGCATCAGGGAGAGCAGTTGCACATCTCAGAGAAAGTACGAGCAAACAAGGTTTTGAATGCAGGCAGTTTGATAGGGGTGACAATCGTTAGGGTTTTTTGGAAGTTATTCCATAGTGTAGGGAGGGCATGACTTATGGATAATCTTCTGAAGCACGTTCTGACTCTAGGAATAACAAGTGTAATGAAGGAAAGGCTTGTCAGTGAATAGCAGGCAGGCAATCAATCAGAAATGTACTGTGGAAGCTTATTAATAATATTTCTGTAAGTCCAAGTCACTGCATTTTTTTGTCACCGATATTTAAGAGATTGCCAGCCTAAAAGGGAATATAGGTGGCAGTGGTAAGTGGAGTACAGAGCACCTGTAATGAATCTTAGAGCACAGTGGTAAAGGGTATCGAGCTTAGATAAGGCAGTGCTAGGGCCTTGCTCATACAAGAAGTTGACGTAGTCCAAAAAGAAGGAAGGTGGTTTGTACCAGTCTAACTTTAGCATCCTACATAAGTAGATGCTTAGCATGGAAGAGCAAGCCAAGCCTTTGATTAAATTTTTTTGCCAGTTCCACTATATGGTCAACAAAGGAAAGCTTATTATGGATACAGAAGCCCAGATATTTGAACTTCACTATGAAATTCACCAGTTCCTCCAGAAGAGTGGTGATTTGGAGTGTCGTACCTAGAGGGCAAGGACTGGTAGTGTTGAAAACAGATGAGAAGAGCATGGCTTTGGTCTTTTTAGTGTTTAGGAGAAGCTTAAGTTGTAGGATGTTCTTCTGCAGCCGGTTAAACTCCTGCTGAAGATCTGAACAGGTGTGCTCACGGGTAGGCCTAACAATGTAAAGGACAGTATCATCGGCGAAGAGGTGTATATTTGCTGAATTGATAATGGAATTTAAATTGTTAATGTAGATTTCAAAAACTAGGATGCCTAGAGTAGACCCCTGGGGCACACATCTCTGGAGAGCTTTCAGCAGGCAGATGTCCCCTTCTGCCTTTATTTGTTGTTGCCAACCAGTTAGATAGCATCTGAACCATTCCATGGCAGAGAGACCAACACCAATGTTATGGAGTGAGATGAAAAGCAGGTTACAATCCACTGTATTGAATGACTTACTCAGATCAAGGAATAAGGCACCCACATGTTTTTTATCATCCAATGCATTTAGCCAGTCGTTAGACACCTTCGCAAGAGCGGATACTGTGTCTAGGTCTAAACCCTGACTGTACTGGGCTGAGCAAATTGAACATTTCCAAATGATTCCTGAGTTGTGTTAACTATTTTTTCTAAGAATTTCAAGAGAATGGGAAGAAGGGATATGGGATGATTGTTATTTAAATCATACGGGTCACCAAACTTAAACAAAGGGATGACATGTGCAGTTTTCCAGACCAATGGAAGAGCACCCTAGACAAGGGACAAGTTAAAAGGTGGGTGATGGGTGCTTCCAGGATATGGTAGCTGAGTTTTAAAATGTATGGGTCAATAAGATCAGCCCCTACACTCTTTTTAGAGTCTAGACCCAGTAACAGGTCCTCCACTTCCTTCAAGGAAACTGGATGAAAAGAAGAGGAAGCTGTGTGGGCTGAAGAGGCTGGGGCTAGGAAATCTGGGTCTTGGGCACAGAACTGGTCATGCAACATGTTGGCGGAGAAGTGTCAAAGGCTAATCCTGTAGTTGTGAAATGACTGTTAAGGAGTTCAAATTTTCATAGGGAGGGAGTTAGTAGAGCTATGTCCTTGGACGTACTTTAATGTCCTCCAAAATTTTGCAGGGCAATTAGATAAAGAGTCCAGTTCAGTATGAAAATAGTTAGCCTTAGCTGACCTTGTAAGCTTGGTGCAATGGTTCCCAACCATTTTAAAATGCAGCCAGTCAGACAGGAGCTTGGACTTCCATGCTTTCTTCCAACGTACATCCCTATGGAGTAGTGCAGCTTTTAGGCTAGCAGAGAACCAAGGACACAACCTTTTCCTAGTGCGACTCTTGATTAGTGGTGCATGTCGATTTATGACTTCAAGGACTATAGTTTGGAATAGCTCCTAAGCCTGAGATACTGTAGAGGCAAGGTAGAAGTCCTGCCAATAGGAACGCTGGAGGTCGGAGAGGAAGGCAAATTGGTTGAAGTTGTGGCGGCTTCTTTTATAAATATACCATGAGGTGGAGACAGGTCTGGGGACCAACCTCACACAGGCAATAGAGCAATGATCACTAACATCATTAAAGAAGACACCAGAATGAGTAATAAGATGAGATTTATTATGCCAGGATTAAATCTAGTAAAGTGCTGTGACCTTTGAGAAAGGAATAGTATTTTCTGAAATACGTCAGGTCTGTTTCTGCACATGGCACTTTTGAATAAAATGAAGCACTACTTATACATGTGGTGACCTACTTCTTTGGGTGGTGAGTGCTGGATTGTTCTTGGCTGAAAATGACAAATACCACTGCTATTCCAGTTTTAGATACGGGATATACTATACTCTGGTGCACCTCAAATGTAGCTTGATAAAATTGGCCTTGTATAATAGACTAGCGTGATATGCGCTGGATGCTCCCTTTAGGTCACACCACTAGTACAGTGCCTTTATCGTGCACTAAATTGGTCCAGACTCCAACTTAGAAGAGAACTGCATATTTCTTTATTTATGCTTAAAGTCTTCAAAAACAATGTACCTAGATATATTCAGGACCTGTTTAGGATTAGACCAACTAAAGAATGCCTGCGATCAGCAGAGGGCACTGAATTCTATGCAATACATGTCGGTTAGAAATGGGGGGTCATCAATTGTGCACAGAGGTGCCATATTATGGAATTTAATTCCTGTGGGCTTGCATGGTTCTAACAGGACAAAGGCCATTTAAAACAATGGTATAGGGATCTGTCCACCAGCCCTCAACCATGTTTCACCACAGCAGTAACCTGATTGTATCAATCTAAGATAAACTATTACTGGATTAAAAAAATGTTTATGACTTTGTATTTATCATGTTAATTAGTATATCAATGTATAGGACTACCAAGCTGTGTTTTTATGTACTGTACTGAAGTGTTTTTATTGTATGGTCAATGATGTAATGTATGGTAACTGAATGTATGTATATGGGACCGCCTTTGAAATAAGCATTGCTCAATGGAGTAATTTTCCTTTCATGGTCTTGAATAAAATATACTGCTTCTTCTACTACTATTACTTTACCGCATTGTTGTGGATCAAAGAATGACTCAAATATGTCCTCAAACCGAGGGCCCAAGAGAGTGACCAGGATGCAGTGGTCATCAGTACGCATTTGTGAAACGTATGTGGTATTCCAGAAATGTGATCATATGCATTCTACTAGACTGGCAGAAGTGGTATCCTCCTTTTCCTCATTTTGAGTTTTTATATAAAGAAATCACAGGTTAATGTGGGCAGTGTGGGGAAGTAACTGGCTTAGACTGGCTGCATCAGCACTTACCACCCTTGTGGCCTCCTCAGAGGGCTTCAGCACATGAGGTGCCACTGATCTGGGCTGATATCTCCCTTGCCAATACCATGCTCTACGGCATAAGTGGATAGCCTTCTGTTGTTCTAAAAGCCATTCCATTACGTACTAGGTAAAATTCCATCCTTTTGCCACATCCTGTTTCAGGTGGTGGAGGGAAGATGGTTCCACTGCTGAATATTTTGTAATAGCTTCCGTGCCTTTACAGAATGGTTAAAATTACTACAGAATGTTTGGTCAGACCTACACATGTCTGCACAGTGGTGCCTTCTTCATCTAGGAATCCCTGAACTACCAGATTTATACAGTGAGCAAAACATGGAACGTGTCTAATCCTCATCCTCAACTGTCTTTCCAATGTTCTTTGCATTATCTGATACCATAAAACCTGATGTTAATGAGAGTGGTGTCAGCCACTCACCAAACTGCTGTTGAAGGGAGTGTAACAAGTGTTCTGCATAGTGGTCATTGCCAAAGCCAGCAATACAAAATTGGAGGGCACCAGTGACTTGTGGCTACTGCTGCTGCTCCAGACACTTAACCCAGAGAAGGAGGAGGAGGAAGAGGAGGGGAAACAAAGAGGGGAAACTGACCCAATGGGCAGTTACTGCCAAATAGTCAGTAGTCTCACCAATGGTCCACATGTCAGTGGTGATGTGAATGACTGTAACAAATGATGCTTTCAGGGCATGTAACACAGTCTATTTTTTCTTCATTTTTTTTTCCGGTTAAGATAAATGATTGAGACCGGTGTTTCATCCAATGTTTCTTTCAGAGTTCTGGTCATATTTATTATCATAACCAGGGGTACAGGAAAATATTTTTAGCTTTACTTCGTTCTAGCTAGGTAATCCCTTAAAACTGGCCTAGCTGTATTATGGTGTGGAAAGGTGCCCATATTTTTTCAAATATGTCTTTTTGATCATTTTTGATACAATAAATTTGTTGCAATTTCAGGACATCTATCATTTGGTTCAGCCATATTTCATAGACCAGTGGGGTAGTATCCTTTCATTTAAGGAGAATACATTTCTTAGCTATAAATAGAGCAGCAAACTGTCCCTCACTCACACCAGGAACATAGAACACCATGGGTGGGATATTCAAAAGGTTCGCATGGCACAACAGGGTTGTGCATCGCCCACTAATGCGCCCCGCCGACATTCAAAGGGCAAGTTACGCTATAAGAACTCCCCAATGCACCGGGCGATCGGTAATGTAGGCGGCATTGGGCATGGGGGCATGCCCATGCATATGTGGCACATCCCGATATTCAGCCCAGGATGTGAGATGCAGATGCTGGCACAACTCCACCTTGCACCACTCAGCGAGGCACAGTGTTGTGCCTGGTAAAACCAGGAACAAGTCCTGACCACGCACAGGTGAGCTGCCATATTGCAGGGTGCAACAAGGCAGCTGCCAGCTGTGGGTGGCCACCCAACCCACCTAGAACATAGTCCACATGCCCCCTACCCAGGCAGCGCTGAGCCCCCTCATCGCCCATTCATGGGCATAGGTATAGTACTTCCCTGGTGGTCCAGTGGACCACTGTCTATCGCACGATCATGAGCATATGTATATTATTTCCCTGGTGGTCCAGTGGACTGCTGTCCAATGCCCGATCATGGGCTTAGGTGAAATATATCCCTGGTGGTCCAGTGGAAACCCCCCCAGCACCCAATTGTGGGCAGAATCACCGAAAGACACCCTGGTGGTCCAGTGGTACCCCCCCCACATGCTCACTGAGGCCCCTGCGCCACCCAGCACCCTGACAGTCAGCGATGGGAGGCAGCATCCCACCCACATGCCGCTCGGCCGCCTGCCGACTAACAGTGTACACAGGCCCACATTCATTCACATATTGGACCTGTGTAGTACAGTATGGTCTGCATGCCCATTGGCCCAAGCAGTGGACCAATAGGTGTACAGACTCTACTGTATGCTGTCAGTCAGCGGGTGGCCAGGCAGCATGTGGGCGGGTTACTGCTGCCCGCCCTGACTGAAGCGGTGCTGGATGGCGGGATCCTCACTGGGTGGGTGGGTACCACTGACCACAGGGATATATTTCACCAAGCCCTTAATCGGGTGTTGGAAAGCGATCCACTGACCACCAGGATGGTAATAGCATATTCAGCCCAAAACAACAGTGCCAGTGTTCATGAGGTGGTCTCTCAAAACCTTATGTTGCAAATTTGGTGGAAAAATCCAAAAAATTACTGTTTCATGAGCTTGCAAGGCTATAATTGCTATGCATGCTTGTAACTTCTTGAATTTGCAATATTTACACCAGATTTTCAACATTGGCATTTTTCACACCTCCTTGTGAACAGTACAACTGTCATTGTTCACATCCTGGCCAAAATGTGTTTTCTACTTCCAGCGCAGAATAGTGCGGTCGCTGTGGGAAATTACTGTTCGGGACAGATTAAGAAAATGACAGTGACACTGTTCATGAGTAGAGGTCCTAAAATGCCTATATTGAAAATTTGATGACGATAATCATAAAAAGACTGTGTTACGAGCGGCGCTATGAGTTTACACGCACGCTTCATAAGTTCAATAATTTGTAATATTTTCACCAAATTTCAATTGTAATATTATCATGCCAGATTTTCAACACTGCCATTTTTCACACCTCCTTATGAGCAGTACAGCTGTCATTTTTCACATCCTGACCAAAATGTGTTTTCACAGTTCTGGCACAGAATAACGCAGTCACTGTGGGAAATCAGTGTTTGGGACAGATTAAGAAAATGACAGTGGCACTATTCATGAACAGAGGTCCTAAAATCCCTATGTTGCAAGTTTGGTGATGAAACTCCATAACATGACTGTGTTACAAGCATGCATTGAACTGTTTTCACGCACCCTTGTAACTTTGCAAATTTACAATACTTTCACGCCACATTTTCAACAGTGGCAATTTTTCACACCTCCTTATGAACATTACAGCTGTCATTTTTCACATCCTGGCTTAAATATGTTTTTGCACTCCTGCCGGAGAATAGCACGGTCACTGTGGGAAATCAGTGTTTGGGACAGATTAAGATCCAGAGAGTGAGAGCGGGGAGTGACCGAGCTCAACTGAGCTCTGTTGGGACTGCTGTGGATTTGTTTGTGGGCAGAAAAAGACTCCAACACAAGAGCCCAGTACAAAAGGGCAGCCTGCAGCACTGGCAGAAACAGAATGAGAGAGTGAGAGAGAGAGGGGGGAGTGAGCAAACTCACCGGAGCGCTGTCAGGACTGCTGCAGATTTCTTTGTGGGCAGAAAAAGGCGTCAATGCAGGCAGGGGCCCAGTACAAAAGGCCAGTCTGCAATGGTGAGAGAAACAGTATGAGTGAGTGAGACAGGCGGACTGAGTGAGCTCAACAGAGCTCTATCAGGACTGCTGCGGATTCCTTTGTGGGCAGAAAAATGCATCACTGCAGGCAGGAGCCCCATACAAAAGGGCAGTTTGCAGTGCCAGGACAAACAGAATGAGCACATGAGAGAGAAGACTGAGTGATCTCAATGGAGCTCTGTCAGGACAACTGCAGATTTCTTTGTGGACAGACAAAGATGCCAACGCAGCCAGGAGACCCGTACAAAAGCGCAGCCTGCAGTGCCAAGAGAAACAGAACAAGCGAGTGACAGAGAAGTAGAGAGCGAGCTCAACGGAGCTCTATTGTGACTGCTGCAGATTTCTTTGTGGGCAGAAAAAAGCGGCAATGCAGGCAGGAGCCTAGTACAAAAGGCCAGCTTGTAGCGCCAGCAGAAACGGAATGAGTGAGTGAGAGAGGGGGAGTGAGCGATCTCAATGGAACTGTGTCGGGACAGCTTCAGATTTCTTTGTGGCCAGAAAAAGCCACCAAAGCAGGCAGGAGCCCAGTACAAAATGGCAGCCTGCAGTGGCGAGAGACACAGAAAGAGTGAGTGAGTGGGGGGTGAGTGAGCTTAATGGAGCTCTGTTGGGACTGCTGCAGATTTGTTTGTGGGCAGAAAAGGGCAGCAATGCACGCAGGGGCCCAGTACAAAAGGCAGCCTGCAGTGGCGGGAAAACCAGAATGAGTGAGTGACAGAAGGAGAGTGAGCGAGCTCAACGGAGCTCTATTGTAACTGCTGCAAATTTGTTTGTGGGCAGAAGAAGGCAGCAATGCAGGCAGGAGCCCAGTAGAAAAGAGCAGCCTGCAGTGCCAGCAAAAACGGAATGAGCGAGTAAGAGAAGGGGAGTGAGCGAGCTCAATGGAACTTTGTTGGGACTGCTGCAGATTTCTTTGTGGGCAGAAAAAGGCACCAACAGAGGCAGGAGCCCAGTACAAAAGGGCAGCTTGCAGCGCCATGAGAAACAGAATGAATGAGTGAGACAGGGGGACTAAGTGACCTCAACGGAGCTCTGTCAGGACAGCTGCAGATTTCTTTGTGGGCAGAAAAAGGTACCAACGCAGGCAGGAGCCCAGTACAAAAGGGCAGCCTGCAGCGCCAGGAGAACCACAATGAGCGAGTGACACGGGGGTGAGCAAGCTCAACGGAGCTCTATCGTGACTGCAGCCAATTTCTTTGTTGGCAGAAAAAGGTGGCAATGCAGGCAGGAGCCCAGTACAAAAGGCAAGCCTGCAGCACTGGCAGAAACGGAATGAGTGAGTGAGAGAGGGGGAGTGAGCAGGCTCAACAGACCTAAGTCGGGACTGCTGCAGATTTCTTTCTGGGCAGAAAATGCCACCAAAGAGGTAGAAGCCCAGTACAAAAGGGTAGCCTGCAGCACCAGGAGAAACAGAATGAGCGAGTGAGAAAGGGGGAGTGAGCCACCTCAACGGAGCTCTGTCGGGACAGCTGCAGATTTCTTAGTGGCAGAAAAAGCTGCCAATGCAGGCAGGAGCCCAGTACAAAAGAGCAGCCTGCAGCACCGGGAGAAACAGACTGAGCGAATGACAGAGGGTTAGTGAGCGAGCTCAACAGACCAGCGCAATCAACATTCGGCATTGACAAACGCTTGTTTTTACTTGGTTTATGAAAGTTTTTTTTTCAGATTGGCTCAATTCAGTACATTTGGAAATTGATCAAAAAATGGGTGTAAAGCAATGCTGTGCTGCTAGCATCGTTTGACAGCCATCTGTTGGCCGGCCAGGTATTGCAAGAACAATGACCAGAAGTTGAACTTATATATATGCATTTCACATAATGCACAGCAGCCAAATACCAAACAGCAAACATAGGAGAAAACCAGAGATGATTTCACAGTTCACAAAAATAAGTCAACCAAAATGAACACATATTCTGAAATGTTGATCACATCTGCATGTGATCAGTAATTCCACTGTTGCACTCATAATATAAAAAAAAAAAATCAGCCTGTTCCAGCATGTAGTTTCACCAGTCAAGTGTAACCCTCTTTCTCTTCCACATAGTAGGAACCTTAATATCCTCCCAGAACCTTTTGTAATTTTGCACTTTAAAATAATTTTTACGCAAATGTAAGGTAGGGGAAGAGAAACATATAAAAAGAGTGCTGAACCCTTTCTCTTCCCCATGTTCAAGTGAATTAACCCACTTCAGAGCATGGGTCTACTTGGTAATTAATCCATGGTTGGTTGGTTGGAACCACTTGGCCTGCGGCCTTGTGGTCCTACCCCCCACCAGCCGTGGATTAATTCCCAAGTAGACCCATGCTCTGTCATGGGTTAATCCTTGCAAAAATTAGCATCACAAACACCACAAACATGCCAACCCAGAAAGGTTCTCAATGTTATACACAGGTGCACTGCGCTGTGCGAAGAGAATATTGCACAAGTCCCCACATGTGTTTAAATAGTGATCACAACAATTGCAAAAACAGGTGCAGCTAATCATTCCATCTAACACTTGGGATATTGCAATTACTCATACAAAGATATTAAAATTTAGTTATAACTTATTGTTTGTGTAATTTACATAAGCACAATTTGCATATAGAGCTTACATACAAGACGATTCAGATATGCATAGAAATTCAAAAAGACTCAACAGATTTAAACTGATGGGACTTATAACTGTGGTGGTAATTCCACCTTATCATTAAGTCCAGGAAACCTGGTAGCTTGCAGTTTGCAAAATCCAAAAGTTCTGTCTACGAGACAAAGTCCAATTAATAGCACCACCTCTGGGGTCAACTTTCATCTTTTCGACACCAGTAAAGAGCCACGTATGTAGTGCACGGTTTTGCTTACTGTGTGTATGTTGTGCAATGGCATAGTCCAAATTATAATTTAAAATGAGGAGGAAGTATAGCACAGTGGTTTAAGGCTCTGAACTGCAAATCTAGAGACCTGGGTTTGAATCCCACAACCCCCACTTGCATACTGTGTGACTCGAAGCAAGCCACTTAACTTCCTTGTGCTCTCAGGTTGAACCTGTAAACAAGCTTTCAGCTGAGTGTGTCTCTCCTGGTAAAACAAAGGTTAACCCTTAGGTTGCCACTGACATAATATCTTGTCCTAAAAACCTATGCGTTCTAAATCTTCCAGCAGCTTAAGGGTTAAAAAAAAACTGCCTGCATGTGCTTACCCACTTGCTCTTTAAACTTCTTAGTGCGGCCAACATAATAGGTGCCGTACTGACAAGCAGCCAAATATACAATGCTGCATGAATCACAATTAATAAAATCTGTGATTTGTTCCACCTTGCCATCCACAGGATTTAAAAACTGTTTTGTTACATTTATATTTACATCTTTGGCACTTAAAGTATCCGTTTGGTAGTGGTGGTCCAACCAATTAGAATGGATTACACTAGGGGCTGTAGATGTCACTGTACAGTTTTGAGTTCTGCCGTGCTATGGTTCAGTATGATGTATTCTGCAGATTTATCACTTTCCCCTCCTTCATTGTGGTTGTTAAGGGCTGGTTCTGAATGTCCAGTATGTGTGGATTAGTTACTGTACATTGTAGTACAGTGTGATTATATGATGGCATTTACAATATTTATACAGATATAAGCACACTCTGCTGGGTAGCACTTCACTAACACTCAGTCCCAGCTATTCCCCCAACTTCTCTATGCCACCTCCCATGCCCCTTATACCCCCAGCAGCCCACTGTCCACCCCGTCCCACTAGTGCAGACCACTTAGATCACCTCCTGACTGGTCTAAGTGGTGCCCCTTGCTGTACCCACAGCCGAGCTTGCAAAATCCCAGAAAAGGGGATGTTGCAGCCCTGCCATTGTGCAAGCCTCCTTGAGACTTGGTGCACTGGGTTGTTTGATGCAACCCTGGTGCAAGAGGCTTTGGTGCAGCTGTGTCTCGATTAGATATAGGCTGCAATAGAAATTGCATTGGACGCAACTTACCTCTTGCATCAAACTCTTTTGACACAAGTCCCTTGTGTTGCTTTAAGTCTTTTGAAAATTGGGCTCAGAGTGTCTATGACCAAGCCCACTATGTTTTGTTTTTCATTATGACTGGATGATGCGATGCCACCATCTCCTTGGCCTCTCTGTTGCTCCATTTCCTAATGCTTGCAACACCATTCAGATACTTGAGTGATTAATGATGAAGAGTATGGTTTTATTAGATTACATTTTTTTTTATTATTTTGTTTTTATTTTTTATTTTTATTTTAGTTTTTTTATTTCTGTTTTATTTATTTTAATATTTATATTATCAGTGGGACATCACCAGAAGCCAGACACTGACTCCCCGCCAGCGAGCACACACTTGCTGCCCACTGCCCAGATCACCCTGCAACAGTACAGTTAAGGCAACACACACAGGCTGTTTCAGGACTCAGGAGGAGAAGAAGGAGGAGGAGGAAGAAACTTCAGTGACTTGAGTGAATTTGGAGAATTTTGTTTTTATTTTACTTTTTTTTTTTTTTATGGAATCCCACCAAGGTGCCAACTATTGGGAGCCAGACACTGGCACACTGCCAGCTGGCACATATTTGCAGCCCACTGCTCCAGATCATACTGCAACAGCACAGCTCAGGAATGACACAAATGCTGCTTCAAGACTCAGGAGGAGAAGAAAGAGGAAAGAACTTTGGCAACTTGAAGGAATGTGGAGAATTTGTTGTCACTTTTTTGATGGGATGCCACCAGGGTGCAAATTACCAGGAGCCAAGGACCACCACACTGCCAGCTGGTAAAAACGTGCTGCCCTGCCCACTGCCCAGATCACACTAAAACAGCACAGCCCTGGACAACACACATAGGCTGATTCAGGAATCAGAAGAAGGAGAGGATTTCAGCAGCTTGAGGGAATGTGGACAATGTTTTTATTATTATTATTATTTTTTTTTACTTTTTTTAATGGGATGCCACCAAGGTGCCAACTACCATGGACCGGGCAGGAGTACACTGCCAGCTGGCACACACAGTACCTGCTGCCCTGCCCACTGCCTGTATCACACTGCAACAGCACAGCTCAGGACAACACACAACATAGACTGCTTTAGGATGGGATACTTCCAATCGGCCGAAATGCATCGGCCTGACCAGCAATATCCTGACCCTGGGTGCCCAAAACATGGTTGCCTGACATTGGGTTTGCCCCCCCACTGGGTGAGAATCTGTGAAATGCAGGCGTGTGAGGGGGCAATACCCCCCATTGGGGGTGAATCACTCCTGGAGGCAAAATCGGATGTTGGGCAAACCTGTTTTGGGCTCTCAGGGTTGGGATATTGCTGGTCGGGCCTATGCATTTTGGCCGATCATAGTATATCCTTCAGGACTCAGGAGGAGAGAACCACTGCAACTTAGGGGAACATGAGGACTAAGAGTTTCAATTTAAAAACTGCTCCAAAGAGAAAAACTATTTTTTTATGGAATGCCACCAATGTGCCAACTACATGGGGCCAGGCACTGGCACATTGTTGGCTGTCACAGAAGTGCTGCCCTTCCCAATGCCCAGATCAGTGTTGGAATTATATTTTATGAGCTTTGGGAACTAGGGGAGCCTATAAGGGCCCTATCTTTAAATCAATTTCTCCTTTCCTATTATAAGTCAGTGGCAGTGATGTGTGAACTACCGGGATTCACTTCAGAGGGAGGAGGGCTGAGCCCTGGCAAGCCCCCCCCCCTGTAATTCTAGCACTGGACCAGACCACTCTGCAACAGCATAGCTCAGGATGACAGACATACTGTACACAGGCTGCTTCAGGACTCAGGAGGAGGAGGAGGAGGAGGAGCAGTAAGAAACATCAGTAACTTGAGGGACTTTGGAGAATTTTTATTTTACATAAAAAAATTGTTTAGTTTTTTTATGGGAAGCCACCAAGATGGCAACTACCAGCTGCCAGCTGGCATGCACTTTCCCACTGTCAAGATCACACTGCAACAGCACAGCTCAGGATGACACACACACGTGCTGCTTCAGACTCAGGAGGAAGGAACTGCTGCAACTTGGGGGAACATGAAGACTGAGAGTTTTAACTTGAAAACTGTCTCAACTCTGTGTACAACTCTGTAGAGCCTTTTAAAGCACTGAAGACTCTTTCAGTGTATTTTTAATAATTTTATAAAGCACTAACAGCACAGTGTATAGCGTGACCCGGGACTGGCTCTTCCATGTCATGTGACATAAAAGCTTGTATCCTTGTGCGGAGCTGAGCTTTTAAACAGCACATTTTGGCATGCGAGAGACAATACCCTACCCCAAAAGTCCTGCTTAGCTTGTGTGCCTGTGTTCTGTGTTTGGTGAAAAAAAGAACAAAAAAATCAAGAGGGGAGTTCTGGGAGTCACTGGGAAGTGTAGTCCCTGACAATCCAGGGAGGAACTACAGCTGACTACAGCACTGAACTTTGTGTTTTGGGCTGCCTTTTTAGTGTACAACTCTGCAGAGCCTTTTAAAGCACTGAAGACTCTTTTTGTGTATTTTTGATAATTTTATAAAGCACTAGCAGCACAGTGTACAACGTGACTTGAAACTAGCCCTTCCGGGTCTCGTGACATAAAATTTCACCCCTAGTGAATTAAGCCAAGTGCGAGTAGTGGCGAGCATGCACGGAGGTGATGTGCACTGAGGCAAGTGTGCATTCTGCATGTGTCTGCCAGTGTCAGCCAGGACAGATGGGACAGCTGGGCCAGGAATCTTGATTCTTTTCAGTCTTTGAAATAGCAGGTCAGGGATTGCTCCCCTATAGCTCCTAGTCATGGTTGCACAGGGGTTGTATACAGACCCCCTTCTCAGGGGGAGGAAATGGACAAGGAAATGATAGAAAGTATACTTAGTATGGCAGAAAAAGGGGAGATATTGCTGATGGGTGATCTGAATATGCCAGATGTTAACTGGAGTGCAGTTGCAGCAGCCACTTCTAAGAGTGGGGTTATTCTAGATGCCCTACAGGGGGCATGCCTTAGACAACTAGTATTGGAGCCCACTCGAGAGGAACAATCTTGACCTGGTTCTCTCTCAAATGGAGATGAAGAGGATCACAGATGTAGAAGTGGGTAGCCATCTGGGAACTAGCGACCATCGAACAGTATGGTTCACAATAAACACAGCAATAGAGTCAAGCCATACAAAGACAAAGGTACTGGATTTTAGGAGGGCTGACTTTGTCAAAATGGTGAGTGCCTAAGGAATGCACTAGCAAATGGGCAGGAAGGAGGGGTGGAAGAACAATGGGGAATAATAAAAACTGCCATCACAGAGGTAACAAGCCTTTGTGTAAAGCAAATAAACAAAACAAAACAAGGTAAGAAACCACTATGGTTCTCAAAGGAAGTGGCAGTGAAGGTTCAAGAGAAAAGAGCATTCAGGAAGTACAAGGAATCACAGAAGGAACAGGACAGAGAACTGTATCAGTTAAAGCAAAGGAAGCTGGGAAGGCAGTCAGAACAGCAAAGGCCCAAACCGAGGAAAAGATAGCCAACTCAGTTAAGAAGGGGGATAAAACCTTTATAGGTACATCAGGAGCAAAGTAAGACCAAGGGAGGGATAGTGAGGCTTAATAAAGGGGAGGGTGGGCAGAGGGTGACTGTGAAAAGGCAGAGATACTAAACAAATATTTTGCTCAGTATTTACAAAGGAAAAGGGAGGTACCTAAAACAAACAGTAGAAACACTCTGGATACAGAAGTTGATACCAGCCCATTTACAGAAGAAAGGGTTCTGAAAGAACTCTTAAAACTGAAGGTGGACAAAGCAATGGGGCCTGATGGGATTCATCCTAGAATTCTAAAAGAACTAAGGGTAGAACTAGTGACACCACTGACTACCCTCTTTAACAAATCATGGGAGGATGGGGTGGTACCCGAGGACTGGAGGAGGGCAGATGTGATTCCACTTCACAAAAGTGGGAGCAAGGCAGAAACAGGAAACTACAGACCTGTTAGTTTAACCTCAGTGGTAGGGAAAATGATGGAATCACTTCTGAAGGACAGAATTGTTGAGTATCTAGAGGCCAGAGGGGCACAGGACCCAAGGCAGCATGGATTCACAGCGGAAAGGTCATGCCAGACAAATCTGATAGATTTCTTTGACTGGGAGACCAAAGTAGTTGATCAGGGAGGGGCTGTGGACATGGCCTACCTAGACTTTAGCAAGGCATTTGACAGAGTCCCACACAAAAGATTTATATACAAGTTAGCCAGCCTGGGAGTGGGTCCCAAGATGACAGCCTGGGTAAAGAATTGGCTGGAGAATAGGACACAGAGAGTAATAGTAAATGGAGTCCACTCTGAAAAAAGGGGGGTTAGTAGTGGGGTCCGCAGGGTTCAGTATTAGGACCGGTCCTCTTCAATGTCTTTATAAGCGACATTGCAGAGGGACTGGAAGGAAAAGTATGTCTCTTTGCAGGTGACATAAAGATCTGCAACAGAGTTGATGCACAAGGTGGAGTGGAAAGGATGAGAAGGGACTTGGCAAGGTTAGAGGAATGGTCAAATGTATGGCAGCTTAGATTCAATGCTAAGAAGTGCAAGGTAATGCACCTGGAAACAAAACCCAGGAAGAGTACACAATGGGGGTGAGATACTAACAACAACAAAATGGAAAGGGACCTGGGGCAGTCATATCAGATGACCTAAAGGTGGGCAAGCAATGTGAGAGGGCAGCAAGGAGGGCTGGGGATACTGGGATGCATAGGAAGAGGCATCACCAGTAGAAAACAGGAAGTTATTATCCTCTGTACAGACAGCTAGTGAGATCCCATCTGAGTACTGCATGCAGTTCTGAGACCCAATCTCCGCAAAGACATAGACAGGATGGAAGCTGTCCAGAGGAGGCAACTAAAATGGTGCAGGGTCTGCACCGGAAGACATATGAAGAGAGACTTAAGGAGCTTAATATGTAGCCTCGAGGAAAGGAGGGAGAGGGAGACATGATAGAAACTTTCAAGTACCTCAAGGGAATCAACAAAGTCCAAGAGGGTAGCATCTTTCAAAAAAAGAGGTGTGCAAGAACAAGGGGGCACAATTTGAAGATAGAAGGGGGGGCTCAGAGGTAATTTAAGGAAGTATTTTTTCACAGAGAGGGTTGTGGATGCATGGAACTGGCCTTCCAGAGGAGGTTGTGGAGTCAAAAACAGTGGTGGAATTCAAGCATGCATGGGACAGTCATAAGGCAATTCTAGGGGGTGGGGGGAGGAAGAAGTAGGCTGCTGGTTAACTAGGACCTGCAGCTTATCCATCAGGTAGGGAAATGGGCAGACTGGGTGGGCCAAGCGGTCCTTATCTGCCATCAAATTCTATGTTTCTATGTTTCTATGTAGTTCTTTATATCATTCTAACCTGCAAAATAGTAGGTGCAGTAGAAATAAGGGTGGTACCTGGTTAAGCAGCAGTAAGGAAAGTGTCATGATCTGAAAAACACTGCTCTACATTACTTGCTGTACCAGAGTACTTGAGTAGAAGTACTTCGGTTCTTAGACATTTTACAATCTCTTACACAAGTGTACCCTCCCTATTAGAGTAAAGTACCCGATCTGCCCCTTGGGCTATTATTGTGTGTGTGTGTGTGTGTGTGTATTCTGTCTGTAAACCCGATGTATAAATGTATTAAGGGTTGTCAATAGTCCCTAAGGCTGACAAAAGGCTCAGGTCACAGTAAGTAGCCGCTGTAAATGTTAACTATTGATTAAACACCTGACAGGGTTTTACACTTTAGTCTATTGTCTGCCTGTTGTCATTTTCCCGGAATACTAAAATGGACCAGGAACTGGATTTGTAACCCTTGAAATTCAACAGCTTAAATTCAAGATTCTTGAATCTGAAATGAAGCTTAGTAAAGTCTCTAATAATATCTTACTAAATAAGTATACTGAAACAGAGGCATTATATGACTCACATTTCCCAAAGCACAACATTAATGAACACAATCTTGAACATAATGTTTAAAACAAAAAAAGACAAAGGGAAAAAGAGATGGGGGAAGAACAGGAATGGACTTCAGTAGAAAAACAGGCATTTGCCAATGCCGAATGTTGTCTTGCTGGCGTTGGCATTGGTAGTGCAGGAGTTAGGGAGATGCATAATAGGAATGGCAGTGAAGTATGGAACCGATGTCAACCCAACCCCACCCTGCAGAGACTGACAGGCA
Source organism: Neoceratodus forsteri (assembly GCA_016271365.2). NCBI lineage: Eukaryota > Metazoa > Chordata > Ceratodontiformes > Ceratodontidae > Neoceratodus > Neoceratodus forsteri. The sequence continues at coordinate 539,165,073 of CM028134.1, read as the reverse complement.
TTGAGGTGTGCCTTTGGGTCATCTGCCATAACGCTCATGCCATTTCACTTTACCCTACCCTGCAGACTCTGACAAGTGTTGTGTTGTGCCTTGGGGTCGTCAGGCTTTACACTTACCCCATTCCATAAGGAAGTACATTGAGATGGGTGCAGTATAGGAGAATGGGGTGAAATCTGGGGCCGATGGGTCCAAGGCACACCTTGATGCCTGTCAGTGGCTGCAGGGTGGGGGTGGGGGTGGGGGTGGAATGGCGTGAGCATTACAGCCGACAACCTAAAGACACACCCCTGATGCCTGTCAATCTGTACAGTGTGGGACGTTATGATTGGAAACCCTAATGCCCCGGGTGTTTGTTGGTATTTACACTCCAAATTTTCAACATGGCCTTTTTGTGACCCCATCTCATGAAAGCATTTGGGACCTCCACTCATGAACAGTGGCACTGTGATTTTGTTAATCTGTCCTGAACATTGATTTCCCACAGCAACCGCACCATTCTGTGCCAGATGTGTGAAAACACAGTTCGGGTAGGATGTGAAAAATGACAGCTGTACCATTCATAAGGAGGTGTGCAAAAATGGCAATGTTGAAAATTTGGAGTGAAAATATTAAAAATTCTCGAAGTTATGAGTGTGCATGGAAACTGCACAATGCACACTCGTAACATAGTCATTTTATGGAAGTTTATCACCAGATTTTCAACATAGGCATTTTGGGACCTCTGAACAGTGTCACTGTAATTTTCTTATTCTGTCCCAAACATTGATTTCCCACAGCGACTGCACCATTGTGGCGCCAGATGTGCGAAACCACATTTCGGGCAGGATGTGAAAAATGACAGCTGTACTGTTCATAAGGAGGTATGAAAAAATGGCAATGTTGAACATCTGGAGTAAAAATATTAAACACTCTCAAACTTACGAGTGTGGGTGGAAACTGTGCAATGCATGCTCGTAACATAGTAATTTTTTTGGAATTTTTTCACCAAATTTGCAACATAGGCTTTTTGAGAGCCCACCTCATGAACAGTGACACTGTCATTTCGTTAATCAGTCCCAAAAGGTGATTCCTTGCAGTGACCGTGAAATCACCTTTTCGGGACTGAATAATGACATGACAGTGACTGAATTCTTGAGGTGGGGTCCCAAGAACCCCCATGTTGAAAATGTGGTGCCAAAAGTTGTAAAAATGGATGAGATATCCAAAGTTGACCCCCATTGATGCCATTATACAATTTACTGACATTTCTTCAGCTAGCGGCCGACATTGAAGAGTGCAGACGTGTTCCCGCTTCACCGAAGACGTCGCGCTGGACTCAAGAGTTAAGTATGGGGTGAGGGGGGTGAGGGGATGTGGGGTGCACAGAGGGTGGGTGCGGGTTGGGGGAGGGGTCACCAGAGACAACAAGGGACTGTTTTCTCTTTTATAGGTAAAAAAAAAAAAAACACATTGTGGAACTTTTTTTTTTACAGATTTGATCTTCCTGTACTCAAATCTCCACCACTGATTCACACTTATGGGACTATACTGGAGGTGCTAGGACCCCTCGAGAGTCAAAAATCTTCAGGAGGGCTGGCGCCGGGATAGGACCATGCATGTGTGGCACCGCAAGGCTATCTCGCACCTGTATAGGCTATCTCGGCATTGACCCTCCTATCACCTCAGTTCCTTTTTTCCCACCGTCAAGTGTGCTTGGATGTCGACGTCACTCGCAGGGGCATCACCAGAGGGAGAAAGTTGGGGGGGGCTAATGCCCCTGAGTCGAAATCTTAACCCCACTAGGGGGGTCCAGGCATGCCCTCGAAAATTTTGAAATTTTACCTTCAAATGGTGGCTTTTCTGCATTTTAATGGGGAAAGATATGTTTAAAAGGCTGGTTATCATGACTCTATTTATTGGTACATGTGAAACATTTAGTTACTGGACCACCGAGGGACGACAACAAGAGAGACACTATTATCCCAGCAGATCTGCTGGGAATGTTAAGGATCCCAAAGAAAGTTGGAAGCTTACTGGAGACCCCAGAGGAAAACAGACAGACAGCATTATCCCAGCAGATCTGCTGGGAAGGTTACAGTACCCTGAGCAAATATGAGACAAGTCAGACAAAAAAAGGTTATAGCTTAGGCAGTGCTCTGTATCACTGGCTGCCTTGTCTGAGCTTGCTACCCTTGCTTGCCACAAGCACAAACACTCAACACAAATCCATTAGGTAGGCAACTGAGAAAAAGGCTGTTAGTTTTCTCTGATCTCTAGTTATTTCTGTCAAGAAGCTGAGAACAATAAAGGGACACTGTCACTGTCAGCCTTTAAGACTAATTTTGAGCTGCCCAAACTGAAGATTTAGGGAGGAAGCTTCACAAATGTAAAATGAACTAGTAGTAGCATACTTTAATGTAACGGCTGCATACTGCGTATTTTTGTAAAAATATTAAAATTTAGATGGTCTGTCTGCAATTTCGGCTCTGTGCATCCACGAGCTAGACAGGGGAGAAACTGAGGGGAAACACGTTCATGCTGGAATTACTTATTTTTAGTCCAGTATAAATAAAGCATCTTACCAGATAGGGCTTTGAACACTGACATGCTCAAAAAAAGTCCCATTGCGAAACGAGGGCTGTAAACTGTTTTATTTTAAAGGCAAAAGTTGAAGCCATGATTTCCAGACATGTGCATTTACCAGGAAGTTGAGGCAGTCACTCGGTTGTATGACCCCCCCACCCCTGTCAATCACTCCCCTGTGGTCCAACGACTGGCTCACCTGCTGCAGTGCCAACTGCCAAGCCATTGCCAACCCTGTCAGTCAGTTCAGCCCTCCTCTGACTCAATGAATTTGAATATAATCCCGCCTTCTCACCAGTTCTGTCTTCCTCTCACTGCTCAGTGCTCAATAACATCCCATTCCAGAGTCACTCCCAATCTTCTGCAGCCAGTGACTAAATCCAAACCTGAATGCCGCCTGTGCGCTCATCAGGGATCGACAAATTTCAAAGTTACATGGTAGTCCCAGACAACTGACCTATCCAAAAATGGTAGTCCCACTGTTGTGAGTGGTAGTCCAATGGTCGGAAGGCCGTATTTTAAGGAAAACTTATAAAAAATTATTCAGCAACAAAATAAATGGTTGAGGCATTGTATTATTCACAGATATAGAAGGGCTATATAAAACAGTAATAATTAAGATGTATTATAATTGCATGGCAATGATGCAAGGACAGTGCTCCCATAACTTCTCAAAGGTTCCACCCCTTTCATCCAGCATTATACTTGCCCAATCAAAATTGCTTGCTTTGATGTTTAGTGCTACTTTTTTTATTTCTGCTTTTTGTTACCTTTTTTCACACTGCATGTTCTCACATGCCAGGCAGCCACACACCCGAGTCCCCTGTCCCAGCTAACCTGACACAAGTTTTCTTAAGGCAACACACAAAGCCCTTCCCTCACCCTCACTCTTATTTCTCAGCCTTTTATTAATGTTCGTGTTAGGGCAGACAACACACAAAGCCCCTCACTCTTATTTCTCAGCCTTTTATTAATGTTCATGTTAGGGCAGACAACACACAAAGCACATCACTCTTTCATTTCTCAGCTAGCTAGACTGGGCAAGTCACACACACCCACCACAGATCCTTTTCCCTTTGCTCCAGTTCAGTGCTGTGTTTTAGCAGTGGCACAGATATCTTCTGTGTTCACTCAGTTGTACAGCACTCCTCTCTCCCCTACAACATCAAAGCAACTGCCCCACACAAATCAGAAGAAAAAAATTCCCCTTTCTTTTTTGTGATGACCTCTGTTGCTCTGTACTGTAGTTTTGTTCTACTACTACAGTACACTAACTTTGTCAATGTGGGTGCAGTAAAGTTACTAATTGGTATACAGTACACTCACTGTACTATTTTGTTCAGACTTTCCCTTTCTTTTTGGTAGTGTTTTTATCTCTGGCTCAGTGTCCCCTCGATCTTCTAATGTGGCAGAAGTCCACAAGACCAACACAGAGTCAGTCAGGCCCAGACCCCACTCACCTACTAAACTGTCCTACCTTTCCCAACCCTTACTTTCACCCCCTTGTATTTGTTGTTTGTATTTTTTTTAAAAAGGCACCCCAAACCCAAACTGAAATGTTTTTCCTTTTCTTTTTAGCAATCCCTTTACAGCTTCCAACTTCCACCAGTCCAACACCCACAACAAGCTCGCTAGAACCACCCAGCCCCATCTATTTCAGTGCTTTTCCGATTGCACTGTGATGCATCTGTGTCTGTAGCTGCAGTGAAAATGGCACAATGCCTAACTGCCATCGAATGTTCTCCTTCTCCTTTTCCATCAGCCCCCGCCCCCGAACTGACAGGCAGCTACAGAACAACCCATTCTTTGGCTCACCTCAGTCCTGTGGGTGGCACTGGTACAGATGGATCTGGTTGGGTGGAAAGCGGTCTTCTGTGGCCGCAGTGCTCCGTCGCACAGTCGCGCACAACATTCACCATGTGAGGTTCCGTTCCGGACTCGCGATCATGCGACCAGCAGTGGCGCACCACACTAAGGCATAGAACGAGGACATCTAGTGGCCAAAATCACGCACGGCACAGAAAATAAAAAAAAAAAGCCAGGCAGCCAGCACTAAATTGGTTGTCCATGGGACAACCTATGCCATTGAAAGTGCTTGTCCGTGATCAATTAATGGTAGCCCAGGACGTCGGGCTATGGGATTTGTCGATCCCTGGTGTTCATTCAATTTCAGTCACTTTCATTTTTCTCCGTGATCAGCATCACGAAGTCAAGCAGAAAAAAATGAAAGTGCGCTCCATGTGGTCACACTGTGAAGTGCCACAGCCTTAAAGAAGTCACAGCTTCTTTATTCCAGCAAGTCATTGAAGATGTGATTATTTCTCTCAATGGGGAAATGATTGGGGGGGCTTCAACTTACATTGGGGGGGCTGTAGCCTCCCCAAAATCAGCCTGGTGACGCCACTGGTCGCTCGCCTGCCAGAGTCAAGTCTTCATCTATACGACAGCAGCTTAAGCCGTTCAGTATTCGTTTAGATAATATTTTAGTGTTCTTTTTTTATTTAAAAAAAAAAGAGAAGAAAAAGAAGATATGATGAAGAAGAAGAAGAAAAAGAAATTCTCACCTGCCATCAACAGAGTCAACCTTAGTCTGTAGCAGTGACGGTAGGAAGACTTTGTTTGAAAGTTGTGATGGCAGAGGGACTGCGTCCAGTCTGCCACCCTTTATGAAGGGAGGGTCCAACCACGGACAGTCCTGTGCTCAGGTGGGGAGGACAGTCCGCTGAAGCACAAAATTGGTGGTTCCGGGGATCCGGCTCTGCTTGACCTCAAGCTCTTCTTCCTCCTGAATTGGTACCACTCAAGGTTGCCCTTTGGTACATCTGCATGGGGATCGTCGGTGGTGGAGTGTGGTAGACCTGAACCGAACTGACTTCAGTGGGTTCCCCCTCTGGCCCTGGTTTTAACGGCCACTTCTTTGACACCGGATCTCATCTCTGTCCTTGATGGGGGTCCGGTGAGCAGTTTCACCTCTGGGCCGCTCCGTTGGAGCAGGGGGTTCGATGTCTGTCCAGTTTTCCTGGCCAGTGGACTCAGTTCTGGGGTCTCCAGGCCTCAAAGCCACTAGGCCGGGGCCGGGTCGATTGGGTTAGGATGTACGTGGTGTCCTCTTGGTGCCAACACCATCATGCCAACCCCTCATGCCTACCCCCCTCTCCCTTTTCCATGCAGGGGCCAGCACGGGTACCGCTTTCTTTCTTCCCCCTTTTCCACGGGCGGTGCCGTGGGTGCCACAGGTGCACGCGGTGCTGTGGGTGGTACCATGGGTGTGTGTGGTGCCATGAGTGCCTGCAGGTGCATGTGGTGCTGTGGGTGGCATCCACGTTGCTCAGTCACTATCCCTGCCAAGGGTTATGCCAGCACCATGGGTGGTGCCAGTGGGTGCTGTGCTGTGGAACAGCTGATTGTCCATGAATGGAGCTCTGTCCCATGGATGTTAATCTACCCAATTATCAGTTATTCAGAGCGGATCACCTAACAAGGGCGGTGGAGTAGCTATATATGTAAAGTCCAGTATACATGTATCCTGCTTTACTGCAACCTCGATGCCCAAAGAATTCGAATGTATATCCCTCAAAGTATCTCTCCCTAATACAGCAGCTTTCCAGCTAGTAGGCTGCTACAGGCCCCCCTCTGCTGACCACAAGCTTTTATCCCACCTGGAGAATCTACTCAAACCAGGCTCTGAAGAAGTCATTATCCTAGGTGACCTGAATCTAAACTGGCTTTCCAAGGCAGCTGCACCTTTGGTATCGTTCTGTGATACACATGGGCTCACACAACTGATAAATAAGCCAACAAGAATAAACTCAAAGAATAGAAACAACAGCACACTACTTGATATCTTGCTGGTGAACAAACCCCATCTATTCACACACACTGGAGTGCTTTTCAGTGATGTAAGTGATCACTGCCTCGTTACAGAAGTAAGATCTTCCAGCAAACCAACAACCCCAGCAAACTTTCTAATGAGGAGAGCCAAGAAAAACCTCAATATTGAAGGATATCTGCATGAGCTAGCTCACTCTTCAAGCTGGCAAGAGTTTTATCTTGCACAGTCTGTGGAAAAAGCACATCAGGTGCTAAACAGCATAATACTAAGTGCCCTTAATACCCATGCCCCAATCATAAGTGTCCGAATAAAAAACAAATCTTGCCGCTGGTTTTCAGCTTACCTCAAATCTACACTGTTGGAGAGAGACAAATTATGGAAGATGCCAAGAAAAAGCAAGAACCCAAATGACTGGGTGTTATTTAGGAAAGCCAGGAATTGCTGCACCAAGAAAGTAAGGGATGCAAAGGCTGCTTTTTAATTGGCTGAACTTGACTCCTCCTATCACAATCCTGCTAGGTTCTGGGGCACCATCAAGAGTATTGTAGGGCAGGATTCTGGCACCTCTCTACCAACTCAATTGCACCACAATAATGGTTCTATCTCTGGCAAAATGGAAGTTCTGGATGCCTTCAATAACCACTTCACAACTGCTGGCCTTGCCTTTGACACCTCTCCAGCTAATCTGCTGCATGCACAACTAAGCTCCCAGTAAACTGGTTCCCAGAGAGCTGATTCTTCCTTCTCCTTCAAACCCGTCCTGTTGAAGCAAGTAGAGGACCTTTTATGGCAGTTGGATATTAAAAAAAGCACAGGGGAAGACTCTCTTGACCCCTACTTTCTAAAGATTGCATTTCATGTACTTGTAGTTCCCCTAACACATCTCTTTAACCTATCTTTAACCTCTGGTTCTATTCCTACAGTGTGGAAGACAGCCCAAGTGGTTCCCCTTCTAAAATCAGGGGACCCTATGGACCTTAATAACTACAGGCCCATTTCCATTCTTCCAGTGCTATCCAAGATGCTAGAGAAAATAGTGAGCATCCAGCGAAGAGAGTACCTTGATGATGCTAACCTCTTGAGTCCAGCTCAATCTGGGTTTAGGGCCAGGCACAGCACTATCTCTGCACTGGCCAAAGTTACAAATGACTGGCAAACTGAATTAGATAAAAAGAATAGTGTCTGTGCAGTATTTCTTGACCTAAGTAAGGCATTCGACACTGTGGACCACGAGCTGTTACTCTCTTCCTTGCATTCCATTGGCCTAGATCCACCCTCCCTTAAATGGTTCAGGTGTTACCTTATGGATAGGTCACAGCAGGTGAAAGCTGAAGGTGATCTATCCCCTTTAAAACCACTGCTAAGAGGAGTTCCGCAAGGATCTATCCTGGGCCTTATCCTTTTTGCTATCTACATTAATAATATTGATTCAAATCTCACCAAAGCCACTGTCCACCTCTTTGCTGATGACACTGTTTTGTATGTCAGCAACCCCTCACCTGCAGCTGCCCGTGAAATCTTACAGGCAGAATTCTCCTTGCTGCAATATCAACTACTTGAGAAAAAGCTTCTTTTAAATGCAAAAAAAAACAAAAGCAATGCTTTTCTCCAATCAAAGCTCCGTCAGCACCTCCCCACTAAGCAGTCTCCCCAGCTATGTACTATTCTTGAGAAAATCTGGAGTATGTAGAAAAATTCAAATACTTAGGTGTGTGGATTGATAACAGACTTGACTTCACACATCATATTGAAGAACTGCTGAAAAACTTGCCAAAGGCTTGGCCTATTCTATAGAATTAAACACTTCCTAACAAGAGACTCAAAGATGAGGTTAGTCCAGGCCACTTTTCTTTCAGTTGTTGACTATGCAGACTTCCTTTACAGTCACTGCCCCATCTCCTACCTAAGCAAGCTGGATACCCTGTACCATAGAGCAATAAGATTCATAACAGATCTTCCAGCTAACACTCATCATTGCTCTCTCTATGCTGCAGTTGGATGGGTTTCTCTACATCTCAGAAGGAACAGAAATGCAGCACTATGGATCTACAGAGCATTGTCTAAAAAACTTCCAAACTATATTCTAGACTGCTTCACCCAGGCCATAGCTAGCTCCTATGCCTAAGAAGCAACAACCTCATCATGCTCAAAATACCTAAAGTCAACACCCGGCTAGGAGGCGTCAATCAGCTATTCTCTAGCTATGGCTTGGAATACTCTCAGAAATCCCTAAAGCTGTCCAATCTTATACCTATAGCATCCTTTAAACAGCTTTGCACAAGCTTTTTGCAGAGAAATGCAACTGCTACCACAAGAGCTAGACTTGCCATTTCACAAACCCCCTTCCAGACAGCCACCATATATGGCATATTTTGTTCCACAGTTCTCCTCCGGGCAGCCACCCTTTTATAGTACCCCAGTTCCATTTAATTCTACCTAACTACCTACTACCTACCTAATCCTTCTCCCACTAATCACTGGCCCTTACATCATTCCTAAATGCTCATTCATCCTAGTATTACATTATGCTGTGTGTATGCCTTGACTCCTATATTGGGATATGTATATACTTTATCTTTTGTATAATTTTCCTGTAACCTACCTTGTCATATAAGCCTGAATCAACTTCTTACCCTTGATCATTGTATTTATAAGTGTTTTTTTTCTGTATCTGTTATGCATATATTAGTGCATTGATATATATGTTGTGTACCAACTATCGAACCTTGACCTTATCAGGTCCATCTTGTAAATGAGCCTTGCTCAATGATGCTCGCCTGAATAAATAAAGATTTGATTGATTGATTGATACTTCTGCAGGGGTCTTGCGGCTGGAGATCCACAGAGGAGCCAATTAAATTCCTGTGGTTTTCCATTGGTGGAGCTGTTATTCTGTGCTGTTCTGCCGGTGGAATTCCACATCTGTGTAGCACTATTATCGGTTCCATGAGTTGGCGTCGAGCTCCTCGACACCGTTCCAGGTGGGTGAGTCTCTGGCGATTCTGACCTAGACCTCCCTTGGAGGTTCTTCTGGGATAGAATTGGTTCTGGATGAGTCTCGACCTGTCCTAGTTGTTGGTGATACAGTGGATGACTCATTTGAGTGGCTGGAAGGCAAGCCTTCTGTATCACCAGAGTCTGTGAGGGAAGATTTTCTTTTCAGTTTTTCCTCAGGGATATGAGGTCCACCATAACGTCTCAGGCTTCTTCTGTGGAACAAAGACTTCTGCGTCTGGACTTCTTTCAGTTGTCAATACAAGTACCCCTTTGGATCACACTAATTCATTGGTGGAGAGTCTTCCAGAGCGCTTCTGCTCCTTTGATAGGAGTATATAGCCCCCGTGATACTACCCCTACGGTGGCTTCCATTAGCAATGGGTGATTTACATCATCTCCTCAGCTGTAATTATTGGTTCTGTCCTCAGTTTTAGTTATGGATGCTCAGGCTCCTTCTGCCCCTCTGATGGACGACATCATTGTCATTCTTGTAATAGGTAGTCTTTTCAAGGTAGAGGCCTGAGAGCCTTGTCAGGCACTAACTGCCTGTTTAAAAAAAAAAAAATCATCTCAGCAGAGGGCCTAGGCTGAAAGCACCTGATAGCATTCTTCTGGATCTGACCCAGGTTCTGCCTTCAGCTCCTGAGGCGGTCGCCTCTTCACAATGTCGGAGGGCACCTGACTTCTTTTACTTTTAGGGGAAGTCCAATCCAGCGGCAGTATGGGTCATAAGGTTTTTCCAAGAGGGATTCTTTCTTAATTCAGAGATGTTTCCTAGACCTAGGCAGTGCCCATTATGTTGTTTTTTTCTGTCAGACTCTCTTTCCTTGGATCAGGGCCTCGGAGCATCAGAAGCAACTCCATGACGAGTTGGAACACAGGTTCCTGCATTCTTGCTTGCCTCCAAGCTAACAGACGGCATTCTCCCTCTCTCAACCTTATAGGTCAAGTAGGTCCTTGTCCAGGAAGGCATTTTTGAATTTTCAAACCTTCGCTTCCTGCACATTGGCTCTGTGTCAGTCGCTCTGGGCTAGACTGTTTGGAAGCAGTTGCCTCAGCTTCCTCTCCCTTCCCCATGAGGGTTTTTTCTTTTTCAGGCAAAGTGTCAATTTCACCTCCCCAGCAGCTCCTTTCCTTAGGAGCTCCCCTACATTCCTTAGGGTGAGGGAAGCCCTCTGTCACAGAGTTATTCCCTTTGGGAAGATGACAAAATAGTGATGTTTTTGTCAACAAGCAAAGTGGAGCGTTTTTCCTACCCTCTTACAGGAAGGCCATGGTGGCTGGTGCTTTGAGCACACCATGTCAATTTTAGTCATTGTACAGTCGCTTTGATGACTGGGGCAGCCCTAGTCTGGTCCTTCCTGCGTCCCATCTTAACACAAGTCTGCCCCTCTCCTGCTTCAGAAATCCTGACCCTGGTGTCTTCTTTCAGTATCTTTATCACAGTAGACAAGTTCTCCTGTACATTTTTCCCCTCTTCCCTTGGCTCAGAGAGTGCTGCTCAAATTGAATGCAAACTGGGGCAGAGTTATTCCTCTTTAGAAAGGAAGTGGGTAGACTCTGGATCTCCCACACCTTCACAGATGTCCTCTAAATTGTGTATAGGCCTTCTACCTGGAAGGCTTATGTGGCTAAATGGAGACCCTTCTCCATTTAATGAACAAATCCCACCTGGACCTTTCGGTGTTCACCAAGTAATGTGTTAAAGTGCCTCTTGGACCTGTCTTTCACAGGTCAGCCATACTTGGTTGTGGGGGTACATATCTGATCTTCTTTGGTCTAGCTTGAACCAGTAGACTTTCCTCTGGGTCTTACTGTTAATCGAGTTTTTGCCTTAACTCCAGAAGGGAAAGGTGCGTTCCCTTCTCTTTCTGAATGTTAGGTTGGTTCTGCAATTTTCTTTGACAGAACAAAAAAGCTACACTTCAAGCAATTTTTGTAGCTTCAGCATGCCTCAGCTAGATCAACTTCTTGCCTGAGATATTTTCGGCTAGCTTAGTAGCATGTCTTCGACACTACTATCCTTGTCTCAGACCAAACCGCAAGACTGGTTTCACACCACCCTGTCAGAGTGGTGGCAGCTTCCTGGCGGAGATTCGTATGTGTCCTTTGCAGTCTTCTGCAAGATAGTGAGTTGAAGCTCAGTGCATACCTTTGTAACGCACTATGTTCTGGATGTCCTCCAAACAGCTCTTCCTTTTTTGGTGGGACAGTCCCTTGGATTTCTGTTCTGAGTGAGCTCTGTCTCTGACCACCCTGCTCAGGATTGGTTGGTTTTAGCATGGCACTCTCCCATAAGTGTGAATGAGTGGTGGAGATTTGAGTCCAGGAAGATATGGAAATTATTATTTATTTATTTTTTTTGAAATTTAAGTTTATTAGTTTCCAACAATACAACCAAACAGAAAAACAACAAAACAAAACCAAAACATAACAAAACCCAACCCCCTCCCCCACTAAGCAAATACACAGCATATCAGGAAATGCTTAAAGAAAAAAAACACAACATGCATATCATACAACCAAAATTCCAAAGTTCTAACCCCCACACACCTCCCTCCCTCCTCCCAAGGGTTGCACAACAAAGGACCAAAGGCACCTGAAATCTGGATATCACAGCCTATCTACAGAGTAAATTAGCAACTTAAAACAATATAGATTACATAAAGAAAGGGAACAGGTCTAGAATCTACAGCAGCACAAAAGAAAAACTAAAGATACTATATATGCTATATGAGGGTCAAGGGATCGGGTCGCCAGACCTTACTATTGAGGCAAACATAAAGACTGGAGTTTACCCCATCTTTTATGAAACAGATCCATATGATCCTTATAGCTGGCAATCAAATTTTCTGATTGGAGATACGACATTATCTCCTTTAACCAATCAGCATATGATAAAACCAGCTGGTCCTTCCAATGTCTTAAAACCAGCTTCTTGACTGCCATGGACACTAAGGCCATATGGTATCTGCGCTCCACACTATCTATATAAGAGAAATCACCCAGCACACAGATTTCCGGGCAGAAGAACCTGCTCAGACCCAGAAGGGGGATCCAAATTATCCCGGATCAGGGACCACAGTGGGGCAACTTTAGGACATTCCCAAAAAATGTGAATTAGATTGCCCTCGGCTTGTAAACACCTGAAACAATCTGAAACAGAGGCCAGCTTATGCTGAAAAAGTTTAACGGGAGTATAATAAAGGTTATTTACAATATAATATTGTACTAACCCGAAACCTATCTTGAGTATGATATCTATGTAAATTAGGCCAAAAATTAGTCCAGAGTGGAACATCTTCAGGGAGAAGATGTGTCCAAGCCAAGGGACCCCCAACACCCTCCTGTGAGTTAAAACTCAGGAGATAGGAATAAATCGACGAGATGGAGTGAGGCTGAGAGGCAAGGCTAATAATATTAGATAGAAAGGGGTGCACAACCGAGTGTCTAACCGTAGTGCCAAATTTGTTACCCACCAGGTGCCGGAGTTGGAATACCTTAAAAATACCTTTGGCTGATATATCAAACCTCGTTAGAATATCATCTGACGTAAGGAGTGAGTCTTGACAGAACAGGTGTTCCACCCTGGCATCCTTGAGTTGTGGGAGCCAATTTGGTCTTATCCAAGAATTCCCCAGTCTGATATTGGGATTGAGAACTATCGGCTGTCCTAAATCCATAACATTGGAGATCCGAAAAAACTTAAGACATTGTGCCCACGATCTAAGAGAAACTATCACCGTGTCGTCCAGGACCAACTGTGAGAGAGCTTTCAAGGACAGGTAAAATAAGGCAGACATATCTACTCTTAAGTTCAGAAGCGCCTTCTCCAACTGAAGCCAGAATTGGGCAAGGCTCTCAGTATTTGTGGAGAACCATCTTCCTAACTTAGACAAGTGGGCAGCCCAGTAATATAGAAGAAGATTAGGAGCCTTAAGCCACCCGCTGTCCTAGGGAGTGACAAGGTGGCATAAGAGCATCGCTCCCTTCCCCGCCAAATAAAAGTAGAAAGCAATCGGTGAAGCTGTTGAAAAAGAAAGAGGGACCCAGAGATTGGTGAGGTTCAGTGGATAGAAGATCCGGGGAAGAACATTCATTTTGATAATATTAATTCGGCCCCAAAGTGATATAGGGAGGGCTGACCAACGTTGCAGGTCTTGGCTAATCGAGTCTCTGACTCTGACCAAATTAAATTTTTTCAGAAGGGAGGGGTCAGTGGAAAAATAAATTCCAAGGTATTTAATTGATCTGGAGGTCCACCTCATTCCAAAGGAGAGAAAATCTTGCTTAAACATATAATTATTTAAAGGAAAAATCTCACATTTAGAGATGTTTAATTTGTAACCAGAGAAAGAGCTAAACTGCATGATAATATCAAGGGCTGCCTTTAAAGATGTTACCGGATCCACTAGATGCAGCAAGACATCATCTGCATACACGAACAGAACTAGTTCCGTTGTTGGAGCTTGATACCTCTCACTAGAGAGACGACTTGAGTTTAATCAGTAAAGGCTCAGGTATAAATTAAATAATAAAGGAGAGAGGGGACAACCCTGCCTGGTACCAGCAAAAAGACGGAAAGAGGAAGACAAGACCCCATTACAGTAAATCTTAGCAGAGGGGCAGTTATAAAATACCCATGTCATATTAAAAAAAGAAGTCGGAAAACCCATTTCCTCCATTACTGTCCATAAAAAGGACCAGTCAACCCGGTCAAACGCTTTCTCAGCATCAAGAGAGATTAGAGCAACCGGACCTGAGACAGACCGGGCATACTGAGAGATGTGCGACAAGGTCCTCAAATGATCAGCGCTGACCTCCGGAACAAAACCAGTCTGCTCAGGGCCAGAAGCTCCAACCAGATCCTCTTGATCCTTTCAGCAAGTATTTTAGCTAGAATTTTAATATCATAATTTTGAAGAGAGATAGGCGTAACTACCCGGATCGGAGGGTCCTTGTCCGCTTTGGGAATTAAAACTATAGTAGCCTCAAATAAAGCAGGATCAAGCTCAGATGAAACCGGTAGATAATTATATAGTTTAAGAAGAATGGGAGTCAAATCTTTAACAAAGACTTTAAAAAGTTTGCCGGAATCCATCCGGACCAGCCTGTGTCTGGGGCCAAAGAAGCAGCTAGTACTCCTTATTTCTTCAGCTGAAATAGGGACTAATAGACTCACTTGTTGAGACTCTGATATACACGGAACACCTATTCCTCTTATGTATTCTTTGACATCTGCTATAGGATAGAATGCTGAGAATAACTATAAAGGCCGAATAATACTCCTTAAAAATATGTGCAATATCTCTAGGCGAAGAGACAATATTACCAGATGGGGAGGTCAAAGAAGGGATGACCCTCGAGCTCTCAAGTGCATGCAAATGCAAGGCCAATAGCTTACCAGATTTTTCACCGAGATCCAGATATTTAGCCTGGGTTTTCACCAGGCAATATTCTGTTTTCTCTTTCAGGAGGTCCGAGTATTCGTTCTTGGCTAAGAGAAGCTCCTTGAGATCTGACACCGAGGAGGTTGTCGAATAATTACTTTCTAATTCCCTAATCCTACTTACCAGCTCCAACGACCTGGCTAAACGTGTCTTCTTCCTAAAGGAAGCCATTTTAATAAAATTGCCCTGAGATAACACTTCAGAGCTCCCCATATCATATCAATCCTAGGGGTGGAGTTCAAGTTGTCAGCCAGAAAGAGAGATATCCGGGAACTGATTTCTGAGACACATTGGTGATCTTTTAGTAACTGAGTATTTAGCCACCACATAGAGTCATGAGAGTAGTCAGGATTTAGGGACATTTGTAACCAAACTATAGCATGATCCGACACGATGATCGGCTCAATGCCAGACAGAGAGATATTCGGGAGGAAAGAAAGACTAACTAATACCATATCCAATCTTGATTTAGTACCATGTGATTGGGATTGGAAGGAGAAAGCACGACAGGAAGGGTTGGCAAGGTGCCAGGGGTCACCTAGACCCAACATCGAGATAATTTCCAGAAGCTCTCTGAGCCGGGAAGGCAGGCGTTTATCCTGAGGTTCCCTGTCCAGCGTCAATGAAAAAGGTACATTCCAGTCCCCAGTATAATTTGAGCAGGTAAAAGCTAGCCAATTTATCCCCAAAGTCATAAAGAACTCAGGGTTCCCCCCACGGTCCACACACTGAACCAAGAACTACGTTTTCTCCGTTGAGATTACCCTTCACTAGGACATATCTCCTTCTGGGTCCGAGACAGTTAAATCTTTCAGAAACAGAACATGCCTTTTGAGAAGAATCGCACCCCTTTACTAAAGCAAGAGTTTCCAGCAAGGTAGGATTGAGAGAAACCAGATCGGAAAGCAACCTTGCTTCATCGTGACATAGGTGTGTTTCTTGCAAAAAGGATATCAATGTGGAGCAATGAGCAGTGGTTAAAGGCCTGTGAGACGTTTGACCCAATCCCTAAGCCCTCTAACATTCCAAGACGCTAATTTAACTGTGTTTATAGCCATTTAAAAATATAATAAACCAATCAGATATCCAGACAGAACAGTTATCACATACAATAGCAAGGTGCACCCCCATATAAAGGTCTGGGACCCTGAATCCCAAAGTAATCTCACCCAATCGTACAATCCAGACCAATTGGTAATAGTCCAAGAGCAAACCCCCAACCTTAAGACCCCAGAAACATGTTGAGCTGTCATAGCCCCCCTGAGATAACCTTTCAGGACAGGCCAGAAATCAAACCAACCATCTGAATCATAATCCATATCTCTCCCTCCCCCCACCCCATCCCCCAAACCCAAAAACCAGAAAATTGAAGAAGACCAGTTCTTGGGGAAAAAATCCCCCATTCCCCATCGCACCGATAATCATATCAACCAGAAAAAAGCCATTTGAACAAACAGACCAACATACAAAAGGTTAAATGAGTATCAATCACAGCCCCCACCCATATACCCCTTCCACCAGTCAGAATCCTAAGCTTAGCAAAGAACCCGAAATTGCAGGAGAGACCCCTAAAAACATCAGAGAAACTGGTACTATAACATACCATATTAACCCCACCCCCACAAACAACCCCAACTATAGACCCGAAAAACTATATACAGCTGGAGGTCCGAGCAAAGATAGCCCAAAATATAGCCTGTCACCCGGATCTCGAACCTCCTAAACCCCACTGAACCTCCAACCCCCCAGAGCCAGGCGAATACCCTTACACTACAAAGAACAGGTGTACTCTAAAGAAGGAAAAGCCCCAACGAATATAAGCTAAATCCTTTCCAACCAGCCCGGGCAGAGGTTAGCTACCCCCAACACACGCTGCGCAATTCCACATCCAGCGAGCAAGCCCACTAAGTCCTCTCCCACAGCCGCCTTCCCCACCCCAGCCCCCAACATATAATAAAGATAAAGCAAAGAAAAACAAAGAAAAAGGGTAGGGCATGAGGAAGGGGAAAAAAAAAAGCAGAACAGATAGGAGGGCATCCAGATCCCAAGCTACGAGAAAAAAAAAAAACAATCCCCAGTGGCCCCAAATGAGCCAGCATACCTCCCATCGTCTCTCCACCATAGCAGTATAGATAGCACACCTACCCGAGTCCACACAGCCCATGGAAAGGAGAAAGTCCTGTCATCCACTCGCCAATCCGAATGGGCGATAAGGAAAGGCTCACTGGAACAGGCAGATCAAGGGTTGCTGTTTCCGAGGGGACCGCTAAACCGCAGGACCCAAAACAGTCCCTCATCCAGGAAGTTCCCACCTGGAAACCGCAACCACCAAATAAAGGTTCCACCGCGGGAATGCAAACGCAAAAACGGAACCGGGAGACCCAACCAGGACCTAATCTCGGCTATCCCCATCTCTTCCCAGCCCCAACAAACAACCCACGGAGAAGACCCAAGAGGAGAGACCAGAACAGCTAGAGTAACGAGGGAAAGGATCACAGAGAGAGCAGAGATAGAGGTAGGTGAGAGATGAAATACCCATCTACAAACGACAGGCCAGAAAACCAGACAATCAGGAGAAAACAGACACAGGCAAATATTTTAAATTAAAATATGTCATTTCAAGAGAGCCCTAAAACTGCCACCTGGAACCAACAGTAAAGTCTTTCAGCCAGGCACTTTGAACAGGTCAGGCAGTCTATTAGCAAGTTCCTTGTGAGCAGCTTTGGGAGTGCCAAAACTAGTAGATGAACCTCCAACAGTCACCCTTAGTGTTGCAGGGTATATCATCCTAAATGGGATCGCCGCAGCTATTAACTTTTGCACGACAGGGTGGTACGCTGCTCTCTTCTCCCGGATTTCTTTAGGTAAATCCTGGGCAATTCGGATCCTCGATGCTCCCCAAAGAATCTCTTTCAGCTCTCGGGCCTTCAAGTAAACGTGCTGCCTTTCCACATAACTGAGGAACTTCATTATGACAGGGCATGGGGGAGATCCAGCTGCAGGTCGAGGTCGCAATGAGCGATGAGCCCTTTCAAGGTGGTAGGAGGTACTAATAGGGGATGGGCCCACTACTTTAACGAGAAATTTTTGCAGGAAAGCCGCGAGGTCTGGGCCTTCTTCCAGCTCGGGAGGCCCATTATCAGCAGGTTATTTCAGCGGTTTCGCCCCTCCAAGTCCTCAGTTTTAAGCTGCAGCCTCTTCACTTGCTGCCTGAGCTCGACTATCTCCGTCTCGGCCCTGGATCTCCACTGCTCCGAGGAAGCAACTCTGACCTCCACATCCGAGACTTTCTTAGAGACAGAGGAGAGGTCGTTGCGCAGTGATTTGAGCTCTCCAGTCAATTCTACAAGAAGATCCTTCAGAGGATTGAGTTCTTGGAGGAATTTATCCTCCGTCAGTGGGGTGAGTTGCAGTATCTTATCTCCGCCCGCGATCCGGCCTAGTAGGGGCCTGGTTTCTTTGCTTTTTCGCGGCCTTCTCCGGGGATGCAGGGGGAGTGTGCTTGGCTGGGGCCTGCTTCCCATCCACCTCCATCGCGACCCAGCAAAGGCTTAATTTCTCCACACGAAATCGCTAAACGATGGCAGGCTATTAGTACTGCTGGTTTCTGGTTAAATTAATCGAAAAAACTTCAGGATGCACTATAAAACTGCACAATAAAGGCGGCCAGAGGGGGGAGGGAGCTCAGTATCTCAGCTGCTGCTTAGATGGATGCCATCACGTGACCCCAAGATATGGAAATTATGTACTTACCGTAATTCTTGCTCTTCTTGGACGCAATCTCCACCACTCATTCACACACCCACACACAATCCCCTGGGCTCACTCGCTTTTCTTTCCTTGGTCTTCACTCTCTTGTTGTTTGAACTGTGAAGACATTATTCAATTGACCCCTCTTGCATGGGTCATCTGGGCCTTCACAGGCCCGGAGGTTTAGGTAAGTTATTTGTTTTTGTTAGTTATGCTGCACCTCCTCAGTCAAAAAGGTACTGAGGCAGTTGGAGGGTCGATGCTGAGATAGCCTATACAGGTACTAGATAGCCTCATGGTGCTGTGCATGCATGGTCCTATCCCGGCGCCAGCCCTCCTGAAGAGTTTTGACTCCTGCGGGGTCCTAGCACCTCTGGCGTAGTCCCATAAGTGTGAATGAGTGGTGGAGATTGCATCCAAGAAGATCAAGAATCACAGTAAGTACATAATTTCTATTTTTGGCACACTGAGGTGGGCTCCCAGTGTGCCACCTGTATTTTTTTGGGGGGGTGGGGGACTGAAGCTGAAACAGATTGGGCTCCCATTGGCATAGAAAATGTGTCTGTGTTTGGAGGGGCGCATGATGCCCAGGGGGATTGGGCACCCCCCTTGGCATACAAACTATAATATGTGGGACATTATGTTGATGGGAATTAGGCTCCCCCATCGGCAAATGAACTGTGGAGGGGGCATGCAAACAGGGGGATTGGGCACCTCCAATGTCAGCTTGTTGGGAATGGTGAGAGGTGGATGGCGACAGCCGCCGCCATGTTTATTGAAATGTTACACCAGGAAAGGCATGCCCTGCAATGAGGGGGGAGTTACCTCATTGCAGCGGTGAAATCATTTCAAGTTGGTGGCATGCTTTTGCACTGCTGTCATAGACAGCATGCTATTTCATTCATGCCACACAGAGCAGCCCAAAAAAGCAGTGGCTCTAATGGCCACAACATGACCGCACCTCCAAAACCTGTTATTCCAAGCTACCACAATATGTTGCTTGTGCATGCACGCAAGACAACATAAAAATGTAGATTAGAAAAGGGGAGGAGGGCTATGAACTTAGATCTTACTTTAGCAAATCAGTTTGAACCATTAGCACAACTAGAAAGTGAAACATTATAGAATTAGCAGTAATACCCAACCAACCCATGAAGACAATACACAATAGGAGGCATCAGACCCAAGACAAGGCTATGTACTGGGGGACTCTATTCTAAAATTCTCCATCAAATATATATGCAACCCAGATAAGCTAAATTGAATATGCAGCAGTTTTCAGGGTGTGAAAATCTTTGACATCATAAGGATGTCCCATGATATTTTGAAGGATGCAGGGTGTAACCCCCTAGTGGCTGTACACATAGGAATAAACAATGTAGGTCATTCAGATTTGAAGAGATTAAAAATTATATTATTGCCCTTACTAACACATCGGAACAAAAGGGCTGTGAAATCTGTTCTTCTGAACTGTTACTGGTCCCAAGTGCAAGTTGGAGGAAACAAAATAAGATAAAAGTGGTAAATAAATGGCCCCACAAATGGGCATTAAAAAGGGGGATAAAATGTATGACACACTGGGAGACATTTGAATATCACTATGGTCAGTATAGCTGGGACGGCCTGCACTCTAGTAGAAGGGGGAGTGTGTTATTGGGCAAACAAATTGAAAAATATATTACGGAATTTTTAAACTAAACTCGGTGGGGGCTCAGAAAAAAAGGTTGAACAAGGTAGACTGAGTAAAATATAACAAACCAGTTCATGAGTATAAATTCCTGCTAACTAATGCTAGAAGTCTGAACATACTAAAAAAACAGAACTTGAAATTATTCTTCTCCGAGATAGCATTGCTATAGTGGCCTTAACTGAAACCTGGTGAGTCAAAACCAGTGACTGATTACATGAAATTCCAGGTTACAAACTTTTTTACAAAAACAGAAAAGACAAGAAAGGAGGAAATGTTTGTATATATATATATATATATATATATACAAAAAAGAACTCAAATGCACAGAATTAAAAATTGCAAAGGATTCGCAATATGACACTGAAAGGATACGGTTACAGTTACAATTAAAACAAGCATTTGTCAATGCTGAATGTTGTCTTGTTGGCATTGGCATTGGTAGTGCAGGAGTTAGAGAATGGCAGTAAAGTATTGAACTGACGCCAACCCCACCCCTACTCTGCAGAGACTGACAGGCATTGGGGTGTGCCTTTAGGTTGTTGGCAATAACAATCACACCATTTCACCTCACCCTACCCTGCAGACACTGACAAGTGTCACAGTGTGCCTTGGGGTCTTCGGGCCTTAAGCTCACCCCATTCCATAAGGAAATACACTGAGATGGGTGCAGTATAGGAGAATGGGGTGAACACTGGGGTGAAGACTCCAAGGTACACCTCAATGCCTGTCACTGACTGCAGGGTGGGGGGGTGGAATAGCATGAGCATTACAGCCAACAATCCCAAGTCACACTCCTGACACCTGTCATTCTCTACAGGGTGGGGCATTACGGTTGAAAACCCTAATGCCCAGGGTGTTTTTTGGTATTTTCACTCCAAATTTTCAACATGGGCTTTTTGTAACCCCACCTCATGAACAGTGGCACTATCAGTTCATTAGCGGAAAGGTGATTTTGCACAGCAACTACAGGTGTGAAAACACGTTTTGGGCAGGATGTGAAAAATGACAGCTATACTGTTCAAGAGGAGGTATAAAAAATGGCAATGTTGAAAATCTGGAGTGAAAATATGAAAAATTGGTGAAGCCACGAGCGTGCATAGAAACTGCTCAACACATGCCCATAACATAATTACTTTTGGGATTTTTTTTTAACCACATTTTCAGCATAGGCATTTTGGGACCTCCCCTCATGAACAGTGGCACTGTGATTTTGTTAATCTGTCGTAAAAGTTGATTTCCCACAGCGACTGTGCCATTGTATGCCACAGGTGCGAAAACACATTTCAGGCAGCATGTGAAAAATTATAGCTGTACTGTTCATGAGGAAGTGTGAAAAAATGGCAATGTTGAAAATCTGGAGTGAAAATATTAAAAATTGTTGAAGTTACAAGCGTGTGTGGAAACTACACAACACATGCTCTTGACACAGTAATTCTTTTGGAATTTTTTCACCAGATTTGCAACATGGGCTATTTGGGACCCCACCTCATGAACATTGGCACTGTCATTTTGTTAATTGGTCCTAAAAGGTGATTCCACTCAGTGAATGCGAAATCACCTTTTGGGACTGAGGAATGAGATGACAGCGCATATGTTCATGAGGTGGGGTCCCAAGAACCCCAAGTTAAAAATCTGGTACCAAAATTAGTATGTTAGTATTACAGGTGGGACATCTGGGACTGGGGACAGTATAACCCAAGGGGAAGGGGGGGGACACCAAAATCGGCCCTCAGTGCGGGTGCTGAAAATCGAGCAGACTCAAGAGACCGTTAGGCCTATTCTGCTTGCATTTTATTATGTTAGTATGTAAAATTCCCCAAAATGGCTGCAATATCCACCTAAGTTGAAACTCCCCCCATTGCCTGCCATTATAAAGCTTCCCACATTTTGTTCAGCTTTTGAAGAGTTCAGACATGTTCCCGCACCACAGAACATTACAATACTGGCCCTCTGGCAGTAAGTATGGGGTGAGGGTGTGTGTGTGTGTGTGTGTGAGGTGCATGTGCAGAGGGTGAGTGCGGGTTGGGGATGGGGTGTGGCGGGGACGAGCGAGGGACCATTTTTTACAGGTAAGTAAAAAAGAAACCAGACTTTGTGGGACAGTTTTTTTTATTTACAGGTTAAAAAAAAAGATTTTGGGCACACTGGAGTGGGCTTCATTTGTGTCACAAGTTTGGGGAGGGACATAATGCTGACGGGGATTGGGCACCCCTGTCGGCAAACAAATTGAACTGGGGGAACATGCTTACATGAGGATTGGGCATCCCCGATGTTGGCTTTGTGGGGATTGTGTGGTGGGTGGCAGGAGCCACCATATTTATTGGAATGTTTTACCAGGAAAGGGACGTAATGGAGCCTTGTCATCTGACGCTCCAATGAGGAAACTACGCCTCATTGGAATGGCAGATTTCTTTCAACTCCATGGCTCTCTTTGAAACTGCTGTCATTGCTAGCATGCTCACTAATTGGTGGCTGAGGGACGCACCCATTAAAGCGTTCCCTGCATTCGCAGACACTGACACACCTCTAAATGTGATACTACCACAAGATACTGCTTGCACACGTGCAAGACAACATAAAAATGTTAAAAGATAACTACTGGCAATTGTTACAGTCACAGCCAAAGACATGGTTATAAATCCCCCTCCAGTACCCAGGAATATAATTAGAACTTGATTAATGAATTAGTCATGGCATCAAATTTATCAGATGTCATAATACTGGGAGAGTTCAATCTCCCAGGAATTGACTGGGAACAGCTTGTAGATAGTACAACATTAGAATAAAATTTTATAAACATCCTATTATTGACGGGCTTAGAACAAAAAGTAATGGAACCCACCAGGTGAAAAAAATATTTTAGATTTAATCATTACCAACCTAGAAACTGAGATCAGCAACATATTAGTACAAGAGGCTTTAGGAAATAGTGATCATGTCCATAACATGTTAATATTTAGTTTTCTGGCAGGAACTACAGTACTACTAAAACTCGTAACATTTCTCTATGTAATTATGCTAGAGCACAATACAAAATCATTAGGGAAACCCTTGAGTCCTTTGTCTGGGCAAATAAAATGAGAGACCTATCAGTAGAAGACTGCTCAGAACTCATAAAGACCAAATTAAATGAATTAGAGACAAATATGTAATTACAAGAAAAATATACACAACAATGGTAAAATTCCAGTGTGGTTAACAAATCAAATACTGAGACCAATAAAGAACAAATATTTGTCAATGCCAAATGTTTGCTAGCTGGCATTGGCATTGGCAAAGTAGGAGTTAGAGAGCTGCATAATAAGAATGGCAGCGAAGTATTGAACTGAAGCCAACCCCGCCACTACCCTGCAGAGACTGACAGGCATTGGGGTGTGCCTTTGGGTAGTCAGGCATAACGGCCATGCCATTTCACCACACCCTACCCTGCAGACACCGACAAGTGTCACAGTGTGCCTTGGGGTCTTTGGCCCTTATGCTCACCCCCATTCCATCAGAAAATATGGTGAGATGGGTGCTGTATAGGAGAATGGGGTAAACTTTGGGGCCGAAGAGTCCAAGGAACACCTGATGCCTCTCACTGGCTGCAGGGTGTGGAATAGTATGAGCATTACAGGCGAGAATCCCAAGTCACACCCCAATGCCTGTCAGTCTCTATAGGGTGGGGCGTTATGGTCAGAAACCCTAACGTCTCAGGTGTTCGTTGGCATTTTCACTCCTAATTTTCATCATGGGTTTTTTGTGACCCCCACTTAATGAACAGTGGTAATATCAGTTTGTTAGCCAAAAGCTAATTTTGCACAGCGACTACGCCATTTGGCACCACAGGTGCGAAAACACATTTCGAACAGGATGTGAAAAATGACAGCTGTATTGTACATGGGGAGGTGGAGAAAATGGCAATGTTGAAAATCTGCAGTGAAAATATTAAAATAACTTGTGAAGTCACGAGCATGTGTAGAAACTGCGCAACGCACACCCATAATGCAATTAGTTTGGGGATTTTTTACAGCAGATTGTCAACACACGGGTTTTGGAACCTCCGCTCATGAACAGTGTCACTGTGATTTTCTTAATCTGTCTCGAACAGTGATTTCCCACAGAGACCATGCATTTCTGCACTGGAAGTGCGAAAACACATTTTGGCCATGGTGTGAAAAATGACACCTGTACTGTTCATAAAGAAGTGTGTAAAAATGCCAGTGGCGAAATTCTGGACTGAGAATATTAGAAATCCATGAATTTACCAGGGTGCGTGGAAACTGTGCAATGGTCGCTCGTAACACAGTCATTTTTGGGAATTTTTTCACCACATTTTTAACATAGCCATTTTAACACTTCTGCTCATAAACAGTGTCACTGTGATTTTCTTAATCTGTCCCGATCATTGATTTCGCACACCGACTGCGCCATTGTGCGCTACGTGCGCGGACACACATTTTGGGTGAAATGTGAAAAATGACAACTGTACTCCTCATGAGGAGGTGGGGTAAAAATGGCAATGTTGAAAATCTGGAGTGTAAATATTGAAATTTCGCGAACTTCTGACGATAGTAGGAACAACTCAACGCATGCTAAATAAAACAAGATCATTTGAGAATTTTTCTCACATTTTCAACATAGTGTTTTTGGGCCTACCTCATGAACTTGACACTGTCATTTCAGAATTGGTCCCGAAAGGTGGTTCCGTGCAGTGACTGCAAAATCACCTTTCTGGGCCAATTAACAAAATGACAGTGACAGAATTCATAAGGTGGGGTCCAAAAACCCCATGTTGAAAATTTGGTGAAAAAATTCCCAAAAATGCCTGAGATATGCATCAAAGTTGAAAAAACCCTATTTATTACATTATACAGCTTACCGGCATTTCCTCAGTTCGCGGTCGGCTTTGAAGAGTGCAGACGTGTTCCCGGTCCACCGAAGATCGTTGCGCTGGACTCCGGAGGTAAGCATGGGGTGGTGGGGTGTGGAGAGGCAGGTTGCACAGAGGGTGAGCGTGGGTGGGGGGAGCGGGGGTCAGGACTGTCAGCGAGGGAAGGTTTTCTCTTTGAGGTTTCTTGTTTTTATTCTTGGATGACGCAGGACATTTGCCACACTGGGGTAGGCTCCCAGCATAGCAGCTGGAAGGCTGTTTGGGGCTGGGGGCACTGGAGCCACCGGGAGACTGGGCACACCCCTCGGCCATACTGACTGTTGCCACGCTGGGGTGGGCTCCCAGCGTGGCACCCGGCAGTCTGTTGGGGGAGAATATTGGAGCCGACAGGGGATTGGGCACCCCTGTCGGCCATACAGTCTGTGTGGGGGGAGCGCATTAGCACGCCAATATGCATGCTTCCGTGTGTGTGTGGGGGGGTAGCGCCTCGGCTATTTTCTCTCAAGTTGGTGGCAATGTTCGAAACTACTGTCACCGGCTGTGTCCCCCATTATTGGTGGACATCACACACGCCCCAAAATGCCATGCCAGTATTGGCCACAACAGCGCCGCACCTCCAGAACCTGCTTTGGCACCAACCTGCCGCATTATGTTTCTTGTGCTGCACACAAGCAAACATAAAAAGGAATGTGCCTACACACATTACAAGAAGAACCCTTCTGATTCAACTAAATCCAACTATAAGGCAGAACAGAAAGAAACCAAACGACTGATAAGGTAAGAAAGAAGCAGCTTAGAGTTCAACATTACACACACCAAGGATAACCAGAAATCCTTCTCCTCATATGTTAACAACAATAAGAGTGGGGACAGATCAATAGGTCCCCTAACTGAATATGGCAAAACCCTATGTGACCCTACTACAACAGCTGACACATTAAATAATTATAATGTATGGAGAGCGTCTATTAACCCCTGTTTTCAATCAGTTTATAACTTGATAATTCCATCATTATGACATCAGTATGCTGTAAACCTTGCTTAACTATGTCATAATGATGGGATTACATGATAGAATGTTGCCACCTGTCAAAATTCTTGGAAAGGAAAGGTGATCCGCTGCTTGGACATTCATTCAAAACATACACATTCCATTCAGGCAGTTACAGACCCACTGCATTATAGATTGCAATGGTTGTTTTCAGAACTTCAGTTGCTCAACATTCAAACGAGGAGGCATTCATAACCAAGCAGAGAACAAACGCACATTGAAAAAAAATTTCTTTTTTTCCCCACAGTGGCTAGTTTTTCCATACACTGTAAAATACAATGTCGGAATAACGATAGTCAACCACAGACGTAATCACCTCTTGCAGTTGCCATGACAACTGCCGTTCTCGAGGTTTACTTGGTTGTCCTGGCAACTGCTTGAGGTGATTACATTGTGGTTAACCACTGTTACTCAGGCATTATCCTCTATATTTCTGTGCAATCTTCGGTGATAAGAATCTCTGTAAGATAATAGGTGAGCCCTCAACAACTGAGTTGCACAGTTTTTCCTCAGAGGATGCTGTTTTTTGGTTTTGTTGGTACTGTTTCTCCTGGGGTCCCCGCCTGCCATCTGACACCCACCCGCGCCGATTGGGTATGAGACCCCTTCCCCTTCAGCCCCCCTGACTTACCCCTCATGGCAGGGGGGGTAGGGAGAACCTCAACCCACCAGACTGGATCAAGTTCAGGAGAGGTGTCCTTCAAGCAGGAGCTGCAAGGGGGACAACCATCATCCATGGTGAGGACTCCCGTTTTTCTGTTTTCTCCCCTGTATTTGTAGAGAGGGGCATGTAATGATGCCAGCAGAGGGCGCGCACAAGCATCTGCATGTGCTCTTCCAGTCATCTGCCCCTTCTCTGCCCCTCTTCTGCAGTGTCGGTGTACTGCCCCCCAGCCTCCACTAGGGACCAATCGAATATCGACCACTGATGTTCCCCCCTCCCTGAAGAAGGAGAGCAGTCCCTTGGATGCTCAATCCTTCTCCAACCCTGCCAACCCCCTGGCGGCCAGTGCTCATTCCCGAACACGGGTCGCCAGCATAGCGTGAGGTAAGGTGCCCAGTGCCTCAGCCCTCAGTGCCACGAGGCTGGCCCTCAGAGGATGTTTTGATAGCCCTGAGTGCTATAAATCCCAACTCATCCCCAGGCCCCCCATGGTATTTACCCCAAGTTCGTCAAGGAGCTTGCAGCATCATTGTGTCTCCCCCTCACACTATTGTTTAACAAGTCATACAAACAAGGTAAGGTCTCTTTTGACTGGAAAAAAGCCATAATTACACCGATACACAAAAAAGGTAGTGAATCATTAGTAGGGGAATTACAGGCCAATAATCCTGACATCTGTCTCCTGTAAACTTATGTAAAAACTATTAAATCTAAATTTGACAGCAAAGCCACTGTCAAGGGTATACAGGACCCTACCCAGCATGGTTTCAGTCCAGGGAAGTCCTGTACCACTAACCTGATTTCATTTTCTGAAAAGCTTACCAACAGCATGGATAATGGTATACCAGTAGATGTGATCTTCCTGAACTTTAGAAAGGCTTTCAATACTGTGCCACACTTTGAACTAATAGACACGTTAAAAAAATGGGATTCAGTTCATATCTGATTAAATGGATCAAAGCATGGCTGACTGAAAGAACCCAACAAGTAAGAGTAAGTGGATACCTCGCCACTCCAGGAGAGACTGGTTAGCAGTGGTGTCCCACAGGGTTCTGTCTTGGGACCAACATTATTAATATAACCCCCAACCAGCCCCTTATTTAACTAGAAGGCACACCTCTCACCACCAAAACAGGTCTAGGGGTAGAAACAGAGAGGGGTGGGGGTTACATACGATTAAAACAACAGATACACTAACTAGAAAACTGTGTCTGATTGCCCACCATAGACATGATGGGACAAATGCAGAACACAACCAGGTGTGGCACAAACTATCTGGCGCACACCTGGTGGGACCAATGCATGGCCAACAACCCAAGGCCTGGGGAGAAAACATTTGTTCAGGGCTATGCTAGGTTTTCACTTCTGGACAGGGGTACCCAAAGTAATTCCACACTGGGAGCAATAACAAGCATGTCCATATCAGGTTGGGATTCTAGAGTGTGGCTTTATTCCATAACACAGTAGGAACAACAAAAAAGTGAAGATGGACCCCCAAGGATTACACACATGGTACTTGCAGACATTTAGGGTACATAACTTCAAGAATTCCCATTTAGCATAGGATTATTGTAGAACTTGTGGACTAGCCACCTGTAGAACACACACAAGCAAATTTCCCTCAACTAGGCACACGGCCAGTACATGGAAGTCTCATATGGAATGAGATAACTAAAGAAAAAAATGTGAAACTAGCCACTGGTGAACACACTGGTTTCTCTGGAAATGGCACTCACGGCCAGTACTTGGTCACTTCCCATATGGTATAGGATAAGTTGTGGCACACAAACCACAAAAGAGCACAAAAGGCTCCACACTCATAGAACCCACATGCAAGGGGTAAACTGGAGAACAATCCCACTCACTGGGGAAAACTGTTTCTTCAGGCATTGGCCACATGCACTGATTGAAAACACAGGTGCCCTTCAGAACCCGCAGAGGTAAACTAGTCACTCCAGATGGGGGTGTCTCCCACATTTTGTTTCCTAGTTCATACTCAGCCATTCATCTGGTAAATATACCTCACACACTGTAAAAGCTGTAGATGCTGTCTTGAAATGTATATCACACTTAACATCATACAAAAACACCTCAGGGGTGTCAAAGGTAAAAGTTCTGTTCATTTGGATGGTCACATACTGGACTCCACAGAGGACAGCCAACTTTTAACGAAAAGTCTAAAACTGCAGGTACTCCTGGGCAAACTTCAACCAAACAAATGTATTCACAGAACGTTATCATAACAAAGGCAGCTTCCAAAGTCCTGGGAGGATCAGGGGATTGCCTCCGAAATCCTGGAGTTCTGCTCTATCCCTCCTGGGATGAAGCACAGGAAAATCCAAAGGGAGACAGTTTTCACCACTTCAACTAGCTGGCAAAGCTGTCCTCCACTAGGGTGAGAAAAGAAAACAAACAGGAAAAACTGCAGCTCTATATCAGAGCTACTTGAGGAGCTGCAGCTACACTCTGTAGCCTCCTCCACGAACTCCACTACAAGGCTTCCACTTCAGACTGACTCGAACATTTAATCCTCCTCACTCACAGCTACTGGAGTGTGGCTTATGCAGCTGCAAGAGTTCCGAATGACATCACCTCTCCAGCTCTCAGCTGTGACTGACAGCAGAGAGGGAGACAGAGTGAAATCCATTTAACTGCCATTTCACTAGCTGCCTTCCCTGCCTACCACTTATTCTATCTGAGATTCTAGTAACCCCTGGGAACAAGGGGTTACATTAAGAATATTATTCATTGGAGACATGCACATTAATTTAGAAAATAACATACTTAAAGTTGCAGATGACACCAAGGTAAATGGCGAACTGGACAGAGACAATAAATACCAATCTCATGTCAACGATCTGAAGCATATTGAATTATGGGCTAATAG
Source organism: Neoceratodus forsteri (assembly GCA_016271365.2). Classification (NCBI taxonomy): domain Eukaryota; kingdom Metazoa; phylum Chordata; order Ceratodontiformes; family Ceratodontidae; genus Neoceratodus; species Neoceratodus forsteri. The sequence continues at coordinate 539,135,317 of CM028134.1, read as the reverse complement.
TAACAAAATGTGGTTCAATATGGAAAAATGCACATTACTTCATCTAGGAAGACATAATCCAATGAAGACATACACTCTAAATGGGGTTACTTTAAGATCTGTAGAGAACAGTCACAACCTAGGAATAATGATAAACGATACACTTACTCCACTCAACTACTGCAAGAAGGTCACCCAGACTGCAAACAGACTAATAAGCGCTATTAAAAAATCCTTTATATCCAGGAACGAGCATTGTTTAGTCCCATTGTACAGATCATATGTAAGGTGACACTTGGACTATGGGTCTCCCTTTTGGTTCTCGTACCTTAGAAGGGACATAAATTTGTTGGTGAAAGGTCAGAGAAGTGCCACTAGGTTAATACTAAGATTAAAGGATAGGTCATATACACAAAGATTGTCAGAGCTAAATCTGTTCAGTCTTGAGAACAGAAGAAAGAGAGGTGATATTTTATTACTGTTTAAAATATTGAATAATTTGGATCTTACTGGCCAATGTGACAAAACTGTTAGAGACAGACAGGCAATCTTAGGTCACACAATAAACAATTAAAAATACCAAGGGTGAATACCAACAAACAGAATAACTATTTTACATGTTGTGCTCCAAGAATGTGGAATAACTTACCACACTACCTGGTTGATCTCATGGTATTGGACAAGTTCAAGACTGAACTACATAGGTACCTAAATAATCTTAAGGAACAATATCCCTACTAGGAGTGGGAGACAGTCTTGATGCCTTCTTCTGTCTAAATTGCTGATTAATAAAGAGTAAGAAAAAAAGTTTTATGAAATGCCATCAAAGTGTCAACTACCAGGGGCAAGGCACCAACAAGCTGATAGGTGGAACACACTTGCCGACACACCGATTGCCCTGATTGCACTGGAAAAGACTGTTTCAGGACTCAGGAGAAGGAAGAAAGAAGTAACTGCTGCAGCCTACAAGCAAGCCTGCAATGTGGGCAAATGTATTGTAAAGAAAGAGTTTTAAACTCCCACAAAAAGAAACGTGAATAAAAATGAAGAATGATTTTTATGGAATTCCACCAATGTGCCAACTACCAGTGAACAGGCACTGTCATAATAACAGGTGGTATACACTTGTGTAAAATTACTACTACCCCCTTCCCCCTGAAAAAAAAAAGTTACATCAGGTTTCTGCCAAGGACTTCAAAAACCTTTTTTTTAAATTTATAATTCCCTGCTAAAAGGCCAGTTCTGCAACAAACAAGCACTTGTCAATGCTGAATGTTTGCTTACTGGCATTGACAGTGGTAGTGTAGAGGTTACAGAGCTGCGTAATAGGAATGGCAGTGAAGTGTTGAACTGAAGTCAACCCCACCACCACCCTGCAGAGAGTGACAGGCATCGGGGTGTGCATTTGGGTCGTCAGGCATAACGGCCACACTATTTCGCCACACCCCACTCTGCAGAGACTGACAAGTGTGACGTGTTCTTTGGGGTCATTAGCCCTTATGCGCACCCCATTTCATTAGGAAATACGGTGAGATGGGTGCGATATAGGAGAATGGGGTGAAGTTTGGGGCTGAAGAGTCCAAGGCATACCTCGATGCCTCTCAGTGACTGCAGGGTGTGGAATGGTATGAGCATCAGAGGCAAGAATCCCAAGTCACACCCCTGATTCCTGTCATTCTCTATAGGGTTGGGCGATTTAGTTGAAAAGCCTAATACCTCAGGCATTCGTTGGTATTTTAACTCCAAATTTTCAACATGTTTGTTTTGTGACCCCACCTCATGAGCAGGGGGAATATCAGTTTGGTAGCCGAAAGCTGCTTATGCACAGTGACTACGGGATTTAGCACCACAGGTGCAAAAATATTCCGAACAGGCTGTAAAAATTACAGCTGTACTCTTTCATGGGGAGGTGTAAAAATGGCTATGTTGCAAATGTGTTGTAAAAATATTTAAAAAAATGGTGAAGTCACGAGCGTACATAGAAACTGTGCAACGCACACCCGTTATATAAGTAGGTTGGGGATATTTTATAGCAGATTGTCAACTCAGGCATTTTGGTGCCTCCGATCATGAACAGTGTCACTGTGATTTTCTTTATCTGTGCCGAACAATGATTTCCCACAGCAACCACACATCTCTGCACTGAAAGTGTGAAAACACACTTCGGCCATGTTGTGAAAAATGGCAGCTGTACTGTTCATAAGGAAGTGTTGAAAAATGCCACTAGTGAAAATCTGGACTGAAAATATTACTAAGTCATGAACTAACGAGGATGCGTGGAAACTGCACAATGCTCACTCGTAACACAGTCATTTATGGACTTTTGTCACCAAATTTTCAACATAGCCATTTTAAGACCTCTGCTCATGAACAGTGTAACTGTGATTTTCTTAATCTGTCCTAAACATTGCTTCGTCACACCAACAGCACCATTGTGCGCTACATGTCGCGATAACACATTTTGGTGACATATGAAAAATTGCAGCTGGACTGTTCATAAGGAAGTTTAATAAAATGGACATGTTGAAAATCTAGAGTGAAAATATTAAATTTGCAAACTTACGAGCATGCATAGGAACTGTACAGCACATGCTTGTAAAAAGTCATTTTAGGCATTTTTTCGCAAGTTTTCAACATAGCCATTTAAGACCTCTGCTCATGAACAGTGTCACTGTGGTTTTGTTAATGTGTCCCATACATTGAGTTTGCAAACCGACTGCGCCCATTGTGCGCCACATAAGGAAACACGCTTTTGGGCAGGATGTGAAAAATGACAGCTGTACTGCTCATAAGGAGGTGTGGAAAAATGGCAATGTTGGAAATCTGGAGTGGAAATATTGAAAATTCGCAAACCTACGAGCGTGCGTGGGAACTGTGCAACGCACACTCGTAAAACAGTCATTTTTAGGAATTCTGTCACCAAATTTTCAACATTGCCATTTTAAGATCTCTGCTCATGAACAGTGACACTGTGATTTTCTTAATATGTCCCATACACTGAGTTTGCACAACGACTGCGCCATTGTGCGCTACATGGGCGGAAACACATTTTGGGTGAGATGTGAAAAATGACAGCTGTACTACTCATAAGAAGGTGTGGAAAAATGGCAATGTTGAAAATCTGGAGTGGAAATATTGAAAATTCGCAAACCTATGAGCATGCGTAGGAACTGCGCAACGCACGCTCGTAAAACAGTCATTTTTAGGAATTTTTTCACCAAATTTTCAAAATAGCCATTTCAAGACCTCTGCTCATGAACAGTGTCACTGTGATTTTCTTAATTTGTCCCATACACTGATTTCACGCACTGACTACGCCATTCTGCGCTACAAGGGTGGAAACACATTTTGGGTGAGATGTGAAAAATGACAGCTGTACTACTCATAAGACAGTGTGGTGAAATGGCAATGTTGAAAATCTGGAGTGAAAATATTGAAATTTCGCGAACTTACGAGCCTGCGTAGGAACTGCACAACGCACGCTCGTTAAACAGTCATTTTTTGGAATTTTGGCACCAAATTTTCAACATGGGGTTTTGGCCCCTTCTCATGAATGATGTCACTGTCATGGTGGTATTCAGTCCCAAAGGGTGATTTCACAGTCACTGTGCAGTCACTGCACGGCGAAATCACCCTTGAGGCCGAATAACGCCATGACGGTGACATCATTCATGAAAAGGGTCAAAAACCCCATGTTGAAATATGAAAAATTCCCAAAAATGCCTGAGATATGCAATAAAGTTGACCCCTCCTATCTAGCCCATTATACAGCTTACGGCATTTCCTCAGTTCGCGGTCGGCTTTGAAGAGTGCAGGACGTGTTCCGGTCCACGAAGATTGTCGTGCCAGAGTCCGGAGGTAAGTATGGGGTGAGGGTGTGGGGAGAGCTGAGTGCGCGGTGGGTGAGGTGCGGGTTATGACAGGGGGTTCGGGAGGCAGCGCAGGGAACGTTTTGTTTACAGGTTAAAACAAAAAAAGGCGTAGTGGGACCGCTTGCCATGCTGGGGTGGGCTCCCAGCGTGGCACCAGGACTTTGGTGGGGCGTTCAGCTGACGGGATTGGGCACCCCGTCGGCAAAAAATGTTTAGAAAAATGCGGGACCGTTTGCCACGCTGGGGTGGGCTCCCAGCATGGCACAAGGACTGGGGAGGGTGTGTTCAGCCGGACGGGGATTAGGCACCCCGTTGGCAACATGACGGATTGCCATGCTGGGGTGGGCTCCCAGCATGGCATCAATAATGGGAGGGAGGGAGGAGACAGGCGCAGTTCAGCCGATGGGGATTGGGCACCCCGTCGGCTATACACTGCGTGCGGGGGGCGCGCACGCCTGCGGCTGGGGGGGGAGCTGCGCGTGAGCAGCTTCTTATCGCTGCTCACTCAAGCATAGCTCCCCCTTTCAACTGTATGCCACTGCATTTTGGAAGCGTGTCATAGACAGCTCCAAAATGCGATATTAAGAAACCGGCCGCGCCTGCCAGCACAGTGCCTGAATTGGAGGAGGAGGTGACACACCTCCGAAATCTCCAATGAAGGCACTGTGTTTCTTGCACATGCGTGCAAGCAAACTTAAAAATGGGTGCTGCATAGCTGAGATTAAATTCTTTTACTTTTAAGGCAACAAATGGGCACTGGCAGACTGCCACCTCATGCCCCATCAGCTCACTACTCAGACCCATGCACACTCCATCCTCTTTCAGTCCCCCAGAGTAAAGCCTTTGTCCACTCTTCCCTCTTAGGCAAGCCCCTGGTCCTTGAGAACTGCTGCAAGCCTGCACCACTGCTGATGGAAAGCCTGCCTTTTTTTCTTCCTTTTCCTCTAAGATACCCCTTCAGCAGCCCTCCTAATAGGTAGAAATTTTAATCCAAGAAGATTTTTTTCAGGTGTGAACAATTTCCTAGCTATCAATCATACAGACCTGCAAGTGTTACCTACCAGCCATGTGATGAGCATGCGAGTGATCTTCCCTATGACTTATGTGATGCAGAGTCAAGCAGCTCCAAAATGAGGCTGGGGCCTATGAATTACAGTGTAGTCCAGGGGTATTCAATTACATTCTGTGGTGCGCCACATAAGGCTTTGTCCAAACGTTCATGTGCCAACGTTCGCGGGCCAACTTTTGTCCTTTGTCATCCTTGTGACTTGTGCACTGGTAAATGTACAACCAAAGTGCCTGGAAACACACATGAACATTATCAGTATTACTGACCCCATTAACCCTGTCTAAAGTGTCTGATTACACAAGCCTTGATGCTGTCACTCTCACCACAAAAGCATCCTCCGATGTCAGGAACGGATGGATAAAAATAAATAAACTCGTGTGCTGCATCTGAAAGTGCCACTTCTGTTCTTCCAACAAACTGAAAAATGCAGCTCTGAACTGAAGCAATGTTTTTCCCATACTGTGCTCCTGAAATTAAGCATGGTGTGATGGCAGGCAAGCTAACAGACAGACAAACGTAAGTGTGCATCCTAGATATGTGTCCCCTGTTTGCACTGCGCCTGCGCAATGCTTGCCAATCTCTGCCAGTTAGTGGGTGCTGTCTTACTCTCTGTCTCCCATTTGGTTTGCAATCATTTCCTCCCATACTTGCTTAAGTTGTATTACTTTGCCTGCATTGCATTATTTAACTGTGGCCCGTCTGGCAGACCATCTGGCGGTCCAAAGGCAAGGCCATTGTGGGACAGATCTGGCCCATTTGCTGCTGATTGAATAACCCTGGTGTACTCAGTTAACTGCTTCAGAGGTGAACTGTGGTTCCTTGTTTGACCAGTCCACACCATTCAGACCTGGTTGAACCTGTCAAACCTAAAGTTCACTGATTTCTGTGCAAAGTTCACCACTGTTTGCAAGAATCAAACACCCGAAGTTCGAGGTGTTTGATTCTTTGGTAGAACCAAATTTGCAGACCTAAAATAAACCAAAACTGACCTCTGCTGGTTGATCCAAGAGTGGCACTGATCTTAGTTTCAGAGGTGGCTGCTCGTCTTCTCCTTATGGACAGAAGGGGGTGCAGGCAGGGCAGCTGTTATGATGACAGGGAAGTGTGAAAATATGGAGAAAACATGCTGGATCCATTGAAGGAACAGAGTCCACAGTCACAGGTGGACATAAGGGAAAAGGTCACCACTGTTGGTAAAGGGAAAACCCATGGCATATGGCCCTGGATACATACTTACAGTGGATGGGAATGGAGAACCCACCTTAGATGGGAGCTGCCAAACACAGCAAGTGAAAAATAATCATATAACACTTCACTCTGCCAAAAACTGCCATAGTACAGCACATTCAGACTCCAGAAACCAAACAATACAAAACAAAAGCATAAATTCGTATCAAAACAGTACATCTAAACATAACATTCTGAGTTTGTATTTTTTGAACTACTGTACAGCTGTCAGTGAGATATGAGATCAATCCACTTGCTGAACTAACAGCAACTATTTATATGTTAATACATCCTCAGAGGCTACTCTTACCATTGTGTGCGAGTGGTTTTATATGCATTCATAGGGTTGAGTACTACGAACCAAAGCTGAGCAGCTCTGATATCCTAAGAATGGAAGTGAGCTCATTTTTATAACCATAAGCATGGTCTTTGAGGATGTTATTAGGCATACTATTATTTTTTCTACTATATCCTGTGTCCACGCGCTTGGACTATTGCAATTCCCTGTACCTAGGGCTATCCGGGGCGGAAATACGCCACTTGCAGCTGGTGCAGAACGCTGCGGCCCAGCTTTTGATTGGAACATCTCGATTTAGTCATATTTCACTGGTGCTGCATGAACTGCAGTGGCTGTCCGTACAGTGGCAGATTACCTTTAAAGTCATTTTATTGACTTTTAAAGCCCTACATGGACAGGGACCGGACTATCTGAAAGAGCTCCTGGTTCTCTACCACCCTGGGCGATTGCTCGGCTCAGCTGTCGAGGGGTTGCTAGAGATACCAAGGGTGCATTTATGATCCGCTGGGGCCCAGGCATTTATGTTTGCAGCTCCTACCCTCTAGAATTCTCTACCCCATCAGTTACAGGGGTGCCCAACCGTGGAAGGATTTAAACAGGCCTTGGAAACTCATTTATGGAGATAAGCGTTTGGCGATTGAAGTCTTTCTGATTTTAGTAGTGGTTTTATAATTGTTTATATATTTACTGTATGTTTTAATTGAGATTGTGTTGTATTGTGTGTTCAATTTGTTTGGCGCCTTGGTTTTTGAAAGGCACCTTAAAAATAAAGTTTTAATATTATTATTATTATTATCCTTATGCAGTTTTACTGCTGTCCCTGGACACTTTTGTAAAGGAGACATAAGTCTCAAATGTGTCACAAACTGACTACAGTGACATGCGCCAGAAGGGAGTCACCAGAAGGGACAAAAACCACCCGATGTGATACTGGTGTGCTCCTGGGATGTCCTGGGATGTGATTATTTTTCACCTGAATCTATTTTTTTAGCATGTTCCTTGAGGTAACTACTATCTGTGGAAATTGCATGCATTTCAACCTGTTAAACCTTACATACTTATTGCATGTGACCTTTTTCTACTGTCCAGGGTCACACCTGTAAATGGGCCTTGTGTCCTGTGGGCATTGTTCAGTTGCCAAAGAACTTACAAAGGAAAATAAATATCCACTTGTCAGCACAACCACACTTATATTTCTGACCTACGTTTACAGTGGTCAGTAGGAATGGGACAAAAAGTGCTGCTTTATTAAAAAAAATTTTGGGTGGTCTTTTCATTAGGCCTGGTAGACTTTGTGGGGGCACCACAGTATGCTTAACAAGCATTTGTCAATGCCGAATGTTTGCTTGCTGGCATTGGCAGTAGTAGTGTAGAAGTTACAGAGCTGCGTAATAGGAATGGCAGTGAAGTATTGAACTGAAGCCAACCCCACCACCACCCTGCAGAGAGTGACAGGCATTGGGGTGTGCCTTTGGGTCATCAGGCATGACCGCCACGCCATTTCACCACACCCCACCCTGCAGACACTGACAAGTGTCACGGTGTGCCTCCGGGTCTTTGGCCCTTATGCGCACCCCATTCCATCAGGAAACACGATGAGATGGGTGCGGTATAGGAGAATGGGGTGAACTTTGGGGCCAAAGAGTCCAAGGCATACCTCGATGCCTCTCACTGGCTGCAGGGTGTGGAATGGTATGAGCATTGCAGGCAAGAATCCCAAGTCACATCCCTGATGCCTGTCATTCTCTACGAGGGTTGGGCGTTATGGTTGGAAACCATAATACCTCAGGCATTCGTTGGTATTTTCACTCCAAATTTTCAACATGTTTTTTTTGTGATCCCACCTCATAAACAGTGGCAATATCAGTTTTGTTAGTCGAAAGCTGCTTATGCACAGCGACTATGGCATTTAGCACCACAGGTGCAAACACATTCCGAACAGGATGTAAGAAATGACAGCAGTACTGTTCATGGCGGGGCAAAAATGGCAATGTTGCAAATCTGTAGTAAAAATATTAAAAAAACTGGTGAAGTCACGAGCGTGCATAGAAACTGTGCAACGCACACCCGTAATGTAATTAGTTTGGGGATTTTTTACAGCAGATTGTCAACAGAGGCATTTTGGGACCTCCGATCATGAACAGTGTCACTGTGATTTTCCTTATCTGTCCCGAACAATGATTTCCCACAGTGACCAAGCATCTCTGCGCTGAAAGTGTGAAAACACATTTCGCCATGTTGTGAAAAATGACAGCTGTACTGTTCATAAGGAAGTGTGGAAAAATGCCACTGGTGAAAATCTTGACTGAAAATATTACAAAGTCATGAACTTACGAGGGTGCATGGAAACTGCGCAATGCTCACTCGTAACACAGTCATTTTATGGACTTTTGTCACCAAATTTTCAACATAGCCATTTTAAGACCTCTGCTCATGAACAGTGTAACTGTGATGTTCTTAATCTGTCCCAAACATTGCTTTGGCACACTGACTGCACCATTGTGCGCTACATGTGAGAAAACACATTTTGGGTGATGTGAAAAATGGCAGCTATACTGTTCATAAGGAAGTGTTATAAAATGGCAATGTTGAAAATCTGGAGTGAAAATATTGAAATTTCTCAAACTTATGAGCGTGCGTAGGAACCGTGCAATGCACGCTCGTAAAACAGTCATTTTTAGGAATTTTTTCACCAAATTTTCAACATAGCCATTTTAAGACCTCTGCTCATGAACAGTTTCACAGGATTTTCTTAATGTGTCCCATACATTGATTTCGCACACCGACTGTGCCATTGTGCGCTACATGGGCGGAAACACATTTTGGGCAAGATGTGAAAAATGACATCTGTACTGCTTATAAGGAGGTGTAATAAAATGGTAATATTGAAAATCTGGAGTGAAAATATTGAAAATTCGCAAACTTACAAGCGTGCGTAGGAACTGTGCAACGCACACTCGTAAAACAGTCATTTTTAGGAATTTTTTTACCAAATTTTCAACATAGCCATTTTAAGATCTCTGCTCATGAACAGTGCCACTGTGATTTTCTTAATTTGTTCCTTACATTGATTTTGCACATCGACTGCGCCATTGTGTGCTACATGGGCGGAAACATGTTTTGGGTGAGATGTGAAAAATGACAGCTGTACTTCTCATAAGAAGATGTGGTAAAATGGCAATGTTGAAAATCTGGAGTTAAAATATTGAATTGCGAACTTAAAAGCCTGCGTAGGAACTGCGCAACGCACGCTTGTAAAACAGTCATTTTTTGGAATTTTTCCACCAAATTTTCAAAATAGGCTTCTTGAGAGGCCACCTTATGAACGCTGACAGTGTCGTTTCATTATTTGTGCCCAAAAGGTGATTTCACGCAGTGACTGCGAAATCACCCTTCAGGCCCGAATAACGCCATGACAGTGACATCATTCATGAGAAGGGGTCCCAAAAACCCCATGTTGAAAATTTGGTGCAAAAATTCCAAAAAATGCCTGCAATATGTAACAAAGTTGAAAAAACCCTATCTATCCCATTATACAGCTTACCGGCATTTCCTCAGTTCGCGGTCGGCTTTGAAGAGTGCAGACGTGTTCCCGGTCCACCAAAGATCATCGTGCTGGACTCTGGAGGTAAGTATGGGGTGAGGGGGTGTGGGGAGCAGGGTGCGCAGTGGGTGGGTGCAGGTTGTGGGAGGGGCAGGGAGAAGCGCCGAGGACAGTTTTAATTTTCAGGTTTTGTTTTCAAAATGGCGCTGGACATTTGCCACACTGGGGTGGGCTCCAGCATGGCACAAGGATGGCTGGTTGGGGGCATGGAGCTGACGGGTTGGGCACCCTGTCAGCCATAGCATCAGTTGCCATGCTGGGTGGGCTCCCAGCGTGGCACCCTGTACTCTGGGGGGCAGTGGAGCCGGCGAAGTTGGGCACCCCGTTGGCTATCGATGACTTGCCATGCTGGGGTGGGCACCCAGCATGGCATGTGGAAGGCTTTGGGGGGGGAGTGCAGCACAGCCAACGGGGGAATTGGGCACCCCCATCGGCTATACAGTGTGTGCTTGGGGGGGGCAGCATGCAGTATGCGTGCTTGTGTGTGTGTGTGTGTGTGTGTGTGTGTGTGTAGGGGGAGCTGCGCATGAGCAGGCGATATCTGATCACTGCTCACTGAAGCGTAGCTCCCCCTTTCAACTGTACACCACTGCATTTTGGAGCTGTCATAGACAGTTCCAGCATGCATTGGAGGACTGGGGCAGCACCTGCCAACACACTGACTGAATTGGAAGAGGGGGTGACACACCTCCGAAAACTCGGATGATGACACTATGTTTCTTGCACATGTGTGCAAGCAAACATAAAAAGCAGAAATCAGACAGCACAAAAAAGATGGTGCCTGGCCCTGTTGGATTTAGAAGCAGGATATGAGAGAAATGCTGTGGTGGGTGGGCACCATGCAAACTATCCACCTCTCACTGGCTACCTGTGACTGTGGGATGAATCGATGTCCTATAACCCATCCCATTCCCCAACTATTACATGACTGCTACAGCACCTCGACGGTGGGTGCATGCTGCCAATCACTATTTAAGAGCAGAGCAGTAGCAGTAGCAGCTTCTTAATCTTGGGATGCAGCATGAGAACAATGATGATGTCCTGGACTGACTCTTACACAGTCAGGCTGAAGTAAGAAAAACTCAAGAGATTGAGCCTGTCCTGCTTTGAGCGGAGTAGAAAGATAATAGAAATGTGCACATCGTGATCAGGTTTGTTGCCCCATGTGGCACTATATGACACAATTTTTGTACACCATGACACTGTGCATTTCCCCCACCTATGTACTGGTAAATACAGTTGCCATACATTGTTCTCCTGGACCCCTATATACCACCCCTGCAACCTGTAATGCTGTATGGTCTCTAGGATGCAAAGACAGTCTTAGTGGCCAGCCCTTTAACTTTTGACTCCCAAGAACAAAACTACAGAAAATATCACCTGGTCCTGTGTCATGCTGTGTTGTATGAATAATGGCAGCAGTGCAGAGCCTTGTTGTCCCCCTAAAATAAAACTGTACATCATGGAGTACATAAAGTATATATGTTCCTATACTCATTCTGCAAAATTCTGCAGGATCCGGCATCTCATCCTGGCATGCGCCACTTTATATGCCCTGAAGACAATTGAAAAGACAAGACCTCCAGTGTAAAAGTACCGAACCAAGGGCTACACTAGAAGAGCACTGGTAATAAAGCCTAAGTTCAAAGACAGCATGACACAGTGAGAGAGCGACATAATCTTGCCACAGAGCATTGGTAAGGCCATATGTACTGTGTACAGTTCTAGCCACTGCTGCATAAAAGAGACATACTGTAGCTGCAATAGAAAGGGTACAACAGAGGGCTACTAAAATTATAAGGGGGACTGAAGGACTAAGATATATGGAATGGCTGGATGAACTGGGGATGTTCTCCCTGGAAAAGAGAAGACTGTGACAGGACATGATACCTTCTGTATGTTCAAAATTCTGAAGAGACTTGACTTACAGTATGTAGAACAGGGGAAGTGTTTGATATGACAAAGGGCAGCAAGATAGTGGGACAGTCAATGCATCTTGAGGGGGCAGAACAAGGATCAACAGGAGAAAGGATTACTTCACACAGAGGTGGTGAACCTCTGGAACAAACTACCAGAGGAGGCAAAACTGGCAAAGAGCACTGACCTTTATTTTCAATAGACATTTTTCTACAAAGGCCACATGCATCAGTCAGGGATATAACCTAGTCCCAGGAGTATACCCTGTTTGAGCCTGTCTACTGGCCTTACCCAGCACCAGTAGGCAGCCAGCCAGTTACCTACACAGCTTTGCCCTACATGGCAGGGGCTCCAGGGGGAGGGCCATACTCCCCTCCAAGGCAGTCTACCATGTGCACCAGAATCCAATACAGGCAAGTACTAGGACAGATGGGGCTTTTCATCCTTTTTTGGTCTTCTTCACCTTCCTGACATGAGTGCAGCCTCCTGTCAGCCTTGTGTGCATGCAACACATCCTCTGCAGTGGAAACAAGCTCTCTGGCCCACCTGCAGGGATCGTTATTGTGCTGGAGTATGCCATTAACCCTCCTCACCTGAGGCACACTGCCACACAGCAGCTACCTCAGCCTGGTGTGCCTCCCAACGTGACCACCCAAGTTCTTTCTTGAACCCCTGTTGTCTACGTGGCAGCCCATTGTGCTGCTCCTTGGCCTTTGATGTGGCCTAAAACGGACTCTTTTAAGGCCAATCTGGATCAGTTTCTTATGGAAAATGGCATACAAAGTTACAGGCATGTAGGACTTGGGTACCTTGGGAAGGGGGAATCAACTAGTGTTGCAATTGCATATTTTTGTCTCACTTTACCTATATTTTTATGAAAATACAAAATTACGTATGCTCAGTGCAAAGGATCATGGGTAGAATATGCAAATCACCATAAAGGAATTCAATCATCTTTAAGCAGAACATTATAGTGCAAAAAGCCTCGGAAACTATCTGCAGAGGCTGAAAGCAACACTACCAAGTTGTGCAAGTGTGCAATGTACTGGATAGAGCCAGATATTTTTCTCATTTGCCCCATTCTCCACAAGGAGTGCTCAGATTTGTTCAAATAGGATTTCTTTAGGATTACAAAACATCCAAGTCCAAACTGGAATCCAAAATCCTAACAATCATAGCAGACAAGAAGGACAGGGTTGCACTTCTTGCATGCAATCAAATACAGATTGCAAATTCCAGAATCAGATTTCAGAATTGGATTCCGAATCCTAGTCCGATTTACCCATGTTTAGGATTTAGGATTTTTTGGTCTTTAGTTCCAAAAATCCTAAATCTTAAAAAGGGATCAGAATCCAATAAATCTGATTCAGTTGATTTTACTCTGGGCAACTCTATGCTCCACCACAACAACTGGAGCTGCCACAGCTGCATCCTTCCTCTGGCCAAGAGGGCAGACAAGCAGGTAGCTTCATAGTGGACTCCCATGCCCTTCCTTGGTCAGTCAGCAGGGGGTGCATGAATGCCAGAGAGCCCTCCTCACAATTCTTCTCCAATAGCTGAGCATCTCTGCTCCGTGATGTGCTCAGCCCCTGATCAGCCTCAGTGTGGGATTCCAGACCACACATTCAAACCCTAGCCTCCTAGGTAGCAGCATCATGGCTACTGCTGTGCTACTGCTATGCCACTGTTTGTGCCGCTGGGGAAGCCAAACATGCAACTGTTTTCATATTTAGGTTGTTTGTTCTTTACAAGTGACTTTTATTCTGCATCTGAATCATTTTCCTGAACCCACGTCTGCAGGGTTGTAAGCTTACTATAATGACCAATTGACTGTGAGGGTATGGATACAGAAATTAAATCCGGGGAGGGGGGGATGTTTATTCTTGTAGAAAAAGGGAAAGGATTCTTTTCATGCAAAGTTTGAGAACTGCTTGTAAGGGTCAGAGCATTTGCAGCCCAATGTCAAACCAAAGACAAAAGGTATTTGACTGGGAGGATAAACAGATGTAAATACCTAAATGGCAGTTGTTGGCATCTTTCCAGGGGTTAGGCGTACTATCCTAAAGGTTGAGTTGAGTTGACAGTGAAGACAATGTTCCCTTTTTTCAACTTTTCCTTGATTTTAAAACTTTACTCTGTGTCTTTTAAATTATTCTCGTTCTGAAAAACAATTTACATAAAACATAAACTAGATTACATACATGTCTGTTTACTTTCTGTCAAAACCAAAATTAAAGGATTAGAAGTGTTTATTGCAGCATGTCTGAATTAATGTCTCCTTGCAACTTTTTTTCCTCAGAGACCACAGTGTTTGCCATAGAATAAACAAAGCTGCATGACTCTCGCTGCTATACTGGGCATGCTCAGTAGTGTTCAGTGGTGCTGTGACACAGAGAGGTAGCTTTTATTTTTAAGTACATAGTGAAAACAGAATACACAGCAGGAAGAGTAGTTCATGACAAACCAATGAGTGACATCAGGCCTAATAAGTTGTGAGTCCCACAGAGACAAATGGATTATTAGATTTGACATCATGAGTGGTTTATTTTTGTACTGTGCTACTCCCAGTTGTGTATTTTGTGTATACCACATGTTAACTTTAATATTTTATAGCAGAACATGACAATCTAACACTCAGTGTCATACCCCACTGTTATAAACAAATATAAAATCTAATGCCAAACTGGCAGTTCATCTGTCATTTAAAAAGCCTCTAGACTGGAAAGGAGGTACTTTCTGCTACAACAGTTCGTGTTTTAGACATTGCTCTCTCTCACTCTGTGGTTTTGGTCAGCTGTGTAAAGTTGGTGACTTTTTAATTTTTCTGACTTTTCTGAAAAGCACAACAATGATAAGCAGGAAGAATTTAACAACTTATGTATCTCGTTGCTTGTGGAAAAAGTGTGTAGTGGGAGGCACAAAACAGACTCTAGAGCTGATGTGCAGAAGAATAAAAGATAAAAGCAAAGAACTGTTCAGAAATGGAATGAAATGCAGGAACTCAGTATGAGGAGGGTAGGTCTACTTGTATATAGATGTGCGATAACTCTGTACCTGTATATATGCGTATACTATTGGTTTGTGTTCTGGCAAACCTAAACTTTATGGGTCAGAACTGGGTTTCTAGCTGCTTGCATTCAGTTCACTATCCACACTTAATCTGTCTTCCACTGAGCATGCTAATTCACTGGAACACTCTTCAAGCTTGACTTATCATACCACTAAATCTGTGTCCTCCGACTCCTCCCCACTGCTCTCAGCTATTTTCTTGAGCTGGAAAGACCAGGTCACCTCCATCACAGCTTCTGCTTGTGGTTTAGGCTTTTTTTAGTTTTAGTTTTTAAATTCCTTTAATGTTTCCTGTCAAGCCATTGTGTGCCCTATGGCTCCAGCTCATTGCTTTGTTGATTGCCGTGGATCATAGAAAGAAGCCTTGTTTTTTAAATGTGCATACTCTGCAGGTTCACCATGTTGCTCACAGCCATGATGCATGATGCATGTTTCTACTGTCTGTGTATCACTCATGTCATGTACAATTGCAATGGTGTTAGGTATTACAAACACGGACAATCAAAGTTTGCATGGTGTGGGTCCTTAAGGCTGCAAAAAAACAAAAATGGGTGCAAACCAAGAGACAAGTAGTATCAAATATTTTAGTAAATCGCCAGGAGTGTAAAACAGAATGATAATCCTGTGCTGTGAGGTGTTCTTCCTCTTTCTTAGGGAGGCTATCTATAGGCAAGGCAGGATGCCTCAAAGCTTAAGAGCATCAGTCAGTTTTACACGGTTGGTGATTTAATAAACTATTTGATATTACTTGTCTCACAGTTTGCACACGTTTTTGTTTTTTGGGGAGTTTTAGAGTGCTATAATTCTGGGCGGCGTCCGAGAGTATCCTCAGTCCAGAAGCACACACTGTGTGGTTGATGTGAGTCCCTAAGGGAAGGCAGTGGATCATGCATGGCCCATGCACTGTGGCAGTTTCTGTGACACAGCTAATGATCCTAAGATTGTGGGTTCCAGTACTGTACTAGGAACTGACTCATACTCCAAATGCTGGTGGCTCAGTGCTTCAAGGAGGGGCCATGGTACTGTTAGGGTGGGCCATTCTTCTTAAGAGGCATTAAACTGCAACCTATTCTACCCCTTTCTAGTGCTGTCCTGATGGGTGTCCAGGTAGAAGTCAAAAGATCCCATAGCACATTTTGGTACAGTTGTGGTTTAAAGGGTCATCAGGCTTTTGAGTAGGCTAGGATTAAGTGAGACTGAGTAGTAAGTGGTGCTTGTGCAATGGTGAACTTTGGCTTGCAGTCTCTCTGTGATTCTGTGCTGAGTGGGGCCCTGGATGCTTGTGGCCTGTGGAATACTGCCAATCAAAAAAGGACTGATGTGGAGGAGTCTTGACTCTATGTGGTATGATACAGACACAATTCAAGAAGGGAGTGAGGGAGACTCAACTCGAAAATGAACTTCACCAAGTATTTCATTAAATGAAATGTGTGTAACCACCTCTGTGCCAAAGAAGGCAAATGTTTCTTGGCCTTAGGCCACTTCTTCAGGGCCTGCAGTAGTCACTAAGCTAGCTGCCTAATTTAAGCGTCTAGCCTCATTGGCTGATATGTTTTCTTGTCTGCTGTTCAGTACAGGGCTTGCTAAGCCACATCACGGTTTAGTTATGAAGTGTGTGGCCATATCTCGCCACTGCAGGACACAGATGGCAATATAGTGCAGAGATACAGCCACACACTTCATAACTGAACTGTGATGTGGCTTAGCAAGCCTGATACTGAATAACAGACAACAAAATGAGGCTAGAAGCTTAAATTAAGCAGATAGCTTAGTGACCACTGCAGACTCTGAAAAAGTGGCCTCAGACCATGAAGCATTGGTCTTCTTTTGCACAGAGGAGGTTGCACACACATTTCATTTAATAAACTACTTTGGTGAAATTCATTTTGGAGATGAGTCTCCCTCACCCCTTTCTCAAATTGTCTTATGCTCTCTTTGTCCTTGCTAGGGGGATGACAATCCTGTCAGGGTCTCATAAGGACACATAACTTTGATGAAGGGTTCTAACCCCTTCAAGTGTCATGGGGATGGAGTCCCAGGACCAAAGGCACCTTGGGCAAGATGGCCCAACCCTAGTGAAAGAGAAGTGCCACATAATGAGGAAAGGAGAAAAGTGGCAACAAAAATTCTGAGCACCCAAAAGGTGCTTGGGCATGTGTGGTTTTACCTGCATGGAAGGGGGTATGGCCTGGTCACTTACTGCTGCTCTGAATCACACACAAAGCCTTAAAAATGTTCTTCAGTATCCTAACATACTCCTTTCCAGCATAATTGGTTCAAACAACTGACCATGCTGTGTGTTGGTGCTGATGAGGAGAACAACTGCCACTACATATTTACAATGGCTGCAACACCAGTCACTCTAATTGCCTGTAAAGCACTTTTGGATACTGTGGCCAGGATATTCAAAAGGGTTGTGCATTTGCACCATGCTCAACCCACTAACGTGCCCCGGTACAATATTCAAAAGGGGAAAGTGCGCAGCACAAATTCTGATGCGCCGGGGCGCATCAGTAATGTATGCAGCGCAAGTGGGGGGGGGTGTACCCATGCATACTTCACACATCCAGATATTCAGCCTGGGATGTGATGAGCAGATCCAGGCACAACCCCTACTTGTGCCACACACAGTTGCGCCCCCCCCAAAAGAGGAGCAACTGCTGGCCAACCACAGGTGAGCTGCCATATTGCAGGGCACAACACAGCAGCTGCCAGCTGTGGGTGGCCACCTGAGTTCTGACTGCGTCATCTGTCATGGTAGCACCCCTCTAATGCCCGATCATGGGCACAGGTATATATTTGAAAAGTCCAATATCCCTAGTGGTCCAGTGGACCTGTTCTCCAGCCCGATCGTGGGCTATGCAATATTATTATCATCCCTGGTGGTCCAGTGGACCGAATCCTGCCCGATCACGGGCTCAGAATAAAGATATATATCCCTGGTGGTCCAGTGGGCCCGCTACCAAGCCTGATCATGGACTTCATACTAGAAACACCCTGGTGGTCCAGCGGTACCCCTCCCCCCCCGCCCACTCAGCCCTGCCACCCTGCTCCCTCCTCGGTCAGCGGCAGGTGGCAGCTCCCCACCCGCAAGCTGCCTGGCCACCTGCTGGCTGACAGCATACAGTACAGCTGTACGCCCATTGGTCCACAGCATGGACCAATGGGCGTGCAGACTGTACTGTACTACACAGTCCCGATATGTGAATGGATCCATTGGAGGAGGAGGGGGACAGGAAAATTGATAGGGAATTTCATTTTAAACATATTTTTTATTTTAAACAGGTTACAGAGAGTGAAGTCATCAAATATCTAAATAAAATGAACACAAAAATAAGAAAGGGAAATGTTGGTCGGGACACCAAGCCCTTAAAAATAGCTATACATGAAGTGTCAGTTCCTATTAGAAAAATATATAATTTATCTCTGTGTACACAAGAGGCTCCAAAACACTGGAAGAAGGCAGTGATGGTCCCTGTGTACAAGGGGGTAGATGTTCCAGTCATGGGCAACTATAGGCAGCTCTCAATCCTGTCCCCACTGTTTAAGGTACTGGAAAGGAGTGTGGATGATCAATTAATGGGGCATACTGAGGACTGCAGTATTTTAACTGAAGCACAACATGAATTTAATAAAAGATGTAGCCCTACAACTGTCCTGTCAGAGTGCACAGACTTTCTAGTTGATGCCTTGGACTATGGAAACATGACTGGGGTGGTTTAAAATGATTTATCCAAAGCTTTTGATTTATTGGACCATCAAATGCTTGTAGAAGGATTATTTGAACTTGGTTTGGTACAGAATGTGTCTAAGTGGTTTCAATACTATCTGACCTATCTGACAAATAGCATGCAGAAAGTAAAATTAGGCAATGTTGTGTCAGATCCGCAGGGGTCCACATTAGGACCGCTGCTTTTTAGTCTCTTTCTTAATAGACAAAGTCATCCTATATGCTGATGATACAGTCCTGGCAGCCAGTACTGGACGAATTCAGGAGGACTTTGCAAGAGTTCAAGAATGGTTTGCACAAGGTAAACAAGTAATAAATGTCAAAAGATCAAATCAAAGGTGTTTTGTAGTTCCAAAAAGACTGGAAAATGTGACAAACTGTAAATTAAAACAGTTACAGGTGAGGTATTTGAACAAGTACAGTCTTTTAAATACCTTGGTGTTTACTTAGTTGGTACACTGTCCTTTGTCAAACACAAAGATAAAGTAGTAAAAAAAATAATAAGATTAGGTTTACTATACAGAAACAAAAAATATTTTAATCAGAAAACAAGTAAGTTGGTTGCCTAGAGTTTAATATGTTCTGTTATAGACTATGGATTGTTAATCTATGCTACGGCTATAAAATGTGCACTAGATTGAGAGGAGGATGTATTTGAACATATAGGTTTGTACTGGATGCAATAAGAGATGTCCGCCATTGTGTTCTCTACCAGCAGACAGGTTGGCTTCTTTGAGAGGCTAGAACTGATTATTTTGACAGCATTTGGTGTTAAATAATTACTAATGGTCAACACGCTAGCAAACAGAACGTGTTAATAGCAGAACGTTCAAATCTATACAACATTAGGGCCATAAAAAATCTGTAGCTAGGAATACCAAGCTGCAGAACAGTTTTGAGTCAGAGATCTTTCAAGAATAGAGCAATAAAAACGTGGAACTCCTTTTCACTGAATGTTATAAATTGCTGTCAGATAGAGCAATTAAGAATGGTCTGAGACTATACGTGACTGATTCTGTAGGATGTAAATGTTTCAGATAGAACTGTTCATACAACTATCTTTTGAGAATGGTTTGTGAATACATATAAGTGATTTTGTATGATGTAATGTTTTAAATAGAACTGCCTGTACAATAATGATGAGGTACTGCTATACTGTATAGCATATATTAAATGTTTTAATATATGTTGTACTATAAAATATGACTGGGTCACCACTGAAAATAGGCACTTGTTGCCCAAAGGTTATTACTTATTAATAAAATGGAAAAAAAAAACCATGTAAATTGAGAAGGGTGCTGGCTTGGGATATAAAAGGTAATAGCCTGGGATGTGAGAGGGATATAGCCTGTAATGTAAATGGGGATAGCTTGAAGTCAGAAATGGCATAGCCTGGAATGTGAAAGGGGATATCCTGGAATATTAAATGGGACTACTTGCAATGTAAAAGAGGAATAATCTCAAATTTAAAAGGATGACAGGTTGGGATTTAAAAGGGATTTAGCCAGGAATGCGCAAAGGGAGAGATTAATCAGAAAGGGATAGCCTATGTAACCCCTGTCCACAAAGACTGACTGAGCCCTGGTATTGCAAACATTCTTGGAGGCATACGGGTCTGTCTTTTGAGCAGATGGCCCAGGGTTTAATGGTATAGGCTGTTGTCTGAATGGTGTAGTGCTCCATTCAGAGGACACGCCTAGAGTTGTTACCTCTTTGGAAATGTACAGTTTCTACAGCAGCATGGGGCAGTAGTTAACCAATGGGGGTCTCTGGTGACTCAACCTTTGCAGCAGAATGCTGTCAGTCTGGGCACTTCACACATCTATTGTGACTGGCTCAAAACTGTATTAAATAACATTACCACCATTTTCCTTCGACTTTCAGGGCATCCCTCAGCAGCACTGCTTTTGTGTCCATTGCATTAGGCAGATGAAAACAGGGCATAGTAGACTTCAAGTTGCAGCAAAACAGAAACTAGTTTGCAAATCTTCACACAGGCCTTTTGATGCAATCACAAATCTCATGGGAAAGGTAACTGGTTGTTCCAGGATACCCTCTCTCCCTCTATCTCTCTCTCTCTGTCTATGGGAACATGCTCCTGGTAATGCTGGCATGTTTTGCAGTGTTTGACTAGATGGGGATCACAACTCCATTTAAAGGCTACACACTTCAGTTTCAGTGTCAACACCAGGCATCTATGGCACAACATGAGTAAAGGTGCGCAAGAAGAGCTGCTCTCTACCTCTTAAAAGTGGAAACTATAGTGGATACAACCGTCTCAGATGGGAGACTGGAGAAAATGTAAGCCTCTGATCTTTGAGTATCTGAATTATCTTTTTATTTCAAAAGTCCAGTTACCTTTGTTCTTGTGTAAAGAAGGCCAGGAAAAGTTAAGTTAAAAAATGAATTTGTAAAGGCTTAAGGAAGGAGAACATACAGGAAAGGGGCAATATGAATACAGAAGGTTTTTGGCACTGTAACCCAGTTGTTATTACAGCAGGTACCAGGACCTACATAATGTGTAAAGTAACAACATGTTATATATAGAATAATACATGGGTGGGTGTGTGTAACCAGAATTTTACATACACCCTCGGTGTCGGGTGCTATATAAATCCCGAGAGTGAAGCCCGAGGGGTTTATGAAAGCATTCCACATCGAGGGTGTGTGTAAAATTCTGGTTTTACACACACTCACCCATGTAGTATTTTAATTACTGGTCCTCATTTTACACACACACACACACACACACACACACACACACAGACTGCCTCTTTGTTTCACGTGCAGGCAGTTCCGAATTGCAGTGAGAGTTGGAGCAAGTTAGACACTTGTGGTGAGACAGGGATGCAGCTGTGGAGCACTGCTCAACACGTAAGAATGGCATGATCAACCAGATCAATTTTTTACACTAAGAAGGCAGGATCAACCAGATAGATATTGAAAAATCTAGAAAAAGTTACCTGGCATGAAATGAGATGGAAAGGATAACTTTGGTAACTCGGTTACCGAGCAACGGAGTCACCATGTTGGGAGAGCAGTTCAGTTTGCCTAGACAGAAACTAACAGCAAACGAGCTGTGTAGCCCTTGTTTGAGTGACAGGCACTGATTTAAACCGCCCAGTTGTAATGGGAAATATCAACTGGGTGGTTGTAGTGCAATTTAAAAGCCTGGTTATCCAGGCTTAAAAAATGAGGACCAGTAATTAAATATAGAATAATACATGGGGTGTTGTGTTTAACGACATTTTACACACACTCGAGGTGTTGGATGCAACATAAACCCCGAGCGAAGCTTGAGGTGTTTATTTAAGCATCCAACAACGAAAGATGTGTGTAAAATTTGAGTTGTACACACCACCCCATGTCTTATTTTATATAATTGTTGGGGAGCAATTTTTTGCCACAGCTGTTATATAAAACAGAAATATATTGCTGTTCAGCCATGGTCTGGTCGGGTTTAAGTGCAGTCCTCAGTCTGTCTGAAATGGCTGCTGAAACCTTCCTTTTCCTTTAAAAAAAAAAAGGTTCATTCTAACAGTGCACGCATAAGAGGCAATTTCTTTTTAAAATTTACATACCGTTGAGTGCGAGTAGCGGTGAAGCGTCCAATGTGACAATGGAATGACGGTGGCTGTGACATGTGTGGAGCAAGGGGAACCTGGCACATGTTCACCCTTATAACCAGCTGGTTATAACAGTGAATTATAACCTGGTTTCCTTATGGGAAAAAATACTCACCAGTTATTATGTTATGGTTATGTCATATGCCCTGCAAGAGAATAAAGAAAGGTGCTGGTGAATTAAAGTGCTCTTATAGTATAGGTGTTAAGTTAACCCAGCTAAAGGCTCTGAAATGTACTCTTAAATGCTAACAGTGTGTTTCCTCTTTTGTAATATACTGTTGGTGGGATATTCAAAGTAGCTGCACACTGTGCAACAGTGTTGTGCCTGCTCAACTGTGAACATGCGCCAGAGAGTGATATTCAGTGGCAGCAACTGCGCAGCACAAGTGGCCATGTACCAATGTGCAATGGGAATGTATGCATGTGCAAGTGCAGGGGGGTGTAGCCATGAATATGTTGCACAGTGCAATATTCAACACCGGACGAACGGCACAAGCATGGAGCAAATGGCAGTTGCGCGGAGCACACTTGAGCCTATAAAAACAGGGAGCAAGTAGGAGAAGGACACTTGTGCCAGAGGGGAGCAGAAGAGAGGGAGACTGAGAGGCCAGCCAGAATCACTGTAGGGATCAAAGAGAGGGACAGAGGCAGTGAGGGTGTGACCCCGTGTGAGAGAGTGAGTGTGTGTGTGAGTGAGACTGGCAGGGAGGCCACGGGTGTGTGTGTGTGTGTGTGTGTGTGCCTGTGACACCAGGCACAGGAGGAGCAGCACAAGAACCCACAGAGGTGGGTGGCAGAGGCCACAGCTGACAGGCTGCCAGTCGGGGGCAGGGCACACAGGTGTGGGCTCTGCGGAGTAGGCCACACAGCAGCACAGAGAGGGGAGGGCCAGTGGAATCAGCCGCCTAGGGGGACAAGGCAACAGGGGCCATGGCCAGTGCCACCTTCCAGATGGAGGCTGTAATGAGGGGTGTGGAGAGGCAGGAGGCAGGGCGGCGTGGCCATGTGAGGGCCCATCAATGGTACGCCCAGAACAGGTGGTACCATGCCTGCACCACCTTCGAAAATCACACTGATACAAAGATAGTGAGCCGGTTTGGCCTGAACCTGGCAATTCTGAGGCAGCTGTGTGAGCTGTACAGTGAGGAGATGCAGGCACCCACTAGACGGAGCCATGCCCTGATGGTGGAGATGAAAGTAACAGCTGTCATGTGCCGGCTCGCCATGGGCACCTTCCAGAGACCAACAGGGGAACCACAGGCATAACCCAGTTGGCCGCATCATGGCTCCTAACACAATTCCTCAAAGCACTGCTGCCACATGCTGCAGAATACATCCATTTCCCCAGCACACAGGCAGAATGTACAGCGAATATGCAGGAGTTCCACAGGGTAGAACGTATGCCTGGCATGCTAGGGGCCATCGACTGCACCCATGTTGGCATCCGCATGACACCTGGCCTGGAGGGGGTAGCCTACATCAACAGAAAGGGCTACCCCAGTATCAACTGCCAGGTGGTGTGCGATGCCAGGAAGCGCATAATCAATGTCTGTGCCACACACCCTGGAGGATCACATAATTCCTTCATCTGGCACAGCTCGGCACTGTGCCACATATTTGAGAGTGGGGACATCCCCACTGGCCACCTAGTAGGTGAGTATGCTGAGACCACGGGCAACTGGGCACAACAGGGCATGGGGGGCCACCAGGGTAGGGGTGCCACGGGGCATGGGTGGGAAAGATGGGTGGCACAGCAAAACAGTCCACCAGGCTAATCATATCTCTTTCCACACAGGTGACAGTGGAGACCCACTCTGGCCCTGGCTGCTCACTCCCTACAGGTGCCCGTTGACCCCTGTGGAGGAGCGGTACAAAGAGGCACACGCCAGCATGCAGAACATCATTGAGTGCATGTTTGAGCTTCTGAAGGCACAATTTCATTGCCTGGACAGGTCTGGCAGTGCCCTACAGAACAGCCCCTTAAAGGCCTGTTGCCTATTCCTGGCCTGCTGTATACTGCACAACATGGCTACTGACCATGGGATAGCTGCCGAGGTCGAAGAGGGGAACAGCAGTGGGGATGACACGGCCACCGGGCCATGTGGCAGTGGGCAGCCCCCACCGGGTGAAGGGATCCCCGGCTGACCAGAATGGCCCACCAGCATCAGAACACAATAGCAGAGGAGCACAACGGTGCACACAGGTAGGTGGACAAGCCCCCATGTACAGGATGGCAAAAGTGACACGGCACACAGGCATGTATGGGAATGCCCTGTGGCAACAACAGCTGAGCGAGGGGCTTGAGGGCATGAGGCCGGACCACATGGCAACATGCAGCAATGCACAGCACTGCACACCCCACCCACACCCACCCACACACACATGCACACTGGCGCCTGCAGGCATGCACCCGGGTGCTAGCTCCAGCATGGATCAGACGCAGGGCACCGGTGCACAGGTACAATCAGTGCTGTGTTGGCATCATCACACACACACCACACAGGCCAGCAGCCAGGCAGGTGTGCACACAACCAGTGTGTGGCACTGTCCAAGGATGCCATGTCTGTGGCACGCACATGCACACACAACACCCATGTGCACACAGGGTGGCGGCAGCAGACTGCGGACAGGAAGGTGGGCACATCAGGACCACCATGTGGTCACATGGCCACCACGGACACATGGATGGCCACACCGAGGTCACACAGCAGACCCAGGTTGTGCAATGTCCACAGGGGGTGTCTGTGACAGTCCCATGGGGTGGTACTGCGGGAACATGACCATGTCCTCGCAGGGGTCTGCAGGTTCCCAAACAGGCCTGCACTGGGAGTGCCTGGAATGCCCACAGTGGATCCCTGCATTGACATCGAGGGGATCGCAGGACACCATGACCGTGAGGTGGACAATGCACTCCACGGGGTCTGCGATGGCCAGCAATGCCCCATGGTGGCCAGTGGGGCTAGGCCAACCATGACTGCAGTGGTAAGGTGATCCAGGGCTGCAGTCATGTCCTCCTGCAGTCAATTGATGGCATCCAGTACCTGCACACCTCGTCACAGAGTGCATGCAGCCCTGCCACAAGCATCACCTGTTGCTCCACAGAGGCCCACAGCAGATGGGTGTGCTCATGCAAGGGGTCATTGCCCAGGGGTGGAGATGAAAGTAACAGCTGTCATGTGCCTGCTCACCATGGGCACCTTCCAGAGACCAACAGGGGACACCACAGGTGGCATGCGACCGCGCTGCCCAGCCCCCCACTCAGGTGGACGCTGCACAGCGAGGTCCCCTTGGGGCTGCTCATTCACTGGTGGACCACTGGCAGGTGCTGCACCTGGCCCCCAATGTCCCCAGCCATCTACCACTGCCACCCCTCCGGCTGCTGTGCACCGGGCAGCGCCTGTGCGGCTGTATCACTACTACCACCATCTTCCGGCACCGTGCCGCTGTCACCCACGGTGACACCAGGGGCAGTGGCAAGTGGACGGACAATCACCAACAGGGCACTGGCAGCGCTGCCAGGGAGGGTGATTGGTATGGTTGCCTCCCCAGAACAATGGTCGCACCATCATCGGTGTTGGACCCCGCCTGATCTGTGTCTCTCCACACTGAACACCAAGGCTGGCATCCCGCTAGAACACAGCCAGGGCCTCATCCACCACCATGCCCAGAACATCCGGCCGGACAGTGGTGGTGTGCTGCAGCCAACTGGGCCCCCGGACAATGGTGGAGGTGGAAGGCCCATCCTCCAGGGCTGGACATGCCCCCAAGGCAGACACCACCACCCCTGTCACTGCATGCTGGCACTCCAGTGCTGAAAAGGAATACAGTCACATTATTGCTGCTGTCACCCATGCCGGCCCCCCACACCCCCAGATGCCGCTGTACCTACCATGCAGTGATGGGCTCCCACCGGTCTGGAAGCCACTGCCAGGCATCTCCTCAACGGAGCTGTGCTGCATGGTGGCTGCCACCATCCCCTCCTGTGGCATCAGCTGTGGCATGTTGGCCTGACCCCAACCCATGGCCGCCCTTGCAGCCTGGACTGCTGCCACCTTTTCCTTGATCCTGCGCCTGTTGGTGCCGACCTTTTTCTTGCACTCCTGCACTGACCACTGGTGGCTGCCCTGCTGATTCACGGCCTCCGCCACCTCCACCCAGGCTGTGGCCCTGGCCTGTGGTGTGCCTGTTATGCCATTCAGCAGCAGCTCCCTGTCGAGGTATGCCTCGAACAGGGCATTTGTCTCCATCTTTGTAAAGTTGGGCCTGTGCTTGTGTGCAGGCCCACGCGCCTCGCCATCCTCACGATCGGTCCTGCTGCTACCTGTGGGCAATGATATGTGGTCATTGACTGCTGCAGCCCTCAGCATCTGCCCTATTCACTGTGCTGTTAGTCCCCTCAGTGGGTGCAACTTACCTCAGAGGGTTGCAATACCGATTCAATGTCTTGTGCAGTCCCGCAGTGCCTTTATAGTGCATTGCATGCAAATGAGCAGATGCGTAACTGGAATGAGATGAAAATTCCCCCGGTGCACCGCGGATAGGCTGATGAGCTAATCTGCATATGCCAGCTGAATATCGTGTTGTTGCACCTTGTGCAATGGGCTTGTGCTGGCACAAGTCATGGTGCAATGCTCTGACGTGTGCAGTGTGCCCGTTGGCATGCATGCATGCATGGCCTGTGCCTACGCCTCTCACGCAGCATATGTGCAGTGCACGATAGGTGATATGGTGCTTGGCTGCTATAGGGCCTGTGGTGCTCGAGCGCTGTGTGGCCAATAGTGCCCAGGCACCATTGGCCAGATCACACCCTGGCACCATTAGCCTTATGGTGCTTGGGCACCATTGATCCCATGGCACCCATGCGCCATAGGCTCATAGGCCATGGTGCCTTCAGGCCCCTGTTGTGTATCATGCATAGTGGTCCCAATGGCACACTCAAGCAGAGTGCATGTGCTGATCCCTGACCCCTGCCCTTTACCCCTCAGGGACCTCTGCAGCACATGCCAGTGCGACCACACACCTACCGCGCATCCCCAGGGTTGCACAATTGCCGAGGGGAGCATATCTCCTAGTGAGGTGCGAGACTCAAGCACGTGGAGCTTGTGCACTACAGGGCACCACTTTGATCTGCTACATGGCAATATAGCCCTGCCATGCAGGAATGCACCATGGTCTCCCAACTGCAGCCAGATCAAGATGGTAAATCTTGTGGCCCTGGTGGAGCCCCATGCTGGCTGCCTATTTGGTGAGCAGCCCCTTGCCAGGCACAGGCCCAAGGTCTGGCAGGTGGTGGCGAATAGGCTGATGGAGGCCACCGGTGTGCGGTGCAATGGGGAGCAGTGTCACCACTGATACGGCGACTTGCAGTAGAGGGATCCGGAGTGGCTCAGAGTGCTGCAGGTGTGCGTTCAAAGGGGGGCCATGCCACAGCCAGATAAGCATACACAACCTGTGTCTGGGCCTGTTCATTGTTCCATGGGGCCAGCAGGGCTGCATACCATGCTGGGGGGGTGGGGCCATGTGCCCTGTGGACTGTGGCGGTGCACCCTATGTGCACTGTGCCACCACACTGTGGCTGTGCTGGGCTGTAGTGCATACTGTGCAGGGGGAGCACATGGTGTTGCCGTGTACTGATGTGTATGTGTCTATGTTTCCATCCTAGGCCCTGAGGACAGGAGGAGGGCCAGAGTGGCAGGCACATCTGGTGGGCTACAGTGGGCTACTGCAGGACACATGGCATGGGATACAGGCCACAGGGGAGGTGCAGCCGGGCCAGTGTGTGGAGCACAGCAGCATGCAGGTAGGTGCTGTTACATGCTACATTGTTGTGTAGGCTGGGCAGCGGGGGTGTGCGCTGTGCCATTGCAACTGTGTTCTGCCCACGGTGTGCATGGTGCCATGCTGTGGCCATCACACATGTGTGTGGCTGCTGCTGGTGGGCTGTGGGTGCATCCAGCAGCCAGCTGTGCTGCTGCAACCCCACCACTGTACCATGACGCCTGCCTGCCATGGGTGGCCCATGGGTGGTATTGGTGTCCAGTGCTTTGCATTGCCGTGGCATGCCGGGTCGGCAGCATGTATGGGCGCACCCACTGCGGGTTGCCAGGGTGCAACCCCAGGGGCACGTGTCCCCACTGTCTGCTGCATACAGTGGGTGGGCCAGGGTGTTCTGGACACACACTGATCCCATGTTCCCTTCTTTGTCATAGGTGTCCAGCATGTGCCTCATCAGGCACTGAACAGCCGCCTTCTGAGGAGGATACTGAACATTACAACAGTGATGCTGGAGGTCTCAAAGCTGATGCGGCGGATGCTGCAGTGGGGCCAGTGCCAGCAGAGGCAGGGCTGCCTGTAGGGTCCGTTAGGCCCACTTCTCCTGTTTCTTTCCCATCACCCCATCCCTTGCCCTCCCCTATCCCTTTGTATAGCCCTGACCCCTGTCCCCTTACCTCCCTTCCTTGACATAAGCCTGCATTGTACATACTTTCCCCACTCCTTGATCCCTGTACCCTTACTTCCTGTCCATTGTTAACGTATTCTGTTTGTGGTTTGATTTTAATACAGTTTGATATGGTTACCCACCTATGTCTGAGTCTGCTTTGCAGCTGGCAGTGAAGCCATGGCTGCAGTGGTGTGCAGGGTGGCTGTGTAGTGTGCCTGTGGTGTTCGGGGGCTGTGCATGGTGGTGTTCACCCATCGGTCAGTGGCAGTGCCCTGGGAAAGCCATGAGCTGGCTGGTCTGGTTGTGAGGCATGTGTGTTGAGTGCCATTTGCCTGGATGTTGTTGGCTGAGGCCCAGATGGCATGGTGTGTGTCATCCAGTGGGGGGTGGCCAGTGGATGTCCACCCATGGCCATTGGTGCCACCCTACCTATGTTCACTGCTGTGGTGCATGTGGGTGGGGGCTGGCTGCCTACACAGTCTCCTTGGGTGGTGTTCCATCATGGGCTGGCTGTACCTCACTCCTGGCACCCCCATCTCCCTTGCGACAACACCTTCCCCCACAGTGTCTTGCTCATTGCCGTGCCTGTGGCAGGTCCATTTGTGTCCTGGCACATGCACCTCAGCCCCTTGTGCATCCATTGATGTGCCATTGCACATGATGGGTTGCTCCCTGGTGCATCCCTGACTGTGCTGTGGCACATCCATGCGATATTCAGCCATGTTGCGCAGGCACATGCTGCCTTGCACAACCTTTGATTATCATGCTCAGTGTGCCTTGGTGCAATGGATTTGTGCTGCGCAGGTCTTGCGTGACCCTCTGGCACATTTCTGAATATCTGGTCCTATATGTTCATGCTTAGTGGCAGCAAGTCTAGGTGCCATTAAGCCACCTGTGTTTGCCTGTTGGTTGGAAGAGTTCCTAGGCAATGGTTTTGTGTTTGCTAAGGGCTGAGACAGAGAGAAAGAGAAAGCAGCCAAAGCTTCCTTAAATCAAGGAGGTTATTTTCTAGATTACACTGAATTGAATTATTACTTTTTGGACCTGTGTAAATAACTAGTATTGATTCTGTTTTTGGGGTTGACTTTTCTTAGTTTAACTTTTATTTGCCACAGAGGAACTGTAGCTGAGAGATATTTGTGGTCATTTGTGACTAGACCTGTTATTTAACCTCTGTGAAATAGGTGTCTGAAAGGAAGGAAGGCACTCCCTGGGGTGGAGGGTCAGAGTTGTTGATTGTTTCTGGAGGGCATAGGTTTACTCCCACCCACCCTGCCCCTCATCCCACCCTCCCCAAGCACATAACTTCCTTTATAGCAGGGGCTCTGACATCACTTCTCTAAAACTGCTAACAACATACACCTGTTCGTATCCTTAAAGGCACAGCACACTGAATAGGGGGTAGAGACACTCACAAGCTTGCACACACTAAAACAAGAACAAAAAAATAAGAAAAGCATCTGTGAAAGGAAGGAACACAGACATGTGGAGAGTGGTGCAATGCACTGGCTGTGGAGCAGCAGTCTTCTTGGAGACATTCTGGAGACTGCATTGCAGCCCTATTTGCAGGCACTTCTCTGATCTGAGGGAGGAGGCTGTTCATCTCCATACTGACCTAGCAAGGATTTGGGAAACCTGTTCTCCCACCAAGGGACCACTCAGCCCACTGCCACTACCTCAGAGGTTGCCAAGAAAGAGGAGTGGTTGGACCACAGTGGGCTCAGGGAGGGTGAGGGTGGTACAATAGAGGCACATCCTTCCAGTTGTGCATCTCCACAATTCATTCACCACGCTGGTGGAGCATGGTTCCTCTATGGAGGCACCCACAGTGGAGACCAAGGAGGATGCTGGGAACCTCCACAATGGAGACCCATAGGAGGGTGGTACTGGACCTCACAGGGGAAGGAAAAAACTCCTGGTGGGGGACTCAATTGTTAGGGAGTAGAACTGGGGGAGGATGGGGAAAGGGAGGTAAGATGCCTGCCCAGTGCCGTGGCTTAGAGGGACAGGAAATGAATCCTCAGGATCATGGGAGCAGCTGCAAAGGGGAGTGAACTGGATGTCATTATCCATCTAGAAACAAATGGCCTGGCTGAGAATGGGATCAGAGCAGTGCAACAGGAGTTTGTGGAGTTGGGGAAGGGCCTTAGACAAGTATCACACACGGTAACTTTCTCAAAAGTGCTACCTGTCTATGGCATGGATGAGGCTACGGTACTCCACACTATGGGATTCAATGACTGTTTGAAAAACTGGTGCAGAGCTCAGGATTTGGCTTCATTGGGGACTGGGGCTCCACCTGGATGGATGCAGGCCTATACAGGAGCAATGGTCTGCATCTGTCCAGGAGGGGAACCAGGATCATAGGTGATAGGTTTAAATGCTTCATTGGCAAGCATTTAAACTAGCCAAAGGGGGGAGGCACTGAAAAGAAGAAGGGAAATTGTAGCCCCTTTCTAAACATCAGGGTAGTTAGTGAGGTAAACACCATGATAGAGCAGTTGATAGGAAGAAGGGCAGGGATAAAAAGAGAAAAAGACAAAGTCAGTAAGGACAGGGATGGGGCAAAAAGAAATAAAGTCATATAAAAATGGAGGGTAATGAGTACCAATGCCCATAGTCTAGGTAAAAAACTCCCCGAAATGGTGGCCTTGATGGAAGAGGGATGCCTGGATATCGTGGCAGTCACAGAAACATGGTACACAGAGAACCATGACTGGGATGTCAACATACCGGGGTACACAATCTATAGGAGGGACAGGGAGGGAAGAAGAGGAGGAGAAGGAGTAGATCTCTATGTAAGGGAAGGGATCAAAGCAACAGAACTAAAGGGTAAACAGGGAGGAGAGGAGGCACTGTGGGTCACCCTGGAGACTGGAAATGGCACCACAATCCGCACAGGGGTTGTATACAAACCCCCATCTCAGGGGGAGGAAATGAACAAGGAAATGATAGAAGGCATCCTTGGGATGGCAGAGAAAAGGGAGATGATGGGGGACCTGAACATGCCAGATGTTAACTGGAGCACCTTTACTGCATCTGCATCCAAGAGCAGGGCCATTCTCGATGCCCTGCAGGGGGCCTGCCTCAGACAGCTAGTTTTGGAACCCACTCAGGAGGGAGCAATCTTAGACCTGGTACTCTCAAATGGGGATGGAGAAAGGATCTCTCATCTCGTAGTGGGTGGCCATCTGGGAACAAGCTACCACCAAACACTGTGGTTTACGATAAACTTAGCTGTAAAGTCAAGCCATACAAAAGTGAAGGTACTGGATTCAGGAGGGCTGATTTTGTCAAAATTGGAGTGTGCCTCAGAAAAGCACTAGCAAACAGACAAGAAGGTGTAGTGAAGCAACAATGGGGAAACATCAAAACCACCATCACAGAGGCAACAAGCCTTTGTGTGAGGCAAATAAACAAATCAAAATTAAAAAAAAAAACACTATGGTTCTCAAAAGAAGTGGCGGGGAAGTAAGGGAGAAAAAGATAGCATTCAGGAAGTATAAGGAAACACAGAAGGAGCAGGACAGAGAACTGTACCAGTTAAAGCAGAAGGAAGTGGGGAAGGCAGTCAGAACAGCAAAAGCCCAAACTGAGGAAAAGATAGCCAACTCAGTTAAGAAGGTGGATAAAACCTTTTATAGGTACATTAGGGAGCAAAGAAAGACTAAGGCAGGGATGCTGAGGCTGAATAAAGAGGAAGGTGGCTGGGCAGAGAGCAACAGTGAAAAGGCAGGGATACTGAATGAATACTTCTGCTCAGTATTCACAATGGAAAAGCAGGGGAGATACGTAATCCAGTCAGTAGAAGCACTCTGGATAGGGGGGTTGATATTAGTCCTTTCACAGAAGAAGGAGTTCTGAAAGAACTCTTAAAACTGAAGGTGGATAAAGCAATGGGGCCTGATGGGATTCACCCCAGAATTCTAAAAGAACTAAGGTAAGAACTAGTAACACCACTGACTACCCTTTTTCATAAATCATGGGAGGATGGGGTCATACCTGAGGACTGGAGGAGGGTGGATATGATTCCCTTTCACAAAAGTGGGAGCAAAACAGAGGCAGGAAACTACAGACCTGTCAGTCTGGCCTCAGTGGTAGGGAAAATGATGGAATCACTTCTGTAGGAAAGAATTGCTGAGTACCTAGAAGCCAGTGGGGCACAGGACCCAAGGCAGCATGGATTCACAGCAGGAAGGTCATGTCAGACAAATCTAATTGATTTCTTTGACTGGGTGACCAAAGTAGTAGACCAGGGAGGGGCTGTGGACATGGTCTACCTAGACTTTAGCAAGGCATTTGACACAGTCCCACACAAAAGATTAATAAACAAATTAGCCAACCTGGGAGTGGGTCCCAGGATGGTAGCTTGGGTAAAACACTGGCTGGACAACAGGACATAGTGGGTAATAGTAAATGGAGTCCACAGTGAAGAAAGGGGGGTTACTAGTGGGGTACCACATGGTTCAGTACTGGGGCCGGTTCTTTTTAATGTCTTTGTAAGTGACATTGCAGAGGGACTGGAAGGGAAAATATGTCTTTTTGCAGATGACACAAAGATCTGCAATAGGGTTGATACACAAGGTGGGGTGGAAAGGATGAAAAGCGACTTTGCAAGGTTGGGAGAATGGTCAAATGTATGGCAGCTTAGACTCAACACAAAGAAGTGCAAAGTAATGCACCTGGGAAATAAAAACCGAGGGGAAGAGTACACAATGGGGGGTGAGATACTGACAACAAGAAAAATGGAAAGAGACCGGGGGGGTAGTCATATCAGATGACCTAAAGGTGGGCCAGCAATGTGAGAAGGCAGTAAGGAGGGCTGGGGGGATACTGGGATGCATAAGGACAGACATCACCAGTAGAAAACAGGAAGTTGTTGGCCCTCTGTACAGACAGTTGGTAAGACCACTTCTGGAGTACTGTGTACAGTTCTGGAGACCCCATCTCCGCAAAGACATAGACAGGGTGGAGGCTGTCTAGAGGGGGGCAACCAAAATGGTGCAGGGTCTGCACCAGAAGAAATATGAAGAAAGACTAAAGGAGCTTAATATGTATAGCCTCGAGGAAAGGAGGGAGAGGGGGTACATGATAGAAACTTTCAAATACCTCAAGGGAATCAACAAAGTCCAAGAGGGTAGCATCTTTGAGAAAAAGAGATGTGCAAGAACAAGGGGGCACAATTTGAAGATATGGGGGGACGGCTCAGAGGTAATATGAGGAAGTATTTCTTCACAGAGAGGGTTGTAGATGCATGGAACAGCCTTCCTGAGAAGGTTGTAGAGTCAAAAACAGGAGAATTCAAGAATGCATGGGACAGACATAAGGTATTTCTAGTGGGGGGTAGGAGGAAGTAGGCTGTTGGTTAACTAGGATCTGCAGCTTATACGTTAGGTAAGGAAATGGGCAGACTAGGTGGGCCGAGTGGTCCTTATCTGCCATCAAATTCTATGTTTCTATGCTTTCCATGTTTCTATGTTTATAAATATGGTCTTTAGCCCACCAAAATGCAGTTCTTGGTATGCATGCCAGTCAGAATTGCATGTGTGCAGTTTCAGTTTAGCAGCTATGGGTGTGTTTCTCCAGGTGTGAACACATGGAGTGGGCTACAGGGTTTTACAGATGGTGGCAGGGTCCCTGAGTCCAGGTGAAACTGGTCCCCTTCCCATGTAGGTCTCCAGAGGCTCAGGCTCTGTACAGGGTCTGAGATAGTGGACAGAAGGTCTAATGGTGTCTGCATCTTTGTCTCAAGTTCCTGTAAATAGTGAACAGGTGGCGGACAAATACTGTGCTCTCAAGGGACTGTGACCATGAAGGACCGGAGTGCATTTTGAAAGACCAGGAAAGCTCGCATCGAGGCTCTGAACCCCAGGGGGAAAGGACAGACTCAGTTTGTATGGTTAGCCACTGTTGGCTATGACCATGTAATGTTTCAGTTTGGCACCTTCTGGTGCGCTTTTCAGGCTGCAATCAGCTGGAGGGGGCCGGTAGCGTCCACGAATGGTGGCAGGTTCCCTGGGTCTGGGTGGCAATGGTCCCTTCTGTTGTAGGTCTCTGGATACTCGGACATTGTTCAGGGTCCAAGACATTGAACAGTGAGGGCCTGTTGGAGGTCGCTCTCAAAGAGGGTCTTCTGATGGTGTCTGCACTATTGTACCAGATTTCTGTAATAGTGAAGTGGTGGTGGAGAAATCCTGTGCTCGCAAGGGAATGTGGATATGAAGGGGCTGATTGAATGGCAGAAGGCCGGGACAGCTAGCACCAAGGCTTTGAACCCCAGGGGAAGGGACAGACTCAGTTGGTATGGTAAGTCACTGTTGGCTGTAATGTGCTTACTGTGACCCACATAGAGACACGAGGTTTGGGCAGACTACTGAGGTAACCTATACCTCATTTATGTTGTGTGAGCATGTGTGCAGAAGGGCACATCCCTTCATTCATTGCTACTTTTGTTCCGTTTCCTATGCTGAGGTCTATCCAAAGATGCAGTGCGGGACAGTATATACGCAGCGTAACGTGCAAGTGAAATCTATTTTTTGACCAACAAAGATGACTTTGTTTTATCCCAGAGCCAGGGGCACATGCAGATGAAAAAAATACAGATGACCAGGATGAACAAGGAAATGGAGGAAAATAAAAGCTAGTCTCCTCTATCCTTTCAGCTGGGAGCAGCAGTTGAACAAAGATGGTAAATGTTTTGAACCCCAAAGGGGCACAGGTAGTCAAGATGGCCAAGTAAGGTTGCAAGAGCACACATAGACTTTTATAGCCATGCCACTGCAGATCACACCTCAAGGGGTGTGGAGAAATTCCTGGCCTGGGAACTGTTTAATGCACGGTGGTGGTGGGGTTCTCCCAACAATCCTGTACCATCCCAATACCCCTAGACATGAGAGTCATCTCTAACATTATTGCCCAATCCCCTCTTCATCAAGCAGTGGTGGCATTTGCCCCAGCCCCATGCAAAGCTTGATGCCGGGGCCCCTATCATGTTGCCACCCTTGCCAGTGTGGGGTGGGGGGGGGGTCTTCATCCTCAATTCTTTTTGCTTTAAACTAGGTAGGGAAATCAATAACAGTATCATAAATATATAAAAATAGTTGCAACAATGGTTTCTATCTGACCGGTTACAACATTTGATCGATGTGCTGCAGTCTTGTCTATTCATCACCCCTCCCTTTTTTACAGCCGCAATGAAATAAAACATTTTAGCACACAAAAGCAAACACTTTTTGTAAAAAAAAAAAAATACATGTGGATTCCCTATGTACTGTGATTCACAGTAGTATAGAGATAAGTATTATACTGTACATTTATAGGAGGCGTAGAGCAGATTTTTTCTTTTTTTTTTCTTAGGAATGATGTCTTAAATCAGCACAGACTGGAATGGTTGCTGTGTTGGGTGACCACCTCTTTCTTCACTCACCCCGAAATCTTTGTTCACCAATCCAGCTCCTCAACCACCATGATCACCCTGACATGCAACCATACCCAGGACTGATATCAGCACCACCCCACTCCTCATTCTGTGTTTACACTGGGCCTCCCTAGTGATCCAAACTGATGGTCCAGTGCCCATTTCAGTCTCTGACCTCCACCTCATTATCCAGGTCCTGCCTAGGAGTCACTGGGCGCTTCTTTATTTGGGAGAAGGAAGGGACAGCCAGTGCTTGGCCACCATGGAAGGCAGTGGTGGTGGTGGCTCAGCGGTTCTCGAGAAGAATGTGGCTGAGTTCACCATGATGGACGTGTATGATATTGTGGCAGTGGTGGGCCAGGAGTTTGAGTGACTCATCGACCAGCATGGCTGCGAGGCTGTCGCCCGGCTCATGCCCATGGTGGTGCGGGTGCTGGAGATCCTGGAGGCACTGGTCAGCAGGAACCCATAGCAACCTGGAGTTAGGGGAGCTGTGCTTGGAGCTGGACTGACTGAGGTTGGAGAGGATGGACAGGATCGAGAAGGAAAGGAAGCAGCAGAAGGTTGTACAATTTGTTCTGTGTTCTGCGTGCATTCTGTGCACTAAAGCAATTCTGTAACTAGTACAAAAGTGTGACAACTGTTGCTTTAGTGTGTCTCTCAATGCCTTCCCTTGGAAAATGTCAGTGAACCAAGACTGATATGAGGGGACTGACTGAGTGGGTTATATTAATTTATGCCCCCATCCTCATCAGTCATATGGCAAAAGGATAAAGAAATGTGCTGAGAATCCAAAGAAAGCTGTAGCCGAGCTGGTGTTATGTTAATGCAGAGTTATAATAAGTACTGTATAATTTTGCAAAGCTATCTTTGCTGACAGCTGCCTGCAGAACTGCTTGCCAGTTTTTAACCCCTGTCAACATTTGCTAAAAAAAAAAAAGCTTTGCGAGAAGCTTATCATGCTAGTTCCTTTCTGCAAGTTTCTTTCCCTTAATTCCGAAGTGATCTGATCCCAGGTCAGAGCAGGTCTTCTGCCACAGGGCATTAACATTCAGCCCCTGAGCAACTGAACACTGCTGCTACTGAAGCCAGGAGCAGTGAATGATGGCAGCTGGGCA
The DNA here is from genome assembly GCA_016271365.2 of Neoceratodus forsteri. Classification (NCBI taxonomy): domain Eukaryota; kingdom Metazoa; phylum Chordata; order Ceratodontiformes; family Ceratodontidae; genus Neoceratodus; species Neoceratodus forsteri. The sequence goes on along the minus strand of CM028134.1, from coordinate 539,097,949 downwards.
TGGCAATAACGGGAACCTAACGGCTGTGCTGCCTCAGCCCACTAGGTTGCAGGACAGGGCTGAGGCAGTGGCATGGGTGACTGCCCAATGGTGTGTCTACATTGCCGTTATATGCAGCTTTTCCCCTACTCCCTGCACCCTCTGCAAGGGTGCAGGGGCTCCACTCAGGGACCCATTATGATCATCTGACTGGATGCCTGTCTAGGTCCGTGGCTGCGCCCCCAACTGCCCGTGTGACCATGTACACCGTAGGGGCTTCACCATGGGCAGGCACTCCATGGGTGCTAGCAGTCATGCATATTGCTTATCCTGTGCCTGTCTGGGGCCGCCTAGGTACACAGGTGGGGTACGTGCCCTCAGGTGCATATTACCTGCCCTTTAGTGCATCGAGCCCAATGAGAATAAGGACCCAAAACAGAGTGTTGAATAGGAGGTATCAGTGCAAACCAGACTATGGAGGACAGTGAACTTGGGGTAATAATTTGTGACATCCTCAAATCATCAGCCCAGTGCACCATGGGGCCATGCGAAGGACAGCAAGATGCTGCACTGTATCTGTAGGGGCATCACCAGCAGAAGGTAATCTTACCCCTGTATGGGTCCCTGGTGAGGCCACATCTGGAGTATGTCATGCATTTTTGAAGCCCTCATCTGAAAAAAGACCACGATTGCATAAAAACAGTGCAGAGACGGGCCAGATATTACAGGGACTGCAGGGAAAGTTGTACATGGAGCAGCTGAGTAACCATAAAATGTTCTTGTTTGAAACAAGTAGGAATATGATGGAAACTTTCAGATACTTTAGTAGGATCAGCAGAGTGGACTGGAATACACTGTTCAGGTGCAATGAGGGGATCATGCGCTGGGACCATAAATACAAACTAGTTTGGGGTAAATTTAGGAGAGCTACTAGGAAGTATTCCTTCACAGAGAGGTCGTGGACAGCTGGAATCACCTACCAAGTGAATTGATATGGTCGAAGTCCATGATTCATAGATACATAGATACATAGACAGTGTCAGCAGATAAGGGCCTATGGCCCACCCAGTCTGCCCATTTGAGCTTGTAAGTTCAGTTTGTTTTCCTAGAAGTCTGTTGCCCCTTACCCCTGACCTCCAGAATTCCTTTATGTCTATCCCATGCATTCTTAAATCCTGTGTTTGTTTCAGCCCCCACCACTTCCTCTGGCAGGGTGTTCCACTTGTCCACCACCCGTTCTGTGAAGAAATACTTTCTCAGGTTTCCTCTGAATCGTCCTCCCTCCAACTTCATCCCATGCCCTCAAGTCCTGGAACATCTTTTTCGCTTAAAAATAGTGTTTTCCTGCACCCTGTTCCTCCCTGTAAGATACTTGTATGTCTCTATCATATCCCTCTCTCCTCCTCTCCTCCAGGGAGTACATGTTCAGTTCCTTCAACCTGTCTTCATAGGACTTGTGATGCAATCCATGCACCATCTTTGTTGCCCTCCTCTGAACCTTCTCTACCCTGTCTATGTCCTTACGTAGGTATGGTCTCCAGAACTGTACACTGTACTCCAGGTGGGGCCTCACTAGTGTCTTGTATAGTGGAATTATGACCTCCCTTTTCCTGCTGGTGATGCCCCTGCCTATACATCCCAGCATCCTATTTGCTTTACCTGCTGCCTTATCACACTGTTTCCCTACCTTGAGGTAATCAGAGATGATAACCCCAAGATCCCTTTCCTGCTTGGTGCATGCTATATCCTCACCCCCCAACTGATATATTGTGCCAGGGTTTTTGTGCCCCATATGCATTATCTTGCACTTCTTTGCATTGAATTTCAACTGCCAAACCCCTGACCATTCTTCAAGTTTCTGCAGGTCGCTTCTCATTCTGTCTACACCCTCTGGTGTGTCTACTCTGTTACAGAGTTTTGTGTCATCAGCGAACAGTGAAATTCTGCCTTCTAGGTCCTGCGCCATGTCACTGATGAAGATGTTGAATAGGACCGGTCCCAGCACTGATCCCTGTGGTACCCCACTGGTCACTCTTCCCTCTGTGGAGTGACAGCCATTTACCACCACCCTCTGTGTCCTGCCACCCAGCCAGTTACCTACCCACCACATACTGTCCTGCCCACACCCATATTCCCCAGTTTGTATAATAGTCTTCTATGTGGCACAGTGTCAAAGGCCTTGCTGAAGTCCAGATAGGCCATGTCCACTGCCCTCCCCGATCCACCTCCCTAGAGTTTAAGGTGGGATGGGATGGGACAGGTACAAGGTACAAGTAGCTGTAGGAACTGGGGGGCAGGGAGCATGAGGTTGCAGGGCAGACAGAACTCACACTGGGTGGTTCAGTCCGCGGCCACACAGCAGTAGGCTGGTGCTGTTCTCAGGTAGAACCAGAGCAGACTTGATTGACTCTCAGTCCTTTTTTACATGTAAGTTTCTCTGTTTCCATGGTCCTATCCTTCTGTAACCCATTTTCCTGTGAGTATTTCAGCATTACAACTGTAGTGTAGGCTGCATTACGCTAAAGAACTCACTCTGTCATTAGAAACTTGTTCTGAATACATCTGACTAGGTTATTTCTTTCCGAGCCCCAGAGGGCTTCTGCTTACTGTTTCTGCCATTTTGGTAACCTTTCAGTAATAGTGCAATCTCAAATTCTGAAAAACACAGGACCTTCAACTAGTGGCTGCAGTTCAGGCTGGCCGTTTGCCTCTCTCTCTCTTTTTCCCTCTCTCTCTCTGCTGCTTATTGCTGAAATGTGTTGGAATGTTGTTAGCACATGGCTCCACTCCCATTTTATTACAATTGTTGGGGTTTCCTGAAATACATGCCAGGGATTCTGACGCTCGAGTGTGATTTGTTCCCATAGTGCGATTCTTGAGGCAGCGCTGCCCCCAGGGCAGCACCCTCGAGCTCCGCCTCCCACCTATCCCTATTGGTTACTTCCCACAAATCTTATTGTTGCAAGTCTGAGGAATTGAGGGGTTTAAGTGCAGATGAGAATGTTATGGAAATGCTCCCCCCAGCAATGTGCACTGCTTGTCTTTGAATTTTGGTGGCTCAAGGTGTATGTCTGTCTGCATTCAAAAGAGCTAGACTTCAAGGGTTCAAATCTTAACCAGGGACATTATTTTGTGCTTTGTGTCAAACTCAGTTGTGAGCAAATTATTCAATCTATCCCTTGAGGAAGGAGAAAGCATATCAGATTGGAAAGAAGCAGTGGTTATCCCAATATATAACAAGTATTTGTCAATGCAAAACGTTCGCTTGCAGGTATTTGCAGTGGTGTTTGGCATGTATGGTGCTTTACCCTAATGCCCTGTGCGATTGCTGGCATTTGCACAATAAATTGTCAGCATGATCTTTTTGTTACCCCCCATTGTGCGCTACATAGGTGGAAACACGTTTTGGGCAGGATGTGAAAAATGACAGCTGTACTGCTCATAAGGAAGTGTGGTAAAATGCCAATGTTGAAAATCTGGATGGAAATATTGAAAATTCGCAAACCCTACGAGCCTCGTGGGACCTGTAGAACGCCACGCTCATTAAAACAGTCATTTTAGAATTTTTCACCAAATTTTCAACATTGCCATTTTAAACCTCTGCTAATGAACAGTGTCACTGTGATTTTCTTACTGTGTCCCATACATTGATTTCACGACACCAACTGAGCCATTGTGCACTACATGGGGGAAAGACGCTGGGGCAGGATGTGAAAAATGACAGCTGTACTGCTCATAAGGAGGTGTGGTAAAATGGCAATGTTGAAAATCTGGAGTGAAAATATTGAAATTCGCGACTTACGAGCGCAAGCGTAGAATCCGTACACAATGCACGCCAGAAACAGTTATTTGCAGGAATTTTTCGCCAAATTTTCAACATAGCCATTTTAAGATCTCTGCTCATGAACAGTGACACTGTGATTTTCTTAATGTGTCCCTATACACTGAGTTCGCACACCGACTGTGCCATTGTGTGCTACATGGGCGGAAAGACGCTTTGGGCAAGATGAAAATAACAGTTGCAGTGCTCATAAGGAGGTGTGGTAAAATGGCAATGTTGAAAATCGGAGTGAAAATATTGAAAATTTGCAAACTTACGTAGCTGCATGTAGGAACTGCGCATCAGACTCATAAAACAGTCATTTTAGGAATTTTTTCACCAAATTTTCAACATAGCCATTTTAAGACCTCTGCCCATGAACAGTGTCACTGTGATTTTCTTAATGTGTTCCATACATTGATTTCGCACACTCCGACTGCACCATTATGCGCTACATGGGCAGAAACACGCTTTGGGTGAGATGAAAATGACAGCTGTACAGCTCATAAGAAGGTGTGATAAAATGGCAATGTTGAAAATCTGGAGCGAAAATATTGAAAATTACATGAAACTTACGAGCCTACATAGGAACTGCATAGCATAGCTAAGTAAAACAGTCATTTTGGAATTTCCACCAAATTTTAAACATGGGTTTTGGGACCCCTTCTCATGAATGATGTCACTGTCATGGCATTATTCAAGGCCGAAGGGTGATTTCACGCAGTGACTGTGCAGTGCCTGCGAAATCACCCTTCGGGCCCGATTAACGCCATGACAGTGACATCCTTTATGAGAAGGGGTCCCAAAAACCCCAGGTTGAAAATTTGGTGCAAAAATTCCAAAAAATGACTGAGATATGCACTAAAGTTGAAACCCCCCTATGTAGCCCATTATACAGCTTAAAGGCATTTCCTTAGTTCGCGGTCGGCTTTGAAGAGTGCAAACGTGTTCCTGGTCCACCGAAGATCGTCGTGCCGGAGTCCGGAGGTAAGTATGGGGTGGGGGGTTGTGGGAGGCTGGGTGCGCGGTGGGTGGGTGCAGGTTGTGGGGGTTGGGAGGCGCACGTGGGACGTTTTTGTTTTACAGGGAAAAAAAGAGCGACTTGGGACCTTTGCCACGCTGGGGTGGGCTCTCAGCGTGGCTGAATATGTGGGGGCCGAGGAGCAGATGGGGATTGGGCACCTGTCGGCAAACTACACGGGGGCTGAGGAGCCAATGGGATTCAGCACCCCGTCGGCAAAACAAACAATGTTTGCCACGCTGGTGGAGCTCCCAAGCGTGGCAGCAGGATGGCTTTGGGGCCGTGGAGCCAACGGGATTGGGCACCCGGTCGGCAAAACAAACAATGTTTGCCACGCTGGGGTGGGCTCTCCAGCATGGCAAGAAAGCTTTGGGGTGTGACGCGCGTGGGAGCGTTACTGAGGGGATGGAGGTACTAGTATGGTAGTGGTGTTTTCCTTGAAGCAAAGGAACACCACTGTCATTGAGCCCTCCTGCACCCATTGGTGCAGGACTACCACACCTGCTCAAGGGAGCAGTGCATTGGATGGGAGAGGCACACCTGCGTAAGCATTTTCCCAAACGCTCTGCATGCGCGCAAGCGAACGTAAAAATGGAAACAAATCTGAAGTCTGACCTCAGTTATACGGAAAATCTTTGAAAGACTAATATTATATAGAATAGAAGAACATATTAATCACTATAACTTACATGACTTAAAACAGCATGGCTTTAGAAAGGGAAGATCATGCCCAACTAATCAACTTAACTTCTTTGAGAATGTGAGTGCTGCTCTTGATAAAGGACTTCCAGTAGATGTCGTGTTCCTGGACCTGGCCAAAGCTTTTGATAAAGTATCCCATAGAATTATTTTGGAACATTTGGTTAAGCAAAAATTTCCATATATCCTAATCAAGTGGATTAATTCATGGTTATACTGCCATAAACAGCGAACATCTGTTAAGAGCGCATTATCCTTTTGGGTAGAAGTTACTAGTGGGGTTCCACAGGGTTCTGTCCTGGGCCCTGTTCTTTTCAATATCCTAATAACATCTATGCAGCCAACTGATAGCGTATGGATATCCAAATATGCCGATGATTGCAAAATTGGAACTATTGTTAATACACAAGAAGCAACAGATATCCTTCAAAAAGAACTAGAGGCATTAGAAATCTGGGCAATAGAAAACAAAATGAAATGTAATGAAAAAAAGAGCAAGGTAATGCACTTGGGACATAATAACCAAAAAAAGGGTACCTATTAAATAATGAAATCCTACAGATAACGGACAATGAAAAAGATCTTGGCATAAATATAGACAATAAGTTAACCTTTGTCTGTTTTGGAGTTTTGCTCTCCAGGTGTTGCTCACAAGTGGCCCACCAGTCCTGAGTATCCTCTGTACTCTTCACTCTGTTACAGCTGTGCTTGAAATTATTAATGGTTCTGGCGACCACCACCTAGGCTGGTAGACTGTGGCACTGCTCCACCACCCTTTCTTTAAAATAATACTTCCTCATATCCATCTTGAACCTCCATCCTGTCGGTTTTCACTTGTGCCCTTGTGATCTCAAATTGTTACTCATGCTAAATAATTCCTTGCAGTTCACCTTGTTTAATTCTTTTCAGGAACTGAAAGGTATCTATCATATCTCCCGTCTCCTGTCTGGTCTCCAGCGAGAACATGTTCAGTGCTTTGAGTAGGCCCTTGTAAGACCTGCCCTGTTGGCCCTGAATCATCTTTTGTCACTCTTTGCTGCACTGTCTCTAGACTGCATTTACCTTTCCTGGGGTGACGTCTCCAGAACTGGGCACAGTACTCCAGGCGTGGCCTCACCAAAGATCTATAAAGATGTAATATTATCGTTTTTCTTCTACTATCAAAACTCCTCCCAATACATCCCAGCATCCTAGCTGCCTTGCTATAGGACTTATTGTGCTGGCTTGATTGTTTGAGGGAGTCACTAAAGATAAGTCCTAGGTCCCGTTCTTCAACCATAGTGCTAAATCGTACCCCTACTCATCCAGTACTCTGCCCTGGGGTTCTTGTTTCCTAGGTGCATCACCCTGCGCTTTTTGGTGTTGAATTTCCATTGCCAAACCTTAGACCACTTCTCTAGTCTTTGCAGGTCAGTCTGTATTTCCCCAATTCCCTTGACACTATACACCCTCCCACTGAGCTTAGTGTTCATCTGTGAAGAGACACAACCTGCCCTGGATTCTTTCTTCAATATTGATGATGAATATATTAAGGAGAACCAGGACCAGGATAGATCCCTGTGGTACCCCTTCATGACCTCCCTTACTTTTGATTTGACCCCATTAACCACAACCCTCTGCTGCCTCCCCTTTAGTCAGTTACCTACCCATCTTACTATGTCCCTAGCCATACCCAGGTCCTCCATCGTCTTCAGTGGTTGTCTTTGAAGCACTGAGTCGAAAGCTTTGCTGAAGTCAAAGAAGAGTGAATCCATGACTTGGCCCCTATCCAGTGGTCTTGTCATCCAGTCAAAGAAAACTATCAGGTCAGTCTGACAAGACCTCCCTGCCATGAACCTATGCTGTTTACTGTCCTGGAGACCACTGCTCTCCAGACAGTCCATGAGGTTCATTTTGACCAGTGACTCCATCAGCTTCCCTACTACAGAGATAAGAATGACAGGTCTGTAGTTTCCCACTTGTTTCTTGTCCACCTCCTCATGGAGCATAACAACATCTGCTGCCCTCTTGTCCTTTTGCACTACCACTTCTGTAATGAGCTATTGAATTCTCCGACCAGAGATTCAGCCAGTTCCCTGAGCACCCTCAGATGCATCTCATTAAGTCCTGTGGCCTTTTATTTATCTATAGGACTGCTAGCCTTTTCTGAACTCTTTTGCATGTAAATATTGGCTGCCTCATCTCTGGTACTCCATTTGTGGCCACTCTGATGTCACTCTCTGGCAAGGACCTGCAATCTTCCCTTGTGAAGACAGAGCAAAATTAATCATTAAGGATGGCAGTCTTTTGCACACCCTCCTCTATCACCCTACCCCCTCAGACAGCCTGACAATTCCTCTCCTTTCTTACTTTTCTCCTTAATATAACAGAATAAATGCTTTTCTCCACTCTTGACCTTTTCTGCAATATGCTGCTCAGTGTCTGTTTTCACCTCCCTAACTGCCTTCTTTGTTTTCTTATTTCTCAGTACATATTCTCCCCATTCTTTCTCCCCTTGATTTTCTTTGTACCTGGAGAAGGCCTTTTTTTGGCATTCACTGCTTCCTTGACCCTTACGGAGAATCATAATGGTCTCTAGTACTTGTTACTTCTAGTTATCATTCTCATGCATAACTCAGATGCCTCAAGAATGGCCCCCTTTATTGACACCAGTCTCTTTTCAACACCTCCTATGCTGTCTACCCCAATTAACTTGTCCTGGACCAATTCCCCATCATTTGTTGAAATCTGCCCTTCTGAAATCAAGGACCTCAGCTCTCAAATGGGGTTTTTTGGTCCAAGGGCCAGTTTGAACCAAATGTAGTTGTGGTCACTTTTCCTTAGTAGCTACCCTACTGTCACAGCTCCTACCACCTCTGAGTTGGTGAGCACCACATTGAGAATGGCAGCCTTCCTGGTGGGTTCTTTAACTAGCTGTACCAGTAGCCAGTCCTGGAATGTATCCAGCAAGGCTTAATTTCCAGTGATCCTGGTCACTGGAACATCCCAATTGATATCCGGCAGGTTCAGATCACCCACTTACACTACTTCTTCCTTTGCCACTTCTCTTACTATGTCTTCCCCAAGGTCCCTGTCCATCTATTCTCCTTACTTTGGTGGTCTATAGGTAACCCCTAACCATAGCTTTTGTCTGAGGCTGCTGTGAGCTGCACCCACAGTGACTCTGTCTCCCCATTACTACCCTTGATGCACTCACCTTCCACAACCTCAGTGCCATTCCTGACATAAAGAGCCATGGCTCGCACTCTACCTTTTCTTCTATCCCTCTTGAACATTGTGTACCCAGGGACAGTCAGGTCCCAGTCATTATTTCCTGAGGTCCAAGTTTCTGTGATGGCCACAAGGTCCATCTCAGTGTCTGCCACCACTGCCTAGAGCCTGCTGATTTTATTACCCAGGCTCCTGGCATTAAGGCAGACCTCCTTTCATCTAACTTCTAAACCCTTTTTTGCTATTTATCTGTCTTCTTCCCTTATTCTACCCTGGTCATCTTAGTTTCTTGTTTTATGTGGTGACTGCACACTTTGTGTTCCCCGTCTCTATTGTCCTTTCCCTTAGCCCAATTTGGACCTCAGCCCTATTTTTACCCGCTGTGCTGCTATGAGCCCCAGATGTGGGGTTGTACTAGCTAGGTTCCCCATCCTCTCTCCTATCACCATGCTTCCCCTAGTCTCAGTCTCCTCCACAGTCAGTTTATTTGTCTAATACAGATGTCAAACTTCTAGCCCCAGCACACTGGCTCCTTTGCTTGTGTGGTGGAGTCCATCACCTTTGAAGAGCCTCCTGTCCCAGAAGTCCTCCCAAAAGTGGTACCCATTCTCCTGACAGCATCCCTTAAGCCACCCATTAAACTCCTCTATCTCATTCTTCCTTATTCTATCCTTCATCCCCTCCCTGCCCCATACAGGGAGGACCTCAGAAAAGGTCAGGGAGGCTTACTGTGAAATCAATCTGTCCCCCAGTCCACAAAAGTTCTGCTTCATAATCTCCACTGACTGGTTTGCCAGATCACTGGTACCCAGGTGTACCAGTGTCCCCAGCTCTCTCCCCCCCCCCGCCATACTCACTATCCTGTCTAAATCCTAGATGGCTGAGCAACAGGAAGGCACCTGGCCATCTCCCTCCCATCCAACTTCCCACCACCACCCTCTCAACTCCCCTAATCACAGAGTCAGCAATCACTAAGACTCTCTTGGTAGACTTTCTCCTATTCCTCCCACCGGGTGCCATCACATTTTCCTTTCCCTGTCTACTGACTGACTCAGAGTTCCTCCCAGTGGCGTCACATGCCTGAGCCCTATATGGGGTGCAAAGCAGTTCTCTGCCTGAATAGTATTGGGCTGGACAACCTATCGATGGTGAACCCTGCTTCCCTTCCCCTTCCCCTCCCCACCACTTTCCACCCCCTGTACCAGTGAGCCTCTGCTTGCGTGGAGTGTGGGGGGTGGGCTCCAGCCGAGCTGGTAATGCAGATGAGATATTTCTTCTCTTGCTGCCACCAGCTGAGCATGGAGCTCTGCCAAGGTCCTGTAGATGGGGCAGTGCCACCTCCTACAGAGCATATCCCTAGAGAAGAGTGCCCCACAGGTGCCACAACTGCCTCTCTCCCCTCTGTACCCCATCCTTATACAGAACGTATGAATAAGGCTATAGATACCTGATTTGGATATTTGATATTTGACAATTAGCAGTAGCAACAAGCAAACTCTGAATTAATCCAGAATACAATTGATCAATACTAAAAAGCTATGTCCGAAACTAAAACTAGAAATAGAGGTTTACCAAAATAGGGTGCAGCTAGGATAACATGAAAGTTGGTATACATAAGTAGCTTCAGCAGTAACATAAACACGGTGTTGGCCACCTAGATACATGATTTGTCACACCCTGTAGAGACTAGATGAAAAGGAGGGTATATATTGTTAAGGTTGATTTAAAATAAACATATAAAAGTAGGGAAAGTCTGAATATACCATGGTAATGTACTAGTATTTCTGACTCCTGTGTATTGAAAGGCCATGTGTTCTGAACCTGCCAGGAAGGGGGAGGAAAGGGTATGAGGTGGCCTAAGTGTCTGAACTGAAGCTAACGACTTTGCACTGTTTGGTCTGGGTTCTCAATGCAGATCTGCTGCGGGAGCTGTTTGCCAGGTATTTACTGACATTGGCTATAGTGCAACTTGTACTGCTTTCAGACCTTTTTCAGTATGATTTTTATATGGATATATATTGGCATAAGAGAAATGGTTGGAAAATTTCATTTTGAGAAATTAAATCAATGACCTATTTTTGCAGATTTATTTACTCTGGATAGCCAAACAAGGATGCAACATTCTGTATTCAGTGGGATCCTGTTTACACCCAGGCTTTGCACAGTGAGACTGAGTGACCTACTCTGTGCCACATGGAGAGCAAGTGTCTATTATGATGGGATTCAAATGGGTGGTCTCCTTGTTCACAGTGCTCTATTCTAACCACTAAACCACAATGCCTTCTTTATTTAATACTTGTATTTCAGTTGCTAAGCATAGCCAGGGTAAGATGCAGCATATTAGTTACTATGGAGTCCTGCTCCTACCCCACTGTTAGAAATGGCAGAACTGAAACCCAAAGAGGCCATGTGACATAACCAACATTATAATCATAGAGAGCATATATATATGAAACTAGAAGCGACATAACATGGTATTTCTGGGACACCTAGTCACCATATGCAGGTTACTTACTGTGCACCGCTAACATCAGAGAAGTAAAAGCCGGGAAAGATGAACCTCCCAGCTGGACCTTGCCCCTAATCGGGCATCTGCAGCCCTCTGCCAGTGCGGTCATGTCTTAAGAGCCAGCCGCACTGCCACTCACCTCCAGGCCGATGCTGAGGACGTCCCAGCTGGGTAAGAGCTGCTAGACTGCCCGGGGAAGCAGTGGTTTGCCACCATTGGCCCAACACTCCCCGAGTGAACCCTGATTGGACCACTGCATTCTCTCTCAACACTCATTGGCTGTTCATCGCACTCTCAATTTTTCCTTTGCTTCGGGCCATTGAGCCCATTGACTTGACTGGGAAGCAGCCGGATTTTTGGCAAGCACTGAGCCTGTGATTGTTTTCTGCTGATTTACTTGCCTGTAAAACTGTTTCTGTGGTAAATGATTTTGCTCAAAAAAAACAAGTTAATTTGCTCTAAACAGCTGAATCCAAAAACTGTGTTGTGAACTGCTTCATTTTTTACCTTTCCTCTACCTCTTTCTCTACCTCTGACCCCTCGAACTGCCCTCCCCCCTTCTTTCTCTCTCCTCCACAGTGAGTTAATCCTCCTGCTACCCCTGGTTCTTTTTTTGTTGATCTGTTTGTTTGTTTTTCTTTCTCTGCCCTCCTTTCAGCTTCCCCCCTCCCTCGTGGCACCAGGTCAAGTTCCACTCTGCCAGTCTGGTTGCCTTTCCCCCCTCTGGCCTCTGTCTTACCACCCCCGATTAAGCCCTCACATCATCCTCCTTTGTCTCAGCACTATTTCACTCACCTCTTCCCTCTGCCTTCCTTCTCTAGACCTTGCCCTGATTGGGCATCCTGCTGCCTCCGCTGGAGTGCCGGGGCGCCGCCGCTGCTTAGAGCCAGCCTCAAAGCCGCCACCCCCAGAGCAATGCTCAGGACCTCCCAGATGGGTAAGATCTGCTAGACTGCCTGGGGAAGCAGTGGTTTGCTGCCATTGGCCCAATGCTCCCTGAGTGAACCCTGATTGGACCACTGCATTCTCTCTCAAAACTCATTGGCTGCTCATCGTACTCTCAATTTTTCCGCTGCTTTCGGCTGTTGAGCCCATTGACTTGACTGGGAAGTGGCTGGATTTTTATGCCCACCCCCACCTCGCACCCCTCATTAAATAGACCATTGCCACACCCACCCAAAGGTTCCTCCCCCTAGAAAGCACATCACTGGTCTCCTGCTTGGACCCTCCCCCCTCCAACTATCATTGCCCTTGCATCCCTGAGTTTTACTGCCTCCAGACCCTCCCCTTCCTCTGCTCTTTCTTAGCTCTATCATGCATTCCTCCCTGTCACTCCTTATCCTTATCCTCTTTACCCTGTTCCCCCTACTCCTCCCTCTTGGAGCCCCTTTCCCTTCCCCCTCACTAAGTTTCCAGTTAACCATCACATATTGCAGCTCTGGCACTCTTCCACATGAGGTAAACCATACCCCCTTGGGACACTCCCTCCCAAAAATACCTCCCGCTCTTGCCTGTGGGGCAGAGTACAAGTTTGGGCTGTGTGCCCAGTGTGTTTCAGAGCCTGAGGGCTAAAGTGAATAACTCAGGTGAAAACAATTGGCCCTTTAGCAGAGCGAACTCACCCCTTGGTTGCAGGTGCCCCACAGGTGTTTTCTCCTCAAAGAAATCTCGTCGGAAACTTCTGGTGCGTCAGCATGAACTTAAATCAGGCAGCTTCTTTCCTCCCTAGCCAGACCGGGGGGGGGGGTTGCCCCTGGAAGCAGGCTGATTCCTTCCCCCATCCCCACAGGAATGGGGCCCTGAACCACTGAAAGTGGTCTCTGCCACTTCAATATGCTCTTCTTGTGTTCCTCCTCAGGTGAGAACACACACCTATACCGAAAAATAGCTGTTTGACAGAGATTAGAGCTCTGAGGGCCTGCTTACAGCACAGCACCTCTACTACAGACTGCAACAGACTCTACTGAACTGACTTCAAACTCCCCAATGTTCTACTTTAACCTCCAACTGCAACATTCCAGTGTGGCTTATGCAGCTGCGACAGTTCTAAAATGATGTCATCCCTCAGTCTCAGCTGAGACTGAGAACAGAGTGAGACAGTGTGAAATCCATTTAACTGGAGTTTCACAAGCTGCCTTTCCTGCCTACCACTAGGTCTTACTGGGATTCTCGTAACCCCGGGTAACAGGGGTTACACTAGCAAGGCTGTTTTCGATTAAGTTGTGGTCTACAGTATCAAAAGCTTTGTTAAGATATAAAAAGATAGCTCCCGTGATCTTCTTAGAGTCTATAGCGGAGATCCAGTCATCGGTTACTTTAGCTAATGCATTGACGGTACTGTGGTTAGAGTGGAAGCCAGATTGGGCTGGGTTCAAGAGCAAATAGGTTTCCATGTGGTGTTTTAGTTGTGCGTAATCAATTTTTCAAAGACTTTGGAGAAGAGAGGTAGGATAGAAATGGGTCTGTAGTTATTTAAATCTCATGGATCCCCCGATTTAAATAAGGGGAGGATGTGGGCTGATTTCCAGCATGAGGGAACTATAGAAGAAGAAATAGAAAGGTTGAAAATATGAAAGATTGGGGCCGTAAGGTAGGGGTATCCGAGTTTTAGGAAAAGAGGTTCAATACCATCATCCCCTGCACTTTTCTTGGTGTCTAGGTTCATGAGAGAATCTTCGATTTCTTTGAAGTTAAGGGGGAGCAGCTGGAAGGGATGGTCCATTGCTGGGGTAGTAGCATTTGCACTGCCCTGGTAATAAACACGTGCAGCATACAGGAAGGAGTCAAACGATAGACCAACAGTGACAAAGTGAGAGTTGAATTATTTGAGGATTTGGCTACTGTTTTCCACAGCCATATCATTTTTGAAGATCTTGGGTGGTGGGGGGGCACTGGCCATCCTTCAATAGACTTGAGGGTCTTCTAGATTTTTGGGGGGTCCCCTTTGGCCTGCTCTAGTGTGGAGACGTAGAAGTTAGCTTTGGCGGAGCGAATACATTTAATGCAGGCATTCCTTGCAGTTCTAAAAGCCTGCCAATCCACCTGGCTCTTGGTGTGTCTAGCCTTAGCCCATAATTTATCATGTGTGGAGAGAGCATTCTTTAGCTCAGAAGAGAACCGGGGGTGTGAGGTGTTTCACGTCCTGACCTTGATAAACGGTGCACGTTTGTCAGCTACGGTAATGAGATTATCATTTAGAACCGCAACCGCCTTATCAGGCATTTTGGAGAGGTATAGGTTTTGCCATCTGACCTTGCTAAGGTCATACAGAAAGTTCAACACACTGAATTAATGGAAAGACCATTTGGTTATAATCTTAGGCTAGCGGCAAGTTTTCATTTGTAATCTTGTCTCTAAGTCTCTAAGATTGTAATAGGCCAGTGGTCAAACACTTGTAAGTCACACTCACTTTTAAAGTGAGGCTTGGAACACAAAAGAAGGGAATTGGTAGGTGATATGGGAAGTAATACTTGTGATTGTCAGACAATAAAGGGATACTTTCTGAATACCAAAATGGATTTAGGGAAAAATCACCAATTCAACACTGCTTTGTTTTAGCACATCTGATCTGGAAGTATGTTATGATGAAAAAATCTAAATTCTTTTGCTGTTTAATAGATTTTCATTCTGCCTTTGACAGCATAGGCAGGGTCATTCTATGGAGAAAATTGGGAGAGTTGGGTATTGAATCCACATTATTAAATACACTAATCAGATTGCATAATGAATGATAATTGGACAGCAGTACAATATAATAAGGGCGAGCTGACTAACCAAATTAAAGTCAATCATGGAGTAAGACAAGGTTGCCTTTTTGCACCTGTGTTATTCAATATTTATATCAATGCTGTTATAAAAAACATAGAAAATTTTAATTTTCACTCGCCTTCTATATGCAACAAAAAAGTTCTTTGTTTGGCCTACACTGATGATATTGTACTTTTGTCAACGTCTTTTCTCGGTCCGCAGAGAAAAATGAATAAATTCACTAAACTATGTGATGACAACACGCTGAGGATTAATAGGAAGAAAACAAAATTGGTTGTATTCAGAAATAGAAGTACTAGGGTTAAAAACCTTTTTATTAATAAAGAGCCATTTGAAACTACCAAATTGTATGATTATTTGGGGAAGCGTTTATCAGCTAATTGTTTCTGGAAACATATAAATATCCTTTTGGCCAAAATAAAAACAGCATTTAATGCGTTTCACATTTTTAATTTGAAACTTGGCAAAGGATCAATATCTGGTGTTGTAAGTGTAGTAAATGCAAAAATTAAATCCTGCATGCTCTATGATGCCAAAATATGGGCACACACAGCTATAGATACCCAGAGTAAAGTATTGAGAAAAACATATGAACAAATTCTACCATTATTTACTAATGGTACCCTAGTCAGTGCCCATGGAAGTACTAAGATGCATACTGGGACAAATACCCCTTCGAACACAAATGATAGCATGAATACTAACCTTTCTGTCATCATTGTTTCTCATGAAGGACTCTTGCCAACCCAGAGTTTGTCTTGAGGAACAAATTACTCAACACGTGGCTTTTCTTTCCCATAATAACAAATAATAAAAAAAGTTCATTTATCCCATGAAATTAAGTCAAATACTTTATGAAATATGTATGAGACCAAATAAAGAGATTAATATTAGAATTAAAGAGAGGGCAATGCATTTTGCCATAATAGCTCATTTGAAAAGAGTTGCTATACTTAAACATTACAAATGGTATAAACAACTGAAAGATAAACACCAACTAGAACCAATTTTATCTGATCCAAATCAGAGACGATTGCTAACTCGCTGCCGACTAGAACTTTATAATGGCAATTATATTTTGAGTGATCAAAAAAGGTCAGGTTTTGTTACATCATTCTGTAAATATAATACTAACACTATAGATTACCTGAAACATATTCTTTTATTATGTCCGCTATATGAAATGAGAAGGAAAGAATAGTTAGGCCCGGTGTTGGGAGATCTTGACTTTCCCCCCGACCAAATAACTAGACTACTCTTTACTTCTAGAAATCCAGAAACATTGCACAAATTATGCAGATTTTTGGCAACCCTGTATCTTTAATTTTTAGGAATTAAATACGCTTCCTGATTAACTCTTCTATGGATTATTGTGTAATGTGAACTACATTGATGCTTTACTTACAGTTTTAATGATCATGCATGTGCATGTAAAATATTGTATTTTATGTGGCTATTTTATGATGTGTATTTTGTATTTTATGATTCTTATATTATTGTAATGACTTGTAGTCAGTCATGGAATACAATTTTGTACTTGTGTATCAATACTTGTGATACAAAATCACACATGCCCCCACAATGCAAAGCATCATGGGCTGCATATGCAAATCACCACAGAATATTATGCTGGTTCAACTTTAAGCAGAAATGCATGGTGCGGAAAGGCCTCTTACAGAGTTTGCAAAGGGTGCCAACAGAAAACGTGAGACATGTGCTTTGTCCTACCGGACTCATCAGTATGCCTCATCTGTTTGGCACCCTAGTGGAATGAACCAGCTACACTAAGATGAGTCGATCTAGGTTATGTTGTGGTGAACCCAATTAAAACAAAAACTATTTAAAAGACAAAGAACCTCTCAATGCATGAAGCCCCATTCTGCCTCAGTGCTTGTGCACAGGTTCTTAATCTTTCGTGGTTTTTTATTTAATGAGTTCCTGGCCTGGCAAATAAACCTGCTTAGAGTAGCAATTCGATCACTGGTGTCAAACAGGCGAGACCTGCTGATGAGTCTGACAAAATGGCTGCCGTGTCTGTGTCTGTTGGCACCCGCGCAACCAGAAAACGCTGGCACCATGCATTCTGTAAAATTGAACCTGCCTGTATTCTGTGTTGCATAAGCAGCCTGATGCTCGTAGTGAAACGGCAACGTTTTGTATTTCTTTGAAACTTAGCTTCCCGGCCGAATGCCCTTTGGGGTAACCATTGCCTCAGTGCTTGCACACAGTGGTTCTTTGTCTTCTAATACTTGTGATGGTTGCCAATAACTTTTTCTGTTTGCATTCCAATCCTTTTTTTCCAATGACCTGCGACGAAGGTGCATTTGGTGAATTCAGTCAAGGTCATTCTGCTTGCAGTCCTGTGCTTTGACCAGTACAGCAGATGCATTCCAGACAGTTCAAAGTTATCAGCTGATACTGTAAAGATCTTCAAGTGCAGGCAAGGCAAGTTCTTTTGAAGAAAAAGGACTGACGGGGTATTTTCACTGAGCTGGTGGGAGGGAGGAGCATAATGAACTTAATTATCTGCTTTACTCTCTAAAGCTGTAGGTATGTGTGTGTAACAACACCAGTACCTAGCAAGAGGGCAGGGTGGTTGCTAGCTGTGCCTCAGAGTGCTAGGTGCCATTGCAACAATAGCTCTGTCCATATGTAATGTAGTTTTGGTGGGAAAAGAAGGAATCATGGATCTCGGTGGGACATGGGTAACTTAGGAAGCATCCATAGTCAGACCACGAGTGCAGCAAGTGTGGGTCACATGGTGATTGGGAGAAGTCTTCCAAGTCTGGCTTTGTGGCAGGGCATCTGGCTTAGGGTGGCATGGGTGTATTTTAGCCCACTTGGGCACTTATGGGGTGAGAGGGACCACCAAGTCTGGGATGGAACCAGGGCCAAGTCCTGGGATAGCACAGTAACCCTTGGGGTTCCTGACTGCCTGTAACATTGGGTGATGAGAGGGCTTTGAGCCTGGCTGATGAGAGGGCTTGTCTGGTTTGGCTGAGGGGGATTTGTTGGCCATGCTGCTATAATGGACCGAGTCAGTTTAGAACCTCAAGAAGGATGGGTGATCGACAATGGTTGCTTATCACAGGCATTACTTTATAGTGGCATTATGGGATCCACATTATTGGTTTCCCAAGTGATGGCATGGTTTACTGCAGGCTGAGGGGTGTCTGGGTGGTTGGTCTTGGGACTTTACACCCCCAGGCAGGCAGTATGGCAGCAGAGGGAGTATGGGTAGGCATGGGAAGGAGTCAAGGGGGGTTCCATGGAAGGGCATTCCCTCAGTGGATATTCATTGATTACTTTCATGTCTGGAGGGTTTCCCCGAAGATGTCCATTCCCTCAGTGGATGTCCATCAATGGCTTTCATGCCTGGAGGGTTCCCCTGAAGATGCCCGTGACAGAGCCAGAAAAGAGTCCTAATGGGGCCCTACTGGTTAATACAAGCAAGATGTGGCATCTCCAGGTAAAGAACATTTGCCCTTAATATAGTGTATGAGGGGAGAACAGTGATTCATACTGCCATGGTATGGAAGAACTGCAGTAGTTTTAGCCAGATGTCAGAAGTATCTGAGGATGCATCCAATGGTGGGGTATGAATAGTCCCTGTATCAGCTGGTAGAAGCCAGAGTTCTAAGAGAATAGAAACAGGAAAGCCCACTAGGACCTGAAAATGGTAGGATGACCTTTGAATTTAAAAGACTGTAACATGTAATCGGGCACTAACATGGTGAACTGTGCCTGGAGCATGTGCTCCCACATACTAGAAATGAACTGAGGTTACTAATATCAACTATCATTCAAACCTTACCCCCTAGTAAAGGAACCACACACTGCACCAACTGCCACACTGAGTACTGTGTGATTCTTTAGAAACATCATGCCCCTCTTAATGTGTGAAGAAAAAGAAAGGACAATGGTTATGGCATGTTAAAAGCTTGAAAGGAGGGCTCCTATAAAGTTGTACCACCTAATATCACTAAACCCCAGAATCACCCTGGAATATGTCCACCTCTTTAAGGGCATAAGCATCTATCAGCTGGCAGGCCCAAGTGGTAGGTGTTGCGTGTGTGTGTACTTCATGTAATCAATTCTAATTTGCTTCCAATAAAGGCTACCTAGCCCTTTGATTTTAATTGTCCTGGCGCTTAGCCCAGCTTCAGGTTCTGTGATCTGGGTGGGTAGGGAATGCAGTGTGGCCTGCAGATTAAAACACTGATGTGCTAACTGGAGCTCCCAGGTTCTAATTTCACTGTGTGACCTTGAGCATGTCACTCAGCCTTTTGTAATCATTGACGCAGCTGCCAAAAACTGGGTCGACTTATAAACCCACAAAAGAGATGTCACATGAACATGTCAGTTGGGCATTTCTAGGTAAATAAAGTACAAAAAGGTTGTCTCCATTAGATGCTGTTCAATTGCAGCTATATGAGATTTACTGTACTGGCACCTTACGTCAATTGTTTGTCTGCCCTGAAGACATTTTTAAGAAACCATAGCTCACAGGTTCCAGTAAGTATCATTTTTTTCAATGGAAAGGAACAGAGTTCTTTTTAGACACATACTGTAGGGTCTGGCATCCTAGAATTAGGTCAGCAAAACAAGAGATAGTGCGTTTTACAGTCAAGCAAGCAGTAATTGGACACTGTGACCATGAGTGGCCCTTGTGGTGTTTGGACCTAGTCCAAATTCACCTTCTGTCTGTCTCTGACACAGGCAGACAATAATAGTATTATTTGCTGTGCTGGCTTGGTGTAATTTGACAGGCCAGCTGCAAGAACAAAGACCCACTCACATTTTCCCTGTCCTATTCAGACCCTAGCCATTTCTTTATCACCATCCTCCCAACCTAAAGCCTTTCGAGGTTTTATAAAAATGCTCTTAAAAATGTAGCATCCCCTTGCATAGCTGCCTCCCTGCTCATTAACTTAAATAAAGGCTCGTCCAACTGTGTTTCTCTTCTGAGGCCTCAGTCAGACTGTACATTTGTTTTTCACTTTTAATGTATGTTTTCTTTTGGGGATTCACACCACCAAGTGGTTTAATGTTTTCTGAAGTGTTCCCCCCAGCATAAAGTGAGCTTCTTCAGGCAAGGAGACAAATAACATTGTAAAAGAGTGGCAGCACTAGAAAGTACAGAGCTTGGTTAACAGTAACTCATCATAGCACGACAGGGCAGCAAAAAATGTCTAGTTGCCACATGTACTCATTCAGAGTACTGATACAAGCAAGACAATTTTTTGAGAGGGGGGGTTCAAGATGAAAAAATACCCTTTTCTTGCCACCATCCTCTCAGAATACATTTTCCCAATAAATGTTATTAAAGTTTTTTAAATTCGAAGGGGGGGGCTGGCACCCTGAACCCCCCCCCCATGTCTGCCTGTGGCTCAGAGCCTCACAAAGACATAGAGCAGGATTTCAAAAGTGTATGTCCTGTTTTGGAGTGACTGAGTCCAAAGTGGTTCTATGTGATAACAGCGATCGCGGGCAAGTGTTCATCGGCGGAAATCAGTTTTGCCGATGTACACTTGTTGTGCAGACAAAGAGACTGCAAACATACTTTTGTTGTTTATACAGTGGGCTGTGGGACCTGCACTCTCCACGGGGTGCACCCCCACCAAAGGATTCTCAGCTCTAGGGGTGCATGTCGGGGGGCCAACACAAACAAAAGAAAAACATCTGGACCAGTGCAAAATATTGATGAGCCCAGCATCGAACCCAGCACCCTCCCAACCCTGGCCAGCCACAGACCCAGCACTCCACACGGCCAGCTCAGCAGCCCACTGCCACGCTACTCCTCACAAACCCTCCCTCCCCTTCTGCCCGTCGCATAGCATGCTCACTTCCCCCCGTGCATGTGTACATATAGCGACAGGATGTCGCTATATCCATATTCGCCCCCTCCCCATCCAGTAGCCCTGTGAACAGGCACCACTATTGGGTCACCATTTTTGTAAATGCTCAATAGTGGGTGCCCTTATCACAGGATACTGTCCAAAGTTTGCATGCCAGAAGAGTTAACTAGACAGAAGGTAATCAAGCTGCCCTTCTCTCCTTCCCCTATTTCCCCTCTCACTGCCTTCCACCCCACTCAAATGGGTGGAAAACTCACTCCATCTTTTTGCACCTTTTCCTGTCTGGCAATGTGGAGTTTAACCCTAGTCACTCTCCTTCCTACTTCTCTGCCTTCCCAGCTACCAAAGGCTTGAGCAACACCCCAATGCTTGGAGCCTCATTCCAAAACTCAACCTGCTATCTGTTAGGGTTTTACAATACTCTTCATACAGCCTCTATATCTTGGAATCCTGGCTCTCCTCCAGGATTCTAGACTCTAGCCTGACCCTTCCAGACTATCATCTCTGCAGGCATGACAGGGGAAAACATGGTGGTGGTGCTGCCAGTTATGTCTATATGAATCTCTCAAGCACCATTGCTATCAGAGAGGCTGTACCCTCCTCCCACATGTTTCTTCTTGTCAGGCTGTCATTCCCCTCCTCTGTGCCCATATTCATTGGGGTTTTCTATGCCTCATCCAGGAATCTTCACCACCACACTGTTTGATTCTCTCTCTACCATTCCCTTTCATTTCTCTGCTGGTGATCTCATCCTTTTAGAGGATTTCAATATCAAGTGGCACTTCCACTTGATCCAGGCCAACCATCCACAAGGCTGAGTACCTCAATCTTTCACAGATTATATCTGAACCCACTCAGATCCAACCCCACTCCAACAACTGTTTCATTTTGCACTGTGTTCTCTCCTCCCACCCCCACTGCATTGTTGTAGCAGGTATCTTGCCAGATGCTTTCAGTGACCACTGCACTAAGTTCTGCATCACGAAAATCCACCATCCCCTTCCACCCCAAAATACATCTGAACTAGGTCCTACTGTCTGCTCACCACCAATACTCTCCTGAATGACCTTGCTGCACAGATTGGATAGCCATCACCTCTACCACTGATATTGACATTGCCATACCCCTGTTTCACTCTAGATCTCCTCAGTTTGGGACAAGAATCCTCCCAGAAATACAGAGGCGATGAGGGAGAGGAGTGATAGCAGTGATAGGTAAAAGAATGAGCTCCGCTACACACGAACAAACATTTCTGATCAGTGACAGCTTTTAAAGGGGTGGACTAATGAAGCTGACCTCCATGGAAAATTCTCCCACAAAATGTTTTTTAAAGAAGGGCCCTTAAATATTAATGCTGTAACCATATTCAGTAGCCAGTATTTATAACCCCCTCCCTTTCAGATTACAGAACTCGTAGTTCCAAACTCAGACACTCAGACATAGGACTAAAGGGGTGGAAGAAAATATTATAGAGAACAACTAAACTTAATTGGGGAGGAGACATTAAAACTGTTACAGGGCATGGAAAATAAACAGCAGTTAAATAGGGGAGAAGAAGCAGCCATCCCCTGAGCTACAGCGGGCAAAATATGGCCTCTTACACTAATCCCATTCAGCTCGTCCATCGGTCATCCAGAGGCTGACTGAATCCTGTAAAACAGGAAATGTCCATCGTCTGCTGGCATTAGTCCCCCACCCAACCCTCCCACTCAGCACCCGCCCCCAAGCCCTTACTTATCCAGCAAGGGTCTGATGCCGTCTTTTTCTGTGGACTGCAGAGATGTCTTCATTCTTCAATGCTGAACCGCAAACAGGAAATTAGGTATGCAGTTCAATGTATTTCATTGGCGCTTTGAACATAGTAGCATAACATGGGCATTTTTCAATATTTTTGCCCCAAATTTTCAACATACCTTTTTTGGGACACCTCTTCGTGAACAATACAAGTGACATTAGGTAAATCTGTCCCAAGAGGTGATTTTTGCAGTCACACCATGGAATCACCTTTTGGGCAGGAGTTGAACATTTTTTCTGAGCAGCTGAGTGCATTGCCAGGGGTGGGGCTTGTCGATTACACCACCCGTCCGACCTCAGGAATGTCATTCTCTTCTCCTGCTCAATACAGAGCCTGCTACAGCCCTGGACCATTGCGTTTTCTGCTGACCTTCAATCTCCTGCTACACCGACTGTCTGTTGCCTGTCACCTGTTGGCGCATTTGCTCCTGGAACTGCTGTTTTGCCATACAACTCAGTGTGTAGGGGGCTCGGTGGAGCTGTCAGCTGCTTGATTTGCCAGGGGGTGGGGCTTGTCGATTACAAAAGCATGCACTGCCCATCTGATCTCAGGAATGCCTTCTCTGCTCCTCTCTACATGAAGCCTGCTACAGCCCTGGACCATCGGGTTTTCTGCTTGCTTTCAATCTCCTGTTACACAGACTGATGCCTGTCGTCTGTTGGAACATTTTCTCCTGGAACTGGCATTTTGCCATATGGCTTAGTGTGTAGGGGTCTCAGTGGAGCCGACAGCTGAGCGTGTTGCCAGAGGGCAGGGCTTGTCGATTACTGAAGCCTGCATCACTCGCTGGTGCGAGCGCCACTCCTCAAAGAAATTATACTTTGAACTTATAGAGTCTAACTTCTTCATCAAAATGGTAAATTTCTTAAATAAATTATACATTGTTACAACTGTATTTTTTGCAAGCTTTAGCTCAATAGAAGCATATATATTTATTCACTTTGCAACGTAAAGTGGCTTGTCTTATTATTTTATTTTTTTTATCATGATGCCATCCCTGTTGTTTCTAGCCGTGCTTATGAGGTTATTAATCAATCCCCTATATATTCTTCTAATTTCAGTTCCACAGTTACTGCACATAATGTTTCCAGGGATGTTTATTCTGATCTCAGTTTCTCAAATGGGCCTTCAATGTTTTTCTTCACAAAATTCTGTTATGTTTCAATCATCCAAACCACTCAGTGTGGTATCAAGTCTCTTAAGATGTTTACAAACAAGCATTTGTCAATGCCGAATGTTTGCTTGCTGGCATTGGCATTGGTAGTGTAGAAGTTACAAAGCTGCATAATAGAAATGGCAGTGAAGTATTGAACTGAAGCCAACCCTACCACCACCCTGCAGAGAGTGACAGGCATTGGGGTGTGCCTTTGGGTCGTCAGGCATAATGGCCATGCCATTTCACCACACCCTACCCTGCAGACACTGACAAGTGTCACGGTGTGCCTTGGGGTCTTTGGCCCTTATGCGCACCCCATTCCATCAGGAAATACGGTGAGATGGGTGCGGTACAGGAGAATGGGGTGAACTTTGGGGCCGAAGAGTCCAAGGCATACCTCGATGCCTCTCACTGGCTGCAGGATGTGGAATGGTATAAGCATTACAGGCAAGAATCCCAAGTCACACCCCTGATGCCTGTCATTCTCTACAGGGTGGGGCATTATGGTTGGAAACCCTAACACCTCAGGCATTCGTTGGTATTTTCACTCCAAATTTTCAACATATTTTTTTTGTGACCCCCACCTCATGAACAGTGGCAATATCAGTTTGTTAGCCGAAAGCTGCTTATGCACAGCGACTACGGCATTTAGCACCACAGGTGCAAAACACATTCCGAACAGGATGTAAAAAATGACAGCTGTACTGTTCATGGGTAGGTGTAAAAAATGGCAATGTTGCAAATCTGCAGTAAAAATATTTAAAAAACTGGTGAAGTCACAAGCGTGCATAGAAACTGTGCAACGCACACCTGTAATGTAATTAGGTTGGGGATTTTTTACAGCAGATTGTCAACACAGGCATTTTGGGACCTCCGATCATGAACAGTGTCACTGTGATTTTCTTTATCTATGCCGAACAATGATTTCCCACAGCGACCCGCATCTCTACGCTGAAAGTGTGAAAACACATTTCGCTATGTTGTGAAAAATGACAGCTGTACTGTTCATAAGGAAGTGTGGAAAATGCCACTGGTGAAAATCTGGACTGAAAATATTACAAAGTCATGAACTTACGAGGGTGTGTGGAACTGCACAATGCTCACTCGTGACACAGTCATTTTATGGACTTTTGTCACCAAATTTTCAACATAGCTATTTTAAGACCTCTGCTCATGAACAGTGTAACTGTGATTTTCTTAATCTGTCCCAAACATTGCTTTTCGCTTTTCGACTGCACCATTATGCTACTATGTGCAGAAACACATTTAGGCGACATGTGAAAAATGACAGCTGTACTGTTCATAAGGAAGTGTAATAAAATGGCAATGTGGAAAATCTGGAGTGAAAATATAGAAAATTCACAAACTTACGAGCGTGCGTAGGAACTGCTCAACGCATGCTCGTAAAACAGTCATTTTCAGGAATTTTTCACCAGATTTTCAATATAGCCATTTTAAGACCTCTCCTCTTGAACAGTGTCACTGTGATTTTCTTAATGTGTCCCATACATTGATTTTGCACACTGACTGCGCCATTGTGCGCTACCTGGGTGGAAACACATTTTGGGTGAGATGTGAAAAATGACAGCTGTACTGCTCATAAGAAGGTGTGGTAAAATGGCAATGTTGAAAATCTGGAGTGAAAATATTGAAAATTCGCAGAACTTCTGATGCGTAGGAACTACACAGCGCATGCTCGTAAAAACAATCATTTTAGAAATTTTTCCCAAATTTTCAACATAGGCTTTTGAGAGCCACCTTATGAACAGTGGCAGTGTCATTTTCATTACTCAGTCCCAAAAGGTGATTTTGGCACGGTGACTGCGAAATCACCCCTAGAACCTGATTAACGCCATGACAGTGAGAGCATTCATGAGAAGGGGTCCCATAAACCCCATGTTGAAATTGTGCAATAATTCAAAAATGGCTGAGATATGCAGCAAAGTTGAAAAACCCTATCTATCCCATTATACAGCTTACGGCATTTCCTCAGTTAGCGGTCGGCTTTGAAGAGTGCAGATGTGTTCCCCAGTCCACGAATCGTCGTCCAAGTCCGGAGGTAAGTATGGGTGGGGGGTGTGGGGAGGCGGGGTGCGCAGTGGGTGGGCGCGGTGGGGCAGAGACAACTAGGGACCGCTTTTAAGTTTCAGGGTTTTTTTTTTAAATGACGATGTTGGACATTTGCCATGCTAGGGTGGGCTCCCAGCATGGCACAAGGATGGCAGGGGGGGGGAGCCGACGGGGGATTGGGCACCCCCAGTCTGCAATAGCATCTGTTGCCACACTGGGGTGGGCTCCCAGCGTGGCACACTGTACTGGGGAGGGGGACAGTGGATCCGATGGGGGATTGGGCACCCCTGTCAGCTATATGATGTGCAGCCACGCTGGGTGGGCACCAGCGTGGCATATGTAACTCTGCTTGGGGGCACAGCACAGCTGATGGGGATTAGGCACCCCATCAGCTACAGTGTGTGTGGGGGGGCAAGCACGCAGTATGAGTGCGTGTGTGTGTGTGTGTGTGTGTGTGTGTGTGCAGGGGCCCAGCGCGCAGGCAGGCGATATCTCTTATCACTGCTCACTGAGCGTAGCTCCCCCTCTCAACTGTACGCCACTGCATTTTGGAGCTGTCATAGACAGCTCCAGCAGGCATTGGAGAACTGCGGCAATGCCTGCAAACACACTGACTGAATTGGAAGAGGGCTGCCACACCTCCAAAAACTCGGATGATGGCACTATGTTTCTTGCACATGCGTGCAAGCAAACATAAAAAGGAGACAGTCTGAGAATAGAATCAGACTTAGAAGGATGTTAGTCTTGCATTTGCTAATGTCTGGATCCATTCACCCCAACCCTGGTCCCAGTTTCTCTGGTGGGGATGAACTATACCAAACTTCATTTAACCATTACCATAGTACCACTACCTCAACAGTGAAAGATGTCCACTTAAATGTTCAAAGTCTTTTAGCAAAATGGACACAGTTCGTAGCCTGGTCCAAACTACATTGCTTTGATGTTATCACTTTGTCAGACACCTGGCTCAGTGACAGAATCACTGATTCTGAAATTTCACTACCAGGATATGTCATACTAGACAAGATAAATCAGGAAAAAGAGGGGGAGGGATTATGATATATGTGTACCAGAAGTTTAACTTCACTGTTATCAATCACCCCTTTGGAGATGCTGGATGTGATCTGGTATCAGTGGATCTTTTATTTGGACAGAATAAGCACTTAACCATTAGCACTATCGATATACCTCTGGGGAAAATCTCACAAGGCTTAGAATTAATTATAACTGTACAGAATGGATTTCCCATTAACAGGGAATGGATCCTTTTTGGTGATTTTAGTAGTAACTGGGACTCTAACTTCAAAATGGAGCAATAGATGTTTTCTCTAACATGGGTGTTAGTCAATTGATAGGAGAAGTTACTAGGCCCAATTATAAACCTGGCCTAGGGACTATCCTTGATTGGATTGTGGTCACACATGTAGATAGAATTGTTAATTATGGAGTTATGCCTGACATAATGAGTGACCACCATCCAGTCTTTTGTGAAAGATCTGTTAAGATCCCCAGAGGGCCCCAAAACCATATTGAATTTAAGAGTTTAGCTTGGTTATCCTCTGAGACTGTAAATGCAGCTTGTATGGAAATTGATTGGTCCCCTATGTATTCTCTTACCCAAATTGATTCACTTTGGAACTTCTTCTGCCCTGCGTATAACACCATTATTAATAAAGTTGTTCCCCTTTTAAAAAATAAGAAACAGAGCTAATAAACAAAAATGGGTAATTGGGGACTTGGTTTGCCTTTTGAGAGAACGAGACAAGAGCTGGGAGCATTATAGGGTTAAGCAAGATCCAGTCTTCCTACAAGAATATAAGATACTTAGAAATAAGTGCAAATCTGAGATTAGGAAAGCTAAAATTCAATATTGTTTAACTGAGCAGAGGAACTCCCAGGGAGACTCTAAAAAAACATGGCAAACCCTTAATAGACTACTAGGAATGGGGGAAAAAAACACACTCTGTCTATTTTTGGATAATGGACAAAACATCAGTGATCCTACTTTTGTTTCAGATGTCTTTAATATGTATTTTAGGAACCTTGAAATATAGAGAACTCCTTTAAATTCCCATATTAACTCAATAGTGAAAGAAGAATTCAATCCCTCTATTCCAAAATTTTTCTTTAAACAAATTACACCTGATTTAGAAACATAGAAACATAGAAACATAGACTTTGACAGCAGATAAGGACCACTTGGCCCACCTAGTCTGCCCATTTCCCTAACTAGAGGATAAGCTGCAGATCCTATTTAACCAACAGCCTATTTTTTCCTACCACTCACAAAAATTGCCTTATGTCTGTCCCATGCATTCTTGAATTCTCCCACTGTTTTAGACCCCACAACCTCCTCAGGAAGGCTGTTCCATGTGTCCACCACCCTCTCTGTGAAAAAATACTTCCTTACATTGCTCCTGAGCTGTCCCCCCTCTATCTTCAAATTGTGTCCCTTTGTTCTTGCACATCTCTTTTTCTGAAAGATGCTACCCTCTTGGACTTTGTTGATTCCACTGAGGTACTTAAACGTTTCTATCATGTCCCCCCTCGCCCTCCTTTCCTCAAGGGTACACATATTCAGCTCCTTTACTCATTTAGTCACTTAACTTAAGCTCATTTAGTAAAAAGGTATGTTCTTAAACAAAATCCTAGGCTCTTCTTGGTCATGATGGTGAAGATTTTAGAATCATTAAACTGGGTATAAACTGCCTTGCAAACCCTCTGTCACATATTTTCAATCTCTCCCTCTGTCATAGCATTTTTCCGAGTAATTGGAAACTTGCAACAATTAAACCAGTATTCAAAAATGGTGATCCCTCTCTTATATCAAATTATCAACCTATATCACTTCTTTCACCTATCTTGAAAATCTTAGGAAAAATGATCCTGGATCAAACTCTTGATTATCTTGAAAAATATTCTTTCTTGACTGGTTTTCAACACGATTTTAAACCAAAACACAACACTGTGACTGCCTTGGTGGGGTTCACAAGCAGCATCCAGGCTGCCCTTGATAAAGGGCACTCAGGTGCAGCATTGTTTGTGGACCTCACCAAGGCCTTCAATTTAGTTGAACATTGTCTGCTACCCGGGATTCTTCAGAAATTTCATTTTTCTGAAGGTGGCATTAGGTGGTACAATGATTATTTGTCAAATAGGCAACAAAGCACCTTAATTGGTAACTCTATTTCCCCTCCCAGATTCATACAGTATGGTGTGCCCCAGGGTTCAATCCTGGGTCCACTAGTTTTCCCATTACACATGGACTCCACTCCTAATATCTGCACTGTGACTTGTATGACTCTTTATGCTGATGACGCTGTTATTTATAGTCCCAATACTGTTCTTCACAATCTTCAAACAGATTTCGACCTTTTTCAAGTTTGGTTATCATCCAACCATATGGTTCTTAATTCCAAATAAACAAAAGTAATGTTGTTTTCAAGTAAAAAGTATGACTTGAATGAACTCCCTCCCATCACAGATAACAAGGGCACTTTTATAAAGTACAGTATGTTGAGGTTTTCAAATGCTTAGGAATTCTTTTGGATAGTAGGTTTACCTTTGAACACCACATTCAATATTTAAGAAAAATACTCCATCAAATGCTGGGTTTACTGTACCATATAAAGTCTTTCTTAACTGTTGATTCTAGTAAACGTTTGATACATGTTCAATATTTTGGATTATGGACTTGCAATTTACACATCCTCTAGAAGTAATCTATTAAATTGTCTTAAGGTTTCTTATAGTTCTGTCCTCAGATTTTGGTTAAATCTTCCATATCATACTCATCATTGCATTCTGTATGAACAATCTGCTTCATTATCATTCAATAACAGGATTTTGTATAAAATGGGTATACTTCTATATAAAGTTATGAAAGGGCTTTACCCCTCTTCCATAGGTGAACTCTTCCACAGGCTTGTCAATATCATTAGCACTAGGTCCCAGTTTAGATTCACTTTTAAACTTACAAAATTCAAAAGCACACTTAGGCAGAGATCTCCTCTGTTCAAGGCACCCACTTTTTTAAACTCGAGGTTATTGACTGCAACTCTCTTTGGTGTTTTAAAATTTATCTTAAACAATGGGTTCTAACAAAAAATGAATGTACCTGTGCAATGCATTAAATAATGTTGTAAGTTATTGTATTGTTTATTGTTGGCCACTAATTGTTTGTATCTTAACCTTGTCACCTGTGAAAATGGGCATTTTGCTCATCTGGAGCTAGATATTCAAAGGAGTTGTGCATGGCGCAACTAAAATGCACTGGTGCAACTACAGAAATGCACCCCATAGCTATATTGAAAAGAAAGAATTATGCAGTGCAATTCCAGTTGTGCCGTGGCACAAAATTAATGTATGCAGTGCAAATATATGGGGTGTAACCATGAATATGCAGCACAACTGCATATTCAGTCGAAAAACATGGTGCAACTGTGGAGCAACTCACAAGATGCGCTACACAAAGTTGAGCATAAAAGGAAGACATTCAACAGCACACACAGCACAGGTTGAGAGCAGAACAGCTAGTAACATGGACACCACAGCATTCCTGATGGACCAGATAATGAGGGGGTGAGGAGGAGGGAGGAACAACAACATGGCGGAGGAAGGGCCTATCGGCAGTATGCCAAACAGAGACGGTACCGTGCCCGACTCACATTTGAGAACTACAGTGACACAGAGGTAGTGGTACCACCTCAACAGGGCAGTTCTGAGGCAACTCTGTGAGCTGTGTCATGATGAGCTGCAGGCATCCACCTGAAGGAGTCATGCCATGATGGTGGAGACCAAAGTGACAGTGGTAATGTGCTTGCTCACTATGGGCACCTTCCAGAAACCAGTGGGTGCCACCAATGGTATATCCCAGTTGGCCATGTCCTGCCTCCTCACCCAGGTCCTCAACGCTCTGCTGCCACATGCTTCGGAGTACAT
Organism: Neoceratodus forsteri; assembly: GCA_016271365.2. NCBI lineage: Eukaryota > Metazoa > Chordata > Ceratodontiformes > Ceratodontidae > Neoceratodus > Neoceratodus forsteri. Next base: position 539,067,123 of record CM028134.1, on the reverse strand, counting down.
CAAATTCTCAAGCACACAGGCAGAACTTACAGCAAACATGCAGGAATTCCACAGGGTGGCATGCATGCCAGATGTGATAGGGGCCATTGACTGCACCCATGTGGCCATACGTACACCACTTGGCCTGGAAGGCACAGCATATATGAACAGGAAGGGATACCACTCCATCAACTGCAGCTGGACAGGGTGGTGGGGAACAAGGGCAGTGCTAGGTGACAAGACATGTCTGGAAATAGAGGCTGACTACATTGCAGGGGAGCATGTACATACGGGCCCAGATGTGTAGGACACACATGCTGTGCTGGTAATGGCACATCAGCTGTGCATGGGGGCAGTGGCAAGGGCACACAGGGGGGCAGGTAGTGGCAGTGTGGACTGGAAGGGGGGGACAGGTAAGGGCAGACAGGCTGTCTACTAACGCATGTGTTTTCCCCCCAGGTGACGGTGAGTATACCCTCCAACCCTGGCTGCTCACCCCCATACAGTGACCCAGCGATGGGGCAGAGGATAGGTACAATGAGGCACACATCACAACATGCAGCATCATAAAGTGTGTCTTTGGCATGCTCAAACTGCATTTCCATTGCCTAGACAGGTCAGGTGGTGCCCTACAATACAGTCCGGAGAAAGCCTGTGGCATATTCCTGGCCTGTTGTATGCTGCACAACATGGCCATTGACCATGGAATACCTGTCCAGGTGGATGAGGGAAACAGTACAGATGATGAGGAGGAGGATCAGCAGGACGGGGGTCGGAAGCCAGCCATGGAGAGAAGGGATCCCAGGCTGGTCACATGTGCCAGGAGGTACCGGGAGACCATTGTAGAGGAGCACGTCGGGAACTGCAGGTGAGTACCACACAAGTAAGTAGGGCACACAAAGCATCACACACACACGCATGGACACAGAGAGATGCATGCAGGGACACAAGGGCACACAACAGTTACACAGGTGAGCACACAGGCACACACACACACACACACACACACACACACATGGAAACACCTATACAGACCCAAACAGTCTGGTGCCATTTGGTGTATGCCCAGGATGACACATGCAGGCAGGTACATGCAGCTGTACCACTACAGGGTGTGCAGCAGGGCACACAGCACCAGGCAGGTCACACACATCAATGCACCCATGGACAGGACACACACACACACCAGACACACACACCAGTACTGCAGGCTGTGTCATGGATGAGAGACAATTGTGCTGGTACACAGGCAATGCCATCACAGTGCTGCACTCATCACGCCCATGCCACATGGTCCAGCACCACTGCCCACACACATGCCAGCTATGACCCAGGCCACGTGTGTGCCACAGCATGTAAACCAAGACACAGCCAGACATGTGCACAGCTGGCAATGGCAGCAGGGGATTGGACTTGGCAGCGCACATGTCAGGACTACTGTGCAGATCCACGGCTGCCATGGCCACATGGACGGCCACCCCCTGACTGTGTGGCAGCCACAGGTGGCTCAACAGCCACAGGGGGTGTCATCACCACATCAACAGGAGTAGATGCCTGAGAATGCGACCAAGTCCACACAGGTGTGTACAAACCGACGAGCAGACTGTTGCCGGGTGTGTTGGGGATGGGGATGGCAGCGGGTGGCATTAGCCTCGATGGGGTCACCAGACGCTGAGCCCTGGGTGTTGATGTTGCACTACGGGGAGTCCTGCATGCCTTGCTGTGACCAGTGGACACTAGGGTTGTGAAGCCCACAGCAATGGTCTCCAAAATGTGGTCCAGTGACATGGTCATGTCCTCTCGCAGTTGCTGGATCTCGCTAATCAGGTGGGCATGTCCCATGGCCCCACGCTCAGACAGTTGATGCACCTCAACCCCCAGCACACATATCTCTGCCCTGAGTAAGGCGATGTTGAAAATTTGGCATACAAATATTAAAAAACAAGAACGTTATGAGCCTACATTGAAGTTTGTGAACACAGCCTTGTAACTTTGGTAATTTTCAATATTTTGACCCCAAATTTTCAACATAGCCATTTCTTCACAGAACCTTATGAATGTGACAGCTGTCATTATTCAAATCCTGGACAAAATTTGTTTTCATACCTGTGGCATGAAATTACATTTTGTCGGGAATTTGAAAATTTTCACCTACTGCATTTTTTAGGTGGGATAACAGGAAGGCTATGCTGAACATCTGGTGTACAAATATGGTCAAAAGCCCAAATTATGATTGAACATTACACCATTTCAACGTTCACTCATAACTTCACTCATTTTCAATATTTTGACTCCAACCTTTCAACATAGCCATTTTCCACACCACTTCATAAATGTGACGTGTCATTTTTAAAATCACTGGATGAAATGTGTTTTCGCACTTCTGAAGCAAAATTATATTTTGGCTAATATACTAAAAATGGAGCAATCTACATTGGGCTTGTCCCTGACAGACCAATGACCATGCAAGCAGAGTAAAACAGTGGTCATGGTTTCATGAGCGTAAACTTTGTGGACTTGAAAGGACTGAAGCGCTCCAATGAGAGAGCGTTTCAGTACTTTCATTTGCGTAAAGCTGGCCAGCAAGCCAGGCAAAGCGAATCCGAATGATTACAAAATTATCAATTTAGGATTGTGACAATGTATCCTAAAACTACTGTTGGTGGGTTCCCACAACCAGGTACGTCTGTCCGTGCATTGTGCATACCACTTATGAATGCAAGCAGGGGCACTGAGGTGTGAGGCAGTGTGTGTACACCTGCACACAGGGCAGGTCTGCCTTGTTTAGGTGTGTGGGTGCTGTTTTGAGGCCATGCTGTGCACTGTGTGACCCTGTGTTGCACTGTGCCAGTGGCCCACCATGGTGCATCCTGCTTGTGGGTTACGGCCTCGGTTCCCAGCTTGGCGTTCTGCAGTATGGTGCATCGTGTTGGGCTTGCTTGGGTGGGGGCTGTGTGTTTGGTGTTTGTATATCACTCATTATCCTTTATCATTGTGTTTCCTATTCAGGGTCAGAGGCACACAGGTGGGCCAGGGAAGAGGCTGATAGGCATGGCAGGCAGCCAGCCGATGGTACAGCAGCTGGACCTGCAGGACAGGAGGCAGGTAAGTGCATGACATATGCAGCTGTCCTCAGTACTTGGGGTTGGGTGTTAGTGGGGGGGGGCATTCCACATAGCAGGCCATTGCCTGCATGCTATGCATGTGCATGTGTTGGTTCTCAGGCACTGTGGCCAGTGTTGTCTGGCAACATATGGTTGTGCCATCCTGCACATGGCATCTGTGTGCTGTTACCCTGTTGCTGTCACTGGTGGTGGCTGTGTGTGACCCACAGTGCAAACAGGCAGATGCTGCTGGGCCTGCTTGATTGTTGCACCTGGAGGCACTGTTCCCTCACTGTGGGGGGTTTGTGCACATGGCACAATGCTTGGTACTCACTGGCAATCATCCCCTTCCCTGTATGGCAGGGTTTCCTGGACTGCTGTCGGTGTCTACTGTGCGTGTGCTGTTGGCGGCCCTGTCCATGGGTCCGCCCAGCCCCTGACCTACTGTATAGACACACAGGCCATGGTGGAGGGCTTTTGCTGTGTGGGACCTGTCACTCAGTAGCTGTTCTGTGTTTCCTTTGCATAGGTCATCCAGAGCCAGGGAGAGGATGCTACAGTGTGGGCATCCTGGGTGGTGATATCATCCAGCTACAGTGGATGGCATACAGGATGTATGCTCAGAGGGTGATCCACATCTGCTTCTCAAGGAGACAACTTGTAGCTACAAGGTCACTGGTCACTGAAGTGCGTCGCATGAGGGTGGATATTCGTTGGCTGCAGCATTAGGCCACTGACTGTCTTGTACATAATTCCAGGTTTTCCTTCCCTAGATCCCCATCTCCAAGGAACATTTTATTGAAACTCTCATTGCTCTCCCTTCTCACACCCGTCCCCATTGGTTGTCATTGCTATTTGTGGTTTTTGCTCCCCTTTCCTGATTCAGTGTTGACTTGTGCCCCTTTATTGTTTCATTTTGTTGTTCCATCCTGTATCCTTCACATTGCCTGTGCTTTACTGTTTGGTTATGCTGTTATTACCTCATTTATGGATTAAACCATTTTATACAGTTTGCTTGTGTGGTCCTGTGTCTCCCTTGCACGCCTGTTGCTTCAGTGTACTGTTGTTGACCACGGTTGGGTTCTGGACGGGACAAGTCATGGCCAATGGTGTAGCAGCAGTGTGACATCGGTGAGTGGTCATTACCTTGCCTGTCACATCCCTGTGTGTTGGTCCTCCATGGGTTTCCGGGAGGGATGGCTCTGAGCTTGCCACAGTGTCTTGTGCCCATGTCTACACGTCCTGCATGGTGCCCACCCCTGCTGTGTCACTCTTCCCTGTGTTGCTGTGCTCTGAGGTACCCTGTCCTGCGTTTCTGTGTGCCTGTTCAGTGTGTGCTGCATGCCACCATATACCTGTTTGCCAGTGTGGCTGTGGATCACTGTGCCTGCATGGTGCATTCATATGGTGGCAACAGTAACCGGCTAGTCTGTGTGGGCTGTTGGGACTGTGTTCCTCAGGTGCTCATTCCCTGCAGCCCTCTGTGCCTTGCCCGATGTGTGTCCTGTTCTGTTGGTGGTCTGGGTCTGTGTAGGGCTCTGCACCATGTCCGTGGGCACTGGGTTATGCGCTGTTTCTGTCCCATCTGCCCACACTTTGCCATTGTGGTTCTACCCTGCCTCCACTACCACAGCCCTGTGCCTTTACACTGCCCTGACTGTGTTCCCTGGCACCTGGTGCAACTTGCTCCTCTTGCAATATTCAGCCTGCACAGCTGCTTCTGCGCACTTCAGGTTGCTCCGGCGCAAGTCTATTTGTGCCATGGCACATCTTTGCTATATTCAGCTGTGATTGTGGTGGTGCATTCCTGTGGTGCATCTGCTGAACATTGCAGTTTTGTGTTGTGGCAAAACTGGATTTTGCAACACATCCACTTGCGCATGTTCTGGGCACACTTTTGAATATCTAGTCCTTGGTCTACAAGTAAAAAAAATGAAAATGAAAAAATTCTCCACCAATGTTCATGAGGTGGGGTCAAAAGAAGGCGATGTTGAAAATTTGGCATTCAAATATTAAAAAACAAGAAAGTTATGAGCCTACATTGAAGTTTGCGAACGCAGCCTTGTAACTTTGGTAATTTTCAATATTTTGACCCCAAATTTTCAACACAGCCATTTCTTCACAGAACCTTATGAATACGACAGCTGACATTATTCAAATCCTGGACAAAATGTGTTTTCATACCTGTGGCACAAAATGACATTTTGTCTGGAATTTGAAAATTTTCACCTACTGCATTTATTAGATGGGCTAATAGGAAGACCATGCTGAACAATTGGTGTACAAATATGGTCAAATGCCCAGGTTATCACTGAACATTGCACCATTTCAATGTCCACTCCTAACTTCACTCATTTTCAATATTTTGACTCCAACTTTCAACATAATCATTTTCCACACCACCTCATAAATGTGACGTGTCATTTTTAAAATTCCAGATGAGATGTGTATTCACACCTCTGAAATGAAATGACATTTTGGCTAATATACAAAAAATGTCATATGTCATGCCTATAAGGCAAGTTCTAAAAAGTATCTTCAAAATTTGGAGTCAGCATTGCAAAACACAAATTAACAAGCAGCCAACGTTTGGCATTGACCAACATTTGTTTTAATTTAATTCATTAGGTTGGAAATCATTTGTTGGGTACTACATTTTTCTGTAGTAGAAGTATTTTCCATAGTGTACTGGTATAGTGTTAGTGTTTCTCCATAGTGTAGTGGTAGTGTTTTTCTCTAGGGTAGTGGGTTTTGTTGTGCACAACACTTTGGAATGCAGACAACAGTCTAGAACAGCATTTCAGAGATGTGTCACGAACTAGCCCAATACAGAGAAATCTACATTGGGCTTGTCCCCGACAGACCATGACCACACAAGCAGAGTAAAATGATGGTCATGGTTTCATGAACGTAAACTTTGTGTACTTGAAAGGACTGAAGCACTGCAATGAGAGAGTGCTTCAGTACTTTCATTTGCATATAGTCGGCTGGCAAGCAGATAAGCACAGGACGGATGTTTGGCATACGCGAACAATGCATCCGCTTTCACCTCTACATAACAACAAGCAGTCCAAAAGTAGCAGCAGGAGCTAAGTGATATTCTTGGTAGTGAAATATAAACAACAGATAATCCTCCCAATCACTCCCTCTGTGTGCTGTGCCACCCCCACCCTCGGTTCCCATCCCTGTAGGAAGAAAAAAACTCCTGCTCCCTCCCTCTTTGCACTGTACCACCACCACCCTAGAGTCTCATCCCAGTAGGAAGAGCAAAACCTCCCGCTCTCTCCCTCTGTGTGTTATGCCACTCCAACTCTCCATTCCTGTCCTACTAGGAAGAAAAAAAAAACTCTTTCCCTCTGCACCACCCCCACCCTCAGTTCCCATCCTGGTAGGAAGACAAAAACATCCACTTGCTCTCTCCCTCTGTGTGCTGTGTTACCCTCTTTCCCCCATACTGTGTGTGTGTGTGTGTCATGACAGAACAGCAAACAGACCCTGGGATTTAAATGCATCCAGATCAAACCTCACTTAATGATTGGGATTCAGAGGCAACTGCATATTTGTTCATGGAAGAAAAAAACCCTCTTGCTCCCTCCCTCTGTGTGCTGTGCTGCCCCCACTCTCTATTCCCATTCCAGTAGGAAGAAAAAAGCCTTCTGCTCCCTCCCTCCCTCTGTGCACTGTACCACCCCCATCCTCCATTCCCATCCCAGTAGGAAGAAAAAGACCTCCTGCTTCCTCCTTCTGTGCACTATACTGTTCCACTCTCCATTCCCCCGCTCTCTCCCACTGCGCTGTGCTGCTCCCACCCTCCGTTCCCATCCCAGTAGGAAGGCAAGGCAAAGCAAAGTTTATTTCTTTGGCACCAATTCCCGGAGGCTCTTGGCGCCTTACATAAAAACATATAAAAAAATAAAGTATACATGATTGCAAGTTTAAAGCACGATAAAACAATAATAAAGCAGAAACTATCACAAAATCTGTAATAATAAACAAATTCATTTCAGCAATTTCTATAACATATTAGATAGCTAGCTCTGGGAAGGCCAGCGAGAAGAGATGGGTCTTAAGGCTGCTGCTAAACACTTCGACTGAAGAGGCCTCCCCGAAGACTGGAGGAAGTGAATTCCACAGGAGGGGGCTAGTGATGCTAAAGGCCCTGTCACTTTTAAGTCTTGTTCTGGGAATTGCCAGGAGGCCCCTAGAGGAGGAATGGAGGGAGCGGACAGGACAGCAGGTGTTAGGAGATCAGACAAATAGGAAGACAAAAATTCCCCTCCCGCTCCCTCCCTCTGTGCACTTTGCTACCACACCCTCTGTTTCCATTCTGCTAGGAAGAAAAAAAAAACTTCCACTCCCTCCCTCTGTGCTGTGCCACCCTCACCCTCCATTCCTATCCCAGTAGGAAGAAAAAAACTCCCACTCCCTCCCTCTGTGCACTATGCCACCTGACCATCCATTCCTGTCCCACTAGGAAGAAAACAAACCTCTCACTTTCTCCCTCTGCACTGTGCTACCCTCACCCTCCATTCCTGTCCTGGTAAGAAGACAAAGAAAACCTCCCACTCCCTCCCTCTGTGTGCTATGCTGCCCTCAATCTCCATTCCCATCCCACTAGGAAGAAAAAAAGAAAACTCCCGCTCCCTCCCTCTGTGTGCTATGCTGCCCCCAATCTCCATTCCTATCCCACTAGGAAGAAAAAAAAATCCTGCTCCCTCCCTCTGCACTGTGCAGTCCCCGCCCTTCATTCCTGTCCCGGTAGGGAAGAAAAACACTCCCTCCCTCTGCACTGTGCTGCCCCCACCCTCCCTTCCTGTCCCAGCATTAAGACAAAAAAAAATCCCACTCCCTCCATCCCTCTGTGTGCTATGCTGCCCCCAATCTCCATTCCTGTCCCACTAGGAAGAAAACAAAACCTCCTACTCCCTACCTCTGTGCTGTGCCACCTCCACCCCTCTGTTCCTGTCCTGGTAGGAAGACAAAAAATCCCTCCCGCTCCCTCCCTTTGTGTGCTATGCCACCCCCACCTTCCGTTCCTGTCATACGAGGAAGAAAAAAAACTGCCCCCTCTCTCTGTGCTTTACTGCCCCCACTCTCCATTCCTGTTCTGGTAGGAAGACCAATAAAAACTCCCACTTCCTTCCTCTGTGTGCTATGCCACCTCCAACCTCCATTCCTGTCCCACTAGGAAGAAAAAACATCTCCCGCTCCCTCCCTATGTGCTGTGCCACCCCCACCCTCTGTTCCCATTCTGGCAGGAAAACAAAAAAAATCCCTCCCACTCACTCCCTTTATGTGCTCTGCCATCCCCACCCTCAATTCCTGTCCCACTAGAAAGACAAAAAAACTCACATTTCCTCCCTCTGTGTGCTGTGCTACCCTCCATCCCCCATACCGTGTGTGTGTGTGTGTGTCTGTGTGTTTGTGTATGTGTGTGTGTATATGTGTGTGTGTGTGTGCGTGTGTGTGTGTGTTTATGACAGAATAGCAAAGAGACCCTGTGATTTAAAATACATCCAGACCAAACCTCACTTAATGATTGGGATTCAGAGGCAGCTGTATGTTCATGGAAGTTCTCTACATCAGGCTCCAATGATCAACAGTGGGGCCTCTCAGTAATTGAGGTGCATATACTGTGAAAAGAACCAGAATGTCAGACTTATTCTGTAGATAGTTGTATGACAGATAATACAAACGGCAAGGCTTATGTTGAAGAGACCTCACAAATTTCTAGGCAGACTATGTACCAGAGGATGAATGGGGTAGTGAAGAGGAAATCAAGGTGACGTCACAGAGCACATTCAGTAGGGTAAGGAGATTTTTTTTCTTTAATGGTGAGAACGCTACTTCCATTACTGACATCCTCTCAAAGACATGGACACCACAGAGCAGCGTGTGTCCATACTACTTATCAGGCCTGTGGCCCTTTATTTCAAGGCACAGAAGATGGTTCAGTGTCCCATAACATACTCTCAACCATACATCACCAGAATGTGTGAAGGTGTCCCTCAAAACATGTGACAGAAAGAAAATGTGACACCTCATAATTATGAAATAAGAAAATAAAACTCTGAAAACTGTAAAAGTGCTTTAATGCTTATGAAGCTTACTATACATGAAATATTACAAGTGCATATAAGTTTCTGTTTCCACAGTATTAAGTGTGGGATGACACTTTTTCCATTGGCTTGTAAATGATAACATGATTGATCACATATTTCATGTATAGTAAACTTCATAAGCATTGGAAATGATAGAAAGTATACTTAGAATGGCAGAAAAAGGGGAGATATTGCTGATGGGTGATCTGAATATGCCAGATGTTAACTGGAGTGCAGTTGCAGCAGCCACTTGAAGAGTGGGGTTATTCTAGATGCCCTACAGGGGCATGCCTTGAACAACTAGTATTGGAGCCCACTCGAGAGGAGCAATCTTAGACCTGGTTCTCTCAAATGGAGATGAAGAGAGGATCACAGATGTAGAAGTGGGTAGCCATCTGGGAACTAGCGACCATCGAACAGTATGGTTCACAATAAACACAGCAATAGAGTCGAGTCATACAAAGGCAAAAGCACTGGCCTTTAGGAGGGCTGACTTTGCCAAAATGGGTGAGTGCCTAAGGAATGCACTAGCAAATGGGCAGAAAGGAGGGGTGGAAGAACAATGGGGAATAATAAAAACTGCCATCACAGAGGTAACAAGCCTTTGTGTGAAGCAAATAAACAAAACGAAATGATGTAAGAAACCACTATGGTTCTCAAAGGAAGTGGCAGTGAGGGTTCAGAAAAAGAAAGCATTCAGGAAGTACAAGGAATCACAGAAGGAGCAGGACAGAGAACTATATCAGATCAAGCAAAAGGAAGCTGGGAAGGCAGTCAGAATAAGCAAAGGCCCAAACCGAGGAAAAGATAGCCAACTCGGTTAAGAAGGGGATAAAACCTTTATAGGTACATCAGGGAGCAAAGGAAGACCAAGGGAGGGATAGTGAGGCTTATAAAGGGAGGGAGGGTGGGCACAGGGTGACTATGAAAAGGCAGAGATACTAAACAAATATTTTTGCTCAGTATTTACAAAGGAAGAGGGGGAGGTACCTAAAACAAATAGTAGAAACACTCTGGATACAGAAGTTGATACCAGCCCATTTACAGAAGAAAGGGTTCTGAAAGAACTCTTAAAACTGAAGGTGGACAAAACAATGGGGCCTGATGGGATTCATCCCAGAATTCTAAAAGAACTAAGGGTAGAACTAGTGACACCACTGACTACCCTCTTTAACAAATCATGGGAGGATGTGGTGGTACCCGAGGACTGGAGGAGGGCAGATGTGATTCCCCTTCACAAAAGTGGGAGCAAGGCAGAAGCTGGAAACTACAGACCTGTTAGTTTAACCTCAGTGGTAGGGAAAATGATGGAATCACTGCTGAAGGAAAGAATTGTCAAGTATCTAGAGGCCAGAGGGGCACAGGACCCAAGGCAGCATGGATTCACAGCGGGAGGGTCATGCCAGACGAATCTGATAGATTTCTTTGACTGGGTGACCAAAGTAGTAGATCAGGGAGGGCAGTGGACATGGCCTACCTAGACTTTAGCAAGGCATTTGACACAGTCCCACACAAAGATTAATATACAAGTTAGCCAACCTGGGAGTGGGTCCCAAGATGACAGCCTGGGTAAAGCATTGGCTGGAGAATAGGACACAGAGAGTAATAGTAAATGGAGTCCACTCTGAAGAAAGAGAGTTTACTAGTGGGAATTACCGCCGAGTTCAGTATTAGGACCCGGTCCTCTTCAATGTCTTTATAAACAACATTGCAGAGGACTGTAAGGAAAAATATGTCTCTTTGCAGATGACACAAGATCTGCAACAGAGTTGATCACAAGGTGGGGTGGAAAGGATGAGAAGGGACTTGGCAAGGTTAGAGGAATGGTCAAATGTATGGCAGCTTAGATTCAATGCTAAGAAGTGCAAGGTAATGCACCTGGGAAACAAAAACCCAGGGGAAGAGTACACAATGGGGGTGAGATACTAATAACAACAAAAATGGAAAGGGACCTAGGAGTAGTCATATCAGATGACCTAAAAGTGGGCAAGCAATGTGAAAGGGCAGCAAGGAGGGCTGGGGTGATACTGGGATGCATAGGGAGGCATCACCAGTAGAAAACAGAAGTTATTATCCCTCTGTACAGACAGCTGGTCAGACCCCATCTGGAGTACTGCGTGCAGTTCTGGAGACCCACTCCGCAAAGACATAGACAGGATGGAAGCTGTCAGAGGAGGGCAACTAAAATGGTGCAGGGTCTGCACCAGAAGACATATGAAGAGAGACTTAAGGAGCTTAATATGTATAGCCTCGAGGAAAGGAGGTAGAGGGGTACATGATAGAAACTTTCAAGCACCTCAAGGAATCAACAAAGTCCAAGAGGTAGCATCTTTCAAAAAAGGGTGTTAAGAACAAGGGGCACAATTTGAAGATAAGGGGGCGGCTCAGAGGTAATTTAAAGAGTATTTTCTCACAAGAGGTTGTGGATGCATGGAACAGCCTTCTGGAGGAGGTTGTGGAGTCAAAAACAGTGGTGGAATTCAAGCATGCATGGGACAGTCATAAGGCAATTCTAGGGGACGGGGGCAGGAAGAAGTAGGCTGCTGGTTAACTAGGATCTGCAGCTTATCCATTAGGTAGGGAAATGGGCAGACTGGGTGGGCCAAGCGGTCCTTATCTGCCGTCAAATTCTATGTTTCTATGTTTCTATATGACATTGGAGAGTTATGGTTAGGGCTGCAGCTATGAATTTTGGGGCCCAGGACAAGTCACTTGAAATGGGCCACTGTTTTCCAAACCAGCTAATGCCAGGGGTAATGCCAGCTCCTCAGGTGGGCCCCTCCTGAGCTCGGGGCCCCAGACAACATCCCCACTTTCCCCTCATTACTCTGCCCTGGTTATGGTGCCTACTGCATCCCCAGTTAATCAGCTTTTCTCTAATCTAGTAGGGCTTTAAACTACTGTAGGAGTGGTAGTTAGGAGGAACATGAAAAATAAAAGTGCAGATTATTTTTTAATAAACATTCCCTTAGTAGTAATAATGAACAGCCCCATCCATGGATTATATAGATATAAATCACTGAGTAGTTCTAGCTATTTTCTCTGTGATTTTTTTCACGGCGCATGTATCACCCTGACTCATGCACCATGCAAGGAAACATTCAGCATTGACAAATGTTTGTCTCTCATTCTGTTCTATCCTCTTTCCAGACAGCTTGAGCATTATGATCTTTATTAGTGGCAAGTGTCTAGTCTTATTGACCCCCACCTCTGGCAAACCCAACTACTTAACCCTCATGGCAGAGCCCTTGGAAGGGTCCAACTCATTTATTTATTTATTGAAAAGTTTCACCAGGAAAGGCCCACTGAACAATTACAATTGCTTGTCTCACCGAGCATCCTAGGGGAAGGGGATACAGAGGAGTACGAATCCAACAACATACATTTGTCATTTTTTTTTTAACAGGCAAGACATGAGTCAAAAACCTAAGCAGCATGGATATTCATGGGACAGACAAAGATAAAAACAAAAACTATGCAAGATCAAATACAGAAATACAGGAATAAGTGCATACAGTCAATTTACGCAGCACAGGGGTAAAATGCATGGATTACAACAACACGTAAAAAAATTGTTGTACAAAAGTTAGTTTACTAAGTGCATATGTGCAGAACGACATTAGAGAACAACCTAAATAAAAAAAGACCACAATAGGAAAGGGGAAGGAAGGGTTGTTGGGAACAATTGCAGGTAGGAGAGAGGAAGTTAAGGAGGGAGACTGAGATGGACTGGGGGGGAGGAGTGTTTGATTTGACTAGGCAGGGCATTCCATACCTTTGGGAGCCTGTGTGAAAAGGCAGTTTGGCCTATTGTGGTGGAGCATCTAGGAATGACCAAGGTGCAGGAATCATTTGATCTCAGAGAGAGTTGGGATGGAGGGTGAGAGGCCAGGGGAAGTCGATGGGTAAGGGGGAAGGGAACCAAACCAGAATTTGGAGATGAACTTTGTACAGTGTAATAGACGTCTATTTTCCAGCAAGGGTAGAGCAAGAGATCGATAGAGAGAACAATGGTGGGTAAGCAGAGGAGGTCTAGGGCGAAACAACAGAAGGCATTAAAGAGAGTATCCAATCTAGTTAAGGAGGAGAGTGGTGCAGCACTATAGACTACGTCACAGTAGTCGAAAATAGGTAGGATCATTTTCTGAATGAGCTCCCCGCCTAACTGGTAATGGTAGTCAACTTTGGTTCCTGTATAGTGCACCTAGTTTGGGTCACAGCTTTTTCAGGAAGGAGTCTACATGCCCAGAAAAGTTGAGATGCTGTTCTAACCAGACCCAAGATACTTAAATGAAGAAGTGTCCTCAAAAATTGTACCATCAAGTGTATGGAAGGAAGGCAAATTTGGTAGCCGAGTCTCTGTCTACTGTTAAAGGTCATGGAGACTGTTTTCTTGGTATTGAAGAAGAGCTGATGGGAGCTTAACCAGAGCTGGACTTTCTTGAAATCACACTGGAGATTGGAAGCAAGGGAGGAGCAGGACTAGAAAAGGACTGTATTGTCAGCATACATATGAACTGGTGTGGTGGTGCATACTGACGAGATCATTCAGGAAGATGGAGAAGAGAATGAGGCCAAGTACTGAGCCTTGAGGCACATCAGTGGTAATAGGAAGAGGGAGGGATGTGGAGTCAGCAATTTTGACTGACAGCGTCCTGCCTGTAAGATATGAGCTGAACCAACTAGCGGCTGAGCATGCGCAGGTTGTCTAAGAGGAGAGGTCAACAAAAATGGATGATGGCATTAGGCTATTATCCATTGTGGTGTGAATGGAGTCAGTGAGCCTAATTAGGGAAGTGGTGGTGGAGTGGTCCTTCCTAAAACCAGATTGGTAGGGGATGAAGAAGTCAGAATCAGAGAGAAAGGAAGAAAGCTGAGTGAGAACTAGATATTTCTGTAATTTGGCAAGTATAGGTAGGAGCAATATGGGCCTTTAGTTCCCAGAGAGGAGGGGTCACCCCCTTTAGGTAATGGGAGGACAATGGCATGCTTTCAGGAGCAGGGGACAGTAGAGGTCAAAAAAGAGAGACTGAGCAGAGCAGATAGAGGGGACCAGATAGCATGAGCGGAGAGGAATAAGAGTTTAGGTTCGAGCCCATCAGGTGAGGATCCCTTAGACAGATTGAGAGTGAGTAGTACTTTTAGTGTGTCCATTTGTGTGACTGAAGCAAATGAGAAGAGGTGCTGGTGATTGGATTGCATAGAGGGTCTGCTTGGGTGAGGTGTTGGATGGGAGTGAGGCAAGGAGGGCTGAGGTGCACGAGGTAATCATTAAATTCTGTCACTACAGCAAGATGTTCAGTAATTAGGACATTGTTTATATTGGGGGGGGGGGTTGTAGTTTTGATGGCAGTGAGAAGAGGGAATGTACAACCTTCCAAAACTTAGATTATGTGTTTATGTTGGTTTCAAAGGTGGAGTGGAAATATTTGGATTTGACTAGGTGAGTGGCTTTGGAGAAGGAGTTTCAGAGGGCACGATAAGCTACTCGGTCAGCTTGGGATTTAGAGGCCTTGTGTGCCTTCCATGCTCAGTCCTGGGCATGCATACAGGCCATTAGTTCAGCTGTGATCCAGAGGAGGTGATTTCTTCTAACTCCAGTACATCTATAGGGAGCTTGTTTGTTCCAAATGTCAATGAATAGCCTCTGGAAGTAATCCAAGGCCTTGTTGATTGAGTGAGCAGATTGGATAGGGGACCAGTCAGAGTGTACGAGATCATGGTGTAAATGGGAGAGGCCAAGTGACTTATAAGTTTGGGTCAACAATATTTTATGGGGGACTTTTGGATGATGTATTTTACAGACCATGTAAATCATGTGATGGTCACTCAATGAGTCTGGGAGGAGACCAGCATTGATAACCCTATGCTTTGAGTAGTTAGGGCCCAATTGATGAGCGAGTGGTTACCTGATTCAGGGTTTAGGAGAGTAGGTTCAAGAATTGTTTGAGAGAGACTGAGGGTGGAGATAGCGTTACAAGTATTGTTTTGGGATGGGTCTAACCAATTAAGGCTAAAATCACCTAAAATAAATAACTCGCCTTTTGAGGTAAGTGTAGTGATTTCAAGTGAGTAGGTTGGAGGTGATAGAGGATGAGAGGCCTTGGTGGCAGTAAATCCCTGCCACATAGATGGGGATTGAGAAGGGTAGAGAGAGATGCAGGATAAGGGCTTCATATGCAGCTAGTGTAGCTACAGATAGGACCAAGGTAGATTGTGTGGAGATAGAGGTGTAGATTGTTATGCCTCCAGCTCTTCCATTTTGATCTTGTCTAGTAATATTATAGCCAGGGATAAGCTCTGCAGTCAGTTGGGCTCCACAGGCAGTGGGCTCACAACTGGCGCAGGTCGGCGCAGGTCACGAGGGCAGAAGTTGGGAAGCCCTCCTCCCTCGAAGCTTGGAACAGACACCGGAGTCGCTGCTACACGTGCCGCTTAAACCCAGGGAGCCGGACAGCTTGCAGTTGGCACAGGTTGCGAGGGCTGAATTCTGGAAGCCCTCCTCCCCCAAAGCAAGGTATACAAAGGGCTGGTCCCAGAGCACTTACCCCTGAGTCACTGCTTGTGACTGCTTCCGCCCACCCCCAATGCCCACCTACCCTTTGTTGGTGTTAGTTATATAGGCGTAGGATCTCATGTCACTACAGCTGTCTCGCTGGGTTTTATTTACTAAGTATAGAGTTTTCCACTTGCTCGTTATCAGGTTTAGCCACTTGAGGTCGCCCTACCTGTCTAAACCCCTCTATGAAGTCTGACTGCTCAGTTTTGATTTTGTGTTACACTATAGCTGCCTACTCACTACCTCCCTTACTGTTCTACAGTCTTTACTCCTGCTAATCATGTCTCACGTACCCATACTCTACCTACCCCCCATAGCTCTCCAGCTATGGGTACTCTCTGTTCCCTCTGGTCCTAAACTGCTTGTGTCCCCCTACTTGTCCTACTCGCTAGATAACTTCCACTTTTCTAACCTCCTATCTGACCCATTGTCAAGGCATTGCTCTCTCCCGAAAATATCAGGCTTGTCCTAAAACAAATTGTGTTCATTCTCAAATACATCTTGGGCAGGTTTGCTACTCCGCCTGGACATGTAACTTGGGCTTATATTACTGTGTCTCTCTGGACTGTTGCCATTTCCCTTACCCTTGCTGGGGATATAGAGACAAATCCAGGTCCTACTCTGCCCAACAATCCCTCCCTGCCCCTCTACTCCCCACAACTGCCCCAATCTGCTGGCCTTTCCTTTGCCCACATTAATGCTAGGAGTCTACTGGCCAACCGCCTGATCTGGAAGCATGGACCTGTAGCAACAACCCAGATATCCTTGCTATTTCTGAGACCTGGCTTCAGCCTTCCTATGATGACTCCCAGTGCTACCTCCCTGGGTATAACCTGGTACGGGTTGACCACCCCATTTCCAAAAGAGGCGGTGGACTTGCTCTCTACTATAAACCTCTGCTAAACATCACTCTAATGCCAGTTCCCCCCCCCCCAGCCAACTGTGAAGTACTCCATTCCCTACTTCTGCTTGGGGGCATAAAGAAACTATACATTTTCTGTACTTATATACCCCCCAGAAAAGCCAGGCTTGGTTTCAATGAATTCATGGATTATCTTCAATCCGTGACTAGGAATAATGATATCGTCTGTCTTGGTGATTTCAATCTGGACTGGCTTGGCCCTTACGCAGACACCCTATCCTCTATGACTAGCAAGGCTAATCTCTCTCAACCTGTACAGGAGCCCACTAGAATATCCCCTGGTGGTACTAGTGCTACCTTACTTGACTGGATCCTGACTAATAGAAAGGATGCCGTTCCCTCTGCTGGTGTTCTTCCAGACTCCATAAGTGATCACTACCCTGTTTTCTGTATTTGGGATAACTCCACCCACGCCTTCCCCTCCAAAGTGTTAACTTTTTCCAACTTCTCCAACCTAAACTTAGATAACTTTGTTCAGGATCTTAATTCTATTGACTGGTCCCCTCTTTACACCACTAATGACATAAAAACTGCCACAAATTATTTTAACAGCTCTCTACTCTCTCTACAAAACAAACATATCCCCGTTACCACAAGAAGGGTTAAAGGGAAAACCACCAAATGGCTAAAACACCCCCTGCTTCACCTTCTGAAACTCAGGGATAAACTATGGTCTGTCTGGAAGTCCTCCCATCTCCTCACTGACTTTGATGCCTACCAAACTCTGCGTAATAAATGTAAAAAGGAGATTTCACCTTGCCAAAAGCTCCTACTTCAGGAACCTCCTAAATGCCTCCACTACATATCCAAAAAAATACTGGTCTCAAATCAAGAAAATTCTTGGGAACAACAAGCCTACTACTCCTACTAATATGTTCATTAATGATGTCCACTGTAACGACCCATTCACCATTGCCAATGCTTTCAACTCCCTCTTCTCCTCTCTACCTACTTTAGCCTCTCCTCACTCCCCGATCCAGGGTTGGCCTCTCCTCCCTGCTCCCCTACTCCTCTGTCTTTGGTTCTGGCTCCGGTCTCCTACCAGCATGTTTTGGACCTACTCAAAACTGTTCCTTCTAGAGGCAGCCCTGGCCCTGATGGATTGCACCCACGGATTATCAGGCTGTTTGTGGCCTAGCTTGCTAGGCCCATAACAAGGCTTTTCAACCTTTCTATTAGGACTGCCACTGTCCCTCTGATCTGGAAATCCACTAGAACTATCCCTGTCTATAAGAAGGGAGACGCTAAACTTCTGTCCAACTACCGCTCAATCTCTCTACTCCCCACTCTTAGTAAGCTCCTGGAGAACCTCGTCCATCGACAGGTTGTTGAGCATCTCTGTAACTATAATCTTCAGTCTACCTCCCAACATGGTTTTAGGGTGGGACATAGCACTACCACAGCCCTTACCCTTCTCACGAGTGACATCAAAAGCAACATGGATAAGGGCCTGCTTACAGGTGCAGTGTTCATTGACCTATCCAAAGCTTTTGACATGGTTCACCACCCACTTCTGCTGTCCAAGTGAAGAGACATCAGTGCTTCTGACTCCACCCTATCCTGGTTTGGGAGCTACCTCGATAACCGCTCCCAGGCGGTTTCCTACTGCAAAACTCTTTCCTCCCCTACCCCAATTACCCGTGGTGTTCCTCAGGGTTCGATACTTGGTCCTCTGCTCTTTTCCCTCTTCCTAAATGATAGAAACATAGAAACATAGAAGTTGATGGCAGATAAGGACCGCAAGGCCCATCCAGTCTGCCTATTTCTTTTTCTACCTTATAAATGTGCCATCGGCCTTTGCTCTGTCAGTGGCCTATCTATTCATAGTCATTTGTATTGCTCCCTTATGCCTATCCCATGCCTGTTTGAAGCCCTGCACTGTATTCATAGCCACCACTTCTTGTGGTAAGCCATTCCATGCATCCACCACCCTTTCTGTGAAAAGGAATTTCCTCACATTCCCTAATCGGCCTCCCTCTAATCTCATGCTGTGTCCTCTTGTCCTGCTACTTTTCTTATATTTAAACATGTTAGACTCTTTCACCTTGTTTATGCCCTTAAGGTGTTTGAATCCTCGATCATATCACTCTCTCCCTCCTTTGCTCAAGGGTATACATATTGAGCTCGTTAATCTGTCCTCATATGTCTTCTGATGCAGTCCCTGCACCATTTGGTTGCCCTTCTCTGGACTGCCTCAATTTGGTTAATGTCCTTGTGAAGGTGTGGCCTCCAATACTGCATAGTACTCCAGATGGGGCCTAACCAGTGTCTTGTACAGAGGATTAATACCTCCTCTTACGACTTGTGATACCCTATTAATACACCCTAACACCCCCTAGCCTTACCTACTGCTTTAGAGGTCTGCTTGGATGATTTTAGGTCATCAGTGATGATGATGCCCAAGTCTCTTTCTTCCTTTGTGACTGCTAGCAACTCCCCTCCCAGCCAATAGGTGGCTTCAGGGTTTCTCTTCCCTATGTGCATGATTTTGCACTTCTTTGCATTAAATCCCAGTTGCCACTCTTCTGACCATTCTGCCAGTTTATCCAGATCTCTTCTCATTCTGCCCACCCCATCTGGATCATCTACTCTGTTGCAGATCTTGGTGTCATCTGCAAACAGACAAACCTTACCTCTAGTCCATCTGCAAGGTCACTAATGAAGATGTTGAAGAGGACATGCCCAGGACTGATCCCTGAGGTACCCCACTTGTGACTTGCATCTCTTCTGACTGTATACCATTTACCACCACTCTCTGTTTTCTGCCCGTCAACCAGTTTGCCACCCAGTTGACCAACTTCTGACCACCGAGCCTACCCAGCTTATTTATAATCTTCTATGTGGAACAGTGTCAAAAGCTTTGCTGAAGTCAAGGTAGGCGACATCAACTGCTCCCCTTGGTCCACCACTCTGGTTACCCAGTCAAAGAAATCTATGAGATTAGTTTGACAGGACCTTCCTTTGTAAACCCATGCTGTCTTGGATCCTGTGCCCCTATGGATTCCAGGTGTTGCACTATCCTTTCCTTAAGGAGTGCCTCCATAATCTTGCCCACTACTGAGGTAAGACTGACGGTCTGTAGTTCCTCGCCTCCTCCCTGCTACCACTCTTGTGGAGCAGGATCACATGAGCCTTCTCCAGTCTTCTGGGACCTCTCCTGTGCCAGAGACTCACTAAACAATTCTGCTAATGGCTCTGCTAGTTCCTCCTTTAGCTCCTTAAGTACCCTGGGATGTATGCCATCAGGTCCCATTGCCTTATCCACCCTGAGCTTAAAAGCTCTTGTAGGACCCTTTCTTTTGTGAAGGGAGTAGTGCCCCTCCTCCCCTGTGTCCATGATGCTGAGCTGTGGGCCCTGCCCTACCTTCTCTTCAGTAAATACTGAGCAAAAGTATCTACTTAGGATAGATGCCTTTACAGGGTCCTCCTCCTCACATGCTCCCTTTTCTCCATTAAGCTTAGCAATACCCCTCTGGACTTTCTCCTTTCACTAATGTATCTATAGAAAGTCTTGTCATCTTCTTTTACTGTTCATGCTAGTGTTTCCTCAGTTTGGGACTTTGCCTGCCTTACTGCCTTACCTGCTTCCCTCAGGGCAGTTTGGTATGCCTCCCTATCTTCATCCGCTGTGTTCCCTTATATTTCCTGAAGGCCAGCCTTTTGGCTCTGACCTTTTCTGCTACTGTATTTGAGAACCAAAGTGGTTTCCTTCTTCTTTTGCACTTCCTTTTCTGTCTAACACAATGGGATGTTGCTTCAAGTATTGCATCCTTAATGCTTGCCCACTTTGCCTGTACCCCTCACCTGTGTTTTTTTGCCAGGGCTAGCTTAATTCTGTTGGCCATCTTATCAAAGTCAGCTCCTCTGAAGTCCCATATTTTTGCCTTGGAATGGGATGATTTAGATGTAGTAGCCAAATTGAACCATACCATGTGATGGTCACTGGCTCCAAGGTGACCTTCTACCTGGAGATCTGTGATCCCTTCTTTGTTAGTCAGTACTAGATCTAGGATAGCCCTGTCTCTTGTGGGTTGCTGTACCAGTTGTTTGAGGCCCTCCCCCTGCAGGAAACCCACTATGAGTCTAGTTCTGGCAGATGTTCCTGCTGGTATTGACCAATCTTGACATTCTGGTGGCTGCTTTGAAGGGACATTCATAGAACGTCCCTTCAAAGCAGCCACCTCATGTATGCAGATGATATAGTGTTCTACCATTCCGCCAGATCTGTTCCTGTTATTAACCATACCCTCACTCGGGACTTTCAATCTCTCCAGTCTTGGATCTCTGCTAACCAGCAAATCCTTAATATAGGTAAAACTCAGGCTATGCTGTTCGGATCGTCTAAAAAAGTTCACTCAGAATCCTCTAAACTCCTTGTCAGCAGTCAGGAGGGGACGCCGGTTAAGAATACTGTTACTCTCAAATACCTTGGTGTCACACTTGACCCTGCCCTCGATTTTTCCTTGCATATCAACGAGGTCTGCTGGGCCGTTAACACCAGAATTGGCGCAGCCAATCATGTACGGCACTCTCTCACCCACTTTGCTAAGCTTGCAGTAGCAAGAGGCGTGCTACTCCCGCAACTTCTTTGTGCCCTCCCTGTTCTGTTCAATATCAGTACTAGTGTACTCAGCAAATGGGACACTTCCTACAACAATATATGTAGGTTCACCATATCTGCCCCCCCCGACTGATGCATCACTGCCGGCTCTACTCTGGCCTACACTGGCTATCTCCCAAAGACCTGCATTCTTACTCTACAGGTTGCTTTATTGACTCACTTACTAGACCCCCTAGCCCATCCTCCCTGAGGGACTTGCTTACCTCTATCACACGTGTCCACTTGCTCAGGTCCTCATCTTTCCCCATGCTATCAGTCTGGCCGTGTGCTACTAGAATGGGTGAACAGACCTTTGCTCATTTTGCCCCTAATTTCTGGAACTCACTTCCCACTCAGGTTAAACTCTCCCCCTCCCACCACTCCTTTAAGTGGTCACTGTTCTCTCACCTCTATGCACTTGGAACCTGTAACTGTAATTAACTGTGTGTCACCTCCCTAATTCTTCTGTTTTGAGGAAGTCCAGGCGTTACCTATCTTGGTGCATCTAGTTTTTGTTGTTATATCATATTGTGTACTGTTTAAATATTTATAGCTTATTTCATCTAGTTGTTACAGCATATTGTGTACTGTTTAGCTGCTTATATCTTATGTGTTCCTCTCATACTGTTGTGACTGTATTGATTTTTACTGTGTTGTGCTGATGTCATCACTGTCTTATTCTGTTGTACTCTCCCGGGTCGTGCCTGAAAATAGGCAGGACTGTTGCCTAGTGCACTTACCCGGTTTCCAAAAGCTAATAAATAAATAAATAAATAAATAAGAGTTGAATTATTGTGAATTTTGTTATTTAGCCATGTTTCAGATAGAATAAGGAGGTCAGGGGCAAGGGTTTGGATGAGTGGTTGGAGCAAATCTAGTTTGGTTAGAAGGCTCCATATGTTGAGGTGCATGAACTTGCGACCATTTGGGAGATTGGACTTGTTATGGGTAGGCGTGTCAGCAACTTGGGGGGGTAAGTATGCGGGTGAGGCCAGAAACAGGGCCAGGGTTAGGGTTTATGTCCCCTGTGGAGAGGAGAAGTAGGGAGATGATAATGTAGTGTAACTTTTAATTTTTATAGCAAGTCTTAGCTGGGGTATAGGTGGTTTGAGTTAGAGAGTTGGAGATGGCGGAGAAATGAAACGCTGGTGAGCCTAATAAGGTAAAGGAAGGGGGTACAGCTGAGAGGGAAGCACAGGGCAGGATAGAGTAGAAAGACTAATAGCATTTGAAAGGAGAGGGGGAAATTACCCTTGGAAGTGACATGAGTGATAATAGTAAGGGTGTTGCTTCAGGGTAGTGGGCATGGTGTTTTTTTGGAAGGAGTAGAGTAGGAAACACAGAAACATAGACTTTGAGAGCAGATAAGGACTGCTTGGCCCATCTAGTCTGCCCATTTCCCTACCTACAGGATAGGACGCAGATCCTAGTTAACCAACAGCCTTTTTCTTCCTACCCCCCACAAGAATTGCCTTATGTCCGTCCCATGCATTCTTGAATTCTCCCACAGTTTTAGACCCCACAACCTCCTCAGAAGACTGTTCCATGCATCCACTACCCTCTCTGTAAAAAATACTTCCTCACATTGCCCCTGAACTGCCTCCCTCTATCTTTAAATTGTGTCCCCTTGTTCTTGCACATCTCTTTTTCTGAAAGATGCTATCCTTTTGGACTTTGTTGATTCCACTGAGGTACTTACAAGTTTCTATCATGTCCCCCCTCACCCTTCTTTCCTCAAGGGTATACATATTAAGCTCCTTTAGTCTCTCCTCATACGGCGTCTCTTGCAGACCCTGCACCATTTTAGTTGCCCTCCTCTGGACTGCCTCTATTCTGTCTATGTCCTTGCGGAGATGGGGTCTCTAGAACTGGACGCAGTACTCCAGATGGGATCCCACCAACTGTCTGTACAGAGGGATAACAACTTCCTGTTTTCTGCTGGTGATGCCTCTCCCTATGCATCCCAGCCTACCCCCAGCCCTCCCTACTGCCTTTTCACATTGCTTGCTAACCTTAAGGTCATCTGATATGATTACCCCCAGGTCCCTTTCCTTTTTTGTTGTTGTTACTACCTCCCCCAACATGTGTAATCTTCTCCTGGGTTCTTGTTTCCCAGGTGCATTATTTTTCACTTCCTTGCATTGAATCCTAGCTGCCATACTTCTGACCATTCCTCCAACCTTGCCAAGTCCCTTCTCATCTTTTCCAAGCCTCCTTGTGTATCAACCCTGTTGCAGATCTTTGTGTCATCTGCAAAGAGGCATGCCTTTCCTTCCAGTACCTCTGCAGTGTCACTTATAAAGACATTAAAAAGGACTGGACCCAATACTGAACCCTGTGGTACCCCACTAGTAACCTCTCTTTCTTCAGAGTGGACTCTATTTACAATTAGGACCTGAGAAAGGGAGGAAAATAGAGAATAGAGTGAGGTAAAAGGCAAGGTGATAAGGATTAAGGCCAGCCATAATGGTACCGCTGTTTGAGGTGACAAGGTGTTATAGATCCAATGCAGCAAGCTCAGTATAGCTGCGACTAGTTCCTCAATGTACAAGTAGCAAAATGTGTGCAGACAACTGTAATTAGAATAGTGTAATAATGGGACAGGTGTCTTTAAGAGGATGTCTTTGTAGGTAATGAGCAAAAAGTGAAGTGGAGCAGCTAGTAGGCAGAGTCGGGTGGGGGAGGAAGAATATTTAACAGAGGTCAGGGCCGGGGTGGGTGAGCAGGACAAAATTCAAATGAGTAAATGTAGGCACTACACTAAGCTTCTCTACCAGCAGACAAGTTTCTCCACTAAGAAGATTTCTGCACTAAGCAGATACATTTTTCCACTAAGTAGATAAGCCTACTATGAATCCCTCTGTGTACCCTGCATAAAACACATTTATTTATTTACTGATTGAATTTTGTTGACCCGGTAAGCCCACTGGGCCTAGAAGTCCCTTTTTCAGGGGCGACCGGAGGGAGGGGGATACAGATGGTAAGCAACTGAAATTGAATCAGATTAAGCTGTTGGTGGTAATTTTTTAGTGAATGGGAGAAATTTGACCAGGACACTGGGGAAATTCCCCTACTCTTTTTCGATAAGTGCCATGGGATCTTTAACATCCACCTGAACTACCACCAATCCAGGCAGATGGGACCTCGGTTTAACATCTCATCCGAAAGACGGCACCTCAGAAGTGCAGCACCCACCTCATGCTGCACTACAGTGTCAGTATTGGGATATTAACACAAGTGCCAGATGTGGGAACTGAACCCACAGCCCTCTGATCTCCCGGTCTCAGAGGCGAGTGTGCTACGTACTGAGCCACTGACACTGACATTTACCCATAATAGTTTGGAAACATGCACATTTGTCCATATAGTCTGGAAATATGCAGATCCAGATATAAGGAGGCTAAGCAGTACAGTGCAGGCTGTCTAGCAAGCTAAAAGCTGCTCAGGGCACAGCTTGAAAATAGCGAGAGCTAGTCAGGGAACAGTCAAGGTGCTTGCAAGGTCCAGTGTCCAATGTCCCACTTGAAGAAGGCACGCTAACCAATGGCAGTCCAGTGGTTTCCAGGGGAAAATAGCCAGTGGGAAACAGGGTTTTGGATCTGAGTAGGCAAGAAGAGCAACAGCGGGCTTGCCTGATTTTTCCCTGTGTCGGGAGGCTGAGTACTGCTGGGGGCTCCATGGAGTGAGCTACATCCGCAGGTCTGGAGGAGGGAGCCCATTCAAGGGTACATTTCTGTGGAGGGAAAAGGGAGAGAATTAAAAACTTTGTTGGCAAACCCAATTACTTAACCCTCGTGGCAGGGCCCTCGGAAGGGTCCAACTCATTGCGAGAATAAATCCAAGTGCCAGCAGGGTCACAAGCGCATGCATACCACATGTGATCATCATGACTGGAGACATTATTTTCTGTTGGTAGTCCTAATATTGTGAGGTGCTAGTGACAGGGGCCCCAGAGTGTGGGCACGCAGGCAGATGCATGCCAGTGTAAGGGGTAAGATTACATCTCTCCTCCAGCACAAGTTACTCAAACTGTATAGCCACAAGTGGTCTCCCAGGTGGCGATATAGCAGTGGTGCTCGCCACCCTCCCTCCCAAGAGGAGAGCATCCTGTGGAACACTCAGTCCTCCTCCCACTAGCCAGCCCACAGACATCCCGGGCTCGTTCAGGAAAGTGGGTTGCCAGTGTCATGCGCAGCAATGCTACCGCTGCACTGAAGACCTCCCTCTTGGAAAAATCTTTTACATAAATTCATAAATTCTAGCTTTCTAACTAACTCTAGCTTTCAAACTAAAAGGGCCAAATGGCGCATATGATGGAAGTAAAAAATCTGTTTCACCGAAAGTCATTGATGAACTGTTATTTTTAAGCAATGAAGCACAACAGTGTGTGTGTTATGTTGGAATGTCATGCCTCAGGTATATTGCCTATTTATTATATTTATTTAATTGTCTGTTTCAAAAGGTTTACCAGGAAAGACATACTGAGTTGAAATATCTAGTTTCCAGATGTGTCCGGGGATGACTAGAGTACAGCAACAGTCAGTTACATAAATGAAAAATATAAGTTAAACAAATAGGTAGTGACAAAATGAGCAAGATGATCTAAGCAAAGCATCAGAAGTGCAACAAGTAATATAAGTGCAAACTGGAACCCTATTGGAGTATGAACAACTCACTGCTAGGTATGATATTGAAGTGCAGATTGCAGCAAGTTGAAGGGTGAATGAAACACAGTTGGTGCTTCATTCAGCCGAGAAGAATGGAGAAAACTGGGGGATTGAGGAAATGAATTAGGGCAGGAGACGGGGGGAGAATTTTAGCTTGGCAAAATACAGCACAGGGTCAAAGACAACTACAGGAGTGAGTAGTAAACTCATGGTGGAGAGATTTGAGTGGGTGGGAGGAAGGAGCAGTATGAATGATAATGAGAAGAGAGCCCTCTAGTTTGGGAAAGTTGAAGGAGAGGACAGCTTGGCCAGAAGAGGATTTTACAGAGGGGAGCAGAAGTGACCAAGGGCCAGAGCTGCACATGGGGTAGGAGGTGGGGGGGGATTAAAGAGGGAGGAAAGCCAAGGGGGAGGGAACCAAGCCAGAATTTGTAGATGAAAGTAGTGCAATGAGCGAGCACATAGCAAAAAGAGAAGGTTCTGTCTGGCTAGGGTGGATTTGGAAGCAATACTGAAAATAATGTTACCATAGTCAAAAGATAGGGAAACATTTTCGGGACACTATCTCTGTGGGCAGGAAACAGGATACTCACTTTATTCCTGTAAAAAGCACCCAGTTTGGGTGAAGCTTCTGGTGGATGGCATCCACATGAACAGAGAAACTGAGGCAATGATCAAGCCAGACCTGAGATATTTAGAGGAAACATCCTCAATTGCTACACCATCAAGGGTATGGAAGCAGGGAAGGGGATAAGCCTAGTTAGTCTCTGCCTTGTGGCAAAAGTCATGGAAACTATTTTCTTGACACTGAGGGATAGCTGATTAGCCAAAACCAGCCCTGGATGTTGGCGAAGTCTAGTTGGAGATGGGCCATGAAGTCAATGCCAGAGGTCCAGAGGCATGGAGGACCATGGCATCTGTATACATATGAATGGATGCAGAGGAACATGTAAAGGGAAGGTTGTTTAGAACTATGGAGGATAGAATGGGACCAAGGATAGATCCATGTTTATGCCAGAGCAGATAGAGAGAGGAGTTGATAAGGCATCAACAATATGGACAGTTTCAGGCCTGACCTAAAGGTGAGAGCAGAATCGCTCAGCTCTTTAAGCAGAGAGCCCTGTTGCCTTTAATTGCCCAGAAGGATAGTGTGAGCAACAATGGCAATAGCTTTGTCCAGGTCAACAAATAAAGTGAGACACAAGAAGAGGTGGTGGGACTTTCTGAAACCAGACTGGGGGGCAAAGAAACAGTAGGAATCAAGGAAAAGGGAAAGTTGGGAGAGAATGTCACAATAAAAAGAAGCCCACACTCAACAGCTGTTAAAATATACTAATTTATTGAAAAAAAAAATGGTACTTACAAAAGAATCAAAAAGCAGGCAAGGGAAAAAAGGAACCTCTCCTGTGGCTAACTCCTCATGTACATTCGGAGCAAATGGCTCTTTCTTCAGGGGTGGAGTTTGGCCTTAGTGTTCAGTAATAAATACGGAGCACCAACCAATCATAGAAGTCAAATTTAAATATTCAAATAACCTAATGAATAAACAGCATATTCAGTCCATTCCCCATTTAAAGGAACATAACTATATTAGCTTCTAACCAGGCAGGTGCATGTAAATAAAGTGAATATATAATAAAAATAATCATGAAAATTAAACAAATACACAATTGCAACAGCACTAAAAATGAGAAGGACAACACTGCATGTAAGACAAAGGACCCCTAGGCAATGTTACCCTTGATTTAGCTCCAACAATATTAACAATGCTCTTATCAGATGAAAAAACTGACCAATGTGTGAAGACAATCTCTCTAATCTTAATAGCTAAACGGGTATACTTGGTGACAAATATTACCTTCGGTTTCTCTGAATCCACATTATTCTTTGTTAACAACATGGCATTAACAACTTCTGGCTTTAAAATGGTTCTTCATATCTTAACTTAATTTCTCAAAGCTTTCTACTCCAGGGCAGTGTCTCCTAATTCTGATAAACTGCCCCACAAGAATGCTATTGATTGACCCATGAGGTGACTGTTGGCTGCTCACAACAGAGCATTACCAGCTACTGTTTTATGAAAAGTTTCACTCTTTAACCAAGAAACACTCTTGACCTAGAAGCTATTAGTTATTTGTTGCCACGGAGACAACAAGGGATGTCTTCAGCAGTGTCCTCTGACTTTCTCCTTCAGGCTGTGGATTACATTCTGCACCATATTTAGTTTTATTTGATGCCCAGTATTATTCACAGGGCCAAGGTATGGTGATAGGGGCCACTGTGGGTCCCTCGTATGTTAATTTATCTCTAGCTTGGTGGAAAGAGCAAATAGTATTTAATGCTGAGTGTAAGCCGCACCGGGGATAGTCAGATGGCACTGCTTTATTGATGACATCATACTGTGTGGTCAGGATCACTGGATGAGGTCAAGGAATTTGACTCTTGGTTAAACAGAAATCATTTTAACCTGCAATATGCAATGGCTAGCCTTGAGAGCATTGACGTTTTGGATATCCAGTTATATGTGGACAGCTTGGGGGTCATATGGAGTGAAACATTTCCTAAAACAACAGCTGGTAACAGTAGGTAATATTTGTCACCAAGTATACCCCCTTAGCTATTATGATTAGGGAGGCTGTCTTTAAACATTGGTCAGCTCTGTTGTCTAATGAGCGCCTTGTTAATACTGTTGGGGCTAGACCTAGGGTACCATTTTCTAGGAGTCTTAGTTTGGGGATATTCTCACTAAAAGCTCTTATGTTGAACCAAAAGTAGAAAATTGTCTTAGCAATAAACCTGCTGGCTTTCACCTGTGTAAAAGATGTTCAGAAGCCTGCAAATATGCAAGTGGCAGAAAATGGATAAAAACTGGTAATCAGGAAAACAATTATTAATGTACACCAATTTGCGAGTTGTTAACTCTGATTTTGTTATTTACTCTGCCTGGTGTTCCTGCGGTAAAGTTTATGTTGCCAGGACCACCAGGCAGCTGAAGGTTAGCATGTTCTGGGTCTATTAAAAGCAGTTCAGAAAAGAATGCTATTGGTATACATTTTAAGGCATGCCATTGACAAAATCCTGAAAGTTTTAAAATTCACAGGGCTTGAGCATGTGCCTAAAGCTGTTAGGGAAGGGGATAGGCTTCAGATATTGCTACAGAGAGAATCTTGGTGGATTTTCTACCTTAGAAGGTCCTCTCCAGAAGGATTAAATGAGGTTTTAGATTTTAAACCTTACTTATGATGAAATTTCTGATGATTGTAGATGTATGCCTTTTTAGGAATATTTATGCATTGCATCTGTTGCTCCACATGTTTTATTTAATAATCTTTTCCATGTTTGAATATAGTCCACCTATATTTAAGAAATTGCATTTGTTTCTCTGGAATCTCTGATTATCAGTCCTTTATCTTAAGTGCAATGTTATTGCTCTCATTTTTAGTGCTGTTTCAGTTGGTTGTTCAATTTTCACAGGTGTTATTATGTATTCACTTTATTTAGATGCACCTGCTTGGTTAGAAGCTAATACAGTTCTATTCCTTTAAAATGGGGAATAGACTGAAAATGATGTTTATTCATAAGACTGTTTGAATATTTAACTTTAGCTTCTATGATTGGTTGGTGCTCTGTAATTAATTCTGAGCACTGGAAGCAAACTCCACCCCCTGAAGAAGGATCCATTTGCTCCAAATGCACATGGGCAGTTAGCCATAGGAGAGGTTCCTCTATTCCAGTGACTGCTTTTTGATTCTTTTTTAAGTAGCAGTTTTTTTAATAACTTAGAATATTTTAACAGCTCTTGAGTGTGGGCTTTTCTTTTGCGTTACATTTTGTTCTGTGTGAAGCCTGCACCGGAGGTGAGCAGTACAGAGGTTTTTTTTTTTTGTTTTGTTTTTAGAGTTGGGTGAGAACAAGGTGTTCCTCTAGTTTAGATGGAGATGTGAGATAAGGCAGTGTTGTGCGGCATGAGACACAGCCAAAAGACTTCATGCACTCAAGAAGTAGTAATGTTAGCTAGCATAATACATGTCCTGGAGTGCCTTATTGTGATTATAAAATTGATCCCGTAGAATTAAAAAAATAGCTTATGTAGGTTTTTTTCTTTGGCTGTTTCAGACCATGATGCTGCACTGAGAGAACATCACATCTGGGATGCCTCTAGACAAATCAGCTTTCAGAATTCTTCCTATCCCTTTTATAATATTGAAGAAGATAATAATATATTATTGTGAAACACCAGTAAACAGTTAAAGTAGTGCAGTTTAAATGTGCAAAAACATATGTCATGCAGAGTGTTTTGATTTATGAATGCAGTCCTTGTGTGTCATTTCCTTTGTTTGCTATACGTTTGTTTGTTTTGTTAATTTGCCTCTAATTTTATGGCCCCTGGGGATCTCCATGTTTGATTTTTTTTATTGTTCATCTTTTTCCTACATTGCTTTCTGTCTTATGTGTCCAGGACCATTGAGTCAGTGAGTGAAAGCTTCTGCAACAACAATCTGCTCTTAGAAGCCTGATGGTCTGGCCTCAAATATATAACTCTTTGTAATTCAATCTTTTGGTTTTTTAGGTATGTGTGTAGGTCAAGCTAGCAGAAGTACATGTTTTATTTTTAAAGCTTTTCATTTAATCAAACTATACACAGCAATAAAAAACACACAAATCACCCCAGGTCATCAATGCTATAATGAATGAAAACTATAGCTGTTTCCTTACAGAACAGCCAACTCAGTTAGCCCTTGGGTGTTTGCTAAACTGTAAATGTTGTCTTTAGTATATAAGGAACATCACTTAAAATCGCCACTCTTCTGCTGTAAAATTCACTGTAAACTAATATTTGCTGAATGAATGGTCCTGTATGCATCACTGTCACATGAGACAGGTGGCAATGTAGGAAAAAAGAGTGATACAAAATTTAAACATGGAGATTCCCATTGGGTATACAACTAGCAGGCAAATGTACTATTTTTATATTGGTCTGCCACTAGGACCCTTACCTTTTGTTGAGGTCTGCCATGCCCATCTCTGGCTATACTGGTGGAAGCCGTCTTGGTAGACCATGTGAATAACTTTAGACAGATGCATAAAATAGAAGTAGAAAACTTTATTCAGCAACAGGAGACTTTTGCACACGAGGAGGATATGCCTCAGATTCAAGGGTTTCCAGAGCCCCTGCTATGCTAAGGCACTGCAGGCAGTGTAACAATTTGTAGCAACAAGTATTCTAAGTGTTCTTAAAAAGTCGGCAGCTAAACATTGAATGCTATGCTTGACTGTGTACTTCACATCACCCATGGGGTCATAAAAGTCAGTACCACTCAAATAATATAGCAGTACACACATGAAAACAGTTGAGAAATGTCAAGCATTATATGACACAATCTGCCCACAGAAGTATTCCACTGCTGGGAAGGGTTGGGGGTAGAGAATGTTGACTACAATGTTGCACAGCCAGAGTAGTACCATGGGAGGGGGATCACCACAGTAACCTGAAGTTTGGTCAGAGAAACAAGTGTCACAGTGCAGGGAAAAGAAAAGGGAAGAGAGAATAATGGGTAGCAGATGGAGATTACCTAGAACTGGCATATGCAAACTTTGAATAAACTGTTACAGGACATGAAAACAGAATATGGAATTGCCATTTTCAAGAAGGCATTCCTGGAGAGAGAGAGAAAAAAGTTAATGCAGTTTATGCAGCATTTACTGCTATTTAAAAAAAAAACATATGTATAGAAAGAGGTACATTAGGACATTTACTGCAGAAGAACACCTAAGCAATGGCAGTGTGGAATACCATGGACAACAGAACCATTAGCACCAAGAAACACAGAGTCAGGGTGCACAAAACTTCAAGGCTTGCATTGACTATTTCAGCCAGTTGGAATGGTATTAAGAGTTGCTTGAACTGGTTCTTGACAGGACAGGGTAGGATCCACAAAAGCAATTCAACAATTCTGCAAACTGTTAAAATCACACCATTTGACTCTGTAAGTCCAGGACTCAAACTTCTTGCTAAGAATCCTCTCAATCTGGTACACAGGGGTATGCATCAGACAGTAGTGAGAAGAATAGGTTTGAGAAATCCCAGGAAGTTCATTTGAGTGAAAGATAGGTGCAACAGAATCTGACTGAAGAGAGTTAGCAGTCTTAGGATCTGAAAGAACTAGTTGCAGGTTATCAGGAGGAAGTTCTAATTCTGAAAGGAAGGCAGCTTCCAGTGCAGCTTCATTACCGGGAGGACTGGGATAATCTGATAGGTTGTTACTCAGATACCCATGCTTCAGATGATGTATGTGGACTTAGCTGAGCACAAGTTTTCCATGACACTTACTTTACAGGTAGTTATGAACTGGAGAAAGCTTTTCTGCAATGTAGAAAGGACCAGTCCAAAGATGGAGCAGTTTCTTTGTTGTGCCCGGAACTAAGACAGGCCAACAGAAGTAGACAGTGTTCTCCACAGAAAATGAAGGTTCATTGGACTTGGCTGCTGACATTTTTTGCATGGCAGATTGTCTCTGTCCCAGTGTGGTTATTGCAACATGTCTGACAAGTTCAAGATGTTCCAGTACAGGAATAATGTAAGAAGGAGCTGATTTTGTAACCTGTAGCAGTGAATGATCCACATCCAATGGAGTTCTTAGATGGCATCCATGAACCAAGAAGAATGCAGTGTACTCTGTATTCTGTACTGTCAGAACAAGGGCTTGTGTTGTAGGCAAACTGAGGAAAAGGAACAAAGCACTTCCAAGTGTTGGGGGTTTCATCCAGGTACTTGGAGAGTGTGTTCAAAATGGCAGACACCATCCTTACACTTTGTCCATTGCATTGCAGGTGATAGCTCATAGTGTGAGTCTTTTTTATGCTGTGGACTCTGCAGGTTTCTTAGACAATTGTAGAAAGGCAGTTACTGACTCTTTCTAAATGCAGGTACGAGGGGCTACACTGGCAGCAAATAACTGTGTTGAGGAAGAAATTTACTGCTGTAGCAGCTTTGTCTCTAAGTATTTTGTAAGGTAGTCCAGAAAAAACAAGCATGTATTTGCTGCCAGAATCAGAGCATGTTGGTAAAGGTCCAAGAATGTCTGTGCTGATTCTTCAGAATGGTGCTGTGGCTACAGGCATTGGAAAGAGGCATGCCTTTGTAGGTTTGGCAGAAGACTTTCTTTGAGAGCACAGCTGGCAGGATTTGACAAATTGGTCAACTTCCATGTTAATGTCAGGCCAGAAGAAGTGAAGCCATGTCTTTTCAAGAGTTCTGTGGATTCCAATATGACCACTAGAAAGTAGAGAGGCATTAGTGGGAAGGAATATTTTGCTGATTAGAGAGGCAGGCACAACTAACTGGACATGAGTTCTGCCCATGCAATGGTCCTTGTCTTCCTTGGTCAAGACGTGAAAAAGCACACTGCCATTGAGAAAGTATTGTGAAGCTAGGACTAGAACATCCTGGCAATATTGCATCTGTTGCAGAAGATTTTCACTCTAAATAAGTGATTATGTCTGAGAACTGAGGATCTGCTGTTTGTTGAATTTTGACAGTTGTCAGAGAAAGTGCAGATGCAGAGGAGGTGAAAAGCTCCTCAGTGTATTACAGTAATTGTGGATTGTTGCTGCTTTCTGAAGAAGTGTTTGGGAGCAGCAAAGCAACCTGGGCTGCTGTAGGAGTGTTCACAGGAAGCATGCATGCAGCATGGAAAGGGACAGCTTCTAAGCAGGATTCTTCATATGTTGAGGGTGATACCAAGAGATACTGTTGTTGACTAATGCCATCCACATTGGAATGAACTCAGCCTGGTCCGTATTGAATTTCAAAGTTATAAGACTGGAGTATGGCAATCCATCTGACACACTTTCCTACTGGTTCCTTCATTTCAAACAACCATCTGAGGGCAGAATGATCAACAATAACTGTAAAGGAAGACTAGCAAAGATAGCAGTCAAATTTCTTTATAGCAAACACCATGGTTAGACATTCTTTGTCTGTGATGCTATAGTTGTGCTCAGTAGAGGAAAGAGAGCACCCAGTGTATGAAACAACCTGTTCTGTTACATCTTGAACTTGACACAGCATAGCACCCACAGCAAAAGAACTAGCATCTGTGTAGATTGG
This sequence comes from Neoceratodus forsteri, assembly GCA_016271365.2. Lineage (NCBI taxonomy): Eukaryota > Metazoa > Chordata > Ceratodontiformes > Ceratodontidae > Neoceratodus > Neoceratodus forsteri. The sequence continues at coordinate 539,033,081 of CM028134.1, read as the reverse complement.
TTGGTTAAACCTTGGTAGGCCAATACTGGAGTGGAGATCAATTTGTCCTTTAAGGTATCAAAGGCCTCTTTGCACTCAGAAGTCCATGTGTATTCACATCTCATTTTGGTGAGGGCGCACAGTGGAGCTGCAATCTTGGTACAGTTACTTATGAACTTTATATAATATCCAGACAGGCCTGGAAAAGCACTGAGGACTTTGAGATTGTTTGTTTCTGGATAGTCTTTGACTGCTGGGAGCTTATCTGGGTATTTAGAGATGCCCTGAGAACTAATAATGTCCCAGATAATGAATTTGATGCTTTGGGAAACAACACTTCTCTGGGCGAAGCTTGAGGTTGGCTTGTCAGAGGTGTTCAAACACTTCTTTGAGGCATTGGATGTGTTCCAGAAAAGTCCTTCTGAAGACAATAACATCATCCAGGTAGACTAAGCAAGATTTCCAAGACAATCCATGTAGTATGGCTTCCATAACACATTGGAATATAGCTGGACTGTTCAGCAGTCCCAAAGGCAGTCATTTGAATTGAAAAAGTTCTAAGAGACAGCACTAATATGTGTATGGATGAGAAGCTGGATCAATGGAGACTTGGTAATACCCACTTTGAAGATTCAGAATGGTGAGGTAGCCTGGGCTGGCTTTGCCAAGACTCTCTAAGGCATCCTCTGTTGTAGGTAAAGGATGAACATCTAGTACAGCACTGGCATTGAGCTTCCTGCTGTCTGCCACAAAGCGATGCCCTGTGTCTTTCTTTACCAGCAGCAGACATGGTGCACCCCAAGGACTTGTAGAGTCTTCAATGATGTTTTATTCCAACATGCGTTAATGATGTCCTCTAGCACTTGTTTCTATTTGTGTCCCACTTTGTAGGCTCACGGATGGATGGATTTCTGACTGGGTTGCAACTTGATGGTGTGCTGTAGGATATCACAACATCCAAGCTTGTTGTCTGTACCAGCAAAGATACCGAAGTAGTCCTCCAGGAAATCCAGAATCTGTTGTTTCTCTGTTGGAGGTGCTGGAAGCTTGGAACAGGATAGTCGCTTACTGAGGGACAACACTTGTGAAGCTGGAGTGGTGGTGGTAGTACTGACAGGTCTAGAGATGTTGGAACAAGGCTGAGGTTCTTGCATGAGATGGAGCTGGCCCCCAGTATACACAGACAAACTTTCCAACATTGGCACTCTTGGAGATGATCATTGGCTCATTTGTAAAGTTGCAGCATTTCCATAAGACAAGGCATTTCCCGGGAGAAGAGATGAAGAATTTAGATGGTGTCCCACGGTGATGCCAACAACACCTAGTAGGAGTGGTTCACCTCAAATCTGGGCAATCAAAACTCTGTCTTAGGAGGCATAGTGACCGAGTCCATAGTTGCAAGTTGCCTCCTGGGGTCCAGTGAATGTTGGATGCAAAGTCTTGGATGACTCTTTGATATTTAGGAAAGTCCATGCTAAGAATCACTGATAGTTGTAGATCAAGCACTAGTTTGAACTTGACAGTAGCTTGTGGCGAACCAAAGTGCAGATTGAGATGAAAAATGCCTGTGATAGGTATTGTTGCAGTATTAGCTGTGATGATATACCATAAGTCAGCTAAAGAGACATGAGGTGACTGACCAAGAGCTTGGTTGTTCAAGATGTTGTTGTTGATGACTGAGATGTCTACTCCAGTGTCAAGGTATATGTGGACTGATCTCCAATGGTCACTGAGACTTAGTTTGCTAGAAGTGGTGATCTGGGACACATCACATCTGGTCAAGACTCCCATCCCTGCTGCACACAAGATGTTCTGCACACTAACAGTCTTCTAGTGTTGGTGGATTTGTGGTGAGGACTCAACCCTAACGCTCTTGATTATACTCATTACTCTCACCTGCATAAGAAGTATGTAATGTAACTGTATGCATTTGCCAACCTTGCATCCTATGCTTTTGACCCTGTACTGACTCTTTATGTATGCTGCTACTATGAACCACCAGCACAGTAACTGTTGCATCTACCTACTATGTATCCAATTGCTTTGAACTTGTTTTGAAATTGTATGTATGTATTCACCCTCTGTTATGTATGTATCTATGAATTCTCACTCTGTACATCCCTCTCCTCATTTCCCCCAGAATGTACCATGAGACGAGAATTAAGTTGCTCAGTGTATTTTTCCTGGTGAAACACTTCAATAAATAAAAATAAATAAATAAATAAAAAAGTCCAGGTGAAGGATGTCCATAGGGTCCACATGTGTACTATTGGGCCCATTACTTACTCAGATCATGCTCCGGTGTTGGCAACTGTAGATTGGGACTCTTTAAGAAGCAAACAGGGTGGCATTTTGACCTATTCTACTTATAAGACCCTGAATTTCACACTTAAATATAGTCTAACATAAAATATAACTTTGCCCTCAATACCTCTCTGGACACCACCCCAGCTATGTTATGGGATACCATAATGGTCATGCTTAGAGGACATTTAATCAGCTATACAGTCCATAAGCAAAAGGAATGTCAAGCAAAAAAAAAAGATCTATTAGCCTCCCTTGCTTTCAGATGCAACACAAGCAAAGTACCCTAGCCGATCCTACTCAGCTCTCTCAGGTTAAAAAGCAATTGGACAGTTGTGCACACCAACAAATGGAATGAGCCCTCCAATACCTATGCCAAATATATTACGATGGTGCCCCCAGGCTGCACGCCTTCTAGCACATGGGTTTCATTGGTAAAAACACAGGGTCTCAATTCTGAAACTCTACCATCATGTCATGGGATACCTGGTCTGGCATGTAGGCACTAATATGGATGCATTCACTTCCTGTTATACAGGATTGCATACCCAGGAAGTTAGTACCTCAGCTGAGTCCATCCAAGGGTTTCTGAATTCCGTGGACCTCCCCACACTTTCTCCAGAATCTCTTGCCTCTCTGCAGTCTCCCATTACAATGGAGGAAATCCAGAGGGCCCTAAAATACCTCCTGCCAGACAAGTACCCAGGGCTGGATGGGTATCTGGCCAAGCTTCTGAAAGTCTTCTTCTCAGAACTCCCTTCCCTCTTTCTGCAGCTGCTGAACTCACCGTTGGGATGCCCCCCACCCCCAGGATTATTTCAGTGATCCCAAGGCTAGGAAATCTTCTGAATTTTGTGAGTCTTACCAGCCAGTTTCAATGCTCAGCACTGACTATAAATTATTTATGTCAATCTTGTCCCGTAGGATGGATGTTCTCCTCCCCTCCTCTATTCATATGGATCAGACCAGTTTTATACTGTCTTGACATGCCATGCACTGCATCAAACAAATGCTTTCCCTTCTCCTTCATGCCTCCCATACTGCATCCACTCCCTTACCCTGAGTCTTGATGAGGAGAAAGCATTGAAGAGAGTTTCTTGGGCCTTTCCCAGCACCACACTCTTGAGGTTTGACTTTACCCTCCCTTTTGTGGATTTCTTTTCTCAATCTATTCTAGATCCCAGGCACAGGTAAAAGCAAACAGCCATCTCTAAGAATTTTTACCACTTAAACAGGCATCCATCAATGTTGCCATCTCTCTCTCCCCTTTTATTTGCAGTTTATATTGAACTGCTCGCGCAGGTCATATGTCGGAACCCACATATTGTTGGGTGCAGAACAGGTCAAGGTATTTAACGTCGCATCACCCTGAACGTGGATGACATTCTCCTTTATTTATCAGACCTGAAGGTAGGCCTCCCAGTAGTGTGGAACCTTCTGACAAAGTATGACCAGTTATCTGGCTATAAATTAAATTGCACCAAGACCGACTTCATATTTATGAATTTCGTCCCCTCTGATCATGTTCGACAGCAATATCTCTTCCATTGGGATCTCAGAACCATGAAGTATCTGGGTGTTCAATTTACCAGCTCAGCTTCCTGTTTATTTGCTACTAACTTTCTTCCCCAGAAACCAGGATTCAACAGGAGTCGGACAGATGAAACCTGTTACTGTGTTCCTTAGAACAATGGATAGCCTCTCTAAAAATGATGATACTACCCACATTTTTGTATCTCTTCCAGTCTTTATCCATCCCCATTTCCATAGCCACATGGATAGTGTGAAGCTGTATGTTCTCTTGATTCCTCTGGCAAGATAAACCCCCTAGAATCAAATTTTCCAGTTTAAGCTTCCCAAATGGGAGGGGCGACTAGGACTCCCACACCTGCATACATATTATGAAGCAGCAAAATTGCAGGCCAGTTTATACTGCCTTCAGAATTCTCCTTCTCTACAATGAATTCACCTCGAGAGGGCCACACTTCAAAGTGGACCCCCAGAGAAAGTCCTATTTCTCCCACAGCCACTCAATTTTTGAATCTCTGGATCCCTGGTATATGAAAAGGCCCTGATCAGGTGACCTGCCTCTACCTCTTCCAGGGAACCACTCCTGCTCTGGCAGCCACGCCACTGCTGACTTGCCTGCTCAACAGCTCTGGCAGAAAGCCCTGATCTGGCGACCTGCCACTACCTCCTCCAGGGAGCCGCTCCTATTCCAGTGGTCCCGTCAGTGCTGACCCACCCACTCAACAGCTCTGGCCGAATGCTCAGACTGGGTGACCTGCCACTACCAATTCCAGGGAATCGCTCCTGCTTGAGCGGCCTTGCCACCACAGACCCGCACGCTCAACGGCTCTGGCAGAAGACCCTGATTGGACGACCCACCACTACTTCCTCCAGGGAGCCGCTTTTGCTCCGGCAGCCCTGCCACCGCTGGCCTGCCTGCTCAAAAGCTCTGGCAGAAGGCCCTGATTGGGCAACCTGCCCCTACCTCCTCCAGGGAGCTGGTTCTGCTCCGGTAGCCCCACCACCTCTGACCTGCCCACTCAACAGCTCTGGTATGGCTTCTTCTTTAGCTTCGACTGAATTTTAGCCTCACTTTTTACTCTGACTGCTGATTGGTTCCTGCTCTCCTGAACCCTTTCTCTTACAGTGTTAAGCTATAAATGCATATTAATGTAATGTATGAATTTTCTAAGTTGATGTTTTACTGCATTGTTTAAAAAATCCATATATATAGAAGTGCTCTTTTACTTCTGCCACTAAAATCGTTGTCTGTCTATAATCTCTGTTTTCACTCTCCCCCTGAGCCCGCTCTACTAAGCCTTCCAGCCCCCCACTCAGTGCAATTACAGCCCCTTTGTTTCTTTTGTCCTTACTTGCAGCCTTTCAGCTTTCCTACCCACCGCAATCACAGCCCCTTTGTCTCTTTTGTGCTTACTTGCAGCCTTTCTGCCTCCTCCAGATAATTTTATCCAGCCCTTTTCACTGCAGGTAGAAAGCCCTAAGTGGGTGACCCACCACTACCTCATCCAGGGAGCTGTTCCTGCTCTGGAGGCCCCACCACCACTGACCCGTCCGCTCAACAGCTCGTACCTGCCGGCGCTGCATGTAGGCTACCTACCAACCCCTCCCACCCACCCTATCTGGTGCATTTCTTTTATAGAGTTGATTGGTCACATGTCCAAGTTGATTGGTGGAAATTATTAAGTATCTAATCTTACACTATCTCCTTATACAGTTCATCCCCTAGAGGGAGCTATTCCTCTTATTCTCAGCTTTACTCTCTAACTACCTTATCACTCCCCACTGTCATTTTTTTGGATTTGTCTTTACCACCTATAATCCATCTCCTGTAGCTCATACAGCTGCTCCCCATGACATAATTACACCATGGGAAGGACAACTATAAAAACAGATCCCCATGGTATGCAGCCCATACTACTACACAGCACATTTCTGCTAAGCGTCTTTCATCTTAGCAATAGTGCCCACCCCATACGTGATGATCTTATTAAAAATGTCTGTAAATTACTACTGCTGCAGATCCACTGTTCCATTGCCATTTATAGACTAGGTAAACTGCCCTTATTGCAACAGCATTATTACTCTGGCACTAGCCACTTGGGAGATGCTGAGCATCCCATAAATCCAATATCCCCACACCGTAGCTATAAATCATCAAGCATACCTGCATGAGTCACAGTCTATGCAGTATGACTTTTCCATCATTACGCTGCCCCACAAACATTGTTGTTTAGCCCTACAGCCCACAAATGGATCTGGCAACTTCTACTTAAAGTATTAATTAACAGGCTCAAAAAGCTCCTTCTCTTGTTGCTGCTCTGTTCTGGACATATAGAACTAAACCCAGGTCTTCTTGTGCCCATCGCAGTACCGGCTGACCTAACACAGCTAAAAGGCATCAGCTTCTTACACATAAATGCATGCAGTTTACTGAAAAACATGACCTAATACAGACCTGAGCTCTTCACGCCACCCCTGATGTATTGGTGATATCAGAATCATGGCTACATGACTCTACCCTAGATCATGACATCAACATTCCATCATACAATATATTCAGGGCAGATAGGCAAACCGGGGTGGGGGTGGGGTTGTAATATACATACTGAACAAGTTCTTGGCCTCTGTCATTGACTCCTCCTCCAGCCACAAAGAGTTTGAAAGCCTTACTCTAAAAATCTGTCTATCTTTAAACAAATCCATTTGCGTAACAGGTTGCTACAGACCTCCAGCAGGAGGTCTTGAGATAGTAAACCACCTTCATAAAATACTGGAATCCGTTGATTTGGAAGCTATTATCATGGGTGACCTTAACCTTGATTGGAACTCACCTTGCTCCTAACCTCTAAAAGACCTGTGTGATGACTATGGTCTACAACAGTTCATCTTTGATGTTACCCACCCCAACATCAAAAAACCTACACACAGCACCCTCCTACACATAATCCTTACTAACAAACCTCATAAAATCTCCCATGCAGTAGTATTCCATAACAACATTAATGATCACAGGGCTATTGTATGCATAAGGCATACACCCAAACCTATCTCCACTTCTAGCTTCATTTATAGCACAGATTCTCACCTCTGAATGGCTGCGTGACCTAGGAGTGGTGTTTGACAATGGCCTGACCCTACATCATCAGGTGTTGGCAGTCATAAAGCTGGCCTTTTACCATCTTAGGAACATTGCTGGGATCAAGCACCTTGTACCATCCAGCGACCTACCTGTCTTGGTTCATGCATTTGTGACATTGTGCCTTGACTATTGCAACTCCCTTTACCTAGGGCTTCCTGGGGTTGATATCCACACTTGCAGCTAGTGCAGAACGCTGCAGCAAATTTGTTGACTGGGGCTTCGAGAAGAACTCACATCACCCCTGTGCTGCACAATCTACATTGGCTGCCTATTCAGTGGCGGATCACCTTTAAGGTAGGTCTATTGACCTACAAAGCCCTACATGGACAGGGTCCTGATTACTTGAAAGAGCTCCTGGTTCCTTACACCCCTCTGTGACAGCTCCGCTCGGCTGATGAGGGGTCACTGGAGATTCCAAGGGTAAGTTTAAAGTCACGGGTTGCGCGTGCCTTTGGGTTTGTGGCACCTACCCTCTGGAATTCTCTGCCCCATCAGCTACGGGAGTGCAGGACAGTGGGGTGCTTTAAGCAGGCACTGAAGACCTTTTTGTGGGGGAAAGCATACCCTGAACTCCTCTGATTTGTATTTGTATTTATTGTTCATTGTTTTTAGCTGATTGTGCAGCACCTTGATGCGTGAAAGGCAGTTTTACTAAATACATTTATTATTATTATTATTACAAAAGAAGTTACCACAAATTTAATAGTTCAGACTTCTTGGATGGCCTTAGTAGAATTAGGTGGCACGATTTTTATCTTGCATCCTCAGTTTCTAAAGCCCATAATCTATTTCAGAACCTTGTCCTAAAGGTGATTAATGCTCATGCATCTATTGTAAAAGTCAGACCAAGGAAAATATCCTGTCCCTGGTTTAACAGTACCATAAAAACAGCATTGCACAATAGGGATACTCTCTGGAAAAAGGCAAGAAAATCAAAACTAGAAACAGACTGTCCACCTTTAGAGCAGCTAGGAAATGTTGTACTAAATTAGTAAGAACTAAATAGGCAAAATATTTCCAATGCACACTGGAGTCCTCTAAAAATAACATTGCCAAGTTCTAGCAGATCTTAAAAGAATTATAAGGACATAGATCATCATCCTCTTTACCAACTAAAATAATTTCAGGAGACAGTATCCATACGTGCAAACAAGGCATACTAGAAGCACTCAAAATCACTTTGCCACTGCCGGCCTAGCCTTTGACACCTCTCCAGCAAGCCTGCTGCTCCACCAACAAAATAGCAATGATTCACTATGGCCATCACCCACTCTGCCAAATTGAGTTTTAGTGCAGTCACGCTCAAACAGATCGAAGACCTCCTAACCTCCTTAAACACTAAAAAAGCACAGGAGCTGACCAACTTGATCCCTCCTTTTTAAAATTAAGCTATTACTTACTGGCTTCACCCATCACTCACCTTTTTAACCTGTCCCTTTCTCAAGGATCGCTTCCATCCATGTGGAAAACAGCCCTCATTATCCCACTACTCAAATCTGGTGATACAAGTGATCTCTACAATTACAAGCCAATTTCTCTATTACCCATCTTGTCAAAACTCCTTAATAAACTGGTCAGTACCCAATTAAAAGATTATTTGGAATCCTACAATCTATTAAACCCAATGCGGTCTGGCTTCAGGCCTAAACACAATACGTATCTACACTAGCTAAGGTCACCAATGATTGGTAAATTGCCCTTGCTGCTAAAAATCATGTAGGTGCACTTTTCCTAGATCTAAGCAAGGCTTTTGATACCGTGGACCATAATTTATTATTGGCTATGTTGCATAGCCTTAGGCTAGATGGCTCTGTCTTAAAATGGTTTTCGTGTTATCTTATTGGTAGACAGCAACAGGTTAAAGTGCAAGGTGACCTTTCACCCCTTAAAACTCTGCTCAGAGGGGTCCCTCAAGGATCAAACTTAGGTTCCTTATTATTCGCAATCTACATCAACAACATTGACCACAAAATCAAAACTGCCAGTGTCCATCTTTTTGCAGATGACACTGTGCTCTGTGTTGCATGACCTACCATTGAGGTCGCATGTTTGGAACTACAACAGGAATTTAATCTCTTACAGCACAACCTACTGCACTTGAAATTGCTTCTCAGTGCCAAAAAGACTAAAAGCATGATTCTCTCCCTTCAACCAAAAGCAGCTACCACCAGCTTGCCAACTGCTAACATACATATTACAACTATCCTGGGAGAGACACTCGAAAAGGTGGACAAATTTAAGTATCTTGGCTTTAGGCTCGACTGTAAACTTTCTTTCAGTTCTCATATTGAGGAACTCTCAAAAAAAATTAAGACAAAGGTTAGAGCTTTTTTTTCCTTATTAAACGACTACTCACTTACGAAACGAAACTAAGACTGGTCCAAATGACATTCCTTCCACTCATCGACTATGCAGACTTTCTTTATAGTCACTGCTCCAAAACAGCATTAGTAAAATTGGACACACTGTATCACAGAGCTTTAAGAGTTGTGACAAATTCTCCATTCAGTACACAACACTACTTGCTCTACACACAACTAGGCTTGACCTTGCTTGCCACCAGGAAGTGGCAAAATGCCTCCCTCTGGGTCTTTAAAGCCATCACCAAAAAACTCCTTCCCTCCCTACATTTCTAGCCTCTTCAAACTCACTCCCTGTGTATATTGTCTTAGAAAATCTACATATATCCTGCTTGACACTGCCAGGACTAGATCCCACTTTGGCACCTCATCCCTTAGTCATGCTGTACCAACACTGTGGAATACCCTTCAAAGTACTATAAAACTGACACAAATCATTAGTTTATAATCCTTCAAATTGCTCCTAACTTCTTTATTGAAGGAAAGTTGTCATTGTTACTCCTAACTTGCCTCCCTCCCTCGAGGTACTTGACTTGCACTTATACTTTTGCACATCTCAGCTGGGCTCTTCTTGTTATGCTTCCCACATTTATTCATCAGTCCTTGCACTTCCTCCCTTTTTCTCCCTTCTTATGCATTTCCTCTCCCTCTTGTCTGCCCATTTTATGTCCCACCCCTCCTTTCATAATCCTATGCCTCAGTGTTTCCCCCATTCCTACTCCAGTCTGTAATGTAAGGCTACCTTTATTTTGACATTAGGGGCCCAAGTACAAGATGGGATACGCATGTCACAAGGCAACTTGCACCAAACCCAACGGTGCAAGTCGCACCTTGTGACATGCGTTACACTGCCCAGTATTCCAAAAGGTGGCCTGCGACATGGAGCAGGCTGACTGCACCAAAGGCTGGCAACGCCACTCTCTACACCTGAACCCCCCTGCGACATGGCACAAGGGGGTTTCCGGCAGCATTTACGGCCCTATTCTAGGTCCACAGCCAATGGACCCTAAGGCTATCTGGTGGCCCCCACCTCCTCCACAGCCCTGTGGGGTATTGCAGTGGTGTCCAGGTGCAGAACTTTGGGGGGCTGTGCCATATGGGGCTTGCACCCTGTGGGTGGGCATCGCTGCAGCTTGCAGCACCCAGGTCAGATGCGCCCTTCCCGTGGCACAACCCTGGAGCTGCCGCAAGTCATGGGGTGTAGGTGCAGGGGACCCTGCCTGTTCTGGAATCTGGTGCAGGGTCCCTGGCATAGTGGCATATGTTGCAACTCACATCCATCTGTGAGTTGTGCCATATGTCCTGGAATCGGGCCCTAGCTGTTTTGTGTAGGTATTCTCAATGTGGAATTTGAACTGACTTTTGCTATAATGTATAACTTCTGTTGCTTTGTTGTGTGATCCATGTATTGTCCTTCCAGGATCACCTTGTAAATGAGTCTCTCAATGGTGTATTTCCTGGTGAAAAAATAACATTGAATTGAATCTACATACAGTCCTAAGAACATGACACCAATTCCTCTGGAGGTCTGAGCTACAGGGGAAATTCCTCTGATTGCTTCCTCTACATCTGCACCTGGACATCTCACCAGCAAAAATGGACCCTTGCTATAAGAGGTGGTTCAGGCAAGGCCTGTCAGGCCTCTGACTGTTCTGAGAGATGGGGAAATGATCAAATTTCAGACTTTTTGAGACTTATTAGCCCTTCCGCAATCTGACCAATTTAGATATTTCCAAGTTAGGGCCTACTTTTCCTGACTCCTACAGAAATCCCCACCCCTCTGAGGAATGCCCTCCTGATACAGATCATAGATGCCATGGACAGCAACCTAGGGGAGAATCTGGTGTCTTGGCTCCACTATTTCCTCCCACAGCTAGGTCCAATGGAATGCCTTAGGGCAGTGGAAATCTGGAATAGTGAGCTCACCTCCCCTATTACCCAAGAGCAGTGGCAGCAAATGTGTCAATATATCCCAAGGCTACAAGCTTTATGATGTGGCGTGAATACAGTTGGAAGTGTCTATTACATTACTTCCTCACCCCAGTACAACATGTCCATTGGGGCATGACCCCCAACCCTGGTGTGCTGGTGAGAATATAGAGAGGCCATAACTACCCACTATCACATAATGTGGTCTTGCCCATTCCTTCAACCCTTATTACAGGTGCTCAGCAATGCTCTGCAGTAGATATTTACTCCTCAACTGAATTTCATGGAGCAGCTTTTCCCATTTGCTTACTGGCCACATAAGGAATGGGATGCATCTAAAAGATATTTTATGTCAATAGTACTTTTGTATTTGTATTTCTGTGTTTATTTTATCATGAAAAAGCTCCATTGAGCAGTACTCCTTTACAAGAAGATCCTAAGTAGGACAGATAACAGTCAGTGGGTAATGGTCCATCTTCACAGAATACAAAAAACGTAAAAATGTCTTTAGTACTGGCTAACAAGTATAATCTAATAGAAAGATACTTGTAGCAACAAAGAAATGTGTCACTAAAAAATGGCTCTGTAAAAAGCCTCCCACTAGAGGACTGGTGTCAGGTAATGAAGGGAATTTATGACATGAAACAATTAACATTTTCTACATGCTAACAGGCAGACAAAGGGACTAACAGATGGGTACAGTCACTTACATGATGGCCAAAGACCCCCTTTTTGTCCCCTAAACTGTTTGCCTCGATGGGTGTAACATACAAGTCACTTTAAATAACTGTTCAAATGTCCTCGAGGGGAACATATGGTAGATCTGGACTCTTATATACTCAAAGGGAGCTGCAAATTGTAACTTGATAATCAAATGCTTCATGCTGTCAACAATATTGACATCTGTTTGTGCATCAATGTTTGTCAGTTGTAAGACTCTGAAGACTTCAATAAATAATGATAAAAAAAAAAAAGTGGTGATCTGACGACAGGTACAGCTGCTCCTAGAAGCAAGATGGTGCCAGAGTTGGCTCTTGTTGTTGGAGGATGGTACTTGTGTTAGTTGAGAGAGTCTAAGGGGTGGTCAGTTGAGATGTTCCCCAGCACAACAAAAGCCCCTAGTTTGTTGGGCAGCACTCTACCTGATACTGTGAGTACTTGTGTTCAGCTTGCTAATGATGCAGTGGACGTCTTTGGGCCCTGTAATTCCTATTGTCATACTTCAGCTTTCTGCAAACCACAGCTGTGTGTCCTCTGAATCCACACAACTGGCAGATAACGGACTCTCAAGAAGCTGGTGGTTGTGCAGGTGGCTGTTGAGGTGGTAGCAGTGCTTTGACAGAGGAGCAGAGGAAGAAATTAAGTTCAGCTGGAAATTATTGACAGTTGTGATGAGCCTGCCTATTACTGCTTGTTGCTGCTGGACACATATTGTGAGGGCAGCCATTTGCAAGGATTGAAGGCCTTGCACATTGGTAGCCTGGAACATTGATATAGATTCTTGTGCAAGTCGTCCAGCTTGGATAGCGTCCATCCAGGTTGTTGGCATCTGTTGGTCCATAGAAGGATGAAGTTGTTGGAACAATACCCAAACAAAGGCTGTAATTTGATCCTCAGGGTATGTTCAAAGGAAGAACTTTTTATTTGATTCTTAATGGAACTTATCTTTTTACTGTTTAATACATTGACAACACAGTGGGCCTGATGAAATTGTGGTGCCATGAAATATCGCTCTCTTTTTGATTCTGTGTCTTGAACAAATAAAACTGTAGAAAACTGACTTTATTGTGTGAAGCTCATCCATCTCTTTCTTAGTACAGTGTAGTTTGATCCTTCTCTGCTTTCTGCAGACACTTGCAGCATGACTCAATGCCCACTAAGAAGGCTTCCAGAGATTCAGAGGGCTTCATGTTCCCCCCCCCAACAGCTGTTCCAGCAACCAGATTGAATGTGTTTGGATGAAGTGATCTTTAAAAGTTGCATACAGGATGGTAGTATTTCCTTTAACTTGTTCCAGAAGTGTGTTGAACCAAGAAATGGCAGTCCCTCTCAGAAGCATACGTAACGTGTTGTAGATACGTAAGGTGTTGGAGATACACATGGGACTGACCAACCATTGAAGGCAATCCAGGCTTGGAATTCAAGCCAGTTGACAGTGTCTTTGTGATGCAAGGCTGAGAGGGATGATGGTTGTAGGCTGGTATGCACCATGGAGTGTGATGAGATAGTTTTAATGTAGGCAAGGTAATTTTGAATGGATTGCATAGCTGATGTTCCCGATGATGAGATGGTGGACTAGTTGTCTTGCAGAAGGCTTTTGATTTTGTAATCGATGCCCTCGAGTGGGGGAAGGTAGGCCTCCGGATGCTCCTGTACCAATATTTCCTTCATCATTGGACATACTGTAGTCATTGTGGGAGATCTTTGCTCTAGAGAACAGAGATTGTAAGGATGAGAAGGAGCTGCCATCATGCAGAAGATAGGACGTTGTAGACTGAGTGCCACAGAGAGAATGTTTCCATGGACAAAGTACAATGATTTGTAAGCAAAGTCCATTGAGTGACCTCTTTAATAAACAAGTCCAACCTCAATTCTTCTTGTCTGTTGTTTAAATAAAGATGTATTTGCAAAATTCAGCATTTTGTGTCTGTGTCCATTCATTTCAATGTGGTTAGACCTTTTTATGTGGGCTCGCGCGCGTGTGTCAGCCAACATATTGCAGTAGTAGCAGATTTGGAGGTGTGGTCACTGTGGGCGAATACAGGGCACACATCAGTGGGTGTGACCTCATTCCCCAATAAGGCAGCTGCAGGCGCTGACACCAGCAACACATACACTGGCTACCAGATCTAAGAAAAGGTCGGCTGCAATGAGAGCCAAGCTTGTCATGAGCGGGCATGCCTTTCCTGGTGAAGTAGTTTAATAAACATGGTGGCACTGCCTGCCGCCGTGCAGAGTGCCCCAACCCACTTCATTTGCCAATGGGGGAGCCCACTCCAAGCCAGCATAATGCCCCCCTCCCATTTAAAGTGTATGCCTAGGGGGTGCCCAATCCCCCTCGGCATCATGCACCCCCCAAACAGTCTTTCTTTGTTGACGGGGGGCCCAATCCCCATTGGCTTCAGTCCCCCTTCTCCATTTATTTTGCCAATGGGGGAGCCTACTCCTCATCGGCATAATGATCCTACCGCTTTTGTCATGTGCCGAGGGGGGTGCCCAATCCCCCTTGGCTCTTGTCCCTCCCCCCCCTTCAGTATGTGCTGACAGGGGTGCCCAATCCCCCATTGGCTACAGCATCACCCCAAAAAGACAGTCATATGGCACACTAGAAGCCCACCCCAGCATGCCAAATGCCCCTGTAAAACAAAAACCATCCTGCAATGTTTGTTTTTTTAAACCTGCAAACCAGAAAACGGTCCCTTGTCGACTCCGGTGGCCCTCCCCCAACCTGCGCCCACCCTCTGAGCACCCTGCCTCCCCACACCCCCCTTCACCCCATACTTACCTCCAGAGCATGGTGCAACAATCTTCGGTAGACCGGGAACACGTCTGCACTCTTCAAAGCCGACTGAGAACTGAAGAAATGCCGGTAAGCTGTATAATGACATAAATAGGGTTTTTTCAACTTTGGTGCATATCTTGGGCATTTTGGGAATTTTGGCACCAGATCTTCAACATGGGGATACTGGGATCCCCTCCTCATGAATTCAGTCATTGTCATGGTGTTATTCGGTCCCAAATGGTGATTTCACTGTAACTGTGCGGAATCACCTTTTGGGACTGATTAATGAAACGACAGTGCCACTGTTCATGAGGGGGGCTCTCAAAGAGCCTATGTTGCAAATTTGGTGGAAAAATTAAAAAAATGGCTGTTTTATGAGCGTGTATTGTGCAGTTTCCATGCATGCTCATAACTTTGTGAATTTGTAATACTTTTACTTCAGATTTTCAAAATTGGCATTTTTCCATACCTCCTTATGAACAGTACAGCTGTCATTTTCCATATCCTGGTGAAAATGTGTTTTCGCATGTCCAGCGCAGAATAGCGTGATCGCTGTACGAAATCAATTTTTGGGACAGTTTGAGAAAATGACGGTGACACTGTTTATGAGCAGAGGTCCTAAAACGCCTATGTTGAAAATCTGGTGATGAAAGTCCATAAAAGTGTTACAAGCGTGCATTGCACAGTTTCCATGCACCCTTGTAACTTCGCAAATCTGCAATATTTTCATGCCAGATTTTCAACACTGGCATTTTTCACACCTCCTTATGAACAGTACAGCTGTCATTTTCACATCCTCGCCAAATGTGTTTTGCAACCTGTGGTGCACAATGATGGTCACTGTGAAATCAACTTTGGGACAGATTAACAAAATCACAGTGCCACTGTTCATGAGGGGAGGTCCCAAAATGCCTATGTTGAAAATGTGGTTAAAAAATCCCAAAAATAATTAGGTTACGGACATGTCTTGCGCAGTTTCTGTGCCTGCTCATGACTTCACCAATTTTTCATATTTTTACTCCAGATTTTCAACGTTGCCATTTTTTCACACCTCCTCATGAACAATACAGTTGTCCTTTTTCACATCCTGCCCAAAATGTGTTTTCATGCCTGTATCGTCAAATGGCATACTCGCTGTGCAAAACCACCTTTCTGCTAACAAACTGATAGTGCCGCTCTTCATGAGGTGGGGTCACAAAAAGACCATGTTGAAAATTTGGAGTGAAAATACCAACAAACATCTACTACGTTAGGTTTCCAATCTGTAATATCCTCATTTCAGAGACTGATAGGCATCAGGGTGTGAGTTCATTGGCTATAATGCTGTTGCCATTCCACCCCCCCACCCTGCAGCCAGTGACAGGCATCGAGGTGTGCCTTGGAGTGTTTGGCCCTAAAGTTCACCCCATTCTCCTATACTGCATCCATCTCAGCATATTTCCTTATGGAATGGGATAAGTATAAGACCCAAAGACCCCAAAGCACACCATGACACTTGTCACTGTCTACAGGGTAGGGTGAGGTTAAATGGCATGAGCATTATAGCTGATGATCCAAAGGCACACCCCAATGCCTGTCAGTCTCTGCAGGGTGGGGGTGGGGTTGTCGTCAATTCAATACTTCACTGCCATTCCTATTATGCATCTCTAACTTCTGTACTACCAACGCCAGCGAGACAACATTCAGCATTGACAAATGCTTGTTAAAGATGGCCACCATGAACTTTTATGGGGTAAAGTTGTTTAGAAGCAAGTTGACCTTAACAAAGATGCCTGCCATTTGTGTAGAGCTGTGCATGTCCTTGTTAAATTACCCTTCCCAGGATGGCCACTGACAAGGGTGAAGGGTCGCTTCCCTAGAAGACTATATGAGCCCAAACAAAGATGGTTGCTGCTTGCCACAAGG
Source organism: Neoceratodus forsteri (assembly GCA_016271365.2). Lineage (NCBI taxonomy): Eukaryota > Metazoa > Chordata > Ceratodontiformes > Ceratodontidae > Neoceratodus > Neoceratodus forsteri. The sequence continues at coordinate 539,016,433 of CM028134.1, read as the reverse complement.
TTACTATGAAGGGGCTCTCTGCATGCAAAATAAAGATTCCTGCATGGTTGTCCTGATCCCGAGCTGTAGAGAATTAGCAGGCTGTATTTCAGGCAAGTGGCACAGTTGGAATAGTATTTTATTTGCTTGCTGTGTCCTTATTTATTTATTTTTTGTTAGGTTCCCCAGGCTGTTTGTTTTTACATATTTGTTTATAGCCCTTGTTCAACAAAGCCTTTGTACACCCTGGCTATCCCTCCATTATGTTTATTATGAATGCCCCACTTGCGCTTGTGTGGCTCCTTTGCTAAATATATTTTTGCACCAATGGGCACCTGAGTTGTTCCCTTGTTGTTTATTATTATTTTGTTTCTTAATCACCCCTGTTTTTATTTATTTCATTGGCCCTGGGACTGAAGAAGCGGAGTAGAGACATGGTTATGTGTGTCAGTGGGATGAGTTGGGAAGAGGGAACCATTAGGAACACCAGAAGGGTGCCAACCAAATCGGTGGGGCCAGGAGTGAATCCATCCCTGGTAGCAGCTGTTGGGTTGAGCTTGAAGTGGTTGTTGCGATGGAGCTGTGGTGTAGAGGGAGCACTGCTGTAGCTGTGGACTGGTCAGGGTTCCTGGTGTGCTGGAGAAGTGGCAAGTAGGCATTAAATAAGGGGGGGAATGGTGCAGAGTTGGTCCTGAGTGTCCCTACTCGCTGTGAAGCTGGTGGAATAAAAAGTCCTGCCTTCAGCTGATTACTGTGTTCTGGCAGAGAGGGTCACAGGCAGCTAGATGGCACAGAGGAAGCAGAGCTACATTTGGGAGGGAGCTCCATGCAGGTCTGTGTTCACCATGAGGTGAGTTCTGGGGATTTGCAATTTGTTTGTGGAGCTCCAGTGGTGTCTAGGGCTGAATAAATTAATGATTTGCACTTCATTCATTTAGCAGCTGGCTAGCAAAGACATCAATTTATTTTTTACAGTTCTGTGGTAGGACTGCAAGAACACTGCTGCAGAGAGCCATTTTTCTGCAGCGAGGGCTGTGTTGCAGGTGTCTGAAGGTCCAGAATTTTAAACTGTTGGACTAGGAAGGGTGACTGGGAGACCCAGTGACATGTTTACTAGTAAGGGATCAGTGCAGCCAGACAAAATAGGGCTAAGGCAGGAAGAAGGCCACTTTCACCACCATGTGTGGTGTTTTATTTTTTTTTTTTTATTGAAGTTTCGGAATTACAATCCTTTGAGTCGAAGACTCTTTTGCAAAGGCTCCACGTCAATACAAATGGACACAATACTTAAGACAATTTTTGAAAATTTTTGAACATACCTCACTAAGCAGAACATCACATTAAGACAAGTTTTACATGGTTACATCGTACCAGATCATTTTACAATGCTTGGTTAGTATCTCTAGGGTTGTTGAAGGACCCTGGGTCGTCGAGGTGAGGTGAGGCAGGTTTCTGATTCTGTAGGCCTATACAGGCCTAGAGTTTGTGGTTTTAAGTCTCTTCGGGCTTGTAGGCCTATTTTTTTGGTCATGTGAGCCGCTATTTTACTATCACGTACCGAATAGGGAGGACTGTTCGTAACAACCACATGACTCCGAGTCAAAGAGATGTCTTTTAATGCCATTTGTAAATAGGCCAAGACTAGGGGCCAGGGAGATGGAAGAGGGGAGATTATTAAGCCAGAGGGGAGCCCGATAGCAGAAAGACCTTTGCCCTAGTGCTGTCCTACAGTGTGGGACTAAGAGGGGGTGCTTGCCTGATGTCTAGGGGTGCTTCTGTGAGGGTTTGGTAGGATGAGGGGGTGAAGGCCAGTGGCTGCAAGCTTCATTAGAATTTTTTTGGCTTGGAGGCAAGTGTGCTATTTTAGTCTCCCTTCAAAGGTCAGCCGGTCCACTCACTTATAGAGTTCACACGTATGGGTTAATCAATCACTGCTTGTGACTACTCGGCAGGCTTTGTTGAGGGTTATATTGTTGCAGTTAAGGGTTGTGAGGTCAGCCGTACTGTAGATTATTATCCCGTAATTGACCAGTGATAGGACTGAGCTGGTTACTGCCAGTCGTAGGGCATGGGGGGAGGCAGTGTCTGTTTCTGTAGAGAATCCCAAGCTGGGTATTTACCGAGAAGGAGAGGTGGTTAATGTGTATGTGGTATGTGAGGGATGTGTCTAGTGTGATGCCTAGATATGTGAAGTATGGGACCTGTTCAATATGGATGCCCTGAGAATTTGAGATACTTAGCTGGGCATTACTGTAGGGGTTTTGGCAGTGAGCAAAGATCATGGATTTGGTTTTGTTGTAATTAAGTATTAAGCAATGATCAGTGAACCAGGACTCTAGTTCTCTAAAGCAGCCTTGCAGGATATGTTGAAGCGAGTGAGGAGTGGTGTTTTTCTAATAAACTACGGCGTTGTCTGCATAGTGCAATAGCTTACCACTGCAGGCCTTTGGGAGGGAGTTCAGAAAGAGGGTGAAAAGTAGAGGGCCTAAAATCGACCCTTGAGGGTCACCCACAAGAACTGGTTTCTTTGCGGATAGGGTGGTGTTGATTTTGACTTCTTGTGTCCGGTTGGTGAGGTAGTTTTTGAACCAGGTGATTGCATCAGGGGTTAGACAGAGGAAGGGAAAAGAGTGGATTAGTAGTGCATGACTGACAGTGTCAAATGCTTTGGTCAGGTCAACAAAGATTGCTCCTGCTATTGACCTCTGTTCTAGCGCCTTGTGTATATAAGAGGTAAATTTGAGAAGGGCAGTGGTAGTGCTGTGACCTGCTCTGAACCCGTGTTGTTCAGGGCAAAGCAGAGTGTGTTTGGCCAGGTACTCAGTGAGCTGGTCTGATACAATTCTTTTGAGGGATTTAGAGGGGATAGTGATGGGCCTCTAGTTACCCAGGTCGGTAGGATCACCCTTTTTTAGGATAGGCATGATAATTCCCCTTTTCCAGAGTGTAGGGAATTGACCTAGGTGCAGGGAGCAGTTTAATATTTTGGTGAGGTGAGGGAGGGTCTCTTCAACAGTTAGATGGAGGATTTTTAGGTCTAGGGAGTTGCTACTGTACCTCGAGTTGCGCAAGGCTTTGGATAGTTAGTGTTTAGCCTTGTTACAGGAGATGATTCTCAGCCGGAAGACAGGGAAGGTGGTAGTAGGGGAAGTGATAGTGGGGCCATTGGGGATAGGGTCAAAGAAGTTTGTTGGTAGGATGTGACTGAGATTGGAGAAGGAGTTGTTCAGGACATTGGATATGGTGGCAGGGTCTTGGGAGAGGGCTCCTTGGTCAAGTATTTGTGATGGGGTTGGGGAGACAGTTTTCCCACAGAGCTCCTTGACATTGTTCCAGAAGTTGCTCTCTGAGCCCCATGAGGAGGTGAGAGCTTGCTTATAGTAGTTTGTCTTAGCTAGCCGAATAGCCCAGGTGCACTTGTTTCTTGCCTCTCCATAGAGTTGCCTGTCACGGGGAAGCTGGGCGTTAGTCTGCCACTAGGACTCTTACATTCTCTTCAGGTCTTCCATGCCCATCTCTCACTATGCCAGTGGATAACGTCTTGCTGGACCATGCAAATAACTTTAGATGGATATTTATTTATTTAGCTTTTGTTAACCAGGTAAGTACACTAGACAAGACAATTTGTCTATTTTCAGGTACGACCCGGGAGAGTACAGGAAATCACATACTTACACACTTGGGACAACATGGTACATGATTAGGAAAAGCTTACATGTCATGAGACAACAAGGTACAAATTGGAAAAAAACAAACTCGCATGTCACATGTGAACATCACAATGTAGAATACACAAAGTACAAGGCATATGAGGCACATTTAGTTAGAATAAGTACAGCAGAGTAAGCGGTGTGTGCCAGTTTTGGAGCAGTACAAGGTAAGGATTGGTAGCAGCACGTACAAAACTATCATCTTAAGGGCCAACTGTTATACATGAGTGCTAAGTGCTAACATATGTCACGGGGGTTTTTGGCACCCGCAGGCCGATCCGAGTTTGAGATGGTTCCATAGGGAGGAACACAGGCTGCCCTGAGAGGGGGCAACACGGACCTGGGCTGGGAAGGTGTTCCAAAGTTTGGGGGCACATGCTGCAAAATCCCTTTCACCCATTTGAGTCTGAGTCACAGGTACCTTGAGTGTGGCAGATCCCTGAGACCTAAGGTGGTAGGACGAGGGAACAGTTTGGGTCAGCAAACTTGCCACCCCTGGAAGGGTGCCTGTGTTGAGGATCTTTCCTGTGAAGCAACCAAGGACAAAGTCAATGTGCTTTGAGAGCGAGAGCCAGTTTAACTTATTGTAGAGATCACAGTGGTGAGTGAGCCGGGGATATGTGAAAGATAAGTAGAAAACTGTGTTTATTCAGCAACATGAGACTTCTGCACACCATGAGGCCATGCCTCAGACTGAGCAGTTTCCATAACCCTGCTATGTAAGGCACTGCCTGACTAACAATTTGTAGCAACAAGTATTCTGAATGTTCGTAAAGGGGCAGTAGCTAAACATTAAGCCCCATGCTTAAATGTGTACTTCACTCTGATTTAGGAAAACTAATAGCAAACTAAGTGAAGGACATGCTAGGAATACATACATAAATCAAAACTCTCTGCACAACATACATTTTTGCACATTTTGACTGTAGTACTCCTTTAATAAAATGGTGGTGTAGAAGACTTTCTAAGAAAAGCTCAAATGTACATTGAAGTACCCCCCCAGCAGCAATCTTGGGTAGCTTGTAAATATTCATATATATTTATAAGATTGTTTCTCCGCTTTCTCAAAATCTGACTTTAGATCCTGGTTGACTTTACATTGTGCATTCTATAAATTTTCATGACATTATCTCTGTCTTCAAACATATTGGGTCGACATAACATTTATCTAGAGCTGATTTATTCATTCCTTAAGCCTATTTTGCTTTTTAAAACAGCACGCTTTTATGAGTGTAAATTTGAAAAAATTGCTGAAACAGTTGTCATAAATTGTCTCAGGAGTGAATATTCTTCATATAGGCTTGATTAGACGTACTTGTAGAGATGATTGATTCATACTTCTTCAAAGATCACTTAGAACCTGTTCCGTAGATCTGACATCCAAATCTGAAAACTACAGTACAATATTTGGTTACCCTATATTTTATATGTCAGCTTCAATGTAACTGCAGGGTATATAATCATTAATTAGATGCAGCAGAAGTAATTACACTGTAGGTTCATGCTTATCTACCTCACATTTAGCCTGCAGTTACAGTTTACTTACACAGTAACTACAGTGTGCTGTTATTATGGGAACCTAAAGTAAAATGTTACCCAAGATACATGCTAAGGTAATCAGTTGTGCTGTACCAACTGTCTCAGTTCTTTAAGAGGGATTTTTGAAACAGTTTCTTTTAGAAAATATATACCACAAGCTTTATAGATAGATAGATAACATTTTTATTTTTATTCAGGAACACATTGTTAGGAAGAAGCCCTATTTTCAACAAATGCCCTGTACAGTATAAAAAAACATTTAACAACCATTTAACAATAATCCACATATCATGAAAATACAGTTTATACATAACAGACATACAAGTTGATAGATTACGTAACACTGATCCTAAAATGTCATGTGTAGCAATTGTCACAAATGCACTCAGCAGATCAGGCCCTCTGTTCCCACAGCACCAACCTCCGAGCGCAGTATTGTGAACAGGTAACAGAACAGATTAACCATCCTGTCTACTTGTGGGTCTGAATCACCTTTAGTCTCAAGTTCTTGGGGGATTCAAACTGTGAACCTTATGCTAGCGTACCCAAATGTACAGGTTTAGATAATCTGAATCTTCGGGGGATGCCAGATATCTGTCGCCTAAGGGCATCTAATCAGGTATCCAAAATGAACCCTTAAAACTCTATAAAAGACCTTAGGTATATTCTTACCATTTCCCAGTTTGGTACCACCATCAAGCTTATGAACAGTTAGTAGTCAGTCTTAACCATCTATACATCACATGCAAAAAGAAAGAACTTCGAAGACACACCCAGGCAGTCTTTTTAAATACAGATTTACTTAAAAATGGATAAAAATATGTAAAATGTAAACACAGAACACTATATCACAAAACATAAATCTCTCAAAATAAAACAAGGAAAAGTACAAACTAAAACTCCTACCACAATACAATTAGACTTTTTCTATCTAATGTATTACCTCTACACAGTGCTTAGAGTTAGATGTTGTTTCTTAAGAGTCCAAAAAGCTAATGTCTCTCACATCAGACACAGATCCTAGTTTAAACTGTGTCTGTCTCACACACTCCTTCCATAATGTCATCTAGCTCATCCTTGTTAAATATAAAAAAATATACAAACAATGATCTTCCTGTCAGGAGATATTTCAAATAAGGTGACATCAGCAAAAACTCATTTCCCAATATGACTCCTTAATTAACATCACCTCTTTGATCTCAAACAGTTCCTATTCCCAGGCATTTTATGACTTTTAGCACCATAGTGATATAACAATGTTTTTTTTTCTCTAAAACGCCATAAAAGTTTATGCGCTCCATCCTCTGGCAGACTCATAAAGTCCCATTTCATTTCCACTTCAAAGCAGCAACAGGCCATAAAATGCAATGTCTCAAGGAAGTTAATCACATACAGAGATCTGCTGGTTTAATATATATCCTGTCATTTTAACTGAAACCTGGGGTTGGGGCACCCATAGCATAGGATGTCTCATGGGAGACACTCACATACCACAGTCTATATTACAAATATCATAGAACAATCATAACCAGCTGGCCAAGCATCACAGCAATCTCATGAGTTATATAATACTTTCTTAAGAGCAGTTTGGAATTCACTGAGGTAATATTTAGCTTTTCTATCACTAGGTAATTCATTTCAAGATTTTGCAACTCTCGTTTGTAATATCATATTCCCATATTTATAGTGTACACGCATATAGAGCAGACTGCAATCCTTTGTTCTTAATAGATATCTTCCGTTTGTAGGAATTCTGGTTATTATACAATTTCCTAGGGGGTGAACACATTATGATTTTAACAAGTTAAAACACAACATAAGCTAATTATACTCTCTCTTAGTTTCTTGTTTTAGCCAGTTCAGTGCTGGGTGGATCTCACAGTGATGTGTACCAAATGTATTTGAATTCGCAAATCTTGCAAGTCTATCATACATGCAGTAAATTTTTTTTTAAAGCCTTTTTAGTCAAATTCCTGTACAACAGGCTGCCATACTCTAAGGCTGGGTTAAATAACTGTCTAACCAGTTTAACTCTAGATTCTTTTGGTAAACAAAGGGACACTGTACGTAAAGCACCAAGTTTTTGATGTGTCTTTTTAATCAACAAATTAATATGTTCTACAAAAGTAAATTTCCTGTCAACACGAACACTTAGATATCTACTGTATAACCATTTACATTAATCACTTTTTTTCCATTTTTAAACTCCATGCCCCAAATCTGGTTTTGTAATTTGTTTACCCCTGAAGAAAACTAAATACATTGTGTTTTCTTACCATTTAACAAAAGACCTGATTTTGCAAACCATGTTTCCATTGTATGAAGGTAATTTTGAAGCTTGTATTCCAGCTTAACCGGACTGCAAGCAGAAGCCACTAACACTGTGTCATTCGTGTACAGCCGGACCTTGGACTCCCCTTTTGACATCTTGTGGAGCTGATACAACAGATCCCTGGGTAACACACTGCTTTCTGTTAGACAAATAGGAATGGAACCACCTTATGGGTTCTTCATTCACTCCCAGTTTTAACATTCTGTCCAACAGAATGTTATGATTCACTAGGTCAAATGCTTTACTGAGGTGCACGGACACAGCCCCTATGCATAATCCAACATCCAGAGATTTGGCTACCAGATTATTAAAATCCACTAGGACTGTGTCCATGGACCTCCCTTCCCTAAATCCATACTGGTGCTTAGTCAATAATTCATATTTTTCAAGGTACTAGTAGAGCTGTCCATATACAAGTTTCTCCAGTACCTTAGACAATATGGGCAACAATATGGGCAACAGGGCAATGAGTCTGTAATTTAAATGTTATAGTTTAAACTTCCATTATTAACAAAAAGGTTGCCTCCAGTGCACACCTAGATCAGATCATAAAGATACTTCCACTGGATCTGGCCAATCTGCGGTGAGGAATTTTTAGTTCCCAGAGATTCAAGTGTGATCTGCAATGCACTCTAGGCACCATGGAGTCAGTCTGAATCTCTAGGTACTTAATACTTCTGACATCTGCCCTGATAAGAAATATCTGTAGGATGTGGCTGAGTTGTACACTGGAACTAACCTTATTGATACTTATAAGTTATGCCCACATTACATAATCCGATGTGCAGCATTTTGTCCTTACAGTGAGGCACTTGCTGATTCTGTTTTTTTGACTGCATGTCCACAACAACGTTGTATATGTAGGGGTATCACAAGTCATAAAATGGAGGTAATAATCCCTCTTTACAAGACACTGGTTAGGCCCTATCTGGAGTACTGCGTGCAGTACTGGAGGCCACATCTGCACAAGGACATTAACAAAATGGAGGCAATCCAGGAGAAGGGCAACCAAAATGGTGCAGGGACTGCATCCGGAAACATATGAGGACAGATTAATGGAGCTCAATATGTATACCCTACAGCAAAGGAGGGAGAGAGGTGATATGATCAAAATATTCAAACATCTTAAGGGCAGTAACAAGGTGAAAGAGTCTAACATGTTTCAATACAAGAAAAATAGCAGAACAAGAGGACACAGCATGAGATTAGAGGGAGTTCGATTAAAGGGTAATGTGAGGAAGTTCTTTTTCATAGAAAGGGTGGTGGATGCATGGAACAGCCTACCTCAGGAAGTGATGAATATGAATACAGTGCAGGGCTTCAAACAGGCATGGGGATAGGCATGAGGGAGCAATGCAGATGAGTATGAATAGATAGGCCATTGACAGAGTACAGGCCTATGGCACATTCATGAAGTAGAAAAAACGGGCAGACTGGGTGGGCCTTGTGGTCCTTATCTGCTGTCAACTTCTATGTTTCTATGTTTCTATGTTTCTGCAGCATTGCCAACAGTGACAAGTGTTTTCAGTGATGTTGGGTTGGGGGGGGGAGGCTGGTTGGAAGAAGCAACAGACACAGTATGTAGTGCTGTTAGTGGTGAGGGGCATCAGTACTATGCTTTGCAATGCCTGCAGTGATATAGCTCCCCCACCACAGCAGTGATTAATCAGTGCAGCATCAAAGCAGCCCCATACTATACTTGACTGGGTCCAGAAGACACCACTCATACTGGATCAGAATGATGTGGTAATGTAAACATTCCTTACGTAATAGTCAACTCCAACATTTTGTTTAATTTTTTTTCTCAATATTACCCCTCTCACTGTGTTACAATACTGGAGATGCAGAACTATATAGGTAATCTTCATTAAATGTCCAAGAAACCTTATGTCTGCACATGGCATGGGTCACATAAATGTCAAAAAAAAAATCTGTGGATAATAACTTTGTTTAAATTTAAAGATGTAAAATGTGAAGTTTATTTGGCCTAAGAATGTTATTTGTAGTTATTTGTTTGAATGACTTAATAGAAACATAATAAGTAAGGAAGCAAAAAGACTTGGGGCCCAATTCTCAAAAGTCTTCCATCGACGCAAGGCACTTGCATAAGAAGATATTGATGCAAGAGGTGACTTGTGCTACAACTTGCATCAATCGGGATTCTGTAATGCAGCTGTATCAGTCCCTGAAGCAGCTGCACCAAAGCCCTCTGGAGCCATGGTTGCATCACACAACCATTTGCGCCAGGACACAAGGGGGCTTGCGCCACAGTGGGACTGCAACATCCCCTTTATTGCTGTTCTAGAAGCCCCACCATGGGTGCTGCAAGGGACTCAACTTAGACCAGCCAGGTGGTGGTCTAAGCCCCTTGCACCAGTGTCACACAAGGTGGCAAAATGTAGGTGGGGGCTCTAATCATGGCGTCCAGGTGCTGAAGGGGTACAGGGGCACCATTGGGGTGTTGAGTTGAGGGTGGTCATGTCAGGGAGTGATGTGGCCTTTGTCAGGGTGCCATTTATATGACTGTTAAGCTCCTGGGATGGTACCATGGGGGGTTCCAGGGACATACAGTACCATGACCCCAGGTGGGCACAGCCCTGGCAGCAACCCCAGCCTCTGGCACTGTTTGTCCCTGGACCCCCCCATGGTACCATCCCATTAGATGGCTAGTTATATGAACGTCACCCCCACTGGGTGCCCCATGACCCCCTCACATGCCCACCATCTCCCTATCTACCCCTATGGCATACCCATGCACCTTCTACCCACAGAACCCTCCTGGCAAACATGTTTCACATTGCACCAGGTGGGGGAGGAGCCAGACCCCTGTGGGAATTCCCACAGATTTGACTATTGTTTGGTGCTAGCCTGCAGGTGCAGCAACTCCTGGGTTTTGGTGCAGGGACCCCTGTTTTTACAGAACTGGGCACAGGGTTTTTGATGTAGCCGGAGTTTGCCACAGCCCTAGAGCATCGCGAGTTGCAACAATCTAAGGGCTCTTTGAGAATCAGGCCCTTGGTCTCTAGCCAGTTTGCTCTGGATCCCTAACTGAAACTAGTCTGAGGTGATGCCTCCCTCTTCGCCCTTAACTCTTCCCTGGTCCTCCTCACTTGCCCCTGGATAATAATCCCTTTGTAACCATCCCAGCCATTTTTAAACTCATCATTTTTTTGTGTTGCTTACTGCACTAGGTAGGCTATTCCACTTTTCCACTACCCTCTGCATGAGAAAGTACTTCAGTAATATCTTTCTGATCCCACCCCCATTAGCTGAAAATTATGCTTTCTGATGAATCAACTTTTTCTCAGTTGGAACAGCTCTGAACTGTTTACCTTGTTGTACCCTTTCAGGTATTTGCTTGCATGTTTCTATCATGTTTCCCTTTTCCCTTCTGTCATCCAGGGAGTACATCTTGTGGCTTTCTAACCTGTTCTCATTATTCTTACCCTGCTGCCCTTGTACCATCTTGGTTGCCCTCTACTTTATTTTCTCAAGCCTGCCACTCTCCTTTTTTTGGTGTGGATATCCAGAACTGTAATCAGTGTCATCATGACTACAAAATGCTGTAGTCCTGTGCTGAAAACTACAGTACTGCCTACAAACTGTAGAAGAGCCAACCCAATATAAGGCCTAGACAACTGTGGTGAGAGTGTTAGATGTAGATCCAAACCAGCTTTTCATGCTTTAATATGCACTTGACCCAGATTTGCTGAAAATAATCTTTAACTTTGAACCAAAATCACAATTAGTTGGCTGTTTTGTTTCCCATTTTAAAACAACCATGCAACAATGGGGGGCTTATTTTCTAAGCAATCAAACTCCTTCAACATTCCAGTTCCATCTGAGCCTAATCTAAACAGGAAAAAAAATAATTCTTATAAAGATTCAGTGTCAACCATAGCAAAACTGTCTAATGGATTATAGCTGTTGATACTACTCTACCATTCTGGCTATTGCAGACCATATCAAATCAGCTAAATATTGCCAGGTTTTCCTTCTTTGTGAAGTGTGAAAGACGCTTAATGTCATAAATTAAAAGCTAAAATCATAGCGCCTTATTTGGGAGATGGAAGCATATGCTATTTGTCTTTCCCTGTAATGCATGTCACACGCCAAAATGAAATACATATATTCATTGAAAAAAATATGTGAATGCATATGTTTTATTTATTTTTTACTTATACATTTGATAACCGGGTAAGCACGCTGGTCCCAGGGACATTTTCAGGCATGACTCAAGCCTTATAGATGGCACATAGATTATACAACTACAACACATTTTCGAGATTACAGAATTTCAGTAGGAAATTAACAATAATTAACAGTACAGTTTCTGCAAGTTTCTTGTAAATGGGCATTGCGACACAACACAAAACACAAGTCAAGTAATAGTAGAAGGACTGATTAGAATACGTATAACTGGTACACTGACCAAACCTAACAGGACTAGACTAAAAAGGCATCAATTAGATAACTTGCATACACTGTTGATTTAACAACTGCAGGATGTCCTCTTTTCATTAGTGCATTTCTGAAGTGCTTTTTGAAGGTGAGGGGAGTTTCAAGTGAAAGAAGATCCTCTGGGAGAGAGAGTTCCAAAACTTAGAAGCTGCACCCAGAAAGATCTCTGGCCCATAACAGTTGGTAGCTTTGGACAATCTAGAAAGTGATTGGAAGAGGATCTCAATAGGTGAGAGTTTTGTCTGATTGATAGGAGTTCAGGTAAATGTGGTGTTACATTTTTTTTCAACCCTAACACCCACCCACCCCATCCTCATCCTCTAGCTTCTTGACCTAAGGCCAAGCTACAGTGCCAGAACCATGCTCCTCTGGTCTGCTGCTTCAAGCTACAGGTCTGAAGCCATGCCCTATAAGTCTGCTGCTTCATGTAGAGGCTGCAGGATTAGTCATAAGTTGCTTTGGGTCCTGCCCAAAGCAATATATGAGACATAACTTAGGGTCTGATCAACAAAGGGCACACAGCCCCCTCACACATGCAGACAGCCATGTAAAGCCATGCAGGATGCACACCTTTGGGACACCCTGTAGCATCCACATCTCAGCCTGCATGACCCCTCCTCGCTGATTCCCCATTCTTGTGCACAGCTGTATGCCCAGCCAGGTTGGGTGGTAAAGAGCTTGCGGCATGCCTCACTTGATCCACAGCACTGTGGAGATTATATGTTTGGCTAGTGGAGGGAACAGATGTGAATGCAGCCCAATTGGCTGCTGTACTGCCTACGCACTCTCTTCCACCCACTCATTCTGCAGTTTTCCTGGCCCAATTGGCCCTCCTTCCACCAGTCCCCAGCCCCAGGAGCATCAATAAGGGCCAATGAACATTGTAAAAATGTATTGTGAATATTGTGGATATGGAAGCCTCTGGGGGACTGACACAAACTGCCATATCTCATGCTCCCCTGCACTGTACAGAGTGGGGATCCACTGAAGAGCTGACCTGGGAATCAGATTGCATGTCCAGCAATCCTGGCCACAGTGTCCTGGCACCATCCACAGCCAGTGCATGAGTCTCTGTATCTGAAGGGAGTAGTGAAAAAGCTGTGAATCACACCCAACCCCACCCAGTCTCAGGGTAAGTGGCTGCACAGCTAGGATACACTCATTTCATGCATATCCAGGCTAGTGTTGTGGATCAGGCTCCTAGTGTAGGGCCTGAGGTACCTATATGAAGCAGGAAATAAGACATAACTTTTTTTCATGAAGAGTTTTGTTTCAATAGGAAATAAGTCATAACATGTTTTGCACTGGGCCCTGCAAAAAGCAGGAGATGTGTCATAACTTTATTCATACAGGGCTATGCAGGTCCTGTTTGAACCACAAGATGAGTTATAATCTTCTTTGCTCAGGGCCTTGTGGGCCCTGTGCAAAGTAGTAGATGAGTTATAACTTTCTTTGCACAGGGCCCTACCGACCCTGAGCAAAGCAGCAGATCAGTCATAACTTTCTTTGTTCAAGTGATGAACCATATCTGTCTTTACACAAAGCCCTACATGAATCAGGAGATCAGTCATAAGTTAGTTACAGGTTACTTAAGCTACTGAACTACAGTTAGCTACCACACCAGTATATTATGCAACACTAGTGGAGTGAAAAGTGCACAAATAAAAGTGTTATTCTACAACATGAGTCCAATAGTGATGCCATGCAAAACAAGCATTTGTCAATGCTGAATGTTGGCTTGCTGGCATTGGCATTGGTAGTGGAGGAGTTAGAGAGATGCATAATAGGAATGGCAGTGAAATACTGAACTAACGCCAACCCCCACCCCACCTGCAAAGACTGAAAGGTGTTGGGGGTGTGCCTTTGGGTCATCGGCCATAATGCTTATTCTATTCCACCTCATCCCACCATGCAGACAGCAACAGGTGTCGCAGTGTGCCTTGGTGTCTCCGGCCCTTACGCTCACTCCATTCCATAAGAAAATAAGCTGAGATGGATGCAGTATAGGAGAATGGGGTGAATGTAAGTGCCGAAGACCACAAGGCATACCTTGATGCCTGTCAATAGCTGCAGGGTGGGGGTGGAATGCCATGAACATTATGGCTGACGAACCCATGTCACACCCCCAATGCCTGTCAGTCTCTACAGGGTTGGGCGTTACAGTTGGAAACCCTAACGCCCTGGGTATTTGATGGTATTTTCATTCCAAATTTTCAACATGGGGTTTTTGGGACCCAACCTCATGAACAGTGTCACTATCATTTTGTTACTCAATCCTGGAAGGTGATTTCTTACAGCGACTGTGCCATTTGGTGCCACAGGTGCGGAAACACATTTCAGGCAGGAAACACATTTTGGGCAGGATGTGAAAAATGGAAGCTGTACTGTTCATGAGGAGGTGGGAAAAAATGGCAATGTTGAAAATCTGGAGTGAAAATATGAAAAAACAGTGAAGTTAAGAGCGTGCATAGAAGCTGCACAACGCACGCCTGTAATGCAATCATGTTTTGGAATTTTTCCACAAAATTTTCAACATGGGCATTTTGGGACCTGCTGTCATGAACAGTAACACTGTTATTGTATTACTCTGTCCCAAAAGTTGATTTCCCACAGTGACAGTGCCATTCTGCACCACAGGTGTGAAAACACATTTTGGGAAGGATGTGAAAAATGACAGCTGTATTCATAAGGAGGTGTGAAAAAATGGCAATGTTAAAAATTTGGAGTGAAAATATTAAAAACTGGCAAAGTTACGAACATGGGTAGAAAATGCGTGACGCACACTTGTAATGCAGTCATTGTTTGGAATTTTTTCACCAAATTTGCAACATGGGCTTTTTGGCATCTCCCCTCATGAACAGTCACACTGTCGTTTCATTAATCAGTCTAAATAGTGATTCTGTGCAGTGTCTTTGAAATCACCTTTCAGGACAAAGAAATAAAATGACACTGCCAGTGTTCATAAGGCAGGGTCCCAAGAATGCCATGTTGAAAATTTGGGGAGAAAATTCCAAAAAATGGTTGAGATATCAACCTAAGTTGAACCCCACCAAAATGACTCCCATTATATGGCTTACCTTCGATTCTTCATTTTGCAGATCAGCTTTGCAGAGTGCAGACGTGTCCCGCTCCACAGAAGATGACAGTGTCCAACCTCCCAAGGCAAGTATGGGGTGGGGGGGTGCAAGGAGGTGGGTGTGCAGAGGGAGGGTTGGGATGGGGAAGGGGGATGGCAACACAACAGTGGACCGTTTCCTTTTTTACGGGTACAAAAATAAACAAAAAAACAGCAAAGGACAGTTTTCTTCTTTCACAGGGAAATAGTTTTTTATTAATGTGGGTGCACTGGGTGGGCTCCCAGTGTACCGGGGGGATGTTGAAATGGGGAATGGATACCCCAATGTTGGCAAATCATGTAGAGGGCCTATCCAACACTGGGAGTGGACATCCCGGTGTCGGAAGGAAATAAAAAAAACATTTTGGCACACTGGGGTGGCCTCCAAGTGTGCCACATTAATGAGGGAGAGGGGGGGATACATGCCAACACGGGGATTGGGCATCCCAATGTCAGATTTTTGCAGTGTGTGGCAGGCAGCAGGAGCCACCAAGTTTCAGCACACTGGGGTGGGCTCCCAGTGTGCCACATTAAATGGACGGGAATACATGCCGACATGGGCATTAGGCACCCTCATGTTGGCTTTTCATGAGTGTGTGGTGGGTGGCAGGAGCCGCCATGTTTTGGCATACTGGGGTGGGCTCTCAGTGTGCCACATTTAGTGGGGGGAATGCATAACGACATGGGGATTAGGCACCCCTGATGTCAGCTTTGCAGGACTGTGTGGCGGGCTATGGGATCTGCCATTGTGGAAAGCCACTCTGCAGCTACATTATTTATTGAAATATTTCACCAGGAAAGGCACACTAAGCAAACATGTTGCTCGTAACTCCAGCCACGCGCATTACTGTGCACTGTAATGCGCATGGCCAGAGTCTTGTCATTTGCCACTGCAATGATGAATCTGCTCCTGATTGCAGCGGCAGATTTCTTTCAACTTTTTGGCTCTCTTTGAAGTTTTCTGTCATTGCCAGCATGCTCACTGATTTGCGGCTGAGGGATGCACCCACTAAGGCATCCCCTGCATTTGCCACAACATTAACACAACTCTGAAATGCACTACTACCACAAGATGTTGCTTGTGCATGCACGCAAGCCAACATAAAAATGTTTCCTCTGAGATGTTGCCTGAGAGTTTAGAATAGTGCTGTGGAATCAGAAGACCATTCAAATGCTGCTGTGTGCTTGTACTCCCATTGATGTACTAATCTCAAATGTGTTTTCGCTGCTGAAGAGAACAATCATCTTGGAGACCTCTCCAAGTAAATCGGTTAAGTCCTTTATTTGTTTTTATTTATAAAAACTCATGTCATTATTTCTGTTTCACCCTATCTCAACATTTACGTTAGCTAGAGAGGTTATTTTTATCTAACTTTGTTGTTTTAGCAGTATTCTCCAGTTCCCAATTGGCTCCCTGGAACCAGAGAAAACTGAATGTTGTGGTTCTCGCTTAAACGCAGTAACTGTATTTTGTTAAAAAAATATATTTATTTTACTTCCTGTATCACGCCCTAAGCCTCAGAGAAAGAGCACTTAACAAATACATTTGCCTTGCCACAAATGCACTCATGTAAAGTCAGGTCCCGTGGCCACTTTCACATCAGCAGAGAGGAGTGGTGGCATTTGAGAAAACAATGAATGAAGGGATGGCAGCTACATCTACTACTATAGCAGAACTTTCCAGGAGCCTTTCCAGTACATTCCTCCAGCTCTGGGCATGACCACATGATGCACCTGGTATCCTCCATCTCCATTCACCCAGCGCCTGAAAAATACGCATGCACGAGATCTGTCGCTGTCCTCGGCCAGCAATTATATTTTTAAACAAAATAAAAGTATAGTACTGGTCACAAGAACAAAGCGTTCTTTAATTACATGTCCCAGATTCCTGTGAGAATTTACCATTGGCTTACATTGGTTCCTGCAGTATCCTGTAAGGTACCATTGCCTGAAACCATGATACTGTGTTTCATCCTGGGAGTCAGCTTTGTAAATAAATAAAACAAAGATTGTCACATCACTGTTAGGTAGGCATCCAAAAATGTCCTAGTCTTTGGGTGGATCTGCCCCTCCTGCCCCATTTGCTACTTAGCTATGCCTCTGATTTCTGTTTGTTTGACTGTGAACACTTTTTTCCACACACTTTTTCTAAAAAAATAAATATTTTGAGTTTAGTTTGAATGACATCAGTGTTCAGCTATTTTAATATTGAGGGGGAACAAACTTTCCACACTTGAACTACCACCACAGCAAACTGTCAAGCTCACAGTTAATAAAGCAATATACCCTAACAGGGTGTGGGTATACTGGAGGATTTACCACAGCTGGTGTTGGTTCGGTCATGAGGCACAGCCGAGGGACTTTACCACACCAGTAGTGGTAAATCCACCAGTATACCCACTCCCTGGAGGGGTATATTGCTATTATACAAAGGCCCTGCTTGTTTTTTTTACAAAAAAAAATATATAAAATGTCCGTTTGTTTTAAAAGTTGCTGGTCATTTGTTTTTCACTGCAGCGGTACTGCTTGGATTTTTTTGCGAGTTCTGCGCATGTGCCAGAGGATTGCAGATTTCCACCGCCACTGTCCCGAATTTTTTCAGCTTCTTTGCTTTGGAGAGAATGAACTGCATTTTCTTTGTTTTTTTCTTTCCGGTGCTTCATTTTTTCGGAATGGTGTGGCAGTTTTTCTGAACTTTTGAGGCTAGTGACGGAGTATCGGGTGTCGGGTTAAGGACAAGGTAATCTCGCTGTCATCTGTGTGTTTGGCAGTGGTGTGTTTGTGAGGAATGGAGGGATTTGCCAGGGAGTTCCTGATGTGGCTGAGTGGTGGCTGGCACCTTTTCCAGTGGGTACTCTGGAGGATTTACAATGCTGGAAAGGTGCCAGCCAGCCAATCAAAATGCAGGAGTCTCTCTATTTTTTTGTGCCCGTTGTATAATTAAGCAATAAGGTACAACAGGGTGTGGTATATCATGGGATATCATCACACCTTGGGTGGTTGGGCACGAGGCCGCAGTCCAAGTGCGTCCAACCACTCAAGAAGTGACGATATCCCATGATATATCACACCCTGGAGTGACTTATTGCTATTATGAACTGAGTTTTGAGTTTTAAAAAAAAAGAAATAAATTAAAGAAACAGGTTTTAAAACGTTTTATGAATGAGTTTTTGGGTGATGTAGGAGTACATTTTGAAAAAAATAGTTCTCAGACCGTAGCGAGCAAGTAGGCGGGTGGTGCCGGAACCTTTTCTAAGCTGTGATGATATAGCTCGATATCATCACAGCTTCGAAGAGCTCTCGGCCAATCAGATTTCTCTCTATTTATGATCCTCAGTTCATAATATTCAATATATCATTGTTCACATTGCGGCAATAGCTGAGCCATTATGTTTCACACAAAACCCTTAATAAAATATAAAGGTTTTAGCAAAAGACTGACACAAATGCATGAAAAGTGCAGAATCCAGGTTATGCAGATAGTTCATACTATAAATACAGAGAAAGCAATGTGCTTAAAACATTAGAAATAAGGAACAGATAATTGTCAAACCCATTACTTGAACGCTGCTTCTAAAAGCAACACACTTCAGGGTGCAAAGTTTTTAAGCACTGTGGGATAAAACTGATTTTCAGTTTTATTTAATTAATTAATTTGTAGCTGTGCACCTTGAGATAGCCTCATTTAAGTGATACACCTAGTTCCCAAGTTGGTTGGGGGGGGGGAGGTTACAGCAGCAGGGTTTCCCTAGCTTTGAATTTCTGTTTTTATTTTGAATTGTGTATCTCTACAGTTTTGTGTTCCCAGAGGAGTGGAACTGCTCTTTCAGGTCAGGTTTCAGGTTCTGTAAAATGTTGTGGAAATTAACACACCATAGTAAGAAACTCAATCCAGTTATGACAGTACAGTCAAATATTAAGTAACCTGTTTAGCTGGATAAGGAAAACTCCCATCAGTGAGAGAACACAAGGACTGGGCAGTTTTCTTTTTCATAGCATTTCTATTAGTTGTTCTTAGGTCTATCACAGCTGGTGCTGATAGGAGCTCACAAAAGAAATCAATTCATTAGCTAGTCTTTTTGAAATGCTTAGAATATTGTGGTCAGGCCAAGGATAATCACATTCTTGTCAACATAGCTTACCACATTCAGCGAACATATGAACAATAGACCAATTTATTTGTAGAGAATTACCAGTCCAGTCCCAGGAGTAATGTCATGAGAGCAACTGTGACTCAAGAATGTCACAATATTTTATTTGCCAAAATTCAGTTTCTTATTTTTACTGCAACTCACAGTTGAACTGTATATTTATTGTGACGGGGAATAGTTACATTCTTGTGGCTGTAACAATGGCTCTTGCTGGAGTTTCCTGTAGATTTTTGTTAGATTATAAGCATGTGTAATTCCAACATTTTTAGGTTTATAAACCTTTCTGGGGTGGGATATAATTTCTATGTACCCTTTTCTTTTTTCCACCATAGAACTTTTTTCATACTTCAGGGGTGCTGGCTGGCTCTTCAGCTCCAACTGCCCCCCTCAACTGGACACCATCTCCCCCCAGGTGTTACCTGCCTTGTTCTCCCATGGCTTGTCCCTCACAGCAGGGATGGTGAGACATGGCCATCCTCCTCACTACTCAAAATCTGGATCCAGTCGACAGGTCCTGGGGCAATGGTAGGGTTGAGGTAGGACAGCTGGGCTTCCTCTTTGCACAGCCCAGTTTTTTTCCCATTTTCTAGTCCCCACCCCAAGGTCAGCATGCATGCAATGGCATGGGCATGTGATGTGAAGATGCCACACATACTCGAGTGCCTGCACTCAACCCTGAGAGGGGTGGCTGCTTGCCATGCCACCCAGCTTTTCTGGGTGAAAGTCAAGCAGCAGCAAGCACTGCCCCCCCCTCTCTGAAACAGGAAAGCCATCTATGGATGCTCAAGCCTCTTTCCTCCAGCCAGCCCCCGAGCCACCCTGGTCTGTTTCTGAACCAGAGTTGCCAGCATGGCAGGAAGTAAGGCGCCCAGCTATGCACCCATTTTTTAAATAACATGCTGCCTTGACAGCTTACAGTTTATTTAAGAAAATTGGTATTGTTGTATTACATCTTAAGAGGTACCCTTCCTAGTAAGTAGCAATTAGGCAGACATTTAGCATATTCTGGTAAAATATATGTGTTATGCTTATTTTTGCCTGTCTTGTATTGATGTATTTGTCATGGAAGTATTGTATATTGTCTTGTACAAAATCTCAGCAATAAAAAGTAAAAAAAATAATAATAATAGAGACTGCTCAATGAATGGGATAAATATAGTATTCATATGAAGGCATGTTATGTAAAGCTTTTCAAATTCAGTATGATATTTTTTAATTTACATTTTGAATGTGTCCTAAAAGTGTTGTTTTTTCTACACCATTAAATGATTCCTTTTTGCTACTTCCCTATTGTGTATGCCTCGATACAAAAAGATCATTTTTGAGTTCTAGGTGGAATGTCAAAGAACGGGAGAAAAAAAATTGTCTCATGTCTGGCAGTATGGGTTACCATTATAAAAACCTCCCCCCTGAAAGTTGTCACTTTAGTAAGTGCGTATCAGCTGGTTTGGACTTGAGCTGGCCTCTGCAACCACAAAACCACAATGATAAGGCCTGACCCAGACTGTTAGAGCCCCTTGTAAAAATCAGCCACAAATGATAGGATTGGTATGGTCTGCTGGCCGCAGAATAATAGACCACAACCACGGCCAGCCTTCCTCATATTGTTCCCAGTGCTGAATCTATGCAATTCCAGCAAGAATATCCACGCTCATGGGATCACAGTAAAAGGGTTCCGTTTTGAATGGCTAGTTTAGAAATGTTTGCTAAATGCTGCACAAGCTGCCTTCAGTGTTCTATGCCTAACACAAACTAAGCAACACAGACTTGTTTTGAGAATGTCTACATAGATACATAGACAGTGTCGGCAGATAAGGGCCTATGGCCCACCTAGTCTGCCCATTTGAGCTTGTAAGTTCAGTTTGTTTTCCTAGAAGTCTGTTTCCCCTTACCCCTGCCCTCTAGAATTCCTTTATGTCTATCCCATGCATTCTTAAATCCCGTGATTGTTTCAGCCCCCACCACTTCCTCTGGCAGGGTGTTCCACTTGTCCACCACCCGTTCTGTGAAGAAATTCTTTCTCATGTTTCCTCTGAATCGTCCTCCTCCAACTTCATCCCATGCCCTCTAGTCCTGAAACATCTTTTTTCGCTAAAAATAGTGTTTTCCTGCACCCTGTTCCTCCCTGTAAGATACTTGTATGTCTCTATCATATCCCTCTCTCCTCTTCTCCTCCAGGGAGTACATGTTCAGTTCCTTCAACCTGTCTTCATAGGACTTGTGATGCAACCCATGCACCATCTCTGTTGCCCTCCTCTGAACCTTCTCTACCCTGTCTATGTCCACGTAGGTATGGTCTCCAGAACTGTACACTGTACCCAGGTGGGGCCTCACTAGTGTCTTGTATAGCTGGAATTATGACCTCCTTTTCCTGCTGGTGATGCCCTGCCTATACATCCCAGCATCCTATTTGTCTTACCTGATGCCTTGTCACACTGTTTCCTCACCTTGAGGTCATCAGAGATGACAACCCCAAGATCCCTTTCCTGCTTGGTGCATGCTATATCCTCACCCCCAACTGATATATTGTGCCAGGGTTTTTGTCCCATATGCATTATCTTGCACTTCTTTGCATTGAATTTCAACTGCCAAACCCTTGACCATTCTTCAAGTTTCTGCAGGTCCCTTCTCATTCTGTCTACACCCTCTGGTGTGTCTACTCTGTTACAGAGCTTTGTGTCATCAGTGAACAGTGAAATTCTGCCTTCTAGATCCTGTGCAATGTCACTGATGAAGATGTTGAATAGGACCGGTCCCAGCACTGATCCCTGTGGTACCCCACTGGTTACTCTTCCCTCTGTGGAGTGACAGCCATTTACCACCACCCTCTGTGTCCTGCCACCCAGCCAGTTACCTACCCACCACACTACTGTCCTTCCCACACCCATATTCCCCAGTTTGTGTAATAGTCTTCTATGTGGCACAGTGTCAAAGGCCTGTCTGACTGAAATTCACTTCAGGAATTTTGGTTTTCCACAGTGCAGAAGAAAAACATTTTAAATCATGCTTGGTACCATTTCTGTATCATCTAAATATGGAACACAAAAAGAAAAGAGGAAGAAATAAATTACTTAGCTGGATTTAAACCCAGGCCTTTCGGAATATCTTTCTGCTGTATCACCAGCTGCACCACTAAGGCAACTAGAAACCCATGACTCTCAGAAGCACCTTACTCTTTCTCAAATGCACAACCTGGTACTGCACAAATTAATTATAATTTAATTCACAAGGGTGCGTGTGCATATACAGTGGAGTCAGCCTGGATGCAATGCCCTGTTATAGGCATGTCACACTCTTTTGCGTGACAAACTTGAGTAATCGACATTGTATTACTGCAGTATGCTGCAGCAGGTTACAGGCAGAAACAGTGATAAGTCCATTGCATTCTGGCTGACCCAACTGTATATGGAACACCAACAGACACAAGACAGAAATAAATAAGTGCCTTAAATGAGGAATGCTAGCTAAGGCACTTACCTTATTTCTTTCTGTCTTCTGTCTGAATAATATGCATACTGCACCCTTCTGAATAAAATAAAGATGTTGGTTTTATCGTGGTTTGAGACTTTCCTACAAAATCAATATGTTACATCTTTAGAGTCATCTGAGCTAAACTTCACACCTGGTGCTTCTCTTTCAACAGAAGCATGGAATGAACACTAATCATAAGACCGGTAGCTGAGAAACTTGATCTCTGATAATAAACCCATTGCATGTCCTACAGTATGCATTGTAGGATAGACAAATTATTGGTACAGGTGCATTTTAATGGTTAAATTGGTATTTCTAGCATCTGTGGGATAGATATATGCCCTCTCCCAAGCTCTGCTACCATGTACAGTATGTTTGCATTATCCAATCAGATTTTTTTTGTGCAGTCAACCACACAAGGCAATTAGTTTGTGCAAATGTATACATTAGTGAAACTCTCTGAGAAGTGTTATGTACTTGAGAAAGGATGGTGAAATTACTGCGTGGGGCTTTTCATTGTTAGTAGCATGCTGCCTTTTCTGTAAATTTAGCTGCTTCTCTAGGACCCCAATGGGTGTACTTTTCCTCTGAAAAGAAAAAAAAATACAACTGAAAACTCTTGGATTGTAAACTGCAGGAATTTTTGTAGAAATATGCTAAGCCTACTATAATGCCTATAAAAGTTACCTCAAAACCCTACATTGAGACCATTTTCTGACTAGTTTATGTACAGTATCATCTCTTTTTGAAAAAGATTAATAAACATGAAAGTGTTCCAGTGTGCAAAAAGGCTGCTGATTATGTTTTAATGTTTTGAATTATAAAGATATTATGAGTGACATCAGTTGCTTCTTCTGTTTTAGTACGATTATTTCACTCCTGTGACTACTTTTGCATTTTATTCCTAGCTATGCACAGTGATCTGGATTATGTCACAATGTAGAAGATTGCAGCATAATAATTAACACAGAAAACAGAACGGAAGTCCAGTGTACTGCAGGAATCAGTATCATTTTAATTTAGTGTATGCTTGCCTGCACAGGTGCACTGGTCCGAACGTACTAAAGGTGAAAGAAGTGGGCCAGTAGCTAATTCAATTCAGCTTTAAGTTGAACCCTACAAATTCAAACAGAATTCAGCTGAATCACTTTGGCTTCCAAGGTAGTAATTGGTATGGGCTGGACTACAAATGGGGGCTTGAGGTCAATGAATACTAATTTCTGCAGCTTACTTGTGACAGGTGGTGTTAGCATGCATCTGCTGTGGATTACTATTTGTTATGTTGTGTCAGAGTCTATAAAACCCATTAAGACTGCCCTATGGCCCTGTGGGAGTGACAGTAATACCGTAGTTGATATGCATTGCGGACTTCAAAGCATATCACTCCAGTAGCCTCTGCTTTACATCCATCAAATTACTATTGTCTCTGGCCCCATTGATTTTCAAATTATATATAGGATACTATATGTGCACATGTGTATTATGAGTTTTGGCACACATATCCAAGGTGTGTGATGCCACTTAAACTCCAAGAGTGGAGCTCGAGAGGTTTAAAAAGGCATCACACACCAAGGGTGTGTGGGAAGACAAAAACATGATACACGTGTGCATATTTTATTTTATATAATTCAGTGATTTGCAGTATTTATCAATGCAAGATTATATTTCATTCATCAAAACAGAACAAGTGACTGAGGTTAATGTGCAATTTATTCAAAGAAGCAGTAAATAGTGTGTGAACATAAAATCTCTTAAATGTATGCATATCAGGCTGCACTAATCAGGAGGAAGAATTATAAGCAAAATTTAAAACAGCAACAGCAACTTCTTTAGCAGAACAAAAACAGGAATGGAACGAGAACCACAATGTAAACTGTAGGATTTTAACACACTTTTTTAACTTCACTGCAGCAATTCTAAGTTTTAAAAGTCTCTGTTCAACGTGTTTCTTCAGAGGAACATGCTTCTGGGAAAGTAGTAACTGCTAATCATAATCTGACATCTGTTGAAAAGTGGGGGGGGGAGAGAAAGAGAGCGAGAGAGAGTATATCTCCGGATTTAAAAGTGACTAGTGAGGTGCAAGTGGCAGGAGAGCAGGGCTTCCTCATTGCACAGCTTTGAGAGTGGGGAGGGGGAGATGTCATACACCCTCTGCAATATCAACTGGTTATTACAGCTGGTTATCATTATTACGACACTCCATAATAACCAGGTACCCAGATGATATCACACAAGCCAGCCGTTGTGAGTTTTCAGAGACATGGTTTGCAGGTTGATAAACACTGCAAACAGTATTTATATAGTAACCAACCCTAAAGAAAACACATTATGCATCAAAAAACATTAAAAAATAAAAATAAATTAAAAGATGTTAAATGTTGGGTATTACATTGCCCTTCACAAAATGTTCCACCCTTGGATGGGTACATTTTTGTTTCATTAATTAAACTTAGTTTAAACACAGACACTGCCTGTTGGCAGCCAAATACATAGTAGTTAAATACTGACTATATGAGGTCAGACTGGAGAACTACAGTATGTGTGCCTTTGTACAGGTGGCCATGTCACTCATTCTCTCACCATCCCATTTACAATGGGTGGGGTGATTTTTTTTTTAAGTCAGTTTTATTGAACAATATCCATGAATCACATTGACATATCCTATACAGTAGAAGCCAAACACTAAATGACATTATGAGGCTTGGAAGTTAACCAACCGACTCTGAGCAACAGTACATGCTGAGTAACATCTTCATGGATAGAGTTTTATTTTTTGAACAAAACTGGTGAGCCAAAGCCACCTTGATAAAACCCTAACAGTCCGCCTGCTACAATCTCAAAATTGCATTTTAAACATCTTGGTATAGCCACTGATACCCCTGTCTACAAGGGGTAAGCCTTTCTCATCTTCAACCCCTTCCCATCCCGTCGCTAGGTTGATCCATAAGGAGTGGATATAGAGTAGGAGGCAGAAAATCTTGGGACAAAGGAGAAGGAGAGGGAACAAAACCAAAAAGATATCTTTATCTAGGGATACATCCTCACAAACCAGATAACTGTTCAAAATTTCCAAGGTAACTGAAAATACATCTAGTGTTAATTGCAGGGAGGCAGTAATACTCCCAATAGGCTGCTGCTCCCAGACCCGCCCCACCCAAGCCCCTATTGTGGGGATCACATTAGTCAGCCAGTGGGATGCTGTCTCCTTTAGAGAGGCCAGACACATACAGTAATTGAGAAAAGCTCTTTATGCTTATTGGAACCAATGCCTGGGTTTTTATTTCCCAAAATTAAATATCAGAAGCTACAGGGAATAATAAATGGACAAATCTTCTTAATCTTCCCTTGTATAAAGACACTGTATGGCTGACTTCTCGAGCATCTCCAAAAAGTATGATAGTGGGAACCATGTTGTCCACACCCTCTCCAACACAGATAGGGGAGGCCTCCCCCAAAATGTCTGGTAAAAGTAGGGTATAGAAATAATGTTTTCTTCAGAGCTTCTTCTAGATAGGTGACATGCTGCTTTCCAACCTCTCTTTCAGAGCTGTAACAAATCTGGTTCGGAAATTGTAATCTACCTTCCACTGCTACCCTCCACAGCTGTAGCCTTCCCTTGTGTGTCACCCAATAACTTGTAGGCCCATGAGATATACCTTCCCTGGCTTCACAACTCTGCAGCCCAGAAAAAAAATCCTCCAGCCCTGTTAGTTCCCAGCTAACATTTAATGGGGTATCTAATGTGAGAAGGAAGTGCCAGGCTGGTAAGAAACAAAAAATCTTGATTTGGCAGGGTGACCCAAGCCTTTAGTAGCTCAAAAGATACCATAAACAACTGCCTTCTGATTTCCATCAATTGATGTTATCTCATCAATGAGCACTGGTTCCACTTCTGAGATCCTGCATCTAGTCAGGGAGTCAAAATGTCCAGACCCCAATAACTGCTATTAGGGATCCAACATTATTAGGGGTCTGGGTAAGTATTAAGACTTTCTGAATTATGTGCAATGTGTACTTAGCCCAGGGGTTAATTGCTTAACTCCATACGTGTAGGGAGATGACTAATTTGAAACAAACAAGCTGGTAATGATTCCATATCTTCCCATTTGTACCAGCCATTATCCACAAGCTGTTTAGCCTAAGAAACAGAAAACATAAACTGACCCGCCAAAATAATAGTTTCAAAGATCAGGCACCCTTCAACCACCCCTTGCATATAGCAGGGATTGCATGTGGAAATCCCTTGTGTAGTTTCAAATTTATTATTGCAAGAATGTGATCTCAGGCAGCTAATACAGATAAAGATCAGTTGCTTCAATGTAGTTAACTGTGATCCAATTGCAGATGTTGATTGGGTGCTGGCCAGAAGGCTACAGTGTCAGTCATTAGCTGCATTTACATGAATGCTCCATTTACCTTCTGGGACTGCTCCTGTGCTTCTCCAACCTCCTACACCAATCCTGCTGCATGTTTACAAAGTCCCTCTCAGCACCAATGTAAGTCAGTTTGGAGAGGGGCCACGAGTCCTTGGACCAGGTGGGAGCATGTTTTCTGAAACACACAGGAGCATACACTGTGAGCCAAAGTGATCAGTACAGCCTGTCCACATGGCTGCTTACACTGCTTGGTCTGGAATGCATTCTCTGGATTGCGGCAGGGCAATTCAGTAAGTGTCCACATGGCCACATTTGTACCACAGCAACCCAAGTGCTTGTTTGGCCGTAGAGCAAATTTTGTCATGTAAACTGGCTTTTCATGCTCAGCACTGAGAAGTAGTTACCGAGCAATTTCTAGCATCCTGGTGACATCACAGTGACATCAGTGTGCTCTGCCAGCAGTGGTTATAAGAAACTCAACAGTGGGAGACTTCTTGCTGAGTGTTTCACCCAGTCATCCAGAATAGCTCCGGTGATGGTAAGTTTCCCTTACAAAACAATCTTTGCAAAGAAAG
Organism: Neoceratodus forsteri; assembly: GCA_016271365.2. NCBI lineage: Eukaryota > Metazoa > Chordata > Ceratodontiformes > Ceratodontidae > Neoceratodus > Neoceratodus forsteri. The sequence goes on along the minus strand of CM028134.1, from coordinate 538,988,724 downwards.
AAGCAGTTGATTGTTCAGAAACAATGGGTACTTAACACAGATTGAATTTTACTGCAGCTATACAGTGGCAAAGTGAGCTACCAAAGTAAATGACATAAAAATCAGTATGTTGCCTAATAAGTCACACTATTTGCTCAGTGCCTGATGTTGAAAGGGGCACTGATGACTTAAGTGCCTTTATAAATATGGATGTGATCTTAGCAAGTAGCACTCCTGGGAGCAAATGAAAGCACATTTAAAAGATTTTGTGCATTTAAAGGGATTTGTTCATTTTTATGTTTGCTTGCACGCATGTGCAAGAAACATAGTGCCATCATCAGAGATTTCGGAGGTGTGTCACCTCCTCCTCCAATTCAGTCAGTGTGCTGGCAGGCGCGGCCCCTGTAAGCCAATGCATTTTGGAGCTGTTCATGACATCGCCCAAAATGCAGTGGCATACAGTTGAAACGGGAGCTACACTTGAGTGAGCAATATAAGATAAGGCTGCTCATGCGCAGCTTCCTCCCCCAGACGTCCGCAGGTGTTCATACCAAGACGCATGGACTGTATAGCCGACGGGTGCCTTAATCCCGCCGGCTGTGCTGCGTTCTTCCCGCCCCCAACGTTATAAATGCCACGCTGGGTGCCCACCCCAGCATGGCAACTAATCATAGAGCCGACGGGTGCCCAATACCCCATCGGCTGCACTGTCCCCCCAGTAGTGAGTGCCACACTGGGAGCCCACCGCGCAGCAATCGAGGCCAACGGGTGCCCAATCCCCGCCGGCTGAACGGCCGCCTCCCATGCTCCTGTGCCATGCTGGGAGCCCACCCCAGCATGGCAAACGTCCACGCCGTCAAGATTTTATTTTTACCTGTGAAAAAACGGTCCAACGGTGAGTGTCCCCGCCTCCCACAACCCGCACCCACCCACCGCGCACTCAGCCTCCCCACTCCCCCACCCCATACTTACCTTCGGACCTCAGCGCCGATGATCTTCGTGGACCAGGAACACGCCTGCACTCTTCAAAGCCGACCGCGAACTGAGGAAATGCCGGTAAGCTGTATAATGGGCTAGATAGAGGGTTTCAACTTTATTGCATATCTCAGGCATTTTTTGAATTTTGCACCAAATTTTTAACATGGGGTTTTGAGACCCCTCTCATGATTGATGTCACTGTCATGGCGATATGTCAGGCGTCAGGCCAGGGTGATTTTGCGCAGTGACTGTGCAGTGACTGTGAAATCACCCTTCGGACCCAAATAACACCATGACAGTGACATCAATCATGAGAAGGGGTCTCAAAAACCCCATGTTGAAAATTTGGTGCCAAAATTCCAAAATGACTGTTTTACGAGCGTGCGTTACGCAGTTCCTACGCAGGCTCGTAAGTTCGCGAATTTTCAATATTTTCACTCCAGATTTTCAACATTGCCATTTTACCACACCTTCTTATGAGTAGTACAGCTGTCATTTTTCACATCTCACCCAAAATGTTTCTGCCCATGTATGCATTAAATGGCGCAGTCGGTAAAAATCAATGTACGGGACAAATTAAGAAAATCACAGTGACACTGTTCATGAGTAGACATCTTAAAATGGCTCTGTTGAAAATTTGGTGAAAAAAGTCCTAAAAAATGACTGTTTTATGAGTGTGCATTGCGCAGTTCCTACGCACGCTCGTTGGTTCGCAAATTTTCAATATTTTCACTCCAGATTTTCAACATTGCCATTTTACCACACCTTATTATGAATAGTACAGCTGACATTTTTCACATCTCACCCAAAATGTGTTTCTGCCCATGTAGCGCACAATGGCGCAGTCGGTGTGCGAGGTCAATGTACGGGACAAATTAAGAAAATCACAGTGACACTGTTCATGAGCAGAGGTCTTAAAATGGCTATGTTGAGAATTTGGTGAAAAAATTTCAAAAAATGAATGTTTTACGAGCGTGCGTTGTACAGTTCCTACGCATCGTCGTTAGTTCGCAAATTTTCAATATTTTCACTCCAGATTTTCAACATTGCCATTGTACCACACCTTCTTATGAGCAGTACAGCTGTCATTTTCACATCTCACCCAAAATGTGTTTCCACCCATGTAGCGCATAAATGAAGTAGTCGGTGTATGTAAATCAATGTACAGGACAAATTAAGAAAATCACAGTGACACTGTTCATGAGCAGAGGTCTTAAAATGGCTATGTTGAAAATTTGGTGAAAAAATTCCTAAAAATGACTTTTTACGAGCGTGCGTTCCACAGTTCCTATGCATGCTCGTAAGTTTGCAAATTTAATATTTTCACTCCAGATTTTCAACATGTCCATTTTATTAAACTTCCTTATGAAAAGTACAGCTGCAATTTTTCATATGTCGCCCAAAATGTGTTTTCGCACATGTAGCGCACAATGGTGCTGTTGGTGAGCGAAAGCAATGTTTAGGACAGATTAAGAAAATCACAGTTGCACTGTTCATGAGCAGAGGTCTTAAAATGGCTATGTTGAAAATTTGGTGACAAAAGTCCATAAATGACTGTGTTACAGTGAGCATTGCACAGTTTCCACGCACCTCATTAGTTCATGACTTTGTAATATTTTCAGTCCAGATTTTCACCAGTGGCATTTTTCCACACTTCCTTATGGGAAGTACAGCTGCCATTTTTCACAACATGGCTGAAGTGTGTTTTCACACTTTCAGTGCAGAGATGCGTGGTCGCTGTGGGAAATCATTGTTCGCACAGATAAAGAAAATCACAGTGACACTGTTCATGATCGAGGCACCAAAATGCCTGAGTTGACAATCTGCTGTGAGAAATCCCTAACCTAACTATATTACGGGTTGTGTTGCACAGTTTCTATGTATCGTGACTTCACCATTTTTAAATATTTTTACTATACATTTGCAACATAGCCATTTTTACACCTCCCATGAAAGAGTACAGCTGTCATTTTTACATCCTGTTCGAATATTTTTGCACCTGTGGTGCTAAATGTCAGTAGTCACTGTGCATAAGCAGCTGCTAACAAACTGATATTCCCTGTTCATGAGGTGGGGTCACAAAACAAACATGTTGAGAATTTGGAGGAAAATACCAACGAATGCCTGAGGTAATAGACTTTTCAACTATAACGCCCCACCCTATAGAGAATGACAGGCATCAGGGGTGAGACTTGGGATTCTTGCCTGTGATGCTCATACCATTCCACACCCTGCAGTCACTGAGAGGCATCGAGGTATGCCTTGGACTCTTTGGCCCCAAAGTTCACCCCATTCTCCTATACCGCACCCATCTCACCGTACTTCCTAATGGAACGGGGTGTGACAAGGGCCAAAGATCCCTAGCACACTGTGACACTTGTCAGTGTCTGCAGGGTGTGTGGTGAAATGGCATGGCCATTATGCCTGATGACCCAAAGGCACACCCCAATGCCTGTTCTAGATTCGCAGGGTGGTGATGGGTTGGCTTCAGTTCAATATTTCACTGCCATTCCTATCATGCAGCTGTCTAACTCCTACACTACCAATCCCAATGCCAGCAAGCAAACATTCGGCATTGACAAATGCTTGTTTGACATGCTGAGGTCATAATTTGACATGGGATGTAGTTTGATATATAAAAACAATGGATAATATGGCAGTTCAGTAATGCAAACATTTTTAAGTATGCAGATTCCACAATAAGCTGAAGTTGCACTCAAACACTCAGAGGTTGGTTTGTAGTTGTGAGGGTGAAAATGATGGAGGAAAGTTCAGACAGGTGCATTATCAATGATCAGCCATTGCCCTGTGAAATAATGCCATATAGGCTACAGTAATGGTGGCACCTAGCACTCTGCAAAATTTCCAAATTCCGCTTCCACCAGAATTCTGCAGAATTTCAGAAATTCTGCCTTATTCTGTAGAATTCTATCAGCAGCAGAATTACAAAATTTCAAAAGCAGAATGTGAACCATGAACATCAGAGTATGAACTATGGAATTACATTCCATAGTTGATGTAAACTGTGGATTTGTTTTCCACAAATCACAGAATGATATTTTGTGGATGACATAATCTCCAATTTACATAGAAGTGCTTTTTGGAATTCCATGGAATTAGAAAAGAAATTCCAGAAGCATTTTGGAAGCAGAACTATGCAAGAGACACTTTTTTTAAACGAATGTTGCCTCCAAGGCAACACTTTGCTGTTACAGTTATTGCTTCTCACAGCTAAGTCCATTTTCACATATATTTACTATTCTAACACCCCACTGCCATAGATCACCACTCAAGTGAAATTCTGTCAAAAGAAAACTGAGGGGACCTTATGTGGATTCAAACTCTCAACCTTTTGTTTATCAGGCTATAGACCTTTCCACTACACCACCAAGCTGGAACAGCAATGAAGAACAGGTCTTTAGCTGTACAGGTTAAAATCCTGCATGGGAGGCTGCCCTACCCATACCTACCTCAAAGGCAGGGCTGTGGCTGCCTTACAGGCAACTTCTATTTAAAAAAAAAAGTGTCTATTGCACAGAACTGCCAGTCTGCAAGAATTCCACTGGTGGAATTTTGCACTCCTCACAGCTCTAGCTGCATCATATACAAATGTATTACATAAGGTACTAATTGAACTGTATTGTGCACTCAGGCCAGCTTCCAAATCTGTATGAAGATAACCTTGATGATTTCTTGCAGCCCTATTGTCTTTTGGAGTTGAACTTCAACTACCAAACCTTGGACCACCTCTCCTATCTTTGTAGATTCCTCTGCAACTCCCTTATCCTCCTCCTTGCTGTATACCCTACCAGAGATCTTAGTGCCATCTGGGAAGAGACACACCTTGCCCTGAATTACTTCTATATTGCCGATAAACATATGGAAAAGGACTAGACCCAAAACTGAACACTGTAGCACCCCACTTGTGACCCACTTCTCTCTCCCTGGATTTGACTCCATTTAATACTAGCCTCTGCTGTCTACCCCCCAACCAACTTCCCACCCATCTACTGTATGTCCTTTGTCACACCTAGTTTCTCTAGCTTCTTCAGCAACCTTCTGTGTGGCACAGAGTTAAATGCCTTGCTGAACTGAAAATAAGGTAAATCTACTGGCTGTCCCTTATTTAGTGCCCTAGTTACCCAATCAAAGAATACCATCAGGTTAGTCTGACAAGATCACCCTGCCACAAATCCATGCAATTTATTTTCCTGGAGCCCTTTACTCTTCAGGTAGTCCACTAGGTCCTCTTTAACTAGTGTCTCCATCAGTTTACCCACAACAGAGGTAAGACTGAACAAGCCTGTAGTTACTCTGTTGTTCCTTGTTCCCATCCTTATAGAGTGGAACTATATCTGCCACCCTTTAGTCTTTTGGAATCAACCCTGCCTGAACTCAGCTATTTCATAGCCCTGCCAAGAGTTCAATCAAATCTGATGACAGTTTCCTGAACACCCTCAGATGCATCTCATCTGGCCTCAGGATCTTATCTATTGTCAGGGCTGCCAGCCCTTTTCCAACTCTTTCACTTGTCAATACCATCTGCCTCATTTCTGGGACCCCCTTCTAGCAACATTTATGCTAATTTCCAGCAGAGGCCTGCTATCCTCCACTGTGAACACTAAGCAGAAGTAGTAATTAATAATGGCTGCCTTCTGCATGACCTCCTCCTTTACCCTCCTTCCCTCTGTCAGCCTAACAATTCCTCCTCCCGTCTTTCCTCTTTCTGCCTGAAAATTCCCCCCCCCAACACCCTATGTAATATGCAGTGCTGTGTCTGCTTTTGCCTCTCTGACTACCCTGTTGGCCTCCCTTGATTTTATTTGGTACTCATTCCATTCTTCATTTCCCTGCATTGCCTTATATCAGTTGAAAGCCTTTTTCTTGGCCCTCATGGCTTCCCTGAGTTTCTTATAAAACCAACTGGTCTCTTGTACCTGTTTCTCTTGGTGACTGTCCTCAAACAAGACTTTATTGCCTTAAGAATGGCACCTTAAATTTCTCCTTACCTTTCCTCCACGCCCCCTGATTCTGTGCACCCCAACCAACCTATTCTGGAATAATTCCCTCATATTTTTTTGGAGCCTAACAACAGATAAATCAGTTGTTTTTCCTTGTACAAATTTATCTGTCTAGGCTCCAAAGGGATATGGTTAAAGTGTGCTCTTCTGAAATCCAGAACTTCAGCATTTGACAGAGGTGGACTGGTACCAAGGACCAGTTTGAACCATATGTTCTTATGGTCACTGGACCCTAGTTGTTTTATTCCACCTGCACACTGCCTACCATTTCCAAGTTGGTGAGCACCAAATCAAGAAAGACAGCCTGACTTGTGGGTTCCCTGACTAGCTGCACTAGCAGGGAGTCCTGCAGCATATCTAGCAGGACCTGCAATCTGATCTCCTAGCTACTGGAATGGCCAAATCAGTGTCTGGCCAGTAAAGCTGTGCAAAATTAGCAGATCATGAATTCACAAAATTTTCATGAAATTCCATGAAATTTCACAAAATGTCATGACAATTTTTTTGAAGTTTCTGAAATTCTTTAATTGACCGACCATAACTCAGTCCATATTCCAGGTAGAGATCTGAAATCTGGCATGCATATTGAATGTATAGGGCCTAAAAGTATGCCAAATTTCATAGTATTTGGATGAATGGCAGAGAAGTTATAGGGGCTCAAAATCTGGAAATTTAACATTCATGTGAATATTTCTGAAAATATTTCTATGCTTACAACATAGCCACCTTTGGAGCTAGATAATTAAAAAGTATATGCATTCTTTCTTGGAAGAGTCATAGAAACAGCCAATTATAGAAGTGATGGCTATGTAAATTCAAAGTTTTAGCCATGGTCTGCCTCCCCACACAACTTTTCAGGCTCGCTTCTAAACCCGGATCATCAGCATGGCAGCATGACTCTTTGATGCAGGGCCATGGGAGTTGTCTTAAAATCTAATAGTTAGGGTAAATGAACATAACAGCATTGGAGATATTCTGTTCTCTAGTTTTAAACTTATAGAGGCTTAAAATTCTATTGTTTACATAACTGAGAAATGTAATTTTCAAGTGTCCAAATGTTTGGAAGCTTATAACTCAGTCACCTTTAAAACTAGAGCTCTGAAACCTGGCACAAAAATGTATAGGCCTTGGTAAAGTCACCATACCAAGCTTGGTGAAATTTGGGCCAATTATTTTAGTTGACATAGTTGTTTACTGTAATTTTAAAATTTCTGAATGTTTGGAGGCTTATAACTGTCATCTTTAAAGATAGACACGTGAAATGTGGCACACATCTGTATGGACATTGGAAAAGTCTTTGTACCAAATGTAGTGAAGTGTGGACAAACATGTTTTTAAATTAGAAAGAAATAACTGAAATTACAATTTGGGCAACATTTCACAAACTTTTCATGGAAATTTTACTGAATGTCATGGAAGTGAAATCAGCATTTTGCCAGAATTCTTCTGGCACAAGATAAATTTCACAAATCCCTACTGGCAGGTTGAGATACCCCACTACTATTACTTCCCTTTTTCCAGCTCCCTTCTCTATTTATGCCCCTAGTTCCCTATCACCCTTGTCCCCTGTTCTGATTGTCTATGGACCACTCCCATGCACAGTTCCTTGCCTGTTGCCATTGTGAGCTGAACCCACAGCAATTCTTTTTCACCCCCAGATGGACCCATTCTCTACCGCCTCAATGCTGTCTCTGATATAGAGGGCTAACCCTCTTCCTTTTCTCTTTCCCCTATCTCACTTATACAAGGTGTAACCTGGGACTGCCAGGTCCCAGTCATTATTCCCTGTGGCTCACATTTCTGTAATAGCTATAAGGGCCAACACAGCATCTGCCATGAATGAATGCATGACAGTGGTGAGTAAGACCCTGTCCCATTTGTTATGCAGAGAGAGTTAAAAGTGAGGATCTATTTTGTCCTCTTCTGTTCTGCCACTTGTCTGTCTCTTGCCTGTCTGACTGCATGGTCAAATATTCCCTGTGGCAGCTATGAATTGGCCACTCTGATGGTCCCACTATCCCCCTGTTATCTCCCTTCCTTCACTTGTTGTTCCTGTTTCTTTCTCCCTTTGCTTCTCTGTGGTTAAAAAACACATGACTCTTTATGTAAAACTAGAATCCCTTGGTTTTCAAATGTATACAGTATAATTATATTGTTGAAATGACTGCAGAAAGCAATTTGGGTTTATTAGGAAAGATTAATAATCTGGAACACAGGGGTTTGACCTCGAGATTCATTTTGACCTTCACAAGCTTGCTTGACAGAACTGTCAACAGGAAACCAGCTCTGGGACAAAATGTATTTTTGTTGCACCTGTTAAGACTAGATGTGCTAAACAGGAGATGAAACTTAGAAGAACAGGATGCAGTTTGAACTGCCAGGCAAAAGCATCTTATATAATCAGAGCATTTTTTTCTAGAAAGACTCTCAGATGTAGGATTTTCTTTGCTAGTACTGCCTATATGAAGAGCTATCCTGTACAATTTTTTTTATTTTATGTTATTGTTGTTGACAGTAATAAAACACTACTTGCAAATTTTATAGCTTCTCCTGGTCTGCCTATGCTTCATGACCTATGCCTCTATGACAGAATGGAGCTCACTAATTTTGTTTCCCAGGCTCCAGGCTTTAGGACAGACTGCTTTCCATCTTGCACCTAAACCCCTTCCATCTTTTATAGAATCTCCTTCTTCATCATCTCTCAACTTGCATAATTTTCTGTTTTTCCTATTTTTGCTATATTAGCGAGCCTTCCCTTTTGGACTCCTTTTCTTAATCTTATATAACCTCCAGCCTTGCAGCTTCCCTCTCCAATGTCTGAACCCCATTTGTTGAGCTAGGTTCCCCACCTGCTCTCCTTTCTCAGTGGTTCCGCTAGCCTCGGCCTTCTCAGCAGTCAATTTAACTGTCCACCAATGCAGACATCAAACTTCTGCCCAGCAAAATGTTCTCCTCTCCTTCTCTAAAAAAGCAGGGATACTGAATGAATATTTCTGCTTAGTATTCACAATGGAAAAGCAGGGGAGAGACCTTATCCAGTCGATAGAAGCACTTTGGATAGGGGGTTGATATTAGTCCTTTCACAGAAGAAAAGGTTCTGAAAGAACTCTTAAAACTGAAGGTGAATAAAGCAATGGGGCCTGATGGGATTCATCCCAGAATTCTAAAAGAACTAAGGGAAGAACTAGAAACACCACTGACTACCCTTTTTAATAAATCATGGGAGGATGGTTTGGTACCTGAGAATTGCAGAAGGGTAGATATGATTCCACTTCACAAAAGTGGAAGCAAGACAGAGGCAGGAAAATACAGACCTGTCAGTTTGACCTCAGTGGTAGGGAAAATGATGGAATCACTTCTGAAGGAAAGAATTGTTGAGTACCTAGAGGCCAGTGGGGCACAGGACCCAAGGCAGCATGGATTCACAGCAGGAAGGTTATGTCAAACAAATCTAATTGATTTCTTTGACTGGGTGACCAAAGTAGTAGACCAGGGAGGGGCTGTGGACATGGCCTACCTAGACTTTAGCAAGGCATTTGACACAGTCCAGAATAAAAGATTAATAAACAAATTGGTCAGCTTGGGAGTGGGTCCCAGAGTGGTAGCCTGGGTAAAACACTGGCTGGACAACAGGACACAGCAGGTAATAGTAAATGGAGTCCACAGTGAAGAAAGGAGGGTTACTAGTGGGGTACCGCAGGGTTCAGTACTGGGGCCGGTCCTTTTTAATGTCTTTATAAGTGACATTGCAAAGGGACTGGAGGAAGGTATGTCTCTTTGCAGATGACACAAAGATCTGCAACAGGGTTGATATGCAAGGTGGGGTGGAAAGGATGAAAAGGGACTTGTCAAGGTTGGAGGAATGGTCAAATGTATGGCAGCTTAGATTCAACGCAAATAAGTGCAAAGTAATGCACCTGGGAAACAAAAACCCAGGGCAAGAGTACACAGTGAGGGTGAGATACTGACAACAACAAAAATGGAAAGGGACCTGGGGATAGTCATATCAGATGACCTAAAGGTGTGCCAGCAATGTGAAAAGGCAGTAAGGAGGGTTGGGGGGATACTGGGATGCATAGGGAGAGGCATCACCAGTAGAAAACAGAAAGTTGTTGGCCCTCTGTACAGACAGTTGGTAAGGCCACATCTGGAGCACTGTGTACAGTTCTGAAGACCTCATCTCTGCAAAGACATAGACAGAGTGGAGGCTGTCCAGAGGAGGGCAACCAAAATGGTGCAGGGTCTGCACCAGAAGACATATGAAGAAAGACTAAAGTAACTTAAGATGTATATCCTCAATGAAAGGAGGGGGAGGGGCATGATAGAAATGTTCAAATACCTCAAGGGAATCAACAAAGTCCAAGAGGGTAGCATCTTTAAAAAAAAAGAGATGTGCAAGAACAAGGGGGCACAATTTGAAGATAGAGGGGGGATGGCTCAGAGGTAATGTGAGGAAGTATTTCTTCACAGAGAGGGTTGTAGATACATGAAACAGACTTCCTGAGGAGGTCATAGAGTCAAAAACAGTGGGGGAATTCAAGAATGCATGGGACAGACATAAGGCAATTCTAGTGGGGGGTAGGAGGAAGTAGGCTGTTGGTTAACTAGGATCCGCAGCTTATCCATTAGGTAGGGAAATGGGCAGACTAGGCAGGCCAAGTAGGTCCTTATCTGCCATCAAATTCTATGTTTCTATGTTTCTACCATCCTTCCTATCCTGTCTACTGTATATCCTGGATGGCTGATGTACCAGAAAGCATCTCACTATCTAATGACAATTCCAACTGAGTGACTGAGGCTCCCATTGAAAAGAGAACAGTGTCAAACCATGCAAATAAATGTTTACACTGACACAAGCAGAGGGAAGATGGCAAAAACAACTATGTGCAGGACTGCAACCTAGGGAACACTAAAGCACATGGTGAGGGGTGGGGGAAAGGCATTGCCTACCTGAACCAACTCGTGTTGGTCAGTGAGCTAGGAGCAGAAACATTTAAATACCATATCAGAACCCAGCACTCCTCAACTTATCCAGTAGAAGGGGTATCAAAGACATTGGCAAGGTCAGTGAAGATGGCAGTAGTAATATGTCCCTGGTCCATCCCCTTTAGAATGGAATCAGTGACCAGAAGGAGGGGGAAGACAGTGAAATGGGCCTTCCAGAAGTCATAAAGTTTAGGGAACAGGAATCCAGAGGAGTAAAGAAAGGCAGAGAGTTTGGAGAAGACAAGTTTCTCCTGAAGTTTAGCCAGAGTAAGGAGAAGGTAGACAGGGTGGTAGTTCCCGGGAAAGGCAGCATCACCGCATTGTGTAGAAGGAGGACTCTGGCCTTGCTTCTATGCATGGGATACTGCAGAGAGACAGAAGGAGAGGCTAAGGAGGGTAGCAAGGGGTTCAGCAATAGCAGGACCAGACAGGAAAAGAAACTACAGGTCTAGATCGCCAGGACTGTGATTTTTAGAATGCTTTAAAGCCCAAAAGGCTGCAAGAGTAGTGGAGGAATAATAAGTTTTCCCTGGCACTGGGGTGAAAGATTTCCTAGGGGAACTGCAACAATAGGAGATTTACTGGATGAAAGTGTTCTTCCTTTGAAATCCTTTACTCAGTTACAGAACCGGTTTCAGTTACCATGGTTGAACTTTTGGCAATACTTTCAGTTGTGCAGTTCACTAACTAAATAGCTGGGTCCCAGACAGTCAGCCGTGGCCCTGAATCAGTCCAAAATCTGGCTTACTAATCTATTTTGGTGATGCTTTATTCTTATTTTTAGTATCACATACAGGCATTTTTGCCTCATAATTACAAATTAGAATGTACAGTTTTACATTTTAGACATTACTGCCTTCTATAAATGTAAACCCCATAAGGGTGACTCTTACAATTATCTATTTAAGTGCCTTAAATTCATAAACTTTATAATTTCAAAATTATAATCTTTATACATAAACATTCATAGAATGGTAGTGGTGGTTAAAAAGAGGAAAGAATACATAATCTCACAATCTTAATACTGGGGGTGATTCATATACTCCATCATTACAAAATTATAAACTTGATGGCCCGCATATTCAAAGGGGTTGCACCTGGCGCAACAGAGTTGTGCCGGCACAACCCTGCATTGCACCTCGGCTGGATATTGAAAAGGCTGCCCAGCATAGTGCAACCCCCGATGCACTGTGGTGCAATGTAATGGAATGCAGCACAGATGCAGGGGGCATGCCAATGCATATGTGGCACATCCCGATATTCAGCTCGGAGATATGCGGCACCATATGCTGGTGCAACCCTGCATTACGGCGCTACATAGGGGCTCAAAGTTGAGCCCTTGCAAAGTAGGAACAACACCCAGCCACCCACAGGTGGGCTGCAGTATTGCAGAATGATGGGGGTGAAGGGATAGGCAAGGGGTCCTGTGTGGGTGGAGGGTGGGGTGCCACTGGATCACCAGGGAATTATGTGTGGTGATTTACCATGATCAGGGACCCGGAAGGGAGGAGGGGTCCACTAGACCACCAGGAACTCTATTTTCATACATCCAATGGGGCATCAGGAGGAAGGGGGGTACCAAAAGACTACCAGGGAATGGTTTATAATTCTTTCACCTCGATCGGGGACTTGGGAGGAAGGGGGTCCACTAGACCACCAGAGATGGTCATATTTTATATTTATCGGGGTATCAGGGACTGGGAGGCCAATAGACTACCAGGGATTTTATTTCAACATATACTGCTCAATCATGGCTATGGGGTGGGGGATGCCCCAGGATCCCCACAGCACATGTCATGCTGTGCAGGATGCCAGGCGCAAGTTGCCGGGCTGCCCTGCACAAGGCATGCAGATGGGGCCAAAATGACATGCAAATGGCTCCATTTGTACCTTGCATACATTATGGACTCATTTGCATGCCCCCTGCTGAGTATTGTGGGTGATGCACCTAGCACAACTGCACTTGCCCTGGTGCATCCCCATGCTCCCTATCTGTGGCTTGCCCCGGCACAGTGCCACTGCACCATACACACTCTGTGTGCTGACCTTTCCATATTCAACGGTGCTGCACCATGGCACATCACCATTGAATATCACCTGGACCTGGTTCTGGTGCATCACGGTTGCACTGTGCCCAGGTTTGCGCCTCTGCCTGGTGCAGTCTGAACACCCAGGCCAATATGTAAAGATTCATACAAGGGGGATTAAAGAGAGGACAAAATATATATTCTCACCATCTTAACACCAGGGTAATAGATTACATATATTTTTTTGATTATTATCACAAAGATCTTCTACATTGTAAATATGATTAATTATTTTATCAAGTATCATTGTTTCTTTAAAAGATATGAGTCCATGTTTTATTTATTGAAGTTCTCAAGGATAGGCGAATTCCATTTCTGTAAAATCATTCTCTTTGCAGTTATACAGCCCAGGGCACACATTTAATGTAATGGGGTGTCTTTTGCTAATGTTATATATTTATTAAAAATAACATTCTACATATTAATAGGTATATTTATGCTAACAATATTGTCTAATTCCTTATTCATACTCTGCCACCAGCTATTTTGGACAGTTCTATAATATATAGGTGAAATCTCCAATTGAACCACACCTGTGCCAACAAAAATAATTGTGCAGATATACCATTTTGAAAAGTGTTTGGGTGCAAGACAGGCTCTAGTCAGAATTTATGCTGTGTACTTTTGTTTTCTAGCATTTGTGTATGATTTATTTATAAGATTCTTCTGTATTTCCATGTTTTGTAACCTTTTTTCTATTGGATCACTTTATCCCAAGACAAGTCACACGTCCTATTTGGGTTATAATTATCCAACTAAATATTACCAATAATATTCTTATATACATTTGATAAGGCTTTTCCCTTATTTGTTTCCAGAGTTTTTCCCAGTTATCTAAGGTTTGATTCCAGTTTTGTTTTTACTTTTAATCTGTTTCTAAACTTTCAAACCTCTCTTGTATAAATAATCTAAAATATGTAGTTTAGTGTTTAATTTTTCTTTAAGTATTCTATCTAAATATACAATGTAGATCAAATTGGATACTGTTACAACATCAATCCAGGTTATTTTACTTAGAATAATTAAATATTTTCTTTTAGAGTAATTTATGGACATATTGGACTAGAATAAGGGATTCCACCAAATACTTGAAAAAGTCCAAGTGGTTTTGGTCTTGTTCAGATTATTCCATTTAATAACTTTCTGCACTACAAATGTTATAAGAGGGAACTGAACATTTTTAAACAGAATGTCAAAGAAATAATGTTTTGCAATGTTAATTGTGTATTCTTATTTAATAGCATCTGAATTAGATGTTTATATTTCCATATATTTTCTATGTCTTCCCATGTGGGAAAGCCCACTGCCATTCCAGTTTTAGCTCGTGTGTTCTATAATAAAACATCAGTTCTGGGCATCATATCCAACCTTTTCCCTATGAATAATTTTGCTTCAAGCAATCCTTGGTGATACACCTCTTCATAAGAACTTCATAAATTATTTTTGTATTTACCAAAGTTTTACATAGATGTCCTTACACTGTCTGTATGGTATACAATAAGTGAAGAATCATCATCCTTAGAGTCTTGATAGGTATCCATAAGGAGACCAAAATGTTCTCTCACCTCTCCAAATATGTTTTTATTTTCTCTTGGGTTGTTATAGTATTTATTTTAGCAAACAGTGCAATGATGACCAGCACCAGACTCCCAGTGGCTGTGGTGGGAGCTGGTAGTTTGGAAGCATTTAAGTACCAGTTAGATAGGCATATGGGGGATAAAAAATGGAGTTATATCAACTAATATTTAGAGACAGGTCCTTATATGGCTCTTGCAGCTCATGGATCTGATCTTATCTTATGAACCTATGAACCAGCCTGAACAGACACTTTTAGTAACTTCTGAAAAAGAAGGCTTTCAAAACTGGTATTATTTACCTGGAAGGTGCCTGTATCTTTATTTAAAGTGCAACATACATCATAGTGGCAACAGTGTTCTCAATAAATATTCAAAATGGTACAGGTGCAGTGTGCATCACAGTGGCAACAGTATTCCCAGTAAATATTCAGACTGGCACAGGATTTCAGTTCATTTTGAAATTACAGCAAACATGCCAACTAAGCATATCAGTTCTCATCATCCAGTTGTGTGCTAGCACCTGCTGGGTAAATAATATCAGTTTTACAAATTTTCTTTTTCAGAATTTACAAAAAGTGTCTGTTCAGGCCGATGACAGTCACCCGTATACTATTTGTTGATTCTGATTCTGTCCACAGCATAAGTGCTTGCCTTGGTGTGGATTCCAAGCTTTCACACAAGTATTTATCTTACTAGTATTAGTTATACAGTATTATTGGTAAGTATAATCCCTAGATACTTAACATTTTTAGATACTGTTACTCTACTCAAACTGTTTCTGGTATTGTTAGATAATGGAGTAATGGTAACGCAACAGCTTTGTGGATATTGAGTTGATAACTGGAGAACTGAAAGTATATCTCAAGCTCCTTCATGAAGGATCCATATGGCACTTTGGGATTTTGTAATATAAGTATAATATCATTTGCAAAAATATTTAATTTCTCTCCTCAGCATCATCCTTATTCCAATTATGTTCATGTTATTCTAATTCTCTCTAAAACAGGGGTTCTAGTAATTATATGAAAAGAGTAGGAGATAAAGACCTATCCTGGCAAACTCAAATTTTCATTAACAAGGGATCAGATTTAAAAAATATTCACCCAAAAATATGCTATTAGATTACTATATAGTTGTTTAATCATAGTAATAATAGAAGGGGTAAAACCCGATTTCTCAAGGAATAAAAACATGAGAGTCCATTCCAGTATATCATATAAAATGCTTTAGATATACCAGGTGCTAAAGATATTACTTCTTTCACAGAATCTTTACGTAATTTAAAAGTAGCTTGAATCTGTAACAATTTTCATGGAGAGTTTGTCCTTTTATAAAGCCCTTTTGATTTACTACAGATGAATGCATTGGTGTATACAGTTCTCTATTTTATGCACTATAAGTTTAGTAACCATCTTTTAATCTGTATTTAACAATGCAATATTGTGATCATTTTCAGTGTTTAGTCTTTCTATAGTTTCTGCTGGTATTAGTATAACTACTGCTTCTAGAGAAGTCACTGGTAGTTTTATTCCATTTTAAAGTTCTTCACCTAGCAAAGCTACTGTGACCAATTAATTAACTGCTCAGGAAAGACACACACAAAAAACACTGGCTTACTACTCTTACCTCATGGAGGGGCTTGACTTTGAAGTTGTACCTTCAGCTACAAGCTGCCTGACCTTCCCCAATAGTTAACATTTTCTGGCCTGGGGAAGGAAGATGGGGGGGTGCTAATTTCAGAGAATGATTTGGTAGAGGTTTGGTCCGTGGCATATGGGGTGCCCAGGGAACTGAGAGACTAGCTGTTGCAATTTAAGGTCCTTAAATGACTTTTAGGACACTAGTGGTGTTGTATCATGGGGTTTCTCCCCACAGAGATTGCTGGTTATGTCTGTGGGGATAAGCTCACTTGCTACATATTCTGTGGGACAGTGCACAGCTGCAGTCATTCTGGAACCAGGTTTTGGCAGCCTGCAAAGCAATGCTTTGGTGCCAGATCACTTAGGACCCTAAAACAACAATCTGAGGTATTTTCCTGCAGTAACAGTCTTGTAAAGTGCCAGTAAAGCTTTGGGTATCAGATTCATTCTTAGTCCTACAAATTATCATTTTTAGGCACCAGCAAGATCCACAACTGACCACTTATGGGGAGAGGCTTCCTCTTCTTTGATGGATGCCTGCTTATGAGAAAGTGGCCTTTACAGACACCGGGCAATCACTGTTTTAACAGCAGGCATGAGAACCATAGATCATTAAGATCAATGGACAACCCCCTTAAAGTAGTTGTGACATGCTCAATTTAACCACAGAATGTCTCAGTATTCATGTATCTGAATGTATCTATAGAACCTACCAAAGCGCTTCATTACCAATAACAAATAGGATAATTAGTTTTCCTTCTCTTTGATACTGATTGAAGGTAACATTCTATGAAGCTTAATATTTGTTCTGGGAAGACAACAGGTGATGTGAACAATATGGGTTCTGGAACTGTACACTACTGTATGTGTAATCTGCTTTTAATATTTGTTGACCATGGCCACATCTGGACCTACAAGACATAATAACTGAATGACAGTAGCCACTTAGTTTTGGTCAGATGATTTCTTTTGTATCAGAACTGGGGTGTGAAGACACACATTTTGAAGCAGGTTCCTGGCTTACATAGGATTTACAGAATTGGGTTTTATATCTTCCTAGAAGAAAATTATACTTATCCCACTTGGTATCCTGTGTAGTATTCAGTATAATATGATATCAGATGATGATGTCATATATATGTACTGTATCACTGCTATGTGCCTTTAGCCTTGTGAGCAAAGTTATTAAAGTTGTGAAAATCCAATAGTTTTTATTTTAAACAAAAAATGTAAACTTTGAAAAAAAAAAACAAACAAAAAAAATAAGTGTTTCATAATTTGGAACAGCCTCCCAGTGGAGGTGGTAGAGGCTAAAATGGTTACAGGATGCAAGAAAGCATGGGATAGACACAAGGGGATCTCAGAAGAAAAACAATGGGGGGGTGCAAATTGGAAACCGAGTAGGTCTGCGGTGGCACTGTAGGTATGGAAAACAGGGCAGACTAGGTGGGCCAAGAGGCCCTTATTTGCTGACAACTTCTATGTTTCTATCAGCGTATTGGTTAAAAACATAATAGTAATAATAAATGCATGCTGAAAATAACCGTTAGAACCGACATTTCAACAACAGGTGTTGCTGAGATGGGGAGGGACATAGTAGGAGTGAGCAAACTGAGAATTTCTCAAGTAAAAACTAGGTATAGGGTGATGGGAAATGTGACCAGATTCATTTATTCATTTTTTCTGTTAAGTTTAAATATTCTCCTGGTACAAGTTCTGTTTGGAGTGGATACAAAGATGGCTTCCAGGTCACATGTTCAGGCAGCTTTTAGAAGAAATATGAGCCAACTGCTAAGTGCTAAGGTTCCCATGAGCTCATGTAGTTTCAGACCCTGGTAGATGTGAGGGTGCTATTCCCAACACCCGAGGAATCCTGTGAAATAAAGTTGTAAAAGCTGGAAGTAAGGATGTCATAGGTGTGAAGGATGCCAGTTGACCATGATGATCCACACACACACACATGCACGGGTGGGGAACTATCACACAAGAAAGAGGTCACTCCCCCACAGCCCTAAGTACATACAACTGGGGAGCTGGACACACTCTCTCCCTCTCTGTCTGACTCTTTACATCTGGAAGAAGGTGGAAGCTCTACTGGAGCCAATCTATCTGTATGAGGAAAAGACAGACTTCATGGAAGTCCTTTCAGATTAGTGGCAGGTAAGATAGATTCTAGGAGAGACTAGATTTTGAGTTTCTTCTATCAATCATGTCTGTGTACTTGACATTATTTTCCTTTTCCAGCAAACATGTAAACCGTTTGTCTTATTGTACATATCCTGTTTATTTGTCAATACCTCTAATAAATACTAGTAAAGACTCTATAGAATCAGTGGCTGTGCTTCATTATTGAGAAGGTAATTTTAATATTTCTGATGGCACAATGAATTCTTTGTTTATAGTCCGCCGTCCGAAATGCACTTTACCAATTGTAATATGTTGGACCTTCTTCACCCAGAGCAATGGCGTATCTTACTGATATAATCAGGTGACAGCAGCCCAGTGAAGCAGTATACCCAAACAACTGCCCTGTAAGCTGGTATGGCCCAAGGGGCAGGTTATCACAAACTGGTGGCAGTAGTGGTGGGATCAGTGTCACAAACTTTGCTAGCACTGTAGATCAGTGCACACATTTAAAGCCTGAATCTGTGTGCAGTGTGCTTCCGTAGGGAACTAGGATCTCTGCGAGAGAGGTAAAAGCCTTACCTAGCACATAGAGAAACAAAGAGTGCCAGAAAGGTACATTAACAGTCATGAAACAGGATATACAAAAGGATTATATTGTTTAATACTGTTCTTTTCATTTCTAGAAACACAGTTTAGTTCAGTGTAGCTAACGAGTATGTCAACATACGGCAGATGTAAGGTGTTTCAACTCTGCAAATTGTGTAAAGATGGGGATTTTCTATGAGGGCTAGACAAAAAATGGATTCATAGAAGCCCTGGTGGAGCAGGACCAAGTTCAGAGGAGGCAGCTGGTCCCTAGGGCATAAGACCAAATGTATGTGGAGCAGGTGGTTACTGAGGACAGTGACCAGAGTAGTGAGACTGATGGCACAGAGGTTGAGCCAGATGGGACCTCATGCCACAAGCTGGTGAAACAGCACAGCCCAAGCCTGAACCAAGAACCAGGGCAGCAGAGTCTCTAAATCAGTTCAACCTCATGAAAACAGAGCTTGCACTGAGAGAAGCAGAATTGCAGAGGGCAAGGCTTGAGGTTGACAGGGAGAGAGTAAGGCTTAAGGCTGAGGAAAAAGAGAGGGCATGCCAGCATGAAATCTTGATGCAGCAAGAGAGAGAGAGCTGCAATGTCAGCATAAGATTCACTTACAAGAAGCAAGAGAGAAGGAACACCAGCAGCAACAACAGAAAAGAGAGAAGGAATGAGTCAAAAGAGAGAAGGACCAACAGCACATGAAAGAGATGGTGAAACTGAGCCAGAAAGCACCACAGCAAACTGTAAGTAATGGCATAAGGGGTCAATCCCACAAAGTCACACTTCATTCTGAAATGTTTTCTCAGTACCAGTAGGGGATGATCTTGATTTGTTTTCTAAAATCATTTGAGAGGATATGTGTGTAGTTTAAATTGGACTCACACCACTGCTTACTGGCTGTGCTTTGCACTCATTTGCAGGAATAGTTTAGTTTTCCCAGATTCAGGGAGTCATGGTTCCAGAGGTCCAAGTACCAGTGGCTCAGGTCTTCCTGAGCTTGGAAAGTGGCCATGAGGTATAGGAGGTGAGAGTCATAGTTGATATTCCTGTGGATGTGATCATGGGGAATGATTTTGACCACAGGAAAACTTTGATATGTGTTACTACCCACAGTCAGACAAAAGAGTAAGCCTCTGAGGGGAAGAAGGGGGGTGGCACAGCCTGTGCTAACCCCTCTCTCAGCAGCTGAGGATACAGCTACTGCAAGTGAAGGGCTAACTAAGAGTAGCAGCACTGAGTCCCAGCTGCATACAGAGGAAATCTCAGTCATGGGTGGATTTCCTTCTGAAGGGGACTTGGGGAGGGTCAGATGGGAGGAGCTGGCTAGAGCTCAACTGGCTGACTCTAACCTACAGAAACTGAGAGAGATAGCAGATAGCACCAAGGACTCTCAGTGGAGCTAACTGTTAGTTTACTGGGAGAATGGGCTATTGTACAGAGAGTGTACACCACTGAGGGGGATAGAAGTACAGGTACTCTGACAGCTGGTAGTCCCTTGGGCTTACCACAAGAAGATTTTGGCCCTGGCCCATGACATCCCTTTTTCTGGCCACCTGGGTATTAGTCACACTAAAAAGGCAGCTCACCAACAATTTATTTTGGCCTAGTATGTGTCAGGAGCCCAGCCCCCAAGATGCAGTAGGACTTCCTAGTTGCAAAGAGGATCTCCCTTTTTACAGAACTTATGAGCATTTGTAAGGTTCAGGAAGAATCACCAACCTATATTTTCCCACTGGGAGGGCGGAAACTGTAGTTTTGAGTTCCCTTGACTCTGTACTACGTTCAGAGTTTGAATCTCACCACTGCCACTGGCAGCCTCTTGCCTAAGTAGTTTTGTAGGATAGCCTATGTTTGTTATCAAGGCACACAGTCTTTGCAAAACCCTTCTGTTTAAAATGTTAGATTACACAATCAGACATCAGGCAGAGTTGATAAGAAAATCATAAAAGTTTACTTAAATAAAAACAACACAGTAAATTCTACAATTTGGAAGATCTTTGAACTGCAGACAATACCAAAAATAACACTGAATGGTTTACAGAAAACACTAGATAATGTTGTTCTAAACTATACCTTGTTCTGATGTCCAGAAAGATTAACTGTCCTTGAGGAGATGAAAGTTCTCTCCCTGTAGGTGCAAGTTCATTAAGCAACAGAGTTTGTAGCAAGTTTGTGATCAAAATCATTTCTCTGAAGGTCCTTTAAAAAGCTTTCAGGTGCTTCCTTGGTGAAAGTCTTGGTTTCCACAATTCTGACTTAAAATGATAATTTTCTGTTCAGTATGACTAGTCACATGGGAAAAATGTGGGGTGAAACAGCTCCTTGCCTCACCTTATCACCTCAAGACAAATGACCTGGTTGAGTAGTTCAATAAGACCCTCAAAACTATGCTCAGGACATTTGCTGACCAGCACAAGAGGGAGTAGACAAATATTTGCCCCACCTTCTGTTTAGATACAGGGAAGTCTAACAGGAGTCCACAATTTCTCACTCCTCAAGCTCATATCTGGTCACAGGGTGAGAGAGCCCCTAGAATTAGTTAAGGATGAATGGAAGGGGTACCTTGCCACCCAAGGGAATTCTGTTCTGCAGTACGTCCTGAATTTCAGGGCCTGGCTTAAGGAGCCCATGGGACTCACCCAGGAGCAATAAGCCACTGCACAAGAGCAGCAGAAAGCCTGATATGACCATGGGGCCAGAGCCCAGGAGTATGAATTTGGACAGTGAGTGCTGGTACTCATCCCAGTTTGACAGAATAAACTGCAGGGAGCATGGGAAGACCCATTCAACATAGTTAGGAAGGTAAGTGAGGTCACTTATGTAGTGGAACTCCCTTACAGGAGGTGCAGGCAGAGGGTACATCATTTTAACATGATGAAACCCTGTTATGATAGGAAGGAAGTAGTCCTCGCTGTGTGTAGCATAGCAGAAGAGGAAAATGAGGCTGATCCACTGGTGGACCTCCTTGGGGAGGTGCAGGAGGAATCTTCAGTGGATAACCTCACCTTCTCACAGCAGTTGACACCAGCCCAGGCAAAGGCAATGAGGAGGCTGCTGCAAGCATTTGAGGACATGATCACAGGAAAACTGGGGTACACCATGATGGTTGAACACCGCGTGGACAATGAGACCCAGGTGGTGCTAAGGCAGTCCCCCTACAGGGTACCACAAGGAGTTAGGCGGACCATGCAGGAAGAGCTCTGTGAGATGCTGGCTCTCAGAGTAATCCAGAAGTCCAGTAGCCCCTGGGCCTCACCTGTGGTCCTGATCCCCAAGAAGGACAGTACCACAGGGCTCTGCATTGACTACCATAGGCTCAACAGCTGCAGAGTCAGATGCCTATCCAATGCCCAGAATGGATGAGACCTTGGAACAGCTGGGGAGAGCCCAATTCCTGACCACAAAAGACATATAAAAGGGCTACTGGCAGGTACCCCTAACCCCTGCAGCCAGGGAGAGGTTGGCCTGGCCCACCCCAACCACAAAGAAACAGGTAAGGGTGTTTCTGTGGATACCTTGGTACTACAGAAGGTTTGTTCCTCACCATAGTGCTGTGGTCAAGCCCCTGATAGACCTGACAAAAAAGAAACTGCCAGATAATCTGGACGGAGGTCTGCGAATCTGCTTTCCAGCAGTTGAAGGAGGCGTTATGTGGGTCGCCCATGCTCGCTAGGCTCAGTTTTGAGCTCAAGTTCATCATGCACATGGATGCCTCAAACCATGGGCTGGGCGCTGTCCTGAATCAGGTCACACCACAGGAGAAGGAGCACCCCAAAGTTTATCTGAGCTGGAAGCTTCAGCCAGGGAAGAGGCATATGCCAATGTTGAGAGGGCGTGTCTGGGGATAGTGTGGCTCCTTCAGAGGCTGCAGCCATATTTGTAGAGGTGGGAGTTCACTGTGGCCAAAGATCATAATCCCTTGACATGGTTCCATAGGACTAGTGGGCAAAATACAGAATTACTGTGCTGGAGTTTGATACTGCAATCACATAAACTGACCATCCAGCACTGCAGTGGTTCACAAAATGCCAATGTGGATGGGTTGTCTAGTCAAGGCTAAGTGCATTACAGAACACTTTTGGCACTTTCTAGTCCCTACATGAATGGCAGTGTCTCTTGAAGGTCACCCAAAAGAGACACACTTTCATTTCCGGGATTGGGATGGGAAATGTGACCAGCTTCATTTATTCCTTTTTTACTGTTAAGTTTAAATATTCTTCTGTTACAGGTTCTTGTTTGGAGTGGATATAAACATGGCTTCTAGGTCACATGTTCAGGTAGCTCTTAGGAGAAATACTAGCCAACTGCTAAGTGCTAAGGTTCCCATGAGCTCATGTAGTTTCAGACAGGGTATTTTCAGGTATGGGAGGCTTGATCTCAGTTCTAATTTATCAGAGTTTTCTGTTTTTTGTAATGATATGTACTTTTTAACCTTTCGCATTAGGATTTGACCTCCCATACCTGCAAATACCCTGTTTTATTATCACTTTTTTCAGGTTTTTATTTGGCACATATATCTTATGTCAGTATTGCTCACTTGGTGTCTGTTTGATCTAGGCTTGGTGCATTTAATATTGTAATGATCACTGTATCTTTAAATATTTAAAATAAATAAGGAACTCTGTGCATCAAGACCCCACCCTCTGATGAAGTGTCCCAGAGAAGACACGAAGTGCTGGGTTAGAGTGCTGCAGACTCCGTGTTTCCACTCTAGTACTGTCTGTTTTTTTTTTATTTCATATAGTTTGGCTGAGTGCTAGCAGCTTGTGTTTTGTTTGAATTCCTTCTCTTGGGTTTGCACCCATTCGCTTTGTGTGAGCGGAACTGTTTGTGCTTTTATTTAGTAGAAAATAAGTCTGTTATTTAAACCCAAGGGCTGCTGGGAACCTAAGCAGAAGATAAGCTTGGTTTTGATGGGTTTTTTTTGGTCAACATCCCAGAAATCTGGCTAAAGGATACAAACAGAAAAATCATTGATACTATGGTTGCCGGACATAAACTAGGACTCAATAGGTTTGTCAGTTCTCCATTTCTGACTGCCCTGTAGCGGTCCCTAAGTCAGTCAGTCAGTCAGTCAGGTGTCTGCCAGTCCTCTCTGATGTAAATACTATAACTGCCCACTCCCTGCAATGAATACAATATACCACATAACTGGAAATGCATATAAAGTCCTTGGTGATGTGATAAATGCCCTGGACCTTGGAATTCAGTGACAACAGAGGTAAATGTGATGGTGTAACAGCAGGTTCTGTTACAAGTGTTGGTACCGTGTAGGATTGAACTTTTAGGAATGTGGAGGCTGCTACATATCAGGAGATTCCAAATGTTGGGTAGTATACAATATGATACAATTGGTGGTTTGTAAATGAAGCTTTGTTATTAGGGTCAGTATGCAGAATAGAAAAGTTCCCTTTGAGGGTCATGTGAAGAGAAATGGTCTTGGAATGGAAAGTAAGCACCAGTGGAATAAATTGATGTTGCTGAATGACAGACTCTCTTCTGAGAGGGTCAAGGTTACGGGACATTTTGCTGATCCAGGAGAGTGCTATCTCTTCTGTGCTTTCTGTGTAACCCCTTTAAGAAACAAATTCTGGTCAGATCCACCATGGCTGCAGTTAGTGAGGTTCTGTAGAATTGTTAGGGAGGCATGGAGAAACAACACAATGATTTATAACTAGTAAGATTTGTTTTCATTTGTATTCTAAGGAAGACATGCATATTATTAGGAAAAGATATGGAAGTCTACATTTCAAAGGAAGGAATGATAAGCAATATAAGTTTGATAGGTACAGTAGGTGTCAGTACATGAAAAAGCAATGGCTGGCATATTGTTCAGTACTGGGATTGTTTACACAGTTTTATAGGGAAACGGGGCTTTTGTCTATGAGGTGATGTAAGTTATATTTAAGCAATGTGTTGGTGTCAGGCAATCAGGTGTAATGGGCTCTGTTAGGAGAGCAAATGTGATGGTAACTTTCCGAAGGGGTCACTGTTGTTAAAGTTAAGGTAGTTATGCCTGTGATAAGAGGAATATCAGGACAGTATGAGGTCTATGCAGGAGTGGAGTACAAATACGCACTATATCATAAGCATGTGCTCAGAGTAGAGGCAAATGTGATAAGCAGGTGTAAATAGGTAAAAATAGAGGATACTGTTGTATCATGAGTAGTTACATTGTTTGAGGGTGTTTCTAATGTCAGGAAGTTATACAACAAGAATAGTTCAACGACATGAAGGAAAACAAAGCTGGACATAGCTATATATTACCATGCATTGTGGTTCTGATAAGCAAGGAGGCAGATAAAATCATCAGCAACAACAATGAATTTTTGAGAAAATGTGGGGTTTTACCTAACAATAATTTGATGCAAAAAAGGTTGACAGTAGTGGTATTTGTAAGTGTGTGTGTGTGTGTGTGTGTGTGTGTTTTATAGTAACACTGTTTGATAGTTTTGAAATACCACAATGTAAATGAAAACAGTCATCACTATTTGATCCTCTACTTTTCTGTTACCTGCCCCAGGTCTCTTAATTGTACATGCACAACATTCTGACTGTCCTCCTCTGAACATCACTGTAGCAAAAAAGAGTGTTTCTCTTTAGAGGTTAATTTGTCTATTCAGACACAACCATGATTTTCATGAATCATATTTAAAACATATTAGGTTGAAGTTTGTTGTTATAGCAGACATGGACTCAAAAATACTGTATGTGCTCATAAAAGTTCTGTGTCAGTGCTGCCAAAATGAAATGCCAATATTGTGATTGTACTTATGGAACACAGAAAGGACAGGTTCACTATGAAAAGGCCTTTGCTTTGCTCTTATGTTACCAAAAATGGCATTGCATGGACATTAATGGAGAGGGACTGGGGTATTGGACAATCTTCTATTCATTGTAGGCAGAAATTGACTACTGTTTGTGTAAGCAATAAGGCATGAAGGGGTGTGTGTAAACCATATTTTACAGCATGGCCAAGTGCATAGTAAGGCACAAGGTTGAAGGCTGAGTAGCTTCAGCTGCTGGACGTACTGTAAAATATGGTTTACACACACCCCTGAGTGCCTTATTGCATTTATACAATTGGCTCCTTTTTTATTACTTTTGACTATTGGGAAAAGCATGTTTATATATAGGAAAAATAGATTTACTTGTGTGCATTTGTGATAAAATAGTCCTTCCAGCCACTGCAAGTGATGTCTTTGTATTATTGCCTACTTTCTTCTTCCTGTTTTTTTTTTCTCTGTTGTTCTCCACATTCAAGAAATGGAATGCATATCATGGAATGTTTAACATGGAATACATGGATTCAAAATTCTGCTCAGTTCCACTGGCAAAATGTTTCTCTCCCAACACACTGTACACACAAACAACAAATACCTTTGTTATAGCAACAGACTCAGCTATCTCACTGTCAGGGCAAGAAGAAGAGAGTTCCCTGATAAGCAGGTAAAGATAGAAGGGTGATTTTTCACTGTCAGCAAAGAAACAGTTGTAGTGAAAACTATAAACAATACTTATTGTTTCTAATTTGTTTATGCATGTAAGAACAGTGTGATAATCAGGGACACAGCATTTAATTAATTTGCTTTATTTTTTATTTAAGGTAGTTTAATTTTCAGGGTCCAGTTGAAGTTTTCTAATACATTGTAAAGGTACCAGCCATGTTGGTGGTGGAAGATCAGTTCTGGATGTAGAGGGCTAACTGAAATGTCCATGTTCCAAATGCCCATTGATCTGTGTTGCAGATTCTTTACTGCTCAGCAGTCCTTTTTTTTAACCATGCGTAAACCATATTTTACACATACTGTAAATAAGAGCCAATCAAATTACATGATTTTACCCTGCCATTTTATAATAGAGCTCAGCTCGCTGTAAGATGTCACTCTAGGAGCAAATATTAGATAGTAGAGTCCTCCTGTTCCTTACTGCCTGATGAAAAATACTATACTGAAGAGAAAGTGTGTACTGTTTCCAACTGGGTAAGCAGCTGAGCATGTATGTCATGTTTTTTTTCAAAGTAAACTGTGCTGGAATTTAGTTACTGTACAGCTCCATGTTTCTATTTTTCTGGACTGTTACCATAACCTCCATGTTTTTAAATAATTTATTGCAACCTGCTTTTAAACTGTTGTAATGGTTTTTTGTTGTACTTGTATTTGGAATGTCATCCCTGTATTTGTTGTTTTGTATCCTCCCGGGTCGTGCCTGAAAATAGTCATTGCTATGGCTAATGCACCTACCCGGTAAACAAAAACTAAATAAATAAAATAAATAAATAACCACTAAAGAGAGGAGAGGAGAGCAGAGATGAGGCAGTTCAGAACTTTTATCCATCACATTTTTTGAACCTAGATATATGTGTGTAGGATAGAGTCCTAAGGCTACAAATGGAATATGTCTCAAATCCAAAGAATATAAAAAATAATAAAGTTTTCTTTTTGTATAGATGATGCAAGGTAACCATTAACTTGTTAGCATGGACATCATGGAGTTTCACCAATTTTTTCTGCTAAGTAAATGTAATCATTGAAGGGAAGGAAGACATAATTAGTAATTGAACAGTAACGTGTGCTTGGGGCCGGGGTATAGCCCACATTCTCTAATATTTATTTTTGTACTCAAGTAAAAACAAATATTTAGCACAACAACAAGTGAATGAAACTATATATATATATATATATATATATATATATATATATATATATATATATAGCAGTGTGTGTGTGGCTAATTAAAACAGCCTATAAAAATATCAACAGTTTAAATTTTCTGTCTGAAGGAATGGCAGCACAGGATAGATACAGTGATTTGCAAGTAGGATCAGTTCTTGATTTTACAGAATAAAACATTGTCTGACAAAGTCAAAAACTTGCTGCTACTGGCCTGCTGCCTCCTTTCCCCTCATGGTAATAGTTTAAATCCTTAACAACTAACCCTTCAGGGCAGAGACAATCCTCAAGGAAACAAAGTGCTGTCTAACCGAATAACAGACAGTAATTTAAAAAATATTAAAGATAAATCTGCAGAGAAGGGGAGAATTTCTCAGAACCAACTCAGCCAAATGGCACACACTCACAGGACTTCAGCCAGCCACAGACTACCTCCCAATACCTATAATTAGTGTTGGGACCACATTATTTGGATCAACAACAGAAAACAAAAGTGCACGTCATAAATGATAACATTAGGAGTGGAGCACAACTGGAGTTTCTAGAAGAGGTGAGGGAAGGGGAGGGCTCATGCTATTATACAGTTGAACCCCCCCAACCAGTCAACCAAAAGTGTGGCAAATGGGGCCAGATGGGGTGCACCCCAGGGTCCTTAAAGAACTAAGAGAGGTGGTGGCTGAACCTCTGGCTATCCTGTTTAGCCGATCACTGGAAACAGGGGAGGAACCCAAAGACTGGAGGACAGCAGATGTAGTCCCCTTATACAAAAGTGGGAACAAAGAGGAAGCAGGGAACTACAGACCAGTCAGCCTCACCTCAGTAGTGGGGAAGATCATGGAAGCACTACTGAAGGAGAGATTGGTGGAACATCTGGTTGTCAATGGACTACAGGACCCAAGGCAGCATGGTTTCACCAGGGGGAGGTCATGTCAGACCAACCTCATTGAATTTTTGACTGGGTGACTAGGGAGATGGATCAGGAGGGCAGTGGACATGGCCTATCTGGACTTCAGCAAGGCCTTTGACACTGTGCCACATAGAAGACTATTACACAAACTGGGGAATATTGGTGTGGGCAGGACAGTAGTGTGGTGGGTAGATAACTGGCTGGGTGGCAGGACACAGAGGTGGTGGTAAATGGCTGTCACTCCACAGGGAAGAGTGACCAGTAGGGTACCACAGGGATCAGTGCTGGGACGGTCCTATTCAACATCTTCATCAGTGACATTGACAGGACCTAGAAGGCAGAATTTCACTGTTCGCTGATGACACAAAGCTCTGTAACAGAGAAGACACACCAGAGGGTGTAGACAGAATGAGAAGCGACCTGCAGAAACTTGAAGAATGGTCAGGGTTTGGCAGTTGAAATTCAATGCAAAGAAGTGCAAGATAATGCATATGGGCACAAAAACCCTGGCACAATATATCAGTTGGGGGGTGAGGATATAGCAAGCACCAAGCAGGAAAGGGATCTTGGGGTTATCATCTCTGATGACCTCAAGGTAGGGAAACAGTGTGACAAGGCAGCAGGTAAAGCAAATAGGAGGCTGGGATGTATAGGCAGGGGCATCACCAGCAGGAAAAGGGAGGTCATAATTTCGCTATACAAGACACTAGTGAGGCCCCACCTGGAGTACAGTGTACAGTTCTGGGGACCATACCTCACGTGAGGACATAGACAGGGTAGAGAAGGTTCAGG
The DNA here is from genome assembly GCA_016271365.2 of Neoceratodus forsteri. NCBI lineage: Eukaryota > Metazoa > Chordata > Ceratodontiformes > Ceratodontidae > Neoceratodus > Neoceratodus forsteri. Next base: position 538,959,369 of record CM028134.1, on the reverse strand, counting down.
AGGAGGGCAACAAAGATGGTGCATGGATTGCATCACAAGTCCTATGAAGACAGGTTGAAGGAACTGAACATGTACTCTCTGGAGGAGAGGAGGAGAGAGGGATATGATAGAGACATACAAGTATCTTACAGGGAGAAACAGGGTGCAGGAAAACACTATTTTTAAGAAAAAGATGTTCCAGGACTAGAGGACATAGGATGAAGTTGGAGGAGGAGCGATTCAGAGGAAACATGAGAAGAATTTCTTCACAGAACAGGTGGTGGACAAGTGGAACACCTGCCAGAGGAAGTGGTGTGGGCTGAAACAATCATGGGATTTAAGAATGCATGGGATAGACATACAGGAATTCTGAAGGTCAGGGGTAAGGGGCAACAGACTTCTAGGAAAACAAACTGAACTTACAAGCTCAAATGGGCAGACTGGGTGGGCCATAGGCCCTTATCTGCTGACACTGTCTATGTATCTATGGTATGATGCATCGGCTGTGCAGGTCACCATGCAGTCCAAATAAAAAAAAACTGTCAGGGCACAGGGCAGTGGATGGGAAGAAGGAAACAAAGGGGGGGGCAATATTGGGAACAAACGGTACCTGGGGTAGAGTCTGTGCAGCATCTGTATTTACTGGCTGTCACTGAAATGCCTGAGTTGGACATGACTCTGCAGCCTAGTGCAAGCTACTGTGGGCAAATGTAATTTTACCTTGTCCTGCTGCCTAGAAAAAAAATGTGAAGGTCAACAAACCCCTATAATGGCAGCCCCTGTACATGACCAAAGTATTAAATACACAAATAACTAACTTTACTCCCCGAATAAGCTTGATCTCATTAAACATTACATTAAGGCAGAGCCATTAAAATCTAGTAATTTACCTGGTCGCTATAGTCAATAGCAGAGCAGATTTGCCGGAATGTGGAATCCATTGGTCTTCAGTGTTCTTCTTGACTGACTTCTCTTCCATCCTGGTCCCTTCCAAATCCAACTCCCATCCCTGACCACAGTCTGCCATCCATGACCACCCAGTATGACCGACTCAGCAATGTGGAAAGAGAGAGAGAGAGAGAGAGAAAAGAAAGGCTAAGGTGGGTCCGACCTCACCTCAGAGCACCTATACGACTTGGGTAGTGGAGTCCTCTCCTCCCGTAGACCCTTACACAGGGGACACAGGCACACAAGGTCATGGACTGCTCTGTTGCTGGACTCTTCAGACCAGGCTGGCAAGCAGTGAGAGAGCGTCTGGCATGCAGGTTGGCAGTGGCTTAGTTATAACTTTTACCAGAGGAGAGGACCATCCGGTTGGGATTAAAGAAGTATGTCTGCCTCATGCATTCCCAGCACTCCTCCTCACCAACAGGGCAGGGTCCAGCCGGGAACTGGGGAAATAAATATTTTAACAAATGATACAAACATTTTTAAACCACAATTAAAATAAAACACAATAAAATGTGTTTAAAAATAAAATCATCCAGTGTGGTCAGATGGTGGACAGTCACACATGGCACTTGCAGCAGCAATTTCAGCAATCAATCTGTTCATACCAAACCAAGTTGCCAATCCCAACAAAGTATTAAACCAGGTTAGCAAGGAAGGAATCAGTCAAGTCTAGGAGAAGAGGATGTGCATCTGATGGGGGGGGGGCGGCTACCTTTATACCTTCCTTGCCAGCCTGGCTGGCTTCTAGTTCTCAGTCTCCACTCAAAACGTCTGCGGGTATGGGGGCATTGGTTTATATATATATATATAAAAAAAATGAATTAGCCAAATGGCAACATCAAATTCCAGTTACGTTGCTAGCGAGCAGACCTAGAGCCACCAGCAGTTCAAGCAGGACAAGCTAGGTGTTAAGTCCTGATGTCAGTGATCCCCAGAAACAAAGAAGTGTTAAGGGCAGAGGTGATGGGCCACTTAAATCAACAGGGAGACCGCTGAGACCGGAGCTGAAGTTCCGGAGTTGTACAGTAGTGCCGTTATCAACCAGATTTGCAGTCATTTAAAATAATGACTCTAATTTACAACTTTGCTGGGACTGGGAGGCAGACACCTTTTCTTAAATCATTTGTTTTAGTGTGGAGGAGCAGGTGGGGTGTGGCAGCAGGATAAAATGGGCAAGGCACTGAACTGTCACAGACTGACCTGATTATCTGAAGCACAGAAATACATGACAGGGTCAATCTCTTTCCTCCCGAAAAACTGGAGGGGATCCAGCCCCCCTCTCACCCCCTCTTTCTACACCAGTGACTTCAGTACTCAGAAGAGGCAGGCTGCTGTTGACTGGTGGCAGCTGCCTCATGTAGAGGTGTCCATTCATGGCAGAAGGCAGCATAGGTGAAGCAGACAGAGCTGTGCTGGTGAGAAGCTTGCGTAATGATTCTGACTTGATAAGTATACTTTCAGTGAATTATTCTCTTTTTGTTCTGAATGTAAAGCCCATAATTCATCAGTTCTGGGCATAAGTAGCAGTCTGATGAAATCTAACTGTAAATGTCACTCGGGATTCTACTACAATCATTAAACAATATGAACCAATTCTGAAATACATTGTGAATAAAGACCATATCCATTTAACACATTTAATATGAACTTTTTAATCAGTTCATATTGCTGCATTTGCTGATAGAAGGGCAATGCTTCAGATGTGATGGCATTGTTATTTAAGCTTGCATTTCAATAAACTTAATTTGAAAGGCTGTATCTAAAATGTGTGTTGATCATTTGTATTTCCTTAAAATGCAGGTTATAAAGTGGGGCGCTGATAAGCAGCTAGCAAGATAGACATGCCACTAAGCTGCTCTGTGCTAACGGCTGAATAAGAGTTAAAATTATGGAGGAAAAGGCTTACCCTGAAATAGTGCAATGGTACCAACCAGCTTGGGAAGGTGTGATGGAGGAGTATCTGGTGCCTAATATGGGAAAAAGTCAACGAATCACGGGAAAATCAGGCAAAAAGACGGTGGCTCCCATGGCCTTTACATCGGGTGAAAGCGCTGGTAAAATATCCCTGTCAGCAGCCGAAATCGGTGCATTAGGCTGATAGGTTACAGGCCAAGTGATTGCGGTGCTGGAGCCCAGATTGTTGAAACTGGAAGAGAAAATTGACCTGAAACTTCAAGAAGTGCTTGAACAACAGACTGCACACTCCAATAGAATAGAGGAGGCGGAGGAGAGTATATCACAACTGGAGGATGAAAGTGCAGAGACCCCAAGGCAAATCATACAATTACAGAAGGAATTAGAGGAGTTAAAAGATGCCATGGACTACCAGGAAAATTACTATCGGCGACTTAATTTATGCCTTAGAGGCTTACCGGAAGTTGCAGAGAAAGGAGATGTAATGAGTTTCTGTGCCCAGACCCTCCTGGAGCTATTGGGAATTCAGCCAAAGAATGGCCGCTTCAAACTGGAATGAGCTCATCGAGCTGTAATGCCACGACCATCGGGAGAGCAGCCCCCGTGGCAGATAATCATTCAATTCCACTCTTTTCAGCATAGAGAAGTGGTCCTCAGAGCCTATAGAGTGAAGGGGATGCTGGAATATGAAGAGGCGAGAATGTTTATCTCACAAGATTATTCCCTACGACTCCTTCAAAAGAGAAAGGTGTTCAACCCGCTCATGGCCCAACTGAGAAACCTTAAGGTCGAACATTTTATGATCTATCCTGCAGTGCTAAAGATCAAGTTTGAGGGGGCAATGTACTCTTTTTGGGAGCTCAGCAAGGTGGAAACTTTTGTGGCTGACTTGAAAAAGAAGCTGGGCAAATGATGGCACAGAGAAGGCCAATTAGATGCTGGACTGTGAGTTGAATGCCATTGCAAGATTAATGTTCTGAATGTCTCCCTGTTTTTGTGGCCTAGTCATCTGGAATAGGAGTAAGTGGAGTTTTTTGCACACCCAGTACTCAGAAAACCTAACCTGGAGCCTTCCCTGATGAGAGTTGGGTAGTATACCTGGAATGGCAGAGTGATGGTTACCCTGGCTGCTTTTTCTCGGAGAGGACGCGAGTATGCAGATGGCAAATACTCGAGACAGGACAGTTCCCTTTGGACATAGAGGTGTAAGAAGGCTGCAAGATCGTGGAGAAGGAATGGTCAGCTCATTTGTGAAATAGTGGGAGAGGGAGGGCTTAGCACGTATATTCGTGGCGCAGCCTACCCCTTTCTCACAGACTTTCTGCACATGAAGCATACTGGGAGAGAGGCATACTGCTGATGAACGATGTGGGGAAGAGGGGGAGGGCTTGATAGGGTTGGAGGCTGTGTTAGGAAAGGGGAGCTAAGCCAGGAGATAATCTGGTATGCTCTTATGGGAGGCTCAGAGTGATGTAAAGTTCAGGGTAGCGCTCCTATCACATACTTTTGGGATATCACCAGAGGGCGGGACTGCGCAGGGAGACATTAAAGTTGTTAGTTGGGGCTCAAACTTTTTCTGCCCATATAGTTTGGTAAACCGTTAATTCTGTTTTATATACAGGTTAGTAAATGCAAATAGCTATCGGCTGTGGCAGGAGCAGTGGGGCATCGATATCATTGAATGGGGTATCTGACACTCACATGGAGATCACAAATGGTGTCATCATGGTGGGGTGGGGGGTTTGGTATAAGGAAAACTCAAAGTGATAAAGGATATAGCGGGGATATACTTCATTGTGGAGATCAGAGGCGGGGTAGTAGGAACTTAGGGGTAACTGTTAGCATTCAATCAGTGGGGAGGAGTATATTGTTCATGTTATCCTGCTATCTTGTTATTTCTGTTGTGTGTTGTCATATGCATCTCATGTTAAACTCAAAGTGGAGTATTAAAGCATCATACTTTGGGGCATGGGGAGGTCCAATGGTTGGCTCTTATGTGGGGGGAAAAGAGGAGAGTGAATATGGGAGGTAAACAAGACTTAACGGTGGTCTCCTGGAATGTGCGGGGGGGTTACAAATCTGATCAAGTGCACAGTGCTCTTGACAGCGCTCATAAAGTGGGGTACACAAGTAGCATTACTACAGGAGACCCACCTGTCAGACGCTGAGCACGCCAAACTTGCTCGAGGATGGGAGGGTAAGTGCTTTTCCGCTTCCTACTCTTCGTGGAAGTGGGGGGCAACTATCCTATTGCATAAGAGTCTACCATTTGAAGTTAAAAAAGTTGTGAAAGACCTTAGGGATGGTAGATATGTCTTTGTGGTGGGGCAGTTGTATGGGGAACAAATCACATTTGGCAGTGTTTATGCACCTGCTACATATGAGCCGAAATTCTTTCCGGAACTCCTGGATTTACTAATTAGGGAACAGTTCCCTGGGCTTATATTAGGGGAAGACCTGAATAGTGTGTTGGACCCGGTCATGGATCACTCATGGGGGGGGGAGGAAGAAGGTCAGAAGCACTAAATCAAAGGTGGATGGGCATGTTAGACCTTGAATTAGTAGATAGCTGGAGAACGGTAAACCCAGGGGCCAGGGAATATACGTTTTTCTTGAGTCCTCACGGGACATGGACAAGAATCGACTATATCTTGGTCCCGCGTGACTGGAACGATAGGCTGATAGATGGATTCACATTTCGGAACATGCTATGGTGATAGGGAAGATCAGGATGCTAGGGAGAAGGGACACACCACTGCAGTGGAAAGTCCCTAGATATATGCTTCCTAATAAAGAATTTAGGGAATACCTATCGAAACAGTGATGCTTTTATAAAGAAACTAATCAAAGATCGGGGGTTCCCCGTGCTGTCTTTTGGGACGCTGGGAAGGCCTTCCTGCGCGGTTCCATAATAGCCTATATGGCCAGGGTTAAAAAAGAGAAACAAGTAAAGAGACAGAGATTAGAGGAGAGGCTCAAAGATCTGGAAAGACGGGTGGCCCAGGGAGAAGGAGGTGCAATAAGTCGGTTGCTAATAGCTACAAGGGAAGCATTGAAATCCTTGGTGCGTAGGGAAGCTAGAAAGTCATGGTTCTATGCTACGTGCCAAATGTACAAGTGGTCTAATAAACTGGGCCCACTTATGGTTAGACTTATGAGAGGGGGTAAATGCCCCACTAGGATAGTGGGGATTAAGGATACAGAGGGCAAGGTGCATAGGGAGGCTGGGGAAGTGAGGGACTGCTTTCAGACGTTCTATGCCCAGCTCTATAAAGCAGAATGTAGGGGTAGGGGGCAGTGGATGCAGGAATTCTTGGATAAGATAGAGCTACCCAAGCTAATGCTGAATCAGAGGGACCATTTAAATCAACCTATAACAAAAGAAGTGGTAATAAAAGCTGTCGGCAAAATGCAAAAAGGTAAGGCAGGTGGACCAGACGGATTCCCATTGGAATTTTACAGGGCACTAGGGGGTCAGTTAGCAGATACACTGTGTGAAGTATTCCAGAGGGATAAGGGGGAAGAATATTTATGGATACTGGACACCTGTTATGATGCCATAATATGCTTGGTACCTAAGCCGGGTAAGGAGCCATCGGAATGTGCTTCATATAGACCGATCTCGCTACTAAATTGTGATCTTAAAATTTTGGCCAAGATCCTGGTGATCAGGCTTAAGGATTATCTGCCTACGTTGATACACCCAGACCAAACCAGGTTTATAAAGGGAAGGCTATCCTATCATAATATGCGTAGATTGCTAAATGTGGTCTGGAGGGTGGGGCAAGAGATAGAAAAAACATATGTTATATCTATGGACGTGGAAAAAACATTCGATGGGGTAGAGTGGGAATACCTCTTTGAGGTGCTGGCCCGGTTTGGTCTGGGTGGGTCATACACTGGGTGGATTAAAGTTATGTACCAGGCTCCTAGAGCACGTATCTTGGTGAATGGGATACCTACCATACCATTTACCCTGGAGAGGGGTAATCGGCAGAGGTGCCCGCTGTCACCGCTGCTGTTTGATCTGGCACTGGAGCCCTTAGTTGCAGCAATAAGGCAGTGTCAGGGGATTCAGGGTATCAGGGGCTGGAGGAGGTTATGCATAAGGTCACCCTATACGCGGATGATATGCTCTTATTTGTTAGAGACCCTCAGAGATCTATGCCACTACTTTAGAGTTAATAGAGAAATTTGCCACATTTTCTGGGTATAAAATTAATTTAAATAAATACGAAATGTTTTGTTTCCCTAAGCTGGAGGCTATAGATACCCAATGGGGAATACAGGGTAGGGAGATTTGCATTACTTATTTGGGTATCAAAGTGGGTAGAACAATTGGGTCCTTATGTGGATTGAATTATACGCCACTTATTAAGGTGATAGAAGTGGATTTGAGGAGGTGGATGCAGTTACCCATATCTTGGTTAGGGCAAATTAATTTATTAAAAATGAATATCCTACCAAGGATCTTATACCCTATGCAAATGATCCCGATGCACCTTGTTAGAGGGACGTAGTTAAGATAGAGAAATTAGCTACTCGGTTCATATGGTGGGGCAAAAACCGAGAATCCGCTTACAGAGACTTAAGGCAGAGACAACTAGAGGAGGCCTAAACTTACCCGACATAACAAATTATTATTTAGCCATTCAGCAATGATATATGCCGACTGGGTTTATCGCCCTACAGTGGCAAGTTGGGTTATGTTGGAACAATGGAGATGCCCAGGACATTTATCTGCCTATTTTCATAGCAAAGGCACACAGGCCTATACTGCCCAGGGGGGTCGTAACCCCTTAGGAAAATCAGTATTACAGGCATGGAACCTTCTTAGGAAAGTGAGAGGGATTAATAGAGGGGAAACACTATTATTACTGATAGAGGGAAACCCTTTTTTTTTATCGGGATTAGAGGATGGAAGGTTCAGGGATTGGGAAAGAAGAGGAGCTAAATGTGTGGGAAATTTGGTTAGTAAAGATACGTTGTGCACATTGGAAGATATTGTATGGGGATTGGGCCTACAAGGGCAGCAGACATTATGGTATTTGCAACTTCGGGCATTCTTATCGAAGGTAGAGAGGGGTGGGGGTGAGCCACATGGGTGGGGCCAGTGGAGGCGATGATACATAGGACGCAATGTGACCCCAAGGGGTTTATTGGTAAGGCGGTAAAGGTAGGGAGAGAAATATATCCAGATTATATGCAGAGAGTTAAGCAGCTGTGGGAGAAAGACTTGGGAACCCAAATTTCAGAGGGTGGCGACAAGTGCTGGTAGGCCACATGGGCCTTTCAATATGTAATAAGTTCAAGGAGGCCTTTTATAAGTTCCTGCACAGAGCGTGTTAACCACCGACAGTGGTGCATAGGGCATGCCCCTCCATCTCTCCTCTCTGTGGCAGATGCGGAGAGGACAGAGGAACATATATGCACTCTTTTTGGAATTGTAGGGTTCTAAGGGCCTTTTGGAGCAAAATTTGTAAAGAAATAATGCAGATGGTGGGGTTCCCCATTCAAATGGATCCCATTGTGGGATTGTTTGGTATGTCTCCAGGGGAGGCAGGTGAATGGGAGCCATTGCCATGGTGGATTAGAATAATGCTGATGATGGCCAGACACTGTATCCAGAACACTTGGGTCAACCGTGTAACTCCCACCAAGCTGCAATGGCGCCAATTGGTGTTACAGAACTTGGCAGTAGAAAGACTGTCATTGATGCTTAGTAATAGGCAGGATACTTTTTATAGGGAATGGGCCCCCTTCTTGACAACATTAAGCAATGAGGAGATGGTTATTCTACACTGTGGCCTGGAGTAGAATCAGATAAATAGGGAGTTTTGGGCTTCCCCATGCCTTATTGCGTCCACCATTGCTCTACTGAGGAGATACAATAGTTTAAGGATATGGTAAAGGTAATTATAAATAAGAGGAATTAAATGACAAGGGAAAATTAATGAAGAGGAACCTCAGAATGTAACAATAATGAATTGTGAGATGCACTTGTCTGCATGTTTGTATGTCACTGTGTATTGTCTTTGTTGATCATTTTAAAACCAATAAAAAAAATTATACAAAAAATGCAAGTTATGAACTAGGCTTCCTTTTTTCTGGGGGTGGGGTGGAGCAACACAGGCACTTGAATGAGCATTTCAGATACTGAATCCAGTCTGGTCCACACTTAAGATACCACGCTGGAAGGAGCAGAAAAGGCTAATTTTCTCCAATGTTCAGTCCTAATTGGGGGGGGGGGGGGCCGAAGTGAGAGGAAGGAGAGAAGCACACTGATCCAAGGCCACCTTTCTGCTTGACTGTCTCTCTCAGTCAGTCAGTAATACAGCACTCAATTAGTGGGGAAAATATTCAACACGGCAGCGTTAATCAAGTAATATGGCTCAATAAATTCCATTCAGTCATAAAAACTATTCTCACTTCATTCGATGGTCAAAATGCATAAACACTGACCTCCCCCCAATACCCTTCTTCCCATTATGCCAACAGGCAGCAACTTCTTACTAGTTTTGAACAGAATTTTGGAAATCACGTGGCATGATGGAAAACATTTTACAACGACAGACATTGTAGTTGTTTTCACTGATCATAGTGGTGCATATCAGTTGCCAGTGAAGTTTCTGTTTTATTAGGGAGATCTGTAATTAATCTTTTAAATCACAACTGGGTTCCATGTAGCCTTAATAACAGTATTGATGTGCACGTTCTGTGATGGCCACTGTTTTAGTCCTGCAGTATAAATGAATTGTGGTTCACAGACTCAGTGGATGGTATTGCAGTAGGCTTTTACATAGTGAGAACCAATTATGAGAGAGTTCCACCACCAAGAATTGACAGTTCCCTATCTCTTCCATTTGACTAGCTCTCCCGTTCTCCAAGTAACCCAGGTTCACTTTACTGAAACAGCAGCCCCCCCCCCGTGCATTTCCCCCACAGGAACAGCTCAAGTTTTATCAGGGGTACAATAAGAAATGATATTTTTAAAAAAGCAGGTGTGAGGGTATCGTAGTAATATAGTATCCTATGGAAAGAAAAGAGCAATGCAAGAGTTATGCGGTTAAAACAAAAAATTATAGTAAGGTGCAGGTTGCACTGTTACATCCTGTTGCTGCTGATTTTATGCAGACTGCAAAATAATATTTACAAAAAGCAAGTGTGAGGATATCTTAGTAATCTACTATCCTAGGGAAAGAAAAGAGCTACAGGAGTTATGAGTTAAAAGTAACAGTTAGCTGTCATTTGATGTTTGCAAGTAGTAGGTGAAAAGTACAAAGACACAAGGGTATAGGTGAGAGAACAATATTCAGTTCTGTACAGCCTTGGAGTGACATTTCAGAAATGAACAACAAGGACGGTGTGTATATGATAGCAGTAGGAAACTCCTCAGACCCAGAGGAATGATGGACAGCTCCTGCAGTGTGTAACCATAGACCATGCCCTGCTAGAAAATAAATTCTCACTGATACCCACACCACCTAATGAAAAACAAGTTAGAAGAAATCCTTGCACATACAAAGTAATAATAAAATGGATTCAGTTTGAAATACTCCCTAATGAGTTTAGCTATGGTGATGGGGTCTACTCTGTTACTCCAAAAACCTCCCTTTCCATAATGGATATTTTCTCTACTCTTTCTGTCATTTTGCCATTAACTGCCCAGGTGCTCTCCTATATAGACCTCCGAGTTTCTGAAATAACCTCCTTGCTGCAGTGCATTCAGCCAGCTTGCAAAATACACCTCAAGTTCAACTGCAGGGTCCTGGAAGTCAACCTGCTGTTGTGTCTACTTACATAAAAGGTTTCAATTGCAAATACCGGGACTGCAATACCAACGGTGAATTGAATTTTCTATCTGGAGCTCAAAGTGCAATGCCTTCATGTACTTGTCAGTTTATCCAATTTTTTTTTCTTTTTTTAGATTTAAAGATCATTGGCAACCCTTGTCTGTGGAATTCATGGTGACATAATTTTGGAACGGGAAATTTGAAGTATACTGCAGCTGTCATTATGCGCGCTTATTTGTATGTGTGCACATGCAGTCATTTATTAATTTATACAGTGACAATTCATTTTATTTAGTTTTAGGAATGCTTATCGATTGGTCTGTGAACATGTCATCCTGTGATGAATATGAGGATACTGATTCAGTGGTTTTTGGAGCGCCAATATAGCCGTACTCCTACAAACCTAGCTAGTGCTGGTGTCACTGACGCTGCAACACACAAAAGTAACAGCAGTAAATCGGACAGTGAGTCAACTGTTGATGGCAATGAAGTTCCTGTGGTAATTTAATGTTTTATACATTGTAATCTCATTTCTTTCTGCATCTAATCAATTGTATGCCTCGCACTTCACATCACATGGCCTAAATTTCCCATCGCAATGCCCGTGATGAATTAGATGGTTTGTTGCCACTGTCTGATCTTGCTAGAAAGTTCATATTTCCTATTTTATTGATGTGCACATCCAAAATTGCAATTGATGTGGATTCACACTATATGTGCTTTTTGTGTGGTTACAGTGTGATCCGTGGTTTGCATGTAACAGTCTGCTCGTCTTCTCTTGCTACTATCTATATGATAGGTCAGTGTGGCTTCCCTGCAGACACTGTTGTCATACACCTCATATGTACCCTACAACAGCAATTCTTATTTTATTTATAGTTATCTTGAATTTCCCTTTTCCTCAATTGATTAATCTGGAGAAAAGTATGTGTGTGTATATGGGGGGGGGGGGGTTAAAACCCACCAGTACAAATGATCTAGTAGACCAACTAAGGCAACAACATATGAGCCCCGAACTGGCAGTCAGCAAATACAAGTATGACAGTGTCAATAGATGTTTTATGGGAATGCAACTATGGTAATTTAATAGCCAAACATCTGAAATGAAAGTACACTAAGAGTTCTGTATGACTGTGCAGCGATAAAAAGGGAAAGGGTGAGTAAGGAGTGAAACACCTTTGGGCATTTTTCCTGGGGTGGTACTTCATTCTTTTTTTTTTCAACAGTTTAACCAGGAGAGAGACAATAAGCTGATAGCTTGCTTACAGTTGCAACCTGGGAGAACAGGGAAGTTAAGTCACTTGCTCAGGGTCACACAGTATGCAAGTGGGGTCTGTGGGATTTAAACCCAGGTCTCCAGATTTGCAGATCAGACCCTTAAACCACTGCGCTATATTGCCTCTTTAAATTCATATGTATCTTTTATAACATGTGTGCTTTTAATTGACTAAAAATGTTTTCTTACTGATAAGACACACTTCAGTGTGGTCTGTGAGGTACTTTGTGAAAGAACATGGGTGGCCTTGAAATATTTTGTAACACAGTCTTTATGATGAGTACTTCAGCTCAGTTATTGGGATGGGATGTAAATTGTATTGTGGGGGGTACCATGGCTGGGCAATGCAGACACCTGTAACCCATACTGACTAGTTAAGGGCTACTACACATCAGCTCCATATAACTGCCAGAAATAAGGGATCCCAGGTGAACCATAACTTTCACAGCTGTTCCAGGAGCAGCCGTCTGTTTGTTTTTATGTCATCCTAGCGCAGTCCCTCCATTACTCCTGGCATGCACAAAACACTAGCGTTGCATGAGGCATTCAGTACCGATCTGGAGTCCTCACAGCAGACTGCAGGAGTACAGAAACATCTGAAAGTGACACACAAAAATTAGAGACCAACACTTCATTCTGACAGACAACACTGACAACCGCGACTCATAGGAAATCCCACTATACACAGCCAAATGGCTGCCACTGTATGGTGTCAAGCTAAATTGTTGGGCTCCAATTCCTATGTGTCCCTTTGTGGAATTTTTTGTTATTTTCATCATTTACACCCACTGTGCTGAAAAAGGCAGGATATCACAAGATCACAAAAATCAAGACCTTTCACTGTAAGTCCCATCACGATCGCCTACTGTTGCAGTCAGGACTGCGGAAAGCAGATTACTAGTGTATGACAGAAATAATTATATAGTTTAGTTCACAGCAATTTTTTTGGTGGTGGGGGGAGACTTTTACCTCTGGGACCATACTCTGAAGCACTTTACGCATGTGAGTGTGTGTGTATGTGTGCCCCACAGCTGATGGCTTGCTTGGTTCCCTGCCTGACGTGTCACTTCCAGTGCTGCATGGGGGGAGGGCATCCACAACATGAAGGAGACACAGCTGCAGACACAATGACAAAATATAAGGTATTTATTTCATTTTCTTAATGGTCAAACTTGTGATATGCATAGTATGTTTAAAATACTTACACTGATGCTGTTTAGAGCACATGGACGATTCCCTTATGCTTTATTAAAGAAGTTCTATAGAGATACATAAATGTAAATGTATATATGCATACACACAATGTAAGTAACAACAATGCAAAGCTAACATTAATGTACAAAGATATCATTGTGTTTTTACAAAATCCCCATTCCCCCGAACACCAACCCCATCCCTTCCACTGAAGAAAAAAAATGAAAAACAAAAATGATCCACTAGGAAATATAAATATCTAATATATGGGCAATAGCCTAAGCATAAAAGCCTGTTGTATTGCTAGAAATGGCCTTTTATAATAAAGGGTGGACGCTCATGCTTCTGAATGGCCCCACTTTTTTGTATATAGTGAAAAAGCATTATGAATAGTCAACAACATGTTCATAATGCATAAGATCTGTGAATTTTCACTATCACACTCAAGTAATGATGGGGTGTTTTGATCTAACCAACTGCACAACATCACTTTCCTTGTGACCATAGAACTCAAACTTAAATAACTTTTGTTGCCTGATAGTTCATGGGTGTCCATCCCTAGAATACATAGCAGGGTCTTTTATATTTGTATTCTAACCAAAAGCAACGAAACAGTGGCAGACAAGCCCCTGGCTTCTTTCCTAAAAAAAATAATCTTCTCAGTGTGTTTTATATTTAATGGGTGTCAACTTCTGTTTGCATAATTGCATTCATCACTGCAATGTAAAGAGATTAGCTACTAGAAAGCATACCTCTGGTGAGAGGTGTAGTCACTATAAACCATTATTGCATGTTTTAAACTGAATATTGTGAATTATTTTGAGCTGTGGTAAGAAGGGTATCATCCCCTTACTAAGGCTCCTTGGTGCATAAGTGGAGCATTGTAGGATTCTGAAGGTCTGGTCTGACTGCCACATATATCCCCGATTGATTCAGGTGTTATTGCACTGTTTTAAAGCACTTTTAAGTGCTAAATCTTACTAAAAACTGTTAACTGGGGAAGCCTGCTGTTTAAAAGCTGCTAGTGTTTTATTTTTAAACACATCTTTATCGGAGCGCAACCGGAAGTACAGCCTTTAAGCACTTCTGGTTTAGCACCTCAAAAAGACTCACACTAGCGAGCAAGGCTCCAGTGAAGAGATTAGCTACTAGAAAGCGTACCTCTGGTGAGAGGTGTAGTCACTATAAACAATTATTTCATGTTTTAAACTGAATATTGTGAATTATTTTGAGCTGTGGTAAGAAGGGTATCATCCCCTTACTAAGGCTCCTTGGTGCATAGGTGGAGCATTGTGGGTTTCTGGAGGTCTGGTCCAACTGCCACCGATATCCCCGATTGATTCAGGTGTTATTGCACTGTTTTAAAGCACTTTTAAGTGCTAAATCTTACTAAAAACTGTTAACTGGGGAAGCCTGCTGTTTAAAAGCTGCTAGTGTTTTATTTCTAAACACATCTTCATCAGAGCACAACCGGAAGTACAGCTGTTAGACACTTCCAGTTTAGCACCTCAAAAAGACTCACACTAGCGAGCGGGGTGAGTGCACGCGGCACACGCACTGAGACACGCGTTGAGACATCGCGCTATGCGCGCGTCTACTGTGTCCACTCAGGTACATCGGACTGAGGCCCAGATATTATACTAATTAAAACAAGGTAAATAATTAATACTACAAACTATTTGGGAACTATATATACTGTCATGAAGAGATCTAATAAGTATTGTTAATCTTGCCAGATGTATGCCATTGGCAAACAAACTGTCAAATTTATTTGTGAGAGATGCCAATTGGTTACTACTTTTCAGGAAGAAATTGTACGCCTTCAAACTAGGGTTAAAATTGACTCAGGAACACCTAAAATGGTAGTTAACTCAGAAATTGAAGCCCTGGAAGAGTACATAGATCATATATCACTCCTCCTAGAGGCTAATAGTACAATCACTACTCAGACTGATGTTGCAAATAACACTACATCACTCAGACCTACATTAAAGTCTCCATTAAAAAACGATGGTACTACTAATGTTTCTACTCCTTTTTTCCTTGAATCATCCTTAACATCACACCAACTATCTGAGGAAATGCCCTGGTCAATTATTTCACATACCAGATCTAAACAGACAAAGGAATTGCACTTCAATTCTTCCCCTCCGATTCCATTACATAATTCTTTCGAACAATTGGAATTGATTGCAGCTGATGAAACTCGTTTTAGCCATAATCAGTGTAAAAAAACTATTAATAAATACTTAGACTCTACCTCTGAAACCAACATTACTTCATTACCAGCCATTCAACAAAAGGTCCAACAGAATTCTAAAGAAATACATGTTTCTAACAATCAAGAAGAACATTCCCCCAAACTTAATCCTACCAATAAAAAGGTTTATGTATTAGGCGATTCTATGATCAAATACATTTATCATGCTGTTTGTAATCCAGATAAAGTGAACCGAACCTGCTCAAGTTACAGGGGGGCAAGGGTCTCAGATATAATTTCCATGACTAAAGTCGCCCTTTCTGCAGCAGGTGATAACCCCTTAGTGATTATTCATGCTGGGACTAATGACATCAATAAAATACCACTTCAGCATCTAAAACAGAACGTTGTCTCTTTACGTAATATTCTGGAAGAGAGGGGGTGCAGTATTTGCATATCAGAGATTCTCCCAGTTCCTAGAGCCACTAATCAAATCTTGAATAAAATCAGAGCATTAAATGAATGGCTCCGCAAGTGGTGTTATAGGCAGGATATTGCCTGCCTTACATATTGGGAAGAATTTAATGAAAACCCATCCCTTTTCTGCTGGGATGGTTTACATCTCAGCAGAAAGGGGAGTTCTCTTTTGGGATGCCAGTTTTCAACATTTATTAAAAATCATTTAAACTAACAACAATGGGGGAGATAAGGTTATTACTGACATCTCTAAAGAACCACTCACTAAATGTTGATAAACTGAACGTTTTATCATTCAATGCATGGTCACTTAGTATTACAAAAATGGCTGAATTAGAAATAAAAATCCAGAAACTTAAAATAGGATTAATAGCGATAACGGAAACATGGGGAAACTCTGATAAACAATGGATCATGGATATCCCTGGATTTAAACGTTACTGAAAAACAGAATAAACAATAAAAAAGGAGGAGGTGTGAGCCTATATGTTACAAATGATATTCCATCTTTTGAATCCCCATTAAAATCACAGACAGAAAGTATTTGGGTGCACTTACAACCTAATGATCGCACTCAGATTTTGGTTGGTACCTGTTATCATTCACCTTCTTCAGGTATCTGTTATATCAAACAATTAACTAAGGAGATTTCCCAATTGGAAGATAAGGGTACAGTAATTATTTTGGGTGATTTTAACCTCCCATCTATTAATTGAGACAATTTAACAGGCTTTAATCAATATGATACACAGTTAACTTCAACAATCATAGATTTGGGTCTCACTCAATTAGTTAGAGAACCCACTCGTGGGATAAATATACTAGATGTAGTCATAACTAATATGGAAGCATCTTTAACTAATTTACAGTTTACTGACCCAATAGGTAACAGTGACCATATGACAATCTTCTTTACAATTCCTTTGGTACACAAAACCTCTACAAATAAATTTATGATAAAACAGTATGACAAAACTGATTTTCTTAAAAACAGTGAGCATCTTAAGGTTATTCCATGGGACTCAATACTTTCTCCATTAAATATAGAAGATGCTTGGTACACTTTTAAAGATATAATTCACGAACTAGAAAAACAATATGTTTCAGTAAGAAAAAATATAACAATAAAGGAAAAATTCCCACATGGTACAACTGTTCTATTAAGAAACAGAGTATATGCAAACAGAAGTTATTTACACAATCAAAACAGTGTCAGCTAGATCAAAAAGAGAGAATATTATTAAATTATATGAAGGCAGTTAAGGACCTGAAGAAATCCATAATATTAGCTAAACAAAATTTGGAATTTAAAATGGCTCATTCCAAAGATTCCCATAAAAGCTTATATTCATATTTGAATGGAAAAAAGGGAGATACTAGAAGTATAGGTCTACTTATTATAGATAATACCACAATTATTTCAGATAAGGTGACTGCTACTGAATTCAATAAGTATTTCTGCTTGGTTTTTGAGCAAGGTATAGAGTATGTACCACTAGTTCATATATGTAAAAAATTTGACTACACTATTACACTTCAGGAAACATGTAAATTTCTAGATACGTTAAAAAAAAACAAATCCTGGTCCAGATAACATAACCTCTAAATTTCTTATAGGAACATCTGATTTTATTGTTTTACCACTTACCATCATTTTCAATAAATCACTTAAGGAATCAAGGGTCCCCTTGGATTGGAAAACAGCCATTGTCACCCCTATTTTTAAAAAAGGACTTCACTCTAAAGCAGAAAATTATAGGCTCATTAGTCTCACTTCTATACCCTGCAAACTATTGGAAAAAAAATCAAATTCCTTATTGAAGAAGAAATGCAGTTTTTAAACATTGGAGATAAAATGCAGCATGGGTTTAAATCAGGTTACTCATGCACAACCAACTTGCTCTCATTTTACAATAAGATTAGTAAAAACCTGGATCTTAATATCCCAGTTGATGTTATCTTACTCGACTACAGCAAAGCTTTTGACAAGGTATCACATTCTATATTGATAAATAAGCTACTTAAATTGGGTTTTTCATATGATATTGTGTCATGGGTTCATAGTTGGTTGAATAACAGAACACAAAGTGTTAGGGTGAATGGGGAACTTTCGGAAAGGGGGAAGGTATTGGGTGGGGTTCCCCAGGGCTCTGTTTTGGGACCAACACTATTCAGTATCTTTATTAGTGATCTAATTATCTCATCAAACAATATAATTTCAAAGTTTGCAGAGAACACTAAGTTGGGAGGTTGTGTTGACAGTGACAGAAATAGAAACATTTTAAAATATGATTTTGCTAGTATTGAGTGTTGGGCAAATACCAACCGAATGTTTTTTCAATGTTTCAAAATGTGCAGTTTTGCACATGGGTAAACAAAATCCCAAACAAATATATTTTCTTAATAACATTATTATTACTATTATTATTAGAGAATCATCTATGGAAAAGTATCTGGGAATACTAGTAAATAACAAATTGTCATCCACTGATCATTGTAACAAATTGGCCAACCAAGCTAATGCACTTCTTCATAGAATAAATAACACATTTGTTATAAAATCTGAGGAATGCATTATGCCTCTCTATAAATCGCATATTAGACCATACATGGATTATGGATCACCCTTTTGGAGTCCTTTTTTTGATTGCAGACATTGCTAGAATAGAACCGGTGCAGAGAAGGGCAACAAAAGTTGTACCACATCTTTCTCAGCTAGACTATGAAACCAGGCTCCAAAAATCAGGACTGTATTCAATTAGTTTTAGAAGAACAAGAGGCGATCTTCTTCAGCTCTTTAAGATTGTCCATTCTGCGACCTTAATGGAATTATGTGGATTGCCATTTACATCAAGGAAAATTGTAGCAAGAAACCATAATAAACAAATAGAAATTGATCGAAGCAAAACAAAATAAAGACAGCAATTTTTCACAGTTAGAGCTCCGAGAATCTGGAATTCTTTGCCACAAGACGTTATAGAATGTGAGAATATAAACAACTTTAAAATTAAACTTGACAAATGGCTTCTAAAATTAACTTGACAGGATATAATGATCCACAAGGAGTGGAGGACAATCTTGATGGGCTTAGGCCTTCTTTTGTCCATTAACCGAGTAACCGAGCAACTGAGTAACGTAAAAAAAAAAAAAAAGACGATGTAAAAGCACGTCTTATTCTCGGCTTTGTCCTGATATCTTTGTTTCCCTAACACTTCCCTAACACAAAAGGTTTTAATTACAGAAACCGAGACCACAATACCAACAGGCATTTATTTCACTATCTTGAACCTAAAGTGCCATGCTTTTATGTTGTTTGCTCTTTCTTGTATTTTTCTTCTAATAAAAACAACAAAACTGCTGAAGGAGTCTCTGACTTCATTCATTAAAAAAATCTCCTCGGTTTGCTACTATTTCTCTAGGGCCACAATCTGCAGTACCATTTGGTCATTCCGGTATTATTTAATTAAAAAAAAAGTAAAAACAATAGTGCTCAAGGAACCTCTGGCTTCATTCATAAAAAATGCAGTCTCCTCTGTTTCTTTGTGGGCTAATCTGTCCAAAACAAAGCATTTTTCTAGGACTGCAATCTGCTTTAAACACTGGGGATTTAAACCATTCACTTTCATTAGTAGGGCAACCTTAATGAATTAAATCCTCCACAAGCTTTCTTCTCCCAAAACAAAAAAGATGATTACCTGTTCTCTCGCCCATTGCCCTCACCACAATCAGCTCATCACTGTAACCCTCCCCCAATAATCAACAAAGATTAAGGCTCTGAAGTCTTCATTTATCAAATATTACTCTGCTCAGTGGTAAATAAAATATTTTCACACCTTTATAATTAGCAAATTTTCCACATTTTCATAAAAAAACACCACAGCATTTATGTGAATCAACAATACGGGGGTAGTGAATGCTTAACAGTACTAGGCAGATGTTAGGTGGCAATATACAGCACATGGGGTGTGAATACCACTCATTTTTAAACATAGAGGAAAAGAAAAATGGAATACCTGTGTAACACTCATATAAAAGAAATCGAGGAGACTGCATTTTTTATGAATGAAGCCAGCGGCACCTTGAGCACAATATTGTTGTTTTGTTTAGAGTAAAAAATACATGGAAGACTAAGGTACTGCATATTGTAGTCCTAAAATACTAAGAAACAGAGGAGACAGCTTTTTTCAATTTTGTGAAAGTGTAAATTCACTGTGTCTGTGTGATGAATATGACAGGGTGATGGAGCTGTTGACTGGTTGCCCAAATTCCATAGCTAGCCATGCCTGCTGTACTTCTTCAGATGCCTCCAGGGGTTGGGGGTAGGGCAGAACAGGGAGGGCGGCTACAGCTTTGCTATTCAAAACATCCTCAGGACTCCAGTAGCTATTTTATATGATGAGTAATGTGGTCTTACTAGCTCTAATATGGGAAAATATTTTTTGTCAATGAAACAAAGCTTATTTGAAACATACAACATCTCCTACTGTGCTTTGCTCTGTACTGGCTCTTCTATGCAAAGACTACAGTTGTCCCTACTTGCTCCTAACTGGAAAAAATATATCAGGAATTACAGATAGAAGTTACATCTATGGCTCCTTTTACATCTTCAAAGAACAGCACTTACTCGCCATTCCAATACATCCTTACTCTCTGTGTAAAAGATGATTAATTTTACGCACCCTTTCAGATCCCTTTACCCACAGCCGTATCTTCAGTCATACTTCTTCTATCGGTGGGTGGTTCGCTGGAGCAACTCAAAAACAGGAATTACTGGGTTGAGCTATGGGCTGCTACCCCCCCCAAGCACTGGTGTGCTGCACGCCATGGCATGCCAGACGTATGGATAGCTACACCCTTGCTGTTAAGGGAAGGGAAAATAAATGGCAGGGATGCAGAAATGAAAAAAAAAACACCCATAAAAACCAAAAAAATGCCCACTGTGATATAGTGAAGTGCTGCAGTCCATAGGGACAACATGGGCGGATTGCTTCTTGGGGGAGGCTCAGGTGGAGGAAAAAACAGTTCCACAGACAGAAAACATGATGTCAGCCCTTTTCTACATGCAAAACATCTGCAGAGCTCCGCCCATGCAGCCGTAAAAAGCAGCACATTATTAGCACCTGCTCCGCAAAATCAGGGAAATAGTGAGGGCAAAGAAAAGGGCCTTCTACAAGTATAAAGAAAAGCAGAGAGAGGAAGAATGGGTAGAACACATACTGAAAAATAGGGAGGCACAGAAGACGGTTATGGAGGCAAACACTGACACAGGGCTGCATATTATGGAGGGGGTTAAAAGTGAAGAGAAACAGTTCTTCTGATACATTAGGGAAAAAAAGAAAGAATGGAATGGGAATCATAAGGCTAGCAGACATGGGTAGGGTGATAGAGGAGGATGGGCAAAAGGCCACCATCCTTAAAGAGCCACTGACACCTTGAGAAGAACTGTATTTCATAGTCTGATTATTACTGAGTCCATATTCATGAAAACTGGATAGTTATTCCTTGAGAGATCATCAACTCCTATTGCTTCTTCCCATGATGTCATAATACTCTGATTATGATATCACAGTTATTCCCATGGCAACAGAATGTGATGTCATAACAGAGCATTATAATTTCAAGGGGGGAATAAACTATAGAGGCAAATGAACTCTAATAGATAAAGACCTTGTTTTTATGGGAATTTCTTCAGTAATACATAATAGAGAGAAGAAATCTATAGATGTATAAAGTGCAAGCTGAATTATGTTTTAAATATCATGTTTTCCAAAGTTTTCACAAAGGCATCAGCTGCTCTTTAATGATTACTTTAGCTCAGTTTTCACTAAGGAGAATGGTGGGCCCTTGCCATATAGCGTTATCAAAGCAATTACTAAGGGGTTCCCAGAGATAAGGCAACCAATAATTACAAATGAAAGGGTCCAAAAAGGGAAAGCAACACTAAAACAGGTAAAGCTTCTGAGGTTACATAGGGAGCTGGCAGAGGAACTGATTGAGTCCCTGGTGGGTCTATTCAACAGCTCTCTAGAAACGGGGGTAGTTCTGAAGGATTGGAGGATGGCAGAGGTAGTTCTGCTTCATGGGTGGGGGGGGGCACGTAACATGCTAGGAGCAACAGACCTGTCAGTCTCACCTCTACTGTAGGGAAGCTGATGTAGTCACTGGTTCAAGAGCTCAGACTAACCTAATAGTTTTATTTGACTGGGTGACAAGGGATTTGGATGGGTGCCATGTTGTGGATTTGCTCTTCTTTTACTCAGCAAGGCTTTCGACTTAATACTGCACAGATGCTTGCTGAAGAAGATGGAGGATCTGGGAGAAGCTAAGGTCATGGTAAATTGGGTAGTTGCTTTGCCAAAAGAAACAATCCAGAGCCAAAAAGTTCACTTGATTCAGCTTTCCAAAATCCACTTTAAAAGATCTTTTTATTATTCCCCTACGTTTCACTCCAAAAGAGCTTGTTCATGGGTTATTCTTTCTATTGTAAAGTAGTAAAGACATGTAAATATTTTTACACTTCCAAATTCATTATAATGATTTATTTTTAACAAGTGTTGTACCATTGTTTACTATCGTTACTCACATTCAGCACGTTTTAAATATTTTTAATTCTTTTCGTGGTCCTTATATATTTATATTTTGCCTCCAAGTTAGACCTATAAGTAACAGAAAACACACATTACTATCTCTCTTTCCATTAACTGTTCACATTTTTTAAAACATCACATGAATCTGTTATTTGTATTTTAATGCAGCAAAGAGTAGCCTGAACCCACATACCTGCTGTGCCCTGTGTTCAAACTAGACTTACTTTGACTTTTAAAGCCCTTGGTGTACTTAACTTGTAAACAGAAGACGCCATTCAAGTAAGGCCACAGGCCTACCAGGTTATTTTCAGGTCTCTGTAAGAAATGACCCCTACATGTCAAATATATGCCTGTATGGCAAATCCACTTGTTATTACTATAAACATAGCTTTCCCAATCATTTTTAGAGCACTCTTACCTCGTACTTCAATTCATTTACATATGTAGCATCTTTAACTGTGCTACTGGTAAAACTAGCTTGCTACATACAGGGCGTACATCTCGGGCCTACTTGTGAAAATCCTGGAGTCGTGACGCATCACAGCTCTTGTGTTCCTGTGGGAGCGGGTGGTTGCTAAGCAACCCACAATTCCAGTTCAAAGACTGGAATCAGGTTTTCACAAGGAGGCCCCTCTATGTACCTTTGTGATAAAATTGTGTGCATCGTAATGATATCTTTCCCAAACAGTGCAATAGACTGGTCTTCTTAGTAAATCAATAATAAACCTATAGTTAATAATGTGTATTGGTCCAGCAGGGAATCATGGGTCCTCACAATGTCACACTAGACCTTCTCATTAATATAAATAAAAATCCATGTTACAAATAATTATCAGATGTCCAAACAAAATCATACATGCAAGCACAGTATTTCATATATCTTGATATGCCTGTCGCAGCTGTTGGGGCAGAGAAAGGAGGAAAAATGTGAGGAGGATGAGGGGGAGGAAAAGGAAGGGGTATTGGGAAAGGGGAAAAGGAAAAAAGGAAAGAAGGAAAGAGGAAAGGGGAAAATAAGTGGAGATGAGATACGGGGACTTTATAGTTTCTCTTAAATATCAGACCTTATTGCTTTATTTATAATCCATATACATTGACTGTATCAAAAAAAAATAATATACCTAATAATAAACCTAATCTGTAGGATCCTATCTCATTTTCTTTATCCATCCTACTGTCAAAATCCGAGGTGCATACTTGCCAGTTTGCTTCTAAATTTATTCCAATGACTGCCTGTAAAGTTTTGAGGTGGAAAATCCATCTCATTCCAACCTTCTCCAATAGTTTTTTGTAATCCCCACCTCTACTAGGTGGAGCTACTGCTTCCAATCCCCCATTATGGCCTGCCTGTTTGAAATGCTGTGCAACCAGTGATCTTTCATCATTTCTTCTAATATCCCCCTTGTGTTCTAATATACACACTTTTGAAGCCCTGTTCATTTGTGCAACATAAAGCTGATCACAAGGGCACTGGATAACATATATGACTCCCTCTGTGGTACAGACTATATGATTTTTAATCTCAAATGATCTATCAAAATGTGGATGTTTAAAAATATTTGTCTCGCTCGTATGGTTGCATACTGAGCTACGCCTACAAAGGGTCATACCTGGTCTCAGTGGTTCAAGCAGTAGTTGACCCATTTCTTTCTTTTTTATAGTTAATTGTGCATGTACCATTCTGTCTTTGATGTTCGTTACCCGCTTTGCTGCTACAATGGGGTTATTTTGCAGTTCTCGCCAGATACCAATTTCAATTAATGATTTGTCTTAGCTCTGATATTTTATGGTTATACTTAACCGCCAATACCACTCTATCCAAGGCTTCATCCTTATTCTTATTTTGTAGTAGTGTCTCTCTATCTACATTCTCCATTTGAGAACTAGCCTGTCTTAATACATTTTTAGGATATTTTCTATCTTTAAACCTATTGAGCATTTCTTCTTTATGGTGTTGGTATTCTCCTGGCTGGCTACAATTTCTCTTTACTCTAGTCAGTTGCATGTATGGTATACAGTTCTTCAACTTCATCTCATGAGATGAAGTTGAAAAACAGTATACTGGACATGCACAATTAACTACAAAAAAGAAAGAAACAGGTTAAATACTAAATCATTTGAGATTAAACAACATATAGACTGTACCACAAAGGGAGTCATATATGTTATCCAGTGCCCTTGTGATCAGCTTTACATTGGACAAATGAAGAGGGCTTTAAAAGTGCATATATTAGAACACAAGGGGGATATTAAAATAAATGATGAAAGATCGCTGGTTGCACAGCATTTCAACCAGGCAGGACATAATGGGTCAGCACTTAGATTTTGGGGATTGGAAGTAGTAATTCCACCTAGTAGAGGTGGGGATTACAAGAAACTATTGGAGAAGGTTGAAATGAGATGGATTTTCCATCTCAAAACTTTACAACTTTCACGCAGGCATTGGAATGAATTTAGAAGCAAACTGGCAAGTATGCATCTGAGATTTTGACAGTAGGATGGATAAAGAAAATGAGATAGGATCCTATATACTAGGTTTATTATTAGGCATATTATTTTTTTTTATACGTTCAATGTATATGGATTATAAATAAAGCAATAAGTTCTGATATGTAAGAGAAAATATAAAGTCCCCCCTTGGTATCTCATCTCTCCTTATTTTCCCCTTTCCTCTTTGCTTCTTCCCCTTTTTTTCCCTTCCCAATACCCCCTTCCCCTTTCCTCCACCCCTTCCTCATCGTACTTTTTTCCTCCCCTTTCTCTGGTCCCTTCCCCCACATGTGACAGGCATATCAAGAGATTCTGATAATTATTTGTAACATGGATTTTTACTTATATTAATGAGAAGGTCTAGTGTGACATTGTGAGGACCCATGATTCCCTGCTGGACCAATACACATTATTAACTATAGGTTTATTATTGATTTAACAAGATGACCAGTCTATTGCACTGTTTGGGAAAGATGTTGTTACAATGCACACAATTTTTATTTCAAAGGTACATAGAGGGGCCTACTTGTGAAAACCTGATTCCAGTCTTTGAACTGGAATTGTGGGATGCTTAGCAACCACCCACTCCCATGGGAACACAAGAGCTGTGATGCGTCATTCACAAATAGGCCAGGGAGGTACTCTCTATATGTAGGAAGCTAGTTTTACTAGCAGCACAGTTACGGATGCCATGCACATAAATTAATAGAAGTACGAGCTAAGAGTGGTCTAAAAATGATTGGGAAAGCTATGTTTATAGTAATAACAAGAGGATTTGCCATACAGGCATATATTTGACATGTAGGGGTAATTTCTTACAGAGACCCAAAAATGACCTGGTAGGCCTGTGGCTTTATTTGAATGGCATTTTCCATTTACAAGTTAAGTACACCAGCAGCTTTAAAAGTCAAAGTAAGTCTTGTTTGAATGCAGGACCCAGCAGGTATGTGGCTTCAGGCTACTCAGTAGCAGAAGGTAACTGTTCTTTGTACTCATTGGTGCATTAAAATACAAATAACAGATTTATGTGATGTTTTAAAAAATTTGAACAGTTAATGGAAAGAGAGACAGTAATGTGTGTTTTCTATTACTTATAGGTCTAACTTGAAGGCAAAATATAAATATATAAGGACCATGAAAAGTATTATAAATATTTAAAAGGTACTGAATGTGAGTAACAATAATAAACAATGATACAACACTTCTTTATGTTAAAAATGAATCATGATAATGAATTTGGAAGTGTAAAAATACTTTATAATAGAAAGAATACCCCGTGAACAAGCTCTTTTGGAGTGAAATGTAGGGGATTAATAAAAAGACCTTTTGAAGTGGATTTTGGAAAGCTGAATCAAGTGAATTTTTTTGGCTCTGGATTTTTCCTTTCGGCAAAGCAGTTGTTAAGTACCCCATGGAGCCGGAAGCACAGAGTGAGAAGATTTTGTCTAAACTTTCTCCATTTCCCGCTTAGTACTTTATAATTTGATTTTAAATTGGGTAGTTAACTGACTGAAGGGCCAGTCATCTGTTCCAAAAACCCTGACCTTGACAACCTTACTGCCACTCTTCAAAGGAACTTTAGGCCATTTGAAAGCTGATTCAACAACAAACTGGTCTGTAATTTCAAAAAAAAAAAAACAAAGATCTTGCTCTTCTCTAGCCTCCCACAGAAGAAGAAAGTTCCACCCTTTGTCATCAGAAATTGGTCAAGGACATAACCTTGAACAGGTGTAGACATTCAAGTGCCTTGGATTAACTTTGGATGATACCATACCTTTTGCACCTCATGTTGACAGTGTGGTGTCCACAGTTAACAGAAGACTGGGTGCTCTGTACCAGAACAGGAACAATCTCACTAGGGATGCTAGATGCCTTATTGTGGCCAGCTCCATTCTGTTACTTATAGATTATGGGCTCCCTGTCTACACAGCTGACTGTGACATGATGCTAAACAGAGTAAAGCTGATCTGTAATAAGGTGTGCTGCGTCATACTTGGTGGAGATAACTGCACTCATAGTTGTACCCTTTACACACTCACTAACTGGCTACCTTTACCCAGCAGAATAAAGTTGCAGACCTGTTTGCTAGATAAAATGGCGCTGTTGGGCCAACACCCCCTGCTTTAACAAACTGCTTCTACAGCATCTCCAACCAATACAACACCAGGAACATGGCCAGGAATACCCTTAAGCCTCCTTTCAATCATAGTCAGCTGGGCAAGCGGTCATTTACTATCAGGACCACTAATGGGTTAAAAGAATAGCCTGATACATTGCTGAATCTCCTCAAGCTTAATCAGTTCAAGAGATCTTTGTGTCTGCCTTTGCAGTCCAATGCGACTGCAACCATTAAACAGTTTTATTTAATTTCTTTCTGTACATTACCCATGACTTTTTATACAATGATTAGTGTCAATTTTTTTGTTTGTTCAAATATGTATGCAGTTGTTCTGCCTTAAGGGCTTTGAGCCTGACTCGACTGCTTTTTCTCTGCAACTGCTCACTGTACTTGTAATGTTTTTTGTGACTATGTATTTGATGTGGAACTTTTGTAAATGAGCACTTGTGCTCAAAGGTAATTCTCCAAAGTTTTCAATAAATAAATAAAAATAAATAAATAAAGGGTAGGCAGCAGAGAGTTCTGGTAAGTGAGGTCAAGTCAGTAGAGAGGGAGGTCACAGGTGGGATACCACAGTGATCTTTCCTGGGACCAGTCCTCTTCAATATGTTCATCAGTGTCTTGGTGAGGGAATCTGGGCAAGTGGTGTCCTTTCACAGATGACTCTAAGCTCTGTGGGAGGGTTGATAATGATGAGGTAATCAGGCAAATGCAGAGTGATGTACGAAAGCTAGTGGGTGGTCTAAGATATGGCACTTGAAATTCAACACCAAAAAGTACAAGGTAGTACACTTGGAGGATAAGAACTCCAGGACAGAGTACTGGATTAGTGGAGTGAGACTTAGCACTACAACTGAGGAGCGGAACCTTGGAGTCATCATCAGTGACGCCCTCAAACAACTGAGTCAGTGCAACAAGGCACATAGCAAAGTGAGTAGGATGCTGGGATGTATCAGGAGAGGTACTGGATAGCAGAAGAGAAGAGGTAATACTTCCCCTGTATAGATCATTAGTGAGGCCGCACCTGGAGTACTGCACCCAGTTCTGGTGTCTTCACCTCAGGAAGGATAGAGACAGGCTGGAGAGGGTCCAAGGCAGGGTAACAAAAATGATTCATGGCCAAGAGGGCAAGTCCTATGAGGAGCACCTCAAGGCACTGAACATGTACTCACTGAAGACCAGAAGGGAGAAGGGTGATATGATAGAGATGTTCAAGTTTCTAAAAGGAATTAACAAGGGAACTCTGGGGAACTATTTACTGTAGATGGAATACTAGTTCATGGTCATGGGGCCATGAGTGGAAACTGACAAGAGGGAGGCTCAGAAGGGACATGAGGATGTATTATTTTACAGAAAGGGTGGTGGAACTATAGAACAGTCTTTCTGCTGAAGTGGTGGTTGCTAAAACCATTGGTGGTTTCATGCAAGCATGGGACTGAATGAAGGATATAGTGGTTGCTCAGGATGGCAGAAGCTGGGATGGAAATGGGGGGAAGGATGGGGAGGGTTAAAACACTGAAGGGACAGTAGGTCCCAGAGTTAGATAGGGAAATCAAGCAGACTGGATGGACCGTTGGTCTTTTTCTACTCTCATTGTCTCCACTGCATAGCCTATGACATCTAAGAAGCTGTAATATGGCAAACCATTCTTTCTGCCATAGAGATTTTTCTGCCCCGGCCAGTAGCTTGTCATGGGGATATAACCTGATCAGGCCAAACCTGGTCATCATTCAGATGGTTACTGGGTGTTTCTCCCTTTTTTTGTCCTCCCTCCTCCCCTGGTGGGAATAAGTGCATTTATCAGCCACACACAAGCCACAGCATCCACCATGTGGCAGGAATAAGCTACCTGGCCAAATCACAGGGGTTGCTGTTGTGGTGGAGTCTGCCTCCAATGCTCCCCAGCCAAAATGCACTACCAAATGGCAGCTGTCTTGGCTATGGCCTGCCTCCCAACGCAACTTCCTGGGTTCATTCCTGAACCTGGACCATTAGTACAGCAGCACAATGCACTGCTGCTGTGTCATTGGAGTGGCCAGGGAAAACCATCTGTAACATATTTAGGATAGAAGAAGCTGTGAAGGAGAAAGATGTGTAAGTCCTTGGGTTTGTAGTAAACCAACCCTTAAGACTAGTGTTATGTAACAGCACTTTGATATCTAGAAAGGGCAGCATGGAGGAAGATACTTCAACAATGCATTGAAGAGAGGTGTTGTATATGGTAAACCTATACAGAAAGATTTAGAGGGTTCCACTGGAGTAGGACGTGGCCTCCTCACAGTCATCTATGCAGTATTTGTAAAGGTCAAGCACAATCCTTTGCAAGGAGAGAAACATTTTTTTTCAACCCAACCACAAAACAGATTGGTAAAGCTGGGACACATCCTGGTACTCATGGCAACTCCACTGTCCTGTTGAAAAAACTGTTATTGAAAGAAAAAGCATTACATTTTAAGAACAAGTTTAATCAATCAGTATGGTGTGTGTGTGTGTGTGTGTGTGTGTGTGTCTCTTCTGGACATCCCAGTTTTTCAGAAAGTGTTGCACAGCTGTCAGGCCACTGTTGTGGGGTATCATGTGAAACTCAGCTAGGAGCTGAGCTTTTTTACTGGTGTAATTTTAAATCAGTGTGTATGTGTGTTGTGTGTCAATAACCTCTCCAAAACCCTGTACAAAATACACAAAGAGAAAAATACCTGCTGTTGCACAGTCTCTATCTTCTGTGAAACAGGTGCTCTTGGTGACCTGGGAGGACTCAGCAAATTGGGTCCAGAGATAGCGCTATCAAGCTGCGCTACATAGCAAATCTATGAAAGGACTGTGTTTAGAACTCTGGGGACTTCAGTCTGGTTATTTACCAGATCTTAAACTCTAAATCATAACTTTGTAATCTGGACACACCAGAAGTACTAGGAAGTCACTTCTGGTCTGGCCACCATAAACAAAGATGCCTGAGTGAGCATCAGTGAGCGCAGAGTGGAAGCGACGTGCAAGCAGAGGCAAGAGTGTCTGCCTGCATCCACCGAATACAGAGAAGTGAAGGCAGATCACTCAAATTGAAATCCAGTGAGTAAGCAACACTTTTGCAGTATTTGAAATATGGACTCCACATGTGACTTCTTGGAGCTTTTGTGCACAGAGGGCTCTATAACTAAATGTCAGTTATGCTGCATGTACATTTCTGCATTGCAGCAAGAACCAAATGATAACTTGCTCTGCAGAAAATGTGCCAACAATATTAGCCTAGCTGCAGAACTAGAAGAACTCAAAAGGGAACTGCTCAGAACTATAGAAATAAACAATATTGAAAAGCTTGTTAATAAAATGTGTGTAGAAAATCTGATGCTACAAGTAACCATAGAAGAAAATAGAAAAGAAAACAGAGAGGAAGTTTCTAAGGAAACTATCCCTAACCAATGAGTAAGGGAAGCTAAAAGAGGACAAGAAGACACTGCACTGGGTAATGATTGGTGCACAGTGAAAAACAGAGGGCACAAAAGAAGGGAAAGAAGATAGTGTACACTATTCAACCTCCAATACTCATAATGAACAGATACATGCTACTATAAAATTATGAACTAGATGGACCTGATAACCCTCCACATTATCATTCTAACCATAACAAAGTTCCATCTAATACAAACAGACAAAAACTTGTGATTGGAAACTGTATGATAAGGTACTCAGAAACGTATATCATGAAGAACGATAAAGAGACTACAGCTGTAATATGTCTCCCTGCAGCTATAGCCAAAGACATTAGTGCCAGAGCAATAAATCTAGCTAATAAATTAGGCCCATCCCCATTGATCATACTACATGTATAGTTGTACAAAACAGTGATATTTGGACTAGAGTTAGAAATTAAATGTCTGAAATGACCCGTAGACACTCCTGCAGGTCATGGTACTGTTAATCCTGATTAGCAATATGAACAGACAGGTAAAAGAATGAAAGAGAGTAAGGAGATAGAGGATTGGAGTTTTGTCAATAGTAATGACAAACATAAAAAGAAAAGGAAAAAGAGAAGAGAAAATAAGGTTACTCTAGAATGAACAAATACATTCACACCCCTAATTAACACCTTTGATAGTACTGAAGGAGAAACAAATGAAATACTAACTTTGGTAACAGATGCAGTAGTAGACAAAGACAAGAACCAAGAAAAGGCAGAAATAGAAAATGAACCAAGCAGTGAAGAGGTGCTCTCTCATGTAGTGGATGCAGAAATAAAACAGGGAGAAAAACAAGATGACATGGAAACATAAATAAATAATGAAGCCCATAGACAAGTATATATACTGGGGAATTCCATGATTAAATACACTGACTACTACACAACAAATGGAAATAAAGTAAATGTTGCTAGCTACAGTTTCTCTGGAGTCAAAATAACAGATATTGGCAAAATTATACCTGATCTACTGAAACCAGCTGGGGAAAGGCCACTAGTTATAGTACATGCTAGGACCAACAACACAAAAAAACAGAATGTGGAAGATATACTAAATGAGTACAAAGTGAACTAATAATTTCAGAAATACTACCAGTGCCTAAGGCAGGATACAGATGGATTAAAAAACTAAAACACATTAACAATAAACTAAGACAGTGGTGCTTGAAAGAGAACACTGAATGTGTTAAGACCTGGGAAACCTTTTATGGTAACTGGGACCTGTTTGCCCTAGATGAATTACACTTTAGAAGGAAGGGGAGTCACCTCTTGGGAAATACTTTCTATAACATATTGAATAATAAAAATTTAAACTAAAAAGTCTGGGGAGAGGGGAATCCTCAATAACCAATAAACAGATGTCTTGTACACCAAAAAATAAAGAACCAATTACTTATTAACAAAGCTATGATCACAAAAGAATGAGTACACCCCCTTCATCTGGTATAAAGGCAATATTAATAAATGCAAGGAGTATTCAAAATAAGATAGATGAGTTGCAAATATTATTGCACAGAAAAGATATAGATTTATGCACTGTGACTGAGAAATGTTGGCAAGACGAAGACTGGGGCAAAAATATATCAGGATACAAAATCTTTACTGTAAACAAAAATGAGGAAAGAGGAGGAGGCATGGCTATATATATATATGTGTGTGTGTGTATATATTAAAGATACTTATGTGAGGCTTTTGAAATTCACCCCAGGATAGAAAATAGTGACAGAGTAGAACAAGTATGGATAAATTTACTACAACCAGGACATAAAAAAATAACTATAGCAGTCTGTTACAGGGCACCAGGTTTAAACACAGAGGAAAACACTAAATTCATAAGGGCCACAGAAACTATGGAACTTAGTAGGAGATCTCTCATATTAGGGGATTTTAATGTGCCAACTACAAACTGGATTGAGCAAACCAGGGCAACAGAATTTGAAAGAAACTTCATAGATCTGGTTACAAATAATGATCTCAAACAATATGTGGGCCAAAACACAGGAGGGCAAAATATCCTGGACTTAGTGTTAAGTAATATAAATGATGATATAATAAACTGCAAGGTCAAAGAACCACTAGGAGAAAGTGACTATAACATGGTAGTGTTTAAAATCATTTGTAATAAGGCCATAGGCAGAGGAAAACCAAAAATTAAATGCTGGAATAGAGCAAACTACAGGGAAATGAAGGAATACCTGATTAAGTGGGAATGGGAAAATGAGCTAGAAGAACTAGGGATACAAGAAATATGGTATAAAATAAAAAATCAAATAGAGTTCTGTACCAAGGAATACATACCAGAGAGAAAACAAAATACAATACCAAGGGAAAAATCAAAGTATGGTTGAATACAAAGATTGATAGATGCATAAAGGAAAAAAAACAGAGCTTATCACAGGTACAAAAAAAACCCTCAACAGATAAATGGCTCAGATTCAAAGAGTTAGCAAAGGAATGTAAATCAGCAATCAAAAGGGCCAAAACAATGTAGAAGAAAAAATAGCAACAATGACAAAAGACAACAAAAAACATTCTTAAACTATATAAATGGTCAAAAAATGGAACAACAAAGATAGGGCGTATACATGTTGATAACACAGTAATACAGGATGAACAAACAATGGCTAACACCTACAGTGAGTACTTTCTTAGCATTTTGTAAAACAAACATCAAAATTGTAGTGTATCAAATGACAGGAACAAGGAGTATAGAGGGATTATAGAAATCGATAAGGACAACATCATGGAAAAACTTAAACAACTAAAGGTAAATAAATCCCAGGGGCTGGATGGATTGCATCCTCAGGTATTGAGGGAACTGGCCAAGGAAACAGAAGGCCCGATAGCACTGTTGTTTAAAAAATCGTTTAGGATGGGTGAAATACCTAAGGACTGGAGAAATGCCAACGTAACACCAATCCATAAAAAGGGAGTAAAAACTGATGTTCACAATTACAGACCCATCAGACTAACATATATTTTCAGCAAGGTGATGGAAGAATACATTAAAGATTACTTAGAAAAACATATGAAGTTAGAAGGTTTCATAGAAGCATCACAACATGACTTTACAGCCAAAAGACCATGTCAGACTAATCTGATATTTTTTTTTAACATGTTAGTAAGGCATTGGAAGTAGGACTACCGGTTGATGTGATTTACTTAGATTTCACCAAAGCTTTTGATTTGGTCCCCCACATAGAATTAATAAAATGTTTGGAAGAACTCAGAGTAGATGCAACTGTAGTTCAATGGATTTCAGCTTGGTTAAATGTCAGAAAGCAGTGAGTTAGTATAAGGCGGTTTAAATCAGAATGGGGGAATGTGACCAGCAGGGTGCCTCAGGGCTACGTTTTGGGGCCCACCTTATTCAACTTATTTGTATCTACCATTCAGACATCCAGTAGCACATGGACGATTAAATTCACTGATGACAGTTAAATGGGAGCTATTTTGTGGAGTGCTCAAGACATCTTAAAACTTCAACAAGATCTGGGTAGGATTGGGGAATGGGCAGTTCAACACAAAAAGGTGTTTAACATTGAAAAGTGTAGCATGATGCACTTTGGAAAAAACAACATTGGGGCCAGGTATAAACTAAACAACACAGAACTCAGGAGAACAGAAAGTGAAAGGGACCTTGGTATTTATGTAACTAATGATTTAACATTCGAGTATCATACCAATGAAGTGGTTAGTAAAGCAAATCTTATGATGAGCTGGAAACTAAGAAATATCAGAAGCTGAGCTAGCTCAGTTCTTATGCCACTGTATTGTTCACTAGTGAGACCATTGCTGGAATACTGTGCACAGTTCTGGAGCCTGTGCCATAAAAGACATGTAGGACACATTGAGAGAGTGCAGATGAGGGTAACAAAGAAAATAAGTGGACTGAAAGACCTATCATATAAGGAAAGACTTGGAAAACTAAGACAATATAACCTGGAATACAATAGACTCAGGGGAGACCTGTATTGATCTATATGGCACACAAGAATGATGACCTATGGGAATGTCTGGGCCTCAAAAAAAGAGTTGTAACCAAAACAACTAGAACCCATGGCTACCAGTTTAAAGGGAAAAATGATAAGACAAATAAACGAGGGTACTAGATCAGCCAAAGAGTTGTACCACATGGAATGGACTCCCTGAAGATATAGTGAATAGTGACTCAATTGAAATCTTTAAAAACAAAATAGATACCTATTTAGGTTGAGGTAGTACCTGAATCTCTTTGGCATAGGCTATAGACTCATAATCTAACTTATGAAACTTATGTAGGCAGATGATACAGGCAAAGAGCACAAGAAAGATATTTGTCACAAACTGTTAGAAACATGTAAAACACTAAAAGCCCAAGGTTGCACAACAGCTACTGTATATCAGGAATACTGCTAGTACCTAGACATCCGAAGAACAGAACACTACGATTGAAAGAACTGATTATACACTAACTGGTGTTCTTAAACAAAAAACATGTTCGTAAATACTTGAAAAAATGTTGTTAAATAAACATCCCTTATTTTCACAGGATGGTTTGCATTTAAACAATAATGAGTCAAAAAATTACATGACTACTAAAAAAACTTCCTGCAAAATTAGTTTAAATTAGCTAGCACAGCTGGGGTGCATGAGACAAGTAAGTTCAAGGTAATTAAAGGAAATTGGCAAAATAGCAGTAAAACATTCTTAAATACCAACAACCAAATGAAAGGGGTCTTATTAAATGTGAGAAGTATTACTAATAAAATGAAGGAATTAACATTACTTGCTAACAAAAATTATATGGACTTTTTCATAATAACTGAAACCTGGTGGAGCCCAGATATCATTTGGGTTAAAAGAATGAAGGAGTACAAGCTATATCACAGGGATAGAAATGGTAGAAAAGGAGGTGGGGGAGTCTATACCTCAAGGACAGCATTAATGCCTTGATATTTAAAAACAAAATTTAAATGAGAAGTAATATCAAAGCAGAATCCATATGGGTTAAAATTGTCAGTAATAACACCAAAGGTCTGGTCATTGGTGCATACTATAGACTGCCAGATGCAAATCTTAAGCATACTGAAATCTGTTATTGGAAATAGATAATGCTTGTGAACATGGCATGTCCATCATCATGGGTGATTTTAACCCAGGAAAACTGATTGGGATACAAAAACTACAATCAAGAGACAGGGTAAATCCTTCGCTAGTAAAAGTGAGCAACTTTTTCTATTGCAGCCTGTCACAGAACCTTCAAGGGGTAGTAGAATTCTGATCTTAGTCTTCTCAATGTCATCAGTAATATATTTCTGTACCACTAGCACCCCCTTAAGTACCAGGTGATCACAAAACAGTCATAATTAACATAAAATCTGAACATAACATAGATAATGGTATAACAGAAATCTATCAGTATGCTAAGACACTGATGGCATAAAAATGCTATTAGAAATATTGATTGGGATACACAAATCAAAAAGAAATCAACCAATGAAATGTGCATAATTTTCAGGGACACTGTCATTAATATCTACAACCAACTAATACCAATAATCAGGAAATATGATAAAATGGAAAAAGACCAAAGTGACTAACATATAAAATTAAAAATAAAACTGCTTAATTAAAAAAAAGCATAAAATAAATTCTTAAAAGCAGGGTCTCCAGAATCATGGCAAAAATTCAAAGAACTACAGAAACAAACTAAAAATGCTATCAAAAAAAGTAAAAAGTAATATGGAAATCTCTCTGGCAAAAAAAT
The DNA here is from genome assembly GCA_016271365.2 of Neoceratodus forsteri. Taxonomy (NCBI): domain Eukaryota; kingdom Metazoa; phylum Chordata; order Ceratodontiformes; family Ceratodontidae; genus Neoceratodus; species Neoceratodus forsteri. Next base: position 538,923,186 of record CM028134.1, on the reverse strand, counting down.
GCAAGAAAAGGAGACAGTAAAATATTTACTGGTTATATAAATTCCTTGAGTAAGGAGGGCAACAGTATTGGTCAGATATTACTGAATAACAAAACTTTTGCTCTGTATTTACTAACAGTCAAGACAAAGCACACAATCTCATAGATCCTGTGACAGAACGTATTAATATAATGGAAAGTAGCATCAAGGATAAAATACAAAAATTAAGAAATAATGCTTTTCTACGGTTAAACTGCATCTCCCGTATATGCTAAAAATAATGACAGACAATATTATAAAACCATTACAAACTATACTCCAAACTTTATTCAGTACAGCACAATTTCCAGCTGACAGGAGAAAAGGTGGTATCAGACAACACATCAATCTATAAAAAACAGAAATAAACAAGCCCTTGCTAGTTATAGACCTACCAGCCTCATGCAAATACTGTACCATGTAAAATACTGCAATGCATTATGAAGGATATCGTGTACAATACACTTCAAAACCTAGACAATTGGAAACACAATTTCATCACCGACCATTCATGTGTCACCAATCTAATTAGGTTTTATGATAATATGAGTCAATATATGGACAGAAGAATTCCATGTGACATTATTTTCCTTGATTTTAAAAAGGCCATTGATTTAGTCCCAAACTGGGCTATCATAGAAAAAATTTGATGGATGAAACTAAATGAGAACCTGACGAACTGAATATCTGACTAGTGTGATGAAAAAACATAAAAAGGCTAAAATAAAAGCTTATTCATTAAAACTGCGCAGGGTTATTAGTGGGGTGCCACAGGGCTCAGTCTTGAGACCAGACATCTTTAGTATTTTCATATTGGATTTAGCAGAAAATGTAACTACGTCACAAAACATGCAGATGATTCAAAATTAAAAATGTAGACCATATAACATCCTTACAAACAAACTTACATAACAACTGTGAATAGGCAAATCAGTAGGGTATGGTATTTAATGTCAATAAATGCAAAGTAATGCATTTGGGAAAAAAAGTAAGGCCAAGTATTTCCTGAGTGATACTTTATTACAAGAAATGGTTTAAGAGAAAGGCCTGGGTGTTTATGTTACCAATGACCTAAAACATCAAAAACAACGTAACACTTTAATTAACAAAGTCATCAGAATTATGTGGTCAGAAAAGAAAAATATAAGATCTAGAAAAAAAGAAATATTTCTGTTATATATGGCATACGTTAGAGTCCATCTTGACTATGCAAGTCAATACTGGAACCCTTACAGACGTAAGGATACTGATGAAGTTGAAAGGGATCAATGAAGGGCCACTAAATGTATACACTCATTAACACACTATGCTTATGATTAAAGACTAGAAGAACTCAATGAGTTTAGAAACAAGGAGGAAAAGAGGAGATATGCTTGTAGTATATGACATCATCAGAAATGTTCTTAACTAATTAAAAATGAACTTCAAGTATGATGCAAATGATATCAGAGGTCATCCACTTCAGCTTATGGAGAGTCAGTTTAAAACAATGCAGTGTAAGTTCAGAACTTGCATACTTATGCAATAAGGCACGACAAGGTGTGTGTTATTGTGTAATAATGTCACTCCTGGGTGGGTTGAAGCATGAGGAGAAGCCGAGTGCTTCCACCATCCCAGGAGTGATGTTATTACACAATAACACACACCTTGAAGTGCCTTACTGCTATTGTAATATATGGATAATTAAAATAATACCCCCAAAATGCATACAAAAAATCTCCTGTAATACATCATCCAAAACTCAATAATACCATCGATGGAACTCAATAATACTATCATTGAGATCTCGTAATACTATCGATGGAAGATCTCAATGATAGTATTATTGCAACTCACAACAGCGCAGCGCCACCGCCAGTTTCTAGCAGCTTACCGATCAAGGAAATGGGTTTTACTGTAACTGTCACATACAGTAAAGCTGACTACACATTCACGCTATGGGTATCACTCTAAGGAAAAATGTCTCCTTCAAAGCAGCCACCCAGCAAAAGTGCTCAGTTTTCTACCACACAAGGAAATAACTTTGGATCGCACTGCAACTTCTTTGGCAATGTAGCAATAAGCACTTAAAAATCTCCACAGGCAATGAAAAAAAGACGCTACGTGATATACTCAGACTCTGAGTCCAACTAGCTCTCCACACTAACTGTCGCTCGTTCCACAAGAAAAAAAAATTACGACTGTTTTGTTTGCAGTTTCTTTAACACTGCTCTGTTTTGCTTTTTCAACTGTTAAAAAGTTCTCCAAGTTGCCACAATCATTGGCTTTTTTGTAACAAAATTACCAACCCAACCGAACATTCCTGACTCTATGGCAAAGGTAAGAAATTACAATTTTCTTGCATCCATATATTACAAAAAATTACAAATACATTCTGGTGTTACAAGGCAGTAATTATCTTGAGGATCTGGGGGCACTTAAAACCTCTCGAGCTTCGGGCCTCAAGGTTTACTGTGCCCCCAGATCCTCTTGATGAATTTCTGCCTTGTAATACACCAGAATGCATTTATTATTCTATTTATACAGTGGCTTGTTTTACAGTAATATTAAAAATTAAAACAATTAAAAATAAAAAATTATAGTATTTGTGTTATTTTTTGACTGGAATATTTTGCAGATAAAAGAAAAAGTAGTCCGGTAGGTGGTTCTGCTGCCAATGTTGTGGGTTTATTGTGCTTGGTTTGTGGGTTGGTAACCACCCCCCCACACACACAGACCATACTCGTCATTTCTCGCTGCTTGTCCTGCAAGCATTTGAGGATTTTTCTTTTGTTTTCTTTCCCCTGTAAAAGAGAGATGGATAATAGAGCAAATGAGCGCAGAGCCGAGCGGTAACTTCCGGTTTCCCACCACACTCGGTAAGTGGACATCTGTCAGAACCTGTCAGTCACAGGTTTTTATTTTTATTTTGGGAAAGTGTTTTTTAAGAAAAGGGAAACTGTGTTGGTTTGCTGAGAAGCAGAGGATTTTAAATGTAGCTGGATGTAAACGGCCATGTGTGCTCGGTTAGCTTGCTTGACGTGAGCACTGTTTTTAATTGCGCATGTGCTTCTCACGATTCCACTACTTAACTGACAGTGCTGCTAGGAAACAATATATTTAGTGGGGAGACTGAATTCTGGGCAGAAACTAATGGAGACACCACACTGCTCATCATGCTCAGGTCAGTCCGTGAAGCGGGTGTCACAGCTTCTGAATGGAGAATGGAGTGCTTTCTGTACTGGCTATGCGGTCATTTCTCTGCCTGCCCTAGATACAGTGATGTTATTGCTCAATATCATCACTGTCTCTGGGTGCTGGTAGCCAATCAGATGAGAGGAGAAATCCTTGCCATTGTATAATGTGTGATAACTTTCACTTGCATAATGTGTGACTCTGAGCAAGTTACTTATCCATCCCAGTGCTTCTAGGTCACCCCGGAAAACAGGCACTTATGCTTAGTGGACCTAACCCGGTTACCAAAGCATAAAAAAAGGTCTTCTTTACACAAAGAGTGCTAAACCTCTGGAACAAACTTCCATTAGACTCCAGAAGGTGATAAAAGCTTTCAGGATGACTTAAAAACAATAGAGGATTGGCCAATAGAAAATGGAATGCCTTTTAGTATTGATAAGTGCACTGTGATGCACACTGGGAAATATAACACACATCAAGTTTACCATATTAACAAAGTTCCACTAAAAAAAGTTGAAAAGGAGAATGATTTGGAATACTAGTGGATAACAAATTAAACCTCAGGGCCCACCATACAACTTTGATACAAATATAAAATTATATAATCAAAAACATCAAAAAAGGATCTATAAATAAATCAGAAAACTGTATCAGGCCAATATACAAGTCTTATATTTCATCACACACTTTAGTGAAGCATGCATCTTTGAAAAAGAGGAAAATCCGAGGCACCATCAATCCCTGGATCTCCACAGACCTTATTAGCCAGATGCAGCACAGGGATCACCTCTGGCACCATGCTAAGGCTACTGGTAAGCTAGCTGATGTGCAACTGTAGTGTCCCAGGGAAACTGGGTGCACCACAGATAATAGTGGACTTGGGGGCATCATAGAAAACAGGGGATCCTCAGAGACATGAGGGGTCAGACAGTTATGGGGACCCTGGCAGCTTAATGGGAAACTCTTGAAAAACTTAGGGGACCTTCTGAAATACAGAACATGCCTCTCTCCAGCAGACAGTTCAAGCAGTCTAAATTCAGGATTTTAAAATAAAATCATTTTTTTTCTCCTTTGTTCTTCTCTCACCCCGTTCCAGACTGATGTCTAGTCAGCCAAAGCCAAACCAGTTGGTCCACATTCCTGTCCCACATGGGAGAAAGAAGCCGGGCTGAGCCCTCTCAGCCAATACCTGTGGCCAGAGTAGATTCAAATTTGGTGACTTTTTTTTTAAGTCATTGACCCAGCCTCAGAAGGCTGACCTCTGGATGAAGGAGCCAATCCCCTGGCAGGTAGCCAGGACCACTCCAGCCCAGAGGAGGCTCTGCACAGGCTGGAGACAAGAGAAAGAGTTTGACCAGGGAGGGTGAAGGAGAGTAAGGCAATGGATGTCGGCTTCCCTGTTAGGAGGTTGAAGTGAATCCCCTGGGTCCTTTCAGTGTAACTCCTTCCAGAAGATCTCCAGTAGCAGCCTCTGTCTTTTTTTTCGCAGAAAGATGCCGTCTAGTTGGGTTCCCCAGTGCGGCGAGTCAGTCTGTTTGTCCGGGAAACAGACGCAATGAACCTTTTATGCAGCAGTCTCCAGGAAAAGAGGCCTTATCACTCCTTTGTGGTTGTGCATTCCCCAGGGTACAGAAATCCTTGTTGCACTCCAGGGGTGAGTAGGCTTGTTGGCCAGCATTTTCTTTAATAATTAGTCATAGCTAGACCTGCTCTAGCCAGGGGAAGGATTGTTTGTTTAGTAATCGTATTGTTGTACTATGTAATTATTGTTTATAATTGTTAAATTGCTTCCATTGTACCCCCCAAGGGTGTAGGAAAGCTGCTACCTTGTCCAATTGTATAGAGACAGAGAGAGAGAGAGAGAAATGAGAACCAAGAGGGCAGAAGCTAGGAGGGTTCAAACCAAATAATTGTTGGACCAAGATTAAAGGTGTTTGTGAACTCCTCTCTTGAAGGAATCTCTGCTAGTTTAACTTATTCTAGGCAGTCTGTGCTCCAAATAGAGAGACTGGGGCATTCCCTCTCAGCCAAGAGTCAAAGAATTGCTAGGTAAAGCCAGCTCAAAGTATTACTGATGGGAAGAGAAATGTTCATGCTGAATTTCTAATTGTTTAGCTGTAAGAAGCTAATTACTAGAGGCCTGGCAGAGTCTTAGTGTATTCTTCTCACAGAGTTCTATGGTAATCTGAGCCGTACTAATGGGGAAAGTGTAGTCCCTTATCCTTATTAGTAGAAGGGCAGGGCAGCCCATAGCTGAGACAAAGAGACTAGGTACTCTGGCCTCCTCAATACTCAGAAGGCACCCAGTGCTCATCCATATTAACAAAGGGGTGGGTCATCAAACTGTTTCAATGCCCATGGAGCAAAGTGTATTTTCTTTATATGCCTGCAATCTCCTGTTGCTTGCCTACCTCTCAGCTGTCCCTGATTTTGCTTCAGAAATGTTTTCTGGCCCTCCTAAATTTGTCATTTCTGGCACTAAAGAGTAGGGATTGGAATCACAAAATAATGCCAGCCATTGATGTTATGGTCTAGTTCTCATTAAGAAAATGCTATTCACACTAAGAAGCATGTTGTACACAACTTCTGGAACTAATATTACTATTTTATCTGATGTGTTCCTGATTTTGGTCATTTGTCCCTGATTTGTGATGAGGGAGGTTGAGAGGTATGGTTGCCTGGACCCACTGCTTGCTGTGTCTGAACTGCTGTATTCAATCAAACTATTTTAAGTTGTTGAACTGCTTGCTGGTACTGAACTGCTATATTCAATTGAAGAGTTTAAGTGACTGAACTACCTTATTCCTGGGGTATCATGACTGCACTGCCTTATTTGCTCAATTATCCTGTGTGACTGCACTGCCCTGAGGGCACTGATTGCTGCAATTGCCTACTGCTACTTCCTCTGAAGACATTTGGGTTCACCCCATCCAAAGTGGTAGGGCTCAGTCATAAAAGAAGGGGGGGACTGCCTTTAGGTTTGTCATTTTTGTTCTCTTCCAGGCTCCTGCACACACCTCACACCTCATCTAGGATTCCTCTGGTGCCTCTTCCTCAACTCAGAGAGGGTCCCCAGGAATCCCAGTATCACCTGTACCCACCTCCAATGACCTCCACCAACTCCAAGTGTTCGCCACTATGCCCCAGGTTCAAGTTGCTGGTCATAAGTTCTAGCCAGCTGGAAGCTGGGGCCCACCAAAGTGAGTCAGGTTAGGGGCCACCCCAGCTCTAGCTTAAGGGACTGAAGTCATCTGCCGAACTCTGAGTCATGCTGCCCATTCTCCTGCATAGACATTGTCCTAAGGTGGCAATAGTACTGGGAGCCTATACCAAGGCCTTGCCAAGGATTGCCAGGCTCTGTGCCTCATTCCCCAACATGGCATAAGTACCAGTGGCCCATGCAAGAGGCCACACCAAGGGCCGCCACGCTCATAATTGTACTGTGCATAGGTGGCTCGTGTTCCAGTGATGCATCAAGGGGTCACACTGAAGATTGCCGGATTCTGAAGCTGCAGGGGTGAGGTGGTAAGGGTTCTGGTGACCTACCCAGAGGTTGTCCAGTAGACCATTGCACCCAGCATCCTTTCCTCCACTGGAGATCACCTGCCCAAGGTCACTGCAGCTGACAACTCCAGATAAGGGTTCTCTTCACCCACAACTGGGCGTCAGCACCCATCCTCAACCATGCACTTCCCTTTTGACATTGCCTCAGTGATACCAGGAGTCACCTTCTTTCCAGGGCCAGGAGGCCTACAGTGCTTTACTCTGTTTCTGGTACTCTACAGGATGCCCCATTTTATGGCCTGTATAGGAAGTGCTTCTTTAGATTCACTCTAAGCAGTTGGCAGACCAAAATGCTAGAAACCCAAGCTTGGTGCATCAGATTGCTACATCCTTAGGACTTGAATAACCCGGGACTTTTGTATGACATTAGCGGAGCCAGTTTGTGGTCCCAGTAATCTTATTCATTCTTTCTTGTGTGTGATAGTGATAGTGAATGCTAAGTCTTTTCTGTATGCTCCAACTGTTGCTAATAAACCTTGCATCTTAGCTCTAGAGTACGCCTCCAGCCTCTCCTTCCAGATTTATCTGGCATCACCCTAAACTATAGGGGTATGAACCACCACAGCTTATCCACCACAGAACAATAGAAGCCAATCAGAAACAAGTGCACTTGGGCAATTCGTACCAAAAAAAGCAATTATTATAGGAAGGAACTTGCAAATACCTGGGGCAACAGTAAGAGCTTTTGAAGCAATATAAAAGATATAACTGGTAAAGACTCCAATATCATACCCACAGTGCTTAGTTTTCATGGTGTCCCCATGCTGGACCTTCAGACAACAGCAAATATTTTTAATGGTGCCTTCACGGACCTGGGTAGTGTCCTCCCATCTAATGTCTTTGACACCACTGGCAATAGTATACAGAGGCAAAAGATCAACTCCCTGGTCCACCTCCTTTCTACTTCAAAGAGGTCCATCTCCACCTGGTCAGGAAATACCTAGAAAAAGTTATTTGGGAAGTCAAGGCATAGTGGGGATTCCCTTGACCTCAGACTAGTAGCCCTAACCATCGATGAAACACTTTTGCCCTTAGCAAAGATTCTGAACCTTTCTCTAAGGCTTGGTCAATTCCTCCAAATCTGGAAGTCAGCTCTGGTTACCCCTATACACAAAAGTGGGGACTGCACACTACACTCTAATTACAGACCAATCTCAATACTGCCATCTCTGTCTAAGGTGCTTGAGCGTATTATTACAGATCAGCTACAGAAGTACATGGAAAAATGCCCTATCCAATGCCCACAGCAGCACGGATTTAGAAAGGGACACAGTACCACCTCTGCACTGTTGGAATTCACTTGTTACATTCACCATGCACTGGATCAAGGTCGACTAGTGGATGCAGCCTTCTTAGATCTTATGAAGGTCTTTGATACAGTGACTCACTCTCTTCTCCTCAAGCAACTGTCCTCCATTGGCCTCTCTGCTGAAGCTGTGTCTTGCTTCTAAAGATATATGGCTGACCACACTCAATGGGTGAAAACATCTAATGTCACCTCAGACCACCAACAAGTCTGCTCTGGAGTGCCACGGAGCTCCATCCTGGGTCCACTCCTCTTTAGTGTCTTTCTTAACGGCCTTCCTCGCTTCTGTAACCAACCGATTCTCCTCTATGTGGATGATGCAGTCATCGTCACCAGTAGCACTGACCCTTGGAATGACAACTTGAACACAGCTTCAATGAAGTGGAGGAATGGTTCAGAATCCACAAACTGATTCTGAACTACAAGAAAATTAAAGTTATGTTGTTCTGTGGTGTTTGTAGCAAACACCAATCCAGTGGTCTAACCATCAAGAGCTTTGGTGTCCCCCTTGAACAAACTCAGGATTTCAAATACTTAGCGGTGGCTGTGTATAGCTCACTTTCCTACACCCAGCACATTGACAATGTTGCCAGATCTGCTAACATCAGGATTGGGTTACTGCACTGACATAAACATAATCTAGCGCCAGAAGCCCTTAGACTGACTATCTATAGTTCAATAACATTCATTGTTGACTATGGCCTGGTCTTCTATAGCTCAGCCACAACCTCCCTCCGCAGAATATCAATGGCACTCAACAAAGCCTGCTGACTTCTTACTGGTGCAGCATGCCTCACTCATATATGTGATCTGTATGAGCAATCAGGTTGGATTCAGTTAAATGGGAGGATCCATTACTAAACATGCTTGCTAACCAAAAAGGCACTTCTTGGGCTCATGCCTCCTGGTGTTGCAAACCTTCTAAACCCCTTCTGCTGCTCTCAGCGCACACATAGCCAAACAAATCATCTCTGTTCCAAGATACCAGACTACCCAAGGTCAATGTTCATTTGGTTATAGGGCACCACTGTGGTTTAATGTGCTGCTATTGAAATCTCCTCCACACCAAAAATGGGACTGTACAAAACTATTTTTTGTCAGCACCTCATAGCTAGCAGTTACTGTGACTGTTTCACCTAACTAGGCTTTCTCACTGTAATCACTGATCGTCCATGAGTGCGTTCCTCTACCCTATGCCCAGTGGCCTGACCTCTCCCTCCCTCATAGCTCTGTCCCTCATAGCTATGTCCTATGCCTGACCACCTTCCCTCCACCCCTCTCTCTCCTGCCTCCTGCTGTATCCATCTTCACTTACCCTTAACCTTTGTTTACATCCCTCCTTTCCCCCATTTGACAATGCCCTCTGGACTGTGACTTCTCTTTTGGATTCATTGTGTATTCTTTTAAAAGACATTGTATAGGTGGGATTCTCTGCAACCCTGTAAAGACTGTTTATATATTGTAAAAATTATACTATATTCAATATCATCTTGTATGTATGTATGTTCATCCTTCCTCACTGACGTGGAACCTTTGTAAAAGAGCTGGTATGTGCTCAAGCTTGTAATCCAAGATTGAATAAATAAAATAAATTATATTAGACCCTATCTGGATTATGGTTCCCCACTATGGAGCCCACATCTCGGGGGAGAGGTGGACTGGATTGGCAGGGTGCAGCGGAGAGTAACAAAAATGATTAGGCCTCTCCACAACCACAGCTATGAAGATAGGTTGGAACATCTAGGGCAGTACAGCTTGAAGCAGAGGAGAGTCAGGGGAGATTTGTTGACACTATATAAAATTGTGCCAGAAAAGGAACTTATGTAAGAAATTGAGGATAAGTTCCAGGTTAAACCTGACTGTCTCAGGGACACATAAAATGCAATTCAAATGACATACAGTGAAAAAAAATGGAGGATATAATTTCTTTCTTCAGTGCACAGGTAGGTTGTGGAACAGCCTTCCCTGTGATGTGGTTAATAGTGAGAGTTTAGAAACCTTTAAGAAAAACATTGACAATATATTACTGAATGACGTGACACGTTGGACCTGCTAATGTGGGTGAATGGAATGTATGGGCAAATTTCCTTCTCCTGTTCAACTCTCGGTATGATAAGCAAATCAAAAAAAAAATTTAAATCTCACCTGGGGGAGCACATACTTAACGGTAATAAAATAAAAATAGAATACTATGCTTGCTGTTAGGAGCTATTAATGGGCTCACTCCCCTTAGATCCAAGAATCCATAGTATGAAACATAGTATGAACCACTTTATGAAGATACTTGATGTTGATGTTCATAGTAAAGATGAGCTGATGGGAGACACTGAATTGGAACCTGCCTAACAATTAAAGAGCATACTTAGCATCTTTACTGTAGTAGGGAAGAGATTCAAAGAGTGGTCTTTTGATGCCGTCCAGAAATGTGGATGCAGGATGTGGGACAGAAGCAGGCAGACACAGTAGGGTGGCTGAGGTTACCCGTTTTGTGGATTTTGAGAAGGAGGCAGAACCCAGATGCCCGCGGAAGTTTAAATGTGAGTCTCTTAGCAGAGATAAGGAGTTCTTTGTTTTTAGTAGCAGAGGTGTTGGTGGTAGTGACTTCTATTTGATAAATGGCTGTCAGTGGGATCCCATGGAAAAGGAGAGAAAAAAAGTGGTTTCAGAGAGGTGCTGTGTGGCTTCAATGATGTATAGTTCTTTATGCCAAAACTCAACAGCTCCCCTCTTACTGGCTAGTTTAATCACAATTTCATTTGCATGTTGCAGAGATCTGAGGACTCCAAGTTCACCAGTTCTCAAGTAATAATTATAGTACCTGCAATAAAAATTTAAGTTACTGGTGTCTTCCATATATTGATAAATTCCTGCAGCAAAATGTCTTGGAGGTGGGGTCCATACCCTACATTGTGGATCAGTGTTGTTGATGGTCCTGGTAATGATGTCATAATAATCTGCAGGAAATATAGTCTCATTAGAAAAATTAGCTGTAAGGAATACTACACAACAGAAGCATGGCAGATCAACATGAACCTGAGGTATGTCAAGATGTCTTGGTTTAGGCACAAAACAGAATCATGTGCCCACTCATCTTGTCTCGGGGGAGATCTGGAGGAATGCAAAACATCGTAATTTAAGGTTGTGTTGGACTGGAGGACTCCTATAGGTTTCTGATCTGTTGGGCCCCCTGATGAAGGCCTTGGTGCCCAAAGCACTGGAGCATTTAGTTCTCTCTCCAGGCTGTTGCACACTGCGATTTTGGTACATGGATTTCCGATTCCTGAAATGCTGCCACTCACTGGATTGCATACACCATGTGCGACATTTTAGAGTGACTTAACTTCTAAGTTAAGACCTGACCAAACCAGAGGAGTGGTCAGATGCATGGCAGTTGGGTTTTAATGTCAGAAAGTGCAATGTATTGCACTTTGGGGCTAATAACCAGGGGAGGAGCTACCAACTGGGTGGGGGGGGTCAGCTGGAATGCACAGAGGAGGAAAAGGATCTTGGGGTGCTTATAACAGGGAGTATGAACAACTCCTCTCAGTGCAGGAAGGCAGCAGCAAAAGCCAACAGGATGCTGGGGTGCATAGCGAGGGCAATCTCCTCCAGAAACAGGGAGGTGATCCTGCCCCTATACAGGTCACTTGTCAGGCCGCACCTGGAATGCCATGTGCAATGCTGGTGCCCATTCCTGAAGAAGGACATCAGATTGTTGGAGGGAGTACAGCGGAGGGCGACAAAGATGATCCAGGGATTAGATGGATACTCATATGAGGAGAGGCTGTGTGAGCCAAACATGTATTCCCTGGAGGAGAGAAGGAATAGGGGGGACATGATCGAAATCTTTAAATACTTAAAGAGGATTACCAAGACTAGTACAGAGGGAATTTTTCAGATTAGAAGGAGGAGGGTCACGAGGGGCACCAGCTGAGATCGGAGGGGGGAAGATTCAGGAGGGAAGTCAGGAGACATTATTTCACAGAGAGGGTGGTGGATAAGTGGAATACTCTGCCTGAGGAGGTAATAGCTTGTAGCATGGTTGACAGTTTCAAGAGGGTGGGACAGAGTGAGTGGGAGTAATTATGAAAAGGGAGGGGTGGGTGGGGCAGCTACAAACTGAAGGGCTAGCTGCACAATCAAGCAGACTCAATAGACTGTGAGGACTGTTTCTGCAGGCATTTTCATATGTTCGTAAGTGCACCAATTTCTGTTTTCCTGCTTAGCTGTACATATAGGGTTTATCTCTGCTTCTGGTGCACCTTCCTCCTGATTCAGAGCTCACAGAAAAAGATTTAATCCTGTTTTCCTCAGGCTCACACAGTGTATTCTGTTTCCTCACCTTTGAAGTACAATTTCACTAGCCTTGCTGTCTGAAACTACAGTTAAATGTAGTGAATTACAGTAGCTAACTGGAATGATGAAGCACACTTTACTGATTTCTGGTTTTCTAATTTAAAGTCAATCTTGTTGACAACATGGGAGCTCATATCAGTAGCTAGGTCCACCCCCTGAGATACAGACCAGGAAATGACACTGAGATGTGTGCAGCATGAGACAATCTGATCTCCAGCATCACTGATTGGCTACTGCAGGTCATGTGGCTTGTTAGCAACAATTTGGACTTGCTCAGCATGTGCCCTCATGCAGAAGGAAAACCCACTTCCATTGAACTGGAATCGCCAGAGTCTAAATCACCAGTTTTTGGCAGGTTTGGCATCGGCTTATCCTTACCACATGCTTTTCGCAATGGCAGTTCAATTGTAAAAGGTAGAACATTGAAGCAGGTGATCATGATTTGAATCGCCCACATCCATTGGCCGACAGTATATTCATGAAGCTGTTTTCCAGGACTATATTCACGAACAACCTCCCATGTTGTTCAATGGCACACCGCAGAACTGGATTAATAAAATCAAAGTAAAGTGGTGTTTTTTTTTTTAATTGTTGGGCTCTGTTGAGCTCTTGATGTTGATACAGCTATAACACAATGAAAACACAGGTACACATAGCTAGTGAACTATGGCTTACATCAGCTTTTGGTAAAACCATAATAACAAACATTTTTCCCCTTTGTTTAATCCCCATTATCCCACACACCACCCCCAATCTTCCCACTCCCCTCCCATCCACCCTCTGTGCACTGGATCCTTGATATTCAAGTGTAGTAGAGCCACATTGTGGCATATGGTTGTACATTCTGACATCCAGATCTCTAGTAGAACTATCATTGTTGGACAATAGGATCACATATACAGGAAGGTACTCGTAGGTAGTGTAGTGGTTACCTCAAAAAAGTAAAATATCACATGTAGCAATCAGGAGACAGAGTAAAGCGGAAACAATTTGTTCCATTTTTTGTCAAAGATGGCTGGACAGTATCTGAGAAAGGCTATCATCTTTTCTATTCTAAGATTAGACAGTAGCTTGTTTAACCATTCAAAGGTATCGCTGTAGAATCCTTCCAGTGTTTTAATACCAGCTTTTTGACCGAGTGGGGAATGAGACATACTGTATCTTCTTTCTTTGACTGGCACAGTTGAGTAGTCACCTATAATACAAATCTCTGTGAGAAAGAGATTGTCTAGTCCCAATAGGGGATCTGCTTTAGATTTAATCTGAGCCCATAGGGGTTTAACTAAAGGGCAGTCCCACAGTACATGTAGCAAGGTGCCCTCCGCTAGGCCACATCTGCTACAGTTGGAATCTTGGAGTTTCCCCATGCCTACCAACTTAACAGGTGTAAAATAGATGTTATATAGTAAATAATAATTGCATAATTCTAAGCCTATCATTGGCAATGTAGGTATAGACTGATTGCCACATTTTCTCCCAGTGAAATGATTTGCCAGGGAATTGTTCAGACCAGTATGCTGAACTCCCTTGCATCTCTGGATGGAGGATGGGGCAAAGGCTGGATGCTATTTGGGATACTGCATGGGGCTGCCAGGCCATATTGCAAAGTGATGTGATGAGGTCTAGTTGGTTCACTGCCCATGGGCTGGCCTCAAAAGTAGAGATCAGCAGATGCCGTATTTGATATCCCCTAAATACTTGCCTGACTATTATGTTCAGAATAAGGAGAAGTTCAACCATGGCTTTAAGCAATCCATTGTCGAGTAAGTCCATTACTGCGATTTCGGTGGGGGACGCCCTTCCTGGAGGGTTAGGCATTGATTCCCCAGTCTAAGGTTGGGGTTCAGATACAGGGGTTGAGAAATATCTTTAGCTTGGTCATATTTGATAGATCTACAAAGTTGGGAGTGGACCTTGACAGATGTTTGTATGACTTCACATTTGATAGATGCTGAGCATGTTTTAGGTGAAATGTATAATAGGCTGAACCAGGATAAAGTTGTGTTTTTTTAATCAGCTCTCTTTTATGCTCCTGTGGTACATTAGGGATATATCCTATATCTGCCACAAGTGCCCCTATAAGGTTCACCCCCATGCTTTGCTGGCTCCAGGGACATAGAGGGGATCTGGGAGACCGTGGTTTGCCCACATGGTGGGACTCCCCCAAGACCCAAAGGAGAGGACCGTGATGCTAATCCAGACCCCTGGCAACCTCTAGACTGGGCTGAGGAGGTTTTTGCAAGGGCCCTGGCATCATTGTGCTGCTGCCGCAGGGGTCTTCAGCTTTTGGTTCCCCTGGCAATGTGGACTTGCAATGATGCCAGAGAAGGGTGAGTGTGCTTACATGCACACCCTACAACATCCGCTGTCTTCTCTGCCCCATCAGTGTGAGCCCATGCTGGTGTAGTACTCTCAGCCTCCGCTGGGAGTCACACATATGTGAGGCTCAACCCTCCCTTCCCCAGAGGAGGAGGAGGAGAGCAGGTCATTGGACATTCATCCTACATTCCCCCAGCTGGCCCTCTGATGCTCCATGCTCATTTCTGAACCTGGGTCATCAGTGTTGTGCCGGGCATGACCAAAGTAAAATGGTGTTAATGCTGGAAGTAATATCTCTGAATGTAACATTGAAAGTTTTATTTTAATTCACTTAGAGCTGTGTGGAATGCAGAATGCCACTGGCAGAATTAGTGCAGAATTACCATCCTGCTGCTGGAATTTCTGACAGAACTTTGCTGGTTCTTCTGCGGAATTCTACCTGCTGTGATCCGTGGAGTAATATTCCACGGAACAGCATTTTTTCCATGGAAAGTCATTCTGCAACCATTTCCATGGAAAATACTGAGATCTGTGGAATACAGTTCTGTGGAAATATTGGGGAAAAACTCATTCTGCTGCAAAATTCCACCATTCTGTTTCTGGCAAAATTTGGCAGAATTCTGAAAATTCCATGAAATTTCGTTCTGCCAGAATTTGAAAATTCTGCACAGCACTACTATTTATAAAACATTTTGAGCTGTTTTTTTTTTGTTCTCTTCTTATGGTTTCATACGAAGATACAGAATATATGAAATTTGCCAGCAGATAAAGGCCTGAGGTCTATCAAGTCTGCTCGAATGTGCATCTAGCACCCTTTATTCTGCAGCTGTCCCTCCCTTCCACACTTCCCCTCCATTGACCCTCCCCCTTGTCCTGTCCCCTTCTGAAGCAGTCCACTGTTCTACTGGATACCACTTCTGCAGGTAATGCATTCCACCCAGTTACCACCCTTTCTGTAAAAAAGTGTCTCCTCATCTCCCTCCTGAACCTTCCTCCCTCCAGTCTCATATCATGGCCACTGGTGTCCCTTCCCTCCTTTACTTTGAACAGCCCCTCTGTACAGGTCTTGTTTATTCCTTTCATGTACTTAAAGGTTTCAATCACGTCCCCCCGTCCGTCCTCTCCTCCAGCAAGTACATGTTCAACTCCCTCAGCCTCCTCATGTATGATAAGTCCCCAAGCCCCTTGATCATCTTTGTTGCCCTGCACTGCACCCTCTCCAGTAACTTAATGTCCCTCTTCAGATATGGGTGCTAGTACTGCACGCAGTACTCCAGGTGCGGTTTAACTAATGACCTATACAGTGGCAGAATCACCTCCTCCCTCCTTGAGGATATACCCCTTGCAATGCAACCCAGCATTTTGTTGGCCTTTGCAGCTGCCTTCCTACTTTGTGCCGAATTGTTCATTGACCCTGTAATGAGCACCCCCAGATTCTTCTCCTCCTCTGTTTGGGCTAGCTACACTCCCCAGCTGGTAACTCCTCCTTGGGTTCTTCACCACAAAATGCAGCACCTTGTACTTTTTGGCATTAAACCCCAGTTGTCAGGTGTCTGACCAGGTTTCAAGCTTTACCAGATCACCCTGAAGCTCCTGCCATCCCCCTAGGTTATTCACCACCACTCCCATCTTGGTATCATCAGCAAACATATTGATCTTGCTCTTGATGTCCAATGATACGTCTGCAATGAATATCCCAAACAACACTGGTCCCAACACCGAGCCCTGCGGAGCACCACACATCACTACCCTTGGGTGTGAGAGCTCCCCTCCCCCACCCTCTGTTGCCTTCCCTGAAACCAGTTCCCTACCCATCTCACCAGTTTTGCACCGCCCGTGCCTTCTAACTTACTTCCCAGCCTCCCGTGTAGCACTAAGTCGAATGCCTTACTGAAGTCCAGATACAGGACATTCTCTGCATGGCCTCTGTCCAGTTGCCTAGTTGCCCAGTCATAAAACTCCACCAGGTTGGTTTGGCTGGATCTGCCACGTATGAAGCCATGCTGTCTGCTGTCCTGTAGTCCTTTGGCCTCTAGGAGGGCCACCAGCCTCTCCTTCAGGATAGTTTCCATCAGCCTACCCACGATGGATGTGTGGCTCACCAGTCTGCAGTTCCCCGGTTCATCCTTGGGACCACTCTTGTGGAGGGGCACCACATGAGCCATCCTCCAATCCTGAGGTACACAACCTGAGTGTAGTGAGGCATTAAATAGGTCTGCCAAAGGTCCTGCAAGGACCTCTGCCAGCTCCTTCAGTACCCTGGGGTGGATGCCATCTAGGCCTGGCACCTTGTCCACCCTCAGTGCCTTCAAACCCTCCTGAACTCTACCCTTCATGATTTCCCCATCTGTCACTCCTCCTCCCTTAAGTATCACCCCCCTTCTCCTTAGTAAATACTGAGCAGAAGTAATAATTTAGCTCTTCTGCCTTATTGCACCCTGCTTCCACCCAACCCCCCTCCTTCCTAATTCTTACTATGTGGTACTTACAGCTCCTTTTCTTCCTGATGTACCTAAAGAAATCCTTCTCCCCCTTCTTAATTCCTTGAGCCAGCCAGAGCTCTGTAGACGCCTTGGCTCCTCTTACTGCCCGTGTCACCTCCTTCGATTCCGTCAGGTACTCCTCCCTGTCCTCCCCTCTCCCTGTTTTCTTGCACCTCCTAAAGGCAGCTGTTTTCCTCCTTACCTTTTCCATGACTTCCTTGCTGAACCAGCTCAGTTTCTTAGCCCTAGCCTTCTTGATCTGGGCCTTGCAGCAGGTTTTGGTTGCTCCACTATCCCCAGCTTTATGAGCGCCCACCTCTGGTTAGTGCCCATACTAGGTTGAATTCTAGCCAGGTACCCTTTTACCACTTCCCCCATCCTCCCAAAGTCAGCCCTCCTGAAGTCCAGCACTCTTGTGCTGGATTTCACTCCTTCCTTGCCCATATCCAATGTGAGCCATACTGAGTGGTGGTCACTCCCTGACAGCGGTTCTTCCACTGTAAGTTCTCTCACAAAGTCCCCATTTGCCAGCACAAGGTCAAGGGTATTCCCTAACCTGGTTGGTTCACTGACCATTTGCAGCAGGAAGCTGTCCTGGAAGGCATCCAGCAGGATTAGATTGCAAGATCACTATAAAATCTACCAATCAGCAATCTCCACTAAGAAGGCAGAGTTCCTGTCCAAGGAGATTGCTGCAGCCAAAAACAGGCCAGCTCAGCAATTCCGCACTGTAGACAGACTGTGCAATCCAGTCTGTCTGCAATCAGGCCAAGTATTGTCACATGAAAAGTATGATGAGTTTGAGCAGTTGTTTGCTGATTTGCATACATCAGGAGCGAGATCACCCAGTACCTCCTCATTGGTCCTTACTTTGATCAACCAAGTGGTACAGTTACCCAAGGGACCTGGTCTATCTTTTTTTTTTTTGTAGCCTTTCTTTATCCTCCCCCTGGGCTGGGCATCCTTCCAAGGTGCACTCGCAGTAAGAACTGCTACTCCCTGCCTGAACCCTGCTAATCCGATTGAGACTCCCCTGACAACCAGCAACCCTAACACTCCAGTTCACCCACTAAGCCGGGCCCGCTCACCCTCAGTGGCCAACCTGCAATTAGAGAGGGCTTACCGCAGCTACCGGGTTGGCCAGGAGTCCGTCGGCAATCGGGCCAGCTGTGGGATGTGAGTCCTGCCTCTGGTGTTCCCATCATCTCCACGGTCCCAGGCGGGGTTTTTCTGTTGAGTTTCCCCTCGGGAGTGCAACGTGCAGTGACGTCCATGCACGGCTCACCTGCTGACGTCTGCCGCACTCCTGCCCACTCTTGTTCTGGCTGGCATGCCTGTGCTACCTCCGATCTCCATCGGGGTTGCTAGGATGCTAAGCTGTCCTGGAACCCTCCCCAGAGAGAGGAGAGCAGTCCTCCGGATGCTCAATCCTCTCCTCCCCTGCCGACCCCCAGCGCCCTAGGCACATTCCAAAACCTGCGTCGCCAGCATGGTGCGAGGTGTGGCATACAGCGCCTCAACCCTCAGCGCCACCAGGCTGTCGACCTGGTCTATCTTCAGCCTGCCGGCAGTCATTCATATTGTGAGGATCATCCAGACTCTGCAACCAACTTGCTGTAGTTTGGATCCGGGCCAAACTCACCTTCTTGTAGGGTGTGTTGAGGTCATTGGATGGTCCTGGCTGGGATAGTGAGGAGTTTTCTGGAGAGAGGGATCTTTCCAGACCCCTTAAAAAAAGTGGTTGTTCGACCCCTCCTGAAAAAACCTTCCTTAGACCCTGACTCCCCGGCTAACTACAGACCAGTCTCTAACTTGCCTTTTATGGGTAAAGTTATTGAGAAGGTGGTCACTCTGCAGCTGGAAGATCATTTGACCAGCCCAATATCTATGACCCTCTCTAGTCGGGTTCCAGGAAAAGACATAGCACTGAGACAGCCCTGGTGAGGGTACTAAATGATTTCCTGATGGACAGAGATCGGAGATCCTGCACCATCCTGGTTCTCCTTGATCTCTCGGCAGTGTTTGATACTGTGGACCATGGGGTGCTGCTCGAACACCTGCGGTTCTTTTGTGGACTGAGGGGGCAGTCCTCAGTTGGTTTCGATCATTCCTCGAGAGAAGATCTCAAAGGGTGGTGCCAGAGATTTATTCCTCGTCCCCCCGTGAGCTATCCCGCAGGGTACCGCAGGGCTCGGTGCTGTCCCCCATGCTGTTTGCAGTATATATGCTACCATTAGGAGACATTATAAGACAGTATGGTCTGAGTTTTCACTGCTATGCAGATAATTCTCAGATACATGTCTTTTCTACCCGGCCAGGAGAAATATACTGTTATCTGTGTTTAACAGCTGTCTGGCTGAGATTCACAACTGGATGAGTACCAACTGGCTAAGGCTAAACCTGGGAAAAACAAACGTATTGGTGGTGTACCCAGATCATTGGTCGGCTAGGACGTTGGTGGGACAGCCCTCTGGATTAGAGCTGGGAGGAATATTACTAACTGTCTCAGACCGGGTGCATAACTTTGGTGTGATTTTTGATGAGGGCCTGACTTTGAAGGCTCAGGTGTCGTCCATAGTTAAATCTTCCTTTTACCATCTTGGTGTAACCCCGGAAATGGGGTTCCCAAAAGTCTTCCAGGAACTTGCTAAGTGCTCTAAGTCTGGATGGTGTTCAGCGTTTAAGCCGTTAAATGGCACTGCAGCGAGTGCTTTAGAGCCTCTGCATAATGTCTCTTTAAGAGCTGTCTGCTTGCAGACATAATTAATTGGAATGGGGGACGGTGTGTTACAATGCCCAAATCCCACTCGGGCTGCTGGTTAAGTGCTCTGTTTATGCAGTCGCTATATGCGCAGAGGGAGCCTAATGAAAAGATGTAATTGTTTGCTGGTGATCTGTTAGAGTAATAATGAAAATGCAGTTTGTTCTAACCTGCTTACTTGTAGCAAGGACTGGGCAGTGTAGTTTCTTCATTTTGGTCCTGAACTGCTGAATTGGACCAATCAGTGGAAAGGAGGTCCTTAAAATGGAGCCTGCTGGCAAATCAGAACTTGGACTCTCATCTGGAGCCTGCAACAAAGGGGATTGTATGGCAGGTGCTCATGGGAAATGTAGTTTGGACCTTGGTGCCTTTTTTGCACCAACAGAGGGAGCCCTACAGTGATTGACAGCCGAACCAGGCAACCGAACTGCTGTGAGCCCAAAGGAAATGCCCTGCACTGTTGCTGGAAAAGTCAGTTCAGTAGAGACAGTGAAGGGAGAAGGAGCTCTGTACTGTGCAGCGAATAGTTTGTGCGGAAAGTGCGTATGTAGGCTCCCAAGTCAGTCTGCGGCTGTTAGTGCAGTTGAATCGGACTGAATCCGAGCTGTTGTAGAAGGAATAAGCAGAAGTGTGGAAACCAGGCTTAACCTGTAGAAGACAGAAGATTTTGCTGAAGTGCGATCGGCCTGTCAGGGACTGAAGCTGCTGTGAGTGCTCCCAGGTTTTTGCAGTGTTTTGCAATCGGGATCAAGGAGCAGCCTGCCTGGTATTGTCATTTTCTTTACATATGAATTTGCTTGGTGCGTGTGGGGAATCGTGGTCCTAATTCCCCTCACTCTGTAGTGTGTGCTGAATGCTGGAAACCCAGAAGCAACACCATCGATCCTGTAAGTATCTTGGGTATCGTGAGTACAAATCAGGGCAACACCCTGCGACATTCATTTAATCAAAGTGTGTCAACTGATTTCCTTGTGTTTTCTTCCCATCGACTGAGCCATCTGGCTCCGGATTACAAGAGTGTGTTGTATATATATTTTCTTCCTACAGGGCCCCATTCATCTGCACCTGCCGGCCAACCCTGGGCAACGGACCTGGCTAGCTCCCCCCCATCCTGGGAACCCAGAGTATGAGTTTTTGGACCCTATATGTGTGCACAGTACTGTGATTTGAATATTGCCAAGCTAAATCAACCTGATTGCCCCCTCCCGTGTTACTGTCCCTTAAATAAATCAGATTTGTTGTTATTGAACTATATACTGTCTGTGGTGTCAGTACATATAGTGCCAGCATTGCATTGTGTTGTGTATGTTGCTTTACCTTGTTTTACAGGGGGTCCTCAGAGACGTGCTGCAGGATCAGTCTCGAGGGTAAGTGGTACCTATATGTGTAAAGAATGTTCATATGTGGGGTATTGGGAAGGTAATTCCCGTGTACTGTGTGAGCCACTAGTGGGAACAAAGGGGGGGTCACAGTGTCCCAGAGGGCTGTACCCAAGCTAGTTTAACCACTACCAACCCTGATCTCTGGGTGGAGGCACCCATGATAGAACCTAGACCCCTCAACCTGTCAGTAGCCAAGCAGGCAGGGGTAGTAGCCCTTGGGGTAGCACCACCTAGGGGTTACATTAGTAACATAGCTAGGGTGAAACACCTGGTTCTTACTGAAGATCTTCCTACTCTGGTCCATGCCTTTGTCACCACCTGTCTTGATTACTGTAATGCCCTTTACCAAGGGCTACCTTGGGTTGAGATCCATCGCTTGCAGCTGGTGCAGAACGCGATGGCCAGGCTGTTGATTGGAGCCCCTAGATCCAGGCATATAACACCTGTGCTGCGTGAACTGCACTGGCTGCCAATACAGTGGTGGATAACCTTCAACGTTGCATTGCTGACCTATAAGGCTGTACACGATCAGGCACCACAGTACCTGCAAGAATTCCTATCCCCTTACTGCCCCTGCCACCCAGTTCAATCCTCCGATGAGGGATTGCTAGAGATTCCCAGTGTCCATTTGAAAACATCTGGAGGAAGAGTATTTGCCTTTGTGGCTCCGACTCTGTGTAATTCTCTACTTCATCAGATATGAGATAACCTGACCGTAGAAGGTTTTAAAACATCTTTGAAAACCATTTTATTTAATCAGGCCTTTTCTGATTTGTGACACTAAAGGATTACACCAGGCAGTTGTTTATAAAGAAGAACTGTATGTGCTAAATTTTATGAATATTTAAATATGTATGAGGCTGTGATTTTTATATATATGTGATTTTATGCTTTCAATTGTAAGGGCGCCCTGAGCTCTGGAAGGGCGTTTTTTAAAAATGAACTTGATGATGATGATAATGTGGAGGGGCTTCATTCACATCATTTCTTTTTCTCCCACCATAGTGAGAGCGAAAACTCGAGCAGTGGAAGTTGTTTTTCATTTCCAGTTTTAAGCCTACAAGCATTTATTTCTCTGGTAGCTACTCCTTTGAGATCAGCAGCATAAAATGTTGTGACCGAGTAAGGAACTTTTTTGCCACTGTTGTGGGAAACTCAGTTTATAAGAAAGATACCCACAAGCTATACATTTTCTGCCTAGATCTATCCCACAGCTGTATGTTTTGTTGAGGATTTAATCAAGCCTTACAGAGATGCATGTGTAAGGCTTTGGGGTCTCTGGACTTCAGATTTCGGTTTGCCACCCCTTAAAGAATGCCCTGCTCTGGTGGCAGGACAGTGACTGCCTGCTAATCAGTGCTCCTTTTCTGAACCCTTAACCCCAGGTAGTCCTCATCATGGATGCCTTCAGCCTGGTACGGGGAGCCTATTGAGGGCCCTCACAAGTCCAAGAGGTCCTTGTCTCTGCTGTAACAAAGCCTTTACATACATGTGCTGGAAGTGAGAGCAGTTCTCTACGGTCTCCAGGCCCTGGCTACTCAGGTTCTGGGGGGCTTCCCTATTGGTCCAGTCAGATCATCAGAGCATGGTCTATTAACTGAAAAGAGGGCCCAGACTCCTACCCCCTATTTTGGATAGTAGTGAGGCTGTGGTAGTGGGCAGCAGCTCACAAGATTCATGTCACTGCTGTTTACATTGCTGGTGCCTCCAATGTCCTGGCAGATGGACGCAGACAGTCTGTAGTGCATCCCTATGAGAGACAGCTGAGTCATGAAGTGCACAACAGTTTGTTAGATATATAAGACAGGCTGTTGGACAGTTTTGCATCCCCACATAATGTAAAACTGCCACTTTTTTGCTCTTCTGCTCCACAGAATGGAGTATTTTGGCAAAACACATTGTTCCTTTGCTGAAAAAGATTTTTCTATATCTTTCTTGTGTCTCTCCCTTTAATTCAGAGCGTCTTGTCCAACCTCAGACAGGAATCAGTCCATATGATCCTGATGGCCCTGCTGTGGCCCAGATAGAGCTGGTTGCTATTCCTGTGGGAGTTGATAATAAAGGCTTTGTTTGCACTACCCCTCCAGGGCACAGTGTCATCTCACTGCAGACAATAACAGCGCACCAATATATATTGCAACCAAACAGCGGCACACACAAAACAGTGACCTGACTATGACATCAAACCTCATTGAATACAATAGGACTTTTTGTTTTATGCGGGGGCTATGCCCCCTGCACCCCCCCAATAGCCCCCCTCGCACCCCACACACTTTCCTGACTTAAAATAACCAACTCTGGCGGGATGTGGACTTTGGGGATGGGAAGAAAATCGGGAGGAAGGAAATTACATTTCAAAATAAATATAAAAGTTGCAGCAGGAGCAGACAGACCTGGTGGAACCGAACTGCAGTCCCAGGTCTACTGCTCTGCTGTGTGCTGGTACCTTACCCACTCCGCCATGGCAGCAGCTCAACCAGCACCCCAGCACACAGCAACTGGATTCCTCCAAAGGGTGTGTGCAGAGCAACAGGGTTAGCGGTAATTCCCTATCACTATTTTAATCCCTGTTGCTCTAAACCCTCTCACGCTTTACACAGCGTGGGTCTTTCAGTGCTCTTCTTGCTGCACTGTTATGACCCAGTACCCCCTCCAGCTGGGGCTTCTGTTCCAGAACAATGGCACATTGCTGCATCTGGTCCTCCCATCCCTGTGGCTCTGTGCCTGGCTACTGAGGACACAGAGGTCTTCCAGACTGGTGTTTCAGCCAAAGTCTTAGCTGTTCTGCTAGTGGCCAGAAAAATAACCACCAGCACACCTATTCCTTGAAATCGAAGTGTTTCAGTGTGTGGTGCTAGGTGGTCTCCCTGAAACCCCTCTCTTGTCCTGTACAGTGTGTACTGAACTACCTCCTGACCCTTTCTTGGTTAGGGCTCCAGTATTTTTCAGTGAATTCATGCTCCAATTGGAGGCAAGACTTGCCCAGCTGGATATGATCTGCAGATTTCTGAGGGTTGTTGAATGTGGCCCCTCCGGTCCACAAGTCTGTTCCAGTTTGGGACCTGAATTTTGTGCTCAAATTCCTGACCAAGGTCCCTTTTGAGCCCATGGCTTCTTTCAACTTGAAGTTTTTTGTTTTCTTTGCAGTTCTTTTTGCTGAACATTTCACAGTTAGGATACAGCAGAACAGTTATGACAGCAATATAGATACCCTGATAATTTGGTCAAACTTGCAATGCAGGTCAGATACTAATACAATAAAACATAGGTCACAAGTGAACAAAGGTAGTTTCAACATATGCCAGAACAAGAGAGCAACACGTGTAGGCTGCTAGTGAAGGGTGCTCTGAACAGGAGGTGGGGCATAAGGAGAAGCAACCTGAACTTATGTGTCCTTTGGTGTGGAGGAGGAGGTACCATCCCTAGGAACAAGTGGTGGGTCATGTAGTAAAAATCAAAAGAATAAAAATGGTTCCCAGACACTCTGATACTTTGAAACATAGAAACATAGAATTTGATGGCAGATAAGGACGGCTTGGCCCACCTACTCTGCCCATTTCCCTACCTAACAGATAAGCTGCAGATCCTAGTTAACCAACAGCCTATTTCCTCCTTCCTCAGGAAGGCTGTGTCATGCATCTACAACCCTCTATGTGAAGAAATACTTCCTCACATTACCTCTGAGATGTCCCCCCTCTATCTTCAAATTGTGCCCCCTTGTTCTTGCACATCTCTTTTTCTGAAAGATGCTACCCTCTTGGACTTTGTTGATTCCCTTGAGGTACTTGAAAGTTCCTATCATGTTCCCCCTCTCCCTCCTTTCCTCAAGGCTATACATATTAAGCTCCTTTAGTCTTTCATATGTCTTCTGGTGCAGATCCTGCACCATTTTTGTTGCCTCCTCTGGACAGCCTCCAACCTGTCTATGTCTTTGCAGAGATGGAGTTTCCAGAACTGCACGCAGTACTCCAGATGTGGTCTTACCAACTGTCTGTTCAGAGGGATAACAACTTCCTGGTTTTCTACTGGTGATGCCTCTCCCTATGCATCCCAGTATTCCCCCAGCCCTCCTTACTGCCTTCTCACATTGCTTGCCCACCTTTAGGTCATCTGATATAACTACCCCCAGGTCCCTTTCCATTTTTGTTGTTGTCACTATCTCACCCCCATTGTGTACTCTTCCCCTGGGTTTTGGTTTCCCAAGTGCATTACTTGCACTTCTTTGCTTCGTTACTTCGTTGAATCTAAGCTGCCATACATTTGACCATTCCTCCAACCTTGCCAAGTCCCTTCTCATCCTTTCCACCCCACCTTGTGTATCAGCCCTGCTGCAGATCTTTATGTCACCTGCAAAGAGACATACTTTTCCTTCCAGTCCCTCTGCAATGTCACTTACAAAGACATTAAAAAGGACCAGCCCCAGCACTGAACCCTGCAGTACCCCACTAGTAACCCTCCTTTCTTCACTGTGGACTCCGTTTACTATTGCCCTCTGTGTCCTGTTGTCCAGCCAATGTTTTACCCAGGCTACCACTCTGGGACCCACTCCTAGGCTGGCTAATTTGTTTATCAATCTTTTGTGCGGGACTGTGATAAATGCCTTGCTAAAGTCTAGGTAGGCCATGTCCATGGCCCCTCCCTGGTCCACTACTTTCGTAGATTTTTCTTCACAAAATAAGACATTCTGTCTAAAGCAATCAAGTTCCTTAGTGCAATCAGTCTCTAGGCCACTGGGCCCCTCTGCTGACCTCCAAACTTGACGTCTGTGTACTGGCAGACCTTGTGGCTATACCTTGAACAGGCATGTCTCTGAACTGCAGGCCTTGGTGCAAAAAATTCCAATTTGTAGTATTTCACGTGATAGTGGTGCAGACTCTCCCTCCATTCCTGATGAAAGTGATGCTGAATTTCATGTTAAATAAGTCTATTGATTTACCCATTTTCTTTCCTTCCACTCAGAATCTGGGGGAGGTGCTGCTGCAGTCACTGGATGTCCAATGGATCCTTCAATCCCATTTGAACTATACCAGGGACTGTGCCCAGTCCTTCCAGTTGTTTGTCTCTTATGTCCCAGGACCCATGAGTAAGTCTTTCCAAATTAATTTCCTCCTGTATCCTGTTCAGTTATAGGCAGGCAGGGAGGACTCTCTCTGGTACTGTATGGGTCACGCCACCAGAGGTATGGCCCCATCTGTGGTTTGTATTAGGTTTGTATCAGAATACAACATTTGCAAGGCTGCTAAAGGCTGCTACTATACCTGGTACAAGATCCATACTTTTCCTCTGCAGTACAGTTTGGATCTGCTCCCTCACTGCAAGAGCTGGGTTTGGTACAGTTTGGATTTGCTTCCTTACTGGAGAGCTAGGCTTCATACAGTTTGGCTCTGCTTCCTCCCTGGAGAAGTGGGTTTGGCATTGATATCTTACAAGGCCTTCTTGTTTGAGGGGTAGATCCTCTGTTTTCCCAAGACACTCAATTGGGGATCATACTGCTTAATAGACATCCAATGTATTACAGCTCTGTTGAGATACCCTTGAAGCAGCTGAGTTTGTTACTGACCAGTAACAGTGGATTTCGGGGAGGATCTCCATAAAGCCATACCTTCCAACACCCTTTGTCCCACTGGTATGGAAGACGTTATTTCTGTTGATTTGTGAAGCACTGCATATTTTGAATACTTTGGACTGTGCCACCACTAATTCTGTGGAGGGCCTTGTTTGTCATTTTACTTGCTCTCCCTGCCTCATTATGCATGCTTGATGGGAGTGCCTCAAGTCCTGGAGGTGGATGTTTTTAGAATTCCATTCACCGATGGTAGGAAACTGAAATTTATGGGGCCTGCTCACATTATACAGGTGACACTGTGTGCTACTGAGATGCACATAGGCACATCATTATAGGTGGCCCCATCATTGTAAAGGCTCTACAATGCTGGTTCAACAAATGTTTTGTTGACCGACATTACAGCGACAGATTTATGTTGACCGCAATTTGCGATCCACATAAATCCATCAGCAGAAACAGCTGCTGTTCATCGGGGGTCTTTGCCCCCCAAAACCACTCCGAGTTGGAGTTGATTTGGGCAGGGGGTGCAGGACCGGGGGAAAGAGTGCCGGGGTCTTGGGCGGACTTTTACAGCGAACTGTCGATGTTGTCGGCATCGACGTATTCACTGTAAAAGTTTCGCTGAGTGGAGGGCATACCCATTGTAAAAGCATCAATAGGTCCTGATACTGATGGCTTACGGTCCAATGTAGTATGAGTCCATGGAGATCCCCTCAAAGGTCTACTGCTACCGGTGTATTAGAGCTGAGCATCTCCCTGTGTTGAGGGGTATATGGTGGTATTTCTCATCAGGGAAGCACCCCTCTTACATCATAGAAACTGTACCTGCACCAGTCACCTTCACCATCATGGGCCTGGGACGCTGGAGTAGAGGCATCATAACCAAACTCCGGGGTAGCAATATGAGACAAAAAACTGAGTATCCATACCGGAGCTGGGATCAAGCTGGGTGCATTTGCATGGCTACTGAGACGATACATGTCATAAGGCCATTTCTTTTGAGATCACTCTTCAGTTTCACACGTCATCTGGTACAATGCTAGGTACATCACACAGTACACCTCACTTCACATTACACATAGGGGCTCTGATCTCCATCCCCTTCATTCCCAGGCCTAACTCCCTGAAATACTACCACAGTGTGCTGTTTCCAGGTTTACTTTTGAACCAAGGGCATTAATATTTCAGTTTCAATGGGACTGGTCCAAATACAAGTTACAGTCCACTACAATTCCTAACCTCCTATCTGGGGTCCCTGGAGCCCTGGCTCACTCCCAGTTAGGACAGGCACTATCCCTTAGAGCAATTCTCTGCCTGCATGTTTCTCACACACTGCACAAATAGGACAGTATTAAGTCAACAGCATGTTAGCATTTGACAGTACTACTAAATAACTGATAGTTGATCTGGCTATACCTGCCTCCTTCTGACAAACTACTGATTGCAGTAATTCCCCCCAAAAAGTAGGTTCCCATGGCTGGCACCTCACACAGAAACTTACAACCCCAGCTCTTGCTAGGTCCCCTCCTTCTGATGCCCATTCATGTGTCTGCTTTCCAGGTGGAAATATGTTAAGTTATCTGGAGTTTTCTAATACCCTGGGTTTCTAATACATTACAGGGCAGCCTCAATGTAAGGCATACTTACAGCTGTGCCCTTTTCTTCCAGTACTCTCTGTCAAACTGGAGCTGATATGGCAGGAGTGGATGCTCACAGATCCCCGGTGACCTCCCTTGAAGGGTGATCCTCCACTACTTGTATTGGTACCATCTGGTTTCCTGATCTTCTGGGGTCTTCAAGGCTCTTCTGGGATACCCATCTTCCTGGCAGTGCCTGCCAGTGTTAGTCCAAAGACCTCCAAGGGGACTAGTGCAACTTGGACACTGGGACCCTTCCACCATCCCTGAACCCACAGGCCCCCTTCTTCAGTTGCAGCCAGAGGCTGGACACCCTTCTTCTCCCTCTGGATACTGCACTTACTGTACTTCCATCCTGGGGCTTAAAGAGCCCCCAACACCTCAATAATAACTTTGAAAAACATAATATTTAGACGCAAAGCAACTTATATTTCTCATTAGCTCTGTATTTCGTATCCAATTTATTACTGAAGTCATATGCATAAAAATAGAATATTTGTTCCTTAAGGGTTCATCAGCTCCTATTTCTTATTCCAATCTGATGTTATAATATTCTGCTTGTGACATCACAGTTATTCCTATGACATCAGACTGTGATATTACAAACAACAGAGCATTATGATTCCAAGTAAGGAATAAGCTACTGAGGCAGATGAACTCCAAATGGATAAAGATCTTGCTTTTGTGGGAATTTTTTCAGTACTAAGTAATGGAGAGGAGAAATCTACTAGACGTTATATGAAATATAAGCTAAATCGTGTCTAAATATTATGTCTTCCAAAGTTTTCCAAAGGCGTCAGCTGCTCTTTATTTCCCTATATCCCTGAGTTTGCCTCACCTTCTTATAGAGTTTCAGGGGACAGCAGGACCATGAATATTCATAACAGAGTTTTACAGCTTCTAACTGAGCCAGAACATACTACCACAAACATCCAGACATCCTGGGCTCGATTCTCAAAGCTCCTGGTGCAGCGCAAGGGGCTGGCATCACAATGAAAGGCTCAAAGTGCCCCTTGCACCAAACGATGTTTCAGGAGTGATTCTAAATGGTAGCCTGTGGCAGCCGCAGTTTGTCTGCACCAAAGGGGGTTTGCACCACCTGTACGCCCAAATATGGGCTGCCACATGGCACTGGGGGGCATGTGGCAGATGAAAGCTGCCACATCTCCCAATGTGGGATTCTCAGAACTCTACCATAGGGTGAATTTCTAAGTACCCTTAGCTTAGCCAGGGCTGGTCTGTGGGTACTTAGAAAATCTCCTCTGGGAGAGTTGCATGTTTGCGGCAATGTGCCAGAGTCCTCCTTTCCCGAAGCCAGATGTCCTTCTAGTCCTATGTAATTACATATCCCCTCCCTTGTGGTTGAGTGGCTTCCCCACCCCATTCCTCGATGTGCCCATATAATAATATGTTTAAAAGAACCCCTCCCTGGTAGTCTAGTGGTCCTCCCCCATCCTGATGTTCTTGCATAATAACATGTTTAAAAGAACCCCTCCTGGTAGTCCAGCAGTCCCCCCATTCCAATGTGGCCCATAATAATAAGAATTACTATTGCCCCCTTCCCTGTTGGTCGAGTGGCCCCCCCTCCCCAAGCCCCAATGTGGCCTGGTATAATAATCATTAACTTTGCCCACTTCCCTGGTAGTTGAGTGCCCCACCACCACCCCAGAAGACAGTGCACACCACCCCACTCTCCCCAATCCCCAAACAGAGCTGCACAGCCCTCCTCTCACCTCTGTGGCTGGCTACCGACTGAACTGGCACTGAGCATGTACTGTAAAGTGTACACACTCACTGATTAATCCATGAGTGTGTACATTGTACAGTTCCACTCAGTGACAGTTCAGTCAGTGGCTGACTGTGGAGGTGAGAGGAGGGCTGTGTTGGTTGCTAGCTCTGTTTCAGGATGGGAGAGCGGGTTGGTGGGCACTACCTGCTGGGGTGGGGAGTGGGGAACAAATTGACTACCAGGGAAGTGGGTGAAGTTAATTATTTAACCAGGCCACATCGAGGATTAGGAGGCCACTTGACCACCAGGGAAGGGGGCAATAGTAATTCTTATTATTGCGGGCCACATTGGGATGGGGGGACTGCTAGACTACCAGGAAGGGGATCTGTGCAACATTTTATTATACAGGCACATCAGATGGTGGGGGCGCTAGACTACTAGGGAGGTGGTCTGTGCAACATTTTATTATCTGGGCACATCGGGATTGGGGGGGACACTGCCAGACTACCAGGGACTAGAGTGGCTCACGGCCGCCCTGCGGCTTGCAGTTAACCATCCAGTTGTACTGTCTTTGTGGTGCACGGCCATGGTTGCTACAAGCCACAGGATTTTGCTGCCCGGACCCTGCCCAATAGAGAATCGGGTGCAGGGTCCCTGGTGCACTGGTCATTGACACAAGCTGCCTTTTGCCACAGCTTACGTAATCCAAGAGCCGTTTGAGAATCGAGCCCCCTGTCTCCAAGCATTAACCCCCTAAAGGACAAATCTCAGGGTACAACTTAACCCTTTGAGAGACGTCTAGTAACTAGCCTCGAGCTGAGTTAAAGGACACCTAAACCATCTTTTTACACATTTTGTTTTTTTAAAAATGACTCCATAGGCTTGTAAAGGAGAGATTGCTGTTTACATTTATACTGAAACTGCATTTATTAAAGTAGGATAAATGCAGTTTCGTAGCATTTGAAAATTGTAAATAAAGCCCCTCTTGAGTCACAAATCCTACTCTAAAAACCCCTAAAATTGCTGCCTTCATGAGGTCGATAAAGTGAGACATGCCCAGTTCTGCATATGTATACTAGCTGTACTAACCATATTCAAATGCAAATAACTTTAAAATGAAAAATGTTAGCATAGAGTATAAAAGTTGTTCAGCACAAAAATATCTACAACGAGTGATGTTTCATTTATAGCTACCTTTTATTTTGTTTTCGAATTAGCAAAAAAACCAGCAGAAAATGCAATTTTTTCACTTATCAAACATAAACGAATAACTTTAAAATTAAGCATGATAGCATAGCACTGTCAGCATGAAATTTGCTCAGCACACAAATATCTACAAAATGAGTGGTGCTTCATTTATACATACTTTTTAAATGTTTTATAATTAGCAAAAAAAACAGCAGAAAATATTTTTTTTTACTTTTTGCAACAAACAAATGCAAATAACTTTAGAAAGAAAAATGATAGTATGGTATTTTGATCACAAAAGTTGTTCAGCACAAAAATATCTGCAAAATGAGTGGTGTTTCATTTAAAGATACTTTTTAGATTTTTTGTAGTCAGACAAAAAATGGCAGGAAATTCAATTTTTTTTACTTTTTTGGAGGTATGGAATAAATGGAATCCCTTATATATTCTTTGCAAAAAACTCCATTAATGCATAAGTTTGGGCTGCTATTAAAGTGACAAAAGTATGGAAATGTGGTGTTAGGGTTTTCGGCACTAACTCCGCATTCCCTCTCCCAAGCAGCCATATGGGGCAAGGCAACACAAGCAATCACAGACATTCATTATCAGGTAAGACAAACAACAGATAACTCTTTCCACATGACACAAGAGAAATCCATCATTATGGCCAAGTTCTTCTGTAGCCATGAATACACATGCACATTTGCACACCACCTGGGAAGTGCACTAAAAAATTCCCATAGGATCACATTGTAAATTGTAAGTAAGGAATAACACATGGCAGAGTGTGCAACAGTGCTAAATTACTGCACGCCCCAGGTTGGTTGTGAGGCATGAGGTGCACCCGAGTGTCTTCAGCCACCTGGGATGTGTGGCATATGATTTCCATAGGATCACATTGTAAACTTTAAGTAAGCAAAAGCACACAGCAGGGTGTGCAACAATGCTAAATTGCTGCATGCCCCAGTGGGGTTGTCAGGCATGAGGTGCAGCTGGTTGTCTTCAACCACCTGGGAAGTGCAGTATATAATTTGCATAAGATTACATTATAAATTTTAAGTGAGCAATATCACATGGCAGGGTGTGTGACAAGGCTAAACTGCTGCATGCCCCATGTGGTTTGTGAGGCATGAGGCACAGCCAAGGGCCTTTAACCATCTGGGAAATGCGATATATGATTCCCATAGGATCATATTTTAAATTGTAAGTAAGCAGCAGCACATGGCAGGGTATGCAGCAGTTCTAAATTGCTGCATGACCCAGGTGGGTTGAGAGGCATGAAGTGCAGCTGAGTGCCTTCAGTCACCTAGGAAGTGTGATATAAAATTCCCATAGGATCACATTGTAAATTTTAAGTAAGCAATAACACATGACAGGATCTGTGGTAATGCTAAATTACCATATGCACTAGGTGGGTTGTGAGGTTGGGTCTGAGGCACAAGGTGTAACTGAGTGCCATCAACCACCTGGGAAGTGTGAATGTCTTCACTCAGGTGCCAAAGGCACCTGTGCTGCCATGGAAGTGCATGCTAAGGACGTGGGAGAATCAGCAGGTGTCTGCTCTGAGGAGCACCAGGCCCCTGGCTTCTTTGCCTGGAAACAGAGATAACATTCCAACTTAAATGGCATGTAAAGTGGGAATACAAGAATCTGTGGCTCACACTGTCATGGCGAGGCAGCATTGACAAAGCAAAAGAAAACAGAAATGGAAACATTAAGCATATAACAGTTTTGCGCCCCCCCCCGTTCAGAAGGCAGGAGGTGGGAGCTATTTGAAAAGCAAATTACAATTTGGTTACTTGGAGGAGAAAGATCCTCAGATTGTTTCTGACACCCATGCATGACAAACAAGGAACAGGGAGTGGAGAGTATACGCACACGAGCAAGTGCTGTAGCTACATTACACTTAAGAATCACTAAGACGAGGCAGTGTGAGCCACAGATTCTCATATTCCCATTTTACACTATCAGGCAAAGTGATCTAGGGCATGCTGCATTTCTCATGCAGCCACCCACTGACACTTCCTTTACTTCCTAGCATTTAGTCATTGCACATGAAAACTGCCTTCCCCATACTACCCAGAGCCACATCTCACTCTGCTGCCATCTCCCTTTTTTTGCTTTCATTTTGTGTCATTCAGATGTGTACCATTTAAGTTGGAATATTATCTCTATTTCCAGGTGAAGAAACCAGGGGTCTGGTGCTCCTTAGAGCAGCCATCTGCTGCCTCTCCCAAATCTTTAGCATGCACTTTTGTGGCAGCATAGGTGCCTTCAGCACCTGAATGAAGACATCTGCACTTCCCAGGTGGTTGATGGCTTGAGGCTTCACATCACAACCCACCTGGGGATGCAGTAATTTAGCATTACCATACACCCTGTTGTGTGTTATTGCTTACTTACAATTTACAATGTGATACTACGGGAATTTTGTATTGTACTTCCCAGGTGGTTGAAGGCATTGGACTGTGCCTCATGCCTCACAAACCACCTGGGGCATGCAGCAATTTAGCATTGCCGCACACCCTGCCATGTGTTATTGTATACTTACAATTTACAGTGTGATCCTATGTGAATTTTATATCACACTTTCAAGGTGGTTGAAGGCACTCGGCTGTGCCTCGTGCCTCACAACCCACTGGGGCATGCAGCAATTTAGCATTGCCACACACCCTGCTATGTGTTATTGCTTACTTACAATTTACAATGTGATCCTAGGGGAATCATATAACGCACTTCCCAGGTGGTTGAAGGCACTTGTGTGCATCTCATGCCTCACAACCCACCTGAGGTGTGCAGTAATTTAGCATTGCCACACACCCTGTCATGTGTTATTCCTTACTTACAATTTACAATGTGATCCAATGGAAATTTTTTACTGCACTTCCCAGGTGATGTGGAAGTATGCATGTGTATCCATGAACACATCAACAATATTTCCAGTAGGGGAGCAACATATTCCATTTATGCCATATGTCCAAAAAGTGAAAATAAAAAAATAATTTTCTGCTGTTTTTTGCTAATTATAAAAAATCTAAATGGCATCTATAAATAAAAAAACATTCATTTTGTAGATATTTTTGTGCTGAACAAATTCCGTGCCCACAGTATCGTGCTATAATTTTTCGTTTCAAAGAAATTTTGCTTTGTTTGTTGAAAAAGTGAAAAAAAAATGGAATTTTCTGTTGTCTTTTTGCTAATTCTAA
Source organism: Neoceratodus forsteri (assembly GCA_016271365.2). Lineage (NCBI taxonomy): Eukaryota > Metazoa > Chordata > Ceratodontiformes > Ceratodontidae > Neoceratodus > Neoceratodus forsteri. Next base: position 538,888,497 of record CM028134.1, on the reverse strand, counting down.
AACAAGGTAGCTATAAATGAAATGCCACTCATTTTGTAGGTATTTTTGAGCTGAACAACTTACATGCTCACAGTACCGTGCTATCATTTTCTGTTTTAAAGTTATTCACATTTGAATATGGTTAGTACTGCTAGTATACCTCTGCAGAGCGTGGCATGTCTCTCTTCATTGGCATCATCAAGGCAGTCATTTTAGGGTTTTCAGATCAGGTTTTTGAATGAGGAGAGGCTTTATTTGCAATTTTCAAATGCTACGAAACTGCATTTATCCTATTTTAATAAATGCAGTTTCAGTATAAATGTAAACAACAGCTCCGCCTTTAAAAACCTATGAAATCATTTAAAGAAAAAAATGTGTAAAAAGAAAGTTTAGGCATCTTTTAAAGAGCTGGTGACACGTTCAGAAGAACTTTAACAAAACCTAATATTTAGACACAGTCCAGCTAGTATTTCCCATTAGTGCTGTATTCCACTTCCCCATTATTTATTACTGAGGTCATTTCATAGTATCATAGTAGTTTACAAGTGCAGGTGTCGGCTGTTGTCAAGTCTTCCTTTTACCATCTGAGGAATATTGCCCAGATAAAACACCTTGTTCCACACGATGACCTTCCTGTATTAGTCCACACCTTTGTTTCCTTGCGTCTTGATTACTGCAATACTCTATATCTAGGGTTGCCAGGGTGGATCTCCGTCACCTGCAACTGGTGCAGAATGCTGCAGGTAGATTGTTGATGGGGCTGCCAAGAACTTGTCATATCACACCTGTGCTGCGCGAACTGCACTGGCTGTCAGTGCGATGGAGAATCACCTTCAAGGTCGCATTGCTGACCTATAAGACCCTACACGGTCAGGGACCAGACTACTTGCAAGATCTCCTATGGCCTTACTGCCCTCTTCGCTTGCTCCACTCTGCCAATGAGGGATTGCTAGAGGTTCCCAGGGTACATCTTCAATCATCTGGGGCCAGAGCTTTTTCTTTTATGGCCCCAACCCTGTGGAATTCTCTACCTCGTTGGATTCGAGAGTGCCAGTCCACAAAGCAATTCAATGCTTCTTTAAAAAGCTATTTATTTGAGAAAACCTTTGATTAGGCCAACCCATTGTCTTTTAATTGTTTTTAAATGTATATTTATTTGTTGGTTGTTTATTTGTATTGTATCTGCGCTTTGACAATTTTGAAAAGCACTTTATAAATAAAATTTGATTTGATTTGATTTGACTATGCCTTTAAATGAGCTTGCCACCCGAAGGTGGATTAATGTTATAGATATTCAAATTTTTTTGTACCCATGTGCTGATCAAGCTGATGTTTAAAAGTTTCCAAGGTATTACTATCAATGATTGAGCAAGGAAGTGTATTCCATAAATTAACCACATGTTGTGTATACCATTGGTTTCTCTTTTTTGGTTCTACAGTGGGCACCTCCTAATTTACAATTATGGGATCTGGTCTGTGTTTTGATAAAGTTTGTTTCCAATCCAATAGTCTCTATAAGAACAGGATCTTTTATAGCTTTGTATGTTAAACAGAGATCTCCTCGTGTCTGACGGTAATTCATAGAATATAAATTTAATTCTTGCAGTCTTTGCTCTTAACTTTTATTTTCCATTCCAGAGATTTTTTTTTTGGCATTTTTCTCTGTACTCCTTCAACTAAATTTTTTTCTGTAACTGAAAGTGGAACAGAGAAAGGTGCACAGTAATCTAGATGTGATCTTACTAGACTCTTGTGTAAAGGTATAATAACTCTTGGTTGCCTGTTTACAAATACATCCAAGAATTCTTTGACACTTTTTGACTTTGGTAATAGTGTTATTATTTGTATGAAAACAGGATCTTTGTTCCTGAAGAGTTCATCTGTTCCTGTTGCTTTCTCCCTACCTAAAGTCATAGAGCACTGCTTGTGACATCACAGTTAGTCCCATGGCAACAGACTGTGATGACACAACAGAGGATTATGACTTGAAGTAGGGAGTAAGCTATAGAGGCAGATGTACTATAAATAAACTAAGGGATAAAGGTCATATAGGTATTCATGCAGATTTCCTTAGTAATAAATAACGGGGAGGAGAAATATATAAAATATAAATGGAGTGCAGGCAGAATTGTACCAGATTATTATATTTTTTTAAAGTTTTCTTTGAGGCATCAGTAGCTCTTTAAGGATGTTCCCTGGTGTTTCAGCAATCCGAGTCAAAGTCATAATTTTTTGCCCAGTACATGATGGTCATCTAAACATTTGAAATCCACAACAAAAACATGGGTTGCCATCCTTGTTTTTAAGTTACATTGGTGAGACTTAATCTCTCTTTACAGAAAATCTGGAAGGGGTCAGATTGTTTTATGTGGTTATAACATCAATATTTTAGATGTCAACATGAGTGTGAAAGAAAATGTGAAATGATGACACATCATTTGACGTGATGTTTGCTTCATTTTTTCCACAAATGCAACATTAAAGAGTAAATTACCAATACTATGATGCCCTCTTGAATTGATATTCCCCAAAAAGGTGTAACCACCCAGTCCCCTGGGGTTACTAGAATCCCCAAAGTATCAGTGCTAGGCAGAGAGAGGCAGCTGGTGATTAACTGATTAAATGGGGTTTTAACCTACTCAGTCTTTTGTTTACTTGGCCTTAGATGAGATAAGAGAGATGAGCTCATTTGGAACTCTCGCAGCAGCATAAGCCACAGCAGCTGTGAGTGAGGAAGTTTAGAATCTTGAGATGGTAGTCAGTGCAAAGAGGCAGGGTAGAGTTGTAGTTTGAAGAGAGAGGAGTGAGAACAGCTCAGCTGAGGGCTCTGATTGCAGAGCCTGCTTTCTCACCCTAGTCCTGATATTCTCCAGATTACCAAGAGAAGTGGTGGAAACCATTGTCTACAGCAGGACCTCCTGATTTTCATTCCCGGAGGGGTGAAAAGGACTGCTTGAGGATGGATCCTAGGGGCAATCCCCTTTTTGATCCAGGATGTTTGAAGCTGCCTGTAATTTTCTAACAGTGAGCAGGATCTGACTTTTTGCTGCCAAAAGCAAGTAACTGTGCTGTTGTGGTCTCTGACTAAAAGGGACATGCACAACCTTTTTTGTTCAGAAGTTTGAGACTGTTCACAGTTTAAAGTTGGTTGACAAGTGTGAGGTCCAGAGGTATAACTAATTCACATTATTCAGGACTTTAGTTCTCACACTACCAGTATACTTTTTTAAATGCTGGATAACAAAGTTCATTCAATTATGCATTTACTCAACTGTATTCAAGATGTTTAAGTTGTAACTCTGAAGAATAGCTGGGTATGGATTTGGGAGCAAAGGGTGGGGAGCCCCCCATCTGGAGTAACCAGTTCAGGACTACAGGTTCAGTAAGGGTGCCTGGTTACTTTGGACATGTGGCCAATGTCTGAAGAGGATTTTACCCCCAGAAGTGGGTTGTGCTAGTTATTAGCCAAATATATGTTCAGTTGTGGTCAGTGCTACCAGAGGCAATGTTTAGTTGTGGACAACACCGCTAGAAGTATTTCCAGTTGTGGCCAGTGCCACTGGAAGAAATGTAATTGTCCTATGAAAAATGGGAATGCAAGGGAAAGAGTTCTGTCAGTAGATGTGTGGCCAGTTGTGGCCAGTGCCACTGGAAGAAATGTAAATGTCCTATGAAATGTAGGCTGCCAGTACAAGATGTTCAATGTCCTATGAAATATAGGAATACACAGAGTTTCTGTCAGATACAGTTTGTTGTTCTGCATGTTCCTAGTGCCACGAAGTGTAAACCTTGAGGGTCCACCTTTGCTTTAGAGAACATCTTTTGGAATAAAGTCACACTCTAGAACCCCAGCTATGGTTTGGACAGTTACGTTATTGCTTCCTGTGTGTGTGTGGATTTACTGGGTACCCCTCCAGAAGTATAGATCTAGCATAGCCCTAGCAAATATTCTTTCCCCAGGATCTGTTTTTTGTAAATACCTTTTAGGTCATATTTTGCTTTGTACACCCCCAGCCCTGCTGATTTCTAGAGTAATGAGCCTGGTATACATTCCCAAAGCTAGGGATGATACCACCGCTAAATGTGTTTTCTGAAGTCTGTGCCCAGTTAAGGGTACTAGGGGTAGCTAACTGTGTAAAATAGTGGGGGGGGGTACAAAGGTGAAATATTTGTACTTTTGTATACATAAAACCATTTCAAACCCATGTCATTTGCAAAAAATGTTTTGCTAGATGTAGAATATGGTTATGAATATGTCTGCTTTCAAAGTTACAGTATCAGAGGTGGTCGGCTCAGGACAAAAATAATTGAAACATCCCAATAAAAAATAAAACTGGCAAGAATGCTATTCAAACAATTCAAAATTCTTGCTCTGAACCCATCTAAATGCAAAAGCTCTGATGACCTTGATGCTAAATTACTCTACCTGTCTGCTCCTGCCATCTCCTATTCCATTGGTGCACTACTAAACCTCTCCTTTACACTAGCCTCTGTCCCTGCCACCTGGAAGCATGCTACCATCATCCCTCTCCATAAAGGTGGTGACCCCTCTGCTGCTGGCAACTACCGCCCCATCTCCCTCCTTTCCATCCTTGCCAAACTGCAGGAACACATCGTACTCTCCTAGCTCTCTCCTTACCTGAACTTCACCTCCTTTCTCACCTCTTTCCAATCTGGCTTCCATAAAAACCACTCCACATCCACCTCCCTCCTCAGGCTCACTGATTCCAGTCATTCTGGAATGGACCAAGACCTCATCAAATCCACCATATTTGTCGACCTAGCCAAGGCTTTCAACATGGTCTCCCACTCCCTCCTACTAGACAAACTGTCGGCCACAGGGCTGTCTGCTACTGCCACCAACTGATATAGATCCTACCTAGTGAGCAGATCACAATCAGTCAGAATCGGGGACTCACTTTCTCTGCCCCTTCCCATCCACACTGGGGTCCCACAAGGCTCAGTCCTTGGACAGATTCTTTTCTCAATGTTCCTTAATGATCTCCCTTCAGTCTGCTCATCTGCATCCATTCACATATATGCAGATGACACCGTCCTGTATGCCTCTGGTCCTTCCACTCCTATGGTGGCATCCACATTTAAGCAGGACTTTGATGATGTCCAGTGCTGGCTATGCTCCAACCATTTCTAAATGCCAAGAAGACAGTCTTCATGACCTTTGGCACAAGGCAGAAACTCTCTAGGCTCTCCTCCTTCCCCTCCTTCCACTCTCTTGATGGGACCATGTTGGAAGATGTTCCCTTGTTCAGGTACATTGGGGTCTGGCTCAGTAAACACCTCAACTTCTCTGGTCATGTGGATGTTATTCACAAGAAACTGCTCCCTAAATGGGATGCCTTATACTGGAATCGTGACTTCATCCCCTACCGGCCCACAGAGAAATTCTACCGAGAATGATCCTTCCAACATTTGACTACGGTGATGTAGTCTATAGTGTGGCCCCCAAAGCCAGCTTAGCCAGATTGGACACCATTTTCCACTCCTTCTGTCGCTTTACTCTCAACTGCCCCTCCCAAACTCACCATTGTTCCTTATATCAATTTCTGGCATTCCCCCTCCCTTGATGATCATCGCCTGGCTCATTGTGCCAACTTCCTTGATAAGGTCTGTTTTAGAGCCAGCTTAGCCAGATTGGACACCCTTTTCCACTCCTTCTGTCGCTTTACTCTCAACTGCCCCCCCCCAAACTCACCATTGTTCCTTATATCAATTTCTGGCATTCCCTTCCCTTGATGATCATCGCCTGGCTCATTGTGCCAACTTCCTTGATAAGGTCTGTTTTAGAGCGCTCCCCTCTTGCCTTTCATCTTCCCTCACTCCCCCCTTCTCCTCTCGTGCCATTAAGAGCAGTGATGCTCGCACCATTGCCATCCCCTCCAGGTCCTCATCAGCTGGCTAGGCATCCTTCTCCCACCGCTTCCCCAAGCTCTGGAACTTGCTCCCCACTACCATTCGAAATGCCAACTCGTTTTGCATCCCCTCCTCACTCCTGTGCTCCTTCACTCCCCCCCTACCTACAACTGCACATAATCTCCCTACACCTCCCCCTACCATTTTCCCTCCTTTCAAATCCTTCTCACACTCTGCACCCCGATTCCCTTGCTAACCCTACGCAGGTTCCCCCCTCCTTGCCTTACCCAGGGAGCCCAGCTATGATCTGCTATTCATCCTGTGCAACTGCTGGTTGACAACATATTGGTTTTCTGTCATCCCTGCAATCACTGTAGTCTGCTTGTATGTCTGCATTGTTATCTCCTCTGTATCCTCTGCTATTGTATTGTATTCCCTATTGTCACCCTGTATCCTGCTATGCATTTTTATTGCCTATTGTTACCCTGAATTTACTGCTGTACCTTGCCTTTTTTCCTTCTCCCAGGACACATCTGGAAATGGACAATTTGCTCAGTATGTCTTCCTAGTGAAACTTTTAAATAAATGAATAGGTAAACATGAAGAATGGCAAGGGTTTTAACACAAAATAAACAGTGTAACCAAAGACAAACAAATATTTAGATAAAACGCCTTGAATGATACCAACTGCTGCAACTGAGGGAGCTTATTTCCTTGCTGCCATCCTGTATATATTCTTAGCTGAAAATGACATAATAGGATAAATCATTATTCTAATAATGCTTCCATATATTAAAGAATGTACTTGTGCCAGAAAACAAGCTTGAAAACTTTTTCGAGAGCGTCAGAAAATTGGGAATTTGAAACACCAGGGAACGTCTTTAAGAGAGAGAGTGGTTATAACTGTTACTTACTGAACCTTTTCCAAGAGGGTCTCATGGTGTTAGGATAGCAGCAGTGTTTGGCACAAGATCACAGGTCTGTTATATTGTATTCTACATGCAGCTACAGCAGCTTCATTTTTGTCAGAATGGGAGACAGTGGGAAGATAGTGAACAAGTGGGAAAAAAATTAAAACTGTAAACTGGGGGAGCCAGTGTCAAGTTCCACCAGGGTCACTCCCTCTCTGTGGTTAACCTCCTTGTGCAATCAGCTATAAAACTGGGTATCAGCAGGTCCTTCCTCTCCACCTCCTGCTCCCTTCAAAGCTCTGACACTCAGTCTCTCACTCTCCCACCCTGTAAAATCCTCTGCGGTCAAGCTGCATCTTCTTCCGCTTCCCCAAACTTTGGAGCACCCTCCCTGCAGCTATTTGCAGTAATCCCTCTTCCATAGCACTAAAATCCCCCCTCTGTGACTTCACTACTCACTGCTGTAGTTGCCACTGATCCTAGGCTAATTCCATTGCTCCTCCCTCCATACTACTCCTCCTCCTCCTCCCCCATTGCCCTGGTTTATTGGTCCACTTCTCCTTTGACTAGTTCTCAGCTGTACTCACAATATCCCTTCCCTCCTGCCCCTCATTTGCTGCCAGTTGCACTTTGCAGAACTATTACTATCGGTGTGCTATGTTTTGCACTACTTACTTAGTGCTTCCTCTCAATTGTCCATGGTGTGCTTTTTATTTTTTACAATTATTATTATTATAGTGTTATAATTTTAACATTACTGCTGTATCTTACTACTTCACTCCCACATCTCCTTCCCCCAGGACACATCTGGAAATGAGCTGTTAGCTCAGTATGTTTTTCCTGGGGAAACTCTTGAAATATATAAATAAATAGAAAGATAGCTAGATATCTAAATAGGGAGTGCGAGAGAGAGACAGACAGATCACTACCTACATTCATAATGAGATATGACATTTCAGTGTGGCTATCTTTAAAAACAAATAAGAAAACAAAACAACAAATAAGCCAAGCTAAACTATATTCGAGTATGATTTTTATGTTTGCTTGCACGCATGTGCAAGAAACAGTGCCATCATATGAATTTTTGTAGGTGTACCACTCAGCTTCCAATGCCCTGCTCCCTTTTGCAGGTGCTGTCTCACCACACCAGTACATGCCGGAGCTATCTATGACAGCAGTTCAGATGCAGTGGCGTACAGCTGAAAGTGAAACACCACTGCAATCAGCGGTGGTAACGTGTAAGCAATTTGCAAACTGCCGTCAGCAGTATGCAAATTGCCTGCACGTCACACTACATCTTACCTGTCATAGACAGTTCTCCCTCCCCGCCCCAAACACCTACGTAGCAAGCTGGGAGCCCACCCCAGCATGCTCATGCACTCCCCCCACCTGCACACCGTGTGGCCGACGGGGGTGCTCAATCCCTCGTCAGCTCCACTGCCCCCCCAAAACAGATTTCCAGGTGCCACGCTGGGAGCCCACCCCAGTGTGGCAAAAGTCTGTATGGTGACGGGGGTGCCCAATCCCCCGTCGGCTGCACTGAATCCCCCCCAGGAAAAAAAAAACTGACTTCCTGTTGCCACGCTGGGAGCCCACCCCAGCGTGGCAATCGTCCTTATGGCTGACGGGGGTGCCCAATCTCCAATCGGCTCCACTACCTCCCCAAAAAATTATCTTCCAGCTGCCATGCTAGGAGCCCACCCCAGCATGGCAAAAGTCCCGCTTCATCTTCTATAAAATAAAAAAAAAAGACACCTGTAAAAAAAAATGGTCCCTTGATGACTGTCTTACCCCCTCCACCAACCTGAACCCACCCTCTGTGCATCCACCTCCCCAAACTCCCCACACCCCATACTTACCTCGGAGCCCAGCGCGATGATCTTCAGTGGACTGGGAACATGTCTGCACTCTTCAAAGCCAACCACAAACTAAAGATATGCCGGTAAGCTGTATAATGGCATAAATATTTTTTTTTCAACTTTGGTGCATATCTCAGCCATTTAGGGGAATTATTTCACCAAATTTTCAACATGGAGTTCTCGGGGCCCCACCTCATGAACTCAGTCACTGCCATTTTGTTATTCAGTCCTGAAAGGTGATTTCATGGTCACTGCGCGAAACCACCTTTCAGGACTGATTAACAAAACAACAGTGTCACAGTTCATGAGGTAGGCCCCCAAAACCCTATGTTGAAAATTTGGTGAAAAAATTCCCAAAAATGACTGTTTTATGAGCATGTGTTGCACAGTTCCTATGCACACTCGTAACTTCATAAATTTTAATTTATTTTCACTCCAGATTTTCAACACTGCCATTTTACCACACCTCCTTATGAGCAGTATAGCTGTCATTTTTCACATATCGCCCAAAATGTGTTTTCGTGCATGTAGTGCACAATGGCACGGTCGGGTGTGCAATCAACGCTCGACAGATTAAGAAAATCACAGTGACACTGTTCATGAGCAGAAGTCTTAAATGGCTATGTTGAAAATTTGGTGACAAAAGTCCATAAAATGACTGTGTTACGAGCGTGCATTGAGCAGCTTCCACGCACCCTCGTAAGTTCACAAATTTTTAATATTTTCAGTCCAGATTTTCTACAGTGGCATTTTTGCACATCTCCTTATGAACAGTACAGCTGTTATTTTTCACTGCCTGGCCAAAATGTGTTTTTGCCCTTCCAGCGCAGAAATGCGTGGTCGCTGTGGGAAATCAGTGTTCGGGACAGATTATGAAAATCACAGTGACACTGTTCATGAGTGGAGGTCCCAAAATGCCCGTGTTGACAACCTGCTGTAAACAATCCCCAAACTAATTACAGTTTCTATGCACGCTCATGACTTCACCAGTTTTTTTATATTTTCACTCCAGATTTTCAACATTGCCATTTTTACACCTCCTCATGAACAGTGCAGCTGTCATTTTTCACATCCTGTTCGAAATGTGTTTTCGCACCCGTGGTGCCAAATGGCATAGTCGCTGTACAAAATCCGCCTTCAGCTAACAAACGATATTGCCACTGTTCATGAGGTGGGGTCACAAAACCCATGTTGAAAAATTGGGTGAAAATACCAATGAACGCCTGGGGCGTTAGGGTTTCCAGCCATAATGCCTCACTTAGAGACTGACAGGCATCAGGGGTGTGACTTGGGATTGCGCCTGTAATGCTCATACTATCCATCCTCACCACACCCCTGCAGCCAGTGACAGGCATCGAGGTGTGCCTGATCTCTTCGCCCCAAAGTTCACCCCATCTCCTATACTGCACTCATCTCATCGCATTCCTTATGGAATGGTGAGCATAAGGCCCAAAGACCCCAAGGCACACTGTGACACTTGTTGGTGTCTGCAGGGTAGGGTGTGGTGAAATGGTGTGGCCGTTATGCCTGATGCCCCAAAGGCACACCCCAATGCCTGTCAGTCTCTGCAGGGTGGTGGTGGGGTTGGCTTCAGTTCAATACTTCACTGCCATTCCTATTATGCAGTTCCCTAACTCCTTCACTACCAATGCCAATGCCAACAAGCAAACATTCGGCATTGGCAAATGCTTGTTTTCATTGTCATGGTAAGTGGAATCTGAACAAAGTAGTTCCTTCCATCAGAAGAATGTTTAGACTAATCTATCTTGGTTCTAGGCTCTCTCAGAACTAGGACTGCCAAACTGTTTTTTTTTTTCAGTTTAAGAACCTTTGAAATGTGTAAACATTTGTACATGAGAGGATCTGTTTATTTGGTTGTGCTCCGTATACAGCCATCAGACTAGAATGATGCATGGTCACTGTTTTTCTGTGTTGAGTTTAATTTTGCAGGGATGGAAGGCTAGTGTGATAAAACAAGTTCATTTGCCCACTACATTATCCATTCTCACTCACCTCCCTAGTAGCAAAATGTATGGAGGAGCCGAAAACTGTCCCGGCTCTCTTTATTTCTAACATTTGCATGATAGATAACATAAAAAGCCATCTGTTGGTGAGAGCCAAAAGGGCAAGTTGCATTCATCTCAGATTACTTCCCCACTCAGTATTTCTTACCTGGCATTCTGGAAGGCTTGTTATCCCCAGATTACAAATTAACTGTGTAAGAGCTGAATATCATTTCTCTACTCCAGAGTTGCTTGTGTATGAAGATGTACTGAGGAGGGCAGCAGGCTCTCAATTCAGGGTCTTACAATCTAGGGTAGACTCAAAGGTTGCCAATACAACAACAAAGAGCTAAGCAGCAAATCAGGTCAGTGATATAGACCAAATGGACACTGGTGCACATTCTGGGTCAGATTAGGTCACGTTGAATATTAGCACAATAAAGGGGACCATGATCTGAGCTTCATTATGTGAAAATAGTCCTTTGTCAGGCCTGCCCCCCTCCCTCCCTCCCTCCTCCCCAGTTTGACATATTTTGTTTGAAATAGTTTTCTCATTATGGCAGATACACAAGGGCATCAGACTTACAGGAGGACTCAGACTGGCTGGGTCAGACTGGGCAGGCAGGTCATGCTTATACAGTATGTAGTAAAACCAATGTACCAGCTCCTATTAAAGCTGGCGTCTCAAGTATGAATTATAGGTAAATACCTATCTAGCAAGTTTTTTAGAAGTCTTCATAATAACACCCGTATGCTAAAAATGATAGGTCTCTAGATGTAATTTTAGTGCAACGTTTCTCTTTTCTGAAGTTTGTCTGAATAATTTGTTTCAACACTGACCTATACCTCTCATCCCCTTTCCTCATAAATCAGTGACAAGAATCAGGGACAAGGGACTAAGATCAGGGACACATCGTATATCCACTCAGGAAGTTGGTAGAATAAGGCCTTTATGTAGAAAACATTTTCTGAAGAAGAAAATGTCTGTAGATTTGATGTTTGACATATTATGCTTACAGTCCACACTGTTTTGTTATGTAAACATCAATTCTTTTTTTTTTTCCATATAAGTTTTTCTCCTGTCAGGGCTCCGGGCAGGCATAGCTGTGGTCCCTTCTCAGAGGATCTCAATCTACCCTGTTAGCTTCAGGGCTTCATTTAGTCTGTCTCAGTTCCCCATTTTTCCTTTTCTCCCCCTTTAATCCTGGGACCTCAGTAACACGGGCCCGCATGCGTGAGGATGGTGCTCATGTGCTCCGTGGCTCCAGTAATGGCACCTTCCTCCCACCCGGCCTAATGCCTGGTCTCCTTTAAGGCTTGGTGCTGCCACTTAGCCTCCACTTGGTGGCAACCACCAGCCATGGAAACCCACATCCCTCCCAGGGAAAGGAGAGCTGCCTTGCAGCAGCTCAATCCAGCTCCTTCCCCGGCCAACCACTGACAACTCAGGCTCTTTTCCAAAACTGGGTCACTGGCATGGGAGGAGGTAATGCACTCAGAGCCTCAGCCCTCCACACTGCTAGGCTGGCAAACTATAAACATCAATTCTAAGAGGGATAGGAACATTTTGAGGCAAACTCAGGGGCAGTTGCGAGGTACTGTATTCACTATCCCTTCCCCCCGAGTAGCATTTGCTGTGTTCCTATAAAACAGTCTGTGGCTACATCTACACGTTTACAGTTTCTGTACTATCAGTCTATCTCATTGTTTGTAAAGTACTTTGGGATATAAAAAGGCTATATAAATGTAAGTTCTTCTACATCTGTGCTTGTGTTTATGTTTTTTGGGCTGCTGGAGCTGGTGGTGGTAGACATAGAAGAACTAATGGATTAGAAACATAGAAACATAGAATTTGACAGCAGATAAGGACCGCTTGGCCCACCTAGTCTGCCCATTTTCCTACCTAACAGATAAGCTGCAGATCCTAGTTAACCAACAGCTTACTTCCTCCTACCCCCCACTAGGACTGCCTTATGTCTGTCCCATGCATTCTTGAATTCCCCCACTGTTCTTGACTCCACGACCTCCTCAGGGAGGTTGTTTCACGCATCCACAACCCTCTCCATGAAAAAATACTTCCTCACATTACCTCTGAGCCATCCCCCCCTCTATCTTCAAATTGTGCCCCCTTGTTCTTGCACATCTATTTTTCCGAAAGATGCCACCCTGTTGGACTTTGTTGATTCCCTTGAGGTACTTGAAAGTTTCTATCATGTCCCCTCTCTCCCTTCTTTCCTCAAGGGTATACATAATAAGCTCCTTTAGTCTTTGTTCGTATGTCTTCTGGTGCAGACTATGCACCATTTTGGTTGCCCTCCTCTGGACAGACTCCACTCTGTCTATGTCTTTGTGGAGATGGGGTCTCCAGAACTGCACACAGTACTCCAGGTGGTGTCTCACCAACTGTCTGTACAGAGGGATAACAACTTCCTGTTTTCTACTATTGATGCCTCTCCCTATGCATCCCAGTATCCCCCCAGCCTTCCTCACTGTCTTCTCACATTGCTTGCCCACCTTTAGGTCATCTGATATAATTACCCCCAGGTCCCTTTCCATTCTTACTGTTGTCAGTATCTCACTCCCCATTGTGTACTCTTCCTCTGGGTTTTTGTTTCCCAGGTGCATTACCTTGCACTTCTTTGCATTGAATCTGAGCTGCCATACATTTGACCATTCCTCCAACGTTGCCCAAGTCCCTTTTCATTCTTTCCACTTCATCTTGTGTATCAACCCTGTTGCAGATCTTTGTGTCGTCTCCAAAGAGACATACTTTTCCTTCCAGTTCCTCTGCAATGTCATTTATAAAGACATTAAAAAGGACCGGTCCCAGTACTGAACCCTGCGGTACCCCGCTAGTAACCCTCCTTTCTTCACTGTGGACTCCATTTACTACTACCCTTTGCATCCTGTTGTCTAGCCAATTTTTTATCCTGGCTACTACCTTGGGACCCACTCCAAGGCTGGCTAACTTGTGTATTAATCTTTTGTGTGGGACTGTATCAAATGCCATGCTAAAATCTAGGTAGGCCATGTCCACAGTCCCTCCCTGGTCTACTACTTTGGTCACCCAGACAAAGAAATCTATTAGATTCATCTGACATGACCTTCCCATGGTGAATCTATGCTGTCTTGGGTCCTGTGCCCCACTGGCCTCTAGGTACTCAACAATTCTTTCCTTCAGAAGTGATTCCATCATTTTCCCTACCATTGAGGTCAAACTAACTGGTCTGTAGTTTCCTGCCTCTGTCCTGTTGCAACTTTTGTGAAGAGGATTGCTATATCTTATGTTATTTGCCTTACTGAGAGTGTGATAACCAAATGATAACTCACTTCTGAACATGCCTTGTCATTAAGTTACATCAGGGTTATCACTTCTGATGTCTGCTTCAGGATTTTTAAGAGCTACTATCCTGACTTTTATTTGAAATAATACAACAGGTATATCTTGTCAGCCAATCAGAACACAGCAAAACTGTCATTTAATACAACACAAAGTACCACAACCTAATTTTGGACATGCCTAGAGTAGGTTATCCACATTTCAGACATGCCCAGTGTAGGTAATCCATATTTCAGACACACCATCCATTTAGTCCACAGAAATAAGGGGAAAAACAAGGCATATTCCACATTAACTACCACAGAACTTTTAAAATCCTGGGTTCAGAATTTCTACTCCTATAATTGCAATAGTAATAGCGTTCAGTTAGCTGAAGCATACTCAGAATAACTGACGTTTGTGGTTTAGTAAATGCACCAGCTTTCAGCCTCGGCATTTACTTATCTACATCAGCCAGTTATTCCTTTGTATACTCTGGCTGACTGAATGTTATCATGTAAACCTTAGTTGGCTCTATGGCACTGAGTGGTGAGGTGCCCACTCAGCATGCTGCTGACTTGGGTTTATACCCAGCACCCGGGATGACTGGAGCACAGATCAGCAGGAAGGGCAAGAGGCAAACATTCTCCTCCCTGGGGAAGAAGGGGATTTGCATGAACTGCTTCTTGAGCAGCTCCTGGTGGTGGCATAGTGGAGGTACACTTGATGACATGGGTGACCACACACTGCCATGTGCCCCCCAGGATGAATTGATATGCAGCCATATTGTGGGAGATGGACAAAGGGATAGGAACACATGGGAAAAGGCCCACCTCCAGTGTAGTGGATGACGTCCCTCTGTGTCCCCTTCACACCACCTGACCACTCAGCACACAGTCCTCACCTTCCTCGGACATTACCCCTTGACATTCCAAGTTGCTTTCTGCCTGATGGCAGCATGGAGAACCTCTATATGGGTTAAGCTAGAAACTGAGGGGGTAACAGAGGATCACGGGAAGTCTGGAGGTGAGAGACGACAGCAGGGCTGAGTCCAGTGGGCATAAGGGGAGCATGAGGGGCCTGAAGGAGAGGAGCATTGAGGAGGAATGATAACGAGCAGAACAGAAAAATAAATTACAAAAATAAATCTTAAAACAGCAGCACTGCTTTGCTTGGGAAAAACCTTTTTTAAAGCATCTTATGTAAAGCTCAAACAAGTCGTACTGGGATCTGGGTTCTCACTAGTAAACCAACTTGTGACATATGAGAAACAAAAACTAGGGCACTCCCCCCTCCTCTGTGATATCGATAATGGTATTATATGTGGGTGGGGCTTGCCTGACTGTCTCCCCAGGCTTTGCTCTTCCCTCCCGCCAGTCATGGTTCCATTTTGTGCTTCATGTATGCTCCTGCCAGCCCCCATATGTCAAAAGCCTAACTGGGAGACTAGAGGAGCATGTAAAAGTAAGCTGACCATTTGGCAGTTTGGCAAACACCACACAGTACAGTGTGCAAGCATTCGAGCAGACTTCCTGCTCGAATGTGTGAGCTGACAACTGCCAGCTTGGCTGTTTGTAATTGCTATGGCAATATGTGTAAAGCCACTGCAGTGGCTCTCGCCAGTTGTCTCCTTCATGTACTCTGATCCCTGGGACCTCAGCAATGCAATGGGGGAGGAGAAAATAAAATTTTGAAAAAGCACTATTAAGCGCTGTGTATATCTTTAAGAGCTGCCAAAGCTGTCATGCATATGAATAGCCCTGCCTGCAACCTGTGGGGTCAGTGCTATGGAACTTGTGCCAGGCAGAGGGAGCTTCTGTTGCTCTCCACTCTGCCACTGGACATGAGGGCAGAGGGGCAACTATTGAATTATGGAGCAGACATTTATTAAAACCGTTCTGTTTGTCTACCAAAAGACTTTGAAGATGGGAATTTGTTTCAGCAAGACTTAAACCCATCTTTGCCACCTTTGACCTGCCAGACAGCCAATCAGAAAGCCATGAACCCAAAGAACTGCAGCTATGGATCCTGGGAGGGGGTGAGGACTCTGTTCTTGGTGCCTTTTCCCGCACCCAATCAGGCATCAAAAGGGCCGCGTACATATTAATTCTGTGGACGAACATCCTATTCAACCAATCGGATGCTGCCATGTTCTCCTCAAACCCTGAAGGTAGATTCAGCTGGGCTCAGTTCTGCTGGAGCTCCCTGAGAGGGAGGGAGGGGGGCTCAGAGTGCTGTTCCAGAGGGATGTCAGAGGCCTGCCTGGGGCTTCAACAGCCACCAGTCCAGAAGGTGCTCTACGTTGCCTTCCGATATCTGGAGGAAGGAGCTGTTACTAGAATGAAAGTGTTGTTTTTGCTGACCAGAACCAAGGTAGTTTTCTGGGAGCTTTGAAAGGAAGAGGAAGCTCTGCTGTGTCTCAGGAAGAGGTTTGAAGGCCTACCTGGGGCTTCCACATCCAACAGCCAAGGGATGCCTGATCCATTTTCCAATAGCAGGGGCCTGAAGTGGGGTCAACAACCAAAGATAGCTAAAGAAGCTGTTTGTGTTTTGAATCTGCTCTTGAGAATCGTCAGAGAAACTGTTTGCTACCCATAGCCTGAAGGGTGACATGGACTGTTTTCCAGAGGCATTAGTGTCTGCTGCCTGCAGAAAAGAAGAGATTGTGTGAACCCCGAGTTCCAGGATGAGAACCTTACCAACAAGGATGGTCTGGGGAATTGGCCAGGTAGTGCTACAGCCAGGCATTATCCATCATCTTCCCTGAGGGTTAGGAGCCTGGATGCATGAGGTAGGTGTATGGCCCTGGTCCCCAGTACTGGCCTATTCCAGCATATGTGACCTGTCCTTACCATATGTAACAAGTTACCCAGAAGGTGACAAGCTGCCAGAATTCAGCCGTCAGCAAAGCAAACTGCTAATCTACATGCTCAGCTTGAGGCCCCCAGCTCAACTGACTGAGCCTGCGGTTGCTATTCAGATCCTGTGTATTGTCTACAGAACCGTGAGTAAACACAGTGCTTGCCCTGATCTGGGGAGTTAAGTACAGTTCAGGCAAAAGTTCCTGTTCTGTTTACAAAGTGCACCAGTGTCGGCCAACCAGCTGCACTGTTCAGGCCTGCAACTTTATCACCTGGGTACCCATATTAACTTTAGAGGGCATTGGTACCAGTGAAGAGGTGGGCAAACTGTGTGGGGTGTAGTTATTGGGGGTGGGCCAGGTGTATGTTCCCACTGTTTGCATGTTAATCTGCCTTTTTAAATCATACCAGATCATTATTTATTTATACGTCCCCTTTTCTCCCCTCCCTATTTACTAAACCTTTTTTTTGTTGTTGTTCAATACTGTCTATGAGCATATTATTAGAGATCACTGTTAATTACATGTATTTTCCAGTAGTACAGGAAAAGTTGGTATTCCATAAGTGGGGTGACTGTGAGGGGCAGTAGGTAGGTACAGCATCCCAGGGGGTTGTACCATTCTGTCATCTGGCCCACTGTAATTTAACTCTGGGTGGAGGCACCATGCTAACTATCTTTTACTGGGAAAGAACTCCCCTTTCCATACAAAACAGAGCCCAGGTCCCTCAACCTTGTCTGAGCCCGTAAGGTAGGGGTTGTAACCAAAAGTGTACGTAGCAACCCAGTTACATCTTTGGAGGCACCACTGGGATTTCCTGTTTGCCAGTCATACTCCATATGAAAGCCATTGCTGCACTACACATTTAGGAGCCTTTCTGGTGGTGAAGGTAGGGGTGGGCAGGGCTGTGGCTGCTTGGCACTTGGCTGGCTGTCTGGCACCCAGCTTGGGTCGGGGGCCCTGACAAAAAAGCACCTTCTGGCCACCTCTTGGCTGTGTATGGTAAAGGGAGTGAACCAAATGCATGGTTTTCCCTGACACCTGTAGATCAGAAAGGATGTCCTGTACATCTGCTCTGAAGAGCTTGAAGCCTCAGAAGGGAGCATTCAATATGGACTGTTGTACATCAGTGGCAAAACCGGACACCCTAAGCCAAGAATGCTGTCTGAGACAGATGCCAACTGCAGTTGCTCTAGCAGAGGCATCCGCAGCATCATAGGCCACCCTCAAGAGGTGCTTGCCCACATCATCCCCTGACTGGAGGGCCTTAAGCAGCTCCTGTCTCTGTGGACCATAAGCAAGGGCCTCAGCCACAGCCTTGCCCTTCTTTCAGAGGGTATTTTGGAACTTGTCCATATGGGCAATGTAATTAATAACCCTGATGGACAATGTGGAAGAGGCATAAGTCCTCTTGCCCATAAGGTCCAGTTTTCTGGGCTCCTTATCCAGAGGAAGGGAGCTGAGGTGTTGCAGTCTTGTGGACCTATCATGGGCAGCATTTATTACTACTGAATCTGCCCTTGGTTGCTCTGCGAAGAAAGGCTTCCCCAATTTGTTTGCCTTTCTGGGCATCGCAGGAATCATATTTGGCCTGTACCAGGCAGCCACGGTGGTATCATCAAAAGCAGCCAGCAGAGGAAAAGAGATCAGTGGGGGATAATCTGGTAATTCCAGGTATTCTGTTAGATTTCTCCTGATAACATCCTGTTCCTCAGCTTCAAACCCCGTAGTTACTTGCAGATGCCTCATCACTGAGATGAAGGAGGGGTCATCGATGAGAGTCTTGGGGGTATATTTATAGCGTCCTCACCCCCTAAAGAAACCGCAGAGGGAGATGAAGGGCTCCTAGGACCAGCATCCTCATCCTCCTCATCCGGAGGAAGGAGATCAAGTTTGTACTCATCGTCATCCCCTGGCTCTGAATAGGGCAGACAGGACAGTGATAATTGAGGCATGAAGGGTGCATTGCCATGGAAGATGTCAGCATGGGAACTGGCTTGGTAAGCCCCGGCATCAATAGGCCCAGAGGGGGAGCAATGTGGTGCATTAACCACCAGAAGGAGAACAGCATGGTCTGAACCTCAATGATAATTGGCATCATTGGAGCACCTAATAGCATCGACAGGAGGCTGGGTCCCTGGCGTCAGTGACATGGCATGCAGCATTAATGAGAGAGGCTGAGGCCCCAGCATTGGCAGTGTGGCCTGCAGTGTCGATGAAAGAGGCTGCGGTCATGGTGATGACAAAGTGGTCTGGGGTGTCAACAGGGGAGGCAGGAATCCCGGTGTAGACAAGATGGCTAGGGGCATCGACAGGGGAGGCTGATTCACTGACGTCGATGAAATAGTCAAGGGCATCAACAGGGGATGTGAAAATCCCGACATCAAGAAGCTGTCACCAGTCAAGAGAGGTACACCAGATAACCCTGATGACTGCCCTTGAATCCGAATGGGCCTGAGCGACAGGGGTTGAAGCACTGATAGGGACATCGGGAGACACATCATTGATGAAGGAGCCAAGGAGAGACCGGCGGGCAGTGCTGCCAAAGCTGACCCAGTGGAGAAGAGGGTGTGGGCAGCAGAGGGGGTTACCGCCGAAGTAGTTGAAGACCAGCAATGGATGGTGCTCAAAGCAGTGACCAAAAGCATGCCTGTCCCCAGGTCTGTCTTTATCCTGGTGCTTGTGTTTGTCAATGGATTTGTCCTGGGCCTTGGAGAAGTGGGAGCCCGTGGTAGGAGCTGGTGAGGTGGAAGAGCTTCTTCCCTGGAGCTCCTTCTCCATGTGGGTGACCTTCTGTTCCAGGAGGAAGGCTTCTAGGGCTTTTTGATGGCATCACCGGGTGGTCTGGTTGAATTTTTGGCAGACCTTGCAGGCCTGGATGTTGTGGTCGGTGCCAAGACAATGGACGCAGGCGCATGGTCCTCCTTGTTGGTGATCTCCTTGCTGCACCCGCAAAGTTTGAAAAGTTTCTTGGAAGTGGTAGACATAAACAATGGGAGGAATCACTTTAAAAAATAAAGTTATTACTAACTAGGGTGAGAAAAACAGAAAAAAGGAAAAAATGAAGATTTGGCGGTCGCCTGAAGTGGCAGCGCTCTCTGTGGAGTTCGACATGCGATGGTCGATGGCAGGGAAACAACTGAGGAGTGTGTGGAGTGTTTATACAGGAGGGACAATATCAGCTGACATCATCATCACGGATGGACCCTAGTAGACTGCTAGCTAGAAAGTTTTACGTGTGGTGCTCGTGCCTGACGTCTACAGTTTCATAGGTGTGGCTTGCTGCAAGAGATATCTTCAAAGATCAGACTTTTATTCT
The DNA here is from genome assembly GCA_016271365.2 of Neoceratodus forsteri. Classification (NCBI taxonomy): domain Eukaryota; kingdom Metazoa; phylum Chordata; order Ceratodontiformes; family Ceratodontidae; genus Neoceratodus; species Neoceratodus forsteri. The sequence continues at coordinate 538,868,376 of CM028134.1, read as the reverse complement.
CAAGGTTTGGGTCTGCAGTATTTTGTTCATCTGGAGTTTCTTAAATTTACTTCAGTGGTTGGACTAGTAGCTCAATAGCTGCTCAACAATAAGATCCAATGCATCCCAGTTTGGGGCTGTCCCAATACAGGTAAATCATTGATTTCTTTTTTTCGTCTACCTATAAAAGCAGTTTTCACCTTCTATTTAGGAGTGTTCCAAAGTTTCTCTGTTAATTTACTTTCTTGCAAGCAAGTCTATATTGCATCTGCTGAATCTGCATAAAAAAAACAAGCCCTTTAAAAGCCACAGTGTTACTGTTGGACTAGCTGAGGCTTGATGATAATCTTTGTGTTAAAGTAGTGACAAAAAGTTCACACTTCTGCAGTAATCTCTCCAGTACTGTTGCCCTCCCTTGCTGGTCTGACATTTCTATGCTACTCAGCTGAAATGTTTAGAAGAAAACAACCAGAGAGGTAGTTACGGTCGTGGTGTGCAAGCAGACTAGCTGAAAGAAGGGTCCATGGGGAGAAGGAATCAGAGGGGAGAAGGGTTTGTGAAAGAGAGACTGAAAATGGGAGAGTGAAATGGCTAAATGCAGACAGGGTCGACATTCCTGAATTGTAGAAAGTGAAGCTCAATTGGGCAGGTATACCTGAAACAGGACCGTCAGACTGAGGCTGGTATTTGTTCCTGCACCAGAGGGGGAGGCGTTATGCAAAGGGTGGGGTTGCCAGTGCAACTGTTCTGAGAGAGAGTACACCAGAGAAACAGAGAGAGAAACAGAGATCACATACTTTGTGCAGAAGGCAATCTGTTACACTTTGAGACTGAGAGCAGTCAGAAGGGGGCAGTTTGTGAAACTGTGCAACAGAAAGAAAGATTGAGAGAGAGAGAGAGAGAGAGAGAGAGAGAGAGAGTACAGCACTGCATGAGGGAATCCCTGTTACTGTGTGAGACCATGAACAGTCAAGAAGTTGTTTGTGATACTGTACAGCAGACAGACAGAGAGAGAGAGAGAAATGTCATATAGGAGGAAAGCTCTCTCTGTACAAGACCAAGAACAGTCAGGAAGGGGCAGTTTGTAATACTGTACAGCAGAGTGGAAAAGAGAAGGGCAGAGATGGGGGGTGGGGGTGGGGGGAGAGAAAAGCCATATAGGAGGAAATCTCTGTTACTGTACAAGACTGAGAACAGTCAGGAAGGAGCAGTTTGTGGCAGTGTACAGCAGAGAAGAAAAGACAGAGACAGAAAGAAAGTGAAAGAGTGCACACTGCAGAAGGAATTTTCTGTTATTGTCCAAGAATGAGAGCAATCACAGAATCATAAAATCATAGAATGTTTCTGCAGGAAAGGACCAGTACGCCCACGTAGTCTGCCCTAATGTTCCTGTCTAACACTACACCCTAGACTCTGTTTGGTCACAGGTGTCCCTCCCTCCTCCCTTACCTCTGTTTATTATATACATGTGTTTATCCCACACATGTTTCAAGCTCCTCATTGTCTTCGCCCAACCACCTCTTCTGGCAAGCTGTTTCAGGCATCCACCACCATTTCTGTGAAGAAGTATTTCCGCACATCCAGAGTTGGAATTACATTTTATGAGCTTTGGCAGCTGGAGGGGCCCATAAGGGCCATATCTTTAAATTGCACCCCCCCTTCCCATTGTAAGTTAGTAGTGATATGTGAGCTACCAGGTTTCACTTCTGAGTTGGGGAGCCAAGCCCTGGCAAGCCCCACTGTAATTCCAGCACTCCTCACATCCCTCTTAAACATGCCTCTGCAAGCTTCATTGCATGTCCCTGTGTTCTTGTTCTCTTTCTCATGTGAAAGAGACTCCCCTCCTGTGCCTTATTCACCACCATGAGGTACTGTACTTACAGGTCTTAATCATGTCCCCTCTTACTCTCCTCTCCTCTCCTCTCCTACAGGGAGTACATGTTGAGTTCCCACAGCCTCTCCTCATATGGTTCCTTGTGCAACCCCCACGCTATTTTGGTAGCCTTCCTCTGGACTAGTCCCACCCTATGTCCTTGCGGAGATGCAGCCACAAGAGCTAGACACACTACTGTACAGTAGGTGGTGTCTCAGAAGCGAGTGATACAGTGGCACCACCTCCCTTCTTCTGCTTGGGATCTCCCTCATTATGCACCCCAGCATCAGCCTCATCTTTCACTACTGCCCTGTCACACTACCTTGCCACCTTGAGATCACTGGATATGATCACTTTGAGGTCTCTCTTTCTCTCTCTCTCTCTTGCTTGGTAACTAAATTCTCTCCCATCATATGCTCAGCCCCCGGGTTTCCCCAACCAAGGTGCATGATTTTACACTTTTTGGCACTAAATTCCAGCTGCCACTCCCTAGACTATTTCACTAGTTTCCCCAGATCTCTTTGTATCCTCTCCATCCCCTGCTGGGTGTCCATCCTGTTGCACATTCTTGTATTGTTAGCAACGAGACACATTTATCTCTCCATTTTTCAGCAATGTCACTTATGAAGACACTGAACAGAACAGGCCCTAGCACTGATTCCTGTGGAACTTCACTGATAACTCTTTCATCATCCAAGTGACTGTTGTTTACACCCACCCTCTGCCTCCTACCTTCCAATCAGTTGGCTACCTAGCTCATCAATTTCTGCCCCACCCCAGGATGCTAATTTTTTTTATTAGCTTCCTGTGTGGAACAGTGTCAGAGGCCTTATTGAAGTCCAGATAGGCCACATTCACTGCTCTCCCTGATCCACCTCCCTAGTTACCCAGTCAAAGAAATCTATGAGTTTTGTTTGACATAACCGCCCCCCGTGAAGCCTTGCTGCCAGTGGACCTGCAACCCTTGTGTGTCTCTAGGTACCCCATCAGTCTCTCTTTCAATAGGGACTCCATTCACTTACCCACCACTGATGTGAGACTGACTGTTCTGTAATTACCGGCCTCCTCCTTGCTGCCGCTCTTGTGTAGAGGGATCGCATCGGCCCTTGTCCAGTCCTCTGGAACCACACCCATTTCACAATGAGGAGCTAAACAGTGTTACTAGAGGGGTGGACAGAACTGTGCTCAGTTCCTTAATTACCCTTGGATGGATCCCATCTGGCCTCATCACCTTGTTTTTTTTAGGGCTTCCAACCCCCAACAGACTCTCTGTTCCATAAATGGACTTGTATACACCCCCCCATGCCTGTGGGCCCCACTTCCACTGTGATGACTGAGCAGAAGTATTCATTTAAAATGTTAGCTTTTTGTTTGGTCCTCCACTGCACAGTCCCCCTCCCGTCTCCTGATTTTTGCTATACCACCCCTTGCCTTCCTCCTTTCACTCATGTGCCTGAAGAAAGCTTTGTCCCCTTAAAAAGGCTAGAGAAGTGATCTAAGGTTTGGCAGCTGAAATTCAATGGCAAAAAGTACAAGGTGATGTACCTGGGGTATAAAAACCCCAGAACAGAGTACTGGATGGATGGGGTAAGACTTACTACTATGACTGAGGAACAGGACCTAGGAGTCATCATAGTGAATTACTCTTTTTTGTAATTATTGGGTTGTCAGATATAATTATATACAAAGGAAAAAATATGCATTATTTGTTTATACATCACAAATAGTTTTAAGATTGTGTCAAAAAGAACAGGACAGTAAAAAAAACTACTGTCTGTATTTTGTATCTGATGGAGTTAGCAGTATGTTATAAGAATAGCTTGAAAGTAATCACACTGTTAATTGGAGAAACAAATCTCTCCTCCACTCTTCAGTGTTGATCATATAGAGACCTTTTGTTAGGTCCCTGTTCTTGAAGAAATCCTCATAATATAACGATTCCAAAGACATTTTTCGCAGTTCATTTTTATGACATTTTTGGCAGTATTGTCATCTTTCCAATATTTTAATATAAGTAATTTTGTTGCTGTTGTCACTGTGACCAATAATGACATTTCTTTTTTGGACCAAACACCTTGATTAACTTCTACAATTAAAAATAATACAAATTTACCTGACAGGGAGACTTCCCTTTCCAGTACCTTACCCAAAATCCTTTGAGTTTGTTTCCACCATTCTTGAAACGATGTACATTGACAAAAAGTTTTAAAAAAATCTGCATCCTCTTTCTTGCAACGCTAACAATCTGATGAGTCTGTAACTCACATTTTTAGCAGACGTGAAGGAGTAAAGTGTGCTCTGTTTGAAATGTTATATTGAATTGGTTTGTTCCTTGTAATTTTGTATATGTTAATAGATTATAACGTTTTCTCCCAATGATATTTGTGAAATTCCCCCTGCCAAATCTAGCTGCTAATATATTTTAAGATTTTTATAGCAATTGGATTTAACCAGCATGAGATACCTTATCATTTTAGCATGCTCAATACTATCATTAGTAACTTACGCAAGTAATCAGACCTGTGCAACAAGGCCTATAGTAAGGAAAATAGAATGTCGGGATGTGTCAGGAAGGGTACTGACAGCAGAAGAAAATAGGCAATGTTATGTCTTTATAGCTCTTTGGTGAGGCCACACCTGGAGTTATGTGCCCAGCTCTGAAGTCCTCACCTCTGGAAAGATAAGAAGAGACTAAAGACGGTGCAGCAAAGCGTGGCAATGATTTATGGCCAACAGGATAGGCTTTACAAGGATCGTCTCAGGGCACTGAACATGTACTTGCTGAAGACCAGATGGAAGAGGTGAGATATGATAGAGACCTTCAAGTTCCTGAAAGGAATGAACAAGGTGAACTGCGGGAAATTATTTAGCATGAGTAACAGTTTGAGGTCACGAGGGCATGTGTGGAAACTGACAAGAGGGAAGTTCAAGAGGGATTTGAGAAAGTGTTATTTCACAGAAAGTGTGGTGGAACCATGGAGCAGTCTACCACCTGAGTTGGTGGGTGCCAAAACCATTGAATTTCAAGCATGGTTGGGACAGAGTGAAGGGCATAGTTGTTAATTAAGGCAACAGTAAAAGGGAAGGAAATGGGGGATGGCTAGGCAGGGCTAGTATCTTATATGGAGAACAGGTCCTGGGGTTAAGGTAGGGAACCGTGGGCAGACTGGATGGACTATCAGTCTTTTTCTTGCCATCATTATCTATGTTTCTATGTAGTCAGGAAGGAGCAGTTTGTGATCCTGTACAGCAGAGAGAGAGAGAGAGAGAGAGAGAGAGTGTGTGTGTGTGTGTGTGTGTGTGTGTGTGTGTGTTAAAGAAAGTAACAGTGCAGGAAAAAGTCTCTGTTACTGTGCAAGACCAAGAGAAGTCAGTAAGGGGCAGTTTGTGATATTGTACAACAGAGAGAGAGGGGGGGGGAGAGAGAGAGAGAGAGAGAGAAACAGAGAAAGAGAGAGAGAGAGAGAGAGAGACCATGCAGGAGGAGATCTCTTACCGTATGGCACTGAAAGCAGTCAGGAAGGGGCAGTTTGTGATACTGTACAACAGAGACAGAGACAGAGAGCAAGCAGCCATGCTGGAGGAAATCTCTGTTATGGTACAAGAATGAGAACAATCAGGAAGGAGTAGTTTGTGATACTATGCAGCACAGAGACAGACAGAAGTCATGCAGGAGGAAACCTCTGCTACTGTATAAGGCTGACAGCAGCCAGAAATGGGCAGCCTCAGACATGGTACAACAGAGACAGAGGAGGAGAGAGAGCACAGTCACGAAAGATTAAATCTTTTACGGCCAGTAATTGCACTGTCCCATTACATATGCTTGTGTGTCTTATTGCTTACTTGTCCCTCTTCCCACCGCTCCATTTGCATCATGTGGTATCAGTGGCACTATTTTTCTGTGACTGCAGATAGTTGATTTTGAGCAGGGCCACCTTATTCTCTATGATATTTTAAGCCTAAGTTTTGCTACAAGGTTCCTAGACTTCTGTTGTGGCACTTGTATAGTTCTGTGGCATATACAAGTCAAAAAACCATGGCACCAGGAAGCAGTTCAAGCCAAAGTGTTTTATTACAAAATAATCACATAAAGCATAACAGTACCTAGCTGTGCTCTGCAAGTAGAATAAAGTGCAACAAAGACTGTCTGGTATCTGACCCAACCTGGTTTCACCTGTTAAGGCTTTCTCAAGGGCACAACAGATAGCCATAAGCTCAGATGCCAAAACATGGGCTGTCCCGGTGGCGCTGAGGGCTGAGGCACTGGATGCCTTACCTTGTGCTGTGCCGGTGACCCATGTTTGGGAATGAGCATGGGCAACAGGGGATTGGCGGGACTGGAGAAGGATTGAGTGTCTGTAGGACTGCTCTCCTTCTCTGGGGAGGGACATCAGTGGTCGGCGCTCAACTGGTCCCATGTGGAGACTCAGGGGCAGTGTGCTGATGCTGCAGAAGAGAGGCGGAGATGGGGCAGATGCCTGGAGGAGTGTGTGTGGGTGCGTGTGCACTCCTTCTGCTGGCGTTATTGCATGCCCTTCCCTGCAGGAGAAGAAAATGGGAAAAATCCCTTGGCAGCATGAAGGCTGCCCTAACGGTGCCACCACAGATGCACCCAAGTTAGCTCCCTCCTGGGCCTGCCCTCCAAGTCTCCGCAGTGGTGGGGTAAGTACCCCCTGTGATGTGGCTGGGAGGGGCTGTGGTGGGGAGGTCTGAGCTCTGGCCATGATTGGGGTGGCAGCCATGAAGGCTGACTGGAATGGAGAACCAAAGGCACAACCCCCCCCCACCCCAGCCGAGGACATAAATAACAAAAAAAAAAAAAGATGCCAAAACATGTTAAAAAAAAAATGGAGACTTTGAGTACTGGAAAAGAGAAGTAACTGGAGGAGGGAGCCGAACATCATAATAAAACGGTATTGGTATTCTGTAATAGAAATTAGCAAGAATGGTGAATGCAGTGGAAACACATACAGTAAAATTTGCAGCAGGAGGGCAGTTCTGCAGCCAGTTTTCTTGTCACAGAATGTCAGAACACTTCAAGCCTTAATTATGACTCTGCTAGAGCTAGGCATACTTGTCAAACTTTGCTTTGTCAAATGTTCACAGTCAATTGAACACCAGGAATGCTAAAAAAAACTGATGGAATTTCCTATTTTCAGTTTTGACTGGAATTGGGAATTTTCTTTCTTGTCTGCATAACTAAACCACATTGTCCTTGGCAAAAATGAGAATACTGGATTAACTCTGAAAATACGGAAACTAATAAATTCACCTACAATAGTTTCTATTGTCCAGTGGAAATCTCACAACCGCTCCTACCTTTGCAGCTGTGAAGAACAAAGTAGTATTTTCCTTGAGCGTAACAGCACTTTCCAGTGCAAGGCTTTGTTATGTTGCACTGCACAACACATCAAAGAACAATGAATGTACTTACAAGTATCACTGTAGAATTAGTCAGTAACAGTAAATCAAATTAGTAGGATGGATTTTCAGACATGAATGTGGACGTGGATGCAAACGCATGCTACACCTGTATCCTAACGGGCTGGTTGCATCTCGGCAGCCCCCTTGCTATTTTAAAAAAGACGTGCTGTTTTTGACAAAGAAGGTCACTGTTTTTTGGTAAAGCATTGACCCAAATGCAATTTGCACCATTTGTGGCTGCAATTGTGACTTTTTTGGACACAAAACGAGAATTTAGTAAGCACATCAAAAAGATGGTCTAATAATCTAGATGAATTCCCATTTTGAAAATAGTGGCAGGCTGATCTTGGACAGAGCCTTCTAAAAAGCCTGGATCCCACTGAAAAGCTGGACCCCACTGTAAATGAGCTTCAGCTCACCTGGGCTATCCTTGTTTTGATTTTCAAGAATAAACGATTGCTACGACTATTAGCCTGCCCAGTATGTTTTGCATGTAGCATAATAAATTGTAAAATAAGTTATAGTATGCTTTGACATTGCCTATACTAAATACAAGAAGAGCACGCTGATCCCCTGCAAACAGAAGACATGTTTCAACTGCCTAAACTTATGAAGCAGGAGTGTTTTCTGCAGTGGAATGAACTTTGTGGCCCACCCACATACGGTATACTGTACCAGCAACATTTAACAGCAGCATATCATGCTTAGCATAACTAGTAATACATCAGAAGAGGAGAGTTCCATGATTATTTCTTAACCAGTTACATGTTTCCTCAGAGCAATGAGGAAATTAAGGAGATTTTTTCCTTTCTGATGTCATGGGCCTTGCAGTCCTTACTGCCATCAACTTCTATGTTTCTATATTTCTATGTTTCATTGTACCCTTTCACATTCTGCTCCATTTGTGTTCATTTAAGCTTAGTCCAACTGCATCTGAAACAAACATTGATTATTGTTTACACAAGAATATGGCACATGCACTAAACCCTGTTTCTGCTTCATGCTCCTGTAACTTTAAATTGCAGGTCTAAGTGTGTTATAGGAACTCAGGAACATAGGACCTGCAAGACACAATGGGCCAGATATTCAAAACTTTGCCCCGGGGCAAAATTAGCACTGCCCAGCGGGCAAACCTAGCCCGGAGCACAGAGCACGCTATATTCAAAAGGAATAGCCCAGGGCAAACAGCTTCCAAATATGGCATGGTAATGAGGCCATGCAAACTGGTCTGGGAGTGCAGGGCAAAAATAGCCCTGGAATAAGACAGCACTGAATAAAGCAACCAGGAAGTGCAACCCACTACAACAACACAGTACACAGCAACATGAGGGCAGGTACAGGCGAACTACGTGGCCAATGTGTGCCAGCAAATGCATGGACTCAGTACAGCTGCAGGAAGCAGCAGATGTGAAAGAAAAGTAGTCAAAACTGTATAATATTCCCGTACCGTTAGCGCCGCTAACACATTAGCCAGCGGCATTAGCGGGCTAACAGTTAGCCCGAGCAAACACGCTTGCCGGGCTAAATGTGCCATATTCAAAAGTGCCATGCAAATGAGCCTACTTTATTTAGTCTCTGGGCAAACAACCGGATTAGTATCTCATTATACCCTGATTTGCATGCAGTTTGCCCAGCGTTACTGCAGAGTCCCACAGAGCCACCTGTAGGTCAGTCTGGAAGTACAGGGGCTGACCAGGTCCAACCGCAGCTCCACCTGTAGGTCAGTCTGGCAGTGCATGATGATAGCTGCAGGCTACATGTAAACAGTACAGCATAGCATAGCATATTATACCCCAGGGGACAGGACACCATAGGCACAGGTGGTGATGGTGCTGCATGCCACTGTCACATTGTAGGGCATGCTACAGTGCACAGCAGAAACTACAGTGCAAGGGGCCAGTAGTGCATGGACACAGCAATGCCGATGGTGTGTAGGGCAGTGATGATGACTGCACTATACGCAGTGAGCGGCCCAACCTGTGGATGTTTTCTGACACTGGACATTACTGTTATGCTGTTGTGTGACCCACAGATGCTGCACCTGTGGCATGGATGCTCACAGTGACATGTACATTTCTGGCTTTGTGTGCTATGGCAGTTGTACAGCTGTGAGGTATGTGGCCGGGGGGGGCATATATTATCCGAAAGGCACACTGGTGTTGGGGTATTCCATACTGACCCATGTACACTGCATGATGTGTCCCAGCCTTGTGGCCACACCTGATCTGTAGCACAGCCTCGCCACCCGTATATGCTCCCTCAACATCCTCCATGCCCACAGTGCTGCATGTGTGTGCTGGCATCTGTTGGTGTCCACGGAAGTGTGGTCCACAGGTGTGTGCTGTATGGCCACACTGCCGTGCTGTCCACTGGTGGCAGGGTCACCACTTACTGCCTGGCATGGCTGGGACTGGTGGCAGATGATGGCATCATTGTGATGCCATCAGTTAGCAACATACTTCCTCTATGTTTGGCTTTATCTATGTGTCATATTTATTTGTTAGGGTCGCAAAAACCCACGCTAAACCCGCACAAATGCCAGCGCAAAAACCATAATATCGCGCAAAAGCTGATTGCCCAGGATTAAGACCAGCTTTCCTAGGGTAGTACCATACAGTGTCGCCTAAGTCGCTGAAACCACTTAGCGCGGCGCTAATCGCTGAATATAGCATTGCGCCTGTATTCATGTCAGATTGCCCCTTGCATACATTATAATTTTGCCCGGCGCTAATGCAGTTTGCCTGCGCTATTTGGCCTTTTGAATATGGCAGACCCGCGCTAATCCCGCGCTAAACCTGCGCAAATGGTTTTTGCCCAGCGCAAAGTTTTGAATATCTGGCCCAATTAGTCCAACGGGATACGGCCAGTTTGCCCACTACTCACAGATTCAACCATACACTATTTAAATGAGAAGTGTGACCTCCCTTGTATCCAGTGGTAGTCTGCTGCAACAGAAATGTATCTAGTCTAATCTTACAGTTGCCTGCACTACCTGCTTCTATAGCCTCAAGTGGCATTCTATAGACTTACCAACCTTTGAATGAAAAATGTTTCCTGGTATTTCCCCTTACAGCCTAAGTTTGTGCCCTTTGTTCTGCTGTCCCATACTAGTTTAAAAATCATCCCTTCGTTTACAATATCACATGCTAGATGTTCAAAACTTTGCCCCTGGGCCAAGATAACACTGCCTGGTGGGCAAACATAGCCCAGAGCACGAAGCAAGCTATATTCAAAAGGAATAGCCTGGGGCAAACAGCCTCTGAATATAGCATGGGAAAGAGGCCGTGCAAACTGGGCTGGGAGTGCAGCGCAACCACAGCCCTGGAATATGACAGCACTGAATATAGCAACCAGGAAGTGCAAACCACAACAACAACACAGTGCACAGTGACATGAGGGTAGGTAGAGAGGAACTATGTGGCCAATGTGCGTGACAGCAAATGTGTGGACCAAGTACAGCTGCAAGCAGCAGCAGATGTGAAAGAACAGTGATCAAAACTGTAAAACATTCCCCAACAGTTAGTGCAGCGCTAACACATTAGCGTGGCTTTAGCGTGGAGCTAAGTGGTTTGCCCGGTGCAAACACGTCAGCCCGGTGCTAAACGTTGCCATATTCAAAAGTGACATGCAAATGAGCCTACTTAGATAGTCTCTGGGCAAACAGCCACATTAGCATCTCATCATGCCCTGATCTGCATGCAGTTTGCCCAGCATTACTGCAGGGTCACACAGCTCCACCTGTAGGTCAGTCTAGAAGTACAGGGGCTTGCCAGGTCTGACCGCAGCTCCACCTGTAGGTCAGTCAAGCAGTGCATGATGATAGCTGCAGGCTACATGTGAACAGTACAGCATACCATAGCATATCGTACCCCAGGGGACAACACAGCATAGGCACAGGTGGTGGTGGTGCTGCATGCAACTGTCACACTGTAGGTCATGCAACATTGCACAGCAGACACTACAGTAGCAAGGGGCTGTAGTGTGAGGGACACAACAATGCCTATGGTATGTAGGGCGGTGATGACCACTGCACTGTACACAGTGACAGGCCCAGCTTGCAGGTAATTAGTGACAGTGGGCAGTACTATTATGCTGTTGTGTGATCCACAGATGCTGCACCTGTGGCATGGGATGCACACAGTGTCATGTACATGGCCGGCTGTGTGTGCTGTGGCATCTGTACAGTAGTATGGTAGGTGGATGGGGGGGCATGTAAAATCTGACAGGCACACAGGTGGTGGCGTATTCCTAGTACTGGCCCATGTGCACTGAGTGATGTGTCCCAGTCTTGTGGCCACACCTGGGCTGTGGTGAGGTCTGGTCACCCATACACCCTCCCCCCCGGCCACCGGCCACCATGCCCACAGTGCTGCATGTGTGTGCTGGCACCTGTTAGGCACCACAGACCTATGGTCTGCAGGTGAGTGCTATATGGCCATACTACCATGCTGTCCCCTGTGGGTGAGATCACCCCTTACTGTCTGTGCTTGGCTGGGACTGGTGGCAGCTGCTGGCATCATGATGGTGCCACCAGTGAGCAGCGTGTGTCCTCCATGTCTGGCATTTTCTAAGTGTCATACTCCTATGTTAGGATCGCGCAAGCCGCGCAAATCCCACACAAACACCACGCAATGCAGCTTTTCCTGGGCAGCAATTTGTACCATGCTATGGGTCACACTAAGTCGCGCTAAACACCTTAGCGTGGCGCTAGTCGCTGAAAATCTCATTCCGCCTGCATTCATGTTCACTTTGCCCCTAGCATATCATTATGGTTTGCCCGGCGCTAATGCAGTTTCCGCATGCTATTTGGCCTTTTGAATATAACAAACCCATGCTAATCCTGCACTAAACTCATGCAAATGTTTTTGCCCCGCGCAAAGCTTTGAATATCTGGCCTCATGTCTGTTAAAAGTTTTCAATATTAATATCATGTGCCCCTTACCGTTTTCTCCTGATGGCTCATCCCTAACCCTCTAATCAGTTCTGTGGCCTTAAGCTGTACCCTGTGTGGTAACGAGAGCTGCATGCTGTAATGTAAATAAAGTCCCTCTAGTGCTCTGTACAGTGGTAATATCACATATTTTGCCTTAGCAGCTGCTTCTTTTTTTATGCAGGCATGCATATGGTTTGCTTTGCATACCACAACTAGGCATTGCTTGGAATACTTCAGCTTCCGATATGGTATCACTCCCAAGTGTCTTTTCTGCCTGTTACTGCCAGCTCCTGAACTTCTATTTCTCAGTCCTAATTTCTAAAGCTAGGTACAATACTTTGCACATTTCTATGCTAAATATCTCCTGTCCTTTTGCAGCATTTCACCATTCCACACACAATCCACCACTCTTGCCATATTTGTGTCATCTTCAAATGTTCATATCAGTATATATATGTGTATGTGTTATATATATATATATATATATATATATATATATATATATATATGTAATAGATAACCCACTCTAAGGTGTGCGGTCATGCTCTGATATATGCATGCCTTGGTGTGCATTGTTACACATGGGCCACAGGCCGAGTGCATCAACCACCCAAGGCGTGTGTATATTGGAGCATGACTGCACATCCTAGAGTGGGTTATCTATCTTATAAAATGGCAAAATTGTTTTGGAGGGGAGAGAAAGTGCAGGTGTGTGGTCACATTCTGATATATGCATGGTCATGTGATGTGTTTCAACCAACCAGCAGAGATAATTTTTGCTACCCATTTTATAAAATATATATATATATATATATATATTTCCATCTATCTATATATACATATACATATATATATATATATGTAACCCCAACCCCTGCCTTTTTGCTAAAACAACAGGTGGCATGCTGTTGGCGCTGGCAGCAATACTTTGTGGGGACCTGGGTTCGGGGAGGATGAGGTTACCTGGCACAAAGGGACCTAGGTTTGGCTACTCTGCACAGGGGCACCCAAGTAAATCCGAACACAGGAAGCAACAACTGCAATGTCCAGAACCAGGAATGGGATTTTCCAGTGTGGCTTTTATTCACAACCAGCTGAACACAACAAAGCATAGATGGACCCCCATGGGGCTACGTTTACTGATAATGCAGATTAGAGGCTACAAGGCGGTGCACTGGAAGAATGAACCATTTCTACTGTTTTCAGGCTCTGGACCCACCAGGCACACAGCCCGGACTTGCACGCACGTTGGGTACACAGCCCGACTGGCCCGGCTCCCCTGCCGGCCACTTGACTGACGGTTCATTGGAAGAATGAACCCATTTTTCTTGTTGTGGCTCCCCACACCACTTAGAGTCTGCGACCCCTAAAGAGATTTCCCATTTGCTTCTTCTGACTCCCATCTCAAGAAGAGAATTTTCTTCACACTTGTTGTAGCTCCTCACACCACTTAGAGTCTACGACTCCTAGGGAGATTTTCCCATTTGCGACCCACATCTGGGTACTTCCCTCATCACTGGCCAAGCGCATGAGGTAAGTAGCAATCACAGCAGAAATCCGTAGAGGTGGACCTGGTTACTAAAGATGGGGGGTGTTCCCACCTCCAGCTCCCACAGCCCATACCCGGCCATTTCTCTGGACAAACTGAAACTTCGAAATGTAGATTAAATGGTGGATGAACTGTCGCACCCCCTCTACGACATTACTTGAATCCACACAGCACTTTAGCTTTTGACACTACTCCATTTGTTTGTTCTAGTACTATAGGCCTCCCAAATAGTAGTTCAAATCCCAGATTTCTTCACATTTCCCAGGCTGAAGAAACACATTTTTGCCCTCTCATATTAGAGCAAACGCTCACCCTTTTGTTGCAGGTGCCCCACAGGCGAAGTACAACTTTTTCACTTTTTAAGCACAAACCGAAACTGTAAAAGGCAGCTTTCTCTCTTTAGCAGAAATTAGGGGATTGCCCCTGGAATCTACATGGGGATACTTTACTTACCCCCGGAGGGAGGGGGGCACTGAGACCTGGACAGCGGTCTCCACCACTTGAACACTGGCTCCTCAATCCCAAACTGCAGACTGAACCTTCTTGTTTGACAACAAACAGGAGACTGACTTTGAAAACTCCCAACGTTCTATCTCACTCCCTCTGCTGCAGATTCCAATGTGGCTTATGCAGCTGCAACAGTTCTATTGGTGATGTCATCTCTCAGTCTCAGCTGAGACTGAGAACAGAGTGAGACAGTGTGAAACCCATTTAACTGGAGTTTCACAAGCTGCCTTCCCTGCCTACCACTAGGTCTTACTGGGATTCTAGTAACCCTGTGTAACAAGGGGTTACACTCACCCTTGACCAGGAAAATGACTGTCCCCAGTCATTATGCACTCGGCCTTAGGCCATCCCACCCTATGTGCTACCTGCGGAGGGGGGTGATCAGGCCCCCTCCTACCATGTGCAAGCACAGGCAGGCAACACTAAGGGCCTAGAGGCCTGTAGCTGACATATCAGCCTCTATACTATCCACTTACTATGGACACCTAGTGGCTCTGGTAGAACCATCCAGAGCATAGCCCTGATAGATCAGCACTGCGGTCCCTACTGCAGGTCAGGGCCACAGCCTGTCCATCCCCCCTAACCCTCTAGGGAAAACCTATCTGCCTCTAACATAATATTCCCAAAACAAAAAAAACCCGGGGACCTCCCCGACCTTGGGCAACCTGCAACCACACCATTAAAATACCAATTACTGCCTCCTCCCTACCCCTATGACCACACCTGTGGAAGGAAAGGGTTAATACAGTAACCACCATAACAATAACAACACAGTACTTTACATTTCTACACAATAAAGCACTGACGAGGAACTCCGATGAGCCCCTCCTCCTCTTCTTGTCTTCTCTTCTGTCTTCCCAGGAACACCTGTAAGAAAAAGACAAAACAAAACATACTCCTAATCTGCATACACAGTCTACCTAAAACCCTTACCATACAAAACACTGAAAAAATCCCAAAAAGATTTTTTAGAAAAAAGGTAGAAAACAGTATTTACATTAGAATACAATAATGACATTATTTACAATACACATTTGGGGGGATGGAGTGCCCCAAAAGTCCCAACTAGTGACCACAAGGCCCGAAGGCTAGTCCAATAAAGAGTCTCTCCTGGGCCGGAGCCCAGTGAAGCACAGTTCTAACAGGCCAAAGTCCCGAAGGGGAGAGTCTTTGCGGACAGTTCACACATTTTTGAAGTCTGTAGTGTAGGGTGTGTACTGCAATGTCATAAAGATAGGAAAGTTTTGGACTTACCAGCCATTTGTAGTACAAGAATCTGCACAAACCTGCACCCTGCTGAAGACTCTCCCTGGCAGCATTTCTTCTGATACAGCTGGGCGGACATCTTCCGGGTACCACAGGAGGGCACATCTGGAAACAGCTGGGCTGATGTCATCTATGGAGACGGAACCTTAGAACAGGAACAAAAAGAAAAACGGCTGGTCCGACATCATCCAATTACCAGGCGATGAACAGGAAACAGTTGGGCTGGTGTCCTCTCTGGATCTGAAGTCATCTGGTGGGCCAGTGGATGGTTGCTGGACAGGACAGTACACTGTAGTCTGATGAATGTGGAGCACCTGAGTCCTGGTGATTCATATTGGCAGATCAATAAGGGCACTTCACAGTCTGGTGTGGCAGTATTGACTACCACTGCTCGGCTCTCCATTTTGTAGGCATGGGCTTAATTGCTGGGAGGTCCTTGCACTGAGGCCAATAGTACCGGGGGTCAGGGGCTTGAATTATTACCCAGTCTGCATGCACATAACTCACACAGTAGGAGATTTCACGTCCCTCTCCATCCACTATTCTCACTCTGTCCATAAACAGTGTCCTGCCTCTCTTCCACTGGGTATACTTTTCGTGGAACAGTCTATTCTTTACATGCTGGTTGGCCCCAGGATGCACACTTTTCATTGCTTCACCCCAGATCCAGGATTTCCTGCAGTCCTCATTCTCCTCCCAGACTTTCCGAGGAAAGGTAGGAAAGGTCATACCATAGATTTCATTTGCCTTTCTACGAAACAGTCTCTCCTCTTTACTTGCTTTGGTCAATCTGAGACCGCTGGCCTGGCTTGGGGGTGGCCAGTCCTGGTTCTGCCAGCTTCACATTCTCAAGGAAATTAAAAACAGATCCCTGAATTCTTCCTCCTGTAAAGCCAGGGCAGTGGCATCACCACCTTCTTCAACACATTCCTCCGAGGCAAGATCTTGAGGTTGTGTACCCGTTGCTTTCTCACAAGGCCACATAGATTCCCCCTCATTTTCCTCTTCACTGAGGATCTGAGCCCAGGAGTGAGCAGTCGTTCTCACCCCTGAGACTATCCATTCATCACTAGGCACGAGGTCTGACACCTCCCATTCAAAGGCCTCCGCATCTCATCTTCATCTAAGAGACTTGGGCTGGCCCACCCAGGGTCTATTGATGCTTTATCCGAACTTTTTCTGGGATCCAGCATCCAAAACTTCAACTTATGATTCTGTCTCTAACTCTGCACCCTCTAGCTTTGTGCCACACTCTCCTGAGGGACCTTCCTCCACAGGCTCCGCCTGGTGCTGTGTGCTGCCAACTGCAGATTCCTGAACTTTTGTCCATGTGGGAGCCAAACGAATTGGAGCGCTTTATACAAGCCATATTTTTGTAGGCATCCAGCACAGTGAGGAATCATGACGACGTCCCTTCCAGCACTCAAGCATATTTGGCATACCGCACTGGATAATTAGGAATTGCCACATCAGGAGGCAGTTGCCCTCCATAGCACCACTTTTCAATATCTCAGTCTATTTACTGCTGCAGTTACTGCAACCCAGGCATGATCCGGTAACGAGCTGGTCCTGAGGCCATAACTGCAGAAAAATAAACAAAGTTCACTGTAACTGAAAGTCCCACTTTAATGAACACACTCTGTAGCTTTAAATGGCTCCTCTGCTGCTGTGTTTACTTTACTACCCCACCCTGTATATGGCGGCGGCAGCACTCCTGTGCATCAACATTTAGAATCTGGGTCAAGCCACTGTGCACCCGATTTACACCAGCTACTGATAACTTTTACTCAAACTGCACAACTTGCTCTGATCTGGCTTTAAACACACATGTACAGGATTTTCCTTGGACTTTTCACATGCTGGTAACATTCATTTAACTACAGTCCCTTAAAAGCTTCAGGTTTTAGCTCAGGATTGCCTGCTTCTACTAGTGTTGCATTTTGCTACAACCCACAGTGTCTCTCTGGCTGCAGACTTTAAACTGAGGCTATTTTCACTTCCATGCACACATTTAATGGCTTTACAGACTTGCACTTGCTGGCAGGACTTCACACAATCGTTACTTGCAAAGTGACTACACTGCTGCACACACATTTTATATGGCATTACTGAAAATCACTGTTTGAGCAGTTTTATGAAGGTTTACTCACTGTTATTAGTAGCAACTTGCTGCGATGGGGTAAAACGGCCTGCAGCTAGTTCCTGAAGGCCTCTGTACACAAACGGGCGGGCAGTCTTAGCGATCATCGTTTTAACCACCAAATTCACTATTTCCACGATCGATTTGCGGGTTGAGCCCGATTTTAAACTCAAAAGTCAATTTTTTGAATGTTTACAGCACTTTGAATACTCCACGATGCTCCTCCACTGCCAGTACACGCACTACACTCTGTCTCCCTCTCGAATGCTGAGGCAGTCTCAGAAGAGCTGGCAGAGGGGCGGGACTAATGGCAATCTGATCAACCACACAACGCCATGCAAATGAGACTCTTCTTCCTCGCTAGGGCTCCTCTCCTCACAGTGATCGTCGAGCAGGCAAATTTAAACTGTAAAATGCACTTTTTTTTTTTAAACTGACTCCAACGGCGAGAGCCCATTTCAACCATTTAACATTGCCATTAACTCTTCAGTCTCTCCCATCCAGGGCATAATTTCTCTGTTGCTACCCCTAGTCTTCCACACTTTTATTTACCACAGTTCATTTTTAAAGCTGACAAAAATGCTGTAAACAATTTTGATGATGCAGGACAAGGGCACACTCTTTGGCTTTAATGCTCCTTGGTAAACAGTTGGCATTTTTTAAACAGCAGCACAAGATTCACAGCAACACACTAGGGAAATTGCTTCAGCTTTTTGGGCTACCCACTGCCAGATTGCCAAAACGCTAGCCCCCTTGCCCAAGCACCTTCCTTTCCGAACAAATCCAAAGCGGTGCCTCCATTTTTGTAACCCCCACCCCTGCCTTTTTGCTAAAACAACAGGTGGCATGCTGTTGGCGCTGGCAGCAATACCTGGTGGGGACCTGGGTTCGGGGAGGATGAGGTTACCTGGCACAAGGGGACCTAGGTTTGGCTACTCTGCACAGGAGCACCCAAGTAAATCTGAACACAGGAAGCAACAACTGCAATGTCCAGAACCAGGAATGGGATTTTCCAGTGTGGCTTTTATTCACAACCAGCTGAACACAACAAAGCATAGATGGACCCCCATAGGGCTACGTTTATTGATAATGCAGATTAGAGACTACAAGGCGGTCCACTGGAAGAATGAACCATTTCTACTGTTTTCAGGCTCTGGACCCACCAGGCACACAGCCTGGACTTGCATGCGCGTTGGGTACACAGCCCAACTGGCTCAGCTCCCCTGCCGGCCACTTGACTGATGGTTCATTGGAAGAATGAACCCATTTTTTTTGTTGTGGCTCCCCACACCACTTAGAGTCTGCGACCCCTAGAGAGATTTCCCATTTGCTTCTTCTGACTCCCATCTCAAAAAGAGAATTTTCTTCACACTTGTTGTGGCTCCCCACACCACTCAGAGTCTGCGACTCCTAGAGAGATTTTCCCATTTGCGACCCATGTCTGGGTACTTCCCTCATCACTGGCCAAGCGCATGAGGTAAGTAGCAATCACAGCAGAAATCCGTAGAGGTGGACCTGGTTACTAAAGATGGGGGGTGTTCCCACCTCCAGCTCCCACAGCCCATACCCGGCCATTTCTCTGGACAAACTGAAACTTCGAAATGTAGATTAAACGGTGGATGAACTGTCGCACCCCCTCTACAACATTACTTGAATCCACACAGCACTTTAGCTTTTGACACTACTCCATTTGTTTTTTCCTAGTACTATAGGCCTCCCAAATAGTAGTTCAAATCCCAGATTTCTTCACATTTCCCAGGCTGAAGAAACACATTTTTGCCCTCTCATATTAGAGCAAACACTCACCCTTTTGTTGCAGGTGCCCCACAGAGAGTACAACTTTTCCACTTTTCAAGCACAAACCGAAACTGTAAAGGCAGCTTTTCTCTTTAGCAGAAATTAGGGATTGCCCTGGAATCTACAAGGGGATACTTTACTCCCCCCCCAGAGGGAGAGGGCACTGAGACCTGGACAGCGGTCTCCACCACTTGAACACTGGCTCCTCAATCCCAAACTGCAGACTGAACCTTCTTGTTTGACAACAAACAGGAGACTGACTTTGAAAACTCCCAACGTTCTATCTCACTCCCTCTGCTGCAGACTCCAATGTGGCTTATGCAGCTGCAACAGTTCTATTGGTGATGTCATCTCTCAGTCTCAGCTGAGACTGAGAACAGAGTGAGACAGTGTGAAACCCATTTAAATGGAGTTTCACAAGCTGCCTTCCCTGCCTACCACTAGGTCTTACTGGGATTCTAGTAACCCGGGTAACAAGGGTTACATATATATATATATATATATATATATATATATATATATATATATATATATATGTATGTGTATATATATATATATATATATATATATATATATATATATATCTACAGCTTCGACCATTGACCCATCAAGGTCCTCCCTCCCTTCCTCCCACAAGGTCAGTGAGAATACCATTACCCTATTTTCTTTATAGTACTTGTCAGCTCTGGGCTTCCAAGTGTACAGCACATGTTCCAGAAAATACAGTAGTTCTTCCTAACTGAAAATTCCCTGAATCTTCTTTCAAGGAGATTGTGTCAACTTGTACTTTCATCCTTGTGCATCTTGAAAAGCTGTTTTTGATCTGACATTGTTATCCTTTCGAATATTTGAAGACTAAGATCATGTCCCACCTTATTCTTGTTTTCTCAGCAGTCTCATTTCTGTCATTTGTCCTTTATAACCCATGCTTTCCAAATCTTCAGCTGTACTTTCTCAATCACGTCAATATCTTTCCTCTGGTATGGGGTCCAGAATTGCAAACTCACTGAAGGTGGGGCCTGACTAGGGAACGGTACAGGATCAATATAATATCTCTTGACCTGCTTACTGCATTTCCATTGATGCATATTATGAGTTTGTTTGCCTTGCTAGCTGTCGCCCCACACCTTTGTTTCTAAGTTACTGGTGATTAGTAGTCTCTGTATTTTTCTGCTTGGTTTAATTACCATTATGACATTTACAGTAGGTGATATATTTAACCTTCATGGTTTTCTTTCCTATATGCATCAACTTGCTTTTCTCAGCACAGTTTAGTTCATCTGCCATTTCTCTGTCCACTTCCCAAGCTTCTCCACAACCTTCAGCATCGCATCAATTTCCTGTTGCAGTGCAACTACTCTTTCATCCTATAATGTTGGGATTGGCAAACATGGTAGCCCAGCTTCTGGTAGCCATCTTCAGGTCACTTATGAATATTTAGAACAATAAAGGCCCCTTGATGCATCACTGTGGGAACCCACTGACTACTTGTTTTCATGTTGATAAGTTATCATCTATTATAACCAATTCTTTGCTATCATTCAACTGCATTTAATCCTTTACATCACATTCCTGGTTATATCTAGGTTCTCTAGTTTATGAAGTAGCTTCCTGCATGGTACCTTTAATATAACTGCCAGTGCATGGATGGCTACTTATCTAGTTCCTTCAGGAGCCTTGGACATATTCCATTAGGCCCCATATTTTTTTTTTACTGTAGACTGTTCTCAACTTCTTCAGGTGTTACATATGCAGTGTGTGTGTGTGTGTGTGTGTGTGTGCGTGCACGTGTGTGTGTGTATAAAATTCCCCTCAGAATGGCATTTCAGTGTTAGAACCTCCTCTCCATAGCCACCAACCCCCACCGCACAAGAAGCACGGCCAGGCAATCACTTCATGTCCCCTTCTTCTGTGCCTCACAAGCACGAAGATCTTTAGCATACTGTGCCTCACTATGGCTTCATGAACTTCCTCTCAATATAGCCAATGAGTCCAGGTCGGGGCCATTTAAGAGAAAACTCCACTTGCACCTCATCTGCCTGAGCAGCTGTGACTGTTGGCCCTTGTTCTTTTCATTGACCATCCTCCTCCTGCCCACTTCACCCTCTGCCACCCATCCTTCCCCCTTACCTAACCACCCCCCCTTATCAACATCTCCTTTCCTCCATGAGGCACTTATCCCCCCCCCCACACACACCTCTCTTCTACCCACCTCTCTGGAGCTTAGACAAAGAAATATGTATTCTGCTTAAAGGTTTTGGAGCTTATACAAAGATATATTTATTCTGCTTAAATACTTCATGTTTTCTAACTCTGTAATCAAATTGTATGTAATCTTGTATTCCCCTATTTGGTTACTGTTGCCCTGTAACACTGCACTTATACTGCTTGCTCTGCCCCAGTCTTGAAATGTATGTCATATGTTATTGTTTGTTTGATGTGGAATGTTTGTACACAAGCTTCCAGCTCAAAAGTGTTATTCCAAGATCTCAATAAAAAAAGATATCACTTTATCCATTTCCTCTGTGGATACTGATTCACAACTCATGAAGGTATTTTACCATATCTCCATCCTGTGTTAGTATGTCACTGTTTTCCTGATCCTTTACAGTTCTAACAGTTTTATTATGTTTCTCTCTTCCTGTTTACATATCTGAGTAATTATTTCTGTTTGGATGTGGCCTCAAGTGCTTCCTTTTCCTTTGTCACTTATTTTACCCCTCTAATTTTGTGTTTGTTCTCGCCAAGCCTGTATCTGTAGTTCTGTCTTTTTAGTTGATTTTATTGCAAGTTGCTCATCTAGTATGCCACTTAGTTTCCCCCGAGTGCTTCAAGTACCTTTGTTGTCATTTCCATTGGTCTGTGTGTTTCTAAATGTTGTACTTTGTCTTTGTGGACTCCTGTATTGCTTTAAGCTGTCCATATGTTTAAAGACGGTCACATTGCTGTAGAAAACTGATGTCCATGAGACTGATTTCCCAAGGTACATTTGTTATGACCTCCTTCTTCGAAAAATGTGCCTTATGCTGGAGTGTGGTGTATGTCATTCCCTAGCTTGTCCCTTGTTGCTTCCAAATGTAAATCTGATTATGTGACTACTTTCCAATTTTCTGATCAGGTTATCTTTGTTGCTAATGATTACATTCAACACAGTATATATTGGGATCCCTCCAGCATATTGTATAATGTTATAAATATGTTTTACATAAATAAATAAATAAATATCAGTCAATAGTCCTCAACAAGATCCCAAATGTGCATAATGCCCTTGGACATAACTGTTTTCTCCTCCCAGCCAATGTCTGTGAAGTTAAAGACTACCATCAGAAGAGTACTTCCCTAGGTTGTTGCTTTTGTGATCACATGCTAAAGTTTAAAGTCCTAGTTCTCTTTCCTTTTAGGTGGATTCTAGCAAATATAGCTTGTAACGGTCTTTTCTTTTTTTATCTGCTTTATACATTTTGCCTCCTTTCTGTGAATACCTGGGCTGCTCCTGTGTTCTGGCCACCTCCCTGGGATTCCTTCCAGCCACCATCCGAGTATCCATACTCCTTGAGGTCATGCCCATGTTCCCCTGTGGCTTGCCCCTCCCTCGCAGCAGGGTAGCAGGGAGCCCCCATCTCACCCACCCTAACAGATCCAGACTATTAGGCTCTCCCAGAGCCAGCCCTCATGAACAGCCATCAAGCTGCTCCACCCAGATACACACTCCTCTTATTTTTTAGATGTTTACTCCCTGGAGCTAGAGGGTGTGCACTGATGCCAGTGGAAGGGAGCACACACGCGTCTGCACGCACTCCTTCCTAGCATCTGCCCCAGACTTCTCCCCAACATACAGCACAGCACTTTGTCTCCTAGCCTCCGCCGGGGGCAAGCAGCAGCTGACTGTTGTGGACCCCCTTCCCCAGAGAAGGAGAGCAGTCCATCGGATGCTCAATCCTTCTCCTTCCCTACCGACCTCTGGCAGCCCTTGCTCATTCTCGAACACGGGTAGCCGGCATGGATAACAGTCTTTTCTGCAATGAACTACTCTTGGCTAGAGTTTTTGATCTCATTCAAATCAAGCTGAGGAAGACCCATTTGCTAGGTCGCCCCACAGGGTTATCAGCCCTGCTGTTCGAGCCTTGCTAATTTTATAAAATGTAATAAAACTTTCATCTGCAGTTCTAAGTGTGTGCCCAGCTTTTTTTTTGTTCTTATTGTTTCCTGTTCCTTGTTCATCTGATCTATACTTTCTGCATAATTTGTAGTTACCTATCCCCAGTGATCCCCATTATTCCTAGTTTGTCCAGTCTTTCATGGTGATCAGGGTCTCTAGTTAACATAATGTGTTCCTTGGGCTGCATGCATCAGTAAACATGGAGTCATAGCCAGGGCCGTCAGTAAAAATAACCATCCATGTCAGCCATGACTTTTAATCTCTGTCATTGAACTAAATGACTCATGTCTCTCAATGGCAAGACATAACTTATTGTATCATTACTAATGTCCATGGCTAGCACTGTACATTTCAAGTTGATATCCCATTTCTTTTCCCCTCACTTTCTTAGCTGCAACTGTTCATTCATCTTGTAGTCTTTTTTTCTAGACTAGCTTGTCCAGATGAATATTTTCCAGTAGTCCAAATTTTCCTTTCCTTTTCAGCTTCACTAGTTTCCTGTACTGTCCTTCCCCTCCCTGTAACCCATTTAAAGTCCTTTCAATGATTGCATTAATCAGGGTCCCGGTATGGTTGCTCATTTTTGATTTAGATGTTGTTCATGCTTCCAGAAAATAGCTTCCATTCCATTAAATGTTATCCTATTTCTAAGAAACTTAAATCCTTCTTCCTCATACCCCCACTGCCCAGTTCAAGCACTGATCCTCTGAATCCTAGCTTTGCATCTTTTGTCTTCAAATTGCACGGGTAGTATTTATAAGACAATGGATTCTGCTTTTTTGCCAGTAGGGTCATGAGTTCTTATAACATTTGGGAAACTGACACCTTCCACTGTATCACAGAAAGGATATCAGCAGCACTGAGAAGATGCAGAGAAAAGTAACCAAGATGCAGAGGAGCCCGCCAGGATGCAACAAAGAGTCTGAAGTTACTGCATGATACAAGGGATTAACTGTCATAGAAATTGCCTTGTTTCTTGTAGTAACTCTGCTGTAGAATGCTCCACTGTAGTTGAAGCCTTGGAAAACATGGGCTATTAGGACTGACTGGCAGAACTGAGATCGTTCTCCATGGAATAGTAGAGACTCAGGGGTGACATGATTATAGTTACCAGATATCTGAAAGGAATAACACCTTCAGCCCAAATACAACTCTTCCAAATGTACAAGGATGAGAGGACAATGGACATCCCGATCTATCCCACTGTTCCACTCTCTGATTCTACCGCTCTTTACCCTACTTACCCCCATGACACCTCTCTCCTCCTCCCTCCTGTTTACCCCTGACCCACCTCTCCCCCCACTCCTACTGTCCACACCCACACGACTCCCTCTGCCTCACCACCCTCCTACTCCCCTTCCCCTCTGCTTACCCCACCATGTCTGTCCTCCTCTCCGCCATCACATTTCAATGCCACATGCTGACAAAGCCTTTTTGGCTGCATCTAGCTAAACAATGAATGAATTCCTTAGTCCTCTTGCTGTGCCCTGCACTTACTATGAACTTTCATGCTAGAAACATTTTCCTAACCTCACACTGAATTGTACCTAACTGTTGTGCCCTGGGTTACTCAGGGTTACTTTCCTCCACAACCAATGTATCATGTACCGTTTGTAACCTGCAGTGTTTACTTACTAAGGAATCCTGTGTAACTTACAGTATGTAACCTATGTGTAGTTTGTTTGTCTTGTGTTTCTGCATTTGACTTGGAACCTTTGTAAATGATTCCATGACTCTAAGATATTAATCCCAATCTGAAATAAATAAAAATAAATAAAACATTTTATATCATTAAAAGGAGGAAGAGTCAATGGGAAATATTCAAGGAAAAAAAAAAACCTACTTCGCAGATTAAGTGATGGAAATTTGAAATAGATTTCCAGAACAAGTGGTGTCAGTTGACGTTGTTTTGACCTTCGCCAGAGGTAAGTTCAGGAGAGATGTGAGGAAATACAGTACATTCACAGCAAATGTATTGTGTAGTCAGTTTGCAATACAGCCTCCCTAGATAACTGCAATGAGTTTCCAGCTAGTTGAGCTCCCCCCTTAGCTGCAGAATGTGGCTTTTAACTGAAAGTACTGTATATTCAGGCAGCTCATCCAGAGCTCAACAGGAAACAGCTATTAACCAGATATCAGTGATTAAGAGATTTCCTATGCAGAGCCTTAATAGCACTGTTACAAATAGGCTGTCAAGTGGCTACATAATAAGTTTATTGTGAACTGTAATGCACTTCTTCATGGAGAGGGTAGTGGACAAGCAGAATAACTTGCCAAGGGAAGTGGTAGAGGCAGAGACGATGCAGGGTTTCACGACAGGGTGGGACAGGTATCAGGGTTGATAGTAGTGGGAGTAAGGGAGGTAGGGGTAAAGTTACTAAACAGTTTGAGCTACTAACAGAGGGCTCAGGCTAAGACTCCTAAGTGATAGGCTGGAGCAGAAGTAGGCAGAGCCAGAGCAGAGTGCATGGACCCTTGGTCCTTTTTTGCCTGTAACTGTCAATGTTTCTATGACTGTTATGCTTAAACTTGATAAGTACCTTATAGAAAAGGATGTGACAGGGTATGCCCTCTGAGTAAGTGGAGGAAGAACTTAATGGGGGTTGAGGTCTTCTTTCTTTCCTATTTTTGTATGTCCACATCATGTACTGTACTGTAGCAATAACAGAGGCTGGTCACCAAGGGACTCAAACAGTCTGTTTTTTTTTGGTTATATGCTTGAAGAGCTACTGGAACAAAAACTGTCTGACAGGAAAAAGATTCAAATTTTAAGAAGTAGTCAGTTGTAACTTTTTATTTCAGAAATATTTTCGCGTTCACTTGCTCTTGCACAAGGAACATCTTGAGACTACTGTATACGACATTTGAGAGGTGTGTCACTGCCAAACCAATTACAGCTGAAACTGCAATGGGCTTGGCAGTGTACCCAATGACCAGGCACTCTGGTCATGACACAAGTTCTGCTTTGCTGACATGGCATTGTCTCTAGTTGAAAGAAATGAACCGCTCCAATGACAGAGTGCTTCATTTCCTTCTGTAGACATAATTCTGGGCCTGCACATTAGAGTTAACACTAATGCACATGTCTGAGTTACGGTTATTGATGGCTCCTGCCAATGCCACCCACCGCACTCTGTCTCCCCCCCTGGTCCGTCTGTTCCCCCTGACATCCCCCCTTTTGTCTGACCCTCCCTCCAGGCTTGTACAATATAGCCATGGTGTGGCTTTACATGTTGGCAGCTCCTGCCACACTCTCTAACACTGGCACTGTTATTTTGTTACTCAGTCCTGAAAGGAGATTTTGCAGTTGCTGTTTGGAATCACTTTTTGGGACCAATTAACAAAAAGACAGCACCACTGTTCATGAGGTGAGGTCCCAAAAAGCCCATGTTGAAAATTTGGTGCAAAAATATCAAAAAACACCCAAGTTACATGCAGTCATGAAAATTTTTCTGTGCACACTCGTAACTTTGGCAGTTTTTAATACTTTCACTCCAAATTTTCAACACTGCCATTTTTTCACACCACCATATGAATGGTATAGCTGTCATTCTTCA
Organism: Neoceratodus forsteri; assembly: GCA_016271365.2. Lineage (NCBI taxonomy): Eukaryota > Metazoa > Chordata > Ceratodontiformes > Ceratodontidae > Neoceratodus > Neoceratodus forsteri. Next base: position 538,841,192 of record CM028134.1, on the reverse strand, counting down.
CATCCTGTCCGAAATATATTTTCCCACCTGTAGCGTAGAATGGCACAGTTTCTGTGTAGAATCACCTTTTGAGACCAATGGACGAAATGACAGTGATAGTGTTTATGAGGTGGGGTCCCAAAAAGGGCATTTTGAAAACTTGGTGGAAAAACTCTTAAAAATGGCAGATACGTGTGGTCATTGAAAATTTTCTACGCATGCATGTAACTTTGGTCATTTTCAATATTTCCATTCCAATTTTTCAATATAGCCATTTTAACACACCACCTCATTAACAATACAGCAATAATTTTTTCACATCCTGCCCTGAACATGTTTTCACACATGTGGCATGGCATAGCATTTTCCCATGGATTTACATATTTTCACTTATGGAGTTCATGAGGTGGGGTGATAAGAACATTTATGGTCAACATTTGGGGTCAAAATATTAATAATTGACAAAGCTATGCCCATTTGTTGAAATTTCAGTACTCACCCTTATAACTGCAGGAATCGTACATATCTTCACCCCATATTTTCAACTTAGGCTTCTTATTACGTGAGCTTATGTATGTCACAAATGTCATTTTTCAAATCCTGTCCAAAATGTGTGTTTCTACCTGTGGTATGGAATGGCATTCTGCTTGCACAGAATTAAGTTTTGGCAAGAATTTGAAAATTTTGTCTACCACCTACATGTGCTGGGGTAATAAGATAGCTATGCTGATAATTTGGTCATGCATGTACAGAGGGATGGTTGAAAAGGTTCTGAAGGACTCTGTGCTGCCACACGAAAGTAAGGAACATGACGGAACATGGGAGCTCAGGGCCTTAACGAACTAATGGCATTTCAGAGGTGAGTCACTGCCGAGCCAATCACAGCTGAAACTGCTTTGGGCTTGGCAGTGTTGACCAATGACCAGGCACCCTGGTCATGACAGTAGTTTTGCTTGCTGACGTGGCATGTTCTGTAGTTGAAAGAAATGAACTGTTCCAATGAGACAGTGCTCATTTCTTTTTATAGCCATAACTCCGGCCATGCACATTACAGTTGACACTAATGCACATGGCCAGAGTTACGGTTATTGTCAGCTCCTCTCACCTGCCACACTCTCTCTCTTTCCGGTCCTCTCTTACCTGCCCTCCCGGCTTCTACATTAGCTGTGGTGTGGCTTCACTTATTGGCAGCTCATGCCACCTGGCACACTCTCTCTCCTTCCAGTCCTTGCTGCTTTGCCACCCCCGGCATCTACATTAGTCATGGTTCGGTTTCACTTATTGGAGGCTCATGCCACCAAGTGCACTCTCTCCCAGGTCCTCGCTCCTCTGAACTCCCCCCCTGGCTTATACATTAGCCATATTGTGGCTTTTCTTATTGGAGGCTTATGCCACCCATGCACCCACCCACTCTCTCTGTCTCCCCAGTCCTCACTCCTCTGAACCCCCCCCAGGCTTCATTGCCCACAGTGCAGCTTTACTTTTTGGCGGTTCCTGCCGCCCAGTGCACTCTCTCTCTCTCCTCATTCCACTAAGACCAGCAGGGCTGGCTTCTCTGACTACCAGCTCCTTGCTGCATTTACGGTGCAGCTCACCATGCAGCACCCGCCACTTTCATTGCTGCCTCCTTGCTCCTCGCTCCTCGCTCCTCTGAAGCCACTACAAGCACTACACACCACTGAAAATACCTGAAAGTGAACATTCAGCATTGACAAATGCTTGTTCTTTTTTCCTTTTGCTCATTAGAATGTTTTCTATGTGATAATATTGTACTGGAAGTGTGGAATAGCTCTCAACCTGGCAGCTGACACATCTATCTTTATTCCTCCCACTACATCATCTGCATTGTGATCTCACTGACCGTGACATCACAGGTGACTGACCTGGCAGCTGCTGAGTGACTGTTCCTAAGCAGCAGTGATGTCGCAGTCAGTGAGTTCACAGTGCTGATGACATAATGGGGGGAACAGAGCTTGATATGTTAGCTACCAGACAGAGTGTTGTTCAAAACATCACACCTACTAACATCAGGTAAACAATCTTCTACCAAACAGAAATGAAAAAGTACTTCAGACATAAAAGGTAATGATCGACTGCTTTTAAAAACTGACATTGGTTTCAGGCAGTACACTAGCTCTTTAATTCTACCTTCAGGTATATGGCAAAATCCATTATTCTCTATATCTCTTTAGCACACCTGTCCATCTGTGAACCTCAGAACTGAGTTACTCACAAGTACATTCTTCCTGAGATTTGCTTCAGTCATCAACAATCAGTTTCCATTTCGATCCTGTATTTGTATACTGGCAGGTTTCCACTGATGTTCCTTGCACTCTTACTGGTTTGTTTCCTTCTCTTAGCAGTTTCCCATTGGGATGCACCTTTATGTTTGCTGTCTCATAATTCCATTTTCTTGCTATCCTTATCTTTACATCCCAGCTCTTTGTTGTCTCTTCTAATTCCCATGATAATTTTGTTTCTTATGTTGATAGTCATGCTGTTCTATATAATATACTTGGTTCTATACCTTTTTTAATAGACAGACAAAGGCAAATTTTGCCCATCAGGTCTGCCTCCCCACTCCATGTGGGACTAGTCATCCAACCCCTTTTTCCTTGATATAAGTATCCAACCTGTTTTTGAGTGTTTCTAATGTTGCAGATTCCACCACTTCTGAGGGAAGTCTATTCCACCACCGTACCGTACTTTGTGTGAAAAAGTATTGCCTATTGTTTTATAAAACCCTACCCACTATGATCTGTTTTTTTATTCAATTGTAATAAAACATCCCTATTTACAAATGTAAGTACTAATTCTTCCCTCAAATCATCATCCTTTAATAATTTATAGAAGAGCAGATCTCCTCTAGCTCTCTTCTACGAGGTAAACAGACCCAGATTTTCAGTCATTTATTGTACAATAAATTCTGTAATCTGGGAATCAGTTTAGCCAGATTATGTTGGACTCATGCCAAGGTTTTATTATCCTTTCTTGAATGGGAACTCCAAAATGGGCTACAGTTGTCAAGATACAGTGTTATGTACGTAAATTGTTCTGTGCGATTAATGATTTTTTTATGTAATGTATCAGTCTGTTAGAAGGGTTTGCCTGTACCCCAGAGTCAGCCCCACCCAGAGTTGATTATAAATGGAAGGGGGGTGCGATGAGGGCTAGTCCCCAGCATAAAACGTCTTTGGGGGTCCCTGAGGGTGCCAATAAGGTGGTTGTCGGCAGAGTGCACATTTGCCGTATTTGTTTTTGGCAATGTGCACTCGCTGACATTATTTTTGCCCTTACAAAATCACCATTATGATATGGAACCCTGAACAACCATGCTTCAGTTCATTTGATTATTACATTATTTATCCCTGTTGTTATCATTTTATTTATTAGGACCTTGTGTGGGACCTTATCAAAGGTTTTCTGGAAGTCTAAGTATATAATGTTTACTAGTGTGTTTTTCTCTAGACTAGCACTGACCCTGTTGTAGAATGCACAGAAATTTGTGGTGCTGGATCTCCCTGCTTTAAATCCATTTTGTGTTGCCTCAGTTAGTCCCCTCCTATGTATCTCCTCATTTAATCTTAATTAGTGACTTCAACACTTTACTCAATATTGCTGCTAAGCTTACAGGTCTGTAATTGCCTACAGTCAAACTATTTCCCTTCTTATGGATAGGGACCACAGTTGGTAATCTCAAGTCCTTTGGCACCTTCCCCTTTTTGAGTGACTTATTAAATACCTACAATTGGTCCCTTTGCCATGATTAATGTAAGCAAAGGATGATTTGTAGTTACCTTTTGTAGGGCTATTTTAAACTTTGTTTTATTCCCCTCCCTTGTAATCAGTTGCTTCACTTTTTTTTGTTCCAGTTTGAATTTTTGCACATTAACATAATTCGGTTATTTTTTGGCTTTATCATGTGCTTTTCTTCCCTAATTGATTTGTTTTATTTATTACAACAATCGGAAATACACCTTTGAGTCAAAGACTCCTTTGCAAAGGTTCCACATCAGAGATACAGATGATTACACAAGTACATAGTAGTTGGTTGACTAAAAACACAGTGTTGGGCAACACATGCTCAACATTACAGAGTTAAAGAGCTATATAAACAGCAAACTGTTTAGGGTGAGGAAGCCTGATCCAAAGTTAAGTGCAGTGTGATCAACACTCTGGAGGGCAAGGAGAGATCCTCAGAGGGTCTCAGTTTGGAGGTGGTGAGTGAGGTAGGGGGTGGGGATAGGGGTGACTAGGGACAGTCACAGGATGAGTACTTAACTCTTTGAGTCCTGGTGGCCATTTTGGGTCAGGTTCTGTAATGGATGGTTCCAACATCATATGGCCTCTGCTGGACCCAATGAGTTAAGAAGCTGGTTTTTCAGATTGGTTTTGAAGGGGCCTAGCTTGGGTTCAAGTGAGATGGAAGTGGGAATCTTATTGAGCCATGTAGAGACCCGATGTAGAAAAGCCCTTCGGCACAAGGAGGTCCTGCAGTGGGGGACAGATATGAGGGACTTAGCAGTTCTTCTAGTAGGCCTGTTGGAGAGGGTCTGTTGGACAAGCCGGTAAAGCCCCAGGGGGAGGTAAGATTGAGTAGGATTTTCTTGGCTAGGAGACAGGTGTGATATTTAAGTCTCCTGTCGAAGTTTAGCCATTGGATAAGCCTATATAGGTCACGGGTGTGGGTGTATCTGTCACAACCCATGATCAGATATCACACTTTGTTAAGGGTGATTTTGATATGGCTTAAGGCAGTCGGGTCTGCTGAGCTGTATAATACTATGCCATAGTCCATTAGGGCAAGTACTGAGGAGGATACTGCCAGGTGGATGACTTCTGGGGGGAGGCAGTGTTTGAGGCAGTACAGGAGACCTAGCTGGGTGTTGACAGAGGTGGATAGGAGCTGAATATGTGCGTGGAAGGTGAGGAATGTGTCTAAGATTATCCCCAAGTATTTAAATGTGGTAACCTGCTCTAGAGGGTAGCCTAATGAGTTGAAGATGCTCAGGTGTGTACCAGAGTGAGGACTCTGGCAGTGGGTGAAGATCACTGATTTTGTTTTTTTATGGTTAAGTATAAGCCTATGGTCCTCAAACCAGGATTCAGCTTCAGAGAAGTTATTCTGGAGTGTGTGTGCTGGAGGGTGAGGGGGTATTGGTGACTACTCTAAAAGACAGGATCATCTTTGTATAAGAGAATTTTACCAGAACAGGCATTGGGAAGGGAGTTAAGAAAAAGGCTAAAGAGGAGGGGGCTGAGTATGGAGCCTTGCGGGACTCCAGAGAGGATGGGATGGCAGTCAGACAATGTGGAACCAATTTTGACTCATTGGGTTCTACCAGTAAAGTAATCTGCGAGCCAGGATATTGTCTCTTGGAAGAAGTCCAGAGCAGGTAGGTAGTGTAGGAGCAAGGCATGATTGACCATGTCGAATGCCTTTGTGAGGCCAATATAGATTGAGTCGACTACATGTCCATGGTCTAGGGCCTGGTTTATGTAGGAGGTGTACTCTAGGAGGGCAGTGGTGGTGCTATGGCCCCTCCTAAAGCCATGCTGCTTGGGGCATAGGAGATTGTGCTCAGATAGGTAGTCAGTGAGTTGATCGGATATGATTTTCTCTAATGCCTTTGTGAGTGGGGGCAGTATGGAGATAGGCCTTTAGTTATTGAGGGAAGTAAGATCACCACTTTTCAGGATGGGGGGTTATAACAGCCTGTTTCCATGGTTACGGGAATTGGCTGAGGCAGAGAGATTTGTTAAGGATTTCAGTTAGACGGGGAAGAACCTCTTCAAGGGTGGGGTGTAAGAGCTTTAAATTCAGGGTGTCATTACTGTGCCAAGACTTGCCCAAGACTTTGGATAAGTATCTCCTGGCTTGACGTGGTGATACGGTCCAAAGATGAAATGGGGGTATATTTATTTAAGGGTGTGTGTGTGCAGGAGTGGGGTCAAAGAAATTGGGGCAAGTACTTCACTAAGGTCAGAGAAAATGTTGTTTAGGGTATTCACGATGGTCAGGGGGTCTTGGATACTAGACCCATCAGCTGACAGTTGAGCAGAGGGTGGTGATACAGTTTTCCTGCTGAGTTCTTTAATGTTTTAACAGAAATTATGACCTGAGCCCCAAGGAGAGGTAAGGGCTTCTTTACAGTGGGCAGCCTTAGCCTGGCGAATGGCCCAGGTGCACTTGTTTCTAGCCTCTCTGTAGAGCTGCCTATCCCTCAGGAGTCATGTTGCATCATGTCTAGAAGGGCCTGTCAGATCCAGGGGGTGTCCTGAGTTTTGGAGTAAAATTTTGAGAGGGGGCATAAATGTTGCAGGCTGTATTGAACATGGTGATAAAGTGGGAAAGTGCTGTATCAACACACTTGGTTTTATCAACTGGGGTCCAGTCACATGCCCGGAGGTGCGACTTGAGCCAGGAGAGGCAGCCTTTTTTTAGCCATTGCTGGTAAGAGAGAATGGTGGGGGCTGGGGTTCTTGTTTGACCACCAGCAGGTGACCGGTGAGTGGTCACTGAGAACATCAGGAAGCACCTTGACCTTGGAGATATTTTTGGGTCTATTGGTGAAAATGAGATCAATTAGGGTTGCAATGCCTGTTTTATCATTAAGCCTGGTAGGGGATCGAACGACTTGAGTAAGGTCAACAGCTAAGGTAGAGTTATTAAATTGTGAGGAGAAGTGTGATAGCCAGTTGATATTGAAGTCACCAATGATGATGACTTTGTTATTGGAGAGGAGTTGCGAGATATAGTTCAGGATGGCTTTAAATGCAAGCTTTTGGTTACGGGGTGGGATATAGACCACTGAGAGGCAGAGGGTTTTACCTGGGTTTCCAAGGAGCAATTTGACAGTGAGAATTTGTGCTCCTTGATGAGGGGAGGATAGGGTTACTGGGATGGCATGTATTGTGTTCTTTATGTAAAGGGCGCAGCCTCCACCTCTTTTTGTGAGTCTGCCGACATGGAAAATAGAGTAGCTATCTAGGGCCACTGCTGAGTTGGGGATGTCCTTGGTAAGCCAGCTTTCTGTCAGTGCAAAATTATCTGGAGAGTGGTGGGCAAGCCAGCCATGGAGGGAGGATAATTTTTTTTGCAAGCTGCAGATATTAAGGGAGGCTATTAGGAGCCCACTTTGCTTGACACTAATAGGGGGTGTCACGAGGGGTAGGACCAGGGTTGGGGTGGATGTTACCAGAGAGGAGTAGAAGAATGAGTGTATATCATAGGAGGGAGTATTTTGGTAATTTCAGTTTACAATGGTTTAAGCTGGGGAGGGGGGTGGTTAAGTGTTACCACAGGATGGGTAGAGTTTGAAGGTCGAGTGCTGACCATGTAAGTGGGAGGGGGTCCAGGCTTGGGATAGTGGGGCTACAGGTGGTTAGAATGCTGTGTGCAAGGGTGACATGGCTGGAAGTGCCCCCCCATTACATGTGAGGGGGGGTTGGGGAGCTGTGCCATTGGTAGGTGGGGGGTGGGTCAAGGGAGCGGGGGTGACAGTGCCAGCTGAGAGGAGGAGCCACCACAGTAAGACCATGATTAGGCTAAGGATGCGGGCCTTGGATAGAATAGAGTTAGTGAGCAAATGAAAAGCAGGGCAGACATGGTAACGCACTAGTAGGGTGTCTCCTTATGGAGCAAGAGGTGCAGGGTTCAATTCCCTTTCATGGTGATGCCTGGTGGAGGCAGGGCCCAGAGGAGGTGCATAGTGTAGGTGGTGACACTGGGTGAAATAGGCTGTGGAATCAGAGAAAGAGAGATGTATGAGAGGCTCCAAATGAAGGAGGAGGGTGCTCAATACTGACTCCTGGTGACAGGCCAATATAACCTGCAAAAGGAGAAACAGACACTCAGGTGAAATCCTAGTAGTGTGTCATGTGACCAGGTGACAGCAATAAATGACGGGCTAGCCTTGGGAGGGTGGCTGGGAAGGGTGGGGTGTTGATGCAAAGCGTCGATGGGTAAACACCTGAGGCAGAGGTGCATAGGATGTAGGGGTGCCTTTACCTCGTGGCTGCCCCCAACCTTTCCCACAATCCTAGTGTGTTTTGTGACCCTCTGAGTCCTGGCCCTGGTGGTCGGTCAGCAGCTGAGTTTGGAGTGTGACTGGGAGGGGGTCGGTAGGTGCCTCTTGGCTGCCCCGCTTCCTCTCCTATAGTCCTAGTGTGTTCAGTGACCCTCTGAGTCCTGGGCCTGGTGGTCATTCAACGGCCAAGTTCGGAGTGCCTTGCCTGATAATCATAATTGTAACTTCCCCTTTTTGTTATTGCACCTTTTTTCTGGGACTAGGTTATTTTCTATATCCACTAATTTCTTTCTAAATGATAAATAGATATAATTGTTGTGCCTGTGCACTCCTTTTCCCAGTCACATTCTGCAAATGTATATTCTGGTCAACATATTGTTAAAATAAATACATTCATAAAATGTAAGTGAGACTCAAACTTTACAGGTAAATTATTTCTTTTGGCCACTGATGAATTTGTAAGGCAGATCAATCCTTTATGCCAATGTTGAGTGCATCATCAGCATTTATCTCACCTTTGGGTAAGTCTCAAAGGAACCATTAACCAACGTGAGAGCAGCTTGCACAATGCTTGATAACATCACAATGGCACCTGCTACATTAAAAATGGAGCTGCAGTGAAAGCAAACAGAAACAGTTAAAATATTCATAAAAGACACCAATGTAAAAGCTTTACTGTTTAGAATCCATTGTATAACTTGGGCACGATTGTTTGACTCAGAATATGCAATTTATCACACTTGTGAGGGAGCAGAACTTTCATTACTCTATTGTGGCTTTGACATGAATAAGTTACTGTCCTTCCGAAGCACTCATGAAGATAAATGGCATATTTGGAGTCAGGCCATTGTGTATCCAATATATAGTAAGTAAAACAAAGAAATCTCAGATCCTGTATCCCATATAATAATATCAAAACCTCTGATATTATGGTCTGTCTGCCACCGTACCCCACCCCTTCACTAGCTAGTATTGCAAGGATGCTTTTTTGCCTGAACCCCTTTTGCCTACCCCTGCCTTCTGATAGGTCTCTATCACAGCCTTCACCAGTGGCTCATATTGGCTTCAGAGGATCACTGGAGACAAATCTTCAGCTCCTACTTTACCAGACTGACCCTCTCCCTATAACTGACCAAACAGGAGGTGGGCCTGCTAGCATGGGGGTTAGGCATGCTAGAGTAGGTGTGGTCTCTCCTTGGGCTGGCTAAGGTGTGATAGAGTTTACAGCTGGTGCTGGCTATGGTGGCAGCTTTCTATGAGCCCATTAGTGTGGATGACTAAAGCTGGTGTCAGACACAGTGCTGACTCTCTAAGTGCCTATCATGGCAGGTATCTGGAGCTAGTAATTACCACAGCACCAGCTCTACATGGGTCTACTGATGTGGGTGACTAGAGTTTCTGCCAGCCATGGTGCCAGTTCTCTTTGAGGGCACTAGTGGAGGTAGTCAGAGGGTGCTAGCACTCCTTAGATTAGCTAGCTGGTGTCTGAAGTTGCTGTTGGTCTTGGTATCAGCTCCATTTGGGATCACTGGTATGAGTGTCTGTTTGTGTTGGCCACAGAACCAGGTCACCTCTAGAGGACTAGTAGACAGCTGTAGTTGGTGTCAGCCTCTTCATGGGCCTACTAGCAGGCATCTGGTTGGTGATAGCTATGGTGCTAAGTCAACCTGGGCGTTTTAGTTTTGGTGGCTGAAGTTGGTACTGGCCAAAATGGTAACATAGTATTGCTCTAAGGTTTCCCTATGTACTTTAAAACTCAGACAAAGCCCTATGTTCAGAAAGCTCTCCTATGCCTGCAGTATAGCCATGCAAAAAGGTAATTCTCTACTTGACATGTGCTGATTATCTGTTAGCACTGGTTTCCAATCTCCAGAGCTTTAGCACTGCTAAAGTTACTGTTCATCAATAAAGTTTGTGCAGTATGCATTACTGTGGTCATCACCATGAACGCACACAAAACAAATCAGCTGTTGAAAAACTGAAACAGAAAAGTTCAAACAAAAAAACAAAACTTCGTTGGTTTGGACACAGTTATTGTTTATGGTTGGAACACTGCTGTTAAAAACAAATAGGTTTTGCTAGGATAGCAGGTGAGTGAAACTTCTTCAGTGCAGAACACTTGTACAACTGATAAAAAATCCTGCGATTCTGACTTGTCTTTCTTCAGCTGTGCTTATCTTGTCAGAATTGAATGGTAGGCCTGAATTCCTATAGAAAAGATCTTAAATCCTAATTAAAAATCTGAAGATCAGAAACAGTAATGACACTGGACAAACCAACCCAAAAAAACGCAGCCTTTTCCACAGATGCTCAAATGTGTGTAATTGAACCTGAACTTGGCCTATTATTTTGTAAGTCCCCTCCCTCCTTCTTTATACCCTTCTAGTATGAGCAGATGTGAAATAGGACTCTCACATTACTGTACTCCCTTTTATACCACTGACACTCTTATAATCCGATCAAGCCTTTGATTCATATACTGTTCATCCCCTTTTACCGCCCACTACCCTTGCATAGCCATGGGCCTCTCCAGTACATACTGCATGACTTTTTTAAGGTTAAACTGACAAATCCCAGGTCACACATCACTAGATATGTGCCAATAAGCCCAGCATTATTAAAGGTTTAATGTCAGTGAAGAGATGATGGCTATCACCATAAAGCTGCTGCTTAATTTTACATTTTTACCCCAGATTAAAAAAATTACATTCTAATTTGTCATTGCAACATGGGATAATGTGTCAGTTCACTTAGTTGCTACACATGATTATACAATTCCTTCCTTGTTACGGACTAGGGTGTGGAAGTGGAAAACATTTGCCAAGAAAAATGGCAACAGTCTGGGATTATTTAATAAACTAATATAATAAAAAAAGTTAAAAAGAGCCAATAGGTTGGTGGACATGATTCTGATACATTTCAGGAAACGAATTAAAAAGAGCACAAGCTACTGCTGCAGTTTACCAATACACTAAGGTAGCGTATGCACAGTCTGGTTCTTTATAGATATGCAGTGGGGTTTGCATAATCCAGATTCTGCTTTCAAAATTTCAAAATTCCACCTCGTATGAAATTCTTTGGAAATTCTGCAGAATTCCAGCAGAAACAGAGTTTGAAAATTCTCTGCAGCTCTTCCCTAGAGAGAACAGACAGAGTTTGTGTAACAACGTGTTCTGTATACCTGTTTGCAGTAAGAGAAAAAGGAAAACTGTGCTTTGGCTAAAGAGGCATCCTACTATTTCCACAGTATCTTGTCGCTCAGAGAGCTCAGGGTAGAGTAGATACAACTTTGACAAAAACACATTATATTTGAAAATAAAGACTATTTTGTTATAGATACACTTCAGCAGAAAAAAAGTCACACAAAGGACATTTTATATTTCCAATGACCTTTAACTTGCATTCTAACATCAGTATAATTGTGGGACCAAATGAATACAGTGGGTTGTTTACTTACATTAGTTGAGCAAAACCGTAGACAGTAGGTTCCACTGAAAGTAAAACCACTTATTTTTACTAGTTTGTCTAAAATGCAGCAGATGCATTTTGCCCAACTTAGTGTAAGCTCGCTGCAGAGCTGTCGCATGCGCCTGTTATGACACTCCCTGCTTACAATGCTGCAGGTCACCATTGATGTTATGTTCGCTGCTACTGCCTTAAACAAGAACAAGGGGCCTGGGTCCTTGAAGCTTCTGATCGGAGGGGTTTGTTTCCAAGGTTTAGATAAAATACTGTGGTGCCTCTACCCAGAGAAAAGGAACATTGGGCCTGGCATAAGTATGATACAACCCCCTGGGATTCTGTACCTCCTCAGATGGTCACCCCACTCATGAATCAGTTTAGTGCAATTACATTCCTCACAAAGCATGCAACTTAATACTTCAAAATAAGAATGCGTGTGTAGTTAGTTAGAAACAAAACAAAAGGAAATTCATTAGGGTTAGCTTCAGGCCCTAAAAGGAAAAAAGGTTATCAGCAATGAGGTAGTGCAGTTTGTGCCCTCCGGCACAGCCAAATAATATTGCCCCAGGCTGTGCTTCTTGTACCCTTCTTGACTTAGCCAACAACTGTGCCCACTCCAAACCACAAATACATAGTACAGTTGTGCTCCTTCTGCTCATCTGTACTGCAGGTTGCTACCATCATCCTACTGGTGCCAGTGTTTAACCCTGTTATCTAGTAGGGAGCTCCAGTGCTTCACTGTTCCAATGTTTTTATTTGTCATTTTTGACCAGGAAAGGCACACTAAGCTAATATAGCTTGTTTCTAGGTGTGTCCTCTGAGGTGGGTTGCATGGATCTGTTTTATTGATGGGGGAGGGAATGTAGGCCATGAGACCGGGGAAACTTCCTTACTCTTCACCGATAAGTGCAATGGATCCTTTTACTTCCACTTGGACAGTGACCAGAGATGAGTAGAAGGGTCCTTGGTTTAATGACTCATCCAAAAGACAGCATCTCAAGAGTGCAGCGCCCCCCTCATACTGCACTATGTATCAGATATGGGTTCTACCCCAAGTGCCTGGTGAGGACTAGAACCCACGACCTTCTGATCTTCCAGTCCTAGAGGCAAGCATGCTACTTACTGAGCTACTGACGCTATATCCAGCTTCAAAAATGATGTAGGCCTGATGATGTTGCACATGGCTGGCCAGCGGTGGTGCACTTAACAAAGGATTAGCAATGCTTTGCAATTAAATATCCAAAACCAAAATCCTCATACAACCTACAAGGGGTCTTGTAAATCCTATCCTGATGGCCTAGTGTAATAAATGCTTTCTAAATTATGTAACAAATATGCAAGTGCCGGGCAAGAAATGAATTTACTCAAGGTTCCTAGACCAGGCAATTTCCCTTGCTGCACAGGGGTGATGATGCAGTTTGCAACAGGTCCTCCTCTGGCTGGTTTCACTCTCTCTCTCTCTCTCTCTCTCTCATCTGTGAAGGCTTCTGGTGTTGGCTGATGCACTGGCTGGTCTGTGGCTCAAATCAGGCCTCTTCTGACTTCAGCAATTAATAGCCGAACCTCTGGTGCACATGGCAACTCGGCCTGTGAATACATGATTCTGTCAGCACTCACCCCAGCATGTCCTGGCATCTGGTCCCTAGGGGTGGCTATAATCAGTACTGGGTGCAGTACTGGCTGGGAGGTTTCCCAGATAACTTCAGTGGTCTCAGTCATGATCTCCAGTTGCAGCACAGTAAAAGCCTCCTTAATTTGCTTCAACTTTTAGCTTCACTTTCATGTGGTATTTTGGAAGCAATTAACTCCTTTTTTTATAGCAAGCCATCTCTAGCAGATGTATAGTACAGCCTGTCTCTGTGATGCAACACATAGCACAAGCTGTCTCTTTTAGCAGCACTCGGGCACCAGTCTACTTCTGGGTCTCATGCAGCCATCTAGTAGACAGAACCGTATCTTAAACATCCCTTGTTGTTCATTGGGGAATGTCAGCTCTTGACTGATTGTTTGAGCTGTCAGTCAAAGTTACTCCAGCCTGCAGATCTTACACTCAGCTGGTGATTTGTTGCTGCAGAGACACCTGAATTAATGACAGTTACTAGAAGTCCACAAACTCCTTAGTCTCTCACCTCAGGCAATCCAATCCAGAATGCTTGGCCAATCACCATTTGACCCTGTCACCACCCCAGCATGGGTTGGAGATAGTAAAACAGCTGCCGTTTTTTAGTTCAAAGGTAGCCCTTCCACAAATATCTTTATTTACAGCCACCTACAACTCAGGTTGGAGATAGTAAAATGGGTGATGTTTTTTAGTTCAAAGGTAATCCTTCCACAAATATCCTTATTTACATGAAGTCCTGTGGTGTAGCACTTGTTTAAGCCCCAAGTCAGCCCTGCACTGGTGCAGCTTCAAGTCCAGTTTGGTTCAGGCAGCAATTGGGAAAGTCCTGGTCCAGCTGGGAGTGCTGAATCATCATCACAGTCAGTGGTGGATGGTGCCCTTTTTTTTATTAAGGTTTTTATCTTCCTGGGTAGACCAGGCAGTTGTTCAGCCCTATCCCTGTGTGCCATCAACTGGCTTGCTGCTTCTGTCCTTCTCCTCCTGAGGGGGCATTATATCCCCCCTGGATTCCTCCTATGGCAGGGATGGGGGAGGACTATCCCCCCCAGAGAATCTCCTCTAGATGTCCCCCCTTGCCCATTGGAGTGGCAGGGTGGGCCCCTGCACCTTCCACAGGGTTTCATGTAGCCCTCCATAGGTTCCCTCCCAGGTTATGGAAAACATGAAGGATGCATGCACATGGAGGTATGCATGTGTTCCGAACTGCTACCCCCCCTGCCGAGCATTGACACTACGACCAGGCTTCCACTTCATGGCAGCCAAGAACCAGCACAGCTCAACAACCCAGTCCAAGAGTGGAGAGCTGCCAGGCAGCTGCTCAGTCCTCTCCCAGCCCTCCCACTGGCACTCCGAGCTGGTTCCTGAACTCAGGTCACCGGCAATGCAAGAGGTGAGACACTGCCAGTGTCTCAGCCCTCTGTGCCACTGGGCCAGTGTGGTTGGTGCCTTTGATGTGCAAGTACAAAGAGTCTTAATGGTAAACCCCCCACGGGGGTTGCATTAGTATAATCATCAACACTTAATTGACTGGATTATGGTCACCTTATTTATCATGAATAGTGAGGATGAGACATTTATAACAGACAAGTGGCTTTGCTACTCTGAATGGCTCTCATTTGGGAATGAATATGGCTATTCCACTGCAGTTCTCTATCTATCTATCTATCTATCTATCTATCTATCTATCTATCTATCTATCTATCTATCTATCTATCTATCTTCTGTCTGTCTGTCTGTCTGTCTGTCTCTCTCTCTCTCTCTCTCTCCCTTCGCTCTCTCTCTCTCACACTATTTCTTCTATAAACATACATTACGGTAACGTTAATGTTTGTACACAAAGTTAAAAAAAATAAGGAAATTCCTCTAATCTGAGACATGTGACTGTATATGTGAACAATGCTGTCAGGTGGTGCAATGGTGTGTCCAAAATGTATAAGTTACATACTGCCCCCGA
This sequence comes from Neoceratodus forsteri, assembly GCA_016271365.2. Classification (NCBI taxonomy): domain Eukaryota; kingdom Metazoa; phylum Chordata; order Ceratodontiformes; family Ceratodontidae; genus Neoceratodus; species Neoceratodus forsteri. Next base: position 538,826,146 of record CM028134.1, on the reverse strand, counting down.
CAGTGACTGAGAAAAAGCCCGGTCTTCTCTACTCCTAAAGATCACTAAGTTGCAAGTAGGGTAGAAATGCGCTGCTGTAACCTTCCCATTCTGTCTGTCTGTTATTCTAAATAGTTGTCTTCCATGATGTGAAGGAATCCAGTGTGCAGTGAAGCTGGTGTAACCTGGCTATCACAACAGTGGTTACCAGGACCCAGGTGCATTTAAAATAATATAACATGTTACATTAGGGCTATGTTATATGACCTACAAATGATAACAATGTGTCTGTGATATAATTGCACTTAAAGGGTTAAACCTAGCCTAGGCTATCAAAGTTCTGAAATGTATTCTGAAATGTTAATGACACACGTCCTGTTTAGTAATGTGTTTCTGCTTAAAAACATATGTCTAGGTGCCAGTTTACATAAGCATTAAGCCCGCGGCGAGTGTGCTCTAATGCTGGATTGATGCATTGGGGGCCGGGGGGCGGGGTGCCCGAGGCCGAAGGCCAAAGGCCCACCCGCCTCCCATGCATCAATCCAGCATTAGAGCACACCGACGGAGTGGCTTAATGCGCTTGTAACAGGGCGTGATGGCTCCTGGAGGGATGTTGAGGGGGCCACTGTGAGAGCAATACAACAGGACGCAGAGGCGTGGACATTCTAACATCTTTTATTACAACATGACAAAGACATGAACGACAGGTTAGATACATACTGATGTGCTCAACTGAGCTTGGTGATCTACCGTCGTGGAAAGGGAAAGATAAAAGTTCTGTCATGTCCTGCCGAGTTCCGTCCGGCTATTGCTGTGTTATTCGTGCTGGGAGGTCTGCATTGGGGATTTCAACGGCTGTGAGGACCGGTGCCATCATGCGAGGGATCTCGGTTGCCGTTACTTCCGGATGCGGCTTGGATTCTCGTCCGGGTGGATTGTGCTGCAGCTGCTGTCTGTGCTAATCCTCCATTCTCCCCGTGCCTACTACTGAGAAATATACTGCATTCCCTTGCATGCCCTTCTCCCGTGCACACTCCTCTGTTCAGCACACTGTGCACCGTGGGATGATTCCCCCCAACCCCGGATGTCCTATATCTCCCCTGCAGGACTGGAGCGTCAGAGCCACTGCTCGTTCCCCGGCTCATCTCCCTTCCACATCACGCCCAGTGCTGCTAGGCAGGGGGTCTGGCTGACAGTGGTAGTGCCGAACCGAGCACGGCATATACCATGGGTTAATACCCGCTTCGGATGCCGTCTCGTGACCATCTTATGCCTATCGGGTTGCCCCATCACAGGCACACTATTAATGCCGTGTTACAACTGCAATTGGCTATTGGTTGGGAAGTTTCCTAGGCAACATTTCCCTCCAGCTAAGGGCATATAAATAGTGGTTAGGTGCTCTTCTCTGACTATGACCAGCTAGAGGGAGCCCTGGGGTACAGGAATGGTGGTAGTGTTCCTGGGTCCAGGTGGTACTAGCTCACTATAATGCAGGTGTCTAGAGGCTCAAGTCCTGACCGGGATCTGAGTTTGGGGACAGCAGGGGCCTGTTGGGAACTCACCTCATGGAGGGTCTCTCAATGGCTTTTGCACAATCTGTCCCAGGTATCCTACATCAGTGGAGAAGTTGAAGACAAGATTCCTGTGCTGGCAGGGGACTGTGGCATAGAGCAAGGGCCTGTGTGTGCTGCAGAAGATCAGGGAGGTTGGTGCTGAGGAATCTGAACCCCAGGGGCTTGGGACAGATTCATCTGGTTGATACACCACTACTGCTGTGACTGTTTTAGGCACTGACTCCAATCCCCATGGAGGCACAGGCCAAGGGGCAGGTTTACTGAGGTAATCTATACCTAATTGTGCTGTGTCTGTGTGTGTGGATGGTACAACCCTTCATTTGGCCTCCACCAGAGGGACCATGTCACTACATCTGTGCCAGTCAGGGCTGGGTACACCCCTATATCCGCTTACTTTATTCGCTGCTGTGAGGGGCACTGCAATGTATTGCTATCCCTGTAGGGTCACTATTAAGTAACAGGGAACCATGTCACTGATTTGTTACTGAAAGTATGTGCTGGAGGGGACTGCACTTAAACTGTAAATATGTTCATGCTGCTACAAATTGAAAATCAGGACAGGCTGGTCTAGGGACCTTGTATTGTAACAGTGATTATTGCTGAATTGTGATTATGATGAGTTATGTTAAATGTGATAACTGATATAGAAGGCCGATTTGAACAGGGCCTAAAAGGGAGCTGTGGCTGCAGTTTTACCACTTTCTCAAGCTGTGTTCATCGGCTTCTTTAAATAAATATTTGGAGTTTTTGTAAGAATCTTCCTGCCTAAAGTGTCATGCCCTGTGTCTGGATGATTTCTTGCAAGGTTACAGTGTCTGGTAATCACACATGCTTTTTGCAAAATAGAATCTAAGATACCAGTAGGCTGGCCAGACACCCATCTTGTTCGGGTCTCAGCAGACTTAAGGTGATTTTGCCACTTTTGGAAAATTGTTGTAAACGATACAATTTAGATACAATTCAGCTTATATCTGATAGATGTTCTGCATTTCTATTTCTTCTGTTCTTCATTAATACCTTCATTTACATGGGCACAGGGTCCTTGTCCTCTGCAGTTGATCACTCTTGCTCTCCAAGCCTTAGCTGAAGTCACACTCAAGATTCAAGATTAGGTTTATTTGTAAACATATAACATTTCACAAAATGTATTACATTTCATAATTAAATAATGAAATACATCATTTGATACAAAAATACATGCTAACAAAATTTAGACATAAATAAACATACTATATAAAATATAAAACAGATCTAAAGCTGGAATTAATAAGCATTTAAAAAGGTTGCAACCCCATAGATGACCTTTATTTATTCTAATCTTAGAAGATGTGCTTTGCTATCTGACACCTTATTCAGGTAATTCTTTGGGAGTAATGGTGTAAGTAATCCAACTGTCTGTTTCCATGTCCAAAGCATCATATTCTAGTATAGCATGAAAGATATCTGAAGTTTTTACGTTTTTACATCTACATACAGTATTTTTCTTCTTCCCAGTACTGTGTTCCCCTACGATAGGTAATTCCAAGACTATCCAAATGTAGCCTACACAGATTGTTTCTGATCCTGTTATTTTCATAATGTGTTAAGTAATATTCCACTCCCCGGTTTTGTTTTATACTATAGACTGTACACATCTATGTTATGTATTTTTCCAAAATCGTTCTGTATTCCAATATCTTGCAGTCTCATTACAGTTTCATCTATGAATTGAATCGTGTCAGTAATAGCTTTTACAGACCAAAGGTCTTCCAAACCAGCTTTCTTCACTACAACGTTTAAGACTGTGAACCAATTTTTCAGGCATCTTCCACCTTGCATCCTTTGTAAGTCACAGTCCATTTTGTAACAATTTTAGTGTAATATCTACAGCAACCACCGGTGCTGTCACAAACCAAGGACTGTGACCTCAGCAATGGAGGAAATAGCAGGAGTAGATAAGCTGCAGGTGAAAAGAATCTTGTTTATATGTAAAGTAACCTACTAATGAAGAACACAGAGAAGAAAAATGCAGACAACATATAAAATATTAGCTCGCCTGATTCCCTAAAGTAACAAAATCATTTTAGACAGCCTCTGGAGACTTCAGCTTCCAGACCATTTTTCAAAATGTTGAACATTAGTGGCCCTAGTACTGCTCCCTGAGGGACTCTGTGGAGCATCCTTCTCCATTTGGAGTAGCTCTCATCCATTGCTTCCTGCCCCAAGCTAGTTAGCATTCCACTTTGGGTATGCCTCATGTATACTGCACTGGTGTACTGTGACCAGAAGCCTATCGTGCACCATGGCATCAAAGGCCTTGCTAAAGTCCAGATAGACTATTTCTATGACTCTGCCCCTGTCTAACACTTTGGTAACCCCCTGAAGAAGGTAATCTGGTTGGCATGGCATAATCTGCACCTCACAAAGCCTTGCTGAGAGAGGGGAGAACCTTTGCCCTAATTAAGCGATCCATTATGCTGTCTTTGATAATGGATTTCATGATCTTGCCCTGTATTAATGTCAGGTGACAAGCCTGTAGTTGCTGGGATTCTTGGGATTTACCTGGTTTGATCTCCACCAGAGAGTCCGCTAACAAGTGTTTCATGCTGATGAGGTTTCTGTTGAACTACTGTACAAAGAAACACTTTTTTATAGCAAAGATTAAGAAGACTATCATGTGTTTTTATTCAAAATTCAAGGGGATTAATGTCTGTGTGATCACTTACTCTCTCCAGCCTTGTTTCATGCTGTTAGGGCAGAGAAGGTCATGATATCATCACAACACCTTTTCCACTTACAAAATGGATGCCCCCAGAGGGTTCCCACTTCACTATTTAATTAGCATTTTCCCTATGTTTTATTGAGCACATTTATTAAATCTGACCTACCAGCGTGGTTACTGGATCACTATAGCAGCTTTTTTAAAATATTCAGTTAAGGAACAGTGCAGGTTTCCTGTAGGTTTTGCCAAAGGATGTTACTCATTGCTGTCACCTGTGGTTTAAAGCCAGTTCTTTAAGTCTCATTTTAACGATTTCTCATGTGTTACCTTTTGTGAGCATCAATACCTAATTGCAGTTTGTTTATAGAGCCTGCAACTTTACTGCTTGTGCTGTATGAAAAAAAAAAACTAATCCTGTTAGGCTTTGGGATGGGGAGAAGACACTCAAATTTTGGTTACTTACATTTCCTATGGAAGAGGAAGGCTTGGCAGGTCTCACAAGAGTTCTAACATACCCCTCAACAGGAGCCTATGAACATGGTGGAAGTCTAACTTCCATACAGTCTATCTGACCTCTGGGCAACATTAGTCTTTAGAGGTGACCCTGTCAGTGTTGTAATCAGAGCTCTGAAAACCTTGAAAGACAGAAGTCATCCTGAGGTCATCAGGGTCACGGTCAGAAACACTGCAAGAAACAGCAATTATGCTGCCATTGGTTTGAATCATACCATGTAGAACACAATCTGGACTGCAGTACCTTTCACTTATGAAGTCCCTGCCCCCCCCAAACTGCTTTACAGAGCAAGTAGTTAGATACTGCTAGTGCAGTAACTATGCAAACAAACAGAACAGCTTTTCTGTGTTCAATAATTTTCCATACATAGCCCTGGACAACTGCATCAGAGCCAGCTTTATTGATAAAGAGGGACTGCTCGCCTAGGTGGCAGGAATATCCTCATCTCTTTCAGAAAGTGCAGTGAGTTATTTAGCTTTCACCTGGATAAATACACAAACAAACAAAACAAACAAATGGACAAAAGAGACCATGACTGAAGATTTTATTTGAAGAATGGCTTCCACTATTACCACTGTATTGCAATGCAATGTCAGTGTTGTGTATGAGCCCAAGACCCCAGTGTGGGAACTGAGTCAGTAGTAGGAAAACCAAATCCAGCTAGAGATCTATTAGACTTAAGTAAAGTGGGAAGGGAAACCCTTTAAATTGCAGTAATACATGTTTGTACATAATACTTATTCATCCCTGCTTATGAAGTGGGGAAGTTGGGGGCATGATGGACCAAAGTCTCTTCTGACTTTAAATTACTATGTTACTATCAAAGTTTTAAAACTAAAAACACTACCATTTAATCTGAGACAGCTGTTTCAACTTCAGAGTCTTCTTAAGTTTTTGTAAAAAAAAAAAACTATTATAGGCAAACAAAACAGAAATTCTTAAGCCTTTAAATAATTATTTTCTTGTAACATCTGTATTAAAATCAGTAAAGAGCTATGTGACGTTTGCAGGGAAGAGTTTGTCTAATCGGTAAAACAGTAAACACAAACATTGATTATTGATGAAAAATAATGAAAACAATCAATTTTGTTCTTTCTATGTATGAAAAAGTCACAAGAGTTTCTTTTGACAGCACGTCAGTTATATACTTTCTGGGCATATTCTGACATATAAAAAGTGATCTACTAGTTTAGGATTTTTTCCTTATATTGATTTGAAGAATCAAGTAAAACAAATACGTAAGCATTGTTAACATGATAAAACTTACGTAACTTTTTTTTATAATAAAAGGACATGCACACTTGGCCATTTAACTTTCTCTTTGTTCTTGGTTTTAGCTCAACAATGGGAACATTGGTTCATGAGAAAATCTACTGTGGTCGGAGATTAAAAACATTGCTTTTTTGAGACAGTCTGTGGCCCACAGTCGCACTCTGCCTTCTAGGCACTTCTTTATTTTCACAAAAACAGTGACGCCTCAGGCAATTAGAGGCCATCAAGGCATAGCCAGGTCATAGAGGTCTTGAGAGAGGGCACACAGGTGTAAGTTATTCAGACTTTGATTCAGCTTGGAAGATGTAGAATCACACATCTGCTGTTCCTGTACTCTAAATACATACTGTGATTTTTTTTTATAAGCTACTGTAATTTACTTGATGTGTATTGATTCACAGTCTTGACATGACCAGGATAAACAATCAGTAGCACATGATAATCAGCAATGGCAGTTATATCACATTGCAACATATTATTTCAACTACAAAGAAACATTCTACAGTCCTTAAGCACTGCTTTTAATTTACTGTACTTTTCAGTTATTTGTAACCGTTTATTTGATAACCAACTGACAAACCCCTAGACCTAGTGACAGAAATAGTATTTTTTTTTTAAACTAGAACAAAAGGTTTTGAAGTGCATGCTAGAAACAGCATACAGACGTCAGTCTAGCTAACACTGATTTTCCTTTATACTGTACCTCATTACCAAAGAAAGCCTACTAGATAAAACACTGATTTTGACATTCCATCCCATGTTTTGCAAGGCTGCAGGAGATACACATTTGTGATTGTAGCCATGGATGCGTTCTTCTCTGACCACCGCATGGTGGTTCAGCACTCAAGGTCTGAGCTGGACAGCTTCAAGGGCAAATGGCAGGGCTGATTCTGGGAGGCATGGGCAAAAGTAAAAAGTTTTTTTTTTTTTTGAATGTGGAAGTGGACCCTTCAGAAGATAAATCAGTGATGGGAGAACCAAAACTATTGGTTAGAGGACATAGGTGCCAGAAGATAGTAAAAGGTGAGGGGGCTGAGAATCAAAAGGGCACTTATGAGGGTACAAAGGGCACTTTTTCTATACTAGTTTTTGCCATACAGAAATAAAAAGTGGAGTGGCTACCGCCCCTTCCGCCCCCCCCCCCGTTCCGGCACCTATGTTAGAGGATATGGGTGGGGGGTCACTGGTGGAATCCTGGGTTAAAGTAAATGGGAGAGGGGCAGTGGTGGAACCCTGAGGAAAGACAGAGATAGCCATCCAAAATACAATATCAGTCACTATCTGAAAAGATGGCAACCTCAGTGTGGTGGGAAACAAATCATAGGGGGGAGAGGAACCAACTTTCATGATACACATTGCCACTAGTGACATAGACAGTGGCAGACCAGAGGTTTTACAGATAGATGTAAGGAGTTTGGCAGGAGTCTCACTGGCAGTATTTTTGAAGTGGTATTCACTAAGATACTACTCACTCTGTGCCACAAGCAGGGCCAGTAAGGCAGTAGGGGATTTGGTCGATGAACACATGTCTAAGGTTTTGGTATAGGGAACAAGGCTTGTGGTTCCCTACAGACAGGACAGGCTTCTGGGAACAGGTGAAGCCTGTATGCAATGGATGAGCATTACATGAGCCCAGAAAGGGTGAGGATACTGGCATAGAGATACAATACATACCAGCTGTCCCAGTGGCTTGGTGATGGAGCTGATACCTGCAACACCAGTCACCCAGGTTCAGAAACAGACTTGGGTTGCATGGGGGCCAGCCAAAAATGGAGGAGAGTATCAAGTGCCCAAGGGACTGCTCTCTTTCCTGAGGACTGAGGGTTTGTGGCTTCACTCTCCGACTACCACCAGGTGGAGGCTTGTAGGCAATGCAGCTTGAGTGACATGAAGGAAGGGGTTGTCATCCCAGGTGTGATGTGAGTGTGCCTCCATATGCACACATGCCACTGTCGCAGAGTGGCATTCAGCAAGGGAAGAGAAGAACTGGGAAAGCCCTGGCCAGCAGCATGAGTGCCTGGCCCACTGCAGGCCCTGCTCATAACCAACTCGGCATCTCCTCCCGAAAGACTCTGGATTGTGCTTCAGGAGGCCTTGCTACCCCCACAGCCCTGCCACAAGGGGCAATTCATGGGGACCCTCTGGAGGGGCAGATAAGTCCCAGAAATGGTGGGGGTGACAAGGCAGGGTGGACTGAAGCAGAATGAAGGCTGTTCAGCCATAGGAGCATAATACTTAGATTAATAAAGATACAGTACATACTTAGCTATGTACATACTGTAGATACAGTACGTACCTAGATATGTGTGTACTGTAGATACAGTACATATCTATATATGAGCATACTGTAGACACAGTACGTGCCTAGATATGTGTGTACTGTAGATACAGTACATATCTAGATATGTGCATTCTGTAGATATAGTACATACCTAGATATGCATACTGCAGATACAGTATGTACCTAGATATGTGCATGCTGTAGACACAGTGCCTACTTAGATATGTGTGTTCTGTAGATACAGTATGTACCTAGATATGTACGTACTGTAGATACAGTACATACCTAGATATGTACGTACTGCAGATACAGTACATACCTAGATATATGTGTATTGTAGCTACAGTACATATCTAGATATGTACATACTGCAGATACATACATATCTAGATATGCATGTACTGTAGATACAGTACATACCTAGCTATGTACTTACTGTAGATACAGTACATACCTAGATGTGTACAGTATATACTGTAGATACAGTACATGCCTAGATATGTACATACTGTAGATAGTGAACAACAGATACAGATTCTCATCAATTTTGTGTGCCCCAGTTTCCTGTCAAGAGTTACTGGCTCACTCCTGCACACAGGATAGAGTGGGTGGGTGAGGTTTTAATTTTGGACAGGGATGAGTAGATGAACGTGTAGGAGAACGCCCATGTCCTATGCAGGAACAAAGGGTAGAAAGACCAGATATGAGGGGAATAGAAAGGTTAGATGTGGGGAGCCCAAAGTATGGGTAAACTACAGCTCTCCACTGCATGACTGTGAATATGAAGAGTACATCTAGCAAGATGGACAAGTTGGAGAGTGAACTCCATGATGCAAGCTACAATGGAATGAAGGAATTTGCTGGGGTGCTAAGAAAGAAGAGTAGAGTCTGTAAGTCCATGGCTCTTACAGTACCCACCTCCCCAAAAAAGAAATAGATGCCAGCCTCTGGGATTTCAGCTGGCCTGGATGGCTGCACCATTCGCTTCTAGACCTAGACCTATACTTTCTTCATCCCCCTCAGTATCCACTTTCCCTCAAAGTTCCCTTGAATCCTCTATATTAAACTATGTTATCCTCTTAAACTACTCCCGCTAAGCTGGCCTGTCATTGCAGTGGCAGGACTGCCACTTGTGACACTGATGACCTGGGCTCAGGAATGCACCTGAGATGCTGGAGGCCATTCAGGGAGAGGAGGACACAGCATCCCACTGGATGTTACTCTCCTTTGGGAGGGGGAGTGAGCTAGCATCTCCGGCTCTAATGCCACCTGAGTGACCACAGCTGGTGGTGCAGCTGGAGCTGTTGCACTGGAGTTAAGATGCTGATTAGGTCCAGTATGCAGGGTGTGCTTTGTGCATGCATGTGCTCTACTGAACCAGATCCTTCAGCATCCACAGGGAGGGTAGAACACTCTGAAAAAATTCTGAGAGACAGCAGTGTGACACTGGCACTTTCTGACTCCATGAAGCCAAATGCCCATCCCACCACCCAGAACCTGTTGGACTTGCAGAAGGTAAGGGGGCAACACAGACCCCACCATGGAAGGTAATTCTGTGGTAAGATGTGCTGGAGCATAAGTGACAGAGTAAGAGATGAGGCTGGGAGGTTGCCTGGCTGAAAAGGGCCACTCCAGAAGAAAGAAGCAAAAAAAAAAAAATTCCTCCATTAATCTAACCCTTCAAAACCCAAGCCAGGATGCTATTCCCTAGATGGCACATACTAGTAAACAACCACCTTGCCTCCTACTGATTGGATTGATAAGAGGGGGTTGTCACACTGTTTATTTTCATAAAATTCTTGATTGACACTTTTCAGACTTTCGCATGTGCATTGTAGAAGTTGTATGGAGCTTAAAATATTTGGGCAAACTATATAAAGTGTACATGGAGGCACTATAGCGTAATGGTTAAGAGCACTAAGGTGCAAATCTGGAGGGCTGTTTGAATCTCACAGCCTCCACTTGCATACTGCGTGACCATGAGCAAGTCTCTTAAATTCACTGTGCTCCCAGGGTGCACCTGGAAACAAGCCTCAGCTTAGTGTATCTTTCATGGCCAAAAACTGTTAAAGAAAATGTGTAAATGAACATAGCTTAAACAGAGCTAGAACACACAACATAGGCATGTACTATTCCTAAGTGATATTTACTTATCCATACATTATACAGAAAAGACAAATTTTTGTACAGCTGAACCTATCAAAATATCACAACCATACTTCTGTAATTCATATACTACAGTAGATTTCCATACCACAAGAAACAAGGGCACCTTGAGTCTAAAAGTCACTAATGACCCCATTTGAATCTAGGATAAGAGGTTTTTGCAGGTCATACTGCTACCTAAATGAAGATGGGACTGGAGATAAGACTGCCATTTGGCCTTATATGTCTCCTCCTGATTAATGGCTTTGTGTGACAGGCTTTCAAAGAGTGCTAACCGTGACAGAGCCATATGCCAGTGCATTACAGGGGAAGGATGATTGTCTCCACTGTAGTAGTAGTAGTATTAGGCACTTTTCCTCCATTACAGGCACCATAAGTCATTGCTGTTTCTATTCTTTGTCTCCGGTTATATTAGACATTCCCTCTAAAATTAAGAGGGCAGCAGAGTCCAGATAGGCATCCCCAGAAATTTGGTGCAATCAGCATTACTCCTTTACAGAACAGGTCTAGCTGTGGGCATGCCCAAAGGGTATGAAGAAGTCAGCACTGTCTTGTTGCCAGCACCAGCAGTGTGCACTGGGGATCAGTCTAATGTCATATAGGACCTAAGGGGTGTGGTACCACCCATGCATGATCTTTAGCGGGATCAGGTACTCTCTCATGTCTCCTTACTCAAGCATCCAAAGGAAGTGCTCAGCCTGTGTCTGTTTCTCAGGTCCATATATAGGGGATATTTAGGGGATATGGAGCAGCATCCCTCATGCATCTGTATATTTTTCCTGCCATTCCTATTACTGGTATATTCTGATTTGCCAGCTTGAACAGCCAGAGTAATTCTGATTGGGGGAGTAAGACATCAGTAGCTGTTCTGTGGCAGCTCTTAGCTGCAGGTACCTCCAGAGGCATGTTTTGGCCAGGGGCAATTTAGTCACTAATTGTTAAATTGTCATCAGTACAGTTGTGCCTCACTCTAACATATCTTCCAAGAATCTTATTACTTGTTGTGTCTATGCCATCCATCAGATTGGTCATCCACCCACTGTGCCCATGAGATTTTGTCTCAGAAAGATTTACTGAACAAGATTTTTTGTGACCCTGTCAGCCTTATGTGAGTTGCACACACCTATCCCAGGTTTTGTGTGCAGCAGAAATAATGAGGTATGTAACTAGTTGTGGATAAATCGATCCCATAATAGCAGTCTAAGGCATGGCATTTGTAACAGGGTACATTCCAATGAGAGCCAAGGAGATAGACTGGGGATGGGAGGATGAGCCATTTGGTTACTTGGTTCATGTGAAATGCTAGGGATATCCCTTCAACCCAGGGAGCCCCAGCCCGATTCTGGACCAACGTGCCTGATCCTTATTTCTACTCTGCCTTGGGGTAGGGGTTCCTTCCCAGAAAAACTGAGCAATTGGACATTTAATTCAAGCAAAGACTTTCTCTTGCATAGCAAGTTGGAGATGTCTGAAGTCATATGTGAGTTTTGGAAGGGAGAAAATACTGTAAATATTGCCTGTATGTATTTCAACTAAATGTAAGTTCAATTTTCATCACCTCCAACAGTCAGCCTCCAGATCAGATCACCAATTAAGGGAAGTATATTGGAATGAACCATATTGACCCAGTGTTATATGAGGGGGTTGTTATACTGTGACATTAGTTTTTATCTCCAGTGTGCATTTAAGTCCCTCTGATGAAGTTGCAGTGCACTGCAAAGCTCTGGGGTGACTAGTGTCCAGCCAGCAAATGTTGTTTTGCTTAAACTACAGAAAATAAGTCTGTTTGTAATTCATTCTATTCAGTCTCCTGCATGTATTATTTTCTGTTTTCTGCTGTAATCTGACTGGGGGTTTTCCACTCCTGCAGCAGCACTGGCTCCTCCAATTAGGCTGTGTATCCCTTGAGTTGTTTTAATTTTAAGATGACCCTTTGTTTTATTTGCAGCCCACATGCAGATTCAATACCCTCATTTTGTTCTTACATTATTTATTTATTTTAGCAGGCTAGAACCATTGAGCAAAGTTCATTTCCAATGGTGACCTGTGAGACCATTTACATATAAAAAATAACATTGAAATAACAAAAAGATTTCACATTCAGCAATATATTAAATAATATACTGAACCACAGTACAATCACAATTTACTATCAAACACATTGAAGGAACACGTCCAGAGAATAACCATTGGATGTTTTGACATCAATTAAATACAGTACATTCAGTTTTAATTTGACTAATGCACCAAATAGGATTGTTTTAGTCTTAGTGGAATTTAAGACTAATTTCAACCAAAGCAAAAAAAGACTAAAGAATAAAAAAAAAAACTAAAGACTAAAAAATCGGATGCGAAGATTGATGAAAGATTGGATACACAGTAAGTGAACAAATGGCACAAATAATAAAGAAAAACATAAGAGAACAAAATGAACATTAAAAGTATACAAAAATAGAATGTTCATCTAAAATCTAGATTAGAAACAGTGTCAGCTGTCTCCACTAGTCTTTTGAATGATGCAGTCACAACAGATAGAAAAATAGAGATATTAGAAAATAACCGATGCAAGCAGAATATTCGATTTGTTGGGGAACCTAACTTAGAGAGTGAGAAATTCAACACTTGGGATCCGATCAAACGATTTCTAACTGAATAACTACATTACACAGATACTTATGTTTCCAATATAATCAAGGCTTTCTGTATACCCCAACACAAAATGCCAGTTCAAATGCTTCAACAACCAAACAAACCTGCTACTATAGTGGTCACATTAACCTCAATACTTGACAGAGAACTGATAATAAAATCAGTTAGGTTTAAGAGAGCCTATAATTTTAAAGGCGGTACAGTTATTTTCATACGCTGATGCTTCACCTGTCACCCAACAGAGGCACAGGTGCTTTCTTCAATACCATGAAGAAATATTGGACATAAGAGGAAGATTTTCTGTGTTGCATTCATATGAAGAGAGAATAACTATAAATGGAAAAACTCATATATTCTTTGAAGTGGAGCAGCTGTCCTAATCACCAAAATGCAGATAACAGTGAAAGCTGCTGCAGTGGTGTCTGATACTTCAGAGGATGGCAATAAAAATGAAAGTTCTTAAGTGGAAAACTTACTGGACACCTCTTCTCCACAGAACAGAACACAAATTGAAACTGCTCCCTCAACTGCACCTTCGGCATCTCTCTGAAGCTTTTTAACATGGGAAGTTCCTGAACATGACCCAGCTAAGGTTGTGAGAGACAAAGAGACTGTCCTGTCTCTGCATTTCATTTCTCTCTTGTCATCTCCAGATAACTTAAAAATATTGTTGTGCCCCGAAGGTGGCAAGATGGATGTCAATGTATGCTGGGTTTCCACATCAATATAAAAGGGGTAAATAAAGCAACTGTGTCGATGATGCCAGTAACTTGCACACAAAATACTAACACAGGTTCCAGATGGGTGGATGGTGGCACCAGATAAAGAGAGGCAAGAGTCAGAAATAGGTTCCAAATACTTCTCAGACTTTTTATCTGTATCAAACCAGGGAGGAGAAACATGACCATGGGGAATACTTTTTACTCCTACTCTCCTGTACAAGGAGAAGTCTAGTTCCAATAACTGTAACAGCTCTGCTTTACGAGTGGTCTACACTCTATACCCTATATGAGGGTGACTCTATGCACACTTTTAATGGTCCACTGTAACAGCTCCGCTTTATGAGTGGTCTTCACTCTAACTTAGCAAACCTCTATACAATCTTCAGATACTACCCTGAGGTGCACCTCTACCTTGGGCCTATTATCTGGAATACTCCACTCTAAGGAACTCTAAAGTGTATCACTATGACACTCTATATTAGTCATAAAAGGCAATTTGTGCATAATAAACTTTCTCTGTAGTCGGGAAGAAGCTGGTTTGCAGGATAAAACTTGGCTAACTGGGCTAACAACTAAGGGACTGCAGAGAGGTTTTTGTACAGGCCATGAGTCTCTTGGTCACACCCCACCTCTTTAGGGTTGCCGGACTTTTAGAAACAAAGCAAAGATTTTCCTTGGCTCAGAACCCACTGAAGGCCACTGGAATTGAAACACAACAAACCTGGCCACAGTCCTCTTCTGGACTGCTGGGGTAAGACAAAAGAAGAAGAAGAAGATGCTGACCAACCGGCCTAAAGTCCACTTCTGGACTGCTGGGACATGAGGAAGAAGAAGAAGAAGAAGGTGCTGACCAACCAGCCCAAAGTTCTCTTCTGGACTGACAGGACACAAGGAAGAAGAAGAAGAAGAAGGTGCTGACCAACTGGCCCAAAGTCCTCTTCTGGACTGCTGGGGAATGAGCAAGAAGAAGAAGAAAGTGCTGACCAACTGACCCAAAGTCCTCTTCTGGACTGCCAGGACACAAGGAAGATTCTGAAGAAAAGAAGTCTGTGAATCATGAGCAACAACAGGGTTCTGGGCACCAAGGCTGAAGGAGCCAACGACTATGTAAAATAAGAAACAGGACGGTGATGCAAAATACTGCAGCAGAAGATCTGGGTAACACTTTGATATGAATGGTAAAACAAGAAAACAGATGGTACCTTTGTACCAGGCCAGGCCATACTTTGGGGAAACTTTGAAGAGCAGAAAACAATAAACAGGATGTTGCAAATGACTGCGGCACGTTTCCTTGAAGAGCTGCTGCTCACTGCTTTGAAGATGCACCGGAGACAACTTTTGGAGTACAATGAAGAAGATTGATCTGGATACCAATGGTGAAAATATTCTGGAAAGCTTCGTAAGACTGATATGAACACCTTGTAACTTGAAAGGCTGGTAACAAAGCGATACTTTCTGGCACATTCACTGCTTTTAGTAATAATAGCATGCAAATAAAGTCTCAGTTCTTGTTGTAGTGGTCACTTATTCAGTCTTAATGTCCAAACCACAGTAAATATACAGGCAATTCACTTTTCTGGTTGAACCCTAGCACTGGTGTACCTAACAGGGGTCCCTCTGACTAGATCAGGTTCTTCCTGTTACTGCGATTCTGTATGGCTAGCTAGACTCCCTAACTATCTGGGGTCACTAAAGTTGCTGAGCCTCTAAAACACCTGGGGAATCTAAATGGCTAGCAGTGGGCCTAACTCGCCCTTTTGAATGGGAGTGCACATAGCAGTGGGCCTAACTTGCCCCTTTGATTAGCAGTGGGCATAAGTTGCCCTTTTAAGAACTGATGGGCCTGACTTGCCCTTTAAGAACTGGTGTGCCTGACTTGCCCCTTTACACAGCAGTGAGACTAACTTGCCCCTTTAAGAATTGGTGAACCTGACTTGCCCCTTTACACAGCGGTGAGCCTAACTTGCCCCTTTACACAGTTGTGGACCTAACTTGCCCCTTTAAGAACTAGTGGGCCTGACCTGCCCCTTTAAGAACTGGTGGGCCTGACTTGCCCTTTATGTAGCAGTGGGTCTAACTTGCCCTGTGAGTCCTGGGCTCAGCTTGCCCCTTTAATTCAACATTTGGGCCTGTATTGGCCCTTTAAGAACTGGGCCTGGCTTGTCTAGGCCCCCTCTTATCGCTGGGCCTTTATTTGGCATGCCCCCTTTAAAATCACTGGACCACCCTGTAACCTCGCCCCCTTTAAATCACTGGGCTTCTTTAAACAATAGGCCTTTCTTGAATAGGCACTTTTATTCACTGGGCCACTCTCTAGCTGTGCCCCTTTAAAATCGTGGGCTACTGGACTGAGTCCTTTTTAAATACACTGGGGCCCCTTTCTGATCACTGGGCTTTTCTTGGGTGAGTCCCTGCAAACACTCTGAGCCCTCTTAGTTATACCCTGCAAATGCACAGGGGCCTCTCCTGAACAACCCCCTTAAAAATACCTGGGCCTGTCTTCTGAGCAGAACACCTTTAATCACGCAGGTTCCTTTACTGCTGGGCTGGCTTGGGCTATACTGCCACTCTTCTGTCAAGCCATGTCTCTAATTCCTGAATATTTATACCCTTTTTTAGGCTTTTTCTTATCTGACCCCTCTTCTGTGGGTGTCACTATGCTCCGAAGGCTGTACTTATTTAAATGAAGAGCCCCCTGCCCACCCCTTCACGGTGCTCGGCCATTTTCTCTTGTGCCTAGCACAAACTGGCTAAAATAAAATAGTCTTTTTACAGTTTCAGAGATGTTAGCACATTGCAGTGTGCTGCCACTGACTCACCACACCATCGGAAAGCAGGAGCTGAAAATAGGAGGCGAGGGAGAGGGCTGCTCGAGGGGAAAGAGTGCTTCAGGCAGGCTTAGGATGACTGGGGACTTCATGAAAGTTCCTGGTGCAGCATGAATGATGAGGCTGCGTGATCACCACCTCTGTGGGACCGAAACAATAACTTGTTAAATAAAATAACAAAATGGGCACCAAGCCCTCTCGGGGACACAACGGGACATTTCTTAACTTCATAGGTGGCTCGGGATGGCACCACAGAACGGACAGCTGTGCAAGTACATTTTCTTCAGTGACTGGAGGCAGGGAGGCACACAGCAAAGCCCTCACAGACAGCTTCAGTCCTCCTCGGAAGCCCTTCTCCTCCCTCCTCACTTTCTGTGCCCTCACTCTCCACAGTCACCACGATTCTCACTAACAGAAACTTATTTTTTAAACTGCAGCACTCTGTATTCTGGTTCTGAAAGCATGGCAGGTGCCACACAGTGGGCAATCAATCAGCTCAGCCTAACATTTCACTAGCTGCAGCATGACATAAAGACTTAATTTGTGCATTATTTCCAAGCTATTTGCAATACTTTGGGCACGTTTCGTAATAAGGTTAGATGGCATTTTAAACTGGGCACCTGGGCATTTCTTTAGGCACCTTATTACTATACTGAGGCACCTATAGCTGGCACATTTCAATTCTTTATTTTTCTGTGGTGCCCCCAACTGTGGGGCATTATAATAGTAAAGTGAACAAAACAAACCCTTCCTTTTTTGATCCCTGTAGGAGTTGACTGAACTTTTATTTTCTTACACACTGTACCCCGTCTTGCCCTCTGTGGTGTATGAACCTATTGACTGTTTGACTATACTAAGCTAAAAGTGAACAGGAAAATGATGGGAGAAATGTGGACATGTGGAAAAGTAGTCTCTCATTTGTCTATTTTCTTTTTTTGGAATATTGTTTAATTGTTAAACTAGAACTGGCGTATTGAGTATCAGTTTGTTAAAATGTTTTCTTTACTGGAAGTATAAAAATTACTAGAATGTGATCTTACTCTGAGAAATTCTGTGTATTTAGCACAGGATGTATATTGTATTTCTTTTAAAGAATTAAGTCCATAATGCTGAATTGATAAATAGGGCTTAGTGATTCTCTCCACACATCCTTGGACTTGTTCTGCATTATAAATAATTTTGTTTTAGTTCATTAAGGATTTTGAAATATTTACACTTAATGAGATAAAAAGGATTACAAACTGAAACCTTAATTCCCAATGAATCATTTTTTGGGTTACTTTAATGTGGATATATTGCTTTGTTATTGTCTCATGCATTAATATAAAATGTATAATTCACAAAAAGAAGAATTATAAAAAATGAATAAATGCATCCTAACTGAAGTGCAGAGTGAACAACAACAGAGGATTTATTAGAGATGGAGAGCACTATATCATCTGCATACGGTGGTAATCCATGCCTCTGAGGAATATCCCTGTGTTGATGCTATCTGAAAGACCTGACAGACTACACTCAAGTCTGCCCTCTTCATTCCATGGAGGTGGGCTTCCTCATGGTTCCACACTCCCAACTTAAATCTTTGGGAGATAGAGCTTTTTGTGTGGCACCTCCTATGTGTAGAATGCCCTTCTAGTTTCAATTAGAGGAGTTCCCTCTTTGGGACAGTTTAAGAATCTACTGAAAACATATCTTTTTAATCAGATGTATGGGACCAAACCTGTAATTTATATTATATTAGTTATACTCTAGAGGTGGATGAAAGTTGAGAATTCTGCTTTTGTGGAACTTTCATGAAAATTTGGAAATTTCACAGAATTTTCAGAATTTCTGCCATTGGCAAGATCAGAAGCTTCCAAATGTGTTTGGTGGATTTTTGACCTGTTCCACTGAATTTTTAGCTGAACTGCAGAGTAATACACATGAACTGTGGAATAACAGTTCTGAGGATTTTTTTTTTCTGCAGTTTAAAGAATTATTCTGCAATACATGTCATTATTCTACAGTTTAGTGATTAGTTCTGCAAACTTTTTTCTCTGCAGTTTAATAGAATAATCTGGAATTTATACATTTATTCCACTGTTCTAAGTCAGAATTTCTGCAAATATTGATAATTTGATTTCCGTACATTAGCGGAAGAGAAAGTCTGACTTTCGTGGAAATTCCGCTGGTGGAAGTTTTTTCCGCACACTTCTATCATGCTCTGATATGTTGATATTGTGTTTTTATATTTGCTGTATTGTAAAAGTTTTAATTTTGCTGTCTATACAGTGCCTAGAGCTCTGGATAGGCACCTAACAAATGCATTTGCCTTACGATGTTCATATATATGGAAAATAACTTAGGTCCTAATATGGATCCTTGAGATACACCTCTGATTATTCCAGATGTTTGTGATTCAACTCTGTTAACAAATGTTCTTTGAAACTTATTAGTTATATAACCCATAAACCAACAATTAAGACTTGGACTCAGATTAATAGAGGCAAGCCATTTCAATATCAAAGTATGATCTACCATGTTGAAGGCCTTGAAGAGATCAACAAAGATGGCTACCATATATTTACCAGAGTCTATTGCAATGTCAACCATGACCAACACATGTTATTGCTCCATTTATTCTAGATGTGTTTTATATTTTTTCCATCTTAGGACTCAGTTTCCACTCTTCAGCTTAATAAGCAAATTTCCTTTAAATTTCCTTTTATTTGAAATGATACAGTATATGAAGTTCTGAACAAAGTGCATACTCCTGGTGACCATTTACCATAATAATGCATGATAATTACTTTTTAATTTGCTCTGCATACTTCATAGCTCTTCAAATGACTTTTTAAAATATCCTCCTCTGAAAGTCCTTAAATGGCTTTCCAAATTATTTGCTCCAAATAGCCCTGAAAGGGGTACATGTTTTGCCCACGAAAGCTCTTCAAATGTATTTTCAGTGTGCTTTCTTCTCTACTACAGTTGTTAGCTCTTAAAAAAAACAATGCTCTTTAAACTGATAGCCACTAAAAGAACACTGTGTCTTAAATGAACTTTGAGCTCCATATTTAAAAGTCTGAGTTTGCACCATGCAAAGTCCCCATCCTCAGTGCAATTTAGTGCAAGTCCCTAGATGTGCCATATTCAAAGAAGCTCTGAGCACAGTAAAAGTGCCCTAAACATATATAAATACAACCCATAGTACATAGCACTAACTAAGGCACTAACAGCTGCAGTCAGCTCTAAGCAAAACTCCTGCTGGCCGCTGAAAGATATGTTCCAATACATACACTAGGCTGTCAAGGAGCAAAAGTACTTACCTGTACAATGTCATGTACCTATTAGTGCTCTTTCTTTAACTTGCTATTTTTTAGTGTTCCGATGCAAATGGCAGCTTAACCCATACAAGGCACTAAGAGGTCATTTGCATTGCATTATGGCCTCATTAACCAGTAAGACACCAGCTTTTGCTTCAATGATTGCTTGGAGTACTGTCTTTTCTGTACTGTGTGGCACTTCAAGACATCAACCTCCCTCCCCCCACAGGCCTCTCTGGTGCTGTGCATTTAAAAAACAAAATAAAGAACAGTACTTGGTTGCACCTCCTGCTCCCATCATGGTAAACATTTTTTTTATTTCATATCCCTGGTACCAGTAGTATCCCATCCCTTACTTGCTCTCTGGGGATGGGGTCAAAGCACTGTCAACAAAACAGCGCGGTCATATACCATGCTGTCAATACAGCTCCAAAAAGTACAGTGCTCTGTAAAAACACAGAGCGGTAAAAATATTGAACCAAAAACACATAGGGGTTCTGCCCTGCACCCCTGTTACAGGGCCCCGAACCTCCCATATTAAAATAACTACCTCCGGGGGGGGAGGCAACTCTGGGACTGGGAGAAATCTGGGGGGGGGGGATTTGTAGATCTGTAAAACCAAAGAACACTTAAAAAAAATAGAAAAAAAAACATGCCATCGGGGACCAGGAATCAAACCCCAGTCCACAGACATTCTTCTTCCCTCCACTGCCTGTGGCTCTACCCTCTGAGCCATGGCAGCTGCTTGGATAACTGTCACCCTGCAGATATCTTATCCTCTGTATCCCATGTCTCAACCAACAGCTACAGGGGTAGCACTACTGCTCCTTCACCATAGTTTACTTGCGCTGTTTTTACCCTCCTTCCGGTCCTGTTACCCTGTGCCCACCTCCACAGTGGTACCCACCATGGTTTTCAATGACACTCCATACCCCCTACCCAGTACATTGTTCCAGGGATGGAGACTGGCACAAACCCACCACTCACCTCTGTGACCAGCTGCTGTCTCTCACAAGTACTATGTTGTGATGCATTAGTTGAGGAATAACTATTCATACTCATGTAACTTATGTGATGTTTACTAATCATCCAACAAGTACTGTATCACTATAATATTCTATAATGCTACAAGTAGTTATGAGAGACAAATGGCAGCCAGCTGTGAACATAAGTGTTTGGTTTTTGCTGGTCACCATTGCTGGGACAGAGTTAGTTGGGGGTATTTGGCACAGGAATGGGAATGGGGAATGCCACTGGACACTGGAGTAGGTACCGTTATAATCAGCATTGGGGACAACCAGACTACCAAGAATCTAAGTTGGGTTACAATGTGAAGTACTAGGGATAAAAAATACATATTTACCAGGATTGCACAAGGGAGTGGAGAACCACTGGCACCAGGAATTCACTTTTAAAACAAAATGACAGTATACCAGGCACTGAATGAGGGTGGGGGCTAGCAATGACACCAGTGATTTACTTATAACAAAATACATATTTACCAGGATTGAGTGATGGAGGAGGGTACCAGAAATTTACTGATAAAACAAAACAGATGTTTACTGGGTTTGGGTGGAAAGTGGGAACCGATTTACTGCGTGCATGCAGAAGAAACATTTTGTCACAGCTTAGGAGAGAAGCAGGGTCTTAGAGGTGCGGCAGTGTGGAGGCCAATGGCCCCTGTGCCTTTTGAGGCTTGGCCCGCTTTCCCTAATGTGGTGGCATGCTGCTGCTGACACTAGTTCAGCCAGCAGCCACCACCTTGAAATGAATCCGCCACTGTAAAAAGGCAGTGACCCGTCATTGCAGGGTGGCACCTTACCATCCCGACCCAGTTCATTTGCCAATGGGGGAGCCCACTCCCCGTAGGCATACTGTAACCCCCTCCAACATTTGTTAGTGAATTACAAAGTAATCCCCCTCAGCATCATGTGCCCCCAATAGTCTTTTCTTTGCTGACGGGGGCCCAACCTCATTGGCTTCAGCCCCCTTCCCAGTTCAATTTGCCAACAGAGAGCCCACCCCATCAGCATAATGTTCCCTCCCAAGTTATCCCTCAGCTCTCCCCTTGGTATAAAGGATGGGGGTGCCTAATCTCCTGTCAGCTACAGCCCACCCCAAAAATATTAAGGTGGGCATGCTGGGATCCTACCCCAGCATGCCAAAAGTCCCTGTAGAAAACAAATGCCCGGTAATTTATTTATTGTTTTTTAAACCTGTAAAACAGAAAAGCGTCCCTCGTTGAGTTCTGTAGCCCCTCCCCAACCCACACCCACCCTCTGTGCCCTGCCTCCCCCCCACACACCCTCACATCCCATAGTTACCTCCAGAGCCCAGTGGCAAATTCCAAGAGGGCCTGGGTGCAAGACTGTTAGAGGGCCCCCCTACCCCGGTTTTGAATAAACATCAAAATTATGATTTGGGCCCCTCAGACCTTGTGGGCCCAGGTGTGATTGCACCCCCCTGCACCCTTGTAGCTATGCCCCTGCCGGAGCCCAGCACGATGATCTTTGGTGGACTGGGAACATGTCTGCACTCTTCAAAGCCAACTGAGAACTAAAGAAATGTTAATAAGCTGTATAATGGCATAAATAGGGTTTTTTCAATTTTGGTGCATATCTCAGGCATTTTTGGGAATTTTGGCACCAAATTTTCAACATGGGGTTATTGTGACCCCTCCTCGTGAATTCAGCCACTGTTATGGCTTTATTCGGTCCTGAAAGGTGATTTTGCGGTCACTGCATGGAATCACCTTTCAGGACTAAGTAATGAAGCAATAGTGCCAGTGTTCATGAGGTGGGCTCTCAAAAAGCCTATGTTGCAATTTTGGTGGAAAAAAATCCAAAAAATGACTGTTTTACAAGCGTGCATTAAGCAGTTTCCACGCATGCTCGTACCTCGTAAGTTTGTAATATTTTCACTCCTGATTTTTAACATTGGCATTTTTCCACACCTCCTTATGAACAGTACAGCTGTCATTTTTCACATCCTGGCTGAAATGTGTTTTTGCACTTCCGGCACAGAACAGCACGGTCGCTGTGGGAAATCAGTCTTTGGGACACATTAAGAAAATCATAGTGACACTGTTCATGAGCAGAGGACCTAAAATGCCTATGTTGAAAATTTGGTGACAAAAGTCCATAAAATGACTGTGTTACAAGTGTGTGCTATGCAGTTTCCATGTATGCTCAGAAGTGTGCACATTTTTAATACTTTCACTCTAAATTTTCAACATTGGCATTTTGCCACACCTCCCTATGAACAGTATAGCTGTCATTTTTCATATCATGCCCGAAATATGCGTTTGCACTTCTGGCGCACAATGGCGCAGTCGCTGTGGGAAATTAATGTTTCGGAGAGAGATTAAGAAAATCATAGTGACAGCGTTCATGAGCAGAGGTCACAAAATGCCTATGTTGAAAATTTGGTGAAATAATTCCACTAAAGGATTGCGGTACAAGCATGTGTTGCTCATTTTCCACATACACTCGGAACTTCAAGCATTTTTAATATTTTCACTACAGATTTTCAACATTGCCATCTCTTCACACCTCCCTATGGATGGTACATCTGTCATTCTTCACATCCTGCCTGATCTGTGTTTTCACACATCTGGCACAGAATGGCATGGTCGCTGTGAGAACTCGAAGTTCGGGACACATTAACAAAATCACACTGCCACTGTTCATGAGAAGAGATCCCAAATGCTTTCATGAGGTGGGGGTCACAAAAAGGCCAGGTTGAAAATTTGTAGTGCAAATACCAACACACGCCAGAGGCATTAGGGTTTATAACCATAACGTCACACCCTGTACAGAGTGACAGGCATCAGAGGTGTAACTTTGGATCACCTGCTGTAATGCTCATGCCATCCCACCCCCACCCTGAAGCCAGTGCCAGGCATCGAGGTGTGCCTTGCACTCTTCAGCCTCAGACTTCACCCCATTCTCCTGTACTGCACCCATTTCAGCATATGTCCTTATGAAATGGGGTGACTGTGAAGCTGAAACACCCCAAGGCACACCTCAACACTTGTTGGTGTCTACAGGATAAGGTGAGGTGAAATGCCATGAGCATTATGGGCAACGACCCATAGGCACACCACAATGCTTGTCCATCTCTGCAGGGTGGAGGTGGGATTGGCATGAGTTCAATACTTCATTGCCACTCCTATTCTACATCTGTCTAATTCCTGCATGTCCAATGCTAATATCAGCAAGCAAACATTCGGCATTGACAAATGCTTGTTTTTTTTTGCCAAGCATTCACTATACCAGATATGCCTGCTTGGGGGGAGGGGCACACACCACTATGCGGGTTTTGTAAAAGCAGGGTTTTGGAAGTGTTAAACAGTGCTGCGCATGTGGCCAGTTAGTGCTTCCAAAAACTATCAACTATATCAGTGCACATTGTATGCATGTTGGCACCCCTCATTTTCATGTGCACCTGATAGGAATTAATGCTCATAAGCACTGTGCTAAGTGTATATATGACTATAGCAGCAACCACACTAACAGGATGTTGGCAGCATTATTCACACTTAGCTTGGTGCTAATCCTGTTAGTTTGGTTCTATTTCAATATCTGGCCCTTTGTAATATAAGTCGATAGCCCTTGAACTCTGTACCTTAAACTGAAGCCCTTTCAAGGACTTCATAATCATCTGCACTGCAAGCTATTGAAAGGGCCTTTTAGATTTTGTCTGCCAAGCTCCTATTTCACCAACTGCTGCTGGTATCAGAATGGCAGGCTGCAGCTGTACATGTAGAATTTTATTAGTGGAGTTGGCAGTCTGCAGCCTGGAGCAGGGGAGGTGCTAGGACATTTTAATGTCACCGCTCCATTTTAATCATTGATAAAGCTTAATTTCCATTCTTATTGTTCCTCCCTCCTTTCTCCTTGCATCCCTTTATCTTATTCTCTTTGCTTCTCAAAAACATCCTCTTTTCACTTCCCTTGATGCAAAACTTCTGCTAGCCAGTCTGTCTTTTCTGTCTGCCTGAAAACCCTCTGGAATACCCTCCTTCTCCCTAGTCAAATCTCAGCTTCCCTCCCTTCTCTCACGTTGCTCCTGCTATCTCAACTCTTTCAACACTTATGTTGTGGTTAGCCACTTTCCTGTGATCCTGACTCCTGAATGGTATGATGTGAATTACATTTTCCTCTGGACCATGCTTTGCATTTATTTATTTATTAGCTTTTATTTACTGGGTAAGCATGCTAGACAAGGAATGCCTATTTTCAGGTGTGACCCCAGAGATTACAAGAGTAGGTTTACAAGCAGAATGAGAAAAATTACAACATAGTGAAATACAGGCATTGAACAGGGTGAAACAAATAAACAAGTACAGGATGATCAGATAAGCATCTACAACAAGGTAAGAACATACAAACACTAATAACAATTCTTGGTATAACACATGGGCTTTTAAGGGTTTGGGTGGTTGTCCCGGTATAAGGATGATAAGTGCTGAGGTGCAGGAAACTGTAAGAGTGGATGGTTCCCCTATTTGAGCTCAGGGAAGGGGGTTAGGAACCAGGGAAGTGGATGGAGCTCACCTGGGTCCAAGCCAGGGTTGGAGGTACCAAGCAGCCTAGGGACAGTTTCAGGCTGAGGCAAACTTCAGGTGCGACCAGAGGGAGCTCCTTAACATGGGATGGGTGGGACTACATCTGATGGGTGCAGGTAGAGTATTCCAGAATCTAGGGGCACAGACAGCAAGGCATGATCACCTGCCAGAGTACATGTTTTTGGGATGGGGGGGCAGAACAGCTGACCTAAGCTGGTATGATAGTAGAGCCGGTTGGAGGAGTTGAGACAAGGTTGGCGGGGTGACATTGTGGACAATTTTGTCTGTGAAGCAGCCCAAGACAAAGGAATGATAATTACTTGTGGACATCCAGTGTAGGTTTTTGTATAACTCACAGTGATGGGTAAGCCGAGGAGCAGCGAGGGCAAAGCGACAAATATTATTATTGGCCACATCCCATTTTGTGAGACTAGTTTTAGTAGCGAGGGTAAAGGTAGTCCTTCTGTAGCAGAGAGAGGGAAGAAACAATCCTTTAGAAGTGCAAGTTGAGTAGCTGCTGTAAGGGATCCATGAGCCCTGTATGCAAGACCAAGCCTGATGTTTGTTGCCCTGCATACATTTTGAATATGTAGAGAAAGGTCTAACTGAGGATCAAGAGAAACTCCCAGGTATTTAAAAGCGCATGTAGTGCCAACAGAGACTCCATCATGACTCAAAGACATTTAGTGGGTCGGGACACTGCTTGAGCTTGGCAGAGGATCCAAAAAGCATGAGCTGTGTTTTCTTTATGTTTAGTACAAGCTTGTTTGTCAGGAGCCAATTCTGCAGCTTGTTGAAGTCAGTGTGTAAACTGTGATTTATGGCACTGACATCACCTGAGCTAGATAGGAGGATCAGGCCATCTACATAAAGTGTTGTGGCACTATAGGTGAGGACCGTAAGAAGGTCGTTGATGAAAAGAGAAAATAGGATGGGGCTCAGGATAGATCCCTGAGGGACACCAGTCACAACAGCGGCAGGATCCGAGAGAGCTCTATTGTACTTAACAAGCTGTAGCCTGCCAGTGAGATAATTGGAAAACCAATTTAGGGCAGGGCCGGGCACACCAAGGGAGTGAAATTTAGTGCAAAGTAGGGTGTGATCAACCAGATCAAAGGCCTTAGAGAAGTCTACAAAGATAGCCCCCGACAACATGCCATGGTCCATGAAAGTCCTTATTTTAGATGTGACTTTAGCAAGGGCTGTACCAGTGCTATGGGTTTTTCAAAATCCATGCTGTTCAGGGGACAGCAAGGTGTATTTAGTCAGGTAATCTGTCAGCTGCACTTTCGCTACCTTTTCCAGTATCTTGCTGACAGCAGACAAGGTGGCTATAGGACAGTAATTTTCTATGCATTTCCAGTCCCCCTGCTTAAAGACAGGGACCACCTTTGCTACTTTCCAGATTGGGGGAACAATTCCAGTGGTGAGGGAAAGGTTAAGAATATGGGAGATGGGGAGTGCAAATAAAGGGGCCCCAAGCTTTAGGAGCTTAGGTTTGAGGTCATCATGACCAGCACTCATGTGAGGAGAGAGGCTGGTGAGAAGCTTATGGGTTTCCCTCACTGATACTGCCTTAAGATAGAAGGGTGGGTGAGAGAGGGGTTATAGTAGGGAAGTATGGGTGGGGGTAGATGACTTGTCATTAGCAGCAGTGAGGTGTAAGCCAAGAGATCAGTGACTTGCTTGTTAAAGGCATTAGCAATGGTAGAAGCGTTATTGCAATTTATGCCATCAATTAGCACATCCACAATGTTGCACCTACTATACCCACCAATGACAGTCTTAATAGTGCGCCAGAAGTTTCATGGATCCCTAGCTGAGGATAAGAGGACAGTCTTGCAGTATTCACTCTTGGTGGCTCGGATGGCTTTTTTGCAGTCATTGCAGAACCGCCAGTGTTCATGATAGTCAGACAATTCCTTAGAGGCTTTGAATTTACCCCAGTGCTTATCTCGGGCTTTCATGAGGGAGTGCAGTCCCCATGTAACCATTTAGTAACAGTCCCTCTGACCCTCTTTCTGATGCGAGGGGAATGCTTATCCTGAAGAGAAGGGAGGATGTTAAGAAGGTTGTCAAGGGCACATGTGGCATCTGTAGAAGAGAGAACTGGGTCCCAGTCTAAGATTTCAATGTCTTGAAGAAAGAGTGCAGGGTTGAAGCTGGAGAAGTCTCTCACATGTATGATCTTGGGGGGCACTTTGGGAGAGGAGACTCTCCAGACAAAATAGATCAGGGAGTGGTCAGATATCAAGTCAGGAAGGACACCAGATACCGAGATCCTGTCGGGCCTGTTGGTTAGAAACCAATCCAGGAGTGAACCTCTGTTCCCAGGGTGGTGGTTTCGTGTGGGCACACTAATAAGCTGGGCAAGGCCAGGGATCACCAGCAGTGGTTCATACTGCTTGACATTGTCTCCAGACCAGTTTAGGTTAAGATCACCACAGATAAGTACCTCATTTGAGGAGATTTTAGGGCTAATGTTATCGAGCAGATAGGAAAGCCCCTTGATGCCTTGTTTTGGAGGGTTATAAGCCAAATGATGTGAAGTTTTTTTGCATTCCCTAGAAGGAGAAGCCCATGAAAGAATTCACAGGTGGCAGAGGATGGAGCTACATTATACTGGATTATGGATATGTCGAGGTGACTTTTGTAGTCTATCACAAGACCACCCACACTCTTTTTACCTATATGATCACAATGCAGGAGGCTATAGCTGGAGAGTGCAAAGGCTGAGTTGGGTGTGGAAGGTTTCAACCACATTTCCGTGAGGCACAGAATATCAGGGTTGTAGTGGCCATCCCAGGTAGTTAGCTTAGCAAAGTTGTGGATGAGACTGCGAACATTAAGATATGCAATTTTAAGACCTTTAAGAAAGGACCAGGAAAGAGTGTTTAAGACTGGTTGTGAGGTAGGTCCAGGGTTCAGTTCGATGTCCCCCGGAAGAAGGAGGAGAGCCGAAAACCAGAGAAGGAGGCACAGCCAGCCCCTCTTATAACTTTGTGCTTTTAGAACTATCTTATTATGGTGCACTGGTATATTTCCCTTGCCACTTTCCTGTACATAAGTTTTATTTATCATTAAAAAATGATAAGAGAAATCCTGGAAGCTGAGTGGCTGAAGCAGTTTTTGACCCATGAAGAAAGCTCAGTATATTATCATGAGTCAGAACTAAATACCAGGATCAGCCATACTCCAACACTTTACAGACATTTTATAATTGCAATAATATACTTGAGTGTGTGACATATCATGGGATATTGTTGCTTCTTGGGTGGTTGAAGGCACCAGGTGAGCATAATGCACCCAAGGCATAACAACTTATGACAGAATCATAGAAATGTAGAATTTGTCAGCAGAAAAGGACTGCTTGGCCAACCACGTCTGCCCAGATATTCTCTGCCTAATTTGTCTCCACAGATACTAACTCATCTCCGTCAACCCTCCTTCCTCCATGCCAATTTACTACTATACCCTTAAGTCTATAACACACATGCTTGAATCTCCCCACTGTTTTTGCCTCAACCATTTCCACTGGCAGTCTGTTCCAGGCATCTTCCACTCTTTCAGTGAAATAGTATTTTCTCACATCCCTCTTCAACTCCCCCCCCCAGCTTTACTGCATGCCCTGGGTCCTGGTGCTCTTTCTTATTTAAAAGGGGCTCCCCTCCTGCACCATGGATACCTCTGTGAGGTACCTGTAGGTCTCTATCATGTCACCTCTTGCTCTCCACTCTTCCAGCGTATATTTGTTGCAATCCCTCAGTCTCTCCTTGTAGGACTTCTTGTGCAACCCCTGCACCATTTTAGTTGCCCTCCTTTATACGGCCTCCAACCTATGTCCCTTCTAAGATGTGGCCTCCAAACTGGACACAGTGCTCCATGTGGGGTTTCAACAGCAAGCAACACAGTGGCAACACCAACTCCCTCCTCCTGCTGGAGATACCCCTTCCTGCATACCCCAGCATCCCAATAGCCCTACCCACTGTTTTTCCACACTGTCCTGCCACTTTGAGGTCATCAGTTATGATTACCATGTGATTCCCTTCCTGCTTAGTGACTGTCAGTACCTCCACTCATCCTATACTCTCTGTTTCTGGGTTCCTGTATCCTGGGTGCTGATTTTGCACTTTTTGGCATTGAATCCCAAATGATATACTGTACAGTACCATAACCTATCACATATTAGTGCATAATTCATTCATGTATGTTATATGCACTTTGGGTACTTTGTATTCTTCTCTGCTATGACACTTTCCCCTTTCTATCTCAATCCCCTGGGTCCACAACCCAATCCAGGTCAACAACTTTAAATAAATAAATTCACCAGGAGTGGGTAATATTAAAATGCCTTTTTACATTTTGTTGTATTCCCTTTTAAAGAACTCCAAACTGTTGCTTAAGCATATACCCTTTCCCCTGGGGTGAGCTAACATTATAGGTGGATGGGTTTTTGATGTCATGGAGAGGGAAGAGGATCGTAAAGATGTTAGCTCCTTTATTGCTCAGTTTCTGTGCTTCTTTATATACTTCCCTCATTGTCTTGTTACTTTAGGGGCCTTACTAGTCAGGTATATATTAAAAAAATACCTGCCCAGACTGAAATATACTGTACTTGCCCTGCATCATATAAGTGTAACCCCCCCCCCCGTTACCCTGGGTTACTAGAAACCCAGTAAGACCTAGTGGTAGGCAGGGAAGGCAGCTTGCGAAACTCCAGTTAAATGGATTTCACACTGTCTCACCCTGTTCTCAGTCTCAGCTGAGTCTGAGGGATGACATCACCATAGAACTTTCGCAGCTGCATAAGCCACATTGGAATCTGCAGTTGGGAGTTAGGTTAGAATGTTGGGGTTTTTTTGAAGAGTGAGCTGCAGCAGTTGTGTGTGAGCAGTCTTGAAGAGAGGAGCACAGCAGTCTGTGCACAGGATCGTGGAGCCTAAAGCTCTGATGTAGAGCTATTTTAGGGAGTGGTGTGTGTGTTTCCGCCAAAAGAGGAACACAGTAAGTTGTTCGTGAAGTGGTGGAGACCTCTTTTACTGGTCTCTGTGCCTCATCCCTGAGGGGATGGTGGGTAAAAGGTTTGTCTGTTATTCCAGGGGCAACCTCCTGGTTCCGGCTAGTGAAGAAGCTGCCTTATTTTTCTAAGTTGTGTTGCGGCACCAGAAGCTGTCAACAATCGCCTGTGGGGCACCTGCAACCAAAGGGTGAGTTCTGCTCTTATATGGGGCATATGTTTCACCTGAACTGTTGTAAAGTGGGGATTGGACTGCTTAATCAGTGGGAGGCCTAGAGGAATATGCTAAGCCAAAGTAAAAGTATGTTCAAGTCCAGCACAAGGGCAAAGCCAAGATATGTAGAGGAAATATGCTATGCATTTACCCTTTAATCTACACTGCCAAGCTTTTCAGAAAGAGATGTTTAAGTATGTTCGAGTCTAGTACAAGGGAAAAGTCAAGACATGTAGAGGAAATGTGCTATGCATTTACCCTTTAATCTACATTGCCAAGCTTTTCAGAAAGAGTTGTTTAATGTCCAGAGAAATGGCCGGGTATGGATTGTGGAAGCTTGAGGTGCGAAACCCCCCATCACTAGTAACTAGGTTCATCTTTAAGGATTTGCTTTATGGCCCTTTTACTTTGCCTCAGGCACTTGGCCAGTGCTGAGGGAAGTACCCAGATGTGGGATTGAAAGGAAATTTCCCTTAAGGAGTCGAAGGCTCTAAGGTGGTTTAGGGAGCCACCAGGAAAATGTGTCCATGTCACATGGAAGGTGTTCGAGTGGCCAGCAGGGGAGCTGAGCCAGGGAAAACCCCAATAGTGTACAAGTCGGGCTGTGTACCCAAAGCTGGGTGCAAGTCCAGGCTGTATGCCTGGTTGGTCCAGAGCCTGAGGGCTGAAGTGTTGAGGAAATGTTCTGTTTCTCTTATCTGCATTACTAGGAATGCAGCTCTGTGGGGGTCCGTCTATGCTTTGTTTGTTCAGTTTGGATGTGAATAAAAGCCACACTTTAGAATCCCTTTCCTGGTATTGGACATTACAGTTATTGCTTCCTGTGTTCGGATTTACTTGGGTACCCCTGTGCAGAGTACCCAAACCTAGCCCTTGTGCTGAGTAGCCTAGTCCTCCCCGAAACCCAGTCCCCCACCTGGTACTGCTGTCAGCTTCAACAGCATATCACCTGTTGTTTGCAAAAAGGCAGGGATGTAGGGGTTACATAAGTTAACAATAACATGTCAGGATGCCCACTAAAATATTTCAGTGCACATCCCAGGGGTAATCGGAGGCATGAGACATGACTGAACACCTTACTCCCTGGTATGTGCATGGAAATGCTTTAATACAGCACCCTGGAGTGTGTTAATGTGCTTATGAAACACCTCACTCTTGTTGAATATAACATTTTCTGGCCATAAAAAGGAGATCTGTCAGATGAACATGCCTGTACATGATTGTTGATGTATGGTCATGTGACATGCCCTGGGCCAATGAGATTGTTGTGTTATTCAATACCATTGTAATACTAATGAGAACTCTGAGTTGCTGAAGAAAGCTAACAAACTAAGCACCTGATAAGGAGATGTGAAAGGACTGAATAACAATGACATGACTTAAGAACCATCAGTTCAAGTTTTTCAGCGCTGGTCCCCAGCTGGTTGAAGGGCAACAGACTTCCAAGTCCCAGTTTTAATTATTTTTACATTAAAACACACAAATAAATAAAACAATCCACTGATGCCATTCTGTGGAATCTTCTCTGCATACTCATGAATGTTGGGGTTAGATGTGGAGACAGATGAATGTGACATCTGTGGTTTCAAGGGATCTCTTAATGTTTAGCTGACGTCCTTACCTCCAGTCACATTAGACTAGCAGAGGGGACCTATTGAGCTACTTCAATATCACTGGAAGAAAGGATGCTAGTCACTGAGACAAAGTTTTACACAGGATCAGAAGGCAGTTATCAACAAAACAGGGCAACATGCAGTAAAGTATGAGGTATACAATGGACATTAAACAAAAATACCTGCCAAGCTGCAGACAGGTAGGGTATTTTGATCACAGGGTTCCAGTATTACTAATTCTACTAGTCTTCCCTATGATTCTGAATGCCCCCTTCACTTCAATGGGACATGAAGAACTTGCTTAGGGCTTCTTGTTCCTTCTTTAAGACATCAGCAGACAGGGCATTTGTGGTGGAAACCTGTAGGCTGCAGAACTCCTTGTCACGTCACCTGTACTTTTGTTCCTCAATGGAGCCATTTTACAAAAAGCTCTGAAAAGACCTATGAGATCTTCACTCTGCAGTCATGGCACTCCCTCTGGCACTCTTTCTCTCTCTCTCTGAAATTATCTCCATCACTCTTTATCTTGGGTCGCCTCCCATCTGAATGTCAGATCCTTCAGCCTAATCTACTCTGCTTGATTATTGGTGTGGAGGCCAGGTGACTACTCCTCCATCAATGGCACACAACTGCCATCCCTACCCTTCAGAAATGTGAGGCAGCATATCATGGTTGGTTCATTTTACTAGAATGTTTCATTGGACAAAAGGCTCCCTCCACAGTTTCTACAAGATTTGGTCTCCCTATCTGTCATCTACAATCTGTAATCTTTACCCTTTTTTTCTCTTTCAGGAACGTGATGGGTCCTACAGACCTCCTTGTGGCCTTAACCCCCCCACCTACCCTTTTCAGAGAATATGCCCTAGCTCTGTTCTTGGGCACACCATGGCAATTCATCAGAGCTGACTGACAGAGTGAGTTACAGCTGTTCAACCTGTCAGCTTACCCTCCCCAAGAGGAGAGGGTGCTGCAGGGATGTGTTTTTGCTACCTACTACCCCACTGTAAGGTGGTCTTGGATGGCAACTAGGTGGCAGTTGCCTACCCTACCCTTCCCCCATCCCCATCCCTTCCCCTGTATCCCCCTAACTCCTCCCTTCTTGGGATGCTTGACCCTCATAGCTCAACCATTTATTCCTCTCTCACTTGTTTAAAGATAAGACCTAAAACAGATGAGACAGTCTACATGCACTCTTATGTCTGCCTGGAATATCCTGGACCCCCCTCCTCAACAGATGATGCCCAAATGTTGGGATAGAAGATCACTGTTTCTCCTTTATGTACTTGTGTATTTAGCTACTTTACTTTGAGGGGTCCAATGCAAGTATGGTAGCTATAAAGAGTATGTCACAACACTGAACTGTTAATTCCGTCATGCCTTGTCTGTATGATTTTCTCTTCTGTTTTGTTACAGTTTGAAAATTAATAAAGACAATAAACTGCAATCAAAGCTCTAAAATGCCACCTTTTTTATTCCTGACCAATGAGGGCGAAATATTTTTGGTGGGGAATCCCACTGGCAAGCAACAAATGTACATATTGTACATCACAGTATTGTGAAATATAATATCCTAGGTTGTTCTAAGTTAGAGATGCCAGGTAAAACTATCTCAACATCAAAGTGCATGAAAAATGAAGAACCTATGTTGTATCTTGAACCGGTAGCCAATGCAACTCACGCATTGGCAGCCAATGCAGCCAATGCACAAGCTGCACTGGCTGCGGGTACGCTGGCACATCACCTTCAAGATACCTGTATCTCTTTTGACCTATAAAGCTCTACACTGTTTGGGTTCGAGCTATATAAAGGATCTCCTGCATCCCTACTTCTCATCTGGGTTTCTGAGATCAGCCTCCAGTACCCTCCTGGAGATTCCCAGAGCAAGGCTGAAGAGCTCTGGGAACTGGACATTTGAGACTGCTGCTCCAACTCTTTGGAATGCTTTACCTGGCCATCTCCAGGAGGCACCATCACTGGAAATATTTAAACTTGAACTAAAAACTTTCTTTAGTCAAGCTTTTCCTGGGTCTGAGGCAGATGTTTTAACTGCTTAGATGGACAATTGTACTACGTGTTTAGACTTTGATTTTTTTCTTGTTATTTCTTGTACTATTTTTAGCTTTACTATTTTTTGTCTTTTTTTTAATGTTTTTATTTTAACTGTTTTGTAAGGTTGCCCTGGGCCTTTAGGAAGGGCACCTTATATAAATAAAATCTACTACTACTTGTATTTTTGATACATTTTCATGTTTTATATATTATCAGCATATAAGACAATCAAGATAAATCAGAAAAATATGCCCTATCCTTATAGGAACACGTCTATCCCTTAGGTTTCAAACTGTCTCTAGTTAAGAGAAAAAAATGCATTTGATGATTGTTCATGTTGTGTAGAATGTGTTGATGTAGTTGGTAGTTAGCTTCAGGTTCCGTTTTCCTTTTTATAAGTGAAACACAGACTACCTACTGTCCTGGTGTACTACAGACATGTGTTTCTTTACTATCCTTGATCAACACCCACTGCACCTTTTCAAGATGTTAGAACACCCCAATACATTCTATCCAGACACTCAAGATACAGTGGGAGGAGATGAGGATATTGAATCATGAGTGACTGCACTGTTTGTGGGTGTTCCTAATGTCCAGAAAGTAGGAAATAAGAATAGATCAAGGATTCGAGACAAAACAAGGTTGGGTATAATTGCACCATTATCATGCATTTCAGTTCAACTAAGAAAGGATGGAGATAAACAACCAGCAACATCACTGAATTATTGAGAAGGTAATCAATCATAAAATGTGCATTCTCAACTAGAAATAATATGATGCAAAAAGGGTTGACAGTGTCCCTTTAATAAAAATGTATTTTCTCAGCCATAGTACATTACAGAGACATAAGGTTTTCTGATTTGGACATAGTGCCACTATGGCTTTCAGAAACATTACTGAGTGGCATGGTGGAGAACCCCATTTTTGCACAACAATTTAACAAACATTATAATTTTGTCAAAAAAATTTTGAAAAATCTTGTTTCTACTGCCCATGGACAGCAGTGAAATATGAAATCTGAAGACAGATTCACAAAATGTTGCCCTGGCGCGAACACAGTTTTGCGCGAGCAAATCACGTTTTGTGCCAAGTTGGTAGTCACAAAAGCCTGATATGTGCATGCTCAAACCGGGTTTGTACTAGGGCAAAGTGTGGAGAGGGCCACAATACAAATGAGTGTGGTCTCCCCGCATGATAGCAGATCCCTGGTCTGAGTAAACTATATATGTCTATATATATATATATATATATATATATATATATATATATATATATATATATCACTGGTGCTAGTGGATCTGCCTGTGATCGCTGGCCTGAGTAAAATAAAATAATTCTCCCTGGTGACTAGTGGTCCCTCTCAGCTCAGTCAGTGCCTAGCCATGGTGGAGAGAGGGCTATGCCAGTTGCTGGTTTGGGCTTGAGAAGGGGAGGGACTGGGAGAGTGGGGTGGTGGGACACTAAATGCCAGGGTGGGGGTGAGTGGGGGGACCACTAGATGCCATAGAAATATAGATGTCTTACGTGGACCAATGATCTACGATCAGGGGGAGGGAACCACTAGCCAGTGGGGAAGTTTATGTATATACAGTATATGAGCAGATTGGGGAGATGGAACAACTGGCCACCAGCAAGGGATGGGCTGGGGGGCAAAGATTGCAGGATGGTCCAGGGGCCAGGGCTGTTTTTTTGGGGATTGGCCTTGTCAAACCTGGAATGGGGATCGGATGGGGGAGGGATCACTAGCCACCAGGGCAACTGTATATGATTGTCAGGTGAGGGATAGAGTGGGGGAGGGACCACTAGCAACCAGGGAAACTGTATATGGCTGTTGGGTGAGGGACAGAGTGGGGGAAGGGGCCACCAGGGAGAATTCTTTTTTGTTACTCGGGCTAGTGACCGGTGATCAAGGTGGGTGAACAACTAGCACCAGGGATATAAATATACATACATACATACATATATATATATATATATATATATTCATGGCAAAAAACTCCATTTAATGCATCAGTTAGAGTTGTTCCACAGTGACAAAAATGAGGAAATTCAGTGTTAGGGTTGCCACCTCTTGCACCCCACACTCACCCCATCCCCACCAACAGGCATCGGGTGTACATTGGGGTCATTGACCTAACTCTCACCTCATTCCATGTGTAAATAAGCTGAGGTGGTGCAGTGAGGAGAATGGAGTGAGAGTTAGGACCGATGACTCCAATGCACACCCGATGCCCGTTGGTGGGGACGGGTGGCATGGGGTGCAAGGGTGGCAACCTAATAATGGAATGTCCCCACTTTTGTCGCTGTGGAAACCCTAACTGATGCATTGAACATAAGCTTTTAGCCATGAATTTCCCTTCTTTTTGAGAATGTGTACTATAAATAGTGAATGGAATGTGGTGGTGGGAGCGCAGGGCCCGAACCACCATGTGATTATTTGTCATTCTGCTGTGCAAAAACTGTATGACCAACTGACATGAAAATTGGTGAATGAAGGCACGTACCATGGCACACCGTGTGTCCAGAAGTGTGTGTACATCTGCTCAATGGTCGCACAGCGCCATGGGCAAACAATGTAACATACACAATTCAGCAACTGTAAGTGCCAGTGACCCAAACATTGGCACAGTGAAAGATGTATTAAAAATCTTTGCGCATTACAAATGCCAGGCAAATTGGACACACGGTTCAGAAATTATTGAAGTGTAATGAACCAAATTTTCATTCATCGGAGTGGCATAATTCCACACCTGTTAATGTTTTACACACAAAACCACTGCAAGGCACCTCCCAGCCACTAGAGCTACCTGCGCCATCAATTTAAAGGCAGTAGCACCAAGCAGAACACTATGTGCAAAATGATAACTGCATCACACAGTATCTCTGCAGCAGATTATTTCTTAAACATGTAAACGCATAATTCACATCTCCATGACACCCACTCAACATGCTCAAAATTTCATGTGAAAAGACCAAACCATTCCAGAGAAATTCAATTTTTATGTTTGCTTGCACGCATGTGCAAGAAACATAGTGTCTTCATCGGAGATTTCGGAGGTGTGTCACCTCCTCCTCCAATTCAGTCAGTGGGCTGGCAGGCGTGGCCCCTGTAAGCCAATGCATTTTGGAGCTGTCTATGACATGCTCCAAAATGCAGTGGCATACAGTTGAAAGGGGGAGCTATGCTTGAGTGAGCACTGATAAGATATTGGCTGCTCACGCGCAGCTCCCCCCCCACGCACAGACAGAGCGTCGCGCCCCGATGTGTAGCCGACGGGTGCCCAATCCCCGCCGGCTGAGCTTCGCGCCCCACCCCCAGTTGTAGGTGCCACGCTGGGAGCCCACCCCAGCATGGCAAGCACTGTAGTCCTTGGCCAGCGGGGTGCCTAATCCCGTCGCTGAACGCCCTGAAACCTTGTGCCACGCTTTGGAGCCCACCCAGCGTGGCAAACGGCGCCACGATTTTTTTATTTTGCCGACGGGGTGCCCAATCCCCCATCAGCTGAACGCCACCCTAAGTCCTTGTGCCATGCTGGCTCCACCCCAGCGCGGCAAACGCCCCACGACATCTTTTTGTTTTAGACCTGTAAATAAAACCAACCTGCCAAGCGCCGCCTCCCAATTGCCTCCCACAACCCGCACTCCACCCACTGTGCACCCAGCCTCCCCACACCCCTCACCCCATACTTACCTCCGACTCTGGCGTGATGATCTTCGTGGACCGGGAACACGCCTGCACTCTTCAAAGCCGACCGCGAACTGAGGAAATGCCGGTAAGCTGTATAATGGGTTACATAGGGGTTTCAACTTTATTGCATATCTCGGTATTTTTGATTTGAATTAAATGCCAACATGGGGTTTTAGAACCCTTCACATGATTATGTCACTGTCATGCGTCATTCAGGCCTGAAGGGTGATTTCGCGCAGTGACTGCACAGTGACTGCAAAATCACCCTTCAGGCCTGAATACCAGATGACAGTGAAATCATTCATGAGAAGGGTCTAAAACCCCATGTTGAAAATTTGGTGCAATCCAAAATGACTGTTTTACGAGGTGCGCTGTGCAGTTCCTGCGCAGGCTCGTAAGTTCGCGAAATTTCAATATTTTCACTCCAGATTTTCAACATTGCCATTTTACCACACCTTCTTATGAGCAGTACAGCTGTCATTTTTCACATCTCACCCAAAATGTGTTTCCACCCATGTAGCGCACAATGGCACAGTCGGTGTGTGAAATCAATGTACGGGACAAATTAAGAAAATCACAGTGACACTGTTCATGAGCAGAGGTCTTAAAATGGCTATGTTGAAAATTTGGTGAAAAAATTCCTAAAAATGACTGTTTTATGAGGGTGCATTGCGCAGTTCCTACGCACACTCGTAAGGTCGCGAATTTTCAATATTTTCACTCCAGATTTCCAACATTGCCATTTTATCACACCTTCTTATGAGCAGTACAGCTTTCATTTTTCACATATCACCCAAAACGTGTTTCTGCCCATGTAGCACACAATGGCGCAGTCGGTGTGCGAGATCAATGTACGGGACAAATTAAGAAAATCACAGTGACACTGTTCATGAGCTCAGGTGTTAAAATGGCTATGTTGAAAATTTGGTGAAAAAATTCTTAAAAATGACTGTTTTACGAGTGTGCAGTTCCTATGCACACTCGTAAGTTCGTGAATTTTCAATATTTTCACTCCAGATTTTCAACATTGCCATTTTACCACACCTCCTTATGAGCAGTATAGCTGTCATTTTTCACATCTTGCCCAAAATGTGTTCCCAGCCATGTAGTGCACAATGGCGCAGTATGTGCAAAATCAATGTATGGGACACATTAAGAAAATCACAGTGACACTGTTCATGAGCAGAGGTCTTAAAATGGCTATGTTGAAAATTTGGTGACAAAAGTCCATAAAATGACTGTGTTACGAGTAAGCAATGCGCAGTTTCCACGACACCCTCGTAAGTTCATGACTTTGTAATATTTTCAGTCCAGATTTTCACCAGTGGCATTTTTTTTCACACTTCCTTATGAACAGTACAGCTGTCATTTTTCACAACATGGCTGAAGTGTGTTTTCACACTTTCAGCGCTGAGACGCATGGTCACTGTGGGAAATCATTGTTCAGCACAGATAAAGAAAATCACAGTGACACTGTTCATGATCGGAGGCACCAAAATGCCTGAGTTGACAATCTGCTGTAAAATATCCCCAACCTAATTATATTACAGGTGTGCGTTGCACAGTTTCTATGTACGCTCATGATTTCACCATTTTTTTAAATATTTTTACTGCAGATTTGCAACATTGCCATTTTTTACACGTCCCATGAACAGTACAGCTGTCATTTTTTACATCCTGTTGAATGTTTTGCACCTGTGGTGCTAAATGCATACTCGCTGTGCATAAGCAGCTTTCGCTAACAAACTGATATTCCCCTGTTCATGAGGTGGGGTCACAAAAAAACATGTTGAAAATTTGGAGGAAAATACCAACGAATGCCTGAGGTATTAGGTTTCCAACCATAACGCCCCACCCTGTAGAGAATGACAGGCATCAGGGGTGTGACTTGGGATTCTTGCCTGTAATGCTCATACCATTCCACACCCTGCAGCCAGTGAGAGGCATCGAGGTATGCCTTGGACTCTTCAGCCCCAAAGTTCACCCCATTCTCCTATATCGCACCCATCTCACCGCATTCCTAATGAAATGGGATGCGCATAAGGGCCAAAGACCCCAAGGAACACCGTGACACTTGTCCGAGTGTCTGCAGGGTGGGGTGTGGTGAAATGACGGCCACGTTATGCCTGATGACCCAAATGCACACCCCAATGCCTGTCACTCTCTGCAGGGTGGTGGTGGGGTTGGCTTCAGTTCAGTACTTCACTGCCATTCCTATTACGCAGCTCTGTAACTTCTACATTACCACTGCCAATGCCAGCAAGCAAACATTCGGCATTGACAAATGCTTGTTATATTTCTGTACTTTTAAGAAATCTTCCACTACAAAATGCACTAAAATGGCAGACTCAGACTGCAAAGCAGGCTAATTTCAAAATGGACATAACTGTGGAACAGAACAGCATTTTTTCACCAAACAAAGGCTGGCATGTTCCTTAATCAAAGGTCTTCTACCTGCAAAGTTTCAGACCAATCAATCATACAATGGGTGTGCTATGTGTCATGGAAGACAGTGCAGAAAAATATCAAAAACATAATGTTTTGCACTGCAGTACACAAACGCAAAAACACAAATGGTAATGTTAACGCAAACGGTGATGGAAACAGTAAGGTAAAATAAAATAGTAATGCTAACAGTAACGCAAATGCAAGTGCAAATGGTAACGCACATGGTGACGCAAATGTAAACAATAAAACAAATGGTAAGAGAAATGCAAGCGCAAATGTTAATGAAAACAGAAATGATAACGCAAACGGTAACACAAACGCTAATGGCAACAGAAATGCAAATGTTAATGAAAACAGTAACGCAAACACTAATGCCAACAGAAACACAAATGGTAACAAAAATGCAAATGGTAACACAAACGCAAACAGAAATGCAAACGGTAACGGCAACGGTGACACAGAAGGAAACAGTAATGCAATTGACAACGGAAATGCTACCGAAAATGCAAATGCTAAGGCCAACAGAAATGCAAACAGTGATGAACACACGAACAGTAACGGCAACACAATTGGAAATGCAAACAGTTATGGTAACACCAACGATGCCGCCAAAGAGAGCAGTAACTCAAATGGAAGCGCAAATACAAGCATGTATGCAAACACAAATCATAACAAGCATGGTCACGGTAATGCAATTGGAAACACAAATGCTTATGGTAACACTGATGACGCCAAAGGAAACACAAACTCAAATGGAAATGGAAGCGGCAGCGTATGCAAGCACAAATAATGTACATGGTGACACAAAAGAAGCATAAACAAAACAGTAATGGAAGCACGAAATGGTGATAGTAACTGAAATGCAAACTCAAACGCAAAGGGTAACACACACAGTGACGTAAATGGAAACGCTAATGCAAAAAGTAATGGAAATGCAAGCAGAAATGCTGACTGTAACAGTAACGCAAATGCGCACACTTTTTTTCCTGAAAAGGTGCATTCAGAAGCACAGTGAATGCAAAGAATGTTTGCATAATAATGGCCCTCGGAGCAGAAAATGAACACTTTGAATGCTAAATTGCTTATATCTCAGGAACCATACGATGTAGAAACATAATTTCAATCTCATATTATTTATGACTTTCCTGGCTAGTTTTGCACTTAGCCCCTAGGGGAGCTAAGCATTTGTCCAATGAGAAGTCCATGTCTCAAAGCATTTTCCAGATACGGGCTCCAAAAGGAGCGGCGGACGCCGTAATATTAGCCTATGGGAACAATCATCTACTTTGGAGTGCCGTAACCTTTCAGCCCTCTAATATTTTGTCACCAAACCACCAAAAGGCACATCTGTGGGATCTTGGCTTTCTTCCTTCCAAATTTCAACCCAAAAGACCAAACTGTTCTTCTGCAGCGGGGTGGCAAAGATTTCCTATTGTTTTTGGCATAATGTCGCAAAGTAGTGTCATGATTTGTGACACTTTTGCAAAACAAATCACGAAAGTGTCGAATGTGCGACACTACTGTTTACAAAAATTTTAAAAACATATTTCTGGGGTGTTAAACCCCCCAAAAAAGACATGGCTAGCATCCTCAAGGTTCAACTAGGTGAATACAGCAAGAATTGTGTCCCTAGAGGGTCCCACATTTAAATGCCAAACATTTCTGTGACCACCAGCTGAAAACAAGATGGCAGATTTGCGACACTACAGGGGTCATTTGCAACACTAAAAACTGCATTTGTGACACTTTCGAACTTTTTGTTAACGTTTCCCATTTACTATAATGGGAAACTTGTTTTTTGAATAACTTTTGAACCATTGGGGACGTCGGCTGCATGTTCCCTGAAGGTTCTGGACCGGTCACACAGACCATGCGACCTGTAGGCGCGAGCAAAGAATGTGCAAAAATATGCAATTTGTGCATTTTTTGGCACTCTGTAGCCATGCAACCATACATCTGACTGTAATGAAACTTGGCAGATCCAGAGATCTATAGTACTAGACTTTACAAGCCAAATTTCAGGCAAATCCATCATATGGTGGCAAAGTTATTAAGCTGCAAAATTTCAGATTTAACCTTAAATGGGATACTCAACCCTAACTGCAGTGACACTACCATGCCACTATAATATATTTTTATATATATATATATATATATATATATATATAGATATACATCTATATATATAGTTTCTCAGACCGGTGATCGGCCATCACCATGGGGGGGACCACTAGACGCCAGGGAAATATTATGTCTTACATTGGCTGGTAACCGGTGATGGGGGGGACCACTAGCCACTGGAGAAGTATATGTATGTACAGTATACAAGTGGATTGGAGAGATGGAACAACTGGCCACCAGTGAGGGATGGGCTTGGGGGGATGGAGATTGTGGGATGGGCCAGGGGCCAGGGCTGTGTTTTGTGGTGGGGTGGCTTTGTCAAACTTGGGATCGGATGGAAGGAGGGACCACTAGCCACCAGAGAAACTGTATAGGGCAGTCAGACAAGGGATCGGACGGTGAGAGGGACCAGTAGCCACCAGGGAAGCTGTATATGACTGTTGGGTGAGGGATTGGGTGGGGGAAGGGACCAGTAGCCACCAGGGAGAATTCTTTTCTTTTACTCAGGCCAGCAATCAGCGATCACTGGGGGGAGCACTAGCATTAGGATATACTGTATATATATATATATATATATATATATATATATATATATATATATTTCTGCACCAAATTGTAACTGCCCCTGACCTTCCACCCTGATGGATTCTCTTCCCCCCCCCTACCCCTCCTCCTTCATTACCTGACCAGTGGCTCGGCCTTTGCTAATTGTCTGACTTATACATTTGCCCTAAACACCCTATGCACTTACAGTCTCATTCACTGCTACTATCTCCCTTCCCTTTCCCCGCCATCTCCCCTAAATCAACCCCCCTAAACACCCTAGTGTTTACTATACAGCCCTTCCACCTCTCCTTTACCCCTATCTCCAATTTCCATTTCCCGATACCAACTTGGTGCATCTTGCTTCAGTTCAAGTTCTGTTACTGGCACTTATATAATCATGTATTGCCCTAGATGTGTATTCATTTTATGTATGCCACTTTCCTTGAGGCTCATGTTTTGTACTGTTCTCCTCATGTAACAAGTTCATAAGTAATCTCACTCAATTATGTTCAACTGTCTGTATTGCTCCACTCCTAATTTCAACCTACTGACTGTTGTATATATATACCCTGTTCCCTTGTAACCCCCCCCCAGGTCGCACCATGAGACGAGCATCTTTTGCTCAGTGTGACTTTCCTGGTGAAACATTTTCAATAAATAAAACAATAAATAAATATATATATATATATATATGTTTACTCAGGCCGGTGATCGGCTATCATGGGGGGAGACTACTAGATGCCAGGGAAATATTGATGATTTACTTAGGCTGGTGATCAGCTAGGGGGGCCACTAGCTCCAGGGAGACTGCTTTTTTTATTTTCTATTCAGGCTGTCGATTGGCGGGGGTGGTGGTTGGGGTGGTACACAACCTGACACAGGGCTGCCACTGGGGCAGGGGATGGGGGGCGCTTTACACTCACTGCAAGCTACATAAATGGACCCATAATGGGCATGTAAATGGCCACCTAGCACCTTGCATTCCCAATGGGCTCATTTGCATAGCTGCCTTTGTAACCTGGGAATAGCACAACTGCGCTGTTCATTGTGGGGCAACACTAGTGGGCTAGCACTAGTGGTACTGGGGTTACTGCTGCCTTGACCTAGCCCTATTCATAATCAGATAGCATGGTGCACTATCCAACTGTGAATAGCAATTTTGGACATCTGAGCAAATGCAAAGTGCAATGCAAACTTTAGCACTGCACTTTGCAATTTTTTGTGAATCTAGCCTCTGATGTTGATTTAGGTCAGGGATGACAGATAAGATTCTCCCAGCAATAAGGTACATGAAAAATGCTGAACATGTATTGCACTAGAGATTTGTAATATATTTCCATCTTTTTTGTTGGTTTCTACCATACACAACCATCCTGAGAACTCTCAGAAGTGTGCCGTATCCTTACGAAGAACTCCTATT
Organism: Neoceratodus forsteri; assembly: GCA_016271365.2. NCBI lineage: Eukaryota > Metazoa > Chordata > Ceratodontiformes > Ceratodontidae > Neoceratodus > Neoceratodus forsteri. Next base: position 538,781,473 of record CM028134.1, on the reverse strand, counting down.
CTCAGCTATCGTTGATCACACACGAGGTTTCATGTTTTTGATGCAGTATCATCAGGACATTCAAAAACAGTATGTTGCAGAATGGAGAAGAACCACACTATTGCATAACAATTTCACTATCAGCACAATTTAGCTAACAAGTTGAAAATTGTCATTTGTGGCACCTAGTTATCAGTGAAATCTGATATCTGAGATTTTAGGACAGGGATGCCAAGTAAGAGCATCTCAACATCAAACAAGATGGAAAACTATGATCTGGTGTATGATTTGATTTGTGTCATCTTTTCATATTTTTTATAGGTTTTCAGTATACATGGCAATCTTGCTAAATCTCAAAAATGTGCTCTGCCTTTCCTAAAAATGCATTTTCTCAGTCACAGTATGTTACAGAGATATAAGGTTTTCTGTTTTGGATGTGATGTCATCATGACTTCCAGAAACCTAACTCTACAACAAGTTTAGGGAACCCACTGTCACACAACCATTGCACAAACATCACGATTTTGGCAAAACGGTTAAAAACAAATCCTGTTTCTGAAATTTTTGTGGGATGATGTGGTTCCCCACTATGATGTACAATACTTTTTCTGAAAGCCCTGATGACACTGCATCCAAAAGAGAAAACCTTATGTCTCTCTCTCTGTGATATGCTATGGCAGAGAAAATTAGGTTTTAGGAAGGTTAGGGAACATGTTTTAGACTTATCAAGACTGTTGTATATGCTGGAAACCTGCCAAAAAGATGAAAATGTTTCACAAACTCAATAATAAAACACAGGTTCCTTGTTTTCATACACTTTGATGTTGGGACAGTTTTATCTGGTATCCCTGGCCTAGAACAACCTTGGCTATCTTATGTCACTGCTGTTCATGGGGTACTAGAAAGACTGTTTTCATTTTTATTCAAAATTGTGATGTCTGTGCAAACTGTATATGATAACGGGGCTCTCCACCATGCCATACATAGAGAATACTGAATGGGCAACTATGCATGACCATTGTTTTCTGCCACCTCAGGGTTCTGATTCCCTCGAGGTCTGTGGGAATCAGAACCCTGAGGTGGCAGAACACACTAGTTATGCATAAAGTTACTCATCCTGTATTTTTATAGTGTATAGTATTATGTGAAATGTGTGCATTGTGTTTTTTTTTCTCTTTCACAATGAAACTGACTTTGCAGGCAGTCTCTAGAGGTTCTAGAATGCTGTTCTACCACAGAAGGGTACAATCACATCCTGTGATCTTTGAACTGTGGTACAACAGCATTTTGAAAAGGATGGATTTCTGTATAGAACAAAGCTCTATTATACAATAGGTAACACAAAATCTGGCTCCTGATTGGTTACTGAACAGGATTTACAATGTGTAAATCCTGCTAGTATCCAACAGAAAAAAGTACCAGCTGCACCCCCTTGCCCTATACTCTATCAGAATCTCTCCAACACACAACATCAAAGCCCTTTGCTGCCATCTTGCATATCATCACCACCGACTGCGGTAAATTTAAAAACCAAAAAAAATGGAATGTTCCTTCGAACTAATAGATCAGACTGAGCTTGACTAAATTTTTTCTAACATTCCAAAAACCTTTCTAGCAAAAACAAAGTCTCACAACTCTCCTTAGCACATACCTTACACAACAGTTTGAGCGTTCGACCAGCCAGCTTTTGCGAGTGCTTCAGAACTGGCACCAGTAGCAACTACAGTTTTATGAGGAACTCATTTTTTTCCTTCACAGCAATAAATCACTATAGCAGTCACTTTCTGCTAGCAATTAATAAAACCTTTAATACCAACATTTAATTAAAAAAAATCCTAATTGTATAATAGCAATATCCCACTCGAGGGTGTGGGTGATGCCAGGATTTACCCATGGCTGGTGTATTGCTGGTCCCTGGCTGCACCACGGGACCAAACAACACACCAGCCAGGGGTAAATCCTGGCATCACCCACACCCTCGAGTGGTGTATTGCTTTACTATACACTATAGTACTGTTTCTGAAAGCCACATCAGAAACATAAAACTCTATGTCTCTGTAATAAACTATGGCTGTGAAAATGAGTATTGGAAAGGACAGGGCACATTTGGGAGATTTCTCAAGATTGTCATGTATGATGGAAACCTACAAAATTCACATAAATATGATATAAACTAATAATACAACACAAGTTCATTATTTTCAAATATTTTGATGTTGGGATACTTGGCTTCCCTGACCTAGAACAACTTCAGATATAATATTTCCTTACTTTCTAAGGCCACAAGAAAAGGGATATTAGTGATATTTTCAGCCCAAATTGTGATATTTGTGTAGTTTTTGTATGACATTTGGGTCTCCCACCATCCATAACATATTGTTTCTGAAAGTCATAATGACACAACATCTAAAACAGAAACCGTTATGTTTTTGTAGTGTATTACAGCTAAGAAAATAAGTCTTTAGTAAGGATAAGGCACATTTTTCAGATTTCTCAAGACTGCCATGTATTGTTTGCTGGAAACCTACAAAATAAAGTGTCATATTTAGAACAAGCTTTGAGATCATGAAGGAACTTTATTCTAGAAGAAGTATCAGTTTTCTGTGTCTTTTACTGTTTTAGGCACTAGTTTCGATCTACCGACAAGCTAGTCAACCCATAGCCTTTTTTTAGCTTGTTCCTTTTTTGACTACACCTTGTTAAAAAGGCCTTAAAACCAACATACAGTATTCACGATTATGTAAAGCAGATGTGGGTTACTTTATTTGGACTGACAATGCCTATCTTATGTCATTATAGTGAGAATGCCTTAGTGATGTGTTATACGGTAACTTCATGATACAGGCCCTATTTTGAGTAACACTTGCACAAACTGAAAAAGTGCAGCCCATGTTGTCCAGTTTGCCTCAGTTTTGTAGCTATCATCAAACTGTCTCATGCAACTGTGAGAAACTGGAATGCTTACAGTTCTTATGAAAATGCTTTAATTAGCATGTTGTGGCTTTAGCAGGTCTATTGTTTCTTTCACACAATATTAACATTGACACAAAGAGCCCTCTTTACATGTGACCATTGCTGACATCTGGGAAATGCACAAATTCACTTTATTCAGACAGGGCTGCGTGTATGTATTTAGAAGAGTAAGCATACATGACTCAAGGCTGGAAACAAATAGTCAACATTTTCCAAATGGTTTTAAGTGTCAACAGGGGAGCAACAATAGACTGCTGGTAATCTGCTGTGCCACACATCCATCAGATATCTAGATAAAATATGTCAATAAAATACAAATTATAGTGGAAGAGGCAGAAATAGTTTGTTGACTTCAAAGTACCATACTCGGTGAGCAGGGTCTTCTTGATGTTTGTAAAAAGCTTTGTTTTCATACAGGATTTTTTTTTTTGGCTCAAGAAAGCATATTTTGGTAATGCCTGGAGCAAAATCCTTAAAGCAAATTTTCCAAGGTCATGTTAACAGAATGAGAGGCATGTTTTTTTTTAACATTGTAAACATTGTCTTTTTATATACGCTGGTACTGGAATAGGGAGCTCCACTTAGCTCTCATTGATTTCCTACATAAGCTTCAGGTATTGCTATTGCTGCCGGATAGCAGATGGTCATGTAATATCCACAATTAAACAATCAAGACTTCTGCATAGCAGAAACTTCCATTTCAGTTTCATGGTCAATGACAGGTAAACACTCATACAGTTACTTACAGCACTTTAGAACAAGCATTTGTCAATGCCGAATGTTTGCTTGCTGGCATTGGCATTGGTAGTGTAGAAGTTACAGAGCTGCATAATAGGAATGGCAGCGAAGTATTGAACTGAAGCCAGCCCCACCACCACCCTGCAGAGAGTGACAGGCATTGGGGTGTGCCTTTGGGTCGTCAGGCATAACGACCACGCCATTTCACCCACCCTACCCAGCAGACACTGACAAGTGTCCCGGTGTGCCTTAGGGTCTTTGGCCTGCTCGCACCCATTTCACCAGAAATACGTGAGATGGGTGCGATAGGAGAATGGGGTGAAGCTATCTTTAAGAGTCCGAGGCACACCTGATGCCTCTCACTGGCTGCAGAGGGTGGGGTGGAATAGTATGAGCATGGCAGACAAGAATCCCAAGTCACACCCCTGATGCCTGTCATTCTCTACAGGGTGGGGCGTTATGGTCGGAAACCCTAACGCCTCAGGCATTCGTTGGTATTTTCACTCCAAATTTTCAACATGGTTTTTTTGAGACCCCCACCTCATGAACAGTGGCAATATCAGTTTGTTAGCCGAAAACTGCTTTTGCACAGCGACTATGGCATTTGGCACCACAGGTGCAAAAACACATTCCGAACAGGATGTGAAAAAATGACAGCGGTACTGTTCATGGGGAGGTGTAAAATGGCAATGTTGAAAATCTGCTAATAATCTTAAAAACTGGTGAACTCACGAGCATGCGTAGAAACTGTGCAGCGCACACCCATAATGTAACTAGTTTGGGTTTTTTTTTACAGCAGATTGTTAACACAGGCATTTTGGGACCTCTGATCATGAACAGTGTCACTGTGATTTTCTTTATCTGTCCCGAACAATGATTACCCACAGCGACGCGATTTCTGTGCTGAAAGTGTGAAACACATTTCGGCCATGTTGTGGAAAATGACAGCTGTACTGTTCATAAGGAGGTGTGGAAAATGCCACTGGTGAAAATCTGGACTGAAATATTACAAATCATGAACTTACGAGGTGCATGGAAATCCGCATCGCTCACCAGTAACACAGTCATTTTATGGAGTTTTGTCATCAAATTTTCAACATAGCCATTTAAGACCTCTGCTCATGACCAGTGTCACTGTGATTTTCTTAATCTGTCCCAAACATTGTTTCGCTAGCGACTGTACCATTATGCGCTACATGTGCAGAAACACATTTTGGGCGAGATGTGAAAATGGTAGCTGTACTGCTCATAAGGAAGTGCGGTAAAATGGCACTGTTGAAAATCTGGTGTCTGAAATATTACAAATTCGCAAACTTGCCAGCGTGCGTAGGAACTGCGCAACGTATGCTCCTAAAACAGTCATTTTTGGGAATTTTTTCACCAAATTTTCAACATAGCCATTTTAACACCTCTGCTCATGACCAGTGTCACTGTGATTTTCTTAACGTGTCCCATACATTGATTTTGCACACCGACTGCGCCATTGTGTGCTACATGGGCAGAAACACGTTGTGGGCGAGATGTGAAAAATGACAACTGTACTGCTCATAAGGAGGTGTAGTAAAATGGCAATGTTGAAAATCTGGAGTGAAAATATTGAAAATGTGCGAACTTACGAGCGTGTATAGGAACTCTGCAACACACGCTCGTAAAACAGTCATTTTTAGCAATTTTTTCACCAAATTTTCAACATAGCCATTTTAAGACCTCTGCTCATGAACAGTGTCACTGTGATTTTCTTACTGTGTCCCATACATTGATTTAACACACCGACTGTGCCATTGTGCGCTACATGGGCGGAAACACATTTTGGGTGAGATGTGAAAAATGACAGCTATACTGCTCATAAGAAGGTGTGGTAAAATGGCAATGTTGAAAATCTGGAGTGAAAATATTGAAAATTCGTGAACTTACAAGCATGCTTAGGAACTGCACAACGCACGCTCATAAAACAGTAATTTGTAGGAATCTTTCCACCAAATTTTCAAAATAGGCTTTTTGAGAGCCCACCTTATGAACACTGACAGTGTCGTTTTGTTAATCATTCCGGAAAGGTGATTTTGTGCAGTGGCTGCGAAATCACCCTTCAGGCTGAAGTAATGCCATGACAGTGACAGCATTCATGAGAAGGGGTCCCAAAAACCCCATGTTGAAAATTTGGGCCCAAATTCCCAAAAATGCCTGAGATATGCAACAAAGTTGAAAAAACCCTATCTATCCCATTATACAGCTTACCGGCATTTCCTCAGTTGTAGTCGGCTTTGAAGAGTGCAGACATGTTCCCAGTCCACGCAAGATGATCACGCTGAGCTCCAGAGATAAGTATGGGTGGGGGGTGGGGAGGCAGGGTGCACAGTGGTGGTGCGGTTGTGGGAGGGCAGGGAGAAGCGCCGAGGGACAGTTTTTGTATTTACAGGTTTTGTTTTTTCTAAGACTATGAGAGACAAAGACTCGAGGGACGCTTGCCATGCTGGGGTGGGCTCAGCGTGTGGCAGCTGGGGAGGCTGTTGGGGGGGCAGGTTGGGCACCCTGTCGGCCATAACATTTTACAGCTGGGTGGGCCCTCAGCGGCACCCGGATGCTTTGAAGTGCAGCCGACGGGGTATAGGCACCCCACGGCTATACAGTATGTGGGTGGGGGGAGTGCGTCAGCATGCAATATGCATGTGTGTGTGTTGAGGGGGGAGCTCTGCTCAGTGAAGCGGAGCTCTCCCTTTCAACTGTATGCCACTGCATTTTCAGCTGTCATAGTCAGCTGGAGCAGTGATTGGCGCACTGCAACCGTGCCTGCAAACACATTGACTGAATTGGAAGAGGCTGACAGACCTCTGGAAAACTCGGATGATGGCACTATGTTTCTTGCACATGCGTGCAAGCAAACATAAAAATCAGATTTACTATTCACTTAAGAGGTTTTTTTGAAAATTCCTTCTGAAAACAAAACTGCCAAATCTGTGCGCACGACTAGTACAAAATCTTTGAAAATTGGATTGAGCATCATTAACACAAATATATTTATCACTGTTACATTTTCATTTTTTTTTTTCATTTTTATTACGTTTCCTTGTGCTTGTGCAAGAAACATCTTGTAGTAGAATGACATTTGAGAGGTGTGCCAGGGATGAGTCCAATGCAGAGCACTCTACAGTGGGCTCGACCCTGACAGATCAATGACCACACAGCAGAGAGTGACGGTGGTTGGAATTTCACAGTGGGGAAGTGGCCACACTTGAAAGGAATGAAGTGTTCCAATGGGAGTGCTTCTTTCCTTTCATTTACATAATGCTGTCTGCCCCACTCCCTTCATTTCCTGTTTCTGCACTTGGCATCATGCAATGAAACCCTCCCACTCCCTCCCACTGCGTGCTGCCCGCCCTGCATCCTCTGTTCCCCCACCAGACTGGCAGTGATCTAACAAACCCCTCCTGTTTCCTCCCACTGCATGCTGCCTGCCCCGCACCCTCTTATTCCCCTAGCCAGCATTCAATTGAGCCTGCCTGCTCCCTCCCACTGCATGCTGTCCACCCCGCACCCTCTGTTCCCCGGCATCCAAATGATCCATCCTGCTCCCTCCCACTGCATGCTGTCTGTCCCGCTCCCCTCGTTCCCTGTACTGGCATCGAGGTGCCCAATCCCAGTGTTGGCATTATCTAAACTCCCCCCCCCAGACACTGGGGAGTCCACTCCCAATGTCCAGAAATAAAACATTTTTTTCCCTGCTAAAAAAAAGAAAACTGGCCCTCATGTTTTTTTAAAGCCTGTAAAAAAGAAAATGGTCCCTTGTCGTCTCCTCCATACCCCTCCCTCATCTTGACCCTCCCTCTGTGTACCCTCCTCCCCTTACCCCCCCCTTACCCCATACTTACCTTCCAAGGTTGAAGCTGTCATCTTCTGAGGACTGGGACATGTCTGCACTCTTTAAAGCTGAACTGCGAACTGAGGAATCAAGGGAAGCACTGTATAATGGCTGTCAACGGGGGTTTCAACTTATGTTGATCTCGTATACATTTTTAGGAATTTTGACCCCAAATTTTCAATGTGGGGCTCTTGGGACCCCACCTCATGAACACTGTCACTGTCATTTTGTTACTCAGTCCAGAAAGGTGATTTCATGGTCACTGAGCGGAATCACCTTTCGGGACCGATTAATGAAATGACAGTACCAGTGTTCATGAGGAGAGGTTCCAAAAAGCCCATGTTGAAAATCTGGTGAAAAAATTCCCCAAAATGACTGCATCATGAGCGTGCATTGCACAGTTTATATGCATGCTTGTAGATTTGCCAATTTTAAATATTTTCACTCCAGATTTTTAACACTGATATTTTTCATACTTCCTCATGAGCAGCACAGCTGTCTTTTTTCACATCCTGCCCAAAATGTGTTTCTGCACCTGTGGTGCAGAATGTCGCGGTCACTGTGTGAAATCACCTTTCAGGATGAGTGAACAAAATGAAAGTGGCGCTCATTATGAGGTGGTGTCCCAAAAAGGCAATGTTGAAAATTTGGTGAAACAACTCCAAAAAACAAGACATAGCCCTAAACTGGCACAGAAGAACTTAGTATGCTTCAATAACACAAATGATAATGGACTAGCAATTCCCACTCTTCGATCAACCAGTCCTTCTGTCTCAGGGGCTGATCCTGCACCCAGCACCACACTCTCTCAAGCTGATGGCTTGGCTGCTCAGAGGAAAACATGGCTAGACTCTGGATATTTTCACAAGGTGGTGTACACTATGTTGCAGTCCTGCAGACTGTCCACCAACCACACCTATAACATATATTGGTTCATTTTGTTCAGGTGGTGCATTTCTAATTCTGTTATTCTCACTGCCTGCACAATTCCCCAGATCCTGGAATTAATTCAGGAAGGCTTCAACAAAGGCTTGTCGCCAGCATCTCTATGAGTTCAGACAGCTGCATTAGGGGCACTCAGATGAGAGAGGCCTTCTCAGGGCACACCAGCAAGTATGGACTTTCCTAAAAGCTACTCACAATGTCAGGCCCAAACAGAGGTCTACTGTAGCCCCATGGCATTTAAACCTGGTTCTGGACTCTCTCACTAAGAAATCATTTGAACCATTGCTCTCTTGTTTCTTGAATTTCTTGACATTAAAGACTTTTTCACTTGTTGCTATAGCCTCAGCATGTAGAACCAGTCAGATTCAGTCCTTGTCCTGTGCAGAGCTGTTCCTGGTGTTCCATTTGGAGAAGATGGTACTCCAAATGGCCCCCTCTTTTGTTCTTAAAGTGGGGTTTCCTAATCACCTATCTCAGGAGATTTCTCTGCACCAGCTTTGACTCACACACCACTGATCATGGCAATGACATGTTGAAACTGGACTTGCCCCATGCCATTAGAGTTAACCTGGATAGAATAACCTCATTCAGGAAGTCTAAGAGGCTACTCCTCCTCATTTAGGAATGCAGGTGGAGAGACCCTGCTTCTCACCTAACCATCAACAGTTGGTTATATGCTACCATCATGCAGGCCTACAGGTATTCTCATCTGCCATGCCTTCAGATTAGGGCTCACTCTACCAGGGCGGTGGCTACCTCCTGCACAGAGAGGGGTGCAGCTTCCATAGCAGATATTTGTGTGGAGGCCCCTTGGTCTTCAGTACACAGCTTTTTGAGACACTACAGGCTAGACACCTGTGACAGTGATAAAATCCACCTTCACAGTTAACGTACTTCATGCAGTTTTTCTGCCACTTCCTCCTCACCCCACCCTACATTCGGAAATTGCTTCTTAATCACCCAATGGTGATGACTTTGGAGTGCTGTAAAAGGGTGCAGTAGATAATGGAAGTTTACTCACCTAAGAAAGGTTCTTATACTGTGGCCAACCCCATAAGGAGGAATCTGGTTTCTGTAGTACAAAGGTGATGGCGATACATATTTTTAGGTAGTTGTTATCTGACAAGTTGTTTTTAGTGTGTATCATTTCATCTCTTCTGAGCTCTGCTGAGTTGATAGAAACAAAGTCCACTGAATCAGACATCTTGGTCTCCACTGTGTTATGATTATTTTCTGTGCTGGTAGCACTGTTCTCTCCAATAGTCTCTACTATAGTTGATTACTAAATAATTACAGGAAGAATGGCTTGGGAAGTTTTGTACCAAGGAAGATCCAGCAAGAAGGGGTGGAGATAGGATTGGACTTAAAGTTTCAGTTATTGCATCAGCCTGTCAGAGGACACCTGTATACCCCTAATGGTGACTTTGGAGTACTATAAAAGATCCTATAATCACCTTTACCAGGTGAGTGAACTTCCATTTCTGTAGCCCTATTTCACACAGCTATTTTCCTGCAGCTCTGTTTCACACAACTCTCATGGCCCAAACCAATAAGATCCCCTATAGGGTGGCTGGCTATTTCTCCCTGGGCTGAGGTACAGATATGGCACACTGATGAGTCCAAATGAGGATGAAACATGTGTCTGTGTCTGCTGTTATCAGCTTTTTCTGATTGTATTGTGAGGCCTACTGGCACCATGCAATTCTGCTTAAAGTTGAGCCAGTCCAAATTAATTTGTGTGCATTTGCATATGCTTCCCATGATGCTTTGCATTATTGGGGTATGTGCAGTTTGTGTTTCTTTAAAATTTGGCTGTATGGCTAATACCCTCTGGCATAACCCCTGCCCTAGTGCATTTGCTCTGGGGTTCTTCTGTAGTTCTCTTCTATCTCTACTTTGGGCTGCCCATGACCCAAACCAATAAGATCCCCTATAGGGTGACTGGCTATCTCTCCGTGGGTTGAGGTACAGATACGGCACACTGATGAGTTCAAATGAGGATGAAACATGGCTCTGTGTCTGCTGTTCTCAGTCTTTGCTGATTGTATTGTGAGGTCTATTGGCACCATGCAATTCTGCTTAAAGTTGAGCCAGTCCAAATTAATTTGTGGGCATTTGCATATGCTTCCCATGATGCTTTTCATTATTGGGGTATGTGCAATTTGTGTTTCCATTTCCACAACTCCATTTCTGCAGCTCTGTTTCCACAGCTGTAATCCCACAGCTCTGTTTCTACAGTTATGTTTCACACAGCTCTGTTCTGACAACTCTACTTTTGCCTCTATTTCCAAGCTCCATTTCTGCAGTATAAATCCCACAGTTTTATTCCTGCAGTGTATTTCACACAGCTGTTTTTCCACATCTCTGTATCACACAGCTCTGTTTTCACAGCTCCATTTCCACAGCTCGAGTTTTGCAGCTGTATTTCCAAACTCTTCTTCACAGTCCTAATCCCAAAGCTTTATTTCTGGAGCTCTTTTTCCACAGCTGTTTACACTGCTCTAGTGGTGCAGCTCTGTTTCCACAGCTCTAGTGGTACAGCTTTGTTTGCACAGATCTAGTGGTGCAGCTCTGTTTCCACTGCTTTAGTGGTGCAGCTCTGTTTCCACAGCTCTAGTGGTGCAGCTCTGTTTCCACAGTACTATTTCTGCAGCTTTATTTCCTCAACTCTATTTCTGTAGCTCTGTCTGGAGCATTATTTCTGCAGCTGCATTTCTGCAGCTCTATTTGTACAGCTCTATATCCTAAGCTCTATTTCCCCAAGTTTATTTCCATAGCTCTGTTTCCACAATTCTATTTCCACAGCTCCATTTTAATCTCCTAATTCAAACAGCATTGCAGAGGGGATGCTCTCAGATCCTAAAGATCTTATGAGGAGTGCCTCAAGGCACTAAATATGTATTCACTGGAGACCAGAAGGGAGAGGGGAGATATGATAGAGACCTTCAAGTTCCTTAAAGGAATTAACAAAGTGAACTGTGGGGAACTATTTAGCCTGAATATCAATTCACGGTCACGTAGACATAAATGGAAATTAACAGGAGGTAGGTTCAGGAGAGATATGAGGAAGTACTACTTTACAGAAAGGGTGGTAAAACCTTGGAACAGTCTTCCAGCTAAAATGGTGGGTGTGAAAACAGTTAGGAGATTCAAGCAGGGCTGATACATAATGAAGCGAACAGTATTTACTCGGGATGACAGGACCAAGGAGGAAAATAGAGAGAGGATGGAGAGGGTGAGTACCCTAGAAAAACAGTAGGTTCCAGGGATTATAGGGAACTTGGGCAGACTGGATGGACATCTGGTCTTTTTCTGCCATCATTGTCTATGTTTCTATGTTTAAAGGGGAAGGCTATGACTGCATACTTCATGACCAGATTCCTGCTGGGTGATTTAAATGGGTGTTGACATATTTATCTCTTTATTTTATTTTTTTTTTGTCCAGAGCATGCAAGCTGGACCAAGGCTCTTTTGCAGGTGCAAAGTGGGAGGTATAGGTTACAGCAGGATATAATGTGAAGCAATAATCCAGTCCAGTAAAGTAGTACAATATAATAAATGTTAGATTAATCCTCGGATTACACAAACACACTGCAAATAAATTAAATACATAAAAAATGAGGATGGCTAAAGCTCAGTAACAAGAAAATTAATCTGGCACAGGGGCAGCAGGATTTGTATGTAGGAGCAGGAGTGGGATGAGGAGTGGAGGGCAGAGGTAGATGATTCTGGAATAGATGAAGGTGTGCTAAGAAGGCAGCTTGTCCAGCAGAAATTCTGTAGTGAGAGATTATGAAGGAGAGGAAGACAACAGAGCAGAGGAAGGAGGGAGCAGGAGGAAGGGATGGAAGAAGAGAGAAGGAAGAAGTAGTATAGGAGAGATAACTAAATCAGACTTTGGTGAGATTGGAGGCACTATGGGAAGGATGTACACCCTCAAGTGGTTAGAGGGAGAAGCTGGAGTGGAGGGAATAGTGGTAGGTGCAATGGAAGAGGGAGCTAGACAGATAATTTATTCATTTATTTTATTTTATTTATTGAAATCTTGGATGACATCTGTTTGCGGATGCTTTTTGAGAGGTTCCATCTCAGATACATTAACACAAGAAGACAAAATATAGTTATGGTAAATTATATATACAGAGTACAAAAAAAATCAACAGTGCATGGGTTGCAATGACAAACAGTTACACAAATTGTGCTAAGGCATAGTACATGGTATGCCAGCATCCTGCAGAAGAGAGAGATGCAGAGGCAGATTGTTAGGGTGAGGTAGGGAGGGGCAGTGGGACCTGTGACAGGAAGGGCAGAGGGAAAGAAAAGAGCCAAGGGGTAGGGGGTGGGAGGTGGGAGGCAAGTGCTAGGGCAAAAGGGGGTGGGAGGCAAGTGCTTGGGTAAAGACTTAACTTGGCCGGTCAGGAGTTGGAAGTGCTGAGGCAGACTAAAGCTGTAGGTGCAGACTAGCAGGGGCACCTACAGTTATTATTGTCGGTGAGGTGCTGACAGAGTTTGTGCTTAAAGGAACCAATGGTTGTAGTTCCGGCTATGTCAGGTGGTAGACCATTTGTCCACAGAGGGGCCTGGTGAGCAAAGGATCACTGAACCATAGTTGTGCAGTACCTGGGCACATGGAATACTTGTGTAGTCGAGCTCCTGGTGTGCCTGGCATATATAGGTGGTGATAGACGGCTCAGAACTCCTTGAGGAAGTAAGTTTAGTGAGACCTTTTTTGACAGTAGGCAGGTTTGATAAAGTATTCTGTTCTTCAATTGAAGCCAGCCCGACTGCACATAAAGCTCACAGGTGTGGGTGAGTTTTAGGGCATTAGTGAGCAGGTGAGAGGCTTTGTTTAAGGCTGTTGAGAGGCGTTGGAGCGCTGTGTCAGTAGCGGAGCCATAGACAGCTAGGCCATAGTCAAACAAGGTGATGAGTGAACTGTTAATTGCCAAGTTCAGAGCTTCATAGGTCAAGCAATGTCTATGCCTGTAGAGGATACCAATCCTGGTGTTAAAGGCTTTGGCCATGATGTCAATGTGCTGTGTGTAAGACAGGGCAGTGTCCAGTGTGATTCCCAGGTACTTCAAATGGGGGACTAGTTCCAGGGTGTTACCAGAGTCATTCTGAATTGCTAAGGGATAGCCTTTTAGCTTGTTTTGGGCAGTGGTGAAGAGCATGGTCTTGGACTTTTTATAGTTCTTGACCAGTTTTTGCTCTTTGAACCATTTTTCAGCCACTGTGAAGCCGCTCTGGAGGTCATATTCCCGGAGTGCGGGGTCAAGGTTGCTAGTAAAGATCACCACATCATCTGCATAGAGGAGCATGCGGCCATTGCAAGCAGCCAGGAGGTTGTTTAGGAAAACACTGAAGAGTAATGGACCGAGTATGGATCCTTGTGGTACCCCTGATCTGACTGGTAGACTTTCTGATAGGATGTCCCCGATCTTTACTTGCTGTGATGGCAGGCTAAGGTAGCTACAAAACAATGCTATGGTTTCTAGGCCTAGCCCTATATCCGAGAGCTGCTCAAGGAGAAGGGTATGATGGACCGTGTCAAATGCCTTTGATAGGTCAACAAAGGCCACCCCTACAATGTGCCCTTTGTCAAGAGCACTATGTATGAATCTGGTAAATTCCTGGAGAGCTGTGATGGTGCTATGGCCAGCTCGGAAACCATGCTGTTCTGGGCACAGGAGCTGATACTGATTGAAGTACTCCACCAGCTGGTCAGCCACTATGCTTTCAAGGGCCTTGGAGAGTGAGGGAGTATAGAGATCGGTCTGTAGTTGTTTTAAAGAGACTGGTCACCACCACTGTGTACTGGGGTGACCGTGGCAGCTTTCCAGATTTGGGGGAATTTTGAGTGGCGGAGGGATAGATTAATTATTTTTGTAACTGGACCAAGTACTTTGTCTAGTGTTAGTCGAACAAATTTTAGGTCCAGAGAGTCCCCTCTGTGCCTTAATTTGCCAAGGACTTTTCAAGGTATTTTCTAGCAGTGGCTTCGGAGACCAGTTTGAAATGCAAGAGTGGCCGGTTTGGCTGTGCTCGGGTTTTCTCACTGACCCCTGGAACAGGGGTATTGAAGAAGTTCATCAGGAGCACACTACTGAGATCCGAGAAGGCGAGGTTCAGAGAGTTAGCGATGAGCAGAGGGTCCAAGGTAGGGATGCTGTCAACATTTAGCATGGCTGTGGCTCTTTTGGAGTCCTTCCCAGTGATATCATTTAGATTTGCCCAGAATGATTTGCTGCTATTCCAGGTGTCAGTGAGCACTTCCTTGGTAGAATTTGCTTTTTGCCTCATGGACTGCCTTTGTGCACTCATTGTGGGCCTTTTTATACCTTTGGATGTTAGTTGGTGTGCCATGTGCCCACGCTGTTTGCCAGAGTTTGTCTCTTGCATTTAGTTGTGCCAGTAGTTCCAGGGTAATCCAGGGATTTTAGATCTAGTGCAGTGTCCACATCCGTGGTTCCATACAGATCTGACCAGTCCTGCTACTTTAGATCATCCTTTAGCTGCGGAAGGTGGCCCTTTCAGAGTAGGCAGTTTTTTATGGTTCTGGCAGGGGTTTTGTGGTAGTTGTTGTTCCAGAGGAAACTGACAGAGGAGGGGTCACTGAATGAGTCAAGGAGCACGGTGAGATCTGTGATGTGGGAAGGGAGGTTCTAGATAACCCAGTCCAGAAGTGTGCTGGTGCCCATCTTGTAACTGGTTCGAGTCAGTACATCCACCAGTTGGGAGAAGTGGATTGTGGCAAGGGTATCTTTGATGGTGTTAGCAGCAGGTAAGACCCAGTTGATACTGAAGTCTCTCGACAGCATTGTTTCAGGGTGTAGGCTCAGCGTGCTGATGTAATCCAGTAGGTTGTTGATGCAAAGTGTGGTCTGCTTAGGTGGGATGTATATGGACAGTAGGGTGAGCACTCTATTGTGTGCTCCTAGCATTAGTTTGATGGTTAGTACCTGGAGATTGTCATTGCTGGGTGGTGGGGATATGACATATCCCTGGAGTGTGTTTCTGGTGTAAATGACACATTCCTCCCCCTCTTTTCGAGTGCCAGTCCTGTTGGTACAGGGTGTAGCCTGGCAGGGATATGGCAGTATCTGTTATTTTTGAGGAAAGCCATATTTCCACAATAGATATGACATCAGGATGGTGTTGAGAAACCCAGGCCTTGAGACTGTCCATTTTTGGGAGGAGGCTGCAGATGTTTAGGGATGAGAACACGAGCCCTGTAGTTTTATGCTGTCTAGCATTGAGAGTCATTGGAGGGCCAGGGTTGGGATGCACATTGCCAGACATCAGAAGCAGGAGAAGCAACAGTAGTCTTAGGAACTGTTCCAGTATCAGTTTTTCCTGTCATTGCCTTATTCATTTGTTGGGCACCTGCATTTTCATTTTGTGAATATTGCTCAAAGGTAGGAGTAATAGCAGCAGCAAGCAAGTAATGTGGTCCAGTAAGAGTTTACATTTTCTTGAACATTGCCTTTTGCTGGACGCAAGTACTTTAGTGGTGCTAAAGTGGGCAAAGAATCCAGGGATGAGTGGTATGAAGGAGGGATCTTTTGGGTGACAGCACTGTGACCAGATAAGGGTAAGGGTAGATTTAGAGGTGGTACTTTATGCCACACCCTCATAGTTAAACACTGTGAGGATCATCTGGAGGATGATCTCATCATGCTGGTCTGGTAGTGGAAGGCAGGTTTTTTTGCTGTGAGAGGCATATCTAGAATTTTTTAAAGGGGTAAGCACATTCCTCGAAAAATGTAAAACGTTCCCTTTCAAAGCTCAAATTTAGCTATAACAGCAACTGTTTGTGTCCTTAGTGGGTAGTGAGTACTGCATAGCTATATATCATAGCTAGTGGTATCCTGTGAACTTGGCTAGCCACAAATGGGTGCGTACCAAAACAGTGACCCACTTGTGTCGCAGGTAGGACAGGGCGAGGGTGTGAGGAAGGCAACAGGATGGGGGCTGCTCATGCATATAGCCACAGTATTTCACTATATGTATACATTCATGGGAGGGGGGAGCGAGCATGACAGAATTGAGGGAGAGTTGGCCTGGCGTGGTTGGCATGGGGTTGCCGAGCTGGCCCTATAGCGTGGTGGGTGGGTGTCAGACTGAAGCTGCAAGGGTTCTGGGTTCGGGTCAGGGCACACCTACATTTTTGTGTGCCCATCCCCAGGTGTACTTTTTTGCAGAATTTGCACCCCCTTGGAGTTAAGAATCCTTTAGTAGGGGGTGTGGGGAAGGGCACAGCTCTCCCTATTAACATTAAAATTCTAAGTCTCTGGTGCCATTTTCCTATGCATCAGGGGTGTACATTGCCGAAATTGAATTTCAGCGATGTACCCTTGCCATAATGAAGGTCGCCTTTCGGCAGTCACCATAATGACATAGAACAGTAGCTAGCTCTACTAGTGGTGGCAATATAGGGTGCTGAATTGGGTAGAAACTTTTATAGATATCACAAATTTGAGAGGAGAAATCCAGGTTTGGATTCAGCCATACACCAAGGTACTTGAAGTCCGGGATGTCTTAACAGGGGGTTGCCAACTTGAGTTGTGTAAACAGGGGTTTTTGGAGCTTGAAGAGACCCTTTTTGCTGCCAAAGGTCATAGAAGTAGTTTTCTTGGAGTTGAGCAAGAGTTGATTTGAGGAGTACCAGCAGTGTCAAAGTCAAGTCATGCTGTAAAGTAATTTCCAGTTTAGGGCAGAGACTCGAGAGAAAAAGACTGCAGCATCATCTGTGATTCTACATACATGCAGATTTGAATAGAGACACAGACTGAGTGGTCATTAATGATGAAAAATAGAAAACTAAATAGAGCTCAGGCTGGAGCCCTGAGGTGATGGGGAAGGAAGGGGGTTACCAACTTGGACTGACTTGTACCTCTTAGCTGGTAAGAGTAGAACCAGCTGAATGACAGGTCAGAATTTGTCAACTATAGTGGTAGCCAGTGATAAGATGCATAATATGCATATATAGATATAACTGGAAATATCACAGAAATCAAATTAAATGAGTGGAGGCTTTCTGTGATATATTGTGATATGTCTAGATATAGTACTGTACATGGTTGAGCGTTGTTCTATGTGGAACTCCATACCCTCACAGATGCTGTTTACCATAGGTGGGACGTAGGTACGTAAACAATAATAGCTGACAGGGTGGGTGGTGTTGGGCTATACTGGAGTGCCCAAGGGGCATAATGAGGTTTAACACTGCAGGCAGAGGGCATTATAGGCCTTGGAAGGTCCAGTATAGCCCAATACCACCCACCCTGGAGGGTATTATTGCACTTAGAAAATGGGTTATTTGTGAAATTTTTGTGAAATTATTTAAAAATATTGAAAAATTACTTAAAAACTACTATAAATGAATACAAATGTATTTTGTCGTGAAAAAGTCCTCTACTAGTACAGCTGCCAGTAGAGAGCGTTGCTGTTTAAAATGTAATGCTGATTTCCTTGTGACTCCCCCCACTCCCCCACCAACACCTCAAGTTCTATGAACAGTTGAAGACTAAATGTTATAAAGAGCTGTCCTATCTGAGGTTTTCATTTGTACTGTGGCTTTCCTACCTGGTTCGTAAGTTTCCTTTTTTTTTGACAGAATGACTGTTGTTGGGTAACAGCATGGGCATGAGAGCACGGTTGGTGTAGTGGTGCCATTTGAAGTGACCATAGTTGGGAGAAATACTTCATCACCATTCTCCCTGTTCTGGACTAGTTTTTTTTTTATGTTGTCTTGTGCACACAGCGCAGACAACATATTGTGGTTGCTTCAGTGGAGAAGCAGGTTTCGGAGGTGTGATCCTGCTGCAGCCAATGGCGCTACTGCTTTTTGTGGCCGGGCTCTGTGGCGCCAATGGCATAGCACACTGTCTATGACAGCAGTTGAGAAACGTGCTACCACCTTGAAAGAAATTAGCCGCTGCAATCAGGGAGTGCCACGGGTTGGTCCCTGATTGCTACAGTCAATTACTGCTTGGCTTGTCTGGTGTCCCCATCAAGCAACATGGCGGTGGCTTCCCCGTTAGCTTCTCATAGTCCCCACAGAAGCCGAGGGATAACCGCCGCCTTACACAGTCCCTCTGAAAGCCGAAGGGGTGTCCAATCCCCCTGTTGGCATGCCCCCTTCTAAGTTAATTTGCCAATGGAGGTGCCCAATCCCTGTCGGCATAATGTACTCCCCCATTTCTTGTGTGCAGAGGGGGTGCCCAATCCCCCTTGACTCATGTGACCCCCCAACTCTGTATGGCCAACTGGGGTGCCCAATCCCCCATCAGCTACAGCCCCCCAAAAAACACTCTGGTGGTATGCTGGGAGCCCACCCCAGTGTGCCAAATGTCCCTGTAAAGAAAAAAAAAATTTCCACAATGATTTTTTTAACCTGTAAGACAGAAGATGGTCCCTTACTGAGTCCAGTGGCCCTTCCCCCTACCCACACCCACCATCTGCACACCCTCCCTCACCACACCCCTCCTCACCCCATACTTACCTCTGGAGCACAACATAACGATCTTCAGTGGACCGAGAACACGTCTGCACACTTCAAAGCCGACTGCAAACTGAAGAAATGTCAGTAAGCTGTATAATGGCATAAATGTTTTTTTTTCAACTTATGTGGATATCTCGGCCATTTTTTTGACTTTTGCCACCACATTTTCAACATGGGTTTTTTGGGACCCCTCCTCATGAATTCAGTCACTGTCATGGCGTTACTCAATCCTGAAAGGTGATTTTGTGGTCACTGTGTGGAATCACCTTTTGGGACCAAGTAATGAAATGACAGTGTCACTGTTCATGAGGTGACCTCCCAAAAAGGCTATGTTGCAAATTTGGTGAAAAAATTCCAAAACATTACTGTGTTATGAGCGTGCATTGCGTAGTTTCCACATGCACTCCTAACTTCACCAATTTGTAATATTTTCACTCCAGATTTTCAACATTGGCATTTTTCACACCTCCTTATGAACAGTGCAGCTGTCATTTTTCAAATCCTGGCCGAAATGTGTTTTCACACTACCGACGCTGAATAGCGTGGTCGCTGTGGGAAATCAGTGTTCAGGACAGAGTATGAAAATCACAGTGATACTGTTAATGAGCAGAGCTCCTAAAATGCCTATGCTGAACATTTGGTGACAAAAGTCCATAAAATGACTATGTTACAAGCGTGCGTGCGCAGTTTCCACGCGCACCAGTAACTTGGAGAATTTGTAATATTTTCACTCAACATTTTCAACAGTCAATTTTGTACACATCCTTATGAACAGTACAGCTGTCATTTTTCAGATCCTGCCTGAAATGTGTTTACGCACAAGTGGAGCACTATGGAGCGGTCGCTGTGGGAAATCAATGATCAGGACAGATGAAGAAAATCATAGTGACAGTGTTCATGAGCAGAGGTCCCAAAATGCCTATGTTGAAAATTTGGTGAAATAATTCCACTAAATTACTGAGTTACGAGTGTGCATTGCACAGTTTCTATGTATGCTCATAAATTTCATCATTTTTAATATTTTCACTCAAGATTTTCAACAGTGCCATCTCTTCACACCTACCTATGAATGATACAGCTGTCATTTTTCACATCCTTCCTGAATGGTGTTTTCCCATATCTGGCGCAGAATGGCATGGTCGCTGTGAGAAATCAATGTTCGGGACAGATTAACAAAATCACAGTGCCACATTCACTTTCATGAGGTGGAGGTCACAAAAATGCTGTGTTGCAAATTTGTAGTGCAAATACCAACAAATGGCTGGGGCATTAGGATTTCTAACCATAATGTTCCTCCCTGTACAGACTGACAGGTGTCAGGGGTGTGTCTTTGTATTGCCAGCCGTCTTGTTCATACCATACTATTCCCCCCACCCTCAAGCCACTGACAGGCATAGAGGTGTGCCTTGGACTCTTTGGCCCCATAGTTCACCCCATTCTCCTATGCTGCACCCATTTCAGCATATGTCCTTATGAAATGGGGTGACTGTAAAGCCGAACACCCCAAAGCACACCTCAGCACTTGTTGGTGTCTGCAGGATAGGGTGAGATAAATGACATGAGTGTTATGGCTGAGTGGGGGTGAGCGTAAGGCCCGAGGACCCCAAGCACAATGCGATATTTGTCACACTGCAGGGTAGGGTGAGCTGAAATGCCATGAATATTATGGCCGATGCCCAAAGGCACACCTCAGTGCCTGTCAGTCTCTATAAGGTGATGTGGGGTCTGACATCACTTTCATACTTCACTGCCATTCCTATTATGCATCTGTTCAACTCCTGCACTACCGATGCCAATGTCAGCAAAACAAAATTCGGCATTCACAAATGCTTTTTTTATATTTGCAGCAGTTACTGTGGCAAAAGATGGGACAGTAATTGCAGTCGAGCTGGGTGTGATGTGTGTGGAGTGTTGATGCAGGCAACAGCAGCAAGGATTGGTCAACAGCAGAAGGGGCCAGTGGCCTGGGGCACAGCTAGGAAAAGAAGGCAGCATACTTTGTGAGCTGCATGAGTGTGATCACCGGTCAGAGAGGTGAAAGACCATCAAGGCTCAGGAGCCCTGTAGACAGCAGCACATTTAATGTGCAGTATACCTCTTTATTTTCTCCTATATATGCTTATTGGTGCAATGAGCAGGGGAAGCTGATGCCGGGGGGGGGTAGAAGCTTCACACTGGGAATGCAACTGTTCAGGTGACCATGGGAGGCAACTAACTGCTGCTGCTAAAAAAAACAATCAAGAATTTCACACCCTGAGTGGAATAGTTTTGGGTGTGTTTGGTAGAGCTGTCCCATTTTATTTGAATCTCGAATGGATTAATGGTTGCTGCACAGATCAGGGGATGGCATCACTAAAGGTAGGGTCAGAGGCACAACTCTCACTAAGCAACAGAAAAACATTAGTGCCTGTTTGAACCTGAACATTCTGTCAGCTCAATAATTTCAAACAAAAATAGGCAGCAGAGACCAGGACTCATTATTTCCTCATTATCTCTCTCTGTTGCACTTTAAAGCCCCATGGACTTTTAAATTTTTAGTAATCATTGAAGGGATGGGGAAAGGATATTAAGGGGATATTTAAGTTAAATCACAGCTATATTTGGTTGAATTGTGGTTTTTGTGGTTCCCTGAGAGTCTGATTTTAATAATAATTTTTTGAGAAGCCGGCATTGAATTTATGTAATATAGTTGCATGTCAGGAAAAACCTTGTATGTCCAAGAGGAAAGGAATAAATTAGAATTCAAACTCTCAGCCTCTAAAGACAGCTACAAAACCTTCTTTGTTTCCATAAATAGCAATAAAAAAACAGAAAATAGCATAGGGCCAATACATTAAAATGGTACAGAACATAGAGAACACAGGACATTGCTAGCACCTTTAATAGGTTTTTTGGGGTCTGTTATTTCTTCTGCTGATCCACCTCCCACCCCTGTCCTGTGTGCTGATACATGATATGTGCCATTTACAGAGGACAAATTGATTAAGGTTCTTAGGGTTTTAAAAAACAAAACATCACCAGGGCTGTATAAGACCAATACAAGGTTTATTAAAGAAATGGCAGATGAGTTGGTTACCCCTCTGACCATTTTATTCAATTAGTCATATAGTTCAGGGTACTTGCCCATGGATTGAAAAAGGGCTACTGTTGTCCCCATCTGCTAAAAGGGTAGTAGGAACTTTGCAGGTAATTATCGACATATAAGCCTTACCTCAGTGGTGTGTAAATCTATGGAAAAACTTCTCAAAAACTGAATCAACTTGGAAGTTTCAGAGAAGGGCCTCAAGGATAAGGCACAACATGGTTTCGTATTGGACAGATCATGCACTACCAATCTACAATCTTTTTACGAGAAGGTTAGTGATAGCATCAACAAAGGTATTCCTGTGGGCATAATCTTGTTATATTTTAAGAAGGCCTTTGATACTGTTCTCCATGATCTTATAATAAAAAAATGTTAACATTAGGCTTTAATAAGTATTCGATCAAATGAGTGGAACAATGGCTCTCTAACAGAGTGCTACAAGTCAGAATTTACGAGGTTTTATCAGACAAAATCAGGGTCACAAATGGGGTGCCAAAGGGTTCTGTCCTGGGTCCCTACTTGTTTGGTATTTTTATAAGTGACTTGCAAGAGGGTATATAGTGCAAAATCAGCCAATTTGCTGATGACACAAAGCTCTGCTCTGTAGCGGACACAGTGGAAAATATAGATTATTTTATGGTTGATATTCAACAAATTGAAAGATGGGCATATAATAATAAGATGGAATTTAATATCAAAAATATGCTGTTATTCACTTCGTTAAAAAAAAACTCCTAACTAATTATATGTTGTACAGCATCACAATCAAAACTGTCAATTCTGATAAAGATTTGGGCATTATCATTAATAATGATCTTTCCCAGGGGGAACAATGTAGGAAGATCACACTCACAACTAATAGTATTATTAGATCGGTCACAAAGGCATTCATCAACTGCAATGAGACATGCATTTTGCCATTATACATTGCGTACATAAGACCACATTTAGACTACACAACATCATTTTGGGTCCCTTATCTGGAAAGGGATGTTAAGATAATGGAGTCCATCCAGAGAAGAACAACACAAATGGTAATATGAGTAAGCAAACGTCCATACCAAGACAGACTAGTTACTCTTAATCTATATGACTTAAAGCTATGTAGGGATGGGGTGATCTTTTAATGCTATTCAATATTCTGCAAGATGCCAAATTAGCCAGAGAATGTAATCTGATCTGGGCATCTAAACCTATTAGTCTAAGATGTCATAAGCGACAACTCAGTGTCACAAGGGCATTTACTAATAAGAGGAAAAACTATCTTACAATCAGGGCTAGCAAACTGGAATACACTGCCACAAGATCTTGTCAACATCAGAGAGTTCAATAGGTTAAATCTGAATTGGATAAATGACTCCTGGGAGTAGGGATCTAGTTCTCCCTGCATAGTGCCAGAAAGGCAGTCCAGAAGGGCCAGTAGCCTGCTTCTGCCTTAAACCAACCGAGTAATACCGAGTAATATAGACATTTAATAACTGATATCAGTGATTGATTTGGTATCTTAAAGCACTGGGTAATTCTTTAAGGCTTTTAAAAATGGATACAAGGTTATCCAAAAGGAAACTTGCTTCAAATGTCAAAACATATAAAAATAAAAAAAAGGCAGAGCCACAAAAAAAATAGTAATGGAGGCCAAAAAGATAACAAAACAGGCTTGGGGGATAACAAGTTACATTTTGGCCCCTGGAAGCCAGATAAACTTGATTGGGAAAAGGAAGTTCTCGGAATTCAGAGCTCCACTTTATCGCTACTAAGGTCATCCCCAATCAGATCTTCCTGAGTTATCATTAATACAGAGGGAAACAATTCAGAACACCGGCTGATGAAAACAATAAGAGAAATAGAGAAAGGGGATTTGTAAATTAGTACTGAGGGAAAACATATAGATGTAGTGGTCCAGATACAAGTAAACGCAAATAATGTTCAAGATAATCAAAAAATTGTTATACAAAGGACTGACCCAGTAAAAGATTTATTGCTTGAGGAAAGACAGGATGAACAAGTAATACCTACAGGGGGCATGCCTTAGACAACTAGTATTGGAACCCACCCGAGAGGGAGCAATCTTAGACCTGGTCCTCTCAAATGGAGATGGAGAGAGGATTACAGATGTAGAAGTGGGTAGCCATCTGAGAACTAGCAACCATCGAACAGTATGGTTCACAATAAACACAGCAATAGAGTCAAGCCGTACAAAGACAAAAGTATTGGACTTCAGGAGGGCTGACTTTGCTAAAATCGTGGTGAGTGCCTAAGGAATGCACTTTCAGCAATGGGCAGGAAGAAGGGGTGAAGAACAATGGGGAATAATAAAACTGCCATCACAGAGGTAACAAGCCTTTGTGTGAAGCAAATAAACAAAACAAAATGATGTAAGAAACCACTTTGGTTCTCAAAGGAGGTGGCAGTGAAGGTTCAAGAGAAAAAGAAAGCATTCAGAAAGTACAAGGAATCACAGAAGCAGCAGGACAGAGAAGTGTATCAGTTAAAACAACAGGAAGCTGGGAAGGCAGTCAGAACAGCAAAGGCCTGAACTGAGGAAAAGATAGCCAACTCAGTTAAGAAGGGGGATAAAACCTTTTTTAGGTACATCAGGGAGCGAAGGAAGACTAAGGGAGGGATAGTGAGGCTTAATAAAGGGGAGAGGGGTGGGCAGAGGGTAACTGTGAAAAGGCAGAGATACTAAACAAATATTTTTGCTTAGTATTTACAAATGAAGAGGGGGAGGTACCTAAAACAAACAATAGAAACACTCTGGATACAGAAGTTGATACCAGCCCATTTACAGAAGAAAGGGTTCTGAAAGAACTCTTAAAACTGAAGGTGGACAAAGCAATGGGGCCTGATGGGATTCATCCCAGAATTCTAAAAGAACTAAGGGTAGAACTAGTGACACCACTGATTACCCTGTTTAACAAATAATGGGAGGATGGGGTGGTACCTGAGGACACTGGAGGAGGGCAGATGTGATTCCCCTTCACAAAAGTGGGAGCAGGGCAGAAGCAGGAAACTACAGACCAGTTAGTTTAACCTCAGTGATAGGGAAAATGATGGAATCACTTCTGAAGGAAAGAATTGTCGAGTACCTAGAGGCCAGAGGGGCACAGGACACAAGGCAGCATGGATTCACAGCAGGAAGGTCATGCCAGACGAATTTAATATATTTCTTTGGCTGGGTGACCAAAGTAGTAGATCAGGGAGGGGCTGTGGACATGGCCTACCTAGACTTTAGCAAGGCATTTGACTCAGTCCCACACAAAAGATTAATGTACAAGTTAGCCAGCCTGGGAGTGGGTCCCAAGATGATAGCCTGGGTAAAGAATTGGCTGGAGAATAGGACACAGAGGGTAATAGTATATGGAGTCCATTCTGAAGAAAGCGGGGTTACTAGTGGGGTAGCCGCAGGGTTCAGTATTAGGACCGGTCCTCTTCAAGGTCTTTGTAAGCGACATTGCAGAGGGACTGGAAGGAAAAGTATGTCTCTTTGCAGATGACACAAAGATCTGCAACAGAGTTGATGCACAAGGTGAGGTGGAAAGGATGAGAAGGGACTTGGCAAGGTTAGAGGAATGGTGAAATGTATGGCAACTTAGATTTAATGCCAAGAAGTGCAAGGTAATGCACCTGGGAAACAAAAACCCAGGGGAAGAGTACACAATGGGGGGTGAGATACTAACAACAACAAAAATGGAAAGGGACCTGGGGTAGTCATAGCAGATGACTTAAAGGTGGGCAAGCAATGTGAGAGGGCAGTAAGGAGGGCTGGAGGGATACTGGGATTAATACAGACTCATCACCAGTAGAAAACAAGAAGTTGTTATCCCTCTGTACAGACAGCTGGTGAGACCCCATCTGGAGTACTGTGTGCAGTTCTGGAGACCCAATCTCTGCAAGGACATAGACAAGATGGAAGCTGTCCAGAGGAGGGCAACTAAAATGGTGCAGGGCCTGCACTGGAAGACATATGAAGAGAGACTAAAGGAGCTTAATATGTATAGCCTCGAGGAAAAGGGGGGCATGATAGAAATGTTCAAGTACCTCAAGGGAATCAACAAAGTCCAAGAGGGTAGCATCTTTCAAAAAGAGGTGCAAGAACAAGGGGCACAATTTGAAGATAGAGGGGGCAGCTCAGAGGTAATGTAAGGAAGCATTTTTTCACAGAGAGGGTTGTGGATGCATGGAACGGCCTTCCAGAGGAGGTTGTGGAGTCAAAAACAATGGTTGAATTCAAGCATGCATGGGACAGCCAAAAGGCAATTCTAGGGGTTGGGGGTATAAAGAAGTAGGCTGCTGGTTAACTAGGATCTGCAGCTTATTCATTAGGTAGGGAAATGGGCAGACTGGGTGGGCCAAGCGGTACTCAGCCCTTCCCTGATCTACTACTTTGGTCACCCAGTCAAAGAAATCTATCAGATTCGTTAGGCATGACCTTCCCGTTGTGAATCCATGCTGCCTTGGGACCTGTGCCCCTAGATACTCGACAATTCTTTCCTTCAGAAGTGATTCCATCATTTTCCCTATCACTGAGGTTAAACTAACAGGTCTATAGTTTCTTGCTTCTGCCTTGCTCCCACTTTTGTGAAGGGGAATCACATCTGCCCTCCTCCAGTCCTCGGGTACCACCCCATCCTCCCATGATTTGTTAAACAAGGTAGTCAGTGGTGTCATTAGTTCTACCCTTAGTTCTTTTAGAATTCTGGGATGAATCCCATCAGGCCCCATTGCTTTGCCCACCTTCAGTTTTAAGAGTTCTTTCAGAACCCTTTCTTCTGTAAATGGGCTGGTATCAACTTCTGTATCCAGAGTGTTTCTACTGTTTGTTTTAGTCTTCTAATAACAATCAACAGTCAAAAGAAATAGTCTCTACAGAAAGGAGAATGTGAGAATACTAGAAAGATCATTACCTAGAAGAAGATGGAAAATTAAAAAAAATTCAAATCATAGAGACTGAGTCAGAATTATCATCTGTAGCCCAGCAAATAGATAATAAAGGGTGAGATGATATGGGAGAAGAGACAGACAGAGGGAATGAAGAATGGTTTATAGAAAAGCGTATGAAAGTTACAGTAGAAAAATCAATATGGAACACTACAGAGGATATAGGAAATAGAGAAGTAAGGGAAACAGCCAGATTAGTCCAGGGACTCAAGAAAAATCTAAAAGTTTTAAAGGTAAAAAATAAAGTAGGGTCTTCTAATAACAATCAGCAGACAAAAGAAATAGTCTCTACAGAAAGGAGAACGTGAGAATACTAGAAAGATCACTACCTAGAAGAAGATGGAAAAATAAAAAAAATTCAAATGGTAGAGACTGAGTCAGAATTATCATCTGTAGCCCAGCAAATAGATTATAAAGGGTGAGATGATATGGGAGAAGAAACAGACAGAGGGAACAAAGAATGGTTTATAGAAAAGGGTATGATAGTTCCTACAGTATACCTAAAATGAATACCAAAGGCAAAAAATGAGAATGTCACGACATTGAAAATTGCTATTTACAACATCTGTAAAGGCATCTTGGGAAATAGTTTTGCTTCGTCTGACATTAGTTCAGTTTATAGATAAAAATTGGGCAAAGAAAAAGGTTGGTTCTGTCTAGTAACAAACTCCACCAATATAAGATGTAAACTGCTAGAAGAAGAAAAAAACATTTTAAAGATCTTGGGGTAAAAGCAGAAACAACTACATTGGGGAAGATATACTCCCAGAAAAGTCTAAACTAGAGTTTTATGTCCCAAATATAGAAAGACAAAAAGAGACAGATAGAATACAGGATAAAAACACTCAAAAGATACAATGAAGAATTACCACTCATATGATCCCAGACAAAAACAAGTACTTGTCAATGCCAAACATTCGCTTGCTGGTATTTGCATTGGTATTTGGCATTTATGCAAGCCCCCCCCATTGTATCCATGTCCCTTCAGCATCCATATCCCAACAGAGTACCTCTGTGCAACTCCTCTTGCATCTACTTCTTAAGTGTCTGTCTTAGGCGTACCGGGTCATAATATTGCATGCTTAAAAGCGTACGGCATTATGGCGAAACCCGGACCTGTGCACTCTTTAGTTAGACCCCCCTGGAGTTGAGAATCATTAGTGCTGGGGTCGAGGGGTGGAGCCCCCAACAGAACAAAGACATGATGCCTTATGTCATAAATTGCACTGCATGATAATGCCATGCGGCATTATGTCTTGTGACATAATGACCCTGTGCCATCTTAGGAACCTTAACACCCTGGTTGTGCTCAAAGGTACGAGCCTGTGTGGAAACTGCACAACCTGCACTTGTAACACAGTCATTCAGTGGAATTATTTCACCAAATTTTCAACATAGGCATTTTGTCACCTCTGGTCATGAACACTGTCACTATGATTTTCTTACTGTGTACTGAACACTGATTTCCCACAGCGACTGCGCTATTCTGCGATGGAAGTGTGAAAACACATTTCAGTCTGGATGTGACAATTGACAGCTGTACTGTTCATAAGGAGGTATGGGAAAATGCAAATGTTGAAAATCTGGAGTGAAAACATAACAAATTTGCGAAGTTATGAGTGCACGTGGAAACTGCGCAACATGCTCATAAAACAGTCATTTTTTGGAATTTTTGCACTGAATTTTCAACATAGGCATTTTTAGACATCTGGTCATGAACAGCGTCATTGTGATTTTTTTACTCTGTATCAAATATGATTTACCACAGCTGCCATGCTATTGCACGCCAGAAGTGCAAAAAGACATTTTGGCCAGGATATGAAAAATGACAGCTGTACTGGTCATAAGGAGATGTGGGAAAATGGCAATGTTGAAAATCTGGAGTGGAAATATTACCAATTCACGAACTTACGAGTGTGCATAGAAACTGCACAATGCACGCTCGTAACACAGCCATTTTATGGACTTTTGCCACCAAATTTTAAAAATAGGCATTTTAGGACCTCTGCTCATGAACAGTATCACTGTGATTGCCTTACTGTGTAGCAAACACTGATTTCCAGCAGTGACCACTCTATTTTGCACTGGAAGTTCAAAAACACATTTTGGCGAGGATGTGAAAAATGACAGCTGTACTGTTCATAAGGAGGTGTGGAAATATGCCTATGTTGAAAATCTGGAGTGAAGATATTACAAATTCATGAACTTACAAGTGTGCATGGAAACTGTGCAATGCACACTCATAAAGCAATCATTTTTGGGGATTTTTTCACCAAATTTTCAACATAGGGTTTTTTAGATCCCCCCTCATGAACACCAACACTGTTGTTTCATTAATCGGTCCTGAAAGGTGATTCCATGCCGTGACCATGAAATCATCTTTTGGGACTGAATAATGCCATGACAGTGACTGAATTCATGAGAAGGGGTGTCAAGAACCCAATGTTGAAAGTTTGGCACCAAAAGTCGAAAATATAGGCGAGATATCCACCTAAGTTGGAAAAACCCTGTTTATGCCATTATACAGCTTACCGGCATTTCCTCAGTTCATGGACAGCTTTGAAGATTGCAGAAGTGTTCCCAGTCCACCAAAGATCATTGTACCAGGCTCCAGAGGTAAGTATGGGGTGTGAGGTGTGGGGAGGTGGGTGCGCAGAGGGTAGGGCGTGGGTTGGAGGTGGGGGGCAGTGACTCACTGAGGGACGTTTTCTTCTTTCAAAGGACTTAAAAAAAAAGCGGATACTTTTGACAAGCTGGGGTGGGCTTCAGCGTGCCACCTACATGTTTATTGGAGGGGACTGCAGCCATACAGTGTGCGTGGGGAGCATGCTGGGGTGGGCTCCCAGCATGCCAACTGGTTGTTTGTTGGGGGGTGCTGCAGCTGACGGGGGATTGGGCATCCCCATTGGCCACACAGTGTGCTGAGGGGCACATGAGTCGAGGGGGGTTGGGCACCCCCCTCGGCATGCAATATGGGGCCAAGGAGAACACTAATGAGGGAGGGAGAGGAGATTAGCAAAGGGAGGAAGAGGGAGGGATTTCATGCCAAGCTGTGCATGACAGCAGTTCAGCTGATGTAGGTATGCAAATTGCATACACGCTACCACTGCTGATTGCAGTGGACCTTTTCTTAGAAGTGAGGACCAACATAGCCGAACTGCTGTCATACACAGCTTGGCATGTATTGGCCCCCTAGGGTCACGCCTGCTACACTGAGCACTGCATTGGAAGGAGGGTTACACACCTCCAAAAGTCCTACTGCTGCATGACGTTCCTTGTGCATGTGTGCAAGTGAACGTAAAGAGCATTCACTTCTGCCTGAGGAAGGTTTACTACAAAAAGAACATCAAACTACAATAAGAGGGAGACTACGAAAAGGACCAAGAATTAATTTGAGCATAATTTTGGCAAGTCAGGAAGACTCAGTCCTAATAGAAAGAAATTATTTAACTTCTAATACAGTGAACAGTTCATATGATCAAGATAATAATCAATATTATGTTCTGGATGAGTCAGTTGAAGCAGGCTGACTGGAAAATGAAAACTGAGACCCAGTCTCCTGTAACGTACAAATTTTAAGCTGGAATATAGCAGGTGTGGCTGGAAAATACAGTGATGTGGGCTGTGTAAAATTTCTTTCCACATTTCCGATAATAATGTTACAGAAAACATGGGCAGGATGATTGTACACTGGAAGGGTATCAATATTGGTTCATATCAGCAAGGAAAAATAGTAAATATAGCAGAGCAGCAGGAGGAGTGTGCTCTTTTATAAAGGCTAGACAGGAGTCAAGTGGTAAATATTTAATAAAAGATGACAAGAAATATATGCTGAGCATTGAACTTATACTCAGAAATAAGATTGTATGTATTCTAATTAATGTGCACTTCCCTCATCATACCTCTAATTCTCCCATAACAACTTCCTTGGACACATTAAAATAAGGGGTACTACAAATGCAAAGTCCTGGAGTAATGATTTTAATAGGGGGCGATTATAATGTCCGGACCAGAATAGCTATGGAAGATGACAGGGCTAATTGGAATCTGGACAATATTTTGAAAATATCAATCAGGCACTCATTGGATTCAAAACTTAAACGAGGTGAGTTACTATTAGAGCATCTTAACATATTGAATATGTAGCTTCTCAATGGGAGATGCAGAAATGATAGAACTGGAAAACTGACCCATGATTATCAAAGAGGTGGAAATGTCCTGGACTATTTGGTGGTAGATGTGTTCTCTTTTCATAAAGTGTTTTTTTGGGGGAAATACTAGACATCTGGGACAGTGATCATAGACCAATAAAAATTGTAATACAGGGTTCTGGAGAAAGAAGAACTGAAAACATTGAACAAGGGGTTCTAGCACATAATAATACAGTACTACACAATGGAAAAAGAATTAAATGGACACCATTAAATATTCAAAATCTTATATCAATATTAAATACACAAGAAATGAAAGAGTTAAAACAGAAACGTCTTGCTGAATTTGCCTTAAATACTGAAAAGCAGGAAAAGGCAAGTGATTTGCAGGATCGTTATATTAAACTGGAACAGCAGATAACTGATGACATAGGTAATGCACAGAAAAAAAGGAGAATGAATAATCAATACAAAGCTCAGTAGTTTGATAAAGACTGTAGTAAAAACAAGAAAAATAATTCAGCAGATAGGACAAAGAATAGCAAAATATAATCACATAGAAGATTGGATTGCCCTGAAACATATAAAACAAGCATTTGTCAATGCTGAATGTTTGCTTGCTGGCATTGGCATTGGTAGTGTAGGAGTTACAGAGCTGCATAATAGAAATGGCAGTGAAGTATTGAACTGAATCCAACCCCACCACTACCCTGCAGATAGTGACAGGCATTGGGGTGTGCCTTTGGGTCATCAGGCATAACGGCCATGCCATTTCACCACACCCTACCATGCAGACACCGACAAGTGGGGTCTTTGGCCCTTATGCGCACCCCATTCCATCAGAAAATATTGTGAGATGGGTGCGGTATAGGAGAATGGGATGAACTTTGAGGCCGAAGAGTCCAAGGCACACCTCCATGCCTCTCAGTGGCTGCAGGGTGTGGGTGCGGGTGGAATGGTATGAGCATTGCAGGTGACAATCTCAAGTCACAGCTCTGATACCTGTCATTCTCTACAGGGTGGGGTGTTATGGTCGGAAACCCTAACGCCTCAGGCATTCATTGGTATTTTCACTCCAAATTTTCAACATGGTTTTTTTGTGACCCCCACCTCATGAACAGTGGCAATATCAGTTTGTTAGCTGAAAGCTGCTTTTGCACAGCGACTATGGCATTTGTCACCACAGGTGCAAAAACACATTCTGAACAGGATGTGAAAAATGACAGCTGTACTGTTCATGGGGAGGTGTAAAAAATGGCAATGTTGAAAATCTACAGTGAAAATATTAAAAAAACTGGTGAAGTCACGAGCGTGCATAGAAACTGTACAACGTACACCCATAATGTAATTAGTTTGGGAATTGTTTACAGCAGATTGTTAACACAGGCATTTTGGGACCTCCGGCCATGAACAGTGCCACTGTGATTTTCTTTATCTGTCCCGAACAATGATTTGCCACAGCGACCACTCATTTCTGTGCTGAAAGTGTGAAAACACATTTTGGCCATGTTGTGAAAAATGACAGCTGTACTGTTCATAAGGAAGTGTGGAAAAATGCCACTGGTGAAAATCTGGACTGAAAATATTACAAATTCATGAACTTATGAGGGTGCGTGGAAACTGCGCAATGCTCACTTGTAACACAGTCATTTTTATGAATTTTTTCACCAAATTTTCAAAATAGCAATTTTAAGACCTTTGCTCAAGAACAGTGTCACTGTGATTTTCTTAATGTGTCCCATACATTGATTTCGCACACCGACTGCGCTATTGTGCGCTACATGGGTGGAAACATGTTTTGGGCAAGATGTGAAAAATGACAGCTATACTGCTCATAAGGAGGTGTGGTAAAATGGCAATGTTGAAAATCTGGAGTAAAAATATTGAAAATTTGCGAACTTATGAGCGTACATAGGATCAGCGCAACAAATGCTTGTAAAACAGTCATTTTTGGGAATTTTTTCACCAAATTTTTAACATAGCCATTTTAACACTTCTGCTCATGAACAGTGTGACTGTGATTTTCTTAATGTGTCCCAAACATTGATTTTGCACACTGACTGTGCCATTGTGAGCTACATGCGCGGAAACACATTTTGGGTGAGATGTGAAAAATGACTGCTGTACTACTCATAAGGAAGTGTGGTCAAATGGCAATGTTGAAAATACGGAGTGAAAATATTGAAAATTCACGAACCTATGAGCGTACGTAGGGACAGCGCAATGCACACTCGTAAAACAGTCATTTTTACGTTTGCTTGCGCGCATGTGCAAGGAACGTTTTGGGAGAGCAGCACACTTTGAGGTGTGCTTATCCTGTTCAATCCACTGCCCGCTGGAGCAGGCGTGATGTGTCCTGGCACCAATGAGGCGGGAGCTGTATGACAGTGGTGGTCTTCGCCTAAAGAAAAACACCACTGTCATACACAGTGCTGGTAGGCCTCACACCCCCCAAAAGCTTTGGTGCCATGCTGGGAGCCCACCCCAGCGTGGCAAACATCCCGCTGCTGCCTGCTGGACGGGGTGCCCAATCCCCCGTCGGCTCCATGTCCCCCAAAACACTCCCCCAAAGCTTTGGTGCAATGCTGGGAGCCCACCCCAGCGTGGCAAATGTCCTGTGGCGTCTTTTTTTTTTGTTACCTAGAAATAAAAAATGGTCCCACAGCGCTTCTCCCAGAACCCCTTCCCACAACCCACACCCACCCACTGCGCACCCTGCCTCCCCACACCCCCCATCCCATACTTACCTCCAGAGCTCAGTGCAATGATCTTCGGTGGACCGGGAACACGTCTGCACTCTTCAAAGCCGACCGCGAACTGAGGAAATGCCGGTAAGCTGTATAATGGACTAGATAGGGGTTTTCAACTTTATTGCATATCTCAGACATTTTTTGGAATTTTTGCACCAAATTTTCAACATGGGGTTTTTGGGACCCCTTCTCATGAATGATGTCACTGTCATGGCGTTATTTGGGCCCAAAGGTGATTTCACTGTCACTGTGTGAAATCACCCTTTGGGCCTGAATAACACCATGACAGTGACATTGTTCATGAGAAGGTCCTAAAACCTCATGTTGAAAATTTGCAAAAATCTAAATGACTGTTTTACTTAGCGATGCTATGCGTAGTTCCTACGCACACGTAGCTTGCGAATTTTCAATATTTTCACTCCAGATTTTCAACATTGCCATTTTACCACACCTCCTCATGAGTAGTATAGCTGTCATTTTTCACATCCTGCCCAAAACGGTTTCTGCCCTATGTAGCACACAATGGACGCAGTCATGGCGAACTCAACGATGGGACACATTAAGAAAATCACAGTGACACTGTTCATGAGCAGAGGTCTTAAAATGGCTGTGTTGAAAATTTGCGAAAATTCCTAAATGACTGTTTGACGAGTGTTCATTGCGCAGTTCCTATGCACGCTTGTAAGTTTGCGAATTTTCAATATTTTCACTCCAGATTTTCAACACTGGCATTTTCACACCTCCTTATGAACAGTACAGCTGACATTTTTCACATCCTGGCTGAAATGTGTTTTTGCACATCCAGCGCACAATGGTGTGGTCACAGTGAGAAATCAATGCTCAGGACAGATTATGATAATCACAGTGACACTGTTCATGAGCAGAGGTCCCACAATGCCTATTTTGAAAATTTGGTGACAAAAGTCCACAAAATGACTGTGTCATGAATGTTCATTGCGCAGTTTCCATGTACGCTCGTAAGTTCGAGAAATTGTTGTATTTTCACTCCAGATGTTCAACATTGCCATCCCTTCACACCTCCCTATGAATGCTACAGCTGTCATTTTTCACATGCTGCCCGAACTGTGTTTTTGCACATGTGAAGCACAACGGTGTGGTCGCTGTGGGAAATCAACGCTCAGCACAGATTAACAAAATAACAGTGGGACTGTTCATCAGCAGAGGTCTCAAATGCTTTTATGAGGTGGGGGTAACAAAAAGGTCATGCTGAAAATTTATTGTGCAAATACCAGCAGTTGCACAGGGCATTAGGGTACAGCATCATACGTGCCAAACACCACTGCAAATACCTGCAAGCGAACGTTCGGCATTGACAAATGCTTGTTAGGAATTTTTCCACCAAATTTTCAACATAGGCTTTTTGAGAGCCCACCTTATGAACACTGGCACTGTCATTTTGTTAATCAGTCCCGAAAGGTGATTTAGTGCAGTGACCGCAAAATCACCCTCGGGCCCAATTAACGGCATGACAGTAACAGAATTCATGAGGAGGGGTCCCAAAAACCCCATGCTGAAAATTTGGTGCCAAAATTCCAAAAAATGCCTGAGATATGCAGCAAAGTTGAAAAATCCCTATTCATTACATTATACAGCTTACCGGCATTTCCTCAGTTTGCCGTCGGCTTTGAGAAGTACAGGCATTCTTCCTGGTACGAAGACTGTCGTGCGAGCTCTGGAGGTAAGTATGGGGTGAGGTGGAGGTGTGAGAGGCAGGTGCGCAGTGGGTGGCGTGGGTGGGAGAGGGGTGAAAAGCAGCAAGGGAAGGTTTTTTCTTTCAGGTTTTTTTTTATTTGGACTATGCGGGACATTTTCCATGCAGGGGTGGGCTCCCAGCGTGGCAGCTGGAAGGCTGTTGGGGGGGCAGTGGAGTCGATGGGGGATTGGGCACCCCCATCAGCCATAGGACCTGTTGCCATGCAGGAGTGGGCTCCCAGCATGGCACCCGATAGTCTGTGGGGGGAACAGTAGAGCTGACGGAGTTGGGCACCCCGTCGGCCATACAGACTGCGGGGGAACAGTAGGCTGACGAAGTTGGGCACCCCGTCAGCCATACAGTGTGTGCGTGGGGGAGGTAGGGCGCGCATGGCATGCAATGTGTGTGCGCGCATTTGTGTGTGTGGGGAGGGGGAGCTCCGCTCACTCAAGCGGTGCTCTCCCTTTCAACTGTACGGCACTGCATTTTGGATCATTGCACTATGTTTCTTGCACATGCGTGCAAGCAAACATAAAAAGAGTATAGAGACTTATTGTAAACAAAAAAAATCTGCATTTAATTCAGGGTTATGGGCCTCACTACAGTTGTCTATAGAAAATAAAGACAGTATAGCATTTTGGAATTTAGTTGCTTATGGATCAGATAAAATGAGATACAATATGGAAGAAACATAAAAAATGACAGCAGATAAGGACTATTAGGCCCATCTAGTCTGACCCATTTCCCTGCCTACTGTAAAAGCTGCAGACCCTACTTGATCTTCAGCTTTACCTCCTCATTCCTATTGCTAGGGTGCCCCTATGCCTGTCCCATGCATGCTTGATTCCCCCCACTGTGTTTGCCCCCCATCACCTCCACCGGGAGTCTATTCCATGCATCCACCACCGTTTCTGCGAAGAAATACTTCCTCAGGCTACCCCTTCGTCTACCTCGTTCCAACCTCATGTCATGCCCCCTCATTCTTGGACATCTCTTTCTCTGAAAGATGTTACCCTCTGGTACCCTATTTATACCTGTTAGATATTTTTAGGTTTCTATCATATCTTCCCTGCCTCTTCTCGCCTTCAGGGTATACATATTGACGTCTCTCAGTCTCTTCTCATATAACTTTTGGTGCAGGCCCTGCACCATCTTTGTTGCCCTTCTTTGAACAGCCTCCACCCTGTCTACATCCTTATGGAGATGCGGCCTCCAGAACTGGACATCATATTCCAAATGAGGCCTCAGTAATGATCTGTATAGTGGCATCACCACCTCCTTCCTTCTGTAGGTGATACTTCTCCCTGTGTACCCCAGCATCCCACTGGCTCTCTCCACAGCCTTGGCATATTGTTTGGCCACCTTTAGGTCATCAGATATGATTACCCCCGAATCCTTTTCCTGTTTGGTGACCATCAGTCCCCACCCCCCCATCATGTAATCTTGTAATCTTCCCCAGGGTTCTTGCACCCCAAATGCATGACTTTGTAGTTTTTCACATTAAATCTCAGCTGCCACACTCTGGACCATTACTCCAATTTATCTTGGTCCCTTCTCATTTTTTCACCCTTCTCAGAGTATCCACATGTTGCAGATCTTAGCGTCATCTGCAAAGAGGCACACCTTCCCCTCCAGCCCCTCCACAATGTCACTTATGAAGACATTAAACAGAACTGGGCCAGGACTGATCCCTGTGATACCTTGCTGGTCACCCTCTTTTCCTCAGA
Source organism: Neoceratodus forsteri (assembly GCA_016271365.2). NCBI lineage: Eukaryota > Metazoa > Chordata > Ceratodontiformes > Ceratodontidae > Neoceratodus > Neoceratodus forsteri. The sequence continues at coordinate 538,744,107 of CM028134.1, read as the reverse complement.
TTGAGCACTATTTACCATGACCCTCTGTCTTCTATCACTTAGTCAGTTCCTAACCCAGTTTACCACCTTGTGACCCACTCCCAGGCTGCCCAGCTTGTTCACAAGTCTTCTGTGTAGCAGTTTTATCCCCAATTACATGGAAATCATATGTTGAAAATATGTATTGGTGGCATATCAACTGAATGTTCAACAGAAAATGAAATAATAAACAAAGAGATGCCTAATAATGATAGTTGGCTGCAAATTACTAAAGCCAAAGTAATTAAGGCAATCAAGGATCAAAAAGAAATAAAGTAAGTTTATCAAGTTGATCAAGAACGATGGGTGGAATTATTGGTCCCCCTGTATGAAAATATAATAACAACAAAAACCCTTTATCAAATATTTTCAATGACTACGTCTGTGATTTTGAAAAACATTGTTCTCGTTTAAACTCTAGCCCCTCAGCCATGGCAGGCAATCAAGAATCAGTCAATTTTGATCAACTATTGTTTTATCTTAAAGCAGCTACCTGTTCACAAGTTTACAAATTTTGAATAGGGTTTAAATCAGATAAATTTGCTGGGTCTGATGGACTTCTCTCAAATTTTTATGACTTGCTGCTCCAGCTATGGCATATCCAATAACAAGGCTAATTAACGTCTCATTTGAATTCCAACAAGTGCCTAATCTATGGAAGAGAGTTCATGTGGTCCATTTATATATAAAAGGAAACACTATAGGCTGGTTGAGAACTATACACCTATAGTTGTCCTATCAGTGTTATCTAAGATTCAAGACAGAATCATCTATGCCCAGTTACTTGAATATTTAAAACAATATCGTTTATTAAGTGAAAAAAACAGCATGGTTTTCAATGTGCCCTCAGGGTTTATGCAGCATCCCACGCCTCAGGTGTGCATTAAATTCTCAATATGCACTTCTCCTATGTATTAATCTATATTTTATTGCTGACCTCAGGACTGCCCCATTTAGAGTTTGTTTTATCATATCCCCATCACTGCAATGGGAACTGAAGTGGTTTGGCCAAATTGATGATGCTAAACTGAATTCTCATGCTCCAAACTGAAGCAGACTGAAGATGTCTCTGGCCCATGGCTTTCACCTTTATAAGGGCTCATAACATATGTGTGTGACTGATCTCTACCTTTTTCTTCTTATTCATGTTTTTAAATTTGTATGCACTGTCACTGTGACTCACTTTTATGTGACAAGTCTTACCCTGCCCCTACCCTTTCACCCTCTGTTTTGCTATTATGATACCATTTTAGGTGCCAAACCACGTAGCTGTAAATGCCTACTGTGGTCATGCATATTCCCTTTTGCATTTAGTCAAGCTCAAAAGTACAGTCAGTGTGAGTGATTCGGCTGCATGATGTCATTAATGGTATCAGTGACAGTGCTTTTAGGTCTTGACATATAGTAGGACTTCAGATTTACACAAGCTTGGTTTTGATACCCCATGCTGAACATTTTTTTTTCTTTTTCATAACAATTTATGTAGTACTAGAGAAACTGTTAGATACTCTTGCTGATTTTACTGACAGAGTTTCAGCAAAGTTTAAAGTTCTGTATTACTGAGAATTTGAAAAGTTCCCACCGAGACTTTCAGGTTTGAATGCAGCTTGGGAAACATTACTTCAGACTGACAGACTGGTGATTTTCTAAATCCACTGCAACTGTTGGGGGGTGCACTCACTGTTCGATGTCCTTTTGCCACATGCATTTCCTGTCAATCAGCTTTCATACAGTGGAAAAGCTGCAGACTACTATGCAGTAGTGCAAAGGGGGCCTAGGTTTGATCCCCAGTACTGGATACTTCCTTCCTTCCTTCCTTCCTTCCTTCCTTCCTTCCTTCCTTCCTTCCTTCCTTCCTTCCTTCCTTCCTTCCTCCCCCCCTTCCTTCCTTATTTAGGTGCTGACATCCAGAAGCATGAACAACCCTTACCAGGCTTTGAGTCCAATGGTGACAGAATTTAATATGTGCCCCCATTTAGGAAAGGAAGGGATCATAATTTGACTCAATGGTGCTGAGCCGTGCTGATCCCTTCCACTTCCTGGTACCTCTTCTGGCAGTGATCTGCCTTGATCCATCCACATGCTATCACATTTTGTGATGTCACTGTATGGACAGCATGGGTCGAATGCCCCATTGACATGAAGGGGCTGTTTTTCAAAGTAAAATATTTGTAGTTTAGATGGCTATTGTTAGTTAAGAGGTGGCCATAATTTGTTCCAAATGGCCATCTAAACTACCAAAATTTTACTTTGAAAAACTGCCTTATTCATGTCTATGGGGTGCGCCACCTGTGCTATCTGTATAGTGACATCACAAAATGTGACAGCATGGGGGCAGGTCACTACCAGAAGAGGTACCAGGAAGTGAAATAAATCAGTGTGACTCAGCTCCACAGAGCCAAGTTATGATTCCTTCCCTTCCTAAATGAGGCACATATAACATTTAATTCTATCACACCACCTTGTGAGCCTAAGGAAGCCATGCTCTTGGGGTTAGTTTAGAAAAGAGCAAGTTAGTTCTTTAATTTCCAGCTAAGACTTTAAGGCTTGAATGCAACTTGGGAACATTACTTCAAAGTGACTGACAGGTTCATTACTAAATCCACTATAGCTCTGTGTGTGTGTGTGTGTGTGTGTGTGTGTGTGTGTGTGGTAGGGTGGGAGGCAGTCTACACCCAGTGCTGAGTCCTTTGCCACAGCATGCATTTTCTGTCACAGAGTCTTTGTATGGTGGTAGCGCTATAGGCAACCAAGCAATAGTGGGTAGAGGGCCTGGGTTTGATCCCATTATGATTCATTTTTTTCATTCTCGCTTCAATTTCTGTAGTATGAGAGAAACTGGTCAGATATCCTTGCTGATGTTAGTGATAGGGTTTCAGTAACTTAAAAAGTTCCAGTTGATACTTTTAGGTTTGCATGCAACTTGGGAAATATTACTTCAAATTGCCAGAATGGTACATTACTAAATCCAGTGTAGCTGGGTTTTTTATTGGCGTGGGGGAGTCTGCAGACAGTACTGGAGTATGCATTTCCTGTCAATGAGCTGTAGTACAGTGGTAGGGCTACAGACTTCCAAGCAGTAGGGAGGGGGCAGGGCCTAAATTTGATCCCCAGTATGGGACTTGTTTTTCTTTCTTATTCAGTTTCTGTAGTATGAGAGAAATTGTTTGATGTCATTGCTGATGTCCATAACAGAGTTTCAGCAAGATGCAAAGTTATATATTGCTGATAACTTGAACATTTCTAGTTGAGACTTTGAGGTTTGAGTTCAACATGGGAACATTTCTTCAAATTGACTAACTGGTTCATTACTAAATCCACTGCATCTGTGTACATGTGGGGGGCCTGCATTTAGGGCTGACTGCCTTTTGCCATAGCATGCATTTCCTGTCAAGGAAACTTTTTTGAATGGTAGAGCTACAGGCTACCATGCAGTAGTGAGTAGGGGCCTGGTTTTGTTCCCCAGTGTGGGACATTTATTAGTTCTCACTACAATTTCTGTAGTATTACAGAAATTATTAGATGTCATTGCTGATGTTAGCAATAGAGTTTCAGCAATGTTTGAAGTTCCATATTCTTGACAACTTGAAAAGTTCCAGCTGAGACTTTGAGGTTTGAATGCAGCTTGGAAACTTTACTTGAAACTGAGAAATAATTATGCCAGCTCCAGAGGCCCTAGTGCAGGAACTGATCAGGTAAAAAAATCTGAGTTTGTGTATTGTGTGGGCTATTCTTACTTATTTTTTGAGGTGTACGTGCATATTTGTGTGCATGTATGTGTCTGTATTGTGCAGTACCTGTGTGTACATTGTTTAGCATGCACAGTATATCTGCCTTTTACTGAACAAAAATGACAATTCTATGCATTGGTGCTACTCAGTACGGTTGGTACTTTTCTCATCTTAGTTGCAAGACTGTAAACTGTGTGATAATTAACAAATCTGTATAAATCTGAGGGGGGCTGATGAGAGGTGTTAGTTCTCAGAAAGCACTGTGGGATGTGATGTGATAGGTTGAAAATGTTAGCTTGTTTTGCAAGCTGCAGTATAAGAGATGTGTGTGTTAGACTGCTAAACAGATTTTATGCATGCACTGCTGCTTTTGCCCCAATAAATGTTTTTCTGACATTGGCATCATGCTGTATAACAGCATTCTTAGTCCTAGCCCTGGTCAATACATGTTAGTGTGTAGTCCCTTAGTTTGTTTTTTTTTCTCATTCTGTGCTAAGGGCTCTTTTCATAGCTTTTATCCTCCATACCACAGATCTTATTGGCTGCCCTCTGTTGCATTCTCTCTAATGCATCAGTGTCATTTTTATATTGAGGAGACCAAAATTACATGCAGTATTCCAGGTGGGGTCTGATCAGAGTTTTGTTAAAAGGCAGGATAACATCCCCAGCCCTGCTGGTCAACCCCCTTTTTGCACCCCAGAGTTCTGCCAACCCTTCTGACAGCAGCTGCACAATGCTACACCCCTTTGTTTATTATTCCCTCAGGTTCTATTCCTCCTCCACTGCAGCAAAAGGAGCCCACATAGTGTGTAGATCCTACCTCTGTTTTTTTCTCCCCAAGCATTTCACCTTGCATTTGGTGACAATGAATCAGAGGATCTATGAATCAGATCAAGTGCCCAGCCTGATCATGTCCTCCTGGAAACTGTCTCATCCTCAAAGGAGTCCACCACCCTGGCTAGCTTTATGCCATCTATGAAGTTTAAGCAGCCTGCTGGAGACCACAGCTTTCAGATCATTGGTAAAGCTTTGTTGAAGAGCAGTGACAATGAATAACATTACTTATGAGAGATCTGACAATAGCTGCGCCTGCTGGTTGACGGAGGATTCCCCAACCCCAGTCTGCACTAACTGACTGATCCACCTCACTGGAGCTTCTGGCAGTGTTCCCTTCCTGACACTCTCTGGAATGTCAACAATGTCCTACAGTGTGACTCCTCATAAACACAATGCCACCTGTTTGCCTGATTCTTAACAACAACTCATCCTGCCAGACATAACTAATCTCACAGTTCTGTTTGGATGTGTGAAGACAAGCAAGTCATAAAAAGAGGTGGCCCATAAATATAATCAATGGTATTGTCGTGGTCACGTCACAATACTGGTGCCACTGTATTTGGCCCATCTCCTTTTCTTTTCATAAGGAACTATTATATTTAAATTTGGGATAGGCATAATGGATTCTAAAAACTTAGAACCATCTAGACATACCCAGTTCTGATATTTAGAACTGAAAAGAACCTCTTGTAAAAAAACGGGTAGAATGGTTGCAACATACTGTAAATTAACAAATGACATTTAATTTGCATATAATTTATCATACGACACGGAGAACCCTAGAGGTCCCACACCTTGCGGAGTGGCTTAGTGCCTTAGAAAGGTTGGCCACCCTGACCAGGATATCATGTGTTAAAAAACAGTGTTTTAACAAGTATGAAGTAGTGTGGGCCCCTTATTTAACATATCTTGATCCCGTTAACCAGGCCTTGTCCTCCAGATATTCGAAGGACAAACTAAAGCCTCCCTGACTACCCTGGTAGAAATGGTTGATTGACTGTTTAAAGACTGCAATTGCTTTTTCCTTATAGCTATCCTGAGTGTTCCATCTTCTGATGGTCATACAGGTCCCCCCCAAAAAAAGCAAGTTTCTATACCTAATGTGAAGAGGCTCTGTCATCCTTGTTTCCGCCTTTTTAAAGTGAGTAAGTATCTTCTCTTTAGATTTTTCTTAATATAACCATGCTAGGATTATCCAGGTTTAAGGATGTTTTATCATTTCAATAAGCTAGTTGTAATTCACGTACACCTGCACGATACAGTTGTATGTCTGGAGCCTCGGCTGCTTGTATTCAGTGGTATGGTTGTAAACCACTTTGTCAGCCATTTAGTCTAATGGTTCAACATATGTATAATCAGAAATCTCCTAATAAAAAGATTAACTGCAAAAAAAAAAAAATAGCATGTATTGTTTATACAAAGTGCCCTTGCATGCAAATTGCTATGCTGGAGAACAGGTTTTAAAACAAAAATCCTTTATGAGCTTTAATTTGCATTTGAAAAGGTCTGCCCATCCTTAATTCGCCCTTTCCCCTAAGCTTCAGATGTAGCCTTATCATGCACACAAACTTTGTTTTCAAGCTTGCATGATATGGAAATGTGTTGAGCATGTATTAAAGAAGAGACGCTAGCGGTAAGTGTGACCATCATCAGAATCTAGTGTGCAAATTTTCAAAGGTCTTGGGTACCTATCTGGAATGGTGCAGAATTCTTCCTTCCCAAGTGCAGGAGAAAAAGCTACACTAACACCAACTTTGTAAGTTCACCGTGCCTGTGCACTGCAAACATTTTGGTACTAATGGCGTGTGTGAAAACATCAAAAGAAAGAGCCACTGAACAGCTGATCACTGTTCGGTCACAAAACAAATATGTGTGGAATGTAATCGATTCCACACATGTGCAGTAGCGCAATGGTTCTGCACATGTGTGAAAACAAACAGTGTGGGGATGCGCTCCATAGAGTTTAATGGGGGCAGTGAACAGGACCTGTTCCTAGTTAGTTTCCTGACATTTCTGCAGTCTGGTCCCTTCACAGAGGAGGAGCTCCAAAAGCACTGAGTACAACTCCCTGGGCACAGAGCATGTAGAAGAGCACAGCAGCAACTCTGGTAAAAAAAATTCTGCCACATTAGTAAATGAACAGCGTGGGGATGCGCTCCATAGAGTTTAATGGAGGCAATTTTTAAAAGGTTGTTTTTATACTTTCCAGTGACAATTTTGTCAAAGAAAGGCAGTCGCTTAACTAACAAGGACCTTGTTACTTAGTGACTGCCTTTCTTAACAAAGTCATTACAGAAAGTCACAAAACAAGCTTTATAAATTGCTGTTATTAAACCTATGGAGCGCCGCCCCTGTACATTCGTGAACTTACGACAAACGTTCGCATTGACAAATGCTTGTTTTTTTTAGTGAAGCTACTTTTTTATTGGAAGTATTACTTGCCACCTAGCAGGTGATAGAAACACTGAAACAATAAGGACTGCATGGCCCATGCAGTCTGCCCATTCCTCCGTACATACACTATTACCGCAGACCGTGCCCAATCTACAACTCTTTCTCCCTCCCCACCCTTCCTTTCTGCTGTGATTCCCCTGTGCTTATCCTGTGCATTCTTGAACCCCACCACTGTTTTTGTCAACATCCCGTCTGCTGGAAGGCTGTTCCAGGAATCAATTGTTCTTTCTGTGAAGAAATACTTTCTCATATCTCTTCTGAAACTACCCCCCTCCAGCTTCATACTATGTCCCCTTGTTCTTGAACACCTTTTCCTCTGAAACATATTCCCCCTCCTTACTTTGTTTACCCCCATGAGGTATTTAAAGGTCTCTATTATATCCCTTTCTCCCTCCTCTGTTTCAGGGTGTGCATATTAAGGTCCTTTACTCTCTCCTTGTAGGGCTTTTTATGCAGACCCTGTACCATTTTAGCTGTCTTCCTCTGGACAGACTGCACTTTGTTTATGTTCTTCTGGAGATGTGATCTGCAGAACTGAATATAGTACGCTAGGTGGGGTCTTACCAGCAGTCTATACGGATGCAACACCACCTCCCTCTTTCTGCTGGTGATACCCCTCCATATGCACCCCAGCATCCCACTCGCCATCCCTACTGCCTTGTTACACTGCCTGGCTACCATTAGTTCACTGGATATGATTACCCTCAGGTCTCTTTCCTGCTTGGTGGTCATCAGTACCACTCCACGCATTTTGTACTCTGCCTCTGTATTTCCATGCTCTGAGTGCATTATTTTGCACTTTATCACATTGAAACCCAGCAGGCATAACCTTGACCTCTCCTCGAGCTTTCTCAGATCTCTGCTCATCCTTTCCACATACACCCCCAGAGTGTCCATGCTACTACAGATTTTGGTGTTATCCACAAAGAGTCTAACCTTTCCTTCAAGCTCCTCTGCAATGTCCTTTATAAATACATTGAAGAGGACCAGTCCTAATACTGATCCCTGAGGCACCCCGCTGGTCACCCTTCCTTCCTTCCTTGAAGTGAACTCCATTTACCACTGCCCTCTGTTGCCTATCCCCTAACTAATTTCTTATCCAGTTTACCAAATTTGTACCCACTCCTAAGTTACCCAGCTTTCTTACTAATCTCCTATGAAGAACGGTGTTGTATACCTTACTGAAATCTAGGTAGGCCACGTCCACTGCTCCACCTTGGTCTAGCTCCTTGGTCATCCAGTCAAAAATATCTATCAGATTCAGTTGAAATGACCTCTCCCCCCCCCCACACACAATGAAACCATGCTGCCTTGGTTCTTGTAACCCACTGGATTCAAGATATTCCACAATCATTTCCTTCAGCAGTGATTCCCTTAACTTTCCCACCACTGATGTCAGGCTGACTGGCCTATAATTGCCAAACTCCTCCCTGATACCAGTTTTATGTAGTGGGATTAGGTCCACCCTCTTCCAGTCCTCCAGAATCACTCCTGTTTCCAGTAAGCTGCTAAATAGAACTATCAGAGATACAGCCAGTATTTCCCTGCACTCTCTCAATACCCCTGGATGCACCCAGTCTGGCCCCATTGCTTTGTCTTCCTTCAGATTACCCAGTTCCTGCAGGACTCTTGGCTCCAAAGAAGGACAGGTGTCCACCTCCCTCCGTCCAAAGCTTTTGTTACTTTTTTGTGGCCCCTCTCCTCCCCTTCTCCTTCTTGTGGGAACACTGAAAAAACTATTACTTCAGGATGTCTGCTTTTTCCTAATCCCCTTTCTGCACAGTCCCCACCTTCCCTTTTTAACCTTATAATCCTACTCCAGGTCTTGTTCTTTTCACTTACATACCTAAAAAATGCCTTGTTCCTTTTGTTATCTCCTTGGCTATTCTCTCTTCAGTTTGTGCCTTTGTGCTCTTTACTGCTTTCCCTGCTTCCCTCTGTTTCCGCGATACACCTCCCTACCCTCCTCCCTCTGGGTCTACTTATACCATCTGAATGCTACACTTTTAGCCTTTAACTTTCAGCCACCTCTTACAAGAACCATAGCGGTTTATTTTTCCTCTTGTATTTGCTCACTTGTTAATCATCAACAAAGCTTATTGTGTGGCTAATAAGTCTTACAATATCAAAAAAGATTTTAAAAGATGTACAATATTATCACATCTATTAAGATTAAACATCTTGGAAGTGATAGATGTTAATTCATGACTTACAGTTGTTATCTTTACTTAAATATTTAAACATCATAGGAACCAGGATATACAATTCAGACAACCTTTAAGTGCTTCCTAATTTTATCTATTGCCAAAAAATATTTGGCAACTCCTTCTAGTGACCTAACATCACTTGTATGCAACAAAATATTAGTTAAAAATGTTTTCTCTAGTACATACATCTCATTCAAAAAGAACCTAACCAGTATGTCCTTTAAAGCTGATACCAAGAGCAATCCCATAGTGCATGTATAAGATTTTTGTCCCCCCATAGCGTAATCACAGTCCCCAGAAACAAAATCTTCCACCTTATAATGATAAAGCAGGAGACTGCTTTTTGCTTGTTCAAATTTATAATTAGAAAACGTGGCTCTCATTCTTATGTCTGTCAGAATTTCCAAATAAGGCTTAAAACCAAAGTTATAATCATTTTCTGAAAACCATTTTGAGTAATGTGAAGCTTTGATTAATTGTAAATCCTTGGTAGTCTAATTATTAACAATTTGCTTTGTAATATATGACTTATATTTCAAACTTAGGAGAATACCTTTTTCTTTTATCCATTTGAGATTATCTAATTCATTTTCCTTCATTATTTTCATTGAATTGGTATACCATAGTTTTTGTTTGAGCCCCATGTTAAACCACTTCTCTTTTTCCCTTACTGCTATGGATGCCAGGGCTGAAGCATCTTTTCTACTCAGAGTAAGCCAATAAATGATTTTCCTGGATTCCATCAGGGCTTCAAAATTATTAAGTCCCAATTCCAATCTTAAATAAACTGCTGGACATGAATGACCCACCTTTAGTAGTGAATGTAAATATTTATGTAATGGAACAAGTATGTTATTTAAATTGGTTATGTCCCATATTTCTGAAGCATAAAGTAGTTGTGAATCAAACTTGGCTTTTATAACTTGTATCACGGGTTTTAAAGCCCCTCCATATTTTGAATTAAAATGAACCAAGCTTGCAACTGTACTCCTTAACTTATTTAACAAGGTTTGTGGGTGTTTTGACCAAGTTATATTTTCTTGAAAAGTTACACCTAAATACAGGTATTCTTTAACCCTTTCCAGTCTCTCTTTCCCCAATGTCCAAAATGTAGAGCTATTCTTTTGTCCCCTAGAAAAAAATTAAAACCTTTGTTTTATTTAAGTTTATTTTTAACTTTAAAGCAGAGGATTTTAAATATATATTATCAATTTTTTTTGTAATCCTGCTTTTGTCAATGAGAATATGACTATGTCATCAGCAAATGCCAAAAGAGGACATTTACACAAATTTATGTTTGGTATATCAATAAATTCCTCACCACTATCTCTCAGCATCTGATCTATATACAGGACAAACAATAGGGGTGCTAGAACACAACCCTGTCATACATCCCTATTTATTTTAAAGAAGGAAGAAATACTTCCTTTCCTACCCAATCTAATGTTAGCCCAATTAGCCATATATAATTGTGAAATAATTGCAGCCAAGTTGTGGTCTATACCCCTAGTTGACAGTATTTTCCAAAACAATTCTCTTGAAATGAGATCAAATGCTAAGGAATAATCCACAAAAAGGGTGTACAACATTTGTCCCCTTATTTTGACATGTTTTTCTATTAAATGATGTAAAATAAAAATATTGTCCAAAGTGGAAGAACCAGGCCTAAAACTCGCCTGATAAGTGGCAAGGCCTCCAGTTCTTTTCACCTCTACTTTAAGTCTTTCTAATATTACTCTTGCAAATATTTTTGAGTTAATATCTAGAAGACTGATCAGTCTGTACATAGAAGGTTCCCTAGTAATGCCCATTGTGTGGATTGGAATAATTGTAGCACCTTGGCAGGAAACTGGTAAGTTATTTGAATAAATACATTTGTTGCAATAAACTGTAAGAAATCTGCACCAAAAAGGGGGGAAAGAAAGAAAAACTTCTGCAGGGATGCTATCTAGCCCAGGGGCGTTGTGCCATTTCAATAGTGCCAAGGCATAGTAGACTTCATCTAATGTTATCTTATAGAAACTCTCATTAGCCAAAAGTGCCTCGGCATCCTGGTTATCTGGGTCAAAAAAGATAGAAGAAAAGTGAAGACTCCACCTGTCTGCTGTTATATATGTATCTATTTCAGTTTTGTATGAGTCATTACCCTTAGCAACCAGTGTCCAAAAATGTTCAATGTCATTCTGCTGAACAGCTTTTAACATATTCCGCCCACATCTTATTATAATAGTCTTCCTTTTTATTTTTAATTAAGAATTTATAATTTTTCTTCTCATGATTACGTTTCTTTAGATTCTGCGTATTACAAATTAATCTATAATCTTTAAGTAACCTTTTTATCTGCAGTTTCCTTTGTTTACATTCTTTATCAAACCAATTATACTCTCTATGTGGTTTCACTTAACATTCTAGTGCAGTCCTAAACTTTGAAAATAAGTTATCTAAATGCTGAGTTAAATTGACCAGTTTGCTACTTTGTAATAACTTATAGTCCAACAGAAGAAATTATTCTTGAAGTATCTTATCGATTTTAAACTGAAATCTTTCCTGCCATATAACTCTTTTGTTCATTCTAATTTCTGACACTGACAAAGATGACAGAGCCATGTTTTCAATAAATTTTTCTCTTTTTTTATTTCTAAGACTAATGAGAGGTGGTCACTTTCTGGTCTTAGAGAAATATTTAAACCTTTCCAGTAATTTAGTGAACCAGATCAGAGTATATAATCTACTATAGATACTCCCCTGGATGAAACACAAATATAGTGACCCTCTTGATCCCCATTCAATCTACCATTTAATGGATACAACAAAAAATCCAGCATGTAATCAATCAACTTATTGCCACTATTATTTGTTTTTTGATCCTTAGACTTTCTTTTCAACATACCTTCATTAAATTGAGAAGTGATCAAGTTATCAACTAGGCCATCGAAAGTGCCAATACATGCGTTAAAATCCCCTAAAACACGTAATTCAACCCTTGGATGCTCAAGTATCAACCTCATAGTATCATGTGTTAAATTAAGCTATATGTCTTCAGTGTAATACTCTGAGTTCTGTGGAGGCATATAGCAATTGATAATAAGAAAGAAATTTCCCCCTGTTGTTAGTTCAAGGACAATGTAATTATGGTGCTGAAGTATTTCTTTAACTTTATCAAAGGATCCTATTTTGATAAAAGTTATCAGACTCTCATATGGTCTCCCAAATGTTTTGACTTTTAGACCTTGTATTGAATAGCACTGATAACCATTTAAACTAACTTGATCATTCTCACTATGCCAAGTTTCTTGCAAACAAATTAAGTCATGTTGTTCAAGAAATCTTTTACAATCCAGATCATTCATTTTTGAAATCCATCCAGCTATGTTCCAGGTAATAATGATGGAACCTTTCATAGAATTGTTATTCTCAGATACTACACTAATCAGACTATCCTGATGTCAATTTGTTTCGTATCTGGCTACAGCTAAAAATCTGTTAGTTGTCGGTACAGTCATTATAATGTTTGATCCGGTTTCAGTTCTCCATTTTGAACCATCCGTACTGTTTAATTTGGTCGAGTTGGTCATGGTCATTTGTGCAAGATAATTAGAGGAAATCCAAATATTAATCTGACTATTCCTGTGAGGTCTTGAAGCAATAATATAACCATGTTCTTCTACTGGAATCCTCATAAAGTTAACCAAAAGGTCCCTCAATGCCTTAGTCAAGGATTCTGAATTTTCATTAACAAGATTAGACATACCAAATAGGCATAAAGTTATTCCTTCACTACTGTTTTCTGGTTCTTTATTGAGGGAAGATCTATCTGGAAATGTAAGCACAACTTCCATGTCCTGCATCAAATTTCTGTTGATCCACAAATAGTTTGCAACTCTGGGAGTCAGAAACATTACTTCTATAAGTACTGCTCCCATCAAAGGGATACACTTGACATCTATTATGTCTTCCTCTCTCAGTTCTGTATCGAACTTGTTACTGAGACATTGTAGTTTTTCCTTCTTACTGACCAGGGGATAAAAGGATCCCCATTTAAATGGTCTATAAAATCTAATCATGGGATAGGTATTAATCCATTCCTCTAGTAAGTTACCTGATGTCTTTGTAGGGAGGGATGGTACACTATATATATTTTTTGCTCTTTTATTAGATGTTGTGCTTACATTCTTCAAAACAATATCCCTCTTAGCAGTAGGTTCTGTATTGTGCCCTTGTGCAATACTATGAGGATAATTCATTTGAGCAATAACTTTGAAACCTCCTTGCCCAATAAGTATAATGCTGCAAATAGATCCAAATGCTCATGATTTGTATCAGGGTCCTCAGTGTTGTTAGATTTTACTGGAGGAAAACAAACTTTTCTTGCAGATCATATTTACTACATAAAACCTCTTTAAGGTCTTGTAGATTGGTAGATTTTTCTTTTTTTTTTTTCAATATATAATCTTTATCTTGTTGTTCACTTTTGTTGCATAGGTCCCCCTTAGAATTTTGGACATTCACTAAGTAACCTAAGCGTTGATGGATTTTTATACTTTGCGTTTGATTTGTTTTTGTCTAGTTTTTTTCCCCCTCTTTTTCTTTCGGGAAGTTTTCAACTTAGGTTGTTTTTCCCCTGTATTATGCAAAGTATCAGAGAATGAAACTACACTAAACTCAGGTCAATTCCCAACCTCTGAACATGATTTAATTTCAGATTTTTCAGTCTTCATTTCATTGACTGACACAGTATCTCTCTGATCTGGTCCTAAAATGGCAAATTATCAATTTTAGATCTATTTATAGCAACATCTGTCCTTAGAGCCTCCATTATATTCCTATTGATGACCATCTGCTCCATTATAATTAAATGTGTATCATAGGGATTTTTTAGCAACTCAATCAAATCGCCATCTAGACAAGTCGGCTTAAATGTTCCCTGTACGTCTTGATTTTGACTATGGAACACTCCAAAACTATCTTCTGGATGTTGTTTTACGCTTCCTACATTCTTCAGCAGTTTTAATCCCTCTGTGGTATGCTGTACATCCATGATAACATCACCCAACTTAGTATTTGCAGTGGGAGTCAAGATAACCACTTGTTCACCTCTATATGCAAGATGAAGTCCTTCTTGTATTAAATGAGTGACTCATTGATGTGGCACATCTTCAACTAGACTTCCTATTCTAATGTTATGATGGGCAATGTGATTATTATCAGAAGTATCCCTAAACTGCTGGACATTTGAAGTTGAAGATGCATTGGTAGGACTTTCTGCAAATGGTGAAATGACCCTTGAGGCTCCAGAACTCATTAAATCCTCATGTATAAGTTTGTTACTATTCAAGTAGACATACTGGGCTAAATTAACTATTGGACTAAAATGATCAATTGTATATTCATGTGCTTCCACTACAAATGCATCTAGAGGCAATCTTGAAGTGGTGGTCCTACTCACTGAAGGAAATAAATCTTCAGTTATTTTAGACTGTCTCGGTTTTTTAATAATTGGAAATTCGTGTAAAGGAGAAACATCCTCCTTTTGTTGTCTCTGTATTACTTGGTATGAAAGAACAGAAGAAGGCCAGAGCCCATCGAGACTGTTCCCCACACTATGTGGGACATTATTTATCTAGTATCCCTCAACCAAACATCTAATTTGTTTTTAAAGACAGTGGCACTAGTTGCCTCTACCAATTCTTGTGGCAAGGTGTTCCATACAATGGATGCTTTTATTGGAAAAAAAGTTTCCCCTTTTGCTGGTTTTATAAGTTTTTACTTCAAGCTGTTTATTATGCAGTCTCAGAAAATGTCTCCTTTTGGAGAGTGTTAGACCACATTTTTCCATTAGATCTGGTGAATTTATTAAATTAAAAACTATAAGCATATCACCTCTTAATCTTCTAGTCTGAAGAGGGAATAGACCAGTAGCTTTTAATCTGTTCTGATAATCCAAGTTTGTTAATCTTGGAATCATTCTAGTTACTCTCCTTTGAACCTGTTCAAGAATTGCTATGTCTTTTTTTTGGTTTGGATTCCAGAAAGGGGAGCCATAGTCTAGATACAGTCTAATGTATGCCCTATACAATGGAATAAGGCATTGTTCAGTGCGATTAACAAAAGTGCATTTTATTTGCCTCAAAAGTCTGTTGGTCATGCAAGCAGTTCTAACACAGTGATCATTTGATGTAAGTTTATTATTAACATTTATCCCTAAATCTTTTTCACAATTTGATGAGTGAAGTGGTAGTCTGTTTATATAATATATCGTTTTTGGATTATTTACACCGAAATGCACTACTAAACATTTGTCTTGATTAAACTGCATATGATTTTCATTAGCCCAAAGTGTTAATTTTTCCAAATCCTTCTTTAATGCAGAAATATTTTCTTGATTAGTAACCTTGCCCCCCAATTTAGTATCATCTGCAAATTTAACCATGAAGTTATTTGGCCCTGTTTGTAAATCACTGATAAAGAGATTAAACAATGTTGGTCCCAAGACCGACCCCTGGGATACATCACTTGTCACACTACCCGAATCTGACAAGATATCATTAATTCTGACTCTCTGAGAACGATTTGTCAACCAGTTTAAAGTCCAGTTGACAATATCAGGTGACAAACCTAGATTGTGCATTTTAGTAATGAGTATTTTGTGTGAGACTTTATCGAAAGCTCTACTAAAATCTCAAAGAATTACATCAGTAGGGATACCCACATCTAGTAGAGTACTTATATTATTGTAAAAAGATATCGGATTGGTGGGACAGGAATACTTGGGAGTAAACCCATGCTGATTTGAATCATAAATTCCTAATTTTTTTACAATCTTGATTTATTAGAGACTTCATTACTCGTTCCATTAATTTACCAGCTACTGAGGTCAGGTTAATTGGATGATAATTTTGCAAAGAACCTCTATTGCCTTTTTTAAATATGGGAGTAACTATTGCTGAATGCCAATCATTTGGTACAATGCTTTCTTGTAAGGATTTGTTGAAGATAATTGAGAAAGGTATATATATATTTATAGAGATGTCGATTAGAAACCATGGATGAATACCGTCTGGGCCTGGACTAGTATTTTTTTTTTTAGTTTTTTGATAGCCTGCATAATGTCAGTTGGATAGAACCTATGATAATCTATGTGGTGAACTTTAAATGTACTAATAGGTGTTTTTTGAGAGAAGACAGAACAAAAGTACTTATTAAAGAGATTTGAGGTTTCTATATCAGATAGAGAAGAGCCATTGGTTATAATGGGACCAATGTTCCTTGATACACCTTTTTTACTATTTATATAGGAGAAAAGAGATTTGTGACAGTCTTTTGTGTAAGCTAGTTTAAATTCTAGCGTATTTTTTGCCAATTTAATAGCGTTATAATTTACCATACTGCTGAAGTAGATTTGGATACCTAGGCCTAATTAAGATCTTTAAATACTTGAATGCCAACAGCAACAATCTAAATTGAACTTTAAATATTGGAACAAAAAAAAATCACCTAAAATGCTCTTAAACAATACTATTCTAGGTTACCTATGACTTGTCTGTGGTGGCATGGAACACATAATGTAGTCAATAGACAAGTATAAACAAATGAGTCAAAATCCGTTACTCAAATTGATTTGTAGAATAGAAAACCTTATGACTGTGTGTCCATAGCAGATAAGTCATCCCATGCTGCAGCATAAAAGATGATGAATATCTTGACTGTTGCTTCTCTTTTCTTCCCTTTTCTTCCTTTTTAAAAGTTCCAATGGAGGATCATTTGTTCATATAAAATGAAATAAACCAGTCCAAATGATCTCCAACAGTTCCAATAAGATGTAAATTTGTAACAGTTCTCATGGCAATAGCCCTCTCCTCTTGTCCGCAAAAAAAAAAAAAACACAACCAGGGTCCTAGGGCACCACACCACACTGACTACTGATGTCGTAATGTAGTTTAAAAAGAATTTATTACATGATTAAAACACCTGCCTGATGCTTTTCAGGTCACACACTTGACCCTTTCTCAAAGGCTCACTTGTTTGACACAGAGGGTTCTTTGTCTTTACTATGTTCCCTTTTCTCTTCTCCCACTGTTCCTCCACCCCACCCAGGTAATCCCCCCTGCTAGGTCATCCCTGAGGCATTCACCCATCTTTTTAAAATCTGCCCTCCTGAAGTCCAGGACCCTAACCCTTGTGTGGTTCGATTCCATATCCATCCTTATATTGAGCCACACCGTACAGTGATCACTGGTCCTCAAGTGGCCTCCCACCTTGATTTCTGCAACACTGTCCTTGTTAGTGAGCACTAGGTTCAGTACTGATGCATCATGAGTGGGTTCACTGACTACCCCCCCCCGCCGCAGGGGTTCAGGATGTCCCTGCTGAAGCTGCTGCTGGGAGGCTCCAATCTACATCTGGCAGGTTGAAGTCCCCCACCTGCAGCACCTCCCCCTTTTCTGCCATCTTGCCAGTGTCTTCCACCAGTACCTTATCTAATTCCTCCCCATGTGCTAGAGGTCTGTAGATCACTCCAGTAGGAATAGTGGTTCCATTCTCTGTCTTCAGGGTGACCACAGTACCTCTGCCTCCCCCTGTATTCCCTGTATCTCCATTGCTTTTTTGCCCTCCCTTACATAAAGCACCAGACCTCCTCCTTTCCTTCCCACCTGGTCCTTCTGAACAGAGTACTGTCTGGTATGGCAATGTCCTAGTCATTGTTTTTCCATGCACCATGACTTGGTTATAGCCACAATATCCAGGTTGGCCTCTGCCATGATGGTCTATATGTCTGGAATCTTATTCCCTAGACTTTTAGCATTTGCAAACATGGCCTTCCAGATTTTTTTCCACTCTGCTTGTTGCCCCCCCTTTTTCCTTTTTGCCCTCCCTCCTTCCTGCCTCTATTTTTAATGCTCCCATTTCTTTCCCCCTTTATCTCAACCACCCTGCTTCCTTTTTTTACTTTGCACCCTGGGGGATTTCTCTCCCCTCAGGTTCTCCTTACTCTCTGCTTCAGCCTGTGGGGGAACAGTTTCTGACTCCCTGATTCCTTCTGCTACCCCCTTGTCTAGTTTAAAGTTTCAATGAAGTAACATTTAAACCATCCTCTAAGGACTGTGGTTCCCCTCCCAGATGGATGCAGGCCATCACCCCTGTATAGGCACTTATCCTCCAAGGTGGGTCGCCAGTTCCCAATATTGCCAAACCCTTCCTCTCTGCAACATTTCTTTAGCCATGAGTTGAAGCTACTGGTGCAGAGATCCCACTCCTGTTCTGTGTTGTGATGAGGACTTTCTTGTGTAACAACATTTATTATATTTAAAACAATTCAACAAATGATGTGTAAGGTTATATGGCAGTATGCAGTAACCACAAGACATAACTGTCTGTGGCTTTGGTATTTGCTCCATACTTGTATGGCAGGGAATTAGTTTGGCTTGCTATAATCCAAATTTAACAACAGCCATTTATCTCCACCATACGTTTGCTGGTATGCTAAGGGGTAGAAAACTTGCAAACAGATGCTGGCCCACTGGTGCAGGAGTAGAGCTACTACTTGAGATGCTGGTGACTCAGATTTTGGAGCGGACTGGGGTTGCTAGAAAGCTGGCCAGGGGAGGCAGATTGAATGGCTTATGCATGCTCTCCACCTCCAGGGTGGGTGGGGGGCAGTTGTGTCCCCAGTGCAGGGCTCTCGGGTGACCACAGGACATTCTTCCACTAGTGACCCAGTTTGTACTGTAAATGGGAGGTGTGCGGACGCATGGCATGTTTACGCTGCAGCATCACTTCACATCATTCCTCCTGTAGTTACAGGAAAAAGACTCACTGGACTAGCTCAATGATGCCCCTGTCGCGTCGCTGCCACTGTGTAGCTGACCCCGGGCTTCCTGCCTGGCACCAGACACGGTAGTCTGAATGAGTAAAGTGGAGCCCCAGAGGCCCTGCCCTGGTCCAATGGTCCAATTTGAAACACAATCATCTTGTTACTATGAATGCTGCCAAGTGTAGTCTCTGTATCTGGCACACAAAGAATCAGAAACATAATGCAATATTGCCCATTCAAATTCCAACCCAAATGGCAGTGCCTAGGTTAGAAACCGCAGCCTGTAGTAGCAGCAGTCATCACATCAAAGAAAAGCTGTGGCACGCAGTTGCACTGAACCTTTGACATCTTAGCTTGCCTCAGTTTTATTGCTTAATGACTGCCTTTAGAATATATACATGGCTTTTATCACAGTGAACCTTTAAATAGATCAATGCATTAGATCAGGGCTTGGATTCAGTTTTAAGGGCTAATACCCTTACACGTACTACAGGTTAGACTCCTCACTTGGATTTGACACACTCATGTCATATTCAAGACATTCATCTGGTGGAAGTTACTACTGTAATAAGGAAATTGAGTGTTAAATAAATATATATTATGAAATCAAAGATAAATTCTGCTTTATACTTTGAAACCAGACTTATCTAGAATTAGAAAGGGGCTAGTCACACCTGTTTCCACCACCGAAAGGATGTTAAACTAAGTTATTTACCACAGATGAAACAAACGATCTTTAAAGATAAAACAGCAAGGTAGAGTAACTTACATAAAAGGTCATAATCTAATGCTGTTTGTTAAAGTCAGTTGATCATGTGATTATTTCTTAGAAACATGAAAGCATGTATACCATGTGATCTGCTACAATGACCTCTTGTATGTGACATCGGAATGAGAAGCTGAAGTACTTTTAAAGTTGCAGAATGGCAAAGGTCATCAGCTGTATGCAGCTGAGACCATAGTCTTAATAATTTACTGTCAAGAGGGTGGAATGAAGCAGTGTCCTGCAGAGGTATTTGCAGCATTGTGGGACCCATGTTAAAGGGCATCCTATGTTTTTTATGTATAGCCTGTTAATTTTACTGTCCTAGCAATAAGGCTAACAAAGGGTATAAATATATACTGCATGAAAAACACTGAGGGCAAAGTGACACTGCTGCAGACAGCTTGGATTAAGTGTGAGCTGAGGTGAACACCATCTGTATGCCTTGTGTAGATCAGGGAAACTGGAGAACATTGTGTTCACCTTCTCAAAAGTGTTACTTTGTGGTAGTCTCACAGTTTATCCAGTTTGAAAACTTGTCGACAATATGCAGCATTTCCTGGGCCCACATATAGTTGCTCTGTGTCAAAGTTCTCACAGTAACAACCATTTTGTATCTGTTCATTCAAGCAGTTTTATTGCTAGGATCCTGTGTATCCCCTGAAGCAGCACAGAGTAGTAAGGTATCTTATCCCAGTGACAGAAACTTCCTTTCTGCCTTTTACAATTTCATCAAATGTACTTTTTTTATTTTACTGCCAAACTTTGAAATTCTGTACCAAGTATGGTTTCTATTTTAGACACTCTTTATGAATTTTAATGACTTCTAGTTTATCCTTGTTTCTTCTGTCTTCACTGCCCATGTTATTTCTATAAAGCTGCTTGTGATATTAAGTTATTAAATATTTTTTATTTTGGGCTGCCCGATGCCCCAGTGTATTTGCTACGCACTCCTGTGCCAGTGACCTTGGTTCAGGAGAGGACTAGGGGAGTTCAGTCAGCTGGCCGGGGGCTGACAAGATGCTGCCATGTGACAGCACTTCCAGCCCAAGAAATCGGCTCTCAGGTTCTGCCACCATAGCGAACCTTGGGAGTGACCCTAGGGAGCTTGTCTCCCCATCAGGGCATCACTACAACAGCACCAGCCAGGATGCAGTGCAGTACCTTGCAATATTACTGCAAAATGCTGCAGTATGCCACATGGAGCATTGTAATTCAAAGGCAATGAATCCCTTTAGTCATGCAGTATTTCATGACAGGTAATTTACCACAAAGTACTGTGCTGCATCGTGGCTGGCTCTGCTGTAGATGGGTGCAAGGGCTCACAGTGGGGCTGCATGAGCTGTACTTGGCATCAGTGGAGGGGGAGGTAGAAAACCAGGAAGAATCCACGTCTCCTAGATGCCATGAATGATACCTTTTGGTACTGTCAGGCCCCACACCATGTAGATCACCACTGGCCTCAACCACTGGAGAAGCGGTAGATAGGGCTGGGAGGTCATCAGCTCAGATGCCCACAGGCAGGAGTGGGGTGATGGCAGCTTTAGGAAAAAAAATTAAAATATGTATTTTCTACATCTCACATGCAAAGTGACAAGCAAATGCAGACACATCACCTTTTTTAAATGTGGGTGGTGTCACACAATACGGAAGAATAATAAAATGAGTGAGCATACACAAAGAAAATAGAAAACTAACCAAAGGCCATAAAATGAAAAGCACAGTAGATAAACCAATGAGCAGCTAGCCTTAATATTCATAAAACTGCTCATGACCACATTCTAAGTAACGAGGACTCCGCACATGTTCCAAAAATAAGTCCCAGATCTTACCATATTGAACTTCACACTTATGAAGCCTAACAGTGCTTTTTAAATGAAAACATTGTTGTCATCTCCCTCTTGTATCTAACAAATTCTTCTTTAGACTTTTAGGGATTTCCAGGAGTGAAGGACTGGTCTCATGCTACCAGGAGGAAGGCTACTAACCCCCCACACACACACACACACATTTAATCTCTCTAGGCATGGCCTCTCCAAGAGTTTAGAGTACCCACAGTATATATATTGGCTGGGATTAAGTTGTAAGGGGGTACTGAATACTTAAGATACAAAAAGATGTTTTGCTATGTCTCCAGAATTCATAAGTGATCAGACACTCGAAAAACATGTGTACTGCAGTAATGACTCCTCTTATGCTGAGCAACACTAACACAAATTTGAGTTCCTGAATAGTACTCTATGTACCCTAGCTGGAGGTTCAGTATAAGTGCTATAGTTTTATAGTATTTAAAAACAGTTATAGTGTTTGATCCTAGTCCTAAATTAACTTGAGGCCTTGGCATGTAGAGATTTATAATTTAACATTTTAGTAAATCAGAACATATCTGCCTTGGGTGTTCAGATTAGATTTGAGCTTTTTTGTATTAGGGCCCTTTTGGCATACAACTGCAGTTTGCTACAAAAGGCAGAGCAGATTCCCAGATTCTATGACATCACATTCATGGAGTGTAGAAACTCATAATAAAAATATGGAACAAAGTGCTGGGTCCTCAGGCACTACCCCAAGATGAAAAATGAATCATATTAAAAACAGAAACATGTTTAGAATATGAGTGTATTTCCATGAAGCTAATTTTGTAGAAAGATAGACAGACAATTTAAAAGTTCTAACGTGGCTGCAGTTTTACTCTAGAGGGCCCTATAACAGCATAAAAGTGAACTTTGGTACAGGCAACATACAAATGTAAGGGGAGATTCTGTTCAGCAGCACTATCCCAAAGCATACCTGCATACCTGCATCAGACAAAAGAATGAGAAAGAGCAGCAGGAAATATTTTCTGAGGCGTAAGCTTGTGTTGGGGAAAAAAGCTGCAACATAATTAGACAAAGTGTGTGGTCCTCCTTTAAGAAACACCTCAAGTGTCTCCAAACTGCCCCAAACTCCCCAAAATGCCTACCCCAATCCAAGAGAGGTAGGGGGGAGAGAATGCTGTTACCATTAGGTGCAAGAGAGAATATAACTGCACAGAGATATCTTAGAAAGAGACTGCAGACAGATTAAACATGTGGAGGTTTACTGATTTGCTTAGGGTCACATGAGAAGTAAATGGTGATGATGGGATTCAAACCTGGGCATTCTGGTTCACAGCTATGTACCCTTCTGAAGAAGCTGTCTTTACATCTAGATGTTCTTGAGCTATAGGTTGATCACTGATTGACTGCAATGATAGCAGAAGAACACCAAAGGTCCATCAGACTAGATGGACCTTTGGACATTTTTCTGCTGCCATTGTCAATGTTTCTACATTTCTATCACTACCCTGCTCATTTGTGGCAAGGTTGTTGAGGAAGTAGTGGAATCGGGTCTATGTGATATCGGTGAATACCTAAAAGGTGAGCACCCCGTTATCGCTCAGTCAAGTGCGAGTACATTTCGGCACTCTGACAACTGCCCGAGCACTAGCAAACAGCCAGGACATATTTTTACTGTTTTCTGTGAGGGGGCGCTGCCCTCACACCCCCACACCTACAGGGGGCTTCCTCCGCATCCTCCCTACTAAGGATTCTCAACTCCCGGGAATGCTTGTCGGGGGTGAAAGCAGTAAAATTAAAAAGCTTTGGGCCAGGCGCAATACAAATCGCACCAGCACCCAGACCTGAACCCAGTACCTCAGCCACCCTAGCCACTAGCCAATCCCCAACACCACGATGCAGCTGAACTGGCAACTGCAGCGCCACTCCCTACAGCCTCTCCACCTCCTCCCAGCCCACGCTCACTGTGCTCGCTCCCACCCCCCAGCGCTCGTACGTATAGTGACATCCGCTTGCCTAGTTCGCCCACCCCTTCATCTGGTCATCCTCCCTGTCCATCGCCGTGAGTGGATTGCGCGATGAAGGTGTCACCATAATGTATGGTGCCCTTCCTCATGTGCCCACTTCATGGGTTACCAGTGGCATCACATCTTGTGAGAACTCTGGAGGAATACAATCTCTATGAGCTGTTTCAAGCAGGTTCTTGGGCTTGGCACAATACTGAGACCACTCTAGTACTGGTGATAAATAACTTCCTGCTAGTGAAGGATCGTGAACAGCCATCACTGATATACAGTATATATATATATATATATATATATATATATATATATATATAAAAAAACTCTGTTAATGCGTCAGTTAGGGTTCATACCACAGCGACAAAAGCATGGAAATGAGGTGTTGGGTTACCACCCTAGCACCCCAACACCAACAGGCATCCGGTGTGCACTGGGTCATTGGCCTAACTCTCACCCCATCCCATGTGTAAACAAGCTGAGGTGGTGCAGTATAGGAGAATGGGGTGAGAGTTAGGCACAATGACCCCAACGCACACCCCGATGCCTGTTGGTGTATGGGGGGGGTGGTAGGGATGGTAACCCTAACACCACATTTCTATGCTTTTGTCATTGTGGTATGAACCATAACTGATGCATTAATGGTGTTTGTTGCCATGAATTTCCCTTTTTTTTGAGAAAGTGTAATGTAACTGGTAAGTGGTATGTGCTAGTGGGAGCGCAGGCCCTCTGGGCCCTGCACTCCTTTCACATTGTCCATCTTTTGCATAATGGTATGTGTATGTGGGAGTGTGCTTCCACTCACACGTAAGTACAGAGTCATACAGCAACCCTATAGGGCAAGGAACCCATGTAACAGTAATGTGCCAATATCTCAGCAACCGTAGCGGCTACAAAAAAAATTCAAGTGTCGTTTTAATCATTGCAGTGAGACGCCTATGGGAGATAAGCTGACTGAATCCATATCTCACATTGTTTTCAAGATATGGGCATTGAAATGCACTGAAAAGGCACCCTTGGAACCATTGGAACACGTTTTTGCCAATATCTCCGTAACCATAGCAAGTAGGAAAAAAGTTCCACTGCTGATGTAATATACTGTATGATTTACAAACTTGTTTCAATAAACTAGTTCACCTAAAAGTAAACTAAGCTGTGGGTAGTGAAAAATCCATAGCTTGCTTCATTTTCAAGATACGGGCGCTGAAAAGCGTCACTGGTGCCGCAATGTCATCCTATGGGAAATTTCTCAACTTCAGAATGCTGTAACTTTGGTTCCCTTGACTGTTTTGGCACCAAATTATGATAAGGCACATCTGTGGGACCAGGGTTTGCCACCCTGCAAATTTCAGCCCAAATGACCCAGCCGTTCAGTTGCAGGGTGATAGCAAACATTTGCTGTTTTTTTTTTTTTAAATACTTTTGCAAATCACAAAAGTTTTGCAAAACTTTCACATTTTCAAATGTATTTTGGCAGTTTCTTTCATGATTTGCTAAAGTATTTTTTCTCCGATGTTTAAAATGGCATTTCTGGAGGTTTCACCCCAAAAAAGAGATAGGGCTGGCATCCTCAGGACCCAACTATGTAAACCCAACAGTCAGTGTTTAGCTAGAGGGTCCCAAATTTAAACACCAGGCATTTTTCTCTCTCACTAACTGAAAACAAGATGGCCGCAGCACAAAAGTAAAAGGGTCACTTACGAAAGTAAAATTGCATTTGCAAAACCTTCATGAGACACATATATTTTCCCCTTTGACTGTAATGGGAATTTTTTTTTTTAATAACTTTTCAACGGTTTAATATTTGTACACCAAATCTTTGAAAGGCACATTGGTGACCCAGACTGCATCTTCCCTGAAGATTTTGGACCAAACAGACAAACTGTGTGGGCTGCGGGTGCGAAAAGTCTTTTTTTTGCATTTTTGGCATTCTGTAGCTCTGCAACTGTACAGTTGACCATAACGCAACCTGCCAGATCTAGCGATCTATGGTGCCAGACTGCGCATGCAAAATTTCAGGTAAATCCGTTGTATGATGGCAAAGTTATTAAGGTGCAAAATTTGAGGTTCAAAATTAAAGTGCTTACTCAACCCTGACTATACTGGTGCTACTGTGCCAATATTATACATATATATTTTTTTTCACTCTGTCATCAGTGTTTGATACTGTGGATCATTGGGAACTCATTGATCTTCTGGGCAAGTTCTGAGTTCTGGCCAGAACAGTGTTTTACTGGTTGTGCCCTTCCTCACAGAGAACGACAGGTAGTTGTGTTGTACATTCTTCCTTAGTGACTACTGAGTTTAGTGTACTGTTGGGATTCATTTTTCCCAGCTGTTATACTTACAGTATCCGGGGGATATGTTCCAAAAGTACAGCTTGAGTTTTCACTCCTATGCAGAGGACACTCAATATCTTTCATTTGCACTTGGGTAGGGGGCCCAGTGTTTGGGCTTGAGAAGTGTTTTACTGAGATCAAAGACTGGATGACTGTCTGCTGGCTGAAGTTGAATCCCAAGAAGACTGAACTGCTGCTGGTAGCCTTACTTGTTATCATCTTTCAAGGACTGCCTCAAGCTACTCATACTTGACAGGGTACAACTTGAGGCAAAGGAGGTAGTATGCAAACTAGGTGTAACTCAAGACACTGAACTGACCTTGACTTCTCAGGTGTTGGCAGTAGTCCAGAGGGGTTTCTAAAATCTGAAGAACATTGCCAAGTTCTGCCTCTACCTTGATTATGGTGACTTGAGGACTCTGGTTTAATGTTTGTTGTTTAATGCCTTGAATATTGCAATGTGCTCTACCAGAGCTTGCCTGCAAGTCTGTTGCACCCCCTTGAGCTGGTGCAGAGTGCTGTAGCAGTGCTCCTTACATCTATTCCAAGATCTGTATATATTTTTCTACAGTCCTTTGCAGCTGTCCTGGCTGCCTGTTTGGTGGTGCTCTGGCTTCAAGGGGCTATGGCTAGTGTTT
Organism: Neoceratodus forsteri; assembly: GCA_016271365.2. Lineage (NCBI taxonomy): Eukaryota > Metazoa > Chordata > Ceratodontiformes > Ceratodontidae > Neoceratodus > Neoceratodus forsteri. Next base: position 538,717,477 of record CM028134.1, on the reverse strand, counting down.
AAAGCCCTAAATGGGTTGGGTCATCCCTACATTAATGAATCATTACTCATCATCCCAGAGGACATATCCATGGGAGGAAGTTACATTCAGGTACTGTAACTGGGAGCTAGTTAGGGTCCCCACCTCCCTATTTACATCAGCCAGGGACTGAGCCTTTGCAGTTGCAGACCCACAACTCAGGACCACTTTCCCAAGGTCGATGGATGGTGCTCCCTCAATTGGGATTTTTTCAAACTTTATTCATTTATGAGTGAGTATACAGTTTGTCACCATACAGGGATCATTGTAAATACATTTTGTACAGCATAATATCTGATGGGCATCATTACAGCTGATCGAAACTCATAATCTTGACACCCAGGAGCCTGACACCAATAGACCAACAGACAGAATCCCGACTGTCAAAAATTACTCCCAACTGTTGAGACTTGCCTGAAGGGGAGTTGAAAATCCATAATAAGGGGTGTGTGCAGGGGGGCAAAGCCCCCCAAAACATGTTAAAAACTTCTGCTGTGGGCAATTCTTAACAGTTGGGATTCCGTGTGTCAGGATGTTGGTTTCAGGCTCCTGGGTGTCGAGATTGTTGGTTTCGATTTTCAGTAGTATAAACATTTGATGACCAGATTAAAATAGTATCCCTCATATTATTTTATGTCTTGGGTGGACAGACAATATATTTAATTAATAATAATTAAATCCACATTTTGCTGCGTTTTATAATCCCAAGATCCATGACAAATATAAAGTAATTAACCCCCACATTAGTGCTTTAAAAAGTCCTGTCCTCCAGGTCAGACTTGGAGTTTCATGGCATACCTGATTCAGAAGTCCGTAGTGCGGTTGTTGGCCACATGTTTTCTAAAAGTCCCTAGCACACTGGAATTAAACAACTGTAAGCCCCCCTTGCAGGAGGGCTAATTTCTCTCCCTTAGTGCCCCCCAGTGCATAGGGAGTTTGGTCCACTGGGGGTGTATTTTCTGCTTGCCACCACTTGGAGGCAGCAAATGGGTGGTTCTATATAGAGGGAGCTGGAGAGAGTTGGAGAGATAGAGATTGGCAGGTGTTGCTGCAGGGCAGTTCGGAGGGGTGTCCCCCCCTCCTCTTAGGCAGGTCAGCAGTTTCAGTGGCAGTACACCAGTTTCCTATATTTTTGGGTCTCTGAAGGAGGTGAGCAGAAAGGCAGTTGCAGTTGATTGGGTCTTAGGTCCCCTTGAGGCTGGGTGGTCAGAGCATCCAAGGAGTCAGCATAGCATTAGAGGGTAGGTAGTGGAGGACCACAGGGGCATGAGAAGCCCAGATTTTGGATTTATTGAGTCATCGGGGGCTGTGGAGGTTGTGGCAGGGCCTCTACAGGGGATCGGGGGTTGGTGGCAGCTTTCCCCGGTTCCTTTCCCCAGTCACACATTGGCCCAGTATGGAATATGGGAGTGGGTGGCGGCCTGAACTCGATGGGGCCTGTCATTTCCCATGTGTTGGGGGCAGGTCCTGGGGCCTACAGATGGGGTAGGCCTTCAGGACAATATAGGCCATGGCTCATCTCAGGCAACAAGGACTTGGAAGTAAGGGAGTCACTGTAACTGTTGGGAGGCTTGGCCTAAGGGAGAGCCATGGGAGCAAGTGTTGAGAGAAAGCTCTAGAGACAAGGCCAGTCCAAAACTAAAGTGAGACAGGTTTCAAGTGGGCAGTTGTGAAGGTAGCAGACTGCTAAATACTTTTCCCTGTGTATGAACTAACTCAGAGGTGGCAGAGCAGCACATCACTTCCCTGGTGAGGATGAAGAAAAAGAGAAAGAAATCATTTGGGAAAGCCCATTAGGAATGGAGCCGTCATGAGATGACCTTTGAGAAAGAAACTCAGTGTAGAAATCAGTAACAGTATTAAGGTGCTTACCAGTGCCAATGGGTGGTGGGAACGTCACACTTCTGGAACCTTCTTAGATTTGCTCTGGTCCTGAATTTAAGACTTGCTGCTGGTTCTGTTTGTATGGAAAATCTAAGCCTACTCTCTCTCAATAGAAATTAGTCTGTGTAAAAAGTTAGCCCCATGGAGCTGTAAAGTCTTATCTCTTTAAGAAACTGGGACCCTGAGCTCTTGCAATCTTTAAGAGTTCAGGAGAATAAACTTGATTAGTTTTTGGGGAGAAACTGGAGTCCAGTCTGATCATTGCTAATAAAGGATTTAATGAAATAACAAGTCCTTTTGTTTTTTAGGGATTTCCATGGTTTCCCTGGGGTCTTGAAGCATTTGTTTTCTGTGCCCTTCTATTCTGAGACCAGTGGACGGAAAAGCCTGAAGATGAACTGATCAGTCTGCCTGCTGGTTCAGCCTGCTGGGAGAAAAGGTATGCCTTTGGGGCTCGGTGCCGGTGTGAGAAGTATTCTTAAGGTAAGGCACACTTTTCTGGATGTAAAGATTGCTGCTACTGAATCCATGGAAAACTTGGTGAGATATCTGGAGTCTGAGACCCCTTTCCCCAGTACACCTGGCCCCTAGACATTTTGGAAGGGGGGCTACAGATTGTGGGGGCTCATCCGGGATTCTTTCTTGGCCCAACAGGTAAATTTGCCCTATTTTCCCAAGCTTGAAGGAGCTGGCAGAACCTTCCAACATGGGCCAAGGCCTGTGACACATTTCAGAAAGGGTGGTGGCGTGGGGTAGGCTATTTTGCTTGGTTAGGCCCAGATCCTTCCTTTCAGTCTCCAGTCTTTGTGCACATGACTGGGAAGTCACTTGTCATTCTCCAGTCTTTCTGCTTGGCTGGTGGAGTGGTGAGGGAAAAAACAGACTCTAAGCTAGGCACCATATTGTAGAGGAGACTGGAGACTTAGCAGCTCATGTTGAAAACTCCTGAGCAGTGTTTCAGAGGAGAAGGAGAGGCCTGTATGCTAAATAATTTCTGTTCTCCCCTTCAGAGTAAAAAAGCAAAAGCATTGGAAGGTGATCTGATGAGTTGGAGTTACATGATGTCTGGAAGAGGATTTATGGCTGAAGAGATTACTCTCCCAGAGGAACCCCAGACTTTGGTTCCCACCTCCCTCTTAACCTGACTCTAGAATTCAGGAGGGAGGGGACAGGCAGATGAGAGATGCATTTGATGTGAATTTAGGGGAGAAGGTACAATTAGACTGCCAGTGTGTTCAGTTTGCTCTAGCTCTGCTCCTGGAGGTATATTTGACAGTACTCCACTCATTTTCATTGTGGATACCTCTCCAGTGCTTCGAGGGGGCCACCTTCCATATGGTCTCAAGAGAGTATGGAGGCTGGGCCCCTTGAGAAGCTTGAGATCTGGAACAGAGGAGACAAGGGGAAAAAGCCAAGAGAACCATCCCCTGACATGGTAGTAGAAGCAGCAGAAGAGGAGGAGAAGGGGGGGTGGCAAGGAGTACTGATATATGCCCAGCTCCTCGTCGCTGACTGCCCACTATCCCCATGGCATAGGGAGAGGCAGGGGCCTGCAAAGTCAATTGGGTGATCCCCCAGGACCCAGGGAGTCCCCGTCAATGTCCCTGTCCAGCAACATCCCACCAGCCCCTTTGGTCAAATCAGAGACATCTCCTGCAGTACAAATGTGTCCTGTGATCTGGCTGGGAGTGGCTGGAGTTTTCATTGAGAGAGAGAGAGAGGAGAGGAGATACCAGAAGAGATAGAGTTTGATGAGAAGAAGCTGCTCTTTAAAAGATTTGAATTTGCTGATTATGAGGCTCAGTGAGCTATTCCCCAGCCTTTTCACCACCTTGTAATCACCTTGGCAGATAGAACCCCACATATGCCGGTGCATTCTGAAGCTTTGATGGTCAGGATGGATGGACTAATGAGAAGTGACTCTCTTAATATTGCCTGCCAGAATGAAACATGGCTGGAGCCAGGACTGGCCAGTAGGACCAGTGTAAGGGAGCTTTCCAAATGGTCCCAAGCCAAAAGGTAGATCAGGAGGAGGATCCACATTGAATATCCTTCAGCAGATTACCTATATGTGTCTGAAAGAATGTGGGATGTGATCGAAGAAATGCATGAGGAATGGGTATACAGGGAACAGCTACAAAAATTGAAGTCCAAGCCTGGAAGTACTGGTCAACCATCCCAGCAGTTATTCCAGAAAGCACGTGCCATGTGTCACACTGCACTTGTTCTGGCTTAACTTTGTTCAAACAGTTTGCTCTAGTTTAGGACTTGGCAGGATACCAAATGAAATGTTATGTCATTGTCAAAGACTCGTTTGGGGATATCATCACGAGGCTGGATCCTGATTTCTATTTTCCACAAGGTGGAGGTCCTGCCATTTAAGCCCTCAGCAAACTGTGAACTGTGCCATTAAGAATGCTTATCGGAGCAGGGATTAGCTATGAGACTGTTTGGACTTTCAGGTTAATTTTCCAGTCTAGTGACTTTAGAAATTTTGGAGAGTGTTAATAGTAATTTTGTCTAAGAGAAAAAAATATTATTTTAATAGTGATGATTTTAAGTTTATAAATCTATTTTTTTATTTAACTGCTTTATTAATCTAAGTTTGAGTGTTTAAACTCTGCCCTTGAGTGAGAGTGAATGTGAGAGAGTGTGTGTGTGTGTGTGTACATATTGAACAACTTATTGGTATTAAAGTTGCTGAAGTTTTTTTCTATTCAATTTGGTGCGTGGTATATGGGGAATGAGAGGAACTGCAACTTTATCTACCTCAATTTACAGTATATTTAAATATGATGATCAGAATTGTGTTCAGTGTTTTAAAAATGTTTGCAAAGTTTTCCAAATGGCAGTTTAAAAGTAGTGGGGCCTCCCTGGAAATTGTGGCAGGGCCTCTACAGGGGATTGGGGGTTGGTGGCAGCTTTCCCCAGTTCCTTTCCCCAGTGGCAGGTCGGCCCAGTTTGGAAGATGAGAGTGGGTGGCAGCATGGACATGATGGGGCCTGTTTCCCGTGTGCTGGGAGCAGGTCCCAGGGCCTACAGATGGGATAGGCCTTTAGGCCAATGTAGGCCGTGGCTCATCTCGGGCAACAAGGACTTGGAAGTATGCGAGCCACAGTAACTGTTGGGAGGCTTGGCTTCAGGGGGAGCAAGTGTTGAGAGAAAGCTCCAGGGACCAGGCCAGTCCAGGACTAAAGTGAGAGAGGTTTCAAATGGGCAGTCGAGAAGGTATTGGACTGCTAAATACTTCACCTCGTGTATGAACTAACTCAGTGGTGGCAGAGCAGCACATCGCTCCCCTGATGAGGATGAGGAAAAAGAGAACAAAATCATTTGGGAATGCCCATTAGGAATGTGGCAGCCATGAGATGACCTTTGGGAAAGAAACTCAGTGTGGAAATCAGTAACAGTGTAAGGTGCTTACCAGTGCCAGTGTGTGGTGGGTGCTTCACGCTTCTGGAAACTTCTTAGATTTGCTCTGGTCCTGAATTTAAGACTTGCTGCTGGTTTTATTTGTACAGAAAATCTAAGCCTAAGAAAGTCTGCTCTCTCTCAATAGAAATTGGTCTGTGTAAAAAGTTAGCCCTGTGGAGCTAAAAAGTGGATTCGATCGAATGTCAGTGAGCAGAGAGGATGCTTTCCTGTGAGCTCTGTTGCGGCCCTCCTCCTCGCAGAGAAAATGACCATGCAGTGTAGTTTATAATGACAATTGGAATTTATTTTAAAAGGTTTTGACATGTTGCAGACATTTCTTATAAATAAATAAGTCACCTGTTTTCTACTATTCACATCAGAAGAGACTCTAGCCCTTGATCAAATACAGAACACTGATAAATTTCAACCAATGGAATGAATATAAGCACTTGCGGTACAAATCTGAGGTTATATCTGGTCTTTAAAAACAGCTAGGATTAGTTCTCCATACTAAAGTAATACTTCGATACTTGATTTAAACAAAAAATAGATTCAAGAGAGAATTTACTTTGTATGCTAGAAGTGAATCAAATGATCACCCCCTCCCCTCGGACAGAGCTCTGAGGAATATGAATCTCTTGAATCAGATGCCAAAAAAATAACTTTGATTCCCTGGTTACAATTGCCCATTTTGAAACATTAATGCAAGAAATATCTGGTATGCGGCTCACTTTGGGGTGTATGGTTGAGGATTTAAAAGAGGTGAAAAAGGAGATTTTGGTACATACAGAAAGAATACAGAAAGTGGAGGTCAGAATTAGTAATGTAGAAGACGTATCCAATAAAGAACAAAAGGAGAGAGTCCAAAATAGTAGGAGAATTATGGTACTGGAGAGCAAAATTGAGGATTTGGAAAGTAGGAACAGAAGAAATAATCTGAGAGCGTTTGATCTCCATGAGGAGATTGAAGGAGCTGATCCAATCGAGTTTACCAATAGACTATTCTTAAGCATTGCAGGACCCCCTCATGATGGTTCTAAATACTTAATTGAAAGAGCACACCATTCATTGAAGCCCAAACCTGGTAAAAATGAGAAACCCAGGTCATTTGTAATTAAACTGCTTAGCTTTCAACAAAAGGTCCAAATGCAAAGAGCTCTAAGAAATACAGTTAATATCTCCTTTGAAGGCTGTTCCCTCAAAGTTTTTAATAACTTACCACCGGAGACCATTAAAAAAAGATGCCTTCTTCCCTATCAAAAGAAAGCTTTGTGAGGCTGGATATAAATATGGGCTTTTTTCTCACTAAGCTGAAAATCTGGTGTTGGATGGCATCAAGGAATATAATGGATATGAGGCAGCTAAGTAAGGGTTACGAAGATATTTCTCTCAGATATTTAAAAACTTTGACTTTTCAGCATAATTGAGAGCTGTAATGATGGTTTACTGTATAAGTTTTTTCATGGTGGAGGAGGGGGTTGTTTTTGTGCACTCCATGCTGCCTTACCTCCCCTTGACATATTGAATAAACATAGTAATAGTCAAAGCTAGAGTATTCTGAGGTGAGGGCTTAATTGACATATCAGATTTAGGTCATAGAAAGTGCAGAACTGGGGGTGCTGGTGGGAGGTATGTTACTTCTTACTTGCCCAAAGTCACTTTATCACAATAAAAACAAAAGGCTATGATGATAAACAGAAGTCTGTAATCTCCCATATAATGGCTCTGAAAGAATACATAGGCTAATTGCTCACAAAGGTGTTGTTATTTGTGACTAAGGTCCTGCCTTGTAGGCTTAATACGGAGGTACCTAGATAGGGATGCCTGTGTTAGTGGGGCTCCTTTATGGTCAAACGTTAATGTGATAGCATGGGGCAAGAATACTGTGAGTTGCCTATGAGGGGGGTGATGTTTGGGAGATGCAGATTAAATCACATTTTACGCCTGTTTTCTAGGGATGTTTGGCTTTGGGCTGGAGGGGGGTTGTGCTTTATTGCACCAAGCACTTCATGGCTGCTGTCCGTGCCCTTAAATCTGAACGTTAGTTGTTGGGTTTCTCACACTTGGAAAGGTCAAGGTAATCAAATAGTTTTACTGGTGGGGAGCGAGGTGTACACAAAAAAGAAAATCTGCCATGTTGATTTATTACACACCAGAATGTTGGTTTAAACTGCTAATGGTGAGTTCTCAAATTGTCAAACACACTGCCTCCTGCATGAGATGACTGCTAGCTTTGAATTGTGTGTGCTTCTGCACAAGATTGGGACATCCATGACCTTTATTAACTCTAAGAACTGCATTGTGGGAGACTAATGTTGATGCTGATCAGAATCACTGAAAAGAAAGACTTTGGACTCATGAATATTTACATTTTAGTTTACGGGGTTTCTACCTTTGAAATATTTATTTGTAACATCTTTTTTTTATGAAAATAATTTTTATTTTATTTTTTATTTATTTGGTAATTCGGATACAACCTTATAGCAGGAAGAAAGTGAGAATCTTCTGAAGATAATGTGGTGACCTTCTCTTTCATAAAGGTAACATGTGGGGGGGGGGGTTGCAACACAGTTTAATTGCTCTCTTTTTTGCAGATTTAAAGTGCTTTATTTTAAAACAGCTAAAGTGTTTCCTAAGTAAGCTTTGAGAATTTTTTTTTTTTAGCATATATAGTACTGCTCAATATGGGAGTTTTTAAGACAGAAAACATGCTGTAGTACATTTAGAAGTTTCAAATACAGGAATCCCAGCTAACAGGTTCAGATTATTATACATAGATCAAATTTGGGTTAAAGATGTGAATTGCATTTATAAGGTTACAAGTTTACTCTGAATAACATAGAGTGGGGCAGATATACATTGAGAATAGAATAAGACACTTTACTACGTACATATTTATAAATTACATAAAAGGAGCTTGATATTATTTCATTGTAATCTAGAGAACAGGATTATTAACTCTGATAAGAATATAAAATATTCATCTAATGAGATTAATAGGTTTCATAAATTAATATTTTACGCATGGTAGTTAATTCGTTTTACTTTGATAACGATGATAGAGAGGTTGGAGGGCCTTTATTGTTTGCTGTGTAGCTGGCTCATTCAAGAATGGTAAGGGATTTGGGGATTGTAGGGCTTAAAAGACACTGCTGGAATATATTATTTTGGGATTGGTATTGCTCTATAGTACTTTTGGTATTACTTTCTACATATGTTGGTATGCAGTCATATAACTATTCTTATCTTTCTTCCTTTCTTTTTCTCTTCCACATTTTTCTTCTTTATACTAGCTATCTCTATGATTATGAAAATAGGTGACAGGGATGTGGCTGATATTGCATTTGACAAATCTAAGATATTTAGCAGGTGGAGCTTGAGCAAATACACTCTAATATTTTGATATGGCTATTCTGAACACTCTAAATCTGATATCTTGGAATGTGCAGGGACATAATCATAAAATTAAAAGATATACCATAATTAGACACCATAACAAATTATCAACTTCAATAGCATTTTTACAAGAGTCCCATTTAACAATGGAACATTACAATCTCATGAGGAAAGAGTGGGTAGGAGAGGTATATGGTGCTGGTAACAGCTCCAAATGAGATGGAGTTTTAATTGTGTTTGTCAGAAATATCGATTTTGTTTTACATAACCAAATTTCATATCCCAGTGGGCATTATGTAATGGTTTCAGGAATGATAGGAGAAGAAGTACATACTTTCATTAATATATATGGACCCACATCTAATGATCACAAAGTATTTAATACAATATTTGACCTTATAAGTAAACATGAGGACTCGACTGTCATAATAGCTGGGGACACTAATGCTGTGCTTAACCCTATGCTGTATAGGTCTAGGCCAATACTACATTGGGACAGGGTAGATAAAGATTTATTGAATTTATTGCAGAATGGCAGATTAGTAGATGTTTGGAGAGTTTTGCACCCTAATGTACGTGAGTATACATTTCGGTCCCCATGCAATAAACCAGGCTCTAGGATTGATTATATCTTTTCACCTGAGGGGATGCTTAATAGAGTAAACTATATTAAAATTTTAAATACTGTAATTTCAGATCATTCACTGGTTCTGATGAATTTTAATAGGTCATTAAAAGATAAAAAAAGATAGTAGGTGGAGGATTAATAATTATATATTAACTTAACCTCAGATGGTCAACACTATAAAAGAGCATATCAATGACTTCCTTTCTCTTAATGATCCACAGGACATGTCCTGGAGTAATCTGTGGGATACATTAAAATGCTGGTTAAAGGGGGGTGTTAATAGGTATTGGAGCAGTAAATAAGAAGCAACATATGAAAGTCAGGCTGAATTACTGAAGAAAATTCATGAAGCAGAACAGATTCCCAAGGACTCTGATTCAGAAGAAACATGGATTTGTTGGTCTAAGTTAAAAGTGAAATATAATGATAGCATTAGGGCAGAAGCAGAATTCGCAATCAGAAAAGCTAAACTGAATTATGTGGATTCAGGCCCCTAAGATATCAAGACAATTAGCAATAAGATTAAAACAGAATTGTTCTTCCACTAATATTGAATCTATACAAGGACAAGATGATGGTCAGATAGTCACAAAATTAAGGGAAATCAATCAGATATTTCATGACTTCTACAGGGAAATATATAGTGAGGACACCACAAGTAAAGGGATCACTCTTTCTGAATTCTGTGATGGGCCAACAATACCTATGGTAGCACAGGATGACAAGGCTAAGCTAGAGTCCTTGATAACAGAGGGTGAAATTGTTCAGGCAATTAACTCCCTGAAACCAAATAAGCCTCCAGCTCCTGATGGGTATTCAACGAATTTTATAGGATTTTAGTTAAAGAAGTGGTGCCAATTTTAAGGAATGTTTTTAATAAAGGGTTGGAGAAAAGGAATCTATCAGAAGACCAAACCAGAGGGTTAATAACGCTACTTCTTAAACAAGGAAAGGACCCACAGAACTACAATAGTTTTAGACCCATTTCATTAATAAATACAGATGTTAAGATTTGGCAAGGGTATTAGCCAACAGATTAGAGCCAGTTACTGCATACTTAATATCCACACAGCAGACTGGATTTATAAAAGGACTTATAGCTTCGGATAACACAAGGAAACTTTTTCGTATTATGGAACAGGCATACAAATATCATAGTCCGTGTGGCTTGTTATCTCTTGATGTGAAAAAGGCATTTGATCGTATATTGTGGTCACACATATTTAACACATTGGAATTGTTTCAGTTTATGGAAAAGTTTATAAAATGGGTTAAGATTTTATATAAAAATTTGTCTTAAGCTACAGTTATGAATGGTATAATTTCATCATATTTCACTATTAGTAGAGGCACTAAGCAAGGTTGTCCATTGTCTCCACTTTTATTTAATTTAACAATAGATCCCCTCATATGTAAACTTAATACAGATAAAGGTATAAAGGGTTTTATTATGGGAGACCTAGATCTGCGTACTTCGGTTTATGCTGATGATTTGTTGATAACAGTAGCTGAACCCAAAACTTCAATTCCTAGAAAACTTGATGTAGTGAAAGAATATGGGCAAATATTTGGATATAAATTGAATTTAGGGAAAACAAGTTTTTTACCACTTAACAGATACTGTGTTAAGGCAGATGTGATTTCTCTGGGGTTAGCATGGGCACAGGAATATATTGATTATTTAGGTATTAAATTATACAAAATTGTAAGCAAAACAATCTTTAAAAACTTGGCTTTACTTAAATCTTAAGTAGTAGATTCATTAGCTAAATGGGACAAAGTGCATCTAGGGATGTAGGGCCGATTTGACTCAGTCAAAATGAATATTTTGCCTAGAGTCTTATATATTTTCTCAATGATACTATGTCACAGAAATAAAAAATGGATTGAAGGGTTAAACTCACAAATTTAAAAGTTTATATGGAATTTTAGAAGAGTCAGGATAGCATACTATAAACTCACTAGAAATAAAAAAGAGGAAGGGTTAAAGGCTCCAGACTTACTTCTTTATTATCTAGCGACTAGACTATCTCAGATCTTGCACTGGGTTAGAGATAATAATGGTGAAGCTTATACTCCAGAATGGGTATTATTGGAAACATATCTGGTCAGGAGGCAATCTTTGGATTTATAGGCCATAACATATGCCAAAAAGATTACAATAAGGAATTTTAAAGTCTTACTAGATTTTATCAGAGTTTTGAGATGTGTTAAATCTTTGATCTTCTTGAACCTCTAGAATTCTAAGAAACAACCAGCTTGGAATAATACTAACTTTATGTCAAATGGGTTTTGAAAAGGGAATCAGAAGGGTTCAAGATGTGGTTAAAGGTGACAATTTCTTACCCTTTAGAACACTTAAAAACAAATATGGGATTAGGGAAGAGGAGAGTCCTTTCTATGAAGAATTGAAAACAATTATTACATATGCAATTCATTTGAACTCTGAGGCAGATGAAAACACCACAGGATTCTTAAACATATCGCATGTATTTCCCTCAATTTCACACATGTATGGCCTTCTTCTAGAATGTACTAGAGGACTGGCTCCAGAACTAATCAGATGGTGGTCACAGGAATTGGGGGTAATTACTAATGATTGGGGCTGGAGAAATATTTGGTCATTTTTGGCTAAGGCTTTCAATGTAGTTAATCTTAAAACTATACATTTTAAAACAATATATAACTTATATTACACTCTACAGTATATATCAGGTATGAGAAGAGTTTTACAGGATAGTCCAAATTGTAATAAATGTAACTCTGTGGCCGGAACTCTGGGACACATGTTTTGGGAATGTACATTGATTAAACCTTTATGGGATCAGATAAGATGCATGTTTTCAGATTGCCCTATTTTACATGATAATATAACTATAAAAATGTGTTGTAGATCATTTTGACAAAAACACTCATTGGACATTGGAACAAAAGTGTTCTTTATTGCTGATTGGGGTATCAATCAGAAACCTCCTGCTTAAACATTGGGTAGAAGAGAAAGTCCCATCATATCAAGAATGTAAGTCACAGTTTTTGGAAAATATTAAAATAGAAAAACTGGCTTTAGGCCTTAAGGGGTTTAGTAATACATTTAATTCTAGATTGGGCACCATCTATAGGTTACTTTCCTGGGATCTCAAGACCTGTCATTAAAATCCTCAAATAAGGAAGTGTTTGGCACATTAAGTACGTTCTTATACTTTCCATGCTGCTGGGTGGATATCCTAATAGCAACAGTAGATATTTAGAGGTATTTATTTCTGTCAAACACTAGAAGTAAAAGTGTGACACTTTGCCTGTCATTTCTATCTTCTTTAATCTCTTCTCTCATGCTTTATCTTTTTTCTTTCCTTTACTAATAGTATAGTAATAAGGTTATTTGGAAAGTGATTGTACTTAAAAAAGGTGAGACTGATTTGAATATGTTGTTCTCTTATGATTTAATTACATAGGCTATGTTGAAATTGTTCTACTTGGGTTTCAACCAAATACAGACTGTTATGTGATTTTTTTCTTTTTTTATGTACAAAGGGTTTAGAAGTAGATTAATTCTAACTGTAATTTGTAAATTGATTGCATTTTGGTTGGCATACTGTATTTGTAAGCATTGCTGATTTATTGTATTAACTAATTCAAAACAATAAATAATGTATTGAGAAAAAAATGGAGCCATAAAGTCTTATTGCTTTAAATAACTGGGACCCTGAGTGCTTGCAATCTTTAAGACTTCAGGAGAATAAACTTGATTTGTTTTTAGGGAGAAACTGGAGTCCAGTTTGATCAATGCTAAAGAAGAATTTTAATGAAATAACCAGTCCTTTAGTTTTATAGGGATTTCCATGGTTTTCCTGGGGTCTTGAAGCATTTGTTTCCTGCACCCTCCTGCTCTGGGACTGGTGGGTGGAAAAGCCTGAAGATGGCTCAGCAGGTTGTATTCTTGCCTCTGAGGTTAGAAGATCAGAAGGCTGTGGGTTCTATCCCCACACCAGGCACTTGGGTTAAATCCTAATACTGACACTGTAGTGCAGCATGAGAGGCGTTTTGCACTCCTGAGGTGCTGTCTTTCAGATGAGATGTTAAACTGAGGTCATCTGCCTGTCCTGGTGGTTGTTCAGGTGAACGTTAAGGATCCCATGGCACTTCTTGAAAAAGAGTAGGGAAAATTTTTATTGTATCTACATAACAAAAGATATCAAACAGAAGTGCTACACATAATAACCAAAATAATAATAATAAGTAAATAAACAAGAAAGACAAAAAAAAACATACACATCAAAAATTCTTGCATTGTTTTGAAAATTACCTGGACTGGGTACAAAAAGTAACTATTCATCCTATCTTATCTTTCAGAAATAGAACCGCTTTCTATCTTGTGATCCATTCATCATACCTTAAATGTTGCTTCTCATGCAAACATTGGTTAAACAGGTCATGTTCAATTCTGCTTACAATACATATTGGGTCTTGATAAACTTGCTGCAAAACAAATTTACACCTAGACTGCCATAAAATGAATTTAAAAATAGCAAAAAAAATGTCTTCAAAACCTTTCATCAAAATTATTTTGTGTCAATAAAATTCCCCCCACCACTTCCACATATGTTACAGTTTATCATCTTGGGTTCTTCCATCTTATTGCTAAATTTTTCCACACTTCTTGTACATAAGGACAGTGTATTAAAAAAATGAGACACAGATCCTTCTTGGGTCACACAAGTATGTCTCAGACACATTCTGTCAGATTGATTCTTGTGCTTGGCATTACCTTTCACATTGAGTCTACCATGGCTACATATCCAGGAAGTATCCCATATTCTAGAAGGAATTATTTTATCCTGTAAGACCTTTAGTACCTTCCCATGATGTTGTTCTGGTATTCCTTTAAAATCAGGGGAGATAGCATGAGCCTGTGTTTGAATCATGGAGTATATAGTTTTACTAGGATTTGGACATAATCTGCTCAGGTAATGTTTTCCATTTTTTTTATTTTTTTTCATTACAGGTTGAAAATATACTGGGTAAGATTTCACTGAGAAAGGCATTCCTCCCTGTGAGGTCCATGCTCTAAACAAGTGTCTCAACCAATAATCTGCAAACAACAACCAGGCTTTACTTTATGGCCTAGATAAATCTATTATATTTCTTTGAAAAAAATATGCTATAATAAAAGGAAATAGGATTTACAAAATATAATCCACCTTGCGCTATAGGCAGATAAAGAATGTCCCTTTTAATAGGGTTCAGTCTACTGCCCCCAGATAATTGGAAAAAATAAACTTAAAAGTGTTGTTTCCAGTATTTGTGGTATAAGGTAAACTATAGTAAGGTATAGAAAAATAGGGAGTAAGAAGGTTTTAACTATCATAACCTTCTTCTGTTTTATTTGCTGCCATGATTTTCATACAACCATCCTTTGTTTTGCAATCTCTAATTTTCACTCCAATTTAAAAATGCATTATCCCCCAAACTGTATTCTAAGAGCTTTAAAAAGGTTCCTTTGAAATTGGTATATCCTGTAGGGAATGCAGTACTGGTATCAAGTCACTAATTGGGTATATAGTGCTTTTGTTCTTAATTATGGAGGCTCCTGTTATAGCAGAATATGAATCAATGTGATATAATACTCTATGCCCTGAGGCACGGTCTTAAATAAAGATACATACGTCATCTGCATATGCTGCAGTCTTTACTGTTAGTAGGTCATCTTTGGGGTGAATACCCAATATTAACTCACCCTGGTCTATTAGTCTCATAAGACTGTCCAAACAAAAAACATACAATAAGGGGCTCATTGGACACCCCTGTTGCACCCCTTTTTCTACAGATACATATGACCCCAAATGTCCATTTACCAATGGTATAGCTGTTGCCATTTGGTATAATAACTTAATCCAAGAGCAAAATTCAGCCGGAATCCCATAAGTTCGAAGGACATGTGTGATACAGTGATGTGGCACTCTATCAAATGCCTTCTCTTGATCCAAAGACATAATATAGCCAGTAGTTTTATTCTCCTTTCCCTGTTCTATTAATTTCCTAATAAGAAGAATACTGTCTTCAAGTGATCTTCCAGGTATTGAACATGTCTGGGTTACTGGGATTAAATGTGGGGCTACTTGTTTCAATCTTGCAGTAAGTATTTTCATTAAAATTTTTAAGTTGATATTTAATAAACTCAAAGATCTTCAATTGTTAAGATTACTTCTGCCATTTTTTTATGCATTAAAATTTGAACCGCTATGCACATGTGAAAATCTATTTTATGATTCTGAAAGCACCAATTAAATACTTCTGTAAGTATATTTATAAGAACTGGAATAAGGGACTTATAAAATTCTGTTGGTAATCCGTCCAAACCTGGGGCAGTGTCATTCTTTAATTTTGCTATTGCCTGTTGTGTTCCCTTTCTATGGATGGGACCAGTAAGTAGTGGAAGAATTTCTACAGGAGGCTCTGGTATCTTTAAGGAAGTCAAAAAGTTCAAAATATTATGATCCTCTATATTCAACTCTGTATACATGTTTTTGAAACAATCAGTAACCTATCTTAAAATCTCAGGTGTTGAGGTAATTAAGGAGCCATCTTGGGATCTAACTTCAGTCAAAATTCTGATACCTGCTTATTACAACTATCAAAAACACCCTCAAAAACCTTTTTTTCCCCCTGTGAACAAATTCTATGTTCATTCAACATGGATGCTGCCCTGGAGTATTGAAAGGTCTCCATATCTTTTTTTACTGCCTGAACTTGGGAAGTTAGATTAATTCGTTGTGAATTAATAACTGAATATAATTTTTTCCAGTTGGGATCATAATGCAAGATATTTCTTATACTGATTTGTATAATGTGACTTGGAAAATTGTGTAACTAAACTCTTTATTTCATATTTAGTCTCTACCAACCAAGTACTCAGATCATCTATTAACCCAGCTACTGTCATATAGGCTTTCAGTAGCTCCTGAATAGATTTTTTAAGATATTAATTTTCTAGCAATGTTATATTGAGCTTCCAATAGCCTTTCCCATGGGGAATTTGTGTCCCTAATCCTAAAGTGGTTGCCAGAATGACATGGTCAGAAGTCTCAGTCGGGATTGTTCTAGCCTGGAAAACATGTACTCGTTGATTTGAAAAAACAAAATCTATTCTGGTGGAAAGTCATCCCTTGAAAAATGTATGACCTCCTTGTGCATGACATGTTCTATATGTATCCTGTAGTTTACAGGTAGATAGTATATGCTTAAGACAGTTGGTGTCACAAAAATCTTTATCAGAAAGTGCCCCTCTATCCTGTTTAGCTGAAAAGGGACTTCTAGTCTCAGCAGGCCAACAACAAAATTAACTAAATAAATAATAAATACATGCATAAATGAACTGATCAGTCTGCCTGCTGGTTCGGCCTGCTGGGAGAAAAGGTACGCCTTTGGGGCTCGGTGCCAGTGTGAGAAGTATTCTTAAAATAAGGCACCATTTTCCTGATGTACAGATTGCTGCTACTGAATCTGTGGAGATCTTGGTGAGATATCTGGAGTCTGAGCCCCCTTTCCCCAGTACACCTGGCCCCTAGACATTTGGGAAGGGGGGGCTACACAACAGAAACAAATGACAATTAAAATCCTTAGTTATCAGAAGAGATCTTGTATAACAAAATACCCCACTATAGTAACATCTGGTGATGATGACATATTTCGAAAAATACTTAGCACCCAAAAAGGAGAGCACTGCTAATCTATTCAGTTTATCTTATATCCTCCCCTCTGCATTTACAAATTCAACTATAAACTTATAGTACATACATTATAGGAAGAAGCTCCCAAAATGCATTGTTTATTAAAGGGCATTAACATTAAGAAAAAACTCAGAACTACAGTTCTATTACTGAAACCTGTTAATTCACTTCCCATACTACTATATCGCCTATAACTATATTGCAGTGTCAATGGCTCAGTAGGTAGCATACTCGCCTCTGAGGCAGGGAGATCAGAGGGCTGTGGGTTCAGTTCCCACATCTGGCACTTGGGTTAATATCCCAATACTGACACTGTAGTGCAGCATGAGAGGGGTGCTGCACTTCTGAGGTGCCATCTTTCGGATGAGGGCGTTAAACGAGTCCCATCTCCCTGGATTGGTGGTAGTTCAGGTGGATGTTAAAGATCCCATGGCACTTATCGAAAAGAGTAGGGGAATGTCCCCGGTGTCCTGGCCAAATTTCTCTCATTCACTAAAAATACCACCAACAGCTTAATCTGGTTCAGTTTGAGTTGCTTACCATCTGTATCCCCCCCCACCGGTCGCCCCTGAAAAAGGGACTTCTAGGCCCAGTGGGCTTACCGGGTCAACAAAATTCAACAAACAAACAAACTATATCAGAAGACTGGCAAACCAACATTAATAACATAGGACAAAGCCTTTTCTACTACTGTATAAAAAGAAATTAGGCAGCTGCTGTTATCAACACTCTGAGTTAACTTGTGTATTTGTCCTTCCCCAAATTGTACCAACAGCATACATGCCTCCCCAAGTAGTCACTTTGAAACACAGCAAGTTATCCCATATTGCAGTAAAGTAGGGAGAAAGAAAAATGAAAAGGTCCCTCAATTGTTTGTGTTCAGCAGCATACAGTCTGTAGGTTCAATGTAAAATTACCATCATTAAAAGATTAGCCATTTTCATCCAATGACTCTTTTTCAATTGCATAACTCCTCTTCAGTTCTAACAACTTCAAGCCCATGTGCCAGTATCCCCCATATCAGAGTAAATGCAGATCTCCTCTTCTTGCATAAAACACAGCTTGGCTGGGAAAATAAAGGTGTTTTGCACTCCCACCTCCAACAGTATAGTTCTGTTTGACTTTTTTGTCTCTGCCTTGAGGCATAACTTATGTCTGGGAGAAAGGAGATAGTTTTCCCTTCCCCGAGTAATGGTCGGTGCCAGTGAACTAAGGCCAATAGTCTATCCCTGTCTCCGATGCCAACAGTTATTAACAGGATGGCTCTCAGTAGCTCTTCATCCAGGCAGTGAACCTGAAGTAGAAACCTGTAGGCTTTCTGAATCATAAGTTACAGATGGGTCATTGTCTCTGAGATTTCAGGGCTTCAGTCATTCACCCCTGATGAAATATCCCTAAGTGGTCCCCCTCTGCCCCTTCAGGAACCCCCAGTATATGGACATTTGAGCTACAGATCTAGTTCTCATAGAACCTAGAACATGGATTTTGCCAGCAGAAAAGGCCCACCTGGCCCACCTAGTCTGCCCATTTCCCTACCTACTGTATAAGCTCCAGATCCTATGTGATCTACGGCCAACCTCCTCCTTCCTACCACTAGTTTTGTCTTCTGCCTGTCCCGTGCATTCTTGAATTCAACAACTGTTTTGGCCCCCACAACCTCCTCCTGGAGGCTGTTTCATGCATCCACCACCCTTTATGTGAAAAAATACTTCCTCATGTTGCCCCTGAGTCTTCCCCCCTCCAGCCTCATACTGTAACCCCTTGTTCTTGCACATCTCCTTTTCTAAACGATACTGCCCTCTTGAACTCTGATGATCCCCTTGAGGTATTTGAATGTCTCTATCATATCCCCCCTCCCCATCCTGTCCTCCAGAGAATACATATTGAGTTTTCTCAATCTCTCCTCATATGGTTTAAGGTGTAGCCCCTGCACCATTTTCTTTGCCCTTCTCTGGACTGCCTCCACCCTGTTGATGTCCTTTCAGAGATGAGGTCTCCAGAACTGCACACAGTACTCTAGATGAGGCCTCACCAACTGCCTGTACAATGGCATCACCACCTCCTGTTTTCTACTGGTGTTCCATTTTCCTATGCACCCCAGCATTCCACTGGCTTTCCTCACTGCCTTCTCACATTGTTTGGCTTCTTTTAGATCATCTGTTATGACTACCCTCAGGTCCCTTTCCATTTGGTTGTTGTTAGTACCTCCCCCCCCCACTGTGTATTCCTCCCTTGGGTTTTTGTTCCCCAAATGCATGATTCTGCACTCCTTGGCATTGAATCCGAGCTGTCACACTCTTGACCATTCCTCCAGCTTGCCTAAGTCTCTCCTCATTTGCTCCACCCCCCTGGAGTGTCAACTCTATTGCAGATCTTGGTGTTATCTGCAAAGAGGCAAACTTTTCCTTCGAGTCCATCTGCAATGTCGCTTATAAAAACATTAAAGAGGACCAACCCCAGCACTGAATACTGTGGCACCTGGCTGATTACCTCCCTTTCTTCAGATTGAACTCATTTAGTCCTGTTGCTAAGTCAATTTCTGACCTGGTTCACTGCCTGGCCACCTTTAGGTCATAAGATATGATAATCCCCTGGTCTCTTTCCTGTTTGGTGGTCATCTGTACCATCTCACCAATTTTGTACTTCGCTTCTGGGTTTCTGTGCCCCAAGTGCATCATTTTGCACTTTTTCACACTGAAACCCAGCTGTCACCCTTTACCACTCCTTGAGTTTTCTCAAGTCACTTATCCTTTTCATCCCACCTGAAGTGTCCACCCTATTGCAGAGTTTGGTGTCATCCACAAAGAGGCAGGTCTTCCCTCCTAGATCCCCTGCAATGTCACATATAAAGACATTAAAAAGGACTGGTCCCAGCATTGATCCCTAAGGCACCCCATTGGTCAACCTCCTTTCCTTGGAGTGAACCATTTTTACCACCACCCTCTGTTGCCTATCTCCTAAACAATTTCTTACCCAGTTTACCACCTTTGGACCCACTCCTAAGCTATCCAACTTGAAAACTAGTCTATGTGGAATGGTGTCAAATGCCTTACCGAAATCTAGGTAAGTTATGCCCACTGCTCCACCCTAATCTAGTTACTTGGTCACCCAGTTTATGGAATCTATCAGGTTCATTTGATATGATGCCCTCCCCATGAATCCATGCTGCCTCAGGTCATGCAACCCATTAAATTCAAGATATTCCACAGTACTTTCTTTTAGCAGTGATGCCATTCATTTTACTACCACCTAAGTCAGGCTGACTTGCGTATAACTGCCAGCCTCTTCCCTGCTACCACTATTGTGAAGAGGGACTATATCTGACCTCCTCTAGTCCTCCAGAACTACTGTTTCCAATCAGCTGTTAAACAGAACCATCAGAGGTGTAGCCTGCACCTTCCTGAGCTTCCTCAATACCCCTGGGTGGACCCTGTCTTGCCTCATTGCTTTGTCCACTTTCTGATTTGCATGTCCCTCCAGGACTCTCTCCTCAGAAAATGGACTAGTGTCCACCTCCTTCCCTCCAATGCCCCTGTTCCATTTTTGTGGCAGCCCTTCCCCATATTTTTCTTCTGTGAACACTGAACAAAAGTGTATGTTCAGGAGTTCTGTCTCTTCCTGGTCCCCTATTGCACAGTCCATCCCCCCTTTAAACCTTGCAGTCCCACCCTGGTCTTCCTCTTTTTGCTTACATACCAAGAAAACTGTGTTGTTCACTTTTGTTAGCACCTTGGCGTCTCTCTCTCCCCCCCTCCAGCTTGTCTCTTTATGTTCCTTACTGCTCTATCTGCTTCTCTCTGTTTCCTCTAATATGCCTACCTATCCTCCTCCCTCTGCATCTTCTTGTATCTTCTGAATGCTACCCTCTTAGCTTTTACCTTTCTGCCACCTCTTTCCAGAACCACGATGGTCTCTTTTTTTCTTGCTTTTGCTCATGTGCTTGATTCAGAGGTTTTCTTCCTTCACTATGTCCTTTTTTAGCTTCTTCCACTGTTCCTCCTCCCCAGCCAAGTCATCCCCCCTGCCAGGTCATCCCCGAGGCATTCACCCATTTTTAAAAAATCTGTCCTCTTGAAGTCCAGGACCCTTGCCTTTGTGCAGTTTGATTTCACAGCCATCCTTATACTGAACCACACAGTAGTGTAACTGCTGGTCCCCAGGACCCCCCCCCCCACCTTGGCATCTGCAACACTGTCCGGTTGGTGAGTACTAGGTCCAGTATTGCTCCATCACAAGTGGGTTCACTGACTAGTTACCTGAGGAATGCCCCCCTGCAGGGAGTCAAGCATGTCCCTGCTTCTAACTGAAGCTGCAGCTCAGTAGCTCCAATCTACATCAGCAGCATATTCCCCTTTTCTTCCATCTTGCCAGTGGCTTCCACTAGTACCTTTTCTAACTCCTCTCAATGTGCGGCAGGTCTGTAGATCATGCCAGTGAGAATAAAGGCTCCATTTCCTGTCTCTAAGGTAATCAACATTACCTCTGCCCCGGTATTCCCTGTATCTCCACTGCTTTTATCCCCTCCCTTAGATAAAGTACCACACTTACTCCTTTCCTTACCACCCTGCCCTTCCTGAAGAGAGTATAGCCTGGTATGGCCATGTCCCAGTCATGGTTTTCAGTGTACCATGACTCTGTAATGGTCATAATATCCAGGTCAGTCTCTGCCATGATGGCCTCTAGGTCCAGAATCTTATTTCCTAGACTTCTGGCATTCACACACATGGCTTTCCAGGTTTTGTTAGCACTCCGTTTGTTACTCTCCCTTTTTCCTTTTAGCCTTCCCTCCTTTCCCCACTCTCTTTTTAATACTCCCTGTCCCATCTCCCTTCCTTTTTTCCACCCTGCTTCCTGTATTCATTTGCATCCTGGTGGATTCCACTCCTCTTAGGTTCTCCTCACTCTCTACTTTAGCCTAGGAGGCAATTTCTGCCTCCCTGATTTCTTCTGCCACCCCCCTTGGCTAGTTTAAATGTTCATCAAAGTCACATCTAAACCATCTACTGAGGCCAGTGGTTCCTCTCCCAGATGGATGCAGGCCATCATCCCTGTAAAGGCCGTTATCCTTCCAGGTTGGCCCCCAATACTCAGTGTAGCCAAACCCCCTCATCTCTGCACCAGTCGCTCAACCATGATATGAAGGTCCAGGTGTGGAGGCATCTCTTCCCTCCCCCCATCGTAAACAGACAGTGTCTCAGTGACTGAGAATGCTACCTGTCTAAGACCATTCCCCAGCAACTTAAACTCCTCCTGCACTATCCCAGCCCTATCATCAGCCAGGTCATTAGCCCCAGGTGGACAATGATATCCACTCTGCCTCCTGTCCCACTGCCCTAGTGATCCTGAAGATCCACTTTCCATCTCTCTGGGCCATGGTGCCACATAGGCATCCAGTGATATGGGTGACTCAAGTGGAGTGACTCAAATTGAGGGACTTAATTTGAGCACCTCTGATTACAGCGACTGTTACAGGACAGTGAGGAGCGGTTATAGTGAGGTTGAAGGATGAAAACTGTGAGAGAAAGAATACAGTGACCTGGATAGGGAGGTAGTGTGAGGGAGAACATAGGTGGATGTTTGGCCAGGTAGTTCCCAGCTGGCCGTCTGGTGTGGAGGTATGAGTACTTCCTCCAGTGTGGGCCACCCAGGTTTGGAGCTTGGTTGGAGGGAATAGTTTTTGTTTTAGTGTTGGGACTTAGTTTTTGTTTTTTTTAATTTTGTGTCATGTTCCTCCACCCGATATTTGTGTAAGTGGTTCCCCTGTCATGGCTTCGTACCCCCTGAATAGCCCCCCTGAATGGTCCCCTGTACCCCAGTGGCAGGACCATCCTCGGAGTTGATTATATAAATATAGGGTGGTGCTGGGGGGACATCCCCCCGCATATCAAATCCTCATATGGCTCACCCCTGGAGTCTGTTGCTGAACCTTGCTTTGTATGGTTTCGCCTTTGTGCACGTCCACATTTCAGAACTTGTCGATGTGCATTTGCTCATTCTGTAGTCACTCATAAATCTTCGCTCATAGCACATGGAACTGTAGGCACCTAACTTCCCTCTCTCACCCTTTTCCTTTTCCCAAATCTATTCCCCTCACAATTGAGTCCTCCACCAGAAGTTGCTTCCTCCTCCTCCTCCTCTGGGGTCCTCTTCCACCCTCCATGGAGTCTCCACTACAGAGGGCCCCCAAATCTTCCCTGGCCTCTTACATGGGGGACACTTCCTGGCAGTCACGCCTCACAAAAGCAGCATAGAAAGGAACTGTGTAGAGTACCGGTTGAGAAATTGGCCTCTGACCCACCATTCCCACCCTTCCAGAGCCCACCACAGTCAAGCTATTCCTCCTCCTTGGCATCCTCTGAGGTAACTGGAGCAGACTTGGTGACCCTTGGGTTGGGGAAGAGGTCCCCTGAATCCTAACCAACTTGGTCTGTAGTATAGCGACCTCATCCCTCAGCCCAGAGAGGTATATGCAGATGGGGCAGCACCACAGTATTCAGAAGGTCTCCTTAAAAACTGCCACCCACAGCCACTGCATTGTACCACTCCCAGCATTCCCTTCTGTTCTCCCTGTGTTACCTGGAACTACTTATGTATCTTTGCCCCTGATTGGGTATTTCTAGTTTTCCCTAATTTTGTTTGTTGCTACTTTTGTTTTCCCTTACCTGGTTTATATCACCTTAAACTCCTACCCTAGATAGAGTATTGCTCCTATTCTCAGTTAAGGCATACCTTTTACTTTCTGCCCTTCCCAGCAGTGAATGCAATATGAGGAGCAAACAAGTGCCTTACCTAAATTGATTGGTAGAGTCCCCACTTCCTGTTTCTTCCTGCTAATGCCCGCCAATGCCCCAAACACCAGTTACTTATTCCACTCCTTCGCTATTCCACTCACTCACTCACTCGGACATAAACATGCAGGGCCACATTGGGAGAGCTGTTTAAATCTACTTTCACAGCTTCCTGGTGTACTCTGATTTGCTGCGCCAGATCACATGGTGTCTAAGCTCCTGCCTGAAGATGTCTCCTTTCCTCCTCAGCCCCTGCAATAGCACAGCAGCTCACAGGGAGTGGAAGGCTGAGACAGCAAATAAAAAGTGAAGAAAAGCTCCTTTAGGTCTGCTAGCTCTCTAGCAGCTCAGTGCTGTTTCACCCACCAAGTGTACTTAGACCCGACATGCTATCTGCTGAAAACCTCATTCACAGCTTCCCAGTGTGCTCTGATTTTCTGTGTCCCATCAAGTGGTGTCTAAGCTCCAGCCCCATAAGATGTCTCCTTTCCTACTCAGCCCCTGGAATAATACAGCAGCTCACAGGCAGAAGAAGGCTGAAACAGTAGGTGAAAAAAAGTGAAGAAAAACCCCTTTAGGTCTGATAGCCCTTTAGACACTCAGTGCCATTTCACCCACTGAGTGCACTCAGACCCACTGTACTGTCCATTAAAATCCCTTTCAGAGCTTCCTGGTGTGCACTGTTCTGCTGTGCCTAGTCACATGGTATCTAAACTCCTGCCCCTGACAATGTTTCCACTCCTCAGCCCCTGCCGTAACACAGCAGTTCACAGGAAGAAGAAAGCTGAGATAGCACATAAAAAGTGAAGATAAGCTCCTTTAGGTCTGCTTGTCCTCTAGCTGCTTAGTGCCATTTCACCCGCTGAGTTCCTTAGATAATAGATTGACCATTCAGAACCCTTGTATACCCTAAACTACCATAAACTAATGAGGATTTCTAGCCTCCATCTGTGAAACTGTGTCTCCTTCACCATCACCGTAGTTGCATGTAGTGCATGTCACAAACCCACTCTGCAGGTCAGCCCTCTACTCCCAAAGTGCCAGCCTCTGAGCGCAGTCTTGTGAACAGTTAACAGGAACAGAGTAACCCTTCTGGTCTGTTTTGTGGGTTCAGATCAATCTTTGGTCTCAAGTTCTGGAGGGATTCAAACTGTGAACCTCTTGTTAGCATACCCAATGGATATGCTCAGATAATTCTGTCTTCGGGGGGCCAGATATCTTTTCCTACGGACACCTAACCAGGTGTACAGAAATGAACCCTTAAAAACTGTAATAAAAGACCTCAGATTTAAAACGCTTACCTTTTTCCAGTTTGGTATCACCATTCAAGCTTATGTACAGCGTCTGCTTTAACCATATATATACTCTACTTGTAAAGGAAAGAAATTCAAAGACAGACCAAGTAAGTTCTAAAAATAGACTTTTACTAAAATAGATAAAAATATGTAACATGTAAATACAGAACCATATATCACAAAACATAAAAATCACTTAAACAAAACAGGTTTTAACAGTGCCATTCCTACCACAGTACTTAGATTTGTCTCTCTCTCTCTAAATACCTGCTTAAAGTGCTCACAGATGTTTCTTTGTCAGAGTCTAGATAGAAGTGTCTCTGAAGAAAAACAGAATAATGTTTAAAAGTTGGTTTTCCCCACTTATTTTTCATGAGGCCACCTAGCTGCTCCCTGTCAGAATATATAAAAAAATATATCTATATAAAAACAGGATGTCTTTTCCAAGTATTAAATTCTGCAACCTCAGCATAACTCAGTTTCTTCAAATGACTCTCTTTGATCTTATGATAAGCTTCCCCCTTCCAGGACACGAAAGCATCTTTTATGACTTCGCACTAAAATGTCACAACCTGCTCTTCTTCCTCTAAGCGTTATCAAAGTTTATGATTTTTCCTCTTAGCACTTACAGCTACAATTAACTTAGTTAAAGTCTGTAACTAGCTTCTGGCCTTCCAGGTAACACCTCGTATCTAGAACATGCGTGTGTGTGTGTCATACTCACATGCTGTTTCAGCATTTTTTTAAGAGAGACAGTCCATAACCCATTTTTATATTACAAAAAATGATACAGTGATCAGAACCAGCTGTCTAAGTGTCACAATTCCTCCCCACCTAGACTGAATTTGGGGGCTCTATCCCCTGCATGGGATGAGCTTCCCAAATCAGTTCACTCCTCATAGACCCTAGACAGCCTATCTGAGTTTTGATTTTTGGCTACAGCCCTATGTACGATTGTCATATCATACCCTTACAAAGTAAGACTCCATCTTAGCAATCTATCATTGTTCTTTACCATCTGTGTCAGCCAAACCAGGGGGTTGTGGTCAGTCTGCACCACAAAATGCTGCCCATATAAGTATGGCTCTAATTTCTTTAGGGCCCACACTATGGCAAGACACTCCTTTTCCATCGTGGAGTATGCTTGCTCCCTGGGAAGTAACTTCCTATTCAGGTACACTACTGGGTGATCTGTCCCTTGGCTGGATGTCTGACTCAGTACTGCCCCAATACCCACGTCTGAGGCGTCAATCTGAACTATTAAGGTATTGCTATAGTCAGGACTTGTCAAAACAGGAGCACTGCACAGAGCCTCCTTTAGTTTGGAAAAGACTTCCTCACAGGCTGGGCCCCAGGTACTTTTCTTGGGTATCCTTTTCTTTGTCAGGTCAGACAGGGTAGCAGCCAGGGCTCTGTAATTGGGTACAAATTTTCTGTAGTACCCTGCTGTCCCTAGAAAACTCCTGACCTGCTTCTGTGTTTCTGGTCTGGGCCACACCAGGATTACCTCTATCATATTTGGTTAGGATGGAGCTGTCCCCAGCCTACCACATACCCAAGGTATGCCAGTTCTTCCATGACCACCTGGCACTTCTCGGCTTTGACAGTGAGCCCAGCCCTCTGTATCCTGCCCAGCACTTCCCTAAGGTGGGATAGGTGTTCCTTCCAGCTGGTACTAAAGATGGCAATGTCATCCAGGTATGCCACGGTGTACTCCTCAGCACCATTTAACACCTGGTTCACAAACCTTTGGAAAGTGGCCAGTGCTTCTTCATTCCGAAAGGCATTACTTTAAACTCAAATAAGCCTATTGGAGTGATGAAGGCCGACCTCTCCATAGCTCTGTCTGTCAATTCTACCTGCCAATACCCCTTGGTCAGGTCAATAGTCATAAGGTAGGTTGCCCCCCCAACTTGTCCAGAAGTTCATCTGTCTGGGGCATTGGGTGGGCATCTGACTTCATGACTGCATTCAGTCCACCATAGTCCACACAGAAGTGAGTTGAGCCATTTGGCTTGGTCACAAGGACTACGGGTGAGGTCCAGAGGCTGTGGGATCTCTGGATTACCCCTAAATCCAGCATCTCCTCCACTTCCATCCTAATGTCCTTTTGGATAGCTTCTGACACCCAATATGCTGTCTGCCGTATGGGCATCTGTCTCCACATCGTGCATTGCTAAGGGGGTTAGTCCAGGCTTGGCACTAAATAATGGGGCAAAGTCTGCTAAAATCTCCCTTACTTTCTGGATTTGATTCGGGGTCAACTGGGGAGACAAGTTTACTGCCTCCACAGAGGACTCCCACTTACTTTCTTCCAGCAAGTCCAGAAGGGGGTCTTCTTCATCCGTCCCCTCCCCATGACTACACACTGCAAACACCATGTCAGCACTATTTGCATATGGCTTCATCATGTTAACATGGTACATCCTTTCCATCTGTCTTCCGTCAGGTAACTCTACAATGTACTTCATGTCATTTACCTTCCTAACCACTTTGCATGGTCCTGCCCACTCAGCCTGCAGCTTGTCTTTCTGGACCAGAATAAGAACCATGACTTCCTGACCCACCATGTACAAGAGAACTCTGGCTCTGTGGTCATAACACACATTTTGTTTCTGTTGGGCAGCTGCCAGGTTGCTCTGGGCTGTCCCCATATGCTCCTTCAGCCTTTCCCTAAACCTAAGGATGTAATCCACAATTGGAGTTCCCTGGGTGGCGTGCTTGCCTTCCCAGTCCTCCTGGATCAAGTCTAGGGGCTCACATACCCGGCATCCATATAAGAGTTAGAAGGGGGAAAATCCTGTGGACTCTTGGAGCAGCTCTCTGTATGCAAACAACAGGTGGGGAAGGTATTGCTCCTAGTCCCTCTCATGCTGTTCAGCAAATGCCCGGAGCATTGACTTTAGGGTACCATTGAATCTTTCCACAAGCCCATTGACTTGTGGGTGATACGGTGTCGTGCATCTCTGCACCACCCCACACTTCTCCCATAAACATTTCATTAGGTCTGACATGAAGGAACCCCCTCAATCGGTGATTACCTCCTGCAGAAAGCCAACATGAGAGAAAATCCCAAGTAAGGCATCTGCCACTCTGTCCGTCCTCAGTGAGGATAGGGCAACTGCCTCTGGGTACTGGGTGGCATAATCCACCACAGTCAGGATGAATCTCTTCTCTGAGGAGCTGGGGGTATTTAAAGGCCCCACAATATCCATTCCCACCCTCTGGAATGGCTCCTTCACTATGGGCAATGGAATCAGGGCAGCTTGGGTCTTCTTGCCCACCTTCCCTATTTCTTGGCACCAGTGACAAGACCTGCAATACTCCTTCACCCGCTGGGTGAAGTTAGGCCAGTTGAAATTCTGGGCTAACCGCTACATAGTGCGCACAATTCCCAGATGACCAGACAAGGGAATATCATGTGCAATTTTGATCAACTGCTCACGATACCCCTGGGGAATGACAAGCTGCCTGCCTAGCATCCCTCCCTCTGCCTGTACTGCCTGAGTATACATAAGTCCATTTTCCCAATAAACCTTATGTTTGCCGTCACCTCCCTGTGCTCCGTCACAGTCTGCCCAAGCCCTCAGCTTCTCTAAACTAGGGTCACTTCTCTGAGCAGCTGCAAACCCCTCACACATTCCCAAGGCATGGGACAGGTCCCCTTTAGTCACTAAACTAGGATCGCTAGCACTAGCATCAGGGCACTCAGGATCACTGTCAACCCCAACCCTCTGACAATGGGTCACCCCTCCCTCTTCAGAGTACCCCTCTGTAGCTGTATGGTTACTTGCTACTGGGGAAATTTCTACCCCCTCTTCATTAATCTCCATATCAGGAGACACAGGCTGGGAAACCAGCCTCTCAGTGGTTTCCACAATGGCTGCTGTGAGGTTCAGGGAACTACACTTTTCCCTTGCCACTTGGCTATGGGTAACTGCACATACCATCCTGATTTTAGATTGTTGCCCAGGATCACATTCACTGTTGAGGTTTGGGCTACAGCTACCTCTTGCACAGTTCCCCCTATTTTACCCCAGTCCAACAGAACATTGGCCTGTGGCAATGTTTTCTCTTCACCAGTGAACCCTTGTACAGTGACGTATTTATTGGGTATAAGCTGACCAGGCTGTACCATATCCCCCTTTACTAAGGTCAGGGATGCCCCTATGTCCCTTAACCCCTACGTCTGTAGACCATTCACCATGACTGGGTGCATGTGTTCCCTCATGTTCACAGGCATGCTTCTAGGGACACACAAACAACTCACTTTTCTATGAAACCTGGGGCTAACTGGTTTTGGTGGAGGCAGTGAGGGTTTTAGCTGCCCTGAAGGCATGCTTTTCCCTTTCTGTGCTGACACACCCACCCGATTTACTCTCAGTGCAGGTCTGCTCTTGGCATAGCAGCCTGAGAGTTCAGCAGCCTCTTGCACTGTTTTGGGACCTCAGTCTTCCAGCCAGGTTTTCAGCTCTGCTGGGCATGCCCAGAAAAACTATTCTAACAAAATCACATTTTCAATTTTATCAACAGTTTGCTTCAATTCCTTCTCACCAACGTTTTAAAAACTGACGTTGTTTCATGGCTAGCTCCTCGTAGCTCATGTCAGGGCTTCTCCTGAGCTTACAGAATTTAGCTTTGTATGATTCAGCAGTTAATTAAAATTTCTTCAACAGTGCAGCTTTTAGTTTGCTGTAATCATTACTGTCCTCATTATCCATTTGGCCCAGTGCTTCCTGAGCTTTCCCAGTAAGTAGCGGGGCTAGCTGGAAGCTCAGGACTCTCTAGGAATTTTAGTCTGAATACAAACATTTTCAAAAGAATTTAAAAAGGCATCCATATCCTCCCCCTCTTTAAATTCGGCTATCAATTTGGAATTCAATTTGTAACCCAGTCCTGCTGTCCCAGTTAAACCCAAGCCACTTACCTACTCTGGTGCTGCTGGTTGGAGTCATAACTTCTCCACTTCATGTTGCCTCTGGCGCTCACAGTCCAAGTCTCTCTGTTCTCACTCTGCATGTCGGCGTTCTCACTATGCCTCATGGTCCACCTCAAGCTGTTCATGGTCCCTCTCCCTCTGGAACTCCAGCTCCATTCTGCACAACTCAGTTTGCAGCCTGAGTACTTCTGGATCCAGTATACTGGTGACCTTCCCCTGCTGCTATGGCCCTTCGCTGACAGTGGCCCTGTTGCCCTCCTCATCAGATCTGGACACTTCACTGGCAACTAGCCCCGCCACACTCAAGGTTCGGTCCTTTTCAGTCACTGTCTGTGACTCGATACTCTGGTATCTGCTACCATCAGAGCCTCCACGAGGTTCTGTTTGGTGGCTTTCACCTTGAATGGGACTCCTCTGTCCCCACATAACTGCTTTAAGCAGTCTACAGTATGCCTGCTATAGTTGAAAGCCATCTTCTTCCCTAACTATGGCTACTCTGACTTGCACTTTAGAAAAAAAAAATAAAACAGATAGGAACTTGACTGTATGCTAAGTGATATAGTTCTGTCTCCTTTTTAAAAAATAAATCACTGTCTTTTTCTTTCTTTGCAAGTGAGCTGACTGTCTCAAGCTGACACATTGAACAATAAAAGCTTGTAATACCAAAATTATCTTACTGCTGCCAACCAATCTGTCACAAACCCACTCAGCAGGTCAGGCCCTCTGCTCCCACAGTGCCAAACTCTGAGCGCAGTCTTGTGAACAGTTAACAGAACTGGGTAACCCTCCTGTCTGTTTTGTGGGTTTGAATGAAACTTTGGTCTCAAGTTCTGGAAGAATTCAAACTGTGAACCTCTTGCAAGCATACCCAATGTACAGGCTCAGATAATTCTGCTCTTCGGCGGGGGGGGGGGCAGATATCTTTTGCCTATGGGCACCTAACCAGGCATACAAAATGAACCCTTAAAGCTCTATTAAAGACTTCAGAATAAACTCTTACCTTTTCCCAGTTTGGTAAAACCAATAAGCTTTGTACAGTATCAGCTTTAACCATGTATGCTTCACTTGTCAAGAAAAAGAATTTCAAAGGCACACCAAGTAGTCTCTAAAGTAGAGGTTTACTTAAAAATAGATAAAAAAAAAATAAACTGTAAATACAGAACCATATATCACAAAAACATACAATCACTTGAAATAATGACGTTTTCAATGCAACAAAATCTCCCACCACAGTACCCTTAGATTTGTGTAATCTAATGTATTCTTCCAACAGTGCCTGATGTTGCCTTTTCACGTCACAGCGCGCATATTCATGGCCACTCCCTTCCCCTTGCCCACATGCATACATTATATTTTGTGCAGGTGCCAACCCTCTTTACCCATGCAAAAGCCCCTTTTGAATATGGGGCTCCAACGCAAACCCCAGTTTGCGAGGGCAAAGACCCTTTAGCACCCAGAAAAACATTTGAATATTGGGCCCCTAGAATTTTTCTATTTCCTTTATTTAAAACAAGAAAAAGAGATGCAACAGTTTGACCATTGAGCCAAGGCTCCTTTACAATGGTGTCCTGAAAAAAAAACACATTTTAAAAATAACAGTATCTGTATAAAACAGGTTATGTATTACAAATATAAACACACAATAAAAAGCATAAATACTTTTGAATACTCAAAGTACATGCTGCCTTTAATAAGGGTGCAATTGAGTATTAGACAAATATCAGTGACAAACATCCTGTTTCCACAGAAATGACTTTAATTTAAAAAAATGGAATACTGACACATGATATTTACATTTCTGGAGCAGTGTTTAATTTGGATTCCACTAGCACCAACTGTGATTTTTTTTTCTTTTTTTGGCTAGGCCAGGAGCTCCACTTTAAAGCACACCTTTAATTACAACATCAGCTTATTTCTAGGGTTATTGTATCTTATTCAGTACATGCACAGAAAGTACAGTACTGTTAGAACAGTAACTAACTAGCTAACTATCTAGCTAGCTAGCTAACTGACAGCCTTTGATGAGTGCAGGTTTACAGACAGGTCCCTTGATGCTGTTCATTTGCTATCTAGTGGCTGGGCCTAATAGAGTTGAATTATCTTTATAAAAGGAACCATGAAGATCCTATAAACTCATTGGTTGAAAGAGTTCATATGATTGTTGATTATTTTCTCAAAACTGCACTACTCACCAGAACTGTCAATTTTTTTTATAACAAATAAAAGCCCATGTTGTAAGTGGGATATATAGGAGAGTGTATGGTAGCCCATACACAACAACACTGTTCTTACACTGAGTGGTTACTATGACATCAAGGACCTTGACAGCAAAGCTCGAGATGTCCCTTTGACATCATAGTAACCATGAGGAGTGAGAAGAGCAATGTTGTGTATTTGGACTAATATACACTATTCTATATAATGTATGGTGCCCAAATAAAACAAAATTGCTTACTTTTTTTTCAAGCATCAGTCTCTGCCATCTGCGATTTGCATTTCTTGGCCATCCACTCCCTGCCAACTTGTGCACAGGATGCTTCAACCATCATTAGCTCTATCAACAGTGCTAATGGAGTCGCTTACATTGTGATGTTCATACTAACGCAGGACGAAAGTCATTCTGTGTAAGTGTGAACGTCATTACTGCAGCAGAATGACTTTTTACAGTGTATTAATCTCCATACACAATCACATTCAATCATACACTATGACACAGTCCAAGGTATGAGGTCATAAATAAATAATGCACTTCATAGCTGGCTGCAGCACTTGGCTATGCCCTGTGCCTACAACCTCTTAAGGCATGCATTATTCCCTTACAACTGCAAACTGTCTTGTGTTATTGCTTACAGTACATAGATCTTGTTCATCTTCCAAGTTGATGGTTACATAAGAATGCATATATACTTTTTAGGAAAGCCTATCAAGTTATTTCACCCATCAGTTCAGTAAGAATACTCTTTCACACCATTTTCATCAAAGCACTGCACCTATCAAATCATTAATGGTAGCTATGGCATGGACCAATATTAGCTGCTCTAGGAGTCTTCTCCAAATACAGTAGTCCCCCATTATAATGAACCTTGTTATAACGAATTCCACATATTACAAATGCATACCTTAGACTCTGTGCTATTTCAGTGAAATCTATTTTTGTCCTGTTGTGGTCATATTGGCAGTACTTTTAGTAATTTTCTCTGGGTACAGTTTTGCCTAATGTTGCTCACTCTGCTGCATAACTACTACCGTGGAGAATTAACTGAGATTTATTGGCACTTGCTGTGCTTTTTTGTTAACTTCCTTGTGGTGGTAGCAAGATAACTTGTTAGTCCTATGCTGTTTTGCCATATGCTGACATCTTGACTCCCTCACTCCCTGAATGCCTAAGATGTCTGAAAGCAAAAAACGAAAGGCACTAGATGTACACTCGAAGCTGGAGATACTGGATAAACTAAAAACTGGAGAAGGGGGGTGGCAAAGCTAGCTGCCGAATGAATTGTGTCTTGCTAAATCCACCATCTGCACTTTTCAAAAACAAGAAGACTCACTCAGTGAATTTGCAAACAGGTGCCTTGAGAAAGATGGTCTTCAAAGAAAGAAACTCCATCCTGTCCCAAATGCTAATGTGGATCATGCTATCCATTTGTGGTTTGAATCAGCGGCTTCCTGGTGCACCACTGTCCAGTACACCCTTGAACAGAAAGCTGACAGTTTTGCCAAAGAACTCCTTGGTGAGTAGTGCTCTTTTCAATCATCACCAAGGTAGCTAAGGTGATTCCAGAGGAGGAATGGCATTCGGCAACTTAAAACTGCCAGGGAACAGAAGACAGCAGATGATAATTTAGCTTTAGATTTCATGCCAAAGCTCACTGAGATTCTGGAGGAGGAGGAATATGAGCCTGATCAATTGTACAATGCGGAGAGACAGGTCTGTTTTGTAAATGTCTCCCTGACCGCACTTTAGCAGCATGAACTGAACAAGATACCTCCAATGAGTACAAACCTTATAAAGACCATCTCACCTTACTTGTGTGCACAAATACAACAGGGAATCACAAACTGCAGCCTTTAATGATTGGCAAGTGTGCTAATCCTAGATGTCTCCCCACATTAATAGAGAAGCTTTTTCACTCCTTTATGACCACAGTACAAATGCCTGGATGACCAGAGAAATTTTCAGTGAATGGTTTCACAGACATTTTGTTCCATCTGTTTTGAGGTTCCATGGGGCAAAGGATTGGACATTAAGGTGCTACTTTTACTAAATCAGTGCCCTGCCCACCCCACCCTGGTACAGATGACTTAAAGTGCAGGGATGGCAAAATCTCTGTGCTGTACCTTCCTCCTAACACAACATCCAGGATGCAGCCCATGGACAATGGAATCACTGCTAATCTTAAAAAGCTATATCAGAAGCAACTCCTGAGAGAGATCATCACTAGAGACAAAGGAACCAACCTTGTATCATTTCTGAAATTGTTTACTGTAAAATACATGATTTATGTTACTCTATCTGCCTGGGACAGTATACTGTAACTCCAGAAAAATTATAAACTGTTGGCAAGATGCACTTGGACAAATTTTGAGGAACGCACAGCGCAACAGCTCCCAGAACCACCATCAGCTACAGATATGGACACAGAGGATGTGATTATTGCCTGTGGTTTTGGACTCAAGGCTGGAACTTCTACTGAAATCAAACATCAAGTCCAGATGTGGCTGATCTTAAATGAGCAGTGCCCTGTTGCTGTGCTGATGACAGACAGAGAGAATAGTGCTGAAGTACAGGGACAGTCAAGCACAGAAAAGGAGAAACCAGACTTGGAAGATGAAGACAATATGCCATACCTGACATCCAAGCCCAGGATGGGATATTGCGGCTAGAAGTGGGGCTCTGCTATTTCAAAGACATGTCTTGGCACTGCAGCTGTTCCAACAAAGGCATCTAATACCTATGACAAAAAGAGAAGTTTTTTTTTTAAACAACAGAGTCTTCAGACCACAATGGACTCTTTTTTTTTATTAAATAAACAAAACATGTGGGCTGGCCTGGTGGTGCTGAGGGTTGAGGCACTAGACGCCACACCTCATGCTATGCCAGCGACCTGGGTTCGGACATGAGTCCGAGCCACCAGGGGCTGGCAGGGAAGCGATAGGATTGAACATCTGAAGGACTGCTTTCCTATCCCCGGGAGGGATCCAGGTAGTCCCCTCTCTGTAGCAGCCCCTGGTGACGACCAGGGGCACTATTAGACATTGTGCCAGCAAGGGGGTGGAGTGCGGCAGACGCCAACACATTCTGCCCAGATGTCACTGCACGCTTGCACTCCACGGGGCGTAAAACTGGAGAAAAAAAGTGGCACAGGTCAGGCAGCATGATCTTCCGATGTCCACGGCCTGACCAGATTGATGCCTTCTTATCTGGATCCGACTTGGTGAGTTGAGCTGTGGGTAGCTCCTTGCTGCCCCACCATGGGGGTTAATCCATGGGGGAATCAAGGAGGTGGCCTAATATCAGGTTCAGGGCTTGGGGGTCAGTCGGGATGACATGCTGACCGGTGCCAATGGGGAAAAAAATATACAAAAAAAAAAAAAAACGTGTTTTTAAGTTGTTTTTTAATGTAGTAACATTGCTAATGTAATAAAATTCATAACTGACACACCATTACTGTGTCATGTAATGTGTTATGTCAGCTGGGTATCACATAAAAATGCATGATTTTAGTTCTAGTGAATCCTCATTATAACGAACCTCTGTGACAGAGCTGGATGCGTCCATTGTAATGAGGGAGGACTGTATTCACCACTCATTCTGTGAAGCAGTTCTTCCAACAGTTCACTTGAATTTTCCTACTTTAACCGCCATTTTGAGCCACCTTTTGCTCTCATCCCTGGCTATTCTGAAGAGCTACATTTGATCCAAAGTAGTAATCCCTTTACGATATTTAAATACAATGGTCTTGTTTCCCCTGAATCTTCTCTTTTCCAGTGACTACAGGCCTAGTTCTGCCAGTCAGTTCACATAACTCACGTTCTGAAAGCCTCACCCACCTTGGTCACCCTCCTCTTGTCTTTTTTTGATCATGTCAGTATTTTATCTTAGATATGGTGATCAGAACCGATAACTGTACTCGAGATGGGGCCTGACTGAGGAGAGCTACAAGGGCATTATAGTATCTCATGATCTGCTTAAAACATTTCTATTGATGAATGACAGGATTCTTTTTGCATTACTAGCATACACCACAGTCTATCCCATTTGAACATCCTACCCTTATATTCTTCTTTCCGAAGTGTATGACTTTTCATTATTTTTTTCAAAGTTTATTGACATGTCTCTGCCAAGTCTGCCAGCTTGTTCAGATTACTCTGCATTTAAACTACTCTTCCTATTTTGCTATCTTCAGAAAACTTGGCAACCCAGCTACTGGTGCCAACCTCCATATGATTATGGAAATTATTTCTAAAACTTAATGAAAACCTCACCCATATTGTTTGTTTTTTCAAATCCCTAATGGTCGACACAGCTCTCTTGGGCAGCTACTCTCATTTTTTTAATATTTTAAAGACATTATCAAGGGCATGGTAACAGCATATGCACTATATATTATTTATGTATGTATTATACATTGTGAACATTTATCACTTTATAATGTATGATGGAACATTGTAATGTGTGGATTTTCATCTTTTCCTCAGGCAGTTATGCCATCGATGTGACGTGCTGAAGTTGTTAACCCATCGACAATACGTCACATCGATGGCATAACAAAAAAAGGAATTCACAGTCACGAAAATTCCAACAGCAGAACTGCTAGCCTCAAGTTTCAAAAATCAGCCACAACTGTCAGATTAGAAACTGGCAGAAAGAGGACACAACACAACACACAAAAAAAAATGATGTCAGCAGAAAAATCATCCAAGCCTGTAAGCGATGAACACAAAGCATTCATACAGGATCAGCAAAACAAAAGGACCATAAAAAAACAGTCAGATGTAAAGCTTTTACGATCCTACCTGAGAGACGTGGGGGAGGCTCGCACAATCGGAGACATACCTGTTGCTGAATTAGATGTCCTGATAGCAGATAGTATCTTTAAAATAAAAAGAAATGATGGGACCGATTACGAGCCATCTACGCTGAGGGGGATTTTAGGCAATATAGATCGCTACCTGCTAAACATAAACTATGG
Source organism: Neoceratodus forsteri (assembly GCA_016271365.2). Classification (NCBI taxonomy): domain Eukaryota; kingdom Metazoa; phylum Chordata; order Ceratodontiformes; family Ceratodontidae; genus Neoceratodus; species Neoceratodus forsteri. The sequence goes on along the minus strand of CM028134.1, from coordinate 538,680,195 downwards.
CCACTTCATATTCCACGGCAATAAAAAGGACTTTTCAGAAACAATTGCCACCTTGTCGGCCAAGCAGAAATTCCTCAAAAAAATGAGTAAAGGTAGCAAGCCCAACAGGGCAGAAGCGCTCTCACCCTCAGAAATTGAAAAATTGTACGAAACAGGGACATTAGGGCAACATAGCCCAGTGGCGCTACTAAACATGCTTTTTATCAATAATGGGCTTTACTATGCCCTTCAAACAGCAAAGCAGTGTGCGCTCAGATGGGGGGACCTTAGCCTGCGTAAGGACACAGATGGCTGTCAGTTCCTAGAGTACACAGAGTGTCAAACAAAAACGCCAGCAGGCGACAACCCAAGGGACATCAGGGCAGTGAAGCTCAGAATGTATGAAAATCGGGAACGACCTGATAGAGACCTTGTAAAAGCATACAGCCTGTATGCATCTCAAAGGCCACAAACCATGCTCACAGCTGACTCCCCCTTCTACCTGGCACCAAATCTATATTTCAAATCTGGCGTATCCATCTAGTTTAGGGCAATGACTCTTGGAGAAAATAAAATTCGCTCCATGATGCAGATCATAAAAACATCTGCTGGTCTACCACATGAAAAATGAATAACCAATCACTCCACTCTCAAAATGGCAATACAGCGACTAGTGGACTGTGCAGTTCCCCCCACAGAGGTCCAGCAAGTCTCTGGCCATAAAAGCCTGCAGTCGATTAACAACTACAGCTTCATTTCAGAGGCAAAACAGAAAAGAAATTCTGTCATTCTTGGAGGACACAATGTCTCTGACTACCAGCAACCCTCCTCATCAAAATCTGGTCCCCAGTCAGTGTTACAAGCAACCCCACAAGTAAACACAGCCAAAAAGTGGCCACTGTTCGCTCTACCCGATCTGACAAACTTTAACTTGTTCGGAGACAATTCTATATTACAGCATGGCAACATCACTGTGAATGTGAACAATTTTTTTGCACCACAGAAGTGAAAGCGAATTGCATTGGTATCGGAATCCTCATCTGAAAGTGACGATATCAAGGTAAGAGCTAATGTTACCCCCAACCCCTGCCCCCATGTGTCCATACAGTTACCATTAGTAAGCACATTTAAGCTGACATACTAACCAGTTGTCCTTTTTAATTTTTTTGTCTCCTGTTTCCCAGTAGGGCTGAAGGAAAAAATCACCAAAAACATGTTAAAACTTTAGCGATTTGCAGCACAACCCCTTCCAACCACTTTACGGCAAGGCTGATTGGTTGCCACTTGACATTTGACCCCGATGCCCGTTTTTTTCTCTCCTCTTGTTCTGTTGATCGAGATAAGTTATTGTTTTAACTTTAAATTTGTTGCTCTAAATGTACCGTGATGATACTGAATGTAAACTAAATAAAATGGAAAGTGTTTAAATGAGCAACGCAATTCTGCTCTCATCTGTGTACAGTAAGCTAACCTGTACTGTGCTAAGTGTGTAACGCTGCAGTCTCAGATGCACAAGATGCCCATACACTATAAAAGACAATGTACGAGCATCGATGAACAACAACGCTAAGTAAGCGTCTCATGTTTCCCCTGGCAACCCATGTAAACCTCTCGAGCTTTGCTCTCGAGGTTTACACGGGCTGCCAGAGGAACCACTCAAAGCTCACAGAGCATTGTTGTTCATCGATGCCCATACATTATCCTCTATATCAACTATAATACTTTAAACTCTTGTAGTTGAGTACTGCCACCATTACTACAGTTAATCAAATTAACACTCTAAAGCTTAGTACCATGATTCTCACAACACGGCAGTTTTACAACTGACAAACATTTTGTTCCACCTAAGCAGTATGCTCATCTCATCCTGCTCATCTCAATAAAGGATGCATACCTCCATATCCCAATCAGACAGAGCCACTGGTGATTCCTACATTTCCATGTGCTGGGCCAACACTTCCAGTATCAAGCCTTGCCTTTCAGCCTTGCATCAGCACCCAGATTGTTCACAAAAGTGTCCATCATCCTCACAGTCTGTCTCCAGGAGCAAGGAGTGGACATCATACCATAATTGGATGACTGGCTGATATGCTCATGCAGCAGCTCACAGTCACAAAGAGACACAGAACTAGTACTGAGAGCTCTAGCAGAATACAATTGGGTAGTCAACCATGCCAAGACTTCAATTCAACCTTCCCAATGGATAGAACACATGGGACAGAAATCGACACAGCCGAGGAAAGGACAAGGCCATCCTGAAGGTGGATAGAATTGATCATCTCCCTAGCTCTGACTCTCAGGTCTACCCCTCATCCAACGGTGGGTCAGGCAGCTCAGGTCCTCGAATGCACGGCTTCATGCATTGACCTGGTGCCCTGGGCCAGACGGAACATGTGTCCATTACAGAACTGCATATTGATGCAGGGCTCTCCATCGGAGAACAATCTGGCGATGACTGTTCACCTACCAGATTCAGTCAGAAGGTCACTGCGGTGGTGGACTCAGAGCCAACACCTCTCAAGGGGCTCCCCACTAGAGCTGAGATACGAGGCGACAGTGGAGACCGACACCAGCCTCACAGGTTGGGGGGGCATGCCTGAACAACTCCACGGCCCAAAGCTGGTGAACAAGTTCAGAGTCAAAATTGTCCATCAACATCCTGGAAATGAAGGCAGTGTACCATGCACTGTGGGCATTCCAGGAGGACATAATTGGTTGGACTGTCTTGGCGAGATCTGACCACTGAGTCACAGTGGCTTAGATAGCAAAATAAGGTGGGACCAAAATCAAAGGCATGATGAGGGAAGCATCGAGAGTGTTATTTTGGGCTCAGACCATTCTTACTCACATCCATGCCATACATTTGGCAGGCAAGCTGAATGTCAAAACAGACTGGCTAAGCAGGCAACAAATTCACCCGGGGGAGTGGCAACTCCATCCGGACATTTTCAGGATGATACAAAGAAGATGGGGCCCCATCCCAATAGAACTGATGGCCTCTAAATCGAATGCCCAGGTCAACTTCTACTTCTCCAGGTACAGGGAGAAACAGGCTCAAGGGGTGGACACCCTGTCACAAGCCTGGACTCAGGACCATGCTTACATTTTTACACCAATCCTCTTGATCCCACAAGTTCTAGTAAAGATCCGGTTATCTCGTAGTCTTATCTTACTCATAGCACCTTACTGGCCATGAAGTGCCTGGTTTGCATTAGCCATGGCCATGACTCTGGACAGATGGACCCTCCCATATCATCAGGACATGCTCTTCCAGGGTTCAATGATTCATCCGGCCCCAGGCACACTGAAATTATTGGCTTGGGTCCTGAGAGGCAGAGACTGCTGAGGGCAGGATACCATGACTTGGTCATTTCGACCATTTTGCAATCCAGAAGGCCATCCACCACTTCAACCTAAGGCAGGCAGTGGAGCATCTTTTCTAAGTGGTGCGAAAAGACACTTATCAATCGAATGAAAGTTGATATGTCCGTGATACTAATGTACCTGCAACGAAGCCTGGATAAGGGGTTGTCCCCCTCCTTCCTCTGGGTACAGCTCTCAGCCATAGGAGTGGCCGTGGGACAAACCTGACATACCCTACCAGGAGCTCACCTACATGCGGTCTGATTCCTTAAGGCAGCAGAAGCCATTCGCCCTTGCAAGCTGTCAACAGAGGCTCCTTGGGACCTCACACTGGTACCTAGAATACCTAAACAGTCCACCTTTTGAACCCACACATGAGGCCTAGCTCTACTGGTTGGGCCTAAAGACCTGTTTCCTTGTGGCTATCTGCTCATCTTGCAGATTCAGCGAACTGGGAGCCCTGTAAGGAGCCATACACTATCTTCATCCAAGGAGGGTCTCTTTGACAATGGTACTGGTTTTCAGCCCAAAATCATCTCTAACCTTCACAGGGAGCAACCAGTAGAGCTCCCAACATTCTATGAACAGTCACAACAGGGAGATACACAAGTTTATCATCTCCTAGACATTGGGAACTCATTGGCAAAGTACATCGCCAAGATACAACCAATACGCAAGTTTGAGAGACTTTTCGTCACAGTCCAGGGTTACAAGCAGGGTATAGCAGCCTCCAAAACAACCATCGCCAGCTGGCTGAAAAAGACTATCCAGGAGGCATACATGTCAAAGGGCCTGACTCTGCCAGAGGGAATAAAAGCTCATTCAACCAGAGCTGTGGCCATTTCTTGAGCTGAAAGAGCCTGCGTATCCACTGAAGACATATGCAGAGTGGCTACATGGACTTCTATCCATACTTTTGCAAGACATTACAGACTTGAGTCTCTATACAAAAAAAGAACCACCTTTGCTAGTAAAGTTTTGACTTCAGCATGTCCTACCAGTTTCCACTCTGATCGCCCTGACCTGCCCTGAAGGAATGGTTGTACTGCTACTTAAAGTAACCCATGAGCAGGGCCACTGGAAAATTGCGGGCGCAATTTTTCCGCAATTTCCGCAATTTTCACCCTTCTCCGCACAAAATCCACAATTTCTTGCAATTTCTTACATTTATGGAATTTTTGACTAAAATTGTATAAAAATATTTGTATACTCAAGGAAATCTACTCAGATATGTTAACAATTTAGTATACAGACTTGGATTTGACCAAACCAGTATAGTGTGAGGTGAGAAGGGGTCAAATGTGACTCTGCTTTCATGTGATTCCCTTCCCTGCTTTGGTTTCAAAATCTTCTAGTCATGCATATGTAGACTTGAACACTTTTAAAATCTGTGTGAAAGCAGACTATCAGAGAACTTTTTGCTGACACAGAGACTGAAACAATAGTTGTGAGAAAAGTGCAAAGTGCCCCATTCACCTAAATGAAGCCTTGACCACAATGCTTGTTTTTGAATGGTTGGGTAGATTTTCCTTGTATAAATGCTTTCAATTTGAAAGGATTTTGATTCAAATGTGTCAAGAGTTTGGATGGCCCTGCTAATTATAAACCTGAATGTGCTTCTGAGGGGGTTGGTGACAGCGATTCCTTACATGTCAGTCTGCCACAACTGCATACTCACATACAAAGCATATAAAAAGCAAACATTTCTGAAAACACGCTGAACAGGTTAAGTATAGTTAAACATTTACCTTCAAATAGACAAAATAATTGCAACCCAAGTAAAATCACTGTAAACCGAGTAGAACAAAAGTACCATGTATTGAAAACTATTGTATGATGTAATGAAAAGCTACTCTTATGATTTGATACTTTTATCTTGTGAGTTTAACATGTACTTACAGTGCTGATTAAGAACAGTAGTTATTTTAACAAAATAAACATTTTTCTTACTAGACCTTTATTAGGCACCCTGGTTATCTGTTTATTTTTTTCTTGCACCAAAGCAAGTAGTTTAAACAGGCTTCATTATTTAACATCTAGAAACTGGGAAATATGTTGTTTCAGGATGCATTCAGTATAGACTAACTGTAAATTATTAAATAAAATCTAGTTAGCACTGCATGACTTAGATGTCTTGATTTTTAGAAGATATGCTACGTAATGATTAATTTGCAGTGCGTTTCAAAAACACACACCTTTCTTCACATCAAAAGCATTTACAAGAGGCAATACATTTATCTAAACAATTTGTGTGACCAATACATGCTGCAGCAAACAATAAAATATTTATTAAGGGGCAGTGGTGATGTATAGTGAATACCCTCAATTTTCCCACAATTTTTGCAAAAAAGTCCCCGCATTTTCGGGTAAAATGTTCCTCAATTTTCCAGTGGCCCTGCCCATGAGGTAATGTCTGGAATACCATGGGTAGCAAACTTAACACAGTAGGTGTTTACTCACCTGGTAAAGGTGATTATCTTAGTTTGTATCCATGGCACTCCATGGCCTTCCCTTCAGGGAGATCACGGCAGGAAACATCATGCTGCTTACATAGAACTGGGTGGTTCCAGGGACTATGATCCCTTAATTACCAGTTGCACATTGATGCTGAACTTGATAACTGATGTGATAACTCATAGAAATCATATATTACCATAAAAATATAGAGACAGTCGGTGACACTAGGTAACCAAGTTCTACATTTGTAGTAATAGGTAATAAACAGGACTGCATACTTCCTTAACATGTTGCATATAATTTTTTCTCCATGTTATTCAAAGCAATGGGTTGTCAAGTTAACCTTTATTTCAGCTATGGAAGAATCGAACTGAAGGACAGGGACTCCTGGGACCAAGGTATACTGCAAAATTTGATCCTGTGTCACATGTGCAACACTAGCCTATCAGGTGGGCTATAACTTATGAGAGATGAGAGTAAGGCAGAATTAATACCAAGGGAACAGATAAAGAACTGCTCAATGGAGGCTGGAGTATACATTTCCCACTGAGCAGGGATGCTATCACTCTATGTCACAATAGTGTTCTCAAGCCTTATAATCATGAGTAAGCCCTTTCTTCCTCCCTTTTCTTTTTAACATGTCATATTTTCTACTTCTTTCGCCAGCTAGACCCCATCTAACCGACCCCCCCAGCCCCGTCCCCCAGAATTACTGGGGCTTACCTTATGCCCGGCCCAGAAGCGGTGCCTGTGGGGAGTCAGTCGCCATCCTGCCGCTGATTATGTTTTTTCCTCCATTTTTTCCCCCCCAAGGGCCCTTGGAGTGGCTACGCATGCATGTGGAGGCACGCATTAGTCCCACAGCCCCAGTAACAGCCCCTTTCCTCCCACCCCATTGGCCTAGTGCCTGACTCCTCTCAGCCCATGCTGTCCCCAGCCTGTTGGCAGTTTCATCCAGCTCCCCCTTCCCCCCCGTTGCCAACCTCCGACGACCCGGGCTCATTCCTGAATCCGGGTCACTGGCGTGACATGAGGTTAGGCGCCCAGCTCCTTAGCCCTCCTTAGCCCTCAGCACCACTGGGCCGGCCCTTTCTTCCTCCTTGATATCCAATCCTATGATTAGTGGTTTTAATCATCGTCCCCCTGTTATCATGAAACGGTCAGTATATTAAGCTAAGGATTACCATGTGTCAGGAAAAAATTATATGATATGCATTTTCCCCATGTATTACCCAAGAATTGGTCCTCAAAGGCAATAGTGCTGGGGATCACAAAAGCCAAGCCTCTCAGAGACTTCCATGTAGTTCTTTAAAAAGAACTACCAAAATGGCTGCCGCAGTAGCCATGCATGTGTGGAACAACGTTTGTCTCAAAATGGAGGCTGAGAGGAGAGATCCCCAAAATGGCAGATGCCCATTGAAGGGCGTGGTCCGAAGAAGGCCAGAAATTCCAGGTGGCCTCTTGTTTGTCCCTCCCCATCAGGGGAGAGTCCCGTCTCCCTGAAAGAAATCAGAATGGCCAGAACAGTCCGGTCGTGGGTCGCTAAGGGAGGGACCCATGACCACTAGGGCCGGTTGTAACATTGTTGGATAATGCCCCAGGACCTCCCCCAGGCCGCTGCATGAAAGGGCATGAGGGAATGGGGCTTGAGAAAGCAAGGAAAACTCCTCAAGAGTCAAGCTGGTGTGGCCACTAGAGTAGGGTCCCAATCCTGTAAAGAGAATCCCTTGTGGAACGTGCGACTTACGCTACCCGCTGAATAGGGAGTAGTGCAACCTGAGATGAAAGGGCACTGTGCCATGCAGTCTCCACTTGTGAGGGGACAGCCACCTCACATCAAGCACAGGTGAATTGTGAGAGGGGGAGCAGGAAGAAGATGAGCATTCCAGCCATGCGTCTTTCCCCCATCCCCTGAATGGAGCATTTCCAGCTCATGGCACTGTGCAGTTCCTTGCTTGGGAGGGAGGAGCTATGTACAGCACAGCACAGCACAGCACAGTACAGTACAATACAGCAACAGCCGGAGGGCAGTATGGATCGGGAGGGCACGGGCCGGCACTCTCACGTCAGTGGGGAGTGGGAATGGGAGAAAAAGGAAAAAGGAGCTAGCAGGCTCCATGATGGCTGCACCAGTGCCCCAGCTGGCCCCCCAAAGTCTGCATTTTGCTTTGGGGTGGGGATAAATGCCGGTGCCCCTTCACCCTGGCTGTGCCATTGGGGGGACCCATAGGGGAATCAGGGGGGTGTCGGGTCAGGGAATGGTGTGGCCAGAGATCAAGTCCCTCCAAGGGAGGGACCAGAGCTGCCTGCCAGACTTGGGCAGTAAAAACACTTATATAGAAAAAAAAAAAGAATTTTGGGCCAGGAAGGTACACTGAGCTAAAGGCCATTTTGCAACCCAGGAAACTGAGCAGAAAGAAGTTCAAGACTTGCTCAGGGCCACACAGTACAGAAGTGGCAACTGTGCAATTCAAAACCAGGTATGTTGGGTCTCCAGGTTCACAATATAGAAACATAAACATAGAATTTGACGGCAGATAAGGACCGCTTGGCTCACCCAGTCTGCCCATTTCCCTACCTACTGGATAAGCTGCAGATCCTAGTTAACCAGCAGCCTACTTCTTCTTACCCCAACCCCCCAGAATTGCCTTATGACTGTCCCATGCATGCTTGAATTCCACCACTGATTTTGACTCCACAACCTCCTCTGGAAGGCCGTTCCATGCATCCACAACCCTCTCTGTGAAAAAATACTTCCTTAAATTACCTCTGAGCCGCCCCTCTATCTTCAAATTGTGCCCTCTTGTTCTTGCACACCTCTTTTTTTGAAAGATGCCACCCTGTTGGACTTTGTTGATTCCCTTGAGGTACTTGAAAGTTTCTATCATGTCCCCCCTCTCCCTCCTTTCCTCGAGGCTATACATGTTAAGCTCCTTAAGTTTCTCTTCATATGTCTTCCGGTGCAGACCCTGCACCATTTTAGTTGCCCTCCTCTGGACAGCTTCCATCCTGTCTATGTCTTTGCGGAGATTGGGTCTCCAGAACTGCACACAGTACTCCAGATGGGGTCTCACCAGCTGTCTGTACAGAGGGATAATAACTTCCTGTTTTCTACTGGTGATGCCTCTCTATGCATCCCAGTAACCTCCCAACCTTCCTTGCTGCCCTCTCACATTGCCTTGCCACCTTTAGGTCATCTGATATGACTCATGGGTCCCTTTCCATTTTTGTTGTTGTTAGTATCTCACCCCCATTGTGTACTCTTCCCTGGGTTTTGTTTCCCAGGTGCATTACCTTGCACTTCTTAGCATTGAATCTAAGCTGCCATACATTTGACCATTCCTCTAACCTTGCCAAGTCCCTTCTCATCCTTTCCACCCCACCCTGTGCATCAACTCTGTTGCAGATCTTAGTGTCATCTGCAGAGACATACTTTTCCTTCCAGTCCTTCCGCAATGTCACTTATAAAGACATTGAAGAGGACCGGTCCTAATACTGAACCCTGCGGTACCCCACTAGTAACCCTCTTTTCTTCTGAGTGGACTCCATTTACTATTACTCTCTGTGTCCTATTCTCCAGCCAATTCTTTACCCAGGCTGTCATCTTGGGACCCACTCCCAGGCTGGCTAACTTGTATATTAATCTTTTGTGTGGGACTGTGTCAAATGCCTTGCTAAAGTCTAGGTAGGCCATGTCCACAGCCCCTCCCTGATCTACTACTTTGGTCACCCAGTCAAAGAAATCTATCAGATTTGTCTGGCATGACCTTCCCGCTGTGAATCCATGCTGCCTAGGGTCCTGTGCCCCTCAGGCCTCTAGATACTTGACAATTCTTTCCTTCAGAAGTGATTCCATCATTTTCCCTATCACTGAGGTTAAACTAACAGGCCTGTAGTTTCCTGCTTCTGCCTTGCTCCCACTTTTGTGAAATATATTGACTTCTAGGCTATAATGGCTCCCATCAAATCAGAAGCAGGTTTTCAAGCATAGTCTTGGGTTTCTCAATATCCATATTGGCAGATAGTGGGCATTCCACAGCACTGGTACACATGCTAGTTGGAGTGGGAAGGAAAGCCTAGGGTGTACTGGTAGAACTATATGGCCTGCTTTTGAGTGTGACCTGTCATTGGCCTCTGAGGAGTCCTCTTACCTATGTCCTACATGGGTGAGGCAGAGTACTGGCAGTGCAGCTATTATCATAGGTACAGGACAGGAAGTAAAGGGGCCAAAGCTGCGAAAAGACAAAAAATATCAAACAGAACCTGTGCCAGGCCCAGTAGTTCTGTGGTAGTGCATTGCACTACCACTTAGAAGACCTAGGTGTCCTTCAGGAGTCAAATTCTTATCCCTGGTGGAGTCAAAGAATCTCTTAAGAAGCAGATTTTCCTGACTCTAGGTGCAGGAGGTTTCGGCCTGCCTCACTACACCAGCACTTCCTCTTGTGACTAAGAAGTGGACTCGGATGAGAGGGGTGTACAAGTGTTGTTCTTCCCCACAGGTGCTGTAAATTCAGGCTTTAAAACTGGCATAGTGGTTGAGGCAGCAATAAAAAAAAAATCACTGGGGTTTCCTGCAGAATTATGTCAGGCAATCCCCTGACATTGGTTAATGATGGAGGGTTGTTAGACTGCCTGTTAGCAATGGACTTGGAGAACAGAAGTCTCTGACAGAAGGACAAAGAAAGTGAAAAGACCATTCAGGTGGGCTCATTCCCTATTCACATATGAATAAACAGCTTAACTTTGTTTTACCTCATGGAGAAGCAACTCCAGAACTAGTCAAAACTAGCCAGGGTTTAAATGGAGATGACTGGATGTTGCTAAGAAATAAAGCTACATGCCAATAGTGATGCCATGTTCTAGTCCTGTGGCATAGACAGATAGATAGATAGATAGATAGATAGATAGATAGATAGATAGATAGATAGATAGATAGATAGATAGATAGCTAGATAGATCATTTTATTTATAAAGCACCCATCTCCATAGATGCTGGGTGCTGCACAACGTAAGTATACAAATCATATAAAAACATTTCAAAAATACAGTAATATCAAAATTAAAACAACAAAATACAACTAGGAGCATGGGCTTATCTATCCGTCATACAGTGCAATCCACTTTAAAACATCCTCAGTTAAAACCTTGATGGAAAAAATATGTTTTGAGGCCCTTCTTAAAGGCTTCTACTGAGGGGGCCTCCCTTAGATAACCAGGCAGAGAATTCCACAGGGTAGGCACAGCTGCCGCAAACACTCTGTATCCTGAGTGCCTCAGCCTAGCCCTGGGAACTACAAGAAGGCCACCCCTGGCAGAACGGAGGGCCTGGGACGGATGGAGCTCTTGCAGATAGACTGGACCCCTCTCGTGCAGGGTCATATCGGTCAGTAGCCCTATCTTGAAGACAACTCTCCACCGGACTGGTAGTCAGTGCAGTTCGCGGAGCGCCAGGATGATATGTTCACATCTTTTCACCCCCATCAGTAATCTCGCTGCCGCGTTCTGCACCAGCTTCAGTCTGCAGAGGTTGCCTCCAGATAGCCCTAGGTACAGGGCATTGCAGTAGTCTAACCTGGAAGTGACGCAAGCGTGCACCAGTGTGGGCAGGTCATCAAGCAGGATCAAGGGTCGAATTTGGGCAATATTCCTGATATGATAAAACCCACTTCTCACCACGGCTGACATCTGTGCATCAAGTGTCAGACCGTCATCCAGGATTACTCCCAAATTCTTCACCTGCCTAGAGGGGCTAGAGGCACACTGCCCAGCACAAGGTCGGGGGGTAATACCACAGACCCACTCTGCCCTGAGGACCCGGCTCCAACACCAGTACCTCAGTCTTGTCTGGGTTGAGCCTAAGCCAACTGCGAGTCATGTACATCTGGATTTCCTCAAGGCAGCTATTAAATACTGAGTCTGACACCTGGCTATTGGGTGCACAGGACAGGTACAGCTGGGTATCTTCTGCATGGCAGTGAAAACCCAGCCCATACCGACTGATAATATCCCCCAGTGGCAGCATATATACCGTGAACAATAGAGGCGACAAGACTGACCCCTGCGGAACACCACAGTACAGAGGTTTCGGGTTTGATGAGAAAATTCCCATGGTCACCCTCTGCACTCTGTCTGTTAGGTATGACATCTCCACACTATGCCCCGCACGGAATGCAGACTGGAAAGGCTCATAGGCAGAAGAAGCATCATGATGTCTCTCCAGCTGTACGGCCACAACCTTTTCTACAACCTTCCCTAAAATTGGGAGGTTCAAAACACATCTGTAGTTGCTGAGGCAGTCCGGGTCCAAAGATGGCTTTTTCATAAGATGTCTAACCAAGGCCTCTTTCAAGGTTAAAGGAAAGATCCCACTCCTTAATGAACTCCAGACTAACTCAGCAACCACAGGACCAATCAGATCCAAACATTCAACCAAAAGGCGAGTTGTGCCTGGATCTAAATCACAATGTGTCGGCTGCAGCTTAGAGATTATCTCTACCACCTCCCCAACCCCAATCAGCTCAAACTCATCCCAGACAGGAGGAGCGCTCTGACTTGACTCAGGCCAGACCCTGCATCCCTTTTGAGAGACGTTTGACGAGACCTTAGCCCGGATGGAGGAAACTTTGTCAGAAAATCAAAGCCAGTTCCTCACGCCTCTTGCTAGAACCTGCCCCTCCAGCACATAGACAGGCTGGATGTAAAAACCTGTCCACTGTGCAGAAGAGCTGAGCTGGTCTGTTTCTCACTGTAGCAATCTTCCTACACAGAAATTCTGCCCTTTTATGGGAGATTGCTCCCTGATAGTCCATATAATGTGACCTCGGGGCCAATTTGTCCCCCACCAGGACAGATCTCCTCCAATGCCTCTCTAACCTCCGGCCCCTAGTCTTTAAACCTTGGAGATCCTCATCATACCAGGGAGATCTCCAATGAGTAGACAGGGCTCGGATACACAAGGGTGCGATTGAGTCAAAGGCAGCACCAACTGCCCCATTATAGGCCGCTACTGCCTCCTTTGACCCAATTGCACAAGCTGCCCCAACGCCCGATAGGTCCAGCACTGCCAATAGGTCCTCTGAGGATATTCCCCTTAATGACCAGTACTGGACCATCTCCATAGCTGCAGGACCATCTGGGAGGGGCTCCTAAACGTGAACCCCACAGTGCTATGATCTGACCAAACCACTGGATCTATGCTAAGGTCCATGATATCGAACTCAAAAGAAAAAAAACAGGTCCAATGTGAGGCCGCCTGAGTGCATCGCTGTCATTACCTTCTGTGTTAGGCCCAGTGCCCCGTGCTCCCAAGAAGGTCTGTCCCAAATTTTGATAGCCCCCCTGTCGACCCAGGCATTGAAGTCCCCCAAGATCAACCACCTGGGGGACTCCAATACCAGGCCTGTGATGAGCTCCTCGATCTCTTGCAAAAAGTCCCCATCACTACCTGGGGGGCAGAAGAGCAGGAGAACACTGAAGCCCCCATCAGTATCCCCTCAGCAGCCACACACTCAAAGGACCATATAGGATCCATAGACAGCACCGTGAGGTTCAGACTAGATTTAAAACAAATGGCCACCCCCTGCCCCTACGATCCTTCCTTGGGTTGTGTATCACGGAGTACTGGGCTGGCAACGCTGCCTCCAAAATTGGCTCGGCATTTTCATCCAGCCAGGTCTCCATGATGCAAGCCAGATTGGCAGAGGATATAATCAGGATTATGGCCATCTTGTTCCTTATCGAGCTGGAATTGCACAACACAGTCCGTGTAGGATGAGGTGGAGCAGCCAGACCAACCCTCTGCTCACACTCTAAGGTGAAGCCCTTGGGTATGGGGACTAGACAAGGTAAACCCTGTTCAAGCCCCCATTACACCCCAGGGTGTCTCCTTCACCTCATCACCCAGATCTCAGACACTCCGGCAGCCACTCAGGAGACCCTCTGCTGGGCCCCCCCCCCGAGCTATCCCTAAAGCCCTACATCTAAAGTAGGTTTCACCCGACAATACTGGAAACTTGAAGGGACGAAGGTCCCCAGAGATCATCACCCAAGTTCCCAGCACATTTCTTAAAAACAAAACTCACTCCAATAATTCACTTCTCAAATACTCGCACCCCACCACCCACCACAATACACCGTCTATATTATACAACCACACACCTTTCACACACCTTACACCAAAACAACTTTTACACAACCACACAATTAAATATACTGATTCTGAAGTCTCCCAAATTACACAAACAGGAGCAGAAAATTTCTAGATCCGAGTCCCAATCCTAAAGGCACTCCAAAGAAGTCCAGAATCAAAAAATGTCCAGATTTCGTAGCACATATGATTACTGTGGAGCTATCACCTCCACAGCCCAAATAGCTTAGAAACCAGGAGGCTCTCACCCTCTTAGCTCTTGCTAAAACTTTTAACTGTCAATTAACCAGTCTGTTGAAAAACGATTCCAAATTTGATATGGCTATAGTCCTCCTCATTGGTTTTTAGCATATAGGAGGAGAAGGTAAAAAGCATTAAATTCTGTAGGCCTTCTTGACCCATTCACTGCAGCACAATTTCTCCAGATCTTCCCGACCCAGCCAAACCTCAGGGCACTTCAGTGACTCCCCCTGCAGTAGCAGTCACCCTCCAGTGCCTGCCACGCCAGTTTTCTCTGTCTGTGGTCGGACACCCTCCGATGTATGACCCTCCAGATACTCTCCCAAAAGACACCCTGATAGTTCAGTCATGGATCTTCACCAGCCAACTGATCTGCAAAACTTTAGCACTGCAGTCTGCCTTTCTGCTGCACAAACAGCTCAACTCCTCATTCTTCCAAGGGACTCCAGCAACACAAACAGTCCCACCTTCTTCCTTCCTCCTTGTCCTGCTCCAACAGTACTCCTCCTCAAACCAGCACTGCCATTTCAGTCCTCCTCATGGGGAACACTCAGACCAGCATTCTAGCCCAGCATGGCCCGCCGCAGTACCCCAACAGTTCAGTCCCACAGCTCAGTCCCCAAATTCAGCTCCACAATACGAAAAATCAACAAACACCACTTTTCAGTGGGCAAAATGTCTCCCGCAAAGGTAACCAGAATACTGTTGCCATTTGCTACAAAGATTCTGGAGACATCTTCAAAACAAACGCAAGTATGTCTAAAATACTAAAAACACTAAACTCTGCTTGTAAAAACGCTCAGAATTCATTCTAAAAATGATTTTGCTCCCAGTTCCTCCTCCGTGTATCATGGACAGCCCAGCTCGGCCGCCATTCCGTTTGTGGGAGTTAAAACAAAAAAGAATGGTGTACACTCTGCTTGTTGAGACTATTTTATTGTGGGAGTTCAAAGAATGCTCTAATTAGAGTGCACAGACAAGGGACTACAGTTCATACTAAGGTTCTGATGGAGCAAAACGTGATAGCCCATTACTACTGCTTACCTTCACACATACTAATAATGCAGTATCATCTCAGACAGACTGTATTTGTTGAGTTTGCTTTTGAATTCCTCTCCTTTCCTCAATCCCCATAGAAAAAGTTGTGTGCAACAGAGAAGGACCAATTTCTCAGATACTGTGTGTTCTGTTATTAATTAAAACTGTATGCAAAGATTGTTCTAAGACCAAAGTGGCAAGAATTAGAACTTAGTCATCTAAGCATTTTTTTGTTTGTATTTCAAATTTAGTCACCTAAGCATTTTTTTGTTTATATTTCAAATCTAGTCAGCTAAGCATTTTTTTTGTTTGTACTTCTTTCATGTAAAATCAATTTATTTTAATTTTCTTAGTGTGTTCTGTAGTTCTTCCTATATATTATGGCCCAGATATTCAAAAGGGTTGTGCATGGCGCAACAGTGTTGCACCATGCGCAACCCACTGATGTGCCCCAGTACGATATTCAAAAGGGAAAAGTGCGCGGCACAAATCCCGATGCGCTAGAGCGCATCAGTAATGTATGCAGGCGCAGGAAGGGGGGGCATGCCTATGCATACCCTGCACAGCCCGATATTCAGCCTGGGATGTGCAGAGCCATGCATGTGCAACCCCTACCTGCACCAGCACAGAGTTGATCCCCCAAAAAAAAGGAACAACTGATGGCCACCCACAAGTGAGCTGCCACACTGCAGGGCACAACACGGCAGCTGCCACCTGTGGGTGGCCACCGAGCTCCGGCTGCACCTGGTGGTGACCCCCCCCATGCCCGATCATGGGCATTTGTAAAAAAAAAAAAAATCTGTCCAATATCCCTGGTGGTCCAGTGGACCGCTGCCTGCCTGATCGTGGGCTAAGTAATAAAATTAGATCCCCAAAATCCCTGGTGGTCCAGTGGACCTGCCTGCCCGATCGCGGGCTAAGTAATAAAATCAGATCCCCGAAATCCCTGGTGGTCCAGTGGACCTGCCTACCTGATTGCGGGCTAAGTAATAAAATCAGATCCCCGAAATTCCTGGTGGTCCAGTGGACCGCTGCCTGCCCAATTGTGGGCTAAGTAATAAAATCAGATCCCCAAAATCACTGGTGGTCCAGTGGACTGCTGTCTGCCCGATCGCGGGCATCTGTATAAATAAATGACTAAGTCCAATATCCCTGGTGGTCCAGTGGACCACTGACTGCTCGATCGTGGGCATTTGTATTAAAAAAAAGTAATACTACCAATCTTCCTGGTGGTGTAGGTACCCCCCCCACCTGCCCACTGAGCCCCACCGCCCTCCCCGGTCAGCTGGCGGGTGGCAGCACCCACCGCCTGCCGCCCGCCGCCCGCCGACTGACACCATGGTAGGGCTATCGCCCGATGGTCCACAGTTTGAGCCAATGGGCACAGCACCGTCATCCACCCTACTACATTCAGATATGAAGATCATTAACATATCTGGAATGTAACAATACTGAGCTACCAGCCATTAGCTCACACTAACAGACCAATAATGCAACACCGACAATGTCAGTCGGTAAGATAAAGCGGCAAGCGAAATACTGCCGCCCGACTGACCGCGGTGAGGATCGTCAGGCGGAAATGAGGAGAAATACCTAGACCACCAGGGATATTAGTAGTATTACACAACAAATGCCCTTGATCAATACGCGTCCACTGGACCACCAGGGATATTGGACTTATTCATTTATTTATACAGATGCCCAGGATCGGGCAGACAGCGGTCCACTGGACCACCAGGGATATTGGACTTAGTCATTTATTTATACAGATGCCCGCGATCGGGCAGACAGTGGTCCACTGGACCACCAGGGATATTGGACATCGTTTCTATTTTTTAATACAACTGCCCGCGATTGAGCTGTGGAGCACATTGCCGGCTGCAGGGGGCGTCGGTCCCTGATGGCTGCTGCCTGGCAGGGCGCCAGGTGCAAGTTGTCGGGGATCGGCGCACCTGCATGCAAATGGGGCCATAATGACATGCAAATGGCCCCATTTGCACCTTGTATACATTATGGCCCCATTTGCATGTCAAGTTTTGAATATCGCGGTTGCTGTGCATGGCGCAATGGAACTTGCGCCAGCGCATCCCCATGCTCCACTCTGGCCACTTGTGCTGGCACAGTGCCACTGCGCCATTCACACTGCAGGTGGCCAGGGTGCGATTTTCAACGCTGCTGAGCCATGGTGCAGCTCCGTTGAATATCGCCAAGTCCACACCCCTGCGCTGCCAAGTTGAGCTGCGCCCAAGCTTGTGCCACAGCCTGGTGCAGTTTGAATATCTGGGCCAAAGTGTATATCTTGTAAACTCTATAACCCTTGAATGTCTTCAATTCCACGCACCTGTGTCTGGGCAGTGTTTAAACTTACAGGTTACTTTACTGGCAAAATCTGTGTTCTGTCTCAGAGAACACATACTTAAGTTAAAGTGAGACTTCTTCGACTAGGTTATACGCCAGCTCCATGATATACAATGCAGTGCAGTAGAAAGCAGCATGATCAGAACTGCACCTTTAGATAACAACAAAATGAAAAACAGCGAATATAGATTTACTATTATTAACATCACGCTGCTATGAATTACCACTCCAGTAAAAATGTTTGGTTTGAGTGTAGATTTACTATTACAACTCCACTCCACCATGGATCACCACTTCAGTGAAAATGTTCACTTATGCTGTTTTTCACTTTGTTGTTATTGACAGGCATGGTTTTGACTTCCATGGTTTTGTCCATGCAGTTTTCTACTGCGCTGCATTGTTTTTGGTGGCATTGACATACTACCCTTCCACTGCAGTTGCATACTCAGGTGTGCTGAAGCAAATAGGGGTTCTAATGTCCAGAGGCCTGGTTCTGTCTGAGTAAAGATATAAGGGAGAAATGAGGGGAACAGCCCAGTGGTAAATCCGCAACAGGTTGGTGGCAGCATTTGGTGAAGTGTGTTGAGCCAGTTGTCAGCCAGGCTTTTAGAAGTGTTTCATTTAAATCAATATATTTTTGTAAATCTCAGTCACCACATTCATGCACTGCTGCTTTAAAACGGTGTTCTACAGGAGTTATGTGAAGTGGTAAAAAACATGACATCCAACTTATTATAAAAAACAGAGGAACAACAGACTGTGAAGAACTAACTGGCTCACACAACTTGTGGGTACTGTGATATCAGTGGGGAGCTCGAGCTTCACTCTCATGTCTAGTGGTGTCACAGCATCCACCAATTGTGTGAACCAACCTGTTTTTCATGGTTTTGGTGTTATTTATTCTCTATAAATTAGACTCTTAAATTCAAAATAATATAGAGACCTGACAGTCAATTCATTTGCTTATCATGCTGATGATCAGAGTTTATGTCCTGAGCCCAGGAAATCAGAGAGAGAGACAGTGCTCAGCATTGGTTCAGGATGCTTCCTGTCTTACGGAGGGATGGTGGTTCTTGTAGACACATGACTTCACCTGTGGGGACAGGAATATGCAGCCACATTCAGGGAATAGAAATTGAGCCACCAGCTAGACACAGAGAACTGATGCAAGATATGATGACTTATGTCCAGTGAAAGTGGTACCCACTTCAGTGTAGAGTGTGTGAGCTTGGTAACAGCCCACTTCTGCTTAGTGGGCAGGTGTCTCACTCAGGCTGCATCCCACGTGATGGGGTGGGAATCTGGAAGGAAATTCAGCCCTGATGAAAATAAGGTGATACATTGATGGATGCTGCTTCTGTGCTCACCCTGCTTAGTTGTTTTGCCCTCTTGTCTATGGAGGGGAAATGTGTTCCAACCCACATTGGCCCCTGGATGTTGCTTCCATCCAAAGGAACCAGTCTAGTACACAATAAGGGACTGCCAGTGAGTAACTGAAAGCAGTGTTGTGCAAAACTAAAATTCCATCACTACAATTACGGGGAACGTCAGAATTTCACTTCCATGAAATTTCAGAATGAATGCTGTCAATGTTTTCAAAATTCTGACTTAGAACCACAGAATTAATAAACATTTTGCAGATGGATGGATTAAATTGCACACTGGAATTCCATAGAACAGACAGACCACTCTACAGAACTGAAGAATGATTGCATGTATTGTGAATTGATGCATTAAACTGTGGACTGGAGTTCCACACAAGTGTCATTCCACAGTTCATGTGTATCATTCTGCAATTCAGCTAGATAGTTACTTAAAATTTTATTTTTAAACAGGATAAAGCTTTAGGTCCAAAATAGGGCCTATCTACAAAGATGTCATCTGTGCATTCATACAGACAGTAATCAGTAAGAAAGTAACATTAATACATTAGACATGTCAAGGTAGACAACAGTTACCAACAATGCAAAACATTGTAACATGGGTTCCTAAAATACTGTCTTCTGATTCGTCCAAACAGGTCACCTGACCGTGGATTAATTAAGCAATAAGCCACGAGGGGGTGTGGGTTATCGGGGATTTACCACGGCTGGAGTGGTTTGCCCACGAGGCGCAGCCAAGTGGGTAAATCCTCGCCAGCCGTGGTAAATCCCCCGATAACCCACACCCCTAGTGGCTTATTGTGATTATACCTTGAGTTTGTTGAAAAAAAAAAATATATCAATAATAAAAACAAGTTTTTTTTCTCCATTTTAAACTGTTTTTTGTTTAGTTCATGGTGCACGATAGAAAATAGTCCTGGTCTGCTGCGAGTGGTAAGGGGCTGTCATCTGTGAGTGAGCGTATGCTTCCAGTTTGAATTTACAGTCTATAGGAAGCAGTAGTGTGAGTCGAGGAATATCGTTTTTTTTTTCTGTTATTTTGCTTGCCATCATCTTTTTTTTCTTGCATGCAGAAAGAATGGGTAGTGGTGTGCTTCTGTTGTTTAGGAGGTGTGAGCGAGGAGCCGGGAGACAGGAAATGTGCTTGTGCTGCAGTGAGTGTGATGGAATTCGGAGGGAGCGAGCATTACAGGAAGGATTTTGAGAAGGTTTGGCATAATGTTTATTAGGCTGCAGTTAATTTTTTTGAGATATGCTGGGAGTGTGGAATTTGTATTTGATGTCTGCGAGGCAGTGCTTTCACAAATGTTCCATGACCTGTGGGAGATGGCTGGTATGGTGCCGTTTACCGAGGAATTCAACATGGCGACTGTAGGTTTTTAAATTTGGGGGTCGGATCGATTTTGTTGGTGATGCGGGTGACTGGCACCTTTGCTGTGGGTATATCATAGGATTTACCATGGCAGAAAGGTGCCAGCCACCCAATCAAAATATAGCATTTGTCACTTTGGAATTGTGGCATGGTATAATGTCTGATATACCCACAATTGCATGGTCACATGGCTTTATTTCACTGTTTCTTTAGGCGAAACTCTAACAAACCATCGCCCATGTTATGAAAGGATTAACCCACTCCAGGGAATGGGTTTACTGAGCATTAATCCATGCCTGGGTGGTTGAAATCACTCTGCTTCACCTCGTGATTCCAACTCCCCCCCAGGCATGGATTAAATAGAGAATAACCGATAGGTTTGTGTCTATTACCAGGGAGTAATAGCATCAAGAGGTTCTGCACACATGAACCTCGAGAGCGAAGTTCAAGAGGTTCCAATGTGTCCAGAACCTCGAGATGCTAATACACCCTGGTAACAGACAAACAAACCTATCGGCTATTTTTTTTAATATATGGATGTGACGTATGTTTCAAATGGGCGGTCAACCTTTTGACTGAACTGACTTTCTACTGATCGACCACCGCAGTGTACCACGCTGTAGATTCAGATATGTAGTCGCTCATGACGGTTCCTTCCCCCTGTCCGTTTTTTTAACATTTTTTAAATCCTACCTGCTCTTCAGGACCGTAACGGCAGGATCCACCAGATATTTTTATTTTCTGAGGGAAACCAATAAAATTAAAATGAGAAGTGCAACGACCGAGTTCGCTCTCGCTAAGCGAGACAACTGCTGCCATCTTTTTTCAACTGTTCTGCCCGCCTACGCAGGAAAACCGCCCAATCAGGAGGCACGCCTCAGACGTGGGGGCAGGAGGTTTCTTTTTGGAAGCTTGGAAACATGCTATTACCAGCTCCAAAGGATAGTATTACCAGTGACTGACAATACTGTTGCCAGTAATTGACAATACTATCATCACTGAAACTTCCAGGCTATCATCAGAATTTTTTTGTATGCTTTACAGACCTATTAAATTGAAGATCCATATATTAATGCTCAGCAAATCCATACCCTGTCGTGGGTTAATCCCTCCTTATAAGAACAGAATAGGTTAATCAGTAGCGAGTACATTCTTGGTGGTACAAAGCATCAATTTTTGTCTTAAAGGTGGTAAACCTAGACTGATTTCTTATTGCTGGAGGAATTTGATTCCATTGAACTGCGGCTGAATACTTGATTAGATTGTTCACTTGACTAGATAATTTCACAGAAAGGGGTAAAAATTCATGGATGTTTTGGATTTCACTAAAGTCGAACTTCGGGAAAATGTCATGAAATTAATGACATTTTGTGAAATGTTTGCAAAATCAGAATTTGCACATTCTGTGCAGTACTGACTAGGAGCTAATACTGACTGATCCAAATGGGGGATGGCCTAGTGGATGGGGTAATAGAGAGCCTGCACCAACAAGGAAACAAAGGAAAAAAGTATTGAAAGGAGAAAAAGTGTTACAGCAAAAGGAGAAAAGAGGTACCAAAGGTATTAATTGTTGAAATGTGGGTTCTAAAAAATACCGGACAGCACTGCAATATAAGTGTTAAAAGCAGTAGGATGTATCGAAGTTTAATTGAACAAATGCTGCAGATCCAAGCTGCAGGGTCAGACAGCATTATATGAAGAACATATCAAGAATGGATAATTGTAAAGCAAAAGTATGATTGAAAATAAACAAATCGAGAGTGGTACACTTGAAGTGAAGGGTATATTTGCCAGGTATATTTAGTGCAGCAGGATCTAAGTGAACAACACATAATAGCAGTAAGGTTATCAAGGTTCACAGAGTAAAAGAAACATAAATAATCTATGATAAAAAAATGTTTATAGAAGCAATTAATATTGTACAGCACAAGCAAGACTATAAGAAAAATGTTAATTTACAGATGTGCCACAATGTGGTCAGACTTGCAAAAAAAACATTATAGTATTGAGCAATCAAGGTAATTAATACAGTGGTAAATGTAACCAAATCATAATAACTTAATGATTGAATACAGATGAAAAAAGAAAAGCATGTCAAAATAAGAGTGGTATTACGATTTTCAGAACAAGAAAGGCCCTTTGAAAAAGCACTGTTGGTGCGAAATTTTAGGGCATTGTGAAATAAAAGGAACATTGATCGCAACAAAGCCTAAGGAGATTTTTTCTGGTCCCCCCTCCCCCAAACCACAGACTTTGATTATGCAGCCCACAATGTGCAGTTCTTTAAAGGATGAAAGTACTCGCTGGAAGCCAGAAGGGAGAGGGGTGACATGATAGAGATGTGTGAATTCCTGATGGGAATTAATGGGGTGAACTCAGAAGACCTGTTCACCAGGAACAGTAGCGCAGTTACAAGAGGACACGAATGGAGGCTAGTCAGTGGCAACTTCAGGAGGGATATGAGGAAGCCCTACTTCACCACAAGAGTGGTGGAGTCACGGAACAGATTACCTGCAGAAGTGGTGGTGGCAAGATCTGTAAACAGGTTCAAGAATGACTGGGATAGGCGTAGGCATAGAGGGTAATAAATCCAGGAGGAATAGCTAGGGAGATGGAGGGGGTTGGGGGAGAGGTTTTGGGGTAGACATCATGCTAAAAAAAACATTAAGATGCTAAGTCAGGAGAATAGGTAGGAAACTCTTTATAGGCAGACTGGATGGGCTTTTTGTCTTTAACTGCTGGCAATGTCTCTGTTTCTATGTATAGTGCCAGATGAATATCACACAGGGGCCACCTAGTGCTATCAGGTCTGAGGGTGCTCTTCCCTGCACTGCCAGGATCCATGTCCAGGCAGTGCTACTCAACTTAGCACTGTGCCGACAATCCCCTATATTCAGTCTGATACTGCCGGTGCACTATCTGACTGAATATAGCATCCCTGGGGTTGCAGGCAATAGGCAATTTCATTGCTAACCTTTGCACTCCGCTTTGCCCATTTTTCAATATCTGGCCCCAGACTCCTAATTTTTGTATGAGAATATCACCCCCTTATTCAAATGCTTAGTGGGGTACTAGTCATGCTAGTACTGCACCAAGTGTGAACAGTGTAAGCTGATGGGATGGGGACCCTATTCAAAGGCAACAGTGCACCACACCAACCCAACAGCATGGCCATGCAAAATATACCACTGTGCCCTTGCAAATGAGAGCTCTCTATACATACTGGACACAGCAGTATATTCAGAGGTTTCAGCAGCACTAAATAGCCTCTAATGCAGCTCATTCTACAGTAAGTGCACAATCTCTTGCTGACTTTCAGATGGTGCTCAGTCGAGGTGATGATCAGAGAGCTGTGCTGGTAGCCCTTACTGATGCTATATTTCAGCTTCAGGCCTTCAGGGGGGTCCTGAGTGGGTAGGTCAGGAGGGGGTTGGTAGCACCTTTGAGGTCAGAGTGGTGAGTCCACCAGATCTGCATGGACTGGTGTGATGTTATAGGATGGGTGATCATGGGAAGGAGGGACTAGTAGGATATGTATGAGATACGGAATGGGTGATGGGGGGGCTATGAACACATGCTAATGAACCCATAATGAGCAAGCAAATGGCCCATAGCATGCCCAGTGGGTTCATTAACATGCTAGGAATGCATATTGTCAACAGGAGCCCTAGAGTTATCCCGTTTGGGCTGCGCTATCACTGTAGGACTCCTGTGGACCATTTCATGTCAGGGCCTGTGTCAGCATATCACACAGTCACTATGTGCTGTGCCGACACAGCCCCATATTCAGAGAGCACACATCAGTTGGAGCACACTACCTGTCTGAATATCACCACAAGATGGCTGTTGGCTCTGCACAACGTACACAGCTAGGTTTGAATATGGGGGCCTTCTTGTATATCTGAGACAAAACAGCAAACCGTAAAAAAATCTCTGCTTGCGGATCAGGTGGAACCTGGATCAGCATATAAGTGGTCAAAACGGAAGCACCAAGTTTTGTCGTCAGCGACAATGCCGACCTCCCCCACAGCGACAGCACAATACCGAAGCAGGTATTGTGCCATCTGTTCTGCGGGTGTTTTCTGTGGTGGGCTGCGCTCCCCACACCCCCCATGCGAGGGGTTCTGCCTCCCACACCCCCGGACTTCAGGATTCCAACTCCAGATCAGAGTTGGTCTGGGAAGGGGGCAGAACACTGGGGGAAGGCGAAACACGGAAAAAGGACTATTACGGTGAATGTCGCCGTAATGGTCCTTTTTCCTGTTTCGCCATTGGGGTGTTGATGAAAAGGGGTGCACTGGGTCAAAACTATTAAGGTGATGATTTCATGTAATTACACTGGATGATGCAAATAGCAGTGACCATACGGTCACCTAAACAGATGATTTAGTAATTACAGATTATTTTTATGTAGCCATTGGCTACCTGGTTAGTGAATTTATTTGGACTCTGCAAAACAGTGGACTGGCATTTGTTGCAACCTGGTATCGACCAAATTGCTAATAAGCAGCATCCAAAGAAGCAATGTATCACTTTTTTCAGAGAAATCATTATTTAAAAAGAAAGATGTTTTTTAATTTGCAATGTATGTCCTTACCAGGAGCAGTCATGCATTCCTTCAGCTTACCACAAGCCCTGCTCTCAGCCTCTGGAAGACTCAGCTTGTAACCAGAAATTGCTATGAGTCTTCCTTAACCCAACAGGGACTTATTCCTCTCTGATAGGGCAGATGGTACTACCCCAAAGCCACCTAAAAACTGGTGGAATGAAGGAAGTGGCAAAACCCGGAGATTAGTGCACCTAACAGGATGAGGAAGTATGGCAAAGTTACACAACATCCTCTCCATCTACCACATCCCACTGAGGAAGATAGACTCTGCCTAGCTGTTGATCCTGCATGCTTCATCAGACTACCAGTACTAGGTTCCTTGGAATACTAGGATCAGTGTTGCAGTGGAGGACTGTTCCCGTTGCCCACCACATGCTTCATGGAGGACAGCATCCGATAGGTATGCAAGCTCCTCCTGCTGCTGTCCTACACTGATACTACATGAAGGGGACAGGAACCCAGATTACCAGTAAGGCATGCAGCTTCCCAACCCCAGGCTATGGTGCCAGATTTAAAAAGATTTAAAAAAAAAAGAACCACCACCACAGAATTGCATTCTATATCTATTCAAGATCCAAAACTCAACTTGTTTTTACAAGTATCTTATACTGTAGCTTTTGAAGTGTCCCTCTAACAATAATATTATTTTTTCAATTAATGGAATGGTAAAACTAAGTAAATGTCTCTAAAAAAAAAAAGATGTGTAGCTCAACAAAACTTCAAATAGCGTTTGAATACATACAATGTAAATTTATAAGCTGGGAGCAACTATGCTCTGTAAGTTACAGCAAATGTTTGCTAGTGTGGAGATCCTGGTCTGAATCCTGGCTTAGCTATGTGTGATTTCAGGCAAGTCACCTGATCTCCGTGTTTGTCAGTACTGTCCAATGTAAACTTAGGCACATGCAGGTGCTGGACCCCACCCTACTGCCAATATCTAAATAAAGAGAATGACTGTCAGGAGTTTAATTTCTACAGAACAGCATGCAAACTACAGTACAGTACCTGCCTTTAAGTTAATTTCATGCCTATTTTCCAGGAACTGTCTTCTTTGTGACTTCAGAAGTCCTAAGGGCTATGAGAACTGTGTGTGAGGTGTTTTAACTCAAACAAGAGAGGCACGCTGTCATTGTCAAGGGCGTATATCAGGTTTTACAGGTGGGACTCCAGTGATCATGGTATTATGGGAAGAAGACATATCCATACACTGATGTGTAGTAGTCATGTCTGCGATACCTTGATCATACCAGATGATTCTCTGCTAGGCACACTGCCCAGCTTGGCAGAAGCCACGAAAAATAAATGGAACAAGGGTACACAACATTTGGAGGTCCAGTATTTAAACTCCCCCACTAAATATGCATGTCTCACGCACCCTCAGATTTTGGAGTTCATCCTTGCAGTACCAAGTGAGTTTGTTATATGCAAACTTTTTAGTCCAACAATTTTTTTTAATGCTGGGATGAATTGGCTACTGTTTAAAACAGCTCAATAGTATATACACTTCAAATGCAAAAATGATCTTTGCTTCCTAGTAATACATATTTTCTCTAACATGTTTTGAGGTTTATATGAACACAAGAATGGTTTTTCAATGTTAAAATCTTTTTTCAAATTTAGAAATAGGCCCTTCACACAGAGCAGGATATAAATAGTAACACAATAACATACCATTGTTGATGACTGAAGAGACGCAGGGCCCCTCTTGTCTGTGGCTCCCACTTCACAGCGGTGACTATGCCCAATTTGAGTAGGGGTCTGCAGAACCTTATAAGGGGAAAAAGACTACCAGAACTTTGGCAATTTGGCTCGGATTTTGGCTTTTTTTTTTTTAAGAGTCACACCTGTCCGCATTAGCGCTTATGGCATGCCCAGTGTGATGGCATGCTGTTCCACTCTGTCTCCTCAATCATGAAACCAGGCTGCAAATTCCTTTCTGCTCCTGGCCTGAGCCCTTAGCACACCATCACATGGATGTCACAGCCCTGCATAAGTGCACATTGCAGCACACTGTACAGGAAAGGTCCCTAGCCATAGGAAGTCATGTGCAGTTTCTATCAGGAAATTTGTAGTACAGAGCACACGTGCACCAGTGCAGTTGATGCATAGCCACTCTGTGCTATTGATCCTGCACAGAACAGTAGGTCTAGTTGGGTCTCTCTATCGGGAGCTCAGTAGAGCTAAGCAGAGCTCAGCAGAGCTTAGTGGGGTGGCAGACAAGCAGATCATATTAGACTAGCCCGAACAACTGAAAAATAAATGCTATGCCTAACTGCTGACCAAAGATTCATACTCTATGGTGCCTATGCACAAAAGTGTGGAAACTATGTGGAAATCAGTAGTATCTGTGGCAAGCAGCTATGCAGCATGCAAGGCACAACCATAATGTGGCATGCACGAATGGCACAGCGTGACGCACGCACGCACCAAGGGGGTGTGTTACCAAGGCAGGAAGCACACTCCACAGAGTTGGGACCAGGATACATGGCTTCACCCCTTGACCCTGCCATATATGGGCATGGCACATGTGCAACGCAGGAATGGAAGTGAATGTCACATACTGCACACAAATGCACACTATGGCAGCCTGTGCAAGAGGTGTGGAGGGCAGCACCATGCCACAGAGACAGGTGGAACAAGCAGCCGATGGTGACACCTCGCGCCACGGCCATGCTGCATATGGGGTGGAGAATGTCCCGGTGCCTCAAACTTCAAAGGCAGGCAGGTCACAGCAATGGTGAGTGACATATGACAGCACTACAGCCAGCTGTATGGGGCACAGGCACTAACAACTGTCCCCAAGGTAAAGGTTCACCTGTGGTTGGACATCTAGTCTGGGGTTAACGCCACTGGACCAGAGGCCCACACCCTGACTACCATCAAACATAAGTGGCATGATATATGCACTGCTGTGAAGAAGGTGGCTGCATCCACACGGGCATGCCAGGGCACAGCAGTCTGGCCACCCAGTATAGACAGCCAGCTCACACCACTAGAGAGGATGGTGGCTGAGACACTCAATGACATGGGTGTCCATGGAGAGGTAGAAGGTGTAGATACCATGGAAGGTATGACCCATTGACAGAGATAGGGACTCATGGGGAATGCGTCCCATGTAAATACTAACTGACGTGTTGTGCACCCACAGATATGACATCTGTGCCACGACCAGCTGCAGTGGAAAACACACCAGCACTGGACACAGTGGCAATACACCAGGCATGGGATTCCAGCAGGCAGCAGCAAAAAGGCTCAGGCAGGTATACATGCCACAGACACCACTGTATGCATACAGAAGCGGTAGACCCATAAGCCATAGTAACATGCATAATTTACCCACAGGTGTGGAGTTGGAGAACGAGATGCAGCTGAATACTAAGATGGATGTGGAGAGCGGAGTGGTACCACAGGACAAGGCACTTTGGAAGATGGTGATGCCCCTGCCAGAGGCAGTGCTGGGCAAGTGTGGTGCCCATCCCAAGCACCCCGCCATCAAACACCAGATGCTGTGCCGTACACTCTCGGTGTAACCGGCAGCCTGGACACGCTGTCCCCGGGAAGGAAGACCAGGAGCGATATCCAGCTGTCATGCCAGGAAGACAGTAGTGATGAAGGGCCATTGACATGGCCAACCAGCCAGAAATGGGCACCATGTGCACAGGCATACATGGAGGCCCAGTACCATGTGCTACACAAGCCAGAGATGGACAGGCTGGAGGCACAGTGCCAGAACACTGTGGCACTTGTCGCACTGACAGAGGAGGCCCGTGGGTTATGCAGCAGCATAGAAAGGTGTGCTGACATGAAGAAGCTGCTAGTCTGGCACCTGCGGGGTCACCCTGCACCAACTGGATGTGTGCCACACACACGGCCGCGCATGACAGATGCAGAAACACAGTGGTCTCCATGCATGCCTGTCCCTGAGCAGGATATGGCCACACAATGATGCACACCATCCACAACACAGGCTGTCATGCCACAGCACACAGTCCCCACTGCAGACATGGACCTGGAGGCACACAGTGCCCAGCTGGCAGACATAGATGTAGGGAGCACTCAGGGGGACACAACTGGTGTCAGTAGCAGCCAGGTTACGACAGATGGGGATGCCTCAGACAGGATGTCCACTGACCTCCAACAGTGTGGCAGGAGGCCATGTTATGCACCATGGCCCTGTGCATCCCCCAGCCATCTGGGAACAAGGGCATCCACACATCTACAGGCAATACCGGATGGGTCACCAGCAGCATAGCACCGCTGTGCTGCATAGCTGCACACACTGCACAGGCATGCAGTGGTACAGGGCAGTGTGGTGCACCCCACATCCTAATGGGCATGGCACATAGGGCCACCATGGGTGTGAAGTACCTGAACCCTCCCTACATGTATGTACAGTGCACATCACACTAGGTTGTACCACACATCATCCCCCACTAATGTACATAGCACCATGCACACGACAGTCCATGCCCCCAACCCCCAATGCATGCATGTGCACACACACACACACACACACACACACACACACACACACCCCATATGTCCACATGGGCAGGACACAGCCTCTCCCCATCCATCCATAGATTCATAGGTTCATAGGTTAGTACAAGTTTGAGGGACTAGCCCATAATGAACTTGCCACCCTCAACCAAGGCTGAAATTATATTTATTGTCATGTGTATATATATATTAGAGGCAAAAAACTCCGTTTAATGCATTAGTTAGGGTTGTTCCACAGCGACAAAAGTGAGGAAATTCGCTGTTTGGGTTGAAAACCCTAACTCCGAATTCACCCCCCCCAGTACCACACACACACAGACACACACACACATTCAAGTATGGGGGAGGACCAAGTCAACACAACCAATGACAGACATCCAGCAGCAGGTGACAGAAATAACAAACAATTGTCTAAATGTACTACGAGACAGCCCCACCCACCTGACCAGGTACTGCATGCTCAGTGGAGATCAATAGCAAAACTGAGGCCATGTACACCAAATGTACACATCCCTGATTGCAGCTGCACGACGACCACACTTAGTAGTTGCATGGCCTTACCTACCGATGCCCACACCACACCACAACTGGTACTGTGCCGTTATTCAATATAAATGCTGAAGGTGCATGATGACAGTTGTAGAAAGGTTTTAACACTAGTGAGTATACATTAATTAAGAGAAGCACATAAATTAACTACAAGACACTAGCATGCTCAAGATAAAAGTAGTGATACATTTAGTAGGTGATTTACATAGTAGTACATTTACTGCAATGGTTTACTCAACATAGAGAGGCTGATGTAAACGTATGGAAAAGCATTGCCTGTTCAGCTGTGAAATTCGTACTGCCAGTATCACATGCATTCTTACTGATGAAGGTGTACTGCTGATGTGCATACATAGACCTTCAGTATGTTTCAATACTAAAGATGCAGTAAGTATTCTTTGTAAGAAACATTGTAATTGCAT
Organism: Neoceratodus forsteri; assembly: GCA_016271365.2. Lineage (NCBI taxonomy): Eukaryota > Metazoa > Chordata > Ceratodontiformes > Ceratodontidae > Neoceratodus > Neoceratodus forsteri. Next base: position 538,649,780 of record CM028134.1, on the reverse strand, counting down.
GGATCAGGCCAAGCAACTTCTAAATATCATAGCACTACTGAGCCAACAATGATGTACCTGTATCGGAGATGTATATAGGATAGATTTTCCTGTAGGCACTTACTGAGTATGTTGTACCTGATAAAGACAATCTCATTCCATCTTTGATGACTAACTTATTCAAATAGTAATACATTTACTATTGTTGCAATGAGTGATCTATGCCACTTATGGACACAGTGTGATTTTTTTTAACAGTTGTTTCATACTTAGGCTGTATGCCTACTGTTTGGGTTTGCCACACTTCTGTCACTGATGCTATCAAAGTGATAACTATGTTAATTGTGGTACAACAGGAATCATGTAGGTATGGTCTAGATATAAACAGAATGTCTTTTAGTATTGATTTAACTCACAATGGGGTAAGTGTACTAGGACAGCAGGGGTTATCCTCTATCACTGACTCTGTCGGTTATAATCACACTAGGGTTTCGATGACTGTAATGATCAAGTTACACTGTTCATCTTCATGAGTTCATATTCACAGCCATTCTCCAGTAACTAGACAGTGTATGGTGTAACTGGGTGGGACACTGTGTTACAAAGCTGCTGCAGTGCCTAGCAGAGGGAGAGTATCTACTCATAAAGACAATTAAGCAATAAGGCATGACCAACAGTTATGTTAAATGGTCTGTTAATCACCCTGTAGGGGTTTAATGTTGAATGAGGCATAGCGAGTGCCACATGTCGCTAGACAGTGATAAACTGACCATTAACATAATACCTGGGAGTGGCTTATTGCTATCATCATAAACTGTTTTTAAACAACATTAAACCATGTTCATCATATGGTTAGGCTCTACATGTATGTTAATAAAACTAAACATAAGGCTGTTACAATGTTTACAGTCAATTAGAAAGCTGCATTTCTCAAACCCTTGTTATAATCAGAGATATTATACCTGTACAACTCCTTGGTTTTGCTGAACTCTATTGCTCAGGTGACCCCCACAAGTGGTGTGGTCTGGTGTGGGGAATCGGTAGGTAAGGCCATGCAGCTACTAAGTGTGGTACGTTGTGTGCAGCTGCAATCAGGGATGTGTACGTTTGGTGTACATGGCCTCAGTTTTGCTGTTGATCTCCACTGAGCATGCAGTACCTGGTCAGGTGGGTGGGGATGTCTCGTAGTACATTTAGACAATTGTTTGTTAATTCTGTCACCTGCTGCTGGATGTCTATCATTGGTTGTGTTGACTTGGTCCTCCCCCATACTTGAATGTGTGTGTGTGTGTGGTGCTGGGGGGTGGTCAGGTTAGGGTTTTCAACCCCTTGGCAATTTCCTCACTTTTGTCGCTGTGGAACAACCCTAACTAATGCATTAAGCGGAGTTTTGCCTCTAATTTCCCTTCTTTTTGAGAATGATAATGAGAAATAGTGAATGTAATGCGGTGGCGGGGGCCCCGCGCTCCCACCACATGATGTCTTGTGGCATAGTAACAGGAGCAGCAACGCAAACAGAAATGCTAACAGTGGCACACATGGTAACACAAGCGCAAATGAGAACAGAAAGGGTAACGCACACGGTGGCATAGACGGGAACAGTGTGCCACGTGATGTCTTGTCACATAGTAACATGGTGGCTGTAAATGGAAATGTCAATGGGCATGGTGACGCAAAGTGAAACAGAAGAGAAACAATACGGTACACAAATGGCAAAAAGTAACAGAAAGCATAAAGCGCAAATGAAAAGCGCAAAGGATGATACGTGGTGGCATTAGGGTGTGCATTGGGATCATCAACCCTAACTCTCACCCCATGACATGTGTAAAGCAACAGAAGATAGGAGAATGGGGTGAGAGTTAGGACCCAATCCCAATGCACACCCCAATGTCGGTTGGGGGTGGGTGGGGTGCAAGGGGTTTTCAACCCTAACAGCAATTTCCTCACTTTTGTCACTGTGGAACAACCCTAACTAATGCATTAAATGGAGTTTTTGCCTCGAATTTCCCTTCTTTGAGAAATGATAACAGAAATAGTGAGTGTAATGCAGCGGCGGAGGGCCCGGCTCCCGCCACATGATGTCTTGTGGCATACTAACAGGGGACAACAGCATGAAACAGAAATGCTAACAGTGGAACACATGGTAACACAAGCGAATGAGAACAGAAAGGGTAACGCATACGGTGGCGGACGGAATGGTCTGCCACGTGATGTGTTGTCACATAGTAACATGGTGCCTGCAAACAGAAATGTCAATGGGCATGGTGGACGTAAAGTGAAACAGAAAGATAAACAGTACTGTAGACAGAAATGGCAAAATAACAGAAACACAAGCGCAAATGAAATCGCAGCGATAACGCATGGTGGCTTAGACGCCAACGGTAAGTGAACGGGTACAAAGAACCGCAAGCGAAAGAGCAACAGTAACAGTAATGTGCACAGGCTGGTTTTCCCCAAAACCTGCATAGAGAAAGACAGTGAGTACAAATAATGTATGCATAATAATGAGTATCGGCATGAAAATGAGATCTTGGAATACTAAATACATTATATCTCAGGAACCGTCTGACGTATAAAAAAATTTAAAAGTCATATTATTTACAACTGTCCTGGCTAATTTGGATGGGGGCAAGAAGTTTCTAATGAAAGTCCGTATCCTCAGACTGCCTTAGGGGATATCGGCCCTGAAAGGCCAACAACGCCAGAATGTTATCCTATGGGAAAAAAGAAAGTTCGAGCGCCATAACTTTGCCTCCTGTAATGTTTTTCACCAAACCACTGAAAGGCACATCTGTGGGCTGTTGGCTGTCTTCCTTCCAAAGTTCAGGAAAAAAGACCAAACCGTTATTTTGCAGCAGGGATCCAAAGGATTTCTGTAATGCGTCGGGCGCCGTAATGTTATCCTATGGGAAAAACCGTCAACTTTGGAGTGCTGTAACTTTGCCGCCGTGTGATATTGTTTCACCAAACTACTGAAAGGCACATCTGTGGGTTGTTGGCTGTCTTCCCTCCAAATTTCAGGAAAAAAGACCAAACCGTTATTTTGCAGCAGGGTGCCAAAAGATTTCTGTAATGCGTCGGGCGCCGTAATGTTATCCTATGGGAAAAACTGTCAACTTTGGAGTGCCATAACTTTGCCACCATGTAATATTTTTTCAATACAACACTGAAAGCCACATCTGTGAGATGTCGGCTCTGTTCCCTCAAATTTCAGCCCAAAACTCCCAACCGTTCTTTTGCAGCGCAGTGCCAAAGAATAGCTGTCACTGTCCCACAGATGGAAAACTACTGTCGCAATTCTGCTAAAGCTGTTGTGTGTCTGACACTCGTGAGCACGAAAAGTAATTTTATGCGAAGTACTTTTTCCAGAAATTTGAAAACATATTTCTGGGGTGTTTTACCACAAAATAAAGACATGGCAAGCATCCTCAGGGTCCGACTAGGTGAATGCAAAAAGAATTAGGTTGCTAGAGGGTCCCAAATTTAAATGCCAACCATTTTCTGATCACCAACTGAAAACAAAATGGCCTATTTGCGAAAGTAACAGGCCCATTTGCGAAAGTAAAAATGCATTTGCGAAAGTGTTGAACTTTATGTTAACTTTTCCCATTGACTTATAATGGGAAACTGTTTTTTGAATAACTTTTGAACCGTTTAATATTTTTTCACGAAATCTTTGAAAGGCACATCGGGGACCCTGGCCGCACATTTCCTGAAGATTTAGGACTGGTCGTGCAAACCGTACGACCTGTAGGCGCGACCGTAGAATTCCAGAAAAAGCGTAAACGCGTGCACAGATCATGCTTAATAACTCCGCAGCCGTATACCCAACCACTACAAAACTTGGCAGATCCCAAGGCCTATGGTTCTTGATTATATATTCCAAATTTCAGCCAAATCTGTCAAACGGTTGCAAAGTTATTAAGGTGCAAAGTTTTGGGGTTTAACATAGAAATGGCTCCTCAACCCTAACTATGGTAGCACTACCGTGCTACCATAATATATATATATATATATATATATACACACACACACATTTATCTTAAACTGCTGTAGATTAGAGCTTTGCACCACTTCCGAAGGGAGGGTATTCCAAATTGGGACTGCTCTCTGAGTAAAGAATCGGTTTCTTTTAACTGTTTTATTAATATTAGATCTTAGTCTTAACTTACACGACCTAGTATTACTTACAGAAGGATACCAGTCCAGGCAGATGGTCTCAGACAGGGCAGCATCTCTTGAAGCTCTGAAAATCAAACATAAGTCTCCTCTTAACGGACAGTATTCTAGGGAGTAAAGACTCAAAGCTCTCAATCTGTTGCACACGTAACTGTTTTCAAATGTATAAGCCTTCACTGTACTTTTTCTACAGTCACTCTTTTCTGTGCTGATGTTGGAGCACAAAAAAATGAACAGTAGTCTAAATGAGATCTTACTATACTATAATAAATTGGTAAAAGCACCACTAGTTCTCTACTTTTGATATTTTTCAAAATACAGCTGATCAATCTATGACATTTTTTTACTGTTTTATTGATATGCTCAGTAAATTTCAAATAGTTTGTAATGTATACTCCCAAATCCTTCTTGGAGGTAACTACTTTTAATAAAGTATTGTTCATGTAGTAGTCAGTCAACCTATTATTTTTACCAAGATGCATCACTTTGCATTCGGCAGTATTAAAAATTAGTTTATTTTCTTGAGCCCAGTTTGATAAATTATCCAAATTAACTTGTAACGAGTGAGCAGAAGTAGAATTGTTCAAAATACACCCCAGTTTGCTGTCATCTGCATATTTATTCAGCCACACTCCCTGTGTGGTTTGCATGATATAAATAACTATATTAAATAGCACTGGACCCAGTACTGAGTCTTGAGGCACCCCACTAGTTACCATGCTCCAAGTGGATTTATAACCCTGAACACTGTCTAGCTGCCTCCTATCCGTCAACCAGGATGAAATCCACATAATAATATTGTAGTGGAGCCCTATATGAACTAAACGTTTAATTAAAATTTTATGGGATACTGAATCAAAGGCCTTTTCATAGTCCAAAACGATGACATCCACTGGTAGGCCAGCATCTAAAGCTTCACTAATGGGTTGAAAGAAGTTAATCAAATTATTATGACATGACCTACCTGGAGTAAAGCCATATTGGGTTATGTCACTTAGTTCATGACTAACAATATGACTGGTTATTCTTTGTAATATTAGTTTCTCCATCATTTTCCCAATACAGGAAGTCAGACTAATTGGCTAGTAATGCCTCACATCCTGTTTGGTACCCCACTAATGGATTGGAATCGTTATAGCCTCCTTCCATTCCTGTATAGCCACCTCTTCCATAATGGATTTATAATACAGCAGAGTGAGAACACCTGCAAGCTCATAAAAGATTTATTTTAGGAGAACAAAGGGGATGTTATCTGGTCCAGCCGAGGCTGTAGATTTAAAGGAATTAATAGCAGCATAAGTTACAGCGACAGTAAATTCCACAATTGAGTCCTGAGTACTCTGCTCTATATATCCAGTTAATTCTTTGGCTTTAAATATACTAGTAAAGTACTGGTTAAACTCTTGCACCATTGTTTGCTCATCGGAAACTACTTTATCATTAACTTGTATGGGGCCAACCTTTGGTACGTTGTTTTTTTAAAGATCCAATATAGTTAAAGAACTGTTTGTTGTTATCCTTTTTGACTGTTGCCAATATATACTCTCTGGCCGGATATTCAAATTGCATGAAATGCGCAACAGGGAACAGCACAAACCAATTAGCATATGCACAACAGGTGCGATATTCAAACATGGAGCAGAACAAATTGTGCAAGCAGCCAACGTCTGAATATCGCACTAACTGCGCCATAGCGCAACCAGGAAGGAGAAGCTGAGCAGAAATGTTGCGCTATAGCACAACCAGGGCAGCCCAGCTGAGCAGTCCAGAGGTGTCATAGCGCAAGCAGAGCCCCCCCCCCAGAGCAATGGAACTGCACATCCAGGGAGGCAGGCTGGGGCCCACCGTCAGCCATGCCACACATGGGCACAGAAACACACTGCAGAACCAACAAGACACCTGCACACCCCTAAGCACAGCATCACTGGGGTGTGACGGATGATCTACTGGCCCATGGGGACAAGCCAACAAAGCACAGCAGAGCCATGACACCCCAGCACAACCACTGGCAGGGATGAGAGTGGCTGGCACACAGGGGTTGACAACCACAGTGCACATCATCCCCCCGTACGCACAGCACACCCTGCACTGTGACCCCAAGACACCACCCATGTGCAGTGACTGGCACTGCAGGAAACCATGCATCCCCCCAGCACACATCAACCCTGTGCAGCACAGAAGCATACAAGCCAGACACACCCTGTGCACCCAGCAGTGGGTGGCAGCAGACGGCAAGACCAACAGAAAGTCACTGCCATGCTGGAGATACCTCCCCATGCACACACATCACACACACACACACACACACACACACACACACACACACACACCCAGGACCATACCACCCCAGATGGCATGTACACCACTGCAACTGAGCACCCATAGCCAGCTGCAAATCAGAGACCAACACAGTATTCATATCAAAATATAAATGTATTTTTAAAATTTCAAATAGTAAATAACAAAACAATAAACAACAACTATTTACAAGGGGGGGGACGGGTACAAGGTAGGGGTGTTCAAGGGGTAGGGATGAACAACTTGGAGAGGGAAGGCAGGGTGGTAGGGATGGGAGAAGTGGGAAGGGTATTGTGTCCTAAGGCCCAGCTGGCTGGTTATCCTGCGCCTGGTTCCGCTCTCCCCTGTGACGCCCTTCCACAGGCCATGTCGCCTAATGGACTCCAGGATGGCCTGGTTTTCAAGGGACGCCTGTGTCAGGCCCCGAATGTATCGATCTATCCTCCAGAGAACTTTGAGGCCTAGGAAAATGGGAACACAGTCAATGGCTGTGACTGACCACAACCCTGAACACCACCCAACCTGCAAGCCATATAGCCCAATGTCCCGCACCTGTGATGGCATGCACCCACCCACAGTGAACATGCACATGGCCATCACAAACAGGCGGCACCAGCTATGTGCACCACTGCACACACACACTGCCCATGTCCATCACAGCACAAACAAGGCTGTCAAGTGACGTGGCAATGTGGTGCGATGCCAGTTACACAGCTATGTGCCCAGTGCATGCATGGACCACCAGTGACGCATACACAGACGTGCTGTGATACTGGACAGTGATGCATGTCACCTGTGTCGTGCATACATACATAGATACATAGACAGTGTCGAGATAAGGGCCTATGGCCCACCCAGTCTGGCCATTTGAGCTTGTAAGTTCACTTTGTTTTCCTATAAGTCTGTTGCACCTTACCCCTGACCTCCAGAATTCCTTTATGTCTATCCCATGCATTCTGAAATCTCGTGATTGTTTCAGCCCCCATCACTTCCTCTGGCAGGGTGTTCCACTTGTCCACCACCCGTTCTGTGAAGAAATTCTTTCTCATGTTTCCTCTGAATCGTCCTCCCTCCAACTTCATCCCATGCCCTCTAGTCCTAGAACATCTTTTTTGCTTAAAAATAGTGTTTTCCTGCACCCTGTTCCTCCCTGTAAGATACTTGTATGTCTCTATCATATCCCCTCACTCTCTCCTCTCCTCCAGGGAGTACATGTTCAGTTCCTTCAACCTGTCTTCATCGGACTTGTGATGCAATCCATGCACCATCTTTGTTGCCCTCCTCTGAACCTTCTCTACCCAGTCTATGTCCTTACGTAGGTATGGTCTCCAGAACTGTACACTGTACTCCAGGTGGGGCCTCACTAGTGTCTTGTATAGTGGAATTATGACCTCCCCTTTCCTGCATGGTTGTGTTGTGCATGGCTGGTGGTCTTGCCCCCCCCAGCATGCAATAGCATCCATGAAGTAATGTTACTCACACTCCTCAAGCAGCGTGGTTTGGCGCTGATGCTGCTGCTGCTGCTGCTGGGGTGCAACATCCACCGACACTGGGGCCCTGGCATGGCCCTCCTCACCCCGTGCCTGCATCCTCACATCCCGGCCTGTGGGAGACATATGTTGAGACAAACATCGGTGTGGCTCCAAAGCAGACTGCCCCCTGCCCCAGTGAGAGTGCCTGCCCACAGAGCCAGACCCATGCATCTCACACCTGCACACACTGACACAGCCAACCATGGCAGAGCCATCACCTATGCACAGCCACCAAAACACGCTCACACCCCTACATAGAATACAGGTGCATAGATGGTACACCCACCTGGCCTAGGCACCACGCCCCGCCTGGCACGTGACCACAGCTGATCAAGAAGCTCCAGATCCCTCCGGCGGAGGTCACCGTACCAGTGCTGGCACTGCTCAGCTGACCGGCACCATCCAGTGACCCCCACCAGGTCAGTGGCCACTTGCTGCCACACCTGCGTCCTGGCAATGGTGAGGGGTGCCTCACCATAAAGTGCCCCATAGTGGGGCTCCACTAGGGCCACCAAGTTGGCCAGTTCGACTGGGATCCACTGAACTGCTCTTCTGTGAGCCATGGTACCAACTTTACAGCAGGCAATATGGCACCCCGCTGCGCCGTAACCCCACGTGGAGATGTTGCGCGATAGACCACCACAGGTTCCAATCGCGCTGTTCGAACAGCGCTGTCACTTCACATAGCGCTGTCACCAGACAGCGCAATAGGGCCATACACATGGCAGCCGAACAGGGCCAGGGAGCAAAGGTCGGACACAAGGTCATGGGCAATGACGCAAGGCCACGCACAGTGCCATCTGACGTATACGCATCCTGCGTGACCGACCAGCTGCGTACCAGTGCCACAGTGGACTATTGCGCAGTAGTGCCACAGCGCCATATAATTCCCAGTGCTGTAGCACCACTGGCACAATGGTGGCCATGGCCTGAATTGCCGATCGTGCACAGCACGTCAGCAGCGCGGCAGATGCCTGCGTAAGCTATCTGGGCATGCGCAATGCAGTGTACCACACAGTCACAGATCTGCGTCATTGGCTCAGCCGACTCAACCGTATTGTGCTAAGCACAAATTCGAGATATTCAGCCGACACATGCAAATCATCTGATCAGCCATTCAAAGGCGCAGTGGCGTGATTTGCATGTCATTATAGTTGCTCCACTCCTAATTTGCATGCATTGCACTATAAATGTGCGACATTGGGCTGCGCTGGCCAGATTCGGTTACTGCAGGTGAGAGGTGAGTTGCATGCTGTGTGATGTTCTGGACAATGGTCATGGGAAAATGCTGTAGACCACAGTGACAGGTGTCCACTTGCCCCCATACAGATCGCCATGACCGAGCAGAGCCAAGGTGAGGGTGAGGATGGTGGGTGTGGGAGGCCCAACTTTACCCCAGCCGAGACAGAGGCCTCTTCCAGGCCTACCTGGATGAGAGCCAGTACTGAGTGGACGGAGGCACCCTCAGTCCCGTGCAGCTGCATGGGAGGGGCTCGGGCCATGAACCTGCACGAAGCCACCAGTGCTCCGTGCAGGAATGCAAGAAGCTGGGGACAGACCGCGGGAGGTTGAAGGAGAAGGTGGCAGCCTTCAGGGCGGCACGTGCTGGCACTGGCGGGGGCCCACCAGTGGTGTTGGAGCTGACCCCGGTTGAGGAGACACTGGTTGCATCAATGCAGCAGAACGCTATTGAGGGCGTACCAGGAGGTGGATTCCAGACAGGTGGAAGCCCATCACTGCACAGTATGACATGGTGGTGGTGTTGGGGGGGTTGGGGGGAAGGTTGTTCACATGCACTCACATGTACTCTGTTTCTGTTACAGATCCTGTTCGTCTTCAGGAGATGGTGGTGGTGGGTCCAGGCAGTGATGATGACCTGCTGGACATGGAGGAGGGTCCATCCACCTCTATCACCAGCCAGCAGGCACTGCAGCAGCATGCACGCTGGGCTGCCAACTCTGGTGTCGGTGATTCGGGTGCGGGGGGTGCACAGCCTGTGTCTCAGCAGTCTGGCATGCAAGCATGCCAGCGCTGTGACTATGGCTGTAACGCGTACCTGCACCATTGATGATGCAAGGACTGCAATGGGCAGTGATAGGTGTGTGTCCATGACGGACGCACACAGCAGGCCAGCACGTGCCCCTGGGCCTTTCTGGTTCCAACTTGTACCAGCATGCTGGCACAGTCCCAGGCTGTGTCTGTCAGCACCGGTGGGGCAGCACCGTGGCTGTGCAGGTGTCTGGCACTGTTGCTAGCACAGCGGTGGAACAGAGTGGACCCTGGGGCACAGCAGTTGGCGGGCAGCAGCAGCAGTCACCCACCAGGTCTGGGGGTACAGTGTCAAGCGGTGGCACATGTCCGCTGCCCTTTTATCCGCCCATTCCTGGTCCTGGCGAACAGCGCCCACCCTCAAGGGGTGTTGTGCATCAGGACCTTCCACACCCTGGGGGACAGGATGCCGTTGGGGCACAGTACCCATTGGATGAGCACACCCACCTGCTGCGGGAATCAGTACAACTGCAGAGGCAGGTTGCAATGTCCATGGAGGCACTGTCTGTGGCTGTGGAGCGGCACAGCAGGGAGTGTGCTCTGGACCGTGCAGAGCTGGTGCATATGCGGACGGTTGTGACAGCCGCCATTGACAGGCTGACCCAGGCAGTGGTCTCTGTCGTGGACACATTGGGCACACAGTCAGGTGCCCTGTCCACACACCCACACAGTTCACTCTCCACTCCCGTTTCGGCGCGGTGCAACACCAGGCCTGTTGACGCCGGGTTCTGCTTTGGCCATCCCGAGCACCCCTGGTGCAGGTTTGTTCGGCATGCTGCAGACCCCTGTGCGGGCAAGGTCACGTTCGCGCAGTGGGACCCCTGGTGGTGCAACAGTGCTACCCCATGTGGCCCCTGCTCAGCCTGCCAGTGCTGTTGGGTCACGGTGGGGCCGCCCACGCATCCGCGGTGGCTGTGGGACAGTGCTACATGACTGAGCTGTCTCCCAGTGCAGGCCCTGTCTGGTGCTGCAGTGTGTGCAATGTGTGTCATGGTGGGCAGTGCACTGCTGGGTGCTCTGCTCACCATGCCGACACACGGACCACCTGCACACCCTCCCAACTGCTGTCCACAGGTGCGTGTGCATGATGATGCCTGCATTGTACTGTACACCAAGGTGCAAGGGTGCCCAGCATCTGACACACGTACTTGGACAGTACAGGTGGTGGGGGTGGTCGGTGGTGCTGTGTGTTAGCAATGTCGGTTCTGCTGTGCTGTGCATGTGCCCATGTACGCTCTGTGCCTGGTGTGTGTGTGTCCATATGAGTGCTCACCCCTCCCTGATGGTGTGTTTGTATGCCTGGACCCTTCCACTCCCCTGGCCGTCATGCACCCCTGGTGTGTTACCCTGTGTGCCTGTGGTTTGCGCATGGACAGTGTTGGTTGCACATGTCCCCTTGACTTACCTGTGTTCTGCATAGTGCTCCTCTGTGATGGTGTCCCAGTGCAGCTGAGCCTGCCGGATCAGTCGGGGGTCCCGCCGTCCTAGGTGGGGCTGCTCATCACCATCAACACCGGCGCCACTGGCGTCCCCATCGCTGTCCCCCTCTTCAACCTGTATGGCTATCCCATAGTCTTTGGCCATGTTGTGCAGGATGCAACAGGCCAGGAATATCCCACAGGCCTTTTGGGGGCTGTACTGTAGGGCACCGCCGGAGGTGTCTAGGCATCGGAAGCATGCCTTGAGTATCCCAAACACCGGCTCTATGATGTTGGATGGAAGCGTGCCTCATTATAGCATTGCTGCGATGGGGTCATGGGGCGCCGGTATGGTGTGAGCAGCCAGGGACGGAGTGGGTATCCGCTGTCACCTGTGTGGAGATAGTGGAGATCAGTCTCATGTTCAGGTCCATATTGCCCATATCCCTGTGTGCCACTACCATGGCACCTGTGGCATTCCCACCCTTGCCCCGAGTTTGCATTCCATACATGTGTACTCACCCACTAGATGTCCTGTGGGGATGTCCCCACTCTCGATTCGATGGCACAGTGCAGACTGATACCATATGAAGGCATCATGTGCTCCGCCAGGGTGTGTGGCACAGACATTGATTATGCGCCCAGTGGCATCACACACCACCTGGCAGTTGACACTGGAGAATCCCTTTCTGTTCCTATATGCGAGCCCATCGGGGCCAGGTGGCATGCGAATGGCCACATGGGTGCAGTCTATGGCCCCTAGCATGCCAGGCATACGTGCTACCCTGTGGGACTCCTGCATGTTTGCTGTACGCTCTGCCGCGGTGCTGGGGAAATGGATGTACTCCGCAGCATGTGGCAGCAGTGCGCTGAGGAATTGGGTGAGGATGCATGACGTGGCCGACTGTGTGATGCCTGTGGTGTCCCCTGTCGGCCTCTGGAAGGTGCCGTGGTGAGCAGGCACATGCAGGCTGTCACCTTGGTCTCCACCGACAGAGCGTGACTCCGTCGTGAGGGTGCCTGCATCACATCACTGCACAGCTCTCAGAGCCGTCCTCAGCTATTGTCCTGTTCAGGTGGTACCGGCCCAGATCTCTACATCTGTGTACAGCTCAAAGCGGCTTCTGACCCCCCCTGGCTGCTGTTGCTGTGTTACCCCCGCTGTCCTCACTGCTACTTCCACTGCACCGGGCACCCCCCGCTGGCCTCTACAGCCTATGGCCCACACTTTCCTTGCCTGCCCTAGCCTGTCTGTTGTCTGTCTGTCTCTCTCTCTCTCTCCCCCACTTGGCAGCCTTGTAGCGTTCTTGCGCCGCTTCCTTGAGCCTTTTTATTTTGTCTCATTTCCGCTAGTGCGCAATTTCCGGCTGTGCCGCTATTGCACATCGCGCAAGTCTTTGAATATCGCATTGTGCTCTTTATGCATGGATCCACCCCCTTCGGTTGCGCATGCCTTCATTTTCATTGCGCTGTTGCTCAGCTTGTTTTCGGTGGTGCAACTGCCTCCTTCTGAATATCGCAAAATGGCGCAATTTTGGACTTGCGCATGCGCAACCCTGTTGCGCATGGCACAACCCTTTTGAATATCTGGGCCTACATCTTTCTTTGCATTCCTAATTGCAGATTTGGTTTTATTAGCTTTACTTTTGAATATATTCCAATTAGTCTCAGTCTTTTGTTTTTTATATTTATTATAAGCCTTTTTTATTCCTTACAAGTCTACGTATATTTGTTGAATACCAAAGGGAAAGCCTCCTACGGTTTTTATATTTCATCTGCTCAGGGACCCAATTATGAATACAGTCCTCTATTTTTTCTTTTATCTTTGACCATGTCTCACCAACTGTAAGATCACTCAAGTCATGTTCCCAGTTCCAGTCATCTAAATAAGCTTTTATTTCCATGTTGTTTGCCCTGGCAAAATTCCTCATTTTAGTCACATGTACCACTACACATATGAGCCTTACTGCACCCCATGCAGGACTGACTGCCATGCGTGACCCCATTCATGGACGCACTAGGAGAGTGGTAGCATTATCGTGTACCTGCAACACATGGTGGGTGTGACACACACAATCTGTGATGCTGACACGTGTCCCTATGACCTGCACATGGCTGGGCATGGCTGGTGGGCATGCCACAGCTGGAGGTGCATGCTGTTGCACACTTCAATCCACACAGGGTAGGTGTGCCAGGGGTCCACAAAAACATTGGAACGTACCCTCGACCAGTGCATCTCATCCTGCATGGCCACCCACTGTCCAGAGCTCATGGCATGGGCCCCTCCTCTGCCTCATCATCCTGTGGTTCTCTAGGTGGATGCTGTGGCAAGGGCACATTTCCAGATTTGGCCTTATAATGTAGCATGGCACAAGCGGTGAACACCCTGCATGCCTGCCTGGTGCCAGCATTATCATTCCCCTGTGTGGTCTAGGCATCAGAAGCACATCTTCAGTATCCTGATGGTCCTCTTCATGATGCTTCTAGCTTTCTGGTGGGCATGGTTGTAAGCCTCATCCACAAGTGCGGACAGTACCAGGATAGGCATCATCAAATATGGCCATAGTAGGTATCTGCTGTCACCTGCAGGAGGAGAGATACCTGGGTCAGTGACATGTCATAGGTGTACTGCTACACAGGGAAGGTGCATGTATCATTACCATATTTACCCAACAGCCAGCCATCCAGTCATCTGGCCCGCAGCATGGCACCAAGCCCTGAGGAGTCCAGTACATATTCATCATGGGATGAGCCAGGATACTTCACACACACATTAGTGAAGCTGCCATTCATGTCACACACAACCTTGCAGTTGACACTGTGGAATCCCTTTCTGTTACGGTAAGCCTCCTTGTGTACCAGTGATGTCAGTATGGCAATGCGCGTGCCATCTATTGTGCCATACACATCGGTATGCCATGGCTGTCATAGAATGCCTGCTTCATGACACATACATCATCCAGCACCATGGGGAACATACAGTAATGTGCTTGTGGACGTGTGTGAGCAGGGTATCGGTCACTTGTGCCACCACCTGGGACACAGATGACTGGCATACACCCACCGCATCACCTGTCGCATGCTGAAATGAGCCGGTCACATAGTTTGCAAGGGCATATAGCACCTTTGTCTCAACCGACATCGCCCGTGACTGTCTTGTCCAGCAGCCAATGTCATCATGGACCATGTCGCACAGCTGGCTGACCGTGGCCCTTGGGAATCAAAACCGCTCGATGCAGTGTATATATCTCTCCAGGTGGTGGCATCAATCCATGGTCAGAACACCTGTGGATGTAGATCTTGCCTCCACTGCCTCTGCACCTCATCCGCTATCAGGTGTACATGCATCAGTGCTCTGTGACACATCCTTTGCCTCCGTTATCGTTTCTGGTCAGCCTGTGCATCCACCCCAGCATCTCCATTTATACAGACCATGACACCTGTAAGCCTCTTTATGTGGGCATGTTTCTGCTCAGGTGCATCATGACTTCACCTGTGCAGGTAACATGTGCACATAGTGTTGCCATTACATTTCTTGGCATTGTATAGTGGCACAGTGCAGGACGATGGTGGTGGCCTCCATGGACCAATTCTTCAGTTTCCCAAAGAGGATGTGGCGGGGTGCTGAAGGACACCTACATCAACAGGCACAGAAGGGGGACACTGTGGCATTTGACAGGCCATGACCAGGTATGTAACAGCCATTGAGGTGTGGTTTTGTGCCACAGTGGGGTGTAGCTGTTGTCCATGGTGCTAGCATGTATTCCTTCATGTCCCTCACAGGATCACCATGGCCTGCCTCAATGCCTGGAGTTTCTTTGACTGGAGCAGCCTGATGGTGCCTGTGCATCATGTGTACACCCTCATACTGCAGAATACACTGGCACCTGCTGTACCCAGTGTATATCACCCTTCGCCTTTATGGGTTGGACCTGCACTACCTGAGTGAAGGGATTAGCGTCTAGCATGTGGTGGTGCCCTCAGCGGTAAGTACCTGATCACTGGGCAGACGTTCTGTGCCCCTAGATGGAGTTTGTATTGTGCCACTCATGATTGCTGTGGTCTTATGATGTCTCTGATTTGCATTACAGTGCTACAGGGGCCCAATCTGGAGAATGGTGCTGAGGACACTCGGGGACCTGCACAAAACTGAGAACAGCACAGAAGACAGCAGGTCAGAGATGGATTAGACTGCAGGATTGCTATGGATGTGACCGTTTATACCACAGCATTGATGTTCAGACTTTGGGGGGGGGTGGCCAGGCAGTAAGGCATGTGTTGCTGCGTTTTCATTTTATGTGCTTCTGTTTTTATCCCACCCCATGTTTACTCATGCCTTTCTATTTTATTTGACATGTTTTCCCTAATCCGGTTATTCATATTAAAGTACTTTCATTAACACCTCTGTGATTATTGTGTCCTGGGCTGTGGGTGGCATTTGGTGTGTGTGTGTGTGTGTGTGTGTGTGTGTGTGTGTGTGTGTGTGTGTGTGTTTTGGGGGTGGGGTCTTTGTCACATGCAAGGTGACAATCATGGTGCCTCCCCAGGTGGGGGCCAGCAGGGGTGGTGGTGACTGTGTCCAGCATGCGTGTCATGTGTGCCATTCACACATTGCATGCATTCATGGCCCAGCATTGACGGCATGTCCATTCCACATGTAGCGGCACCCATGGCCTGGCAGTCACCGTGGCTGTGGAGCATGCCATGTGGCTGGTGGTGCAGGAACGGGGCATCCACCCTGGCTGCAGTCCCTTGGCACACCCGGCATGTATGCCCCTTCCTACATTGTTTCACTGGTGTGGTCACATGTGCAGGGTGGACCATCTGGGTGTGTGTGGTGGATGGGTGTGTGGTAATTCCAGCAGGACCATCATTTTGTGGCTATACACTGGTGTGTCCTTCCAGCCAGCTCTGCTACGCATACAGTAATGGCAGCCCTCAACCTGGCATAACTGCACATGCCTGCCACCACATGTCTACCTGTCGTACATGTTTTCGTGCATGCACGCTGCACTACGCGGCCATGCTCCCATGGATGTGCCATGTGTTGCAGCCATGGACATGTACATGGGTGTCCTCCCACAGGCCCCTACATATCCTTTGTGCATGTCTCTGCATCGAGACATGCACATGGGATGTGCATAGCTGCCTACGCACCCGTGCTATGCACATCTGTGCACCCCGCAGTGGCTTGTGCATAGGGCACTATGCCATTATTGGGGGTTCAACCATGCAGACCTGATATGATTGGACTGCTTGCATTTGACATTCACTGTAAGTTCATTAGGGGGATAAAAAATGAATAAAAAACTCTCGGGGGGGTGCCTAAAAATGGTGCCTTTTGAAACAGGCTGCTGTCGAAACAAAGCATTTGAATTAAAAAAATTGACTGTGGCAGCTACAACATTCTGTGTGCCAGATCACAGGCACCATTTATGGTCATTCAAACTTATCAGCCACCGTGTTTTCCTTTAACTATTCCTACTATCTTCAGATGAAGCTGAGATGCAGTGTGGTCACTGACTCCTTTGATGACTTCACCTAAAGTAAGTTTCTTACATCCAAGTTTATTTTCACAAAACCTAAGTAATATTTGACTCAGATATTTAATGTCTCCCTCCAGATCACAGTTCTCAGCATCAACTATCAATCAGATCAGCCACATCAAGTATCATAACCAACATAAGCCAGCAACTTAACAAGTTCCTGTTCTTAACAACTTCCTGTTTGAATTAATTTCTCTTAATTGATTTATCGCCTAATTGACTGTCTTATTGCCTGAGTGACTACAAATTTAAAAGTATAACTTTCAGCTATTAGCTACCCAAACAATGCTGTTTCAAGTGTAATTTTTTCTCTCTATGCATTTCTATGAAATTATACGCTATACAAAACTGTGTATGGGTGCCCATGCACAGCAAAGCTGAGTTCCCATCTTGGGGGTGAGATGACATGATGGACCTCTCGAGCTTCACTCTCAAGGTTCACATGCTGTTATCTCTCCCACTTCAAGGGAAACCAGCCCTGTGCATGGGGCACCCATACACTGTGTTTAAGTAGGAGTGGGCAAAGTAAGAAATTGAAAAACATTAGGGTCTGGAGGCTTGGAAGCCTTGGCAAATCATTGGTGTGGTGCTCCTTGGAGCTGTCAACCCCTAATGCCCCCCTTCTTCCCAGCCCATAGTTTCCTGTCCGAAGCACAAGGTACAGCACCAAGTCAATGCCTTACAGGTATATACTCTTTTGAGGCACTGAAGTATGTTGCGCCGCATGTGGCCAACAGAATTAGTAGTAGTTTTCTTCATCCAGGACCTGTGATTCAATAGATCATGTTTGTCTGCTAAGGGGACGGGGTGGGCATTAGGGGATGACAACCCCAAGAAATACCGCATACCGATTCACAAAGAACCCTGAGACTCCAAACTCTAATGTTTATTTCCTTACTTTGTAAGCTTTGAGTTCTTCAAGCCTATTGTCTGCATTAAAGTATTTTTTTTAGATGGACCGGTGGCGCTGAGGTTTGAGGCACCGGATGCCACACCTTGCACTACACCGGCGACCCAGATTCAGGAGCAGACTTGGGTCATCGGGAGTCAGCCAGGGGAGGAGGACTGAGCATCCATGGGACTACACTTCTCCAATGGGAGGGTGGGGTGGGGTACCCATGCATGTACTGGCTCCTGGCAGTGGCTAGAGGAGAGTGCGAGTCGCAGCATGATAGAGGGGACAGCGTGGGCAAACGTCTGATGTGCAGTGAGTGGAAGCACACACCATAGCATCACTGGCATCACTGCATGCCCAGGCTGTGGGGAGAACTAGATTGGACAAAAACTGCCGATCCTCCAGTGCACATGAAGGCTTGCCCGTGGCGCTGCATTGGACGCTCCCAGGAGCTCTCTCTGGTCCCGACCACTTGGTCTTCCTTGAGGGGGTCTGCGATGCGACCTTAGAGATGGTGATGGTGAGGAGGTTGCAGCTCAGGCATGGTGCCCAATTCAGGAGACACCAGGACAGGGCCAGATTAGGGGTACCATAGGACCATCCCAGCAGGAGGTAGGCAGATAAATAAAGCAACAACAAAAAAAGGTTTTTTTTTTTTTTCAAAGAATGTCCTTCCTTTTTATTTTGGCTTGTGCAAGCAACATCTAGCGGTAATAGCACTTTCAGAGGTGTGTTAGTGTTGTGGCCAATGCAGGGGATGCCTTAGTAGGTGTGTCCCTCAGCCGCCAATCACTGAGCATGCTGGCAATGACAGCAGTTTCAAAGACAGCCATGGAGCTGAAAGAAATCTGCCAATCCAATGAGGTGCAGTTTCCTCACTGGAGCATCAGCTAACAATGCTCCGTTGCATGCCTTACCTGGTGAAACATTCCAATAAACATGGTGGCTACTGCTGCCTGCCACACAATCCCCACAAAGCTGACATCGGGGATGCCTAATCCCCATGTTGGCATGTCCCCCCCAGTTCAATTTGTTTGCTGATGGAGGTGGCCATTCCCCATTGGCATCATGTCCCCCCCCACACACACACACTTTCTTTGCCGATGGGGGTGTCCAATCCCTGTCAGCATCATGTGCCCTCCAAACTCGTGGCACATTGGGAGCTCACCCCAGTGTGCCCCAAATCATTTAATTTTTACCTGTAATTAAAGAAAACCTTCCCCCAATGTCCATTTTTTTACCTGTAAAAAAAAAGGTCCTTGTCATCCCACAGACCCCCTCCCTCAACCAGCACCCACCCTTCTGAGACCCCACCCCCACCCCATACTACTCAGGATGCTGGCACTGTGATCTTCTGTGGAGCGGGAACACATCTGAACTCTTCAAAAGACAACTGGGAACTGAACAAAATGCGGTAAGCTTTATGATGGCATGCAATGGGGGGTTTCAACTTAGGTGGATATCGCGGCCATTTTTGGGAATTTTGGTACCAGATTTTCAACATGGGGTTCTTGGGACACCACCTCATGAACACATGCACTGTCATCTCGTTATTTGATCCTGAAAGGTGATTTCTCAGTCACTGCAAGGAATCACCTTTCAGGACTGATTAATGAAATGACAGTGCCACTGTTCATGAGGTTGGGTCCCAAAAAGGCCATGTTGCAAATCTGGTGAAAACATTCCAAACAATGACTGCATTACAAGCATGCATTGTGCAGTGTCCACGCATGCTCGTAACTTCGACAATTTTCAATATTTATACTCCAGATTTTCAACATTGTCATTTTTTCACACCTCTTTATGAACAGTACAACTGTCATTTTTCACATCCTGCCCAAAATATGTTTTTGCACCTATGGCGCACAATGGTGCGGTCGCCGTAGGAAATCAACTTTCAGGACAGACTAACAAAATTACAGAGTCACTGTTCACGAGGGGAAGTCCAAAAATGCCTATGTTGAAAATGTGGTTAAAAAATCCTGAAAATAATTCTGTTACAGGCGTGCGTTGAGCAGTTTCTATGCATGCTCGTGACTTCACCAATTTTTCATATTTTCACTCCAGATTTTCAGCATTGCCATTTTTTTACATCTCCTCAGGAACTTGTATAGTTGTCATTTTTCACATCCTGCCCAAAATGTGTTTTCACACCTGTGATGCCAAATGGCACAGTCACTGTGCAAAATCACCTTTTGGCTAATGAACTGATAGTGCCACTCTTCGTGAGGTGGGGTCACAACAAGCCAATGTTGAAAATCTGGAGTGAAAATACCAACAAATGCCTGGGGCATTAGGGTTTACAACCATAACACCCCACCCTGTAGAGACTGACAGGTGTCAGAGGTGTGACTTGGGATTGTTGGCTGTAATGCTCATGCCATTCCAACCCCACCACCACCCTGCAGCCAGTGACAGCCATCGAGGTGTGCCTTGGAGTCTTCGGCCCCAAAGTTCACCCCATTCTCCTATACTGCACCCATCTCACTGTATTTCCTTATGGAATGGGGTGAGCATAAGGCTCAAAGACCCCAAGGCACACCGCAACACTTGTCAGTGTCTGCAGGGTAGGGTGAGGTGAAATGGCATGAGCGTTATGGCTGATGACCCAAAGACACACCCCAATGTCTGTCAGTCTCTGCAGAGTGGGGGTGGGGTTGGCGTCAGTTCAGTACTTCACCGCCATTCCTGCATTACCAATGCCAATGCCAGAAAGACATCATTTGGCATTGACAAATGCTTGTTGTGATAGTGGAATCATATCCTCATTCATGCAGGTCCCTTTAGGACCTGCATGAACAGATGTAGATGCACAGGGCCTTCTGCTTCCATGTGGCTACAGATGCAGATGTGCAGGGCCAAGAGTCCATCTGGCAGCAGATGCAGAGGCACATGGCCCTCTGGGCAGTATACCAACAGAAGAGTTCTTTTCACTATATAGTTACTTGTTGCCCATGCAGTCAATACTGAACTGTCCCTCCCCAGGCTGGGAGTGATGCCGCATGGCAGTGCTGTCTCCCCAGCCAGTTCACTGAGCTCACAGCTAACTGGCATGGGAACACAACATGCTACCCACTGTGCCAAAGGCACACAACATTTCTTAATGACTTTGTTTTACCTTTTGACCCCAAATTTACTTTTTATAACCTTGGGCCCCCCACCTTCTAAATGTGACAGGTGTCATTTATTAAATACTGGATGAAAAGCAATTTCACGTCACAAGTGCGAAAACATATTTTGGCCAGGACTTAAAAAACTACAACTGCCACTTTCATGAGGTGGTGTGAAAAAATGGCTAAGTTGATACTTTGGGGTCAAAATATAGAAAATTGCCAAAGTGATGAGTAAGGATTGAAAAACTTCAACATACCTTCATAACTTTATTGTTTTTTAACATTGTGACTCCAAATGTTCAACACAGTCTTCTTATGACCCCACCTCATGAACCTGGTAGGTTACATTTTTCACATCCTGCCAATGGGTGATATTGCAGAGCGACTGCAAAATCACCTTTTGAGGATGCTACGACTATACTATCTCAAAAAGTAAATTCTTTGCAAAAAACTTTGTTAAATGCTGCAGCTAGGGTTCAAATGAAACTGACAAAAGCAGAGAAATGTGGTGTTAGGGTTTCCAGCCTTAACTTCCCACCCCACCATGCAAGCAGCAGAAGAAAAAAAAAACACCAGTTTTGCCTGTCCTGACTCTTCGCAAATGAGGCCTGGGGTCTTGCTAGGGGTATCAACCTTAACGCTTATCCCATTTTCATGTAGTCTGCACAGCTCAGCTTATTTGCTGATGGAATGGGAGGAGCGTTAAGGTTAATAACCCCAAGGAAGACCCCAGGCCTGAATTGTCAAGACTTAGGACAGGCAAAACTGTAATGTAGGCTTGAAAAACTGAACACCACATTTCCCTCCTTTTGCCAGTTTAGTCTGAATCCTAACTGGTGCACTAATGATGTTTTTTTGCAAAGAATATATGCAGAGGTAGGTAACTGTGGTCAGAAAATACATTGAACAGCAGTTACCTTACTTATTAGACAGCAGTCACCAGTTACAGCAGCAAGATGAGTCTTCGATCGGATAGTGGATCTTCAGTCTGTTAGCAGTTCAGGTGAGTGAGGGCATGTAGGAAGGTTAAGGGAGGTGCGGGGAGTTTGGTGCACAGTGGGAGGTCAGGTGGATGGTGTGGGGGTGATCGGTGGTGGACTTTTATTTTTACAGATTAAAAAAAGCACATTGAGGGATGCTTTTCTTATTTGCAGATGGGCATAGTGCACAGTGGGAGGTCAGGTGGGTGGTGTGGGGATGATCGTTGGTGGCCTTTTTTTTTACAGGTTTAAAAAAAGCACATCGAGGGATGGTTTTCTTATTTGCAGCTGGACATGGACATGGGTGGGTAGGGGGTACCACTAACCACCAATGAGTTGAAAAATCATTATAAATATGGGAATTGGAGGGTGGGGAGTGCCGAGGGGTGTCACTAGACACCAGGGATATATAGGTTCAAGAAATCTCAATTAAAACAATTTACAACCTCCAGGCAACAATATAATTTTAATCCATATACAGAAGATTTATTATGAAGAAATGGCCCTCGTGATCCAACTGGATTTCCAAACAGCTCATCCCTTAAAACATTTTTTGCTCTGTCTGATGTTTTTAGTGAATGTAGATAAACTAAGTGATAAACTAAAAATATGTGCATACCCACCCTTGTGACTGAAAATATGAGGTAACTAGGAGTTTTATCCACTCCTAAGTTTTAAAACCTTAAAATTAAAATCATTTTGTGATTGTAACGCAGTTTGTTATTAATAGTGAATTTTATCTTTAATTTTTCTAGCCTTTTTCCCTGAGGAAGATATCAGGAATAGATCTCGAAATGTTGGAATATTTAAGAATTTATGAAATTTAAAAGGCTACAACAGAAAATAAAATAATTTCTATGCACGTATTGTGAACTCATATTGTGTGGCTGTAGACTGTTTGTTATTTTCTACATAAAATATATGGACATGGGAGGGTGGGTGGTACCATTAACCACCAATGAGAATTAAAAATATTGGGATCAGAGGGTGGGGGTGCCACTAGACACCAGGGATATACAATATAGGGACAAGGGAGGGTGGGAGGTACCACTAATCACCAATGATAATTTAAACTATTATAAATATGGGGATTGGAGGTTGGGGGTGCCTCTAGACAGCAATGATACAAATAACAAATATGGGAGAGTGGGTGGAAAAAGGCACAGAAATCCTTTTTCACGAGAGGGAATCCTTTTCTGAGAATGCTTTGCCATGTTCACAGAAACGGAATCCTTTTCCACAAATCCTTTGCCATGCTCATGGAAAAAGATTGCATCTCACTAAAAAGGATTTCGGACTTAGTTGTTTTTTAATCCTTTTTTGGGGAGACAATTCTTTTTCTATGAATCCTTTTTTGTGGTCGCGGAAAAGGATTCCATCTCATGAAAAAAGATTTCAGACTTAGATTTTTTTTAAATCCTTTTTTGCAAGCCAATTTCCCAAGAACGAAAAATGACTCAAGATCAAGGAACTTAGCAAGTCGCGAAAACGTATTTAAATAGTTAAAAAAGAATGTTGCAGGGCCATGGGGGTTATTAAAAAATACACAGTGAAGCTCTTCAACTCTCAATGAGCAAGATACATGTTTGGATATCCGTAGAAGACATCCCTATGCAGACTTATGACAGTTTTTGTTTTTTACCATAATAATTTTTATTTTTAAGAAGTACAACAAATATACAAAAATCACAGAAAATATTGTCCTCAAACTAATATAAACATGTCCTCACAATTAAGCAATTATATACAGATTAAGGAAATATATACCATAACTATTTCATAACTAATAATTAAACCTATAAACAGGATATTACAGTCTAACAATTCAACAGCATTAACCTGCTAACACAGAAATCATAAAATGTTTGTTTGTTACCATTTCTTATCATACAAATCCTGCACAACTAAGTCAGTCCCTGGGGGAATTATCTTCTGCAAAAGATCCCCCATAGATTCAAAAATCTGTCTAGTCTGTCGGAAAGCAAACAAGAGCGTGTTGTGTGGAGAAATACAAAATAAAATGGTGGATCACTAAAAAGCACTTTTTTCTCAGGAAAAAGTTGAACCCTCAAGAAAAAAAATCTTTTTTCATGACACCAAATTCCTTTGTCTTTCCAGGTAGCTACAGTATCCAAAAGACTGTACTGAGCATGATCAGAACCCAAAACTTTACATTTAAATAACTTTGGAATAGATTAATATTTTTTCACCAAACCAATGAAACACACTTCTGTGGGTCAGGGCCTTTGTACCCTGTAAATTTGAAACCATAATTCCTAACTGTCTTGGTGCAGCATGATGGCAAAAAAAAAAACACACAAAAAGGCACATTTTTACTTTTTTGCACTATGTGCAGCACAAAATCTGCACATCTGACAAAAATAAAACTTGGCTCATCAAGAGATCTACCACACAAGGCTATACATGCAACACTTTGTGCAAATCCATTGAACGGTTACAAACTTATTAAAGTGCAAAATTTGAGGTTTAACAATAAACTGCCTATTCAACCCTAATTGTAGGGGCATGACAGTGCCCCTACAAAATAAAGTATATGGTTTATTACAAAATGGGCTTCAGAATCCTTCAGAAGTGCACCAACTTCATTGGTCTAAACACATCATCTGATAACTAGAGCTGTGCAGAATGCAGAATTCTGCTGGCAGAATTTGTGCAAAATGGCAGTTCTTCTTACAAAATGCTTCTCAGAATTTCTTTCTGAATTCTGCAGAATTCCAAAAAGCATATCTATGTAAACAGAAGAATAACTTTCTGAGGAGCACATAAATTGCTAAATCATTTTACGTGAACTGCAGAACTACACTCTATTGTTTATGTAAACTGGGAATTACCTATCTGTGATAATACCTAAAAATAAAAACATGTCCATTATTTAAACACAAAAACCCATGACAAGGCATACAGTATGTTTCTTCAAAATAAATGCACTTCCAGGTTCATTCAAAGGCACTCAGCTTTTGTTAAGAACTCACATATTTTACCCAATAACAGCCTAACTACAGGAAAAGAAAAAAAAAAAAAAATTTTTCCATGAAAAAAGACTTTATTGTTTACAAGTGTAAAACCCCATTCTAGGGCATGAGTTCCTTGAGAATGAATGCACAGTTCTCTAGAAACACATGACGTCCTGTGGATTACTGCTTACATATTGTTGTGTATTGAAATGCATACACTCCGAGATGCTGTTGTACCACAGTAGTGCTGATATCATAATGCTGCTGCACAGCAACAGCTATGTCACTGCTGTGGTACAACTGCATATAATCCCATGTTTATTAAAATTACTCGTGCTCACCTACACTACAGACTCATCATAACAAAGACAATGAAAATACCCCAAGTGAAATTATTTTTTTAATGATGATCTACTACAAACATTGCAAACACGTGTAGTTATTACTTAATTTGCATTAAATGTTTCTATAGTTCTGGCTCCTAGTACCAGCATATACCTATGCTCCAATGACAAGATAGGGATGCATTAATCAGGAGCACAGCCAGTCAGGATCAGAAAGGTCCTAATGCAAATCAAATATCCAGAAAAATCAAAAAGAAATCAAAGCAAATAAAGAAAAAAAAACATAAAACAAAAATGACAACCAGTGTCAACATTGCTCAAGATTTAAAAACTGCAAAGAAAATCTATCCAATGACTTTGAAAAACATGCAGGAAAAAAAGCCTCAGCGTTACTAACACAAGAAAACAAGCCTTTGTCAATGCTGGATGTTTGCCGCTGGTATTAATGTTGTACCAGGTCAAGGTGAAGATCCCAGGCCATGCCGGACCACTAAGGCTTGGACTTGGGGGGGGGGGTTATGGTGGGGGAACAACTGACAAACTGAAGGGAATTTAAAAGAATAGAAAATACCATTTTCACCATTCTCTGCTTGGAGTGGGGGCTGGGCTGTCAGTGTAGAGGTTCTTCTGTAGCAGTGCTGCTGTAGTCTAGTGTATGTGGGTGACTTCAGAAAGGAATGTGGCTTCTATTCCCACCAGTGTGGTGTGAGAATATCATACAACTGAACTGCAGTCTGTGGTAGAGCTGTGCTCTATGTTAGGAATAACTGGAGCACCCAGGGACATATTTTTCTCATCTCTCTCCTTGTCTTTCTTAGTAGTCTGCTGCAGCAGTGCCATTTTGCTATCCTATTTATTTCCAATTTGATGCCTAAGTACATTGGCCACCTACCCAGGTAGTCTCCCTTCTCACTATTCTTTCTCTTACATTTTTTCCTTTTCTGTCCATATGTGGTGCTAAACTGCCTTCTGTGTTGAATAAAATGCTTGATATGCATATGACTAAGAAAAACTGCTCAAGAATGGTGACAGAAATGCCTAGTGAAGTCCTAGACTGACAGAGGCAGCTGGTTCTGTATTGGGAGTGAAAGGGTTACATCAACTGTCTCAAAGAACTGCTTCTATAGTTAATCTGGCAGAAGTCTCCCCAAACAGATTTATAGCCTTTCCCATGCGTAGCCTACATTGCAACAGACTCGGTGCATTCCAAATAGTATGCTTCAAACATAAACATTTACCTTTCCCTGCTCTGACACAGAGAGAATGAAAGAGCTGATTTATGAATGTGTCTGTCGGCACAATGTTTTGAAGTCCAAGCATTTCATGCCTGAGAGTGTCATAGTCAGTCTTACTGATTATTGGTCAAGCCTTTTGTAGACGCTTCTGGACTGGATCACTGCAACACATCTCTCAAAACCCTGTATCACAGCAAAATGCTTTGCCTTATGACAAGTATAATAAGTTTTAAGCAGCTAAAAAAAAACAAAATATATTCAAAACCATGATTCTAGCAGAAACATATATACTTATAGCACAAAACCATCAGCAAAACATCTACAACCATTGCTATAAAAGCTAGTAAACAGACAGAAACAAACACAGGACAGTCACAAACTCCTTGCTTCAATGTTATTATCAACTAAACTTCAGCACACCTGAGTTAGATCACATGGCATCTAATCAACAACTCAGATCAGACTCAGATCACATGGAAAGTAAAGGAAGGACAACACAGCTTTCAGCTCAGCCTCACAGATCACATAGAAAGTACAATAATTTACATTTTAGAAGAATGAATAAAGATGGCATTTAATCAGAGAATAAACAGGCAAAATACTGACTGTTAGAAAATGGGCTTTAGATTTCCTGGTCTCTGATTGGCTGGTACCCATACGGGGGGGGGGGTACATTAACTTTCAAGAGACCAGAAAATAAAAAGTTGAGCCATGGTACTGGGTATGCGTGTAAACAATACATGCATGCATATGCATATGCATATACATATGCACATAACCAGTATGGTGGCTCAACTTTCAGACTTTGATTTATCTAAGTTTTAGCACTTGTTTCAAACAAAAAACACTTTCCCAAGTTCAGCTTTCTTTCTGCTATTAGAATGTGTATTTAGCTGAACTCAGGTAGAATAGTCCCTGCATGAGCCTTCTGGCGCTTCAGCGTCATTTACAAATGTGACCATGCTTTGGGATCGGTCCACGAGCAATGGGAGCGGACAGTAGGGTTTCACTTTTCAGTAAAATTCAGAAACGTATTTATTTTTATGGGGATTGCATTGCTGCTGTCTCTATTATGGCACAAGACGGCTGCTGCAGGCAGCAAAGGCACATTTCTGAGTACCAGCCAAAAGCATAAGTAAAGGGCTGACAGTGTCTCTTTCAATGGCGGTAACAAGACTAAGGGCCAGATTTTTAAAAGTTATTGCTGGCGTAAATGTGGTTAGTGATGGCACTAACCTGGGTTGGCACAAGTGCTCCAGGCGAGGTCATATTCAAAGGTCCCCAGAGCACTTACCGAACTCGGCAGCACCAAGGTGCTAACGATACCACTGCACCAATGCAAATAAGGGTGTCCCAGAAAGCATACCAGCCCACCGGCATATTCAAAGGTTTGTTGCTGTGGTAAGTGGCCCCCCAGAGTGGTGCTGTTTGCTGCCACTCAAAACCATATCTTAACCAGGTGATTAGCCTGCACCCCAACCCCTCCCTTGAAGGCAGGGTGGCTGTACTGCAGACGCCTGCCCCTGTGCCAAGCTGTACCCCCCACCACTCACATGGTTGAATGAAGTGTAATATTTCCTGGAGGTCCAGTGGTTCACACTGCCCCCAAATCACTGCGTTGAATGAAGTGTATTTTCCCCTGGTGGTCCAGTGGTTCTCCCAGCCCCCATGATTGATCGATTGAATGAAGTGTAATATTCCCTGGTGGTCTAATGGTCCCCCTTCCCCCCCAGTTCCCGACTGAAGAAAGTATAAACTTCCATGGTGGTCCAATGGTTCCCCTCAACTACCTGACTGAACACAGCCCCTCCCAACCACTGGGAACCACTGCACCACAGCCCCCTCACTGTGAGTGCCAGTGCAGTGAAATCAACAGCTAGCACAGCCCTCCTCTCACCTCCTCCACTGGCCATCATCTTTCAGTCACCTATGTGATTACGCTCCATGATTGTCAGACAGCAGCTGGCCGATTAGGTGAGAGGAGGGCTGTGCTGGCTGCTGATATCACATGACTGGCACTTGGGGTGAGTGCAGGACAGGAGTTCGCGTGAGTGGGCAGAT
Organism: Neoceratodus forsteri; assembly: GCA_016271365.2. NCBI lineage: Eukaryota > Metazoa > Chordata > Ceratodontiformes > Ceratodontidae > Neoceratodus > Neoceratodus forsteri. The sequence goes on along the minus strand of CM028134.1, from coordinate 538,621,176 downwards.
GGGGGTTCCATGTATGTTCAGGTGGGTGGATGGAACCACTGGACAACCAGGGAATATTACACTTCATTCAACTAGGCAATTGGGGGTAGGGGGAACCACCTGACTACCAGAGAATATTATACTTCATTCAACCAGGTGATTGGGTGGTGCGGAGAACCACAATGCCACCAGGGAATACTAGTCTTTATTCAACCAAGCAATCGGGGTTGGGGGGGACCACTAGACCACCATGGCGTTCTTTATACAAAAAAAAAGGAGCACTAAGGGGCTGCTGCACCACATACAAATGAGCCCATAGTGGGCATACAAATGACCCCTTTGCACCTTGCATGCCCAATGAGCTCATCTGCATGCTCAGACTGAATGTGGCCACGGGGGACCTGGTGCTATACTGTTTTGGTCAGCGCTATCTCCTGTGGGCTATGTGCATCCCTGGTCAATGTCAGTGCTATGCAAATCCACTTAGCACTGCACTGACATGGCCCGATATTTAGTCGGATAGTGGCACTCCATCAGCAAGTGCTATCATCTGAATAACTCTCAAAGATGGGCAAGCACAGCACAACTGTCTGCGCTGCAATTATGCCAGGCTCTGAATATCAGGATGTCATACTCATAAATCCTTTCCATGGTATTTATTTTTATTTATTTCTGATCTCGGATTAACCATTTGAGCTCAGAGCTCTACATGGGTTCCACGTAGAATTGGAATGAGAACATTTAGGGACATTTGGTCTTTAAACAAAGGAATGCAAAAAATACAGTGAAAACTAAAACTGGAATAAGTAAACACAGTCAGATACACACAGGAACAGACTAAATAACTATGCCCAACAGGGAGCCTGTTAGTTGTCAGTAACATGAGGGGGTTAGCGCATAGAAGTGCTGGAGAGACGGGGTGGGTGGTTGAGCCCCAAGTGCAGGGTGTCCAAGAGAGAGAGAGAGAGAGAGATCTGTTTGACAGAAGGGCAGATGGTAGGAGATGCCTTTGCTAGGTGCTAGCAATGGCAGACACATCAAGATTCCTGCATTAAATGGTTCTTTATGGTATGAATGGAAACAATTATTTATAACACAGCCATAAAACAGAGATGTATTCATATCTGACAATCAGTTTTGGACTGTCTATAATAAACATATAAGTGAATGGAAATCTGAACTTTTCACATAAGAAAACTGTAATGAAGGAACTGTAGCTTTTTGTATTTCCTTGTGATACGTTATTGTGTCAATCCCTTACAAGTGATAGTTATTCTTTCTGTGATGAATTTATTTTTGCATATGCTCTTAAATAAAACATTTTGCAAAAAAGGAAGTTAAAACTCCGCAATATCTATTTAAAGCAGCAGGACACACTATAACCATGCAGCTATAACCTACTCCCTGCAGTGCAATGGCATCCAACTAGTGATGCAGTCCAGCTACAATCTTGTGCCTGCTACACATATCATTTCTGCTAATGTGCTACACTGCCCATTTAAAGATACAGTGCTAAATTACAAGATTACTACACAGCTGAAAGCTAACATTACTTAACATTCTATAAGAGCTGGCCCGTCATCATCATTGCACATCCCTGCCTCCAGAGGAATAATCAATGGAAAATCCTTCTGGGCCAGCAGCACTGTGACACCCTCGGACCTCTGTCCGAATGATGCCCCAGGCGTTAGCCTCTGCTAGGGCCTCTGGTTGGATCTTGGTCTCTCCCCCTTCATCCAGGAGGAGCCCCACTGTAGGAGGCAAGCTGTGGGGCCTCCCCGGTCTGGGGCAGCGTGGTGGGGGATGCCAAGTTTGAGGTCTGAACACTGAGAGGGGGTAAATTCCCTGTCTGTCCACAGAGTGCAGAAAAAGAGTTAAAAGAATTCTATAAGTGGAATAAGACAATTACTTGGGGTTATGCGTGTTATCATCATCATCATCCTATGGGCTAAAAACTCCAACCCACTATTCAGTACATTACCATAACATGATCCCCGCGGTGTCATGCCTTATTCCTTACCTAATCATATCCTGTTGTTTGCTGTTTTCTGTTTATTTGACCACAGTTCATGACATAGTTAGAAAAAGGTAAATAAATAGAAACAAACAAACAGTATATGATGTAAGATAATGTATGGGCAATGACACACAAGGCTGTGTTTCCATCTCAAAGTGATATGACATCATAGAGATCTCCTGAGCTTTGCTCTTGTGGATTATGGTGTCATCTCACCCCTCAGTGGAAATACAGTCTTCTTGTGTATTGTTGCCCATAAATGAATCTCTGTTTTAGTATTTCACTATATTTTAAAACTGAAGGAACAAGTGAATATTATATTGACCTCATGATGGCTGTGAATCAGAGCCAGAACCAAAATCAGAGATGATTTAGCAAAACCAAAAAACAGAACAGGATCTATTTAGTTTTGTCCCCTCCTGCCTCACAGTTTAAGGAAGGACGCACATCCAAGCCAAACAGCAAGAATGTTACCCTACATAGTCATGCTGTGGAACCCTCAATGTCATTCTCCCACAGAACTCTTGTTAGTCTTGCTTTAAAAGCCATAACAGTGCTAATATCCACAACCATACTGGGTAGGCTGTTCCACGAGTTAACCACCCTTTATGTGATGTAATGCTTTTAAATGTTTGTCCTAATTCTTTTATGTTTGAGTCTACTGCCACAAAACCAGAATTATTTTATAGATAGATAGATAGATAGATAGATAAAATATTTCTTTTTTCAGCAGGATAAAACTGTTAGGACTTTTCACAGCGCTGTTTACAAAGCTGTCCTGCAGAATTTTACAAAGGAGGTATAAAAGTTAAAATTTACATAGTACCATTACTATACTTGCAGACAAAAAATGGAAATCTTCACAGTCAGGATGAAACTTAATATTTACACATTATTACACAAGTACACATTACCACATTCAGTATGTTATAACAATGTTCCACAGACACATAACATTTTTAATAGCAAGTACAGATGTTCACTAGGTTCCTATTTATCATAGATTTAAACATTTTTGTTGTCAAAACTTTCCTAATCCCTGAAAACAGAGTATTCTATTCTATTGTTATCTGCCAGGTAATTTTCTTCTTCCCATATGAATTAGACACTCTAGGAATTGTAAATCCAGGCCCACATATTCAAAGGAGATGTGCTGCCCAAAATGGAAATGTGTGGCACATCTCAGAAAATGCACAGAAGTATGATATTCGAAAGGGAGAGATGCATTGTGCATTTTGGAATACGTGATTGTGCAGAAATAATGTATGCGGCACAAAAAGGGGGAGGTATATGAATATTCCACTCATCTGTATATTCAGTCAGACTGTGCGGTGCATCTGCTGTGCATCCCAGAAGTGTGCCGTGCAAAGTTAGGCAGACAAAATGATGGCTTAAATTGGCCAGCCACCCAAAGGAAGGCTGCAAAACTGCAGACAGGCCATCCTGAGACAGCCCTTGGAGGTGCACCAGGATGTGCTTCAGGAACCCATACACAGTAGTCATACCAGGATGGAATTACCCAAAGACACAGGTGCCAGCACACCACGGGCACTGCCTAGAGAGCCATCCCTCACACTGCAACCAGGACATAGACACCCAACTGCTACCTGCCAGCACCATCAGGTGCCCTCTAACACACCAGCAGAGCAGATGGCCACACTGCAGTACATGTACCAGGGGCCATAGCCTGTACCCATGTGGCCTGCAGAGCACCACCCGGTGGTGGCATGCACCCAGGGTGACATCTGGGGCATTGGTGCCCATGTAGCCTGGTGGTATGAATGGCAGCCTGGCATGGGCCAGGGACTGACCTTTGGCACACACCCACAGTGGTACACCATAGGTGCACACAGGTGAGACCCACCCACTCGGGTACCTGGTCACCCACTGCACACTGCCATTCCTTGCACTTATTTATTTATTTAGTTAGTTTTTGTTTACTGAGTAGGTGCTCTAGTCATAGTAAGGACTATTTTCAGGCACGACCCAGAAGGTTACAGGAGTGGCAGTACAGTGTACAAATAAAGCAAAGAAATTAAAAGCAAAGCAACAAAAATAGTCAATGTACAAATACAGCAAGGAAGGTAAACAAAGTTCAAAAATAGTCAAGCAAAATAAAGCATAGTATAGCATACAGTGGTCAAAAATTGTACAAATTTACAGGTAGGTGCCCAGGGTAAACAGCTACCAGAATAAGAGCTGACAGCTTAAACATAAGATACTTGGTAAGCGTAACAAGAAAGGGGGGTGGAGAGAAGAGAGAGGCTTAGGTGAGAACTAGATAAGTCAGGTTAGAAGCAGAGGAGGCTAAAGGTAATGTCAGGCCAAAGGAACCAGGCAGCAGGAACGAGGGCAAGTAGGCTAAGGTATGTTAAAACACAAGCATGTGTCAAGTTTAAATAGATGTGAACAAAGCTCTTTTTTAAAGCAGGCATGACTTGGATCAAGACGGACAGCTAGAAAAAGTGAGTTCCAAAATTTAGGAGCAGTACTCGAGAAGGCACACGTGCCCTTGGATGTTTTACATCTAGGGATGTGCAGTACAGATTGATCTACAGATCGGAGGCTGTAGGAGGAGGTTTGGAGAGTAGAAAGGAGGCAAGTGATGCTAGGGTGTTAGATCTAATAATGTTATCCAACAAGGAGCCAAAGAAGAAGAGCCGGTGGTGGAGGGGAAGGTCAGTTTAGGTCAGCATACAGCCAACAGTGAGGTTTTAATTGTGGTGATGCTGAGACATCACGGCAGATGTTATAAGTTGTGTCCCATCTGTGCAGAGAGGCCTTAGATTCATTAGCATAAGTTACTGCACCATGGGTAAGGGGTGGAAGTAAGATGCCTCTGGCAATGGCCAGCCTAGCAGAGGGCATTAGGACATCACTAGTCTTATAAGCAATCCCTATTTTAGTATTCATTTATCACCATGTTCCTCTTACATATGGGTGTGTGGGGCACTGCAAGTGACTGTACGCTGCATATGGAGCTGGTGTATCACATGCATGTGGTATACTGATCAAACTGTGTCACCCTGCGCCTTCCCCTGTCGCTTGTCCAGGTGATCCCCCTGTACCCCAGTCTGACCCTGTACATGGGTATGAGTAATAGCACTGTACCCAGGCCAATGCAGTCCACCCACTCAACCACACATGAACATTCCATCACACCTGCCTACTAGGCTGCAGTACCTCCTGTTCACCTTTGTAGGGTGGTGGGACAGCCCAGAAAAATTGGAACTGTGCATGCCTGGGGTATGCAAATGGCCTGAATACATTCCAGTAATGAGCTGCATTCATGGAGAATTGGCTCAGAATGTGCAATGAGGCCATCTGCATATCCTGGCTGAATACTGCAATTTTGTACACCACGCATGTGGCCGCCTAGCACGTATTTCCCTATGCTCTGCATAGGGCTCAGGTCATCTGTCGCAATCTCACATGCTTGGGATATTCAGCTGGACATCAGTGATCACATCCCATGGTGCATTTTCTGACTATACCATTATTTCGTACTGGTGCATCTGATTTGCTCAGCACAGGCACTTGCATGATGCAGCCTAGGACTTTTGAATATGGGGCCCCCTATGTGTTTTACTTTCCTCAAATTATGTGTATGCATAGAGACTTCACTTATTTCAAACTCATAGCCCTAATGAGTCCCTTATTTAATTTAAAAGCTGTTACTGCTCTTAATTTTATCTTTTTTAAAACATTTTTTATTAAAAAGGTTTCATTCAGATTACAAAGTCACACAGATCATACAGAGTCTTACATTTGTATAATTACAGTATTAAACATAGTTAAACTAACATCTTCCACAATTTACCACCATATACCACACTTTATAGTTCTGGGGTTCTTAAATGCAAACAATTCTCATATATTTCTAGTTGTTATAGATTATGGTGAATTGGGCTCAAAACAAAGGCCCAAGACTTGGTAGCTTAGCACCATAAAATATTATGCACTGCTGTGCAGTCTCCTCCAAACACCAGTTTCTTACCTGAAATTAAACCAGACTCTACGGCTTCCATAAGAGGTTGCCAGGCTTTTTGGAATAAAGGCTCGAGGCCGTCAGCAGTCAATTGACACTTCTCCAATCTCATACACATGATAAAATTGCTCAACCAGTGTGATGTGCTTGGAGCAGTACTACTGACCCAGTGCTGTGCTACAGTTTTCCTGGCATTGTCCAGAGCACTGCCCCATAATCTATGCGTAACTCTGGGATTTAGGTTTTCTCCACCCCCAGCATGAATTCTAGTGGAGTGTTTGGAAGTGTAAGGTTCAACATTTTCTGCATGATTGTATGAACTTCTTTCCAGAAGGGAGCCACCTTATTATATGTTAGGGCCATATGCAGAAAATCACCCTCTTCCACTTGGCATTTTGGGCAGATTTTGGGCCTGCTGGATGTGTATTTATGCAGCCTGCATGAGGTTAAATAAGTTTGATCAAATTTAATTGAATTCATCTTAGTTTGCTGGAGACAGAGCATTGATGCTCATGTTTAATGATTTCAGACCACAGGGAGTCATCAATTTTTACATCTAGATCAGTCTCCCAGGCTGTTCTGGGTTTGATAACTAGTTCGGGGCAGACCCCAGGAATAACTTATAGAAAGCTGAAAGTGGTGAGGAACCGGTCTGAGGCTAATAAAGTATCTCCTCAATAGGGGACATTCTAAGATCTGTATTGTTCAAGTATTCTCTGATTCTTAGGTAGGTGGACAAATCTCTGGAAGGTATTTCAAATTGTTCCTGCAGTTCAAGAAAAAACTTAAACCTGCCTCCATATATCAAATCCCCCACTGTAGAAACCACTGCCGGTCATCCCTTTGCCCATCTGAGTGCGCCCGTCAATAGGGCGCAAAACTGCCAAATTTGCCACCCCCTCCCCAAGGTCCGCCCCCCTGGAGTTGGACTGTATAGTTAGGGTGTGGGGGGTGCAGTCCTCTGCATAAAAGGCAGTTGACAAATTTAAATCCTGGAGCCCTAATTACGGGCGCACTCAGATGGGTGTGTTCCGAGGGTGGAACCTGTAGAAACACCCATCTTTTACCATCAAAGTAATGTTAGATGAATAAAAACATTATATCTTTTCCTGCCTATAAAGTCTTTATGAAACACAGTGTTTGGGGGAGAGTCCCTGAGATTGTCTGATACATTTATGGACCCCAGTCCACAGCCTAGCCAAAGTTCTGGTAAAGGGATTTTTACACTTTGAGGGACCATACTGATTCAGGAAATATGACAGCATGTCTCTAATAAACCCCCTGACCACCGAATCTTCTTCCAGAATTCTCCATGCAGGGGCAGGGTCTTGTAGTGGTTTCTCCAAGAAGGTTAGCAGTGCAGCCCAGTGGTAGAATTTGAAGTTAGGGAGTTCTAGACCACCTTTACTCAATGGGATCTGCAATACTACCTTCTTGATATGTGCTGATTTCCCACTCCACATAAACCTATTCAAGGCACCATCTAGTTGCCTAAAAAACCTTTCTGGAACCCTCATTGGTAGATTTTGAGACAAATAAAGGCACTTGGGGAGAATATTCCTTTTTATTGAATTTATTCTGCCTATCAAGCTAATTGGTAGTCCCTCCCACCTATCACATCTTTCTTCGTGTTGAAGTGCAAGTTAATGTAGTTCTGCTTGTATAGGTTTGTAAAGTTTTTAGGTATCATTATGCCTAACTGTTTAAGTGTTTTCACCAAATTAAGTTTAAAGTGTTTAACATGCAGTCTGTGTCACCTTTCCCCAGAATCGTCATCTCACTTTTAGTCCAGTTTATTTTGTGGCCTGGTAAGGCTCCATATTCTGACAACACATCATGCAGTGCTAGCAGCCTCCTTTGTGGGTCCTGGAGATAGACCAGAAGGTCATCCACAAATCAGGCTAGTTTACGGTGTTTGCCATCAGAGGCATACCCTCGACCTCTTGAGTCATTCCTTATTACTGCAGACAGTGGTTCCAGGGACATTACTTATATTAAGGGCGACAGTGGGCAGCTCAGATGGGTGCCATGTTTCAGCAAGAAGACCTGGTCAGTATACCATTGACTAAGGCTGGGCTGATGGTTGTATAGTGTTGATATCCATTTAATCATATTATCACCCAGCCCATATCTGTGCAATGTTTCAAACAAATATTTCCATTCTACTCTATCAAACGCCTTCTCGGCATCAAGGGCTAATATACCAGGGCTCCCCTGCCTCCCTGCAATTGACCATCTCCAGGCAATATTTAACATTCTTCGGACATTGAACTTTCCCTGTCTACCCTTGACAAACCACAACTGATCTTCACGTATAATAGTGGGGAGGACTTGCTCCAGTCTGCTAGCTATAATTCTAGCTAGTATTTTATAATCGGCCATTAATAGGGATATGGGGCAATAGGAGAAGCATTGCTTAGCATCCTTGCCCTGTTTTGTAAGCACAGTTATAGTGGCAGCCCACATTGAGGGTGGTAGAACCCCACTATTTAGGATCTCTACTATCATATCCTGGAGAGGAGTTTGCAACTCGTGACAAAATATTTTGAAAAAGTATATAGGGTAGACGTCTGGGCCCGGGGCCTTCCCCACTTTTAGATAGTTAATGCCTTTTCTAATGTCTTCCCACTGAATAAAAGCATCCAGTTGTTCTCTGTCATGGTCACTTACTATTGGTAATTTAGCCTTCTTGAAAAAGGAATCAGTTTGGGTTCTGAAGGTGTTACCTCTAACTTGTACAAATCCTCATAATAGGTGCGGAAACATTCCCCAATTTCACTGTCATCAAATTGAATATTACCAGACCCATCCCTGATCTGTGCTATATTTGTATTGTCTTGTCTGTTACAGAGCTGCCAGGTCAACCACTTTCCACTGGAATTACCTTCAAAGTAAGCCCCTGCTTGGGAGAGCAGTATAGCTCCTTCTAAGACTGCAGAGTTAGTGGAGTTGTATTGCCATTTTAGTTTCTGTAAGGTATGATAATTATCAGGAGTGGGCAAGCAATGTGAGCTTTTTCAGCTTTTACTATTTGCTTTTTATGGGCAGAATACAGGCTTATACCTCCCCTTAACATGGCTTTTAGTGCATCCCATCGCATCGGGGCGGATGTTTCTCTCTGGGGGTTGTTTGACAAAAAATCTGAAATCTGTAGTCTGATATAATCTGTGAAATCTTGACACTTCTGTAGGACAGGATCTAGCCTCCACACCTGAGGAAGATATGGAGAACCAGGTGCTGCCAGTATCACCTGAACATGAGCATGATCGGAAACCAATGTACTGTAGGACTGTGAGTTACTGATGTCAGTGTCTGCAGGAGTTCCTGAGAAATCAGGGACATGCCTAACTGAGCATAACTTTTAGCAGAATGGGAATAAAAGACGTATTCCCTTCCACTGAGATTTAGATGTCTCTATGAGTCAACCAACCTGTGGTCTCTGATTAAGTTCTGCAGTGCAATCAAACTCCTGGTAACCTGTCCACCCACCCTGGAGGATCTATCAAACACACTGTCAAGTACACAATTGAAATCCCCATTTAATACCCAGGGGGCCTATGAAGTTAGCCAGCTCTATTGAAAGATGGTTTAAAAACACAGAATTGTCTATATTGGGCACATAGACTGACCCAACTGCAATAGATTGTCCAGTGCTGAGCTGAATTTTCAGAAGGATGTATCTTTCCCCACTTTCACAGTTTAGACATGTAACTACCCCCAGGAAACTTGATGTTAGCCAAATTGACGCACCTCTGGCTTTGGAGGTAAAATAGCAGCCCTACCATTCACCTCCCCAATATTTTGTCAAGTGTGCCCCCTCTTTATTTGTCATGTGGGTTTCCTGTAGACACACAACATCAGAATACAAGGCTTTTACTTTGCGCAGAACCTTTTTCTTTGTTATATGAGATTTCAATCCATTAATATTCCATGGATTTATGGTTAGCATATTATCCATCAAATAACAATATGAGAATGTTACCCTCTGTAATTACCTGTACTGTGATATATTTATCTATGTCTGTACATTTAAGAAGCCTTATTTCATGAACTATTACTAGAAACAAAACATTTTGCCTCCTAAAACCTTATGAGGCAGAACAAACTACAGTATCATAACAATAACAAAACCTACCCAGTGAACTTTTTCCTCCCCAACCCCATTTTGAACAAAGAATTCTTAAAGCAGATTTATCCGCCCCCCCTTGTTAGCACTACTAGTGTGCAATATCTTACTAGTCTTTTGGCAAACCATACATTTAATGGCATTTTACTTTACTTAAAGAAAATCTGCTGATCATTTGGTGGCGGTAAAATACTTAAATAAATGATTAAAGCAGCAGTACTACGAAAAAAATATTGCGTTTTTTTGACAGTTTATTCCCTGTGCCCTGCTAATCATATACCTGGTACTCTTTCTTGCCGGCATTGTACTATCACCGAGTAATTTGCTCAGTTATTCTTTGCTTTTGTTAATTTTTCTGCCACCAGCATGTTGCACTGGAACCCCCTTTTCTGCCAACTGCACATGTGAATGACTTGCAGGGACTTCGGGAATGGTCAACAGAGGGACCCTCTGCTGTTGTCAAAAGACATGATATGACCTGTAGAAAAAGCGCAGCTGAAAATTAGTCAGCCGCCATATTTGTTGTAGCGCTACAACCCTTCAAATAAATTGCAAATATCTAAAAAACTAAAGATGACTGGAAAAAAACATTTACAGGTATGGAAACTGGAACTTTGGCCGCATGCTTACAGCCGAGAAACAGAATTTTGATAGGTCACTTCCTGATTTTGTAGTACTGCTACTTTAACAAATTGTTATCGCATAAACCCACTCACACCAGTGGAAAGTAGGGTTTACGAGGTCAGAATTTTATTTGCATAGAAACGTCTGGCTAATTGTAGCAGGTAAACTTTGCACCATACCCAGCTCACCTGATTACTGTGCCAAGCCCATAAACAACCTGGCAGCATTCCCATTCATAACATGTAACATTTTGACAGTATTCCATCACTAGATTTTTTATTGGAACTATTTAAATATTTACCCATAACAGCAGTTTGCACAGCAATGTCATGCCACAATGGTGTTAAAACGTGAGTGAGGAGGATTCCACCCAGTAATGCAGAATTGTGTAAAGAGGTATAGTCGTCATTACATACTAGTCTTAATATGACAGCAAATGTCAACACTCTCTCTTTAATTTTGTTTTCTTCTCCTCCTCCTTTTTTCCCGCCTCTCCCTTCTTCCCCTGGGCTGAGGCCCAGGCAGCAGATAAGACAGATTTTGTTTGATCTAAAATACTTAGCCCCTGTCTCTAATCTATCATATCAAGAACCTGCTACACTGTCTCTCTATTAACTGTGGTAACAAAGGTTTCCTCTACTGAGAGGAAAAAATAAAACGCATATAACCTAATGAAGTCAAACTTTAATTGGTTAGTTTCATAAGTTGACCCATTATGCTAGCAACAAGCACACACCTGGGTCATTTACCCATCACAGCCAATCACAGAGTATCTTGTGGCATGATCCGAACATTTATAGTAGTAAGGAGTATTAAAATAACACAGTCTAAAGCCAGTCATGGGGCCAGAACCCTCGCCCTGTTGTCCAAAAGGTACAGCCACTTTAATAATCTCACGTTAACCACCAGCCCCTGCTGAGGTCAAGAGTATTTACCACAGAGATTGGCAACTGGTGGGAGCTGAGCCTGTTACAGCAGGCAAGTACCTTCTACTTTGACAATAGAGTTAAGTGATTCTGCTAGCAAGGCATATATTAGTAAGGGAAAAGAATGTCCAGTGGCAGAGTATGGATAGGTTAGTTTGAACCTGGGTTCTTATGTTCTAAAGCAAAGGCACTGCAGACCCTAGTCTTGTCTGGGGAATATTAAATAATTCAGCAGAACGCTTGTGTAGCAACTAGGGATATCTATAATTGTTGCTTAAGATGAAAGGAGATTATTGATTCTTCATTAAGTGTGAAGACAGCTGAATAATACCATGTTATCCCCTCTCTGATACCCCCAGCACCAGCTGAGATCGAGGAGGTGGAACAGTAGTAGAGTCAAGCATGAGAGTCACTCGGGAAGAGCTGCATAGCAATGGAACATAAAAGTTGAATACTTTATTGTAGAATAAGGTAGAGGCTCACATCACAGACCAACTGTGTAATAATTGAAAGATGCAGTGGGACCGTATAAAATTAAGGACACAGCATTCCAACCAATGCTCTTCATGCTGACTGCACCTCTGAGAGACTTCTTGCACCTAACTGTGAATTTTAAATAGAGAAAAAAAAAAACATTAAGTGGCTGATAGTCCATCAGGCTTAGTAAATTTGTAAAATTGAAATCCACAATCACGTTATTTAACTGTATTGAAGCAGCTGATTAAAGTCATTGATTTAGTTATCATATAGGGTGTACTACTTTGTAAACATTTCGGTTTGGCTTACAGTAGGTTGCCATAGCAGCCTAATTCGTGCAGGGTGCACTGACACCTTCTATGGGTGGGAGCTGTCCCAAAACATGTATTCTGATTGGCCAGGACCCACTTAGTCAGTTTCAGAAGCTGTCAAATCTAGGTTAGGTGCCAAAGTAGCAAGACAACTGGTAGAGACCCGCAAAGCTGCTGTGCCGTGCAGTACCCAGGAACCATATGCCATGTTGCTTTGGCCATTTTACAACTACCAGTTTTGAGGACGATATTCAAAGCGCTCAAAGATTTACCTCCATTTAACTTGAAAAACTACTGGTTTACATCTAAATTAGTTGTAAGAGTATTTTAAACATTGAGTGAGCATATTTACAAACACTGACTATACCCCAAAGTACCTCATCAATTGAGACCTTGACCTGTTGTCCCGGGAACACTTCCAAGACGAGCCAAACTAGATGGTGATGCTTCTGCCTTCAAGTAGCTGCCACAGCTCTGTCTCTAGATCATGTTCCACCTTCTGCTGCTGCCTCAGCTGTGTTCACATAATGCTCAGCATCTTGTGGTTTGTCAAAGAACCTTGGCTGGCATCCTGGTTTCATGATCTTCAGTTTTGCAGGGAATAACAGGGCAAAATCCCTGTCATGATGATGTGGTGTCACCTTAACCCCTGCAGATTTTTGACATTTTAATTGTACACCCCTGGAGTAGTCCTGGAAGACTGACACATGGCCGCCATCTACCAGGATCGGACCCTGGGCTCTGGCCACTCTCAGCGCCTTCTCCTTTTCTGGGAACCTTAAATATTTTCCAAGATAGTGTCACAGTCTCTTTCCTGGCTTTGGGGCTGGAACGGTATGATGCACTCTTTGGATCTCGTAGTCTGCAGCAGCTGCCTCCATTCCCAGTTTCTTGGTCGGCCACCTCTGCATTGCCCGACCACCTTCTCTGCCCTCTAGCCCTTCTGGCAGCCTGATAAACCAAATATTTGAGTGCTGAATCCTGTTCTCTTGGTACTACGCTCTCGCCAGAAGACTGTCCAGTTGAAATTTCCAAATTTTTATTTTCCCGTGAAAAATCTGCCACCATATCCTCAAGTTTACTGATCCTTTTTTCCTGTTCATCCTAGCATGGAAGTGTGGGCAGCCAATGTCTCTGCCAGGCCAGTAAGTACTGTCTGTAAATGCAAGATGTGTGTAGTGAATTTTGCAAACCTGGCTTTAGCCTCTTGCTGGAGATTTGTTATCATTGCCAGTAAAGTTGTTATCATGGGATTCAAGTTCTCTCTGCCAGTGCCAATCTCCATGGTTGCTGATTGTGATCTAGTGTGGCCCTCAGTCCCTCCGCTATCCAATCTCTCCTGTGGCTCAAAAGAAAGCGTAGCCTGTTTTTTTGTAGACTTGGAAGAGGCCATGGTGTTTTCCTATATTTTAACTTCAGTTTTGCTGGTAAGTTGAATCACAAAGAATGCCGTTTCTGCCTAAATACAGTTCATAGATGCCAGCGGGAGCCCCATTAACTAACATTCTCCATTGCCAGTAGCCAGGCCATGCCCCTCCCATAAATGTTGTTCTCCCGAGTTCTAAGGAGGCCCAGTTTAGGTCCCTGTACATCAAACAGTGGTGTTGATTACAGGCACATCCTAATACAGATCTAGTTAATTTATTGTAAAATACGTCTAATTTATTTAGTATCATATAATTAGCATGCTGATAAACTGTATTTCCATACTCTAAGGATGGTAGTACAAATTTACTTCTAAAAATAAATAACTTAGTATAACTTCTAAAAATAACTTTTAAATTAACCTTTTACAGCAGAGTCAGCAAGGATGTAATGCAGTACCTTAAGGTAAATGCCATGTCACAAAAATGCCACATGATGAAAAGGACCTGAACTGCCATTAAATTATACTGTTCCCTGAAGCATACAGGAGTACTCTAGTAATACTGCAATCTACTGCACAGCATCTGGTCTGCCACAGCTGTACCTTGTGGTCTACTGGGTGGAATCTATACTTTTGCATAACATGTTAGACCCAATATTTCTGTCCCCAGTGGCTGTCCACTTCTCTTTGAACAAGAGACTGGATTTGACTGAAGACACTTTCCCATACCCAGGTTTGATTCTGAGACCTCAGCATTACTACCTTAAGTTGATGCCATACAAATATCACTGCAGAAGTTACATGAGGAGGGAATGAGACTGCCCAATCTGGAGAATCTCCTAAGTGGGTGAGTCTGAGTGGCAATCACATTGTGACATCATGGAGGCTCACACTAACACTCATGGCCAGAGACTAGGGGCCCTAATTTTCAGAGTGACAGAGAATCATGCGTACTGTATGTGGTGAGAAAAATAAAACTGGGGGGGGGGGGGCTGATGCTCTCCCACACTTCCCAGGGCATGCACAGGATTTTCAAACAGAACACCATTCAGCAGCTTGCACTACATGTAGCAGTAGTGGATGTTTACTTGTACCCAACCTACAGACTGTCTGGCTATCCTTTTATGATCCATTGTAGCACAGGAACAAAGCAAGAACATTTAGTGGCTCTGCTGAAAATACAGTAGCAGTTTATCTGCAGATCACTAATGTAGAGATTTTTTTTCCACTTCCACATTGGTGAGATGCATCCCCTTTATCACTTCAAGCCCTCTGAAACTTGGGCCAAAGGCATTTCGCTCAATAGTAGGGAGACCAAGGTTAGCAATGGAAACAAAGGTTCAGGAGGAAGAGACGTACAAATTTGACCTCCTACAGACCATGGTCTTTAGGTGTTGAGTCACTACCCTTGAACAGCCACCACCCAAGAAGCAGTTAAACATAAACTTTGATGGCAGATAAGGACCGCTTGGCCCACCCAGTCTGCCCATTTTCCTACCTACTGGATAAACTGCAGATCCTAGTTTTACCAACAGCTACTTCCTCCTACCTCCCACTAGAATTGCCTTATGTCTGTCCCATGGATTCTTAAATTCTCCAACTGTTTTTGAACCCAAAATCTCCCCCAGAAGGCTGTTCCATGCATCCTTCACCTACTTTGCCACTCCGTGAAAAAATACTTCCTCACATTGCCCCCGAGTCGTCTCCCCCCTCTATCTTCAAATTGTGCCCCCTTGTTCTTGCTCATCTCTTTTTCTAAACAATGCTATCCTCTTGGACTTTGTTGACTCCCTTGAGGTACTTGAAAGTTTCTATCATGTCCCCCCTTTCTCTCCTTTCCTTGAGGGTATACATATTAAGATCTTTTAGTCTCTGTTCATATGGCTTCTGGTGCAGACGCTGCACCATTTGGCCTCCTCTGGACTGCCTCCATCCTGTCTATGTCCATAAGGAAATGGGGTCTCCAGAACTGTATGCAGTACTCCAGATGGGGTCTCAACAACTGTCTGTACAGAGGGATAACAACTTCCTGTTTTCTACTGGTGATGCCTCTTCCTGTGGATCCAAGTATCCCCCAGCACTCCTAACAGCCTTCTCACATTGCTTGCCCACCTTGAGGTCATCTGATATGACCACTTCCAGGTCCCTTTTAATTTGTGTTGCTGTTAATACATCCCCCCCACCCCACTGTGTCCTCTTCCCCTGGGTTTCTGTTTCCCAGGTGCATTACTTTGCACTTCTTAGCAATGAATCTAAGTTGCCATACTTTTGATCATTCCTCCATCCTTGCCAAGTCCATTCTCATCCTCCCTGCCCCCGTGTAGCAACCCTATTGCAGATCTTTGTGTCATCTGCAAAGAGGCACAATTTTCCTTCCAATCCCTCTGCAATGTCACCTATAAAGACATTAATGAGGAACGGTCCCAGTACTGAATGCTGTGGTACCCTGCTTGTAGCCCCCTTTCTTCAGAGTGGACTCTGTTTACTATTACCCCTGTGTCCCATTGTCCAGACAAGTTTTACCCAGGCTATCACCCTGGGACTCACTCCCAGGCTGGCTAACTTTTTATTAATCTTTTGTGTGGGACTGTGTCAAATGCCTTGCTAAAGTCTAGGTAGGTCACAGCCCCTCCCTGGTCTACTACATTGGTCACCAAGTCAAAGAAATCTATTAGATTCATCTGACATGACCTTCCCTCTGTGAATCCATGCTGCCTTGGGTCTTATGCCCTGCTGGCCTCTAGCTACCCAACAATTCTTTCTTTCAGAAGTAATTCCATCATTTTCCCTACCACTGAGGTCAAACTAACAGGTCTGTAGTTTTCTGCCTCTGCCTTACTCCCACTTTTGTAAAGTGGAATCACATCTGCCCTCCTCAAGTCCTCAGGTACCACACCCTCCTCCCATGATTTGTTAAAAAGGGTAGTCAGTGGTGCTACCAGTTCTCCCCTTGGTTCTTTTAGAATTCTGGGGTGAATCCCCTCAGGCCCCATTGCTTTGTCTGCCTTCAGTTTTACGAGTTCTTTCAGGACCCTTTCTTCAGTGAATGGACTGGTTTTGACCCTCATATCCAGTGTGCTTCTATTATTTGGTTTAGGTACCTCCTCCTCCTCCTCTTCATTTGTGATACTGAGCAGAAGTATTTGTTCAGTATCTCTGCTTTGTCACTGTCACTCTCTGCCTACCCCCTCTCCTTTATTAAGCCTCACTATCTCTCCCCTGATCTTTCTTCACTCCCTAACATACCTATAAAAGGTTTTATCCCCCTCCTTAACTGAGTTGGCTATCTTTTCCTTGGTTTGGGCCTTTGCAATTCTGACTACCTCCCCCGCTTCCTTCTGCTTTAACTGGTACAATTCTCTGTCCAGCTCCTTCTGTGTTTCCTTATACTTCCTGAATGCTATCTTTTTCTGCCTAACCTTCCCCACCACCTCTTTTGAGAACCATAGTGGTTTTTTCCTTCATTTTTTTTGTTTATTTGCTTCACACAGAGGCTTGTTGCATCTGTGATGAAAGCTTTGATTTTTCCCCATTGTTCCTCCACCCCACCTTCTTGCCCATTTACTAGTGCTTTTCTGAGGCACTCCCCCATTTTGTCAAAGTCAACCCTCCTAAAGTCCAGTATCCTCACCTTTGTGTGACTTGACTCTACAGCTGTGTTTATCATGAACCACACTGTTTGCTGGCCACTTGTTCCCAGATTGCTACCCACTTCTAAATTTGAGATCCTCTCTCCATCCCCGTTTGAGAGTACCACGTATAAGACTGCTCCATCCCATGTGTGTTCCAATACTAGCTGTCTGAGGCATGCCCCTGATGGGCATCAAGAATTACCCTACTCTTGGATGTGGCTGCAGCAAAGGTGCTCCAGTTAACATGTGGCATATGCAGGTCCCCCATCAGCAATATCTCCCCATTTTCCACCATTCAAAGGATGCCTTCTATCATTTCCTTGTCCATTTCCTTCCCCTGAGATGGGGGGTCTGTATACAACCCACATACAGATTGTTGTGTCATTTCCTGTCTCCAGGGTGACCCACAGTGCCTCCTCTCTTCCCTGTTTACCCTTTAGCTTTGTTGCTTTGATCTCTTCCCTTATGTACAGAGCTCCTTCTCCTCCTCCTCTTTTACCCTCCCTGTCTCTCCTGCAGATTGTGTACCCTGGTATGTTGACATCCCAGTCACGGTTCTCTGTGTAACATGTTTCTGTGACTGCCACGATATCCAGGTGTCCCTTTTCCATCAAGACCACTAGTTCAGGGAGCTTGTTACCCAGACTATGTGCATTGGCATTCATCATCACCCTCCATTTTTTCATAGCCTTACCCCTTTTAGCCCCATCACTGTCCTTACTGTCTTTGCCTTTTTCTCCATTGACCTCCGTCCAGCTCCCTATCAACTTCTCTACCTAAGTGTTTACCTCACTAGCTACATTGTTTTGTGTGTGGGGGGGCTGGGATTTCCATGCTTCTTTTCAGTGCCTCCCCCTTGACTAGTTTAAATGCTTGCCAATGAAGCATTTAAACCTATCATCTAGGATCCTGGTTCCCCTCCCAGACAAATGCAGACCATCATACTAGTACAGGCCTGCATCCCTCCAGGTGGACCGCAGTACTCAATGAAGCCAAAACCCTGAGCTCCACATCAGTTTTTCAACCATTCATTGAATCTCATGGTGCAGAGTGCCCTAGCCTTACCCATGCCATAGACAGGCAGCACCTCTGAGAAGGTTACTGTGCATGCTACTCATCTAAGGCCCCTCCATAACTCTACAAACTCCTCCTGCACTGCTCTGATCTCATTCCCAGCCAGGTCATTTGTCCCTGGGTGAGTAATGATGTCCATCTCCCATGCCACTGCTCCCATGATCCTGAGGATTCACTTCCTATCCATCAGTAAGAACAAAACAGTACAGAACCAGTAAGCACAATCTGTAACAATTTAACAGAAAATATACCTTGCAAAAAAAAACAATGTGAATCAGAGAAAATTAAGCAGTAACCTATAAGCACAAAACAGTAATAAACCTGTAAGCACACACTGTAACAAGGTAGCCAAAAATATACCCTGTAAAAAAACAATTTCAATCAGAGAAAAACAAAGCAGTAAACTGTAGAACCTGTAAGCACAAAACAGTAATGAAACCTGAAAGCACAACCTGTAAGCACAAAACAAAATAGTGACACAATAGTAACTCTGTTTAGCCAAAAGAAGCCTTAATGTTTTCCCTTGCTCTATTAATGTTGCTCCTTGCCGTGTCCTTTCAAGCAAACCCTAGAAGAAAACAGCTCAGGTGAAGCTAGGTGATTTATGCCAGCAGACCTATTGTTCAACACAACACACCAACTAACCTGACCTTTTAAATCTTCCTTCTGTTGGAAGGTACTAAGCCTTTGTCAGCCCCCCCCCAGTTATACTACTAATCCCCTGGAAGATCTGTGGAAGAAAATCAAATAACCCCTTCAATGTGAGAAAGAGACTGCAATACCCTTAAGCCCAAAATAAAAAACCTGTAAGCACAAAACAAAACAGTAACAAAACAGTACCTTTGCTTAGCCTAAAGATTGATCAAAATGTAAAACCTGTAAGCACAAAACAGTAACAAAACCTATAAGCACCACCTGTAACAATTTAACAGAAAATATACCTTGCAAAAAAAAAGTGAATCAGAGAAAGATAAAGCAGTAACCTGTAAGCACAAAACAGTGACACACCTGTAACCACACCATGTAACAATTTGGCAGAAAATATACCCTGCAATAAAACAATTTCAATCAGAGGAAAATGCAGCAATAAACTTCAAAACCTGTAAGCACAAAACAGTAACAAACCTGTAACAATTTAACAGAAAATATACCTTGCAAAAAAAAACAAACAATATGAATCAGAGAAAAATAAAGCAGCAAACGTTAAGCACAAAACAGTAACAAACATCTAAGTACACCCTGTAACAATTTAGCATAAAATATATAGTGAAAAAACAATTTCAATCAGAGAAAAACAAAACAATAAACAGTAAAACCTGTAAGCACAAAACAGTAACAAAACCTGTAAGCACAACCAATAAAAATTTAACAGAAAATGTACTTTGCAAAAAACAATTGAATCAGAGAAAAATAAAGAAGTGATCTATAAGCACAAAACAGTAACAAACATGTAAGCACACCCTGTAACAATGTAGCAGAAAATATACCCGCCAAAAAACAATTTCATTCAGAGAAAATAAAACAGTAAACTGTACAACCTGTAAGCACAAAACAGTAATACGACCTGCAAGTACAAAACAAATAGTAACACAACAGTAACAATGCTTAGTCAAAAGAAGCCTTAATGTTTCCCCTTGCTCTCTTACTTTTGCTGCTTGTTCTGTCCTTTCAAACAAACCCTAGAAGGAAAGAGTTCAGATGAAGCTAGGTGCTTTATGCCAGCAAACCTAATCTTCACCACAACAAACCAACTAACCTGACCTTTTAAATCTTCCTTCTGTTGGAAGGGACTAGACCTTTGTCAGATCCACCCCCCCCACCAATTACACTACTAATCCAATGGAAGAGCTGTGGAAGAAAATAACAAGATCCTTCAATGTGAGAAAGAGACTGCAATACCTTTAAGCCCACAACAAAAAAAACTGTAAGCACAAAACAAAATAGCAATAAAACAGTACCTTTGCTTAGCCTAAAGAGAGATTAAAATGTAAAACATGTAAGCCAAAGCAGTAACAAAATCTAACAATTTAACAGAAAATATACCTTGCAGAGAAAAAAACGTGAATCAGAGAAAGATAAAGCAGCAATCTGTAAGTACAAAATTGTAACAAACCTGTAAGCACACCCTGTAACAATGTAGCAGAAAATATACCCTGCAAAAAACAATTTCAATCAGAGAAAAATAAAGTAATAAACTGTAAAACCTGCAAGCAAAAAACAGTAACAAAACCTGTAAGGACAAACTGTAACAATTTAACAGAAAATATACCTTGCAAAAAACCCAATATGAATCAGAGAAAAATAAGGCAGTAACTTGTAAGCACAAAACAGTAACACACCTGTAAGCACACCCTGTAACAAGTTATCAGAAAATATACCTTGCAAAAAACTATTTCAATCAGAGAATAATAAAGTAATAAACCGTAAAACCTGTAAACACAACACAGTAACAAAACCTGTAAACACAACCTATAACAATTTAACAAAACATATATCTTGCAAAAAAAAATTTGAATCAGAGAAAAATAAAGCAGTACTCTATAAGCATAAAACAGTAACAAACCTGTAAGCAAACCCTGTAACAATGTAGCAGGAAATATACTCTACAAATTACAATTTCAATCAGAGAAAAATAAAGCAGTAAACTGTAAAACCTGTAAGCACAATACAGTAATAAAACCTGTATGCACAAGCTGTAAGCACAAAACAAAATAGTAACACAACAGTTAACTCTGCTTAGCCAAAAGAAGCCTTAATGTTTCCCCCTGCTCTGTTAATGTTGCTCCTTGCTCTTTTCCTTTCAAGCAAACCCTAAAAGAAAAGAGCTCAGATGAAGCTAGGTGCTTTATGCCAGCAAACCTAGTCTGGGACAGACCACAAATCAGGTGAGGTGGAAGGGCAAGAGTGTCCCAGAAATGGGGGGGGGGCACCTGAACTAAAGGCTGTTCATCACAGCACTATGTCCTTCTACTTGCATGTATATTGTGCCTTTTATGCGGGCATCTCAAAGTGGGTTACAATCAGCACACAACTGAATGTTGAACAATTACTGAAGTGCAGGGCATGGGTCATGATGTCATGGATGAAACCATGCATGTCACACCCGTGCATGGAACACAGCATGTGGCAATGTAGCAGCAGCACATAATGCAGTCTGCACACGTACACCACACACCCAATCCTTCAGTTTGTTCTTACAGGAAGCTCTGCCACCCACACCCCACGGAATAAATATAATCAACTCAGTGGGGGTATGGACAGCGGGGCAAGTTAAAAAGATGACTGCACCACTTAGCAGTGGCCACGTAGTCAGAACATAAAAAAATTCCCCTAGCAGGGTTTCAAACCCTGGTCTGCTCTGTCATCTACTGCTGGGTCAGGTGTTCTAGCCATTCCACCACTGGAACGGCTCGAGTGAGCACCTGACCAGTAGTGGTTACATCCACTTCCTCTTTGGTACAGAGAGACTGGGGGTAACAATATAGTTGTACTGCTCATACACCCCTGTCACTCTCATTCCATACACACTACTGACTACACAGTTCTTCATGCGCGGTTTAGTCCACACTATATTCAGCCGGTACCAAAGTGTAGTCATTGCAGGGATGAAATGTGGCAGGTATTCTGTGCTGGCACACAACACAACAGCTGCCTTACTCTCTGTTCACTGACATAAACAGATTAATAGTATACTGGGACCTATTCTGAAAGAAATTCACCCATTCTGTGCCTATTGCAAAATTTCCTTTCTGAATAGATCCTAAATCTTGGTTTATCAGTTTGTAAGTCAGTGAATGGAAGATATTTGGCCAGGAAATTCTCCTATGCTTTTTGAGAAGTGCCATGATATTTTAAAAGTAGAAGTGTATGTTGCAGTGAAGTTTTGTACCTATACTGTTTTTATGCTATTTATTTTGCCCTTTGTCTCCCACTTTTGAGCCTGCTATAGATTTTTTGTTATGATTTGAAGTAGAGTAATTAAAGGAGCACTTATTTGAATATGCCTATCCCCTGGTTGTCATCAGTATTCTCAGCAGTATGTGAACACCCATGTTCCCATAAGGTTAGTGAGCAGTGTATGTTGCCTTTTAGTTCATCTTAGTTACAAGTAATGGTGAGAGAAGTTGTAGAAATTTACTCTGCAAAACAATCCATGAATTTCAGCAAATTCACAAAGCTCATGACCTGAATTTGTGTTGTTATTCACCAGGTAAATTGACCAGATTTGCACGGCAAATTGACATAAATGGCATGCTACACCCTTCCTCCCACCCAAAAATGATACAATCATTAATACCCCCCTACTTACTGGCACCCTCCTCCTACACTGCACAGGTTGCTAGCCCATTAGTGCTACAGTGCAGAGACCAGAACAAAAACTAATTCCATAACCTTCCCCCATATGTGCACCAAACAAACTCCCATTCCCTCCCTACAGCCGAGTCCTACTGTGTAAGTCACTTATAATAGTCTCCCATAAAGCACCCAGAAGACCCCATCTAATCCTCCTTTGTTCCACTCCACCCTCCTCCCTCACCTGACTGCACTGTGTCAAACACCGTCTAGCACCAGCCTCTGCAGTTCACCAGGGCAGGGGAGGAGGAGGAAGGAGGGTGCTAGCGGGGGATGGGGTATCAATGATTGTATCATTTTTGGGTGGAGAAGGGGGTGGCTTTACAGCACAGTTGGTGGGGGGAGGTTTTTTAAAGTTTCAAAAATCCACCGGCAAAAGTTGGCACATCTGGTATGGAATTTGCGAATTTCACAAACTGTGAATTTCTTCAGATTCATGCCAACTTCATCAGTGGATTAAAAAGTCACATCTCTAATCACAAGAAAAGTGATGTTAAAGAATTGATGTTAAAAAAGAACTGTGGGGACTTCTGGTAATGTCGCTGTAATGGTGGCTGTCTGATCTTAGCTGCCCCATTCCACCCCTGCTATCTATTACCCATACTCCCAGAGAAAAGCCTAAATTCTACTAAAATATTTGGAGATTACCATAATATACATGCCAGGGAAGCTGCCACGCCCTAAAGGGAACAAAAGCATGACCCAGAAAGGTACAAGAAAGCAACTTTCTATCAATGCAGATATGGAGGGATTTGTGGCCTGGGCTAGGCCCTGTTCCCTCTCTGAGTCATCTTGGGATCCAGACCTAGAAATGGAGAAGGAGAAGCCCCAGACTAATACAGATAGAGCGCTACAAAACATATTACAATCGGTGAACAAAATAGAGACATCAGTAGCAGACCTCAGAATGGACATTAAAACAATCAATAGCAAAGTGCAACAGAATGAAAAGAAAATCACTGAAGTTACTGAAGCCCAGGATAGCACTGACAGAATTCTCATATACCTCCTGCAGTGAGACCACCAAAGCCATGCTAGATTGAAGGATGCAGAGAATCGGGTGAGGAGGAAGAACTTTTGTATCCGTGGAGTGCAGGAAGGGGCCGAGGAGGGTTTTCCTACTTTGGCAGACTTCATTATTCATCTTTTAAAATCCACGCTTTCCATGCCTTCTGATCTGCCTCTGGACATAGAAAGGGCACATTGCTCACTTGGCCCTCGCCCATCCAAACCCAAGGCACGTCCCCGTTCCTGGATTGTCTGCATGTTACACTATCAAACCAAGGAACACATTTTAATGGAAGCCTTTAGACACAAGGAGCTAAAACATGCATGCCAGAACATTTATTTCAATCACAATTTTTCTCCTGAGCTGCAGGCGTAGCGGTATCAAGTTAGGCAAATCATTAAGGAACTGAAAGAAAAGAGAAACATAAAGGCTCAGCTAAACTCCCCAGTTAAACTGAAAGTGCACCCTTGAGAATAGCTACAAAATCTTCAATTCGCTGGCAGAAACAGCTCCATTTCTGGCAGAACAAAGAGTATCCTTCCCCAACTAGGAACTAGACATTCTGGAGCAGAAGTTACTAGCAGGTGCATGGGGAAGACAGACAAAGGGACGCAAGAGATCACCCCCATGGTTCCTCTCTCAGAGGGCAGCACCAGACATAGTCAAGCTGCTGAAGAAGATGGAAACCGGAAATCGCTCCTCAGCGCAGACAAAAGAGGATTTACTGACTTCCAGGTGAATTCACCTTGACTGTAACTTTACCAGCACGATGTTTCTACAGTTTCCAGGATCGGAGGCTGTTTATCTGATCCACCGACTGGAAGGATAAGTGTTGCATTTTTTTTTTATAGTAGCAGGATCCCATTGGTACAATGCAGGTTTCAAGTTGGACCGAGTCTAGACACATGGGACATTATTATCTAGAGGAAGAATGAAGGGCGGGGGAGAGGACATTGATTGAGGGGCTTCTCTGCATTGGTTTTATTTATCTCCATTTTTGATCACTTACTCCACAGCATTATTTGGTTTAAATGATAAACCCGGAGATTAGAGGGAATTAGGGCTCTCTTAGGTCTATGACAGATCTGCAGGCTTATGGATAAAGGGGGGTATAACTCCCTACTGCTTCCATGGCATGGGAATTATTGGTTGAAGTAGAGAAGCTGTTACTCTAAGTTTACACATTAAGGTACAACACGAAGGAAAGGGAGGATTTGAATTAGATTTAATAGGCAATGTAGCCTATACTGAAGAATGGCGGGGGGCAGGGGGCTGGGTTCTGGTTGCCAGCTTTGGTATTAATACCATGATGGCAGCGATCGCTTTGGTGAGCGTGATGGTGCCAATACCCCTGCCACTCGACAGGTTTTGCTTCCACATGCAGCATCATGAGGAGATTTACTACTCCTCAATCTCAACACCAGCGGTGTACCATACAATCGATAAACTTCACCTAGGAAGTCTTCACTTGGATAATTCCAATCCTTACTGGTACTGCGTATACAGGCAGCAGTACACACCTTTTGATATAGCTTATATAATGTTTAGTGCAATGTTTGTTGTTCTGATAACAGTTTATTGTATGTTGTTTTTTACCTCTGGTAATGTTAACTGGAGGAACAGTGTTTGTATTATCAGTTTGTCGCAAGATGTATTTGCTAGTATCTGGTACCTGAGTTTGACCCTCATGGGAGGTTATTTATTCTTATTTAGTGTGCCTCAGTATTTGGATTTGGGCCATACCTCATTATACACCACAACTAAAAATGAATGATCTTAAAATAATCTCTTACAATGTTAAAGGGATACATTCTCCTATAAAACAAACTAGATTGCTGGGAGAATTAAACAGGTTACACTGTTCAATTGCTTTTCTACAAGAAACTCATTTGAAACAGCCAGGACACTTGAAATTGAGGAGGGGTGGGTGTACAGGGTGGAAGAGGCATCCTCCCTTTAGTGGAAGAAAAGCAGGGGTTGCTATACTATTTCAGAGGGGGTGCCTCTTTCAGATTACCTCAGTGGAGGGGGGATGGGATGGGCAATTTGTACGGGTAACAGGGACTATTCAGGGGGAAATCCTACACTTAGTGAATATCTATGCTCCCAACAATCATACCCATGCCTTCCTACAACAAATCCTACCTAAAATTGCAGTGCTACTGGGGAAACAGCTTATTGCAGGAGGGAATTTTAGTATGGTCCCCTCGGCAGGACTAGATAGATCCTCTCACTCAGTTGCTCATGGCAAGTTGGCCACAAAAACCTTGTCAGCAAATGTGGAGGAAATGGGAATGGTGATATATGGAGACAACAGCATGTGGGTGAAAGGGACTACACCTTTTTCTCCTGGGCCAAGCAGTCATATTCTAGAATAGATTTTATTTTGGTTCCTAGAACCCAGACGCATCGTGTGACCACCTCTACAATTCACAATATTACACTCTCGGGCCATGCCCCTGTTGCAATTCAATGGCAAATGCCCCAGGCAGACAGGCAGAGTTTATGACATCTAAATGTTTCACTTCTAACAGATAAGGGCTTTACCAAAAAGCTTGCCAACACAATAAAATAAATCTATCAGATCAATATAAGTCAACAGTGCTCTCCCATCTCAACCTGGGAAGCTTTAAAGGCAGTGGTCAGGAGGGAGTTTATTAGCCTAGCCTCTGCAAAGAAAACATTGTTCCAAATAACCCGAAATAAGATTTTAAACAGCATAAAGGAGCTAGAAATAGAACATAGGAGTAGCCCTACTAACAGATCCATCCTGAAGGCCCTACAAAAAGAGCGGGAGAATCTTGAGAATTAGATAACCAAAAAATAGAGGGTCAACTTAGATTCTTAGGCCAAAAGTACCACAATACTGGTGGTAGGGCCACGAGGTTGCTAGCAGTAAGGTTGTGAAAAGCCCAAGCAGATAGAACAGTGCCAAAAATAATCAATAAATCAGACCCATACAATCCTTGGAATAAACCAAAGGATATTGCAGAACAATTCCAGCAACATTACCAAAACTTACATCAGGAAGAAAAAAAAACATAGATATTCCAATAGATACTGAACGCTTTTTCCAAGACCTATCACTGCCAAGTTTATCAGAGGCAGCTAGGGAAGTTCTAAATGGCCTAATGGTGAAGTGATAATGTATGTATAATAAATACTGGTAGATGATTGTTTGATACGGGTGAATGAATTCACAGGACATTGTTGAAAATGGGCTATAAACCCAACAATTTGTAACCTGTTTAAAAATAAAATTGTTATCATCATCATCATCATATTTATGCCGCAAGAGGTTAAAAGAGTAATACAATCTTTCCCATCAGGTAAAACTCCAGGCCCAGGCAGCTTCTCATCCGAATTCTATAACCAATTTAAAAATGTTCTTGCCCCCATAGTAGCTACTGTATTTCATGAATGTTTGGAGGAAAAACATATTCTGAACTCCTGGAAGGCAGCCCTTATCAGTGTCATACCCAAACCGGGTAAACCAGTAGACATATGTGAGGCATATAGACCCATTTCCTTGTTAAATCAAGATTTGAAAATTCTATCCAAAGTATTATCAACCAGATTACAAAACTATATGGAATACTTGATGCACCCGTACCAAACCGGATTTACACCAAACAGACATTTGGCTGACAATATATGCAAATTATTAAATGTTCTGGTCTATGGCTCTCCCCCACAACTTCTGCTCAGCTGGCCCTTTTTCTAGATGCCGAAAAGGCATTCAATCACCTCAGCTGGTAATATTTGCAAGGTGTTATGGAAAGGATGGTTCTGGGTGATAAGTTTTTACAGTGTTTTTTTTTTATGTTACAGCAATCCAACAGCAAGAGTACGAGTAAATGGCACCTTATCACAGTAAATAAATTTGGAGAGGGGAACAAGGCAGGGCTGCCCCCCTATCTCCACTGCTGTTTGCATTAAATTTGGAACCCTTGGCTATAGCCCTTTGGGAATCCAGGGATATTCATGGGATAAAGGTGGAAAACAGTTGCTGCAAGGTGTCGATGTATGCAGTTGATACCCTACTGCTGGTGGATAATCCAGCATACTCAATCCCTAATTTACTGAAATAGCTTAAGGAATACGGATCCATCTCTGGCTTCAAAATAAATATGGACAAATCTCAAGCCTTATTAATAAAAGAGGCAATAAATTCAGACATAAAGGCTCGATTGCCATTTAGATGGGTGAAGGATAAAGTAAGATATTTGGGTATTTAGATTCCTAATAACCTTTCTAGACTATATTCTTATAATTATGTGCCTTTAATTAAACAACTTTTTACAGATATGGACAGATGGCAAACTCTTCCATTATCATTATCCAATAGAATAGGTACAACAAAAATAAATATTTTACCCAGATTGCTTTATTTACTTTTCTACACTACCTGTACAAGTCCCCAGAACAGATTTACAGAAAATACAACAAAAGATAACTAACCTCATCTGGACAGGTCGTAAACCCAGAATCCGAAGACTTCTTTTGCAGGAAACTAAAATTAAAGGTGGGATGGGTCTGTCTAACGTACAAAGATATTATTGGGCAGCTCAGATTGTCCCACTAATAAAAATACTAAGTCACTCATGGCAAATATAATGGTGTACACTTGCAGAGAATGCCCATGCAGAAATCCCCCTTTGGGTACTAGCATGGATAATATTACCTAAAACATGGAACACTATTAGAAATAGATGGACGAGACATACCCTATCTGGCTCAAAATCAGAATGGTGTGGGGGAAAAACCAGATTATGTATGGCCCTATATATCCTTGAAACACTTACCTGAATTCACTATAATGTGGAGGGACAGTGGCATAGACAGGTGGTCTAGACAAGAATTAACCTCATTAACCCATTTCCTAGAAGGATACTACATCATTGACTTTAAAACACTATAGCAGAACTATAGCCTCCCATGCACCAATTTTTATAAATATCTTCAATACCGACACTACCTTTTAACATCAGTGGGAATTTCTCATTTAACCAGACAAGTAGAATAGGGTCTTATGGTGATGAGGAATAAAGCTAACTCAGGGGATTTAAAACATTTAATATCCCACTTCCACAGATTGGTGGAGGAGGGGTTAACAGAGCTGGTTCTTCAACGGGTCCAGTATAGTTGGCAGGAAGAATCAGGGCAGGGCATTTTGTCTCATAAAACTACAAATTCTATTGTTTGGAGAGAATTTAGATGGAAGGTTTCAGTCTGTTTCTTTATTACCCCCACAATATCACAGCACTATGCCAAAAGTCCAACAAACCAGTGCTAGAGGGATTGTGGGCTAGTTGGCACCCATTGTCATATTTTGGGGGATTGCTCTAGGATTAAAACCTTTTGCAATCCGATAGAGAATGACATTCGAGGGATACTGGATCTCATCAAGCTCTTGAATTCAAGCATTTGGTCCTGGGATGCACTCCACAAGGATTAAAACCAAGGGACGAGAGTACCTATTTCTGATTTTAACAATAGCCACAGCTAAAGTGATAACACAAAATTGTCTATCTCAAAAGCAACCATCTACAAAACAATGGTTAACTAATGTTAAAATCATCAGGGACGTAGAGGCAGTTACGGCCAAACTGAGGTTTCAGATTGAACAACATAACTCTAGGTGGTATCCATTCTTTGCATACCTGGAGAATGTGAAGAGCATCCCAATCTTAGAACAACAACTGATGTAGACAATAGTTTTTATGTTTGCACGCATGTGGAAGAAACATAGTGCCATCATCCAAGTTTTTGTAGGTGTGGCATCCTGTCTTCCAATTCAGTCAGTGTGTTTGCAGGCATGGCCACAGTTCACCAATGAATGCTGCAGCTGTCTATGACAGCAGTTGAAAATGCAGTGCGGTACAGTTGAAAGGGAGAGCTCTGCTTCAGTGAGCAGCGATAAGATAGTGTTGATTAGCATATTGCCGGCAATCCTGCTTGTACATGTCTCTGCTTTCTCTTCCTGGAACATAAATTCAGTTTGAAGTGAACTTTTCCTAGGACTATCTTTCCAGGAGGAGGCAATGGGGGTGCCCAATCCCCCATCATCTCAATTAAACACCCCAAAAGAAACAGACTTCCAGTTGCCACACTGGGAGCCCACCCCAGCATGGCACACGTCTGTTTGGCCGACAGGAGTGCCCAATCCACCGTCGGCTCCATGGCCCCCTCCCAAAAAAAATCTTCCAGCTGCCATGCTGGGAGCCCACCCCAGCACAGCACAAGTCCCACGTCATCATCCTTGGCTCCACTGCCCCCGAAAAAAAATCTTCCAGCTGCCACACTGGGAGCCCACCCGAGCGTGGCACAAGTCCTGTGGCGTCCTCTTAAAAAGACAACAAACACCTGAAAAGAAAAAAACGGTCCCTCATTGATTGTCTTGCCCCCCAATCCGCACCCACCCTCTGTGCATCCATCTCCCCACACCCTCCTCAACCCATACTTACCTCCGGAGTCTGTCGCGATGATCTTCGGTGGACTGGGAACACGTCTGCACTCTTCGACTGCGAACTGAAGAAATGCCGGTAAGCTGTATAATGGAATAAATAGTTTTTTTTTCAACTTTGATGCATATCTCAGGCATTTTTGGGAATTTTGGCACCACATTTTCAACATGGGTTCTTTGGGACCCCTCCTCATGAATTCTGGCACTGGCATGGCATTAATCAGCCCTGAAAGGTGATTTCGTGGTCACTGCACTGAACCACCTTTCAGGACCGATTTATGAAATGACACTGTCACAGTTCATGAGGTAGGCCCCCAAAAACCCTATGTTGAAAATTTGGTGAAAAAATTCCCAAAAATGACTGATTTACAAGCGTGCATTGCGCAGTTTCCACAAACCCTCATAAGTTCATGAATTTGTAATATTTTCAGTCCATATTTTCACCACTGGCATTTTTCCACACTTCCTTATGAACAGTACAGCTGTCATTTTTCACACCATGGCCAAAATGTGTTTTCACACTTCCAGCGCAGAAATGTGTGGTCGCTGTGGGAAATCACTGTTTGGGACAGATTAAGAAAATCACAGTGACGCTGTTCATGAGCGGAGGTCCCAAAATGCCTGTGTTGATAATCTGCTATAAAAAATCACCAAACTAATTACATTACAGGTGTGCGTTTCACAGTTTCTATGCACGCTTGTGACTTCACCAGTTTTTTTTTTTATATTTTCACTGCAGATTTTCAACATTGCCATTTTTTACACCTCCCCATGAACAGTACAGCTGTCATTTTTCACATCCTGTTCGAAATGTGTTTTCACACCTGTGGCGTCAAATAGCCTAGTCACTGTGCAAAAGCAGCTTTTGGCTAATTAACTGATATTGCCACTGTTCATGAGGTGGGGGTCACAAAAAAAACATGTTGAAAATTTGGAGTGAAAATACCAATGAACGCCTGAGATGTTAGGGTTTCTGACCATAATGCACCACCTTGTAGAGAATGACAGGCATCAGGG
Source organism: Neoceratodus forsteri (assembly GCA_016271365.2). NCBI lineage: Eukaryota > Metazoa > Chordata > Ceratodontiformes > Ceratodontidae > Neoceratodus > Neoceratodus forsteri. The sequence continues at coordinate 538,589,811 of CM028134.1, read as the reverse complement.
GTGTGACTTGGGATTGTCACCTGTAATGCTCATACCATTCCACCCCCACCCACACCCTGCAGCCAGTGAGAGGCATCAAGGTGTGCCTTGGACTCTTTTGACCCCAAAGTTCACCCCATTCTCCTATACAGCACCCATCTCACCATATTTCCTGATGGAATGGGGTGAACATAAGAGCCAAAGACCCCAAGGCACACTGTGACACTTGTCCGGTGTCTGCAGGCTGGGGTGTGGTGAAATGGCGTGATCGTTATGCCTGTCGACCCAAAGGCACACCCCAATGCCTGTCAGTATCTGCAGGGTGGTGGTGGGGTTGGCTTCAGTTCAATACTTCACTGCCATTCCTATTATGCAGCTCTGTAACTCCTACACTACCAATGCCAACACCAGCAAACAAACATTCGGCATTGACAAATGCTTGTTTACAGTTGGTATGATACGAAGTGCTCAGAAACACCGAGAGACAAAATTATTGGGTTTTGATCTTTATTTAGACAGACTTTAAGGTTCATGTTATTGTTTTACTTGTTTGTTATTTTTAAAAACAAGAGAATGCATGGTACGAAAGAGGTAGAATATCTTATAGGAAGCATGGAACCATGGCATCAACTATACATCAGTAGGAGTCGAAGGGTATTTAGGACTTTTCTTGAATACTGCAAACAACGGAGATTTCATTTGGACTTTCAGGCCTATAACAGAAACAAGAAGGACTGATTAGTCAACTCCTACCTTTTAAATATGTTGCATATTGTAATGCTATATGATATGATGAAATGTGGTCCTGTATCTGATACCAATCTGTATTCTCAATAAACTAAGCAAGTTCAAACAAAAAAAAAACAAAAAAAACTGAATCCTGATGAAAATCTGGGAATAGCCATATTTAAAGGAGAGCACCATTAATTATTTCAAATATAAATAAAATGCCAATGCAAACTCAAAACGGGGGGGAGGACATCTTACTAGACTGGAGAAAAAGGACACTCTAAAATAGGTCCAACATTTTCAACCTAACATGCGTGCTACTTTAACATCCACCTGAACAACCACTTGAATAGATAGACATGTACTCAATTTAATGTATCATCCCAAAGATAGCACCCATCTGACACAATTCTGGTGCTTTTGGGTAGAGGTCTGCACATGGAGAACTACCTATGTAATGTACCCTCTTCTCCTACAGGAAGCATGAATAAAGAAAGTACACACTCATGTAAAATGCACACATTTGACACACAATGTCTGGGTCGAAGATGAATCCTTGCATTTTGGACATGACCTCCTCCAGTCAATTACATCTCTATGCGTGACACAACACAAGCAGGTGTTTCTGCAACCCATCATCACGGCCACACCTTGAACTTAGTATTCTCGATGGGGCTTGAGGTTACCAACCTCAGGACTGGTCCAGTCCATTGGTCCGATCATTGCACGCTGGAGTTCTCATTTGGGCCACCCCCCGTTGAGTTGATCAGCTATTGCCATTTAAGGGGAGTGACCCTAGAGGGGCTCCTGGCAGAAGCTGACTTTTCTGGTGTGAGTGCTGCATGTGTGATTGGCTCAGGCAAGGTGGTGGCAGCCTATAATGGGGCTGTTCACAAGGTGCTCTGCTTGATGCCATCACACCAGTCTGTATACAACCCAAGTCTTCTTACTTGAGATCCCCATGGTTTATTGGAGCTCTCAAGGAGATGAAGACCAAGGGTTGGAAGTTGGAGCATTGCTGGCAGAGGACCTAATCCATGGAGGATAGACTGGCTTTGAGAAATCATAATTATGATTATCAAACAGCAATCAACTGTAAGAAGGCAAAGTTCCTGTCCATGTAGATTGCTGCAGGGAAGAACAGACCAGACCAGCTCTTTCGGACTGTGGTCAGATTACTTCATCCAGTCTGTCTATAGCCAAAAAGGGCTTTTTCAGCCACATTATGAGAAGTGTTTGCTCTGTTCTTCTCTGACAGGGTGTCCACTATTCAGTCTGGGTTCTCCCCAATGAGCCAAGGTCAGTCCCACAGTGGGGGGCCTGGTTGGGACAGAGGCACTTCAATTGCTTGGGGGGAGTTTGGGCCGGTGGAGGTGGCTGAGGTCATTGGGGAAATTTTGAAGCTGCAGCTCACCTTTTCTGTGCTGAACTCTGGCCCGACTCATCTCCTAGTGGGATGTGCCAAGACCATTGGTCCAGTGTTTGCCAGGATAGTCTGGTGTTCACTCTCAGATGGCTTCTTCCCCGACAACATTAAGGAGGCATTGGTGAGGCCCCTTCTGAAGAAACCACTGCTCGACCCTGATGTCCTGGTGAATTACAGACCTAATTCCAACCTCCAATTTTTATGGAAAGTTGTGGAGAAAGTGGTGGCTCTGCAGTTCGAGGCACACCTCACGGCCTTTGATATCTACGAGCCACTTCAGTCCAGGTTTATGGCTAGACATAGCACTGAGACGGTGTTGGTTTGAGTGCAAAATGATCTCCTCAGGGCAAGAGATAGAGAGGAAAGATCAGTTCTCATTCTCCTCGAACTCTCATCAGCATTTGGCACTGTGGACCACGTTGTGCTGTTAGATCACCTTAGAGAGTACTGTGGACTCACCGGAACTGTCATCCACTGGTTTGAGTCCTATCTCTCAGGCAGGAGGCAATAGATGGTGATGAGGAATTTCTCCTCCTCCCCAAAGCCCCTGTCGTGGAGTTCCTCAAGGTTCAATCCTGTGGCCGATGTTGTTTGCAGTGTACATACTGTCCCTAGGGGAGCTCATTAGACATTATAGTTTGGGTTTTCACTGTTACACAGATGATACCCAGCTGTACATGTTGTTGGCCCCTGGAAAAAATGATGCCGTTGAAGTGCTGAATAAGTGCCTGGCCGAAATTCAGGACTGGATGTCCTCTAAGTGACTGAGGCTGAACCCTGACAAGACAGAGGTACTGGTGACTGAACCTGGTGCGGGCATGATGGGGTGTCTCCAGGGTGGTAACAGGATTGGTCCTGGGATCTACCCCATTGATGGCATCCTCTAGGGTGAAAAATCTTGGCGTTATCCTTGATGACAGACTGACACTTGAAGCTCAGGTGTCATCTGTTGCCCAAAGTGTTTTTTTACCACTTAAGGAACGTCACCCAGATTAAACCCTTAATTCCACCTGAGGAGCTACTCTCACTGGTACATGCCTTTGTCACATCCAGGCTGGACTACTATAATGCTTTTTTACTTCAGGGACAGTGGATTGAATCTCCGCCGGCTGCAGTTGGTGCAGAGCACTGTGGCCAGGCTGCTGATGGGCCTGTCTAGTTCTTGTCATGTGACCTCGGTCCTGCGAGATCTGCACTGTCTGCCTGTCAGGTGGAGGATTACCGTCATGGTTGGCTTGCTCACCTATAAGGCTCTATATGACTCAGGCTCTGGCTATCTGTCAGACCTTCTTATACCTGCCATCTCAATGTGCTCCCTTCACTCTTCCACCAAGGGCCTCCTAGTGGTTCTGAGGACCAGGCTGAATACCTCGGGTGATCAGTCCTCTGAAGTGGCTGGCCCGATTCTCTGGAATTTGCTTCCAAGATCTTTGAGGGAGGCCTCAATGGTGGAGGCATTGAGGAAGGGCATGAAGACCTATCTTTTCAAGAAAGCTTATCTGGAGAATGTTTGCTGATTTTAATAAGAGTTATTTATTTGTTTATTTATTATAATTTATATGCTTGATTGCTCTTTGAACCTTGCTTTTGAAATACCTGTAAGGCACCCAGAGCCTCTGGGATTGGGCGCCATATAAATAAAAACTTATTTACTTACTTACAGTATGAGGGTAAATTGCATTTGTTAGCAGTGACATCCTGGCAGTCTTATTAATGTTGGACCCAAATGCCTGTCTGATAGAAGAGGAAAAAGAGGTGACAATTATATTTAATTTACATTACAGTGAATTTAAGATTCAGTGACATTTCTAATAATGTATCATACATTCTTAGTCAAATACTTTTATAAGCCAGGCTAGCTAACTTTACCCAGTTCTTTTACAACCACAATTCAATTCCTTGGCTTTCACATGCAATCAGTAATCTGCTAGCCACATAAACCTTTGAGAATGTCATTCAAAATACCCACAAAAAAGCAATATTTTAGTGGGCACTTTTCTGAAACGGCCTAACAGTGGATGACTGATGATCATTTCTCATGGTTCCCAAGCCTAGGATAGTAATGTCAAGGCCAGCTGTACAAAAGCCATCCCTACTGGCACCAGCAAGGCATTTTTTCCCCCTCTCTGCTCTTTTGAGGTTTTCTGACAGGAGACTGCCAGATTATTACTAATTTGGAGCAGCTGATGTTTACTGTTAAGTGTTCTCTCGGGTTCGGCCTGAGACCATCTGAACTCCTTTCAGTTGTGCGACATTGTGTAACTACCAGACTGAAATATATCGCAGCCAATTGTTTGACGAACCCTAATGGTAGAGCAGCCTGGACTGGCAAAGCCTGCTTCTTTTTTTAATCTATTCAGAAGACCAGGGCCTGCGTCTGATCAGAGTGCTACAGTGCAGCAGGGCTCACTTGAAAGAGGATATGAAGAGCAGTTCACTGTTGGATCAGGCATTGTGCTTATTTTTTAAAGATGTGTAGGAATTCTGCTAGGGATGGAATGGGAATGGCCAAAAGAGAGAAAGTGAATATGGTGGGCAATCAAAGTGCAAATTGCATTTGGCTAGCCTGTGGTAGCTGTTTGTAGTTTAACAAACTAGGGACCACTATCCTTTGACCGTAACATTATTTTATTAAATAAATGTTTATATTGATACTTATTCACCTATGAAAAGAAACTCTTTCGTAAGCGCAGGAACTGGAGGGGGCAGAATTACATTGACAAACAGAATCACCCACACTGAAGTAGTGCGATAATAATTTTAAAACCAACTGCATGCATCCACAGAAACACAGACATTGCTGGCAGTTATAAAATGGGTAGGCTAAACCAGCCAATCAGAGACCTAGCTCTCCATGCATGAAATCTGTTCCATGCATGGCTAAAAAAAAGAGGTCAGAAAAGCAGAACCACATTTCCAAAAGAAATGAGGAGTGTTAGAACGCTGGCATTTAAAATGCTCCTAAGCTCTAGCAGACACAACCGTGGGAAGATGAGAAAACTTCCCGAGAATGAAGCCCCCGGTTAATGTATTTACAAACTGCCCCAGTCCCAAACAGTGTTCACTTGTTTTATAAGTTCAGCTATGCTGCAGACATGCAGTACATTCAGTTCAGCCGTCGCTGCAAACAACGTTGCTCTGGATGAAATCTTTTCTTAATCCTCACTTCTGTTTAAAAAGAAAATTTTCAGTCACCTTGCTGTGTCTTCTGTTGATGTTCCTTTGTCAGGAGCTGACGGGGATACGGAATCGCACGACGCAAACCAACAGAAGTATAGCTAGTGCCAATTAAATTAAAATCCATTACTTTTTTCTTCTGAAACGAAAATGGAAGAATGCCTGTAACATTGTTATCTGCTGAAGTGAAAAGAGACTGAAAACGCTTCAGCACTCGTTTGCAGCACAGGCTGTGCACACTATGTAGCAGCCTGAAGACAAATGCAAATGACCTCATGAATATTAACACAGTGTCTGCAGAAGGACTATTTTATGATAGATTAGCAGCATTAAACATTTTTTTCTACATACAAACAGGATATTTATAACTGTAAAAATGTAATTAAATAAAGCAGACCATTTTATAAGTGCAATAAGACACTCCAGGTGTGTCCATAGAACATATTTTATCGCACGCCAGGAGCTAAAGGCACTTGGTCAAGGCCTCATGCCTTGTTATGCCCCTAGCTGTGTGGTAAAATATGTTCCATGCACACCCAGTTGTGTCTTATTGCTGACATAAAAGCTGTGGACCCATATTCAAAACTGCACCTGGAAAGGACACAAGTGGTTGCGCTGCATATCTGAGATGTGCCATCGCAAATCGGTCTTACTGTATATTCAGAAGATGCGTAATAGAGATGAACCAGCACGTGTCAGGCTGAATATAGCAAAGATGGACTATAGCGCATCCTGAAATGCGCTGCAGCAACTTGGCAGGACTGAAGATAGCAAAAGGGGCAACCTGGCCTGGGACAGTGGAACAACAAGGAAGGATATACAATGGGAAATGAGTGAGGTACAACAGCTAAAACAGAGAGGGAAGCATTCCAAGGCAAAAGTGGTGGAGGAAGGCACTGACAAAGTGCACAATGGACATAGACCCAGCCCCCATGGGCAAAGTACGAGTCACCTCACATACACCACCAACCCAGGGGACAAAGAGGCACACTGGGCATAGCAAAGAGGATGGCAGTGACGGAGCACCCCAGCACCAGAGGCCTAACGGACAGTAAGGCCCAGCCATGCACCATGACAACAGTGCAGAGGAACCAAGCAAGGTGGTCATGGTAGCCACAGCACAGGCACAGTGGTCCAGAGGCAGACCAGTACACAGGCTGGCAGCTGTAGGCTGCACTGGTGGCACATGCCCACAGGTACACAGGACTGCAAACAGCGCAGCACAGCAGCAGGGGGACCAGGAAAACAGCAGAGGCATGCAGAACACCAGAACAGGGGCAATGTGCAAGTGACAATGTGAGCAGCACTGGTGGACACCCCAGAGGTGGCCCAGGGGACAGCATGACAAACAGAGTAGGGGTAAAACAAGGTGGACAGGGCATACGGTTGTACCAAGGCACAGGCACAAATGGGCAGTGGTACACAAGGGGCATTGGATCAACCAAGCAACACAACAGGTGACTGGAACAACTGTTCAGTGAGGACCACACACACATGCAGTCATCAGCAAAAATATTTAATAACAATAAACAACAGACATGATATAAAAAACAACAGTAATAACAAGAAAACAACTATAAAACTACCAGATAAGATTAAATTATTTACACTAAAATGGCTGTGAGGCAGGGTGGAAGGGGGAACAGGGACTGCCAGGGTAGAACTATATACAATGGGGAACATGGGTGTGGGGATGGGTGCAATGGGGCTATTTACAAGGGGGACAGTCCAGAAGGACAGTAGCCTAGTGCCCCTAGCGATGGTCTGCCTGGCCCTGCAGCAGTTGCAGCTGTCTCAGCTCCTATAGTATTTGTCTTACAAGTAGCATGTGGGCCCCCTGAATCTGGAATATGGCCATCAGAATGTGTTGTGAATCAACCATCCTCCCACCCACTATCATCCTCGGCCTCCTCCTCCTCATTGTCGCAGCAGCTAGACAACCTATGTTGGGGAAACAGAGAACACGTACTCAGTGCCACAGCCCACACAGGCACAGCCCTCCAATGGGTTGTGTGTGCATACCTGATGCTGACTGACCCCATGCAGAGGACCGTTAACCCACCATGCACAGCACACACTGGCAACATGCCGGAACACAGAGCCACACAGTGAATGGGATGTGGCACAGTGTACAGGCAGAGGATGTCACCAAGGGACATGTGGCCATGTCCCCACAGCATGGGAACCTGCCTTCTGTGTGTACCAATCACGCAGGCCCTGAGGTGACCCCAAGCGAGTACCGGTGGGCGCCCATAGTCAGGACTAGACATGGCAACTAGGAACAATCACACAGGTGCCAAGGGCACAGCGGGACCACCACACACTGCCGACACTATGATCCATGTGTGAGTGACCACCACCACATGGACATGAACAGGAGACAGGCAATGACCCACTGTGGGCAATGCAACCCCTCCATACCCCATGTACACACAGAGGCACCACATGCAGTGCACCTATCTGCAGAATGCCATTGGCCATGCACCGGTGCACCCCCTCCAGTTGCCCCAACCGTCTTTCAGCTCCTGCCCTGGACTGCCAATGCTCCTAACGACCTGCAAGGGAAATACAATGGAACAGCACCGTGAGCATCATGCTGGAATATATACCCCCTTCCCCCCAAACAGTGACAAGATGCAGCATGGCGCAGCATGATGTGTGCCTGGCTGGGGGCAACTGTAAATGTGGAGTCACAGTGCCATGGCAACAGCACAGTGGACCACCAGTCCACACAGGGCAACCCATGGCATGCATGGAACCAATAACCCAGCCCTGCAACCAGGGCCATGGCAACTATGTGGGCAGGGATACACACACCTGCTGCACACCCCAACACCTCCAAGAGCAGGTGAAGAAGACATGCACACAGCACGTACGTACATGGGCATGGCATTGCCCCCATGCGGGCCTGTTCCTGCAGCCTCCTGAGCCTCTTGGGATCATGCCTGCTGAGGTCTGCATAGTGGTGGCTGCACTGCTCCCCAGTCCTAGGGATGTCAGTCCAGTGTTCAAGCTGCATCCCCACAAATGCCCATTCCTGATCCCGTGCCTCCTGGAGTTCCTCCCCACTGAACAATTGCCCCTCCATGGGGGCTACAAGTGCCACCAGGTTGGCCACCTCAACATCACTCCAATTGAGTGCCCTGGGACTGTCCTCAGTCACATGTGCCATTGCTGTGCTGTACAAGCTGCTGACTGTGCTGTGTGTCAGTGTGGCAGTCTGCACAATGTGTGGCCAAGCCGCACCTGTTGCACGATTGGCCTGGTATGCATTCTGCTGCACAACTCACACATGTGCGATAGGGATGTGCCATTGACACCAATAGTGCAGTACCGCACATGCACAGTAGTGAAAGGCCTGGTGGAAGAATGGGGTGACGGCCCAGTGACCCATGCACGCACGTCCGCACACAGGCGCCATCCTGTTGAGGGTGGATAATGCCACATTTGCAGTCAACCACATGGCACATGTCCACAAACATGCACCATGGTGGGCAACAGCGCAGCACAGGGAGATGTGTGATACATGGACAATGCCAAACTGGCAGCCAACCACGTGGCACATGTCCAGAGATATGTGCCATAGAGCACAAAGGGGCAGCACACGGAATTGCACAATACAATGCAAGTAACGTCAGACATGCTTCGCCGCAGATGTCAGCTACAGTACTGCGCATCACGCATGCACAGGAAATGTGCCATGTGGAGATGCTCAGCACATTTCAGATGTGTAGCCCAAACTGAGATGGGCCTGGAGCAAATTTGCAATATTCATCCAGGATATGCTAATCACCTTGTTAGCCAATCCAGGCCTAAGTTAACTGACTAGCATCTCATTACTGGCTGCTCCACAGCTCATTTGCATGAGATGGGCGATAAAAGCACCACAGCACACCACAGGTAACTGACAGGAACTGCAGCCTAGAAGGTAGGTTTGTTCACATTCCTTTTGCTACAGCCTCTTTTCTACTGCATTTTGTGGGACTGTGCTCAACTCCAGAGCATGCTGCACATGTGCTTATGTCTGCCACATTCCTGTCCACAGGCAACAACATGTCTGATAGTGAGGAGGAACAATCAAAGAGGCAGAGGCCTAACTTTACCAAAAATGAGCAGCGTGCCCTGGTGGAGGAATATTTTCAGAGGGAGATGCTGCTGTCGGGCAAGTCAGGTATCCGGCAGGAGAGGGTGAAGGGCTGGGAGGAGGTGGCAGTATATGTCAGCGCACATGGGAAGTACAACCGCACTCCCCAGGATTGCATGAAACGCATGATGAGCATCAAGTGGAGGGCCAGAGAGAAGGTCGCTACCATATGGGCCTCACCGAGGCAGACTGGTTGTGGCCCCTCCACTGCACCAACTCTCACACCCTCTGAGGAGCTGATTGTTGCCACTATGAACCAGGCATCCATTTAGAGTTCCCCGGGGTGGGAGGGTTCCAGACTGGGGGCAGCCCATCGCAGCACTGTGAGTATGCATGTGTCACACCCTGTGGGGGGGGGTGCCAGTTACAGGTGTGCCTGTTATGCCACACAGGGGCTGGAACCATGTCCAGAGTGCGCCGTGCAGGTCCGCAGGCAGTGCACAGCCATACTGTGGGCCCACATGCTGCCCTGTGTGCCACTGCACTTGACCAGTGACATGCTGCAGGACCCAGGGTGGGGTGGGGTGGCCTGACAACATAGACCGCAGGTGGCTATGCATGCCCACGGGGTCCTTCATGTTACATGTGGTGCCACATAGCTGTCTACAGTGGGCCCATACACCTTTCAGCTACAGTGGCAGGTGTTCCACAGTAGGGTGGCAGTGTCTGTGGCAGGGCTGGGGGAGCCATTGGCCTGGCAGCCGCCAGTCCATTATGGCACTGTGCCACATGCTGCCATGAGTGTGAACCCCTGCACACATACATGTCTCACAATGCCAGTGTGTTTGTTCTGCACATGCCACAGTGGTAGTCCCAGGCCTGTGTGGTGGCACAGGCACACCTGTGGTTCACATGCACACACACACCCATGTCTGGCTGTCTACCTGCATTACAGCCTTGTGTCACTCACCATGTGCTTTTCTGCCTTTCATCTCCATCATGCCTCAGGGGTGCATCACTGACTGGTGCCCATCCCGTGGCACCGGTGGAGGATGATGCATGCCTTCAACATCCTCCAGAGCAGTGGCCAGTGCTGCGTACTGTGGTGCAGCACGTATGCTGCTGCACCTACTGTGGTTGGCTGATGATGACCCCTTGTCTGGTCTTCTTCTGGAGGAGGACATCACCTTGCTTACACTGGCCACGGAGGAGGATGATTATGATGATGCAGATGCCACAAAAATAGGGGGACACACAGGTGACAACAACCTTCCCACTGGCTCAGTACACACATGGGCAGCTCCAGGCAGAATGGGTGGTTCTGTGCCCACACACGCACCTCCCCAGTGCATCCCCCATCTGCCAGCTGATGCAGTGGCTGGGGGTGGTCGGGGACACAGCACTGCTGCGGGGACTGGGAACACCAGCACTGTCCAGCAGAGTGCTGCGGTGCTGCAACAGCTGATGGGGGACACCGTCCAGCCCACCCCAGGGCCCACCTTGCATGCCTGCACACCCTCCTGTGCAACTTTATGAGGGACGTGGCACAGCAGGCCCAGACCCTCACCTGCCCATTGGCCCCCATCCCCCAATGCATCAACAACCTACAGGCTTGCTGAGCACACCCAGCTCCTGCAGAAAACCATGGTGGCTCAGGTGGTACTCAGGGAGGAGCTACATGGGCTGCGGGTACAGGTGGGGCACATGGAGGAGCATGGTGCCATGAGACACGCACAGCTGCTTGGTGAGTTACACCAACTGCAGGTTGCCACAACTGCTGTGCTGGACGGGATTGCATAGGCCACTGTGGTGGGCTTTGCATCCCTGTTGTCTCATGGTCACAGAGGTTCCTGCCGCACCATGCGCTGTACAATGAGCACGCCCAAGGCACGGCGTTGGGTGACCCCAGTACTGCTGACGCCACCCCCAGCCAACATCATCCCCAACACCCCCAGATCCAATCTGGACTTCTGGACTCATACACCCATGAGCACCCAGTCACGGTCTCAGGAGTCAAGCTCTGCTGGGGTGGAGTCTTCACCCTCTGTGGCTGGTGACCTGCCTGTGACGTCCTCCCAGACAAGGCGTGGCCACCCACATGGCTGTGGCAGCTGTACTGGTTCATGGTGAGTCCTGCTGGGTGTGGTTGGCATGTCCCAGTACCCTGCTGCCATTGCTGACCACACACCAGATTGGCAGTGGCCAGGGCTGCATGCTGTGGCACACGTGTGCCCTGGTGTCACGCCTGCCTGTGTTGTCTATGTGTTGTACTAGGTATGTGTGGGGGCAGTAGTGTTGTGCTGTGTGGCATAGATGTGATGAGTGCAGCACTGTGTCTGCCATGCATGTGTGCCAGCAGATACCCTCTGATCCATGCCAGTCTCCACAATGACATTGTGCCCCCCCCCCCGTCATTGGTGGCACTGCAGTGGATGCCTGTGTGTAGTTGTGGGAGCTCTGCAGTGCACTCTGCAGCTGCTGTGCAGTGTCTGCCTACCTGTGTGTGTGTGTGTGTGTGTGTGTGTGTGTGTATGTGTCCCTCCCCCTGTGTTGGGCGGTGTGTGTGTGTGTGTGTGTGTGTGTGTGAGTGAGACTTACTGCCCAGTTGGGCCCTCCTGGGTGACTCACCTCCGGTTTCCAAAATGCTCCTCTACAATGGTGTCCCTGAGCCACTGTATCCTGATGGCCAATTGAGGGTCCCTCCTCTCCAGGGTTGGCTGCCCACCTCCTCCCTGGGGTGCATCCTGATCTGTACTGTCACCCTCCTGTGCCTGGACAGGTATTTTACAGTCTTTGTCCATGCTGTGTAACATGCAACAAGCCAGGACTATGCCACAGGCTTTTACAGGGCTGTATTTTAGGGCACCACTGGATCTGTCAAGGCATCTGAAGTGCATTTTAAGCAGGCCAAACACACGCTCGATGATGTTGCATGTTGCGGTGTGTGCCTCATTGTACCTTTCCTCAGCCTCGTTGCTGGGCCGTTGTATGGGGATGAGTAGCCATGGTCAGAGGGGGTACGCACTGTCACCTGGGGGGGCAGAGACATGTGTTAGTTTCACTCAAGTGTGTGCATGGCTTGTAACAACCACTACCCCCCTCCGCCTGTCTTTGCTGCCACTGCCTGTCCACTTGGTTGCCATTCCCACCTTCCCACATGCGCAGCCCCTGTACCGCCATTGCAGGACCCCACATCTGTGTCCTGCTTGCAGCCTGGCTGGGCACAGCCGGGCCAACCTCTTCCAAGGACTGTGGGCCTCATGCCACTGTCCTGTCCAGCCATTGTGCTCATCCATCTCCTGGAAAATGTTGGTGGCTGGGGGCATCTGTTGCTTCTCACACTGTCACATATGGCTGATGTGCTGCAACCTTGCACTACTTGCCCTGTGGCCTTACACACCATTATCTCTGTATCTGTGGGTCCCAGTCTGGCAGGATCCCAGGTTCCACAGTTCAACATGGCTGTTTGCCATTGCACTGTCCCTGTCAGTCTTCCCCAACCGCCCATCCCCCGCACCAGCACCAGCTGTGTGCTGTGCCTCAATGTATGTGGTGTGGGCATAGAGTCGTGCCCAGCTCACACACTATGTGGCCAGTGGGGATGTCCCTACCCTCGACCCTGAGGCACAAGGCCAACTGGTGCCAGATGAATGCATCATGTGTACTCCCAGGGTGCATGGCGCAGACATCGGTGATGCGCCCTGTGGCACTGCACGCCAACTGGCAATTGATTGAATGGTAGCCCTTCTGGTTGATATATGCCATACCGTCTGGGCCAGGTGGTGCCCTGATAGCCACATGGGTGCAGTCAATGGCCTCTATCATGACTGGCATGCGTGCCACCATGTGGAATTGCTGCATGGTTTCTGTATACCTCTGCCTGTGTGCTAGAGAATTGGATGAACTCCAAAGCATGTGACAGCAGAGCAATGAGGAACTGTGTGAGGAGACAGGATGTGTCACTCAATGGTTTCTGGAAGGTGCTCATGGCGAGCAAGCACATTGCTGCTGTCACCTTTGTCTGAACTGACATGGCATGACTCCTTCTGGTGGGTACCTGTAGGTCATCATGGTACAGCTCACAGAGCTGTCTCAGAATATCCCTGTTGAGTTGGTACCAGCCCACAATCTCTGTGTCAGTCATTTGTTTGTAGGTGATATGGGCATGGTACCATCTCTGTTGGACATACCGCCTATGGTCCCTTCCATGGCCACATTGCTGTTCCACCCTTCTCCTCACACCCCTCATTACCTCCACCATTAGGAAGGCTGCCCCATCCATTCTTCTGCTACTGCTGCTCTACTGGCTGCCTGTGGGTGACTTGCATATAGGCCAACTCCTTTTATGCCTATCTTTTGGGGGTGTGCATCTTGGGAGATGCACAACAGATGCACTGCCCATTTGGGCTGAATATAGAGATGCATGGCACATTCATGGGAACGCCCCCTCCAGATGCACCGCATACATTATAGCTGCATTGTGGCACATCTGGATTTGCATGACGAATCTCTGCTGTTTCAATATCAGATGCGTTGGCACATCTCCTTTGAAAATGTCCCCCCAAAGGTCCATCCAGTCTGCCCATAAAGAGTTTCCTACCTATTCTCCTGACTTAGTGTCTTAATGGATTTTTAGGCATAATGGCTACCCCAAACCTATCCTTCTAACCCCCTCCACCTCCCTAGCTCCTCCTCCTAGAATTACTAACCCTTTATGCCTATCCTAGTCATTCTTGAACCTGTTTACAGACCTTGCCACCACCACTTCTGCAGGTAATCTGTTCCGTGACTCCACTCTCTCGGTGAAGTAGGACTTCCTCATATCCCTCCTGAAGCTGCCACTAGCTAGCCTCCATTCATGTCCTCTTGTGACTGCACTACTGTTCCTGGTGAACAAGTCTTCCAAGTTCACTCTGTTAATCCTATCAGAAACTCACACGTCTCTATCATGTTGCCCCTCTCCCTTCTGGCCTCCAGCAAGTACTTTCATCCTTTAAAGAATTATACATTGTGGGTTGCATATTCAAAGCCTTAGGGCTGCATTAGCAGCTTCTATTACTCACAAACTGAGATCTGTTCTTTGGTTCTGTAGGCAGTGCTGGTCTTACCATATTGAAAGCCTCAGTTTACGCAGAGAAAAGGCTGTTTGCACAGTATTGCTAAAGCACTGCATAACAACAAGGAAATGAGAGGCAGAGGCATGCATACACTGCACTGTCATATTGGATGCTTTTTGTAGGTGCTAACAAGCTGTTTGCACAGTGCAACTTAATGCCTACAAACAGTATGTATGAAAAGCAACTAAATAATGTGACCTCCATCCCCATCCCCTGGCATGTTAACCCTGGTGTCATACACCTGGTCCCACTATATACATATCTGGTGTTCAGTGGCACCCACTCTCTTACTCGGTCCTAGCATAAACATCCTTGGTGTAAGTAAGGACCCCCCTCTCTCACCTGATCCCAGTATAATAAACCCTGGTGTCTGGTGGCATTCTCTTCCTCACCAGGTCCTGGTATAAACATCTCTTGTGTCTGGCAGCATCCCCTCCCTTACCTGGCCCTAGTATAAACATCCCTCGTGTCAAGCAGCACCCCTTTCCTCACCCAGTCCTTGCCTGGCAGTATAGCCTAGATGTGAGATTACTGAGCTGTGAATGAGCTTGGTACATCCAGCAGACCTGGGTTTGATTCCCACAACAGCCACTTGCATACTGTGTGACTCTGAGCAAGTCACTTAACCACCCCAGTGCTCCTGGGTCTCCTATGACAACAGACACTTGTGCCTAATGGACCTTATCCGGTTACCAAAGACTAAAATAATATAAAATAAAACTAATCATCAGTGGCTCAGTGATTTTTCATAGATATCCTGCAAATATTATAGTGATATACCAGCTTGTTAATTGATAGAGTTCTTGAGTGCGTCAGATAGCAGGCAACCATGGAGAGGAGCAGGGAGCACCAGCCACCATTGGGGGGGGCCTGGGTGAGGGGTTGAGGTCTCCGGTAGTGGGAGGCATCACCAAATGCCAGGGATGTTTATACCAGGATCAGATGAGGAAGAAAGGGTTATCATACTGCATATGAACAAAACGAACACTGACAGTGCAGAAAACAGACACTATAAACTGCATGGAGCAAAGGGACATTTTATTGGAGATTCCTAAGATAGCAAGTATATGGCAAGGGGGCTGTAACTCTGTGACCATTGAGTACAGCCAATAACATTTTATATATCTATGTTGTAGGTTAACGCTTTGGTGTTTATGCCTGCAAACTACAATGTATGGGAGTGCTTGGTGTGTGGAGTGACATTTCTGGTTTGTTTATGGCAAAAGTTGTGGGGTACTGCTTTCCACGGCAAAAACAGGAGGTATACTGAACAACTACTTTGTGCATCCCAGAGTATTAATGCGAGGTTTCCAGTATACTGTTCCTTGTTTTCTGCCATGCACAAATCAACTTGGGCACAAGCCCTTTGTGTGTCAGTTTGTGAAACTTTTGATTTTGCCACTCGAAAAAATGTATAAACCGAGCAAGCATATGGCAGAGTTTGGCGGACCTTTCCAGGCACAGGGAGTCAAGTAGAAACATTCTTGTTATCTACCTGTACCATGTAGTCTGTGTTAAGTTTTGTCTCCTGCATATACTGCAGCTTTACATGCTCTGTTATGTACAGGCTACAGTCACACAGGCATATTTTAAGAAACCAGCAGTACACAACTGTGAGAGAAAAATACATTTAGCTACGGCAAACTAAGAAATCATTGGAATAAGTCATTTTACATGACAACACATGCAGTCCCTTTAAAGATGAAGGTGGAGGAATAAGATGAAGGGGAAAATGTAACAGAAATAAAAAATGAAGATTGGAAGAGGACAGGAGGACACAAAACTGAAAGGCATATGGAGAGTATGGAGATTAAGAGAAGGAGAAATTTTCCCATTCAGCACACCCTCAGAAACTGATTGTCATCCAATTAGAGGCAGGTAGAAGGTTTGATTAATCTACCACAAGCAAAAGGCCCTGGCTTGAGTCACCGATCCGGGAGGTGCGAAGGTAGCGTGTGGCTCCCCTGAGAGTTCTCCAGCCGCTGCATTAGCGTGATCAGGTGTGCCTGCATAGTCAGATTCCAGGACAACTGTCTACTTTGAATTATTACAGCTAATTGTGAAGAGGGGGCTCACAGCACTACGGAAACAGATTGGGCTTGCTCAGTATGAACCTGAGTTATACAGACAGAACTATGTTGAGCCTCAATTTGTATATGCCTTATTCGTTTTTAAAAGTGCAGTGTATCACAGAACACAGATGTGGCACAAATTGTCTCATCTCAATTGTTTTTAAATGACAAATTGCTACTAGCAGGGTGCATCACATGTATTTCTGTACCATGCCTCTGTCTCTCTACATGCCTATCTGTCTTTTCATCTATTTGTGTGTCTGCCTGCTGCTGTTGGAGAATAAAAAAAGCAGTAATAAAATTGCAGTGTAGGTCATGTAGAGGTTCTGCTTGCTATTGCCTTATCAAAGTGACCTACTCAGACTATGAGAGGTGCAAGTTCGCATCCCAGTACTCACAGCCTGGTTCAGGATCTGAACTCATGGGCTGTCACAGTGGACTTTCTGGACTCAGCTACATTAGCCAGGCCATGGCAATCTGGCTGACAGGGAAGATGGCTGCTTGGTCCCAATGCTAACTATGCAACCCACTGCTGATCACAGAATTAATATAATAAATATGTTAGAGATGGCTAATGGGGAAGACATCAACTACCTGAATCTGAATGTCTCCCAGTATGGGGTCCAGAAGCGTGAATGACACTAGAGACAAGGAGAAGATCAGAAGTTAACAGCTGCTGAATGACCTTTTCATTATGATTCTGGTGGTTGTAATTGTTATTATTATTACCATCATTTCTCATGTGTTTTTCTTTACTTCTTTCATTTTGATTAGTTAGATCGTTGCACGGGGATGTCATTTTAAAGGTTGCCATTAAACAGCTGAAAACGTACTGTATATGAACACTTTAAAAAACATACTTGCTTGAGCTTGCTTGCATTACTTATATTGTCTGCTGTCGGACTGCAGACCACCTATAGAATGTTCCCATTAGCAAACAAGCCCCAAAAGAGTCCCCCAAAATTAAATACAGCAGCATTCATAGTATTAGTGCAAATAATGCACCTGGGAAACAAGAACCGAGGGGAAGAATACACAATGGGTGGGGAGGTAGTAACAACAACAAAACAGGAAAGGGACCTGGGGGTAATCATATCAGATGACCTTAAGGTTAGCAAGCAATGTGAGAAGGCAGTAGGGAGGGCCGGGGGTATACTGGGATGTACAGGGAGAGGCATCAGCAGCAGAAAACAGGAAGTTGTTATCCCTCTGTACAGACAGTTGGTGAGACCCCATCTGGAATACTGTGTCCAGTTCTGGAGACCCCATCTCCGCAAGGACATAGACAGGATAGAGGCAGTCCAGAGGAGGCGCAACTAAAATGGTGCAGGGTCTGCAAGAGAAGCCGTATGAGGAGAGTCTAAAGGAGCTTAATATGTATACCCTTGAGGAAAGAAGGGAGAGAGGGGACATGATAGAAACTTTCAAGTACCTCAAGGAATCAACAAAGTCCAGAGGGTAGCATCTTTCAGAAAAGAGACTTGCAAGAACAAGGGACACAATTTAAAGATAGAAGGAGGGCAGTTCAGTGGCAATTTGAGGAAGTATTATTTCACAGAGGGTAGTGGATGCATGGAACAGCCTTCCTGAGGAAGTTGTGGAGTCTAAAACTGTGGGAGAATTCAAGAATGCATGGGACAGACATAAGGCAATTCTTGTGGGGGGCAGGAAGATATAGGCTGTTGGTTAAATAGGATCTGCGGCCTATCCTGTAGGTAGGGAAATGGGCAGACTAGATGGGCCTAGCGGTCCTTATCTGCCGTCAAAGTCTATGTTTCTATGTTTCTATCTATTAGTGTCTGTCTTAGAACAACAGTATCACAAGACTCCTTACAGAACACAGCAAATTCAATGCAAAGGATGATGAATTCTTGGATAACAGCCCAGTTAAAATGTATACCAAATTTGTGGCTTTAATTTAGCTGAGCAAAACCATATTCCAGAGATGTGTTCCTTAGTGAGCAAGTGTCTGAGCAGATAGTGAACGTCTACGTTAAGAGAAACAAGGCTGTGTTGTGTATGCCGCTAAGTTTCTGTATTGCACCAGCTTTAAAAGCAACATTCTTACCCCATAAAGCAGCTTTGTGATGTTGCTGGTGGGCTTAGATACCAAGTGTAGTTTGGCCCAGATTTGGTACTAATGACAGAAAGTCGGTCTGCTACTGAGTGCTTTTAGAAGATTGATTTTAAAACTCAGATATGATTTATTATTGTTATTATTGTTTGTTTTACCAGGAAAAAAACTCCATTGAATGGTGCTCATTTGCAAGGAGGTCCTGGTTAGGCCAGGTAACAGTATAAGATCAACAGCGTTACATAGTAGGTCATTACTTACTAGACTATAGAGTTAAAAACAACCAACACACAAGAATGTTTCAACTCAATTAAATTTTATTAAGGTTTTATTTAGGATACAAAATATAGACACCATAATAGATCATACTGGAATTCCCACTTGGATGGACTAACAGCATTTAGAAAATGGGTAAAAAAAAATTGCTTTTATGGCTAGCCCAGTGGCATGGAGGGCTGAGGCACTGGGCACCTTACCTCCTGCCATGCTGATGATCTGTGTTCAGTGATGGGCACAGGTTGCTGGGAGTTGTCTGGGGGGGTGGGAGGCTGGGTGAGGATTGAGCTGCTGTCTCATAGCTCTCCTCTCACAGATTGTGACAGGGTTGAACAAGGCCTGGTCCCATTTGTTATGCAGAAAGAGTTTAAATGCAAGGATCTGTACTTTCTGCTCCTTTTCTGTCTCTTGTCTGTCTGGTTGCACAAACAAATTTTCTTGTGAGACCTAGGAACTGATCACTCCAACAGTTTCGCAATTCTCCGCCTCTTGCTATCTCTCTACCTTTCCTTGCTAATTTTGTCTTTTCTTCCCCCTTGCATATCTGCGGGTACAAAAATATATGTGAATCTTTATGTGGATATGTCACTGATACTAGGATCCCTTGTTTAAAACTGTATATGGTTATATTGTTGAAATGATTGCAGAAAGCTATTTGGAACTCAAGGGGTTAACCTGAGATGCAGTTTTAAGCCTTTTGCAGAGCTGTAAACAAAAGGTCAGTTCTGGGTCACTATGTTCTTTTTGCTGCACCTGCAAGGAACGAAACTGACATGAACATTCTATAAACTTACAAAAACATTCTTTGAGAAGCAGGCTCTCTTAACAAGTTCCCGGACAAGGACTTATAAAGGGAGCCACAATGCATTTGCTAGAGAGACAAGGAGAGTGAGAGACTGAGAAACTGAAATTTGGAATTAAGAGATACTCTCAGAAAAAGGACTTTGTTTTCTCTGTTTGTACTTTCTTTATAAATAGCTATACTGAGCACATTTTTATTTTTTATTTTGCTGTTAAGAACAATAATAAAACACTCATTGTGAATTTTACAACTGCTACTGGTCATCCTGTGCTTTCTGACCTGTGCCTCGATGACAGATGGTGTCAGCTAAATTGGATTTATGTCATGTATACTCTAAGCCAGGAGTTTTGTGTGTGAGTACTAGACCTGGAACCAAGGAAGCACAGAAGAAAGGTATGGATTCTGCAGCAGCAAGTCCAGGAGTGATTACCAGAAGAATGGCAGCCAAACTAGAAACAGAAACAAAAGTCCAAACTGAGACTGTTCAGCCAGAACCAGAGATGGGGAAAAAAAGAACAAGAAGTGACAGAACCTGAAAGCCTAACTGCCTTTTTCCAATGGTGGGCTATACAACAAAAAACGAAGGAGAAACAGAGAAGAGAAGAGATGCAGCAACTGGAGCAGTGATGGCTGTATGTCTTGCAAGTTATCAAAGCTGGAGGATCTGGCACTGGTCAATTCAATTCAATTCACTTTATTTTTAAAAGGGCACTATTCCAGATGATCATAGCTCCTGTACACTAAAGTTCAATAAATAAATATTCAGCCATAAAATCAACAGAACATAAATTCATTCCAGTAATTACAATCAGGGAAGGCAGGTTCAAACAAATAAGTTTTTAAAGCAGTTTTAAAGCCCTCCAGAGTCAGGCACTATTGTATCTGATGAGGTAGGGAGTTCCATAGGGTAGGGGCCGCAAACTCAAAAGCACGAGCCCCAGATGTCTTTAGCCGAACCCTGGAAACCTTTAGCAATCCCTTGTTGTTGGAGCGGAGTGGTTGTAGGGGGCAATAGGGATGAAGGAGCTCTTGCAGGTAACTCAGACCCCATCCATGAAGGCCTTTATAGGTCAGCAGACCGACCTAGAAGGTGATCCACCACTGAACTGGCAGCCAGTGCAGTCCACAAAGCACAGGTGTAACATGGCTGGATTGAGACAACCCAGTCAGCAACCTGGCCGCTGCATTCTGCACCAGCTGCAAACAGCAGATATCAACCCCCGGCAGCCCTAGGTACAGGGAGTTACAGTAATCAAGGTGGGAAGTCACAAAAGCATGGACCAAAGTTGGAAAGTCATCAGGCAGAACAAGGTGCTTAATCTGTGTGATATTCCTCAGATGGTAGAAAGAGGTTTTGACAATGGCCAACACCTGTGAATGTAGCATCAGCCTATCACAAATAATGCCCAGATTCCGTGCCTGCTCAGAGGTTGGCAGCTGTTGGCCCTCAAGCCAAAGCCCAGAGGCCTGACCAGCTGCCTACCCCTCTACCCGGTGACCTGGGTCCACTATCAACATCTCAGTCTTGTCAGGATTCAACTTCAACCAGCCAGCAGTCATCCAGTCCTGGATTTCAGCAAGGCAGCTGTTAAACAGAGAGACCGCACTATCCTGCTCGGGCACAAAAGACAGGTAGAGCTGGGTGTCATCTGCATAGCAGTGAAAACCCAGCCCATACCATCTTACAATATCTCCCAATGGCAGTATATACACCGCGAACAACATGGGGGACAGCACCAAGCCCTGCAGCACCCCACATGGCAGAGATAATGAGTCAGAGGAATACACCCCAGACACCAGCCTCTGAGATCAGCCAATGAAAAAAGAATGAAACCATCTGAGGACCATACCAAACAGGTCATAGATGAACCGCAGATGCTCAAGCAGTACCCCATGGTCCACAGTGTCGAATGCTGCAGAGAGATCAAGAAGAACCAAGATGGAATGGCTCTTCTAATCCCTCACTAACAGGAGATCACTGAGCACCTGAACGAGGGCAATCTGCATACTATGTCTCTTCCAAAATCCCAGCTGGAAAAGGATCATACATATCATGGATGGTCAAATGATTTTTCACCTGCTGTGCGACCAATTTCTCAATAACCTTCCCCACAAATGGAAGGTTAGAGACTGGTCTGTAGTTAGCAGGACAATCCGGGTCAAATTAAGCTTTTTTTAGGAGGGGTATCACCACCGCCCCTTTAAGGGAGTCCGGAAACTCACCTGACTGCAACAAGCACCAGACTATCTCTGCTAGGACTGGGCAGATGACATCAACACACCCCACCAAAAGGCGAGTTGGACCTGGATCCAAACCACAGCAGGTCGGCTGCATATTCTGGACAGTCTGCATGACATCTATGATCTCCAGCCAGTCAAAGTCGCACCAACCAAACTGAGGAGTAGCAACCTCCCACCAACCACCATCACCCCATTAGGGTGAGCTGCACGGATCTCAGATCTGATGTCAGCAACCTTATCAGCAAAGAATCAAGCAAACTCATCACACTTTTCCTGTGAAAACCCTCTTTAAACTTGCAGACAGGCTGGATTGCACAGTTCAAAAGAGCTGAGCCAGTTAATTTCTGTGCTGCGGCAATCTCGTTGGACAGGAACTCTGCCTTCTTACACGAGATAGTCAATTGATAATCCATATAATGGTTCATCAAGCTAAGCCTGTCAGCATCAAGACCCGATTTCTGCCAGCAATGCTCTATCCTTTGACCCACCCGCCTCAGCTCCCTCAAGACCCCATCAAACCATGGGGACCAAGGGTGAAGGATGAGGGGATGAACATGGACAGGAGCAATGGAATCCAGATCCTCTGTTACAGCCTTATCATAGACTTGCATCAGGTTCTCTGAACCCACGCCTGCACTCGGGAATCCCGATAGGTCAAGCACTGTTATTAGGCCATTTGGGGTCATGCCCCTTAAGGGCAGTACCGAACCATCTCCACAGGGGCAGGCCTATAGGGGGAGCCTGGAAATTGAACTTTACAGTGTGATGGTCAGACCACCCAACTAGTTCCACCACCAAGTTGGATGTCTCCATCCCCAGTAGGAAGACCAGGTTCAATGAGTGACCATGATTGTGTGTCACAGAGGTAAACACCTGTGTGAGACCCAGTGAGCTCATAAGCTGGAGAAAGTCCTGACCAAAATGTGAAAGTACATCGCTGACCCAGGCGTTGAAGTCACCCAAAACCATCAATCTGGACAACTCCAACACCATGTCGACAACGAAGTCCTTGACTTCCTGCAGGAATTGCTTCTCGCCCTCGGGTGGATGGTATATGAGAATAATCCTGCATCCCACACCTGCAACCACTGTACACTCAAAGGATCTGGTCTTTCCCACAGGTACAGCTACAAGGTATAATTCTGATCTAAAACAGACTGCTACCCCCCTGCCCCTGCAATCCTGCCTTGGGCGGTGTATCACCGAGAACCCAGCTGGAATAGCTGACTCCAGAATGGGGCCAGAATTTTCATCCAGCCTGGTCTCAGTGATGCACGCCAGGTCTGCTGACCCAACAAGATCGGCAATACTAGCCATCTTGTTCTTAATGGACCTGGCATTGCACAACACCACCCGAGTAGGATGAGACACCGAAGCTGGCCAAGCCACTGGCCCACTAAATGTGGAGCCCTTGGGTAGGGTACCAGACATGGAGGTCCATGATCTGGGAACTATTTCACCCCAGGGCATCTCTAGTCCCCACTACCCCAATCCGGCCATCCTGTTCCCCACTCTAGGTCCTGGCCCCCTCTTCACCTCCTACCCACTATCCCCAAAGCCCTGCAGCATCTAGAGATAGCTACAGGCAATGGAGGATGTTAAAGGGGTGCAGACCCCAGAGCTCGGAGGAGGAGTAACACCTGACTGGGAGAGCCCACTGCTGGCACATTCTAGCAATGGCCAAAGCAATGATAACCCACATACAATCACAAGAAAACTAAATACACAATAACACAGAACCATTACATAAACTAAATTAAATAACCCAATCACCCTCCCAATTTTAATCCCCAAAAGAAACCCCAATAAATTACGAATATTCCCAGATCGAGAAGTGAAGGTGGAAGTCAGTTAAATCACCAGTACTGACAATATGTGCTAGCACCTAGCTGAGGCTCTCACCCCCAACCAGTTCAGTTTTTATATAGTCCACAGTAGCTGGGCTCTCACTTCAGCAATCCACAGTACATATGAAAAGTCACAAATAATTTTGGAAGGCCTATCACCCCCTCCAGCCACATTAATAGGCAGCAAATTTTCGCCACTGAACCAAATAAGGGAACAGTTCATGCTTGCAAGTCATCCAGATTGCAGATATAACATCCAACCCAGTCTTCAGCTCACTAATAGACCCTTCCCAATAACTACCGCAGGGATGGGTGACCCCACAAGATTCAAGGGCTCAGCAGCCGGGACCCTCCAGCCCCCCACCCCAAGAGCCCCAGGGGCAACCTGGATGCCTGCTCCTCTCTGGCCGAAGACCTCCAGCTCCCCCTCCCAGAGGCCAATCCAGTTCCAAAAGCAGCCACTAGGCAAGTCCCATGGGCCACACCATTAGGCAACAACTCACCAGTCCAAAAACAGTGACCACAATGCCCATAATTTCTGGGGCAACCCGCACACCAAGCAGTACCCAGCCACTGACAGGAGGCAGAAATCAGCCCCGGACGACAAAGGGCTGGGACCCAATACCCACAGCTGTCCTTTAACAGCCCAAAGGCACCAACACCCCCCAGCCACTGAGACCCCCGCTCTTCAGTGGACTGCATCACCGGCTATTCCCCTCTAGTCCCCCGGACCAAAACCACCCCCCCGTCCATCACCAAGAACCCCCAGCAAAAGCAAGCTAATGACACCCCAATGACCAGGTTTCCAAGTAGTCCATGCTCTTGAAACATCAGCAAAACTCACAGCCCAAAAGTCCTTAGTAGTTCTGGCTCCTCTCAGTCCTTGATGGTAATCCCCTCCTTAGCCAGTGGAACTCCCTTCCTTCAGATATTCCAGTGTAAGATTGGGCAAAAAGCAATAAAAAATGCCCATCTATCATTCTCACTTACTTGCTGACTCAGTGAAAAACACTTTGTGGCTAAGACAAAACCACAAAGCAACCACCTTCAAGGAGCGCTGTTGGCATACAGTAGCACTTCCTCAATGAAACACAAATCAGAGATAATATGAAAAAATGAAGCGGACCATCATTGCATAGGCTCCGAAAAAGATCTCAGACAAACCACCTTAGATCTCTGTCTCTTGCTCTGACACTATCTCCACAATGCTAAATTGGAGCAAAGCACCAAAACACCCCACAACATACTATTAGCGCTAGCACATCAACAATAACAAAGAAAAACCCCCAAAAATCTGAAAACTAACTAATTTACCTCACTTCTTCAACCCTAACTAATCTAAATCATAAACGTTGAAAAAAAAAAACAAAAGCAAAATAAAACAAAAAGAAAAATAAAAAACAGCTAAACCAATGGTTTAGGGCTCTAGCTGGCTCACAGCTGCTGCCATCTTGCCCCTCCAGTAGAGTAACAAAACAAAAGCAGCTTAAAAAACATTAAACTTACAAAACTGTGGCCCTCGGATGATATCGAAGCATACTTGACAGCTTTTGAAAGCATTGCCGCAGTCTGCCAGTGGCCAAATCAGCAATGGCCAATCAGATTGGTACCTTACCTGACAGGTAAATCCCAACTTGCCTACAGCAATATGGACACTGCACAGTCAGAAAACTATGACCTGGTAAAAAGAGAGGTCCTTAAAAAGATATGACATCCCAGGAGAGACCTACAGGCAGAGATTTCGGTTACTAAAGAACAACTCAATCGACAATGCTTGAGAAGCCTTCATCCGACTCAGAGAACTCCTTATGAAATGGCTCCAACCAGAGGGCAAAACACTCCCACAGATCATTGAAACATTTGTAATGGAGCAGTTCATCAACATCCTATGTACAGCTTTGGGGAAAAGAACACCAACCAGAAAGTGGGGAAAAGGCTGTTTCTTTGGCTGAAGACTATCAAATGGCCAGACAGATGCCACAGCAGCGAGGTTACAGCGCAGCACCAGTTGGACACTCTTTTCCTCAACTTAACTCCAAGTCTGATAAGAACTCTGGTGGGGGTAACAAATCTGCACCCAAAGACTTTACCTGTTATAATTGTAACATGCCAGGCCATATTGCAAGAAACTGCCATAGTAAGATGAGTAACACTGGAGCAAAATTGTCCTTAGCAAATTGGGTCAAGTACTTAACAGATGTGAAGGTGGGAGATAAGACTGCGAAGGGACTTACAGATTCAGGAAGCAGACAGACCCTAATGCATATTGAAGTGCTGGGAAAACAGTGTCCAAAAGGACCAGGTACTGGTGTCATCTGCATCAACAGGAACACTTGATACTATCCCACCACCCAAGGGACTCTGAATATTAAGGGTGTGTCACACCAAAATGAAAGTGGAGGTAGTACCTAAGTTACCTGTACCTGTGATTACTGGAAATGACTTTCCAGGATTTACGGAGTTAATCAAAGAGGGAGTAAATCCTGATGTTTCAGCAGCTGTGGTGACAAGAGCTCAGGCAAAGAAAATCTCAGATAATGGGGACTCTTTTCCTTTCGCTGATTTTGATTTAGACTTGTTTGAG
Organism: Neoceratodus forsteri; assembly: GCA_016271365.2. Taxonomy (NCBI): domain Eukaryota; kingdom Metazoa; phylum Chordata; order Ceratodontiformes; family Ceratodontidae; genus Neoceratodus; species Neoceratodus forsteri. The sequence continues at coordinate 538,563,403 of CM028134.1, read as the reverse complement.
CACAGCTCCAAGATCTGGAGGTCCAGGAAAGAAAGTCAATGCCTAAAGAAACAGTGGCAACAAAAGACTGATGGACGTAAGGGGTTAATATATGAAAATGCTGAAACTTAACTGATTGAGATTTTCTTTCAGAACAATCTAACACTGTTTTTCTCCAGGGTTATTTTAAGCAGCTGGGGGTGAAATCAAATCAGGGTGAACTTATGTTCAAAAAATGTAATTGGCTACTGTACAAAGTTTGGGTTCAACCTCAGACACAGGGCCAGATAGAACAACTGGTTATACCACAAAAGTATAGATCTGAGTTGTTACAGATAGCACATGACAGTCCTATGGCTGGTCACCCGGGGAGGGATCGCACCCTTGCCAGATTGCTGTACAGATTTTACTGGCCTGGAATTCATGAAGATGTTGCTACCTATTGCGGTTCTTGTGCTGAGTGTCAGAAAGTTGTTCCAGTGTCCAAAAAACACAAGGTGCCCCTTGTACCCCTACCCTTGACAGATGTGCCCTTTGAGAGAATTGCAATGGACGTGATTGGCCCTTTAGACAAAAGTAAAAAGGGTAATCAATTAATTCTGATAGTGTGTGACTATGCTACTCGGTATCCAGAGGCAGTTCCAATGCGTGCTGTCACAACCCCAAAAGGGGGAGCAGAGCTTGCCAAAATTTTCAGCAGGGTAGGCATACCTAAAGAGATTATTACTGATCAGGGTAGTAATTTTGGTGCTGCACTATTGAAGAAGCTATACCAACTTCTAGGTATCACTGCCATAAGAACCTCCCCTTATCACCCTCAGACAGATGGTCTTGTTGAGCGTTTTAATCAAACCCTAAAATGCATGTTAAAAAGGTTTGTAAAAAGTGAAGGGAAAGACTGGGACCAATACTTACCTTACCTGCTTTTTGCTTACAGAGAAGTGCCACAGGCATTAACACATTTTCATAATTTGAAATGCTGTATTGTAGATAACCTAGAGGGCCACTAGATGTAATACAAAACACATGGGAAGATAACCCCCATCAAAAACAATCTATTACATCTTGTATGTGTGCCCTGAGAAAGAAGCTGACAAAAATATGTTGAAATCACCCATAGTAATCAGGAAGGGGCCAAAACCAGCAGAAAGTGTATTATGACCATTGGGTAAAAGAAAAGGTTTTTGAGCCAGGTGAAAAGGTCTTGCTGCTGTTACCCACTACAGAAAATAAACTGTTAATGAAGTGACAAGGGCCTTATAAAGTGCTTAGATGCACTGGCACAGTTAACTATGAGACTGAGGCTCCTTTCATAGGATTCATAGGATGGCTAACTGGTCAATTAGCATGAGCCATGACAGACCAGCACTCATTTACACTATGAACTGAAAACAGCTGTATCCATAGTGTGTGTCTAGAGTAGTTTTAAATAGTTTCATATTACTACAGGATACCACCTTGTGTGGCAGCACATTCCATGTTGTTCCCATCCACTGTGAGAATCATTGTTCTGTCTTTTAATAACTAAATCCCCCTTTAGTTGATACTTGTGTCCTCTATTTCGGTTTGTGGCAATCCTATTTTGTAGGCCCAGGCATTCCCAGAGATCAGGTTCATGGAAAGCCCAGTAAACCAGACACATGTCGCCTCTATGTCTGTGATACTGTAAGGAGTACATTCCCAATGCCCTTAATCTCTCATCGTGCATCCTATCACTCATTCCTACAACCATTCTAGTAGCCCTCCTCTGGACCCCGTCCAATCCTCTCATATCCCCCACAAGTGGGATGAACAAAATGGCCCACAGTACTCCAAATGGGGGCAGACCAAAGCTACATACAGAGTGAGCACCACCTCTCTAGTCCTATGTCTGATGTTCCGTTTTATGCATGCCAGAATTCCATACCCATTTTTCACCACCTTAGTACAGTTGTCTTTGAAATTTAGTGAGTTAGTAATCTGTACTCTTGAGATCTCTCTCATTTACTGTAGTCAGTAATTTAGACACATTAATAAAATAAGTGAACCTTTTACTTTTTTTTACCAAGATGCATGATTTTGCATTTATTTAAATTCAATCTTAATTTATTTGATTCCGCCTCCTGGACCAATGAATTAATGTTATGCTGGAAGAGCTTGGCATCATGCACTGTGGCAACCAGTGTTCCCATTTTAATATCATCAGTGAATGTTTTGCACCAAGCCCCAGTTATTGATGTTACGCTAGCTATCAGAATGTTAAATAATGTAGGGTCCAACATGGATCCCTGAGGAACTCCACTAGTCACTGGAGCAAAGCACGACAAATGCCCTTTTATTACCACTCTCTGCTTACATGAAGTTAACCTTGCAGCTACCCATCTTGTGATACAGTCATTTACTTTTATTTCTTTAAGCACCTTAACTAATTCGTAGTAGGAAACACTATTGAATGCCTTCTCAAAGTCGACATAAAGAATGTCCACTGGAATGTTCTTATCTAAGGCCTCACTGACAGGGTCATAGAAATGTACCACATTAGTTAAGCAAGATCTTCCGCTCTGAAAGCCATGTTGATGTATCTCTCTTAACCCCAATTCTTCTATATGTTGTTCTAGCTCTTCCTTAAGAAATCCCTTCAGGATTTTGCCCAAAATACTGGTCAGACTAATCAGTCTGTAATTGGCACATGATGTTCTTGACCCTTTCTCATGGATAGGAACTACATTTGCTATAGCTGAATCTACTGAAACTAAACCTGTATCCAAGGATTTCTGGAAAATGACTTGCAGGGGTTCACATAACACTGAGGCTAATTCCATCAATAACCTGGGATGTAATCCATTAGGTCACTCAGATTTTTTATGATCCAGTCTTTCCAATTTACTTTTAACCATATGTGCTGTGATGACAGTATTACTATGCATACCATCCAAGACTACTCCATCAATACTTTCTCTAGGGAGATAAACACTTTGGAAATATTTATTAAATTCTTCCACCATGATTTGGCAGTTTGTTAACTGTTTGTCATCTTTAACAATAGGTCCTATATTTCTATTTGTGTTTTTAAGGCTACCTGCATAGCTGAAGAAGGCCTTCTTGTTATCCGCTACCTTATTAGCAAGGTTGGGTTCCATCGATTTATTTGCTTTTTTGATTTCATTTTTAAGTTCTCTTACTCTTAATTTGTACAAATTCCTATACTTGGTGTAATCATTCCTTTTAACCATATTGTATACCCTTTTTTTTGTCGTACAAGTTTCTGTATTCTCCGGTTAAACCAGAGGGGAAGTCTTCCATGATAGTTGTATTTAGTTCTAGTTGGAATATATTTATCCACTAGTTCAAGTAGGAATCATTTTAGTTCCTGACACATATTGTTAACATCCAGTTCTAATATTTTGTTCTTCCAATTCCATGTAATAACTAAGGCCCTTAGCATATTATAATTAGCTATGTCATATATCTTTATATTACTAATATTAATATATTACTAATGCCTACCTGGTTTATACTTCCTATTTTAATACAGAATTCAACCATGCTGTGATCACTGGATGATAATTTTTCCCTGACACAACAATCAACTAATTCATCTTCTAGATTACTCAAGACTAAATCAAGTATGTGAGGTCCCATAGTATGTTCTTTCATATCATTTTCTAAATTAAGTTTGTCCAGTTCTTCTAGAAATTTGGTCTCAACAGAATTTGAAGCTGACCACTCATCCCAATTTATCCCTGGGGAGTTAAAGTCCCCTAGGATCAGTAGTCTTTTACCAGGGTTCTGCTGTCCTATAAACCTGATAAACTCAGATGTCTTAGTCTTGTTTAATGACAGTGTCATATAACAGATGGCAACTATTATATGTTTCCCTCTAGGGGGACTTAATTTAACCCATAGTTGTTCAATATCCAAATTTGGATGAACGGGGAGTACATGTGCAGTTGTCATTCCAGAACAATTGGTAACCTTCCATATGGACACCCCATGAATCTTGTTTCAGCCATGTCTCAGTCATGGCACACAGTGTAACTCCTGATAGGAAAAGTCCAATTAAGATATACAGTGCTAACCTCCTCAAGAAATGGGTTGAAAAAACAACAAAAGCTGTTTTGTTGGTTTTACCAGAAACTGATAAAGAAGATATTGATGTAGCTTATGACAGACCAGAACAAACTATAACTGCTGATGCTGTAAAGGAGAATGTCTCCTTCATCTCCGAACAAACCACAGAAATGTGTAACTTGTTAAAGGGGTTAAGCATGTAATAGTGACAGAGAATTCAATACATGCCCTATCAGACAAAAGACATACAGATTACCATAGCAGTTAAGGGCAGACATGGTTAAGGAAATACAAAAAATGAAAGAATTGTGTATCATAGAAGAGTTGAGAAGTGTTTGGTCATCACCAATGGTGATTGTAAAAAAAAAAAGATGAGTGTGTAAGAATCTGCCTTGATTTTAGGAAACTTAATTAAGTGTCAGAATTTGACAGTTATCCTATGCCCAGAATACATGATTTGGTGGACAGACTGGGGAGTGCCAAGTATATCAGTACCTACGAGGATGCAAATTCTAGAATCACACGGTGGTGCTGTACCAGCACTATAGCCATTTAAATTTAAAGTGATGCACAAATCTGGGAAAAGAATGTCAATGCTGATTCTCTGTCAAGATAGGGATCAGGAATTGAGAATTCTGATGGTTGAAAAAATGTGAGTTGAAACTTCTGTTTTCTATGCTGTATATGCACTGAACTGTAAAGGTTATAAGCTAATGTTTGATGGGAATTTAATAGAATGTTTTGGAAACCTGTTTTTGTAAAACAGGTTCCCTCTTAAAGAGAGGGATATATTGCAGGGTCGAATAAGACCCTGCCCCATTAGTTATGCTGTAAGAGCTTAAATTCAAGGATCTGTTCTTTCCACTCCTTTTCTTGTGAGACCTAGGAACTGATCACGCTGACAGTTTCGTAATTCTTCACCTCTCACTAACTCTCTGCCTTCCCTTGCTATTTCTATCTTTTCTTCCCTTTTGCATAGCTATGGGTACAAAAATATATGTGAATCTTTAGGTGGAAATGTCACTGATACTGGGATCCCTTTGTTTAAAACTGTATATAGTTATATTGTTCAAATGATTGCAAAAAGCTATTTGGAACTCAAGGGGTTAACCTGAGATGCAGTTTTTAAGCCTTTTGCAGAGCTATAAACAAGACGTCAGTTCTGGGTCACTATGTTCTTTTGGCTGCACCTGCAAGAAACAAAACTGACACAAACATTCTGTAAACTTACAAGAACATTCTGTGAGAAGCAGGCTCCCTTAACCAGCTCCCAGTCAAAGACTTATAAAAAGAGCAGCTATGCTTTTGCTAGAGAGACAAGAAGAGTGAGAGACTAAAACTTGGAATTAAGAGATACCCTCAAAAGAAGGACTTTGGAATGGCAGCATAATAAGAATTCCCTCCACCAAGCCCCTTTCTCCATGCAACTGACATGGCAGTGGGTGAAGTAACTCTAAGCACCATTAACACTACCCTGGGCCACTTACTGTAAAACTGTTAAGGGAAGCGTAAGCCTAATTTTGTGGAAGCAGCTCTTCTGACTTGGTATTTTTTGGTCACGCTCCACCTCGAGACCATACAGCAATACAGCAGTGCAGCAGCTATTCAGCTATTTAGTCAGTGTTCACATTCTGACTGCAATCAACAATCAGCTGTTCCACCAGTAGCTGTCTTTTATCACCGAGAAAGACTGATTGTCATCCACTGTAATCAACTGCTAATGATGCTACTGAATGCTGTTTAACAGGTGATTATATCTAAATGCGATTTGTTTGGTAGTAACTCACTGACTGAAGCTGATTCTCATTTCTGCTGGGTGAGGGAGCAGGACATCAGCAATATGCCCAAGCACATCATGCAGTCATTGATGGAATGTCTGAGAGTAGAAACTGACAGTCCTTCCCTGTCATCCAAAGAGAATCAACATCTCAGCACAGTAAACTTTTCTAAGCTGATGCCAACTGTCTCCTTACAGGCACTGAGTCACTGTTAAGTTTTGATTGCTATACAGCTAGATCTCTTTCTTTCATTTCTCTGGGGGGGGCTACCTCCTGCTGGTATCGGTAGCCCAACCACAGTTTACTTTCCTCTACAGTTTTCCCACTACCTCATGACTCCTTCTCCACATAGGAGCTGTTTATTGAATGTTTAGCTTTCCTTTGGCACTCTGCATGCAGTATATTATCTTGTTTAAAGGCTTCTGAAGCACCCGCTACTCTACTGAAACTGCGTAGCTCACTATAAACCATGTGGCTCAACAATGGTTTTTCAATATTCATTTTATTTCTACGATTAATAAAATATAATGCTGAGCAAAGTATGCTGTCAGTTTAATTTAGCACAGTAAGGACATCCGCGAACATAGTGAGAATTTTTTCACAGCTAAAATAACTAATTCTATAGAAATTCATACAGTATGTTTGACATCCCCCACAGCAAGGGTGTTTAAACTGGAGACTAGAATGAACACTTGCGAGTAAACAATGGGAAGATCTGAGGCATCGGTGCTACAGACGGTCAATGTGACTACAAACCTCTTAAAAGAGAATTTGATGCTTCATAAGCATGTGGGATCTGTGGAGAACTGAGCCCAGGAGTGAAATGTCCAGGTAGTTGGCTTCCCTGAGGGGGCAGAGGACCCATGGGCTTCTCCAGCATATTTCTACTGCAGCTGCTGGGAATCTCTGATGAAGACAGTGTCTTCTAGATTGAAAAGCATACTGCATCTCCCCTGCAGAGCAATGGCAGCATCAAATGAATCCTGCACTTTCCTTATTGTTCTTACAGGTGTAGGGATGAGGGACATAGCTCTGGCAGCGGCAGAGAGGTAGTGGGGCTTGAAATGTGGTGAGACATCAATACAACTTTTCCCTGACCTCCCCGACAGCACAAAGCTCAGATGCAAAGCTCCTGATGCAGCACAAAGCCACTCATGAGCTCTAAAGCTCCAACACCAAATCCTGCTTCCTGCTAAAATTTGTAAATGTAGAATGCTCAGACATACAGTATCTATTCAAACCCCCTGTGATGCAGAAAAACTAATAACCGGGATTGAAGGAGAAATGGCTGCAGATGACATTGATGGGGATTATGCTGTTGGGAACTGGCCATTTGACTTGGTTGATATTGTGAGTACCAAAGACATTTCACCTGTTGTGCCTCCAAAATGGAGGGGACATTACGTTTTAACTTAAACGTTTTTCTTATATTGAACAGTTCTCACCATTTCAAACAGTTGAATATTTACAGACATTGTCATTTATAACTGTTAAAATGTGTATATATTGTTATCATCATGGTGGAGTTTCCCACTAAAAGTATGAGCTACAAGAACTTTCCTCTGAAAAACTCTGGCACTAAAGCATTCAGCCCTCAGGGGCAAAACTACAGCATACTACCATTTTAAAATACAGTACCTCAGTAGTTCTACATTCTCAGAGACGTTTTTGCAACATGTAGTTTTATTATGCCTAAGTACATTTATCTTTGAATGTTTGTAGATATCAGCTATTAAATTTGTGGCACTGTGTTTGGGTTAACACACTGACTGCAAGGAGAACTCTCGTACTAATAAACTGAATCCTAAGTGTTTATGGATTTAAATAGTCTTGTGATATTGGGCATGTTCTTTAAAAAAAACTTCTCTTAAGACTTGAGGTTTTAACCATCTCAGACATTTTAACCATTCAGCCAGCTTGGCAGATATGGTCCTTTCAACATACAGGATACAATCTCAAAATGTGGGTACATCCCCTTGGGCTAGGGAGGACCCAAAACTCTGGCACAGTCTCAGTTAGTCGGCAAATTCTTTTTCTCTTTAAGGCAATACAGGAGCTTAAGGCAGGACTCCTCACCAAGTTAGATGACTGTGCTTACGGCATGGCTCCCAACCAAATTAAGCACTTTAATTGTCAGCAAATCCTTACAAAGTACAGTAGCTTCTTACAAGCACAGGTACTGGCTTCTCACATGCTGAATCATATAGCACAGCTGCTTTTGGCCAGCTGGTGGTTGTAACTCCAACTAGAACATTCACAGTCCTCACAGACAACTTCTGGCAAAGCTCCAACCTCAGGATACTTTCCTCCCATCCCTGTGGGCACACCAAACAGTTACATCAAGCATTTTCATCACAGGACCATGCACGGTCATTCAGACAGGTGTCCACCTTATACTAGGCACTGATGAGATGCAGGGTGCAGACAGATACTGGTAACCTCTGGGCTTCTCAGCCTTATGAAGGTCTCAGAGTTACTTGTACACTAAGTCAAAGTTTCCTCACTCGGGATCAGCATGCAGTTTTCTATTGACTGAAGCCACAGGATTCATCAGCACTCTCACTGCTGAGGTAGGAACATTCTTGCAGCTCTCTCACAACTGCAGGCAGATTTCTTACAGCTGTCTCACAGCTGACGTTAAATTAGGATTTCTTCCCCACATATTCTGCAAATGTGAAAAGATAAATGCTAGCCCTGGGGAACAAGTATCTGGCAACGCCCAGGCCAGCCACCTCAATTTCATGCAACCACATTTGCTCTAGCATGGGGTCAGAGCCCCCCTTCCAGTGGAGGGACTCCTGCTGAACTGAACTCCAAGCTGAAAAGTATCTGGGGTTTTGGGAGCTTTTGGCAGCTCCTGATTGGCTGATTCAATTGTCTGTATGAAAAATAAATGTTCATCAGGCTCCCTCAATGCCTGATAGGTTCCTTGTTTAGGCACCAACATTTTCCCCTGCTTTTTCCTCCCATAAAGCCTTAGCCCAGTCACAAAAGTCTCTAGTAACACATCATCGCCCCTGATTGGCTGACAGAAGGTCACAGACTGCAAAGGTGGCTGCTATCAGATACAGTCCCCTTGCAGTCCATACCCTGTCCCACTTTAACAGCCTGGTGCAGCCAGAATAATTACTTTCATAAAATAGTAGCCCCACAGTTCCATAATAGTGCATGTTCCCTGATAAGCACTGCAAACTTTAAACATTAAAGTGAAGTCCTTAGCCTGTTGCTGCTGCCTGAATATGCAGTCTCTAGGCAGCAGGCAGCAGGCATGCTCACACATCAATATTTAAATATGCCTCATTAATATTCATGACGCTGGGCCCAAAACACAGCGTGATTGGCACTCTTTATCAAAAAGGCTAGGCACCTTTTCTTGTGCCTTGTTTAGGTCACTGGCCTCCACCCTGCTCTAAACAGGGACCGGGACCACCAGAAAGCCACTCATTTTACTGCTACATTGATACAAAAATTTCGACGCACTTCTGCACATGCACAAGCTGTCTGCCCACTAGAAAGTGTATGAGAGGCATGGTGGCAGCTCACAAATGCTCCTCCAGCCCCAATGTGGGCAAAAGTAGATACAGGGGCTATTTGGAGGCTATAGGGCACATTGGGACTCAGGCCAATGGTGGCAGTGCATGAACGGGGGGAGACCAGGAAACACCATCAAGCAAACGGGAAGCAACAGGAGATCGTTACAAATAAGGTAAGCCCCACAGGAGGGTTACAGTTACATATGGTGAATTTCCTGTAAAATAGAAAAACTCCATGAAATGATCTGCAGAAGCGAAATTGACAACTTCACAGGAACTTTGCCAGCGAATTAAAACGTCACATCTCTAGTTCTAAATTTTAGACCACACCAGGTTCTAGGGAGTTCTATTTTTTTAGGACCAGTTCTAACCCACCATAATCTTATTAACTGGCAGAACAATTTGACTGTACACAACAACTTCCCCTCAGTCCTTAGCACCCCCAAATGCACCCAATCTCGTCTGCACCCTTAATTTTAGACTTATTTACCAGCTCCATTTTGCATGATGCGTTTGTGACTCATGGATTCTGTACCGTAGATGAAGAAGTCACAGATGCCAAAGTGGAATTACATAGCATGGTCAAACAGAACCAATAAAAGGAGCAACGAAACGGCAAGTACTGTGAATGCACAGAGTATTCCAATGTAGAAAGAAAAACAAAAACAGAAAACCTATAATATGTTTTATAGTTACCAGAGCTGAATTTGAAAATAGCTGTAAAATAAATTATTTAGTTTTAAAGGTAAAAGATGAAAGCCAGTCTGTAACAAGAGAGAATAAGGGCTTAGTTCTTGCACATGCAGGTACAAAATTTGTGACCTTGTCAATCTATGCGTAATGGGGTTACAAACTGCTCCCAGGATCCCACAGTGTTCTCACAGTATTACAACCATTGCTAACCTTGTTGCAGGCTGCAGCAGCTGCACTAAGTTACCATGGACAGGTACAAAAGCTCTTACAGGAGAAAGGGGCAGGGTACCTAACAGTAAGGGGTGTGGCAGGGCATTAGGACAGGCAAGAACAGGGGTGCCCACTGTACGCAGGGGATGCGGAGATTGAATCTATAAAGGGGAACTTGCATTGGGTGCCAGGAAACTTGGATCTTATGTTGGCAGGATTCTATCAGTAAATGACAGCAATGGGGAGCCACTGCTGGACACAAGTATCAGTCTCCTAAATCAATCCCTGAGCACATATGTCTGAAATCCCTCTAAAATTAAAAAAAAAAAAGACTCTCTCTCTCTCTCTCTCTCTCTCTCTGGCTGTCTTGTGTTGTGGTAGTGTAAACTGGGATATCCTTTTGGTCCAGGAAGTCCTCCTGGGACCCTTTTTAGCAGAAGACTTTCTGAGGGCTGGCACAACTACATTAGGGGCAGAACTGTATCTGGCAAGTGTCTGAGTGCTAATGAGTACTTTTTAGGCTGTTTTAAGAGGCAAATCTTGAATTAGTGACCCTCTCCAAAACTGGAAGTTGACATCTGTGCACTTCCGGTTTTGCAGCAACATATTTGGAGGCCTGTGGGAGCGTCAGCAAGCAGTCAGCAGAGGCAACACTGGTAGAGACGGTGTGAAGCCAGAGGGGTTGGAACACTATCTTCTCTAACAGTAGGTGGGTCTTTTTAGTCTCGTGGTTAGTATCTACAGTATCTGTAGCTGATCTCAGCTCAAACTTGGTATCATGGAATTGTGCAAGAGATGCAATAGATGCAATATTTACTCCACAAAAGGGGCACATAAGGGAGAAGCCAACTTCATCTGCAATAAATGCAGGCATATCATTGAGCTAGAAACAGAAAACATATCTTTGAAGGATCTTTGTAGGCAGAAGTGTCAAGACTGGAACAAATTAATGAATTAGAGAAGTATGAGGTACAGGAAAAAGGAGTAGGGCAACTAAGAGTAAAAGCAACCAGTATAGCCCATCAGCCAGCAGTAAATAGAACAAGGGAAAACACTTGTGTGCAAGAAGGGGTAGAAAATTTTACTAAGGATGTAGCAATAGGAGAAAAAAGGAAAAGCAACTGAGTCTGGACAGTGTTCAAGACCAGGCTGATGATGATGATGCCTAGTGGGCTACCGTGTAGGGCAGAGGAAGCACTAAACGAGGAAGAATGGATGAGTGTCATTTGATTATGAGATCAAATAAATATTCTTACTGAGAGTGAGCAAGCTGATTCTACAACCAAACAGCAACAACCTGAATGGTATTTATTTATTTGATAAATTGGCAATACACCTTTGAGCTAAAAGCTCATTTATAAAGGTTCCATAAAAAATGGTTGTTACATAGCACTGGAGAGGTGGAGCACAATCAGCAGCACTGATGCAGCCTAGTCACAGAGAGTTAGAAACATAGAAACATAGAATTTGATGGCAGATAAGGACCGCTTGGCCCACCTAGTCGGCCCATTTCCCTACCTAACGGATAAGCTATAGATCCTTGATAACCAACAGCCTACTTCCTCCTACCCACCACTAGAATTGTCTTATGTCTGTCCCATGCATTCTTGAATTCCTCCACTGTTTTTGACTCTACAACCCCCTCAGGGTGGCTGTTCCATGTATCCACAACCCTCTCTGTGAAGAAATACTTCCTCACATTACCTCTGAGCCATCCCCCTCTCTATCTTCAAATTGTGCCCCCTTGTTCTTGCACATCTCTTTTTCTGAAAGATGCTACCCTCTTGGACTTTGTTGATTCCCTTGAGGTATTTGAAAGTTTCTATCATGTCCTCCCCTCTCTCCTTTCCTCGAGGCTATACATCTTAAGTTCCTTTAGTATTTCTTCATATGTCTTCTGATGCAGACCCTGCATCATTTTGGTTGCCCTCCTCTGGACAGCCTCCACCCTGTCTATGTCTTTGCAGAGATGGGTTCTCCAGAACTGTACACAGTACTCCAGATGTGGTCTTACCAACTGTCTGTATAGAGTGCCAACAGCGTCCTGTTTTCTACTGGTGATGCCTCTCCCTATGCATCCCAGTATCCCCCCAGATCTCTTTACTGCCTTCTCACATTGCTGGCCCACCTTTAGGTCATCTGATACGACTACCCCTAGGTCCCTTTCCATTTCTGTTGTTTTTGTTGTTGTCAGTATCTCACCCCCATTGTGCACTCTTCCCCAGGGTTTTTGTTTCCCAGGTGCATTACTTTGCACTTCTTTGCATTGAATTTAAGCTGCCATACATTTGACCATTCCTCCAACCTTGCCAAGTCCTTTTTCATCCTTTCCACCCCACCTTGTGTATCAACCCTGTTGCAGATCTTTGTGTCATCTGCAAAGCGACATACTTTCCCTTCCAGTCCCTCTGCAATTTCACTTATAAAGACATTAAAAAGGACCGGCCCCAGTACTGAATCCTGCGGTACCCACTAGTAATCCTTCTTTCTTCACTGTGGGCTCCATTTACTATTACCCGCTGTGTCCTGTTCTCCAACCAGTGTTTTACCCAGGCTACCACCCTGGGACCCACTCCCAGGCTGGCTAATTTGTTTATTAATCTTTTGTGCGGGACTGTGTCAACTGCCTTGCTAAAGTCTAGGTAGGCCATGTACACAGCCCCTCCCTGGTCTACTGATTTGGTCACCCAGTCAAAGAAATCAATTAGATTTGTCTGACATGACCTTCCCACTGTGAATCCATGCTGCCTTGGGTCCTGTGCCCAACTGGCCTCTAGGTACTCAACAATTCTTTCCTTCAAAAGTGATTCCATCATTTTCCCTACCACTGAGGTCAAACTGACAGATCTGTAGTTTCCTGCTTCTGTCTTGCTCCCACTTTTGTGAAAGGGAATCACATCCACCCTCCTCCAGTCCTCAGGTACCACACCATCCTCCCATGATTTATTAAAAATGATAGTCAGTGGTGTTACTAGTTCTTCCCTTAGTTCTTTTAGAATTCTGGGGTGAATTCCATCAGGCCCCATTGCTTTATCCACCTTCAGTTTAAAGAGTTCTTTCAGAACTCTTTCTTCTGTGAAAGGACTAATATCAACCTCCCTATTCAGAGTACTTCTATTGATCAGATTAGGTATTTCACCCTGCTTTTCCATTGTGATTACTGAGCAGAAGTATTCATTCAGTATCCCTGCTTTTTAGCTGTCGCTCTCTGCCCAACCACCTTCCTCTTTGTTCAGCCTCAGTATCCCTGCTTTAGTCTTTCTTTGCTCCCTAATGTACCTACAAAAGGTTTTATCGCCCTTCTTAACCGAGTTGGTTATCTTTTCTTTGGTTTGGGCCTTTGCTATTCTGACTGCCTTACCCGATTCCTTCTGCTTTAACTGATACAGTTCTCTGTCCTGCTCCTTCTGTGTTTCCTTATACTTCCTGAATGCTATCTTTTTCTCCCTTACTTCTTTTGAGAACCATAGTGATTTTTTCTTTCATTTTGATTTGCTTATTTGCTTTACACAAAGGCTTGTTGCCCCTGCGATGACGGTTTTGATGTTTCCCCATTATTGCTCCACCCCACCTTCTTGCCTGTTTGCTAGTGCTTTTCTGAGGCACTCTCCCATTTTGATAAAATCAGCCCTCCTGAAGTCCAATACCTTCACTTTTGTGTGGCTTGACTCTACAGCTAAGTTTATCGTGAACCACACTGTTTGGTGATCGCTTGTTCCCAGATGGCTACCCACTTCAAGATCAGAGATCCTCTCTCCATCCCCATTAGAGAGTACCAGGTCTAAGATTGCTCTCTCCTGAGTGGGCTCCAAAACTAGCTGTCTGAGGCATGCCCCCTGTAGGGCATCGAGAATGGCCCTGCTCTTGGATCTGGCTGCAGCAAAGGTGTTCCAATTAACATCTGGCATATTCAGGTGCCCCATCAGCAATATCTCCCCTTTCTCTGCCATCCCAAGGATGTCTTCTACCATTTCCTTGTCTATTTCCTCCTCTGAGACAGAGGTCTGTATACAACCCCTGTACAGATTGTGGAGCCATTTCCAGTCTCCAGGGTGACCAACAGTGCCTCCTCTCCTCCCTGTTTACCCTTTAGTTCTGTTGCTTTGGTCCCTTCCCTTACATATAGAGCTACTTCTCCTCCACTTCTTCCCTCCCCATATTATACTGGCAGAGTACAATCAGCAGCACTAATGCAGCCTAGTCACAGAGAGTTACATCACATTATACTGGCAGAGTACAATCAGCAATCCCTGCACTATACTGGCAGGGTACAATCAGCAATCCCTGCACTATACTGGCAGAGTACAATCAGCAGCACCAATAAAGCCTAGTCACACACATGGTGTTAAAGGAAGTACAACAATGGATAAAACTAAAACAACAGGATGCAGTGACACAAAAATTAGAGTAGGTGTACCTGGGTTGGGGAAAGGGGAGGGTACTAGTGGCATGATAGTCAACTCCAGGGGGAGCAGGGGGGGCAGCTCCAGGGAACTAATCAGAGCTGCACAATCCAGCAAACTTGCTAGACCATTATGGACAGTTTCTGTTGCCAAATTTGGGGTCAATGTCAACTCGCTCCTGTCTCTTCGCCCCATGTCAATTCGCTCCCGACAACTTGCTCTCAACTTAATTAGCTCCTGCACTACACGCTCCTTGTAGTTTCGCTCCCATTACAGAATTTATCTGTAATACTGTCAGTGCTTCACTACATGCTCCTTGTTACTGCTACCATAGTTTTACAAATACATAACCAACATACAAAAGCAACTGCATGGATGTATTTATTTGTAATACTGTTAGTGCTACATTAATTAATAACTCATGTCAATCACTATCAATCACTGCTGGCTATCACTAGCAATCAGCAATCAGTAAAACATACAAAAATGGTTACTGCAGCGCATGATCACTGCTATCTTTTTAAAATGGAAGGGCGGTTCATCCCATCAGAGTGTAGCTAGCGAAAGCTAGTGGACTGTAATAACTTTATTTACACACACCATAAACGTGGATATAATGGCAAATCTATATGGCAATGCGAACTCGCAGTAAAGAAAGATAAGCAATGTAATGCTAGGGTACATACAGTAAGCTATGACAACCCTGACATAATTGCCACCTTTAGCCAGCACTCCCATGTTCCAGACCCAGCTGCTGTTGAGAGAGTTGAGGCATTAAACATTGCAAAAGAAAGAGCTGCTACGACACAGGACACAATGGTACAAGTGTTAATGCACTCTAAGCTACATGTTTCGTTAGCAGCATAGGGATGCTTAGTGGATAAAAACATAAAACAAACAATTCAGCAGGTCAGAGTACATGGTGCACCACCAAATCCATGAAATTTAACTGAACTTTCATTGCCTGACTATTACACCACACTCAAAACTAGTCAAGGTGATGAAGTTACTTTCTTGCTCCATGATAGTGGACCTAGGACTGAGCACATACATGTTTTTGGTACAGAGGCTAATCTGCAGTATCTGGAGCACTGTGATCAATGGTTTGCTGATGGCACATTCAGCATCCCCCCCCTTTTTATCAAATGTTCATCATACTGGGTGAGCGCTTTGGAAGTTTGCAACCAGCAATATATGCACTCTTACCTGGCAAGAGGAGGGAGCATTATGAGAAAGTATTAACTGCAGTCAAAGAAATCAACCCACATCTCAGTCCTGCAGTGATAATGACAGACACTGAAAAGGCAACTAATCAGGCTTTCACCAATGTATTCCCCAAAGCACAGCAAGGGGGGTGTTTTTTCCACTTTGGTCAGTGTGTGTATGGCAAACTACAAACAGAGGGACTGGGCAACAAATACTCTCAAGACAGTGAGTTTAGTATGAAATGTAGATATCTCCCTGCACTTGCCTTTTGTCCACTCAACCAGGTAGTGTCACGGTTCGAGGAGATTACAGATGAATCTCTAAATATATTTCCTCCTGAGCTTGAACCGCTAATTGACTATTTTGAGGATACCTAGGTCAGGCATAGGAACAGATGTGGCACAGGCAGAAGGCAACCACAGTATGCTATCCATCTGTGGAACCATTCTGACACTGTGATTGAAAAAAGAGCCAGAACGAATAATGCCATAGAAGCCTTCCACAGAGGAATGCAGTCCATTCTTTGCATGCATCACCCTTCCATATGGATATTTATTGAGGGACTGAAAGGAATCCAAAGAAAGAGGGAGGCGGAAATAGAGCAGCTTATTGCTGGGAATTTGAGGAATACATACAAGAGAAAATACAAGGACAGTGCCATCAGGTTAGAACTAATACTACAGAAAAGTGAGGAGCGCTCTACTGAAGAATTCCTGAGAGGAGAAGCCCACTGCTTCCAGTGTTAAAAGTCGAACAAACATTGCTTTTAAATTTTTAAAATAAAGCTTACGTTTTTAAATGAAACTGAAGTTGCAGCGACACGTACGTTTCACACTATGTGATCTTGTCACCATGGTAACCACGCAGTCTCACACAACTCACCACGCAGAGTAATGCAGGTAAATGATTTTGCCCTTTTGATTTGTTTTTCCATATTCCATATTGCTTTGTTCGTCATGTTGTAAGTGAGTGGGAGCAAAAAGATGCGGAGCGAAAGGTAGTAGGGAGTGAAAATGACAGGAGCGTACTGTCGGGAGCGGATTTTCGGGAAACGAATTGTTGGGAGCGAATTGATGCTTTCCCGCAAAGTTGTATGTTTGTACAAAGATTCCAAAATGCACATGTTGTCTGTACGGCACAGCAGTGAGTGGGTCTCCAGTTAGGTCAGACTGTAGTCACAGCTGCTATTAGATGGGAGCATTTTTTAGCCTTGCTTTGAATTAAAAGGACACTGGCAACCTCCTTAGGCCTCAAAGTGTCTCTAACTTGAAAAACACATATTATGATTACCCACAGTCTGTAGAGATTACTGATCCCTTCTTTCTTTTTGAAAGTAGAAAACAGATTGCCTACCATGCTGGCGTTGCCATACCAAAATGTGTTTCTTTGCATTCTTTGATCAACTTCCACTGCATCGTTCTTGGATTTGGGAACACCCCTAACACAGTCTAGCCACTCATAATGCTGTGGGAGGAGAGAACACTCTTTTATCATAAGTGGCTGTACTGTTTGTGGGTTCTCCTAATGTTCAGGATATACGCACTAAGAGTAAATCAAGTATTTGAAACAAAACAAAGATGAGTGTAATTGCACTATTTCCATGCATTTCAGTTCTACTACAAAAGGAAGCAGATAAGACTACCAACAACTTCTATGAGTTTTAGAGAATGCATGCAATCCTAAAATTGGCCTTTAGGGAGGCAGTATAGTGCAGTGGTTTAAGGCTCTGAGCTGCAAATCTGGTGACATACAGCAGACTAGACGTGGGTTTGAATCCCACAGCTTTCACTTGCATACTGTGTGACCCTGAGCAAGTCACTTAACTTCCCTGTGCTCCCAGGTAAAAAAGCTTTCAGCTTAGTGTGTCTCACCTGGTTAAATAACTAAATAAAAAAAATAAATAAATAAAAAATAAAAATGTTGGTTTTCAACTAGAAATAATATGATGCAAAATGGGTTGACTGTGTCCCTTTACTGGTACATAAATCATGGTACAAAGATAGAAAAATGGACTCAAGCAGCCCAGAAACTGAACCAGCTGCCAGGAATAGAGGTTCTCATGAGGAAGGTCTTAGTGCTGGAGGATTCAATCCTTAGGTACACCGATAGGATAATATATGAAAACAATAAAGAAAACTGCACAGTGTCCTGTTTGCAGGCATTAAAGTTAGTGACATCAAAAGTAATACTGGTGGTTTCTTAACAGGATTTGATAAAAAAGGCAGTAGTTATGTTGCACGTGGAAGGCATTCCGCTATTAGAAAGATGAATGCATGGCTATATAATTGGTCTAAAGACAAGAATCATACCTTTCTCAGAAACTGGGATTTCTTTGCTAAATCCAGGGGGTTATATGCACACAATGAGCTACACTTAAACAGGAGGGGTGCAAACATCCTGGAGAGCAGGCTAAAAATCACCTTGGAGATCTCGACCACCCCCACTGACCAAAACTCCGCCCAGACAATAGAAGAGCCCCTGCTCCACCCAGACCCCACCCTGTAGGACTTATCTAGATTGACTGGTGAGATCCTGGCCTGAATAGAGGATACCCTGTCAGAGAAGAACACAGCAAACTCTTAGCAAAGTGACACTGAAAAGGCTGTTTTTGGCTGTAGACAGACTGGATGAAAAAACCTGTCCACAGTCCAAAACAGCTGAGCTGGTCTGTTCTTCCCTGTGGTAATCTCCCTAGACAGGAACTCTGCCTTTTTACAGTACGTTTGATTGCCCTTTCAGTGTAGTGATTCTTCAAAGCCAGTCTATCCTCCATCGACCAAGTCCTATATCAGCAATGCTCTAACCTCCAACCCTTGGTCTTCATCGCCTTGAGAGACCCATCATACCATGGGGGTCTCAGGTGAGAGGACCTGGGTCATATACAGACCAGTGCAATGGCACCAAGTGCCCAGGAGACAGCCCAGTTCTAGGCTGTCACTGCTTCACTTAAGCCAGTTGCACAAACAGCACTAACACAGGAAAAATCAACTACTGCCATCAGTCCCTCTGGGGACAATCCCCTTAAAGGGTGATAGCCGATCATCTCAATGGGGGGGCAAATGAAAATTTCACTGCACAGTGACTGGACCAAGCAACCCAATCAATCCTGTGGTCGGTGACCTCAAGACCCAATGATAATACCAAGTCCAAGGTACAGCCGTGATGGCTGGTCACAGAAGCAACTGCCTGTGCAAGATCCAGTGATGTCATCAGCTGGAGAAGGTCAGAACCAAGTTGTGAGGATTCATCACTGACCCAGGCATTGACACCCCCCGGAACAAGCCATCTGTGGGACTCCAAAACCTTGTCGACGATGAAGCCTGCAGCCTCCTGCAGAAATTATCCACCTGACCCTGTTGGGCAGTAAACCAGGAGAATTCTGCAACCCGCACCTGGACCCCCATGCACTGCCACACATTAAAATGACAAGGCAGAACCCACTGGATGTACAGAGAAATTCAAGCTGGCTCTAAAACAAATGGCCACACCTCTGCCTCTGCAATCCCTCCATGTGCAGTGTACCACAGAGTACCCAGCCAGGACCAATGCCTCCAAAACTGGACCTTCATCATCCCCCAGCCAGGTCTCCATGATGCACGCCAGGTCAGCCGAAAAATCAAGTTTGACATAATTGCGGTCTTGTTTCTCATTGACCTGGTGTTGCACAACACCTCCTGGAGGGGATCAATAAAGTCTGTAGGCCCTCTAGCTGCCTGCCCACATGGTCTGGTGGGAACCCTAGGAACAGAGGCCAAACATGTTGGGCCTCTCTCAGGGTTCCCTTTTCCCCTAGGCACCTCCTACTCCTCATCACCCCATATCTCTCACCTCTGTTAATCCCCCAGTGCCCTGACACAGACCACCATGCCCCCTACCAATGCCCACCTCCCTGCAATACCTTATTACAGCAGCCAGGAGAGGGAGATCACAAAAAGGGTGGAGGTCATGCAGCAGAGCTGCCAGGTAAATAATTTGGAGGGGCCCAAGACTCCTACACATATCTAAAACCAGCTGAAACAACCTAAACCAAAATAACACAATGTCACAGTTCTCAATAATAATAACAACAGAATCCTACCTAATCATGCGTACACCATCCATACTATAAATACAATATGATCTAAATAAACATTCACTACCACACAATCATATACTGTTTAAACCCCTCCCACAACCGAAACTTCAAAACAATTTTATACAATTTTAAAAGAGAATCCTATATTAAGTTTGAGTATCAGAGGTACAGAACCATTTCCAGGCCCTGCATCACTAATCTGTGGCACCCCTGGACACCAAGTTCAGATGTCCTCCAGGAGGAAGAAGCCCCCTCCCAAAGGACCCTGCTCTGGGGGATAAGCCAGGGAGGAACACCGGAGAAGGTAAGTCCCATATGCAGCTGTTGACTGGGCTGGGCATGGGGGTCAGGGCCAATGGGGATCAGTCTGTAGAGGGAACAAAAAAAAAAGAAGGGATTTATCCAAGTGGGAGTGGAAAACACATATGGAGGGTAACAATGTAGAAACATAAGGGATTATAAAGAACAAAATCTCAGAATTAAGGGCAATGAAATACAACACAAGAGGGAAGCTACCGAGATGGTGCTCACTATGTATCAAGAAATTAATCAATTAAAAAAAGGAGAGTACATAAACAGCTTAAAAAAATTAATAATGAGCAGATATTAAAATTATACAGGGCAGTCTAGCATGCATGTAGGAAAAAAGGGAAAGTAAATGTAAGATGGAAGATGGTGTGATGTAGACAACCAGTTCTGAGTGCTGTATCAATTTTTTTTATTACATACAAAATATGAAATGGGAAGGTCAGTTTGAGGAAACTACAGTCTTGCTGAACTGACACATCAAAACCCCCCAGGGATAAGTTTAAAGGACAGGAGGTATTTTAAACTACAGAGATCTGAGGTTCAATTAGCAAGTTAAATTTGCTTTGATCCCAGGAAATGAAATTAGCCATTCATGACATCCCCAGGGAAATCCTTTGATTTTGCTCTAGGTGTCATAATGGAAAGAGCATGAATGTGTTTTTAATAACCTTCCAGGAACCAGCTTACTTCATCAAAGAGGTTGATGTCCAGGCCAAACAAGACCCAGATGAATTTGGAAGGTCCAATATCCATTCCCGGAAAACCCTTGAATTACATCAGAGAGACCTTTGATGTTTAGATACCAATGCCCAGACAGAATTAAAGAGTCAAATACACTTTTGCTTTGAATAAAGTGACTTATATCAAAGAAACTTTTGATATGTATGTGTAGCAGAGCACAAACCAGTTTTGTCTGGTTAACTTGAGGAGAGGAAAATCAGTGAGGTCACCTATTACGTTTTTTTAAATATTTTATTTAGACATCCTGTGTTATAAATATAGATTTTGTTACATGAAGGCAGAGTTTGGTGACCTCAGAGAAGGCTGGCTCAGAGCTGTGTTTAATTGCTGAGAGAAACTTGACAGTCACACTTTCATATTATCTGACTGAGGAAGAAACATCACAGCACTGAAAGAGAATAAGATTAGATCAGTCTGAATGTATGTATTGTAGAAACTTGCACTTTAAACCTGTTTGTTTTTAAGGCTGTATGTGTTGGGATATTTTGTTCTGTAATTTTACTGTTTTCTTATTTTCCTATTTTAAAGTAAAGATATATATATATTTTAAAATGGAAACTGCCTGAAGTGCCTTGACAATTCTTTTTATATAAGTGGAGCTTTTAAAGGTTACAGATAACACTGTGCATGGGCTTGCTGATATACCAAACTGGGAAACAGATAGAGTTCTCTAAAGTCTTGCATAGAGTTCTAAGGGTTCATTTGAAATACCTGATTAGGTGCCCATAGGCAAAGATATCTGGCCCCCCGAAGACAGAATTATCTGAGCTTGATAACTGGGTATGCTAACAAGAGGTTATCTGATTGAATCCCTCCAGAACACGAGACTAAGGTGACTTGAACCCACAATACAGACAAGAGGGTTACCTTGTTCTGTTCACTGTCCTCAAATCATACGCTTAGAGGCTGGCACTTTGGGAGTAGAGGGCTGACCGGTTGAGCGAATTTGTGACAGAGGGCAACACTAAAGATGCTAATGATAACTACAAAGATTTTTACTCCTACATGTGTGGTGAAATTTGGGACCTCTTAAGGAAGAAGTTCAGTTATTTCAGACAACAAAGGTATGCAGGAACCAATGCATCTGATCACCAAGAAATTTAAAATCAGCTCAGGGAGTTAGATCAAAATAAGTGTGCAGAATCTGATGGCATCCATCCTAGACTATTAAAGGAGCTAGAAAAGGAGTAATGGAAACCATTGGCCACATTTTTCACCAATTCAATTAAAACTGGTTGGGTTTCAATGGACTGGAGAGATACAAGAGTGGTCCCAGTTCACAAGAAGGATCTTATATCCGAGGTGGGGAACTACAGGCCAGTAAGCATTACACTGTGGCTATATAGGCAGATGGAAACATTAATTAAAGATAAAATGGTCAAGTGGTTTATGGATAACAACATCATAGACAATACATAGCATGACTTTGTCCAAGGTAGATCCTGTTTGACCAACTTGCGGAACTTTTATGAGCCAGTCAGTGAGGCATTTGATGAAGAGTAGACAGTGGACATGGTCTTATTGGACTTTGCAAAGGCTTCTGACACCGTCCCTTATATATACCTCTTAAACAAATTAAAATATATTGGCATCCAATGAGACAAGCACAAATGGAAAGGGAGCTAGCTGGTAGGTAGAAGACAGATGGTGAAGGTAAATGGAGAAACATCTAAGTGGGCAGAGGTGACAAGTGGCATCTTACAGGGCTCAGTCGTAGGACCTATGTCATTTAACTTTTGTGTAAGGGACTCAAGTGATGGTTCTAGAGGATAGTCGATTAAATCCTCAAATTGTGCAAAACTAAGGGTGATTATTCAGTCTAATAACAGCATCCAAAATCTGCAGGAAGACACAAGTAGCTTGTCACAATGGGAAAAAAACCTGAAATGAAATAAAATATTGATAAATGCAAAGTTTTGTAACTAGGGAACAAAAACCCAAGAGTAACTTACACAACAAACAATGTTCCACTTAAATCGTCTACTGAAGACAAAGATCTTGGTATAACAGTAAGAACTTTACATGAGACAAGCACTGTGAGACTGTAAGCAAAAATGTAGTCAAATCTATGGGTGCATTAATAAAAACATAAGTAGCAGGAAGACAGAGGTGATGTTGCCTCTGTACCATGCACTGTTTAGTCCTCATATGGAGTATAGGGTGACATTTTTGTGCCCATATACAAGGAAGCACATAGACAGGCTGAGGAGGGGGGCAAAGATGTTTTACTAAAAATAAATCACAGGTCTCAGGGATAAGATATGTGAAGAAAGACTGAGAGAACTGACCATGTTCTTGGAGCGGAAGATGCAGAGGAATGAAATGATTTTGGCACATAGGGCTGCTTGGGACACATCATTATTGGAGACCTTAAATCTTAAAGAAAATTATACAAAAGAGGGTATGGGGGAACATTTGCTTTAGATATCAGGGATAACTATAAAATAAATAAAAGAAAGGGCTGGTTTGCACAAAGAATAATACTTTGATAGAGCTGTCTCCCTGAAGATACTGTCTACAGGAGAATCAATGTTACTTTTATAAGATTTAAGTGGAAAACGGGGCTCATCTATGGATCAATAACACCCCAGGGAATATGTCTACTGTAAACAACTAGACAACTAGACAAATAACGTAGGCTGATAGCCTCCTTTTGTCTGTAACCATTCTTATGTTCTTAAGGAGGATATGGACTGAGAGGGATTGCTTGAGTAAAAGGGAGACTTGGATCAGAAACTGAGAAGGGTGGAGAGTGGTGGTACTGCATGGGTAAGGATGCATTTGGATCAGGGGAGTGGGCAGAGTCTGCACTGAGTGATCAGGAGGAACTGCATCAGTTAATGGGAGTCGTCTGCATCGAGTGACTAGTGGAGTCTCATACAGTGATCATCAGGGGTCCACTGAATGCTAGGAAAAGGTACTGAATGGGTTAGTGGATGGGCACAACAGAAAGTGCTTGTGACAGGGATGAATGTGGGTGGTTTGGCAACACAGACATGGCATTGGTTTCATGTCACAATGCTATATAAGGCAATGTTGTGAGCAGTCGTCAATGTCAGCCCAACTGGCAGTTTGCACTGTGCTGCACTCACAAGGGGGAAAAACAGTGGCATGTAAAGCGCCCATTTTGCACAACCCCCAACTAAGATTCCAAAATCAGGCTCCAAGTGCCTTTCTGTTGTGATTCCAAATTGAAGTTTGAGTGACCTTCTCTTTCAGTGAGTATACAGATACACAGATACATGCACATGCACACACACACACACACACACACACACACACACACACAACTGTAGCATACTATCCTAAAACTGTGAAGTACTGTTGTTAGAATTGCTATACATCTGTCTTTCTCTGACTTCCAAATAAAATCACCATTTTTGATGTGAATACTCTAATATCTTGGCACTTTTCAGTGTTAGAAGTCTGAAACATGGCAGATAAATAACCAAATAAACATTAAATCCTGCATATTTAGGGCCAGTTGAGGAACACTTCACCTCTCCCACACCGTCAATCCGAGTTCTGGAACATACTCGATCTACCCCAGGTTAGCCAGGGGGAGGACTGTGAGAGAACTGAGCAGCCGTAAGGCAGGTCTCCTCTCCTGGACTGGGGAGGTTTGTCTTCCTGGCCCTTGATTGCCACTAGGTGGAGGCTCAGTGGTAGTGTTGGGCAAATGGGGGAGGGGCTAGCACTGGGCCGGGTGGGTGGAATGGGGTCTTTACTGGTTCCGGAGCACATGCGTGCCTCCACCCATATGTGCAACCATATCTGCTGGGATCCTGAGGATGTAAGGGGAGAAAATCAGGAAAAACACTATGTCCCCCCATCGACGTATGTGATGGCCCCCAGGGTAGCCTCCTCAGGGACCGATGGCAGGAGAAGGCAGCAACAGGTGGGGAAATAGCTATATGAGCAGAAAAAAACAAAAATCCTTCAGATTTGGTACAAATCAAGTCACAAAGATTTTAAGTTACACATGTAGTGAAAAATGTGAAGCATTTGTTTTTCAGAAGCTTTTTCTGGTAGTGGGAATTCTCGTAATTTACAGTGATGTACTGGCAGAGGCAATTTCATAAGAATAAACTTCACAGCCCAAGACAGTGATTCTGTTTTCCTTTTTGTATTATCTGTTTTCTCTGTTTTGTCCCCATGTTCCACCTGTCCCATAACCAAATGATGCAGGCTACTGCATCTGCACCCTTCCTCCAGTAAGGTGGCGGGGATGAGAGACTTCCTTCACAACTGACAACATTGGCACTCCTTAGTCAGCCAGCAGGGGTTGCACGACTGCCAGGCAGCCTGCCCTGTTCTTATTCAGTAATAGTGTGCCTCACTGCCATGACCAGCTTGGCCCACAGATGGCCATAGCGAAGGATTCCAGGGCTGACAGAACAACGCCAGTCTTCTTAGTGACAGTGCATTTTTACCACATCACTGGCCTGGTTGTTCTCAGCTTTCCTTTTTTTTTCTTCCTTTTTTTTTAAACTTTCTATATTCCCTCATCCTGCTCATTGAGACCCCTATTTACTTGCTTTGGTAACCTCCCAGCCTCACGGTCTCTGTCACGTACCCTTACCCTTCCCTCCCTCTTCACCATGGACTTCTCCCTTTGGGGTGGGGTGGGGTGGAGGAAGCTGGATAGTGTCCATTCTCAAATGACATGGTTGCTACGAAACAGGTGGGCATCTCGAGGCCAAAAGCACTGTGAGTGTCATCCCACCTCCTTGGGGATATTTTTTCCACCATTTACTTCTCTGGTCCCTCTAAGACTTGAGGGTCAGGCTCAGAATGGGCATGCATGTAGAGGCATGGTGATGCTTCATATAGGCCAATTGGCATCTTCCCTCCCATTCTATTGTTCTGTGCCTGTACCACCACCTGTGATCACCCAGGTGGCAGTCACCTAGCAGACGTTTGTGCCCTCCATGCCTCTTGTGGGATGCTCAGGCCACCTCCTCTGGCTAGCCGTCCAGTGACTCAGGCTTGTTCCCAAACTTAGGTCATCAGCACTGTGAGTGGCAGAGCTACTGCTGTTACTCAGATTTTCAGTTACAGTGAAACTGCTGGGAGTGGTTCCTCAGTCACAATTCCAGCACTGCTCTTTTCTGTTTTAGCACTTCTTTTTATAGGGGTTGACAGAGATGGGGGGGACATGGATGGACCGGTATCTTTTTTACAGGTTTTATATAAACAAAAAGCAAAACAAAAAAAGGATGCAGAGGAATAGTTTTCAATATTTCAGTGACTGACATGGGGATTGGGCACCCTTCTCTTGATGTGTTTTTGGTGGCACAGGGGGTCACACCCCAGTGTCACATGCTGTTGGGGGGTTGGTAGCCAGCACTGGGTGTCGGGTACCCCAGTGTCAGCATGTGTTGGGTGTGTGATATCTGGGTTGGGCATGAGGGGAAGTACTAGCAGCAGGCTTGAGCACCTGCCACTGATGTAACTGATAAGCTGGGTCAATCTGAAGGGGGAGTATCACCAGGGGGCTTGAGCACCCACTGCTAGTGCAACTGAAAAGCAGGGAGAGATAAGTTGAAGAAGGGTTGGTCAGCAAAAGCCAAAGGAAAAAAATACACCCTGTACTGTAATATAGGCAGCCTTCTTAGATTGAAACAGCTGTGCTGTGTGATGTGGGCAGTCAGGTCAGGGATGGGGGTGAAGGGGCAGCGGGCACAATTCAAACCTGTGCAGGGTGCATTTCATTCTCAGAAAGTTATTGTATTTGTTTAATGGCACTAGTCAGGGGGCCCCCACTGCTGAAAGAGAGTCACTCTGTGTGGCTGTAAGGCTTATGATGACACCTTGCAGCTGGCTGATGGGCAGAAAAGCCATGAGATAGATGCAGCTGCATCCTTTCATATGTGAGAAGTTTCTGCCCATCAGCCAGTTTAGAAGCATCATCAGTCTTCTCAGAATTGAGTTTACAGTCATATATCTCTTGCATGCTCAGCTTCACTGGCTGCTACAGCACACATCTCCCTGGCACCTACACTGCCTGAGTGGCCCCAAGATGTTTGCTTTCTGCATACTTGCAAGCAAACATAAAAAGTATGCCAGAAAAAGGTACCTAGTACGGGAACTGCAAAATTCTGTCTGCAGATTGGAGAGGCTATGTCTTAGGTTTGGTGTGGAAGCAGAGTGCCGCACACCAAATTCCTATTTAAAACCCTACCTGTCAAGCCTCAGGGCCTATAGGTCAGCTGTACCACCCATCTGCACTCTTCCTTCTCTGGTGTGCTTCCCTAAGGATAAGAGGGATGGCATTACCTCACATCCTTCAATTTCCTTTACTGTGTAGACCAAGTTCCTCTGGCTCCACACAGGTGGTCTTTTCCAAGACTGGAGAATCATGGCTAAAGTACAGTATGTATAAGTAAAAGCATAATACAGAGTACATCCCCCTACCCAGTGAGCTAAATATTGTGGGAAAACATTCCAAATGCCATATTTAGTAATATTTTCACCAGCCTTGTGACATAAGCATATTTTGCAAGATTTTCTTGCCACATTTTGCAAAATTTGCAAAATTCTGGCTAGCCCTAGTACAGGTACGGCATGATAGTTAAATGATTATCTTTTGCTTACAGGTGCAGTACCACACTTACTGAGTTTGTGTGTCAAAAACTAAGCACTAAAAGTACCATATTGGTAGGCACAGTTTGTAGGCACAGTTTGCACGCGATGATGCTGATGGTGCTTAAGTGCTAAATCAGGTCAGGTAGTGATACAAATCAAAAGTCCGTATGTGAACCCACTCAAGATGGGGCAATTCTGGACCTGGTACTCACTAACAGGGAGAGTGCTGCAGATGTCAAGGTATGAGGCCACCTGGGGTACAGCTATTACTGCACAGTGTGGTTCAATATAGGGATGCCTGTGGAATTGAACTATTCAAGGGATAGGGTCCTGGACTTCAGGAGGGCAGATTTCAAAAAGATGCGCAAATGCCTCAGGCATGACCTGGCGGGGGGGGGGGGGAGAGACCTGAGTGGGGTGGAGAAACAATGGGCAAAGCTAAAAAGAGCCATAGCAAAGGCAAGAAATCTCTGTGTCAAGCAAGTCAGTAAAAGTAAGAGGAAAAAGAGACTGTTATGATTCTCGAAAGAGGTGGCGTAAAAGATAAAGGCTAAAAGGGTAGCATTCAGAAGGTACAGTATAAGGAGATGCAGATGGAGGAGGATAGGGAGGTGTATCAGGAGAAAAAGAGGGATGCAAGGAGAGCAGTAAGGAACGCAAAGGTGCAAACTGTAGACAGAACAGACCAGGCGATGCCAAGAAATATTTTAGGTATGTAATTGAAAGGAGGAAGGCCGAGGGTGGGATCGTAAGATTAAAAAGGGAAGGGTGGGACTATTCAGAGGGGGACCACGAAAAAGCAGACATCCTAAACAAATACTTTTGTGCAGTGTTCACAGAGGAAGGAGAAGGGCAGCGGCCACAAAAAGTAACAGGAGCATTGGGGGAAGGGAGGTAAACATTAGTCCATTTTCAGAAGAGAGTGTCGTGAAGAGACTTGTGAATCTAAAGTGGACAAAACAATGGGATCAGATGGGGTGCCTTCAGGGGTGTTGAGGGAGCTCAGCGAGGTACTGGCTGCACCTCTGACAGTCCTATTTAATAGCTCATTGGAAACAGGAGTGGTTCCAGAGGACTGGAGGAGGGTGGATGTAGACCCACTTCACAAAAGTGGTAGAAGGGAAGAGGCTGGCAATTATAGGCCAGTCAGCCCAACTTTAGTAGTGGAAAAGTTAATTGAGTCTCTGCTGAAGGAAAGGATTGTGGAATACCTTGAATCCAATGGGATACAACACCCAAGGCAGCATGGATTCATGGGGGGGGGCGGGTCATGTCAAATTAATTTAATAGATTTCTTTGACTGAGTGACCAAGAAATTACATTACGGTTGAAGAGTGGATGTGGCCTACCTAGATTTCAGTATGGCTCTCAACACTGTTCCACATAGGAGGCTATTAAGCAAGCTGGGTAGTTCAGGAGTGGATCAGAAGGTGGTACACTGGGTAAGAAACTGGTTAGGGGATAGACAACAGAGGGTGGTGGTAAATGGAATTCACTTAGAGGACGAGAGGGTGACCAGCAGGGTGCCTCAGGGATCAGTGCTGGGACTGGTTCTCTTTAACGTCTTTATAAGTGATACTGCAGAGGAGTTAGAAGGGAAGGACTGCCTCTTTGTAGATAACACCAAAATCTGCAATATAGTTGACAATGCATGGGGAGGGGGGTGGAAAGGATAAGCAGAGGCCTGAAAAACTTGAAGAGTGGCCAAGAGTATGGAAGCTTGTGACAGGGTAGAATAGGACTCTATCCCATTTGTTATGGAGAAAGGGTTTAAATGCAAGGATTCTTTCCTTTTCTGTCTCTTCTCTGTCTGGTTGTGCAACCACATTTTCCTGTAAGACTTCGGACTTGATCAACCCCGAACAGTTTTGCAATTCTTTGCCTCTCTCTATCTTTCAGTTTTCTCTTGCTGTCTGTTTTTCCCTCCCTTGCATATCTATATTAGCCAATATAAAAAATATGTGCAAATCACTGTATGGGAATGAAACTGATAATGGGATCTCTTTTGTTTAGAAAATATTTAGTATTACTGTTGAAATATATATTAATTATAGAAAACTAGAGGTTACTTGAGTGCAAATGGTTGAGGCTTTTTTGCAAAAGGGGCCTCAGAAACATCCTGCCTGATATTTACAAGAACAGATCATTTTGCAAAAACAGGATGCTTGCTGTAGGTGAGGGGTTGGAAAAGACATAAAAAGGCTAAGCTGCTACTGCAAGAGGTCTTATTACAAGAAATTTTTTATTTTGCCCGTGTATATAATTATTATGAACAAGTTTATTTTTTTTTATGTTACTCCTACTATAAATAAAGTTTTGGTGAATTTTACAACTGCTCCTGGATTTTCCCTATGCTTCCTGACCTGTGCCTCAATGACAAAGCTGAGTTTCAATGTGAAAAAGTGCAAAGAAATGCACTTGTCACAGAGAAACATGGGGCAGAGTACAAAATGGGAGGAGTGGTACTGATGACCACCAAGCAGGAATGAGACTAGGGGGTGATAATATCAGATAACCTAAAGGTGGCCAGGCTGTGCGACAAGGCAGTTTGCAGGACTAGTGGGATACTGGGGTGCACAGGGAGGGGTATTATCAGCAGAAAGAGGGAGGTGGTATTGCCTCTGTATAGAGCACTAGTAAAACCCTACCTTGAGTACTGTGTCCAGTTCTTGAGAGCACATCTCTGAAAGAACATAGAGTGACGGCAGTCCAGAGAAGGGCAACTAAAATGGTGTAGGGTCTGCACGGGACAGACTAAGCAAGAGAGGTGATTGCTGTGCTATTTATCTTAAGGATACCCTACAGGGGTACACCATTCCCTATCCAGTTACAGACAGCAATATCCAAGCACTAGGATTAAAAGTCTTAGTAGGTGCACACAATAAGGCTCTCACTATAGTGTCAGGCCATATTCCCCCCACAAAGGACAGGCAGTCAGCCTGAAAAGGATCATAGACTACTATAGTAACCTTAACCACAACTCTAAAGTAATTATGGTGGGTGACTTCAATGTTATCTGGTTGCCCTCTGATGCGGCTCCCCACAAAGATGCACTATCCTACATCAATGTTGCCCAGCTAGTAGACTCCCCTACTAGAAAAAAATATCAGACAGGATCTAATACGCTCCCAGACTGGCTGCTTACAAACTGGCCTGAGAGAATCAGCAATACCTCTGTTCTCCCCGATTTGATCAGTGACCATTTTCCTATTTTATGTCACTGGTCAAATAAAGCTGCCAAGCCCCCTGCTAAAACTATAACAAGTTGAGTATTGAAAACCGGGCTTCTTGACTCACTAAGGTCTCACCTTAGGCAGCAAGATTGGTCCCCTATCAGCACCTCAGAGGGTACAGACCAAGCCCTCGATTATTTCACTGATGTCTTCAATGCAGCTTGTGACATCTTTACTCCTCTGTGCAAATGCAAGATCAAGTGTGCTAATAATCCATGGATTACAACAACTGTACTTAGGCAGATGGCAAACAGAGACAACATGTGACACCAGGCTATTGCCAGAGGCAAGAAGGCCAATCTACAGGAATATAGAAAGGCCAGGAATGCCTGCACAAGTGCAATATGCACTGCCAAATGCCATTACTTCAAAGATGTGCTTGCTAACTCCTGGGGGGATAGTAGAAAATTTTAGGGTCAGGTTAAAGAACTGACAGGGAAAGTCAGCAAAGTCACTCCAACTATGCTTAACATAAACAGAGTTATTTCCCTAGACCCGAAAGCCATTGCCGATGCTTTCAACTCTGTTTTTACTAACCTTAGTAGTGACCGCCTCCCTGACTACTTCAAGCTGGCTGAACACAATAACACCATCAATAACCAAAACCAAGCACAAGGCCCCCCTCCCTTGTACTTTAAAGCCATAAACAGAAAGGTAGCTAAAAATATTTTCAACGTGTCCTTGGGAAATCTAGGTCTAGTGATGACACACTCGACCTCAAACTTATTGCCCTCACCCTAGATGAAATCCTTTCCCCATTAACACACATCCTGAATTTATCTTTGCGATTTGCCAAATTCCCTCTGAGATGGAAAGCTGCTGCTGTAGCACCAATACACAAAAGTGGAGACAGGACCATGCACTCTAATTATCATCCCATATCCATCCTCCCTTCCTCCCTCCTTCTAAGGCAGTGGAATGTGTCATGGCAGACCAGCTAGTTGATTATCTTGAAAAATATCAGTTTCAATGCACCCAACAGCATGGTTTCAGGAAATCGCACAGCACTACCACTGCACTAATTGAATTTACCAGGTATGTACATAATGCCCTAGATCGTGGCCTCATGGTGGAGGCAACCTTCATAGACCTCACCAAAGCTTTCAACACTAAATCATGAATTACTGTTAAACCAACTATCCATCACTGGGCTCTCCGACAGAGCCATAGGATGGTTCAGCAGTTACCTTACTGATAGAATTTAGCAGGTAAAGATCAACAGAGTCTTGTCAGATAGTTGGGTAGTGCACACTGGGGTTCCCCAAGGATCAACCCTAGGCCCCCTACATTTCAGCCTATTTCTCAACTGTCTCCTTCTCAAATGTCCTGAGAAAATGCTCCTATATGCAGATGATGCTGTGATCTTTATAAGCAGCAAGGACTCATCACTCCAGGAGAAGCAACTTCAGATGCAATTTGTTAGTGTCAAGAATTGTTTTTTTAAAGTACAAACTGCTCATGAATAACAAAAAAACAAAAGCTATGATTTTTGCAGACGCACACAACAAAAACAGAACATACAAACTCACTATAGGAAAAAGCCTTAGCACCCCCCTTGACCAAGTCCAATCCTTCAAATACCTGAGGGTTTCCCTTGATAGCACCCTATCCGACTCCAACCACACTGATAATGTCACCAAAGTCGTCAACACCAGACCGTCTATTACTCAGACACAAGCACTGATTATGGCCAAATTGTCTACTGTGCTGCATCTGACACTACCCTTAAAAGGTTCTTAGTTGTTAAACAAAGCCTGTAGGCTCGTGTCTGGAGCCCACAGGATCTCACACACATGTGACCTGTAAGCCCAAATGGAGTGGCTGCATCTAATGAGTAGGCTGAAGTACCAGACCTGTGCTAGCCAAGAAAGCAACATTGGACCTCACCTCCCTGTGTGTTCAGGACCTGTGTTGCACCTCCAACCCTCATCGCCCTCGGGATTCTAGCTGCCATAAGTACAAGGTCCCTTTCTGCCATACCTCACAAGGTCAGAGGTCTTTTGCATACCATGCCCCTAGCTGGCTCAACTCCCTCCAAAGCAATATAGGTGGCTGTGATTGCCCTTCATAGCTTACGCCAGTGAACTGGTAAAATGCCCCTCTCTGTGACTAGCCCTGCTAGTACCTCAGATTGCTTGCCCATCTGACGCCCTGCCCTCTTGAATGCTAACTCAATTCCTGCTCAGCATTTGTTCTTCTGACACCCTGCCCCCTATACTGCTAACTCAATCCCTGCTCTACTTCCTCCTTGCCCCCCTCCCTCTATCATTTTTGTTCCTTGACAATGCCCTCTGGGTTGATTCTTGTACTGGCACCCTGGAATCATTAATTATGTTGTTTGTACCTGAGTTTGTTGGCACTGCCAGCCTAACCTCTAATATGTTGCCACCCTAATGTTATTATATACCATGACCCCTGTTTTTTCTCTGGACTTACTGTGATTGTTTTGATCAAAAGCATTTTCTCCTAATGTACGCTTCCCAGATACAGTATGCATGCTCTCTTTAAGCATTCTCCATTATATAATTGGTCAAGTAACCTAATTTTTTGTACTGTATTGTCTTTATATTCTGACGTGGAACCTTTGTAAAAGAGCTTCCAGCTCAAAGGTATACTGTAATCCAAGAACTAGATTTAAAAAAAATAAATAAATACAGTATGTACACCCTAGAAGAAAGGAGGGAGGGGGGATATGATGGAAACCTTTAAATACCTCACAGGGGTAAGTAAGGTACAGGAGGGAAGTATTTTTCAGAAAAAAAGGTGCTCAAGGACAAGGGGACATAATATGAAGCTGGATGGGGGTAGATTCAGGAGAGATGTGAGGAAGTACTTCACAGAAAGAGTGGTGGATTCCTGGAACAGTCTTCCAATGGAGGTGGTGGGGGCAAAAACGGTGGAGAGGTTCAAGAATGCATGGGATTGGCATAAGGGAATCTTGGAGTAACCCCCTGCAAGGGCTTACCTGGCTGCCTGTCTTTGTTCTTTCTCTCATTTTCCCCTCACTGCCCTGTGCTCCCCAGTGCTTCCTTACAGTCTCTGTCCAACTCCTGCAGAGTTTTTTGTAGACTTGGGGTCCGGAAGAGTCAGACTTTGAAGCCGCCAATCCATTGTTGCACTCTGGTGTGGTTGGGAAACCCACACATGCCTGAGGGTGCACTGTTTTTCTGGCTGTTCTTGCGGCTAAGTGGGGGCTATTTGAAAGGTCCCAGCCCCCTGATTCAGTTAAACTGGGACCAGAGACCTGAAGAAAGCCTAAGGGGACCAGCAACAGTTTTTAATTAAAGAGCAGTGATAAGTGCCCCTGCTTGGAGTCTGCCTCATAAATATTAAAGAGGATGGGGGTTATGAATATTAATGAGCTGCTGGCTGCTGTCTAGAAGGACAGTGAGTTTTAGCAGCAGCGACAGGCAGGGGATGAAGTAAAATTGTTAAATGATGCAATGTGTCTGTAGAGAAAAAGGGGATGCTACTAATCAGTGGGGAAAGCCCAAGATAAATATGTTTATTTATGCTACATGGACTCTAGAAAGTGGGACATTGGATGGGATTGCACATAAACTGATTTTACAGCAGCCATGTTACTTTGACTCCCTAAAGACAGCCAGTCCGGTACTTGGGTGCACAAAGACTTCTTGAAAGGGCTAATGGGAGAAGGCTGAATTATTTTCAGGTGCCAAGAGAGGCTCATTCACAGATTGATATTAATCTCTCAAAGTCTTTGATTTTCTGACCCACACACCTATGCCTCTCGTAAAATTACAGAGGGCTTGTAGATTGTGATTGATGACAGGATTGGACCAATAAGAGGGCAGGATTCTCAAGGGAAATCCCAGAGACTTTGGGGAGTTGAATCAGTCTGTGGTTGGGCTCTGATTGAGTCAGGAGGGCTCTGTGCTACAGGAGAACATGTCTAAGGCCTTTCACGGGGCTTAACTTGGAGAAAAGTGGAGTTTGTCAGAGAAATAGCTGAGAAGTGTTCTTGCTGATTTGGAGAAGCTGCGAATTCTGAGCTAACTGTTCCAGGCATTTTTTTTTGTTTGCGCTGTGTAAATTGGAGACTTTTGCTACAGCCAACCTGCAACAGTGTGGGACCAAGAGAGCAGCTCAAGCTGGGGAAGAGATTTCCCAGAAACTGTGAGTAAGCCAAAGAAAAGCTGGAATCTGATTTAAAGCAGAGGGTAAGAGAGAGACTTTGAGTGAGAGAGAGAGAAAGAGAGAGGGAGAGGGGGAGAGAGAGAGCAGGTGCCCTAGACTTCAGGGATATGTGGCCGTTGTTGAGACCTGGCTGAGGACTGGAACTGCTGCATCAGAGTGGAATTTGAGTCTGCTGCTAAGAGGCTGGTAGAGCAGAAAATTTGAGAAACTGTTTTGGCTGCACAGTGAAGCTGGTCTTGTGTTGAGAGAAGAAGAGAATCCAAGAAAGTCCCAGCTTAACTGAGAACCAGTTTGGGAACCTGCTAACCCCCATCCAGTGGGGTCTGCTGGCTACAGGGGGCTACTGGTGCATGTTGAGGTGCTAGGACACCTATGAGGGAGCTGGGATGTGGAGCCACTTCCAGGTCTGGGTTTTCTGTAGTTGGTGGGGCTTGCGCAGTAGCTCTGCAATGGGCTTGAATAGGCTGAAGGTGAAAAGCGGCCAGGCCTTCAATCAAGGGGACAAACGGCCAGACCTTTAATCAAGCTCAAGACTTCAGGATATCTTTGGCTGCCCATTTGCTTTGCCCTCCTTTGAACTGAGACCTCCTGAATTTGGACTGGTGGAAACCCTCTGCATCAGGAACTTTCCAAATCTCCAAGACCGTGAGTACCCAGGGCATGCCCCGGCAATCAGGGGGAGTGTTTGTTTAAATTGTCACAGCCAGTTACGTTGTTCTTAGGGCCCCAACACCAGCCAACCCACGGCACTGAGCATGCCTGCAACTCCTGGGTACCCAGAAAGGACAGAGGGTAGCACTGGTACCAGTGGGGGTGGGCATCTGGGGTGGTCTGACCTACGGGGCCATATGTTATTAATTGTTCTGAGCAAATTCTCTAACTATCCTTCCTTCTACAGCTATCCCGGTTCCAGGAACCCTGATCCTAGCCCTTCCACCTAATAAAGTTGTGTTTTGTTGTTTGGAATTGCTGTGTGAAGGGTGTTTTGTGGGAATCAACTATAAAGTGTATGCGGTATATGGTACTGAAAAACTGTTTGGCATCCAGTGTGTGGGGTGGTTGGAAGGGGAGGTGGGTAGGTACAGCATCCCAGGGGGTTGTACCAGTCACACACCTGGCCCACTGCAACTTACTCTGGGTGAAGACACCATGCTATTTTCATTTATCTTCTGGGATAGAACCCATGAATACCACCGTAACAGGACCTAGGACCTTTAACCTGTGTGCAGATCAACAGGCAGGGGTAGTAGTCCATTGGATTACAGCACCTGGGTTACATTAGGGAAAAGGAAGGGAATGGGTGAATGGACCAGAGATGAAGAAGAATCCACAATGATACTATAGGCAGGGAAAAATGAACAGACTACATGGCCCAAGAGGTCCTTTTATGCCAGCAAATTCTGTTTGTGCCTTGCACACAAGTGACCTGGCATACTCCAGTGTTTGAGCAGGTGCTAACCAGCTTTTAGTGCCATGCTAGTTAGTGCCTCCTCAAATGCACCGTGGTGAGCTTCCTCCTCCATCCACCAGCAGCACTGGTGCGATTTTCGGTTATGTAAAGAAATGACCAGCACCAGATAAACCCCCTCCAACCTGATTCCTGTGCCCTTAATATCAGTAGTGTCCCTGGTATTTTGATGTACTCCCACTTGCTCGATCTCTGTTTCCCTCATATTGGCAGTGTCCTGGCTAGTCTAGCGTACCCCCCACACCTGGCAAAGCTTTTGGTAATCTAGTGGGCCCTTCTCCCTCCTGATCTCTGTATCCCTTAATATTAGCAGTGTCCCAAGTAGTCTAGTGTACCCCCTCCCACTTGATCCCCGTGCCCTTAATATTATATTGATAAGTGCATCATACTTTTTTTATTTTAATTTGCCCTGTTACAATAAAGGCTTCTAAAGATTCACACTGTGGGCCCGATTCTCAAAAGCTCCCAGAATGGTGCAAGGGGCTTGTGCCACAAGGAATGGTACAAAGTTCTTCTTGTGCCAAAATATGCAACAGGAGTGATTCTCAAACACAGCCTGCATCAACCACAGGATGCATGCACCAAAGGGGACTTGCACCATCCCTGTGACACAAAATGGGCCGTGGCATGGCGCTAGGGGGCTTGTGGAAGATGCATGCTGCCATATCCCCTAATTTCAGGATTCTCATAAACCCCCTAGAGGGCAAATTTCTAAGTACCGTTAGACCAGTCAGGGCTGGTCCAAGGAAACTTAGAAGTGTGT
Organism: Neoceratodus forsteri; assembly: GCA_016271365.2. Classification (NCBI taxonomy): domain Eukaryota; kingdom Metazoa; phylum Chordata; order Ceratodontiformes; family Ceratodontidae; genus Neoceratodus; species Neoceratodus forsteri. The sequence goes on along the minus strand of CM028134.1, from coordinate 538,526,216 downwards.
TCTCTGGGAGGGTTAGGGAACTTGTGCCACTGTGCCATGGCCCCCACAGCCCCATTCCCCATCATAATAATAATCAATATGTCCCTAGTGGTCTAGCAGACCTCCCAGTCCCAGTTCCAGTCATAATAAAATTAAATACATCCCTGGTGGTCTAGCAGACCCCTCTAGTCCCGATCCCCATCATAATAAAATTAAACACATCCCTGGTGGCTAGTGCACCCCCACCCCGATCTCCGTCATAATAAAAATCAATACATTCCACTAGGCCATCAGGGAAATATATATTTATATTATATGAGCACATCTGGAATAGGCAGAGGGTCCACTAGACCACCAGGACATATTTATTAGTATTATGATGGGGATTGAGAGGTGGGAGGGGTCTGCTAGACCAGCAGGGACATGTTTTATTATTATGATGGACAGCTATGAGGGGTATACCATCAGGAACATTTTTATGTTTATTATGATGGTGATTAGAACTTGGAGGGTCCACTAGACCATCCTAGGATGGCACTCAGCCACCCCGCAGCTTGTGGCACACCATCCAGATGTGCTGTCTCTTTGGTGCATGGCCACAGTTGCTGCAAGCTGTAGGATTTTGCCGCCAGGAACCTACCTGATAGAGAATCAGGTGCAGGGTCCCTGGCACACCAGCAATTGTGCAACTTTTGTGAATTGAGCCCAGCATCTTTTTGTTACGGCTACTACCATAGCAGGAATCAGATACTGTACCTCCTGCCAGTGCAATACAGCACACACCATGAAAAATACTGTATTTCACTACATCGTAGCCATAGTTAAAAAATAGATTTAATTAAAATAAGAGAAATTAGGTGTAGCTACTATTCAGAGGCAAATTCAGTTTAAGGATGGCTACAGTTTGGTAAAATATGGTATATGGATGCTAAATGGTAAATATGGCATATAGTCTGCTAGACCACCAGGGACGTATTTAGTATTATTATGACGGGGAGCAGTGGGGGGGGGGGCGTGATAGCCACCAGGAACATATTTATGTTCCCTTCGACCTGCTCCAGCTACTTACCTCTCTACGTGGATGACAATGTCCTATACTCCTCCAGTCCCGACCCCATTCAACTCCACCAATCCCTACAAACCTCCTTCACTGAAGCTGAAGAATGGTTCTCCACCCAATGCCTAATACTAAACTATAAGAAGATCAAGGTCATGTTTTTTTCGCACTCCCAGAGCACCGTTAAGAACCTTCGTTCCCAAATTCTTAATGCCAACCAGTCTCCTCTCAAACAAGTGGAATCCTTTAAATATCTGGGCATCACCCTTGACCCAGCCCTTAATTTCCATCAACACATCCATCTCCTGCCCACTTCCCTTAACTCCAGAATTGGCATACTCTACCGGTACAAACACTGCCTCACTCCCGACGCCCTCTGGCTAGCCATCACATCCTTGGTCCTCTCCCACCTGGACTATGGAATACTCGTATACAGTGATGCGACCACTTCAGCCCTCTGCAGACTCCAGCTATCACTAAACAAAGCCTGCTGCCTCATCCTTGGCTATGACCGTTACACCCATACCTGCTCCCTCTATAGGTCCACTAACTGGCTTAAGCTGGACAACAGGATCAGGTTTCACACCTGCCTCATGGCTAAAAAGATTACATTTTGTCTCTCCCCCCAGCCTCTCCTCAATCATACACCTGGCTTCTGCGGTCAGTATCACCTGTAGTTCTGACAAGTCGTTTCTACTGGTTCCCCACTGCCGGACCTCCCAGTTTCAAAGAACCTTTAGTTTCTAGGCCCCTTCATGGATGAATGAACTCCCTAGCTCAATAGCAAATGAAAAAAGAATTGGCTCCTTCAAATCCCTGCTCAGGGAGCACCTACAGTCCTCCAACCCCTGTGACTGCCTTTGACCCCAACTCTGACGCCCCTCCTTTTACTTCTCCGCTCCCCCCCTTTTCCCCCTCCACCTCCCCCTCCGTGACAATGGCCCCTCTCCCCCGTCCCTCTGGGTGTCTTTATTGAACTGATTGTTAGCCTTTAAATTTAATTCTAATGTACTCATATACTTGTTTTAATGTACCGAAACTGTAATTATGTTGTCCCTGTAACTTGTATACTCTGACGTGGAACCTTTGTAAATGAGTCCGTGACTCAAAGGTACTTTCTGAATCTTCAATAAATAAAATAAAATAAACTTGCGGGCCAGATGACGGGTGGCTGTGGAGGTCAACTGTATGTTGTGCCGACTGCCATTCCAGATTGGGTGAGTGGTGGGTATGGGGCTCTTTTGGGGAAGCCACTGGACTCCAGGGAAGGTACTTTAATAGGCACTAACACTACAGGGATCAGGTGGGAGGGGTTCAACTAGACTACCAGGGACACTGTTACTATTAATGCACAGGGATTAGGCAGGAGAGGGGTCCACTAGATTGCCAAGGACACTTCTAAATAATAAGGGTACAGGGATAGGCCGGCGGGGGTACCTGGCATGGAATGGTTTCCTTACATAACTGACAGTGGTACCTGTGCTACTTGTGGTTGTGATAGGGGAATGCTACACGTTACTGAGGAACATCTCTCCATGCACTCCAAGGAGCAAAAGCTTGCACCTCACTTTACAATGAGGCCATTTTGGGATGTATATGTGCTCTTAGCATTTTGAGTAGGCTAAGAGGCTATTTCCATGAGGTCTATTGAAAATAACCGCTAACACCAAAGTCGTAATAGGTTTCTGGAGACCGTATCTGCTTTTGTTCTTTGAATGCCATGCTATGCAGTATCGGCACGTGCTGATCTGCTGCCAGCAAGGGGTTGTGTTTTGTGCCTACCACATGTGTTAGTGCCTCAAATAGTACTGTGCCCAATGGGGCTATATTCAAACAGGTTTAGGCACTCATGCTGTGCTCTGAACTTATCTGAATATTACTCATTTAGGGCTGAGCACTAATTTGCAGTCAGAACAAGGAATCTGCATGTTGGAAACTGAATTCTTTGACTATGGGCCTGTTGTGTTGTACACTCAGGTATGACTGATTCAGTTTTACTTATAATCAGGAAAAACCTGGGCTTCTAATGACCATTTGCATGCCTCTGAAGTGCTGTCCCTCTATTGTAGTGCTGTATAACTGACATGTAAAGGAGAACTGCGCTGAATTTGCAAGCCATTTTTCACAATAGAAGCCATTTTTTCAGTACTAATCAAAATTCTGTTATTGTTCCATCTATACAGGCCTTTTAGTAATCTCAGTGGGTGTTTCAGCTTTACAGTCTGGTGGTAAGTACCATTTTAAAACTGCATGATGAAGCTACTTGAAAAAAACCTTGCCTATTTTCAGGCACGACCTGGGAGAGGTATAGACAGCAAGTTACAAAGAGAACTATAAATACTTTGAGAAAAATACATAACATCACCATAGTACATGCAAGTACAGTACATTAGCGACATTGTCAAATTCAGCACAGTGTAATAACAGAAGTTCAACTTCATAAGTACAAAATTGTCAAGCAGTTAATAGATTCAGAGTGTGATAAATAAAATAAAAAGGATAATTTACACACACATTTATCATTAGATAGGAGAAACTTGTGATTATGTTCCAAACAATATCAGAGTTGTACGGTAGCACATAATAGCTTTGTCCCAACAACAGAAGCGTAGAACAGGGAAATAAACTACATCATACAGTTCTAAAATGGTTCTTACCAGTACAATGTAAATCAGAAACGATCACTTAGATGACGGAAAAACCTGGCAGTAACAGAATTTGAACCAGTATTTAAACAAGCATTTGTCAATGCCGAATGTTGTCTTGCTGGCATTGGCATTGGTAGTGCAGGAGGCAGAGAGATGCATAATAGGAATGGCAGTGAAGTATGGCACTTACACCAACCCCACCCCATCCTGCAGAGACTGACAGGCATTGAGGTGTGCCTTTGGGCCGTCGGCCATAACGCTCATGTCATTTCACCTCATCCTACCCCGCAGACTACAACAAGTGTTGTGTTGTGCCTTGGGGTCATCTGGCCTTACGTTAACCCCATTCAATAAGGAAATACATTGAGACTGGTACAGTACAGGAGAATGAGGTGAACTTTGGGACCAAAGAGTCCAAGGCACACTTTCATGCCTGTCACTGGCTGCAGGGTGGGGATAGGGTGAAATGGCATGAGCATTGCAGCCGACAGTCTAAAGGCACACCCCTGACACCTGTCAGTCTCTACAGAGTGGGACGTTACAGTTAGAAACCCAAACGCCCCAGGCGTCTGTTGACATTTGCACTCCAAATGTTCAACATGGGCTTTTTGTGACCCCACCTCATGACAGCATTAGGGACCTCCGCTCATGAACGGTGGCACTGCGATTTTGTTAATCTGTCCCGCATGTTGATTTCCCACAGCGACCATGCCATTCTGTGCCACATGTGTGAAAACACATTTCATGCAGGATGTGAAAAATGACAGTGGTACTGTTCATAAGGAGATGTGAAGAAATGGCAATGTTGAAAATCTGGAGAAAATATAAAAATTCTCGAGTAGTTAAGAGCGTGCATGGAAACTGCGCAACGCACGCTCATAACACAGTCATTTTTTGCAATTTTTTCACCAAATGTTCAACATAGGCATTTTGAGACCTCCACTCATGAGCAGTGTCACTGTGATTTCCTTATTCTGTCCTGAACGTTGATTTCCCACAGTGACTGCACCATTCTGTGCCAGATGTGCAAAACCACATTTTGGGCAGGATGTGAAAAATGACAGCTGTACTGTTTATAAGGAGGTGTGAAAAATAGGAAATGTTGAAAATCTCTAGTGAAAATATAAAAAATTCTCGAAGTTACGAGCATGCATGGAAACTGTGGAATGCACGCTCACAACACAGTCATTTGTTTTAATTTTTTTTACCAAATTTGCAACATAGGCTTTTTGGGAGCCCACCTCATGAACAGTGGCACTGTTGTTTCATTAATTGATCCTGAAAGGTGATTCCACACAGTGACTGTGAAATCACCTTTCGGGATCAAATAATGAAATAACAGTGACTGGTTTCATGAGGAGGGGTCCCAAGAACCCCATGTTGAAAATTTGGAACCAAAAGCCAAAGAAATGACTGAGACAGCCACCTAAGTTGAAAACCCCCCATTTATGTCATTATACAGCTTATCAGCATTTCTTCAGTCCGCGGTCGGCTTTAAATAGTGCAGACGTGTTCCCGCTCCACCGAAGATCGCCATGCCAACCTCTGGAGGTAAATATGGGGTGGGAGTGTGGAGAGGTGGGGTGCGCAGAAGGTGGGTGCAGATTAGGAAAGGGGGCACCACAGACAGCGAGGGACCGTTGTCTTGTTTACAGGTCAAATTAAAAAAAAAAAAAACACTTCTAGGGAAGGTTTCCTTTTTTTCAGGTAGTACATTGGGCATGCTGGGGTGGACTCACCTGTTTTTTTGGGGAGCACTAGAGCTGACAGGGCTTGGGCACCCCATCGGCAAAGAAAGCATGTCTGTGTTTGGGGAGGGCATGATGCTGAGGAGGATTGGGCACCCCCCCTCAGCAGACAAATTTAACTGAGGAGACATTATGCTGATGGGGATTGGGCAACCCCGGCGACAAACAATCTGAATTGGGAAGGGGGCATGCAGACAGGGGGATTGGGCACCCCCAAAGTCAGCTTCCTAGGGATTGTGAGAGGTGGCAGCGAGAGCCGCCGCCATGTTTATTGAAATGTTTCAGCAGGTAAGGCATGCCCTGCAATGACGGGGCGCTCCCTCATTACGGTGGTGAATTTCTTTCAAGTTGGTGGCATGCTTTTCAACTGCTGTCATAGACACCGTACTCATTCATTGGTGCCGCACAGACAAGCCCAAAACAGCAATGGCAGCATTGGCCACAAAACTGCCGCACCTCCAAAACCTGCTACTCCAGCAAGCTGCCACAATATGTTGCTTGCGCTACATGCACAAGACAACATAAAAACAGCTTCCACTGGGAAAGCTGACTTACAGATTCAGCGCAGTTCCCCTTTAAATTTACTCTAACTTAACCAATACAGTATAATTTAATGTTCTGATTTATGTGTTGGTGTCCAGATTCAAACCACACATGCACTAAAGTATGGATCCCAGATGGATGCACTAACACCACACATAATCGTTTGTAGTAGGGATGCTCGGAATTGTCTGTTTACGATCCAATTTCTGGATTTAGGATTATTGGAAATTTTAATTCTTAATCCAATTCCATTTCAAATCCTAAAAGGACCTCAAAATCTGAACTAGATTTGGAATCCTCAGTCCTGAGTTTCTATGTAAAAAAACAGCTTTAGGATTTAGTTTAGGATTTCAGTTTTTGGGCCTTCAATTCCAAAAACTGGCTCCAAATCTGATTCCATTCAGCAGATTCTAAGCAACCCTAGATTGTAGGCAAGGTCTTTTACATGCTGTCAGAATCCAGGGGAGGATTACATGATGGGGGTGGGTGGGGGGATAAACTGATGGTCACCAAACAGGAAAGGGATTTGGGGGTAATCATATCTGATGACCTAAAGGTGGCCTAACAATGTGCCAAGGATGTGGGGAGAGCCAGTGGGATGCCAGGGTGCATAGGGAGAGGTATCACCAGCAGAAGGAAGGAGGTGGTGATGCCTCTGTGCAGATCATTGGTGAGGCCTCATTTGGAATACTGTGTCCAGTTCTGGAGGCCACATCTCTGTAGGGACATATACAGGGTGGAGACAGTTCAAAGAAGGGCAAGAAAGATGGTGCAGGGACTGCACCGAAAGTCATATGACGAGAGACTGGGAGACCACAATATGTATACCCTGGCGGAGAGAAGAGACATGGGAGATATGACAGAAACCTACAAATATCTAAAAGGCATAAATAGGGTACTAGAGGGTAGCATCTTTCAGAAAAGAAGATGTCCAGGAATGAGGGGGCATGACAAGAAGTTGGATGTGGTAGACTAAGGGGTAGCGTGAGGAAGTATTTCTTCACAGAAAAGGTGGTGGATGCATGGAATAGACTCCCAGCAGAGGTGGTGGGGGCAAACACAGTGGGGGGATTCAAGCATGCATGGGACAGGTATAGGGGAACCCTAGCAATAGGAACGAGGAGGTAAAGCCGTAGATCAAGTAGGGTCTGCAGCGTTTTACAGTAGGCAGGGAAAATGGGAAGACTAGATGGGTCTAGTAGTCCTTATATGTCATCAAGGCTTATTAACTGCGTGGAGAAAAAGAAATAGGAAGTAATTTGAGTCTTGAGAGACTGGCTAGTTGCTGTTTCACAACACCATGAAAGGAATCTGTGTGTTTCAAGGGAAAACTCAGGAAGTGGAATGACTTGGGGCTCCTGTGGCTCAAATGACTAAGAGCATGCCACAGAATGGCAAGGTCCCCGGGTTAGAGTCCCAGTAGGAGTCACATTTTTCCTTTCATTTCTATAATTGTATGTTTCTATGTTTCATGACAATATTTAGACTGCAAAAGGAAAAAAAGATTTACTGACAGGTACGATGTTTCAAACTGGCAACAGTCTTTCAGGTACAATGTCAATGTTCCACAAGATGATGGAGCCATTTCTAAACACAGAAACTATTAAAAGGATGACATTAGCTGTGCATACACATTACTTAACACTAAACCTACGATGCCAAACACAGTGGATCTGTTCATACAGTATTTTAAATTAAGAATGTGTTACACATTATGGTCTTTTGGTTCAGATCAGGCCAGTGCTGAACACTGTAGGGCTGTCTGGTTGAGGGGTCCATAGATAAATGTGGCCATGCTGGTCTCAGCGTGGTGCTTCTAACCCCAGTAATACGCAAGTATTCCTAACTTTATGCAGTGTCCCTTTAAGACAGAAGTGCTCAGAGAGATGGAACATATGCAAATGATGGATTCTTTTGCATGAGCCACTTTTTCAAATGCTGCCTTCTACTAAATGCCTTAGTTCTAAACCCCTCAGATTTCTCTCTCCACCTGTCAAGACTAGATGCTTGGAGATCCTCTCCTCATCATCTTGTTCTGATGTGAGAAAATTTATAAAATATATATAAGTATTCTTTATATTTCTTTTGCTGCCTTTTACTTTTTGTCATTTTAAGTTAAACCATAGTTTTATAGTTTATATTGTAAGTTTATTTATTCATTAGCTTTTGATGACCGGGTAAGTGCGCTAGGCAAGAAGCCTGCCTTTTTCAGGCACGAACCGGGAGAGTACAGTTACAGTAAATGCAGTAAAGACAACAATGACAACAATGATGTACAAGGGTGAGATTACAGTAAGAATTAACTATACAAACAGCATAAAAACAAAGCAAAAAAAGCATTTGTCAATGCCGAATGTTTGCTTGCTGCATTGGCAGTGGTAGCGTAGAAGTTACAGAGCTGCGTCATAGGAATGGCAGTGAAGTATTGAACTGAAGCCAATCCCACCACCACCCTGCAGAGAGTGACAGGCATTGGGGTGTGCGTTTGGGTCGTCAGGCATAACAGCCACGCCATTTCACCACACCCCACCCTGCAGACACTGACAAGTGCCACAGTGTTCCTTGTGGTCTTTGGCCCTTATGCGCACCCCCATTTCATTAGGAAATATGGTGAGATGGGTGCAATATAGGAGAATGGGGTGAACTTTGGGTCCAAGAGTCCAAGGCATACCTGATGCCTCTCAGTGACTGCAGGGTGTGGAATGGTATGAGCATCACAGGCAAGAATCCCAAGTCACACCCCCGATTCCTGTTATTCTCTTATAGGGTTACGCTATAGTTGAAAAAGCCCAATACCTCAGGTATTTGTTGGTATTTCACTCCAAATTTTCAACATGTTTGTTTTGTGACCCCACCTCATGAACAGGGGAATATCAGTTTGTTAGCCAAAGCTGCTTATGCACAGTGATTTGATGCATTTAGTGTAATCACTAGGTGCAAAAATATTCCAAACAGGATGTAAAAATGACAGCTGTACTCTTTCATGGGAGGTGTAAAAATGGCTATGTTGCAAATGTGTAGTAAAAATATTTAAAAAAAATGGTGAAGTCAATGAAGACATAGAAACTGTGCAATGCACACCCAATATAAATTAGGTTGGGGATTTCTACAGCAGATTGTCAACTCAGGCATTTTGGTGCCTCCGATCATGAACAGTGTCACTGTGATTTTCTTTATCTGTGCTGAACAATGATTTCCCACAGCGACCACGCATCTCTGCACTGAAAGTGTGAAAACACACTCCGGCCATGTTGTGAAAAATGGCAGCTGTACTGTTCATAAGGAAGTGTGGAAAAATGCCAGTGGTGAAAATCTGGACTGAAAATATTACAAAGCCATGAACTAACGAGGGTGCGTGGAAACTGCGCAATGCTCACTCGTAACACAGTCATTTTATGGACCTTTGTCACCAAATTTTCAACATAGCCATTTTAAGACCTCTGCTCATGAACAGTGTACTGTAACTGTGACTTTCTTAATCTGTCCTAAACATTGCTTTCGACACCAACATTGTGCGCTACATGTGCGAAAACACATTTTGGGTGACATATGAAAAATTGCAGCTGTACTGTTCATAAGAAAGTTTAATAAAATGGACATGTTGAAAATCTGGAGTGAAAATATTAAATTTGCAAACTTATGAGCATGCATAGGAACTGTGCAACGCACGCTCGTAAAAGTCATTTTTAGGAATTTTTTAACCACATTTTCAACATAGCCATTTTTAGACCTCTGCTCATGAACAGTGTCACTGTGATTTTCTTAATTTGTCCTGTACATTGATTTCGCACACCGACTGCGCCATTGTGCGCTACATGGGCGGAAACACGTTTTGGATAAGATGTGAAAAATGACAGCTGTACTACTCATAAGAAGGTGTGGCAAATTGGAAAAGTTGAAAATCTGGAGTGAAAATATTGAAAATTTGTGAACTTACGAGCCTGCATAGGAACTGCGCAACGCACGCTCGTAAAACAGTCATTTTGGGGAATTTTGGCACACATTTTCAACATGGGGTTTTTGAGACCCCTTCTCATGATTGATGTCACTGTCATGGCATTATTCGGGCCCAAAGGGTGATTTCGCAGTCACTGCGCGAAATCACCCTTCAGGCCCCAATAATGCCATAACAGTGACATCAATCATGAGAAGGGGTCCCAAAACCCCATGTTGAAAATTTGTGCAAAAATTCAAAAAATGCCTGAGATATGCAACAAAGTTGAACCCCTTATTCAGCCCATTATACAGCTTACTGGCATTTCTCAGTTCAGCGGTCGGCTTTGAAGAGTGTCAGACGGTTCCCGGTCCACTAAGATCGCCGCATCGAGGTCCAGAGGTAAGTATGGGGTGAGGGAGGGTGGGGAGGCTGGTGCGCGAGGGTGGTGCGGGTTGTGGGAGGGGGCGGAGACTCGCCGTAGGACCGTTTTTCTTTACAGGTAGAAAACAAAAAGATGTCATGGACGCTTGCCACACTGGGGTGGGCTCCCAGCGGCACAAGGATGTTGGGGGTCAGCTGACGGGATTGGGCACTCGCAGGCCTAAGGACATTGCCACGCTGCGGCTCCCAGCGCGGCACTCACTACTGGGATAGTGCAGCACGACCGGGGATTGGTCACCCCGCCGGGTTATATGATTACTTGCCACGCTGGGGTGGGCACCCAGGTGGCATTTTCAAGCCTTTGAGAGGCGGGGAACGCAGCACAGCCGATGGGGATTGGGCACCGCGGCTATACAGTGCGTGGGGCGTGGCACGCCTGCATGGGCGCCGCAGTGTGGGGGGGAGGCTGGCAAGATGAGCAGGCGATATCTTATCGCTGCTCACTCAAGCATAGCTCCCCCTTCAACTGTGAGAACACTGCATTTTGGAGCGGTCATAGACAGCTCCAAATGCATTGGCTTACAGGGGCCGCGCCTGCCAGCACACTGACTGAATTGGAGGAGGAGGTGACACCCCCCCGAAATCTCCGATGATGGCACTATGTTTCTTGCACATGCGTGCAAGCAAACATAAAAATTAATGGCAAGAATACAAACAGGTTAGAGCAGTAATACAATTGTTGCAAAAAACACTACAGAACACAGGTCAAAAGTGCTATGTAAACTGAAGGAGACAACTAGGCACACATACTCAATAGTAAAATAAAAATGGGCAAGAGAGCAGTTGGAGGGCAAGCGGCAGGCCCCACAGAACCTAAGTGCAGTTACAGAAGTCAGGGGCATTAAGGTGGGAAAAAAGAGCATGCTTAAAAGCTAGGTGAGAGGAGGAGTTCTTCACATGAGGGGGGAGAGAGTTCCAGAACTGTAGAGAGAAATAAGAGAAGGCCTGCTCACCCATTTTGGTTGAGCAGTGCTGAACAGTAAGCAAGGGGAAGGCCGAGGACCTGAGGGCACGAGAACGCGAGACAGGAGTAAGCATAGCACCCAGAGCCACAGGGTCTGGTGTTCATGTTAAAGAGTCAATAAAACAACCAAGAGCATGTGATCTAAGGGGAATTGGGAGGCAGCCAGTTTAGTGTAGAGTAAAGTTGGAGTGGTAGGTCAGATGTGGGACAGATAATGCGAATCTTCAGATGTTGTTGTACGTAACATCCCATCTACGGAGAACAATGGCATTGGCGTGAGAAAGGACAGGGAGAGCATAAAGCAGTTCCGGTAGTAACACACATCGTGCAACAGCAGTCCTGGTGGCCAAAGTAAGAGAATGGCGCACTCTGTAGGCCGCACCAATCTTGAAGTTAACTGAGCGATGGACCTCATTGACATGCACAGTGAAATCGAGTGCCGGATCAAGCATTACTCCTAGGTATTTGAAAGATGATGTGTTAGAGACAGGCGACCCGTCACATCCATGGACCAGAAGCTTAGGGGCCAGAGTCAGCACTCATCTGGAGGAACCAAATAACATTGCCTGGGTCTTAGATAGGTTTAAGATTTGGTAATTGGTGGAGAACCAAGATTGGAGGCTCTGAACAGCAGGTGACGAGTGTTGATTTAGGTTGGTGATTGACTTAGAGGCGAAGTAAAGTACAAGGCCATCTGCATATAGGATGGAATTACAGAGTGGAGAAGAGTTTGGGATATCATTAAGAAAAAGAGAAAAGAGAAGAGGCCCTAGGGTTGAACCCTGGGGGACACCTGAGGTGATTGAGGCAGGGGCAGAGAGCCCCTTACCGAAGGAGACAGTCTGTGATTGGTTTTCAAAACAGCTGGAGAACCAGAATAGGGTGGATACAGAGAATCTGAGGGATTGCAGTTTATCCAGTAGGAGGGGGTCATGTACCACGTCAAATGCTTTGGAGAGATCAATGAACACTGCTCCAGTGAGTAAGCCTTTACCCATATTGCATTTTATGTCACTGGTGAAAAGGGTAAGGGCAGTGGTTGTGCTGTGCCCAGCCCTAAAGCCATGTTGTAAAGGGGACTGAAGATTGGAGTGGAGTAGGTACTGAGAGACCTGCCGGTGCACTACTTTTCCCAGCAGCTTACTGAGCGTGATCAGGAATGAAATAGGCCGACAGTTAGACAGGATTTTGGGATCACCTTTCTTAAAAACAGGCATAGTTCTGGCAGTTTTCCAGACAGAAGGGACAGTGGCTGAGCTGATTGATAGATTGAATAGTCAAGTAACTGGCTCGGCGAGACAAGAGGCGACCTGCCTAAGTATCCTTGGATCGATACCATCAGGACCTGCACTGCCGTAAGCAGGAATAGTCTCAACTAAGTTAAAAACTTCCTGACGTGTAACAGGGGCCAGAACTAGAGCAGCGGGAGCAGATATGGGGGAAGAGGGGTTGGCCAAGGGAAATATGGGGGAGGGGAAGGACAGGGGTTGGGAAGGGCAGAAAAGAGGGCATTGAAGGTAGAGGCTATAGTGTAAGGATTATTACAGTACATATCGTTTATGAGCATATCACTTGGAGTCAGAGTCTTGTTATTGCCCAGAATTTCCTTTATTTGAGACCAGTAGTACTTGGGGTTTGAGGCAGAGGCACTGAGTAGGTTACACAGCGACCTGTAGGCATCGAAATCAGCTTGAAGGAATGCGGTCTTCCAAACCGACCAGAGTTTATCCCTTTGTTTCACCAGCTGGAGTAGGGGGCGCTTGAGCCATTTAGTGACCCGCCCTTTTACCCTATGCGTGGTTACTGGTATGTGCAGGCTCTGAAGAGAGAGAAGGGTTGTATTGAAATACCCAGTCACGCAGTTGATGTCATTGGTAATGCAAAGAGGGGACCAGTCAACAAGGTTTAGATCACGCAAGAAAGCAGCAGGGTTTAGGTTGGAAAAGTTGGAAAAAGATAGTAATTTAGGGGGAAGGAGGAAGGTGAGGAGTTCCAAACACAGAAAACCGGACAGTGATCGCTGATAGAGTCAGGAAAAACACCGGCATGAGGGAAGTTCTCCTTCCTGTTAGTCAGGATCTAATCTAATAGGGTGTTGGAGGAACCCTGATGAGAGATTCTGGTGGGAGCATGGATTCATTAAGCAAGGTTGGCCTTGCTGGTAATGGATAATAGGAGAGAGGACCAAGGCCCGGCCCAGTCCAGATTGAAATCCCACAAGCAAATTACCTCATTTTTCCCCGTACACAGACAGTACAAACTCAATAAATTCCTCAAGACCCAGTCTGGCGTGTAAGGGAGGTATATAAACACAGAAGATGTGTAGAATTTTGACACCCCCCAGCACTAGGTGGGAGTGAAGGACCTCACAGTTAGACAGGGAGGGACCCTGTATGATAGAGATGTTAAGTTGGGATTAGTAGTAAACAGCCAAGCCCCTGCCTCTTTTAGAGCTAGGGTGATTAGCACTGAGCATATTGTAGCCCTGGATGGAGCAACATGAGTCAGCCATAGATGGCTTCAGCCAAGTTTCAGAAAGGGCTAGGATGTCAGGGTTATTAGCGCATACCCAAGCCTCAAGTTCAGGGAGGTTGGCAATGAGGCTCCTTATGTTAAGGTGAGTAAAGGTGAGACAGGAAGTTTGTGGCAGACAATAAGCAGGGTGAGGCTGGAAATAATTAGTAACAATAGTAGGGCCAGGGTTGGTTTCAATATCACCAGCAAGGATAAGGGACAAGGTAATAACCCATAAAATTGCAGTCAACATAGCCTGAGAGGCACAAGCAGGAGAGATAGAGAACCTCCTTAAAATTTAACTAAGTAAGACCCCAGATATCTGTTGCTGAGCCCTGGCAGAGGTGAAGGATAAGGGTCAGACCGCTTTCAGTAGGTTGGAGTATGAGAAGTTGACAAGAGAATAAGAATGGCAGTTAGAGGGAGGCACAGGAGGAATAACAGAGAATTCAAGAAGAAAAAACAATGAGGGCCAGCCTGCTGGCACAACAGTTGGATTTCCACTTGTGACGCCAGTGACCTGGGTTCGGAAACCGGCTTGGGACACTGGAGGGCCAGCCGGGTGGAGACAGCTTGAGCGTCCCACGACTGCTCGTTGTCTCCAGGGAGGGAGGGAGTGCTGCGACCCGGTGTTGGATGACCGCTGGTGGAGACCGGGGTAGGGCAACATGTCAGGTCATTGCTGGGAGGTGCGTGGCAGACGTCGACTCTTGCCTTGACGTCTGGACGTCACGCACCACAAGGAAATGAGGAAACTCACTCACTGGTTACCGGATGATGGTCATCTGTTCCCTGAGTGCCTCCAGTGCCTTCCCAGGGCCTCCTGTTCTTCAGCAGCATCCCGGGCCCTAGAAGGATGTGCTGGGGTCATCCCCCTCCCCGGTGCCTTCCCCCTCAAAGGAGGGGGACCCACCCGGTGAAGGGATACGCTGGGATATCCCGGGATCGGCTGTGATAAGAGGTCCAGAGGAGGGCTGGGTAAGGACAGTGGGGCGAGGGGGGAATATGTAGGGGCCTGAAGGAGTGGGGACCAGCGAGCACGAGGGTGGGGGAAAAAAAAAACAATGAGAGTCCCAGCAGGAGGAGGCATAAAACCTTCAAGTACATGGTAGCAAAAGTGTGAAGGTAGTGAAAGGTTCGGAAGGAAAAAATGGTGAGAGAGGAGGTGAGTAAGGTGGAGATAACAAAAAGAATGATTTTAGCAGTAGAAAGAATCAGAATTAACCAAGAAACCAGAGTGCCAGCATGCACTGTGACCTAGAGAAAATGTACAGCAGTGATCGGAAGAAAGCGGTGTACCGAGAAAGCAGCAGCAGGGCAGAATAGTGGGGACCTTGGCAAGAGTAGGAGGAGGAGGCAGAACCAACTGTCACCACCAGAAGAGGACTGCCAGAGTAGATGTGCTTGAAAGCACTAAGGTAAACAAAGTAAGGGAAATTGCAGAAGAGGTCAAGTGACCGCTAGTGGGGGTAGAAATGTAAGGAGCAAACGACAAACTCGGGAGATGGAAATAGAAATTTGTAGTCTCATGAGAGCTTCTCTCCCTATAAGTGTAACACTAGCTAAGGGTGGAGGGTATTGCAGGGCGGGCGGGGAGCAGTGGCAATGCGACTGAGGTGAAGCAGCCTAGCAGCCGACCAACCAATAAGCAGAGGGACAGTGAGCGACGCAGCCTGCTAACAGGAAAAAACTCCTCTAGCCTGCAAATAAAGCTGCGTAACTGCAGCAAGTACAGAAAATTAAATGTAAGCTTATGGCAGTTTTAACAAAAGATTCAAAGCTAGGCAGGTTCAGCAGGGCAGTTTTTAACAAAAAGATTCAAAACTTAGGCAGGTCAGCAGGGCTAGAGCAAATTGGAATGTTGGTGGCAGCAATTAAGTATGCTCTCAGTTTCAGAGCTTTTTCTGGGATTGAAAGCCTTAAAATGTTCCTGCAATTTAGTTCAGGAGTCCAGGGAAATGCAGTCAGCAGAATTTAGTCGGGTTTCAGCCAGGATGCCCCCAAGAGTGAGTTTCAGGTCGCGATAAAAAAGGCATCAAGTTTGAAGCGTGTAAGACAAAGGACTCAGAAGCGCAGTCGCAATCATACCTGGGCAGTTGTTGGAGGGTGGGAGGGAGCAGTTCCATGGGCAGTCTGGCCCCAGGGGTGGTCTGAAATAAAGAAAGGAAGGATGGTAAAATAAGTATTCAGCAAAGGGGAAGAGGGCAAGGCAGAGAGTACAGATGTGCAAAGAGAGGGGAGGAGCAAGGGAGGTATAGAGGGGCAGGCAGAGGAAGGACTGGAGAAGCTGTAGTAGGACTATGATAACAGAGTTAGCAATGGGACACAAGGAAAAATATTCATCATCATTGTGGAAACAACCTTGTTAAATAAAAGTACAAACACTGGGATTAAACAATGCCTAGTTATGGTGAAAAAAACTGGCTAAAACTGTGATTAAAAACTAGAACAGTATTATACCACAACACAGAACAGAAGTTTAAATTAGATGATTTGCAGTAGACCCAAGTTAGCTATATTACAAGAAATGTTTTAAAGCAGCCTAGCAGCCAACCCTTTCCTCGGTTTCTCCCGGTTTGGTATAACTGGGGGTAAAGCGAGGTTTGTTTTATATTTATCGGAGTTTTCTGACTAAAAAACTCTGTTACTTATGTTTAATTTTATTAAATTTAACTTGTTTTAAGAAATGCTAATACTGGTTCCTGAACCAATAGCCTCGGTTCACTTTTACCTCGGTTTCTGGTACCCGATTGGTTCCTCATCGGTTCCGGAACCAACTGCAACAGCTAAATACATTTTAAGTTAAAACATTTATTTAGCGATTGCAACTTTTATTTGTTTTACATTGAGAATGTCAGAAAAACCGAGAAGAAAAACTGGTGATCCTGGTTTCAAACCATGTATTGAGTGTGGTGAAATTTTGCTAAGGCAAACATTCCTTTTGTTTTTCCTGCCTGGGCATGAACATTTAAAAGCAGAGTAAAATCTGCAATACATGTCCTGAGACAACTATTGGAAAATGTCTGGATAAGGCTAACGAGAAAACTTTCACCACCTAAGGGTTCCTCGAGCTCTGACCAGCTGACACCCTAAATTACTGTGGGTGAAACCGCAACTACTACTGTGACTGCTACTGAGGATTATTCTTCACACTTCACATTTGTGAGAAACGACTGGGCTGACACTAGTGCTGTGTGGAATGCAGAATTCCGCTGGCAGAATTTGTGCGGAATGACCATTCTACCGGCGGAATTACTGCCACAATTCCGCTGGTTCTTCTTCGGAATTCCGCCTACTGTGATCCGCAGAATAATTTTCCATGGAACAGAATTTTATTCCACAGAAAATTATTCCGCAATGATTTCCATGGAAAATATTGAGATCCGCAGAATGGAACAGCATTTTTTTGGCAGAAAATCATTCTGCAACTGTTTTCTGCTGCAGAATTGCTGCATTCCATTTCTGGTGGAAATTCAGTGGAATTTCAGCAGAATTCTGAAAATTACGTGGAATTTTGTTCAGCCGGAATTTGAAAATTCTGCACAGCACTAGCTGACGCTCACTAAAAAGTTTCTCCTTCCTGTGAATAAATTCTTCAAGAAAGATACTTTAAAGATTTTACAAACACCAAGTTCTGTCCCCCCTCTGGATAAATTAAAACATTTATTTAGCGACTGCAATTTTATCAGTTTTATACTGATAAGAAATAAGATAAGAAATATCAGCAAGACAGGGAGGGAGCTGAATTTTTATTCTCCCACCCTGTCCACCAAGGAGTGATACAAGTGATAGCCTGTGACAAGGCAAAGATACCCTTTGCATCACATCCTCCTAACAAGGATTCCAGAAAAATTGACAACATGGCAAAAAAAAAATGGATATTTATCAGCTTCCTTGGCCATCAGGCAGGCAAACTTTCAAGCCTATGCTTCAAACGTTACTATGGCAGTCTGTCCTTGCTATGACAGTCAAGGTCCAGACTCCCCTGTCAGATAATCTAGCTGAAACAGCTAAATTTGATTTGGGAGCAGCCAAATACCAGTTCAAATGGCTGCTAACTCTAATGACACTGCTACCAGATGGATGGCAAATACAGTGGTCCAGAGGAGGTTTGCCTGGCTGCGAGTCACAAACCTCACTCAGGATACCCAAACCAAGGCTATGGATTTCCCAGTTTAGGGTCATTCCCTCTTTGGAGAAAATATAAAGGCTTACATGAAGAAGGTGGATGAATACAAAACCACCTACAGTAGCAATTCTGCAAAAGAAAGGGTTTCCCCATCCACTAAAACCTATGGAAGGGGAAGCAGAGGCAGATCATTTCACAGCAAGCCTTTTTTATCATGCCATGACTGCACCTCAGTATCAGCAGTACCCACAGCAGGGGTACTTCAGGGACAGGGGCATAAGGGTTCCAGGCATGGTTTCCAGTCCCAGACCCAGTCTCAAACAAAGCAGACACCCTGATGTGTCTCCCCAGGTCCCTTCCCCACTACCTGTGGGAGGCAGGTTGACTCACTTTTTCCAGTCTTAGCAAAAAGAAAGATCACCACAGAGTTGTCCTGGATGTAATGGGTCAGGGATTGTCTCTGAGTTCAAATTCCTTTCAGCATTAAAAACAAAAGTTTTCAAACCATCTACAAATGTAGAGAGAACACTACTGGAAAAAGAGGTTCAAAACCTTTTACTGTCAAAGGCAGTGGAGCCTGTCCTTGTACATCACATGGTACCACACAGAAAATGAGGAGTGACAGCCTATCTTAGACTTCAGGGTACTAAACAGGCACTTAACAAAGCCAAAGTTCAAAATGGTAACTTTGTCACTGATTCTGCCAACACTCCAAAAAGGGGATTGGTTGGCATCACTGGACTTAAAGGATGCTTATTTCCACATCCCCATAAGGAAGTCTCACAGAAAGTACCTCAGGTTCAGACGCCCATCAGGTCACTACAAGTTTTCAACCCTGCCTTCCTGTCTCACTTCAGCTCCAAAAGTGTTCACAAAGTGCTTGGCACTGGTTGTGGCACACCTTCGAAGACAAGGTGTCATAGTTTTCCCATATCTAGAAAGGGAGGATGTAGCTACGTGGTAGGGTGCATGCTTTGCATGTATGAGGCCCTGGGTTCAATCCCTGGCACCTATAAAATTCAATTTCTTGTTTCAAAATTATTGCAAAAATAAATTCATTGCCATGTGAAAGTATTGTAGAATTTTTGTGACAGGCTGGTGGTTGGAAAATCACCCCAGCAAGTGAGGGGAGCATCTGCAACTCACCCAGGGGCTCCTGGAGTCTCTCTAGGGTTCCTGATAAATCTAAAAAAAATTAAAACAAAAATCTGTCCTTCAGCTGGCTAAGGCACTACAGTTTATAGGAGCAGACCAAAATATCCTGCAAGGCAGGGCCTACCTGCCTCTAAGCAGGGCAAGAAGTATTCCACTGATAGCGGGCTCATTCAGCCTGAAGAAACCAAAAACTGCAAGGCAGTTTCTTCAGCTACTGGCCACATGGCAGCTGCCACTGGCACAGTCCTGGAATCCAGATGAGGGACATTCAATTTCACCTTAGGGCACACTGGTGTCAGAGAAAGGATCCTCTCTCAAAACTAATTCTAGTAACAAAAAACATTGTTACAGGCCCTGCAATGATGGAAAGAGGAAACCAACCTAAGGGAAAGGATTCCTTTTTCAGCAAGAGTCCCCATTAGTTGTTTTGACAACAGATGCATCTCTACTAGGGTGGGGCGCCCATCTGGGGGTTCACACCACCCAGGGCACATGGTCAAGTGCAGAATCATTCCTGCACATAAACCTGCTGGACCTAAGAACAGTGTTACTGGCACTAAAGGCTTTCACACAACTAGTACAGGGGAAGGTGGTACAGGTCAGAACAAACAATACCACTACAATGTACTACATAAACAAGCAGGGAGGGACAAGGTCAAGCCTTCCCTGCACAGAAGACATGAAAATATGGAGTCTAGCATGCTCTATGGGGGTACCCCTACAGGCTATTCATCTGCCAGGCAAGGACAATACCTTGGCAGATACCTTGACTCAAATCAACCAGGTCCATCATGAATGGGCCTTGAACAGTCAGGTGGTGCAAGTGATCTTCAGGAGGTAGGGCACTCCAGAGGTAGACTTGCTCACGTCCCACCAGAACCACCACCTGCCAGAGTACTATGACAGACCACCAGATCCAGGAACAATCCCCCTGGATGCTCTGGTTGGTCAGGGAAGCACCTGCATGCTTTTCCTTCCTTCCCTCTAGTGTACAGAGCATTGTTCAAACTCAGGTCCCAGTCAGCATCAATGATCTTGATAGCACCAGACTGGGCCAGGCAGACAAGGTACTCTCTGCTACTCTCCATGTCTGTGGCCGAACCAATACACCTTCCTTGGATGCACAATCTACTGAACTCCAACCAGGGAGGCTCCTATACCTGAACCTCAAGTCACTCAGGCACAAAGCATAGGACCAATTGGCACTGGCCATAGGCAGGATCTTGGGCACCACAAAGAATCTATCTTAACCTAAAATTGCTATATTATCCAGCGCTGCAGTTATAGTATATACTTAGTAATCAGATCGGGCAAACAATATCAGTATAACCTGTTCCTTCAATTCCTACAGTACCCTGGGTTACAACAATTAACTAGTAGCAGAGAGCATACACAATAGTTAAAGCACCCTATTAAACAGTTTGTTTAGTGTAAGATCTTTCTTTGTCTTAAGAGGGTTGTACAGTTTGCTGGGTGGCTGGTACACGTTCACATATATCTTGAGGGGCATCAAGGATGCACTGGCTTATATTTTGACTGCACTACCAGCATAGGTATCCCTGTGTACTGCACTGTTTTATAATCCCCAATCTGTTACAGCTGACTGCCTAATACAACATATCACGGGTGCTCACAAACCTAGGGGCTTAGTCTGTACTCTTGTGGAGGTAGGAGCACTGAACTGTGTGGTAATAATAGGTAGGAATAGGTAGTAATAATAGGTAGGAACTGCTGAAAACAGGGTGGTATCAGGTGTCCGGTAGTGGTGAGGGAATCACCACTGGCTGCGGAGTGGGGGCCAGTGATCAGCACTGATCTGGACCATTCCCCTCGGTCAGTCTAACACTGGTATGAACATGGGGAACCCTCAGCACCTGTTTAAGCGAATACTGCTGCATCCACCTGTGTGCACACTAGCCTGTGGTATCCTCACTGTCCTTGACATCCCCTGGTATATTGGTGCAGATGCCCCTAGAGTGGGAGAACCATGGGGCACTTGCTCCCCGGCGGGGGAAACCGATTTCACATTCTCCAACCTATTAGCAGAAGGCAGAGACCCCTCCCTGGGTTCTCTGCAGTCTTAACCTGAGGTGCTTTTTGTGCCCTGCATGGCTGGTCAGGAGACATGGCCGCAGGGTGCTTGCCAGGGATGGCTCCCCTTCCCTAAAACATCTCCTATGGCTATTTCTGGTGACCCTAGCACTATCAGGTGACATCGAGCTAAACCCTGGCCAGCCTTGTCAAACAGCCCCTGCTGCACTGACAGGATGGCAGTCAAAGGGCTGAAAATAGCCCATCTCAATATCCATAGCATCCTGCCCAACCTGGCAGAACTACTGGCTTGGGTCACCAACCACACCCCTGACATCCTTGGAATAACAGAAACCTGGCTTAAACCCACCATACCAAACTCCGCATGTGCCCTTCCGGGCTATGACTTCATCAGGCTTGATCGCCCAGGAAAAAAGAGGGGGGGGGGTGGCATCTTGGTATATTATAAAAGCCACCTTAACTTGTCGGTGCTACCCTGTCCACAACCTTTGCAGTCCCCTTGCGAGTTCCTGCACACCGTGCAGTTGCTCGGGATGACCAAAAAGATACATGTTGTATTCCCCTACAATCTCCCAAAGGGCAGCCTGGAGGGACTGTCCGTCCTCCTGGATACTGTAGGTGCTATGACACGACAAAATGAACTAATTATCCTAGGTGATCTCAACCTAAACTGGCTTGGTAGCAACTCCAAAGCATATGAACTACTCCTTGCTGGTCTCTATCTGTCGCAGCTGATCAAGGAGCCTACCAGATGCCCACCTAATGGTGGAGGGAGCTCTCTCCTGGACTAGGTCATGACAAATTGACCAGAGATGATCAGCTCATCGAGCATCCTCCCTGACTCTATCTCGGACCACTCCCCTGTGTTTGGGGTGTGGAAGATTCCTTCTCTGAAAATCCCACATAAAATCATCCAGGTCCGAGACTACTCAAGGTTTGATCTTGGCTCCTACCATGCTGATCTCCAGCACACTGACTGGTCAGCAGTATGGAACGCCCAGGACTCCTCATCAGCAGCCAGTCACTTCCTTAGTACATTCAGGGTGCTGCAGGATAAACATGCCCCCCTCATCAGATGGAGGGTCAGAGGCTCGGCGACGAAGTGGCTACAGGGTAGTCTGCTAGCCCTCACGAAGTACAGAGATAAGTGCTGAGCAAAATTCAAGGCCATGGCGGAACAGGCCATATTTCTGCAGTACAGGATGCTCAGAAATCAGTGCAAGAAGGCTATTAAGGCTGCTAAAGGTGAATTTTGCAAATCTGTGCTGCTGCGCACAGCTAGGGACCCCAGGAAGTTCTGGAGAAACATTAAGAATATAGTCAGTGGGACTCCGAGCGGTGAGACCTCTGATATGATCATCGATGGTGCCAGTTGCAACAACTCCCTAACCATCGCAAATGCATTCAACCAATACTTTTCGGACCAATCTACCTTTACTGCGTCTCTCCCCCATGGGGAAGGGGAGTAGGGTAAGCAAGGGGGCGCACCGTCCTCATCTTACCCGCCCTTTCTTTTAAAGGTGGTGGTGGTGCAAGAGGTGCAGAGACTGCTCTCATACCTCTCCCACTTCTCGAATACTGGCCAGGATGGACTGGAGCTGAAACTTCTGAGTCTTGGTGCCAGTAAGATTGCCCCTATGGTAACCCATATCTTCAATCTGTCCCTGTCGTCGGGTGTCATTCTGGAAGTATGAAAAGTTGCCAGGGTGGTCCCGATACTTAAACAAGGGAACCCCAAACTCATTGAAAACTACCGTCCAATATCCATACTGTCAGCGGCCAGCAAACTTCTCGAGAAGGTCATGGCAGGCCAACTCTTGGAGTACTTGCAGTCTTATGACCTGTTGGCCCCAGAACAGCATGGCTTTAAGAAAGGGCACAGCACATCTTCTGCCCTTGTCACGGTCTCATCTTGGATCAGAGCAGCTATGGACCAAGGCAAACTCTCTGGAGCTATCTTTATAGATCTCTCTAAGGCCTTTGATCTTGTTGATCACACTATGCTCTCCACCCAGCTCAGCTCCTATGGTCTATCACCTGAGATGCTCAACTGGTTCTCCAACTACTTAAACGTCAGACAGCAACTTGTTAAGTATGGGAAGGAGTTCTCGGGCACTATCCCTGTTACCATGGGTGTCCCACAAGACTCCATCTTGGGACCCCTGCTTTTCTCTATATTCGTGAACAAACTCCCGGCTGCCGCTGTCCACTGCAAGCTTATCCTTCATGCAGATGACCTGGTCATCCTGACGCATTCTCCAGAGATAGGGGTCATAAATCACCACCTGAGCGAGGACTTGAGGAACATTCAATCCTGGATTTTGTCTCACAAGTTGGTCCTAAATCTCAGAAAAACCCAGGCCATGCTCTTTGGGTCTCAGGCCAAGATTAAGGCCGCCCCTGCTCCACTATGTGTTTCGGGTGTTGACGGGGTCAAGATCACAGTTACTGACAACTTTAAATACCTTGGGGTGATGCTTGACCCGCAGCTTGACCTTGGCCACCACATTCAAAATACTTGCAAGACTGTTAACTGCAAACTGGGTCTGGCCTAGACAGCAAAAAGCAATCTTACTCTGGCAGCTCGGATCGCACTGGCCAGAGGGGTGCTCCTACCCTCGCTCTGCTATGGGCTCTTCTTGTTTGCCCACTCACCCAAAGTCCACCTCACTAGGTGGTCCACTGCCTATAACAATGTTTGCCACTGCGCGCTGGCTGCCCCTCGTCTCACTCACCATTGAGACCTCTACAGCAGGCTAAACTGGCTCTCACCCACAAACCACAAAGACTTCATCCTAGGGTGCTCCATCGGAAAGGTTCTTGGCACTGGTTCCCCTCCAGGGCTTGCGAAATTCCTTGTCCCAGCTGACTCCTCCTCCTACTCTCTCAGGTCACAGGGACAGGCCCTCTTTAAGATACCGGCTACACGGACTCAAATGGGTGGGCGAGATTTTGCTGCATGTGCTCCCAGACTGTGGAACACTTTCCCTGCCCAGGTCCATGCCACGCACTCACAGGTGTGTCTTCGCTCCACTCTATGGAACCACCTCAAACTTTCCTCAGCATGTGGCTGTCTCAAACACCCGTAAATTGATCCATCACAGCACTGCTCTGCCCTGGAGTTCCTCCTGGACAAAAGACCGGACTCCATGAGGTTGCTAAGCTGTATAGTGTCATATCTGAGGGATCTCATTACTGTACCCCGGTACTGCTCTTAGCTTCCACAAGGTGTTTATTTTGTTATGTTAATACTGTATAATCTAAGCCTTACATGTCTTGTATGCTATGTCCAATCTGTAATCATACTGTCCTCACATGAACTGTAACATGTCTAATTTGTACAATGTCATTTTATGTACTTAAATCTGTTATTCCTGTACTCTCCGGGTCATACCTGAAAATAGGCAATTGTCTTGTCTAGTGTACTTACCTGGTTAACAAAAGCTAAATAAATAAATAAATAGCTCTTGAACTTTTGAAAGTTCCTTGGACATTTGAAGGGGTTACAGGAAGCCATCCACTAAGAAAACCAATGCTGAAAAGTAGAAAAGGGGTTTTCTCTTTGGTGTTCAACCAGAGGAGTAATACCAGCAGGAGCTGGTGTCCCAGCTGTGCTGGACTTCCTTATCTATTTGCATTCACTGGGCTTGCAGTCCAGTACCTTAAAGGTCCACATGGCCTCAGCATCTGTTTACATTTCAGCTGGTCAGAATGTTTTTCTGACCTCAGACTCATCTTCAAAAGGTTCTTTAAAGGCCTGGCCCATTTGCACCCCCCCTCACAGGAAACCAGTGCCATGCATGAGACCTAAATATGTGTTCATAACTAGGCTCATGGGACCCCCTTTGTGAGCCTATGTCTTCAGCCCATTTGAAACATGTCACATGAAAATCTATTTTCCTTGTGGTAATGACTTCTGCCAGAAGAATCAGTGAGCTCCAGTTTCTCTGCCTTGAACAGGACCGCATTTCATTCCACAGAGACAAAGTGATCCTGAGAACAAACAGAAAGTTTCTACCTAAAGTGGTTTCTGATTTCTATTTGAATCAAAACATTACCTTACCTGTGATTTTCACTGAACATTCTAGTTCTGGTGAAAGGACATAGGCAGGACAAAAAACAGCTGTTCCAGACCTATGAGGATGTAGGAAAAGGTAATCCAGCATCAAAAAAGTGAATTTCCCACTGGATAGTACAAAGTATACAGTTTTGTTACTCTAAGGCTGGAAAAGAGCCCTCAGCAGGGTTGAGGGCCAATTCCACAAGGGGCACAGCTGCTACCATAGCAGCTGCTGGGGATGTTCTCCTGGTGGACATCTATAAAGCAGCTACCTGGAAAACAGTACACACCTTTACAAAGCATTGCAGTCTGGACATTCAGTCCAGAGTTGATTCCTGGTTTGGCACAAAAGTCCTGCAAAGTCTGTTTCCAAAGCAGGTTCTGTGCCCACCTTCAAATGTATTGCTTAATAGTCTGCATAAAGTTAGGAATACCTGAGTATTACTGGGATTAGAAGAAAAAAATACTTACCATAGTAATCTTGTTTCTTCCCAGTGATACTCAGGTATTCACAACTTCCCACCTTGCCTCCCCTTCAAGAACCAGTAGCCTCTGCTCTCCTAAAAACATTATGTTCTCAGGGGTATCTGTGCCACACTCTGGCACATATGTTGTGATTGTGTTCAGTATCATTGTCTCCCCCCCCCTTCAGGTGGTTCTGACATTCAGGGGTATTCTTTCATATGTTATGCCCTCCAGTAGGAGGTCTTTTTGGGTGTTAAGGGAGTTCTTATTATAATTATCATTATTACTATGATTATTATTATTATTATTATTACACATAGTCCTCGTGAGCCTGTCTTTCCAGGCTTCTGGAAAATCTGAGAGGTTTAGAACTAAGGCAGTTAGTAGAAGGTAACATTTAAAAAGTGGCTCATGCAAAAGATTCCATCATTTGCATATGTTCCATCTCTCCAGGCAGTTCTGTCTTAAAGGGACACTGCATAAAGTTATAAATAGCTGAGTATCACTGGGAAGAAACAAGATTACTATGGTAAGTAATTTTTTCTTAGTACCCTGGTGTTGAATCTGGAGTATGCTTTGCCTCTGAGTTGAAATAACTTCATGCAACAGAGTGCAATGCCCAGCTGTCAACAACCCTCTTGACTAGTTCAATATTTGATAGAGTGCACTTACAGTAGACTATTATTTGCATGAATTGCTGAATTGTCTCCTTAGGTTGGATACAGTTTAAATTCTAATGCCAAGATGGTAGCCAAACTGCATCATGTGGTTTATGGTTGGCTAATACCAAGCTGCAGTGATGGGTGTTTCCGCCTGTGCTTGACTGGACTAAGGGTTCTGTTTCCCATAGCGAGTATGGTTGGCACACAAACCTAAAGTAAATGCATTGAGTTCACTAAGTTTGCAGAATATCTGGATGCAAAGGGAACACTTTCAACCTGCTGCAAAAGCTAAATGAAGGGCAAGATTTTGGAAGGGCATATTACTTAGTGAAGACAAAAACCTGGCTGAGGTCCAAAGAATTAGTCACAGCTCAGCACCAATCTTTCATAAAAGGAAGAGTTTCACACACTTGCCTTCCCATGACATTTAATTTTCTTTTTCAAAAGTCTGTGTTGGTTATCTTCTGAATGTAAAGGGATGGCAGGGTGTAAATAATCACTTACATTAAGAAGCATCATCAACAGACAATAGGGAGGTTAAAACAGCAAGAAATTCCTCAGTTATTTCTTGTTATGTTTTATGTACTGTAGAAGCAAAGGACTCTGAGAGCAGTTTAGTTAAGAAAATTGACTGTGATCCACCATCCTTAGCTACAACTAACAATAGAGCCAGAACCGCACTTCAACTGTCCCGGTATCAGGCTGCTCTACCTTAATGTGGTCATGTTTACTGATATTCACACAGCATTAGGACCACTGAGGTGTTCTTCCATTTATAGGACTGGCCTGTTTAAGGCAGTAGGACTGGAGTTTTAATAACAAATAGCCCTTTCGGCCAGATTTTAAGACCAGGCAGATGTTAGCACATAGGCCATTTTTGGTTCTGCCAGTGTTCACCTTGTCACACAAAATCTCATGCACCATGTTTTCACAGGGGCCCACCTTTTTGAGACAGTTCACATGATTTGTGTAACTTGTGTAAAGCAAAATGACAACTGCTTTGTATGATACAAACTCCTAGCTTTTTGCCACAATTTCACACATGTGTGACTGAACATCAGGCAGTGTTTGACTACGCATCAGGTATTCTAGCAGAATCCCTTCCATGGGTGCAGCCGTGTCAAATTT
Source organism: Neoceratodus forsteri (assembly GCA_016271365.2). Lineage (NCBI taxonomy): Eukaryota > Metazoa > Chordata > Ceratodontiformes > Ceratodontidae > Neoceratodus > Neoceratodus forsteri. The sequence goes on along the minus strand of CM028134.1, from coordinate 538,498,734 downwards.
CATCACCAGACATTTGAAAATCCTTGCCACATTGACCATGAAATGTTCTACTTATTTCTGGGACCTCACTGAAAATGAGACTTTATCTCCATGGGCAACATATCAGTGTCACATCTAAATAAATAAACTTAAAAGCTAGTAATTGCAGATAAGGACACAAAGAACAGTTGCTTACAATAACGGTAGATCTTTGAGAGAATCTCCTCCATTGGGTCACACCTTTGGAACTATAAGACGTCAGTGTCAAGACCACTCCAAAACTTTTGGTAGCTGGGGGCTGCTCATGATAATGTGCAACATTGGCACCTATAAAACTTGGGTGTCCCTCTTGCTCCTCAGTTCCCCACTGCAGACAAGCTCAGACAGCCTCTTAGCATGAGGAATCAAGAGATCAAACCAGTACCAGGCACACAAGGAGAGGAATGGGACTGGAAATATAGCAAACATAAGGCACGTACAAACACCTCCAGACAAGGCAGTGGACAGACCTGCCAGCTTATACCTCAGAAAGGGGGAAGGAGGGAGGGTGCATTGTGGCCTAATAGAGGAAATTATCTTGAAGAGCTACTGTTACTGTGAGTAACTGTTCTATCTTTATTGAGGCAATCTCCTCCACTGAGCCACAGCTTTGGAACAATTCCCAAGCACTACACAAGATACTAAGGAGGATGGCGAAGTCTGATAAGCGATCAGAGCATAAGGCCTTGCTAACAGCAAGACCAAATTCAACATGTTTGCCTGAGACGATGTCTAGACTGTAGTGCTAAGTTAAAGTATACACAGTACTCCATGTGGCAGAATCTCATATGTCAGCTGCAGAAACCTTCTAAAAACAAGCAACAGGGGTGGCCACACCACACGTAGAGAGGTCACACAGCACCAGGATGTTCCTCACCATACTTACTTTATAAAAAGTCAATACAGTGAGCCAGCCATTTGGACACACACTGTTTAGTGACAGGTGCACCCTCTTTCCCAGGGGCAAATGAGACAAAAATCAGAGAGAACTTTCTGCAGTACTTAGTGCAATTGAGGTGGAAACGTAGTGATCTTTGTACATCAAGTGTATAGAGCAATGCCTCCCATTTGTGAGCATGCTCAGGATAATACATGGAAGGTGCATGATCTAATTCAGTGCGAAATCAGAGAGCACCTTTGGTAGAAAGTGTGGATTCGTACACAAGGATACTCTGTCCTTGTGGAAAATCAGGCAAGGAGGCTCATGCATGAGAGTTTTAAGCTCAGAAATCCTCCGAATAGAAGTTATAGCGATCAAAAACAGAGTATGTCATGAAAGGAAGTGCATTTCAGAAGTCACAGCAGGCTCAAATAGAGCCAGAGTTGACTTTTTAAGGATGAAATTAAGGTCCCAAAGCAGAACTGGTTTACGAATTGAGGAACGCATGTGCAGAATACCCTTAAAGAATGTATGGGACACTTTTAGCTGTGCCACCGTGTGCCCATCAAAAGGGGCATGGGGGGTGCTGCTGATCGGTAACTAAGCTACGTGGGTTCATTTGGAGCTCCACTGTTGTGAAACCGAGTATCCATTTAAACAGTTTAAAACACAAGTTAATTGTATCAGGCTTTGTTATTTGGTTATGGACGGAGTCATCGGTTAACACTATGGAAAAATTATTTTCCTCAAAAGTTACAGGGAGAGGTGTTCCAGTCTGAGGGCCTGTTGGCTCTCTCAGAGTGGCTGGACTAGGAGCCTCTCCTGCTACAGTGGCTCGCTCGGAACTGAGCGTGAAGCCTAGAGCACTGGTGAAATCTACTCTTGTTTCTATATAAGCCCTACTAACAGAGTTCTAAGCCGAAGTTAGGCTATCATCCTCATGCACTAAAAACTCCCTTACAGAGATATCCTCTCGGTGTGCTGCCATAGAGGCATGGGATTAGAACACAGAAAAAGCTATTAAGAACAAAAAGTCAGAGACTAGAGCCATCTCTGCAAGGACTCTTACCTTGGAAGGTGCAATGAATGCAGCATTACACAAGCAACTGGCGCAGGCATCAAGACTGGAGCATCTAGAGAGCAATATGCTAAAAAGAAGTCTGAGGCTGATAGGTTTTCCTGGGACTATATCCAACATGGATTTAAAAGAAACTGTTCAAAATGCCCTCTCTGCTATCTTTTCAATTGAGCCTTCTCTCTCATTAGAATCAGTATTTCGCCTTCCCTCGTGCCAGGCTAAGGAATCAATTACTGAACTGCAACAGCTCGAAGCAAGATATATTAACTTTTAATACTCTGTCTGAAAGAAACAGATTGTTCCAGATGACTAGACATAAAAAACAATGAATGTACAATGACAATCGATTTCACCTGCATCCAGATTTCTGTCTGCAAACTCAACATAGATGAAGAAGATTTTTACCGATCCAGTCAAAGTTTAAAGACGCAGGGGTGCCGGCTGCCTCACTTGCACCAGTCCATTTGAGGATCCAGTTTCAGGGTAAAATGCAACATTTCGATGACCAAGATGCAGCCCGAGCTTTTTTAGAAAATAACGTTTAAAATACCTGAAGATATTGGTCATGACTTTGAGGAGGAAGAGGCAGAGGCGACCGAGTATCATCCTGTATAAGCAACTGTGATTTTCAACAAAAAAACATTTCTGTAATGGATTTTTTCTTTTGATTTCATCTTGGTGTTGGAATTATGTAGGGGGCATATATTGTAATATAACATAAAACAGTGCTTAGTTATAATGTGTTTTATCTTTTGCTGGCAAGTTTAAGCTTAGAGCACAATCAAATGTATTATTTACTTTACTGTAACACCCAGGTTCCCCTGAGGTTACTAGAACCCCCTTAAGTATTAGTATAGGAAGGTCTGGGCAGCACACATAAGGTTGAATCATAGTAGAGTTTCAAATAAGCCCTCTCTGCTTGTGCTGCTATGAAGAGTGAGCTCATTTGCATAACAGAATTCTTGCAGCTACATGAGCCACACTGGGTTTGTCTGGAGCTGAGTGTTTTATTCAGAGTCTGAAGTTGGAGCTTGGAGAGTTCAGAGTGTGTGTAAATTGGTCCCCTGCCTTGAGTAGGCCAGCTTTAGAAAGAGGACCCCTCTGCTTGCTTTCTCTAAAAGTGTCAGTAATCAGTCTGTGCACTGGCTTTTTAGTTGTTGTTTAACCAGGTATAGCACACCAAGCTGAAAGCTTTTTTACAGGAGCGACCTGGGAGCACAAGGAGATTAAGTGACTTGCTCAGGGTCACACAGTATGCAAGTGGAAGCTATGGGATTCAAACCCAGGTCTGGTCTGCTGGATGTCACCAGATTTGCAGCTCAGAGCCTTAGACCACTGTGCTATACTGCCTCATAAGGCCCCTCGGGGGTGAATTTCTTCATAACTGTATGATATCATCTGAAGTCAATGCCAGTGAGGGTATGCCCCCCCCGACAGCGACACCAACACTGCGACCCACCAACTCGTTGACAAAATCGACAGGTTGCCGACAGATCGCTGTGTTGGTGCGCCTGACACAGGGGCGCACTGTCTCCTGGTCCTGCACCCCCACCCCAAATCAACTCCAAATGGAGTTGATAATCCTAAAAAAGGGGGGGGGGCAGAGCCCCCCCTCATGGGGTGTTTGGGGGGGGCAAAGCCCACTGATGAAAAAAGTGGACAGGGAGACATATAGGAATTATGTTGACCGCAACTTGCAATTGACATAATTCCTGTAGATGAGATGCCGGTCAACAAAAGTGTTGTTGAACCGGCATCGTAGAACCGTCAGTTAGCACTGTGGGACAATTTCCCTCTGACCAGGTTACTTCCAAGAGCTGCCCAGAATAGAGACTGTGTGTTTTACAACAAAAGCTATGGCCTTTTAAATGTAAATTGTTTGGGATCCTGTTATTCAGTTCAGTTTATCAAAAGCCCTTAAGCCTGGGGTTATGTGTAGCTACTGCTGTGACTTTCCAAAGTTGCTGTGGAGAAGCTCTGTGGATGAAGACCTCTACCGAATGTGGGAACTGTGTAGTTCAATGCAATTTTCTACAAATGGTTTGTGGGCACAACAATGCTTACCATACAAGGGTCATTTACTGTCCAGTTTGGGTTGGCTGGCACCTTGCAAGGAGCCCAGCAAGGTTCAGATGCAGGTTCTTGGAACCCTTGCACTAGGATGTGCTGTTAGGATTGTCTTCTGTGGCCACAGTGTGCCTGAAGAATCCTGTTTTTTCCTAAAATGTAATGGCAGAGAGAATCTAGCTTTGGCTGGAGTTGAGTTGAACACTCAATCCAGGTTGTAAAGGAACCTAACTGGTTACTATGAAACAGGTCAAGTGTTTCGAATAGAGTGCTGGGGCAACAACCTCTATAAATGCCCTGGTAAAGTCCCGAGATCCCTCAACAAAGAGATGGATGTCCATGGGAAGTGTTCTTGTGAAAAGTCTCAATACTGCAGGACAGTGTTTTGTGGAGAAGTCTGTACCTGTCAAAAGCCCGGGGGCACCACCATTTCTCTGTTATCATTCTGTCAGGAATAAAAGTCATACAGTACAATCCCATTCCTGTTTGTGAACATTCCATCTCTGTGTGACCTGTGTGCATTCTTGGGGCCCCCTCAGACTAGAGTGACAAACTATTGGCCTGGTACTACTCTCTCAACCTGGGCTTAAACAGAAATGTTATTTTGTGCCCTTCCCTCGACCTCTGAGATGCCAATGCCAGGTGTTGCCCTAATGCCAGGGGTAATGCCTTTTGTTTGTGGATGGTTGTTGCCGTGCCAAAAAAGGGAGTTTGGGGTTACAAAATTGGGGGCTCGTCCTAGGATTTGGGAGAGAGTACAAAAGCCATGCATAAGGTATGGTTGTGGTCTTCTTGTTTGGTAGTGGCCCATCCAAAGCACTGTTTTTCTGTGAGGAAAAAGTTGCGACCTGCTTTAAAAATTGCCAGGTGTGTATGAACTACCTTGAAAAGTGTGGACTGCATTGTGGAATTTTTGTGTGAAAACCTGCTTGAGACTGTTTGTGGAACTGTTGGAAAATCTGCTTTAAAAGTGTTTAAAGACTGTAAAATCTGTCAAAAGTTTCCATGCTGCAGTGGGATTTTGTCAGGAAAATGCTTGTTTTACTGTTTAACTGAGTGCCCCCAGTGAGCTGGTTACAGTGCTTACGGACAACAGTGTGAAATTTGCTGTACCAGTGTGAATTTCAGCTTAAAAGACTGTAAAACTGCTTTGTGGACTTTGAGAAAGAAAAAAAAGTCAGTTGCTTATTAAAACTCGTTCCCACAGCTCAAGAAGCTCTGAAGAGAGAGAGAGAGAGAGAGAGAGTTCCCCTGTTCATCTGCATGGCGTTGTATGATTGGACTGTTCTATGGAAACTTCACCCCCAGAGCTGGAATCCATGCTGGACTGTGCATTTGCTCATGGTGGAGTGCTGGACAGAGTGTTTGAGGCAGAGGCCTAGTAGTTTGGACCCTGTGTAACCTTGTGGATTTTTCAGCAAAATCAGAAGATTTTTGGGCAACCCATTGGGTGAGCCCACTGAAAATAAAGGGATGTTCATTGCAGTTGTGAAATGCTGTGTGCTGCAGTGTCAGTTATCAGTTGAGACCATCAGTAGCATGAATGCGACAGCCGTTGGCCACCGTGTAGGAAAGGAGGATTTCAGCATCCAGGCAGCTGAAGATGGATTAATGCAATCACAAGTGAAACTCAGCTAAAGTAAGCAAAGTGAGAATTTTTTTCTGTGATGCAATGTAAATTGCGCATGCCATGCCAGGGCAGGAGATGAAGAGGAAAGAGCAGCAGTAGCAAATAAAATAGGCAGTAGTAGTAAGCGGTGTAAAAGCAGAGGTCATAGAAAGCAAAGTAAAATGTGCAGGTTACAGAGCAGGTTTCTGAGCTGAGCAAAAGCAATAAGTAACAGTTGTTTTGTTGTTGTGTATTTTGCAGTGCAGCAAGATGTCTAGTGGATCAAGGCAATATCCCTTACATACGAAAACATGGATTGCTTAGAAAGAACAGGAGCTCAGGAAATTTGAGGAGGAATTTGATTGTGTGGGAGCTCCCAAAGATATAGCGCTCCCTGGATACCCAGTGTTTGTGCTGTGTGTCTGAAGGTCGGATGGGATGTAATAGCTGTACCTCACTGCCAGGAATGCAGAGACAAATCTGGTATGTATATGGCAAGTGGCCTTCCCAGAGAGACTGTCCAATGTGTCTGCTTGGCCCCAACTTGGACTTTGAGTACAGCAACTATCCCTGAAGCATCAAATGCTGTAGTGTGTGAGACAGAGCCAGAGGATTTATGTGGGGAATTCTTTGCAAGTTTGCATGAGAACAGTGACTTTGTGAAAGTGAGCAGTTTTCCCTCAGCCCAGGCAGAGGCTGTGTTGGTCCTGTCTGTTGCTTGTCTGGAAATGGTGGACCCATGGAAGGGAGGATCAAGTCCAAGTTTTCTGGGTGTGGATGAGGAACTGGAAGACCACACCATCTGGGAGGCCCATGCTTCTATTTATAGCGAAGAGTGGCTGTTTGCGGGAGTTGAACCTGTGCCTGACTCCTGAGCAGCCCACATGGAAGAAGTTGAACCATTGGAGGGTGCAACCAGTGCACCTGAACTAGAGGTGTTCAGTGGTGAAATTGTACCACTAGAAGTCTCAGAGCCTGAGGAGCCCTCAGCAGAGAGGGTCTTGTGTGCTACAGAAAGAAACAGGAGTTGACTGCGATTTTCCTGTTTGGAACCAAGAGACTTGGCCGTCACAGACCTGGCCCCCCCAAGCCAGGCTACGGGCAGGTGCTTGTCAAGAAGTAGTAAAGAGGAGAGGGTCATCAGGAGGAAGGCTGAAAAAGTCTTTGGCTTGAAGTATCCCTACATGCCTTGCTGGATGGGGGAAACCATTGAGGGTCATCGAGAAGACTGGCAAATGGAAGAAGCCAGGGCATCCAAAAGCTGGTTTTGGTGCTGGAAGAATGAGGTTGGACCAGCCACAAAAGAAAAAGTTTGTAAAGACAAGCTTAAGGCCTGGAAGGTGGGCCTCACCCTCCATTTGGTCTCTGCCATTGTAATGGACAGAGAAGGCAATGAGACTGTTCATTCTGCCAAGATGCCCCGTCCTGATAGGACTACCATTTACTGCCCCCACCTCAGTGGTTTTATGGTTGAAAGTTACGGGACACTTCAGCTTGTGAAACGTATGTAACATCAGAGACTGTAAGCCGTGGTTTGCGGGCCACAGGATCAGCAGGCAATTCAGCCAAAGAAATTCGGAAGATTGGTGTGCATCATCCCCCCCCCCGGGAGAACAAGGGATGTAAGAGGCTACAGTTTTCTCTTTTGTTCAACAGATGCAGAAGTCAAGGTTATGGAAGACTGGGTCCAAAGATTTTGTCTACAGACAAGAGAGCCAAAGGAGAGGTCCTGATTGGTGAAAGAGGTGATGTAGAAAGTCAGCCTGCACATCTGAACTGGTAGGGCCAAGTTTCTTTTATTTTCATCTGAATGATTGTCACCTAAAGTTGTCATGTAAATAGCAGTCTAGTCCCATGGAGTTGTGTTTCTGGACATTTTCCAGTGGGCTGCGACCCACTTGCAAGAACTGTTTGGACTGGCTTTGTCACATTCCAGAGACATTCTTGATTGGGAGTGCTTGCACTCTTAGACATTGCAACTTTAGATGGGCAATTAAGGGTCCCCTTCCCCCAAATCTTTATGCATTGTTTTGTAATTTTTTACTGTTTTATAGAAAACCCTTTAAACATGTTTTTTGGGATTGGATTGTATCTGCTGTGTGGTAGGTTGCAGATTGTGTGTTTCTCTTGCAGGTTGTAGTGTTTTCATTTACAGGTGTTCCTGGAAGAAAAGAAGATGAAGAGGGATTTAGGACTCAGCTAGAGCTCGGTGGATGTTCTGAAATGTTTTAACTAGGAAATGTTAGACATTTTGTTTACAGGTTTAAAGTGTGTAGTATTGGGTTTGAGAAATGCATAGCAATGCCATATGTATGTTTCTAAAGCAATGTACAGCATGAAACGTGTATGGATATAGGGCTAGACTGTCCCTTGGGTAGTGTACTTTTAGATAGCTTTTCCCTAGTGGATTAGGGGATTGATAGGCTGGTGGCCCTGACCCAGGTAGGGGCGATCAGATCTGTCCTGTCAGGAGTGCTTCAGGATGTTCCTTTGGGATGCCATGGAGTGGGGTCCCTAAGCTAGTTTGTCAGTAGATGGCTGACATTTGCTTCAGCATGCCTCCATGTTCTCTGGTGTAACCCTGCTGACATTAAGTCATAGGTAGGGAAGGGCCTGGCCACCCCTCCCAATAGGGTACCAAGGGATTAGATGGCCTGTTGTGCAGTCCAAAGCCCTGCTGTGGACAGCAAGCTCATCTGGTGGTGTTGAGTGTAACCAGACAGTTCCTGGGGTTACTAGAATCCCATCAGTTTTAGATGAGGCAGATAGCTTGGGCACTGTTCAGAGGGCTTAAATGATCTCTGTAAAACATTACATCATTCACTGACCTACGCAGCCAGTATAGTGTTATGCTTGTGTGACTGTATTAGTTTGGTTTGGGCCATTCACACTCTCTATTCCAGAGGAATTACCACCCTGTAGGTGTACAAATGTAAGGAACTCTCGGGGAGGGTTCCACCCCTAGAGGTGCCACGGGATGATTCCCGTGGCTAAAGGTACCTTAGGAATCCCCCTAAGGAGAGAATGCTGCAGTTGGAGGAGGAGGGAAGGATGGTGGGGCAAAGAAAAAATGCTTCACAGTGAGGCTGAGAGGAACTGGTTATATAGCTCAGGAAGTGGGAGTGGCTGGCTGCTTGCCCACTGAACTTCAGGCAAGCCTTTCCAATTCACTGACCTATGCAGCCAGTATAGTGTTATGCTTGTGTAACTATGTTAGTTTGGTTTTGGCCATTCGTACTGTCTATTCCAGAGGAATTACCACCCTGTAGGGCTATGAAGGCAAGGAACTCTCTGAGAGGGTTCCACCCCTAGAGGTGCTGCAGGATGATTCCTGTAGCTAAAAGTACCTTGGGAATCCCCAAAAGAAATGTAGAATCATTCCCAAAAAGGCAGCAACATGAAGCATGTGAGCAAGCAGTAACTGTGACAAAGGAGCACTCACTGTAATGTAGTAGTAGAAAAGCATAGGCAGTTGATAATGCAATGAGATGCTCAGTTGGATAATGTAATGACTGCCCAGGTTTGCGTAGCATGATACTGATGGTTTGCCTTGAGATGAGGGGATCCCCTATGGAGAGAGGGAATGGCAGGACGTCCTCCACCTCCATCCAACAACAGAACCTATCTAAAGAAACTAGGGGAAACAACTATGCTAACTAAGTGTTATGACCTAAGGCAATGGAGGAGGGGAAAGAACCCTATGAGAAGGAAATCTCTGGGGCTCCAAGGCCTAGGTCACCTTCCCTCCAGGCTTGGGATGGTTTATTTAGTGATGGCAGTGCAGCTGCAATTTGGAAAACCCAATTAAAGGGAGGTGGAAAATATTCCAATTTGAAGGAAGGCTCTCACTCAAACCCTCTAGCAGGAATGCAGTGGAAGGTTGTGAGAAAACTCTGCAACTATACATGCATCCAAGGCACAGGAGGAGACCAACAACTGCTGAGGCACTCACCTGGCCTACCCACCCTAAATCAAACCAGGTGAACCAGAGGCAGTTGTAGGAAGAATGTGGTGAAGGTGCCTCACTAGGGAAACCACTAAAATCAATGGCCAACCGTTATAGTGGAACACTAGAGCCAAAGGAGGTAACTTTTTCCACCCTTCACCGCTAGTCTTAAATTCTACACCAGGAGCTGCTGTGCATAGCAAGCAACTAAAGCCAAGCCTGGGGTGAGAACATTCCCAGCTCTAGGCCAGGTGAGAAGGATCCTGCCCCAAGCTGGACATGCTTGAGATGCGGACTAAATGCATTGCGAGACCTTCGCTACAGGAACCCTGCACCAGAATACAATGGCTGGCATGCCCCAGAAATTGATTGAGAGCTGAAAAGCTGGTGAGCTGAATGAGCAAGGCGTGCTGAGATCATAATGAGCATTGAGTGCTGAGACCTTGCAAGGTCGAATACAGATTGAGTGCAGCAGAATCCCAGAGGCTGAAGCCGAGGGATGGCAGTAGGCATGAAGCAATGGTTTGCATAAGCAAGGAGCAACGGTTGCATAAGCAAGTGTGGACCTGCACGTAGGTCAGTAAGCATTAGTGATAGGTGGACCTACACGGAGTTCTGCGTAACATACTGTATAGCATTAACAGCACTGAATTGGGGGCAAGCCAGCCAGAGCAGTTCAAAGCCAAATCAAGGTGACAAACTCTGAGGATTTTTGGAGGTGACAGGATTTAGAACAGAATTAATTAGCCACATAGGCCACGACCCCCCAAAAACCTCCCAGTCCCCACCATAGGACAAACAAGGAAGCGATGGAAGGGCCGAGAACCACATGCAGATATGAAGCTAATTTAATAGCCTCAGCAGGAGCTTTAGCTAACCTCAGAGTAAAACAATGTACAATAGCATGGGAGTAAACAAAGAAGTAGCAGGAAGCAATTAGACCTGTGCAGCAGTAGTAGAAAACAAATGAGTACACTGAGTTGTAACTGCAATAAATAAAAGGAGGCATAATGCTCTTAAAGCACTGTCACTAGGCAGTGCAATGAAACTGCTGCAATGAGGTAATTAGAACAAGCATGAGTGAGCTGTAGAGATAGGTTCAGTGAATCTGAGTCAGGTGAAAGTAATAGAGTATGCCATGGAACAGCTATGTAAGCTGAAACACACAAATCAGGTTTGCAGTTGCAGTGCAGTAATTTGAAAGTCGTGAGTAACTGAAAGCAAGCAGTATGAGCTCTGAAGTAGCAATATGCTAGGAGCTTAAAAACCCCCCCCCAAAAAAAAAAGGAAGGAAGCACACACGGCCTAAGGCAAAATACAAACCAGAAGCAGGAAAATAAACACGGAAGCCCAGCAGAGACAAGCAGGAGCAGCGGGGGGCAGGCCCCAGCCATCCAGGGTGGCCCAAACACCTCAGAGGACAAACTGACAGAGCCTTCAGCTGCAAAGAAAAAATGCTTCACAGTAAGGCTGAGAGGAACTGGTTATATAGCTCAGAAAGTGGGAGTGGCTAGCTGCTTGGCCATTGAACTTCAGGCAAGCCTTTTCAATTATTTGTCTGACTCTGCTGAGCAGAGGATGAGGTAATGCTGTTCGGAATGTTTGCAGCAGCATAAGCCATACTTGGCTAACAGCTGTCACTGGAGCTGTCAGAGTGTGTCCTGAAGTTGGAGTCTGAAGTGAGAGGAGCTCACTGAGAGTTCTGAGGGCAAGAGCTGCTGGTGGCACTCTTGTCAAGAGGGAAGGACCCTCTGTTTTGTATTTCTGCTATAGTACAGTAATCCAAAGGCTGGTTTCCTGGAAGTGGTGGCTACCAGATCCTGTGAAGCCCTGAGGGGGGTGAAGGTTCTTCAAAGTATAAAGAGGAATGGGACTGAAGGTTCAGTAAGTGATTTGGGGCAACCCCCAGTTAACTGTAAAGAGCTATCAGCACTGACCAATTTGTAGAGATTTTGTGAGTTCATGTGAAAGAAATGCCCTTGTGTAAGATCTGAAGATTTCAAGTACTTTCCAAGTGTCCTGAGGGGAACAAAGTGTGAAAAGTAAAGTGTTCAAGTCAGGTTGTCTGATGCCTTGTCAGATACTTGGTGCCATGGACCCTGAGGAACAAAGAGTGTGAAATGTAATTGTTTAAAGGGGGGATTCTGGTGTCTGCCAGATACAGGTGCCATGGTCCTAGAAGGGTTGGAGAATCCAGGAACACTGCCCAAACTATCTGCCTCATCTAAAACTGATGGGATTCTAGTAACCCCAGGAACTGGCTGGTTACATTAGTTATACCTATTAAATCATATCATTATATCAATAATATTTATTTTTTTTGTTGTCGTAATTAAATGTAACCTGAACTTTTCTTAAGGAAAAAAATAAAGTATACAAATAAAAAAAGGGCATGGAAAACAGAAATGGCAGACACATGCACCTTAATAGATGGAGTATGGGAGATCAGTGTCAGATAAGGACAGCAGGTAGGCCAGTACGGTATTGACAGGACATGTACTGTAAATGGGTCCTCAGAACAGGAAGCATGCCATATGGAGAAACTCTTCCATTTTAGGGAATAGGTGTGTCTTGTGGGAGGCTTCCTAGATGCCAGTAAGACATCAGACACCTGAGAAGAAACCCCAAAGTAGGGAACAGCTACAGTGGCATCCCCAAGGATGAAACTCAATTATGCCGCATTTTGCAGCACTCTGCAGAATGCTGCAGAAGACCTACTGTCAATAAAGCAATGTAATTACAATGGTAATCAGTCCGCTTTGTCATTCAGAAAAATGTGACACTGCCAGGATGAAGTGAATGCCACAGTTTCCTGAATGACAAAGGGGACTAATTGCTATTGAAATTACATTGCTTTATTCAGTTGGTCTGCTGCAGCATACTGCAGAGTGCATTAAAAGTGCGTTTCATCCTGGGGGATGTCACTGCACATCCTCAGAAGCCATGTGTGTGTAGATTTAGGGACTGCAGGTTTGTAGGGACAAGTGAACCCTTGTCCTGTGACAATAGTCCCTGACACAGGGGTACTTCAACAGGAGACTCCACTGCCAGATGCTGTAGAAGGGGAAACCATATTTGGCAAGGCCAGAATGGGGCTACCAGTATTAGGGTGGCCCACTCTGCTCGCAGCTTCAGTAGATCCCTCTGAATGAGAAAGATCTGAGAGAACACATAAAGGAACCCTTTCCAGGAGTGGGACAATGATTCTCGCCAAAAAACTCCAGGCCCTGGAGTGAGTGAGTGAGCAGAAATGTGGTAGTTTTGCATTGTAGCAGGGATGCAAAAAGGTCCAACTCTGGAGGACCCTGTCTTGCGAAGAGGTTGTTTACCACAAAGGTCAGCAATTCCCACTCATGTACTTATGACTGGGACTGGTTAAGCCTGTCTGCTAAGACATTTTGAACACCTTTGAGAAACATGGCTGATAGCTGAAGGCTGTGTGGCATCGCTCACTACCAAACTCTCATAGCTTCCCTGCATGGGGTTTATGAATGAGTGACCCCCCCTTGTCTGTTGATATAGTGCATTACACTGACATTTTCTGGCCTTATCAACAAAGGACTGGGACTAAGGTGTTATGTGAAAGCTTGTAGACCAAGCAGAACAACCCTTATCTCCAGAACACTGATATGGAGATCCACATCCAGGTCAGTCCATAACCCCTAGGGTCTGAAAGGGTCCCACATGGGCACCCCATCCCACCCGGAGGCATCAGTTGTGAGGAGCTACATTTGTTAAATACTCCCAGTGCTGAGGAAAAGCCACAGGGCAAGACTAGGAACAGATAATGGCTGCCCTCAAGCATAAAGTGGAGGTACTGCCTGTGGTGTTTTCTGATCTTTACATGAACATAGGCATTCTGTATATCCAAGGTGTAGAGCCAATCCTCCTTTTGTAACAGGGGGTTCATAGCCTGATAAGACATCATTTGAATTGCTCAAATCTCTGAGGTATTATATTGGGCACAAGTCTACTTTACGTTTGGCAACCAGAAAGTACCTGGAATAGAACCCTCTGTTCCTTTCCTTGGGAGGAACAGATCTGACTGTATTCTTTTGAATCAGCGACTGTACTTTGTTTCTTAGAAGGGACAACTGACCCAGTGGAAAATGAGAAGGAGATGGGGGATGAACTAGAGGGGTTCACAGCAACTCCGAGCATGCCCCTTTTCTATCATTTCTAGCACCCATTCGTCTGTTGTGATCTCCCTCAATTTTGGCACATGAAGGGAGATCCTTCTCCCTACCTGTACCCCTGGAGGCAGCAGTGAATGGGGGGAGTGGGGAGTCAGATGGTGACGGAAGCGCTGGGGCTGCCTTGACCAGCACCTTTGGCTGTCTTAGTATGGGCACCAGGAGCTGGGGGACCCAGAAGCGGGACACCTCCACAGCCTCAGGACCACTGACAGTAGCTACAGCCTGCTGATCTACAAAATGACCGCCTACCACATCCTCTGCCAGGTTGAAGAGTAAAGGATTGGACAGACCTTAATGTCATTTGGGATGATTATCAGTAGTTGATACAGAGATCACTATAGATCAATTTAAAGAAGAATTAAGTAGTCTAGAAACTTGAGCAAGTCACAACTTGGATTTCAATGTTGATTAAATGCACAGTGCTGCATTTAGGATTTAACAATAACAGTCCTAAATATACATTGCTGGACAATAAATTACAGAAATGAGTATGAAGAAAGATCTTGGAATAGTAGTAACTGAAGATCTAACATTTGATCATCACTGCAGAGAAACAACCAAAAATGTTTAAAAATATTAGGCTGCACAAGTAAAAATATAGCAAGAAGGGACAGTAGAGAGTTGATGCCACTATATGGAGCCCTTGTAAGGCCTCATTTAGCCAGTTCTGGTTGTCACAGACAAGGGAAGGAATTAGAGTATACAGAGAAGGGCTGCCATAATAGTATGAGGTTTGAAAGACCTTTCCTACAAACAGAGAATAGAGAACTTGATCATATATACCCTGGAATACAGAAGATTAAGGGGGGATCCATGCCTGATAGAGCTTTTCAGGAAACAAATTTATGGAACTAACTAGAGGTGCAAAAAAAGGCAACACCGTATGTTACCAGAACACATAGGCTACAACTAAAGGGTGACCTATACAAAATAAAAAGAAGACAGCAATGGATAACACAATGGGTAGTTGCTTTCTGGAATGAACTTCCTAATGAAGTAGTACTGAGTGATAACATGGATAAATGTAAAAATAATCTGGATAGATATTGAAAAAAAAAAAGAAAAAGAAACTGGGCTATTGCCATTGAGAAATGGTGAGCCTCTGTGAGCAAACTGCTTTACTATCTTGAAAAATTCCCATGAATCCTATGATTGAAGCTCCCTGAGAGCATTATCAACATCTGCCCCAAACAGTTTGGAGTCCCTGAAAGGGGCATTTAGCACAGTTTTTTGTACATCAATAGCAAAGTCAGCCACTCTGAGCCAGGAATATCTTCTGAAGCCGATGCCAGAAGCAGCAGCCCTGGCAGAATCATCAGAAGCATCTTACGCTAAGCACAACAGATGCTTTCCAGTATCAGTATCAGCTGAAGCAGCTTTAAGCAGTTCAGCCTTGGCAGGACTATCAGACAAAGCCTAAAGAGTAGTCATGGCAGAGTTCCACAGCTATTCTGATATTTTATCATGTACTGTATGCCGATGATGTGCAATTCTTAGGCACAAGTATGTACAGGCATAAGTTTGTTTGCCCATAACATCTGACCTCCTGGCTTCCTTGCCAGAAGGCACAGTACTTATTTCTCTGGGGGCTCTAGCATGATCATGAGCAGTTATGATTACCACAGAATCAGTTTCTGGTTAGGAAGAATAATAAAGCTTAACAGACAGTGCAGAGAACTGTTTATCAGCCTGTCTAGGGATGAAAGGCAAGGTGTTCAGTCTATTCCATGCAGCACGGGTAGCACGCCGGCATACAGAAGACACCACAGTAGTAAGTGCAGTTGCAACCTCCAAAACCTCCATTAGATTTTTCTTACTGAAGTCTTCCTCTTCACCATCAAAGTTAATGACATCCTGAATATGTCTGAGCAAAACCTGAAATGAGGGATCTTCAGAAGGAGACATGGGGTTCTAGACCACAGAATCGTCACTGCAATAAGATAGAGTAGAGCTGGAAGGGACCATCCTTCATAAGAGTCTACTTCTCTATCCTCATCTTCCAAATCCTTCTCCATTTTTAGATCAGGATTATATTCCTCCTTCTCATTGTCATGAATGATGACCACGGGAATGGATGAAGCCAGTGATGGAGGCAGCAACTGTGACCGAGGAACAGTAGGCATGCTTTTACGTCCCATTGATGGTACCACCAGCAGGGAAGGCCCTGTCAATGGGACTGTATGCACAGGTATTGGCAACAATGGGAATAGGTAATGCAACATCTCTGAAAATGATGCTAGCAGTCTGGGAGTCAACAATGCCTGTTAGAGCATTCATGACTACAGTTTTCACTGGGAAAGAACTTGATGATAGAGGCCGCATACCATCCATCATAGTTGCAGCAGTACCGGAGTCAAGCCTCGACCTTGGTGTCTCAGTGACAGTCGGGGGAGCCGAAGTTGATGCTGCTAGAGTGTTCAATAACAAGGACTTATCCTCCTTCAGTGGAGACCTTGACCTCACCGGTGAAGCAATTGTCTCCCAGTGCTTATGGTGAGGGCTTGAGGACAGCTATGGCAACAATCTCTCCTTGTGCTTTTCTTTACTTTTCTCCAAGTTTTTCACTGACCATAGTGATTACAGTGTTGCCGACCACTGGGAGTATCTTTCCTGATGGTGTATGGGTGTGAGGAAGAAGCCAGTGTGGAGCCCATGGCACTGGTAACCCGGATTCAGCAGGAGAGCTGGGAGCTGGGTAAGGCAGACCCAAGGAAGGCATTGGGTTCTGCTGCGTTAGTGACCCCTGCGGTGGGCTCAAGAGCTTGCTGCTCTGCAGGGGCATGTCAGCAGGACTTGAGGCTGGTTTGGGACTGTACTCAACATCTGGAAGGTGGGCAGGGCAAAAATAGAAAATTAAGCTGGTGGATAAAGCCTGACTCATCTCTGGAATGCTCTGCCACCCAGGCCCAGCAATCCTGGATGTGTACACTGGGTGGGGGAGAGGACAGACCTCCCTGGACCCCTGTGGTGGGCCAGGTAGCTTGCTCCTCTGCAGGGGCATGTCAACAGCATGAGAGGCTGGTTTGGGGGTGTACCCGATGTCTGAGAAGTGGGCAGGGTGAAAATAGAAAATGAAGCTGGGAGATGAAGCCTGACTCATTCCCTGGCCTACACTGCCACCCAGGCCCAGCAATCCTGGTTGTATACACCAGGTGGGGGGAGTACAAACCTTTCTTTCCTGGCCCCACCACCGGGAGGGAGCTGTGGGGGACTCTAGCTGGTATGTCCTGGGAGAGATGTGAGCTGACTCAGGGATGGGGTGGGGCTGAAAGCAGGCCAGTTCCAAGGGCAGAAAAACCTTTTTTGTGAAAAACAAGAAGATCAAGGTAATGTGACATTCTCCATAATGATACGAAGACAGGTACAGGTACAGTACTCAGTAATCAATTAATTTACAGTATGGGAGACTGAATGAGCTAGTGGTTATAGTGCACAACTGCTAACTGAGGTTTGAATCCCACCAACACCACATACTCCCTTTGTGACCTTGAAAAAGTCACTTAGCTTCCCTGTGCTTAACCACCACTCTCTCTCTCTCTCTCTCTCTCCCCCCCTCTCTGTTTAACCTCCTTGAGTTTCCCTTTGCCATTCTCAATCTTACATAACTGTTTTTATCCACATCTAATGGCTACTTACAATTGTTCCTCGATTATAAATTGTTTAGGATACAGTGTCTATTAAAAATATATTCCTGAGGGCCACCTGATGGCCCAGTAGGTAATGTGTCATGCTGCTGTGCAGGTGACCCAGGTTCAGGAGTGAACAAGGAAGCTGAGATGGGTGGCTGAGGTGACTATTGGGAGGGGGCAGTGCTGCTCAGCAGGGCTGTCAGCCCAGGAGATGTGCTGCTGTGATTCCAGTGCTCTAGCAAACCTTGCGCTGGATTTGGTGCTTAGCTTCTCTGCAGGGACATCACTGCATGCATGCAGGAGCTGATGGGAAACCCACCTAATGTCAGGGAGGTGGGAGGATCCAACCAGAAGCCAAAAAATCAAGAAATACCTATGCTTCCCTCTCACCTGTATGATGGACACTGATACTCTAGGACCCCATCCGTGTGGATCACCACTAGTTCCGACAGTGGGAAGAACAGCAGATGGGGCTGGGGGTTACCGATTGAATGGCCTGAAGAAAGATGGAGGTAGCAGTGAGGGAGCAAAAGGCTCTACAGAAACAGAAACATGTATTCTTGAGAAGCTTGATTGTCCAGCAAAAGTAGTTGTGTTTAGTGCTGGAAACCTGAGTTTGGCAGTGAACTTAGATTGCTGCAGTCAGTTGGCCAGGATCGTGTGGTCTGTGACAGCATGCCCCAGATGAGGTGGGTCAGTGCCGTTTCCCACAGCAGCCGCAACCTCTCATGGGGGCTGCAGAGTCTGCTCCTGCATGAGGGGGCACATGCCACTTAACCACTGCTGTTAGAGAGGCTAACAGTTGACTATGTGCAGCACCTGGGAGGAGGGAGGTTCAGGGGTCAGGGAATGTCCTAACCTAAATGCCCACATGATGAGAGCTTAGAGAATAAAATCCCCCAGTGCACTGCCAGATGATGAATGGAACTGGCACTCTCAAACCATGGAGGCCATAACATGTGACACAACCAGACTGTGAGATAGCCAAGGCAGCTTAAAGGCAGGATGGCATGTAGGGGCCATAAAGAGAGAAGGAAACATCTACTTACTTACTTACTTCCTCCCTCCCTCCCTCTTCTCTTTTTTAGTGCTTATTTCACTCCTCCAATAAAGAACACACGTGCTCTTTTAATACGCTGCCTCAGTGTGACCACAATAAACTCATTAACAGATAGAACCTTGCAGTACAATTCACCAATGCCTGTCTCTAAAGGTTGCCTGGTCACACTCCATTCCCATGGTGGTGGTCTTTACAGACAGCATTACTGGTAATGACCTGTGGGGATCCAGATATACTTTTGAAGAAACAGTAGTTAAGTACTTAGAAAATGTACAGTAATTGCGCCACTAAAAACAATTTGCCCAGACACATTTTTATTGGTTATGTTTAACAGTTTATTCCCCAAGGCTGGCATGTGAAAATATTTAAAGTAGTGGCAACTCAGTCCTTTACAAACTGCTACTGTGTAGAATTCTGGCAAAACCATGCTCTTGCTTCCCATAGACAAGCTCCAAGAAGAACCTTGGCTAGTCGAACACACCTAAATGTTACCTCTGAGAGGCATCACTTTATTGACTTGATGAGTTGGAGCAGCAAATCAGAAATTAGAAAGAAAGAAAAGTGACAGTGATTGATGTGTGAGCTTTTCTCCTGATTCGCTGATTAAACTCATCAATCTATATGCAGAAGAGGTGTCCGATGCAAATGGAACCAACCAGCCTTAACAAAGTGGTGTTGTCAGCATGTTAACAGAAAGAAGAGAGGGGACCTAATGGCACCATGCAAGACAAATGAAAATGGTGGTAGGGAAACAAAATTGATTGAAGGGATTGGCACAGGCTGAAAGGAAAACAGTAGTATGGGATGGGTAGGTAGGCAATTTGAAAAATTAACCCCTTAGGATTTTAATTAGGCAGCAGTAGACTGTCACCTATCCAGCTGCAGGTTTAAGTAGTGTGGCTTGATGAAATTAAAGAATGGCCTCTAACAGAATGACTAATGTGATCTTTTAGGCTTTCCTGACAAGGGATTTTCCCAGAAGCTTAAACTAATGGGATATGAGTTACTTGACAGGCGGTCTGAAACTAGTAACTCTAAGATTCACAAAACAGAAATGCTGAATACATAAGGTTGGATGTTTTAGAAACATTTTGCTATTTTTAGATTAAAGTTGCTCATTGTACAGAGGAGTTCCCTGTGCTGTATGCTGGCATGCAGATAAGGAAATCTAGCTGTGCTTTTGCTAAATCATAGGTTCCATTCAAGAGCATCTGGCATTAACAGTTAAATTCAAATTTACTGGATCAGGAATTCCTATGAGCAGCATGTGCTCATTGTCAAAGGCGTCCTTTGTCACAAGCAGTACGTAAAAAGGAATCATTACAGCAGTCACATTGTCGGATAGCACATTAAAATGCAAATCATTATAGAAAACATGTATCAGGTGAAAAATAAAGCAAACAATAGTAATCAAAACAATAGCAAATCTGGAAACAGCTATTTAGCAAGGCTTTCTATTTTCCATAGGTTAAGATGGCCCAGTGGCATGGAGGGCTGAGGCACTTTGCGCCTTAACTCCTGACACGCTGGTGACCTGAGTTCCAGAATGAGCTTGGGTCACTAGGGTCAGCTGTGGAGGGAGAGGATTTAGCGTCTGGAGGACTGCTCTCCTCTCTGGGGAGGGGATGACCACAAGCTTGGCTTTTGGCTGCCCCCAGGTGGAGGCCTGGGGGATACTTTGGTGTCCAATTGTTGAAGTGGGGGGGGTGCTGTTGCTCCATGATGTGTGTGTGCCTCCACGGACACATGCCAATGTGTCGCTACTACCAGGGGATGGGGGCACCAAGAACACGGAAAGAATGGGGAAGCCAGGCTCAATAACGTCCCGTCCACTCAGCCCTGATCCGCACTGTCACCTGAAACAGCCAACCCACTACTGGATAATGCTCTGAGGGGAAGACAGCCCTTCCCTTCTTGGCCCTGACACGGTGGGGGGGAGGTGTACAGGATTGAGCATCTGGAGGACTGCTATGCTCTCCGGGGAGGGGAAGATCACAATCTTGGCTCTTGGCTGCCCCCAGGTAGGGGCCGGGGGGACAGTGTATTGTCCAAGTGCCGAAGTGGGGGGGGTGCTGTGGTTCCATTATGTGCATGTGCCTCCATGCACACATGCCAATGTGTCACTACTACCAGGGGATGGGGGCACCAAGAACATGGAAAAGAATGGGAAAGCCAGGCTCAATGACATCCCACCCACTCAGCCCTGATCCACACCACCACCTGCAACAGCCAACCCACTACTGGATAATGTTCCAGGGGGAAGACAGCCCTCCCCTTCTTGGCCCTGACACGGGGGATGTAGAGGATTGAGCATCTGGAGGACTGTTTTGCTCTCCGGGAAGGGGAAGATCACAATCTTGGCTCTTGGCTGTCCACAGGTGGAGGCCTAGGGGACACTGTAGTGTCCGACTGCCGAAGTCGGGAGGGTGCTGCGGTTCCATCATGTGCGTGTACCTCCACACACACTTGCCAATGTGTCGCCACTACCAGGGGATGGGGCACCAAGAACATGGAAAAGAATGGGGAAGCTGGGCTCAATGATGTCCCGCCCGCTCAGCCCTGATCTGAGCCGCCGCCACAAACAGCCACCCACTACTGGATAATGTTCTGGGGGGAGGACAGCCCTCCCCTTCCAGGCCCTGCCCTGGGGGGGTGGAATCTGTGTGGGTCCTGGGTCAGACGGGAGCCTGGGGATATGGTAGCTGGTCGGAGGTGGGGGGTCAGGACAGGACTGAGCAGCAGTGCCTGGCATCCCCAAGGGAACAAAGGTATATGGAAAAAAACATTTCCATTGGTTAGGATACTTGTCAGTTCCATAGGAGATGAATTCCAACATTTGCTGTAGTAATTAATATAACTTCTTGGAGTAGAATGGGGCACAAAAAAAGAGAGGGTTGTGGGGTGGCTGAAAAAGGCCTCTAACTGATAGCTACACACACACCCATCCCACCCAACACAAAACAGGTACTGTATATCATAAACCAAAGAAATGTACTTCTGCTTTAAATGTGTAAGTCTTTTTATCCGATTTGCTGGTCCATAGTTAGATTGAGAGGCATATCCATCCCATATCCTAACACATCATTGATATTTGGGATGATCAAATGAATACCAAAGATTTGTTTAGCTGAGCAAAACCCCACCAATACATACAGTTTTTTTTTTTTTTGTGAACCACAGGTAATTTTTCTGCTAAGAATTTTCTTTGTTTCTGTGTTTCTAACTTTCTGCATTCCCTTAAAAACTTTGTTTTTCTATTCAAATTATCACCAGTAAGAAAACTTCAATTATAGTGAGAAAGAAATAACATGCCCTACTGAGAATTGAACCCAGGATCCTGAAATACCATCCCCGTGCTCTAACCACTGAGCTACAGCCTCACATAGTTGGACCTGGGTTTCCTGGACACACTTCCTTTCTATGGTATTGCATATCCTGCAACTTGGGCTAAACAAGATGATAATTAGATGTTTTTGGTGCAGTTTTAGCCTCTGCTAAGCAATTTAAATCACAGATGTAGTGAGAAACAAATAATGTGACCTACTGAGAATCGAACCCAGGCCCCTAAACTACCATTCCGGTGCTCTAGCCACTGAGCTACAGGCTCCCATGGTTGAACCTAGGGTTCCTGAATACACTTTCTTTCTCTGGTATTGCATATTCTTCAACTAGGAATAATGAAAATGACAATTAGATGTGTTTAATGCCATTTTAGCCTATGCTATGCAACTTAAATCACAAACTATAGTAAAAAGAAATAATGTGACCTATTCCCAGGTCACATTATTTCTTTCTCACTACAATTTGTGATTTAAGTTGCTTAGCAGTGGCTAATACTTCCATCAGTATGAAAACTGTAATGGGGATGTGTGTGTCAAAACAGTATGACTTAGCATTTTAATTAAATACCATATTTATTTCTCAGGACATGGATACGGAAGATCTTATGTTAGTGCACCAGAAGACAAGAAGAACTCTTTGCTTAAAAAAAACACGTCTCTTAGTTTTTCATGTAACCTATAATGGAAATCCCCCCTCACAGGGATTTCCAGCTCACTGCTACCATGAGGTTTTTACGAACAGGACTCAAGAAACCTGTTTTTTATCTCCTCCTTGCTCAAGGTTAGTAAGGTCAACACAATAACTGTGGGTAGAGTGCCCCTTTGAGACGGACTACAAACAGAGTCCAGCAGAAATAGTAAAATTACCCTTTTAAATCAAACAAGCAGTCACTGATTCAATAAAAATAGAATCTTTACTAAAATACTACACGTATTTACACCAGGATGTATTTACAGGAAACAAAAGGGTTGCACATTTACTAAGAAGCAGAAAATAAAATCACATTTAACAGACAGGTGTTGTACAGCAGACTTCTAAGCTATCCTTACCTAATATCCTTCACCTGCCCTAGCTAAAGAAGAACTTTTCCTCACTGTGCTATCTTACCCATCAGCTTGTCTTTGTAATGGCAGGGGCTCTCATCTTTAGATGTTTCAGTTTAAGAGAGAGAACCTGCTTATAGCACCACAATATATTTCTCCTCTCTGTGGGCAGGGGTCTCACTCACTTTGAGTGACAGTTCCATGTTGTCCCAGCCCTCTTTGAGAGAGAGAGTGCGTGTGTGTGTGAGTGTGTGTGTCTCCACCCACCCTTTAGTACCTCCTTTCTACCATAATGACGTCCACCTGGGTGCTTTGTCCAGCATGAGAACATCTCCAGGAAGGACACCCCCACTGGGTTTATTGCTTTATTGCCACCTCCCTGGCTTTCCTATTAACTTTCCCATGAGAACATCAAACCTCTAACATAAGCTGTCATATACTACTTGATCATGTGATCTGGTAGCCATCTTGTACCTGAAGCAGATGCATATTTAGAAAAGAATAAATGAATCAAAAGAATACATGGTTCTGGTCCCCATTCCCGTCACATAACCTCAAAGTTTTTATCTAACACTGACACCAAATGACTATCATTTCTTGCAGTGCAAAGATCTGAGGATGGCACTCACCACAATTCCCTAACATTCAGTTTCCTTTGGTATTGGCAAAAACTTGGAGACTATTGAAACATTCTTGCTGGGAACAGTAAACACAGGTTTCTTGGTTTGTGCATATTTTAGTTACCTATACCTTTCAAAATTCTGCTTATCACGTTTACCCTTCCAGAGCTGCAGAGACCTCCATCATCCTCTTCCCTCTACTGCACCACATTCCTGTTCTACCATACCTCTGCTGTGGGTGGGGGGGGGGCCCTGAATATTAGCAGCCTCCCATAGTCACCAATGCAACCCCATGGCTGCCACCACCAAGACACTGTTCCCCAGCCTTAGGTGACCAGCCTAAGTAGAGACAACATATTCAACTTGCAGCATTTGGGAAAATGCTTCCAAGGGCTGGCTTCATGAGTGATATCAGTATGTAGGGCTAAAGCCAGAGCCACCTTCATGGCCCCACACCATGCTTTTAGCTGAGTTTCATGGGAAGGACAGGGGTGTGTGCTGCTTGGTCTCCTCTAGCCATCAGTGTATAGCTGAGCAGTGTCAGAAGGCTCAAACCCACCCAGAGACATGGTATGCCCCTCAGACACTGCTCACAGGATTTGCATGCCTGGCTCCAAACATGATGCATGGCCTCCATGTAACTTGTTGTGCCAGCCTGGGTCTTGTAGTTACTAGAGATGGATCAACATTTCCTGTTTCCAATGTGAATCCTCTGAAAGTTTTACAAGACTCTTATTTTCAAACTGATTTTTTTTGTAACCTAGTAATTTGTCTGCCCTTCATACTAATTATATGTTATCTGCACTCTAACATTACTAATTTGTACTTCAAACCACTCTTACTCCTCAGTGGGGAAGTTCTTTTCTTGTCTACAGTTTGGAACTGGGTAAGCTTTAGGGTGTTCTCTCTACTACAGAATGGAGAGGTAGGGAAAAGGGGCAGGGGTAGCCAGGCCTGGTAGTATGTGGGGAGATGAAAACATAGGGAAAGGGAGGGCCATAGGAGACAAAGTAAAATGTGTGTGTGGGGGGGTAACAGGAGTTTAAACAGGAGGAAGGCAGGACAGAAGGAGGATAGGAAAAACTGTGAGGGTAGGTATAAGAAGGGGGTTTGTAGGACTATATGTACAAATGCCAGGAGCTTGGGTAATAAGATCAGTGACCGACAGAAACTGGTAGCTGAAGGTCAGCTGGACCATGAAGCAGTCACAGATGTAGGCAACATAGTACTATACCTGGGACCTAACTGCTCCAAGCTATGCAGTATTCAGAAAGGACAGGGAACAGGAAAGAGGGGGTAGGGTAGCATTACGCATAAGGTAGGAAATAAAAGACACAGCGGTCAAGGGCATAGGGGTGGGTGGATGTACTACGCCTGTCTGAATGTCAGTAGTCATGAATGGGGGAGAAACATCAGGGTAAGGTAAGTGCCTGTATGTAGGCCACAACCTCAAAAAGAGGTGGTTGATTGGGAACTGGGAGATGAGATTGGGAGGACAGCAGAGCAGGGGGAGATGCTACTGATGGGAGGCTTCAAATTCCAGACTTGGACTGAAGCATCCTAGTGGCAGCAAGTGCTAGGAACCAAGTAATTGCTAAGACATTGTGGGAGACATTTCTAGTGCAGACAGTGAAGGTACCTAGAAGAGAGGGTGCTTTACTTGATCTGGTCCTCACAAATAGGGACAGCATCAGGCAGGTCACAGTTTGGATCCATTTGGTACCAGTGATCATCGAACTGTGTGGTTTGATATCAAGCTTGAGCTAGGTACAAAGCATACTGCGCTATATTGTACCCAGAGAGGTGCTGGAATTTAGAGCAATTTTTGGAGAGAAGCAGGGCATGCTAAGGGAGAAGACTGAGGGAGTGGGAGCCACAGTGGGTGTGGACAGCAAGTGAAATCTAATCAAGAATGGGGTATTAGGAGCTACAAGTCTCTGTGTTAGAGAGGTGGCAAAGAACAAGAGAGTGAAGAAGCCATTGTGGTACACAAAGGAAGTGGGGTGGTAGTGAAAGTAACAAGCATTTGTCAATGCCGAACGTTCACTTGCAGGTATTTGTGGTGGTGTTTGGTACTGGTACTGGCTTCAGAGGAGAGAGAGGAGGCAGTAGTGAGAGCAGCAGATGCTGCATGGTGGAAGCTGCACCATAAATGTTCCCAGGACTGATTTCTGAGGTACCTCCTTGGTCACCCCCCTCTCTCCGGATTGGATCCCATTACCATCATCCTCTGCCTCCTGTCCATCAGCCAGTTTCTAACCCAGTTTATCAGCTTGTACTCCATGGCCAGACTACCCAGCTTGTTAATCAGCCTTCTATGTTGGACGTTGTCGAAGGCTTTGCTGAAATCAAGGTAGGTGATGTCAATTGTCTCTCCCTGATTTACTTCCTTAATGAGGCATTAGGGATTCCAACCCTAAAGTCCCTCCTCCACCCTCCACCCTGCAGAAACTGACAGGCATTGGGAGTATGCCTTTGGGTCGTCGGCCGTAACATTCATGCCATTCCACCCCCACACTCCAGACACTGACAGGCATCGTGGTGTGCCTTGGGTCTTCATCCCTAATGCTCACCCCATTCCATAAGGAAATAAGCTGAGATGGGTGCAGTATAGGAGAATGGGGTGAACGTTAGGGCCAAAGACCCCAGGCACAATCTGATGCCTGTCACTGGCTGCAGGGTGGGGGTGGAATTGTGTGAGCATTATGGCCGATGACCCCAAGGCACACCCTCAATGCCTGTCAGTCTCTACAGGGTGGGGAGGTGGGGCATTACAGTTGGAAACCCTAACACGCCAGGTGTTTGTTGGTATTTTCGCTCCAAATTTTCAACATGGGCTTTTTGGGACCGCACCTCATGAACAGTGGCACTATCATTTCATTACTCAATGCTGAAAGGTGATTTCACGCAGCGACTGCATCAGTCAGTGCCACAGGTGCGAAAACACATTTTGGGCAGGATGTGAAAAATGACAGCTATACTGTTCATGAGGTCATGTGAAAAGCTGGCAATGTTGAATATCTGGAGTGAAAATATAAAAATTTGCCAATGTTAGGCACATGCGTAGTGAAATTTCAACGACTGCACGTAACTCGGGCATTTTGGAGTATTTTTCTACCACATTTTCAACATGGCCTTTCTGGGACCCTATCGCTGGGTCCCAAAAAGGCTATATTGAAAATCTGGGGCAAAAATTCCAAAAAATGCCTGAGCTATCAACATAAGTTGAAACCCCCTTTGACAGCCATTATACGGTGCTTATCTTGCTTCTTCAGTTCGTGATTCGGCTTTGAAGGGTGCAGACGTATCCTGGTCCAGAAAAGATTGCAGCCGCCGACCTCAGAGGTAAGTATGGGGTAAGGGGGTGGGGGAGGTGGAGTGCGAGGGGAGGGCTGGTATGGGAGAGGGGACAGGGAGACGACAAGGGACCGTTTTCTTTTTTTTGGGTATTAAAAAAAAAAAACATCGGGGGACTATTTTCTTTTCTACAGGGAAACATAAACATAGACTTTGACAGCAGATAAGGACCGCTTGGCCCACCCAGTCTGGTCAATTCTAAAGGGTTGAGAAATATGGGGATACTGGGAGTGGGCTCCCCAGTATCCAGGAATATTGGGGGGTACAGATATGGGGACACTGGGAGTGGGCTTCCCAGTGTCCCTCAGTGGTGGCGCTGTTTTTTTTTATTGTTGAAATGGGAATTGGGCACCCCAATGTTGGCTTTAACAGAAAGCCGCACCGTAGCTAATGTTGAGTCGGGAGGGCAGAGAAGTGAGCACTGGGAGAGGGGAGGGGAGAGAAAGCCACACCACGACTAGTGTTGAGGCAGGGGGGGCCCCCGAGAAGCAAGCACTGGGAAAGAAAGCTGCACCACGGCTAACACTGAAGCCTTTGGAGGGGGGTCAGAGAAGCGAAGATGGGGAGAGAGACTGCAGCAGCCATAACTCTAGCCATGTGCATTTGCCCGGAGTTCAGGCTACAGAAAGAAATGACGCGCTCCCATTAGAGCAGTTAATTTCTTGCAAGTCCAACACGCAACATGCAAGCAAAGTTGAACTGCTGTCATGACCACAGTGCCTGGTCATTGGTGTACACTGCCAAACCCATTGCAGTTTTAGCTGTAATTGGCTTGGCAGTGACACACCTCTCATTTGCCATATAGTATCAAGACATTCCTTGCGCAAGCGCAAGTGAATGCAAAAAGGAAAGATTTCAAAAAGTACAAGTCCAGCCAAATGGAAGTAGACAGGGAGTAATATCTTATCAAAGCAAGGGAGATCAGCAAATTAGTAAACTGAGCAAAGTTGAATATGGAGTTTAAGATGGTGGAGAAAGTGAAGTGGGGGACAAAGCATTCTTCTGATACATAAAGGAAAAGTGTAAAACCAAAAAAGAGGATAGTTAGTCAGACATACAAAGGAGGAGGGGTTGAAGGAGGGAGACTGAGGAAATGTGAACATACTGAACCAGTGTTTTTGTTCGGTATTGATAGTAGAAGATAAGAGGCCGCTGCCAAATGTGTCATCAGTTAAGAAGAGGGAGGTGAAGAGGGCATCAGTTGGGAACCACTAACAGAGGTGCAGATACTGAAAGGCCTACTATTACTAAAGGTGGATAAATCTACTGCCCCAGATGGGCTACATCCACTGGTGCTAAAAGAAATAGTATAAGTTCTAGACACACCTCTGGCAGACCTATTTAACTGCTCCTTGGAAACAGGAATGGTACCAGGGGACTGGAAGATGGTAGATTTATTTATTTATTTATTAGAACATCAGTTTAACAACCTTTGAGCCAGAGGCTCATTTACAAAGGTACCTCATCACAGAGAGGACAAAACAGTGCAAGCAACAAACATCAGGACGGACAAAAAATCAGAGTACATTTAGGAATCAGGCAAAAATACAGGCATATGTCAAACACAGTATACAACAGGCTTACATGTGAGCTTTACAGAGTAGACAATATACAGTTGTTACATGGAGATTGATTCAGTGGGCAGATAAAGGTAAGGCTGGGTGGAAGACATCAGAAGAGGAGTGTGGGGAAGATAGTAGCAAGTAAAGGTAGAGCTGGACAGAGGGTCAGAGAGCGGCTCAGCGAGCTTTGTCTGGAGGAGGAGGAGGAGGAGGAGGCTTAGAGGCAGGTATAGCTGCGTGTTGAGAGCAGGTGATTTCTAAGGCTAGTTTTAAAATAAGATAACGAGGCTGCATCAGTGATTCCAGTGAGGAGGGCGTTATACCAACAGGGGGCTCTGTAGGGGTAAGCCCTTTGACCTTGCGAGGTTCTCGCCCTCGGTATAACCAGTGCAGTTTTGCGGGATATACGGGTATGCACTGTAGGGTTTGCTCGGTGGATAGTGGTTGACAGACCCGGTGGGGATAGCCCAAGGAGTGATTTTTTTTGTTAGGAGGCAGGTTTGGTATTTGGGCGCTCATCTAGGTTGAGTAGATTAGCCATGGTGTAAAGAAGGCAAGTGTGGGTTAGACTAGGAGCCCCAATTATGAGCCTGCAGGCCTTATTTAAGGTGAGGCGGATCTTGTGCAGGGCAGTCTGGTCTGCTGCACCATACACAGGTAAGCCATAGTCTACCAGAGATAGAGGATGTGACTGCAAGTCGGAGGGCATCCGTGGGGAGGCAGCTTTTATGACGATAAAGGATACCCAGCCGAGTGTTAGAGGCTGAGGCAAGGGCAGAGATGTGGGCATGAAAAGAGAGGGCAGGGTCAAAGGTTATACCTAGGTATTTATAAGAGTGAACTAGCTCAATAGGGAGTTTAGAGGTGGAGAAGACTGCGAGAGGATAGTTACTGGATTTATTTTGGGGGTGGGCAAAGAGCATGGTTTTGGTTTTCTTTAGATTAATTACGAGTCTGTGCTCAGTAAACCAGGCTTCTGCATTGTAGGATTCCTGCAGAGAATCCTGAAGTGAGATGGGATTATGGTAGGAGGCAAAGAGTACAGCATCATCTGCGTAAAGAAGGATTTTACCAGTACATTCACTGGGCAGGGAGTTGAGAAAAAGGGAAAAGAGCAAGGGCCCAAGAATAGAGCCCTGAGGGACTCCGGAGCGGATAGGGCAGGTACTGGAAAGTTTCCCGTTGATTTTCACACGTTGTGAGCGGGCCGTCAAGTAGCTGGAGCACCAGGAAACAGGCCCAGTGGCAAAGCCCAAGTGACTAAGGGTAAGCAGCAAGAGGGGAGACAGTACCTCAAGGCTTTGATAAGTCAATGAACACTGCACCTGCTAGGGAGCCAGAGTCCAGTGAGGTGTGAAGAAAGTTAGAGAACCCAGGAGGGTAGTATGTGCTGTGGCCTGCTCTGAAACCATGTTGTTCTGGGCAGAGGATGCTATATTTATCGAGGTATTCAGAGATTTGGGTGGCCACAATTTTTTCTAAGGCCTTAGAGAGAGAAGAGAGGATTGAGATAGGTCATTAATTGCTAGGGAGGGTCCTATCACCACCCTTGTGTATTGGGGTGACAGTAGCTATCTTCCAGGCAGAGGGAATGCCCTAGGCAGAGATTTGTTAAAGAGGCTGGTGATTGGTGAGATAACCAGATCCAGAACCTGACGGAGAAGACTGGGATCAAGGGAGTCATTGCCAATTGTGTTACTCTTTAAGGCCTTGAGTAGGTAAGGTCTGACTTCCTGGGCAGTGACTCGGTGCAGGTAGAACAAGGGGCGTGGGAGAATAGTGACAGACTTGGAGGGAGGGGGAGCGAAGAAATTATCTGGGAGCACCGGGCTAAGGTCTGTGAAAGATTTGTTGACGTGGTTGGCAATAAGGACAGGGTCTGAGGAGACCGAACCATTAATGTTGATAAGCGAAGGGGGGGGAACACGTGCCACCATTCAGCTGCTTAATGTTGTCCCAGAAGGTCCTAGCGTTCCCCCATGAGGAAGTGAGGGAGGCTTGATAGTGCTCAGCCTTAACTGCGGATGGCCCATGTACATTTGTTCGGGCAGCAGCATAGGCCAGCCTGTCAACTGGGTGGCCTGTTTCATGGCAATATGCCATAGGTGTCCCGTGCTTAAGAAGTTGGCGCAGGGTGGGGGTAACCCAGGGAGTATGTCTTACTTTGGACCGGCGTGCAGTTATGGGTGCAAAAATGTCGCAAGCAGAGTTGAAGGTGTGGATAAAGAAGGTAAGGGTCGTGTCAATATCTGGGGCATTTAGTATAGGGGACCAGTCTATGAGGGCTAGGAGTTGCTTAAGGCCTTTCAGCCCAGCAGGTCTAAGACGTCGCCGAAGGGTAGTTTGTGCTGTGAGTTTGGGCAAGGAGGTTGACCAATAGAAGAGAACAGGGGAGTGGTCGCTAAGACAGTCCGGGAGGATTTGGATATTGCGGATGCGGTTAGGGCGGTTTGTGAGGACCACATCCAGGAGTGTGCTAAAGCCCATTCTAGGATTCACTCTAGTGGGTTGGGAGACTAGTTGGGTTAGGTCGATGGCTGCAAAGGCGTCACGGGAGGAAGTGGATGAAGGGCTAAGCCAACTGATGTTCAAGTCCCCCACAAGGATTTGGTCGGAGGAGGGGTAGGGAGGTAAGATAATCAATTAGTGGGCCTAGTGCTTGTGCTTGATTTTTGGAGGTAATGCGGCTGTAGTCAGGTAGATGGGGCCCCTAGAGGATCAGGAGATAGTTTTAGGGTTAGGCCTGAGCCCTGAAGTCAAGGACAGGGGCTGGGAGGCTAGTCCAATGAGAGGGTCTTTGACATAAATGGCACAGCCCCCACCTCGCCTACCAACACGGTCCTCCCAATAGAGGGAGTAGCCAGGGAGTGAGACCAAGGAGTCAGGGGTAGAGTCTGACAGCCAAGTTTCAACTATTGAGATAACGTCAGGTTTATGAACTGCAACCCAGTAATTGAGAGAGTCGAATTTTTTAAGGAGGTAGTTTTTTAGATGTAGTGCCCCTGCACAGGAGCAAAAGCAGGAATGAACCAGGATCTCATAGACCAGTCAGTCTAATGTCTATAACTGAGAAGTTTATGGAATCTATAATTAAAGATAGTCTAGTGAATTTCCAAAAGGCAAATGGACTTCAGAACAACAGGCTACATGGGCTCACTGAAGGAAGGCCATGTCAGATGAACCTGGTGATTTCTTTGATTGGATAATGAAGGCAGGTGGAAAGGAACATACATGCAGAGACATACAATACCGGGACTTCAATAAGCCTTTTGATTCTGTTCCACAAACAGCTGGTCAAAAAGCTGCGTGATCTGGGGTAGGAACTAAGATTACTGAATGGGTAAGGAATTGGCTAAGTGGGAGTTCCCAGAGAGCTGTTGTTGACTGTGAGTATTCAGATGGTTGGGGGAGTCACCAGTGTGGTACCACAGAGATTTTGTCTTGAGGCCAGTCCTCTTTAACATATTCATCAGAGATATTTGGGTAGGGAACCAGGGGATGATCTGCCTTTTCACAGCAGGCACAAAGATCTGCAGAAGGGTGGACAATGAGAAGAGGGTGGAACCATGAGGGAGGACCGAGAGAGGTGAGAGAAATGGTCTAGGATATGGCAATTGAAATTCAGTGGAAAGACATGCCAGGTAACACACATGATGGCAGAAGAAGGACTCCAGCACTACCCACCAACAACACAGGACACAGAAAGTAGCATGGTAAGTGGTTGAGAGAAGGACCAAGGAGAGGGACCTGAGAGTGAGAATCATGGACAACTTGAACTCATGTGGGAAGGTCAAAAGGAATGCTGGGATGCATCCAGGGGGGAATCAGCAGTAAAGGGAGGTAGGTGATCCTGCTTGTGTGCAGATCCCTTGCTTGTCTTCACTTGGGAGTATCCTGTGGGGTCCTGGAACCCACACTTCAGGAGGGACAGGGTGGAGGAGGTACAGACCACATACCACTACCATATAGGTGACTGTCTTGTTTTCTTTTACTGTTGTCTCCAGTTGCTTGGGCTCCTCTGAGCTCATTACCCAGTGTCAACTGCACATACCCAGGCTGTATGGAGAGCTGCTCCTGCTGATTCCTGACATGGATATCCGCGGCACAATACATGCACACCCACAGGCACATGCACAGACGAGATGGGAAGGAGCTCAGAGGAGCCCAAACAACTGGATATAACAGTGAAAGAAAACAAGACAGCTAGATATATGGTGGCAGAATGTGATTTGTACCCTTTATATGGGTGAGAAATGAAGCACTATTTCTGCATGTAACCCCCCAACGAATGGGGGTCACTCAAAAGCCTTCTTTGGGTGAGCCTAAATGCTCTCCGCCAGGCTGGTGTCCTGTATTTCAGTCGATTTAAAAAATTAATTGAGTGAGAGTGCCTAATGCCTCCATGTACTGTCGCTTTAAGAGCTGCCAAACTGCAATATAATTACTTTGAAATGGGGGGTCTGTGTGTTTCTCTGCTCGAGTCCCGCCTGGGCCACTGAGAAAATCGCTCCATTTCTGCAGTCGCTATATGCACAGAGGGAGCTCTTTCAGAAGATGTAATTGTTTGCTTGTAACCTGTTAAAGTAATAATGAGAATGCAGTTTGTTCTAACTTGCTTGCATGTAGCCAGGACTGTGCAGAGTAGCTCCCTCATGTTGGTTCTGAACTGCTGAATTAGACCAATCAGTGTGGGGATCCTTTAAAATGGAGCCTGCTATGGGCGAATCAGAACTTGGACTCTCCTCTGGAGCCAGCCACAATGGGACTGTATGGCAGATGCCTCTGGGAATTGTAGTTTGGACTTTGGTGCCTTTTTTGCACCAACAGAGAGAGTCTGATTGTGAGTGACAGCCACACCAGCCAACTGAACTGGGAGGAACTAAAAGAAAATGCCCGGCTCTGTCTACTGGAAAGATCAGATCAGTTTGGGCTGTGAAGAGACAAGGAGCTGTGTGCTTCTTCGGTGTGTGGTTTTAGCAGGGGAATCGCGTGTAAGGCCCTAAGTTTCGGTCTGCAGCTTGTGCAAGCACCTGTTCAGACTGAATCCGACCTGTGAAGAGAATCAAGGAGTTCTGAAGAGCAGAAACCAGGCTCACCCTGTAGAAGACTGGAGAAATTGCTGAATCACGCTCGGTCTGTCAGGAACTGAATCTGCTGTGTGTTCTCCCAGGTATTGTGCAGTAATTGCGATCGGGATCGAGAAGCAGCCTGCCTGGTATAGTACTTTCCTGTTACATATAAATGTGTGTAGTGCTTGTGGGGAATCAAGTTTCAAATCCTCTGTACAGTGAATTGAGTGCATGAAGCTGGAAGTAAACCCCAGCTTAATCCAGACTACATCAATTTGCTCTAAACTGCAGTGGGGTCCAGTCACAAGGACCTTGTCCACATGGTCAGCTCCTCCTGGCAATCCAGGACAATCTGCCTTCCATCCAGTTCCCAGCATTGAGTATGTGAGTAAAGGCAGGGTAGCTCCCTGCCATCTGTTTATCGAATTGCAAGTGTGTCATCTAATTGTTGCTTTTTTTCATTTCTTCACGAACTGAACCCTCCGGCTCCGGATTACAACTGAGTATTGTGCAAGTGTTTTTCCATCACAGAGCCCCAACCAGCTGCACCGATCCTGGCTAGCCCCCTCCATCCTGGGTACCCAGTGAAAGTGACAATTTGGGACTCTGAATATGCGCACAGTACTGTGACTATTAATGTGTTTAACCTAATTAACCTGATTTCCCACTTCCTTGTTACAGCTTCTTAAATAAATCAGATCTCTTTGTTTCAGCAAAGTTACCCTGACTGAGGTATTCGTTTATGTTAAAGTATTGCACTGTGGCTTTTGTACTGTATTACCTTGTTTTACAGGTGGTCCCCAGAGTCCAGTCGACAGAGCCAGTCCTGGGGGTAAGTGTATATTGTGAAGATATTTCTGATGCACTGTGTGGGCCACTAGTGGGAAGAAAGGGGGTTACAGTATCCCAGAGGGCTGTGACCAAGTTAGTTTAACTACTGCAAACCCTGACCTCTGGGTGGAGGCACCCGCCATTGGACCTAGGCCCCTCAACCTGTTAGTAGTTAAGCAGGCAGGGGTAGTAGCCCTTGGGATAACGCCACCTAGGGGTTACATGCAAATAAAGTACTGAACAATTATGAAAAATCAGTGATTAAGACTGAGCATGTGCTAATGTGGTGTGCCGGTATACAGGTGCTTTGCACCACCATTTGAACTTTTCCCAGGCCTTGTCAACTATTCAATCCTCCGAGTGGAGTTGGTCAGCCACTTATACCAATTCCAGTTCCAAAGTCTCTGCCTCAGCCTGTTCCAGTCTACCTCCTGCTGCATCATGTTCCAGTCTACCTCCTTCTGCACCAACCTCTGTGGATCTTCTTACACCAACTGCTATGAAAACCAGATCTCCCACAGTACTGAAATGAAATGAGCTCTAATCCAGGAGTAATCTGTTCCCACGGATAACATAAGTCATTAATGGACATAGGAAAACTGCAACTACTCACCCAGATTCAGTACAAAAGTGATATTTTATTCATACATAAATACAGGGCTCAATGCACCACCAATGTTTTGAGGGAAAACCCCCTAGACGAAGATACCCTTACACACATGCAAAAACCCCTCATTCAATCTTTACAGGGAGCTGCTGGCAGCTCAGTAAATATTTTTTTTTCTTATTTCATTTGGCAAATGAAGGAGCTCTCTGGAATGGCTCCCTCCTCCCTTACAAGTGGTAGGGACTTTTGTACTTGTACTGTATAACGGTATCCAAATCCACGCTGAAGAAGGTGTTTCCCCCAAGAAACACTGGTGATACATAAGGCCTTGTACTTACATGCAAATAAAATATCACTATTTTACTGAATCTGAGTGAGTGTTCATGGTTTTCCTATGTCAATTGATGTCTTCTTACAGTGAACCCAAGTCTTATTTGTCTCTCTTCACACCCTCTATCACCTGTAGTGTCAGTCACACTTCTCCCTGTGTATCCGAAAGACTAGTCCAGCATCCTTCAACTCCCATCACCAGGGCTCTTTTCCAGCAGGTACTATCAGAATATCCTTCTCCTTCCAAGTTGACATTTTACTTCTGGTCTAACAAACAGTTTCCACACTGGTTTCCTAGCACCTGCTATACCATCCTTTTTTTTGCAGACCCTTCTATCTACTCCCTGTGATCCTGAAGCTGTGGACCTTCTCCTATAATGAAAGAAAGCAGACATGGATTCACCATGGGGCCTTATCCGCAATTACTGTTCTTGGCTTATCAAAGCAGTCCCATTGGAGTTGCCATTTGGAACAACACCAGAAGGAAAAGATGAATCCTTAATTTGCCTACTTTACATTCATCTGCTATACCAAATATCCATTATTTTATACTCCCAGGACCTCTCCTTGGCTTTACTAAGATCAATGATGCCATTTGCTCCATCTACCTTGTAGGCCAAGGGCTTGGCTATCAAAAACTGACATTTCAGATGTCTTCCACTTACATCCTATAAACCCCTCTCTCTGGCATCAGTTGACAGCTGTTGGAATGTTTTGTTATCTTCCTGTTAACCACTGGTTGCAAGAGTAGTTTCAGTTGTTTGCTCTTTTCTCTAAACACTCTATTGGATCCTGCTGATCAAATGCAAACACAATTATGTGCTTCATCTGCTTACTGACCTTCTTCTGGTCTATTCTACAGCTTCCCCTCCTGCAGCCAGTAGATCTAGTCACTCAGAGTTCATCACCACACTAAACGTATCTATGGCTCCTGACAAAAATCATCGGTCCTGTCACTTCATTGGAGTTACTCGGCAATACTGGGTTCGCTTGAACTGGATGCAAGACTACTGTAAAACAACTAACTCGTCACCACTGTCATTTATGATTTCTCCAGACCCTCCTGTACAAAAAGAGAATTATATATCTTTTGGTTACCTACCTTTTGCCATGCATTTCATTCCCCAAGCAGATACTTCATTTCATCTTACAAGCAACTGCTTCATCTGTTTCTTCCCTGGTCTACCACATCACTAATACAGCTGCAGAAAAATCTGACCTAGCCATGCTGTCCTATTTGCTGAAGCAATAAAATGGGATTTCCATGTTTTCTCAAGATCCAGACCCCACACGGCATGGTGAAGTCTTCACCAATGCAACACCTGCATTTGACTTTGCCACCCTATACAACAATGCCTGGTTCATAGCACAATGGCCTCCCACTGTGAATGATACCCTTGCCATCTACTGTTCCTACTCTAGCTACAGCTTTCAAGCACATGCCACACCAACCATCAGTGGGCACATGTCCAATGATGTACGGGCACACACCCTCCAACAGCCAAGCATATGCCCACTATTTGCCTCTAAAGGGCACAGAATTTGTTACTTTCTAAAGCTTCATACTGCGATAATCAGTATGCTGTCACCTTCTATGGCTTTGTACTGCACCAAACCAATCCCCTCTCGGGACTGGCTTCTTATTTCTCCAACCATTCCAAATTGTTATAAGACTCTTCCTTTAACTTTAAGATTCAGGAATTTAAGTTCGGCTATTACTGCATGTACAAAATAGTCCATCATAACTCTCCAGTCCCCACATAGACTGTTTCTCAAGAAAAACACTTCCATGAAACAGACCTAAGACAATCTAGTAAAAGTCTTCTTCCAGAAGCTCATTCCTCCAATCTGACTTTCTGCTCTTATCACAGACTGGATGCTGCAAGCTGTCGTGACTTCAGCATCTTATGCATTTTTATATCCTTGTGATCTTCTTCCTGCTTCAATAATGTTCTGACTTTTGCAACATTTTTCAACAGCCAGGACATGGAAATCTACAGACAATTTTGCTTTGCTTCTCAGACCTCCAAAAAAGACCACCTCTCAAGACATTCATGGCAAACCTTATTCTTCCTACAACCAGTGGTGTCCCATCCACATCATGAGTCACCGAACAGCTTATCATGCTTCTTGCTCCCCAGCCATACCACTATTTGGAACAGAGAAGTGGACAGTTATGACTAGTTCATGGTTCATTACCTATTTAAGGAGACTCCTTACTTGCCTCAGACATGAACCCTGACACTACTCAGGACATTCCTTCCACGTCAGAGCCATCACTACAGCATCAAGACACATGTCTGTGGTCACATCATTAAACTCCAAGCTGCTGGTCATGGTCTCATGGCTAGCTGCTAGCCTTTCAGCAGTCAAACTCTCCTTAGTCCACATTTTGTTTTGGGGGAAGCCTCTTTCCTTGAGTTACTTTCCTTGGTTTTGAGATCTACACGCAGCTCTCCCATAATTTATCCCGTCAGCGGGATAAAGCAAGATGTAGCCCTCTAAATTTTCCCCTGAACTAGAAATCCAGATTAACACAGTGAGCCATAATAATGGTACGCATGCTAGGAGAGATGGCACAGAGGTCATGGATCCCTAGAGATTTCCTCCACCAGGGTCTTTTTCTCTCCTGAGTGACGAAGGCCATAAGGTAGCTGTCTAGTACCATTTACCCATAATTAGACTTTCCACTGTAAGTTGGGGTCAGATAATGGCCCATCTTCTCCTACATTCTTGACATTCCCTCTCTCCTCTGGAAGTTACAACTCAGTCTGCTATCCCTCATCATCAGCTATCAGCTATCTCTGTTATCAAATTGCTCTTCTGTGTTTGCAGCTCCTGTTGCTCAGTTCTTTTGGGCTCTGGGGTGGACCCTTCCTCAAGAGATATCCTTTGCCTTCCTGATACCCCAACAGGGTGGTAGTCCCACAGTGGACAGAAAGCTCAAATGGCCACAGTAACTACAAATGACAATCAACATCCAACCATACAAACAGCATTCAGCTACCAACAAGGTGCACAAGCATTACTTCATATTGTGGTTGCATATGCTGATTAAATGCAAAGGCTTGTCTGTGTTTTGATGGTTGAGAGCAACCAGCCACCCCCCTTCTTGGGGTATATAAACAGCTTCCTTCAGCCTCATTCGGCAGCTCCTTTTTCTTGCTCCCACCATCCACCCCATCGTCTCCAGCAGCTAACTTCCCTCCTTGGGCTCCTTCCTAAAGTGCCTTTAGCCAAAGAAAACACATTCCCACAGTACTTCTGGGGTGTAACCCTCCTCAAGAGGGTACCTTTGCCTTACCCAGTAGTAGTAGTAGCAGTCTGTCAGTGGGCAGAGATCTTGAACAGCCACAGTAACTACAAATGACATTTAACATATCCATCTTTTGGGCTCTGGGGTGGAACCCTCCTTGAGAGTGTTCCTTTGCCGTCCTGGTATCCCAACAGGATGTAGTCCTTCATGGGACAAAGAGCACAAATGGACAGTTGACACTGAACCATAAAACTACCCTTCAGCTACCAATAAGGTGCACATGCATTACTCCACACTGTGGTTGCATATGCCCATTAAATCACTTGTTAGTGGGATTTAGATAAAATAAATGATTCAGAGTCTTCTCTCTGTTCTGATTGGTATGCCTTGCAAAATTTTGGCATCTGATGAGCTCACAATTGCCACTGTATATAAGTGATGCTGCAACCTCTACTGTGGCAACAGAGTATGATTTCACAATGATGGAGTACTATGCGAAATGAATACTTGTGAGAATCTCTTTGTTTATATAGGAACATTGCAAGGAAACAGATAATGATGTGTAAATGTCTGTTTGGGATGCAATACGGTTGAGTGACTAGGGCACAGAAATGTGAACCAGGATATTACAGGTGGGAAGCACCACATCTGAGCAGCAGCAACAACATCGACCTCCCTCACAGTGACACTGGGACACCGTCACAGTGCACCCCAATGAAAAGAGACCGACGGACAAAATATCACTGCAGGAACCCAGCACAGCATCCACATTGTACACCATGATGACCAGACACTGAACGCCTCTCCAGAGATGGACACCACCATTAGCGACCCGACGAAAGGAGCGCACTCCTTCATCGCGAAGGTGATACCGCCGGGCAGTAGGAAGACACACAGGGCAGCAGCCTGACAGAATTAGCAGACACAGTGGCAAATGGGGCCAAATGGGACTGGCAGTACACAGCAGGTGGGGAACTGCAGCCCAATGCAGACAGACGTACAGGCAGACACACAGAGAGGAGCACAGTACCACAGTGCTACCGGGCAATGCAGTATGGTGCATACCAGGCAGGGTGACAGTGGGCAGCCGACCACAGCAGGGACTCCAGGCACTGTGACACAGACAGGGTGGACAGAGGTGGTACAAGCACGGAACCAGTGGTGGCAATGGGGGGATACACAGTGTGCTGATGGCAGCACGCCCCCCTCCCCGTACACCCCAGAGCTCACACCTGGAGGCTGCTATTCAATGCCAGCCCCAGCAGAGCTGACTCTGTGGTGGGTGAGTCACTCTCTGAGTTATTGCTGCTGTGGCTGTTGGGCTGTTCTGCATCGGGATTATGGTGTCATTGTGACACTGTGCTTCCTTACAGGTGTGTATCTCACCACAAATAATGTGTTCCCTTAGGCACTCTGAATCAGTCATTTGACCTCTCTGTGTCTTAGTCTGCAAAATAAGATTCACTGGGCATCTGATTTCTGGGTGTGGTATAGTGCTTTAGTAATGTACTTTTGGTTTATTCTTCATTATTTCCACCCAGTTAGAGGTGCCATAGGCAGAGACCAATGGCTAAAGGAAATGGGAGTTCACATGTAGGGAGCCAAGAAGACTAGGGAGAATGATGGAGTTGGAGAAGGTGTGGGAGGTGGGAGGAAAAGAAACTGGTTAGAGCCCTGAGGTGAATAATGGCTAGAGGGAGTGGTCTATCAGCTGACACTGAATGTCAGCAAGCTTCTAATTCACTGGGCATGGGCATCTGATCTCTGATGTGTTGGTGTGGTGTGGTGTAGTGCATAAGTAACATATCTTTAGCTTGTTATCCATTATTTTCATCCAATTAGATATACCATTGGTGGAGACCTGTGGGTAAAGGAACTGGGAGTTCCTGAGTAAGGAGTCAAAAAGATCAGGAGAATGAAACTACAGAACCTTATCCAACTCAAAGAATTACTGTATTCCTTGGCACAGAAGTGAGGAACCCCCTCCACGGGGGAGAACCTCTGAGGATCCAGAGCCTCAGTTGTCGAGGAGCACAGCCCCGGTACAAAACCATATGAGGCAAAAGCATTCTAGCCTTTGAAGGTCAGAGCATAGGATAGGGTCGACAGATTGAGGACTGATGCCTGTTTTTGCTAGTGGGTGTGTACCTGCATGACAAAGCCATAGAGTGTAAAAGCATACTGTGCTCTTGGGGGCAGACAGCAAGTGACAGCCTGACTGATAGAAGACTGCTGCTTGGTTCTGTTGGAGGTGTTGCCAGCAGTGCAAAGCCATCAGAGGTAAAAGTGCATTGAGTTACTGAGGCTAAGGCAGAGGAAGGCCAACCAATGGAGGGCCAAAATCTATTGCTGGCGCCAGGTGTCATCAGTAGCATGAAGCCATATGAAACAAACGCGTACTCTGTTCTCGATCAGCAGAGCATAGGTGAGGCTAGACAGATGGAGGACTGATGCCTGCTGTTGACATATGGCATCCTCAAGGGGAGAATGGGTGGAAGCCTGACCATTGGAGGGTTGAGTTTGTGTTGGTGCTGAGCATTACCGGCAGTATGAAGCCACAGGGGGTGAAGAATATTTTGCCATTGGGAAAAGCAAGCAGATCAGACTAATGGAAGACTGCTGTTTGACTGTAGTTGATGGGTGTACATGACTGTTCATAGGTTCATATGTATACACTAGTTTGAGGGAAAGCCCATATAGAACTCGCTGCCATTAATTTCTAATGGCGGAAAAATAATTTCCTATCACCCATATACTAATCAAGTCTAAATTTAAATTGTTCAATATCCTTACTTGTTACAACACACAAGGGTAGGGAATTCCATATTGGTGGTAGTCTTTGAGTAATGGAGTTGTTTCTTTTACCTGTTTAATTACGGCTAGCATAGTTTTAGTTTGTGTGATCTAGTATTATTTGTTGATACCTGCCTTTCAAGGCAAATAGTTTTGAACAAAGCAGAATCTTGAAAGGTCCTGTATGCCAAACACAAGTCACCCCTAAGTGCTCCATATTCGAGGGAGTAAAGTCCCAGTGACTTAAGTCTATCTTCATACTCCACATTGCTTAGCTTGTTAATATTACTGGTTATTTTCCTCTGAACTTTCTCTACAGTGGCTTTTCTTCCTAGTGAACTAGGTGCACAGAAAGGGGCACAGTATTCAATATGTGATCTGACTAAGCTAGTGTATAATGGAATAATGACCTCAGGTTCACAGTTCTTAACATATCTGAGAATGCATCCAATTATGCCATGGCACTTTTTAACTGTTTTGTTGATATGGGTACTAAATTTTAAATTGCTTGTAATAATGACACCAAGATCTCTTTCAGACGTGACAACCTGCAGCTGAGTATTATTCAATGTGTCACTTGCTGCGGTGTTTTTTTGCCTAGGTGCATAACTTTGCATTTAGTAACATTAAATATCATTTTGTTCTCTGCCGCTCAGTTAGCCAAGCTATCCAAATCAGTTTGTAACGATCTGATGGATTGGCTGTCATTTACTATACCACCTAGTTTACTGTCATCGGCGTACTTGTTTACCCAGACCCCATTAGAGGTCTGCATGCTGGAGACCAAGATATTAAACAGAATAGGTCCCAGTACAGAGCCCTGCAGGACCCCATTGGTGACTTTACCCCAGGCTGACATGTGTCCTCTTATAACGACCCTTTGCTGCCTATCTCTAAGCCCAGATTCAATCCACCTAATAATGTTAGGATGGAGTTTGATTCTGACTACCTGATTAATTAATATTCTATGAGAGACAGAGTTGAACGCTTTTTCATAGTCTAGGAAAATCACATCCACATGTAATCCCATATCCAAGGCCTTGCTTACAGGTTCAGAAAAGTTAATCAAATTACTTTGACATGATATTCTCTGTGTGAAC
This sequence comes from Neoceratodus forsteri, assembly GCA_016271365.2. Classification (NCBI taxonomy): domain Eukaryota; kingdom Metazoa; phylum Chordata; order Ceratodontiformes; family Ceratodontidae; genus Neoceratodus; species Neoceratodus forsteri. The sequence goes on along the minus strand of CM028134.1, from coordinate 538,456,341 downwards.
CCATACTGGGATATGTCAAGAATTCCTGTATCCTGTATATGTGTTATAATTTTCTGCTGTAGGAGTCTTTCCATTAATTTGCCGATGCAAGATGTAAGGCATATAGGCCTATAGTTAGTTACATTTTATTCCTCCTTTATGTATAGTTATAATTGTTGCTATCTTCCAATCGGGTATAGCAGTTCCCACTATACTATATGTATTAAATAACAGGGTGAGTAACTCTGATAATTCTTTAGAGTTCTTTAATAAATTTAGGTGGAATATCATCAGGTCCTGTTGAAGAGTTGGGTCTACTAAATTTAATAACAACTGAAATATCGTCTTTGGTAAATAGTAGTGGTTCTTCCTGACTTCCTAAGTTATTAAGACATATATTTTCCTTTGGTTTGAATACACTTAGGTAACAGGCATTAAGTTCTTCAGCCATCTTATCCTCGTCTGTACAGAGCATTTGATCTTTGACTGGTGGATCCACTCTAGAGGAGTTACCTTTAAGTGACCCTATATAATTGTAAAACATGTTTTTATTATCATTTGTAAGAGTAGCAAGATTGAGTTCAAGTCTCTGTTTAGCAGACCTAATTAGTTTTTTAGTCGTATTAGCTTTTGTTTTAAATCTTTGCCATTTTACATCTGACAGATTTTTTATACTTGTTAAGTGTCTTTTTTTTGTTATTAATACTTCTCTTAATATTCTCATTCCACCACAGAGGAACCCTTTTTTTATTATTATTGTATTTGATTTGTTCGGGGACCCAGTTCCTAACACAATATTCTAGTTTCTAATGAATAGCCAGCCACATACTAACGGCATCTAATTGTTTTAGCTCTTCTTCTCAGTTCCAGTGAGTTAAAAATTGTTTTATTTTAACATAGTCAGCTCTGAAAAAGTTTTTGATTTTAGTAATGTCATTAGATATGATTTTGAAGCATTTGAAAGTCCATAATACTTTATTGTGATTGCTGTCACCAAGCGGCTCTAGGATTTTTGGAGTTAACTCAGTATCTTTGATATTAGTGAGAATTAGATCCAGAATATTATTTCTAGTAGGTTCCGATACTAGTTGTTCAAGATCATGCTGTAAAATGATTTCAACAAATCTGTTTTCTAATTTGCCCTTGCCCTCAAGTGACGACCAACATATATTAGGCAAACTGAAGTCACCCATGAGTATATAATCATCATAGTCTATCATTTCCTCAATAGACTGCATAAAGGCATCATTACCCATGGAATCAAGATTTGGAGAGCGGTAACTGAGACCTACTGTCAATGACCTGTCCGAAAATGTGTTTTTGCCTAAATGAGCTCACTGTCTGTTCCTTGGTTATTATTGGTTTTCAGTTCATACCTATTTAGTTTATTATTGGTATAGAGGGCAATGCCCCCTCCTGTTTTCTTTGCATGATTTTTAGCTATCTTGGTGTATCCTGGTATATCAGTCCCCCAATCAGAATCTGAGAACCAAGTTTCTGTGACCCCACAAATATGTATGTTGTCTTTGTTTAATATATATCGAAGTTCATCAGCTTTGTTTTTTAAGCTTCTAGCATTAACAAGTAAGATTTTCAGCTCGGTACTGGAGCTATTTGATTTCACTGTGTTAGCTGTATTGACCTTGGCCTCCCTATTTTTTGTGCTATGGTTTACAATGACTGCTGTTTTGGCTACTGGGATATTATTTGCTCTAATTAGATGAGAAGCATAGTGGGCAGTGACTCTATGGACTTCAAGTGTGAAGTAGTGCTTATGAAGGTCAGATATACTCAAGAGGCCTGTAGGAATGCTTTCCTAAAGTTCTGGATGGAAATGGAAGCAGATCCATATGGTTCTTTAGAAGTAATGAATGTCTTAGCTGAACAAAATAGTTGCAGGGGGTGCAGCAGTGACTAGAGTACGAGCAGAAGGAGATGCAGTAAAGTGGGTCAGGGAATTAGGCAACTGACTTTGGAGAAAGAATTGGTGCCATAACAATGACAGTCAAGGTTTGAGCCACAGTGCTGACTCTTCTGGTTCTTGCGCGCCAACCAGTTTGCAGCTCCTGAGAAGCCTGCTATGAGTGACTGTACTCCAAAACACTAGTTTGAACAAAGCAGCTTTGCAGGCAGTGAGGAAGCAAATTGGAGGCATGTAATAGCAAGGGGGGAATGCCCTTGGGAGGCAGCAAAAAGCACAGCTAGAGAGCAGACTGTGGTGGTAGATGTGGTCACAAACTCAATCAGCTTATTGGGAGCTGTGCAGTAAATGGGTATGTGTTCTGAATAAGTCTAAAGCTTGAAGAGGCTGTCATTCTTGGTCATATGCACTGTAAGTTATGGGTGACAGCACATGGAGGAGGAACCACAGCCAGAGGTCAAGAGGCCAGAGATGGCACTGAGCAGAGGGGCCACAGCCAGATTTCTGGACAGTGATGGCACTGGCTGGAGGTGTCTCAGCCAGAGGTCAGGATGGATGACAACACTTAGTATAGAGGCCACAGCCAGAGGTCAGAAGGAGTAGTGGCAATGGGCAGAAGGCCACAGCCACAGGTCAGAATGAATGGCAGCACTGGGTGGAAGGGCCACAGTCAGAGATAAGAAGCAGAAGAAGAGTCTAGAAGCAGTATTAAAAGTAGGAGTACCTGTGTTGCTGGTTATGACATTGTGGTGGTGACAGTGGGAGTACAGCAAGAGGCAAGCGAGGTAGGGGAATAAGTCTTGCTGCTGTTGCTCCAGACAGGACCATTAGTATGCTGCATAGCTGACTTGCATTAGAATGTGAAGGAGTACACCCGACTGTTTGGAGCAAAACAGCTCCTTTGCTGGGTGGCAACACTGGGTGGAGGGGCCACAGCCAAACGTCAGGAGGATAGTAACAGCACAAAGGGGGGGGGGCACAGCCAGATGTCATAATGGGTGATGGTACTGGGTGAGGGAACTCCAGCCACAGGTTAGGAAGAGTAGCAGCTCTGGATGTAGGGGCCATAGTCAGAGGTCAGGACGGAGACAGCAGTGGATGGAGGGTCCGCAGTCAGAGATTGGTTGATGCTAACACTGGGTGTAAGAGCCACTGCCAGAGGTCAGATTATGACAGCATTGGGTGGTGGGGCTACAACCAGCAGGTAGAATAGGTGCCAGAAGTCAGGAATGGAGATCTGAGCCAGCCTGCTAGGGCAGCAGAAACATTTCCATCTGGGCACTGACGACTGGGGTTCGCGGGAATGGACTCCAGACATTGGAGCATCTGCTGGGGGGAGGAGGCAGAGACTGCTCACCTTCTCCAGGGAGGGAGGGTGCTTGGTACTTGGTGCCTACTGATCCCTAGCATTGTCAGGAAGGCACAGCAGCTGGGACCATAGCGGGATGTCCAGTGGGGCGGAGACAGGCTAAACTCTGCAAATCTGGGGAGGAAGCATGCCTGGTCATGTGCCGCAGTCACCGCATGACCAGCCCCAACTTGGCTGGCTTTGGAGGAGGGATGTTTGGGGCAAAAATCCCTTGGCGCAAGCTCCATGAAGTTGGATCCTTGTAAGTACTGGAAGCTAGCCGATACAGGGGGTCCTCCCCCGGCAGTAACCGTAGGGCCAGAAAACAGCATTCATGATAAAAAAAAAAGGAACGGAGGTCTGGGAGTTCATGGAATCTGAGAAGACTGCTTGGTTGGTAGTAAGGCAGGAGTCCCTGTGGTACCTGAGAGGGCTTAGCAGCAGTAAGACTGCAGAAGTAATAGGAGGTGGCTGAAACAGAGAGACACACATTGTGAAAGCAATGGCTGAAGGCAGGACTAGTGGTAGTCTGCTGCTTAGCTGTTTGTTTCCTAACAATGCTGAGGAGCCCCCCACCCTCAACTATCTGGTGTTGAGCAACTGCTTGCTACATCTGGCACCTGTAGCATTCCAGTCACAGTTCTACATAGAAACATAGAAGTTGTTTGCAGATAAGGACCAACAGGCCCATCCAGTCTGCCTATTTATCCTGTCTGTAAAAGAGGCCATGATCCTACTTTTTATTTATTTTATTTATATATGTCTTTTGTAACCAGGTAGGTGCACTGATCCAGAGGACCTTTTTCAGTTATGACCCGAGTTACAAACATGGCACATTAAGCAATGCAAATACAGGTAAGCACACAATAGTACAGGCTTCAAACATGAGTGTAGGAATTGCAGCACAAGGAAGCATTACATAAAGAAGTTACTAAGATACATGATGCTATGTAAGGCTAGCAGACAGGTAAAATACACAGCCACAAAAACACAGAGATCATACATATCGTGTCAAATTATTGGATACAATAAAAATAAAGTGCAACTGAATTCAGGTAAACAGTCAGCATTCAGGTAAACAGTAGTAAACAGGTCATCAGGCAGATAGGTACTCATAATACAGAGCACCAATCTGCCTTAAAATAAGTGCAGTGGCGAAGAACAGTAGGGAGGCAGTATCCTTAGCTATGCTGGGGGAGGGTGGAGGGCAGGAGATGGAGGTGAGTCTCTCGAGAGGGTGCGATCCAGTCATGGGGGAGAAAGGGTGGGGAAGCAAAGGACTACCAAGGTGCACAGTGGCATTTGGCTTCAGACTTTAGCCAGTCTTTGAAATTGTTATGTTTGCTTGCACGCATGTGCAAGAAACATAGTGCCATCATCGGAGATTTTGGAGGTGTGTCACCTCCTCCTCCAATTCAGTCAGTGTGTTGGCAGGCGTGGCCCCTGTAAGCCAATGCATTCTGGAGCTGTCTATGACAAGCTCCAAAATGCAGTGGCATACAGTTCAAAGGGGGAGCTACGCTTGAGTGAGCAGCGATAAGATATCGCTTGCTCACACACAGCTCCCCCTCCCCACACACACACACACAGACGCCACGCAGGCGTGCGCGCCCGCCCCGCATGCACGCACACACGGAATAGCCGCGACGGGGTGCCAACCCCGCCGGCTGTGCTGCGTCCCCCACCTCCCCCAAAGTTTTTGAAAATGCCACGCTGGGTGCCCACCCCAGCTTGGCAGTATTATAGCCGACGGTGCCCAACCCCTGCCGCTCCACTGTCCTAACCCCGCCTAGTACTTATGCCACGCTGGGAGCCCAACCCAGCGTGGCAATCTATACTTTGGCTGGACGGGTGCCCAATCCCCGCCGGCTGAACGGACCCTCTCACCGCTCTTTTGTGCCACGCTGGGAGCCCACCCCAGCGTGGCAAACGCCTCATCGCTTTTGTTTTTTTTACCCCTGTAAAGAAAAACGGTCCCACGGCACGCCTCCCAGCCCCTCCACAATCCGCACTCACCCACTGCGCACTTCTCCTCCCCACACCCCCCATACCTACCTCCGGACTCTGGCGTGACGATCTTCGTGGACCGGGAACACGCCTGCACTTTCAAAGCTGACCGCGAACTGAGGAAATGCCGTAAGCTGTATAATGGGCTAGATAGGTGGGTTTCAACTTTGTTGCATATCTCAGGTATTTTTGGGATTTTGCATATTTAACTCATTGAGGTGCGATTCTTCTTCGAATGATGTCATTGTCATGGCGTTATTCGGGTCCGAAGGGTGATTTCGCGAGTCACTGCGCAGTCACTGCGCGAAATCACCCGTTGGGCCTGAATAACACCATGACAGTGAATCATTCATGAGAAGGGGTCCCAAAAACCCCATGTTGAAAATTTGGTGCCAAAATTCCAAAAATTACTGTTTTACTTTAGCAGGTTATGCAGTTCTACGCAGGCTTGTAAGTTCGCGAATTTTCAATATTTTCACTCCAGATTTTCAACATTGCCATTTTACCACACCTTCTTATGAGTAGTACAGCTGTCATTTTTCACATCTCACCCAAAACGTGTTTCCGCCCATGTAGCACACAGTGGCGCAGTCGGTCTGCAAAATCAATGTAAGGGACAAATTAAGAAAATCACAGTGACACTGTTCATGAGCAGAGGTCTAAAAATGGCTATGTTGAAAATTTGGTGAAAAAATTCCTAAAAATGACTGTGTTACGAGCGTGCGTTGCACAGTTCCTATGCATGCTCATAAGTTTGCAAATTTAATATTTTCACTCCAGATTTTCAAGATTGCCATTTTATTACACTTCCTTATGAACAGTACAGCTGCAATTTTTCATATGTTGCCCAAAATGTGTTTTTGCACATGTTGCGCACAATAGTGCTGTTGGTGTACGAAAGCAATGTTTAGGACAGATTAAGAAAATCACAGTTACACTGTTCATGAGCAGAGGTCTTAAAATGGCTATGTTGAAAATTTGGTGACAAAAGTCCATAAAATGACTGTGTTTCAAGTGAACATTGCCCAGTTTCCACGCACCCTCGCTAGTTCATGACTTTGTAATATTTTCAGTCCAGATTTTCACCAGTGCCATTTTTCCACACTTCCTTATGAACAGTACAGCTGTCATTTTTCACAACATGGCTGAAGTGTGTTTCCACACTTTCAGCGCAGAGATGCGTGGTCACTGTGGGAAATCATTGTTCGGCACAGATAACGAAAATCACAGTGACACTGTTCATGATCGGAGGCACCAAAATGCCTGAGTTGACAATCTGCTGTAAAAATCTCCAATCTAATTATATTACGGGTGTGCGTTGCACATTTTCTATGTATGCTCGTGACTTCACCATTTTTTTTAATATTTTTACTACAGATTTGCAACATTGCCATTTTTTACACCTCCCCATAAACAGTACAGCTGTCATTTTTTACATCCTGTTCGGAATGTTTTTGCACCTGTGGTGCTAAATGCCGTAGTCACTGTGCATAAGCAGCTTTCGGCTAACAAACTGATATTCCCCCTGTTCATGAGGTGGGGTCACAAAAAAACATGTTGAAAATTTGGAGGAAAATACCAACAAATGCCTGAGGTATTAGGGTTTCCAACCATAATGCCCAACCCTGTAGAGAATGACAGGCATCAGGGGTGTGACTTGGGATTCTTGCCTGTGATGCTCATACCATTCCACACCCTGCAGTCAGTGAGAGGCATCAAGGTATGCCTTGGACTCTTTGGCCCCCAAACTTCACCCCATTCTCCTATATCGCACCCATCTCACCATATTTCCTAATGAAATGGGGTGGGCATAAGGGCCAAAGACCCCAGGGAACACCGTGACACTTGTCAGTGTCTCCAGGGTGGGGTGTGGTGAAATTGCGTGGCTGTTATGCCTGACAACCCAAACGCACACCCCAATGCCTGTCACTCTCTGCAGGGTGGTGGTGGGGTTGGCTTCAGTTCACTACTTCACTGCCATTCCTATTACGCAGCTCTGTAACTTCTACATTACCACTGCCAATGCCAGCAAGCAAACATTCGGCATTGACAAATGCATGTTTTTGAATGAGAAATGGGAGGTGGACGAGAGGAATGATATAGGAAGTCTGTTCCTGAGGGAGGGGGCAGAGACAGAAAAAGCTTTGCTACCCATGGTAGAGAAGATTCTATGGACTACCGGGGGGGAGGGGGGAACTGATGACTCACAGAGGTTCCTACATGCCACTCTGCCCATGAGGAGGGATGAGTACGGGGACAGGTGGCCGCTTCTCAGGGTATTGTCAACTATGCAGCCAAGGACATAATCAAACCGGCCTTGCATTGGAAGCCAGCCAAGAGATTGGTACAACACACAATGATGGGCTGAATAGGGAGCATTGAGGACGAAGCGACAGATACTATTGTAGACTGAGTTCAGTCTTGAGCACAGGGTTGATGATATGGGGTCCTTCTTACTTGGTCGCCTGCTTTAGCTTTTCTTCCTCCTCTCAATGACTCCCTTATTTCAGTCCCATGCATGCTTGAATCCAGCCACAGTCTTTGCCGCCACTAGCTTTTGGGGCAGGCTATTCCATGCATCCACCACCCTCTCAGTGAAGCAAAACTTTCTCATGTTACTTCATAGGTGACCTCCCACGAATCTCATGTCGTGCCCCCTTGTTCTAGCCCCCTTATTAACCTGGAAGAGGTTTTCTCCTTTAACCTTACTGATGCCCCTGAGGTACTTCAATGTTTCAATCATATCACCTCGCTCTCTCTTCTCCTCCAGCGTGTACATGTTGAGGTCACCCAATCTCTCCTCATAAGGCTTTTGCTGTAAGCCCTGCACCATCCTAGTCACCCTCCACTGCACCAACTCCATCCTGTCTATGTCCTTACGCAGGTGCATCCTCCAGAACTGCATGCAGTACTCTAGATGAGGCCTTACCAGGGTTTTGTACAGTGGAACTAACAGCTCTGTCCTATGGCTCGTAATGCCTCTTGCGATGTAACCCAACATCCCATTGGCCCTCCCTACCACCCTGGTTGTCTGCCTGGTGGACTTCTAGTCATCCGCGATAAGGACCCCCAAGTCTCTTTCCTCCCTGGTAACTGCCAGTGTCTCTCCCCCATCCTGTAGCTCTTACCAGGGTTCTTGCTCCCCACATGGATGACTTTGCACTTCTTTACTTTAAACCTGAGTTACCACACTACAGACCATCTCTCCAATCTTTCCAAATCTTTTCTCATCCAATTTATTCCCTCTGGAGTGTCCACCCTGTTGCAGATCTTGGTATTATCTGCAAACAGGCATACCTTTCCCTCCAGCCCATCTGCAATGTCACTGATGAAGACACTGAAGAGGACTGGCCCCAGAAATGATCCCTGAGGTACCCTGCTGGTCATCTCCATGTTTTCTGATGGGGTTCCATTTACCATCACCCTTTGTTTCATGTCTCTTAATCAGTTCCCTACCCAGTTTACCACCTCCAGACTACCCAGCTTGTTGACCAGTCCTCTGTGTGGAATGGAATCAATGGTCTTGCTGAAATCGAGGTAGACAATATCTATTGCCCCCCCCCACCGGTCCACCGCCTTTGTCACCCAGTCAAAGAAATCAATCAGATTAGTTTGACAGGATCTTCCTGTCATGAACCCATGTTGCCTTGGATCCTGTGCTCCTATGGCTTCCAGGTGTTCCACTATCCGTTCCTTAAGGAGTGACTCCATGATCTTTCCAACTATCAATATTCGGCTAACTGGTTTGTAGTTCCCTGCCTCTTCCTTGCTACCGCTCTTATGAAGAGGGACGACATGTGCCCTTCTCCAGTCCTTTGGGACCTCTCCAGTGTTTAGGGACTCATTAAACAGGTCTGCCAGAGGGGCTGCCAACTCCATCCTTAGTTCCTTTAGGATCCTGGAATGTATGCCATCCGGACACATCGCTTTGTCCACATTCAACTTTGCAAGCTCTTCCTGGACCCTGCCCTCCATAAAGGGACTGGTGTTTACTTCCTTCCCCTCTGTGTTCATGAAGTCCAGCTGCGGCCCCTGTCCATCTCCTTCAACTGTGAAGACTCAACAGAAGTATTTGTTAAGGATCCTTGCCTTTTCTCGGTGCCCCTCAATACACTCCCCCTTGTCTCCTCCGAGTTTGGCGATCCCCCCCCCTTCCTTCTATCACTAATGTATCTGTGGAATGTCTTGTCCCCTTTCTTGACCAATTGAGCTATTCTCTCCTCTGTTTGTGCTTTAACATGTCTTACAGCCCTTCATGCCTCTCTTAGACAATTTAGGTATATTTCCCTTTCCTCATCCCTTTGTGTCTCCTTGTATTTTTTGAAGGCCAACCTTTTGGCCCTTACCTTCTCTGTCACCATCCTGGAGAACCAATGTGACTTTCGTCTTCTCGTCCCCCTGTTTCTCACACTGACACACTGGTTTGTTATCCCAACTATGGCCTCTTTAATATGTGTCCATTTCTCCTCAATGCTCCCTCCTGAGTTCCCTTTTGCCAGCTCTTACCTGACCTGTATTCTCATCCTGGCAAAGTCAGCCCCCCTGAAGTCTAATAACCTTGCTTTTGCATGGGTTGCATGTACCCCTGTGTCTAGATTGAGCCATACCATTTGGTGGTCACTGGACCCCAGATGTCCTTCCACCTGGAGATCTGAGATTCTGTCTCCATTGATCAGAACCAGATCTAGGATTACCCTGTCTCTGGTGGGCTCCCTCACCAGCTACTTGAGACCCGCACACTGTAGCAAGTTCACAATGTCACGTGTCCTTGCTGAAGCTCCAACCGGGATGGACTAGTCAACATCTGGCATATTAAAATCCCCCATGAGAAGAACCTCCCCCTTTGCTGCCATATCCTATATGTCTTCCAGCATAACATGCAGGAAGCTTGATGGGTGTACCTTTTTAGCTGCTTGAGTAAGTTATTTCATAAGTCGAAAAGCAACAATATGCATTCATTTTCTTCACATAGTACCCCTGTGCAAGTAGCACAGACAGATCAGACAGGAACCCTGTTTCTGGCTATGTTTATGTTCACAAGGCTCTGAAGAGTAGCATGGTATAGACATGCTAGGGAAACTCTTGCTAGCATACTTTATCTTACTAACATACAGCCATGAATAAGAAGTTGTATTAGAACCATGACTGTGGTGCAGCTACTGAAACATATTAATAATTAAAGCTGGTTGACTGAGTGACTGAGTACAGGTGGTTGCAGCTGCCTGCCTCAACCAGGTGAAGGCAATAAAACAATGTGACTGACCTTAAAGTTAGCAAGTTGCTTGGTATGAACAGCAGGTAGACAGACTAAGAAAACATAAGTAAAATACAACTGAAATATTTAGGTAGTACATAGACATGAATCAGCACAGCAAAAATAAAACTGAAGGTAAACACAGAATTCAAATGAGAGCATGGAAGCAGTATGAGTGGCTGCCCTAGTGAAAGCAGGAAGGAAGTTGCTGGAATACAACTAGGGATGCAGAAGACAAAAGACATATAAAACAGTATCTGGGAAAACAAATTAAAGCCCAAACACAATAGGATCACAATGGATAAGATGGAAGGGAAAGGTAAGAGCCAAAAAAAAAAAAAAGGAGAGCTAGAGCAGGAACAAGCAAGCCTGCACAGCCACAGCAACCAAAATAGAAACCAACTGCAGCACTAGGGACCTGAGGTGTGACTCAGCCAGTTTAAATAGTTGCTGGGGTGGGGAGTCGATCAGCTGACCACTGAACCTCAGCAAACTTCTGCTAGACGCAGGACACCACTTTGAATGAGATGTTGCATCTTAACCAGGCATTCTGGGTAAAAATATTAAAAGAAAGAGCTGGGTGCACCTTGGTCTAGAAATACTAGAAATTAACTGAATCCATCTAGCAGTGTGAGTAATTAAGATGAAAGACTTACAGAGCTACTGACACCAAAAAGAAAACTTTGAAAAACATAATAATTAGGTACAATTCAACTTGTATTCCATATGTATTCTATATATTTCTCTTCCTTGTTATTTTTTACTGAGTAAATTTGCTCGAGTACATGATTTTTACCTCTTAGATTTCCCTTAGAGTTTATCTGCCTCTGTAGCTTACTCCCTACTTCAAGTCATAATGCTCTGTTGTGACATCACAATCTGTTGCCATGGCAGTAACTGTGATGTCACTAGTAGGGCATTATGACCTCAGGTAGGGAGAAAGCAGCAGGAACAGATGAACTCTTCAGGAGCAAAGATCCTGTTTTCATGCAAATGTCCTCAGTAATAAATAATGGGGGAGAAGAATACAAAACTAATGAGAATTGCAAGCTGAACTGTGTCTAAATGTTATGGGGCTGATTATCAAACCACTTAGAATGATGCAACGTACCTACATCAAAGAAAAAAGATGCAAGTAGCACCTTGCATCAAAATATGCGCCTAAGCTATTCTCAAAAGCAGCCTGTGACAAACGCAGGCTGCTTGTGGCAAAGGGGGCTTGCACCAGCCTTGCCCCATAAAATGGGCTGTGGCATGGTGCTAGGGGGTTTGTGGCAGACGCAAGCTGCCGCATCCCCTAAAATGGTATTCTGAAACCACCCACAGAGGAAAACTTTCTAGGTACATTTAGATCAGCCAGGGGCTGGTCTAAGTGTATTGAGGTGTCCTCTGGGGGTTGCACCAATGTGTCATCCGGGTCCTGAACCCCCATAGTACATGCCACCCCCCCAACAGCCCTGCTCTCTGAGATTATTATGTAAATTGCCCTGGTAGGCTAGCACCCCCCCTCCAAGCCCTGATCCCTGATCATATTATTTAAATGCCCTAGTAGGCTAGCGGACCTCTCCCCAAGCCCTGATCCCCCTGTTATGCCATTTGAACAATTCATTGGTGGTCCAGTGGATCCTCGAGCCCAATCTGCCATTACACACATATGAGACATACCTGGTGGTCTAGTGGACATCCACCCGGCAGTGCCCTACCCCCAACCTGTAACCCAGCTGGCGACTGGCACAGCCCACCACTCACCACTACCCCAGCCACCAACTGACTATGCATGTAAATATTCTGCACATAGTACTGGCTCAGTGACTGAGAGCAGCTGTCAGTCACTGAGCGCATACTATGTACAGTACGCACTCATGCATAGCTCAGTTGGCAGTTGGCTGTGGTGATGAGAAGTAGGCTGTTGGTTAACTAGGATCTGCAGCTTATCCACTAGGTAGGGAAATGGGCAGACTAGGTGGGTCAAGCAGTCCTTATCTGCCATTAAATTCTATGTTTCTATGTTTCAAGGCTGTGCCAGTAACTGGCTGGACTACAGGTCGGGGGGGGAGTGGGGTGGTAGGTCACTGCCACATGGGGGGTCCACTAGACCACCAGATATGTTCTGTATGTATTTAACGGGGGACTGGGTTCAGGGGAGCCACTGGACCATCAATGATAGGTTCAGATGGTATAACGTGGGGATCAGGTCTTGGGGGAGGTCTGTTAGCCCACTAGGGCATTTAAATAATATGATTGGGGATCAGGGTTTGGGGGGGGGTCCACTAGCCCACCAGGTCATTTAAATAATATGATCAGGGCTGGTGGGACTGGTAGCCCAGCAGGGCACTTTAAATAATATGGTCAGGATTGGGGCTGGGCGGGTCCTCTGTACACTGCCACAGACTTGCAGCAACCTGTCCAAGTGCACCCCATTTGGCGCACAGCTAGGGTTGCCACAAGCCAAGGGAATTTGCCACCGAGACCCTGCCTGATAGAGAATCGAATGCAGGGTCCCTGGTACATTGGCAATCAGCGCAAGTAGCCTTTGGCGCAGCTTGCACCAACCCTTTGAAAATTGACCCCTATGTTTTGTGCAAGTTCTCCTGAAGGTGTCAGCTACTCTTTAAGTGAAAATAGGCTGCATGGGGAAAGCAGCATCACCCACCTTACTGGGACCACTGAAGTGGGGTATTGGATGCCTAGGTCCTGGTCCACAAGTGGTCCCATGGTGGGGCTGCAGACACCCTATTACATCTCTGCTATCTGTGGGTCCACCTCCTGAGTGTCATTAAGAAAGGTTCTGGATTTAATGTAAATCCTTACAGGCAACAAGCAATGGTTGTGTTTGGAGTACCCATGGGTTCCGGTGGAGGGCTGGTCTTCTCAGATGGGTCCCTCCCAAAAGGATGCTGGTCAGGCTTGTGTCAGGGCAAATACTCATAAGTGTGCTATTCATGAAACTTCTGTGTTGCAGATTAATAAGTGTCCATGTGCTAGAGAACTACTGATTTGAATGTAACACTGAAAATGAAGTGTGGTGAATTCTCTGACATCCCCCCCTTCGGAGCCCAGCAGCATCCAAAAGTCTGAAGTGGCTTCATTACATCTGCCCATGCCTGGAGACAGCCAGAGATTGCACGATGCACTTAAAAATAAACCCCTACTGCTTGACTGGATATTCTTGTGCAAACAATGCGTTACTGTACTGTTGTTCTGAGTGCTTATGGTACCCCCCCTCCAGCTCAGGTTCCAATGTCCATAAAAGAATCTGGAAGAATCCTGGCCAGTCCCCTCTTATGGTGGATGGCCCTTTAGTATCAAATAGCCTGGGGTTGGCAATATGTCATATAGTGCAAATTGGTGGTGGAGCTTCAGGTGATAGTTATCTCTTCCTTTCCCACCTGGTTTTGTGCTGCTACTCATTGGAACTGAGAATGGTGCCCCGACTGTTTATGTTCAGTTGACATGGTCCATTTCCCACACAGGGGTTCTCTAATTTTCTACAAGGTAAAACATTTCAATTTTTAAATTCAACTTAAATTTCTTAGATGTTTTAACCAGATTTATAATATTGTTTATAAGTACAAATACTGTATCTCCTATGGTTGTAAGAGTCAAGTGCGTTGTGTGCCAGTACTGCTCAGCTTATAAAGTGTTCTGACCAAAAGATATCATGAAGGCACTCATAACCATAAGATGCGCAGTAGCTGTGCATATACACACGTAAAGTGTCATTAAGAGCATTATACAACAACACTTTGTCTTTTTGCACCCAGCTTTTCTATATGTGTTTACTGAGCAGAAATAACATTACATAATTTTTTTTTGACACTTTGGTGACTGGGAGGGTGCACTAATCCAAGGCTCATGAACAGGTATGGACCTGGGTGAGGGGTACGTGGGAGAAGAGCAATCAACTAAGCAGCAAAGCAGTGTAGGCAATCGCCTTCACAACAGTAAGTGAGCACTGATCATAAACATTGGAGTCTACATGTCTGAAAGACAAAATACACCATACCCTACCTCATGGGGAAAAAGCACAAATAAGAAATAAATCTCTACAAATGAAACAGTTTGTTAAACCAGAAAGGAAGGGAACAGTAGCGTGACAGCATCCCCAAAAATAGGAACAGACCCACAGGGGGGATGTACTCAGTGTATTAAAGAATTAGAATTTTAAGGCTGCAGAAAGCACTGCTCGAATAAGTGAAGCCATTACTTTTTTGTTAAATATTATCTTTTATTCCTGCCCCACCGCCCCAAAAATGGGGTCACTGCTGCTGCTGCACCCTTCTTACTACCAGGGAGGATGGACAAGAGTCTGCCTTGACAGCCAATGGCAACACTGCTTTTTGATCTGCTTGCAGGACATAAATGAATGCCAGGTAGTCTACACCTCCACACCTTGTCAGTCTGTGCCCACCTACACTGACAGCCCATGTGTTTGCATCCTGGCAGCCCATGACATCCCACCCAGTGAGCCCACTTCATCTTACCCTGGCAGCCTAGACCCTCCCACCATGGCAGCACACACACCCTCCCACCCTGGTAGCACATGCCTTCCAACACTGGCAGTCCACACTCTCCCACACTGGTAGCCCACACTGTCCCACACTGGTAGCCCACTCTCCCCCACACTGGCAGCCCACATTCTCCCACCCTGGCAGCCCACACCCCTACACCATGGAAGCCCACGCCTTCTCACCCTGGCACCCTATGCCTTCTCACACTGGAAGCCCATGCCCTCCCATCCTAGCAGCCCAAGCCTTCCCACCCTGGCAGCGAAGGGACTCCCTTACATGATGCACCCATCCCCAACCAGTCTTAATGTGGTATTCCAGGGCTACAGCCACACCACTGAGCCAGCAAGGCCTGTACGGTCAACTTTTATTTAGTTAGTTTTATTTATTTATTTATTCAATCTCAGATTACAAAAAATACCTTTGCGCTCAGGCAGCTCATTTACAAAGGTACAAATCAGTAGGGAGGGTGGTAACAAAACAGGCATGGGGGAAAAAACTATTTGAGTTATAACAAACAGCATCAAATCATAGTACATAGTGATAAACAGTCGAATACAGTTGCAAAAATACAAAGTGGAGGAAAAGTCTAACTAGGATAGAGTGATGGGATAAAAAGGTGTTTCTCTAAAGGGGAAAGGTAGCAGCCAGGGGCATCATCAGAGTAGCGAGAGGGGTAGGTACTGTAGAGGTAGAGAGAGACAGGATGGAAAAGGGGAGCACGGCATCAAAAGGGGAAAGAAAAGGAATCATTTTATTCCCACCACTGGAGGACATGCTGACAATCCTGATTATATACCTGCTTTGGCAAAAATCATAATACAGTGCATGGTACAGTAGACACTGCTTAAAAAGATTTTTTTGGCACTCATCATTTCATGTCTTATCCTATAAGAGGTTTTTTTTTCCTGACAAGGAAAGGTTATAAATAAAGATTATTTATAAAAACATGTTTAGAGTCCCTATGCTTTGGTTAGAGGACATACTACTGCTGCTTTATGGCAGGATATTTTAGTTTTTAAACTGTATTAAATCCAATGACAGGAAGCATGGTCTGGTGGTTAGAGCACTGAATTGTGACAGGAGATCACAGGTTCTAATCCCACTACAGCCACTGGTTAAGTGTCTGGCCTTCAGCAAGTAACAAACTACTCTGCTTCAGTCCACCCAGCTATAAAATCGGATCCAAAGAAGGACCCTACTGAAAACGAGATGTTGTACCTCAGTTCGGCTAACTTGGGTGAATAAAGTGTAAATGAAAAAAGAAATCCAGTTAAGAGTGTAGAACTTGTTCACTTTGATCTCGCTGCCAGATCAAAAGCACCTATCCTGCTGAGGCTGTGTTGTATTGAGAGCTTCTAGGATTTCACATTTGAAGCCCTAACAGCTCACTCTTCAGGCTCCCAGAAGCATTTCTTTTTCATTTATATTGTTAATGTCTAACAACTTGCATTTTGGAGGCACCTAGAAAAGGAATATACTCTTTAAAATTCTGAAAAGACTTTTTTTCCACCTGGAGAGTTACACAATTTGCTTGAATCTGGTATAATAACATTGTTCAAAATGTCAACATTCTCCAGTTTGTCTTAAGCTTCTTGGCTTGAACTGGATTTGGTGGGTCCTTGCATATATGTGGATGGTTTTGCATTTTTAAAGTAGGTTATTAATTGGCAAAGAGATACTGCATCTTTAGGGTTAGTGGCTAACTGCAAGCCCATGTTTACCACTTCACACAACATGCTCATTCCCCTAAAGCCAATTCTGATTTGAATCAATTTAATTACGTAACAAAGCTGGTTGCTATGGTAACAATGCTACTAATTTTTCATGGCAAATAGTCTGTGAGAATGACCAGTCGCTAGGCAACAGCCAATGAGTGAGAAGACAGATGATGACAAATTTTATCTAGTACAGATGTTGTGATCGGATCTTGAATTAGGCCTGTGTTCACACTGGAATCCCAAGAGAGAATTATCTGGATGCGTCAAGAATAACACAGGAAACGTCTCAGTAGAACAGATTTTGCTGTTTGTACATTTATTTAACTTTTCTTTCATCCCTCAACTGTTAGAGAAGATGAACAGACTTCTCCATTACCCAGGAGTCACTGCCACTGAAAGGCATCCCCCAGTGCTAAATCAAGTAGACAAAGCCGAACGTACAGAAAAACCTCGACAAATGGCTACTCATATGGGAGAGAAAAAGATTTGCACTTTAACAGGCAGAGTCTTCTAACGGAAGCCGAGTTCAAGAATCTCTTTGTAGCTAGCAGACAAAGAAAAAGTACCAAAGCCCCCAGTTTCTCTAAACGCTGCTTACGAAATGGTACCATGTGACCTATTAGCTACTAGAAAATTGGTGTCTTGTTGGCAAGGCTGGTCTTTTCCCTGACATCGGTCACCAGGGTTCTGGGGTGGAAGCCCTGGTAAATAAGGCTGACTGTGATGCATCATGCCAGCTTTCAGGACATAGCTACCCAGATACTTTCTTGAATCTAATCCTTTTTTTCAATTTTTTTGTTTCTAAAAATGTAGCAAGTAGTAAAAAGATTAACACCAGCTTACGGTGCTAGCCACAGGGCTGGTTCTACAGCTTGCTAAATATGCCATATGCTACTTTTTGTTTTGCATTAAATCCATTTCTCCACCCTGGGCTTTTTTCTACTTTACAATGTATTTATCAAGCATTGTCTAAGTGAGATAACATGTTGTTTACAGTGAGATCCTACTGCCCAATTTCACAGCCAAGACAACTAAAGCACAAGGAGAAGGGTGACATGTTCCCTTGCACAGAGTAAGCCAGTGGCTGTGCTGGAATTTGAACTTCCTTTTCCTGGAGTCACACTGCTGGATTTTCAAAGGGGAGGCAGCTGGTGCACTTCCCAGTTTTGGGCTGTGACTGCAGCATCCCTAAAATGTTTGAATGATTTTTTTCAAACATTTTGCCACATTTGTGCTCTTCTCCTTGCTTTATGGTAAAATAATAATGCATGTGTCATAATGTACATTGACACAAGCATCATTAAGAGGCTCCCAAAAAGTTGCAGATCGTGGCAACTGCACACATAAGTTAGATCACCTTTTAGGAGATCTAACTTACTGTCACAAGTGCTGGGGATGCAGGACAATCATGCCACAAGTCATCGAGGTTAATCTGAAAATCCAGCTCATAGTCTTGCTTTCTAACCATCCATTTGACAACACTGCCTCTATTAGGGCTGGATTCAGATGACCTCTGGGAACATGGTGCATGATCATCATACATCCCTGACACTTGGGACAATAATTTAGACCACCTATAAGCTAACCTCACCTATGCCAAGACCTGCAGCATTCCGGGAGCCTTGTAGTGTTGTATGTGACAACGTATGATGCATGCCTCATTATTTTACCATAAACTACAGGCATTACAATGCCAGCAGGGTAGCAGGAACATCTCCTGGGGTAGGAAGCACCGAGGGGTTGCAAGAGGTAATACCAGTAGAGTAGCCAGGTTGTGGGGGTAGGCGGGACTGACAATTGTACTGCGTTGGGTGCCGTTCCACACTTGTTTCGGTGAGGGTGTTAGTCCATCGATGCTGTGGCGCATCAACTGCCCCACCCACCCAAGCCCTTAATTTAAGGACCACCCTAGTCACGTGACTTCCTGTTCTGCTGATTACTAAGTCCCTAGTTTCCCATTTGCAGGTTATACAAACCCATCAATAGAGGGCTTCTTATCTTTCCTCACTGAAAGCCTGCCTCTCTGTCACACTACCCCTCACTCCTCCTCACCAACACTCTAGGACCCATCTCCTCTCTATCTCCACTACTGTATACCCTATTACTACTACTCTACACCCAGTTTTGCCACTTATCCCTCCCCTTTCCTCCACACCTTTCTCCTGCTCTCTTGCTGTCCTTACAGGACCCCCCCTTTCCCATGCTGCCCTTCCCCTGGCAACCACTAGAAGTTGCTACTGCACCCCTCTTTCACAGCCTGCCACACACCTTATTTTGGGACCTTTCCCACGGCATCACTGGGTTGTGCCAGGCAGTCTCAGTGTTTCCCCTCGCGGTTTTGAACCTGGTACCTCCTGCACCAAGGTCAGTCACCCTTTCACTGCACCACTGAGGCTCCCTCCCTCAAGAAAGTCAGTGTGATCCCCTTATACCCATGCATGAACAGCACCCAACGCAGTACAATGGTCAGTCCCGCCTACCCCCACAACCTAGCTACTCTACTGATAGTGATACTATCCTTCCTATTATTAAGCTCACCATCCCAACCCCACAATCTTACTCCACAGCAACCCCCCTGCACACTGTGCCAGTAGGTCCCCACGCTGACCATACCTATCCTCCCCCACAACAGCCAGGACACTTCTCCACACCTCTGTCTTTCCCAAGATTGCCATGACCCCCTCCGTTCCTTGCTATTCCCACCCTACGCTTGCTCCCAATACCATGCACCGGACAAATGGGTAGCACTCATAGCTGTTCGCAGGGGTGTTTTAAAAGATGCATCCCACGTTGGCCTGCCGGCGCAGTGGTTGGATTTCCGCTTGCAATGCCAGCGACCCGGGTTCGGGAACGAGCCCGGGTCGCTGAAGGGCCAGCCAGGGGGAGAAGGATTGAGCATCCCAGGGACAGCTCTCCTTCTCCGGGGGGGAGGGTAGGGGACTGGTCCAGCGCCTGCTGGCTCCTAGTGGAGGCTGGGAGTATCACAGGATGCAAGGCCCAATAATAACTGGGGGAGGAGCGGACATCGGTGTATGCCATGATGTCACTACACTGCCCCCAACAGAAAGCCAGGAAAATCACTTGCTGGCCTCCGGATGATGGCTCTCTGTTCCTAGGAGCCTCCAGCGCCTTCCCAGTGCCTCCTGTTCCCCAGCGGCATCCCCGGGCCCCGGAAGGATGTGCTAGGGCTATCCTCCCCCCCCCGGTGCCTTCCCCCTCAGAGGAGAGGGACCAGCCCGGTGAAGGGATACACCGGGATATCCTGGGGGTCGGCTGCAATCTGGGGACCAGAGGAGGGCCGGGCAAGGACAGGAGAGGTCAGGAGGTACTTGGCAGAGCCTGAAGGAGTGGAGGACCAGCGAGCACCGGGCGGAAAAATAGATCATACAAAAAAATAAAAGATGCATCCCACTGATTAGAATTATTACCTTGCTCCTCATGCTGTCAGGAAACATCCATCCCAACCCAGGCCCGGGCATCTCCAGCCCATCTCCCCCCCCACCCGGTAAATGGCCTGTGCATTGCTTCCATGAATATATGTAGTATACTAAAGAAATCAGCGTTAATACAATGCTGGATCACCATGCACCAACTAGATGTCCTTGCGTTGGTCAAGACCTGGCTCTCCAAGTCCACCCCTGATGCATTCATCTCCTTCCCTGGATACTCCCTCTTCAGGGTAGATAGAGTGGGAAAACAGGGTGGTGGCTATGCAATATACCTGTGGGACACCATGCTAGTCCAAACCATACTTCCACCAGCACTGGAGCATGGGGCACAAATCATGTCCCTAAAGAGCACCCCAGATCCCTCAAAAGCTCCCCCCCGATAATCTCAGTGGCCTGTATGATGTTACATAAACAAACCCAGGCACTACACTCCCTCACTGAATACATTGCCAGCCTTCCCCACAAAGTGGAGCACATCCTCCTGGGTGATCTCAACATAAACTGGCTTGCCAGCACTGGTGCCCCAGCCAAAGACATGATGGTAGCTTAGACCTCCATCAAATGGTAACCCACTTGACTAGATGCAACCCAGCTACAGGCACACACACCTTGCTGGACAACATACTATCAAACCAACCCCATAAAATCATGGACGTCACAGTCCTGCAAAACTCTCTCAGTGACCACTCTCCAGTAATATTCTTGTGGTCCGGCAGGTTGACCACAAAAATGCCCAAGGTTACACTCCAGTGACACTTGCACCCAGGTTACATTTTGAAATTTAAGTAATACCTTGCCCTCTGGGACTGGTCTCCAATATACCATGTCACCAGCATTGATGGGGTACTGGACTATTTCTCCAGCTCCTTCACTCTGGCCTGTGACATTTTCGCTCCCCTAAAAAAAGACCCACACAAAACAACAAAACGCTCCCTGGATCATGCCACCTCTTCTTCAGCAACCCAAAACCAGAGATAATCTGTGGCACAGAGCCTCTGACTTGGGAAATCCAGCGGACATGCAGGCATACACAGCTGAACAAAATAAATGCACCTGGGCCATCCGCAAGGCAAAATCCGAATACTACAGGTCCACCTTAACAGCCTCATGGGGGTCATCCCGGAAATTCTGGGATAATATAAAAACTCTAAATGGGAAATCACGGACCCTACTCCCCTCCCAAATTGAATCCAATGGTATTATTACCACCGACCGAAAGGAAATAGCAGACAGCCTCAATGCTAATTTCACAGACCTGAGCTCAGTGCTCCCCATAAATGTTTTCAACCCAATAGCTGTCTTGGATCCACCCGCCCTCACATGCCCACCCTTTCGCTTTCAGAAGATCACTCCCCAGGAAGCTGAGCCATACCTTTTTGAAGTCCTAAATGGAACCAGCCCTCCAGATGACCCACTAAATTTAAGGCTCCTCCGGCTGGCCCTCGACGTGCTGCTCCTCCCACTCACTGGCTTGCTAAACCGCTCTCTCTGCCTTGGGAAGTTCCCCAGTGCCTGTGGAAAAAAAAAAGCAGTCATAACACCCATCCACAAAGGTGGGGACAATTTGTCCCTGGGGAACTACCTCCCCCAAAGCCCTGGAAAAGGTGGTGGCTGACCAATTGACATCCTACTTAGATACCCACAACCTGCTCTGTAAGCAGCATGGCTTCCATGCTAGCCATAGCACCACCACAGCCCTAATTGAATTCTCCAAATTTATCCATTCCACTCTGGACAAAAGCCACCTGGCAGGAGCCATGTTTGTTGACCTCTCAAAGGCCTTTGACACAGTCAGTCACCCCCTCCTGCTTGACTCCCTCCTGCAGGTGGGTATCTCCCAAGGACCTTTGGACTGGTTTGCTAGTTACCTGTCCTCCTGGACTCAATGTGTCAAAATAAACATGACACTCTACAGTACCCTCCTCATCCACTCTGGAGTACCGTAGGGTTCCATATTGGGACCATTACTGTTCAGCTTGTACCTCAATGCGCTACCCGCCTCTTGCATAGGAAAGGTACTACTCTATGCAGATGATGCTGTCCTTTGTGCATCCCACGCCAGCCCCACCAGCCTTCAGGCCTCACTACAACACTCGTTTAGTCAGGTCGAGCACTGGTTCACTGATCGTAGGCTCGTCATGAACCTAAAAAAGATCAAGGCCACGTTATTTGCACACCATCAAAGCAAATTCAAAAACACCCACCTGCAGATCATCTCCAGCTCTCTCCACTGCCTTGAACAGGTCTCATCATATAAATACCTAGGTATAACCTTTGACCCGGCTCTCACCTTCCATGCACACATCAACACACTCACCTCTGTGACAAATGCATGTGTCGGCCTCCTATACTACCACAAAGACTGCCTGCCACCTGAAGCCCTACGGCTAGCTATCACCTCATTGGTCATGTCACTAATCGACTATGGCCTACTGGTCTATGTGGCAGCGGATGCCACCGCCATCAGTAAAATAAAAGTGGTCATCAATAAAGCATGCAGGCTCCTATCCGGTGCTGATCAGTCAATGCACACCTGCACATTGTAATCCCTCACACAAATTCTAAACCTCAAGGAAAGGCTACTATACCAGTCCTGCCTCATGGCAAAAAAGTCCCTCCTCGGGCAAGCACCACCTGGAGCTACGGCCTCCCTCCTTCCAACCACCCCCACTGTCTCTACTAGGAGTGCTAATAAGCTAAATCTAACCATACCACGAGTGAGGACCTCCCTAGCCCAGAGATCTTTCCCCATCAGAGCCCCAACCTAGTTCAACTCCCTTCCCACATCTATCACCGAACTGTCAAAACTTGGTGCATTCAAAACAGCCCTCTAAAACCACCTCTTCACTACCCGCTCATGTACGTGTGCAAAACAGACCTAATGTCAAAGTCTACCTGTGTCCAGGCTGACTTAATGACATAGTCTAACTCCTAGACTGCTTCAGATACTGTAGCACCTGGTAAGATGTCACTGTAATGTACTGTAAATATATGCCCAGCTAACATCCTGTACAGGCCTGGAATAGGCACGCATCCTAGTATGGTTCTCTTTTGCGTGGCTCAAACAATGAAAATGTGTCTGTAATAAGCCCAAAACCACCGTGACATATTGTACGTATCTGTAACTATAGATCCCCTCGCTGTTATGTACTATGTATTATGACGTGGTTACAAACTGTATGTATCTGAAATTGCTTACTTACTGTACTTTATGTTATTTATGTCATGTATGATGTGATATGATGTGGAGCCTTTGGAAATGAAACTGTGACTCAAAGGATTGTAATTCCGATACCTTTCAAAAAAAAAAAAAAAAATAAATAAATAAACTAAGTGCTATAAATGCACCCAAAAATGTGAAAATATAATTTAAGTGTTTTGTCACATTTCAGATGCCCCTGTCACTGCCCCAAACTGGGAACTGTGCCTGCAGCATCCCCCTTGGAAGACCAGCCCTTTATCTTTAGCATGCCCTCTCAAAATCAGCAATAGAAGCGCTCTGTTACATGAATACCTTTCTGAAGTTTGTTCGTGAAAATAGTGTATAAACTGCAGATTATCTGTTCCCATCATCAGTGTATGAAGGTCTCTGTTTCTTGGATGAGTATGGTGGACCAGACAGGGGTACCTCCTCTGTGTCTATAAGTTAAGATTTTTAGCATATGTGGCTGAAATAATGAATTTGCACTGTCATAGGATGTATTATGTTGTACTTACACTGCTATCAGTATTATACTATGAGTGCCCACTGCCCTGGCTTTAATACTAACATTGCCATTTTGTTCCTGTAAATGGTCATACAGTAGACTTCTGAAATTTCTGTGAGACTGGTGGCTCTGGTGTGCCAACTGCATGAATGATGGCCATCACTGGTGGATGGGCAGGGTTGGCAGGTACTGTAGGTTTATTGCATTTGTTGCCTAGTTTAACCACAGTAGCTCAACTTATGGTTCTTTCTCTTAATTTCGACTGGGCTCTGGCTTCTACCCCATTTTACAGCTAGAAGAAATGAAGCAATGGAAGGTCATGTGACCTGCTTAAGCTCACAAAGTGGACTAGTGGCTGGGGTGAGATTCAAACCTGTGATCTCCTATGATTTAAATCTAGAGAAGGCAGCAGGGCCTAGTGGTCAGGCACTGAACAGAGACTCTGGCACACTGTGTGACCTTGAGCAAGACACCTAGCCTCCCTATGTGCCAGTCTTCCACAGCTGTAAAATACTGTATGAGCAGAGCCCCCTCATAAAAGATGCTGCATCTCAGTAAGGCCATCCTGAGTAAATAACTTATAAAAACACAAAACCTGAGACAATACTACCTCCCTAGTCATGATTATGAGGCACTAAAGGCATGCATCCAGGTACACTTGTTGTGCACATCTCATGTGTATCTTGCAGCCCAGTCACAAGGAATGTTACACCAGCAACTTTAAGACTACATTACAAAGTAGCACCACTGTGCTTAAAGTCTTTAGAAAGTAGAGCTTTCATACAAAAAAAAAAAAACTTCCTTGCCCAACACAAACAAAAAATGTATTTTTATGAAAGCTATCCATCAAATCTCTAGGATAATAATCAATTTTCTGTCAAAATGAACTGATAAAAGCTTTCAGTAATAATGTCATGGGAAGAAAATTTGTGTTGGAACTCGTAATGTGCAGCCCAGATATCAAACAAATTCATAAAAGCTCAATACCACTGTACCCCTCGGAGGCATGACAAAACACAATTTCTCATCCACAGGATATAGAATAAATCCTTTTTTACAAAGTGAGGGGCAAAAGAAAATTTGAACTTAAAAAAAAATATTACATGATTCTGCTTATGCAGGTGAACATTAGCCCTCATTTTGGTCGTCGACATCACAAGCCGTTATGGTGATTTCTCTCACATCATGCAAATGGCCGCATAATGCCTAGTCCTCTTGGAATGTAAAATCGAATCAGCATTCTAATGCTACAAGCCTGTGATGAGCTTGGAAATAAATATGCAGAAGCGCAACTACAAAAAAAAAAAAAAAAAATCAAGGCAATCAAGGGGAGCCAGCGTCCCGGCTTGGACTATAAATCTTTGTCTGTTTCAATCGCAGAGCTGGCCGAATCAGTGTAAAATTCGAGCAGGGATGTCATCAATTTCTGTTAACCTCTCTATTCCTCTTTGTGTTGGCGGTGCAGTGATGGATTGGTTTTGTCACTTGTGCTCGGTTCATAGTATGTTAACATGGAAGGGCGCAGTTGGGTTATGAAGAAGGGTTATTACTGTCCCAGCTCCAACCTGGACTTACTATCTCCTAGAGTATCACAATCACTGAGTGTTTGTAGGACTGAGAGGTACAGTATCTTCCTACAGCTAGCTAATATAAACTTAAAGGCCACTGTTTGCTACCATGCTCTCATTACAGGACACATAACACCCCCTTGTGCTGTAGGCACTTTTATGTAAGCTTATCTGTAGTGCACAAACTACAGAAACATCTGACAGTGCAAGGGCACTAAAGTTAAAATGTTCAAGAGAACAAAAACTGCACAAGCAAAATGCTCACATGACAACTTTGGAAAGAAAAAAAAAACAAGGAAGGTAAAAAATACAATCAGAAAAATGACCTGCTGAAGATGTCACACAAGCTCATAAATATTTCCACTTCTAATATTTTCAAAACAATATTGAAAAACTAACATTTGCATGATGGTTTAGGCACAATTCTGTTTGCTGGCTTTATTTAAGGAGACACAGGGGTCTGAAGCATCAATATCCTGCAAAGAGACAACTCTCTCGAGGAACTGAGGTGTGTTTAAGGCAAAGCCAACTTCACTGCACGTTAACTGTGTGTCTGCAAAACCTGAGCTTTGAGCTCCAGCCACTGGACATGTTGAGAATGCAGGATGAAAACCAGATAGCAAGCAGTTAACACTACTTGCAAAGACAGGTGCTGATGAAGGTGAATGTCAGTCTAGGGTGAGATACTGTATATGGAGTGTTGACTTTTGACTGGCATGTGATTCTGCTACAGCCCAGCTTTCACTTCAAAACAGTGGCACAAGAGACCTCAGGTGGTATGGGCACTGCCTCAGCACAATACTTCTATCACAACTGTGCAGTTGCTTTGTATGTGGTGGTCATTCCAGATTAATCGCTGTATCAGCTAACAGCATATTCATACATTTACAGTACTACTGATGAAAGCAACAGTCAGTTACATCATACTGCTCAGCTCCATGTCAGTGACATATCTGAAGAAAACATCATACCAGCTAAAGAAGCAGTTATAACATTTGGCTGAGTGCAAAAAGCATTTTATGAGTGAGGACTGTACTGTAACATTTATTCATTTTGTTACTACCTCTCACCGGTACAGGTAGGAGGTGTTCTGTCTCCTCCCCGCCAACCCAGGCTGGAATCCCACATGGCTCCATCCTGGGCCCAGTCCTCTTCTCCATTCTCTTCAAAGGCCTCTCTTCTGCCTGTGCCAACTTGCACATTCACATGCATGCAAATGATACAGTTCTTTACACTTCAGGCCCCTCGAACATGGCAGGGGAAGATTCACTCCAGCAAGATTTCAACAATGTCCTGTTCTGGTTCCAGTCCTACCAACTCCAGGCCAACACTAGAAAAACAGTGTTTCTGACCTTTAGCACCAGCAAGAAACTGGCCAGGCTCATCTCCCTCCCTCCCTGCTGTCTCCACCCTGGATGACACCCCTCTTGAAATGGTTCCCTCCTTCAAGTACCTCGGTGTGTGGCTTGATAGTAGGTTTCACTTCTGTACCCAAATCAATGCCATCCACTCCCAGCTCCACCCCAAACTTGTTGCTTTGTACCGTAACAAAGACTGCCTGTCTCCCCAGGACTGCCGAGAGTTGGTTACCAAAATGTTGCTCCTGGTCTTTGATTATGCAGATGTGGTCTATGGGACCGTTCCCTCCTCTTTCCTTGCCAGACTGGACACCCCCTCTAATGCCTTTTGTCATGTTGCTACCCACCTCCCAATACTTACCACTGCTTCCTCTATTCCTCCCTATCCATCCTCCCCCTGCTCTCATGTCACCAATCCCACTGTACTTCCTTCATCTTCAAATACTGGTTTGGGTCCCAACCCTCTTATTTAGTATCACTCCTCTCACCAATTCCCTCTGCTTCATGCTCCCTCCACTCCAGGGATCCCCACACCTTCTCCCCCCCCCACATTCCTTTTCTGGGCAGTCAGCCTTCTCCTATCGCTTTCCTTCCCCATGGAACCTGCACCCCTCCTCTCTTTGTCTCATGCCCTCCGCCATTTCCCTTCAGCACCAGCTAAAACTCCTCCCTTCCCTCACCTGCCCCATCAGCCCCATACCTGTCCTACCCCTTGGTGCTGTTTCCACCCCTTCTATGGTCCTATTCTGGGGTCAGTCGATATTCCTAGAACTGCTGCACTGAACTGTTCTGACTTGATTTTATCACTTTAATTGGAAATTGGTGTTGACATAGCACTAATTTCCGTCACCCTTTATTGTTTTTGCACTTGTACCGTGTTGACTTGTAAACTATTTGCACATTATTTTTGGAATGCTTCATTACTGCTGTGTATGATTTATTAGAAAATGGGTCAGGACAATAGTGAATCCTGACTGGCTGATAGCACCCAGCACCATGGCAAGAATCAGGCAACAGAGACCAGTAAATAACTAGTCCATGTGCCTGCCTGCCTTTTCACCACAATCAGTGCCCTTAAAGGATGTTCAGCCCAGAGCAAGCAGTCATTTTTTTTTTTACTCACTTAGCGAGTGAGCTAGCAAGTGAAGTCCCCCCACAACTCCTTTCTTTTCTACTGTCACTGTTAGTTACATAACCTTCCCTCCCTCTGCTTTGCCATCCATCCACCCCCATTGCACCACAGGCAATAAAAAAATGAAACAAACAGTAGCACCGTCAGGTCCAACCACAACACACTAATGCAGTCACATTCATACCTTCCACTGTTGCTGATACTTGGAACTGCAATGTGTTCTTGTCTACTCGACTCATACTGTAACCCCTCGATGGCGCTATCCCAAGGGCTACTACCCCTGCCTGATTTGCCACTAACAGGTTGAGGGGCCTGGATCCGATGGCGGGTGCCTCCACCCAGAGGTCAGGGTTTGCAATAGTTAAACTAACTTGGTCACAGCCCTCTGGGACACTGCGACTCCCCTTTCTTCCTACTAGTGGCCCACACAATATATCAGAATTACCTTTACAGTATACACTTACCCCCAGGACTGGTTCGGTCAGTGTGACTCCTGGGACTCCCTGTAAAACAAGATGGTACAGTGCAAAAACCACAGTACAATACTTTAACATAGACGAATACCTCGGGCAGTGTAACTCTGCTGAAACAAACAGATCTGATTTATTTAGGGGGACATAACAAGGACAGGGGGAAATCAAGTTAATTAGTTTAAACGCATTAATAATCACAGTACTGTGCACATATTTCAGAATCCCAAATGTCCCTAATGTCACTCTTACTGGGTACCCAGGCAATAAGAGGCTAGCCTATTTGGTGCAGCTGGTTGGGGCCCTGAAGATGGAAAATGCATGCACAATACCCAAATTGTAATCCGGAGCCGGTAGGCTCAGTTCGTGGAGAAAGAAAGGAAAAGTAATCAGATGGAACACTTGCAATTAGATGATGGCAGGGAGCTACCCTGATTTGTACTCACAAATTCAATGCTGAAACTGAATGGAAGGCAGATTGTCCTGGATTGCCAGGAGGAGCAGACCATGTGGACAAGGTCCTGGTGACTGGACCCCATGGCAGTTCAGAGCAAATGGATGTAGTCTGGATTAAGCTGGGGTTTACTTGCAGCTTCATGCACTCAATTCACTGTACAGGGGATTTGAAACGTGAGTCCCCACAAGCACTACACACATTTATATGGAAAAAGAAAGTACTATACCAGGCAGGCTGCTTCTCTATCCCGATCGCAATTACTGCACAATACCCGGGAGAACACACAGCAGATTCAGTTCCTGACAGACCGAGCGTGATTCAGCAATTTCTCCAGTCTTCTACAGGGCGAGCCTGGTTTCTACTCTTCAGATCTCCTTGATTCTCTTCACAGGTCAGATTCAGTCCAAACAAGCAGTTGCACAAGCTGCAGACCGAAACTTGGGGCCTTACACGTGTTTCCCGACTAAAAATGCGCACCGAAGGAGCACAGAGCTCCTTCCCTCTTCACTGCCAGAGCTAAACTGAAACTCCAGTAGACAAAACCGGGCACTTCCTTTGAGTTCCTCCCATTTCTTGGCTGGATTGGCTGTCACTCACAATAGACTCCCCCTGTTGGTGCAAAAAGGCCCCGAAGTCCAAACTACATTTCCCAGGGTCACTGCCCATACAATCCTCTTGTGGCTGGCTCAGATTACGAGTCCAAGTTCTGATTCGTCCACAGGCACCATTTTAGAGCTCTCTTAACCCACACTGATTGGTCCAGTTCAGCAGTTCAAAACTAGGATGGGGAACTAAGCAAACACAGTTCTGACTGCAAAGAAAAGCAGGTTACACAAATTGTATTTTCATTATTACTCTAAATGATTTCTGGCAAACAGTTACATCTTTCAGATAGGTTCCCTTTGCACTCCTAGCGACTGCAAAAACGGAGCGAATTGGCAGCAGCTCAAGTGGGACTCAAGCAGGGAAACACACAGACCCCCCATACAAACCGATTATGTCTGCAAGCAGACAGCTCCCAAAAAGACAGCACCAGAGGCTCCAAAAACACTCACAGACAAATGGCTTAAACACCAAACACCATTCAGGCTCGGAGCATTCAAGCAAGCTCCTGGAAGTCTTTTGGGACCCCCATTTGCAGGGGGGTTACACCCTTCCTGGTCTGGGAAAGCTTGACGTCCGCATCAAGCAAGTACCCCCCATAAGTTTCAGTTGCAACCATATACATTTGCATTATGCTCACACATGTAATCATCAGTCAATATATCACTTTACCAGGAACACATTTCTGAAATGTTGCAGTACGTCACTCATTACACACACATTGTACCATAACTCAGGTTATTACCTCCTGTACATGAAACCTGAAGAGAGAGGGGCCCTTCCCTATCAGTTACCTTGGGGCTGGACGGGGCAAGGGCACCATACCTAGAGGGCAACACAAGAAACTTGGAGTTAGCACTGATGCTCAGTTTGGGCAATGAGCTTGGGGACACATACACCCCTTTATGGACAACATTGAGAGGCAAGTCCACAGGCCTCCCAAGGGAATCATAACTGAGGTGCACCACAGGCTTTACAGCTCGACCAGTCTTTCTAGGGGGAACTGTTACAGTCTCTGCACTCTGAGCCTCATTTTCGGCATTGTCCTCACTTGTCAGGGGAGTCTCCATGGGGGGGTAGAGAGGCTAGAACTTGGGGCACTTTTAGCTCCAGGAGTTACAGTCTCTGAGTCCACAACATTTGGCTCACATGAAGAGCTTTCGGACACTGGCAGTGGACCATCAGGGCACTCAAAATACTCTTCTTGTTCTGGTGTATCACCAGTCTGTCCCAGTCCATCATTTTCCTCCCCTGAAAGCTCAAACAGTTCAACCATACACAATGATTCCATTTCATCTGACCTGATGCTTTGCACTTCACTTTCTGGGAGCATTGGCTCCAGGGACGAAGCTGGGGGCTTAGACAGTCCAGAAGGCCCAGCTTCGTCTCCAGTATTGACTAGGGGATTGCCCCGAAACAATTGACTCAGTTCGTAAGAAGGGTAGTATTCAAAGTCACACTCACTTTCTTCTGATATGGACTGACAGTCATGCTCAACTGGGACTTGTGGAGGGGAACACTTTAACTCTGCTTCTGTAGGTGCAGACTTTCTTGATCTTTTCTCAGCAGCAACTCTAGTCACTGGTCCAGAGGGGGCATCTTCTAGGGGCTCAGACTCAATTAAGATTTGTCCAATGGGCAGTAAATGATTTCTATGCATTGTTTTACATCTTTTAATTATTCTCAGGCCTTACTTTGTACACTGGCAGATCATCTAGTTTGCCCACTACAATGTGAGGGAGATGGTGCCATCTGTCAGCAATCTTGTGTTTGCCATGCAGTCCCAGATTTCTTAGCAATACCCGATCTCCCTCCTGGAGTTCCTGTGCTTTCACCTTTTTATCATACCGTTCTTTGTTGGCCAGATTTCTTTTGGCAGCCATGGTTTGAGCCAGTTGGTACGCATGATTTAGCTGGGCCTTTAACTTTTGCACATACTATAAATAGTTGTCAGCTCGAACCCCATCAGGAGAGACCCCAAAACACACATCTACCGGCAGTCGAGCTTCTCTTCCAAACATCAGGCGGTAGGGGGAGAACCCAGTGGCATCACTTTTGGTGCAGTTATAAGCATGTACCAGGGTGCTAATTTGTTGGCTCCATCTAGGCTTGTCCTTTGGGTGTAGGGTGCCTAGTATATCTAGCAAAGTGCGGTTGAAATGTTCAGGCTGTGAGTCCCCTTGGGGGTTTTAAGGAGTGGTTCTTGACTTTCGCACTCCCCACAGAGAAAGCATCTCTTTGATCAGACGACTCTCAAAGTCTCTCCCTTGATCAGAATGGATTCTTTGTGGAGCCCCATAGTGAACAAAAGTTTTCTAAGTACTTTGGCCACAGTGGATGCTTTCTGGTCTTTGGTGGGGAAAGCTTGGGGATATCTCTGTAAATGGTCAGTGACCACCAGCACATTACTGATATTTCTTGATCTGACTCAAACTCAGAAAATCAATACAGACCAGCTCCATGGGTGCACTGGTGGTGATGTTAGCAAGGGGAAGCCCTCTGGGGCAAAGCTTTGCTCTGTAAGCAGCGACTCAAGTTTGAATGTGTTGCTCCACATCAGCCCCATCTTAGGCCAATAGAATCTGGATCTCACCAAGTCAAGTGTTCTGTCTATACCAAGGTGCCCCATGTGGTTGTGCAAGGACCTCAGTACTGAGTCTCGAAAGGCAGTGGGCAGCACTAGTTGTTGTTTGTCTTCTTGTCCCCCTCTGTCTACTGTTTCTCTGTATAACAGTTTGTTGATCAGTTTCAACTTAGGACCTTCTTTGTATAACAATGCAGTTCTCAAATCAGTGGAGCATAATTTGGACACATCTTTTCCTGCATACAGAGTTTCTAAAGCTGATTTGATCATGGGATCGCGGGATTGAGCCCGCCGAATACTGTCATTGTCCAGCTGAGGCAGTGCACCAATGTCTATTGCAGAAAAGTGGCAATAAGCAGCAGGTATGCAATTCTCAGAGGCTCCCAAGCAATCCACCATGCAGTCCACTGCGTCCGTGGACATTTGTTCCTCCCTGTCAAAATTCTGGCAGAGTGTCCGAATGTCAGGTTCTGACAATCAGACCCAATCATTCTGGGGAACAGGCCTCCAGGAGAGAGCATCAGCAACTATGTGGTTCAGGCCTGCTCAGTATTCAACAGCATAGTCATATGTAGATAATGAAGAAAGCCACCTATGGCCAGTGGCATCCAACTTAGCTGAGGTCTGCACATAGGTCAAAGGATTATTGTCAGTTTTTACTAGTATTTTAGCCCCATACAAGTACTCATGGAATTGGTCAACAATAGCCCACTTCAAAGCTAGGAACTCTAACTTACGTACAGGATAGTTCTTTTCGGATGGGGTCAGGCTTCTACTGGCAAAGGCCACTGGTCTCAGGCCATTCTCGTGCTCTTGGTACAACACAGCCCCCAATCCTTGCAAGCTAGCATCAGTGTGCAGGACATAAGGTTTTCTTGGATCGGCATAGGCCAGTACTGGAGCATGGGTAAGTTGATATATGATCTCATGAAAAGCAGTCTCACAATCAGGAGTCCAGCGGACCCCAAATACTTCACTTGGACAAAAATACATTCTTTCAGTCTTGAGGGACGCTGACTTTTTGTATTTTTTGTGGGTTGGGGGATACCCTTGAGTAAGGTTAAATAAAGGACGGATCACTCTTGAATAGTCCTTGATGAAATGCCGATAATAACCACAGAATCCCAGGAATCTTTGCAGTTCTTTTAGATTTTTGGGCTGTGGCCAGGTGGTCAAGGCCGCAACTTTACTTGGGTTGGTCTCTATTCCCTCGGTGGATACTATGTGTCCCACATACTTTACTGATGTTTGAAAGAATTGACACTTATCAAAGGACAGTTTAAGGCCAAAGTCTTCCAGTCGGTCCAATACCTTAAATAATCTGCTCTCATGTTCCTCCAGTGAGCTGCCAAACACAATAACATCATCTAGGTATACCAGGCACTCTAGTAAGTTCCCTGGTCCTCACTGCACGCTCCTTCAATCGTTGAAAAGTGGCTGGGGCGCCTGAAATCCCTTGAGGCATCCTCATGAATTCATAGAAGCCAAGAGGACAGATAAAGGCTGTCTTCTCACGGTCCTCTGGGGCCATCGGGATCTGGTAGTACCCACTGCAGAGATCCAGCATAGAGAACCACTTGCTCCTGTTTAGGCAGTCCAAAGCATCCTGAATGGGGGGCATTGTGTACTGATCAGGGATAGTCCACCGGTTTAAGGTGCGATAATCCACGCACATCCTTACTGTCCCATTCTTTTTCCTCACTACCACAATGGGGGAAGCATAGGGGCTTCTGGATTCTTGTATTACACCAGCAGCTAACATCTCTTGCAGATGCTGTCTCACATCATCTATGTCAGCAGGTGCCAGGTGTCGAGACCTCTCACGAAATGGTCTTTCATCATGCAGCCGGATATGGTGCTCAGCTCCTTGCGTGCATCCTGCATCCCATTCCTTTAAAGAAAAGACCTGATCTCTCTGGGCAAGCTTCTCACTGATCCTCACTTTCCATTCAGCTGGCAACGGGAGTCACTGAAATCAAAACAAGCTGTAGCTACTCTGTCATTCTTCCCCGAACTCTTGCTGCTGGGTAGCACTGCAGTGTCTGCACAATGCACATTAGCCAGGGTGCAACCTCTATTTACTCGCATCTCTCTTTCAGACACATTATGAACTTGAACCATTACCCTTCTGGCATAAGCACGGGCTCTAGCGGGCAAAATACTATGCTTGACCAGCAGTCCCTCCGGCAATTTTCCATCGCCTGGTGCATCCAACATTAATATTTTATTAACATACTTTCTGATATGGACCTCTCCCTGTAAGGTACACTGGGCATTTGGTGCCAGGATCAGAGACTCAGGATCCTTCTTCCAGACAATTCCGACCGGTTCCTCTGGTTCTACTTTTTCAGCATCTCTCTGTGTCTCATAGGCCTTCTTAATTAAAGCCAGAATTCTTAAAGCTCTACTAGTCCTTGACCCCTGTTTTTCACAACACAACTGTGCCAGCCATCCAAACATATGAGCATTTGTTCCAATCAACAAAGTGACACCATCATACAGTCCAGTGGGGGGACACACTAAGGCTAGGATCTCTACTTGTTTGGCCACTACAGCCACGGAGGTAGGGAAAGACAGCCAAATTCGGATATACCCGGAATAGGGGTAGGCCTTCTCACTTAACCCCATACATGCAGTCCTTTTAATGGTTGTAAGGGGTACGCCTGACAAATGCTTCTGATACCAATCCTGGAACATAATTGTCACTTGGGAGCCACTGTCTAATACAGCTCTTGTAGACACTCCATTCACCTTTACAGTGGTCTCCATGGAGTCTGGAGGCGGTGGCAGGGGGCCTGGGCAACTGACCTGCCACAAAGGACGTGGAGTTAGCATTTTGGGGCCCTCACTGGGATCATTTCTTGCACCTCTTAACCACTGATTTGTTCTCCGAAGCTCTCCTTGTAGCCTATATGCAACTTTGTCAGTGTCTTTTGGGGACCGGCATTCTCTCTTCATGTGCCCATCCTTCCCACAATTATAGCAAAACATACTTTCTGGAGTTTGAGCTGGCCGAGGCGCCACACTGGGAGCCAGGGCAGGGGTACTACTAACTGGAAACCTTGGTGCCATCTCTGTCTGCGGCGTGATAAGCATTTGGAGACATCTTATCAGTTTCCCACTTCCATGGTCAAGGAATCGAGTTTGGAGCTGTTATCAGCAGAGATACATGGGTGGGTACCCCACCTCCATAGCAGATGCAGTCAGATATAGGTCGGGACCGCACTTGCAGGCGCGGCCTCATAAAGGGACTGTTTTTGAATTCCTGGATCTCTCGCAGCAGTTCACCCCAGGATGGCACTCCTCATTGGTCCCCACTTCACAAGGACCTTCTGTTGTTGTGATTACTTGGGCTGTGCTCACCCCAAAATTAGACTCCTCCTCTTCATCTTCAACCTCCAAGTTCTTTTATTAAGTCACAATAGTCTGGTGGGTTACCCTTCTGTCTGGGAGCCTTAACTGAAGAAGCTGCAATTTAGAATGCTTTGCATGCTGTAGTAGGTGCTCCAACCTCACACGGTTTAAGTCACGGGCGGCTACCCCACCTTTTCGGTAAGCCTTCTGCAGAGCTCTCTGCAGATGAGTAACATATGCAAAAAGACTTTACCTGGCCACTGTTTCGTACCTTGAAATTTCCACATCAAGCTCTCTCCTGACTCAATGCTTCCAAAATTGCCTTCAAGTACAGATAGGTACTTCTGGGCAGATGCATCAGGATTCGTGGACCTCAAAAATGTAATGGCCTCTAGGGCAGGACCCCTCAGACTTTCTATAATTCTCTTCCACTTCTCAGCCTCCACACACTGCCATTCAGGTATCAGGGGGGCAACACAATCTATCCAGGTGTCCCAATCATCCTCCCCCTGGGCGGTGGGGAGGGTGCCAGAGAAGATCCTCAACCTTCAGTAAGAGTCGTGACTAATGGCAGGTGCAGGAATATGGGCCTGCATTGGTTCAGCCACCATAACGGGTACTGGAGCGGGAGAGGGTGTTGGGGGAGGAACACCCCCAGGTGGCAAGAATAGTTTCTTCAAGTCCTCCACAGTTTTCCCTTCCCCCAGCAACCATTTAGCAAATTTCTACTCAAAAGTTTCAGATAGTGCTGGGGGCTCATTCCCCCCTGGGTCTTTACTGTCCTTAGTTATCACTCTCCAGGCAGTGAGGGCTCCCTCTGGGGTAATAGCCTGTGGCACTTTGGAGCTATCTATGGGATCCTTAAACTCTACTAGGGCCAGGAAAGTGTGGGTGAGCAGATTAGCATGCACCCACCACCACAGGGTTTTGTAAACCTTCCACCTTGGAAAGTACTCCTGTACAGTGTCCGTGATCGATACCCAGGGGATGTCCAGGATAAGCATAGCATTTTGGGGTCGATCTCCTCCCAGTACACCACTCCACCAGCCGGTGCACAGCCACTTCTGTCGGGTACCCATTTATTTTTTTTTCTTAACAGTGGTTCGTAATATGGCCACTAGAGGACACACAATCCCAGCGGTGAGCCTCCAAGATGTAACCCCTAGATGGTGCTATCCCAAGGGCTACTACCCCTGCCTGATTTGCCACTAACAGGTTGAGGGGCCTGGATCCGATGGCGGGTGCCTCCACCCAGAGGTCAGGGTTTGCAATAGTTAAACTAACTTGGTCACAGCCCTCTGGGACAATGCGACCCCCCTTTCTTCCTACTAGTGGCCCACACAATAGATCAGAATTACCTTTACAGTATACACTTTCCCCCAGGACTGGTTTGGTCAGTGTGACTCCTGGGACTCCCTGTAAAACAAGATGATACAGTGCAAAAACCACAGTACAATACTTTAACACAGACGAATACCTCAGGCAGTGTAACTTTGCTGAAACAAACAGATCTGATTTATTTAGGGGGACATAACAAGGACAGGGGGAAATCAAGTTAATTAGTTTAAACGCATTAATAATCACAGTACTGTGCACATATTTCAGAATCCCAAATGTCCCTAATGTCACTCTTACTGGGTACCCAGGCAATAAGAGGCTAGCTTATTTGGTGCAGCTGGTTGGGGCCCTGAAGATGGAAAATGCATGCACAATACCCAAATTGTAATCCGGAGCCGGTAGGCTCAGTTCGTGGAGAAAGAAAGGAAAAGTAATCAGATGGAACACTTGGAATTAGATGATGGCAGGGAGCTACCCTGATTTGTACTCACAAATTCAATGCTGAAACTGAATGGAAGGCAGATTGTCCTGGATTGCCAGGAGGAGCAGACCATGTGGACAAGGTCCTTGTGACTGGACCCCTTGGCAGTTCAGAGCAAATGGATGTAGTCTGATTAAGCTGGGGTTTACTTGCAGCTTCATGCACTCAATTCACTGTACAGGGGATTTGAAACGCGAGTCCCCACAAGCACTACACACATTTATATGGAAAAAGAAAGTACTATACCAGGCAGGCTGCTTCTCTATTCCGATCGCAATTACTGCACAATACCCGGGAGAACACACAGCAGATTCAGTTCCTGACAGACCGAGCGCGATTCAACAATTTCTCCAGTCTTCTACAGGGTGAGCCTGGTTTCTACTCTTCAGATCTCCTTGATTCTCTTCACAGGTCAG
The DNA here is from genome assembly GCA_016271365.2 of Neoceratodus forsteri. Classification (NCBI taxonomy): domain Eukaryota; kingdom Metazoa; phylum Chordata; order Ceratodontiformes; family Ceratodontidae; genus Neoceratodus; species Neoceratodus forsteri. The sequence continues at coordinate 538,418,686 of CM028134.1, read as the reverse complement.
ATTCAGTCCAAACAAGCAGCTGCACAAGCTGCAGACAGAATTTGGGGCCTTACATCTGCTTTCCGACTAAAATTGAGCAGACCAAGGAGCAGGGCTCTTCCTCTTCACTGCCAGAGCTAAACTGAAACTCTAGTAGACAAAACCGGGCACTTCCTTTGAGTTCCTCCCAGTTCTTGGCTGGATTGGCTGTCACTCACAATAGACTCCCCCTGTTGGTGCAAAAAGGCGCCGAAGTCCAAACTACATTTCCCAGAGTCACTGCCCATACAATCCTCTTGTGGCTGGCTCAGATTACAAGTCCAAGTTCTGATTCATCCACAGGCACCATTTTAGAGCTCTCTTAACCCACACTGATTGGTCCAGTTCAGCAGTTCAAAACTAGAATGGGGAACTAGGCAAACACAGTTCTGATTGCAAAGAAAAGCAGGTTACACAAATTGTATTTTCATTATTACTCTAAATGATTTATGGCAAACGGTTACATCTTTCAGATAGGTTCCCTTTGCACTCCTAGCGACTGCAAAAACGGAGCGAATTGGCAGCAGCTCGAGTGGGACTCAAGCAGGGAAACACACAGTCCCCCCATACAAACCAATTATGTCTGCAAGCAGACAGCTCCCAAAGAGACAGCACCAGAGGCTCCAAAAACACTCATAGACAAATGGCTTAAATGCCAAACACCATTCAGGCTCGGAGCATTCAAGCAAGCTCCTGGAAGTCTTTTGGGAACCCCCATTTGCGGGGGGGTTACAATACCTTTTTTGTTTTCCTCTCCCAATCAGTCTTAGATTAAAGTTCAGCACAGCTACTGCAAGTGACACCTGTCTGTGTTATGGTAATGGTGCCGGCAGCACTCACACTACATTTCTGTTGGTGCTCTGATCAATCAGCTCTGCTAAGCCATTCGTTAACATCCTCACTTAAAAAAACATATTTCTTTCCACAACACTCTGATCACACAAAGAGACTAGGAATTTCTATGGCACTGCTTCTATATGAGTGGAGGAGAAACAGCTATCACAGTAATAAAAATTATGTCAGGGACAGGGACAACAAGGACAACATAAAGCAACCAGCTCACAAAAACATCAGTGCCCTCTACTGGTAAATCTACTAGTAGAGGGACTACTTTACAAATAATATGTCTCCTTACATAATTTTCTACATTTGTTATCTTTTAAAGCATTTTTGTTTCTAAAAAATACTTTACAGATACCCATTTTCTAAGTGCAATAATACCCTCCAGGGTAGGCAGTATGGGCTATACCAGACCTCCCAGGGGCTATAAAGCCCTTCCCCTATAGCGCTGGGTCTCATTAAGCTCCTTGGTGGTCTGGTATGGCCCACTACTGCCCACCCTGGTGGGTATTATTGCTTGCCTGTATTTCTTTTCCCTTTTCCCCAGGTCACACCCTGGAAATTAGCCTTGGCTCAGTGTGCCTTTCCTGGTTACCAATTTTCAAATAAATAAATAAATACATTTCTGTCAGATATTATTTTATTATTCAAACTCCTTCCTCTAAGAGACAGAAATTTTAAATTTAGGAGGAAATAAGGAAATTTCTGAAGCAAAATCAGGGATGTCCCTAAAAGAAAATGGGACACTTGAGAGGTACGAGTTACATTACCCGGCATATTATTTTTCACAACACTGAGTGGTAGTACTGTAGTAGGTTTATTTCTTTGGTGCCCTATCCCACAGGCTCAGGGCACCTTAAAATACAGGACTACAGCAGCCAGTTTTACAACGCATGCACCTGAAACACAGCCAGCCAGCTCACATAATCACAAGCATAAATATATCCTACAAAATTTTACAAAGTACTGTTGCAGAAAATAATCCATAACTCAGTCAGGGTATGCTTCACTAAATATATGATGTTTAATCCCCTGCTTAAAATGATCCATGGAGGGGGCCTCCCTTAAACAATTGGGCAACATAAGACCCTGCATCAGCATATGCCTTCTGTCCAGACAGCTTCAGTCTTGATCTTGGAATACAGAAGAGGCCCTTCCCTGGGGAACAGAGAGGGCAGACAGGAGCATATGGACAGAGGAGCTCTTTAAAGTAGACTGGGCCTAGACCATGTGGGGCTTTGTATGTTAAACTTATTTTACAGGCGACACACCACCTCACAGGCAGCCAGTGTAATGTCCACAGAGCTGGGGAGATATGCTCAAAGCAGGAAACTCCAGCAATCAACCTCGGACAGAAAATACCTAGCACAGCACATCTAAATGGGTGCTGGTTCATCAAAACAGACCAGTAACAAAAAACTTGCACTACAAGGCACTTTACAAATATTACAGTGCTTCATTAAAGTGTTTACAAAGACATGCAAAATATAGAACCAGAGCAAAAAATACCACTCACCACAGATGAACTATAAACAAAACATATCGGGGGCAGGGGGGCTGATGAAGATGCCGTGAGCATCAAATGCGCATGGGGAGTTTATAGTTCATCTGTGGTGAGTGGTATGTTTTGCTCTGGTTCCATATTTTGCACATCTTTGTAAGAACTTTAATAAAGCACTGTAATATTTGCAAAGTACCTCAGAGTATAAGGTGTTTTTTGTTACCTGGCAGTCAACCTGGCTGCGGCATTCTGCACCAGCTGCAAGCAGTATGTCAACCCACCCAACAGCCCAAGGTACAGATTGTTGAAACAATTCAGCTTCAGTTTAACAAAAACATGTACTAGAGTCTTCAAATCCTCAGACCCAAAATAGGGTCTGATCTGGACAATATTCCAAAGACTGAAAAAGATACCATGGACTACATCCAATGCCAGATGTTCCATGGTCAGTCAGCAGTCCATGATGATGTCGAGATTCTTTCCCCTATTACTGGCCAGGAGAGGTATGGCACCATCTGTTACCCAGCCACCTCACCTGCTATACCTGCCAGTCTTCAAGAACTGGATTTCACCAGTTATACTTTCATGTTCTCTGGGTTGAGCCTTCACTAACTAGAGCTCAAGAAATCTTTGATGTCAATTATCCATTCAGCACGTCAACAGTGTCGGCTTCAGCAGGGGCAAATGGCAGATATAGCTGACTGTGATCAGTGAAGCAATAAAAACTCACACTATATATGACCTCTCCCAGTGGCAGCATATAAACCACAAACAGCATGGGTGAAAAGATTAAATCCTGAGGCACCCCACAGTCAAAGTTAGCAGGGCATGAGGAATAATTTCTTAAAGCTACCTGCTGCACCCTTCAAGTAAGGAAGTACTCAAACCATTTCATGGCAGTGCCTGTGAGTGCTCCCAAGTACCTCAATTGAGCTGATAAAACTCAGTGGTCTATAGAGTCAAATGATGAAGAGAGCAAGGAGAACCAAGATGAACCAGTCTCTATCCCTTACTTGGGAAGACCAGTTGCAGCACACCTCATCCTGTCCATTCAAGAAGGCATTCACAGCCCCTGCCTACTGAGTTCCTCTAGTGTGAAGCCTCATGTGGGGGAAAGGGGTGGCACAAATGGAGAGCTGTACCAGACACTGGGCATCCAATCAGATGCCTAAGCTGGCTTGTCAGCAGATGTCTGACTATGCATGAAGCATGGGCTGGCAGGATACAGTAGTCCTGCAAGAACTGCCATTTCCCCATTGGAAAATAACAGTTAATCCAAATGACCCCAGCCTGTGTCAGTACGGCACCCTGCCCACTGTGAAGGCTGAGGCCTGCTGGGAGGGTGCCAGTCAGGCTTCACTGAACACATAGAGATGGAGTGGAGGGGGACTGTAGCCGCTAATGCAGCCATTAAGGCTGTGTAGCCCTCACCTCTCCACTGACCCTCCACAAGGTGGAGTTCAGTTTCACTCAGTGATGACAGGCAGACTGTACTTTCCTCATGCCCCCTTCCCATATACCTAAAACATGTCAGCTGGCATTTTGAAGGAACCTGGGTTCCATAACTCAGACACAATAAAGAGGATAATGTATGGTCTTTGGTTAATAACCACACTGTAAACACTTTGAGAGCTTGCCATGACATCATTGTAAAACTCAAGAAGTGTTTTCAGCATGGTTATTAACTAAAGACCGTACATTATATTTTATAGTGTATGGGCTACCAAGATTGTGCCATCACGGATTGAATTACTTTTCTGAGTAATTCTTACTTTAAGCAGTCGTAAATCATGCAGGAAGATTCCTCAACAATGTTTATTGTGTGTTCTTTGTAACACTGTTCATCGGTACAGCCTGACGCAAATCAGTTAATTTAATACCAACATTTTAAAAATTGTTCTCAAAGCGGAAGATTGAATGTTGTGAGCATTCCGTTTTGTTATACCATTGATATGACATACTCAAGAAGGGTTAACAACAGAATGATGTCATAACGATGGCATAACAGGGTTGCAATCTGCTTGATTTCAGTTAGTAATAAAGGTACCCCATACATTATAAATATATATTGGGCGGGAAATTATTGCATAACAAGGGACCTTACCTAAGGTAAAAACAGGACTATTTCAAAATAAGCAAACAAATCAATACACTAGGGCTGGGACATTGGAAGACTGTTTGCGCTCATTAAACAGGTTAGAGCCTCACAAACTGTGCTTATTGTCTCAAAAGTAGGGGGCTCGCTAAATGTGCCATATTGGCAGCCCAGTTAGCAAGGTACTAACCAGTTTGTGAGAGGTTTTAAAGTTTGACAGCGTGCCTAGGTAAAGCAGCTGACTGTTTTGGCATACAGCCACAATGGTACATTCTAAGGTTTGTAGCGATGATAAATAGCCATTAGTGTCTTGCTACTTAATGTCTCCCCAAAACCTGTTCTTATGAATGGTTCCCCTCTCCCATCCCTGCACCCAGTCAGCCAACCAATATGAAACATGAAAGACCCAGGTGGTTTAGTGCCCCCCCACACTGATTGCCAACACAATATGTAAAAAGAAAGATTCTGATGGTTTAGTGTCACCCTGCCTCTCTGAATGCCTGCACAATATGAAATATAAAAGACCCTGGTGGTCTTGGGTCCCATCACTCCCTAGATTGCCCACCTAATATGAAACATGAACAGTCCCTAATGGCTAGTGGCCCCCGCCCCTAACCTAACTGATGACCTCTACCACCTGCCTACTAGTGTTCCTCAGCCACCTCATCCCAGCTCCCCTTGGCCCAGTGGCCGTGGTCCCCACTCCAGAGATGGTGACTGGCGCAGCCCGATTTTGTGCCTTCTAGTAGCCAAAAATGATGAATTATTGTTAAAGATTAATGACTACCCCAGTAGAAATAGCTGTACACCAGTTGGTGGGGTGGTGTACTGGGCAGGAGCTCAACCCCCAAAATGCTCTGCTTATACTGGATATTCCCCTGGGTACCAGTAAGGACACTGTAGAGGGAGTACTCTCCAAAGTTGAATGTTTAAAAAACCCTGTGGTGGTGGGTCGACAGGCTGATTTGATCACCCAAACTTTCATAGCCTTCACAGAGTGTAGTGACCTCATGGACAGCTCTAAAGTGCAACAGACTATTACCTTAGAAGGGGTCCTAGCCACCTGGAGAGTGATAACAAAAGACAGTAAAGACCCTGGGGAGGATGAGCTCCCACCATTATCTGAGACTTTTGAGGAGAAATTTGCTAAGTTGTTGCTGAAGGAAGGGAAAACCATAGAGGACTTTAAGAAACTATTCCTGCCACCTGGGGGTGTTCCTTCCTCAACACCCTCTCCCACTCCAGCACCTGTTACTGCCCCGCCTTCTGTGCCCATGCAAGTGCTGGCCCCTATAGCTGTACCCACCATTAGTCACGACTCGTATCGCTGGCTGAGGATGTTTTCAGGCACCCTCCCCACACCTTAGGGGGAGGACAATTGGGAGACTTGGATAGACTATGTTGCCCCTCAAATCCAAGAAGAGGAGGAGGAGTAGCTCTCTACATAAGAGAAGGAATCAAAGCAACAGAATAAAAGGGTAAACAGGGAGGAGGAGAATAAGCACTGTGGGTCAATTTGGAGGCAGGCAATGGCACCACAATCCGCACAGGGGTTGTATACAAACCCCCCTCTCAGGGGGAGGAAATAGACAAGGAAATGATAGAAAGTATACTTAGAATGGCAGATAAAGGGGAGATATTGCTGATGGGTGATCTGAATATGCCAGATGTTAACTGGAGTGCAGTTGCAGCAGCCACGTCTAAGAGTGGGGTTATTCTAGATGCCCTACAGGGGGCATGCCTTAGACAACTAGTATTGGAACCCACTCGAGAGGGAGCAATCTTAGCTCTGGTCCTCTCAAATGGAGATGGAGAGAGGATCACAGATGTAGAAGTGAGTAGCCATCTGGGGACTAGCGACCACCGAACAGTATGGTTCACAATAAACACAGCAACAGAGTCAAGCCATACAAAGGCAAAAGTACTGGACTTCAGGAGGGCTGACTTTGCCAAAATGGGTGAGTGCCTAAGGAATGCACTAGCAAATGGGCAGGAAGGAGGGGTGGAAGAACAATGGGGAATAATAAAACTACCTCCACAGAGGTAACAAGCCTTTGTGTGAAGCAAATTAACAAAGCGAAAGCGATGTAAGAAACCACTATGGTTCTCAAAGGAGGTGGCAGTGAAGGTTCAAGAGAAAAAGAAAGCATTCAGAAAGTACAAGGAATCACAGAAGGAACAGGACAGAGAAGTGTATCAGTTAAAGAAAAAGGAAGCTGGGAAGGCAGTCAGAACAGCAAAGGCCCAAACTGAGGAAAAGATAGCCAACTCAGTTAAGAAGGGGGATAAAACCTTTTTTAGGTACATCAGGGAATGAAGGAAGACTAAGGGAGGGATAGTGAGGCTTAATAACGGGGAGGGTGGGCAGAGGGTAACTGTGAAAAGGCAGAGATACTAAACAAATATTTTTGCTCAGTATTTACAAACGAAAAGGGGGAGGTACCTAAAACAAACAATAGAAACACTCTGGATACAGAAGTTGATACCAGCCCATTTACAGAAGAAAGGGTCTTGAAAGAACTCTTAAAACTGAAGGTGGACAAAGCCATGGGGCCTGATGGGATTCATCCCAGAATTCTAAAAGAACTAAGGGTAGAACTAGTGACACCACTGACTACCCTCTTTAACAAATCATGGGAGGATGGGGTGGTACCCGAGGACTGGAGGATGGCCGATGTGATTCCCCTTCACAAAAGTGGGAGCAGGGCAGAAGCGGGAAACTACAGACCAGTTAGTTTAACCTCAGTGATAGGGAAAATGATGGAATCACTTCTGAAGGAAATAATTGTTGAGTACCTAGAGGCCAGAGGGGCACAGGACCCAAGGCAGCGTGGATTCACAGCGGGAAGGTCATACCAGACAAATCTAATAGATTTCTTTGACTGGGTGACCAAAGTAGTAGATCAGGAGGGGCTGTGACACGGCCTACCTACACTTTAGCAAGGCATTTGACTCAGTCCCACACAAAAGATTAATATACAAGTTAGCCAGCCTGGGAGTGGGTCCCAAGATGATAGCCTGGGTAAAGAACTGGCTGGAGAATAGGACACAGAGGTAATAGTAAATGGGTCCACTCTGAAGAAAGGGGGTTACTAGTGGGGTGCACGGGGGTTCAGTATTAGGACTGGTCCTCTTCAATGTCTTTGTAAGCGACATTGCAGACGGACTGGAAGGAAAAGTATGTCTCTTTGCAGATGACACAAAGATCTGCAACAGAGTTGATGCACAAGGTGGGGTGGTCAAATGTATGGCAGCTTAGATTTAATGCTAAGAAATGCAAGGTAATGCACCTGGGAAACAAGAACCCAGGGGAAGAGTACACAATGGGGGGTGAGATACTAACAACAACAAAAATGGAAAGGGACCTGGGGTAGTCATATCAGATGACTTAAAGGTGGGCAAGCAATGTGAGAGGGCAGTAAGAAGGGCTGGGGGATACTGGGATGCATAGGGAGGCATCACCAGTAGAAAACAGGAAGTTGTTATCCTGCTGTACAGACAGCTGGTGAGACCCGTCTGGAGTACTGTGTGCAGTTCTGGAGACCCAGTCTCCGCAAGGACATAGACAAGATGGAAGCTGTCCAGAGGAGGGCAACTAAAATGGTGCAGGATCTGCACCGGAAGACATATGAAGAGAGACTAAAGGAGCTTAATATGTATAGCCTCGAGGAAAGGAGGGAGAGGGGGACATGATAGAAACTTTCAAGTACCTCAAGGGAATCAACAAAGTCCAAGAGGGTAGCATCTTTCAAAAAAGAGGTGTGCAAGAACAAGGGGGCACAATTTGAAGATGAAGGGGACTCAGAGGTAATGTAAGGAAGTATTTTTTCACAGAGAGGGTTGTGGATGCATGGAACGGCTTTCCAGAGGAGGTTGTGGAGTCAAAAACAGTGACTGAATTTAAGCATGCATGGGACAGCCATAAGGCAATTCTAGGGGTTGGGGGTAGAAAGAAGTAGGCTGCTGGTTAACTAGGATCTGCAGCTTATCCATTAGGTAGGGAAATGGGCAGACTGGGTGGGCCAAGCGGTCCTTATCTGCCGTCAAATTCTATGTTTCTATGTTAATGGCAATGCCCCGAAGCAGAGAAGAGGAGAAGGGTGGTTGAAAGCCTCAGGGGCCCCACCCAGCTTACTAACCACGCTACACAGGCTAGTAATCCAGAAGCAACTGCTCAAGATTTTTTGATTGCATTGGAAAATGTGTATGGGAGTCCCGATTCGGATGAGGACCTGTGGGGTAGGGTCAAAAACACTCAGTAATACCCAGGGGAGCCCTTATCCATGTGTGTGCCTTGACTCAAAGCAGTGCTACAGGAATGCCTAAAGAAAGGTGGCATGGCCCCAGCCAAGTTAGATCGGAACAGGTTGGACCAACTTCTCAAGTCAGCCCTATTCTCTGAATTATTGCTGCTCCAACTACACCTTGCTTCTCGGTTGGATGCACCTCCTACCTATGATGGACTGATGAAGGAAATTTGAAGGATTGAGAGGAGGCAGCCACGTGGGGGGCCCATCCTGTATCTGCTGTTGCTGCTGCCCAGATGACTGAGGATGCACATGTGAGTGATGCTGAGGGGCGAAATACAGTGCCAGTTGAACACTGGGAGGCTAGCAAGGACGCTCAGCCCTGGGATGAGATACTGCAAGAGGTCCAAGAAATGAGGGCTACCATTTCTCTACAAGCCCATTCCAGAGATACACTGGGCCCAGACCCCTCTCACAGCATGTCCGCTATGGGGGTGGGGGTGTACTCCAAGGCATCCCCTGTTCACAGCAGCTCAAAGATTGATGAATTGACTATGGAAGTGAGGGAATTACTGAGGCATCTCCCCATGCTCACCACACACCAGACAGAGGTTGGATCACAATTTTCTGTTGGTGGTACCCCCGCCTCAGCCCCCAATGTGATGCCTTGGCCACGCCAGACTCTAGAAAGCATACTCTGTCATAAATGTGGGAAGGAGGGGCATATGAGGAAAGAATGCCGGTCCCCAAAAGACTTAGATAAGGTTGTACACAGACTTCAAGGGGAGCTCCAGAAAGCGAAACCATGGCTGAGGGGTGCTGGAAACAACCGCAGTGAAGGCTCAGGAAATCCCAACTCAAACTTTTTTTTTGGCTAAGTCATCTATACTGGACCCTGCTACTGTCCCTCCAGACTGGTCCAAGATAGTGGGCTCTTCAATGGAGACTAATGTGACTGTGGATGGTATTCCTACTCGGGCTGTGCTTGACAGTGGGTTGCAAGTGACCATTGTGTTTCAGGACTGGTATGACAAACACTTATCTGATGTGCCTTTACAATCCCTGGAAGGCCTACATGTGTGGGGGCTGAGCGACAAGTCTTATCCATATCTAGGACATGCCCGCCTCTGGTTGTCTTTTCCTGCAACTGTCACTGGCGTAGAGGAGTAAGTAGAGACACTGGCCCTAGTGTGCCCCCCACTGGATTGTATGATGGGGTTCCCCTGTTATTTGGAACAAACACCCACATGTTTGGGAGACTAGCACAACTCTGCCATGAGAAACAAGGGCAACTGACTGTATGGGCCCTAAGAATTCCAGCCTTAGTAAAAACGGCTTATGACTGGCAACAGAGCCCTGATGAAGTGGACCCAGATGAGCCAGTGGGGATAGTCTGGAAAAAGGAACCTGACTCCTTGGTATTGGCCCCCAACACCCAGTGCACAATCCATGGAGAAGTCCACCTAAAGAGAAATGTAAAGAACAAAATATTACTGTTGGATGCACCAGGAGATGGAAAGTTGCCAGAGGGATTATTAGTCAAACCCAGCATCTTGCCTGCTCGTGCCCACGCCTATGCATGATGAGTGATGGTCCAGATTCAGTATGTGTCAGAGCAGGAGATTCGGGTGAACACAGGGTGCACCCCAGCTACAGTACACTGCACTGACACTGCCATATTGCCCAGCAACAAGTGCTCTGGCGAGAAGGAGAGAGTGTGACCCCGGACTTATTTGACTTTGGTGACTCCCCGTTGCCAGCTGAATGGAAGGCTAGAATTAGCAAGAAACTGGCTCAGAGGAACCTAGTGTTTTCATTAAAAGAATGGGACGTGGGGTGTGTCCTGGGTGCAGAGCATCACATACACCTGCATGATGACTGACCATTTCGAGAGAGATCCCGATGTCTCACCCCAGCAGATATGGATGATGTGAGGAGACACCTGCAGGAAATGCTCGCTGCTGGTGTGATACAAGAATCAAGGAGCCCATATGTCTCTCCCATTTTGGCTATGCATAAGAAGAATGGGTTGGTAAGGATGTGTGTTGATTATTGAACCCAGAACTGGCGGACCATTCCCGATCAATACACCATGCCCCGTATACAAGATGCCCTGGATTGTTTGAATGGGAGCAAATGGTTTTCGGTATTGGATCTTCGCAGCAGACACTACCGGATCCCGATGGCCCCAGAGGACCATGAGAAAACAGCCTTCATCTGTCCTTTGGGGTTCTACAAATTCCTGAGAATGCCACAGGAGATTTCAGGTGCCCCGGCCACCTTTCAGCGACTGATGAAATGTGCGGTGGGAGATATGAACTTGCTGGAATGTCTAGTGTACCTAGACAACGTCATTGTGATTGGGCACACATTAGAGGAGTATGAGACCCAACTGTTTAAAGTCCTAGACTGATTGGAAGACTTCGACCTCAAGCTGTCCTTTGACAAGTGCCAGTTTTTCAAACCTCCGTGAAGTATTTACAAAGGGTTTACAAAAAGAAGGTCCTGTTAAACTAATCTCATAGATTTCTTTGACTAGGTAACCAGAGTGGTGGACCAAGGGGGAGCAGTTGATATCGCCTACCTTGACTTCAGCAAAGCTTTCAATACTGTATCACATAGAAGATTGATTAATAAGCTGGGTAGGCTCGGGGCGGTTCAGAAGTTGGTCAACTGGGTGGCAAACTGGTTGACGGGCAGAAAACAGAGAGTGGTGGTAAACGGTATACAGTCAGAAGAGATGCAGGTCACAAGTGGGGTACCTCAGGGATCAGTCCTGGGGCCAGTCCTCTTCAATATCTTCATCAGTGACATTGCAGATGGACTGGAGAGTAACGTTTGTCTGTTTGCACATGACACCAAGATCTGCAACAGAGTAGATGATCCAGATGGGGTGGGCAGAATGAGAAGAGATCTGGCTAAACTAGCAAAATGGTCGGAAGAGTGGCAACTGGGGTTTAATGCAAAGAAGTGCAAGATCATGCACATAGGGAAGAGAAACCCTGAAGCCACCTATAGGCTGGGAGGGTAGTTGCTGGCAGTCTCAACGGAAGAAAGAGACCTGGGCATCATCATCACCGATGACCTGAAATCATCCAAGCTGACCACTAAAGCAGTAGGTAAGGCTAGGGGGATGTTAGGGTGTATTAGTAGGGGTATCACAAGTCATAAGAGGGAGGTAATAAACCCTCTTTACAAGACACTGGTTAGGTTCCATCTGGAGTACTGCATGCAGTACTGGAGGCCACACCTTCACAAGGACATTAACCAAACTGAGGCAGTCCAGAGAAGGGCAACCAAAATGGCGTAGGCACTGCATCAGAAAACATATGAGGACAGATTAATGGAGCTCAATATGTATACCCTAGAGCAAAGGAGGGAGAGAGGTGATATGATCAAGACATTCAAACACCTTAAGGGCATTAACAAGGTGAAAGAGTCTAACATGTTTCAATATACGAAAAATAGCAGGGCAAGAGGACACAGCATGAAATTAGAGGGAGGCCAATTAAGGGGTAATGTGAGGAAGTTCTTTTTCACAGAAAGGGTGGTGGATGCATGGAATGGCCTACCTCAGGAAGTGGTGGATATGAACACAGTGCAGGGCTTCAAACAGGCATGGGATAGGCATAAGGGAGCAATACAGATGAGTATGAATAGATAAGCCATTGACAGAGCAAAGGCCGATGGCACATTTATAAGGTAGAAAAGGAAATGGGCAGACTGGATGGGCCTTGCGGTCCTTATCTGCCATCAACTTCTATGTTTCTATGTTTCTAAGTATGTAGGGAACATAGTATCCGCAGAAGGGATAGAGACTGATCCCAATAAGGTTGAATCACTGACTACTTGGCCCCAGCCCCATAATTTGAAAGAACTACAACGTTTCATGGGGTTCTGTGGCTACTACCTCAGGTTCATAAAAGTCTATTCAAAGGTGATTTGCCCACTCTTGAATCTTACCCAGAGTTACCCTCCTACTGACCATAAATATAAAAAAGGGGCCGTCAAAGAACCAAAGAAAGTGTACTTCCGGACAGGTGAACTTTTTGGGCCCCGCTGGACACCCGAATGTGAAGCAGCTTTTCACAAAATCATATAACCAGCTCACCCACGCCCCCATCCTCGCCTATGCTGACCCCACCAAGCCCTATGTGCTGCATACGGAAGCCAGTCTGCAGGGTCTAGGAGCTGTGCTGTATCAAGCTCATGAGGATGGTTTGAGACCAGTGGCCTTTGCCAGTAGGAGCTTGACCCCGTCAGAGTGAAACTACCCTGTGCACAAACTGGAGTTCCTTGCTCTAAAATGGGCCATCATTGACCAGTTTCATGAATATCTCTATGGGGCAAAGATATTGGTGAAGACTGACAATAACCCATTAACCTATGTACAGACTTCAGTTAAGTTAGACGCCACTGGGCACCGGTGGCTTTCCGCCTTATCAACCTATGATTATGCTGTTGAATACAAGCCAAGACAGAACCATATTAATGCTGACACCTTGTCATGAAGGCCAGTTTTCAAGAGTGATTGGGTCAGGCTGTCTGAACCTGACATCTGAGCCTTGTGCCAAAAATTTGACCGAGATGAACAGATGACTGCGGACACAGTGGACTGTTTAGTAGATTGCTTGGGCCCTCTTGATACCTGCATACCAGCTGCCTATTGCCACTTTTCTGCTCTAGATAAAAGTGCACCACCTCAATTTGACAATGACAGCATTCAGTGGGCTCAATCCCAAGATCCTATGATTCAGCCTGCATTTCATGCCCTGCGTGCGGGGTAAAATGTGTCTAAGTTGCATTCCCCTGACTTGTGAACTGCTCTACTGTTTAAAGAAGGTCCCAGGTTGAAGCTACTCAATCAGTTGTTGTACAGAGAGACAGTGGATCATGGCGGTCAAGTAGACAGGCAGCAATTGGTCCTGCCCATGGCCTTTAAAGATTTGGTACTGAGGTCCCTCCTCAGTCACATGGGGCACCTTAGCACTGACAGAACTCTCGACTTGGTACGATCTCAGTTCTACTGGCCCAAGATCAGGGCTGATGTTGAGCACCATATAAAGACCTGCAGTCGTTGCCTGCAAAGGAAAGCCCTGTCTCAGAGAGCTGCCCCTCTTGTCAATATTACTACCAGCACCCCCATGGAACTGATCTGCATAGACTTTTTTTGTTTAGAACCTTATCAGTGGAATATTGGCAATGTGTTAGTGGTTACGGATCATTTTTCACATGGTATGCGCAAGCTTTTACAACTAAGGATCAAAAGGCTTCTACCGTGGCCAAGGTGCTAGTGGAAAATTTCTGCGTTTACTATGGTGCCCCTCAGCGGATCCACACTGACCAAGCCAGAGATTTTGAAAGTCGGCTAATCAAACAAATGCTCTCTCTATGGAGGGGGGTGCGGAAGTCAAGAACCACCCCTTATCACCCACAGGGGAACCCTCAACCAGAACGTTTTAATCGCACCCTCCTAGACATGCTGGGCACCCTTCATCCCAAAGACAAGCCTAAGTGGAGCCAGAAGATTAGCACCTTGCTCCACGCATACAGTTGCACAAAAAATGATGCTACTGGGTTCTCCCTCTACCGCCTCATGTTCGGGAGGGAGGCCCGACTCCCCATTGATGTCTGCTTTGGGGTCTCTCCAGATGGGGTCCGAGCTGAAAATTACCTACAGTATGTACAGAAACTGAAAGCTCAATTGAACCATGCCTATCAACTGGCCCAGACAATGGCTGCCAAAAGAAATCTCGCCAACAAAGAGAGGCATGATAAAAAAGTAAAGGCTCAGGAGCTTCGGACTGGAGACCATGTGTTGTTACGCAATTTGGGACTGCATAGCAAACACAAAATTACTGATAGATGGCACCATCTTCTCCATGTAGTAGTTGGAAAGTTGAATGATTTACCAGTGTACAAGGTGCGCCCAGAGAATAACTCCAAAGCTGTCAAGACCATGCACCGTAACCACTTGCTACCTATCGGCCAAGTCATAATTGAGGCTGAACCATCAGAGATTGATTCTCCTGGGCTGGTGACTCATGCTGCTGCAAAAAAGAGACAGAGTCAACCTACCCCAGTAATAACAGAGTTAAGGTTTCCCCCACAGCAGGCCCAGAATGATAGTGACTGTCAGTCCACCTCTGACGAAAGTGAGTGTGACATGCCTATTACCCCTCTTTATGAATTGAGTCTGCTGTTTCAAGGTAACCCTATGACTAATTGTGGGGATGAAACTGGGCCTTCTGGACTGCCTAACCCCCCAGCTTCGTCCTTGGAGCCAATGCTCCCTGAAAGTGAATTACAAAGCATTATGTCTGAGGTTGCAGACTCTCTGTGTTTTGTGGAACTGTGTGAATTGCCCAAAGAAGGGGCTGATGGTATGAGTCTCCCTGGTGATGCACCAGAACTTTAAAAACAATGTGAGAGTGTTGACAGCCCCCGTTCAGTGCAGCAAAGCCTAATTGTGCCAGAGCCTCCTCAAAATGAGCAACCTGGGCCTCCATCAGAAGATAACAAGCAAAGTGTTGTGGAAACAGAGCCTACAGAGCAAAGAGCTGACAGTGCTCCAAGTTTGGACATTCCCATCCATGCAAAGGCACCCCTCACAAGTGATGAAAGCTCCAATGTTAGTGCTGAAAATACCGAGACTGTGGCCGCTCCCCCCAAGAAAGACTGGCCGAGCTGTCAAGCCAGTGCAATGCTTTAGTTATGATTCCCCTGGGAGGCCACTGGATTTGCCTTTCAATGTGGTTCACAAAGGGATTTATGTTTCGCCAAGCTCACTGCTCAAATTGAGCTTGACGGCCAACTCCAGATTATTTGTTCTTCCCTCTCACCATGGTGCCCCTGCCCCATCCAGCCCCAAGTTAGCTGATAGGGAAGGTCCCCCTCTTACATTGTTTCATGTACAAAAAGTTATTAAATGAATCAGTATTACTTGTATGAAACAAGCATAACTATTGTCAACATGGATGTAATAAGGTGAAGTATATTGAAAGATATAGTAATGTAACAAGCTAATGATATATATATATATATATATATATATATACACACATATATATACTGTATATGTCTCATTTGTATTGCATTTTTGATATTGTGATGGTACAGACTTGACGTAGACACCAAGTTTTCTCCAGGCAGGGAAGGGTGTAACCCCCCTACAAATGGGGGTTCCCAAAAAGTCTTCCTTGAGCTTGACTAAATGCTCACTGCCAGGCTGGTTTCCTGCATTTTTACAGGTTAAATGTGATTGCCAGAGAGTGCCTATATAGCCTCTGTGTACTGTCTCTTTAAGAGCTGCCTGGACTGCAGCCATAATTAATCTAAAAAGGAGCTCTGTTAGATGATGTGCTTGTTTGCTGATCATTTGTTAGAGTAGTAATAATATTGCAGTTTGTTCTAACCTGCCTTCTTTGCAGCATGGACAGTTCTGTTTGTTTCCATCATCTTGGTCCTAGACTGCGGAAATGGGCCAATCAGTACATTTGGGACTCTAAAATGGAGCCTGCCTACAGGGGCTTAGTGGGGTCAAAACTTGTAGGAATTGTAGTTTTTGCATTTTGGCACCTAAAATAACCTGGAGGGGGAGCCCTTGTTGTGACTGACAGACAGATCAGCCAACCGAACCTTTTGGATCTTGGGGAAATTCCCAAGCTGCTTGCAGCTAGTTTCAGTTCTGAGCTGGGAAGTAAAGAGATAACAGCTTGAATGATTCAAGCAACAGCCCTGGTGTAGATTCACATGGAAGAACTGTGAAAAGGCCTGACTTTTGGCCTGCATGCCTGCCTGCTGTCCCTGAGAAGGAACTTGTGCCTTTTTCGGACTGAATCCGAACTTGGAGAGTGAAGTAAGCCACTGAATTGTGACCAGGCTCCTGCCTGAAGAAGACCGAAGATTTGTCAAATGCGATCGGCCTGTCTGGACTTCCAGCCACCTCTGAACTCCTGGATTGTGCAGAGACTCTGTAATTGCGATCGGAGAGCCTTTTGCCTGGTACAGTGGAATTTCCTTACATTTGAATGTATTGTGTGCTTATAGTGGGTCGTGATTTGGTTCCCCACTGTGGTTTGAATTGTATTCTGCTTGCTGAAAGCTGCATTAGAATTTTCTTATGTGTAAATGTGCTGTGTGCTGCTAGTGGGTCGCAATTTGGTTCCCCACTGTGGTTTGAACTGTATTCTGCTTGCTGGAAGCTGCATCCAGCCCCACGTACTGAATCCAAAATCATCTCCATTGGGCCTGGGCCTTGCCACACTGGCCCAGCTCAACTACCCACTGCACAGAGAAAGCCATCGACAAGAGACCTGCCTGGGGATCAGCTCCCTGCTCAACACTTGAACAGGAACGACGCCTTTGTGATTCGTGCAGGCCCCGCTTCTCCGGGCCCTCCAGCTCAACAACCTGCAGTCTCGATTTCATTCTGCCTGTGTCCAGTATTGGGTATCGTGAGCAAACATCAAGATAGCTCCATGAAACAACAGCTAAATCTAAAGTGTTGTCATCTGATTGTCTTGTTGCTTTTTCTTTTACGAACTGAGCCCTCCGGCTCCGGATTACAAGTAGTGTGTGTTGTGCATATTGCTTTCTTCCATCATAGGGCCCCAACCAGCTGCAATGTTCCTGGCTAGCCCACCATTTTCTTACCTGGGTACCCAGAGTGTGTGACTGTAGGGGAACTTAAAGCGCATGCATAAGTGTTTGATTAATATAGTCTTTAAGCCAATCAACCTGATTACGCCCCTTCCTTGTTCAAGTCCCCTGAATAAATAAGATCTGACCTTTTTGTTGCATTTAACCTGACTGTGGTTCCAGTTTGTGCCAAATGTAATGTACTGTTGCTATTTACTGTGCATAACCTTGTTTTACAGGGGGTCCTCAGGGTCAAGCCAGAGGAACCAGCCCTGGTGGTAAGTGCAAACAGTGTGGGTACTGGTATGGTGTACAAGGGGTACTATGAAAGTGATTATCGTATATTGCTCAGGCCACTAGAAGGGAAAGAGGGGGGTTACAGTGTCCCGGAAAGTTGTGCCCAGGTTAGTTTGACCACTATCAACCTTGACCTCTGGGTGGAGGCACCCATTTCAGAACTCAGGCCCCTTAACCTGCTACTAGCCACGCAGGCAGGGGTAGCAGCCCTTGGGATAGTGCCACCAAGGGGTTACACAGGCAGAGAAGGAGAAACATGGGGCTGGAAACTTAGCATACATAAGGTGTTTATGGACACCTAGAGACAAGGCAGTGGGCAAACTTGCCATCTTATAACCCAGTAAGAGAGAAGGAGGGTGGGTGCGCTGTGGTCCAATACAGGAGATTCTCTCAAAGAGCTACTGTTACAGTGAGTAACTGTTCTATCTTCATTGAGGAAATCTCCATTGGGCCACATCTTTAACAATTCCCAAGCAGTACCAAGTGCTCATAGGGGATGGCAAAGTCTGATATGGCATCAAGAAAGAAGACCCTGCAGCAGCATAAGATCAAAGTCAGCATGTCTGCAAGAGACGATGTCTAGACTGTAGTGCTTAGTGAAAGTATGCACAGTGCTCCAGGTGGCAGCAGCACACGTCAGCTGCAAAAACATTCTGAAATCAAGCAACAGAAGTGGCCATGCAATGTGTACAGTGGCCACAGACAGTTCCAGAAAGTTCTTTACCATATTTCCTATAACAAAAAACAATACAGTTAGCCAGCCATTTGAACAGGCACTGTTAGG
Organism: Neoceratodus forsteri; assembly: GCA_016271365.2. Lineage (NCBI taxonomy): Eukaryota > Metazoa > Chordata > Ceratodontiformes > Ceratodontidae > Neoceratodus > Neoceratodus forsteri. The sequence goes on along the minus strand of CM028134.1, from coordinate 538,400,264 downwards.
CACGGGTTTGCCCACTTTCTCAGGGGTGAATGAAAAAACAAACTGAAAGGAGTTTCTGCAGTCCTAGTGTGACCAAGGTAGAAACATAGTATTCTAAGTACATCAAGAGTATGGAGCAATGCCTCATCCTTAATAGCATGCTGTGGATAAAACACAGAAAGGTGTATGGTCTGATTCAATATAAAATCAGAAACCACCTTCAGTAAAAATGGAGGATTAGGCTGCAAAGACACCCTGTCCATGTGGAAAATCAAATAAAGAGACTCATGCATCAGAGCCTGCAGCTCGGAAATTCTATGAGCAGAAGTCATGGCAACCAAAAACATGGCTTTTCATCAAATGAAATGCATCTCATCACAGGCTGCAGCAGGCTCAAATGGACCAAAAGTCAATTTGTCAAGAATGAAATTCAGGTCCAAAGGCAGAACCGGTTTACGTATCGGAGGACACATATAGAATGCCCTTTAGAAACATATGGGATACCTCTAGTTGTGCCAGTGGACACCCATTAGTAGAGGCATGGAAAGTGGAAATGGCAGCCAAACGCACCTTAATGGACAAGTACTGGAGACTGGAATCAGACAGAGGCAAAAGGTAGTATGGTACAGAACTGACAGGACCAATAAATGAATCCAAAGAACGGGAAGCACACTATATGGAAAAGTGCTTCCACTTCAAAGAGTAGGTGTGTCTTATAGAAGGCTTTCTAGCTGCAAGCAAGATATCAGCTGCCTGGGCTGAAACTCCAGAACAGCGAATGACTAGGTCTTCAGGAGCCAGGCATGCAGATGCAGAGACCACAGGTTTGGATGGACCAGGGACCCCTGAGCCTGTGAAAGGAGATCCGGAAAAAAGGGCAGCTGAACAGAAGGTTCCACTGCCAGATGCTGCAGAAGTGGAAACCAAAACTGGCGGAGTCAGAAGGCAGACACCAATATTAGGGTGGCATGTTCCACCCGCAGCTTGAGCAAAACCCTCTGAATTGAGGGATCGGAGGAAAGGCATATAGGAACCTTCTTTTTCAGGACAGGGGCAACATGTCTCACCAGAAAAATCCAGGCCCAGGAGCAAGCGATCAGAAACACAGCAGTTTTGCATTGTATGGGGATGTAAAAAGGTCCACCTCTGAGCAGCCCCATCTTGTGAAAAGGTTGTTTACCACAGAGCTCAGCAATTCCAAGTCATGCACCAGGGACTGAGACCTGTTTTGCCTCACTGCCTGGACATTTTGGACACCTGGGAAAAACCCGGCCAGTAGAGGAATGCCATGAGTCATATCACAGTATCACAGTCTCATCAATTCTCTGCACAGGGATACAAGTTATGACCCCTTGATTGTTTAGTAGTTTATGTAGAAAGGATCTGAGATGGGCACCCCAGTCAGGCCCTGAGACATCCATTTTGAGGATCTGTACTGGAGTTGAAGGAAAGAATGGAATACCCACTAGCAGGTTCCAGCCATTCATCCACCAAACTAGAGCTCACCAGAGGGGGGACGTGATGAGGACCATTCATTTCAACTCATATGTCAGCTGAGCCCATTGTACCCGAAGAGTCCAATGCAGTATATACATATGGCAGTTAAAGGGAACCATAATAATGTCCGCAGCCATCAGCTCCAGCAGATGTAACATCGGCCAAGCTGAAACATAATGCTTCTGTTTATCAGCTGGGCCTAAGCAACAAGGGCCTCTGCCATGTCTGCATGCAAGAAGGCACTGCCCACAGCTGTGTCCAGCACTGCACCAATATATCTGAGGCAATGACAAGGAACGAGTATGGATTTCGCTACGTTCACCATGACACTCAGTTCCTCGAACAATTTTCTTGTTCTGAATAGTACCAGGGATAAGCCAAAGGGCAATACTCAGAACTGATGATGGCTGCCCTCCAGCATAAAGTGGAAGCACTGCCTGTGGCATTTACGAATCCTGATATGAAGGCATGCATCCTTCATATACAGGACACAAAGCTAATCCCCCTTTTGTAGTAGGGGGGGATGACAGCCTGATCAGACACTATTCAAAACTTCTCGTATTTGATGAACAGGTTTAGGTCTCTCAGGTCCAGTAAAGGATGTAGGTCTCAATTCCACCTGGGAGCCAGGACGTATCTGGAACATAACCCTTTGTTTCTTTCTTGGGGAAGAATGGGTTCAATAGTCCACTTGTGTATAAGTGACTGAATCTCCTCTAGCAGAAGGGACAAGTGGCCTGGAGGATTATGACACAGAGGCAGAGGATGTACTGAAGGGGAAGACAACAACTTCAGCACATGCACCAGGACCCACTGATCCATCATGATTTCCTTCCACTTTTGAAGATGAAGGGAGATCCTTCCTCCCACCTGTTTCCCCCGGAGGCAGCAGTGGAGGGTAAGGAGGTGTGGAGTCAGAAGGCACTAGGGGGTGGCGAATGTGCTGCCTTGATTGATATCTTTGAGTGTCTTTACATGGGCACCAGGCAAGTGGGGACCCAGGAAGGGACCTGCACAACAGGCATGGGGCTGCTGATAGGAGGCATGACCACCACGGGCAGCAGACTGATGAAATGAGCCACTACCACACTTCTGTTGGGCTGAGGGTTCAGAGATTTGAGTGACCCTAAAGTCACTCTGGAGGTTTGAAGCTCACATTCAGCATTTTCAACATCATTCCAAACAGCCTGGAACCTCTAAAAGGGCCTTCTGTACAGCCCATAAACCCAGCCACACAAAATCAGGAATATCTCCCAGGGCATATGCCACAGGCTGCAGCCCTGGCAGAAGCATTGGAAGCATCATATGCAGGATGTAACTGATGCTTACTAGTATCTGCACCAGCTGAAACAATTTTATGCAAGTCAGTCTTGGCAGTACTGTAAAGCAGCGCCTGAATAGTAGATATGGCAGATTTCCCCAGGCTGGTCTGATATTTAATCATATAGGTATGATAGTTAGCAATTCTGAGGCCTAAGGATGCAGAGGTGTACAGTAAGTCCTTTAGTCTGTAACATCCAGCCTCCTGGATTCTTTATCAGGAGGTAATGTGCTCATGTGTTTGTGGGCCACAGAGTTATCATGAGCAGTATGATAACCACAGAATCTGTTTCAGGCTGAGAAAGCATAAGAAGGCTTAGGAGATGGAGCAGAGGACTGCTTATCAGCCTTACTAGGCATTGTGACAATGTGTTAGGACTTTGCCAAGCAGCAAATGTAGCATCCTCTAAAGCAGGATACACAGGCATGATAACAATGGAGGGTGCAGTAGGGACCTCCAAAAACTCCATTCAATTGCTGTTAGTGGAGTCTTCCTCCTCAGCATCAAATCCCAAGGCATCCTGGATTTGTCTAAGCAAAGCCTGCAAAGAGGCATCATCAGGAGCAGACCTGGGGGTATACACCACCAAGTTCTCACTGCAAGAGGAGAGGGCAGAACTGAAAAATGCTCCCCTATAGGGATCATGTTCCCTTTCTTCATCCTCCAAATCCTCCTCCATATTATGGAGGCCAGGATCATATGCCTCCTCTTCGTCTAGAATGAGGACTGGAGGAAAAGTCAAAGCTGGCAACAGAAGCTGTGACAGAGGAATAATAGGTGTGCCTCTGGACCCTAACATCAGCGGAGCTACAGTAACAGCTGGTGAAACCAGCACAACCTGGGAGTCGACGGTACCCTGTAAATGGCCTGGGACTACCAGTGTCAAAGCGGTAGAACCCAGTGATGTAGGTGGCATACTGTCCATAGTAGGTATGGCAGTGCTACCCTTGGTGTCTCATCGATGGTCGGGGGGAGGGGGTCATTGCAGTCATGTAGTTGTCACCACCATAGCCGACAGTGAAGAGGACTTACGCTCCTTCAATGGAAATCTCGACCTCACCAGAGGAGCATGAGCCTTATCTTTATGCTTGTGATGATGGCTGCAAAAGGAGGACCTTGATGACTTTTCTTTGTCCTTGTTCCTTGATGACCACATCAGCAACAAAGTCACCAAATGCCAGAAAGTAGCCTTCCCAGAGGCGATCAAACGAGGAAGAAGCTGACTTGGAGCCGTAGCCTTGGCAGCAGCTTCCATGGCCTTAATGGCAATGAAGGTTTCTAGAGCCTTTCGTTGTCTTCTTGTGACCTGGTTGAATCCCTGGCAGATCTTGTAGGCCCTGACATTGTCGAACAGGCCCAAACAGCAAACCCAAACTGTGTGAGCTATATCCTTGTAGATCTTGTATCCACAGGTACAAAACCTAAACTAAGCTTCTTTTGATGGCAGCAAAAAACGACAACGTCGACAAGTAAGTAAAGTTTAGAAAATAATAAAGTCAAAGAAAACAATGACATTGTTTCTCTGCTGGCACAGATGAGTGGTTGATGGTGGGAGAAAAGAACTGAGAAGCAACAGAGTCAGCTAGCAAATGTATCTGAGTGATCCTGATGCGGATTGCTTAAAATTCCAAAGGCGTGGCCCAACAAAGGAGCTATTGTCAATGAAAATCAGCTTGTTCTGCAGTAGGCGTATGCTCACTTGCTCCCTGTCATTCAGAGAGCAATGTTGAGGTTGTGAGTGGAGCAGCTGTGCTGGTCACCATCTCTGGCCTAGGGATCATAGCTGTATTGGGGTAAGTGGGAGTCAAGGAGGAGGAGGTGGAGGGACATGAATGGGCAACGGGGACATTGTTATGATTGGTGGGCCACTAGCCACCAGGGACTGTCATTTTTCATACTGGGTGGGCAGTCGAGGGTGGGGAAACAAAAGACCACCAGAGTCTGTCTCTTTACATATCGGGTTTGGTGATTGGAGGCATGGAGGGGCCATGTGATTGCCAGGGACAGTTTATATGCATCCTGATGGGACAGCATAAAGAATGTTTGATCCAGGTCTGTAATGAGGCCCTAATGACACATAAATGACTACATACAGTATTACCTTGCCAGTGCTATGCGATCATTTGCATAGAGATGTATGAATATGGCAAATTGCTCCTCAAAGCAGTCGCCTTTAGTGAGCCTTAGCCTGTTTGCTCCTGCAAGACCCATAGCTCCTTGCTGGCCACATGCCTCATGTGGCCAGTAGGGACTGTGGTTTGTGGAATCAGTCAGAATACTGCTTGGCTCATCTGGTTGGTACAGTGGAACAGGTCATTTGACCTCATTGGCCTATGTACATGAACACTACCTCCAGCATTAGCATCCCTTTACTTAACTGTTCCTACCTTGATTTAGCAATATGCCATTGAACAGCATGGGAGATTGCTGAATTGGGTTAGTAAAGGCAAAGTAAAGTGGTGCTAACACTGGAGTTAATGTACATTAATATAGGTCAAGATGTGCTATGACCGTGTTATACCAGTTGTTAGTTCCAGGCACAAATTTACGCTTGTGGGCACAAACAGGGAACTTTGAATATCCAGCCCTAGGGGTATTAAGTACACTCACATTTACCCACACTTTCATTCATATTAAAAATATTAAAAAAAGGTCTATGTTCAGTTGATTTACAAAGCAAAGGAATATACAACATTAACAGTAAATTGCTGGAAAACTGGTATAGATAATACAAAATTAAAAACTGAGGTAACATGAACACCTGAACCGTCTTGGGGCCCAGTTGCAGCTGTACAGCAGTCCACCTATCCCAACATTGCAGGGTTCATCATCAACCCCTACGCCCCCACTGTAAAGATAGCAGACCTCCATTGTAAATGACACCCCCCATACAGTTGTAGGCACTCTATTATAAGACAGTCCTTTAAATTGATTAATATTACTTACCTGAACTGGTAAAGGATCCTCCTTAGCAGGGGTACTGAAGCAGATGGGTATCTTTAATTGAAAAATAAAAAATATTTAGACAACATAAAGAATATGAAGGTCTATAAATGAAACAGGGTTAAAAATACAGTAGTAAAACTAAAATACTTATCTAACAAGTAGACAATGCCAAATCAGACCTTTATGTAACAGTCCCCCTTGTTTACACTCACCTGGGCTGCCCCAGAGTCCTCGGGGGTCCTCTCCTTACCTCCCCAAGGGGCTGGGCCTGAGTCCTGACTGGATTTCCTATGGTGCCTTGGTGCCTCCATCTGAGGCCATGCTGCTGCCTCCTGTAGGCAAAACAGGTTAACACCCCCCCCAGAGCAGAACCACCTCCATTGGGAGGAGGGACTGTCCGAGTTTGTCCCCCACTGAGATCAGGTGGAGTCCCCCTCCTCGCTCTCATCACTGGATAGGCCCCTCTGCTCTTCCTGGGGCAGCAGGGGGGCATCATCGGTGCCCCCAGTGGAGCGTCCCAGAGGGGAAGAAAAAGCCGGCCCCCGCTGCTTATGCTTCCCCCGGGTTGCGGGCCGTCTTGCTCCTGGCAGGTTGGGTCCTGGGGCCAGGGTTGGCACGATCTCCCCGATGGGGGGAAAATGCTTCCGGTACACCTTTTTCTCTAGCCCAGGACCATGCTCCTGCTTCATATGACACACCGGCAGGCTAGACAGTTTTTGTGCCACAAGGTAACTGTCCAGGGCCCACCAATCCTGGATCTTGTGCTTCCCCTGGAGTCCCAGACTATGCAGCAAGACCTGGTCCCCCACTCCTAACTCCTGAATGTGTACTCTGGTGTCATATCTCCTTTTGCTCCCCTGACAGCTTCAAGCCACCACTTTGGAGGCAAGCTTGTACGCTGCCTGGAGCTGTTCCCTCAGTCTGCCGGTATACTCGAGGTACGACTTATGGGAGGTCCCATCCACGGATACCCCGAAGCAAAGGTCCACTGGCAGTCGGGCCTTGTGACCAAACATGAGGTAAAAGGGGGAGCGCTGGGTCATGTAATTTTTCATACAGTTGTACATGTGCACCAACTGACCAACCTTTTGACTCACCAGTTTGCCTTGTCCATGGGGTCCAGGGTGCCCAACATGTTCAGCAATGTCCTGTTGAAGGGTTCAGGCTGTGGATCCCCCTGGGGGTGGTGTGGAATTTCTGTATGCCATAGGATGACACAAACTCCCTCACCAAGTGGCTCTCAAAGTCCTGGCCCTGGTCAGAATGGATTCTTTCGGGGAGGCCATAATGCTGGACATACTGCTGCAGGACCTTAACCACGGTGCTCGGCTTCTGGTCTTTGGTGGGGAAAGCCTGCACATACCAGGTGTAGTGGTCCGTGATGACCAGTATGTTAGTCGTGTTCTTTTGGTCAAGTTCCAAGGACAGAAATTCCATGCACACCAACTCCAGGGGCCCACCGGTGCTGATGTTGACCTGAGGCGCAGGGGCAAGGTCTTTCACTGGATGCACTGCAGGCAGTGCTTGCAGTGGCTCTCCATGTCCGCTTTCATCCTGGAAAGCCATTATCCTCATCTCCATCCGGTTGGATAAGCCATCAGCCAAACCAAAAACAAAACAAACAAACAAAAAAAAAAATAATAGGAAAACAACTAGATGGGGGGAGGCAAAAAAAAAACGTTTTTTTTGGTCACGGGGCAGTCTCTGGGCCAACCGAAGATCTCAGCGGTGCCTCTACTTGTAACAGCCCCCCCCTTGTTCACACTCACCTGGGCTGCTCTGGAGTTCTCAGGGGTCCGCTCTGTACCTTCCCATTTGGCCGGGCCTGAGTCCTGACCAGATTTCCTATGGTGCCTTAGTGCCTCCAGCTGGGGCCACGGTGCTGCCTCCTGTAGGCAAAACAGGTTAACACCCCCCCGGGACAATATTATATGCCCCTAATGACTGCCCCCTCAGGCCCAATTAGATCCACACTCCCTCCCCACAATAACGATAAAAAGAACACAAACAATTCGGGTAGGTGACAAACAATAATCCCTCTTTATTTAATACAATTTAATACAGAGGAGATGAGGGCTACTCCCTCAGTCCTCCAGAAAATAAGGCACACAACCCTGCCTGAGCTCTCCCCCCTCCCCTGGTTGCACCCAGAACAGTCCCAGGTGGTGGGTTCCTCACCGCTATCAGTTTGCAGGCCTGCCATCTCTCATTGGGGCCCTTGCTGAAAAACACAAAGTAGTCTTGGTTTAGTCTATCATTGGGGGTGGGGCCCTTCCCCAACCCTTCTAGATGAGGCAGCAAATAATCCCCAGAGCTGCAGCTCGGGGTACTCATGGTGACCCGGAAGGGTGAAGACACTTGCTGTCCAAAGCACTGCAGCTTCCGGGGGTAAGGCTTGGTTCATCGCCTGCCTGGCCTTTCCAGCTTCACCCAAAGGCCTTTGTATACTGAGTTCACCAACCAGCCCTGTGCATCCTTCTTTCTTCAGGACGGGTCTCAACATGGTGGGGGACACAGTAACTCAGTGCCCTTCAAATGGCGCCTCTGCTGTACTAGCCCCCCCCAAGTCCCAGGGTTCTCTCCTGGCAGAAAATACTGACCCCGTTGAGGCAGGGTCCCGGGGCATAAGGCTGATGGCCACTGGACCTTCCAGCCCAGGCAGTTCGCCCCAGTGCCTTCAGGGAAAAAACCCTTTGGTCTCTCCTGTACTGCAGCAGCTGCAGTCTTCCTCCTGCACCTTTTCTTTATCTTTACTTGTTGGGAGAGAGGTGGGGGTGAGTGGTGCAGCCACACAGCCCCTACCAGGCAATGAGCTGGGGGGCCATCTTGCTTGCCTGTTCCCAGTTGTAATAAATCAGGGCTCCATATGTGCTTTAGCCCATAGACTGGGCTAAAATGTCCTTATTCCACGACCGGAGCTCGTCAAGTTGCTAGTTGCCTCTTCCCCAGCCCCCCTGATCGCATGGGGGCCAGGAAAACTCCCATTTACCTGCCAGCCACATGGCCGTGGGGGGAAAGGAGCCTGACTCCTTTAAATGTACTCTGCAGTCCTCACACCTGCTCAGAGTATGCGGAACCTCCATTTTAAACAAAAACTTTTACTTTTAGTTCACATAGCCCTAAACCTCCAATTTAGCACCTAGCCAGGCCCAGGACCATGCAACTCCATACGTGGCCTGAAACCCACCCCAGCCTCGGCTCAGCCTGATGTGAGCAAGGCACCCTGGAAGCAGCGGCACTGTTGGCCTCGGAGGTCGTTGGGCACGACTCCCACCAGCAACCCCAGACCTGGTACAGCATGCAGGGAAAGAAGGGCACTGAGCACGGAGCACCACTGAAGTTAAGCCCGTTTTGGGAGGATTACATTTAAAACAGGAGAAAAATGAAGCTTTTATTTATCTATTTTTTTTAATTCTTTGGCAACCAAGCAAGGCCCACGAGACACCAGAGGCCAGATTCTCAAAACTCTTGAAAATCCCGCAGCTGCTGGAAAAACTCACCGCAACTGGGTTGTCAGTGGCGGAGCCAGGTTTGGGAGTGTTTGGGAGCAGGGGGAACCTTTCAGTCAATCATGGGTTCCACAATGGGAACTAAACATTGAATAAAGATGGTGGTGGGGCACCACTAATCACACTGGAGCAGCCAGGATGGGCGACCACCCCCCCAGCCCCTCCCCTAGCTCCGCCACTGTGGGTTGTCACTTGTGGATCCACAATTTCTCCCACAGCTACAGTATTCTCAAAAGTGGAGCTGGTTTATGACTGACTCCATGATTTATGGCAGCTTGCGGGAGGTGTTTCCGTGGAAATCCAGGCAGCTGTGGAAAATGTTACTACCAGTGGGACCGACCGTAACATCTTCCGCAGCTGCAGTGGATCAGAATAGCAGTCTCTGCTGCTGCAGGGATTTCAGTCCGTAACTGGAGTTGCAGTGTGGGACTTAGTCCCCAAACCTTTTGAGAATCTGGCACCAGGTGTTCAGGGGTGACCTGGAAGAACTGGGGATATTAAGTGCCTTGCTCAGAGTCACATGGTAATCAAATAGAGGCTGTGGGAGTCAAACTTAGGTTTGATGGATGTAGCTCATTACTCTAAGCTTTAGGCTATACTGCCTGCCAACATAAGTTAATTACATAAATTAAAAGTAGGATCATTTTTCAATAAAACAGAAAATGAGAAAAGGCAAGATAATTAAACACAAAGGAAAGAAAGAACAATTTTTTTGGGGGGAGGAGTATTGGCAGTGTCCCCCTCAATAGTTTGTGTAAGCATACATGTGGCCCTCCCCAAATGTGGGCTCACCTTGTTGCCCGTATCTCCATTGCTCCCATTATGGGAGTGCTTCCAGATGCCTGCCGGGTCTTCCCCGTTTTCCCCCGTAGTTCACTGCCACAGCCAAAGTTCCCAAAAGGTGCTCAAAGTCCCCAAATAGCCCCCAGTGTATATTGTAGCCCACCTTGGGCTTAAATCCTTGTTTGCGAGCTGCGGGCATTCTATGGTGTCGCGCATCTAGCACTCTTTACTCTCCCGACCGCCGAATTTGCAGTCAATCGGGATACAGTTCGGTGGTCCCAGTCTCTGTTTGGGGCAGTATGGGGACCGGTGATCTCAGCAGGGGCCAGGAGAGCCTTCTTCTTTTTGTAAATAGGGTGTGCCATGAAGCACTACCAGTCCAGGGCTCATGAATGTTAATGAGGAGAGCCCTGGGCTATGATTATTAATGAGCTGCCTGCACTAGCACAAAGGGGGTTATAAAATATTGGCACTAGCAACAGGCACAAAACAAAAAAGTTGTAAATAAATGTGTATTCGGGGCAGCAATCCCAAGAACACAAAAGGGGCTTCTACCTACAAGGGGAAAATAATTTAAATAAAAATTTTGCTGACTGCACCAGAACTTTAACATTAGGCTTCAGATAAGAGCCTGTCTGCTTCCTGGGGCATTTGATTTCAGCAGTAGTGACAGGCTAAGGACTGAATGGAAATGTTCATTCTGGGCAGTGATCTCCAGGGCACAAAAGCAGCTATTGAACTGTGGGGCAAGTGGGCAAATAAAGTAATCAGTCTGGCTGCACCAGAACTTTGGGACTGTAGTAATCTGCAAAGAGACTGTGTAACTAGCAGCCATTTTAGTGCAGCAGCAGCCAATTGGAAAGCCAAGATTTTGGCCAGGATTTATAGGCCTTTGCCCAGGACCTATGGGACATTGCAAAGTGGTTTTGAGGAAACTGCAGGGACCCATTTTCAGGCACCATAACAGGGAGCCTATTGTGCATCGAGTGAGGGTAATGAATATTCATTTTCTGGACTGACAAACAGTATCCGCCAATTACAGTGGGAGCAGTAACTATCTCCAGCCAATCAAGAGCTTCAGAAGGACTCCATAAGAGGCAGTGTTTCAGGCTGAAACTCAGCGTTTGAGTGGGAGCCCCCCCAACAGGGGTGGGAGCTCAGGCCCTTTGCTCAAGAATGGGCCTAGTGATCTGGTGCAAGTCCCTCAACAGGGAAGGGGGATTTCTTCTGCCTGAGGGACCATGTAGCTGCAGGCAATAGAAGTCGCTAGCCTGGGGGTTGCCAGATTGTCCTCCAGGGCTGGCCAGCACCTTTTCACATTTTGGGGAAAACATGGGCAACCTGAATCTTCAGCTGTGAGAGAGCTGCACAAATGTCCACCCTCCGCAGTAAGAGTGCTGAAACAAGCCTGAAATCTTATGGAAGAGAAAGCCATTTCTCCAAGCTACCTGAGTGAGTACATCTGTGTCTAATAAGTACAAGTTTAAGAATATGCAAGGGGCAGAGAAGCCCAGCAAGTTTAAAATGTGACTGTCTGTCTGCACCCCAAGATTTAACTAAAGTGCCAAAAGGGTGGACAATGCCTTGTGACCAGGAAAGGGTAAGTTTACTTATATAAATGTGTCTGATGTGCCAAGTGCAAATGTGAGGAAGCTTTGAAAAAGTAGCAAAGCCCAGCATGTACTGATAGCAACTGTTTGTCTGCAACCTATGCTTTAACTCAAACGCAGAAAGGGTGGACAGTGCCTTGTGACTAGAGAAGGGTCCAGAGAAGCATATAAATGTGTCTGATTTGTTAAGTGCCTACAGGACTGGAAGGGGAGTATCCAGAGTGCGTGGCTCTTCCTGACATTGCCTGGGAGGTCCAGTATGTTATCCATGGGAGCTGCAAGTGCCCTCAAAGTCCACAAGGGACTGCATGTTGTATTGTTGTGTATTGTTGAGCCTGAGACAGCCATGGTAAACAAGTTTATTGTCAAGTGCAAGTGTTTGCATCGAAATAATCTGCTGTGTCTATCTGCTAACAAGCAAAGTCTGTGAAAGGGTAGTGAGCCAAAGCCTCAAGCTCAGTCTAGTGTGGTGATAACCATTATACTTTAAGCTTCAGCTACCAGGGGACATGAGAGTTTGCCTAAGAGACTGTGTCCTGTGATCTGTGTTGGAAGCCATCATCTGAGCTCTGGTTGAACACCCTGTGCAGAAGTGTGGGTGCTCGTCCCTAAACTGCTTGGGAGTGCACCATGGTTTTTAAAGTTCTAGCCATCCAGAAAAGGGTCTATGTCTGCCATGCTGGGCAGAGGAAAAGAGACTGTGACTTCTGTATGCCTCTGCAAGGAATTGTGAGAAAGAAAATGTAAATGTGCTAGATCTGATATATGTGCTGAGTGCTACGCAACCATCAGATTGGGTCTAGGACATAGCCTGGTAGTGTGCCACCTTGGCACTGCCCTATGCATTTCCCCTGAGGGGCATAGCCTAGATGTAAGGTCTGAGATGTGCTGGCCTGGTTCCCAGCCTAGTCTATCCAGTAAAGTAATTCCAGTTAAAAAGGGGACACTGTCTTCAGAAGTTAAAATGTATGTTTCCGTCTCAAAAGTTGGAAGATCTATGCAGTCAGTTTGGGCATGCCTGTCTGTTAGCATTTGCCTGCATCTTAATCTCCAGAGTCAGTGTTTCTGCTTGCTGGAATCATCTTGATTGTCTGCTGCAACCTGAATGTGATTACTAATCTGTAAGAAGACAGGGCCAATGCCCTGCTACCAATCATAAAAGGGTTGTACATAGTTGAATGTGTTTAAATGGACTGGGCCACCTGGCCATGGATACAATTGTTTGGGTTTCACCAGCGTGTTGCATATGTTAATCTGCTTGCTTTCTTTAAGGACCCCATCTAGCTGGCCAACGTACAGCTTCTCTGAACATAAGGCCTGCACCTTGAGAACTTCAAAGTACTGCGTACCCAGGTTGAAAATGTAGACTTGCGGGGTTCTACATGAGTCTTGGGACTGCGGTGCCAGTGTGGGTGTTTCTAACTGTGTTAACTTTCTATTTGCAGCTAGCCAGATAGATACCCAGGGATCTGACTTCCTCAGAGGTTGGTGGGTGCTTCTGTGATTGATACTTAAAGGTAAAGTGAAAACTGCTAATGATCACTGTGATTGTTTCAAACTTAACCAATCAAACCAATTAGCAAATGTAAATGCTGTAAGTAGCTGAACCTCTCTCCAGTTTACCCATCCTAGTCCATTGTAAATAAATTGTTGTTTGATGTTCTGCATAATCTTGTCTCATGAGCATATTATTATAGAGATCTAATAATTTCAAAATGCTATAAAGCAGAGAAATGTTATCGGGTCATGCTTGGGTGGCATCTTGGTAATGTGGGTGGATACAGCTGCAGGCTGTTGCCCCCAATATATTTAGCTGGGAGAAACCGGGTCAGAAAGGTATATCTCAGTCTACTGCATACTCAAGAGTGGGGGTATACTAGTGACGAACAGTATTTCCCGAATACCACGAATAATGCAATATTCATTATTGGTATTCACATAATGAATAGTTATTCCAAATACCAAAAAAATTTAAGTATTGCAGTCCACATATATACAACAGAACATGTACTTGCACGCACACACACCACTATCACCACAGCAAGCAAACACAAATGACCAAGAAAACAGTACACCTAACCTGTATTTGCCTTGTACTGTACACTGCACTTTTATATGACCTCAGGTTTTTCAAGCAAAAATTCAAATGCAGGAGTTACAGCGTAACTCCAGAATTCTTATTTTATAGAGCAGTTGACGCCTTTGGAAAAACTTTGGAAAACATAACCTTTAGACACAATTCAGTTTGTTTTTCATATATCTTTATAGTTTCCTCCTCTAAATTATTTACTATTGGAGACACTCTGACAAGATATTTTTCCTTTACAGTTTGCCTCTATAGCTTATTCCCTACTTGAACTCATATTGCTCTGTTGTCATCACAGTCTGTTGCCATGGGAGTAACTGTGATGTCACAAGAAGAGTATTATGGCATCAGGTTGGGATGAAACAATAAGGCTGATGAACTCACCAGGAACTACTATCCTGTTTTCAAGCACACGTCCTCAGAAATAAATAAGGGGGATAAGAAATACCAAGCTAATGACAAATTGCTTTATGTCCAAATATTATGTTTTGCAGAGTTCTTCTGGCGGTGTCACTGGCTCTTTAAACAGCTACAGTACACTGATTCAAAATCAGTTAGCAAAACATGCACTTAAGAGCAAAAAGAAAGTATATAGATCTAAGCATACTAAATGTAATGGATTTACACAAATATTTACACATACTGTGCAAATACTTTAATCAAAAATCCTGCAATATGATTGGTCAGTCACATTCTACATACCTTATGTAGACATAAAAAGCACAGCTTCCCCCACCACCACCAAGCAAAAACAATGCATGATCTGCAGCATATAGATCTTTCTTAATCAATCTGCAGGTTACATCAGATTTTGTACAATAAAAAATAGTAAAAATCAAGGATGCTTTTAATTCAATAATTTAAGATGATTAAGCTCCAGCAGTTAGAAAACTTTAAAGCTACATACTGTAACAAAAGAAGCATTTAAGATGAGAGATTCTGTATAAAAAATACAATTTGAAAATACTGTTTTTTTTAGCTACTGTACTGTACTTGCAAATCTTGTCAATTCCTGCTACTCCATGCAGAAAAAAACTCTCCCAGCCCAGGTCTTAAAGTACTGCTGCTGTTCAAATAGAAAAACATGGAAGATTGTATGTTGTCATCACATGATTCTATTGAAATATACCCTCAAAGGATTTGGGGAATTGTAGTTTGAGTAGATGTTTGAAGTGACAGTAACATGTTAATAAGTTAGTTTTACAAGGTTTACTAACCATCACAGAAAATTAAATGAGGGTGGGGGTTAATTATAGAAGGGCCCTCTCAGGGTACCTGCTTTTTTAACCATTTATTTACTGGGGATCATCTAACTGAGGCATCTCACTCAGCAAGTTCTTAAAGTAGCAATGTGGGGATGCAGTTTTTCAGCTCTCCTCCCAATGTATTATGCTACTTTGTGTCCTTATGTACCCATGACTTACCCTTTCGGGAGATGGAGCCTTTGTCCTTACGTAACCATGATTTATTCCTTTTGGAATTGGGGCCTTTGTTGTTACATTTCCTCAGGAGAATTCCTTGTCATAAACCCCTGTGGGTAACCCATGAAGTGGGCGCATGAGGAAGGGCACCGTCCGTTACAGTGACTCCTTCCTGGCACAATCCACTCACGGTGATGGAAAGGTAGGGCGACCAAATGAGGGGGTGCGCGAACTAGGTGACAGGATGTCGCTATACGTACGCGCATGGGGAGGTGGTGGGAGTGAGCATGGCGAGCTTGGTCTGGGAGGGGGCGGAGAGGCTGTAGGGGGTGGCGCTGCAGTTGCAGGTCGAGCTGCGTCGTGGCATCGGGTAATGGCTAGTGGCTGGGGTGGCTGAGGTACTGGGTTTGGGTCCAGGCGCTGGTGTGATTTTTTATTGCGCCCGGCCCGAACCTTTTATTTTTACTGCTTTCACCCCTCCTACATGCACCCCCCTGGAATTGAAAATCCTTAAGTAGGTGGGTTCAGGGGGCAAAGCCCCCGTGAGGGGGGTGGGCGGCACAGCCCCCCACAGAAAGCAGTAAAAATCTGTCCTGGCGCCACTGTTCTGGTGCGCCGGGGTTGTCAGAGTGCCGAAAATGTGTTCGACACTCTGACTGAGCGATAACGATGATCGCCTTTAGGCATTCAACATTATCACATAGACCCACCACTGTAGACAATAGGGGCCAGAGTACATCAAGGGCATCCACCTGCTGAATGGCATATCTTTTTCTTTTTTTGTCTTTTTTGCCTTTTTCTTTCTATTAAGCAATAAACTACATCGGGGCTATTTCAATGTCCTGATAATCATCCCCTGGGGGTGTAATGTGGGCACGAGGCAAAGTGGGTGATTAACTGGACATTAACATAAACCCTGGAGTATACTATTGCTATTATTATAATTTCATACACACATTCTTGATCATTAACATATTTTTGAATATAATTTCTGTTATTTTAGGTATTTTAACATAAAATAGTCCTTCCACCATAGAATATTCCTATTATTTGAATCTCTGCATATACTTGTTGGTTTACAAGTGAATGGTTACACATCAGCATCTGAGTACTGAATTGTTGCAGCCCATCTCATACCGACAGTATATCTAGGGGGTACTGATCACAGCACCCGATACATATTTTTGTATCCAGATGTTTACTCCCCTGCTGCCTTTCTTCAGGCACTGAAATGGACAACCTCCCAGCTCCTACTGATGCTCCCCCCAATGTAAAGCAAGTAGGGATCTGCACAGTGAGGGCCCTGAAAGTACTAGCAGCCATCTTACTCTGTGGCAAAGAGAAATAGTTTATCTCCTGGTTCTCTCCCTCATCCCTGCCTTGGCATCCTGGTAAAGCAAGTGGGTCCCTACCCACATGCCCGCTGCATGCAGGAAATGGTTCCCTGTGGGAGAGGCAAGCTCCCTCAGTCCATCACAGGGGTCTCCATGGTTCAGACCTGAATGATACCCTTCCCAGGCAGCAGCACAATCTCCTCGGCCACCAGGCCCAACTTCCTAGTCCTGCCCAGAACCCGGATCCCCAGTATGGAAGGGCATAATACTTCTGTTGGGCAATAAGGTGGTCCCACTAGCATATTTAAAACAATTAACCCTCCCAGCTGGTAAGGGCTAGTCACTGGGTATTCCATCTGTCCCTTAGTCACTTTTTGTACTCCACCCCTTCCTGTTTTTTTTCCCCCTGAACACATTGAATTTGAAAACAAGCCAGCTCCTCACATTCTGGCTGGTCTCAACCTTGTATTTTAATGACTTCTGGTATTTAAAATATAGTTCTCTATAGTCTGGGCCTCTCCCTGATGATACCAACAGCAACAATCCAATGTAAAGGCAGAGCTATAGGTTTCTCTTGGGTATAAACTTGAAATTATATTTTTCCTTTTTTTAATCCCATTTTCATCTAAATTGTTTAAGGTTTCATATTATATACTGTAAGTACTATTCAGAATGTTATTTGAAATTACTATATAAAGGTACAGTATTTCAATATAATAAATAACAGTACTCAAATTCAGAAATAACCAAAGTTGTCATGAACATCAACAAACTGATTAGTGACTGTCAGTGCCGCTCCAATTCTATACCCAGCTGGTGGGTTCCTATGCACTAGGGGTGCTATGAATGAATGAATGGGGTGGAAGGTACACGCCAAAGGTGCATACCTCAGCCCTGTAGCTCTGCACTTGCGACAGCTGCGCACATGACGATATGCACAACCAGCAGCCACCTGTCCTCAGCTCCACCCCCCCTTGGCATGCAAGTATACACAGGGTGGACCGGGGTGGAGTTGCAGACCCAGGCAGACATCCAGTGGGATGCCCATCCTGCGAATCACAGTGGATTACTTGCACAGTGAGGTGCGGATCTGGGTATGTGAATATCAGCTGCACACCTGGACCTGCCGCCGATTACCCATCCGAATGAGCGGTCCCCTGGTTGAGCCCATGGCACACTGCACTCACCCAGTGCACAGACGGACCCCCAGCTGGATGTCCCCCATCCCGTGTGTCGCCCCCCTCCCTGCATCAGCATGCCTGGCTGTGGCCACCCCCTCAACTGCACAACTTTGACCCCGACCCCATGACTGTGTCCCCACCGCACCGAGCCCAGCACCCCTGCCAGCACAATGGTAGTCTGAGGTCCCCCCAATGTCACTGACACCATCACCACCCACCCCTGTACCCGTCAGTTGGTGCCGCCATTCCAGATGTCCAGCAGCATCTACCTACCTCCATGGCCACCAGTTGTCCGAGTGATGCTGGGAGTGTGCTGCCTATATATAGCCACACCCTCCCAGCATCTCTTGGATGGCCAGTGGCCAAGGCAGTGCATGTGGGGCAGTGCTGCTGGATGTCTGGGGCTGCGGCACCACTGGCAGATAAGGGGGTGGGGAGTGGTGGTGTTGGTGGCATGGGGGTGGGGCTACTGACCACCAATGATATGGCAGGGGTTCTGTGATTGGGCAGCTGGGGGTTGGGTGGCACCATACCACCAATGGTGCACCACATGCAAGGGTCACGGGCACTGCACGGGGTAACACAGAGGGACACTGATGTGTTGGCAGTGTACCGTGTGCGCGTGTGTGTGTGTGTGTGTGTGTGTGTGTGTGTGTGTGTCGGAGGCCAATGCCAACACCAGTATGGTGCCACAGTGTGTGTGTTGAGGGGGGTTGTTGCCAGGTACCGCCCCGGGGTCGAGGCACTGCCTTGTGGGGGATGATAGTTGGGGTCCACCTGCCACCAGTACAGGTGGTAGCCCAGACGGGTGTGTGTTGAGGGGGATTTCTGGTCAGTTCCCTGCACAGGGAGGGAGGGAGGGCTGTGGGCCGGGAGCATAGGGCACTTATGGCAGGGTTCCCCCTGGTGTAACAGGCACCCTCCTACACCCCCCAGTGCTCAGCACTACTCACATTGGTAAATGGCGCGTAGTGCTGTCGTGCCCCTGGCACACCCCTGCCCGCCCCCAGTGCATTGCTGTCCATGTAGCCAGTGGATAGGGAACAAATCTTCCTTGTGCTCGGATTGTGAATGCCGTGTGTGGTCAAAGTGTGCAGATTCCCATTGTGGGGTTGCCTACGCGCCTCAGCTATGAACATGTAGGCATGCTTTTTTGTGCGTAGGCCCCTAGGTACATGATTTTGCACTTTTTGGCATTGATCCCAACTGCCATGCTCTTGAAAATTAGTAGCGTTTCCCAAGATCCGTATGCATTCTTTCCTTCCCCCTTCTGATTGTCCACCCCATTACAGATTTTGGTGTCATTTGCATAAAGACATACTTTCCTTTCTAGTTCTCCTACAATGTCATTTATGAAGACATTAAAAAGGACCAGTCCCAGTACTGAGCCCTGCAGCACCCTACTGGTCACTCCACATTTATTACAGTGAGTGCTGTTAACCACCACCCTTTGTCCCCTATCCGTTAACCAGTTTCTTACCCAGTTCGCTACTTTGGATCCCACTCCTAGGCTGCTTAATTTCTTTATCAGTCTCCTGTGTGGCACAGTGATGAAGGCCTTGCTAATGTCCAGCCAGGCCACATCCACTGCCCTCACCTGATCTATTTCCCTGGTCACTCAGCCTAAGAAATCACTCAGATTTATCTGGCCTGCCCCCCACCCCCCATGAATCCATAGAAACACAGAAACAAAATTTGATGGCGGATAAGGACCACTTGGCCCACCTAGTCTGCCCATTCCCCTACCTAATGGATAACTTGCAGATCCTAGTTAACCAACAGCTTACTTCCTCCTAGCCCCCACCGACTAGAATTGCCTTATGTCTGTCCCATGCATTCTTGAATTCCCCCACTGTTTTTGACTCCATGACCTCCTCGGAAGGCTGTTCCATGCATCCACAACCCTCTCCACGAAAAAATGCTTCCTCACATTCCTGCTGAGCCATCCCCCCCTCTGTCTTCAGATTGTGCCTCCTTGTTCTTGCACATCTCTTTTCCTGAAAGATGCTACCCTCTTGGACTTTGTTGATTCCCTTGAGGTACTTGAAAGTTTCCATCATGTCCCCCCTCTCCCTCCTTTCCTCGAGGGTATAAATATTAAGCTCCTTTAGTCTCTCTTTGTATGTCTTCTGGTGCAGACCCTACACCATTTTGGTTGCCCTCCTCTGGACAGCCTCCACTCTGTCTATGTCTTTGCGGAGATGGAGTCTCCAGAACTGCATGCAGTACTCCAGATGGGGTCTCACCAACTGTTTTTACAGAGGGATAACAACTTCCTGTTTTCTACTGGTGATGCCTCTCCCTATGCATTCCTGTATCCCCCCAACCCTCCTTACTGCCTTCTCACATTAGTTGCCCACTTGTAGGTCATCTGATATAACTACCCCCAGGTCCCTTTCCATTTGTGCTGTTGTCAGTATCTCACCTCCCATTATGTACTCTTCCCCTGGGTTTTTGTTTACCAGGTGTATTACTTTGCATTTCTTTGCATTGAATCTAAGCTGCCATACATGTGACCATTTCTCCAATCTTGTCGAGTCCCTTCTCATCCTTTCCACCCCACCTTGTGTATCAACCCTGTTGCAGATCTTTGTGTTGTCTGCAAAGAGACATACTTTTCCTTCCAGTTCCTCTGCAATGTCACTTATAAAGACATTAAAAAGGACCAGACCCAGTACTGAACCCTGCGGTACCCTATTACTAATCTCTCTTTCTTCACTGAGAACTTTGTTTACTATTACCCTCTGCATCCTGTCGTCCAGCCAATGGTTTACCCATGCTACCACCCTGGGACCCACTCCCAGGCTGGCTAATTTGTCTATTAATCTTTTGTGTGGGACTGTGTCAAATGCCTTGCTAAAGTCTAGGTAGGCCATGTCCACAGCCCCTCTCTGGTCTACTACTTTGGTCACACAGTCAAAGAAATTGATTAGATTCATTTGACATGACCATCCCACTGTGAATCCATGCTGCCTTGGGTACTGTGCCCCACTGGCCTCTAGGTACTCAATAATTCTTTCCTTCAGAAGTGATTCCATCATTTTCCCTACCACTGAGGTCAAACTGACAGGTCTGTAGCTTCCTGCCTCTGTCTTGCTCCCACTTTTGTGAAGGAGAATCACATCTGCCCTCCTCCAGTCTTCAGGTACCACAATATCCTCTCATGATTTGTTAAACAGGGTAGCCAGTGGAGTTACCAGTTCTCCCTGTAGTTCTTTTAGAATTCTGGCATGAATCCCATCAGGCCCCATTGCTTTGTCCACCTTCAGTTTTAGGAGTTCTTTCTGAACCTTTCTTCTGTGAAAAGACTGATATTGACCCCCCTATCCAGAGTGCTTCTATTTACTGGATTAGGTACCTCCCCCTCCTATACTGTACTATGGTTCATACTATGGTAGAGAAAAAGAGCTAGTAGGCGGAGGCCCATAGTGCTCTTATACTAGGCCAAAGAGTAGGACGACAAATTATATCCTGACATTATCAACATGTCAAGACAATGTTTAAACAAATCTTTTGTTTTGCTTATAACTACAAATGATGGGAGTTTATTCCAAGGACCGATAGTTCTTAAAGTAAAGAAAAACTTGCGATTATTGTGTTTAAAAGTTTTGCCAGTAAGTTGAAGTGGGTGTCCTCTGGTGTCATGAACAGCTGACCTAAAAGATATACCAAACTCAAACGTAACATAAGGATCATAAACAACATCATATAAGAATAGAAGGTCACCTCTCAAGCGTCTAACAGTAAGAGACATGAGTTCTAAAGAATCTAACCTGTATTCATAGGAAGTGGAATGTAAACCTGATATTTTTTTAGTATACCTTCTCTGTACTTTTTCAAGGGTGTTACAATCCGATTTTTTAAATGGGCACCAAAACTGAGATACATACTCAAGATGGGGTCTGACATAGGACCTGAATGGGGGCAACAACACCTCACGATCTCTAGATCTAATATTATGGAGGATAGACCAAATAACCTTATTGGATGTACTTATAACTGAATGCAGATGCTTGGAGTATGTTAAATCATTGGAAATAGTAATTCCCAAATCCTTCTCATCAGTAGTTGCACACAGTGTTAATCCATCCAATAGATACTGAAAGTTTAAATTATTAGAACCCAAGTGCATAACTTTACACTTTGTAGAATTCAATTTCACACCCCATTTGACAATCCAGTTAGAAACAATGTCAAGATGGTGCTGGATACCAGACATCTGATCTAGGTTAGAACAGGGTCCTCCAATCTTAACATCATCTGCATATTTTATTGTAAAGGAAAGGCAATTATTGATTAGATCGGCAATAAAAGCTTGAAAAAGACAAGGGCCAAGGATAGACTGAGGGGTTTGGTCATCTGATGTTGAAAACACTTTACAGAATTATCTATTGAAAACATTAGCCTCAGTCTATCATCAGTTCTTCTGATTCCCCTATAACATTTACTGTGGATCTTATTCTTACCAAATTACGTACACTCAAAGGTAAATTTTGTCCAGGTCCAGACAGCATAGCAGGGCACTTATTACATCTCTTGGATGACCATATTGCTTATCCATTAAAGCTTCTGTTCATGAGCAATGATGTTGTCAACTGACAACAGACCCACCATACATGGTGTTTTTCTAAGATAATTTATATATGAATAAAAGTGTTTAGAATTAGATTTACTTGCAGTCTTAGCCAATTTCAGTTCCCATCTAGATTTAACCTTTCTAACTACTGATGTACATTTTGTATTAGATATTTTATAAGACTCCCAATTGAGTGTAGTTTTATGTCTAAGATATTTATGGTACTTTTTATTTTTTTGCTTAATCAATCGTTTAATGTTATAATTCATCCATCTTGGAATCTGTTTGCCATGTGCGTTCTTAATTTTAGAGGGGATATAAGTATCCCGAAGAGAAGATAGAAGTGACATAAAAGAGACCCGACTTTGATGAGGTGATTGATTGATTAACAAAAATGGATGACCAATCAAAATCATCAAGATGTTGTTTAATGGAGTGAAGATCAGCTTTATCATAAAAATATATAGAGAAGAGTTATGATTGTAAATAGTATGAATCTCTAAGGTAAAAAAAATAGAATTATGATCACTGCCACCGATAGATGAGGAAACTCTCACGTCCCTAACATCCAGCTCAACGCTACCCAAGATGAAGTCTAAAATGTTGTTACCTCTAGTAGCAGAAGTAATCCATTGATTCAAGTCAAGTTCTAGACAGGTGGACAGGAACATATTTCCTTTACAGCTGGAGGATGAAAAAACTGCCAATTTATGTCAGGCATGTTGAAGTCACCTGTTATTAGGACCTTACCCATATGATTAGCAACATTAAATTCAGATAACATAGCCTCCAAAATAGGACCAGGTGAATTAGTGGAGAGGTAACATGTCCCAAGAATAATGAAGTCTTGTTTAGACAGCAAGAGTTTAATCCAAATACTCTCAGTCATAAGATTATGAGTTTTAACCAAACTAGAAATATTCAAGGAGTTAATTTTATTGTTAATAAACAAAGCAACCCCACCACCTTTTTTTTTCAATACGGTTATGTGAGTAAGAACTATAACCTGGAAAATGCTCATTCCAAAGTTATTTGTCATCTCCCCAAGTTTCACACAAATAAATAATATCTATATCATCATTAACTGCTGCAATATATAGTTCTTCAGTTTTCTTACCCAGACTCCTAGCATTGAAACTAAGGAAATGTAAATATTTACTAGAGAGTGTACATGAATCAAGAGACGAGGGAAGTACCCTCGACTCCCCCCCCCAAGATTTAGTTTAAATTGTTATTGATTACCAATAGGAATTGTTGACTCAGCAGAGTATTACTGTGTCTGCTGAGATGCAGACCATCAGAACAAAACAGTTCAGGTCTCTCTGAAAACTCCTCCCAATGGGTAATACAATGAATGTTCTGACGCAAACACCAATACCAGAGCCAGTTATTACTAATTTTAATTTTATGATTGAGAAACAACAAATAACGAGGTATGGGTAAGATCTCAGAAAAAATTATGTCACAACCAAGTTTAGTCATTTTATTGGTCATGGCTACGTGAGCTGATTTAATATCCTGAACAGAATCATTGTAGATGTTATTTGTTCCTACATGGATAATGCAAAGTGGGTTGATGTCCCGGGAGGCAATAATGTTATCAGCCATCATTGTAACATCTGCAATTTTAGCACCACTGAAACTAGAACATGTTCTATTGTGCTTATCAGGCTCACAAATAGCCCTATCCAAATGTTTAACTATGGAGTCACCCACCACAAAAGTTTGTCTGATATATGTAGCATCCATATTAGAAGCAGACTGTGTAATCTCAACTCCATGGGTTGAAGTAGTCTCATTAATAGATGAAAAATCGATTAAAGGTGTATCAAACCTCCTCTTCTTTTGTGATTACTGAGCAGAAGTATTCGTTCAGTATCCCTGCTTTTTCACTGTCCCTCTCTGCCCACCTACCCTCCACTTTATTTAGCCTCGGTATCCCTCCCTTCGTCTATCTTTGCTCCCTAATGTATCTATAAAAGGTTTTATCCCCCTTCTTAACTAAGTTGGCTATCTTTTCCTCAGTTTGAGTCTCTGCAATTCTGACTGCCTTCCCCACTTCCTTCTGCTTTAACTGGTAAGGTTCTCTGTCCTGCTCCTTCTGTGTTTCCTTATACTTCCTGAATGCTATCTTTTTCTCCCTAACCTTCCCCGCCACCTCTTTTGAGAACCATAGTGTTTTTTTTTTCTTTTGTTTTGATTTATTTGCTTCACACAAAGGCTTGTTGCTTCTGTGATGGCAGTTCTGATGTTTCCTCATTGTTGCTCCATCCCTCCTTCTTGCCTGTTTGTTAGTGCTTTTCTGATGCACTCTCCCATTTTGACAAAATCAGCCCTCCTGAAGTCCACTACCTTCACTTTTGTATGGCTTGACTCTACAGCTGAGTTTATCATGAACCACACTGTTTGGTGGTCACTTGTTCCCAGATAGCTACCTACTTCTAGATCTGAGATCCTCTCTCCGTCCCCATTTGAGAGTACCAGGTCTAAGATTGCTCCCTTCTGAGTGGGTTCCAACACTAGCTGCCTGAAGCATACCTCCTGTAGGGCATCATGAAATGCCCTGCTCTTTGATATGGCTGCAGCAAAGGTGCTCCAGTTAACAACTGGCATATTCAGGCCCCCCCATCAGCAATATCTCCCCTTTCTCTGCCATCCTAAGGATTCCTTCTATCATTTCCTTGTCCATTTCCTCCTCCTGAGACGGGGCCTGTATACAACTCCTGTGCAGATTGTGGTGCCATTTCCAGGATCCAGGGTGACCCACAGTGCCTTCTCTCCTCCCTGTTTACCCCTAAGTTCCATTGCTTTGATCTCTTCTCTTACATAGAAAGCTACTCCTCCTCCTCTTCTACCCTCCCTGTCCCTCCTGTAGAATGTGTACCCTGGTATGTTGACATCCCAGTGATGGTTCTCTGTGTACCATGATTCTGTGACTGCCACAATATCCAGGCATCCCTCTTCCATCAAGGCCACCAGTTCAGGGAGCTTGTTACCTATACTATGGGCATTGGCACTTATTACTCTCCATTTTTTGATGGCATTAACCTTTTATGCCCCATCCCTGTCCTTACTGCCTTTGTCTTTTTCTCCATTTACCCCTGCTCTTCCCCCTATCAACTTCTCTAGCTTATTTTTTACCTCACTAACTACCCTGATTTTTTGGGGGTGGCTAGGATTTCCCTTCTCCTTTTCAGTGCCTCCCCCCTTGGCTAGTTTAAATGCTTGCCAATGAAGCATTTAAACCTATCACCTAGGATCCTGGTTCCCCTCCTGGACAGATGCAGACTATCGTACCAGTATAGGCCTCCATCCCTCCAAGTGGACCCCCAGTCCCAAGTGAAGCTAAAACCCTGAGCTCTGCACCAGTTTTTCAACCACTGATTGAATACCATGAATACCCTAGCTTCACCCATGCCATAGACAGGCAGCACTTCTGAGAAGGTTACTATGAAAGGGTCTTGTAACCCACTGGATTACAGATACTCTACCCACCTTTTCATTAACAATGTTTCCATTAGTTTTCCTACCACTGAGGTGAGTCTGATGTTCTTTAGTTGCTAGCCTCTTTTTGGCTGCCACTCTTATGCAGAGTGACCACGTCTGCCCTCCTCCAGATCTCCAGAACCATGCCTGACTTCAGTGAGCTGATGAATGTCCTATCCCATAGACTTGTCCACTTTCAGAGCTGCAAGTTCCTTCAGGACTTTTTCACCTGACAATGGTGATTCCAAAGTTCATACAGTGATGAACTACATTTCATCTGGGGAACCACTGCTCTCCCACTTGAAATGATCATGAACCATTTGTGAATGTTAATGAATTATTCACCAACAGTTCACAAATTCAGCTCATGAACATTCATCAGCCATGCAGGAGATTGTTCAAGAATGTTCATAAACTTTTCATGAACATTAAATGGCAATTCTCCGTTTATGAACATTCTAAAGGTCCATGAAAGTTAATGAAACTGTACACTGACATTTTGATGGACGGAGTCCATCAATATTTTTGGGGACCAGCATTGTCCTGCTTTTATAATATTAGTTGATTCAATTGGCAACCCTGTTTTAGCCCTATTATCAAGAATGTTACTGTATGTGCAAATAAATCATTGGCAGACCTGTTCAGGCCTTAGTTGTTTTATTATGTGGCCTAAGAAACTAATGATAATTCAATTATTTCAACTAACCTGACATTTTCTAACAAATGGCTTATTTTACTGTGTATTTTGGATTTATAACTTACCTCAGACTTGCTTTTTATGTTTCTGTTTTCTACTGGAACTATTGCTCACCCATCTTTCATAAAGAGAAAAGCCCTATTGCTATTTATATTAGCAGATCTGAAACTCTTTTAACATGTGGGAAAATTAAATGTTGATCATTTTGGGTGCTCAAATAGTGAATTGCCTTGCACAGCATATATATTCCACTCCTAAACTGAAATAGTTCAGATTTTGTGATGATTAATAACTCTTATTGTGAGAACAGTACATTCTGATATGCAAATTAGTTATGCAAATAGATTTTTGACTTGGTTCATCATGGTCCTTTAAAGGTTCAGCAACTTCATGAACTTTTGATGAACAGTTTATGAACTGGGTCCATGAACTGAGTTAAAGAACAGTTGAGGATCTTTGCTGGATATTCACTAACCATTCATGAATGTTTATCAAAGGTCATGAGCTGTTGAACTTCACTTTGCCTGGTCACCTTCCTTTCATAAACAGAAAAGCTCAACTACTATTTATTGTATCAGAATATGAAACTCTTTTAAAATGTGGTTAGTTTAAATCATAATCCATTTGGGTGCCTAATTAGGAAATTCTCTTGCTGAGCATATATATGTTCCTCTGCTAAACTGAAAAAGCTATGATTTTGTAATGCACTGTGGCCCCCATTTTTTAAAAGGTTAGCGTGGCACAAGCTGGGTTTGTGCAGCAATAACCTGGAATAGTGCTGCTGTCAGGTGGCATGCCCATACTCAAAGGATGCTCATGCACGATGCATCCACTACCACCCCATCATGCACACTATTGTGCTGCACCTATACAGATGAGGGTTACCTCATGCATATGTGATGCAGCACAATATTAACATTTTTCAGAAGTGCTAAATGGACACTAGCAGCAGTGCAGTTTAATGCTTCTGAAACCCAGTCCTTAACAGTGCACGGGGGGTGGATACCCCACACACCATCCATGCACTGTCAAGGGCTGGGTACCCTAGTGATGTAGTAGTCTCTTGCTTGCCCAGGTCCCCACATACATTAAATAAATGTAGTGTACAGTATATTGTATAGTACATACTATTGCTGACCAGTCAACCAATGAAATATGTACTGTATACTGTACGTGTTCTATGATAGCTCCATGACAGCTCAGTCAGTAGCCATCCATGGCAGTGTGAGGAGGGCTGTGCCAGTCACTGGCTTGGGTCAAATTGGGGAGGGAGCAGGGTGTTGTATCACCACTGCCAGGGTGGGGGGGTGGAGGGCCACTAGACTACCAGGGTATTGTTTTATATGTCAGGATGGTGATTGGAGAATGGGGGACCACTAGACCACCACCTTTATTTCTTATACACCAGGGGATCGGGCTGAGGAGGGACTGTTGGACCACCAGTGATATGTTTTATGACATGTACAGGGATCGGGGTAGGGGAGGGACTTATGGAACACTAATGATTGTTATTTTAATACTTGTACAGGGATCATGGTGGGGAGAGAGTGCTACATCACTAATGATTTTTATTTTAATACTTGTACAGGGATCGGGGCAGGGGAGGGACCACTGGACCACCAGTGATTTTGTATTTTTGACATGGATCGGGATCCGGGCTTGGGTGGGACCTGGCCTGGTGCACTTGGCCATGGTGATCACATGCAAATGGGCACATGATAGCCATGCAAATGGTTTCTTAACACCGTGCATGCCCAATGGACTCATCTGCATGTTTGGGCTGAATATCACCCATAGGGGCCATGGCACTGACCAGTGTGTGCTGTGCTTTTCCCCTTTGGGTGGTCTTTGGTGCAGAGCTCTGGTGGCATGACACAAAGCATGGCAATGGCCTGCTGTGCACCACACTACAATGGCCCAATATTCAAATGGATAACGTGGTCAGTTCTGATCATGCCGTCCATTTTAATATGGTGCC
Source organism: Neoceratodus forsteri (assembly GCA_016271365.2). Classification (NCBI taxonomy): domain Eukaryota; kingdom Metazoa; phylum Chordata; order Ceratodontiformes; family Ceratodontidae; genus Neoceratodus; species Neoceratodus forsteri. The sequence continues at coordinate 538,371,860 of CM028134.1, read as the reverse complement.
AGAGCCAGCCAGCCCAATTTATTCACGTGGCACCCCTGTTTGTACATGCTGCTGGCTGGCTCTGAATATGGGTCCCTTTAAGTCTTACAGTGAGAAACAGGGCATTCTGATATGAAAATCAGTTGCACAAATGAATTTTTGGCTGGATTCATCATGATCCTTTAGGTTCAGCAACTTCATGAACTTTGTATTGATGAACAGTTCATGAGCTGGGTTCATGAACTGACTTAATGAACAGTTTGGCAACTTTGATGGATGTTCAATAACTATTCATGAATGTTTATCAAAGTTCATGAGTTGATTAACTTCATTTTGCCTTTGTTGGGCTAAGGGGGGAATCCTGTGTTGGAGAACACATCTGAGTGCTTGGAAGGTGGAAACTGGCTAAATATCTTTAAACAACTCATGCTTGAAGCCCTTGTGGACAAATACCCTGAAAAAATGAATCTAGATAGGGCTCACAGAGGAGGGCCTACCAGGACTTTCCTGGGCGATCTCCCTAGACTTCTTTACATTGAACCTCTGCACTCAAGCAGTGCAGTATACAGAATTCTAGCAGTGGAATTCAGGTGGAATGACAATTTTGTTTCTGAAATATTTCTTGGAATTTTTAGCAAAATCCTACCAGTCTGGACTTCCGGTTCCGCTCTGGAGAGAACTAGCAGCTAAACAAGAGGCTCCCGATCATCTCCTAAACTAATCCTCCAAAAGATTCAAAAATTTAATTAAAACCATACCAAATGTCAGCTGGAGGATCCCAGTGAGAGAGGGGTTCCAGAAATAGGTCCCAAAATCTTCGTCCAGAGAGAGATGAGAATGGATCCAAATCAACCTCCCTGACCCGCTCTAGTAATCAGCCATGCTCCATGGATTTAAGCAGGCCCTATGATACTGATGAAGAAAACAAAAAGCTCTCCTGGCATCGTTTTGACACTCTAATCCAGGAGATTAAGGAGATGAGGGCTGAGAACAGAACCGAATTCTCCAATTTAAACCAAAAGTTTACCCATGTTGAGAAAAGGGTCCAGGAGGCAGAGGACTGAATCTCCCAGTTGGAGGATAACCTGCTGCATCTAGGCTGCACAGTCCATGCTTTATGTAGGCATGCCATAGCTACAGAGCAAAAGAGTCTAGACCTCAAGAGCTGATTGAGGCGGGACAATATTCATCTCTATGGCCTAAAAGAAAATGCAGAAACAGGTGCTATGGCTGACTTTATACTTGACCTATTAAAAGATGTGCTCGACCTCCCTCAGGGCTACAAGTTGAAGATCGAGAGGGCCCACAGAGCATTAGCCCCAAAGCCAAAAGTTCCCGAGGCACGTCCCCGTTTGACAATCATTAAGTTCCATAGTTACCGAACAAGAGGACATCCTGAGGAGAGCGTGGTAGAAAAAGGAGGTGAAGTACTTGGACTCCAGATTATTCTTTAATCACGACTACCCTTCTGAAATTCAGAGGCAATGCCTTGAATACAGCAGCCTGATAAAAACCCTCCGAGGCAGTCAAATATGAATCCAGACCCCCTTCCCTGCCCACCTCAGGGTATTTTGGAAGAAGGAGCCGAAATCTGTGACTCCCCACAAGCAACGAAGGATGCAATGCTCAAAAGAGGCTTCAATGTGCAGGACCAACAGTGAGCTTCTACCCAGAAAAGGAAAGGCTCAAGCAGTGACTGGCAGCAGGTAACCCCGTGAAAGCCCAAGATTCCTAACAGTGGTTCCACTTCCGAGACCATCCAACAGCTTAAGACTTTAATTAAAAAACTCCCTGGAGTCTCTGAAGAAGACTTGACCGACTCGGAGGACTGAGTGCAACAGCTTGATTGTTGCCTTTGGAGACTCGAGGAGGTGAGTACTCTCTTAGGCCTGTATCTTTACTGGGCCTCAATCTAACTGCATGACCTGCTCCTTCTGATTGACTATGCGGAGCACAGTCCTGCTCCCCGATCTGACTGCTGATTTATTTTGAATATTTTACCAATCCTTTTCAGTGGACCAGGTCAAAATGGACAGTACCATCTTTATTTCTCCTCTCGAACTTCATTTAATGGGCATTTCCCATGAGAAGAGACATTGCGGACTATGGTTCAGTGTATAAAACCAATATTGTTTATATTGACAGGGGGGCTTAAATATGTGAAACCTCTGATTTATTTATAATCTGGAACTTATTTTTTTCTGGACCTGTTATGCCTAAGCTCAGACATGCAAATCTGTTATACTGGATCAGGATGGATGGGGGGGATTGAGAAAATTGACACTGGGATAACCTGGAGAGCATTGTGTCTTAGAGAAACTGTCTATATTATTGCTTTTCCCAGTGCCCTGATGCCAGGATGTAAGATTCATTCTCCTTTGGCCTTATACTTTCTTAACAACATCTACACTCAGGGGAAAATTAAAGACGTTCTGAGGCTAGGACTTGAGACATGATCAATAGAGCCCCCCATTCTGCCTTTATTCTGTCCTTTTTTCCCATTCCCCTTCCCTCTCTCTTTATTTTTTCTTATTAGCCCCTCTCTCTCAGTGATGGGTCTATGGCTGTGGGAGGGAGTACGGCTTTCCCTCTCTCAATCCTTATGCAGCAGTCCACATTTCTACCTATACTTGACAATAAGAAGCACGAACGGAGCTCACTTTTTTCTCCCAAGCGGTAAATCTCTATGGAGCTGATTGAAACTTCAGCTCAGGAGGGCAACACCCTTAACTGGGGGAACCCCCCACCTACCAATAACACCTGGTGGGTTCAGAGGTCACCACAGATATGTGACCTCTGACCTTGGATGCAATTAAAGAAAACATGTACAAAGTTTGCCCAGTTGGCACAAAGTTTGTTGTTACTGTTTATGTCAGCAATAATGTTCTTTTGTGTAAAATTTATATACACTATGCATGGTTGTGGAGCAGTGAGGGGAGCATCTATATTAATTTATTTTATATTATTGAGGCAGTCATTCAGAGGGAACTCACCTAAAAATCACTATGGGTTACACAGTATGCTTATATAATGTACATGGACTATTTAGTCCAGTTAAGAGGTCTAAAATATTATCATATCTTAAGAAATCGGGAGTAGATATTGTTCCCCTCCAGGAGACCCATCTCCCTCTCCTATACAGCATAACAAATTAGAAAAGATGTTTTTTTCTCAAGTAGTGACTTCCTCTTACAAGAAGGGCCGTATGAGTGGAAGAGCTATAGTGATTCCTCCTAGAATGCCCTTCGAATGCACCGCCAAACTATCTGATAAAGAGGTCAAATATGCATTACTAAAAGGCAAATTAAATAGTCTATTGGTAACAATAGTCTCTGTTTATTTTCCCCTAAATACAGATTTTTTTTACCTACAGATCCTTCCTGTTTCTATTATCACAATGGGCCGAGGGAGTGGTTGTATGGGGGGAATGACCTGAATATTGATTTTACTAGGACTACCAGAATGGGTATGACACTTAAGTGACAGGAGAGGAAGGTGTTGAAAGAGGTCGCGGCCCTGCTAAGGGAATTGTAGTTCACGGACTCCTGGAAATTCCTCAATGGAAGTGCCAGACATTTTACTTTTTTCACAAGCCCACCTATCCTGTTTTACCTTGGATTATATCTATCTTTCTCAGGAACACTTGAGTTATGTGCAGAAGACTTGGGTGGGTAATTTTATTCTTTCTGACCATGCCCCTATATTCCTCAAGGTGAGTCTCAGAGATTTCCAGAGAAACACCTTCTGGAGACTCAACCTTTCTCTCATGAGAGATAAGGATCATATACAACAGCTTAAAGATACTATCACACAGGCAATTTTAGATAATGAATCCCCAACTATAAGCCCATCTATATTATGGACACAGTGAAGGCAATATGTAGGGGTAAATGTATAGAAATATTCTCCAGAAACAAACAAAAGAGAGATCAGAAAAGACAGGATTTAACAACTTTAATAAGAAAGCTGGAAGATCAACAGAAAATACAATATTCTCCATGACTTGTTAAGTAGCTTAAGTCCTTAAAAAGAGAGTTGAACTCCTTACTTGATTGTTACGTAGAGCAAAAACTGCATTTCCTTAGACAGAAGTATTATGATGGTGGATCCCGTTCCCTCAAAATTTTGGAAAGTCGACTTAGAGTTCAGAGGGCAAAAGCAACAATAAATAGTATAAGGGATACTAAAACAGGTCAGCTCCAACATTCCATTGGAGAGATATCTGAAACCCTTTTAGAATATTATAAAAGTGTAAAGAGAAAGGAAATTGACATTGAATGGTCAGATGATAATAGTTTTGAATGGTCAAGAGTAACTGACAATAAATTGTAAAGAGGTAGAAGAGCAATGGAATTCTCATTACCACTCAATAATCAGTACTCTATATTGAGTGATTGGGAAGATAGCATTGATATGGAAGATGTTTCCAATATGATTGATGAAAGAGTTCCCATTAATTGTCCAGAGAATGAACGAGTTGTTAACCTTAAGACATGTGACAAAACATCAAACATACATCACTGACCCAAGTTCCCATGTCCCCCGAGCCTATGGATAAAAATGATAATGACTCAGTCTGCCCCTCTGCAAACAAAACTATTATAACTGAGTTCCCCTTGCAAGAATCACTAGAAAATGAAATATCACAAGTGTTTGTACTTGGAGACTCCATGATTAAACAGATTGATAGGCACATATGTAACCCTGACAAACAGAATAGAACATCTAGTAGCTTTAAAGGAGCCACAATATCGGACATTACACTGATGGCTACCAATAGTCTGAGGAATGGTGGGAGTAAACCAATTGTAATCATACATGCTGGTACAAATAATATCAACAGAGGTAAGATAGAAGATATAAAGAAAGATTTCCTTATATTAAGAGAAATTTTGATGGCCAGAAATTGTGATATTTACTTTCCTGAAATTCTACCAATACCACAAGCAACAAATGTAATGATTAACAAAATTAAAATAATTAATTATTGGTTGAGGCAATGGTGCCTCAAAAAGGGCTTTAATTGCATTACACACTGGAAGGAATTCGATGACAGACAACATTTATTTGCGTGGGACAGTCTGCATCTAAATAAAAGGGGAAGTAATCTATTGGCTAAGAAATTTTTGAAAACTATTTCCAAGTCTTTAAACTGAATAATGGGGCTGCATAATAGAGTATCATGGACTGAAGGTTGTAATATTTTCTTTACAAATACAAGAAGCTTAAATCTGACTAACAAATTGGAATTGGAAGCATTAATGACCCTACATAATTTACATGTAGCAGCCATTAGTGAAACTTGGTGGGACCATGACTCCAATGGTATTATGAATATATCTGGCTACAGGCTTTATAAAAAGGATAGGGAAGGAAATAAAAAAGGTGGCGGTGTCTGTATATATGTACATGAGTCGGTTCAATCTATTAGCATTGAACCTCTCCTCCATTCTAATATTATTTTGGAATCAGTTTGGGTCAAAATTACACTCTTTGGCAGATCACCTATTATCCTGGGAAATTATTATAGACCACCAGCAGCAAATAATGAATATAATCAAGCTCTTAATGAGGAAATATTTAAAATGTGTACACTGGGAGATGTGATATTGATGGATGATTACAATTACCCAGGAATTAACTGGTCAGATCTTAATGGTTCTGATGCAAAAGAATGTGAGTTTATTGACCTTTGTATCAAGAGTGGGTTAAATCAAGTTATAGATTCTCCAACAAGGGACTGGAACCTATTGGATTTGTTATTGACTAATATCAAAGAGGAATTTGAAAATATTATTATAGTACCAGTCTTGGGTAATAGTGATCATTTTACTATTAGATATCACCTAATTAAAGGAAGACACTACTCAGGATCCAAAATTATGACGAAAGATTACCATAAAGCTGATTTTTCAAAAATCTGTTTGATGATTTTAGTCATAGACTGGAAAATGGCTCAACTTTAAAGAAATATTACTGGAGATAGAAGACCTTTTTGTTCCCACCAGGATTAAATACAACAAAAAGGATAAAATTCCTGTTTGGATGAATACGAAGATTAAAAAATTACTTAAGAACAAACAGAGGTTATTCTATAGATTTAAGTTAAATCCTTCGAAAGAAAGATGGGGTAGATACTTGGGAGCACAAAAATTACTTAAAAAAACAATTAGACTATGGAAAATCCAGTTAGAACTGAATATAGCCAGTACAAACCATAGAAAGTTATTATATTCCTATATGAACACTAATTGTCAGAATAGGGTCAAATCTGTAGGACCAATCGAGGAGAACCAATGAGTAATAGTTGATGATAAATTAGTTGCCAACAAATTTAATTCTTGTTTTTGCTCGGTATTTTCTAATCCAACAACAACAACAAAAAAAAAATACCAGAATTTATAAAATCTGAGGAGATATATTTTTATGAGGATAAAGTTATCAATCTTATAGATCAACTTAATCTTAGTTCTAGTCCGGGACCTGATGACATTAATACCATTCTACTTAAAAAAGCTGGAAGTACATTGGCATACCCCCTCTCTTTACTTTTTAGTATGTCTATAAGTGAAGGTCGTATACCTGATGATTGGAGAGATGCGTTGGTTGTACCTACAGTATACATAAATCAGGTGATAGGGGTAGAGTTGATAACTATAGGCCAGTCAGTCTCACTTCCCATTGTTGTAAATTATTAGAGTGGCTTATGAAAAATAGGCTACTACAGCATCTAGAAATAACAGATCAAATTGACGCTGAACAACATGGTTTTGTCAAGGGAAGATCATGCACCACTAAGGGCTGGCAGTATAGCCTAGAAGTTTGAGGAATGAGGTGTGAATGAGCTTGATACATCCAGCAGACCAGTCCTGAGTTTGATTCTCACAACCTCCACTTGCATACTGTGTGACTCTGAGCAAGTCACTTAACGGCCCAGTGCTCCCAGGTCGCTCCTGAAAACAGGCACTTGTGCCTAGTGGGCCTTACCCATTTACCAAAGACTAAAATGAATAAAAATAAATAAAAATAAATTTGATTACATTCTATGAGAATGTTAGCAAAAATCTGGATGAAGGGATTCCATCTGACATAATCCTATTAGATTTTTCCAAAGCCTTTGATAGAGTAGTCCATGATAAATTAATTACCAGACTCATTTCATTAAAAGTTAATAGTTATTTAATCAAGTGGATACATAATTGGTTATTAGACAGGAGGCAAAAGGTGCACATCAATGGCACAGTATCTAATGAGGGAGATGTGGGCAGTGGAGTACCCCAGGGTTCAGTGCTCTGACCCTTATTATTTAATATCTATGTCCAAGGCAGGAATAGAAATACTAAATTCCATAAAAGGAAATTTGCAGATGACACTAAGCTATGTGGTGAAGTCAATACTATTGACAAACACTTTCAGTTAATCTCAGATCTGGCGGAGAATTGAAAGCTGGGCCTATGAAAATGATATGAAATTTAATACTGACAAGTGTGTAGTTCTTCATGTTGGCAGGAACAATCCTGGATATTCCTATATCCTTAACCAAACTATAATTAAGTCAGCTAGATGTGTCAGAGATTTGGGAATAGTGGTTAATGACACCTTTTCATCAGATAGTGTAAAAAATTAGCCAATTCCGCACAGTCTTTACTAACTAGAATAAGAAGAGCATTTATTGGAAGAACAGAACATCTAATTATACCCTTATATAAAACCTATGTACAACCTATTATGGACTGTGGTTCACAATTTTAGTCTCCATACTTAAAAAAAGACATTAGGTTATTAGAAGTTTGCAAAGAAAAATAACCAGATATATTCCTAGATTAAAAACAAAGCAATATCATCTTAGATTGCAGGAGACTGGACTACATACACTAGAGGCAAGAAGACAAAGAGGAGATCTTTTGTTGTTGTAAAAAATAATTCATAGTGATGTTGGTCTACAAGAATTTAATATGCAGTATAGTAATACAAGGAGGAATCTCCGTTCTCATAACCAGAAAATATTGGTTGAAAATATGAAAACCCTTAAAAGGGATCATTATTTTACAATTAGAACTCCTCTTACATGGAATAAGCTCTCTCAGGATGCACTTGATAGTTCTAGCCTCGAATCTTTTAAAAAGTATTTAGACTGTACTTATTACAATAACAATATATTTGTGTAATTGTCCCACCTATGTGGGAGACATATAAAATGGGCCTTTCAGCTCCCTTATGTCATTAAAATCCTAGTAAACAACTTTACTCCTGTCCTCAGCAACCACCCCAGCATAAAATTACTTCTGTTCTTGAGAAATTAGACCTTCCTAATCTTCACCAAAACCATATCAAAGATTTAATGGCTCCATCACCTCTTTAGAAATTGAGAAACAAATTAGCTCTCTTAAAACTGGGAAATGCCCAGGTTCAGCTGGGCTTCCAGAAGAGTTCTATAAAGCCCTTAAACCTGAGTTAACCCCCCTCCTGTTGAAACTATTTCTATATATTTCCTCACCCAGAGGTATTGTCCCCCCTTCCTGGAACTACGCCATCATTTCTATAATCCCTAAACCAGATAAGGACCCCCTCACACTGCTCCTCTTAATGCCCAATATCTGTATTAAATACAGACTATAAATTGATGGCAGCAATTCTTGCTGACCGATTACAACAATGCTCCCCCTCCCTGATTCATCGAGACCAATGTGATTTTATACCAGCATGCCAAACATCAGATAACATTCGATTTAGTATTTACTAAATTGACCATATCCAAAAACAAAACACCACCACCCTTTTTATAAGTCTTGATGCCGAAAAGGCATTTGATAAGGTCTCTCTCCCCTACTATTTGCCCTATATATCGAGCCTCTAGCCCAACTAATTTGGCAAACTACAGAGATTCAAGGCATTAACATAGCAGATACAGAGCACAAGCTAGCCTTCTTTGCAGATGATGTATGAATACATATGACCAACCCAAACATCTCACTGTAAAATCCTTTTCCAACAATTGTCCCTATTTTCTGAATTATCTGGCTATGTCCTAAATACTACTAAAATTGAAGTTTTGGCAGTTAATTATACCCCTCAATCTGACTTGAACGATTTATACCCCTTTAAATGGAATCTCCCTGCAATAAAATATCTGGGTGTTAGACTCTCAGTAGATCTATCCTTGCTACCCAATCTAAATTACTCCCCTTTAATAACAACCTTAAAAGTTGACATGAGGCGGTGCAGCTCACTCATACTGTCTGTTTATACCAGGACACAGGCCCTAAAAATTAATGCCCTGCCATGGTTATTATACTTTTTTCAATCCATCCCCTGCACAATAACAAGACAGGAACTATTACATTGGCAAAAACTATTCTTTTCCTTTATTTGGCAGAATAAAAAAAAGCGGATTAGGTGCCAGGTTTTGGTCCTACCCAAGGCAGTGGGAGGGGTTGCACTCCCAAATCTAGCACACTATTGGCAAGCCTCCCAAATGCGATTAGCACTATTAGGGGGTAACAACCTATGATGCACATTGAGAAAATATTGATCTGGCTAGACCCATACCATATCCCCTCCCTATGACTTTATTTAATTCTTCTTACTTAAAACTCATTACCCCTAGGCTTCCAGAGGTGGTTAATCCCATCTTGGAGGGCTGAAGTGGGTGAACCCATCGAGGGAGAGCATGCCTGCATTCTTGGAAATATGCCTGGCTCACTTTGAACCCAGATTTCGTACCTGCCAAGGTAGATCCTTAATATGCCCTGCAGGCCTCCAAAGGCTCTGTAGCCTCCTGGCAGTTATTGAAACAGGAGACAATTATATCCTTTGGGGAGGCGAGAGTCTGATTTTATTGGTGAGATAGTGACTTACTACATTACTACCAAATTAGGGACTATATTCTCCTAAATCAGAGGAGACCAACGTCTTGTTCCTTGCAGATTGAGGAGGACTGGCCCCTTATATCTATTTGGACTTCTCAAGCTGGAGAACATTCTATATCCCTTCTATATAAATCCCTTATTAACCAGCAGATGTATGAGTCAGATAGACTTAAAACCAGCTGGTAAAAGGACTTACAGTTAGCATTGTGTCAGAAGACTTGTCCCAGGATATGCAGGGGACATGGGGCACCACCTCTTCTCCTACATGGTGAGAATTTACTTGGAAAGTCAGAGCCAGGTTTTTTTTGTTCCTCAGATCTCACCTCAGAGAAACTCCTCCCTCTTGCCGAGGAGGAGCTGGAGGAGCTGCGGTGCCCCAACAGCTTCCCAAGCTCATATTGTTTACCAATGCCCTAGCTTGGAATTATTTTGGCAGGAGGTCGCCCTACATATATGAAACATTTTTGGCTTAATAGAGACCCTGACCCCCATTAACTTGCTTTTGGGAGTTCCACCACCTTCAATGAAGGGGAAAGAAGCCAAATACATGTGGTCTGTCCTTCTGACAGCAGCCTACAGATCAATAACTCAGAGATGACTGCAAGAGGACTCACCTACAATGTCAGAATGGAAAAATGTTGTTTCCTACATACAGGGATTTGAATAAATGATCTTCAACCTACAAAATGGACAAGAGGCCTTTGTGAATAGATGGACGAGGTGGGATATGTACCAGGCCTCTCTCCCACCTTGATTCATGGAAGATGGTCTCCTTCTAGATTCTTTAATGCATAGTAACTTTACTGTGGCTTCCTCTTGCTACCCTCATTTGTAAATTCAAATAAAACCAAGTCAAGTTAACATTTGAGCTATACAACCACTACTTACTATTGTAAAGGTGAAGAAAACCTGTGCTGGCTTATTAATTTTTGTTCTTATTGTATTCAACTTCCAAAGTTTGTGAAGTTGTTGTTTTTTTTAGTCTTTCTTCTGTTAGATATATAAAAACAGAATTTAGTATATCTTCCTGGATTTAAACATCTTTCATACCAGATATTAAATACTTAGATCAGAAATTCTATAATATTAGATAGAAATCTGAAGGAAATCAATTGCTGTTGTATTCTCTTTTTACTTTATTATTAACAATACATCTTACAGACCATTGTCAAGTATACAACTCTGTCTGTAAACCTTGTAGATGTATGGTAAGATTGAATATCTAATAAAGAAGTATATAAAAATAGAAACATTCTGCCAGTCCAACAGTATCTTAATTTAAACTACAGATTAGTTTTCTGTGTTTACTTAAACCATGAACAACTTTTATGCCATCTGGAGAAAGCTAATCCTTGCTTTACATAAACAAAGGAACACTAATCTGCGGTTCATGTAAACAACAAATTATTAATCTACAGCTAATATAAATACCTGCAGACCACGTTTTGAATTTCTGAATTCTGCTTCTAATAGAATTTGTGGAATTAGGCAGAATTTCTGAAATTCCAATGAATTACATCAGAAGAAGAATTTGTAAATTCCACACAGCTCTACTAGTCTGCACAACCAGGATAGGGAGTGAATTTTTGGAATAGCTCACATGGAGGAAGGCTTACATGTTTCTTGGTCTTATGTTATTTCCAGTCCATTCATCCTTCTTTCAGATAGGGCTAGTAAAGAAAAGATTGTGGCAACCCCATGGGCTACTGAAGTCACCCTGATTTGCCCACAATGGCACCCCACATTGACGGACTGAGAGATTCTACTTCAAAGTCTCAGATGTTGATCCAAGCAACCCCATGCTGATACATGGCTGTGAAGTCCTCTTCAAGGAGAGACTTATCAACCAGATACTGACTAGAACTTACATACCACCACAGCTCATAATATAGCAATCAGGTCTGGCAAGGGAAAACAAAAATGCTGGCCGTGGCAACTGCACATGGACTTCTGTTGGCACAGATACACTGATTTTTTTTTATGTCCCAAACATCCAGGTTAGTCAGCTGTACTCTCTTTTTCCCCCCGGTCTGATGCCTTGCAAAAATAATTGAAAGCACCCCCATCTTAGCCTGATTTTGATTACATAGCCAATATCAATAGGGTCTAATAATGGAAATTAATAACAGGGCTTCCTGAAGGTACACATTTGTTCTGACAAATTTCACCATTTTACTGTGTATCTCAATGCTTTAAAGTGTATGTAATGTTCGGAGGATACCTCCTCCATACAACTGACTCTCCAAAGATTGCTAAAATACATTATCTGCTGTCCTTTAACAAGCAAGCTGGAGTATAAGCACACCTCTCAACTCCCTGTCCTATTTCTAAAGGACATTTTTTTATTTTATTTTAATGTGAAGTAAAGTAGATACACTGAATGGACTACTATATACCTCCATTATGGTATCAGTGATCCCAAAAGGTATTAATATTGTATACCTTGTGGCATGTTGCACAAGTTACAGGTTCCTCATTCCTGAATCAAATAATTACATACTGGTACTGTATGTTCAACTATGTACGTTCAAGGAAATGGGGGGACACTAAAACAGGGAGGGGATGGGATGGGGAGAGATCATTGTGAATAAACCAAACAGTATAATGTATGGTGCTGAAAGCCGAATGCAAACAAAGGTGGGGATAAATAATATGAAAAGGTGAAACAAGGAAAAAAAAGGAAAGAAGAGAGGGGTTCATAAGGGAAATATGATCCAGGCATTCTGTTGAGAGAATTGTTTTTTTTGTTTGTTTCCTTGTTGTAAACAAGTCTTGATTAATAATAATAATAATAAAAAAATTTATTTCACATAATCGCCTTTCGGGCCATCAAGGCACTTATAAAAAGATAAGAACAGTCATATTAAAACAATGAATTTAATAATAGAATAAATAGCATACAGATAAAATAAATGACAGGGGATCGGAATTACTTGGAGCCATCGTAAGCGAGACTCATGCAGTCCCAGAGCTGATGGGGTAGAAAATTCCAAAGGGTTGGGGCCATGTGCATAAATGCATGAGCCCCAGAAGATTTTAGAGACACCCTCGGAATCTCTATCAACCGCTCCTCAGCTGAATGCAACTGTCGCACTGTGTGGTAAGGCACAAGAAGCTCTTTCAAGTAGTCAGGGGCCCAGTCCATGTAGGGCTTTATAAGTCAGTAAACCAACTTCAAAGGTGATCAGCCACCTAATCGGCAACCAGTGCAGATCCCTCAGCACAGGTGTAATATAGGAAACTCAAGAAGCCCCAGTTAATAATCATGCTGCTGTGTTCTGCATGAGCTGCAGGCAGCAGATTTCAACCCCAGAAAGCCCTAAGTACAGGGAGTTACAATAATCAAGGAGCGAAGTCACAAAGGCATAGACCAATTTGGCAATTCCCCAGAAGGAAATAGGTGCTTAATCCTAGAGATGTTCCTAAGATGATAAAAGGAAGACTTGATGACAGCCTACACCTGAGATCGTAAAATCAGCCTATCGTCAAGCACTACCCCCAGGTTTCGCACCTGTTCAGAGGATAGCATCTGAGAGCCCCCAAGAAAAAGTCCAGAGGGCTGATCAGCCCTAAACCCCTCTATCAGGTGACCTGGGTCCACTACCATCACCTCCGTCTTTCCAGCATTCAACTTTAACCAGCTCGAGTTCATCCAGTCCTGGATTTCAGTGAGGCAGGTATTAAGTACCAAGACAGCTCTATCCTGGTTGAGGGCAAAAGACAGGTAGAGCTGAGTATCATCAGCATAGCAGTGAAACTTTGGCCCATACTGTCTTACAATGTCTCTGAGGGGCAGCATATACACTGCAAAGAACATGGAGGACAGCACTGAACCCTGAGAGACCCCACATGGCAGGGAGAAAGGGTACAAAGAAAAAATCCCAGATACCACTCTGACTCCTGCCAGTGAGGAAGGATGTAAACCACCTAAGGACCATACCTGACAGTCCACAGATGGACCTCAGATGTCCAAGCAGCACCCCATGGTCTACAGTGTCAAAGGCTGAAGAGAGATCAAGGAGCATCAAGATAGAATGGTTCCTCCGATCTCTCACCATCAGGAGATCATTGAGCACCTGAACCAGTGCCATCTCAGTACTGTGCCTCTTTCAAAAACCAGACTGGAGAGGTTTGTAGATGTTATGGATGGTCAAGTGGTCATCCAGCTGTATCGCCACTACTTTCTCAATCACCTTCCCTCTAAAGGGAAGGTTTGAAATTGGTCTGTAGTTGTCCAGAGAATCTAGGTCCAAAGAAGCTTTCTTTAGGAGGGGGATTATCACCGCCTTCTTCAGGGAGCTTGGAATCTCACTGGATTCCAAAGAACACTGGACTATCTGAGCCAGGACTGGGCCAATCATATCCCAACAACCTATAATCAAGGAAGTTGGGCCCGGATCCAAACTACAGCATGTAGGGCGCATACTGTGGGCAATTCGCATGACATCCACGAGTTTGGGCAAGGTAAAGGTACTCCACAAAGCCTGAGGTGAGGTGACCAAGCACCGATCATCAGCAACCCCCATAGAACAAGTTGAATGAACTTCCGACCTGATGTCGGCCATCTTATCTGCAATGAACCGAGCAAGCCCATCGCATTCTTTTTGCGAACAAGGTCTTTGGAACTTTGGGTTGCACAACCTGTCAACAGTTCAGAAGAGCTGGGCTGGTCAATTCTGAGCAGCAGCAATCTCCCTGGGCAGGAATTCTGCCTTCTTACGGGAGATCATTGATTGGTAAATCTTATAGTGTTCAACCAATCTAAGGTGGTCGGCAACCAGAGTGGATTTCTGCCACTGCCGTTCTAACCTACATCCTATTTGCTACAATTCCCTCAAGGGTCCATCAAACCACGAGGCCCGAGGGCGAAGGAGGAGAGGATGAACACGGACAGGAGTAATCAAGTCTAGAGCCACTGAGATGGCCTTATTATAGGCCACCACTAAAGTCTCTGGACTCGAGCTGGTTACAGGAAACTCTGAGAGGTCAATCACCACTGCTAGGCCTTCAGGACTCAATTCCCGTAAAGGGCGGTAACTGACCATCTTCACAGGGGCAGGCCTCCGAAGGGGGGCACAAATGTTGAACCTCACGGTGTAGTGATCAGACCAACCAACCGGTTCCACCTCCAGGTCGGAGGCCTCGATCCCCAGGAGGAAAATCAGATCAAGAGAGTGACCATGTTTATGGGTGGCAGAGATGACAACCTGTGTAAGGCCCATAGATGTCATAAGCTGGAGGAAGTGTTGTCCAAACTTCAAGAGATTGTCATTGACCTAGGTGTTGAGGTCTCTGAGTACTATCAACCTGGGATACTCCAATGCCATGTCGGCAACAAAGTCTGCTACTTCCTGCAGGAATTGCATCTCATCCCCAAGTGGACGGTAGCCGAGAGCTAACCTGCAACCTACATCAGCCACTAGGTACACTCAAATGATTCGGCTTCCTCAACTGGTACATTCGTAAGGCCCAACTCAGTCTTAAAACAGACTGCTATCCACCCCCGCGATCCAATCTCGAGTGGAGTATCACTGAGTACCCAGTCGTAATTGCAGCATCTAAAATGGGGCCAGCATTTTCATCCAACCAGGTCTCGGTGATGCAAGCCAGATCAGTTGTTCCAATAAGATCTGCAATACTTGCAGTCTTATTTTTAATAGGTCTGGCATTGAATAACACCGCTCAAGTTAGATGGACTTCAAGGGCACCCCGGCTGCTTGCCTGCCACACAAGGCAGTGCCCTTGGGTATGGAGACTAGATAAGGAGCACCCTGTTCCAGACTCCATTTCACCCCAGGGCATCTTCTAGGCCTGACCAGACTGTTCTGAGAGGTGCGTTCATTCATTCTCCAATGTCCACAACCCTCATCCCCACCCCCTCTCCTGCGAACAATACCCAGCACATGACAGCGCTGGTAAGTTATCAACAACAAAAGGGGGGAAGGGGCGGAGGGTGCGGAGAGTGGAGGATGAATAGCACATGACCTGGTGGGAACTTACACATTTCACAGTAAGAATTAATATCAATATATACAGTATTCAGGCACCCAACCTAGCAAGGCCCCCAAAAATACAATAAAATTAAGCAACAACACTCACCCACTTAAAAATATACATAAAAGCCCAGATATTCAAAAGGGTTGCACATGGCGCAACAGAGTTGCACCATGCACAACCCCCTGATGTGCCCAGGTGTGATATTCAAAAGGGGAAAGTGCGCGGCACAAACCCCGATGCGCCGGAGGGCATCAGTATTGTATGCAGGCGCAGATGGGGGGGGCGTGCCCATGCATACTCTGCACAGCTGATATTCAGCCCAGGATGTGCAGAGCCATGCATGCACAACCCCTACCTGTGCCAGCACAAAGTTGATCCCCAAAAAAAAGGAACAACGGATGGCCACCCATAGGTGAGCTGCCACATTGCAGGGTGCAACACGACAGCTGCCACCTGTGGGTAGCCACCTGAGCTCCGGCTGCACCTCCATGGTGGCGGCCCCCCATGCCCAATTGCGGGCGTCAGTAAAAAAAGATAAATCAAAAATCCCTGGTGGTCCAGTGGACTGCTGCCCACCTGATCGCGGGCTAAGTAAATAACATATAAATCCAATATCTCTGCTGGTCCAGTGGACCTGTCTGCCCACCCGATCATGGGCTAAGTAAAGAAATGTAAGTTCCTATCATCCCTGGTGGTCCAGTGGACCTGTCTGCCCGCCTGATCAAGAGCTGAATGTAAAATAAAGAACACTATTATCCCTGGTGGTCCAGTGGACCCCTCCCCACCACCCACTGATCCTCACCACCCCTACCCCGGTCAGCGGCAGGTGGCAGCACCCCACCGCCTGCTTCCCGCCACCCGCCAACTGACAGCGTCGGTAGGGCTGCATGCCCATTGGTCCACAGCGTGAGCCAATGGGCGTGCACCATACTGTACTACACATTCCAGATATGTGAATGGATCATTCACATATCTGGAATGTATGGTCTGGCTATAGGCACACACCGATGGCTTATGCTGTAGACCAACTCGAATGTGCAACCCTACCGTTCCATCATCGGCAGTAGTGAGGCGGCAAATGGTGAGTACTACTCCGCTACTGACAGGAACGAAACAGTAGATCGGTAAGCGGAAATGAGGAAAGCCTGAACCACCAGAAAATGCTTTAATATTAACTCAACCGATCAGGAACAAATCCACTGAATCACCAAGAAAAATAATGTTCTTTATTAATAACTCAGCCTGCGATCAGGCGGGCAGCGGTCCACTGGACCACCAGGGAGAATAATGTTCTTTTATTTTACATTCAGCCCGCGATCAGGCAGGCAGCAGTCCACTGGACCACCAGGGAGAATAGTGTTCTTTTATTATTAACTCAGCCCACAATCAGCCGGGCAGTGGTCCACTGGACCACCATGGAGAATAGTGTTCTTTTATTATTTTTTCATTAAGTATACTTTATTAATTTTTCATAGCTACAGACATCTTACATACAGGAGACCATACAATATTATATGTGTGTTTGTTGAACAGATCTTCCAATCCCCATACAATATTATATAATTGCATTTAATGTCTGTAACCCCCCCTTTGCCCACCATCCATCCCTAACCTCCTCCTCCTATCCCTCCTCCTTCCCTATCCCTCGCTGCCACAAATATTATCTTGATAGTTATAAATACATATCAATGGAAAATCCTATTAAAAGTGTACTTTAGATCATGGAGGGGCATTAGTATTAACCGTTACTCTATTGGGTTGGATTAGTAACAGGTTATAAAAGGGATCCCAAAGCTTTTTGTATTTTCCCATTCTTTGGGTTAATCCTGCAATAACCCATTCCACCTGTATAGCAAACATAATTTCTTTATACCTTTCGGTATAAGTTGGTATTAGGGCATCTACCCAATGTCTAAGTAATACTTTTTTGGCACAAACAGATATCAACGCCATATGTGTTCTTTGGGTTTTGCCTTGGAGAGTCGTGTAATCCCCTAAAATACAAATTTCAGGGGTAAATTTGTCTGAAAGAGCTAATAGGGAATCCAGTCGAGTCCTAATACTGTTCCATAATGGAAAGACTTTATCACATGATCATAACATATGCAACAAATCTCCTTGAGCTCGAGAGCACTTGGTACAAAGATTAGACTACAGGAAACCCATCTTAGATAGTTTAACTGGAGTATAGTACATGTTATGTATAATTTGGAATTGCATGTATCTATATCTGTCCCACTTAATATATCTATATAAGTGTTTCCAAACTCTTAACCAACGTCCAGGGGAATCAGAAGATGGGAGAGATTGATCCCACCAGTAAAATCTCTGTCCTTCTAGCCCAGCAATCACAGTCTGTAGGAACTTGCAAGTGTATGAAATTAAGTGAGTAGACGGAACCGACTTGAGATACGGGGTTAATACAGTTAGAAGGGGGGTAGTCCACCTCCCAGTACCAAGATACTGTGTTAACATGTGACTAATCTGCAGATACTTAAAAATGTGAGTAGTGGACTACTATTGGCTTCCTGGAATCGCATCAGTTTCTGATTAATAATTAACTCCTCTACTCTTTCAATCCCCATATTGGGCCAGAAAGTATTAAGTTTTATTGGTTTACCAGAGATTAATAAATTAGGGTTATTGAAAAGAGGTTGTGTTACATCCTTATACCCATTAATCCTTAGTAGGGTGTTAAGTTGGTAATGTGTAGCCAAAAGATCATCTAGCTGGGATCCCTTCAATTTATTTGGAAGATTTTTCTTACTCAGAAAGGGAAGGACTTCCGGGCTCGTATCATATAGTGCACACAAGGATTTCTCAATTCCCAGCCAGAGAGGGAAGTACATAGAGTCAGATGTGTGCTCTGTCGGGATTATCCAATACCTGAGTCTAGTTAAGTATATTGCAAGGTAATATAAATGTAGATTAGGGGCCTGAAGACCACCGTCATTTTGAGCCCGTGTAAGTTTACAATAGCCTCTTCTTGATTTTTTCCCAGCCCACAAAAAAGCGTTAATAATTTTATGTACCTGTGTGAACCAAGATTTGGATAAGTCCCAATTGTACATTTGCAACGAGTATAATAAGCGGGGTAACACATTCATTTTTATTTTACTCATACGACCCCAAAGCGATAATGGTAATAAGGACCAACGTTTAATATCCTCTTGTATGTGATTAAGTAGCGTCAAGGTTAAGCTTTTTCATTATTTTAGGAGAGGGATGAAGGAAAATTCCCAAATATTTAAGCTTATCTGGTTTCCACTGTAGGCCCAGTCTAATTATTTCTGCTTTCTGAAAATACTGATTAAGAGGAAATACTTCCAATTTGTCCAGATTCAATTTATAATTGGAAATCAAACTGGACTGCGATATTAATTCAAGTGCAGCTGGGAGGGATTGCGAAGGAGATAAGATATGTAATAAGATATCATCCACGTATATGGAAAGTTTATATTCTGAGTTCCCTATTGCAATCCCTGATATTGAGGGTGAAGAATTAAGTTTCCTAATAAGGGGTTCAAGAAATAAATTGAATAAATATGGCGAGAGGGGACATCCTTGAAGAGTGCCTTGACTCAAATTAAAGGGTGTGGAGAATATTCCATTACAGTGGACTCTTGCAGAAGGAGAGGAATACAAAATTTTGACCCAAGTGAGAAACTCTGGTGGAATACCATGTCTGGGAAGTAGGGAAAACAAGTATTTCCAGGATACTCTGTCAAAAGCATTTTCTGCATCCAACAAAACTAAAGCTGCCGGTGTGGAAGAATCCTTGGACACAGAAAATAAATAAGCCAACTTCCTGAGATGGTCTGATGAAAGTCATCCCTTAACAAATCCTATTTGTTCTGCACTAATTAGAGAGTCCCAGACCTGGCCCAGCCTTAATGCCAAAATCTTGGCCAAAATTTTTAGATCCACATTAATGAGTGAAATAGGCCTATAATTATGTACAACTGAGGGATCCTTCCCAGGTTTGGGCAATACTACAATAATGACTTGAGTTAAGGATTTGTCTGAAATACCATTTTCATAAAAATATTGAAAGGTATTTAAAAGGATAGGTGCTAGTGTATCTTTTAGGGCCTTATAAAAATTAGATGAAAACCCATCTGAACCAGGAGATTTGTCCAGTGTAAGTGAATCAATAGCTTCTAGTACCTCTTTTATTTCTATTGGAGCCTTTAATATAGAGGATTGTGCCTCTGTAAGTGTTGGCAATTTAACATCAGTGACATATAAATCCAACATTTGTTGGGAAAAAAAGAAGTTAGTGGGAGTGTATAAACTCTCATAGTAAAGTTTAAAATGTTCACAACTGTCTTGGGGTGAAGTCAAAACTAAACCAGTAGGTGATTGGAGGGAGGTCACTATTCTATCAGAGACCTGTGCTCTTATTCTAAGTGCTAATAGTTTTCTTGCTCTCTCTCCCCCCCCGATCAAAATAAGTTATTTTAGATTTGAGTATGAGGAAATTCCGCCTTTTTGGCCAGCAAGTGATTATACTGGGCTTGAAGGGATTCAACTTTTTCCTAATCCACATCAGGGACAGAGCTAAAAGATTCATTTCGGCCAATGTAATCTGCTCAATTAAAGAAGAAAGGGCTTGATCTGTTCGCTTTTTACGTTTGACTGCCAAACGTATTAGCTCTCCCCTTAGAGCGCATTTAAGTACACACCATAAGATATCCCTTTTGGGCATTGATGGAGCGTTATCTGCCATAAAATTAGAAATGAAAGATTGTATATATTGTAATTGATCTTCTGATTTTATAATCTGGTTGTTAACCCTCCAAAGTTTATCTCGCTGAATATTAGGGACAAAATCTATAAATAATTGAACCATTTGGTGGTCCGATATAGTTTTCGAGGAGTAGAAAACTGTTGCAATGCCAGGAAGGCAGTCACTGCTGACCAGAAAATAATCAATACGAGAAAAAGTATTGTGAGTAGGTAAATGAAATGAATATTGTTTCCTGGTTGGGTACATGATGCGCCAGGGGTCTGCTAACCCTACTAAGTGCATTAGTTTCATCTGGGCTTTTTGACCTGGAGAAAACAATATTTTAGGGGGTCCTGTTCTATCCAGGCTATTTGAAAACACTTTGTTCCAATCCCCTCCCACAATTATTGGAATCGTAGACAGTGGAGCTAACATAGACATAAGATCTATAAAAGATTTTGGATCATCAGAATTTGGGCCATAAATAGAACCAAGAATGACCTCAGTATGACCTAATACCGCCCGTAAAATCACGTAGCGGCCTTCCAAGTCTGAGATCTCTTGTAATAACTGAATTGGGATTTTATGAGCAAGTAGAATTGCAATACCCCTTTTACGTGAATTAAAACCAGACCCAAAGACTTGTCCCACCCAAAGTCTCCGAAAGTAGTGCACTTGAGTGGACAGAAGATGTGTTTCTTGCAAGAAAACCACATCCGCTTGTATATTTCGGAGATGTGTCAATATTTGCATACGTTTTGCCGGGGTTTGTGCCCCTTTAATGTTCATGCACACAAATGATACCCTGACATTTTTAGCTGTCTGTAATATTATTATGTCTCACCTTTGCGAAGACCAGTGTCACCACTGAGTGATATTACTACTTCACTTATAATATTTGTGGCAGTACCTTCCCTCCCTAGAGTATTTTCCCAATCCCATCCCCCCACCATCTTGAAAAGATACCCCCCACAACATGCCCTCATGAGCATCGCATAACCAAACCAACAAAATAGCTATCTTGATCCCAAAATACCCCATTAATTGCTTATGCTCAGTCCCCCTTGCCAAGATGCGATGTTCCACCCGGATTAGAGTATCCTGACTCATCCCCCCCCAAAAAACGAAACATCAAATATTTTAATTAAAGAATGTTCTTCTTCCCTTGCTCCGCCTTTCATAATGAATACGCCTCTGTACAGCCCCATATTCTTATTAGTTTCTAAGGTCAGAATTGTAACAACCCTTCCAACAGTAAGCCCCAATTTGTATATTTATTTATTTGTTTAGCAGATTTTGAGGTTTTTATAATCAAAGTAACCTCTCCCTTGTCACCCAACTTCCCAATCCTCCCCCCTTAGTGAACTCAAACAACTGTTCCCATCATATTTAGAGCTTAACCCTCAGCTCATTGAAATCAAACCGTTATGCAGCCCATGGAAGATCTTTTGGGTCTACAGTGAAGTATAATACAGGCCATTGCATCACCGATTTATATACTGGTGGTTAGCATGGGGATCTACATAAATTCCACAATGAAGTAGTAGATAAACTGCTAAGCTTCCCCTCTCTCAATGTCCAGATATTGTCCCACCATCGAGATGTCCAAGGTGACCAGAAAAAAAAAAAATGCCATGCAGGTCTTGAACAGAAAGAAAGAAAAAAAAGAGTCTTGCGGTACTTAATGTTCGCCCATGCTTCAACTCAAAGAGAGCCAGTTTCAAATTGACTGGGAACAATTCCGCATACTAGATTTGGGCTAGTCTTTGTTGCTCGTTAATGAATTCTTCGACATCAGGAATCTACACAGAATAAAAATTAAAAAAAAAAAAGGGGAAGGGAAAGGGAAGGGGCTTTCAGCTGCTAGACCATACTAGACAGGGGGTACAGGTAGAGGTGTGCTTAATATAATCAGCTTACCAAAAAAAAAGTTCTCTCTTCAGGCAAATACCACTATGCAAAATAGCCAGACTGTTGATCCTTCCTTTGTATACTCAACGATGAGTAAATAAATCAGGATACATAGTGGGTAATTCTTCAGCTGCTAGGTTTGCATCTTCAAAGCTTCTCCAATTACCCTGATGCTGCACCATCAATTTAGCCGGGTAAATCATCCGGAATCGAATTCCAGCCACTATCAACTTTTTAATGCAACTATGATAGGCTGCCCGCTTCTGTCTGACACTGACTGGCAGATCTTGAGAGAATCTAAGCTGGGCATCTTCCCATTTAATCTCTTGCAGTTCTTTAACTTTCCCTTGGATATGATGTCGGTCAGTGTATCTTAAGAGCCGAATAATGAATGGCTGAGGCTTAGCCCCTGGGGAGGTCGAGGTTTCAGAGAGTGGTGGGCCGTTCTACCTGGCACACTGTGGATTGTGGTGGAGGACCCGCTATTTTGGCTAAAAGCTTCTGTGTGAACTAAATTATGGCTGATCCTTCAGCTTCTTCAGGCAGCCCAAACACAACAATATTATTCCTCCTATTTCTCCCCTCCAGGTCTTCTAGTTTACTCTCAACTTTATTCAGCCTCTGCCTTAATGTTATCACTTCTGGCTCTAATCTTGTCTGCCAATTTTCTAGTGAGGATGTACAGGCAGAAACATCCGAGATTTTCTCGTTTGTTTCTCTCAATTCCGCTTGAATATTCTTCAGGTCCAGGGCAAATTCTTTAAACGAGTCTTTAATGCCAGCCATTTCCGCCAAAAATGTATCTTCTGACAGGGGAGCAGAGTTGCTAGCTAATGCCGCTGCCTTATTAGGGGTTGCAGTCTGTGTTTTGGTTCTCTTCGCCAATTTGTCTGGTGTCTGCGGCGGTGTCCGGGCCGGGAGAGCCTGCCGCATTTCCGCATCCATTTTCATCCCCTTGGATATTAAAAGCTGCTTCTGTTGCTTCTCTCAAACCCTCTTAACTTCAGAAAAATATTAGTGACGTTCAAGTAATCAATCTTAAGTAAGACTTTACTAAATTTTGTAGTTTTGGAGAGTTGGGGGGGACCGAGTTGGAGAATGTCTGCTCAGGCTGAAGACATCACGTGATCTCCGTGTTCTTTTATTATTAACTCAGCCCACGATCTGGCAGGCAGAGGTCCACTGGACCACCAGGGAGAATTGTTTTGTTTTCATTTACATTCAGCCCGCAATCAGGCGGGCAGCGGTCCACTGGATCACTAGGAAGAATAGTGTTCTTTTATTATTAACTCAGCCCGCGACTGGGGGGACAGGTCCACTGGACCACCAGGGAGAATAGTGTTCTTTTATTTTACATTCAGCCCACGATCTGGGAGGGCAGTGGTCCACTGTACCACCAGGGAGAATAGTGTTCTTTTATTATTAACTCAGCCCGCGATCGGGTGGGCAGTGGTCCACTGGACGACAAGGGAGAATTGTTTTGTTTTCATTTACATTCAGCCCGTGATCAGGCGGGCAGCAGTCCACTGGACCACTAGGGAGAATAGTGTTCTTTTATTATTAACTCAGCCCACGATTGGGTGGGCAGTGGTCCACTGGACCACCAGGGAGAATAGTGTTCTTTTATTTTACATTCAGCCCATGATCAGGAGGGGCAGCATTGTACTGGACCACCAGGGAGAATAGTGTTCTTTTATGTTACATTCAGCCCGCGATCGGGGGGGTCAGCAGTCCATTGGACCACCAGGGAGAATAATGTTCTTTTATTATTAACTCAGCCCGTGATGGGACAGGTCCGCAGTCCAGACCACCAGGAAGAATAATGTCCTTTTATTATTAACTCAGCCCGCGATCAGGCGGGCAGTGGTCCACTGGACCACCAGGGAGAAATGTTTTGTTTTCATTTACATTCAGCCTGCTATCGGGTGGGCAGCAGTCCACTGGACCACCAGGGATTTTGGATTATTCTATTTTGTACTGCAGCCCGCAATCGGGCTGTGGGGCACATTGCCGCGCTGCAAGGGCTGTCAGTCCCTGATGGCTGCTGCCTGGCAAGGCGCCAGGCGCAAGTCATCGGGGATTGACAAACCTGCATGCAAATGGGGCCATAATGACATGCAAATGGACCCATGTGCATCTTGCATACATTATGGCCCCATTTGCATGTGCACTTTTGAATATCGTGGTTGCTGCGCATAGCGCAATGGAACTTGCGCTAGCTCATCCTCCTGCTCCACTCTTGCCACTTGCGCTGGTGCAGTGCCACTGTGCCATGCACACTGCAGGTGGCCAAGGTGCAATATTCAATGATGCTGTGCCATGACGCAGCTCCGTTGAATATCGCCCAGTCCACACCCCTGCGCAGCCAAGTTGCGCTGTGCCCAGGCTTGCGCCACAGCCTTGTGCAGTTTGAATATCTGGGCCAAAATACCACCCTGATCCCCACTATTTCGATGATTCCAATCCCAGAAACTATTTCAATCCCCTCTCACAGGATTCAAAACACAAATATAAATTAACCCCCCAAGCCCTCTCACAGCCAAGGAATAGAGAGGAGATTCCAGGCACTGTCACTGCCTAGAATAAAATAAATCCAATCAAATAAAAATAAACATAAACATAACCTTTGATAAAATAAATAGATAAAACAAATAAAAAGTGGACGCCCAGGTCCTCTCACCATCGGGAGACCACAAAACAGTTAAAGTGTAGGTGCAAACAAAAATAATCCAGGAGAGAAATCATCCAAAGGTGAAGGTTAATCCAACAGGTAGATCCAATCTGGGGTAAGTCCAGCCAATAAAGTCGGATACATCCAGACATGCAATAAATCCAACAATTTAGTAAATCCAAGCCAGAATGGGTCCAGCTGAGAAAAATCCAGCCAACAGTCGGAAGCAGCACAGGCCTACAAGGCTCTGCACCTAGAAGACCCCAACCAGAAATATTCTGCTGCACCAACATGACACCTGGATCAAGGCCACACAGTAACCAGTCCCAGGAGTCTAGGGGCACTGTAAGATCATCAGCCAGCTCCCTGACTAAAGATCCCCTGGGTCCTCGTGAAGCAGCAGAATCCAGATGGTGATCCCCAGCAGAGTCAGGCCAGTCTCATAAGCACAAACTTCAGGCCCACCAAGACACAATCTAAGGCCCACCACTCGATGCCTAAACCCAGCACACCAACTGGCACCTTCAGGAATGTCTGCTTAGCTCCCACGACTCCTTCCTAAGACAGACTCCCACAAATGATTTATTTGGCTACCACAGCACCTCCTCGGAATGAACACCTCCGTAGGGCGGCAGCCCGAATCAAAAATCCCCACTTTCCTTCTTACATTCAGCAGGGATCACAGCAATCCTCAGCGCTGACCACATGGTCAACTTTGGCACAATCCAGCAAAAAAGCTCCACTCAATTCATTGAAATATCAGGAACAGCACTTCAGTCAGAAATTTTGTATTTCCCGATGCAGTAGCGGCATCCAACAGCACCACCGCATGTAGTGGAGCAATTAAACGGCCAAAGCTACAATCAGACGGCTATCTTTCTCCAGGCTTTTGCCTCTCCAAAGCAGCTTGCAACTTGCAGTTTGCAGCACAAAATAAAACAAAGTAAAACAAACTGAAAACAAAATAAACGAAAAAGAAAAAGAAACGTAGAATAAAACTGAATAAAATAAAATGGTATGCAGCTCACAGCTTGCAGTTCACAGCGCGCCAGCCTGGCAGCCATTAGATATTATTAGAGATACATGTTGAATGGACTCAACTCACATTCAGGTGCGAGACGTGTGAGGATGCTTCATGGGCATTACAAAATGGCCCAGAGTGTTAGGCAGTGACTGATTAGTACAACTTTAATAGTTATATCCTCTAGTCAACGTGTTTTGGAAAATAATGTTTAACAACAGATGGAGAGTACTTATTGTAAAAAGAAAAAAGAAAAAAAGGGGAGTCTTTAAAAGATATTTAATGAGAAGTCACCTCACATTGTTGCTTTCTCTTCCATTCTATAAAGCTTTCTACTTACAGTAGCTGCCCTTTACCTGAGAGAGCAGTTGAGAATACTGTGAGTATGTTATGAGGGCACTTCTCCACTCACTTTGAATTCCTTTGACGCCTGCATTCATTCACATAACTAAGCTATGGATATTAATGTGTGGTTCAAGGGTTTCATCTCATTATTCACTTGGAAAGCTCAGAGGCAGAGCACATTGAGTTAGGGCCTGTTCTGTCTTGCTTCTCTGAAGCATGAATTGGGGTAAGGCTGGTCTGGCTCTGGGTGACCACGATCTCTGCATGCAACAACACCTTCATGTCATCTTTGTGGATGCAAGGGAAGTGGAATGCTGGGCGTGGGGTGAGGGTTATGGAGAAAGAAGAGATAGAGGTAAAATAGAGCAGCAGGATGGGCAGGGCAAGGAAGGGGAAGAGTGGGTGGGAGGAGCATTGGAAGATTGGGGAGTGGATGTATAAAGAATCACAATTTTGGACAAGATACTTGTAATAAGAAATTTGTTTTACAATCTGATTCAATTTCTGTTTGCTTCTATGATTGATGACAATGACAATAAAATACTGTGTCTTATGATTTATAATAATTGGGATTAAATGTATGATTGGAAACAACCATGGAATGAGTGAAAAGGTATCATAATTCTTGCCAAGCACTGGCAGCAGAATGTATGCTGATTCAGGAGACGTATCTACTTGATGAAGATTGTAATCAGTTGCTAATGGCAGTGGCAAGATAAGGGCATGCATGCTCTCTATTCTAGTGGAAAGGGTACTATATTTCTATAGACAATAAATAATAGACTTGATCAATAAGTATATCATCCTAAATAATGTATGACTAACAATGACAAATATCTGTGCCCAGTGAGGACGATATTTTTATGACCTTCATTCTGATCCTATTATGATTCCCAGGTCCATACTAAAGGAATAATGCACTCCAGGGTGTGTGTTGTGCTGGGATAATGCCACGCCTGGGGGGGTTGGGCACGAGGCTGCAGGTCGAGTGCATCCAATGCCTCAGGCGTGGCATTATCCCAGCATGACACACACCCTGGAGTACATTATTCCTATTATACAATGGATTGTTGTTATATATAAAATAAAATAAAAAATGTAAAGAATATTTTTATTAGAGTGGAAAAATATGTTTGTTTCTTAAGAGGAGATGCAAAAAAAGAGTATATGTTAATGGTCATCCTAATGGTCAACCAAATTGTTTCACAGTGCTGAGACTAGACTTGTGGCGTTATGCTGGGATAAGGCCATGGTTCCAGCCCCAAACTGACCAATCAGTCCAAGATTTTTCTTACCATTGTATAATGTACCTTAAAGGAGGGGACTTTAATCTTAACTGGTTTGGACAGGCCTTCCAACTCCTTAGAAACAAATATGGGCAGAATCACAAAAAGGTAACTTTATGGGGCACTTATTATTAGTTCATCCCATCAGAGAAAAATTCTCCACAATGCACAAGTTCTCACATTTTTGTCTGTCCATAAATCTTACACAAAATAGATTTCACTCTCCTGTTTTCTTATATTGTACATACTGCTAGTAAGATTTGACATATGACAAAAAATGCAGCATTTGTGATCATGTACCCTTATTGTGCTCCCCAAACATCTCAAAAATGGAAATAAAAGTAATGTCATCAAAACTAGATCCTCTTTTATTTAAAGATAACAATTTTACTGGTTTCATTAAACAAAAATGCAACTATTTGTGCAATTAAATGATAACCAAGAAAGAAGTCTTGAAATATTGTGGGATGCATTAAATGATTATTTAAGGGATCACATGGTATCATACTCTGCTAATAAGACTAAATCAAACATCAAAATTGTTAGAGTTAGTAATAAAATTATGGTCAGCAGAAAATGTACATGATTCCTCTCCAAAAGAAGAAACACCCAGAAGACTGCAAGAATTACATTTAAAAAATAGCAATATTGTCTCCAAAAACAGAAAGAACTATATTAAACTTGCATGGCAAATATTAAATGCTGGGGACAAACCAAATAAACTGCTAAAAAAACTAAAACTGTAATTACGGAACTATGAAATTAAGAGGGTATTATCATGAACAGCACAGTAGATAGTGATTTATTTTTTTACAAGATTTTACTCAAACCTTTGCACCTCAGAAACCATGCCAAATAAGTCTGAAATAGATACCTTTTTGGATAAGGTTCACTTACTATTCATTTCAGACCATGACAGATCCTGACTAGATTGAGATACAGATGCAGCCACTAACATGTCCAGATATTTTCTGAAATTTCTGTGATCTCTCTAGGAGAATTCCTTCTTGCCAGCAGTTCCTCTGTAAGGCCCACTGGTTAGTGGAACAGTTTGAAAAGTGGTATGTGCAGGATGTAAGGGTGAATTCTCCCTGCAGTACATTAGCATGATTGCAAAACTGATGGGAGCCACTTATGAAAGTGGTAGGGGCCATGTGGTGTGCCCCCGTTCTGACACCTATGGTAAGGCCACCAGAGAATTTCCTTTAGAAATATCACAAAATATCCAGACAACTTGATAGCTGCAATACAGACAACTTAATAGCTGCAATAGAGACAACATGATAGCTGCAATAGAGACAACTTGATAGCTGCAATAGAGACAACTTGATAGCTACAATAGAGACAACTTGATAGCTGCAATAGGGACAACTTGATAGTTGCAATAGAGACAACTTGATAGCTGTAATAGAGACAACTTGATAGCTGCAATAGAGACAACTGGATAGCTGCAATAGGGACAACTTGATAGCTGTAATAGAGACAACTGGATAGCTGCAATAGGGACAACTGGATAGCTGTAATAGAGACAACTGGATAGCTGCAATAGAGACAACTGGATAGCTGCAATAGGGACAACTTGATAGCTGCAATAGAGACAACTGGATAGCTGCAATAGAGACAACTTGATAGCTGTAATAGAGAAAACTTGATAGCTGCAATAGAGACAACTTGATAGCTGCAATAGAGACAACTGGATAGCTGCAATAGAGACACCTTGATAGCTGCAATAGAGACAACTGGATAGCTGCAATAGGGACAACTTGATAGCTGCAATAGAGACAACTTGATAGATGCAATAGAGACAACTGGATAGCTGCAATAGAGACAACTGGATAGCTGTAATAGAGACAACTGGATAGCTGCAATAGAGACACCTTGATAGCTGCAATAGAGACAACTGGATAGCTGCAATAGGGACAACTGGATAGCTGCAATAGAGACAACTTGATAGCTGCAATAGAGACAACTGGATAGCTGCAATAGGGACACCTTGATAGCTGCAATAGAGACAACTGGATAGCTGCAATAGGGACAACTTGATAGCTGCAATAGAGACAACTGGATAGCTGCAATAGAGACAACTGGATAGCTGCAATAGAGACAACTTGATAGCTGCAATAGAGACAACTGGATAGCTGCAATAGAGACAACTGGATAGCTGCAATAGAGACAACTGGATAGCTGCAATGGAGACAACTGGATAGCTGCAATAGGGACAACTGGATAGCTGCAATGGAGACAACTGGATAGCTGCAATAGGGACAACTGGATAGCTGCAATAGAGACAACTGGATAGCTGCAATAGAGACAACTGGATAGCTGCAATAGGGACAACTTGATAGCTGCAATAGAGACAACTGGATAGCTACAATAGAGACAACTGGATAGCTGCAATAGAGACAACTGGATAGCTGCAATAGAGACAACTGGATAGCTGCAATAGAGACAACTTGATAGCTGCAATAGAGACAACTGGATAGCTGCAATAGACCGAGAGGATGTCTAAAACTCAAATAGGTGCAGTAAGACACCAGGCTCTGATGGCTTTATGACAGATCTTTACATCAGTTTCAGAGATAAACTATGACTTCATTTAACCAGTTTGTTTAATCTTTTTAAAACATCAGCAACACCTCCAGACACAATTAATGATGCAGTAGACTAATTCTAAAGACAAGTAAAGCCACCTAGAACAGTGGATCACCATATCTATATAACAATTATAAAACTTTCAAACATGTTGACTACCAGACTAGAAAATATAATAAGCAAAATGGTAAACCAAGGCCAGATTGGATTCATAAAGGGTAGCAGACTTACTGATCATATTAAAAGAGCAATATATGCACTTCTAGTTTTACCAGGAAAGATATACTGTGCTGGTAACAGCACATTTCCAAATGCATACTTGGGGGAAGGAGGGAGGGAGAGTAAAATAAGGTGCAATATTTACAATAAATTAACAGTTGTGCAAATAAATATTCCGTGCAGATAATATGGTGAATTAGGTGCCCATGTTACAGTAAATTGGTAACTGAACTGGTACCATGAAATTAGAAGCAGTAAAAGCATTTAATAAAGTGGACCGGTTCTTCCTAGATACTATATTGTCTAAGATTGGCATAGGTGTCACACAAAGAAATCGGATCTCTTGCACATGCAAAAAAAAAAATTAACACAACCATCAAAACAAACTAAACTATCTCACACAGAATCACTCTAAAGAGGGATTCCAGCCTGCTCCCATAACTACTGTTAACTATGGTAATAGAACCATATACCCAGGCCATCATATGAACATACAAATATGCAAATTAGCCAGCAGAAGAGGGCTATAAGGTCTATTGAGTCTGCTAGATTCCATAGCCCCTGTACAAGTGATGTACAGGGGGTTCTATTCCCCCAACAGCCCTGACTCTCCCTCTCACCCTGTCCCACCCCCTCTTGAACCCAACCGTCATCGAGTTCAATCCACCCTGACACCACTCGCTCCATAAAAAAGTGTCTTCTGACATCCTTCTTTGAACCTTCCCCCCACTAGGATGTAACAATGCCCCTTGTGTTCTTGTTTTCACTGAAGCAAAAGAGATTCCCAGTATCCACCTTGTTTATACCTTTAAGATACTTGAAGCTTTCAGTTGTGTCCCCCCCCCACGTTCCTTGAGGGAGTACATATTGAAATTTCTCTGTCCATCTTCATACATACTATCCTGCTAGCCCTGAATTATCTACATCGCCCTCCTCTGCACTGCCTCAAGCTGGTTAACATCCTTTCTCAGGCAGGGACTCCAGTACTGCACAAAGTATTCCAGGTGCACCAGCACAGAGGGTCTGTATAGTAGCAGGATAACCTCATCCCTGCTATTTGTGAACCATCTAGCTATACACCCCAGCATCCTGTTATTTATTTATTTTTTTTTAATTTATTTATCATTTTTTACTAAGAATGACACACTAAGCTATGATAGCTTGTTTCCAGATATGTTCTGTGAGATGGGTTGCATTAACCTGTTTTGTTGGTAGGAGGAATGTTTGCCATGACACTGGGGGAAACTCCCCTGCTCTTCTTCAATAGATGGCATGGAATCTTTTACTTCAGCCAGGACAGTGACCAGAGAGGAGCAGATGGGACCTATCTGAAGGATAGCTTTCCACCAGTGCAGCACCCCCCATACTGCACTACAGCGTCAGTTATGAGTATTAACCAAGTACCTGGTGTGTGGCTAGAACCCATGACCATCCGATCTTCCAGCCCCAGAGGTGAGCATGCTGCCTACTGAGCCACTGATACATGACTGCTGCCTTCTTGCACAGTGTAGACTGCTTTAGGTTGCTGGTAATGGCTATCCTAAATCCTTTTCCTCCTCATATACAAAGACCTTGGCACTCCCAGTCTATATTTGGCTCTCAGGTTCCTGCCGCCAATTTGCATGACCTTACACTTTTTAACATTGTACCCCAGTTACCTGAAACCAGACCACCTTTCTAGCTTTGCTAGGTCCTTCTGCAGGTCCTTGCAGATAGAAACATTACAGGGATTATAATAGGCAAACTAGAACACAAACTATCACTCTATGCAGATGACATACCAGTTTATTGATTATATTTTAGGACCAGTCAACCCTATTTACTAGATTTTGTGGAGAAGTTCTGTAGTAGATTAAGCGGCAATGTGAGGAAGATTTTCTACAGAGAGGGGGTGGTGAATGCTTGGAATAGTTTGCAACAAGAAGTGATGGGTCAAGCACAGTGGAGGGGTTTAAACATGCCTGGGACAAGCACAACGGAACCTTGGGTGGGAAGGGAGTGATGAAAAGTTATTGACCACTTAGGGTGAGTGGACGCATACATGTACAGAGCCTACAGGCAGACTGGATAGGCCTAGCAGTCCTTATCTGTCAACAAGTTCTATGTTTCTATGTTTTAGGATATAAGGCAAATTGGGGGAAAACAGAATCAGTGTTACTGAACAGAGCAGATTCCTCAGATCTTGTTAACCACCTTGGCTGGGTAAAAGCAAATAATCCATTGGCTTTCTGGGCAACCAAATTACTAAAGATTCTTACACGGTCTATGAAGAAAACTACCTTCCTATGCAATCGAAAATATTTTTGGATTTGGAAAAAAATTACAAAACATGTCCTTATAGCTAACTGGGAGTGAACAGCTAAAAAATTATTATCCTCCCCAGAATGATGTTCTTGTTTTTATTATACTTCACAACACTTTTATCAAAACACTAGAAATGAAATTTCTATTCTTTTCTATGTAAGATCAAGTGCCCTAGACTAAACCTTTAGAAGCTACAATTGTGAAAACTGCAGGGAGGACTGTCACTCCTAGGTTTTCATACATACTACTGTGCTGCACAACTAGAAGAACTGGCAGTCTGGTTTCTTTCTGCATTTAATGTAACTTCCACCTGATTGTATATAGAGAATTATTTAACCCTTTTAATGACATTAAATCAAGACTAAATTTAAACTATAGTCCACATTACAGTACTATTTCAGTATACTGTGCACTAAATGACACCAGAGGCTGGATTTTCAAAGGGCCCTTAGATTGATGCAAAGTGCGTCAAACACCCAACTTGCATCAAATCCAGGTGTACCAAATACTGGGTGCTGTATTTTGCAAGAAAAGCATTTTTTGTGGCAAAGTCCCCCAAAATGACGCAAGAGGTCTGCTGCATCAAAAATATGATGCATGAGGAGAGTGACGCAAGCTGAGTCAAAAATTGCATGAGGCGAGAATGACTCAAACTGAACCAAAAAGGCGATGCAGGTGTCAGGAATGACTCAAGGTGAGTCAGAAAATATGATGAATGAAATGGCCAAGGCAATGACATGTTAAACCCACAAAACACTCTAAACTAGTCCCATGGGAGAATATGGGCTATATAAACCAAACCTCTACAAGATTAACCCTCTCCTTTATATGCTTCAATGTCAGACCAGCTTTGACTACTCTAACAGGTATATGCTATCTTCAGAGCAGTGTCAACAGCTTCCACCTTTGAAAATCCAATAAAAGGGGATAGTGCATCATTTATTTGATGCAAGCCCTGTTGCGACATGGTGCACCCATGTTTTTTGATGCAAGCCTGATGCAAGCCACTGTGATGCAGGCAGTTCTGGTTTTGATGCCAGCAGTGTTCGAAAATCAGAATTGACACAAGTTT
Source organism: Neoceratodus forsteri (assembly GCA_016271365.2). Classification (NCBI taxonomy): domain Eukaryota; kingdom Metazoa; phylum Chordata; order Ceratodontiformes; family Ceratodontidae; genus Neoceratodus; species Neoceratodus forsteri. The sequence goes on along the minus strand of CM028134.1, from coordinate 538,337,865 downwards.
GGACACAGCTTGCTCCTTCTGTCATTCTTTTTTGGTTCAAGCACCTTCAGGCATCAAGGTAGCTCAGTGGGTAGCACATCTGCCTCTGGTCCAGAAAGTCATGAGTTCTAGTACTGCACCTGGACTGGGCTCATACCATCAGTGCTGCCATCCAAGTGCATTACTAGGTGGTTGCTACACTGTCAGGGTGTGCCGACCTTCAGATGAGACATAAAACTGAGGTCCCCTCTTCCATTACTGGTGGTTATTTAGCTGGACTTGAAAGATCCCATGGCACTTCTCAAGAAGAGTAGGGGAATATTTTATTAAACTTGAAAGAAACACATAAAAAGGATACAGTAATAGCATGTGGAAATAATATGCAAAATGTTTCATACAACCAAAATGCCTAAAAACCTGAATACACAACATCATTCCTTCCCAACCCTGTCCCAGCAACCTGCAAATGAAACCATACAGAACATTTCATTCATGTCTTAAAGAAAACTAAAAGAAAAAACAGACCATAAGTATAAATAAAACAGAATACATCAGCATTACAGTCACACTGTCTCCTATGAAAATGTGGAGGTACCCTTCACTGTACATCCTAATACTTTCCCATGTAAAACCACTAAATTACTATAGAATGAGTTCCAAAAGAAAAACAAACTGGCCATTACAAACCCCCCCTGTCCACCCCAATAAGCTATGGTTTGGGACTGTTTATTACCACTTTCAAAATCAAATAATTATATAAACATTCTGAACTGATATTAAATTAATATGATGCAAATTAAAAAATGGAAAATCAAAAAAGTATTCCAGCATACCCCCATCTCTACTTTCATTTTGAGGAAGAAGGACTTTCCTCATTTATAAGCTGCAAATACAGCATAAAATTGACAGTGTAAGAATTGTGTAAAAGTAATTTGCAAAGCTTTGCATATCATGGAAACACCTCCAATGTCCCCCCTCAAAATTATGTCTCCTCTCTGTTTTTTTTTTGAATGGCAAAATGAGAAAATCCAAAACAAAACAAGTCAGTATTACCTGCTTACTGTTGTTCTAAGAAGAAAGTTATGGGCCTGCCATGAACCCATGAAAGAGACCATAACCCTTATCATCCAGAGACCCTGCCCCGACCTCTATCAACTCAGACCACACCCAAAACTAGATTCTGACGTGCTAGCTAAGTGTTTATTTGGACATTATCAATCCATTCCATATGTCTCCACTATTTTTGGAAATTTTGTGAAGAAATCAATTTTCTATCTTTATTCTTAATCTCCGTTAATGCATTATGTATTGTTCAAAAAAGTTATTCTATCTCAAGTTCTCTTTTATATAGCATTAATTACACCTAGTTTTCCATATGTGGTATTTCAGCAATAGTAAGATCAAATGTATAGTACCCTGGTCATATTGGACCCAGGCTTTCGGTAAGATCCCCAGGAATAGAATTTCTTTAGTCAGTAGCTGAATTGGGAAATTTGTCCATTTAGTATACAGTGGAGTTCAAAAAGGGAGAATATAGGAGTATTTGAAATAAAGGTGTTCCATTGTTTCCAGAACATATGGGCATTGTCCAACCCTTGGGTACATCCTTTCACTAACATCCTTATGTTTTAAGTTATTTTTAACATTCAATTTCTGATGTGTGCAAAGCCAAAGCACATCCCTCATTTTACCTAGTAGTCTAGGATTAATTAACATATCCCCAATTTGTTGTAAATCTTGGGTCATACGGGAACTGTAAGACGGATATTCCAAAAAGAACCTTGATTGTATATGCCCATAAAGCTCTTTTCTAGTAAACGTCAGGAATGTTTGTTTAATTATGCTCCACGTTTAATTTACCAAAACAGTATTGCATGTAGAAAGACATGCCATTTAAAGATTTCTGTTTTGTAGGTTTATTAGTTGGATAAAAGTGGTATATAGGTTTCCTTCGGCGAGGGTCTATTATAATGGGGTGTTCTCGTCTCGCTTCTTATTACATTCCGGTACCCGTCAGGGATGCCCATTATCCCCTTACCTATTCAATTTGTATTTGGAACCCCTTTTGCTTCAAATTAAAACCTCACCTAAGATTTCAGGTTGTGTTGTCTCTCAACGAGTTTTGACCCTGTCAGTCTTTGCAGATGACATCCTTTACACCTGGCCAATCCTGAAACTTCTTTAGTGGAGGTTCTATGGATAGTCAATTTTTTTGGTAGAGCAGCTAATTACAGGCTGAACTTATCTAAGTCGGTGATATTTCCACTCAATTCACTCCAACTCCAAGACAATGTTTCCCAGTTCGGGATGAAATGGGCCTCGAGCCCATCTCAAATATCTAGGCATTTATTTGGTCAGGGATGAAGAGATGATTAAGAAGCTTAACCTGGAAGATTTACTGGATAGAATCCAAAAAGATCTTAACAGGTGGGATAACCTCCCCCTTGCTATAGGAGGGCGTATTAATATCATTAAAATGAACATATTGCCATGCATTTTCTATCCCCTGAACCTCCTAAATGTCTGGCTTCCTAAATCCTTCTTTCAAAGAATTCATTCAATAATAAACAGATTTATTTGGGGTGCCAAACAACCTAGACGAGCTTTCATGAAGTTATGTTTACCCAAGGATAAGGGAGGCCTCCGTCTGCCTAATTTTGAGTTTTACTATTGGGCCAGTCACCTAGCTAAACTAGGTAAGTGGATTAGACCTCCGAATGAGGGCTATATACCCACATGGCTGGAGCTGGAGCTCAAACTAATGGAGGAACATAACATCTTACCCCACCATATTTTCTACTACAACTCTTCTTCCCTACCGGGGACCCTCCGGGACTCAGTGATAGGGGTGTCTGCTAAAGTTCTAATCCAACATGGGAACTGCTCTAAAATTCCATTTACCAAGGATCTAGCCCAACCAATAATCCTCAACCCGAACATTAAGATAGGTGGGCATATGATACCGCGAACCTGGCTTCCACAAATGCAAGACTGCTTGGTAGAGAACCTTTATTTACAAGAATCCCTTGGTTCCTCTGCCAACATATTGACAAAATGGGAATTGTCTCCCCAAAGTATTTTCAAGATTTACCAACTAAGGCATTTGATTGGTAGAAATTTTGGGCTGGTGAAATCACCCTCTCAAGTTAAGCCTTTCTTGGAGCAACTTAAAGCTTGTGTCAATAATTCCCATTGTGTAGCTAAGTTATATAATTATTTGCTATCTACAAAGTTTCCTGAGCCTCTAGCTGGTTCCAAAATATGGGCCCCTCTTACCTCAGACCCTTCTCTTTCCTGGACTCAAATTTGGAAGAATGTGTACAAATTCATCACACTAGATAGGAATAGATTTATCCAATTCTATATTTTAAACAATATGTACTATACACCACTGAAAATGGTAAGATTTGGTATATCTAAATCTGATAAATGTACCAGATGAGGCATGGATGTGGGGAATCTACCGCACATATTCTGGTCCTGCGTCAAAGTTGCCCCACTATGGCACTCAATTCGCAATAACTTAGACCCGATTCTGGGTCTGGAGGATCTATTTACAGTTGAAGTTTGTATTTTGGGTCTATACTCCGAACATTAACTGTAAAGAAAGGAAATTTCACATGGCCATAATCTCGATGGCAGTCAAAAGGTTAGTACTTAGGCACTGGCTAGACCCAAGTAGTCCTCATCTATGATGAATGGTTGGAAGAAATCTCCAGGTGTTTTAAGATGGAAAGACTAATAGCCAGCTCCAGGCATACTATGTCAGCCTTTCAGAGAAAGTGGGGCAAGTTGTATGCGCTGTATCTCCACTGACCCCTGCCTGAGATACTCTGACGAATCTACTTTGAGATGCCCTTGTTTGATTAAGTTTTTTCAATGGGTATATCCCTTGGCATATCCCTGTGTTCCTCAGGTTGTACCTGAGGTGGGAAGTGGCACCTTCCTGGGGAGGGAGGGGGAGGAGGGGGGGTGAAGACTGGGGACTTTGACACTTGTTCTTACCAATCTCTGTGAACAGATCTTGGTGTGTTTTGTATGGCTATAGAGCTGGTATGCTGTACCGGATGTTGTTTTTATGTAAAATCAATAAAGCCTTAAATTTCAAAATAAAGATTTCTGTTTTGGAATAGCTGCCTGCAGATCATAGTAGGTTAACCGGGGTGAACCCGATCCCACACCCATGGACAACAAATTTTCTCTGCGTTTTGTAATAAAGTTTTAAATTAGAGTTAATAAACAAGCAAACAAAAAAACTAGAGGATTGATCATATTAAGACCTCCTTGTATTAATGGTAAATACGTGATGCCTCTTTTAATTTAGTTCAGCCTGCTCCCCAAATACGTTGGAAAAACAGCTGAATATAATAGATTCCAATGGCTTTCTTGGGGGGAAACACTGTGCACAAATGTAAAAACATAGACAATACTAAGGTTTTCACCATGTATATTCATTTTAGCTTAGATATATGCCATGTGTTCCATTTCTTGATTTTAATATAGGCTCCTTTGAGAAGTTTATCTTAGTTATAAAAGCTCATGTCCCCTGGGCCAAAATAAATACCCAAGATTTTTTGACAAGTGCTTTGGATCGGCAGATTCATAAAAGTTGTTCTGTTCTCAAGTACCATCCCTATTGGCAGACATATGCACTTTGTGTAATTTACTTGTGACCCAGTAACCTTAGAAAATATCTCCAGTTCAAATCCTGCTTGCAAACCCGAGTTGCTATCTACTAATACCAAACAAACGTCATCTACATATGAAATAGTTTTTATTTCCACATCCTCACTGTAAACTGAAACCCCATTAACCGCATTGTTATGCTGTAATTTATGTAGTAGGGGATCAATGGTTAAAATATATAGGGACAAACTAAGGGGACAGCCTTGTCTGACTCCTCTGGTAATGTCACACTCTTTGCCCACCCACCTGTTCAAACATGGTTGTACTACTGCATCACTATAACACACCATGATCCAATTAATACATTTTTCAGGGAAGCCATGTGCTCTCATACATTGCCATAAATACTTATGATTCACTCTGTCAAAAGCTTTTGACTGGTCTAAGCTCAGCAAGTAACAACTAAGCTCATCAATGTTACCTTTTTCCATGATTTCCCGGAGCAGAATCAGATTATCCAGAATTTTCCTGCCTGGGACCACACAAAATTGGGATGGGTGTATAATACTTTCCAACACTAGATTTTATCTATTTCCCAAGATTTTAGTCAATATTTTACTATCAGCATTTAGCAAAGTTATAGGTCTCCAGTTCAAGAGGAACCCCCTATCTTTGGATTTACAGTATATAACCAGGATAATCAAACCCTTGAACATGCTTGGGGAAAAGTTATTATTATCCAACAAAATAATTATAGAGTTCCACTAACTCTTTGGCCAGTGTGTTGTAGATTTTTTGATATAATTCATTTGGGAGGCCAGCAGGCCCTGTGGCAGTTCCATGTTTCAGGTTAAATATTACTGCCTATAATTCCAAATGTGTAATTGGGGTAGTTAATGAAGTCACATAATAGTCCGGAATTTGGGGTAAAGCACAGGAATTTAGCCATGTTATTATTTCCTTGTCCACAAGTGGAATGTCCTGAAACATGTGGGTAACATAATTTTCAACCTCTACCATTATCTCCTGGTTGGTATCAATTTCAGATCTTGTGCTAGTTGTTAAATGAGTAATTATTTTATTTTGTCATTGTTTGGTACAAGTATCAAAAGGGTTAATATGGCCTTGTTTGCCCTGTTGTCTAAATCTTTGTTCTACTTCTAGTGACTTCATTCTGTCATACTGAATCTATGTCATTTCTTGTTTTACCACACTAATCTGATCTAGAGCTGATGTTTTGCTATTATGTTGTAAGTTTTGTAAAATGTATAATTGGGCACAGAGCATGAAGTGTCTTTCTTTTTTCCTCATACCATTCAGTTTCCCCATGGTTTGCATGTATTCCCTAATGTGATTCTTACTGTCCTTCTACCATTCACTAAGAGAATCATACAGAAATAAGACTGATTTCCTGGCTTCTAATAAAAACTGAAAACCTTGGTGTATTTCTGGATTTTAATATATGGATTCTCAAATTAATACTATTCAAAAGCATATAAAAAAAATTCCGGTAATACCATCAGTGCTGGACTGATAATAGCACCGTTCATGACTGATAATACCATTGTTTGGGTCCCGTAATAGTATTGTTCAGGACCCAAATGATAGTATTATCACTAAAACTCAATGGTGCAATCGCAAGTCTGCCCTCGACGTCCTGCTAAGTGTGTCCTCCGATCGGCTATGTTTCCTGTCTGGGTGGGCACAACAAGTTTTGAAACATGGTGGCTTGCTCTCTCGCTTAGCGAGAGAAATCCTCAAACCTGCAAGCAGCATTTTTGGTCTGCTGTGTACTCCCGCTTCATCTGCTCATTCACAGACATGAAGGGCTCAGAAATTCATCATTCTCCCCAGCTCCTCTTCCCACTACTATGGCCAACTGATATCGCAGACACTGTGAAAAAAACCCTGGGCTAAATGGAGACCACACTACCACCGAATGTTAACAGGATGATCGCCAACACCAACATGGACCCTCTGACTGGACCCCTGAACCGGAGGTGAGTTAGTTCACCTCAGATCCATATATTAAAAAAATAATGGACAGCTTAGTGTTCATTACCAGGGAGTCCTACCATCTCGAGGTTCTGGACAGATTGGAATCTCTCGAGCTTCGCTCTGAGGTTCCTGTGTCCAGAACCTCTCAATGGTATTACTCCCCAATAACGGACACTAACCTATCCATTATTCTCTTTGTAATATATGGATATACCTCAATAATAGTACTGAATGCTAAGTCATACAAATATTTCCTGGTAATACAGTACTGCTGTCTCAATAATACTATCCTGAGAAGTGATAGTACTGTCGTTTTTGTTGATAATACTACAGTTCAAAGGTCATCTTCAACCGTATTATTATCAATGAACTTCAGCAACATGAGAGCAGCTACCAGCATGTATGGAGCACAAGCTGGCTTTTCACTCAAACCATTTTTCTCACAGAGAGCCAACTCACTGCTCTCAGACCCGCCATAAAACCCAGAAAAATACATTCCATCACAAAATATGAAACCACCTTACAAAGAATACAATTTGTCCAAAATCAGGAGCTGGTTGCTAGACATCCGACATCAATATTTTTCAAGTGTGCTTCACTATTGGCTGTTTTTCCACAGTGGGAGGGCAGAACACTTTCGGTAACATGGCGGCTGTCTCTTGCTAAACGAAATTAAATTCTGATGTCCGTATCTTTGGCAGTTTAATTCATATTTCTTTTATTTGGTTGTTCTTACATGAAAAAAAAAAATATTTGGTTGATCCTGCCCTCACTTACCCTGCAAAGCAACAAAAAGATAGGACGCACCAACGACCGAGTGAGAGCGAACCTGAGAGAGAGAGAGAGAGAGTGAGAGTAAGAGAGAGAGAGAGAAAGAAAGGTTCACTAGTCTGGCTGTCATTCAGACCTGTGATATGAGGCTTCTCCATATATTACAAAAAATAACACATAATGTAGTGTGTATCCCAAGGGAGTAATAGCATCTCGAGGTTCTGGAGGACATGGGGACCCTCTCAAGCTTCGCTCTTGAGGTTTCCATATCCCCAGAATAGCAAATAATGTTGTGTATATCCTAGGGGAGTAATACAGACTAAACTACTGTATCTATTATGCTATTTATCTAATAAACTAACATTTAATCTCCAGTACCGAGGACCCCTGGAGGTACCCGCATAATCAGAAAGTATCACACTTAGTAAACCATGGTCTGATGTTGCAACTTGAATGACATGTTTTGTTCTGATGGGTAAAGATGGTGACACAAACTAATAGTCAATACAGGTAGAGATATTCCCCCTAAAATAAGTATGTGGGGCTTCAGGAGTTTTATATGAAAACACATCTATGAGGCCTGTTTGTGAAAGGAGTTGATTCATGTATGTGGTATCACAGAATATTTTAGATGTTTTTAGTCCCCTATCAGCCCGAAACCTATTGCAGTTGAGGTCCCCCTAAACAATACATGTTTAGAAGTAAACACATACTGAAGAATCAATTTCAATAGGTTGATGCTGCCTGTTTTAGATTGTGGCCCGTAGATGTTAATAAGACGGAAATCGATACCTTTTAACAGGACATCTAAAATTAGTGCCCTCCCTGGCATGATTTCAACCAGATGAGTTACTGGAACATGCTGATCCATAAAGCAAATTTATTTATTTATTTATTATGGTCTTGGATTAATACCTTTTAGACAAGCTCATTTCATAGGTTCCACATCAGGGTAAACAAACAGAGCTAAGGATTTACAGAAACAAAAATTACAGTGAAGAACAATAATTCAGTAGTGCAGGGAAGATTCCTACAATGGACAGCAAACGGAGGCATGGCAAGTAACAAACAAGCAAAAATTCTAATAAAAGTATAGTGACTCGGGCAATAATAATGAAATGACACAGACTAGTAAGTGCACTTGTAAAAATTAAGTTGCAGAGTGAGAGAGTTAGGGGGAGACTGAAGAACAAGCAGGTGAAATCATTACAGAGGGTGGGGAAGGGGAATACCAGCTCAGAATAGGCTTTTTGAGCTGGAATAGGAAAGAAGCAGGGAGGGTGAAAGTGCGAAGCAGCCAGTTAGGCTTTGTCAGCGAGGCTGGTAGGAGCCTAGAAAAAGTCAGCATGGCTTGCCTAGAAGGCCTATTGGCAGAGACAGAGAAGGGATAGAAGTGTGTGGGGGGAGAGGGAGGAAGTGGGAGGAGAGAGGCGAGAGATTACATGCAGTTATGAACCTTAGGAAGAAAACTGCTGAACAGCAGGGGGGAGCTAGTGGAAACAGTCACAGCTAGCAGTAGCAATGAGATGTTTTCTGAGTTCATGTTTAAAGAGGCCTTACATTGCTGAACTGGCAATGGCAGGTGGGAGATTGTTTAGCCAGGAGGAAGCCTGGTGGGCAAAAGACCTTTGAGCTAGTGAGGTGTGGCAGTGTGGTACCTTGAAGGACATGCTATCCAAACTTCTTGTGTGGTGGCTACATTCACAGTGGGTGAGGAGTTTCATTACACCAGTGGGTACCAGTCCAAGGCTTGCCTTCTTTGCCTGGAGGCAGGTTTGGTATCTTAGCCTACCAGCGAACTGTAAGCAGTTTGCCTGGTCTTATACAGTAGGTCGCATGCATGGGTAAGCCATGCAGACCCAGTTGAAAGCAGACAGGCTTTGTTCAATGTGACTATAATCCATTGTAGGGCAGAGTCTGTAGCAGATCCATAAATTACTAAGTGCTAGTCCACCAGTGAGACAACAGAGCTGAGGACTGCAAGTGAGAGGGCCTCAGGTGTAAGATTACGCCTATGCCGGTAGAACAAACTGATGTGAACATTAATTGCCTTAGCAATATTACCGATGTGATACACGTAGGACATGGTGCTGTCAGCCGTGACCTCCAGGTATTTAAAATGATGGTCCTATTCCAGTGGGATCCCGGCGACATTAGTTATGGCAAGGGGTTGGGTAAGATATCTATTCTGGGAACTTGAGAGCAACATTGTCTTGGTTTTCTTGTAGTTCACAACACGTTTTTGGATACTGAACCATTTCTCAATGGCTATGAAACTCTGCTGGAGCTTATGTTCCAGGGCATTGGGATCATGGTCACTTACGAAGAGAACCGCATCATCTGCATAAAGCAGAATTTTGCTAGGACAGGTGGCAGGGAGCTGAATGAGGAACATGCTAAACAGTACGGGACCTAGTATGGACCGTTGTGAAATACCATATTGAACTGGTTTGTTGTCGGACAGGACATTGTCACGCTTAACCTGTTGAGAGCGATTTGAGATGTAGCTTCTGAACCAAGCTACAGTATCATCAGACAGACTGATAGCAGCAAGCAGTTGCACTAGGAGGACATGATTAACAATATCAAATGCTTTGGATAGTCGATAAACATGGCCATGACCATTGCGCCTTGATCCAGAGAATTGTGAATATAACCAGTGAACTGAAGTTGAGCTATAATGGTACTATGCCCTTTGCAGAATCCGTGCTGCTGTGGGCACTGCAGATTATACTTGTCCAGGTAGTCCACAACCTGGTCCACAACTATCCTTTCAAGGGCCTTAGATAATGGTGGGAGTATAGAGATGGGCTGGTAGTTGCCCTGTTCAGTTCGGGCACCACTTTTGAAAACAGGAATCACTAGAGCAGCTTTCCACAATTGAGGGAATTGGGAGAATCTGAGTGATGTATTGAGGATGTGGGTTAGAGGAGTCAATATGCTGTCCAGGGTAAGGTCATAGAAACATAGACTTTGATGGCAGATAAGGACCGCTTGGCCCATCTAGTCTGCCCATTTCCCTACCTACGGGATAGGCCACAGATCCTAGTTAACCAACAGCCTATTTCTTCCTACCCCTTACAAGAATTGCCTTATGTCTGTCCCATGCATTCTTGAACTCTCCCACAGTTTTAGACCCACAACCGTCCTCAGGAAGGCTGTTCCATGCATCCACTACCCTCTCTGTGAAAAAATACTTCCTCACATTGCCCCTGAACTGCCCCCCCTCTATCTTTAAATTGTGTGCCCTTGTCCTTGCACGTCTCTTTTTCTGAAAGATGCTACCCTCTTGGACTTTGTTGATTCCACTGAGGTACTTAAATGTTTCTATCATGACCCCCCTCTCCCTTCTTTCCTCAAGGGTATACATATTAAGCTCCTTAAGTCTCTCCTCGTACGGCTTCTCTTGCAGACCCTGCACCATTTTAGTTGCCCTCCTCTGGACTGCCCCATCCTGTCTATGTCCTTGCGGAGATAGGATCTCCAGAACTGGACGCAGTACTCCAGATGGGGTCTCACCAACTGTCTGTACAGCGGGATAACAACTTCCTGTTTTCTGCTGGTGATGCCTCTCCCTATGCATCCCAGTATACCCCCAGTCCTCCCTACTGTCTTCTCACATTGCTTGCTAACCTTAAGGTCATCTGATATGATTACCCCCAGGTCCCTTTCCTTTTTTGTTGTTATTACAACCTCCCCCCCCGTGTATTCTTCTCCTGGGTTCTTGTTTCCCAGGTGCATTATTTTGCACTTCTTTGCATTGAATCCTAGCTGCCATACTTTTGACCATTCCTCCAACCTTGCCAAGTCCCTTCTCATCCTTTCCACGCCTCCTTGTACATCAACCCTGTTGCAGATCTTTGTGTCATCTGCAAAGAGGCATACGTTCCTTCAGTCCCTCTGCAATGTCACTTATAAAGACATTAAAAGGACTGGACCCAACACTGAACCTCACGGTACCCACTAGTAACCCTCTTTCTTCAGAGTGGACTCCATTTACAATTACCTTCTGTGTCCTGTTGTCCAGCCAATGTTTTAACCAGGCTACCACCCTGGGAACCACTCCCAGGCTGGTTAATTTGACTATTAATCTTTTGTGTGGGACTGTGTCAAATGCCTTGCTAAAGTCTAGGTAGGCCATGTCCACAGCCCCTCCCTGATCTACTACTTTGGTCACCCAGTCAAAGAAATCTATTAGATTCATCTGACATGGCCTTCCTGCTGTGAACCCATGCTGCCTTGGGTCCTGTGCCCCACTGGCCTCTAGGTACTCAACAATTCTTTCCTTCAGAAGTGACTCCATCACTTTCCCTACCACAGAGGTCAAACTGACAGGTCTGTAGTTTCCTGCCTCTGTCTTGGTCCCACTTTTGTGAAGAGGAATCACATCTGCCTTCCTCCAGTCCTCGGGTACCACACCATCCTCCCATGATTTATTAAAAAGAGTAGCCAGTGGTTTCACTAGTTCCCCCCTTAATTCTTTTAGAATTCTGGGGTGAATTCCATTAGGCCCCATTGCTTTGTTCACCTTCAGTTTTAGGAGTTTTTGCAGAACACTTTCTTCTGTGAAAGGAATGGGATCGACCCCTCCTACCAAGAGTGCTTCTGTTAATTGGATTAGGCACTTCCCCCTCCTCTTTTGTGAATACTGAACAGAAATATTCATTCAGTATCCCTGCTTTTTCACTGTCCCCCTCTTCCCACCCACTGTTCATTCTATGCAGCTTCACTATCCTTCCCTTTGTCTTTCTACACTCGCTGATGTACCTATAAAAGGTTTTATCCCCCTTCTTAACCGAGTTGGCTATCTTTTCCTCAGTTTGGGCCTTTGCTATTCTGACTTCCTCCCTGCTTCCTTCTGCCTTAACTGGTACAGCTCTCGTCCTGCTCCTTCTGTGTTTCCTTATACTTCCGAATGCTATCTTTTTCTCCCTGACTTTCCCAGTCACCTCTTTTGAGAACCATAGTGGCTTTTTCTTTCATTTTGATTTGTTTATTTGCTTCACACAAAGGCTTGTTGCCTCTGTGATGGCAGTTTTGATGATTCCCCATTGTTGCTCCACCCCTCCTTCTAGCCTGTTTGCTAGTGCTTTTCTGAGGCACTCTCCCATATTGCCAAAGTCAGCCCTCCTGAAGTCCAGTACCCTCAGTTTTGTATGGCTTGACTCTGTAGCTGAGTCTAACGTGAACCACAGTGTTTGATGGTCACTTGTTCCCAGATGGCAACCCACTTCTAGATCTGAGATCCTCTCACTGCCCCATTTGAGAGTACGAGGTCTAAGATTGCTCCCTCATGAATGGGTTCCGAAACTAGCTGTCTGAGGCCTGCCACCTATAGGGCATTGAGAATGGCCCTGCTCTTGGATGTGGCTGCAGCAAATGTGCTCCAGTTAACTTCTGCCATATTCAGGTCTCCCATCAACAGTATCTCCCCTTTCTCTGCCATCCTAAGAATGCCTTCTATCATATCCTTGTCCATTCCCTCCTCCTGACATGGGGGTCTGTACACAACCCCTATGTGGATTGTGGTGCCCTTTCTTGCCTCCAAGGTGACCCACAGTGCCTCCTCTTGTCCCTGTTTACTCTTTTGTTCAGTTGCTTTTATCCCTTCCTCTACATAGAGAGCTGCTCCTTACCCTCTTCTCCCCTGCCTGTCTCTCCTGTAGGTTATGTACCCTGGTATGTTAACATCCCAGTCATGGTTCTCTGTGTACCATGTTTCTGTGACTGCTACAATATCCAGGCATCCCTCTTCCATCAAGGCCACCAGCTCAGGGAGCTTGTTGCCCAGACTACGGGTATTGGTACTCATTGCCCTCCATTTCCTGATGGCCTTACTCCTTTTTGCCCTATCCCTGTCCTTCTTGCCTTTGTCACTTTCCCCATTTACCCCTGCCCTTCTCCCTATCAGCACCTCTATGTTGGTGTTTACCGCACTTACTACCATGATTTTTGTGGGGGGGGCTAGGATTTCCCTGCTCCTTTTCAGTGCCTCCCCCCTTGGCTAGTTTAAATGCTTGCCAATGAAGCATTTAAACCTATCACCTAGGATCCTGGTTCCCCTCCTGGACAGATGCAGCCCATCATGCCAGTATAGGCTTGCATCACTCCAGGTGGACCCCCAGTCCCCAGTGAAGCCAAATCCCTGAGCTGCGCACCAGTTTTTCAACCACAGATTGAATCCCATGGTGCAGAACACTCTAGCCTCTCCTACGCCATAGATGGGCAGCACCTCTGAGAAGGTTATTGTGCATGCTACTTGTCTAAAGCCCATCCCCAATTCTGCAAACTCTTCCTGCACTTCTCTAATTCCTTTCTTAGCCAGGCGATTTGTCCCTAGGTGGACAATGACATCCAGCTCCCTCCCCGTGCAGCTGATCCGGCAACCCTGAGGATTCACTCCCTGTCCCTCCAAGCCATGGCGTCAGGCAGGCACCTTACCTCCCTCTCCCCTTCATCCCCCAGTTCTACCTTCCTAACAATGGAGTTCCACACCAAGAGTTGTTTCCTTCCCCTGTGGGGTCCCCTGCCACCCTCCTGTGGGTTTCCTTTGTGGAGGTTCCCAGCATCCTCCTTGGTCTCCACTACGGATGCCCCCATATAGGAACCACACTTTGCCAGAATGGCATAGGAATTGTGGAGAGGTACAACTGGAGGGATGCACCTCTGTTCCACCACCCTCACCCTCTCTGAGCCCACTGAGGTCCAACCACTCCTCTTTTTTGGCAACCTCTGAGGCAACGGCAGTGGCACTGGTGGTCCCTGGATGGAAGAGGAGGTCCCACAAATCCTGGCCAACTCAGCCTGGAGATGAGCAACCTCCTCCCTCAGCCCAGAGAGGTGCCTGCAGATGGGACAACACCGCATCCTCCAGAACATCTCCCGGAAGACTGCTGCTCCACAGTCACTGCACTGCACCACTCCCATCATGTCTTATCTCTGGCCCCTTAACTGTTTGGAATCCTTCCTCTTTCCTCTGTTTTTTTTTCTTTTCTCTCTCTACTTACTTTCTGCCTGTGTGCCCTTTAAGCTCCTGATTGTCCTGTTCTGAGACAAGAATATCCTATATTTCTCAGTAGACCCCTTACTTGCTCAGAGGCAGACTTCCAGCAGCTAGAGGGGGCTGGAGAGCTACTCTTGCCCTTCTAGGATGGTGGGTCTTTTGTGGCTCTGTGATCATTCACTTCCTGCTCCCAAACAGGAAGTTTCTGTTGTCAGTCAAATCCTGTGCCTATAAAAGTAAAACTAGCTTTGGGTGGGAGGGAAAGAGAGAAATATAGTCCAGTAGAGAAGTCCAGTCACACAGCAGTCCTTCCTCCTGGTGTCTTCTGCCAAGGTCCACAAATTTTTAGATCAAAGGAGTTTCCACTAAGCCAAGTCTTCCCAAGGACCTTACTTAAGTATTTCTTAGCTTCCCACATAGAACCTTGTCTACAGTAGAAAGAAGGATGAGAAGGCGGTAGGTCATTAGAAGTAGCACTATGGAGGCAGTTTGAGTGTTGGAAAAAATCGGGTGGTAACACCTCACTGAGATTAGTGAAGGCTTGATTAAAGGAGTTAGCAATGGTGAGCGGGTCAGTGGAGGGAACCCTGTCAACATGTAGCATCGAGGGGGATGACTTCTGTCCCTTACCAAAAAGTTAATTGTTGTTTGCTCAGAATTTTTTGCCGTCACTCCAGGACTGGGTGAGGGTATCCCTGAAGTATTGCTTTTTGCTAGGTGAATTGCCATAGTGCAGGCATTATGAGCTTTTTTGTAGCTCTGGGTATCAGCAACTTTTCCAGTGGCCCATGCTCGGTGCCACATTTGGTCCCTTGATTTTATTTGCTCTAGAAGTTCAGAGGTCAGCCATGGATTGCAATATCCTTTGACTTTATAATAATATAATAATTTAATAATAATTGTTATTTATATAGCACAATTCAAAGTATCAAAGTGATTTACATAAAAATATATTAAACAAATCACATAAATCAAACTTCTAATTAAAAATACTTGTAAATACATCGCTTCATATAAATACATCCAGATTGATTTCAAATTCTCAAAGACATCAGATATTAAAAGCTAGTCTGAATAAATAGGTTTTTAAGTCAGTCTTAAAGCTCTGTACAGTCCTGCACTCTCTAATCTGATGAGGTAGAGAGTTTCACAGGGATGGTTCCATGAACATAAAAGCCCTGGCACCAGATGTCTTCAGCTGCACCCTGGGAACCTCTAACAACCCCATATCAGTCGAGTGGAGAGGCTGGCTGGGGCTGTAGGAAACCAGGAGATCTTGCAGATAGCTCAGTTCCTGTTCATGTAGGGCTTTGTAGGTCAGAAGTCTGACCTTGAAAGTGGTCCACCAGTGTATAGGCAGCCAGTGCAGACTCTGCAACATGGGAGTAATATGACTGGAATGTGAAGTTCCAGTCAATAATCATTCTGCACCAGCTGCAAGTGGTGGAAATCAACCCTGGAAGCCCCAGGTAAAGGGAGTTGCAGTAGTCAAGGCATGAGGTCAGAAAGGCATGGATCAACATGGGCAAATCATTGGACGGAATAAGGTGCTTAATTCAGGTGATGTTCTTAAAATGGTAAAAGAAAGACTTGATGACTGCCGACACTTGTGCACACAGTGTCAGTGCATCGTCAAGAACCTCCCCAGATTTTGCACCCATTCAGAGGTAGGCAGTTGCACCCCATCAAGCCAAAGCCCAGAGGGTAATCTCACCACTGGCTCTCTATCCAGCACCCTTCGGATCCACAACCAACACCTCAGTCTTCCCAGAATTCAATTTCAACCAGCTGGACTTCATCCAGTCAGACAGCTGTTAAACATCAAGATCGCACTATCCTGGTTTGGTGTCAAAGACAAATAGAGCAGTGTGTCATCAGCATAGCAATGAAAACTCAGCCCATATCATCTTACAATGTCTCCGAGGGGCAGCAAATACACTGCAAACAACATGGGGAACAGCACCGAGCCCTGAGGGACCCTGCACAGCAGAAAGAGAATGGCTCTAAGAAGAAAATCCCTGAGGAATGAAACCATCTGAGAACTGGACCAGCCAGGCCACAGATGACCCTCAGGCATTGGAGCAGAATGCCGTGGTCCACAGTGTCAAATGCTGAAGAAAGATCCAGAAGCACCAAGATGGAGCAGTGCTTCTGGGTCTGGAATTTTCAAAGGCCTTAGATTGACGCAAGGTGCTTGCGTCAAACAGGTCTGACACAAGGGCACCTTGCACCAAGGGCTGTGCCAAGTGGGAATTTGAAAGGCAGCCTGCATCACACAGCAGGCTGCCTGCACCAAAGTGTGCTAGCACCATCCTTGTGCCACGAAAGTGGCTGCGGCATGGCGCAGGTGGCTTGCTGCAGACCCAGACTGCCACAGCCCTAGGATCTGGAATTTGAAAGACCCCCCCCCATGGAACCAAGTGCCAAGTACCCTTAGACCAGTGAGGATCTGGTCTAAGAGGACTTAGACAGCTCCTGGGGGGGGGTCGTCTTGTAAGTGCCACCATGTGACCCACCCTGATCAGTCCCTGGTGGGTGATTCCTGGTGGTCTGGTGGTCCCTCCCTCACCCCCATCATGGTCCCTGACTCCCACATCCATGCATCCTGCCAACCCCCCACCCATCTAAGCACTCCCACCTCCCTCCCATACCCCGATCCGGCTACCAGCACAGCCCTCCATACACCACCATGGCTGGCCGCCGAATGAGCCATCCGTGCGTGTATTGTATACAGTACACACATGGACTGCCCATGCGGTGGCCAGCTGGGGTGGCATGTGGAGGGCTGTGCTGGTTGCCAGATCGGGTATGGGAGGGGGTGGGAGTGCTGAGATGGGTACGGGGGGCACTAGCCCACGAGGGTACTGGGGAGTGTTGCGGTGCTGGTGCCATTGGCGTGGTGGTGTTGGGGGCAGTGCCCAGTTGCCAACCCCTGTCCATGGGTGCTACAGACTCCCCATGGCAGTTGCGGCATTCCATGTGGGTGCACCATATGTCAGGCGCAGCACCCCCTTTGCCACAAGCCACGGGACTTAGGCGCTGGGACCCTGAGAAATAGAAATTCAGGTGCAGGGTCCCAGGCACACTGCACTCAGTGCTAGCTGCCATTGTCGCAGCTTGCACTGGGTCTTTGAAATTCCCAACCTCTGGTCTCTTGCCATCAGGAGATCATTGAGCACCTGAACCAGAGCAGTCTCGGTACTATGTTTCTTCTGGAAACCTGACTGGAGAGGGTTGAAGACCTCATGGATGGTCAACTGGTTACCTTCTCAATCACCTTCCCAACAAAGGGAAGGTTAGAGATGGGACTGTAGTTTGCACAGCTGTTTGGGTCTAGAGAAGCTTCCTTAAGAAGCAGTGTCACCACCGCTTCTTTCAGGGAGCTAGGGAACTCTCCCAGTTCTAAAGAGCACCAAACAATCTCTGCAAGAACCAGGCCAATGGTCTCAATTCACCCTAATAATAGGTGTGTAGGGCCCAGATCCAAACTACAGAATGTAGGCCACAAATTCTGGACAATCTGCACAATGTCTCCTATCTCCAACCAGTTGAAAGATATCTAAGATTGCCGAGGGGCAGTGACCATACACTGACCACCACTAACCCCCACAGAGGGTGCTGAACAGATCTGTGTCCTGATGTCAGCCACCTTATCCTCAAAAAATTGAACAAACTCATCACACATTTCTCATGAAAAAGCTCCTTGACACTGTAGACGGGTTGGGTTGCACAACCTGTTAATGGTTCAAAAAAGCTGAGCCAGTCAATTTTAAGCAGCAGCAATCTCACTGGACAGAAATTCTGCCTTCTTACCTGAGATTGCTGATTGATAGCTTTAATGATCTGTCAATCTAAGGTGGTTGGCCTAAAGGGTCATTCACCACCAGAGAAGCTCCAGCCTTCATCCAACATGTCTCAACTCCCTCAACACTTTTCAGCAGTGAATGCCTATCACAGATACCATTAAAGGCAGCGATGAAAGATTCTAACGCTGAGTAAGCAGAGCTGGCTGAGTAGACAGCTGACCAGTCGTGCCTTTGTAGGTCCTTTTTCAGGTGTTCAAGAAGCCCCTGTTTGAGGCCTCAATAAATATTAGTTCTGGCAGGGGATTTCCTGAAGTAATTAGACCAGCGGAACAAGAAGGGTGAGTGGTCACTACATGAATTGGAGAGAACTGTGGTATGAGAGATGTAGTCGGGCCTGTTTATCAAGACCCAATCCAGTTTATCAAGACCCAATCCAGCAATGTAGATGTGCCAGTTATATAGTTCACCCTTGTAGGAGAGTCTACAAGTTGGGAGAGGTGCACAGAGGAGACAGCATCCCTATAGGGGCTAGTAGATGGCAAGAGTCAATTAGCATTGAAATCCCCAAGCAGTATAGTTTTAGTGTTAAGATTCAGGGTGCCTAAACAAGCCATGACTGCATCTAGCCCAGGTGCCTTCAGCCTGGGTGGAATATAAACTGAGAGAATAGTGAGGGATTTGTTATGTTTTCCGATCAGAAGTTTTACAGCTAAGGCTTGCACGTTAGTCCCTGTGCCAGGTAAGGTGAGCACAAGGGCCTGGAGATTGTCTCCTATATAGATGGCACATCCCCAACCCCCGCATTTGGATAGATGATCCACTGTATAAATGGTATAGCCAGGGATCGTGATAGCCACATTTTGAACTTATCATAGATGTAGAAAGTGTTGTACTAACATGTTAAAACACACTTAATAAAACAGTCAATTTCTTATTTAACCTGTTGGATTAAATACAGTCAAAGGAGGACCTAGACCCTTGGTGACCATCATTTCCTGTCAGAAGCCCAAAACATGGCTGCCATCAGCCCTTAATTACAGACTGGTTTATATATGAATAACTCTGGACTGCAAAGGCTCACAGATGAAAACAATAGTTCAATCATATTAGCTCTTTATGGACTTTCAGACATAAAGAAATCCTGTTGATGACAGTTCCGCTTTAAGGGTTATCAACCTTTATACTGTCATTGTACTTTTCTAGTGCAGGTTCTAAGCCCCATCATTCTTCTCTTAGGTTTAGTTTTTGGTGTATTCTTCGTGTCAGTGTCCAAAAGGACATCCACCTGAGAGAAGGCTCAAAAGGCAGTGTCAGAATCTAAATCTGTCTCAGATGTCCCCTCCTTCAACACCTCAAATGGACTGCTGGTATGGATAGCATCAGCAGAACTTACTACCACTGCGTTAACCTGTTTT
This sequence comes from Neoceratodus forsteri, assembly GCA_016271365.2. NCBI lineage: Eukaryota > Metazoa > Chordata > Ceratodontiformes > Ceratodontidae > Neoceratodus > Neoceratodus forsteri. The sequence continues at coordinate 538,318,267 of CM028134.1, read as the reverse complement.
GACTTCCCCTTTTTATTCTGAACCGTTTGGTATGCAGTTGTGTCCACCACGGGGGGGAGCATGTCTTCTCCTACAGACATCCCCTGTGGTCAGTGGTTGTTACAGTGAAGTGTGCTTGTAGGAGCTCTTGTCATGGAGGCTCTGGAGGAGCTGTATCCACTATTGCTGCTTTATCACTCCTGGATTCAGACGAGCCCTGAGGTTGTCTGTCAAAAGGTTGTCTGGGTGTCCTGAAACCTTATGCGGCTTTAGTTTTATTGCTTTAAAAGTCCTGGACTCCATAGTCTGCATTCTCCATGTTGTGGGAGGCCCATGGACAGCCTGTAAAGGAATGCCCATTATCATCACATAAATTAAATTTCTGAACATTCTGACAGAGGAACCTATAATGGCCCATCTCACAGCACTGTGTGTATTTCAGGACTTCACAATTAGGACTAATGTGGCGGACTGAGATGCATTTAAAACATTGTCATGGCTGGCCTGGATAAAAGATGAACCCTTTATCCCTTCCAATATATAGACAATTGAGCAGATGTTGCAAGTCATTCCCCTTGTAATGTAACTATTTTAATCCTCCAGCCACCATTCCAAAACCCCTCTCCATCCAGGATGGGCTCTGGGGTGTCTTAAATCATGCATTTTTTCTCTAACCAATAGAAAATATCTGTGACATTAACTCCCTCATTTCTAAAGAGGACAGTAATGACTCTAAAGGATTGTTTGGTCAGTGGAATAACCTGAAATGGTGTCCAAATAGGATTAGTTTTAAGGCCCATATATTTTTCCCAAAATCACTCCAACAATTTAGGTGTCCGAAAACTGACATCAAACGTGAACTCTCCCGGAGCAGGTATAAGTGCATATATGTCTACCAGTAAGAATACCAGTGATTGTTTTAGAAGGCATTTCCCCACGAAAAAACAGTCTCCATGCCTCCCAGATACCTAAAATGGACTGCATTCCATCTTTTAGCAAGTTCTACTGGCTTTCAATTCAAGCTGGCATATGTGGGTGTTTTATCACTGGGTCTGGATTCTGTAGGGGGAACCTTCTCCTGAGTGTCAGTCCCTGTATTCAGTGGGGGAGCTGTTTGTTCCCTTGAAGATTCTTTTTAGGCCTGAGACTTTGTTTGGGTCAGTGTCAGTTGAAGAGTAAGATATAGTACCTGAGACATCCACCACTTGCGGAGTGCCAGATTCATCCTGCTGTTTCTCCATGCATTCTTCTTCTGTTTCATTCTCCATCAAAGGTTTTACAAAAGGAAGTGGAATGTTTGGGTCCGGCACCCAGAAGCCAGAAGAGGATTGGATTCACCCGGCCCCAAGCAATATGTGTTCCGGTGACCAGTTTTCCGATGGGTCAGTCTGTTTTTGTGTAGGCCTGGGATTTGCAGTAACATCAGGGGGTGACATCCGGGATACCTGGCTGTGAACCAAAGACGAACACCTTCATAGATTTCTCCTGCTTTTTCTGAGTTGGTGAGTTGTCAGCACTCGTTTCCGCTTTTTTTCCTCCTCTTGGAAAGCTTTGGCTGCGTCTAATTTAGAGTCAGTGTTTTGCAACTGTGCTTGCAATAACAGTTTCTTTTCTTGCAGCATTTTCTCTGCTTCCAAACTTTCCGATATCTCCATCAGTATATCTCCTCTGGCATCCTCATAAATTTCTTGAATGTTGCCCTCCTGGGTGACCATGTCGGTGTCTAAAGCACCAGCACATGCTTCAGACCCACTGCCACCATCATCCTCATCCATCACTGAATTGGACTCCTTCATTCCATCTACCAAGGAGTGCAGCACCCCATGTAGACAAAGCAAGGGCATTCCCCCAGTGTCTTGGCCAAATTTCAGCCACTAACAGCATAATCTGTTTCAATTTCAGTAGTTTTATATCTGCATCCCCCCATGCGACATAGATAACTTTGTCTAGCCATTCTTTCCCCGTCAACAAAACAAAACAAAAAAATGCTCTGCTAATGTTTGGCATACAGTTCACACATTTATAGGATGGAGAAAACAGCTATAGAAACAGAGACATAGAATTTGTCGGCAGATAAGGACCACTTGGTGCACTCAATCTTCCAATTTTTCCTTGCCTATGCATTCACTGCAGACTCTACCTGATCACCAGCTTCCCCCCCCAAGCTTCCCAATTAAGATTCCTTTGTGTCTATCCCATGCAAACTTGAAGTCCACCACAGTTTCTGACCACACTACTTCTGCTGGAAGACCGTTCCAGGCTTCCACTGCTCTTTCAGTGAAGACATACTTACTTACGTGCTTCCTAAATTTTCCCCCTTCCAGCTTCATTGCATGTCCTTTTGTTCTTGTGCACCTTCTCTTCTGAAAAATACTCCCCTCTTGTACCTTGTTTAACCCGTAGGGGTTTATAGATCTCTATCATAACTCCTACTCCCTCCTCTCTTCCAGGTTGTACAAATTGACATCCCTTAGTCTCTCCTCATATGGCTTCTGATGTAGCCCTTGCACCATCTATTTGTCCTCATGTGGACCACCTTCACCCTGTCTATGTCCTTGCTGAGATGTGGTCTCCAGAACTGGACACAGTACTCCAGGTGGGGTCTCACCAATGATCTATACAGAGGCAACACCACCTCCCTCCTCCTCCTGCTGGTGATGTCACTCCCTATGCACCCCAGCATCCCAATGGCTCTACCTACTGCCTTGCATCACTGCCCCGTCACCTTGAGGTCATAGCATATGATTACCTCCAGGTCTCTTTCCTGTTTGGTGACTGTCAGTACCTCTTCCCCAATATTATACTCTGCATAAGGGTTTCTGTGCCCTAGTTGCATGATTTTTTACTTTTTCGCATTGAAACTCAACTGCCATACCCTTGACTACACCTTGAATTTTCTCAAGTCTCTACATTCTCTCCACCCCCTCTGAGATGTCCACCCTGTTGCAAATTTTGGTGTCAACTACAAAATGACAGAATCTTCTCTTCCAGCTCTTCTGAAATGTCACTTATAAAGACATTAAAGAAGACTGAACACAGCACTGAGTCTTGAAGGTACCCTGCTGGTTACTATCCCTTCCCCTGAGCGAGTTCCATTTACCACTAACCACCATCACCTATCCATCAACCAATTTTGTAGCCAGTTTACCACTTAGGACCCACCTCTAAATTGCCCTGTTTCCAAATGAGCTTTGTATGTGGTACAGTGTTGAAGGCCTTGCTGCAGTCTAAGTAGGCCATGTCACTACCCCGCACTGATCTATTTCCCTGGTCCCCCAATCAAAGAAATCTATCAGGTTCATCTGAAATGACAACTAACTCCTTCCTGTCTTATTTTCAAGAATGTGGATTACCGCTCAATTTGTTCTGGTCCGTCATATGTGGATTAGCATGCCAAAGGTCTTGCACTAGTGGGGAGCATATTCAGTGAGGGTATTTTATGTAGCTTTCAGGACATTAAGGACATACTGTACATAACTTTGCTCAATCATTTATCTTCAGATTTCTGCAGATAAGCCACAAAATCTCTTATCCACAGACATTTTATTGGTGGGCTAAAAAAATAAGGAAAAACCTAATAAAAAAATCTACACATTAATCCAAAATTGTATTATTATAGATATAGGCCATCTGTAAAACAAATGGTAAAATCTTGGGGTACATATATTGGAATAGGTCTGGCAAGAAACACCATCCACTCTACACAACACCTCACTAAGTGATTGATATCAACAACACCTCACCAGCAAGACTTAACAAATTTAATGGTTCTTTGTCCACATAATTTCAAGGATGCCACCTTGAATGTGGCACCCTCCAACATATGTTCCTTGTCTGTGCTGACCTGAAGGATTTTGGGGTTAAGGTTTTAGTTTCTGTTAGGGAAATCATAGGCGTCAATATCTCCTTTGAGCCTTGGGTCACATTGTTGGCCATTGAAACTGAAGGAATAATACTAAACAAAATAGCTAGATATTCTGTTTTTATATTTCTGTTAATCACTTGAATGGCCTTAAATCTCCAGACAAAAATTGCAGGCTTAGCGTAGTCACTGCCTGTATAAAAATGCCCAAACTCACTACACTGTACACTCAGAAGATAGTCAATGATATGTGACAGTACTTGAAAACCACTGATAGATTTCTTAGAATGTCACTGCCATCTCTCCAGGTAACCTCCTCCTCCTCCCCTTTTGTTGGGAGTTTGCCTGAAAATGTTGCTTCAAATATTTCCACCCTCCCCGAGTGCAAGCCAAGTAAATGGGATCACATTATGGTAATTGCTGGAGGAAATGCAGGATTGCTGATGTAGCTTCTGTCATACTTTCTGGTATTGCCCTTCTGTTCAAAGCTTCTGGCAGGATTTGGAACAGCACTTTCATGACCTGTCCCTGGATGTTGGTCTGTTCGCTCCTTCTGTGGTGCTGCAATCCATTCTTCCTCCTGGAAACTGGGTACACTCTTGGTCACTTACCTCTATTTTGTTGTTTGCAGCTAAAAACGCAGCCACTCAGTAATGGCTCCAAGTTACTCTGCCCACAGTTCAACAGTGGAAGACAATAGTTCTTTATATTATGACTGCAAGTTCAGTTCTACAAGTATTTGAACACTTCAAACTTCAAATGTTTGATTTTATTGGACTACGGTGAACTTTTTGGGGAGATAGGTAGGCTTTTGGTTCAAGTGGTTCACCTGGTCCATCTCATGTAGACCATGGTCAAACCACGGACCTCAGTTTGCACCCATCACCATATATGGCACAGCTTGCAGCCTGAGTGAGGGACTGTCCCAAGTGTCACCTATCCTCTGAGGAGAGAGACTTGCCCCCGACCTATTGTGTAGTCTGCACTGCCCCACAACTTTAACCACCATCTACCATGCTGTCTGCACTGCCTGTGTCCTGCTGCTGCCAGGGCTATTAAAGGAAAACCTTACCAAATGGCAGCAGTTGCTGTGGAAGCACCCAATTAGGGCTGTAGGCATTAAAGTAAAATTTACATTTTTTAAATAAAGTACTTGTTTCAGTCTTGGTTGTTATCTTGAAAGATCCACAGTATGGTCATGTCACCAAGTCGACCGTGGCCATCTCCTGCACACCAGGTGGCTTCCATTGTGCAGGGTATGCTAATAAGGCCTACCAACAAATGACAGAGTTGGTAGCTGTCATTAGCATACCCTGTGTACTGGAAGCTGCTTGGTGTGCATGAGATGGCCATGAGGGGGCAAACCAAGGTGAATTAGCCTGCCATTTGTTGAACTTTATGATGTTCAATCACCAAAGTTTGTGCAGTCGAACTTTAAGAGGTTTGCACAACCCTACTATATATCAAATGGAAGAACTTATTTACTGCCTAAGTAAAAAGCTGGAACTCTTTTCAAATATTTGGACACCCTGGCAACTGTACTATATGGCTATTGACTTTCATTTTGTATTATAATGTATACTTCTATGTTTTGACACACACCTGGATGGACTGTATGTGTTTATTAGGGACACTGCTGTCTCCCTTTTACTGACAACCAATGATAGATTTGATTTGTTGCATCTTTTGCTTGGTAACTTAGCCCATGTGTTTTTTTCACTTGATCTATATCTGTTTGCACTATGTAGCTTCTCCTGGCTAGCCTTACACTCTGCTAATGTAACACTGTTGATGTAGCAACACACTGACTGTACCTCATAGCCATTTGTCCAATGCGTTTTATGAAAACATTTTAATAAAAACTTTAAAACAAAAAAAAGATTTCTTAGAATGTGTGGGCTGATTTAGGTTTCTGTCTTACACATAGATGTTACTATGCAATACCTTTTATGTCAGGTAGTGTTTGAAATTATTGTGAGATACTTTTTATGCATAATATATTTAAAATATTGTCTGATATTTTTGGATATTTTGAGCTGCATTTTCAAATGACTTGGCACAGGCAGAATTCCGGATTGTTTGAGTTGCGCCCCTGTCAAAAAAAATGCACCAAAATGTTTGACTGCCATTTTCAGACATTCTGACACATTTGCAACAATTTATCTGATTTACAGCAAACAAATGATGCAAGCATGTGACATTTTGTGTGCCCGAATTGTAACACTTGAACCAGAAAGTTAGACCACCCTTCAGGAGTCATCAAGATCCAGCTGTGCTTGGAGCCAGGTCTGGAAGAACAGAAGAAAGTTCCCCCCTCTGCACCCTCAGAATGCCCCACCTGTCATTCTGTTCTCTAGCTTAATTTTTCTAAAACTCCCAACCAAATCCTGAGGTGTGAGATTTCTGAAGTCAACTGGGAATCTGTGATGAGAATCTTCTGGGATGGATCAACTGTCACCTTTGCCACTGCTACCACATTTCAATTTTAGTGTCCTGTACAATCATTCTTTCTAAAATCTTCTCAGTGTTGCAGTCCTGCTCTCTCACTGCTGCCAGTATTGAGTCCCAAGGTGGTGCGGCCCTTGCCTTATTGCACTTGCTATCTCCTGCACTCTCAGAAAGTGCGTGTTGGTATTCTGCCCACTGCTGGGAGTATTCCTGTTCAGGGGACTCATTCTGGAAAAAAGTATCTCTCAAATCCTTATGATATTCTGAACCTGAGTCCAGTAACCTAATAGCTGAAACAGTTGTAAAAAACTTCAATTTTTAATTAAAGAAATCCTGAGGGGGCAAAGTAAAGTGTATCTACCTATAAGCTTGAATCTCTAGCACCCCCTCTCACGGGGGCATATTTAAGTAATAATCCATGACAGGGTGTGGATTATGGTGGTATTTACCTACATCTGGTGTGGTTTGATCCTGAGGCTGCAGGCTGAGTGACTAAATCACACCAGAAGTGGGTAAATACCACCATAATCCACTTCCCAGAGTAGATTATTGTGATTTTGCAATGGGTAGGAATTTAAGGTTTTTTGTTAAATAATGAATAAAAAGTTTTATTTGAGAATATATTGATTTTAATTGATTTGATTCTGTAATATCTTTCCTCTGTCTGTTAAATACTTCCCTGTTGCTAGGTAGAATAATGTTGTAGGACATGGCAGCCCCTTGCCCCCAACACATTGTTATTTCATTATTTCTTTTTGAAGAGGAAGAGAGCAGCAGACAAGAAGTATGGTGGCTGAGAGGAGTGAGAAAGCAACTGTGCAGGTCTATGGAGAGTGAGTGAACTCGTGTTTGTGCAGCTTGCTCATGAGATGATTTTTTAAATTTGTTTTTCCAGTTTTGTGAAGGGGCTAACAGAAGCCTCACCCCCACACACATTCTTGTAAGAATGGTGTCGAGACTGGGGAGTCAGTGGTCACCACATGGGAGGCAGAACAGAGTGACTGTTCCAAGACCCAGCCATTACCAGAATGGAGAATGGATGAACCGAGGTGTCACAGGAGCCAGCAGTTACCATAACTGAGGTAGGAAGGAGCAAACATCAGGGGAAGTTATTAGTACTGTTAAGAAATTCTGGATTTTAGATTTTTTTTTTGGTCAGACTTTTTTTTGCCACTTGTTTCGGAAGGCAGGTGTAGTTTTTTGGTTTCCAACTTTGGCCTTTCTAGAGCGCTTAGCAGTGAAAGAAAATGGTGGAGTTTGTTTACATTTTAGACAACATGCAAGGATTTTTTTTTTTTTTTGTGAAGGGGCTTCTCTGGCTACTGGATCTTTATCCATGGGTTATTGTAGGATTTACCCATGGGTAAAGACCCTCAGTAGCCAATCAGATTGTTGGAAAAATGGACTCTCCTTATTGTATAATTGGAAAGGCTTTGCCTGGAGTTTGGTGGCCAAGCAGCCAGCAACTCCCACTTCCTGAGCTATATAAGCAGTTCCTCTCAGCCTCATTGTGAAGCATTTTTCTTTGCCCTACCATCCTCCTCCTCCTCTAGTGGCAGCACTCCCTTGTTAGGGATTCCCTAGGTGCATTAGTCACAGGGGTGTCCCGTGGCACCTCTGAGGTGGAACCCTCTCAGAGGGTTCCTTGCCTTTTAACCCTACAGGGCGATAATTCCTCTGGAACAGAGAGTGCGAATGGCCAAAACCAAACTAAGACAGTTGCACAAGCATAACACTATACTGGCTGTGTAGGTCAGTGAATTAATGCTGGATTCATAGGGGAAGGGGTATGAGAGTGAAGGGAATAAAACAAAATGGCAGAAAACATTTGCTTAACATTCTGCAAATCCCATTATACATATAAAATCACAGCCACATATAATATGATCTACAGTGTCAATACCTATGACTTTGATTATCATGGCAGGAGATGTGAACAAAGGGCAAAAAACCAAAAGGGGGCGGATTTTCAAAAGGGCAGACACGGATGTAAAAGCATGTTCTGCCTGCATCTGGGTCTACTTAAATACATCTAAACAGCCCTGCTGACATTTTTAAAAGTTGTATCTGCTAGTGACACAAAGTCATGATTTGCAGTAATAAAGTAGCTCAGATTGGGTTCACGTCATTTCTTGCCACCATTGAGTCTTTTTTTGTTGCATCACTTGAACATTGTTAGACAGATTTCTATTTTGAAACTAGTGACAGGCAGATCTTAGACAGATAACTTTTAAACTCCTATAGTTTAGATTTTCTGAGCAACAGCTGAGTTTTCTTGTTTATATTTTCCATAAGCAGTCTGCCCAAGTATTGAAGCAGAAAAAGCTTTGTCTGTGGCCCTTCCCTTGAAACTTGACCATCAGATAGGCAGGTAGGGGGTTTTCCCTGGGGTGGTGAGGTGCACAGGTGGCCATGAAGGTTGACCACAAGGCATCTGGCTGGGGAGAAGAAAGAAGGGTTAAAAGAGACTGCGCCCTAGGGCTCTCCTTTCTCTCCGTCCAACTGAAGACTACCATTTAAGATAGTTTTGCAGAAATTGACTAATATGGCTTCATATAGAGCCAGCAAGAAGCAGTCACTTTCCAAGTTGTATTGTATTCATTCCGCATGATGGTTACAAGTGTTAGCACAACATGTTTTTGTAGACATCATTCTCAGCCAGGTTCTTTATTGCTTAGCTTTCTCCATTGCAAACATAAGACGCTTACAGATATAAGGCAATGCAGTTCATTAAAATTGCAAACCCTGCAACAGACAGCTTCACATGCAATAAACAGATACATTTATAAACTGATAAATAAACAACAGTATAATTGCCTTTATAGATGACCTTTTAAAGCCTATTACTTGTCTGAACAGTTACACACCTTAGAACTAAGATTAAGTGGGCAGCACCAACAGATAGATGAACATAGTAGTATTAGCAGACACTCTTCAAACATAATTAGTTGAAGTGATGTAAACGAAGTTAAAGGGGGCTGAGAACAGGCATATGAGTCTAAACACTTCTACCTCTGTGGTTTGAGGGACACCATTTCATATTTGTATATTCCTACTAGGAACCAACAGTCTACATATGACTTGCCTACCAAGCCAGCCTAAATCTCTCCCCATCCTCCCATATCACCATCACTTGTAGTATTCTACTCCCCAAACGATCCTACGGCCTGCCAATTTTTTCTAACACCGTGAACTCTATCTTGTGCAAATGGGGTGTGGCTTATAACAATATCTATTATTTTTGCCCTGGTCGCAATTAACCTGTCCACCACTGCACCTTGTACTCCAATCTAGGTTGGCTATCTCCTGCTGCTCCATGTGATCTCGCCATTGGTGGCATTATCCACAGTGTAATACAGAACCAAGCACCCCTATCCATTGCCTCCCTCCTAGTGCTTATAGAAACACCTACCCCCTCAGATACTCAGACTTCAACCTCCTAACCACACCCAGGGCCAGGACCAAATCTGGAGAGATGACATTCGCAGTTGATGCTCCACAACTATAGAACAGCATACCTGCTAACATTAGATGTCACACTGTTGCCCGAACTTTCCAGAGTCAATACTGGTGATGCCTACTTCAGCTGGCAGCATGATTCTGTTCCTAGCCCCTGCCCCTAGTGATCCATAGCTATTCTGTATATGACTATCCTTGCACTTGCTAACTCTGTGACCTGTTAATATAGTCTATATCTCTGAGCTCTTGTCTATGACCTTTCTGCTATGCTTCACCAATTGATTGACATGTACCATACTGTTTACTCTATTTTCTGTTCACTCTGTTGCTTAATTTATTGTCATGCATAGAATTAGAAACATAGAAACATAGAAACATAGAAACATAGAAGTTGACAGCAGATAAGGACCTCAAGGCCCATCCAGTCTGCCCATTTCTTTTTCTAGAATTGAATCTCTAAGGTCACTATGTGCTCCAGTGTTGTCATTGTATTGCACTGTATTGTCTCAATGGTTTGTACTTTCCCAGGTTGTGCCTCAAGATGCATAAATGTTTGTCTAGTGCACCTCGCTCAATAAAAAACAACTAAATAAATAAATATGACCAAAAAATAAGGCCATCCTCGCCCCCCAAAAAGAAAAAGGACACAAACTATTATGGAAACAAAAACTACACCATCTATGGACTACAGAGACCAGAAAGAAATACATAACAAATAACTTGAACAGAAAACTAGGGTTAAATTTAATTTAAATTTCATAATTTGTTCAGCTTTAAATGTCAATAGAACAGGTCAATTCAAAAAATGCTTATTCAAATTTTGAGTAAATAGGCTGAGGGTAGTCAGAATTTAACCAGTGAAGGACCCAAAACATTATTTCTACTTTTGGCATGAAGTGGACACATAAAAAGGTTATATTTTACTGTCTTATTTTGATCTAAACCACACTGGCAAACTGTTTGCTCTTTAGAAGTAACACCTAGCCTTCTGAAGTAGGAGTGAATTTTCCCCCATTTTTGAATTTAACCCAGTAATTGAGAATTAGTACTGGGCTATGCTGTTATGATTGCTGTAATAATACATATTTATTTGTTCTGTTTATTTCTCTAACTGAGCTGAGTAATACTTAGAGTGCAATCGGATTTCTAACTGGGCTAAGTGAAACTATATGAGAGCTGAGAACAAAGAGTATGGTAGCTGAGGGGTGAAAAACAGACAAGGTGGCTTTAGGATTTGCTACAGTAATACAGTATCTAACGGATAAGATTTGAGACTGAATTAACCTGGTCGGCAAGGGGGAAGTAGGGGAACTAGTGTGGGGAGGGGACCAGGAATTTGAGTAAATAGGGGCCTAACAGTTGTAGTACGGCACAGAACCTGGGAGTAAGAGCCCATAACATAAGATGTGGCCAAAATGGGGCAGATTCCACATGTCAATAGGGCGGGCATCTTTAGAAGGGTGGTGGGGTGTACAGGGTGTAGATCCGCCATGATCCTGGACTGGGCTTGGAGGAAGGGGGGGGTGTATGGTCTGTAGATGACTGGCTAGTTTGAGGGAGGAACTGTGGAGGTTAGGTGAGGAATTTAAGTGGCAGGGCAGATGAATATGGTAGGCATCCTGGCTGGGGGAGAATAGGGGATGGCAAGGGGGGGGGATGGAAGAAGAACAACTAGGGACTGAAACCGACACCAGTATCAGAGGCACCAGCAGAAAAGAGAGGAGAAGTGATGGGGGTGCCTGAGGCAAGGTGGGCTTCCTGATGGGGGAGGAAGAGACCACAAGCAGTACCAGGGAAGAGAGCAGATGGCTGTAGGTAGGGAGGGACCTGGGGTGGGACCAGGGGTGGCATGGAGGGGAGCAAGCAGGATGAGGGAACCGATAAGGGGAAGAGATGTAGGAGGGGTATCTACTAGGAATAGATTCGAGCCTCTGCTGTGGGAGAGAGGGGGGAGCAGGAACATACTGAAGGGGGGAGGACAAGCAGGGCATGAGAGGGATGGCAACAGGTAGGGTAAGAGATAGCGAGGACGAAAGGGTAGAAGGGGGCTAGTAAAGAAGGAGAGGGTGGTGACTGGAGGACACAAGGCTATGGGAAGGGGGAAGGATGGGAGGGGCAACATTATTGGGGTAGAAGGGAATGGGACTCTAAATCAACAACAGTGGGGATTGGAGAGTGGTTGGAAATCAGCAGGGGAGGACGACATGGAAAGCCCAGTAGGGGGTAGTCAGGCTGGGAAGGGGTTCAAGGCGGATGAGAGGAAAAAGGCAGAGAAAAAGGGTGAGGTGGAAGTAGGGGATACAGATACAGAAGTCACAGAGGGTCCAGCTGGTAGGAGTAAGGGGCAGGGAAGAATGAATATTGGGGTGGTGGAAGGGGCATTAGAAGGAAAAGGGGATAAGGGACGGGGGGTACTCATCCTGGAGAATTCTATACTGAAAGGGGTGAGATGGGATGGAATAGGGGAAAGGCACAGCCATATTTGGGTTGAAGCTGTCCCCAGGTTGACTGCAGAAGGGGCAGGGCAGGCACTGCTCAAGTGTGCAGCGAGGGGAAGGAAGAAGCCTCATTTAGTGTTGCATGTGGGTACAAATGACTTGGTGGGGGAGACTGTGGAAGTAATGAGGGGGAGGTTCAAATAGTTGGGCAGGCAGGCAGTGTGAGGGGTTGGGGGAGTCGGTGGCATTCTCGGAGGTACTCCCAGTACCATGTGCAAGCATGGGGAGGAAGGGTAGGATTGAGGAGTTCAACAAGTGGCTGATGGAATGGTCCCACCCCAAAAATTATGGGTTAGTGACTAACTTGGGTAGGGTCTGGGGGAATAGTGACTTGTACGTGGGAGACAGGGTACACTTGAGCAGAAAGGGAAGGGGAATATTAAAGGCAGGATTAGAGGGGTATATCTCTACTAAGGTGGATTTAAACTAATAGGGGGAGTGGCCAAAAGACTGAGGTTGGTAGAAAGATCCAGACAGGGGAGCCTAATGAGCTCCTTCCCCTAGATATAGGTAAAGGCGGAGGTCTAGTAACCCTGGGAGGGGCGGGCAGAGTGGTCTGAGTATAATACAGAAGGCACCACCACCTGGTAAGAATAAGGAGGACAAAGGGTGTGGACTCCTGGGAGGAGGGACACAGGACAAGGAGGAGAAGAGCAAGAAGAAGGAGGGGTATGGGTGGAAGGTAGTTTGACTAAATGGATAGAGAACTGGTTACAGGGAAGGGTGCAGAGGGTGGTAGTGTTGGGGGAGCTTTTGGCACCCAGAGCAGTGACAAGCGGGGTGCCGCAGGGGTCAGTGCTGGGTCTGGTGTTATTTGGGCTCTTTATGTCCGATATAGCACATGGAGTGGAGAGCAGGGTTAGTCTGTTCGCACATTATACCAAATTGGGGGCAGTGGTGGATGAAGAGGATGGATGGGAAAAACTGCAGGAGGAACTAACCAAATTAGAGACATGGCCAGTGGAGTGGCAGCTTGGATTCAATGCAAAGAAGTGTAAGGTGATGCACTTCAAGGCTAAGAACCAGAAGAGGGACTATTGGTTGGGGATCACAGAGCAGGAGAAGGACCTAAGGGTGTTGGTAACTGGGAGCATGAACAACTCAGCCGAATGCAGGAGAACAGCAGCGAAGGCAAACAGGATGCTGGGGCGCATCACAAGGGAGTTCTCATCCAGACACAGGGATGTGATCCTACCTCTCTACAGATCATTGGTCACATCACACCTAGAGTACTGTGTGCAATACTGGAGGCCATACCTGAGGAGAGATATAAAGTTACTAGAGGGAGTGCAGAGGAGGGCAACAAAAATGTTAAAGGGGATGGAAGGAAAGGAATATGAAGTTATGCTGAAAGAGCTGAACATGTACACATTGAAGGAGAGGCAGGATTGGAGGGATATGATTGAAGCGTTTAAATACCTGAGGGGGTAAATAAACCTAGCACCGAGGGGGTGTTTAAACTGAGGAGTGGAAGAGAGACAAGGGGGCATGGACTAAGGTTGGAAGGGGGACGTTTCAAGAGGGAAATGAGGAGTCACTAATTCTCAGAGATGGTGGTGTCTAGTTGGAATGTGCTGCCAGAGGGGGTTGTAATATGTAGGACAGTCAATAGCTTTAAGGAGGAGTGGGATAAAGCAAGAGGAAGAGTCAGGGGGAAGAGGCTGGGAAAAGCAGGGGAGGAACTGAGGGGGAGGAGGCTCTGGGCAGCTGCAATCTAGGGTGCTAGCTGCACACTCGGGCAGATTTACATAGACCGATTGGTGTGTTCTGCTGGCAGATTCGTATGTTCAGATGTTCGTTTGTATGTTCATATGTAACATCACAGTGACTCTGTTCATAAGCAGAGGTCCTAAAATGCCTATGATGACAATTTGGTGACAAATGTCCATAAAATGACTGTGTTACAAGTGTGCATTGTGCAGTTTCCAGTTTCTGGTAACTTCACAAATTTGTAGTATTTTCTCTCCAGATTTTCAACATTGCCATTTTTTCAGACCTCCTTATGAACAGTACAGCTGTAATTTTTCACATCCTGCCCGAAATATGCATTTACACATCTGCCGCAGAATACCGTGGTTGCTGTGGGAAATCAATGTTTGGGACAGATTTAAGAAAATCATAGTGACAGTGTTCACGAGCAGAGGTCACAAAATGTTTGTGTTGAAAATTTGGTAAAATCATTCCACTAAATGACTGTGTTACGCGCATGCGTTGCGCAGTTTCCATGTATGCTTGGAAGTTTGAGCATTTTTAATATTTTCACTACAGATTTTCAACATTGTCATCTCTTCACTCCTCCCTACGAATGATACAGCTGTCATTCTTCACATCCTGCCTAATCTGTGTTTTCATACATCTGGTGCACAATGGCACGGTTGCTGTGGAAACTCAAATTTTGGGACACATTGACAAAATCACAGTGCCGCTGTTCATGAGAAAAGGTACAAAATGCTTTCATGAGGTGCATGCCACAAAATGGCCATGTTGAAAATGTGTACTGCAAACACCAACAAATGCCCTGGGCGCTATTGTTCCTAACCATAATGTTCCACCCTGTACAGACTGACAGGCGTCAGGGGTGTGCCTTTGGATTGCCGACTGTAATGCTCATGCCATTCCAACACTGACAGTAATGTTCATGCCATTCCAACCTCACCCCAACCCCGCACCCTACAGCCACAGACAGGCATCGAGCTGTGCCTTGGACTCTTTGGCCCCAGAGTTCACCCCATTCTATATTACGCCCATTTCAGCGTACAGTATGTCCTTATGGAGTGGAGTTGCTGTAAAGCCGAACACCCCAAGGCACACCTCAACACTTGTCAGTGTCTGCAGGATAGGGTAAGGTGAAATGGCATGAACGTTATGGGCAACAACCCAAATGAATACCCCAATGCCTGTCCATCTCTGCAGGGTGGAGGTGGGGTTGGCATGAAGTTCAATACTTCACTACCATTTCTACTCTGCATCTGTCTAACTCCTGCATTTTCAATGCTAATACCAGAAAGCAAACATTCAGAATTGACAAATGCTTGTTTCTTAAGGCTCAGCAAGTTGATATTCACCATAATAATCCACGGGTTATTACGGCATTCACATGCTGTCTCTATCAAAATACAGCACTCCCTCACTGACTCCCATTCTGTGTGTGGGTGGTTCAATGCTTCAGCAAACATGGCAGCATCGTGTGACGGTTGGCAAGGAACCGTTAGAATTAAGCTTTGTCTTTCCTTCCATCGTCATTTGCTATGTTCACTTGCGCTTGCACAAAGAACATTTTGCTTCAGTGTATGGCATTTCAGAGGTGTGTCTTTGCCAAGTCCTATGCAGTTCAGGCTGGAATGGACATGGCAGTAACAGCCCAATGATCAGCAAGGCAGATCATGACGAGTGTTTCTGTTTTAGGACATAAACTTTGTGTAATTAAAATGATTAAACCACTCCATTCAGAAAGTGGCAGGTTCCTTTTATTTTGGGACTAGCTCCTTCTACATCCCCAGTAATGGCCAACCTCCCTCAGCAGTTCCCAGCTTAGTGCATCCAGTAACACTGGCATTTCACAGTGCTCTGTGCTCCTGCATGGCTCATGGGCTGTGCCTCCTCCTTTCCTGCTTTGTCGTTTCTTTCCCCGCCTGTTTCAGCCTCCTTTTGCTCCCTGCTTGTTGCTCTTTTTTTCCTCTTCTCTTCATTTTCTTTCCCTGCCCTGGTCCCTAGTTTGTTGTTTTGTTTTAATTTGTTTTGGAACCCTCCCCCCCACCGTTCATGTTCCTGCTTATCCACCCCCCAATCCATTACCTCCCCGCAACACTGAGAACGTCTGCATACTACACCAGCATTTGATTTTTGGAATCTGGCAGGGCTGTGGTGGGCATGGTGGTGGGATGTCTTGGATTACAGTTCTGTGTACTAAACTTGAAACTCATGTTACTAGCAGCACAGCAAGGGCACAGACATGTGCTTTTCTTCTAGTACCTTTGGTGTCCATATCAATCACTCACTAGGCTGCTGCCTTTCCTTGCCCCTCCCGTACCTCATTTTTGTGCTGGTCTTCGCTGCCCTGTGTTTTCTTTTGGGGCCTTTTCCCCCCAATCCTCTCATCCCGGCACTCTGTCTTGCCCCACTTTCAGTTTAATTGTTCTCCCCTTGCATTCCTGCACAGCCTGAGTCAGATCCTCCATTTCATTCGTGACTCCTTCCTGATATCTGTACCATGCTGTTTTCAAAATGGAGCCTTCCACCACTTTCACATCCCAAGTGGCACCAGATCTCTGAACAGTCTTTCCCTACATATTGCATTGCTTCTCAGTTTTGGACATCACTGGTAATCATACTGTGTCACTCTGCTTGCACTTCTTGTTTGTCCTTCGGACGGTTCATGCTCTGCTTAGCATACTACTGCACTGTTTACCTGGCATGTCCTGATTTATTTTTTATTTTATTCTCTGGTAAACAGGTAAAGCCCACTAGGCATAGGTGCCTGACTGTTTTCTGAGGTGATCTGGGAGCGCTCGGGAGGTTAAGTGACTTGCTCAGAGTCACACAGTATGCAAGTGAAGGTTGTGGAAATCAAACCCAAGTCTGTCTGCTGGATGTACCAAGCTTATTCACAGCTCCTTACAGTAACCTCTAGGCTATACTGCCAGCCTATAGCTGCTTATAGTCCATCATACTCTCAGGAGAAAATCATAATCGACTGTGCCTTTCAAGCCTTCATACAACGTCATTGCTGATTAGCTTTTGTAAGCTTCCCTACCTACATTTGAGCCATTAGTTCTACCTTTGCTGATTTCCTCAGTCCTGATTCATTGGGATTAATTTCCATGCCTTCAAATGGCAAGTGTATTCCACTGCTTTATGCAGTCTGTTTAGTCACGTTCTGCTAAACCTGGATTCATAGCATTATGCTCCTCCTGTATTGCTCAGCTTTCACCTATACTCACCCATTAATTGTCCTTCTGGCACTTCTGTCATATGGTATTACTGTGTCCTGTTTGTTTCTTGTTTCACAATGAGCTGGTCCTTCCACTGCTGTTCCCAGTCCTACCTCATTTACTACCATCCCCTTCGACCTGCTACTTTCTGATTGCCTACCTTTTTCTAGCAGCAGTCAGCTGCCCTTTCCTTGCTCAGCCATACCAGCAGTCTGACAGCCTCTATCCCTAACTCTGCCTACTGAGGCATAGCAGTGCAGGTAAGATTTCCCTGTCTACCAGGGATGAAGGGGCCTGTTTCCTCTAACTACAGTTTTAACCAGTTAAGTTCCCTGCTAACTACTGGCAGTCTCCATCCCTAACTCTGCCTTGCACTGCATTGCGTGAAGGTTAGCTCACCCCGACTACTGCAGAAGGGAGTCTGCATCCTCCATCTACCATCTCAATCAACTACATTCTCTACCAGCACTATGGGTTTGCCACTCCCTTTGGGAATGAGATCACTGTACTTCGTCATCTCTACTAACTACATTCTCTACCAGCAATCTGGGATCACCACTTCCCTTCAAGAATGGGACCTCTGTACCCCATCAGTCTCCAGTCTCCTGACTCAACCAACTGCACTTTGTACCAATCGACTTGGGTTTGCCATATCCCAATGGGAATGGGACCTCATACTCCATCAGCCTTCGAGCACCTGTACTTGGGCCTTGTCTCCAGTTTCTGCTTCATGTCCTTCCCAGTGTCTCAAGCCTTTGTCTCTCCACTCTGTCTCTGCTCTCACTTCTATATTTTCTCCATATTAACCTTTTTTTCTTCGCTGAAACAGGTCTTGCAGAAAGCTGACTCTTTCTCCTTTAGATAAGTATTACTTTATGTCTAACCTGTCTTATCCAATCTGTCTGCTTCCCAAGAACTACAAATCCTTTGTGACCCCTTTCCTATATTTTATTTTACAGGTTCAATGGATGCCGTCCCTTCAAGACTCCTACCTCTGACTCCTCAGTACACAGGTAAGAGACCCTCTGCACATTACCTATAGTTGATGGGTTTACTGTAATGGTCTGGCTGCACCTGTTAGTCTGTGTGTGTGTGTGTGTGTGTGTGTGTGTGTGTGTGTGTGCATGTGTATTAATGTGATGAATACCAGTGTACTTTTTTTACCCATTCCATAAAGCTTTTATTTTATTTTTATTTATTGCAATTGTTTCACCAGGAAAGGCACACTGGACAACAAGATGCTCATCTCACGGTACGACCTGGGGGGGGCGGGGGTACGCATGGATATGATAACATGCAGGTTATCAAGTAAACAGTTAACAGAAGCAAATAAAAAGCAGCATAAGGATACACGATTGCATGACTATATAAGCAGTGCACATTGAATGCTTAGGATATTATAGTATCAAATAACAATTTTTGTGACAAGAAGCAGCAGACAAGGTAAATTAGCACAGTAGTAACAGCTGTAAACAGCAGAGGATGTATATCACAGTTATACAGTTATACACATACAGTCAGTCTGACTTTTGATTTGTCTGAAGCGGAGAACCTTGCTACACTGTAAAGAACAAACTATAACTTCATTTAGGAGCTGGAAACATGGTAAGGCATAATATTGTAAAACAGGGGAGCTACGCTTTCTATAAAAAGTTTCATTTTTTTTCCTTATTGGCATTAAGCAGAGAATTGCAGGATTCCATTAAAAGTGTAGTAATTTTATAACCAGTGGGAGTGTGATACAACTGAATTTGCTTGATTGTTGAGGTTGAGATGTAGGATTTGGAAGGATATTTTTGCAACATTTTAAAAGTGTCCTGCTGGCTGAGTAGTTAAGATTTTAGCCCTGGTTTCACTGAAAGATTTTGTGTATTGGAATCAGACATAGCAGCCTGCCTACATTGAAAGGCCTGCTTACATCACAGGTGTCACTAGTCAATCAATTGGCTTAATTCTTAAGATTTTCAGTGCAGGAAGAGTGTAAAGCACTGCTGACTTATTTTGGGGCTGTCCGCTTTCAGAGCACAAACCACCAGGCTGTTTTGGGGCTGGGGAGGGTTACCTGTGTCTGACTTGGATGTCTGGATTTTTCTCTGTTTGATTAGCAGGGTATTTTCTCTGTCAAATTGTTGTGTAGGGCATCTTGCTGACAGGAAGGCACTCATCGCAGTGCTGGGTCAGAGCTTTTAGCTGATTGTTTTGTGAGGGCACAGTTTAGGCCCAATCCTTCCTACCCCTCACCCCACCCACCCTGGAATTAGTTCCTTTATACCTGGGGTTCTGACATCATTTCCTCAAGTGTGCAAGGTGCATATCACTGTCATATCCTCTCTAGCACACTGCACTGACAATATATGCATACATTGTATAATATATATATATATTCTATATAACAAACCAATCACACACACACACACACACACACACACACACACACACACACAAAGAAAAAAGTAGATAAACATGTGGGGAGTAGTACAATGTAATGGCTGTGGGGCAGCAGTCTTCCGGGAGTCTTTCTGGAGGCTGAGATGCTGCCCTATTTGCAGACAACTCTCTGCACTGAGGGAGGAAGTTGCCCATCTTCAGGCCAAGGGAACCTTCCCCCAGGCTACACTGGTTGGTAGGAAGGGAACCTCCCCCATCCAGGAAGCACCAGAGCCACCACCACTACCTCAGAGGTTGCAAAGAAAACACAGCAGTTGGACCACAGTGGGCTCAGGAAGGGTGAGGATGGTGGAACAGAGGCACACCCAGTCAGTTGTTCCACTCCACAATCCATACACCATTCTGGGGGAGCCTAGCTCCCCTATGGATGTACCCACAGAGGAGACTAAGGAGGCTGAGGACAGCTGTCACAAGGGAGGCCCACAGGAAGGAGACAGAGGACTCCACAAGGAAAGGAAGCAGCTCCTGGTGGGGGACTCAATTATTAGGGGGATAGAACTGGGGAGAGCAGGGAAAACTGAAGTAAGGTGCCTGCCTGGTGCCATGGCTTGGAGGGACAGGAAGCTCATCCTCAGGATCACGGGAACAGCTGCACGGGAGTCTGAGCTGGACATCATTGTCCACATAGGGACAAATGACTTGGCTCATCATGAGATTAGAGCAATGCAGAAGGACTTTGTAGAATTGGGGAGGGGCCTAAGACAAGTAGCACACACAGAGTCCTTCTCAGAGGTGCTGCCTGTCAATGGCATGAGTGAGGCGAGGGTACTTTGCACCATGCAGTTTAATGAATGGTTGAAAAAATGGTGTGGAGCACAGGGGTTTGGCTTCACTGGGGACTGGGGTTCCACCTGGAGGGACACCAGCCTATACTGGCAGGATGGTCTGCATCTGTCCAGGAAGGGAACAAGTCTTTTGAGCAATCGGTTTAAATGCTTCATTGGCAAGCTTTAAAACTAGTCAAGGGGGGAGGCACTGATAAGCAGCAGGAAAATCCCAGCCTCTCCCTACAAAACAGGGTACTAAATGAGAAAAAGACCAAGGTAGAAAGGTCAGTGGGGGATGCTGCAACAGAAGGTATAGCCATCAAAAAATGGAAAGCAATGAGTACCAATGCCTGTAGTCTGAGTAACAACTACCTGAATTAGTGGCCTTGATGGAGGAGGAACATCTGGATATCGTGGCAGTCACAGAAACATGGTACACACAAAACCATGACTGGGATGTAAACATACCAGGATACACTATCTACAGGAGGGGCAGGGAGGGTAAAAGAGGAGGGAGTAGCTCTTTACATAAGGGAAGGAATCAAAGCAACAGAACAAAAGGGTAAACAGGGAGGAGAAAAGCACTGTGGGTAAATTTGGAGACCGGCAATGGCACCACAATCCGCACAGGGGTTGTATACAGACCCCCTTCTCAGGGGGAGGAAATGGACAAGGAAATGATAGAAAGTATACTTAGAATGGCAGAAAAAGGGGAGATATTGCTGATGAGTGATCTGAATATGACAGATGTTAACTGGAGTGCAGTTGCAGCAGCCATTTCTAAGAGTGGGGTTATTCTAGATGCCCTACAGGGGGCATGCCTTAGACAACTAGTATTGGAGCCCACTCGAGAGGGAGCAATCTTAGACCTGGTTCTCTCAAATGGAGATGAAGAGAGGATCACAGATGTAAGTGGGTAGCCATCTGGGAACTAGCGACCATGAACAGTATGGTTCACAATAAACACAGCAATAGAGTCAAGCCATACAAGACAAAAGTACTGGATTTTAGGAGGGCTGACTTTGTCAAAATGGGTGAGTGCCTAAGGAATGCACTAGCAAATGAGCAGGAAGGAGGGGTGGAAGAACAATGGGGAATAATAAAAACTGCCATCACAGAGGTAACAAGCCTTTGTGTAAAGCACATAAACAAAATGAAGCGAGGTAAGAAACCACTATGGTTCTCAAAGGAAGTGGCAGTGAAGGTTCAAGAGAAAAAGAAAGCATTCAGGAAGTACAAGGAATCACAGAAGGAACAGGACAGAGAACTGTATCAGTTAAAGCAAAAGGAAGCTGGGAAGGCAGTCAGAACAGCAAAGGCCCAAACCGAGGAACAGATAGCCAACTCAGTTAAGAAGGGGGATAAAACCTTTTATAGGTACATCAGGGAGCGAAGGAAGACCAAGGGAGGGATAGTGAGGCTTAATAAAGGGGAGGGATGGTGGGCAGAGGGTGACTGTGAAAAGGCAGAGATACTAAACAAATATTTTGCTCAGTATTTACAAAGGAAGAGGAGAGTACCTATAACAAACAGTAGAA
The DNA here is from genome assembly GCA_016271365.2 of Neoceratodus forsteri. Taxonomy (NCBI): domain Eukaryota; kingdom Metazoa; phylum Chordata; order Ceratodontiformes; family Ceratodontidae; genus Neoceratodus; species Neoceratodus forsteri. Next base: position 538,296,337 of record CM028134.1, on the reverse strand, counting down.
ACACTCTGGATACAGAAGTTGATACCAGCCCATTTACAAAGAAAGTGTTCTGAAAGAACTCTTAAAACTGAAGGTGGACAAAGCAATGGGGCCTGATGAGTTCATCCCAGAATTCTAAAAGAACTAAGGTAGAACTTGGACACCACTGACTACCCTCTTTAACAAATCATGGGAGGATGGGGTGGTACCCAAGGACTGGAGGAGGGCAGATGTGATTCCCTTCACAAAAGTGGGAGCAAGGCAGAAGCAGAAACTACAGACCTGTTAGTTTAACCTCAGTGGTAGGGAAAATGATGGAATCTTCTGAAGGAAAGAATTGTCGAGTATCTAGAGGCCAGAGGGCACAGGACCCAAGGCAGCATGGATTCACAGTGGGAAGGTCATGCCAGACAAATCTGATAGATTTCTTTGACTGGGTGACCAAAGTAGTTGATCAGGGAGGGGCTGTGGACATGGCCTACCTAGACTTCAGCAAGGCATTTGACACAGTCCCACACAAAGATTAATATACAAGTTAGCCAGCCTGGGGTGGGTCCCAAGATGACAGCCTGGGTAAAGAATGGCTGGAGAATAGGACACAGAGAGTAATAGTAAATGGAGTCCACTCGGAAAAAAGGGGGGTTAGTAGTGGGGTATCGCAGGGTTCAGTATTAGGACCGGTCCTTTTCAATGTCTTTATAAGCGACATTGCAGAGGGACTGGAAAGAAAAGTATGTCTCTTTGCAGATGACACAAAGATCTGCAACAGAGTTGATGCACAAGGTGGAGTGGAAAGGATGAGAAGGGACTTGGCAAGGTTAGAGGAATGGTCAAATGTATGGCAGCTTAGATTCAATGCTAAGAAGTGCAAGGTAATGCACCTGGCAAACAAAAACCCAGGGGAAGAGTACACAATGGGGGGTGAGATACTAACAACAACAAAAATGGAAAGGGACCTGGGGGTAGTGATATCAGATGACCTAAAGGTGGGCAAGCAATGTGAGAGGGCAGCAAGGAAGGCTGGGGGGATACTGGGATGCATAGGGAGAGGCATCACCAGTAGAAAAGAGGAAGTTATTATCTCTCTGTTCAGACAGCTAGTGAGACCCCATCTGGAGTACTGCGTGCAGTTCTGGAGACCCAATCTCCACAAAGGCATAGACAGGATGGAAGCTGTCAGAGGAGCAACTAAAATGGTGCAGGGTCTGCACGGAGACATATGAAGAGAGACTTAAGGAGCTTAGTATGTATAGCCTCGAGGAAAGGAGGAGGGGGACATGATAGAAACTTTCAAGTACCTCAAGGGAATCAACAAAGTCAAGAGGGTAGCATCTTTCAAAAAAAGAGGTGTGCAAGAACAAGGGGGCACAATTTGAAGATAGAAGGGGGCTGGCTCAGAGGTAATTTAAGGAAGTATTTTTCACAGAGAGGGTTGTGGATGTATGGAATGGCCTTCCAGAGGAGGTTATGGAGTCAAAAACAGTGGTGGAATTCAAGCATGCATGGGACAGTCATAAGGCAATTCTAGGGGGTGGGGGTAGGAAGAAGTAGGCTGCTGGTTAACTAGGATCTGCAGCTTATCTATCAGGTAGGGAAATGGACAGACTGGGTGGGCCAAGCGGTCCTTATCTGCTGTCAAATTCTATGTTTCTGTGTTTCTATGTTACACAGTACATAGGGCAAAATAGGCCCAGGACATAAGTGCAAGGTTGGGGTTATATGCCAGCTTCTGTCGCAAGGCTAGAGCTACTGGTCAGGCATTGGGGAGGGGATAGTGGGGCATGGCAGGTTCAGGCACAGGAGCAATTTGTAGTAAGGAAGTTTGCTAGGGCAGTAGACAGACAGTAGGAAGAGGAGGAGGAGTGCTGAATTTGCGGTGGGAGGGTGTCCCAGAGCTTGGGTAGCTAGTGTGAGATGGCGGCTTGACCGGCAGAGGTCTTCTATCTGGGGACTGAAAGTTGGTGAGAGTCACTGGATCTAAGATGATGGGAGAGGGTGGGGCATCTGTGAGCACGATGGCATGGTAAGAGGGGATGGACCCGAGCCATAGGTTGGGGACAAATTTAGCACAGTGAGAGATGTGGTGTTTTTTTCGAGGGACGGTAGTGCCAAAGCTCGGTAGAGGTCGCAGTGGTGGATAAGGTGAAAGGCATCACGAGCAAAGTGGCAGAAGGCATTATAAAGTATGTCCAGTTTAGATAGGGTGGACTTAGGGGCTGCACTGTATACAATGTCTCAGTAGTCAATGGAGGGCAGTATTATCTTCAGGACCAGTTCACATCGGACTTGGGGAGGGAGGCTGCTGCGGTTCCTATATAGTGCACTGAGCATGGGGCATAGTTTTTTTGAGATAGTATCGATGTGGTCAGAGAAGGAGAGATGGCTGTCGAATCAGACCCCCAAGTAATGGAACAAGGAGACATATTCAAGGTTTTTGGCCATCCAGGGTGGTGAAGTAGGGAAAGGAGGGGAGTCTGGTCAGGCATTGCTGTGTGCCGAAGATCATAGTGACAGTTTTTTTTGCATTTAGGGAGAGCTGGTGCAAGCTAAACCATTGCTGTACCTTGTTGAAGTCAGCTTGGAGGTTTGTTTGTACCACATCAGGGACGGAGCCCGAGTAGTAGAGTACAGTACCATCTGCATACATGTGGATTGAGAAAGTAAAGCAGATGAGTGGCAGGTGATTTAGGAATATAGAAAACAGAATGGGACCAAGAGCCGACCCCTGTGGGACACCGGTAGTTAAGGGAATGGGGGTGGAGATCGCATTTGAGACTCTAACGGACTGAGTTCTATCAGAGAGGTATGTCCTGAACCAGTTTGTGGCTGCGACAGAGAGGCCTGATTCAGCGAGACTTGAGAGCAATATGGGGTGGGAGACGGTGTCGAAGGCTTTGCAAGGTTGACAAAAATGGCTGAGATGATCAGTCCACTGTCCATGCCTGTCAGGATAGTGTCTGTAAGCCTTATCAGGGAGGAGGTGGTGGAGTGTCCCTTCCTGAAGCCAGACTGGAATGGCATGAAGAATTTGGAGTCAGTGAAGAAGGAGGTAAGTTGGGTGAGTACAAGGTGCTCTTGTAGTTTTGCTAGGGCTGGGAGGAGGGAGATAGGCCGGTAGTTAGAGGGGGAGGTAAGGGCACCTCCTTTTGGCAGAGGGATGACAATGGCATGCTTCCATGTATGGGGGACGGCAGCAGCAGTGGCAGCAAAGGATTGGTTTAGGAGTTTTGCAAGTGAAGTTGCTATAGTAGGAACAGAGAGGTATAGAAGTTTGGGGTCTAATCCATCCGGGGATTTGTCTTTTGAAGCGTTGAGAGAAAGTGATGCATCTAGGGCGTCAGTTGCAGAGATGTGTTTGAAGGAAAAGGAGCGAGGCCTAGTCTGGGTCTTGATGTCTGTAGGCGGTGCAAGAGGTGTAATGTTGGGCAAGGAAGAGAGGAGGGTGGCAGCACAAGTGGAGAAGTACACATTGAACTCAGTGGTGACTACTGTGGGCTCTGATAAGAGAGAGTTATTAACATTTAGCATTGGAGTGGGATTGGCAGCTGGTGGGGTGAAAAGGGAATGAATGACTTTCCAGAATTTTGAGGGATTATTTAGGTTTGACTGGAGGGAGCTGCTGAAGTACTCTACTTTTGCAAGATGAGTGGCTCTGGTGCACTTGTTACGGAGCATGCGGTATGTGGAGAGGTGTTGTGGGAGGCGTGAGGATTTATGTGTTTTCCAGGCTTTGTCCCATGCAATTTGACTTGCAATCAGTTCTTGGGTGATCCAAAGTAGATGGTTTCCTTGTACTCTTGTATGAAGCAGTGGTGTGTGTGTGTTCCAGATACTGAGGAATGTGTTTTTTAAAATGTAGGAAGGCATCATCAATGGAGATCTTAGGAGGGGCAGGGGCCCAGTTTGCTAGCACAAGGTCATCTAATACAGGGGCTAGATTGAGGGATTTATAGGAGTGGTGGACTACAAATTTAATGGGGAATCTTGGGCGGTGGATTTTACACACTAAGAAGGTAACGTGGTGGTCGCTGTGGGAGTCAGGAAGAATACCAGCTTGTTTGACCCAGTGGGGGTATGTGGTAAGGACCCAGTCGATGAGCGAGTGGTTACCAGATTTTAGGTTAAGCCTGGTTGGCTCAGTAATCATTTGTGAGAAGTTTAGAGTGGAAATTTCAGTCCTGGTTTTGTTGAGGGCAGGAGCTAGCCAATTGTGGTTAAGATTACCCATAATGTAGAGTTCCCCTGTCATGGTAAGGCAGGAGACTTGCTTGAGGAGGTCGGTGACAGCAGAAGCTAGTGCACCAGGTTGGCAGTATATCCCAGCAATGTAGATTGGTAGCGAGAAGGGAAGGACAAGCTGAATTAGTATTACTTCAAGGACTTTTTGTTCGGACTTGGTCAGGACCACTGAATAGTGCAAGTCCGAGTTTACATAGAGGGCTATTCTGCCACCTTTAGAGGCTCCATCCTGGCAGGCCATAGTGTAGCCTGGGATAGCGACAGAGGAGTCGTTGATGCTTTTGTTGAGCCAGGTTTTGGACAGGGTAAGGATATCTGGAGCGTAGTGGATGGCAAGAACCTGAAGGGAGTCAAGCTTGTGGACAAGGCTTCTTATATTTAGGTGCAGGAGGCACAGGCCATGTGGGAGAAGGTCTCCGGAGTGAGGTGAGGAAGTGGCCGATGTTGGAGACGGGTATGGCGGGGTAGTATTTGGGCCGGAGTTAGGGTGGATGTCACCTGCTGCAAGGAGCAGGAAAGCGAGAGTTAGGTAGTAAGCGAATAGCTGTATATGACTGACTGCAAGCGGACATCTCTTAGATTGATGGCATGTATGAGCTGAGCATAGGAGAATAAGTTGAAAAATGACCCAGGGGAGTGATGGGTTGAAAAGAAATGGGCTGGGACACGTGGCAGAGTGTGTCCATGCTTGGGTGAAAGGGGAGGTGGATGCCGGGCTGGAGGGGTGGGAGAGCTCAATGAGGTTTGGCAGGATTTGGGAAGGGGGCATGGGAGAGGTGGGTGGCATGTTGGAAAGGAAGGGATGGAGGGAGAAGAGAATAGGAATGAGCAGGGTCAGGTGGCCTGGTAGAAGGATCGTGGTGCGGATCAGGTGCTAGGAGGACCCTACTGCTGTAGTTACTTAGTGGCGAAGGTAGGTGCTGTAATTACTTAGTGGAAAAGGTGGAGGGCTGGGATGTGGGGACAGGGAAATGATAGGGACCTGTAAGGACTAGGAACCAATGGGGGGGGCAGAGGGAATGAGGGTTTTAGGTAGCCAATGAGGGAGCGAGCAGTGCTGCTAGGCTTATTAGCCAATGAGGGAGTGAGAGGGAATGTGGGCGGGCAATAGGTGTATTTAATTAGTGGAGAGGGTGGGGGTGGGTGGGGCGCTGAAAATCCTTGATGAGACACTTGATTTTGCTTGGTTGCAGCTAAATCTATTGTAAAAGCGCCAGGCAGCAAAAGCAGGAAAAAGTCAGCCAATCAGGCGGGTTTGCTGGAAGCGCCCGTGTTCTGATTATAGCTGCGCTGTCACCGTACCTTCCAAGGAGCTGCGGGCGGGCATCCTGGTCTTGGTCGGCTGGGTGCTGTCCAACAGTGGGGGAGCTGAAGCAGCCCTGTTTGAGGGCAGGCAGCTGGAAAGAAGAAAAATAGCATTGGTTAAATAGCGTAGAGGCAGGACAGGTTTAGATTGAGCAATTTAGCAAGACAAAGAAGAGCGAGACTTTTCGGCACCAAGGCAGAGTGCTTGGATAGAAGGGGGTGGGGGTGCAGAAGCTACGAAACAACAGAAGAGCTGTAAGCACTTTAAAGCAGTAGTAGAAATTACAATCCAGCTAATACAGTTGAAATCCTTCTATGAGACACTTGAATTTTGCTTAGTTGCAGCTAAATCTATTTGTAAAAAGCACCAGGTGGCAAAAGCATGGGAAAAGTCCTAGTCAATCCTGGAAGCACCCGTGTTCCAATTGGCTGTGCTGTCGCAGTACCTTCCAAGGAGCTGCAGGTGGGCATCCTGGTCTCGGTCAGCTGGGTGTCGTCCGACCATGGGGGAGCTGAAGCAGCCCTGTTCAAGAGCAGGCAGCTTCCAAGGAGTTGCAGGCGGGTGTCTTGGTCTCAGTAGGCTGGGTACTGTCTGACCATGGGGGAGATGAAGCAGCCCTGTTCAGAGATGGTTAGATGTTAGAGATGGTGGTGGACACAGACAGGCTCTCAGCCCTATCCCCACATCCTAACATCTGGCCTTTACCTGCCCCGGACTCACTGAACCCGAAGTCCCCCCCCCAAACCATATGAGCTTACCCCCCCTAACAGTGACAAAGGACAAATGGCAAGTACTATTGGTGATGCTAGGAAAGGAGGGCAGGATGGGAGGGGGAGAAGGGTGGAAGGTGGTTACCCTTAATGCTAGGAGTCTTGAGAGGAAAACTGCAAAGTTACATGTGCTCATGGCAGAGGGAGAGGTAGACATTGCAGCCATCACAGAAACATGGGCCACCCAATACAATGACTGGGACCTGTCTGTACCAGGGTACAGGTTATTTTGTAGGGACAGGGTGATTGGGAAAGGAGGGGGTGTGGCACTATATGTGAAGTGTGTAGGGGAGGAAGGGGAGGAGGGTAGTACAGAGTCACTTTGGATGCAAATCCAGGATTCCAAGAATAGGATTCTTAGAATGGGAGTGGTATACAGGCCACCATCTCAGACGGAGGAGTTAGACAGGGAACTAGCAGAACAGATCAGGAGGACCTGCGAGAAGGGTAGTGTGGTGATTGTGGGGACTTCAACATGCCAGGTGGACTGGAGTACCCCAACAACCAGGAACAGAGGAGCAGGTACTGCTGGATGCCTTCAGGACAGCTTCCACGCAAATGGTCAGTGAACCAACCAGGTTAGGAAATACCCTTGACCTTGTGCTGGCAAATGGGGACTTTGTGAGAGAGAACTTACAGTGGAGGAACCGCTGTCAGGGAGTGACCACCACTCAGTATGGCTCACATTGGATATGGGCAAGGAAGGAGTGGAATCGGGCACAAGAGTGCTGCACTTAAGGATGGCTGACTTTGGGAGGATGGGGGAAGTGGTAAAAGGGTACCTGGCCAGAATTCAATATAGTATGAACACTAACCAGAGGTAGGAGCTCATAAAGCTGGGGAGAGTGGAGGCAACCAAAACCTGCTGCAAGGCCCAGAGCAAGAAGGCTAGGGCTAAGAAACCGAGCTGGTTGAGCAAGGAGGTCATGGAAAAGGTAAGGAGGAAAAGAGCTGCCTTTAGGAAGTACAAGAAAACAGGAAGGGGGAGGACAGGAAGGAGTACTTGACAAAATCGAAGGAGGTGACAAGGGCAGTAAGGGGAGGTGAATGCCGGGCTGGAGGGGTGGGAGCCAAAGCATCTACGGAACTCAGGCTGGCACAAGGCATTAAGAAGGGGAAGAAGAACTTCTTTAGGTACATCAGGGAGAATAAGAGCTGTAAGGCCCACATAGTAAGGATTAGGAAGGAAGGGGGTTGGGTGGAAGCAGGGTGCGATAAGGCAGAAGCACTAAATGAATACTACTGCTCAGTATTTACTAAAGAGAAGAGGGGTGACACCCAAGGGGAGAAATGGCAGAAACGGGGGGAAGACGTGACAGATGGGGAAATCGTGGAGGGCAGAGTTTGGGAAGGATCATGGTGCGGATCAGGTGCTAGGAGGACCCCACTGCTGTGGTTACTTAGTGGGGAAGGTAGGTGCTGTAATTACTTAGTGGAGAAGGTGGAGGGCTGGGATGTGGGGACAGGGAAATGATAGAGACCTGTAAGAACTAGGAACCAATGGGGGAGCAGAGGGAATGAGGGTTCAAAGGCAAGCAGCTTCCAAGGAGCTGCAGGCGGGCATCCAGGTCTCAGTCGGCTGGGTGCCATCCGACCATGAGGGAGCAGCAGCAGCCCTGTTCAAGGGCAGGCAGCTTCCAAGAAGCTGCAGGTGGGCGTCCTGGTCTCGGTTGGCTGGGTGCTGTCTGATTGTGGGGGAGCTGAAGCAGCCCTGTTCAAGGGCAGGCAGCTTCCAAGGAGCTGCAAGCGGGTGTCCTGGTCTTGGTCGGCTGGTTGCCGCCCGACCGTGGGGGAGCTGAAGCAGCCCTGTTCAAGGGCAGGCAGCTTCCAAGGAGCTGCAGGCGGGCATCCTGGTCTCAGTTGGCTGGGGACCATCCAACCGTGGGGGAGCTGAAGCAGCCCTGTTCAGAGATGGTTAGATGTTAGAGATGGTGGTGGACACAGACAGGCTCTCAACCCTATCCCCACATCCCAACATCTGGCTTTTACCTGCCCCGGACTCACTGAACCCAAAGCCCCCCCAAGGATTGGCCTGTGTCACAGCCGGGAAGGGGAGGGCCATCCCCACCTAGTGACTCACATCCAGAGTCAGGCTGGTGGTCTGGGTGATTGCATGGGACAGAGGTTGGTGGGCAGGGCTTCATGAAGTCTGCACTGACCGTTTTTCTGTTTTCTCCGTTAGATGCTTTGCCATGGCAGCATGAAAGGTTGTGTTCATGGAGGCGCACACATGCTATAGAGCCATGGCCCCCTCATGCAATGTCGCTGAAGCTTCCAGCACTACTCCCCAGCTTCCACCTCATGGAAGTCAAGGGCCAAGTCAGCATGCCTCTCCATCCCAGAGAGAAGATCTGTCTGACAGATGCTCAGTCTTCTACCCCCGTCCAACTCCCAGCAACCCAAGTTTGTTTCCAAACTTGTGTCGCCGGCATGGTAGCAGGTAAAGTGCACAGCACCTCAGCCCTCCGCACCACTGGGCTGGCCTCATACCGCTGCAGTTGTTTTATTGCATGAAAGTTTACTAGCTGTCAGATGGAATGTATGATCAGCAGTTGTCACAAATGGTAGTGTGTGTGTGTGTGTGTGTGTGTGTGTGTGTGTGTTATGCATAATTTGCAATGCTTTCTAAACAGGCAATAGTTTTATGACTGTAATATGGGGGGCTGAACTGGGCAAGAAAAGAAAACAGACTAGGGCAAGGGTACTAGACTTCAGGATGGCAAATTTTAAGGAAATGGGTGACTGCCTCAGTAAATATCTTGAAGATGGGGATGGACAGGGGGAAGTGGAGGCATAATGGAAGAGGATCAAGGAGGGCATGACTAAGGCAATAGCAAGCTGTTTGAAGCATAGAAACGTAGAAGGTGATGGCAGATAAAGACCGTGTGGCCCACCTAGTCTGCCCCTTTTCCATACCTAATGCAATACCCCAGACCCTAGTTGATCTTACCCTCTCTTCCCTATTTTGAGAGTACTTTTATGTTCATCTCATGTATTCTTCACTATCCCTACCATTTTTGCCACCACTACTTCTGCAGGGAGGATGTTCCAAGCATCCACTACTCTTTCTGTGAAAAAGTACATCCTCATGTTGCCCCTCAGCCTACACCCCCAGTCCCAGATCATGCCCCCTTGTTCTTGTAAACCTTTTCCAAATGATGCTACCAACTTAGGACTCTATATATCCTCCTCACCTTTGAATGAGGTGCTCCACAGGGGTCATTGTTGGGGACAATGTTATTTGGGATATTTATTGCAGACACTTTGGTGGGCATAAAGAGCAAGATCAGTCTATTTGAAGATGGCACAAAGATGGGAGCAGTGGTGGATGACCTAGGGGGGTGGCAGGGTTTGCAGGAAGATCTGGCAAGGCAGGAGAGATGATCGGACACCTGGCAACAGGGATTCAGTGCCAAGAAATGCAAGGTGCAGCTTTTCAGGGCTAAGAATCCAAGGAGAAACTGCCATCTGTGGGGAGTGCAGCTAGCTGAGACTAAGGAGGAGAAGGATCTGAGGGTGCTCATTACAAGAGCAATGAACAACTCTGCACGGTGTAGGAAGGCAGCGGCAATGGGCAACAAAATGTTGGACTGTATCGCAAGAGGTTGTTGGGTCCAGAAGGCACCCTGGGTTATGACGGGCATCTGGTAGAGGCCAGACGTGGTTGGTGCCCATCTCCAGGGAACCCACCAGACCGAGTGGTCGGGTAACCCGAGGGGCTGCTTCACCCTCCAGTCCCCTGAGGGCAGTACTTTGCAATGCCAGATCGAATAGAAATAAGACAGCAATTATTGCAGACTTGATTTCTTCAGTCGATCTGGGTTGCATCACAGAGACTTGGGTGGTAGATGATGCGGGCCCAGTTTTTGAGGCCGCAGTCCCTCCTGGGTATACTGTGGTGCACTGCCCCAGAGTGGAATGCAGGGGTGGTGGTGTAGCTATCTGTTTTAGATCCAGCCTGGCCTTCACTGTGCACCCAGTGGGAACTCCAGGTTCATTTGACTGTGTGGCTGTTCGTGGGGGACCAGATGTGGGCTGCAGGATCTTCCTCATCTATCGCCCTTTTGGGCCGATGGGAAATTTCCTGCAGGAGATCACTGAATTTGTCACCAACGGAACGTTGGAATCCCCAGATGTGTTTTTCTGGGGGATTTCAATATTTAGGTCGACGATGGGTATCAAAGGTGTAGTTATAACTTTTTACAGACTATGTCCTCCTTAGGTTTGACACAAGCTGTTACTGCAGCGACTCATCAGGATGGGCACATATTGGACCTGGTGTTCTCACTGGGGCTTGAGATCGGTGATCTCAGGATTGATCGATTACCTTGGTCCGATCACTGCACGGTGCAGTTCATGTTTGGAGCACCCACCAGAAGCCCTTCCCCTGCTGAGATGATGAGCTGTCGCCCTTTGTGGGGTTTGACCCCTGAGGGTTTTTTGGTGGCAGCTAAATTATCTAGTGTGGGTGTTGCATGCGTCGGAGGTGTTGATGCTGGGGTTGACACCTATAATAAGGTGTTATCTGACACCATCAACTCCCTCACACCTGTCTGTGTACGACCCAGAACTTCATACCTGAGGTCCCCGTGGTTTGACGAGGATCTCAGGGAGATGAAGAGGATGAGTCAGAGGTTAGAGCACTGCTGGAGGAGGTCTAGCTTGGAGGGGGACAAACTGGTCCTGCGTATGCATTATAGTGCGTACCAGGAGGCAATCAACCATAAGAAGGCAGTGTTCCTATCCAGAGAAATTGCTGCCGTCAAGAATCGACCAGCTATACTCTTCCGGGCTGTAGACAGGCTACTCCATCCTGCTTGTCTGCAGCCCGGGAGGGCCTTTTCTAACATAGAGTGTGAAGAGTTTGCTCAGTTTTTCTCGGACAGTGTCCATGATCCGGCAGGTGGCTTCTTCAGCCAGCAATGTTATAGCTGACAGTAGTCGCCTTATGTGCTCTCAGTGCGCTCCACCTAGTTGGGGGGAGTTTAGAACAGTGGAGGTTAGTGAGGTCATTGCGGTGGCAGTCAATCTGAAGCATACCTTTTGAGAGCTGGACCCGGTGCCAATGAGTTTCTTAATGAGATGTGTTGACTCTCTTGGTCCAGTGTTTGCCTTGATTGTCCGGTGTTCCTTATCTGAGGGGGTCTTTCCGGATGCTTTGAAGGAGGCACTAGTGAGACCCCTCTTAAAGAAATCATCTCTGGACCCGGAGGTCAAGGCAAATTACCATCCTATATCCAACCTTCCCTTTCTGGCGAAGGTGGTGGAGAAGGTGGTAGCGCTTCAGTTGGAAGAGCACCTCATGACTCACAAGTTGCATGAACCCTTCCAGTCGGCATTTTGGGCTAGACATAGTACAGAAACTGCGCTTGTTTGGGTGCAGAATGATCTCCTCAGGGCAAGAGATCAAGGGGACAAGACAATTCTTGTTCTGCTTGATCTCTCTTCAGAGTTTGACACTGTGGACCATTGTGTGTTGCTTGACTGCCTTAGGGAGTTATGTGGACTCACCGGTACTGTTGTCTGCTGGTTTGAGTCCTTGTTTACCAACAGGAGGCAACGGGTTATGATGAGGAATTCTTCATCTACACCCAGTCTCCTATTTTGCGGAGTCCATCAAGGATCGGTACTGGCCCCAATGTTGTTCGCAGTGTATATGCTGCCCCAGGGAGGGATCATTAGGAAGTATGGTCTGGGTTTTCTTTGTTATGCCGATGATACCCAGCTGTATTTGTCCTTTGCCCCAGGAACATCCAACACAGTGGATGTGCTAAATATCTGTCTGGCTGAAATCAACGACTGGATGGCCTCCAGCTGGTTGCGACTCAACCCTGACAAGACGGAGGTATTGGTAGTGGAGTCGAACAGAGTGCATGATAGGATGGCCTCTGACTCAGCAACTGGACTTGTTCTTGGAGCTGTGTCATTGAAGGCCTCATCTTGGGTGTGAAATCTTTGAGTGATTCTGGACAGGAACTTAACTATGGAGGCTCAAATATCCTTCACGGTTCATACCTGTTTTTTCCATCTCAGAAATATTGCCAGGATTAAGCCCCTTGTTCCGCCTCTGGACCTCCCTACCTTGATACATGCCTTAGTCACATCTAGGCTTGACTACTGTAATGCGTGCTACCTCGGGGTCACAGGGTGATCTCTCCGCAGACTGCAGCTGATGCAAAATGCAGCTGCCCGGTTACTTACTGGGCAGCGTAAATTTTGCCATATTACACCGGTGTTGCGCGAATTGCACTGGCTGCCAGTCAGGTGGAGAATCCTCTTTAAGGTGGGTCTTCTCAAGTATAAGACCCTACGTGGGCAGGGCCCTGGTTATCTGTTGGATCTTCTGACACCTGCTCTCTCTATCCGCCCTCTCTGTTCTTCTAGTGGGGGCCTCCTGGCCATTCCCAGAATGAGGCTTAAATCTGCTAATGATAGAGCTTTCAGTGTTGCGGCTCCCATTCTGTGGAATTCTTTGCTGGCTCAGGTCAGGGGAGCACCCACTGTGGTTACATTCAAGGCTCGTCTGAAGGCCTTCCTATTTTCCCGAGCTTTTATTTGATAAATTATAAATTGTAGTAGAACTGAGATTATTTGTGGAGTTATTTATTTTATTTTATTTTTAGCTTAAATAATTTTGTGATGTTTTGTTTTGCCTTTTTATGCTGTTTTACTAGTATTTTTGTACAGCACCCAGAGCCTCTGGGATTGGGCATCTTTTAAATAAACTTTGCCTTGCCTTGCCTATAACATCAAGGAGGGGGGAGGTGATTCTCCTACTGTATAGATTGCTGGTCGGACCCCATGTGAAGTACTGTGTGCAGTACTGGTGCCCGTACTTAAAGAGGGACATTAGATTACTGGAAGGGGTGCAACGCAGAGCAACAAAGATGACCCAGGGTCTGGGGGAGTTACCATATGAAAGTAGACTAAGAGAATTGAACATGTACTCACTGGAGGAGAGGAGGGACAGGGGGATATGATTGAGACCTTCAAGTACATGACAGGAATTAACAGGACAGGCATGGAGGGACTGTTCAAGGGGAGGGTGTGGAGGGACACTCGAGGTCATGATATGAGATTACAGGGTGGAAGGCTTAGGAAGGAATTGAAAAGGCACTTTTTTACAGAGAGGGTGGAGGCACAGTGGAACGTGCTACCAGCAGAAGTGGTGGCCTGTAAAACAGTGGGATGCTTCAAGAGGGGCTGGGACAGAGCAAAAGGGAAAGTCAAGGAAGGGGGGTGCAGGGAGGGAGGGGCAACTGCAGAATAGGGTTGCTAGCTGCATAACGAGCAGACTTGATAGACCAAATGGCCATTTTCTGCTGGCAGTTTTCATATGTTCGTATGTTTGTATGTTTGTATGTTCGAATGAGGCCAAGCTGATATGTATGGGATGCCGAATGAGCTAGACTGGCATTAAAGAAATACAACAGGCACACCAAGACAAAGTAAAATCATGTTTATTATGCAAGACTGACACGGTGTGATGAATGCTATCCTTGTTTGTTTGTACTATTCTCATCATGCCTCTGAATATTAATGGTGCAGACTTTTCATGTAATGGGGGAGGTAACAAACTGTTACACCCTTCCTCCTTCACATTCTGCACTTAATCTCATTCATGGCTTGAAACAGCAGCCTGGTCCACATGATGCCACTGTGGTTGGGGGTGGAGCCCCCTGATGCCACATTGGGAAGGGGGGTTATGCCCTTCTCATCCTGCCTCAGAGATTAATGGCACAGATGTGCTTTGTATATCTTTTTTGAAAAGTTAGGAAATTAATTGCAAACAACCTATAATAATGCATCACTTAGGGTTCATGCACAAAGTGACAAAACTAAGGAATTATGATATTAGGGTACAAAGTCCCCTCAGCCACAGGAAGCCTGGGTGATGTTCTTCAGGGTCTGACGAATCATGCAATGCAGTGTTGGCATTGCCCTAACTTCAGCACCTCTTTTCAAGCATAACTGTATGACTCTTTTTTGTTCAGTGCTTGGTCTTCACAGACAGTGATCAAATTAGGGCAAGACTAGTGCTGCATCATATGATCATTTAAACCCTAAGAAACACAACTCCATGCATTCATCACGGCTCAATGGATTTTGTACCCTAACATGATAATTCCTTACGTTTGTAGTTTCTGCCTCAACACTAACTGATGCATGAACTAACCAAGATGTACAAGGGGTACCCAGTGCAACAGCATGCAAGCGAACATTCAGCAATGACAAATGCTTGTTTATCTATCTGTCTGATCCTACTTTTAAATAAAAAAAAAATAATTCTCTGGTTGATCCTGCTATTTGCCTGCTTCAGGTGACAGACACTATGAGTAGGAAATGACTGATTGGCTGAATGCCTACTGCACTAGGGAAAAGCAATCATGATCAGGATTTCAAACTACAAATGTAAAAAAAGTAAAATGAAAACTAAGGAACAAAATGCTAACTGAGGACAAGCAGAGAGGGGATGGGGTGAGAGATTGGGTGGGCTTGGCCCGAGGTTCAATGTAGGGAATAGCTCCTTCCACAATCTCTGCTTAAGCCCTCCACTAATGTACCTCCCTTGCTTAGGGTGTGTTTTTCATCTGGTCTCCTTGCGTGGCTCATGTGCTGTGCTGCCTTGTGTTGCTGCTCTCATTTCTGCTCCCCTTGTTCTTCTATCATGTCTGTTTTTATGTTGGCACCCTTGCACAGCCAACGTCTTGCGGCAGTGGAGATTTGGAGGTGCAGTCGCTGTTGGGCGAATGCAGGGCACACACCAGTAGGTGCATCCCACATTCCCCAATCAGCCAGCAGCAGGGGCCGACACCCTGCCTGGCTAATGAGGCAAAGAGATCTGACAAATAGTCCGCTGCAATGAGAGCTAAGCTCTCATGCAGCGTGACCACAACATGCCACTCCCTACGTGCAGGCAACATGGCGGCAGTGACTGCCGCTGTTGCCTGTCAACCCCCCTTCCTTTATTGTGTGCCGACGGGCTGCCCAATCTCCACTGGCATCATGTAACCCCTTTTTTGATTGCCGAGGGGTGACAATCCCCCGCATCATGCGCCTCAACAGTTTCTCTTGCCGACGGGGTGCCCAATCCTTTCGACATGTATCCTCCCACCCTCCCTCCCTTGAACTTTGCTGATGGGGGATCCCACCTCCGCCTGCATAATGTGGTCCCCTTCCATTTTTGATTGCCGAGGGGTTCCCAATCCCCTTGGCTCCTGCGGCTCCCCCCTTCCTTGTTTAGTCACGGGGTGCTCAATCCCCGGTCGCTAAAGCACCCACCCACACACACACACACACACACACACACACAGTTGGCACCATGGGAGTCCACCCCAGTGTGCCAAAGCACCTATTAAGAACAAAATGGTCCCCAATGTCTTTTATTTTTTTCCTGTAAAGAAGAGAATGGCCCCTCGTAGTCTCCAGCCCCCTTCCACAACCCGCACCCTCCCTGCGCACCTGCCTCCCCACCCCCCACCCCATACTTTCCTCCAGAGTCTGGTGCGACGATCTTTGGTGGACCGGGAACACGTCTGCACTCCTTAAAGCCAACCGCAAACTGAGGTAATGCCAGTAAGCTGTATAATGGAATGAATAAGGGTTTTTCAACTTTGCTGCATATCTCAGGCATTTTTTGGAATTTTGGCACCAAATTTTCAATATGGAGTTTTTGGGAACCCTCCTCATGAATTCTATCACTGTCATGGCATTAATCGGCCTCAAAAGGTGATTTCACAGTCACTGCATGGTATCACCTTTTGGGGCAAATTAACGAAATCACAGTGCCAGTGTTCATGAGGTGGCC
Organism: Neoceratodus forsteri; assembly: GCA_016271365.2. Classification (NCBI taxonomy): domain Eukaryota; kingdom Metazoa; phylum Chordata; order Ceratodontiformes; family Ceratodontidae; genus Neoceratodus; species Neoceratodus forsteri. Next base: position 538,280,235 of record CM028134.1, on the reverse strand, counting down.
TCTCAAAAAGCCTATGTTGCAAATTTGGTGGAAAAAATCCAAAAAATGACTGTTTTACAAGCGTGTGTTGCGCATTTGCTATGCAGGCTAGTAACTTCATGAATTCGCAATGTTTTCATGCCAGATTTTCAACATTGTCATTTTTGTACACCTCCTTGTAAACAGTACAGCTGTCATTTTCCACATCCTGCCCGAAATGTGTTTCCGCACTTCCAGCGCACAGTAACGTGGTCACTGTAGGAAATCAGTGTTTGGGCCAGATTATGAAAATGACAGTGACACAGTTCATGAGCAGAGGTCCTAAAATGCCTATGTTGAAAATTTGGTGACGATACTCCATAAAATGACTGTGTTACAAGCGTGCATTGGCAGATTGCATGCACGCTCATAAAGTTGTGCATTTGTAATCTTTTCACTCTGGATTATCACCATTGGCATTTTTCCACACCTCTTGATGAACAGTACAGCTGTCATTTCACATATCCTGCCCAAAATGTGTTTTCGCACTTCCTGTGCAGAATAGCACGGTCGCTGTGCAAAATCACTTTTTGGACAGTTTGAGGAAATAATAGTGACACTGTACATGAGCAGAGGTGCTAAAATGCCTATGTTGAAAATTTGGTGCCGAACGCCCATAAAACGACTGTGTTCCAAGCGTGTGTTGCACATTTCCCATGCACCCTTGTAACTTCGCAAATTTGCTATATTTACATGCCACATTTTCAAAACTGGCATTTTTTTACACCTCCTTATGAACTGTACAGCTGTCATTTTTCACATCCTGCCCAAAATGTTTTCCCACACTGCACTACCAAAGCCAATGCCAATGTGACAACATTCGGCATTGACAAATGCTTGTTTCATTTTCCCTTCTCCTCCTTCCTGTGTTGCTCTCCCTGCCTGTGTTTTCTTCCTTTGCCGGCGGCTGCCCCGGTCACCTCCCACCTCCTTTTCTTGCTCCTTCCCTCCTTGGCATCCTGGGGTTCTTTTTGTTTTGTTGTTTCTTTTTTGGGCATTCATTTCCATGCCACCAAAGCTGCAGAAGCCTCCCCTCTTGGCCCACATCCCAGCTACTGGCACCTACGAGCATCCCTGCTCCTCCCTCCTAGCCGATCCTCTTCTCCCTTAGTGTGCGCTCCCACTTCCCATCCTTCCCACTCTCCTTCTGTCCCTTCTGTGCTACCTCCCATGACTCCATCTCCCCATGCAGCCTCTGGCTTTGCTTGGCTCTCCAGTTCCATTCCCCTTGGCCTTCTCCCCTACGATGATGAAAGGACTCTAATAGTACCTTCCAGTGCTCTCCACAGTAAGTACATCCTCTTCTATCCCATAATGATGCATCCATTCTTCTCTGCATACATGCTACCGCCATCCCAGGTGAATGGCTCTACAGCTTGCCTCACACACCTCACCAGCATACGCCATCCAGGGACAACAGCTTGCTCAGCTCACCTACCTATGTATCTTATATCACTCGGATTCATCACAAAACACAACCTAAATTCTGAGGCTTCCTACAAGCGATGAAGCTAACTAGCATACCTCCAGGACAGGGGCTATCCCCAAACATCAAACTTAGATGATTTTTATTTATTTCTATTCATGTGAGTTCTTGGATTACACCTTTGAGGACAAGCTCATTATATAGGTTCCACATCAGGGAAACAAACTCCAGAATGGGTGATAACTTTCTGTCATGCGGCCTTCAGTCAATTTCTAGTTTTAAGCCATTGTCTCTCTCTGCTGAACATATTCCCTGGACTCATTTTACTTCTCCATGCATTCTACATTACCTGTACTCACCTCAGCTATGGAGGGGGAGGGGTGCTTGCCATCTTCCTACAGAAAATAGAAAAGGGGGGGCGATGGCAACATGGGGGGTGTTAAGCCTTGCAAATCGCTTGCAGCGTGCTTCAGCTCTCCCATGCCTCACTCGGTCACTCTTCAGGTGGCTCCTGTTCCCACATCATTGGATCATTGGTGATTTCCTTCAAAATTAAAGCAATGATAACCAGTCCTTCAGCTATATCACTTACTGCCCCTACTTCCCTTGCTCGTACATCTCCATTCCATGGCCAACTCCCTGTCCCCTGCTACATTCATTCAGCATTGTTCCTTCCTCCTACTTACGTACAAGGCACTTCCCTCATCGTCATCCCTACCTGGTGTTACTATTCTTACCACCCTTCCTATATCTCAATGCCAACTACTCCTTTATCATGCCACTCCTGTTACATGTCCTGATTCTACTGTCTCTCTACAGCAGCATTTGTGCTTCAGACAGCTCATACCAGCAGTATTCTGGATTCCGTCCCTAATTCATGCATTCTGAGGTGCTGAGCGAAGGTAGGCTTCCCCTGTCTACCGGGGATGGGAGTCCATTACTTTCACTACCTCCTACTACTTGCCAACATGACATCCTCCATCCCTAACTCTGCTGGCAGCATCGAGTGCAGTTTAGTTTGCCCCGACTACTGGGGATGGGAGCCATGTCCACAATCTACTGAGATATATCATGACTTATCTACCGCATACTGGTTGCCGTTTCCTCTCGGGAACAGAACTTCTTTACTGCATATGCCCTCATCATCCTAACTATGCTTGGCTGCCTCACGTCACTGTTATCCCGCTTCAACTGTCCCCAACAGGTGCCTGAGCCTACATTCTACAGCTGCACTTACGCATTCTTAGCAGGATACTGACTGCTGCTTCCTTTCAGCACCTTGACTTTGCCTGACTTGCCTTCTCCATCATACCTAGTCTGCAGCCTCAATTCACAGTCCAGGCTCGCTAACTTCCATGACCGGGAGTCTCAATCCATATTTGACAGTTTCTACAGTCTGAGTCTTATCCTGACACAAGTTGCCACTTCCCTTTCTATATATGTACTCATCATCCTATCTCTCCTAGATGCATCCAGTCAGGATCATCTCACCTTGACAGCCATGCCTGGATGCCTGAGCTCCATTCTGTTGCTTCTTATGTGTCTATTCTCAACCTGCTAACTTGAAGCCGCAATCCTTTTGGAACTGGACCTCCTCCTGCTCGAAGTCTATGCTCTTCCTTGCCTGCAGCCTTCCCTCAAGCCTCATCGCATTAACTTACCTGATCTACAGCCTGAGTTTGCATCCCCATTTCCACTTTCTGCTTCCTCCACCCAATACAGGTCGCTGCTTCCCTTTGGGAATGGGATCATCACACTCCAACTGCCATCCACCTTTGCCTCTGCTTGTAGGCATCGACTGCACGTCATCTCATCAACATCATGGTCTTGTAGCCTGTCTCTGGATCTACTAGGTTATTATAGCCTCTGTCTCTTGTCCAGTTGCCGTTTCCCGCCTGAGGAAGACCTGCAGAGCATTATTGATGCCTAGTTGTCTCTCCCCATTTACCATGCCTGTAGGCTCATTTCTACAATCAACCTTTTCGATCTTACCTGCTCTCCAACGGACTGGTGCTTGCTGCTTGCTCTTGGACTTGAGCATCTCCTAATTGTGCCTTCACCCTTAACCATTTTCTGGAGCGTTCTGCCCTTCATCTCACCTCAAGATTTGGATATTGTCAGCTATTCCAGCATTTATCTCTATCCAGTTCCCTGCCTCTTGGACTTCCTTGCTGTGGGTCATCCCTTCCAGTTGATGTATGAGTTCATTTCTTTTGGATGTGGGAACTCCATCCTTCTGCAGTCCAGTACCTTCCTTCCCTTCCAGTCATCAATGCAGCCATCATCAGATGTAAGACTGAAGTGCCGCAACCCACTTGTTCTTGGTGTACAGCTTCACCCATTATCCTTCCATGGATCATCTTCTAGTGACTTGTTTCTGCTTTCTGCTAGCCCAGCACCTTCCCGGTTCAGTCCTTCAGACCATCAGGATTCACTCCAGACTTCACTTTCGCCTTCAGATAGCAGCTTTTCATCTCAGCCTTGCTGGCTTGGGGCTTCATCCTATTGTTGTCACCCCTTTGGACATCCTACCTTATCTGGCCAGTATTCCCACCCAGTCCCGACTACTCCCATTTATCCATCTCATACTCCTACTCTGGCCATTCTAACAGCTCCCATCAGCTATTTGATGGATCACTGTACATTTCACTTGAGTAAACTACTTTTAACTCACATCCCTTGGATAACATGCCACATAAATTCTGAAGTCATCATAGAGTTGTCCATTCTCCCCAATCAGCTCCTCACAATCATTCAGGAACCTCATTCAACTGGACACTAGAATAATTCCTATCTCTCTTTACTGGATACTCCATATGAATCTTGCCTATTCAGTCACCATGAACTTCCCTGTCTACCATGCAGCACATGTTATTCTTCTACTCAGAAAGGACTTAACTACTTCTGTTATGCTCTGACTTAGTATCCTTTTTCACTGCTACGGATACCGGTAATCGCAAGATACCTCATTCTACCTTGGACATCATCCAGTTACCTTCTGCAGCCTCTCCTGCCATTACTGACTCTGTCGACCACGTTACTTGACTCCTACTTCCTCAACATATATTGCTTGTCCTCAGACCTTCTCGGTTGCCTTCCTTGGACATTCATCATTGGACCTCCAGTGTCTAATCACTTACTAACATCATGCTATCCAAACCACCATTTTCTATCTCCTGCACAGCGCTACAGATCATACAATCTGCTGCATTTCTTCATCTACTACTATCAATTGAGTTCACTGCCCATTCAGCTGTCCCCCAGCCTATCCTCCACGGATCATCAACGTTAATCTATATGGCAAAGACTATTACTGAGAACAGGCTCTTCCAATTCACTATCCTGAAACTGTAACTGCTAAGACACATGTGCTGTCCCAGTCTTGCCTCCTAACTGCTCATAATCAGCCACAGCACTAAGATCCTATGGCATTCTACACTAATTGACCTCACTACCAATCCAGCCTACAGACTCTTCCTTATTGCCACCTCCAAGCTCCTCAAGTATTTCGACATCGGATTACCTCTAAACTTAACCAACCATACGTCACCAAAGTGCATCTCTTGGACAATCACCACAGAAATACTGCATTTATTTCAGTCATCATACCCGCAGAGCAGTTACAAGTATAATTGTGACATCATGCCCAAAGAAGCTATCCAATCCCTCATAATGAACTTCTAATCATTCTCCATATATAGTAGGTTACCATCTGCACTGCATCTGTAAATCTTCTTCTATTTGTCTACTAATCACTCATGGTATTCACATCAGACACTCAAAAACTATCTTCTACTCATTTCTACTTCATGGATGCTTACTTAGTGACTCATCACTCACTCCTGAAGTCCTTACCTCCAGACTACCTTGAACATCAGCCCTTGCATAATTTCAATCATTTACCTATGACTCTACAAATCATCGCACTTCCCACCATTCAATGTCTGATAGTAAATTGATCAAATCATGCTCTCTCGGCCATTACGCCCCTGCAATCCCTTTGGACATGCATCCTTCATCTCCTTGGGAATCTGGACTCCATCCACCCTTCTTCAACTGGATCTGCTCCACAATTAGGATTCTACTGCTCCTTCAGGAAGGACCTACTCTTTATCCTCAGGATCATCATTCAATCTGCATCATCCATGGATCAAAGATGGACCATCATCCCTAAGGCACTCAAAGACTCTTGTCTACTCATTTCTTCTTCATGGATGCTTTCTTAGCGACTCCTCACTTACTACTGAATTCCTTGTCTCCAGACCTTATCGTAAGAGTCAAACCTTACACAAGTTGGATAATTCAGCCATGACTTTTGTACAATAGCATGTCCACCATTCACTTTCTAGTAACTTATCAATCCATCCATGCTCTCTCTGCTCATTATACCCATGCAATCCCTTGGGACAGGCATCATTCATCACCCTGAAAACTTTGACATCATTTGCCCTTCTTCAACTGGATCTGCTTCACACTTACCACTCCTTCTGAAAAGACATACTCTTCAACTTCAGAATCATTGTCATTCTGCATTATCCAGAGATCAAAGATGTCCACCATCTCTCCAAGAAGCTCACCTTCTTCAAATTAGATATGGATACTAGAACCTAGGTCCTTCTCCTCTTAGTATGTCATGAGGATAGGCAGACCTATGGCCATGGGTCCTCAGAGGTTTCCTTCACTTTGGAGGGGTTTCCTCTCCTGAGTGCCAGGGGTCATACTCTCCATGCGTTGGAGGAGGTATAATTTTTGGAACAGAGTAAAGCCACAAAGATACTCTACAAGTTACACAAGCACTATACTGTATACTCTATTGCTATTCCACAAACATTGAATGGGAGGTCTTGGCCCAATGTTCAATGTGGGGAATAGCTCCTCCCACAACTTCTACTTAAGCTCTCCACTAATGCACCTTGTTTAGGGAGTGTTTTTTGTCCACCACCATCCCTCCCTCCTCCTCCTCCTTCCCCGGTGCTGTTCTCACCCTCATCCATGGGTCTTCTATTCCCTACAAATTGCTACCTACATACCTACTGCTCAAGGTGGGAATAGAGTAAAACCACAAAAAGAACTACAAGTTACACAAGCACTATATACCCCAATGCTACTCCACAGACACTGAAGCCTTAATAAACCCTTTGGGCTTCACCCTTGGGGTTGATGTAGCATCCCACACCTCAGGTGTGCATTATATTTTCATATCACACACATCACCTTCCTTTATTCTATATTTAAATACCTTCAAGGCTTCCTCTGAACAATTTCAATATCCCCTTATCAGATTGCATGAACAAAAATATTTTTTCTTCATATTCTTAGGTCAGCACAGATCCTATAAGACTTTAACCTCTGAATACAGGAAATTTGTAGCAAAATGTAGTTTTTGTGCTTTGACAGACCAATTAACTTTATTTTTCTTAACAATAAACATTAACTTTGTTTTTCTTAACACTAAACATCATGACCTTGGATTTGTTGTTAATAGCCACTTCCAACTGCCTTGTTACATAATAACAAAAATAGTAGTTTGAATTGGGAATGAACACTAAGTCTTTCATGTCCATCCTCTATAATTTATTTGTTTATTTCAAATGTTTCAACAGGAAACACATACTGATCTGATAACAGCTCATTTCTGGATGTGTCCTAGGAGAAAGGGGGAAGAATCAAACAATACAATATATAGAAGCATAAACAACAGTATAAAGATGTGCACATCAGATATTAAGGGGATACATGATGGGCATGAGTGTGATATGGAAAATATTTTCACTCCTTTAGAGTGATCTCTGCATAGTCATGAGTGGCAAAGCCACAAGTGAGTATCTAGAGGTCGCTGTGCGGGAATGAAAATATTTTCCATATTACATGAGTGCACATCATGTATCCATTATACAATAGGGGTGTGATAACTAGAGAGAAAACGCCGGTTACCACACTCTGGTGATGTCAGCAGAGTGTGATATCTCATGGTGGTGGTTGTATGCTGAAATAAAGAATGGCATATCATCTCACCCTATTGTATAAAAATTGAAACTTGTTGGTGAGGGTAATACATAGCAAGTAATAAACAGTGTAATAGAAAAGTTAAACTGTGTGGGAGGGGTGAGTATAAAATGAAATATAGAGAAGAGGGTCAACAACAGTTGCAAGAGGGAGGAAAAAAGTCATGAAGAAGAACCTTTAAAGAGAAAGCAGAAAAAACAGAGTGAATTGACAGGACCACAGCTTAGGGGAATGACAAGAGAAAGCGGACTGGTCTGTAGTTTTTCTAGTAGGAATGAAGTGGGAACATGAGGTATTACTACAGAAAGGGGAGCTTGAAGCAGGGGGAGAAGATAAGAGGGAAGTAAGGGAAGAGGGAACAGCACCAGACCAGAATTTAGAAATAAATTAAACACAATGGGAAAGGTGCTTGGCATCAGAAGAGGGGACGGAAAGGACAGAGTAAAGTGAACAATGGTGAGTACAAGGGAGCAGTCTAAAGAAAAACAAAAGAGTGAAGGAGGGTTCATAAGCATCATAAGCAAAGATGAAAAAAGTATTCTGAGTAAACATCTATCAAACAGCTAATAATTCATAGGGATTCTGTACTCACTCTACTCTGCAGGGTAATGGTGGATTCCCTTAGTAAAGTAATTAGAAATGAGTTGAGGCTTACCTTGAAAGTCTGTACTGTCTTCATATCCATTGTTTTCACTGGTAGACTGTTCCACATGATCACCCAGTCTGGGAGAAAAAATGCCTCCTAATGTTACCCCTGAATGTACCCCTTATGAACTTCATGGTGTGTCCTCGTGTCCTGCTGAAAGACTTCAGATCAAACATCTCTGTCTGCTCAACCCTGTCAATACCCTTCTGTACACAGAAGACTGAGACCCCCCTCCCTTCTTAGCCTCATTTTCTCCAGGGTGAACATGTTAAGTTCCTTAAACCTCTCTACTGCTAACCTGGAGACTTTTTAGTTGGACCCTAAGGTACTGTTTAAATGCATAATGGACTCACATGTTGGGGTACTGCATGTTAAGATAACTCATAGGCTGACTCGTATAGCAAGCTTTTATTTATTTTTTTAATTTGCTATATGGTATACTGTATGTGTGATGTATTTAACACATGCTTTAATAATATTGTATTTTAAATATTTCTGAATTTAAACTAACTAATTAAACTCTCTGCATTGCCTTTGTCCCTGTACCCCTAATAATTTTGGTGGTTCTGCATAGCACACTGTCAACTGCCCTTTTTTTATTGAGGAGCCTACAGCAACATGCAATACTCCAGGTGGGGGCTAACCAGGGTTTCACAAAGTAGTAGGATCTTTTGCTGTGCTGGTCAACCCCCTTTTGATGCACTCTAGCATCCCACTGGCCCTTTTTATTTTTAACTCTGTTTCTACTGGCCCTCTTGAAAGCAGCTGCTCACTGATTATTGTGATTTGGTACCTTGTCTATTGTGACAACAAAGTATTTACTCTACTAGCCCCCCCCCCCGAAATCCATGATCAGGATAAACGCATTTTGCTACCAACTGCTTATGCTTTCCCCATCGCTGAACTCCCTGCTCAACTCTTATCAGCTATCCTGGGCTCCATTTCAAAATCAGTACCATACACCACTTAATCCTTCCTCTGTTGCTGTTGATACGCACACCTACCCATTTAGTAGGTAAATCTAATCACACTATGTAATTGTTGCAATTTCTACCATGCTACTATATCACTGCCTGTAAATACTCTTCACTTTGTATAAACCAATATGCTTCTCAGTTACTGCACCCATCCTACTGGGTCATTGCTTGTTATCTGCAAATTATGTATGTACTATTGTGTTTTTTTATGTATTTATGTACTGCACTCTTGTAACCCCCTACCCCAGGGCGCATCTGGAATCGAGCGGTACTCTGCTCAGTATGCCTTCCTGGTAAATCTCTTAAATAAATAAATAAATAAATAAATAAATAAATAAAAGAGAAGGGGTGGAGTAAAAAAACAAAACAATTTCACATTTTGGAGAATGGAGATGTCTGGCTAGGGTAGTGTGCAATATAAAGACACTGTCAGCACCTGGCATACTATAGTTGAAGGGAAAATACTTAGTTTTTTAACCCACCCTCAGTCCAGCTGAATGCCAACAACAAATGCTGAATACCTGAATATTTGGGCCCTAAAACGTCATATTCAGGCCAGTCCAGCTACATATTGCTTTATGTCTGGGAGTCCCTTATAAGATGACAGCTATGATCTTATTTTACTTCCTATCACAATTTGAAATAAACATTTTATTTGTAATAATTTTACACAAAAGAAGATGTGTGTCTTTAACGGTTTGGTCTGGTTTTATCAGTGTGTAAAATTTGAGTCAAAACTGCTAATGGCTCAAACTTAACATATAACTTTTTGTTTCAGTCACAAATGTGCCCTGAAATTTCATTTTAAATGACATGAAATCACTTATTTGTGGTTAGGGCTAGGGTGTACAAAACCCCAAATGATTTGGAAGCTTGGTTTTTCAAGGGGCAGATGCTCTGATGCCTATAAAGACGATTCCACTAATTGAGAAGCCCCACCCAGTAGGGAAGTTCCACCCACATACACAGTTCAAACATTGTGGGTGGGAAAAGCATCTTTCCCTAACTAGAAGAAACCCCCAAACAACATTTTTTTCAATGAACTTAGTGACCTTTAATGACTGCGAGTGTGCTGATGTGTGTGTGTGTGTGTGTGTGTGTGTGTGTGTGTGTGTGTGTGTGTATACGTACAGTAAGTGTGTTGGTGTGTCTGGGTGGTGGGGTGACACAAATGTTTAGTACAGTAAATTAGGTTCAAGAGTCAAAACTGAGTGAAATTACACAGTTGAAGATATTACACATCCATCAAAATTAAAGTTTGAGCTTATCCCTAATCCCTGTACAATACTGCGTCAGAAATTTCACACCCCTGCTTGTATTTAGTTCAATGTGCTTGCACAACTTAGTGTGGTGTTGTGCTTGTGCAACTTGCTGAATAAACTTTGCTGTGGCTGTTCACCTCTCTGTGCCTCAGGATGACCATCCTGTAGGGATGCCAAAGGCAGGAATTTATTTTATGTATTTAAAATTTGGTAACCAGGAAAGGCCCACAGAGCTGACTCATTTCCAGGTGCAACCGGGGGATGCAGAGTGAAAAACATACATTACAGCATAATTTGTAACAAAACAAAATGACAACAAAAATGGAAAGGGACCTGGGGGTAGTCATATCATATGACCCAAAGGTAAGCAAGCAATGTGAGAAGGCAGTAAAGAAGGCTGGGTGAGTACTGGAATGCATAGGGAGAGGCATCACCAGTAGAAAACAAGAAGTTGTTATCCCTCTGTACAGACAGTTGGTGAGACCCCATCTGGAGTACTGTGTGCAGTTCTGGAGACCCCATCTCCACAAGGTCATACAGGATGGAGGCAGTCCAGAGAGGGAAAACCAAATGGTGTAGGGTCTACACCAGAAGCCATACGAAGAGAGACTAAAAGAGCTTAATATGTATACCCTAGAGGAAAGGAGGGGGGCATGATAGAAACTTTCAAGTACTTCAAGGGAATCAAAAAAGTCCAAGAGGGTAGCAACTTTCAGAAAAAGAGATGTGCAAGAACAAGGGGGCACAATTTGAAGATAGAGGGGGGATGACTCAGGGGCAATGTGAGCAAGTATTTTTTCATGGAGAGGGTGGTGGATGCATGGAATGGCCTTTCTGAGGAGGTTGTGGGGTCAAACATCATGGGGGAATTTAAGAATGCATGGGACAGACATAAAGCAATTCTAGTGGGAAGTAGGAGGAAGTAGGCTGTTGGTAAAACAAGGATCTGTAGCTTATTCAGTAGGTAGGGAAATGGGCAGACTGGGTAGGCCAAGTGGTCTTTATCTGCCATCAGAGTTTATGTTTCTATAACAAACAAAACAATTACAGGTACATATACAGTGCCAGTCAGTTAACAGCGGGATCTGTAAAAATAGTGAAACTAAACATAAGTCAGCACTATTCAGGTAAATTTCAGCAATTGTAAATTATTTGTAGGATCGTCTGGAGCAGGCTGTGGGGGATATGTAGCAGGACTAGAGAACTAAGAATTTACTTGGTGAGAGGGGAGAGACTGGTGGAGGGGAAATGAGGGCACTGTGTAGGGGGGCTAAAGGTAGCTTATGAAAATCCCCAAAAAGCATTGCACAGGTAACAATTTGATTAGAAGGCATTACAGATGTAATGAGCTGATACTGAGATTGGACTATATACATGATCTTCAGAGAAGAGGGTAGTGGTCAGAGATGACTGAAATGAATAATGGTTTGAACATAGGTAGAATGAATTATAATGAGAGGGCATGACTTTCCAAGAAAAGAAGGAAGAACAAAGGAGGGCCACCATCGATCTCCATCCAACAGCAGAAACCTACCTAAGGAAATTATGGAATATACTATGAACAACTGACTGCATATTATGACCTCTGGTGCTGAGGAGAGTTAAATCCCCTTTTAAGATGAGGAAACCTCTGGGGATCCAAGACCTAGGTCACCTTCCCTCCAGGCTAGAGGTGTTTTATTTAGTGACAGCTCTGCTGCTGCAATTTAGAAACCCAATCTGAGGGGAGGAAATATTCTGATTTGAAGAAAAGCTCATGATCCCTCTAATTGGAACACCATGAAGGGTTGTGAGAGACCTCTGTAACAAAGGAAGCTCTGAAAGTTGAGTGGGATCCCAAGGTGGGAGGAGTAGAGCAATGACCACTGAGGCACTGAGCCAGCCTACCGACTAAAACAGACCGAGTGAAACAGAGGCAGTCATTGGGAGAATAGCGTAGAGGGCACCGCCAAACCCGATTCAGCCAGCTAAAGGATTGCTCTTGGGCGTGAGGGCCCCATCCCTCATAGCTGAAGTCTTAAATTCTACATCGAGAGGTGTCATCCATGGCAGGAATGGCTAAAGCTCTGCCTGGGGCAAGGACATTCCCACTATGGGCCAGATGAGAAGGACCCTGCCCCGAGGTTCACATGCTCCAAATACAGACTTCGGTGCAGAGCGAGACCATTGGCTGCAGGGAAACCCTGAGCCATAGAAAGTAATGGTTAGCAAGCCTCCGATTTATGAAGGAGAGCAGACAGATTAACTATGAAGTGGTACATATGAGGTGGTCGGGCAAAGCCAGCGGCTGTTGGTTAGATATTGGTTTATGGTATTCCTGAGATGATTGACTGATACAATGGACTGATATGATTGGCTGATGAGACTGATGGATAGGAATGCTTAATATTTATTTATTTATTTGTTTGTTTTTGTTAACCGGGTAAGGCACACTAGACGACCACGTGCCTATTTTCAGGTGTGACCTGGGAGGGTTACAAAGGTAGAGGCATACATACAATAGTGAGGGAGTCAGTTACATACAGATGATGCAAAAAAGCTTAACAGGAGTTGAATAGGCAGCTGACAGTACAAGTCAAATTTACAAAAACAGGAAAACAACAGACATAACCTGGAAGGAATGAGGAAGCAAGACATTGTTAGAGTTCATTAGGCAATAAAGGATGATTGTGAGACATATATTAGGTGGGCTTGGGAGTGTGCAGCTGGGTACATAACTGGAACAAATAAGTGCAACAGAAGTAAGTGCTGGGGGAGGGGGGGGCCAAGAGCAGGAAAGACGGGGGGAGGAAACAGTGGGGTGAAGGGGGCCAGATGGAAAAAATGGGAGAAGCCAATTGGGAGGTGGGAGATAAAGAGGGAGAATAGTGAGCGGGTGTCCACCACCAATTCTGGAGGGTAAGTGCAGTGGGTGCTGAGAGCCCTCAGTATACAGGTAGGTCAGGTATATTACGAGGTACAGGGACATATGGAGGAAGAATTCAGGAAGTTCCAGAGAGAGGTTTTGAAGTGGCGATGGGAGGGGGAGGACCGAGTAGGGACTGGAAGCGAGTTCCAGATTTTAGGGGCATAGGAGGTGAAGGCACGATCCCCCATGAGGGATCGAGTTCTGAGAACCAGGTGATCTAGAGCTGCCCTTGATCTGAGATGGTAGGATGGGGGGCCAGGATTGAGGGAAGGGGCAAGGGCAGAGGGGGGTGGTCGATCTGATAATGTTGTCAAAGAAATTGCCAAGCACAAAGGTGCGGTGCTTTGCCGAAGGGAGCCACCCCAGACGGGTGTAGAGATCACAGCAGTGAGTGAGGGGAGGGGTGGAGAGGGCAAAGTGGCAGATGTTATTGTAGGCTGAGTCCCATTTCAGGAGGCTGGATGTGGGTACAGGGGTGAAGGTAACAAGCCCATAGCAGAGAGTGGGGAGGAGAACCCCTCTGGCAAGGGCCATGCGAGCTGCTGGAGTTAGGCAGTTTTTGGCTCTGTAGGCGAGGCCAAGCTTACAGTTGGTAGCCTTGCAGACATTCTGAATTTGTAGGGCAAGATCAAGCTGCGGATCCAGGGTGACCCCCAGGTACTTGACTGCAGACCACTGTCTGCAGAGGGGTGCCATCAGTGCCAAGTATGTGAAGGGGGGTGAGGCAGGATTTGATCTTGTTCTGTGAGCCAAAGAGCATTGCTTGGGTTTTCTTAAGGTTGATGGTGAGTCTATGCTCCACCAACCAGGACTGGATGCGTTTGAAGTCCTCATTTAGTTGGGAGTTAATGGTGGCAGTGTCCCAGGCACTAGCCAGGATGACAAGGTCATCCGCATATAGGGTGGAATGCCCATGGACCGTGATGGATGGAAGTTTGTTGATGAAGAGGGAGAAGAGGACAGGGCCGAGGACGGAACCCTGGGGTACCCTGCAGCGGACAGGAGAGAGGGTGGAGAGGGTGTGATTAAAGATAGTCTTCTGCTGCCTGCTGGAGAGGTAGTTGAGGAACCATGCATGGCGGGGGGGGAGAAACCAAGGGATAGGAGGGTGGAGCTGAGAAGGGAGTGATCAACCTGATCGAAGGCTTTGAAAAGATCCACAAAGATGGCTCCGGTGAGGTTGCCCTGGTTGGCAGCAGTTCTGATAGTGGAGGTGACTACAGCAAGGGCAGTGGACATGCTATGCCCTTTTCTGAACCCGTGTTGAGCCGGTGAGAGGAGGTTGTGGTTCTGTATGTACTGGGTCAGTTGGGAGGCCACAAATTTCTCAAGAATTTTTGAGGCAGCAGACAGAATGGCAATGGGTCGGTAGTTCAGGGGATCCTTGGGGTTACCCTGTTTTAGAACTGGGACAACCTTCACCACTTTCCAGATATCTGGGATGATCCCAGAGCTAAGGGAGGCATTGAAAATGTGTGTGACGGGCCTGGCAAGGAGGTGGGACCCTAGTCTGAGTAGTTTTGGCTCAAGGCTGTCATGCCCTGCCCTACTATGAGGGGAGAGGCTGGTGAGTAGCTTCGGGGTCTCAGAAGCTGACACTTGCTAGAGGTAGAGTGGTGGGCGGGAGTTTGATAGAGTAGGTGGGGAGTCGGGGGGCTTGGGGGCAGTGTACCAGGAGGGTGGGGCAGAGAGTTCAGAGAATTGGGAGTTAAAGGCATTTGAAATGGTAAGAGGGTTATTACAACTGACCCCACCAATGAGTAAGTCAGTGACTTGCACTCTGGCAGACCCACCAACTGCACTTCTGATATTCTGCCAGAAGCTCCTCGGGTTGCTTGCTGAGGAGAGCAGGGCGGACTGGCAGTACTCGCTTTTTGCAGCGCGAATTTTTTTTTGCATGAGTTTCTGAGGGTCCTGTAGGCAAGGAGATCAGCGGAGCTTTGGGAGGCCTTAAAGGTAGCCCAGCTTTTGTCCCTGAGTTTCATAAGGGAGAAGAGGCCCCCGTGAAGCCATTTGGTAACAGTGCCCCTCACTCGCCTCCTAGTAAGGGGCGTGCTTGTTCTGCATGGGGATGAATTTAGTAAGGAATTCATCCAGTGCACATGCTGGATCATCCAGGGCAGTGACCCCTGACCAGTCAACTAGTGAAAGGTCTGAGAGGAAGTGATGGGTATTAAACTTGGAGTAATCTCTCATCTGGATCACTTTACTGGGTATTTTGGGCTGAGAGATGCCCCAAGTGCAGAAGATAGGTGAGTGGTCGGAGATGACATCAGGGAGGATACCAGAGGATGTGATTCTGTCAGGTCTGTTGGTCAGAATCCAGTCGATTAGAGACCCTTTAGCCCCATGGGATGAGGGTCTGGTAGGCTCAGTGATAATCTGGCACAGGGCATGGTCCGAGAGCAGAGGCTCATATAATTTGTGGTTGGGTGCCAGCCAGTCCAAATTGAAATCACCTATGAGTAGGATTTCATTTGTACCCACTAAGTCACTGGTACTGTGGAGAAGAGAGGAGAGTCCTGGCAGTCCACCCTTGGGTGGGATGTAGGTGCAAATCAGGTGTAATTTCTTTGTGTACCCAAGTAGGAGAAGGGCATGTAGGAACTCGCTGGGGGGGGGAGGAGTTAGGAGGATGGTCAATGGAGGACACATCAAGGTGCGCTTTGTAGTAAAGTAGCACCCCGCCACCCCGCTTGTTACCCACATGATCACGTCTGATGTGACTGTACCCCAGGAGGGTGCACAGGGCATCTGGGATTTGGGGTTTCAGCCAAGTTTTCGAGATACCCAAGATATCCGGATTGTAGTGGGTGACCCAAGCAGTAAGATCTGCCAGGTTTGCTAGGAGGCTGCGAACGTTTAGGTGGGCAATTTTTAGCCCTTTGTGGAGTGCCAGGCAGGTGGTGAGTTGAGAGGAGGCAGTGGAGCGGACTGGCTTGAGAGGTTGTCCATGCCCCCGAGAGGTCCAGAAGGAAGGGGAAGGTGACCAGTCATGGTGTGAGTAGGTGGGACAGAAACTGCCTGTTTAGGCGGGGGGGGTGACAGGGGCTGGCAAAGGATAGCCAAGAGGTAAGAGCAGGTGGGAGAGTGATGGCAGGGGTGAAGTTATGAGTTAGAGAGGCAAGGAGTGTGAGAGAGAGAGAGGAATCAGAGCAGAGCGTTGCAGGTGAGTCCAATAAAAAGAAAAAGGAAAAGACTTGAGGAGAGAATAATTGATTAGTGGGCCACTGCGTGGCAGCAGCGTCTGAAAGAGAGAAGAGAACAGGACTGGGATATAAGGACTCAGCAGAGTAGCAGGGGAGAAAGGCAACTGTGAGGGAGTGGGAATAGGCTTGGATGGAAAAGCGGCCACTAGTGTTTGGAGAAAATAACCTGCAAATGGAAAACAGGGCTGATAGGTTATTTGCAGCCCACGTGATCATCACCAGCCTATAACAGGGAGAGCCAACCAAGGGTGGTGGTGGGGGCGGTGAGGAGCCGAACACACAGCGTTCGGCGGTGCTAGACCGTCTACATCGACGTGGCACCAGCAGCAGTCCGAGTTATGCAGGTAGGAGGATTTTAAGTGAGGCTAATCTGAAAGTCTGTGTCTGAGCTGTGACTCACTCAATGGAGTCTTTGTTTGAAAAAAGGCACCAAGGCACAAATGAAACAGTCTGAGCACCACTGGAGAGCAGGGCAGTGCTTTACCTGGGAAGCAATCCGTGGTGGTCCTGAGATGCGACGTGGGGGAGGGCCGTGGAGCACCCTCGCGACCTCTGCTCCTCAGGGGTCCAGAAACCTGTGGAGGGACAAAGGAGGGTTGTAGTTTATAAAGGTAGGAGAGTGGGGGGAGGAGAGGGGAACTGAACAAAGGACCTGGGGACCCTGCGCTATGATAGGGCGGCTGAGTGCACCGAGCGCTATGCAAGGCAACGCGTTAAGGTCTGGGGTATTGGTCCCAACAACACTGTAATCACAGTAATTGTAAGGAGAGCTAAGGAAAAGCATGTGAACAGTACGTGGAAACTTACGGTAAACTGGTAAGCTGGTATAATGCTCACAAATAATCACAAAGCAGCCTCCTTAAAGCATCACAGGTTTACAACTAAAGCAGTTTTAACAATGTAGGTAGAACTATGACTCCAGACAATTGCATTAAGTTCAAACAAATATGGCTACTGGGGGGGGGATTGATCTTAAAGTAACCAGAATATGCAGAGAAATAAGTACAAACAAAAAATGGCTACGGGGGTTCTCTTAAGGTAACCTGTAGAAAATGCAGAGAAATACATGCACGGTTGGTAGGTCTTAAGGTAACCTGGCAAAAAGAACAAAAACACAGTGCAGAGTTGTTGAAACAGGTCCTGAAATGCACTATCTCCACGTCTACACCGACGTGGCACCAGCAGCAGTCCGAGTTATGCAGGTAGGAGGATTTTAAGTGAGGCTAATCTGAAAGTCCGTGTCTGAGCTGCAACTCACTCGATGGAGTCTTTGTTTGAAAAAAGGCGCCAAGGCACAAAGAAAACAGTCTGAGCACCACCAGAGAGCAGGGCAGTGCTTTACCTGGGAAGCAATCCACGGTGGTCCTGAGATGCGACGTGGGGGAGGGCCGTGGAGCGCCCTCACGACCTCCGCTCCTCGGGGGTCCGGAAACCTGGGAAGCAATCCGCGGTGGTCCTGAGATGCGACGTGGGGGAGGGCCGTGTAGCGCCCTCGCAACCTCCACTCCTCGGGGGTCCAGAAACCTGGGAAGCAATCCATGGTGGTACTGAGATGCGACATGGGGGAGGGCCGTCGAGCGACCTTGCGACCTCTGCTCCTCGGGGGTTCGGAAACATGGGAAGCAATCCGAGGTGGTCCTGAGATGCGACATGGGGAGGGCCGTGGAGCGCCCTCGCGACCTCTGCTCCTCAGGGGTCCGGAAAATGATGATTGAGTGATATGAGCAGAGCCAGTGAAAGCAAGCCAACCAGTTCCACTACTGAAGCCAGATTAATGGTGTCATGGAAGGTAGGTGATCGAGTAGTGAAATGCTGTGAAGTGATTAAGCGGTGAGAAGCAGTGATGCCAAAAATTGATTCAATGAGGTTTAGTAAATTGAATCAATGAGGTTTAGCAGTGAGTGCTGTGGCTGCAGCATAAATAGAGAATTGATATGGGTGGCATGAATGCCTTAAATGCCTTTAAGGTGGAGTAAGTTATTCGAATAAGGAGCATTTGCAACATGGTAATGAAATGGAATGAAAATCTTAAAATCCATGTGATAAATATTATGCAAGCCATGTCGACTATGAGGTTAACATATTTATGCATAGAGAGCGGAGAAGCCATGTAGGCAAAGTAGCAGGATTCATTTAACTTAGATAAAAGAATACTCCTGCTATCTGGAGCCAGGGTGCCCCATTGTGACATCACAGTCCCCCACTGTGGGAATAACAGGGAAGCCACAAACTGAGCACCATGAGACCAAACAGCAACTATAATGTTGGTAGGCTAAAACCCTTAAAAAATAATAGAGCCAATTGAAATGCTGAAGTTTCAGTACGGTAGAAGTCAGAAACAGACTGCTGTGGTTTTGGTAAAAGTATGGTCAGAAATGGACTGCATGGCCTTTGGTAAAAGTATGGTTTCATAAAATTTTGAGGCTGAAGATTAGGTACTAGGTTAGTGATGAGGAAGCCAGACAAAGCCAGTGGCCTGGGAGGAGCAGGAGGCTATGCTGAAATAGCAACATAGGAGCCTGGATAACAAAATAACGGAGTGCAGGGAACAAACACTGAGTGAGTAAAAGCAGGGCTGCAGAACAGACACAGTATAACAGGGAGCCAGTACTGAGAGAGATAGGGAGCCAGTACTAAGAGATGCAGGTGTAAACAATTAAGGTGATGAGCACAGAGACTACATGGAAACAACAACTGGAACAGAGATCACACAGGTAACAAATATGGATAGAAGAGAAATTGTGTGGAACATTAAAAAAAGGGGTATTAGAACTAAAAGCCCCAAAAGCAAACAAAGCAAACACAAGCACCGGAGCAGAAGGGAGAAACAAACTACTGAGAGAAGAGCAATACAGACTGTAGCCAGTGGCAAAATACTGACCCAGAAGCAGAAGTAAACAAACCTGGCAGACAGTCCAGCACAGCCAGTGGGTTCCAAACACAAACGAAGGTAGGAGACAAACAATTCATAAGGGGGGGGTGGAGTAGTAGACAGGGCTCAAGGAAAGGCCGGGCCCAGAGAGAGGACAGACAGAGCCTCCAACCACAAAGAAAAAAGGTTCTGAATGAAGCAGGAAGGAATGGTTTAAATAGGTCATGCATGAGGGTGTGGTTGTTGCTTCAGCCATCGAACTACAGGCTTACAGCCTTTCAAAAATAGGGTATGATTCTTTTTATTAAAAATCCTCTTTGCCATTTTGAACAACCAGCAATACATATTTCAGACTATGCAGTGGGGGATTACTCCAATTTATCCAGCAAGAGAGCCTTTTTCCAAAAAGGAAACAACCCATACAATTGTACTGATTTTCCTCCACCATTTTTTGAAAATAATTTAACACACATTTGGAGGACGGGAGAGCATGATGCTAGCTGTCACATTTGCAAAAGCATCTCCTCTTGTATCCTTTGGATGTTATGTAAGGAATAATCCATGGCTGGGTGAGCTGCAATATTGTAGTAACTGAATGACTTTGGTGGGCTGTGAGGCCTGAGATGCAGCAGAGGGCCTTCAACCACCCAGGAAGTGAGGTTATTACAGCATTGACGAATACCCAGAGTGGATTGTTACACTTACAACATTTGTAAAATGGTCAAAGTGTTATACACATCTAAACTTTCTGTTGCAATTCTCCCACCCAAAGAATGTGCAAAGAAATATTCCTGCAACATCAAGAGACAGTCTCCATACCAGTAACTACAGGGTGGCATTCAGGGGTACAGCCCCCTTTTTGTTATGAGTTGCCCACCCAACTTACCAGTGTATATCCAAGTTAGAGTCACACTCTATTTAGCAAATACTGTAGGACTAGTGCTCTCAACCTCCATCCCACATTTTCAAGGCTTGTTGTGGGCCTGAGGATTTATTGTATTAGCCTGCATCTCCTTGAGACACTTGTTTATTTATTTTAATTATTTATAAAGGATAGACCAACTAAGATGGACCATCTCATTTACAGCGTGTGACAGATCACCCAATATGTTCTGGGTCGTGTTATCCAGGACTCGCTCACTTACTGTATTATACTGCCACCAACCTGTTTACAACTAGAGCTGCAGCAAAGTTTTACTAAGCCAGTGAAGTTGGTACAAAGCCAGGAACTTCAGGCTATGTGCAGGGGAGTAACATTTCCCAACTTTACATGGCTAAGTTCTTTAACAGAAGCAACAACCTTTTTATGTTTAATGTACCCCTCCGTCAGTGATCAAACCCACCTCCTACCACCACCCAGACCTTTACAAATACAGGACCAACACCTCACTACCTCTAGCACCCACTTGCCTCCTCTCCCCCCCAAGTCCCAGAGCAGTTTATTAACAATTAAGAGAAGTAGTAGTAGTAGTCTGTTATGATTCATCCCTTCCCCCACCCTTTCCATGTCACTGAAATCCACAGTCCACCTCCCAGCATCCCTTGCCTGCCTTACGTCAATCAAAGTGAACCCCCAACACTCTGGCAACCAACCTCTCTCCTCCCCACTTGCCCCAAATTTCAAGTATACAGCACCTGTACAAAAAGAAAACCATCCAATTTTTGAGTCAACGAGTCTCCGTCTTCTCTCATCAGTGTCCTGCAATAGAATGATTGAATGATGACATCCTCACCTATAGTAACACCTGATTGGCTGGCAAGCAGCTGATCAGGTACTTCTAAAGGTGAGCATTCATCATTTATTCATTCTATAGCAGTACACTGATAAGAGGGATTCTCACTTGCTCCATTGCTGGAGCTTTTCCTTTTTCACAGAAGCTGTATTTTTGGCACAAAATTTAAAATAAATAAGTAGTCTTTTTGTCTCTACCTCCATCAATCTGGATGACAACCTTTCACATTTCCAGCTCAATTTCTCTATCATCCAGAACTGGTATGCCCCTGGCCATTTGGCCTGAGTTGAGCGCTATTGCCACCCTTTGATCTCTGTTGTGCTCATCACTTCACACCATCAGAAACTCTGTTGGCACCTTTACAAGACTGCCAGCTCACCAGTGGACTTAGCAAGATACGAATAGCTCTGTAATTCCTGCCCCAGGGTTACTAGGCTTAACAACTCAGAATACATTGCTTCTGACCCCCAGGCTAACATTAATTGGTCCTCTGAGTTCTAAAGTTTATGCACTCACTTTTTTATCCCACTACCTAGTCTCTTACCCACTCTCTCACAGTGTTGTAGGTAGTTCCATTATTACATAGAAACAGAATTTGAGACAGATGAGGACTGCCTGGCCCACCTAGTTGGCCTATTTCCCTACCTACTGTATAAACTCCAGATCCTATTTGATCTGCAGCCTACCCCCTCCTTCCCTCCCCTAATGTTGCCTTTTTCCTGTCCCATTCATTCTTGAATTCGCCTACTGTTGTTGCCCCCACAAACTCCTCAGGAAGGCTGTTCCATGCATCCACCACCCTTTCTGTAAAAAAATACTTCCTCACTTTGCCCAAGTCTCCCCCCCAGCCACATTGTGACCCCTTGTTTTTGCACATCTTTTCTGAAAGATGCTGCTCTCTTAAACTCTATTGATCCCTTTGAGGTATTTAAATGTCTTTATCATAATCCCCCCTCCCTTCTTTCCTCCAGTATATACATATTGGGTTCCCTCAATCTCTACTCGTATGGTTTCTGGTGTAGACCCTGCACCATTTTCATTGCCCTTTTCTGGACTGCCTCTACCCTGTCAATGTCCTTTTGGAGATGAGGTCCAGAGAACTGCAAGCAGTACTCCAGATGAGGCCTCACCAACTGCCTGTACAGCGGCATCACCACCTCCTGTTTTCTACTGGTGATACCTCTCCCTATGCACCCCAGCATCTCTCTAACTTTCCTCACTGCCTTCTCACATTGTTTGGCTACTTTTAGATCATCTTTTATGACTGCCCCAGGTCCTTTTCCAGTTTGGTTGTTGTTAGTACCTCTTCCTCCATCGCGTATTCCTCCCCCTGGGCTTTTGTTCCTCAAATGCATGATTTAGCACTTCTTGGCATTGAATCCAAGCTGACACGCTCTTGACCACTGCTCCAACTTGGCTAAGCCTCTCCTCATCTTCTCCAACCCCCCCCCCCACGGAGTGTCAACCCTATTACAGATCTTAGTGTCATCTGCAAAGAGGCATACCTTTCCTTTGAGTCCCTCCACAATGTCGCTAATAAAGAAATTAAAGAGGATTGTCCCCAGCACTGAACCCTGTGGCACCCCACTGGTTACTCCCCTTTCTTCAGATTGAACTCTACCACCACCCTCTGTGTCCTGTTGCTAAGTCAATTTCTGACCCAGTGTACCACCATGTAACCCACGCCTTGAATACCCATCTTGTTTACTAACCTCTTGTGCAGGACTGTGTCAAATGCCTTGCTAAAATCTAGAGAGGCCATGTCCACTGCCCCCTGCCTGATCTACTACCCTTGTCACCCAGTCAAAAAAAATCTATCAGATTTGTTTGACAAGACCTTCCTGTTGTAAATCCGTGTTGCCTTGGGTCCAGTTACCCACTGGCTTCTAGGTATTCCACAATCCTTTCCTTTAACAGTGATTCCATCACCTTTCCCACCACTGAGGTCAAACTATAGTTTATAGTCTATAGTTTCCCACTTCTAATTTTCTTCCACTTTTGTGAAGGGGTATCACTTTCAGCGTCCTCTGGTACTACTTTCTCCTCCAACAATTTGTTTAATAAGGCTGTCAGTGGTGCCAGTAGCACCTCTGTAAGTTCTTTTAGTACTCTGGGATGTATCCCATCCGGCCCCATCGCCTTGCCCACCTTCAGTTTCAAGAATTTCTTTAGGACTCTTTCTTCTGTAAATGGTCTGTTGTCCACCATTCTTCCCTGTGTGTGTTTGCTGTATAATTCCAGTCCCTCTTCCTCCTGTTCTTTCATGAATACTGTACTGAGCAAAAGTACTGTATTTGTTCAGTATCTCAGTTTTTTCCAGGTCCCTCTCTGCCCAATCTCCACTTCCTTTACTTAGCCTCACTATCCCTTGGCCTTTCTTCTTTCCGTTATGTACCTGAAGAAGGTTCTGTCCCCCTCCTTCATTGTCTGGGTTATCATTTCCATAGTTTGTGCCTTTGCATGTCTGACTGCTTTTCCTGCCTTCCTCTGCTTAGTCTGATACAGTTCCCTGTCTTCCTCCCTCCCTCTGCATTTCCTTGTGTTTCCTGAATGCCATTTTTTTCTCTCTAACCATCCCTGCCACTTCTTTTGAAAACCATAATTTTTTTCTTTGTCTTCTTGCTTTGTTAACTTGCTTCACACAAAGGCTTGTTGCCTCTATTATGGCTCTTTTGAGGTTCTCCCACTGTACCTCTACTCCCCATCCCTCACCCTTTGCCAGTGTTTTTTTGAGGTATTCTTCCATTTTAGCAAAGTCGGCCCTTTTGAAGTCTAGGACTCTTGCTTTTGTGTGGCTTGACTCTTCTACTGTCTTTACCTGAATCATACTGTATGGTAGTCACTGGACCCCAGATGGCTCCCCACTGATACATCTGTTACTCTGTCTCCATCTGTGAGCACCAGGTCTAATATCACCCCCTCTTGGGTTGGTTCCACTACTAGCTGCATGAGGCATGCCCCTTGCAGGGCATCCAGGATGACCTTGCTCCTAGATGTGACCATAGCATAGGTGCTCCAGTTAACATCAGGCATATTTAGGTTCCCTACCAACAACACTTCCCCCTTTTCTGCCATTTTGCGAATGTTGTCTACCATTCGCCTATCTGTTTCCTCCCCTTGCGCTGGGGGTCTGTAGATAACCCCCGTGCGGATAGTGTTGCAATTTCCTGAACCCAGGGTTACTCACAGTTCCCCCTCTTCCCCCTACTTTCAATTTATTTCAGTTGCTTTGATCCCCTCTTTGATGTAGATTGCTACCCCTCCTCCCTTTTCGCCCTTCCTGTTTTTCCTGTATACTCTGTACCCAGGTATATTAACACCCCAGTCATGGGTTTCGGTATACCATGTTTCAGTGACTGGCACAATATCCAGGTCTCCCTCTGGCATCAAAGCCACCAGGTCAGGGATCTTGTTACCCAGGCTGTGGACATTTGTACAAATGGCCTTCAATGTTCTGATGGCTTGGCCCCTACTTGTTCCCTTTGTATCCCTTTCCCCTGTGCCTCCCCAGAGATTACCTTCTGTTTCAGTCTGTTGTGTTTTTCCATCCTTAGTATCCTCTTGTCTTACTACCTTTACCTGTTGGGGGGGCAGTTGAGTTCTTCCTCCATATTTCCACCTCCTCCTTGGCTAGTTTAAATGTAATATTTGTCAATGAAACATTCAAACTTTTCACTCTGGATCCAGGTCCCCCCCAGACAGATGCAGACCATCCCTTGTACACAAGTCTGTATCTCTCCAGGTGGGCCCCCAGTTCCCATTGAAGCCAAAACCCTCAAATTTGCACCGGTTCTTCAGCCATTCATTGAATCCCATGGTGTGGAGCATCCTGGCCTCTCCCATGCCATAGACATTTAGCACTTCTGAGAAGGTTACAGAGTGTGCCACCTGCTTAAGACCCCTCCCCAACTCTGAGAACTCCCTCTGCACTGCCCCAGCCTCACTGTCATCCAGGTCATTTGTCCCCAGGTGGACAATGATGTCTAGCTCCCCTTCCTGTGCTGTTGCTCCTGTGATCCTTAGGATTCACCTCTAAGCTGAGGTGCTGGGTAGGTAACTTACCTCTCTCCCTCCCTCCTCCCTTCTCCACCCCTAATTCTACCCCTTTAACAATAGAGTCCCCAACTAGGAGTTTCTTCCTTCTCTGCTGGTGGCCCTTGCCTCCCCTCTCTGGGCACTCCACTGTGGTGATTCTCCACATCCACCTTGTCCACCACTGCAGGTTCCTACATGGGATAGCCTCACTCTGCCAGAATGGCATAGGAGTTGTGGAGTGGAACCACAAGTAGTATGCACCTCTGCCTAACCTCCCTCACTCTCCCTGATCCCACTGTTGTCCAACCGCTCCTCCTTACTGGCATCCTCTGAGAGAGTGGGGGTGGCTTCAGTTGTCCCAGGGTGGGAGAGGAGATTACCTGAATCCTAGCCAACTCTGCCTGGAGAAGAGCAGCCTCCACCCTCAACCCAGAGAGGTGTATGCAGACAGGGCAGCACCACAGCCACCAGAATGTCTCCCAAAAGACTGCTTCCCCACAGCCACTGCATTGCACTACTCCCATCATGTCTGTTGTTTACCTTCACCTTCTTGAGCTTGAGGCACCCAAGTAAATTGATTTTTTTTATATCAGATCAAGCAGTTGTGTTAGGACACACTCACAATTAAGGAACCTTTTTCACCCAATACAATAGTAAGCTTCTAGTCAATCACTCAGTACTCCACATCAACTTGGGAGACAAATAGCTACCTTTGGTATCCCTGTGTAGATGTATGCAAAATGACCCCTTCTGAGGTAGCACAGTAAGTGGAGAAAGTGTCTACAGGGCAGCCCTGTAAATGAATGCACACACCTGAGGTGGGTGGGGCAAGGGGAGGGTGGATGACTGTAACCAGAGGTATTGTCTCTCAGAAAACAATCAGCCCACTTTAGTCTGAGATACCATCCAGGTTCATCAGCTCCCAGTTCCTGCAACAATCATAAAACTGATAGCAATTATGAGGAGACATGCACAAGTTAGTGTTAAATCCTCCTGCCCTTCACTCTCCCCTTTTAACACTGCTGAAAGAAAAATAAATCAGATCAGGGCAGGCCTAATCCCACGGAAGAGCTGAGGAAGAAAAAAAATAATCTTCAATGTGAGAAAGAGAGAACAAACTGCACAACCTGTAAACAGAAAACAAAATAGTAACAAAACAGTATCTCTGCTTAGCCAAAAGAAGCCTTAATGTTTTTCCTTGCTCTGTCCTTTCAAGCAAACTTAGAAGACAAAAAACTCAGATAAAGCTAGGTGCTTTCTATCAGCACACTTTAGGCTTTCTAACCCATGCTTAACAACTTTTTCTCCACCTGTTCCCTCTTGCTGATTCCTCTTCCACCGCCTTCCAACAATCCCTACTTCATTTCTATTTTTCACATTCACCCCCTACCTCTCCTTCTGCTACTCTCTTTTTGCTCTGCTATTTTCTAACTTTTCTAAAGGCAACAGCCCTGATATGGCCATGACTCCAGACTACTTCACCTCTGCTCCCACCATAGCTTTAGCTATCTCTAATCCCCTTAACATCTATTTCCTCATAGGCACAGTCCCATGGGCATGGAAGAGGGATAAGGTCATCCCACTACACAAGGGCATCAAGTGATAACCCTTTGCCCCTGAAACTATTGCCCCATTCCCCTTCTACCCACCCAGGCCAAGCTGCAAGATCAATTGGTACTCTCCCAGCTCTATCTGTCTTGACTCCTCTCCCTTCCTCAGCCCCTCCAAGCCAAGTTTTAAGAAGGCCCACTTCACCATAACATCCCCATTGAGACTCATTGACACCATCCTAAAAGAGATTGATAATGGTCATATAGCCTTTGCCATCTTTGTTGACCTAGCCAAGGCCTTTGACACTATTTACCATCACCTCTTACTGGGCTTTCTGAAGCAAGATTCTCTACCTCTTGTTCAAATGGATCAGATCCTACCCGACCAACAGATCACAGACCATTCTCATATGAGGCTCCACTCCCCCCCCCAATCAGTCAGGAGTTCTCCAGTGTTCTGTTCTCAGTTCAGTCCTGTTTTCAGTCTTTCTGAATGACTTCCTACTTTGTGGCTCATACATCCACATGCAGACAACACTGCTTTTTGCTTGTAGTCACTCATCTCGAGATTTGGCTATGGGACTCCAGATTTACTTCAACTATGTAAGGAACTGGTTTGTGTAAACCAATTTACTGATCAGGCCATTTTTAGGAAATACAGCTTTAGTTATCATTGCTATGTCAATAATACCCAGCTGTATCTTTCCTTTGCACCTGGGACATCCAACACAGTGGATGTGCTAAACAGCTGCCTTGCTGAAATCAATGACTGGATGGCCTCCAGCTGGTTACAACTGACCCCCGATAAGACCGAGGTACTGATAGTGGAGTCGAACAGAGGGTGTGATAGGATGGTATCTGGTGCAGAGACATGACTTGTCCTGGGTTCTGTGACTTTGAAGGCCTCCTCCAGGGTGCATAACCTGGGCATCATTCTGGATAGTGGCCTGACACTTGAGGCTCAGGTGTCAGCTCTGGTCCATACCAGTTTTTACTATCTGAGGAATATCGCCAGGATTAGGATCCTGGTTCCGCCCCTGGACCTCCCTACCTTAGTGCATGCCTTTGTGACGTCGAGGCTTGATTACTGTAATGCGCTCTACCTCGGGGTCTTGGGAGGTATCCTCTGCCAGCTTCAGCTAGTGTAGAATGCAGCTGCCAGATTGCTGACGGAGCAGTCAAAGTATTGCCACATTACCCCGTTGCTACATGAACTGCACTGGCTGCCAGTCAAATACAGGATCCTGTTTAAGGTGGGATTGCTCACCTTTAAGGCCCTACATGGCCTGGGCCCTGGTTACCTTATGGATTTTCTTACATCTACTATCTCAGTCTGCTCCCTTCATTCCTCCTGGAGGTATCTCCTTGCGATTCCCAGGATGAGGTTAAAAACTGCTGGTGATAGAGCTTTTAGTGTCGCTGGTCCCATCCTGTGGAATTCACTACCTCCATCTAGTAGGGAAGCCCCTTCGGTGGAGGTATTCAAGGCACACCTCAAGGCCTTCCTGTTTGCATAGGCTTTTCCTGACCCAGTTTTGTAAATATTATCCTGTACTGACCTGCTATACTGCTATTGCCATGATTGTTCATATTATTATTCTGTTAGTTATTTTTTATTTATTAGTTATTGTGTTTTTTTTGATAATGCTCTATTTATTGAAATTTGTTTTATGCTGATTTTATGTACGGTACTTAGAGCCTCCGAGATTGGGCGTCTTTTAAATAAAATTTACCTTGCCTTGCCTTGCCTTTAGGTGTCCTGCTGCCACAGATGCTTAAACTGATTGCTTTCTGGTTAAAAAAAAACCTGTGGTACTTAATGCACTTTCTTTGATTTAATAAAATCTTTCAGAGCACTTTAACTTAATTGTTGGTGTTTTGTGAGCTGTAGTCTTGTTTTCATATACGGCTCTGTGGAAACCAACCTATCCTGAATGCCAACAAGACCATCTCCTTGAACTTCAGCATGAGACAGTGCCTGGCTAGTATCCAGGTTCTCCCTCTTGCCATGACCTTAGATGGCTCCCAGCTTGAGGAAGTCTCCTAATTTAACTACCTGGGTGCATGTCTGGACAGTCATCTTGACTTCTATCATATTGATTGGATCCTGTGATGCCCTGCTGATGTTTTTCCTAGTGTGTTGCTGCTGTTGTATTGATGATGTAAGTCTGTAATTCTCCTAGGTTGTGTCAGAAAATAGGCACATGTATGCCTAGTGTATCTTACCTGGTATCAAAAACAAATTAATAAATACATTTGGAAAATGTTTTTACTGAAACATGATGCACTTTACAGGAACAAAGCATGTATCCCACTCCCTGCCTCATGAGAGAGCACTGTGAAAATGATTTTCCCAGCATTCAACTTTGGGGTTGTGGTGTATACCACTGTGGACAAATCCACCCTCTCTAGACTCTCTCCTCCTCCTGTAACTTTGCCCTTGACTGCCCTCCTTGTACCCATCAATGTTCATTCCACTAAATTAATGTATGCAGAATGGTAATTCCATATCTGTAATGCTTTTCAGAATTTCTTTTTGAATTCCAAGGAATTCTGAAAAGCATTCCTGTGTAAACTGTGGAATAATTTTCATGGAACACATAAACCACTGAATAATTGGACAGGAGTTGTGGCAGCTATTTAAGCAGGAATTGTATAATGACCTTTACCATGAGGAGAGGAGTTGGATAAGGCACTTGTGGAAGACATCATCAGGATGTCAAATAAAGGGAAGGCACTACTAGCTGTGGACTTCAGTCAGACAGATATGGATGGGAACCTTACAGCTGCACGTTCAGCAAGGAGCAGGGCTATTCTTGACTTCTGCAAGGGGCTTTTCCCTGTCAGCTAGTCAATGAACCCACTAGGGACAGGGCAGTGCTGGACCTGGTGCGTAAAAACAGGGACAGCATTGCAGACATCCTGGCGAGCTGTCCCCTAGGTACCAATGATCACAGTACAGTGTGATTTAACATTAAGATGAGAGCAGAGGCACTCTACATGAGGGTGAGGGTTCTGGATTTCAGGAGGACAGATTTTAAGTAAATGGGAGGCTGTCTCAGCAACTGCCTTTTTTTTGGGGGGGAGGGGTACCAGGGAGGGTTAGAGGAACAGTGGGTAAAAATAAGGGAGGGCATAAATAAGGCAATGAGGCTCTACATAAAAGAAGTGAGTAAAAGCAGAAGGAAAAAGAGGCTGTCATGGTACCTAGGGAAGTGGCTATGGTGGTGAAGGAAGAAACGGGTGGCATTCTGGAGATATAAGGAAATGAAAAGGGAGGAAGACAGAGAGTTGTACCAGGTAAAACAGAGGGAAAAAGGTAAAGCAGTGAGGAGTGCAAAAGTGCAAACAGTGGAAAGGATAGCCAAAGGGGTAGCAAATGGGGATGAGACTGTCTTCAGTTCCATAAGTGACATGAGTAAAGCAAGTAGAGGGAAGATAAGGAAGATGGCAGAGGGATACCGCACAAAATAGATATCCTAAACAGGTACTTCTGCTAAGTCTTTACAGTGGAGGAAGGGGGGACTGACCACCAGGGAGCATCAAGAACAAATGGGAAGGAGAGGTGGACTCAAGTCAATTTTCAGAACAAAGTTCTGAAGGGACTTGCACCTCTGAAAGTGGACAAGGCTATGGGACCTGACAGGATGCATCCAAAGGTACCAAAAGAAATCAGTGAGGTGCTGGCTGCCCCACTCATGGCAGATGAACCTGACTGATTTCTGTGGGTGACCAGGGAAATAGATCAGGAGAAGGCAGTGGATGTGGACTATCTGGACTTTAACAAGGCCTTCAACACTGTGCCTCACAGGAGACTGATTGAAATTGAGCAGTCTGGGGGTGGGATCCAAAGTGGTAAATTGGGTTTGCAGTTGGTTAATGGATAGGCACTCACACTAAGGATGGAAGAGTGACCAGTGGGGCACCACAGGGATCAGTACTGGGATTGGTCCTCTTCAATGTCTTTATTAGTTACACTGCAGATGAACTGGAAGGGGATGTTATGCCTTTTTGAAGATGACATCAAACTCTGTAATAGAGTGGAGGGTTGAAAGAATGTGTAGGAACCTTGGCCAACTCGAGCAGTGGTCAAAAACATGGCAGCTGCATTCCAGTGCTAAAAAGTGCAAAATTCTGCAAGTAGGGCATAAGAACCTAGGCAGAGAGTATAGGGTGGGAAGGGGATGTACTGTTAGTCACCAAGCAGGAAAGGCTTCTTAAAGTTATCATATCTGATGACCTCAAAGTGGTAGGACAGTGTGACAAAGCAGAGGGTAGGGTCAATGTGATGCTGGAATGCATTGGGAGAGGTGTCTCCAGCAAGAAAAGAGGTGGTGTTGCTACTGTATCGCTCATTGGTGAGACCCCACTTGGAGAAATGTCTGTGTCCTGCAGTGTCCGAGTGTCAGTTGAGTCCCCTGTCCTGGTCAGCAAAACAAAACAGCAACAGCAAGCACTCCTTTTGGGTCTAGTAGGGTGCCTTCCCAGTGCCATGGCTCGTAGGGATGGAAGGAGGAACCTAAGGATTGCTGGGAAGGTGGGAAGGAGCGAGATGTCATTGTCCACTTGGGGACAAATGACCTGGCTGGGGAGAGGCCAGAGGCAGTTCAGGAGGAGTTCAGGAAACTGGGGAGGGGTCTTAGGCAAGTAGCACAATCTGTTACATTCTCTGAGGTGCTACCTCTCCATGATAAGGGGAAGGAAGGGATGCTGTGCACCAGGAACTTCAACTTATGGTTGAGGAAATGATGCAGACAATAGGGTTTCAGATTCATTGGGAACTGGGGTTTCAACTGGAGCATGGGGCTCTGTACATGGGCAATGGCCTGCATCCCTCCTGGAGGGGAACTGATGTCCTTAGTGAACAATTTAAATGCTACATTAGCATTCAAACTAGCCAAGGGGAGGCAGGATAAGGCAGAAAGACATTGTCTACCCCCCACGTGTTTGCAGGGCCAGCAATGGAAATTCAGAGGGTAAGGGGTCCCAAAGGGAACACACAGAAATAAGTAACCAAGAGTGAGAGGGAGAGGGAAAGGGAAAGGGAAAGAGTAAATAAAATAGTGGAGAAAAGTGAGGCGGGCAAAAGGGCAAGAAGAGGACAGGTGGCAGTACAAAATGGAGAGCCATGTGTGCAAACGCTCGAAGTCTGGGCAACAAGATGGCAGACCTAGAGGTCACCATGGCAGCAGAAGACCTGGACATAGTAGCAATTACAGAGACCTGATGCAATGAAAACCAGGACTGGGAGGTAGCCATACCAGGATATGTGCTATTCAGGAGGAACAGGGAAGAAAAAAAAGGGAGAGGGGGTGGCTCTTTAAGTGAGGGAGAACATAAAGGCTATGCAAATACAAGGGGGTCAGGATAAAGCAGAGGTACTGTGGGTCACCCTGGAGACAGGGAAGGGGGCTGCTATTAAGATAGGGGTGCTCTATAGACCTCCAGCACAGGGAGAGTAGGGAGATAAGGACATAATAGAAGAAATCCAGGGGATGGCTAACAAAGGTGTAGTACTGCTAGTGGGGACTTTAATCTGCCAGATGTGGATTGGAACCTCCCTGCTGCAGCATCAGTTAGAAGTAGGCAAATCCAAGACTCCCCTGCAGAGGGCATTCCTCAGGCAGCTTGTTAAAGAATCCACGCATGAGGGGGCATTACTGGAGCTGGTACTGTCAAACAGGGACCAGTGATCATCATACAGTGTGGTTCAACATAAGGACCAGACCAGAACCTATTCACACTAAAATGAGGGTCCTGGACTTCAGGAGGGCCAATTTCAAGAAAATGGGAGAGTGCCTCAAGGAAACCCTAGCAGGAGCAGAAATAGGGAAAACGTGTGGGGGTAGAGGAGAAATGGGCTAAAATAAGGAAAGCCATTGAGAAGGCAACAAACCTCCTTGTCAGTCAGGTTAAGAAGAGCAAGAGAAGAAAGAGACCACTAAGATTCTCCAAGGAAGTAGCAGAGAAGATAAAGGAAAAGAGACAGGTATTCAGAAGTTACACGATGATACAGAAGAAGGGGATAGGGAGAATGATCAGGATAAACAAACGGAGGTAAGGAAGGCAGTTAGGAGAACTAAAGCACAAATGGAGGAAAACATTGCCAAATCAGATAAAAATGGGAATAAAACAGTCTTTAGGTACATAAGTGAAAAGAAGAAAAGCAAGGTAGGGATAGTAAGACTAAAAGGGGAAGGGGGGATGTGTGGAAGAAGACCAGAAGAAAGCTGACATACTGAATAAGTACTTTTGTTCGGTATTCACAAAGAAAGAGATAGGGGATGGGCCACAGATAGAGGAAAAGGGCATTAGGGAAAGGGAGGTGGACACTAACCCCATTACAGAAAAGAGAGTCCTCAGGGAACTAATAAAACTAAAAGTAGACAAGGCAATAAGGCTGAATGTGGTTCACCCCAGGATTCTGAAGGAACTAAGGGAGGAACTGTCAGCACCTCTGATGGTCCTATTCAATCTTTCACTAGACATGGGGGAATGTCCAGGGGACTTGAGGATGGCAGATGTGGTTCCACTACACAAAAGTGGGAATAGGGAGGAGGCTGGGAACTACCGACCTATAAGCCTGACATCGGTGGTGGGCAAGGTTATGGAAACACTACTTAAAGAAATGATTGGGGAATACCTAAAAAACAATGGATTACAGGATCTGAGGCAGCATGGGTTCACAGGGGGGAGATCTTGCCAAACAAACCTGATATTTTTTTGACTGGGTTACCAAGGAAGTGGATCAGGGAAGAGCAGTGGATGTGGCCTACCTGGATTTCGATAAGGCCATTGACACTGTTCCACACAGAAGACTGCTAGGAAGTCTAGGCAGCCTGGGAGTGGGTCCAAAGATAGCAAAATGGATACAAAGTTGGCTAAGCAACATAATTCAGAGAGTGGTGGTAAATGGAGTTCACTCGGAGGAGGGTAAGATAACCAGTGGGGTGCCTCAGGGGTCAGTACTGGGACTGGTCCTCTTCAATGTCTTTATTAGCAACATTGCAGAGGGGCTGGAAGGAAAGGTATGCCTCTTCACAGATGACATAAAAATCTGCAACAGAGTGGACACACCAGGGAGGGTGGAAAAAAAATGAAGGAAGATCTGAAAAAGCTGGAAGACTGGTCAAAAGTTTGGCAACTGGGCTTCAACGCCAAAAAATGTAAAATTATACACATGGTGCACAGAAACCCAAGGGCAACATATCAGTTGGGAGTGAGGTGTTATCAACCACACAACAGGAAAGGGATGACCCAAAGGTAGCAAAGCAGTGTGATAAGGCAGTGGGAAAGGCTAATAGGATGCTGGGTTGCATAGGGAGGGGTATCACCCACTGAAAAAGGGAGGTAGTGTTACCCCTGTATAGCTCAATGGTGTTCTGTCCAGTTTTGGAGGGTAACTGGTTAGAAGAGCAAATCAAGAATAGCGCTGTCAAAACAGAGCTTCCAATACCATGTCTGCCTTTACAGCGACAAGGGCAGTATAGCGAAAGCCAATTGCCGCTACCCGTGTAGCTGTCAAAACAGAAGGGAAACAGAGTCAAGTAGCTGGAGCTGAGTTACCTGTTCAAGTTGCTCCCATGATGGAGAAGCTAAGGCACTTGCATCCAGTGCAAAGGAGACCCAGAGACCTGGGTTAAGTTCCTGGTCTCCTGAGTAGTGCACTTTTAATATTATTATGATTTTTAAAGTGTTCATTTTTATCTTCCCCAGCTGAGTTTTATTTTATATTACCCAACTGTTGTTTTAGCTGGATTCCTTCCCTCCCCCCACAGTTCTCCCCATTCCCAAGTTCCACACCCCATGGAGTTGATTATATAAAAATGGGGGGGGTGCGAAAAGTGAAATTTCAGTTTTTTTACTTCACCATGGTAGCTACTAGCAGTCCTTCATGTGTTTTTGGACCACTACCATGGGCACTATGTTTGCCTATGGTGTTTATCTTGGGCACTGTTGTTGTTGGTGCCATTTTTCCTGCATGGTTTTTGCCTGCTATTGAATGCAGCATTGTGACCTAATGCCATTCTGGAGGCCCCATCTCAGGAAGGACATGGATCGGGTGGAGGAAGCACAGAGAAAAGCAACCAAAATTGAGCATGGCCTGCAACAGAAGCCCTATGAGGAAAGACTCAGAGAGGTAAATACGTACTCACTGGAGGACAGGAGAGAGAGGAGAGACATAATAGAGGCATTTAAATACCTCAAGGGTATAAATAAGGTACAGGAGGGTAGCATATTGCACAGAAAGAGATGCTCCAAGACAAAGAGGCATGATATGAAGCTGCAAGGGGGATACTTGAGGGAATGTGAGGAAATATTTAATCACAGAAAGGGTGTTGGATGCCTGGAGTGGCCTCCCAGCAGAGGTAGTGAGTACTGAAATGGTAATAGGTTTCAAACATGCATGGGATAGACACAGAGGGGGCCTTGGTAACAGGGCAGGGGGGGTGAGGCCGGTTATCAAATAAAGTCTACAGTTGATCAGTAGGTAGGGACTTTAGGGCAGACTAGGTGGGCTAGGAGGTCCTTTTCTGCCAACAGCTTCTATGTTTCTGTTTTTCTGTTTCTGTTTCTCTGTTTTTAGGTGCGTCCCTTTCAAAGGAGGAAGATTACCAAGACCAGAGGGCATGTGACGAATATAGATGTTGCGAAATAAAATTTTGCCAGCAAAATTGCAATGAAATCAGCAATTTCACCATGTGAAATATTTTGTGAAATTTGCAAAACAGTTTGTGGGTGCAAAATGTGAAATTTCACCCTAAAATTGTGAAATATTGCACGAAACTTGCAAAATTTCACCCATAAATTTCAAAATCTAAAATTTTGCTGCAAAATGTCACTGTTTTTGGGTGAAATTTCACATTTCACCTCTTAAATATTTCATGAAATGCACGTATTTCACATAACAAAATTTCTCAATTTCGCACAACACTAGTAACGAAGCTGGAAGGAGGAAGGTAAAGAGGGATGTGAGGAAGTACTACTTCACTAAAAGAGTGGTAGACGCCTGGAATAAGCTGACAGCAGAAGTGGTGGAGGTAATAACAGTACAGGGCTTCAA
Organism: Neoceratodus forsteri; assembly: GCA_016271365.2. Classification (NCBI taxonomy): domain Eukaryota; kingdom Metazoa; phylum Chordata; order Ceratodontiformes; family Ceratodontidae; genus Neoceratodus; species Neoceratodus forsteri. Next base: position 538,244,529 of record CM028134.1, on the reverse strand, counting down.
GTATGTGTGGGATAGCTACAATGGCATATTAGTGAATAAGCAGGTAGGAGGAAGGGTTACCAAAGACCAGTTAGGGTCTGTGGAGACAGACTAGGCAGGGACCATCTGGAAAAATTGGGTGGGCAAAGCAGTCCTTTTCTGCTGACAAATTATATGTTTCTAATTTTCTGTAAATTGTGGAAAAATAACCCATGTTTTATATACACTGCAGATTACTAATCTGCAAAAACCATTCCCCTTTCAAAATTTCACAATTCCACAACAGATGAAATTCTCTGGAATTTGCTGAAATTTTGCAGAATTCTATTAAATTCAAATTTGAAAATTCTATGCAGTACTACTCTCTACTCTTGCCTCTCTCTTCCCTCCCTAGATGGCCAAAGCCTCTACCTTGGCACCTCCCTTACATTGAAATTCTGGTTTGGTTCCCTCTCCTGCTATGTCAGCTTCCTTCTCTAATGCCCCTCACCCCAAATCCTTTCTAGCCAATGACCTCCACTCTTTTCTCCCTCCTTCTTGCTAGGACCTTGACATGCCAGTCAGCCTTCTCCTATGGACTCCTCCACCATTGGTCTGGAGTTCTCCTCACTACTCACTCTTCCTCCTGCCCAGCTGCCTTGAAATTACAATCCCCCATGTTCCCACCTCTCATATTTGTCCCTGTTTATAATCCTCTTACTTTAGTCAGCTGTAGTTCTGTCTGCTACACTGAGTCGTGCAGCTCACCTCCACACATTGCCTTTTTGCTGTATAGTGCTGCTCTTTTTGGCACCTTGTTTAATTGCTTCACTGTAACTACTGTGTCTTTGCACTTTTTCTGCAACGTGCAATACTGTATTATTGTTATTTTTTGTTACTTTGTACCATATGTAATGTAAGCAATAACACACATCAGGGTATGTGTTGTGCTATTTTGATGGATGCACCTGGTGTGTTGTGAAGTAAAAAACTGCAGACTGACTGCCTTACAGCATGTGGGAAGTGCATTGAAATAGCACAGTGCATGTCCTGGAGTGTATTACTGCACTTATAAAATGGGTTTATGAATTTGTGATATTAAAAAAGTTAAATATATCCATTTTTCAGTTTAAACTATGGAGACATGTTTTGCATTAAAGTTTAATAACTACACAAAGTAGTTAAAGTCAGTTTATAGTTTTTACCAATAAAACTAGCTGCAATGCAACTCATCTTTATTTTTTCAGCAGCTGCTTAACAGCTGTTTTGTTGTTTAACCTTTGTTTTAACTTTAGGTGAAGTGTTTTAAATTTTGTTAACAAATTCGTCAAACAGGAATAATTTGCTTTATTTTCAAACTGTAATTGTGTAATTGTTTTTTTCTGAGTCATGCTTTCCAGTCTGTCTAGTCTGTCCATAATTTGACAGACATTGAAGTTCACCAGCCCACTGATTGTGATCTGTTATTGGTTGAACAGGCCTGATTCAGTCGTATTACGCATATCAGTCAGCAGAGGAGGTGATGCTAGTGATGTCATCAGAAGTGGAGCTGATCCTGTCGTTACAGAGACCATTGTGGATGTACTAGCAGCAGCACAACAGTTAGAGGTGGGAACATAGTATCATAGTATCATAGTAGTCACAAAGCACATATAGACTTTCGTCCTTGACTGCTTGCAAAATTTTTTCTATTTTATCAATTTAATTAACTAAAAACTTGTTACTACTGTAATCATCCAGTCTTACCTTAAAAATGTCCAAAGTTGAACTATTAGCTATATCTTGAGGAAGAGAGTTCCACCCAGAAACAACCCTCTGACTGAACCACTGTTCCCTTTTTTGAGAATTCCACTTTTGCTGTTTAATTTGTCTACAATGAGATCTAGTATGATAATTTCTAATAGTTAATTCAAGCCCCAAATCTTCTCTAAGAACAGTGTCTTGAAATTATCTGTAAACTAAGTTCATATCGCCCCTCCATCTTCTATAAGCCAGAGAATACAGATCCAACCCAACCAACCTATCCTCATATGTCATGTTCTTAAATACCAATACTGATCTAGTGGCCCTACATTGCACTCTCTCCACTCTTGCAATCTCGCCCTTAGTATAAGTGGCCCAAACCTGAGAACAATACTCCAAGTGAGCTCTAACCAATGATCCATACAGTGGGACCACAACCTCTCTGCTTCTACTTACTATGTGTCTCAGTATACAGTTAAGAGCTCTATTAGCATTTTTAATAGACTGGTCACAGTGAGCAGAAAATGAAAGATCATTTGTATAATAACCCCAAGTCCCTCTCCTGTGTCACACATTTTAATTGTTTATTGTTGACAGTGTAGTTGAGTTCAAATTTTCTTACCCATATGTAATACAATACATTTATCCTCATTTAGCATAAGTTTATGTTCTAATGTCCACTTCTCAATATATTTGAGTGCTTCCTGAAGTCCAATATAATCTGAAGGTGAATCTAATACTGCTCCCATTCTACAGTCATCGGCAAACTTGGTTATCCATACATTTCCCTTGTTATATTGTAACGATCATGTATATAAATTGAACAGGCAAGGACCCAACACTGAGCCCTGAGGGACCCCACTTGTCACAGGAAGCCAATCAGATAACTGTCCATTAATCACAACTCTCTGCCTCCTAAAATTCAACCAGTCCGATATCCAATTTACAAAAGTCCTATTTATATTTAGTTCAAGAAGGGATTTAATTAGTTCATCATGAGGTAATTTGTCAAAAGCCTTGGAAAAATCCAACTGGATAACATCAACTGGTCTACCCTGATCCAAAACTTTACTAACTTTTTCATAAAAACTCAACAAGTTGGTCTGACATGATTGTGACTTTGTAAACCCATGTTGGCTACGATCAACAAGATCATTTATAGATACATGATCCTGAATATGGTCTTTTATAATACTTTCAAGAATTTTCCCAAGTGTAGATGTTAGACTTACTGGTCTGTAGTTACCAGGGGAATCCCTCTTACCCTTTTTAATAGTAACAGCAGTAAGCATTATATATTCTTCTTCTTCAGTTTGGTTTGTGGATATGAGTGTGGTATTCCAATTTTTGCGGTCCTCAAGGGAAATGGACTAGTAATTTTGAAGGCTGTTTTTCTAGTGATATCTGGTCATGGACATTTTTATTTCTCCATGATAATAAGCCTGCTTTGTTTAATAAATGAAAAGCAGTGCATCATATTGAGTAAATCATACTAAAGCTATAGGTTTGCTTTCCTGAAAATTTAGGGCATCCTCTCACTGAGGTAGTTGAGCCCCATGGGATCTTTAGTGTAACAGATTGGGTCCTTGTTGAGGAGAAGTTGTGCTTTTTTTGCATGGATGCAGGTGTCAGAGTCAGTCAGGCATTTGATTGTATTTTTATTTATTTATTGAAAAGTTTCACCAGGAAAGTTACACAGAGCAACAGAATGCTCGTCTTGCGGTACATCCTTGGGGAGGAGGAATGGGATACATAGCAAAGCATACAATCAACAAGCAATAAGGACTATGCTAGACAATATAGAAGTGCAGAGAGGTTGTACAACAATTTCATAACACAACAGCTTAACATTGTCTAACTGGGAATTAGGAGAGGAAGGGGTGGGCTGATCTATTCCAGACAGAGAGGGCATTAAAGGGGATGGAGCAGAGGGAGAGGAGGGAAGATAAGTGCAAGAAGGTGCTTATGGGGAGGAGGGGTAGGGAGAGGGAGGCAGATTAGTCAAGCTAGTAAAAGGGGGATATATAATTACAAGCTCAAGACATGCCTGGGAGATTAGTGGCAATGTCAATTAGGGAGAAAGAGATTTGTTAGAGAAGAGGAGAGAGAACCAGCAGAGGAGGAGTGGCGAATTTGCAACGGGAGCTGGTTCCATAGCTTTGGGAAGCTGTGGGAGAATGCCAGTTGGCCAAAAGTAGTGGCCCTACGAGGTATGTGCAGAGACCTCATGTCAGCCTATCTGAGGGAGTAGACAGAGGGGGGGATGGGAGGATAGGGGGGCAGAGATGTAGGAGGGGAGACAGCCAAGCTAGAATTTATATATGAATTTGGTAGCATAAAGAGAGCGTCTGTTTGAAAGGGCGGTAAAGCTAAGAGAGTGGTAGAAGGTACAGTGGTGAGTCAGAGGGGGAGCATCTAGGGCAAAGCAGCAGAAGGAGTTAAAGAGAGGGTCCAGTCTGGTTAAGGTGGACAATGGGGCGGCACTGTAGACTATGTCACAGTAGTCAAATATGGGTAAAATAATTTTCAGTACTAGCTCACGCCTTGCTGCCAGAGGGATACAGCTGCGGTTTCTGTAGACAGCACCAAGTTTGGGCTGAAGTTTCTTCAGAATAGAGTCAATATGTACTGAAAAGTTGAGATGCTGGTCGAGCCAGACACCAAGGTATCTAAAACAGGAGATGTCCTCAAGAACTGTCCCATCAAGGGTGTGGAAGGTGGACTGGGAGGTAAGCCTTGCCAGTCCTCTGCCAAGTGCTGAAGGTCATGGAGACTGTCTTTTTGGCATTAAGGAAAAGTTGATGGTCACTAAGCCAGAGCTGGACATTTGTGAAGTCTTGTTGGAGCCTGGTAGTGACATCAGGTACAGATTTGCCAGAAGTAAAGATAACTGTATCATCTGCATACATATGTATGTCAGATGATGAACAAATCTGGGGAGAGGTCCTTTAAAAGAACAGAAAAAAGGAGCAGTCTTAGCACTGATCCCTGTGGGACTCCAGTAGTAATTGGCAGAGGGGGAGGTGGCATCAGCTATGCAAACTGATTGAGACCTGTCAGACAGGTATGTCTTGAACCACTCCATGGCAGAGGTAGAGCCCAGCAGCAGTGAGACTGCTCAGAAGGCAGGTGTGGGAGATGGTGTCAAAGGCTTTGGCCAGGTCGATGAAGATGGCAGAAGTAATAAGGCAATTTTCCATGCCAATGAAGGTAGTGTTTGTAAGTCTAAGCAGGGAAGTGGCAGTAGAATGTTTTTTCCTAAAACCAGGCTGGAAAGGGGTGAAGAAAGCAGAGTCAGAGAGGTAAGAAGAGATCTGCTCAACAACAAGGTGTTCTTGGAGTTTAGATAAGGAAGGGAGGAGAGAACTAGGATTGTAGTTGCTGGGGGAGGAGGTGTCACCTCTCTTGGGAAAGGTGAGCATGACTGCATGCTTCCAGGCAGTTGGGACAGTTGCAGATGTGAAGGACAGGTTTAGAAGGAGAGAGACTGGATAGGCTATAACGGAGCAGACAGGAAGAGAAGCTTGGGGTCCAGACCATCAGGGGAGGAGCCCTTTGAAGGGGTGATGAATAGCAGAACTTCCAAGGCAGCAGTTTGAGAGATAGGAGCAAATGAGAAAGGGGTAGGGGTGGAGGGAGGAGAGAGGGATGCAGGAGGGTTGGAGGAGGAGGAGGAGATCTTCAGGTTTTCTGAACATAAAGCCTCTGTAATTTGATATTTTTTGTGCTTCATTTGGGTTACTTTCATACTCATTAGCTTCAATGACACATAGTAAGACATACCCACTACAGTGAGGGTCTGTTTCTAGTTGGAATGAGTGTCTGGTGAGCTTTCTAAGGCCTGCATGGCAGCAGCGGGCAAATGAATCTGGTTATCCATCCAGACTTTTCAAACCAGTCCAACCAAGTTGTCTGGGGATAGACCTGGTGATTATTTTAGTCTTTGTGAGTCTTGGTGATTGGCTGATTTATGGTCATTGATAATGAGCTGATCTGTCTTTGGCAGCACATTTGTAGCATTTTTAAATGTTTGATCACTTATTATTAGGGTTTCCAACACTGTATTTAAAAAATAAGGGACAGTTCTTAGACCCCCGCCACTTCCAGACATGAATTCAGCACTGGGGGGGGGGTCATGAGCTGGTGTGGATAAAACCCAGAATGCACCGTTCTTCTTCCCATTTGCCTATCAATCTAAATCAGTACCTCACTGTTTTTAGTTCAATTCCTTGTACATGGCATACAGTAATTCTGGAAAATGACACTGTAGCTAAAAACACATAAGCAGCAAGCCGTCCATATGCAATTTTAATTAAAATGAAAATATGTGACATTGTTTTACTTTTTGCATAAACAAAATCCATGATAATGGCACAAGATTTGTATATTTCTAATGACAGTATATGGAGGAGCAAATTGTAAATAGTTCCATTTATAAAGACTGGCTGCTGAAATCAAAACTATACCAGCAAATCAACTGTACATAAAATGACAGACTGTAAAAGGACATTGAATAAATATATACACTTGCTAATTTTCTAGATGGCTACAGTCCCCGATCCACTTTCCTAGTTCAATGCACAACAGTTCAACTCCCCACAAGGCTGTGCCCTAGACCCCCACCCGGAATGAAGCAATGCTGCTGGCCGGTGCAATCACAAATAAAAAAAGAAGAAAGTCTCTGAATAATAAATATTAATGTGCATTATCCATACAAACTAGTATGCACACGGCCGCACCAGTCAAAACCTGAGATGATCTGAAATTGGACTGAACTGGAGTTCGGCTTGTTTGGACTTTGAGGACCAGTCAGGGAGGAGAACTTGAATTGCACCTGACCCTGTTGTTTCTTACTTTTTCAGTTCTTAACAACAAACCCCTCCCCTTGCTGATAAAACCGCAAATCTAGTCATACAGGATGGTGCACAAAACAGACTGGACTGACCCATGGTACCCATAAGTTACTTACTCTGTTTTTTCTTTTTTTTAATATCTGTCGCTCTGTCTTCTTCTGCAAGCAATTTAGCTGTCAGCTAGCTCTCTGCAATGAGTCGATGACTCTAACAGTCAGATTCCCACTGCTTCAAACTACTGTATGTCCCCATCATCCCAACATGCATACTGGTGATGCAGCTAAAACTGTTAGCCACTGGGAGTGGGAAACTGATTCCGTGCTATATGGACAATACACAAAATATGGGACAAAAGGCATCCCATGTTGATTTAAAACAGGACAGACAATTTTTTATTAAACTACAGGATGTCCCTTAAAATACAAGACTTTTGGCAACCCTAAAGTTATTATGTTGATATTTGTTTTTATCATTGGTCCACTTAAGTACCGATTTAGTCCAGCTCTGATTGAAGAGGCTGGAAATTGTATAGTTAGTTCCATTGATTGTTCTCACCATCACATAGAATTCACACAACAGTTAAGCTAACTCTTCTATGACAAGTGTTTTTAAGTCAACTGTTTTTTATGAATTTGTGGTCGGAGCTCCGCAGATGTATTGCTAATATCTTGAAAAGGGCACTGTGGAAGGATGTGATCGGACAGCTCTCTGGCCTGCTTCTACAGTGCTGTGGCAAAGTTCCAATGCCTTTTGGTTTAACGGACCTTCCCCTCCACTGGCTGGATAAACACTCCCTTCTTTGCGGGGCACTACTTTTTTCCCCACAACTGCGGAACTGATGGCTGCCATGCCCAAGATGGCTGCTGAATCAAACTGCGCATGTGCAAGTATATGCAGTTCAATGTATTTAAATGGGGTTTTGAACTTAGTAGCATAACTTGGGCATTTTTCAATATTTGTGCCCCGAATTTTCAACATACCTTCTTTGGGACACCACCTCATGACCAATGCAAGTGACCTTAAGTTAATCTGTCCTGAAAGATGATTTTGCCATTGCTGCATGAAATCACCTTTTGGGAGGAGCTGATATTTTTCTCCACCATTGTTCATGAGGTGGAGTCATAAGTAGGCTATGTTGAAAAGTTGGGTAAAAATATTAAATAAAAAACAAAATTATGAGCCTATGTTGAAGTTTGTGAATGCAGGCTCATAACTTTGGTAATTTTCTATATTTTGCCCCCCAAATTTTCAACATACCCATTTCTTCACACCACTTCATGAATGTGACAGCCGTCATCTTTCAAATCCTGGCCAAAATATGATTTTGTATCCCGAAAGGTGATTTCACAGTGTTCACAGTTGATGCGCAGAATCACCTTTCACCCAGGAGCTGAACATTTTTCCCACTATTGTTCATGAGGTGGGTTCATAAAAAGGCTATGTTGAAAATTTGGCATAAAAATATTAAAAAAACAACAAAGTTATGAGCCTATATTGAAGTTTGCGAATGCAGCCTTGTAACTTTGGTAAGTTTTAATATTTTGACTCCAAATTTTCAGCATAGCCATTGCTTCACAGAACCTCATGGATGTGACAGCTGTCATTAAAATCCTGGCCAAAATGTGTTTTTATACCTGTGGCATGAAATGAAGTTTTGTTGGGGATTTGAACATTTTCACCTACTGCTTTCATTAGGTGGGCTAATAGGAAGGCTATGCTGAACAATTGGTGTACAAATATGATCAAATGCCTATCTTATAACTGAACATTACACCATTTCAACATTCACTCATAACTTCACTCATTTTCAATATTTTGACTCCAACCTTTCAGCATAGCCATGTTTCCACACCACCTCATAAAGTGACGTAACATTTTTAAAATCCTGGAAGAGATGTGTTTTCGCACCTCTGGTGTGAAATTACAGTTTGGCCAATATATTATAAATGGCACGTCATGTCTATAAGATGAATCCTAAAACAAGTATCTTCAAAATGTGGGGTAAGAATTGCAAACAACAAATTATTTAACAAGCAGTCAATGTTCGGCATTAACAAATGTGTGTTACTTACTGTAGGTTTTGGGCTTTCAAATGTAAAGATGACTGCTGCCTTCTTCTGCTCAGAATGACGTGTGTGGTGATCTGATGTGTGCAGAAAGTCTGCTACCTGTAGCAATACATTTTATCTGTATGATGCACAGTCTTGTGATGACCATTCATGTTAAAGCAGCTAAAATGTGCAACCCATTTTATAAATTGTATTATTTGATACTTTTCACGTGTCTTCTACCAGGATTAATAGTAAGCAAACTTGAACATTGGCAAATTCAGTTCAGCTTAGATTCGGACCACCTGCCTTCTGTTTGGCTTCAACACTTTGGCAGAAAACACTTTGGGTCCATGGTATGTAGGTTTAGCAAGCAACAAATAAGGGTTAGTGCCATCCCCAACAACCCTCACCCACCCAGTCAACCCCACCCTCCTTCTTCCTCCCTCTTTCCTCCAGTCAGTTTTTAAATGACTCAGTCTGCACCCGATACAGTGCCAGGAGTTCAAAATGGAAAAAAACTCACGGCTACACTCCAGCAAGCAAATGCCAAAATGCCAAAAATAGCATGGATAAATACTTTTATTTAGCACAATTAAAAAGAGTAGCACCCCACACATGAATAGTGTCAGTGCCACAAGTTGGCAGTTTGTTTTTAATTAAAAACAGTCTGTTGGAGTGAGAGGAGAGTGGAATGAACAGTTTGGATTAGAACAGAATAGGTGGCCATGGTACCAGTTGTGGCCACCTACTGTAGGATGGGCCTGAGTGCTTTTTGTTAATTAACTTGTTGAAGGTTCAGATGACCTGAAGTGGCCCAAAGATTTAACTGGGCTGAATAGGAGGTGAAAGAGCCACATTTTGGCTAATACACTGAACTCAAATTTGGCATTGACTCATCCTTACTCAGGATGCTTGTGGAAATTAGCTTTCTCCACATAGCAGGGTTTTCCTTGAAAAATGTTTAAATAAATAAAATAAATATTTAAATCCTACTAATGGAGTTGGCACTGGAATTATGACTGAGTGTGAATTTATACGTGCAGGGCTACTAATCATGAACAAATGGTGTATAGCTATGAAATGGTAATGTTGAATGAGTATGGCTTATTGCTGGATTATACTGACAAACAAAAATAACTACGATTGCGGAGACTGAGTTGCCTCATGTATTTGGAATTTTAATATTTTATTCACAAACATTTGACAAAAACTGTACTTTCTTAATATTTAAGAATAAAGTGTGGGACTGTGGTGCTTCAGAATATGTAGGAGGTCTTCTACATAGTAGAACTGCAGATTTTTTCCCCTAAGTTTCAATTATTTATTTATTGAATTTTGTTGACGCAGTAAGCCCACTGGTCCTATAAGTCCCTTTTTCAGGGGTGACCGAGGGGAAGGGGGATACAGATGGTAAGCAACTGAAATTGAACCAGATTTAAGCTGTTGGTGGTATTTTTAGTGAATGGGAGAAATTTTGCCAGGACATCAGGGAAATTCCTCTACTTTTGCTTCCTGTGAGCAAGGGGGACCAATTTTCCTGTGGGACCAAGATGGCGGCTCCCATGGATCCTGGTGGAGGTGAGATGGTACCTGGAGCTGAGGGGCTGGCCTCCTCCTCAGCCCCTTGTGTCTGTGAGGCTTCTTCCATCTCAGAAAAGATGGATGTGGACTTTGCTTCTGAGAATTTGGATACTACCAAGTCTATGCCTGGAAATGTTGACCTTATGGCTCCTTCTAAGCACCACCTGCTTGTTTCTCCAGCTTGTGTGGCTTCCCCTGAAGCACCAGATATTTCAGCAGACTCACTGCTGAAAGCGGACTTTCTGAGCTGTCAAAAATTCCAGTCGTGAAGTGCATATTTGCGGGCGCTTCTCATTGAAGAAAAATGCCGTGAGCATCAAACAAGAATTTTGGATTTAAAATCAGGGGCATTACCTACTGGAGCTATGCTTTCTTCTGCATCTGTAAGTTTTTCTAAGATTTGCATGACAGAGTGCGGTGCTGGGTTTGCTGCAAACTCAGATCTGCTGATTGGTGAGTTACCAGCCTCCACGGACCTGGAAAGTCCCTGTATGATTTCTCAGGGAACTACTAATGAGGCTGTAGTTGTTTCTTCTGCTCAAGATCTCTCTTTACCAGAACAAAATGGAGTGGGAACTGGGGTAGACACTGGTTTTAAATGTGACCCTGCTCAAAATCTGTCTGATTCTATGGCTGATGAAACACTGCTTGTCCCTGTTTCTTGGAGTATTGGTTTATTTGGGGAGGGCTCTAATTTTGATGACAACTTGTTGATTATGGCTCATACTGTTGCAGAAGTCTTACAGGCAGTTGGGTGGGTTAGATCTGGCCCAAATTAGCCTTGGGTGTCTCCACAATGGCCAGAGTCTGTCCTTTCTGACCCCATGGAACTTCCCTCACCTTTAGAACTGTCTAACTCTCCAGCTCTTTTTGCTAAACAACAAGATTCTGTGATGGTCCCTCCTTTACTTGATGTTTCAGAAGAAATGCATATCCCTGAAGCTCCCATTGCTCAGAATCCAGTGTCAGATGTCCCTGGGGCTTGCCCAGACCATCCTGTCCCCTCCCATGTCCTTCTATGAGTACTGCAGGAGTTAATCCTGACCCCGGTCGAAATTCGTCCCACAGAACATATGCAGGACTATTTCATGCTCCCCCTGAACCTGCCAAAAGATGTAATACAGTATGATTAAAATATAAAGGAGGCCTGGAATTGCACCCTGATAGAGTATATGTGGGCTGTATGCTTTTGAAAGACAACATGGGTTTTTCTGCCCAGGACATATATGCTTTAATTCATACTTCAGGAGATCCAAATTTCAATGTCAGCTTTAAGACTGCTGAGAGTTTGGAGCTCTTCTGGGAATGTAATCAAGGTGTTCGCAACAACCCTGAATGGAAGGTCTTTGCTGCTATTCCTTTGACCAAGCCTGCTTACAGAACAGTGACAGTTTTGTTTAAAAATGAAGGAGTGGCGATATCAGATATTTTATTTTGGTTGAGAGCAAAATGTTCTGTGTTAGGTCTTCCAGACCTTATTATTGACTCTGAGCATATTTGGACTGGGGGTGGAGGATTCTGGTCAAACTTCCTCAGGTCCAAATTATTATACAGCACCTCCTTAGTTGCTTCTACCTAGGGAGGGACCGAGGTTTCATTTTTTATGCAGAGCAGCCTCATTCTTGTTTCAGGTGTGGGGCTCATACTCATCTGAGCTCTGCCCATGATAAAATGAAGTGTTCTCTTTGTGGAAGGATTGGACATGTTTCATTCTCTTGCCAAACTCCTGTAATCTATAATCTTTGTGAAGACACCACCCACACTTTTAGAGACTGTCCCTGGGCTTCACATAATTTGGGGGGAGACGACTCTACAGGAAATTTAGAAGTGGAAACACAAAGGCTCAAAGAAGAAGACTACCCTATAGACATATCCCACTCCCAACCCCCTTACCCTCTGCAAATGCTACTACTGTTGATTCTTCCCCTACAGGGCACATACCCTCACCTTCTACTATCCCAGTCAGACTAACAGTGAAGCAGGTAGTTTCCTCAGGTGCCACAGCACCAGAGTTGGTTGTGGACCTGGTTTTGCCTATTTCTCCTGAGAATGTGGAGTCCCACATTTGCTCCATTGAAGTTCCGGGGACTTCTAGGCAAGATCCCACTATGCCACCTCACCACTCCATAGACTGGGAATTTCAAAAAAATAGGCGAATGACATGTAGCATATCCCAAAAATTAGGCAAAGATGTTATGGACGGAAGTGAGGCTGCCCTCCCAATGTCTAATAGATTTCTCCCTCTTGCAAAAAGGGAACAGTGGGATGAGGATGATGAAGATTCATACTGCTCTTCACTAATTTCTTCACTGACAGAACATGTGACTTATTCAGAATTTCCCTCTATAGATACCAAAGGGGTAGGTAAGAAGAAGAAAAAGTCCAAAAGAATAGGGTCTAAAATTTCTAAAACTCTGGTTTCCATTGTGTTGGATGTATCTAACACCTGAACATGGAGTGGCACCTTTCCTTGGGATCTTTGAATGTAAATAGTATAAAGAACCATAAAAGAAGACTTACGATGTTTTCTATAATTTCCAGTCATCACCTTGATATATGTTTACTACAAGACACCCAGCTACATACCACTAGAGAGACTTTCCAGGCATCAAATGACTGGTTTGGGGTACTTCTGTTTGGTCTTTGGGGGAAGAACCATGCTCAGGTCTAGGGTTTTTGATCCTGAATCCTAACCTTCATGTCTCCCATATTATTGATTTGGTTCCAGGAAAGGTGTGCATTCTTGATGCTCGCTTGGGGACACAAGAATTACGTATTATAAATATATATAACTTTCAGACAAAATTTCAATGGATTACATTATCACAGAAAGTTCTACCTTTTTTGTATACCACAAAATCTGTTTTTTTGGGAGGTGATTTTAACTGTATTTTATCTTTATCTGACAAAATAGGTAAAACACAAAAATTATATTCTGACTTAAATTTTGTGCATAAAATGCATACACAGGCCAAGCTTAAGGATTGTGCTGCTGGATTTTTTAGATTACCAGAGCATACTTACTCTAGGGGTCATTTGTCATCGCGAATTGACTTCTGGTTTTCCTCCCATTGGGTCCATGTGCGAACATTTTTAGTTTCCCCAGTTGAGACCTCAGATCACAGATTGATTGGAGTGTTTGTTGGAGCCCCAGTAAATAAACCTGGCCCAAATCCAGTTTGGAGATTAAATTTTGCTCTTTTATCTAACACAGATACCTGGGCTCTCATTCAAAAAGAGTTGGAGGCCAGGTTTTCTGTTTTTGATATATATGAAAATAATTCTCTTTTTTGGTGGCAGGATTCAAAATGAGATTTGAAAATGTTATGCAATTCATTAGTAAAACAGTTAGCAAATGCTAAATATCTGACTTACCTGCACCTCAGAGATCGGCTGCAGAGGCTACTTTCTTGGGCTGTGGAAATTGGAGAAGATCTCACAGAGGACATTACTATGACCAAGTCTGAAATGTGTAGTTTTCAGTACGATAGGGCCCATTCTTTGTTTTTAGAGCAGAAGTTTGGCACGCAGGGAAAGGCACAAGGTTTTAACCCATATGATTGTTGTGCTCAAAGGGTGGATTTTAAATTCATGGAAGCCTTGAGGAATGATACAGGTCAGATTATAAGTTCTGGTGATGGTATTGAGGGAGTGGTTCATCGGTTTATGGAAGATTCCTTTTGTGATAACTCTCCTCCTATAGTTGGGATGGATGAGTTTCTTAGCACAATACAGATTCCTGATCTTTTGGAGGCAGATAAATCCCTACTTACCTCTCCAATTTCACAGAAAGAAGTTGAGGAGGTTATTGGTGGATTACCGTCTGGTTCCTCTTCTGGTCCGGATGGCCTACCAGGAGAATTCTATAAGAAAGCACTGGGCCTCTTGAGTCCATATTTGATTAAAGTTTATAATGATATTTTATCTGGTTTAGTTCCTTTCCCTAAGGCTTTGGCAGATAGTATTTTGATTTTTCTTTTTGCAAAAGGGGATAGGCTAGAGCTTAGAAACTGGAGGCCCATTAGTTTGTTGAATGTTGACTGGAAAATTCTGTGTAGAATACTGTGCAAACACCTATCCTGCATAGTACAAGAATTAATCTTACCTGGTCAGACTTGTGCCATTCCTCAGCGGGGTATGGGAGATATTGCTAAATTACTGAGAGAAGCTTTTGATGGGTCAAGTGGTTCTGGGTATTTACTCTCACTTGATCAAGCTAAAGCTTTCGACGAAGTTCCCCATGTCTGTTTGTTTCAAGTTTTAAAACATTTTGGCATCCCAGCTGAGTTTATAGATTGGCTTCAAATTATTTATAGACATGCCTCATCTCGATCACTGGTGAATGGAATACTGAGACAGTCTGTTTTAATTCAGCGGGGAGTCAGACAAGGCTGTCCTCTGAGTCCACTCCTTTATGTCTTTTCTTTGGATCCTTTATTGAGGATGTTAAATATGGTACCAGGGATTTCACCATGTTGGGGTTCTGGGGAAGGTTTATTTCCAATTGCCTTTGCTTATACAGATAACACTACTATATAAGTCGCTGATCAAGTATCTGGGGAACAAGCTATGAAAATTGTAGATTCTTTTACTGTTATTTCTGGTTCAAGGGTTAACAGACTAAAATGTAAAGCTGTGGGAATTCGTATTTCAGGAGTCACTTCACAAGCTATAGGGGGTGTTGGTTTATCTACATTACCTATTAAAATTTTGGGGTACTGGTTTGGAGCTGCTGAACCAGCCTGTTACAATTGGGAAGCTGCACTGGCCCAAGCTGAGGAAAAAGTTGTAAAATGGAAGAGTTTCCCTATGACAAAAAAGAAAAGAGTATTTATGTATAAAACGTTTCTTTTGCATGTTAGTTACTTGTATCCATTACCAGTCAATTTAGAAGTGAAAATGTAAAGTATGGCTTTTTAGTTATTATGGGGGAGTCGGCTTAACCCCATAAAGCGAAATTGTACTTATTGGCCTGTGTGTGATGCTGGTTTGAACATGGTCAATCCTGTGATTTTTCTTTTTACTATATTTTACTGTTTAGTCAACTACCTTGGGTTTCCTTATTTAAAAATAGATGCCTTTATTTTTGGCAGATGTGGGAAACCCAGCCATGGGGGGGGGGGGGTAACGGAACATCCCACAGGGCTTCTCTCCATATCTTTTGGAAATTTGTAAAAAATTGAAAACCTGGCATATATTGACCTTTGAGCTTTTGCATACCACTAGGAAATTAGAATACCGTAATCTATTACAGGAAATTTGTTTTAAAGAACCCTGCCTGGTTCTACCAAATACTATAGTCCTAACTGATGTTCTTTGCCAAGTAACAGAACCTAGACTCCCTCCTAAAGTGTGGGACTCTGTATGGCTTAGCTGCCATTCTAGATTAAATGTCAGAGGTAATCATTTTCGTAAAAATGTTCAGGACAGATCTTGTTTGAGGGAGGGTTGTGGTTTAGAGGTAGAAACCATGATGCATCTTTTTTTACAATGCCCCTATATTGCTGGTTTATGGCCTATGTTGGCTTGTTCATGGAATATCCCTCATTTAAGGTATATGGATTATAATACTTTGGTGTATGGACAGTACGATGGTACTCTTTGGAACAGATTTCATTTGGGAACAACTCCTGTGATTTTGGTTATTATTAAATGAGTCATTTGGCAAATCAGATGCCAATTTGTGCTACAACAAAAACATTTATCCTTGTTGGGTTTACAAAACAAGATAGAACTTGAAATCACTATGTTGTTTAAAAAAGAAAGACATACTTTTTCTAGCTCCCTGATACAGGATTTTTGGAAGGGTTGGGGTTCTCTCCCCTTTTTACTACCTTTGACTGATCAGTAGATTTCTGCCGGGAGATTTCATAAATCATTTAAGTTTTCTCTTTATATATTGGGAAGGGGAGAACTGTTGGAATGGACTTTTTTTGTTTCCGTGTGGATTTTGTTCTTAGAATTTTGGGTTTGTTTATGGTGTTTAGGGTTTTGATAGGGAATGGGTGAATTTTTCCTGACTTTCCACTTTTTGTATTATGTATATATTTTCTGTTTTTCTATTTGTATTTTCCCTTGTTTTGTATATGGAGCTTCCTCCAATAAAAGTTCCCCTGCTCTTTTTTCAATAAGTTCCATAGGATCTTTAGCATCCACCTGAACTACCACCAATCCAGGCAGATGGGACCTCGGCTTAATGTCTCATCTGAAAGACGGCACCTCAGAAGTGCAGCACCCCCGTCATGCTGCACTACAGTGTCAGTATTGGTATATTTACCCAAGTACCAGATGTGGGGACTGAACCCACAGCTCTCTGATCTCCCGGCCTCAGAGGCGAGTGTGCTACCTACTGAGCCACTGACACTGTAATTATAATCTGATTCTGTGGCCACAGATTGCAACTGAACTTTTTCTTTTAAATCATAGCTGAAACTCTAATATATAATCATTTTGTAAATAGCTGCTTGGTGTCCTGGAAGGAAAGGATATACATTTAGTTTTATATATTGCATTGCATACACACTGTGCCCCAAAGTGCTTTACAGTCCATGAACAGTTGACATGGAGGTTCGGTGAGATTGAAAAGGTTAAGGATAGCTCAGAGAAGTTAAATACACCCAGAAACTTTGTATCAGAAATGGACCAAAGGTATCACCATCAATTATGACCTCAGGCATGGGGAGCACTGTTGGAAGATAGCACTGAGGGCCTCATACATGGGGAGAACTGTAGGAAGATAGCACTGAGGGCCAACAGAATTGTTGGATCCATCCATAAGACCTTTATTAGCAGAAGCAAAGTATGCATGATACTATTATTTAAAGCCTAAGTTAGACCATACCTGGAATATGCTTCATCCTTTTGGGTCCCACATTTAGTTAAAGATAGAATCTTACTAGATAATATTCAGAGAAGGGTCACTAGACTGGTACCTAGACTGACAGGACTCCCATATCTAGATAGGTTACATGCCCTAAATCAGTACAAGTTACAAAATCGTAGAGATAGGGATGACCTTCTCATGCTATTTACCATTCTGCATGCTCAGGGCTTGCTAGTGGAATGCAATATTACTACTTCACCTAAACCACCTAATTAACGCTCCCACAATAGGTAACTTCATAGCCAGTGGGCATCAGCTAATAAAAGAAACGGTTATTTCAAAATTTGGGCTTGTAGGTTGTGAAATTCTCTACCACAAAGTTTAGTGGACATCATGAACTTAAGCAGATTTAAAGTAGGATTGGATAGGTATCTCTTCTACAACACTGATTAATTCTCCCCACACAGTGTGTGGAGGGCAGTCCCGATGGGCCCTGTGCCTTCTTCTGCCTTTACAATCGAGTAAACCGAGAAGGTGGGCCAAGTGTTTAATCCCAAGGGGGTAAAGTGGCATGCTCAGGGTCACAATGTGAGTTGGCGGTAATGCGGAGGTAAAGTGGTATGCTCAGGGTCACAGTGTGAGTTGGTGGTAATGTGGAGGTAAAGTGGCATGCTCAGGGTCACAATGTGAGTTGGTGGTAATGCGGAGGTAAAGTAGCATGCTTAGGGTCACAGTGTGAGTTGGTGGTAATGCAGAGGTAAAGTAGCATGCTCAGGGTCAAAATGTGAGTTGATGGTAATGCTGGAATTAAAACCCAGATTCCCAGGTTCTCAGTTCTGCCTTCTTTGAACTACAAGCCAACACTGCCCCCCAAAACATACAGTAAAGTAATGGGCTGCATCAAGTGATGTACAACCTGCAAGATGCTTATAAAAAATGAAACATAATGGGCTGTACTGTATATGTTAAGAATTAATTAAATAGAGCATTCATTTTCCATTACCCTGCCAATATTTTTGTACACTAAAATAGCATACCATATTTTGAAATGCTTTAGTTTCACAACATTTCTGCCATGACAACACACATAGGGAAGATGCAGTATAGTAGGAGGCTCGAATGACACACGGGGCCCTTTGTGCAGAGCTGGGTCAACCCTATTTGTCCTCCCGAGCACAATTCACCCTAATTTGCATGAAAATCTGAGTTGTATATAGCCATGAAAGACTGCATGCTCATAACAAAATGTTTGATGGGCAATCAGAAGCCCTTGATCTGCAGAGACTGAATTTATTTTATTTATTTAGTTTTTGTTGACCGGGTAAGTGCACTAGACAAATCCTGCCTATTTTCAGGCACGACCTGGGGGAAGGGGGATACAGATGAATGCCAACTGACCTTGAACCAGATTAAGCTGTTGATAGCATTTTGAGTGAATGAGGGAAATTTGGCCAGGACACCGGGGAAATTCCCTTACTCTTTTCGATAAGTGCCATGGGATCTTTAACATCCACCTGAACTACCACCAATCCAGGCAGATGGGACCTCGGTTTAACGTCTCATCCGAAGGACGGCACCTCAGAAGTGCAGCACCCCTCTTATGCTGAACCGCAGTGTCAGTACTGGGATATTAACCCAAGTGCCAGACGTGGGAACTGAACCCACAGCCCTCTGATCTCCCGGCCTCAGAGGCAAGTGTGCTACCTACTGAGCCACTGACACTGTTAATTCCTGCACTCCAGTTGTGGGGACTCATTGCCTCTAGAGATTGCAAAGCAGACTGTCATATTCTCTGTACAATGGCAATTTGGTGTTTAAAAATGTAAAAACAATAAAAAAAAAAAACACAAAACTAACTTTTACTTGCAAAGGAAAATCCTAATCAAGACTATTTCCAGAGAAAAAGATGTGACCGCCAAGGGTTGGGGAAATCCAAATCTCTCCACAGCGGTGCTAAACAATATGATGTCAGATTAGAGGTATGACTAATGGAGGTACCCCGAACTGCGGAAGTATCTTACTGCTATTATTAAGTCAAAATGAAAACTTTCTATCTTTTTAAAAGAACAACCAAAATGCTTTCTGTGTCCTTCCATTCCATGGAGAGGGTTTTAGCTATCAGCACAAGCATAGGAGTGTGCTGCTGACGAAGCAGGGTGCTACTTTTCTGGCTGCAGATCGACAATTAAAAAAAACAAAGAATGTTTCTTGCAATGTTATCAGTCATTTATACCATGTTGAGTTTTTTGAAAATGTCTGCAGGATCACGTAACACAACAAACAAAGGAACACAAACAGCCGTTTTGAGGTCTTTGAGATGGGTAGTGTTGTGTAGCATTGCACTCCACTGACGGCCATGTTGAGGTCTATGATAACTGACATAGGGTTATGACCATGAGCCACCATTTTTAAACTGGTGTAGGAACATGCAGAGATCCCATTCCCTAACAGTCATTTTGGAATGTTTGATGACTGGCATGGGGGAGGGTGTAACATGGCACTACTGTATATACTGCTTTAAAAACTGACATAGGGTCATGTGATGTGACACCATGCTCGAACAAAGATTGTGAGGCTTTTGAAAACACATAGTGTAGCAGAAAACCGTGCTCTGACCACCACTTGAGGTCTTGAAAAACTGGCACAGGAACATATAACATGATCCCATACTCTAACAGCCATTTTGAAACCTGACATAATGTCATGAAGTGCACCACTATGCCCTCTTCCTGAGTTGTATTGGTGGATTTTGGAGGACTGTACTCTAGAGTGTCAGTGCCACACAACAGCCACTCTTATGTGAGATACACCTGACACATGGGGAGCCACTATAGCACAGTGGTTACTGCAATGAGCTGCAAACCTGGAGAACTGGGTTTAAATGCCACAGCCACTGCTTACATGCTGTATAACCATGAGCAAGTCACTTAACTTCCTTGTGCTCCCATGGTACACCAGTAAACAGGCCCCGGCTTAATGTGTCTTTCCAGGCCAAAATTGTAAAATAAATAAATCAACGGGATGCATTTATCTACATGTAATGCCCTATGTTGAAAGTTGGGCCATCCTGTTGGTCTAGGACATAGTTTATGCAAGTGCCTTTGATTTGGCCCCCAATCACCATATTGTCAAAAGGAGCCATTTTGGCCTAGAGATTAGAGCACAGGGCTGTGAACCTAAAGACCCAGGTTCAAATCCTGCCCCTGTAACATACTTACTCTGTGATCCTGAGCAAGTAACAAGTCACTTTACCCATTATGCTTACCCTCTATGTAATCTTTCTCAAACCTGGCTTTGTATTGTTTGAATCAGCATGTAAACCCAATAGCAGCAACATTCTCTTCCTTCCCTCTCCTGAATTGAAGTTGTAAAGTGCTATGGGATGCAGTTTGCATGAAAGGTCTTACATAAAAATAAATCTCTTCCCTAGTTTCCTTTCCTTTCCTTTCCTCTTTTCTTTTCTTTCAGTCATCCCAGCTGTAAAACATGCTAGAAACAACAACACACTGAAAATAAATTGTTGCATTGTGGGATAGCATGAGTAATTGAATGATAATAAAATACATAGAATGAATGCAGTGCTCTATTTGTGCTGCACAAAGGGTGTAAAATATTTTGTGCATAGGGCCCTGAAAGAAATTCTTCAGTTTCAACCTAAAAATTAACAGTTGGCACCAACAAAAATCAATTACACAAAGTCCCTCTCAATTTGAATTTCAGGAGCTTCCATTTCCTGCAGCTGAATACATTTTCATCAAAACAATGTATTTTCATCTTAGTCTTTATCTGTACACACTGCTTACTCCTGCTGTGAGGTGTAGTGCCCTCCTCCTCCTCCCACTAGGTGGAAGAGAATATTAGTCTCCTGGGACCCCGGTACATAATTCAGATCTTCAGGGATTAATGGTCTTTGCTCCTCAGTAAAAGGAGCTAAGGTGTATGAAAAGGGAAGCTTCAGCTATTTTGAGGGCTGGTCCCTGGGGTAATCTGTGAGAGTGATCAGGAGCTCATCATCTGCAGAGTCTGTCCCCTGTGGGAGGCCCTGAGCATCTGACAACACTTGGAGCTGGAGACCACAGCTACAGTGTGCTGTGCCTACAAGATAGATTGAGTCCATGCAGGTGTGTTGAGGAAGACTTCCTTGGAAAAAAGAATGATATGGACTACCATTACGTGACCCTGTAGGGTTAGGAGTAGTTTCCCACACTGGATCAGAAATTTTTGCATGGGACTGGGCATCGAGACTTTTGGGCTGCAATATATTTGAATGGCTGTTCTCCAGAGGTGGCGTTAGAATGGCTAAGGTGGTAGCACATCCACCTCACAGCCAGAAGGTAGCAGGTTCTTGTCCCACATTGGGATTGAGCTCATACCATAAAAGTTGGAACCCAAGTGCAGTATTAGGTACTCTACTGTTGGGGTGTACCAGCCTTCAGATCATATGTTAAACTGAGGTGCCTTCTGCCCATCTCTCATGCTGTCCAGGTGAAAGTAAAACAATCCAAGGCTCTTTTCGCAAGAGTGGGGGATATTTACCAGTGTCTTGGCAAACATTCCCAATCCCATAAACCAAATCATGCCATTGTCCAAGGCTGTGTGTGGGCATTAATGTGCAAAATGGCTGCCACAGACATTTACAGTCACTTCATTACCAGTATGTCATTGCTTGCAAAGTGCTTTGGAATACAATTTGTGTGAAAAGTACTATATACATGCTAATTCTTCTTTTTTCTTCTCCTCCAAGAGTCACAATTACTGCTGTTGTCTAACCCTACTCAAATATGAGTAAATATAAACTTTATGCACCCAACTGACAGTGCCTTACCTTATTTGTGTGGAGTGTGTGAAACTGTCTGCTTTATCTAATCTGCTCTGCAAGAGATTATGTTCCTGTTATAGAACAGGGATACCAGCACAACTTAAAGATCTGTGTGCAAGAAGAGATAAAGTCAGATGACGCTGAAGTCACAGAGCAGACCTGAGAAGTTGGGGAAAATGCCATTTATAGTACAAATATACTATAAGTGTTTGGTATACTGTAGGTGTTTCTCCTGAAGCTGAAACTCTACCCAGCTAAAATGGGGTTGCTACTGGTAGAACCACCATCTTTAAATAGCATGGCTCTGACTTCTGAGTAGAGGGTTGAAAATCTAGGAGTCACTGTGGACTCTTCACTCACATTTGACATCACGTGTCAGCTGTCTGCAGCTGATTTTTCAAACTTCAAAATATCTCTCAGTTTAAACTCCATCTACTGCAAGAGAACCTGGTGACTCTGATGCATGCCTTTGTAACCTCAAGACTTAATTACTGTAATGATTTATACCAAGGGCTATCTGGGAGATTGGTGCTACAACTGGTGTAAATACTGCAGACAGGCTTATTATTGAGGCATGCCGTATGGAGCCTATCATGTCTGTGCTGCAGTATTCGTACTTGCTACCTATTAGGTGATGCACACCTTTCAAGATTTCATTATTCACCTACAAAGCCATGCATGGTTTGGGTTATAGCTATTTTCAAAAGGTCTCTTGGTACAGTCTGCTGCTGATCGCTCACTCTGCTCTACCTAGTTACATGTTACTGCTGGCTGCCCCAGATCTCAATTAAAGCAGTCTGGAAATGGGACTTTCTGGGTGGCAAACCCAGCCATGTGGAACTCCTTGAAGCATAATCATAGGAGCTCAACCTTAGTGAAGACACTTAAGAAGGGCTTGAAATTGTATCCGTTTACACAAGCATTTGGCACTGTTTAAGCTATTTATTTTTATTTATGTGCTTCAGTACCTCACGTGATTAAAAAAGGATCAGGAGGGAAGTATTTTTCAGAAAAAGAGGTGTTTAAGAACAAAGGGACATGAAATGAAACTGAAGAGGGGTTGATTTAGCAGAGATGTGAGGAAGTATTTCTCCACAGAAAGAGTGGTGGATGCCTGGAACAGCCTTCCAGCAGAGGTGGTGAGGGTAAAAGCAGTAGTGGGGTTCAACAATGCAGGGGAGAATCATAAGGCCATCTTAGTGGAAAGGAGGGGAGGAGAAAGAGCCGAAGCTCAATTATGGTCTGCAATGACACTGTGTGTAGGGAAAAAATGGGAAAACTAGATGGACTAGATGGACCAAAGTGTCCTTATCTGTTTACTACTGAGCGTTATGATTCTACATGTATTTATTGTGATTTTATCTTTATGCTTATCATTATTCTGTATAATGCTATGAGCCCCTGGGATAGGGTGAAATCAAATACTATTGCTTTGTCTCCCAATGAGACACAATACTCTGCTTATGACATCACAACTTGTCTGGAGGGCAAAGGGCATGTATTCATGCATATGTCTTATTTTTTTAAAGAATGTAATGAAATTTAAGTCCTGCCAATGCTGCTGTCCATTTTGGAGAACACTAGAAACTAATATAAGGAAATTTTGAATGATATTTTATATGCTTTGGGAGCTATGGGGGATCACAGGTGTTCAGCCTTTAAACTGAGGCCCCCCCCCCAATCCATACCCCATAATGAGTACTGTAAACAACAGTGCTATGTTCAGAGACATTGAGGCTGTGTTTCCCTGCCGCTGCCCCAATTATTTCAACACAGAAATAAATCTTACTACAGTAGTAGGCAGGCCATTGCATGCTGTACCCCACAACTTTGAAATTTATTGACAGCACATACACACCTATGTCAGCCTTGACCTTTGCTTGAATCAGTTTTATAAAACTCACCTTTATTAATATAGTGTATGGTTAATCTGATTTTATATTATTTACTTCAGAATTTATATTGCTACTGCAAACTGCCTCAGGATATTTATTTGAGGAAAAGCGCTATTAACTTTTATTGTATTTATTTATAAAAGATTGGGAATCATAAAAGCAGCTGACAAGGTTAAGATGGAAAAATGGTTCATTCAAACAAATTCTAGAGCACTGATTAAGAGTCTAAATTGGATACTATGACCCAGAGCCCTGAAATAGTGATATCTCTGGTATTGTACCTGGTTTACTGAGATGCTGTTTGTAAATGAGCAATTGGCCTGATGATGGGAGCTTAGGGGATCTAGTATGGAAAAAAAGCAACGGGTCCAATATTCAGAAGTGGCTGAAGTGTGCATCTGTTCTATATGCCAATTAAAAATGCACAAAATTACAAATCTGCACCATAGGAAACACATGCAGCCACCATGAAGTACTGTAGGCTGACTCAGTGTTGTGGTATGAGGTGCCCTAGACCTTCCAAAAAGTCTACAAAGACTAAAACAAGAAACCACAGACATGTTTCACCCAGCTTTGGATACATCAGTGCAATACACACTGTATGATATCCACATTGTGGAGGCAGTGTGGCCCAGTAGTTAGAGCACCAGCTTGGGAACTGGGAGATCACAGTTTCAAACCTTGCTCAAGTGAAATACTCACTGTGGGACTTTGTGCAAGTCACTTAGCCTCTCAGTGCTCCAGTCTACCCAGCTGTGGACATGGGTAGCAGCAGGATCCCACTGGAAATGAGATATTGCATCTTAGCTGGACAATTTTAGGTAAATAAATTGAAAATATACTGTATGTAACTAGGCACAGCAGGTTACCAAGACCCACGGAAAGAGTGCCAGATTTATATGACCTGCAAACTAAATGATGTGCCAGTGATAATTACACTTTTGGTTTTTTAACTTTCTTTTTATGCGCCTGTCACTGGCGCCTCAGACTCTGTCCAGTGTGACCCTCGACAAACCCTTTCCCACCCACCTGAGATCCCCAGCCCTACCTGCCAGTCCCCCCCACACATTCATCCAGTACCACTGGCCCCCAGATATAAGGCCCCCCAGATATAAGTCCCCCCAGGGTGGGACCGCCAACTCCACTGGCAACCTTTCTGCAAATCTAGTTGGCGGATCAGGCATCATGGTGGGAGCAACTGGAGGCAGGCTGGAGGATCCAGCATTGGGCATGGAGGTCTGCCAATTGACCCACCATTGCCTACCAAGGCCCAGGGATCTTACCTTTGTTCTCCCCCTGACTCAGACGTGCAATGCATGCAACGCAGGCATGCACGCTTCTGTGCACAACCACAGGTCGCTGCCACAGCAAATCCTCTGCTGAATGGATAATGGGCTGCTAAGCCCCCAGTCACCACTAGTAGCCAGCAAAGCCCAGAATTGTGAACCCCCCTCCCAGAACAGGAGAGCAGTTATTCAGGAACTCAATCCTGTCCCCCCTGCCGACCACCAGTGACCAAAACTCACTTCTGAACCCAGGTTGCCATTGTGGCTCAAGGTGTGGCATCCAGCACCTCAACCCTCAGCGCCACAGGGCCACCAATAATTACACCTAATGGGTTAAGCTTAGCCCTGCTTCTAGGTTCTGAACTGTGTTCTGCAATGTTTAACAAAGTAGTTTATGTCAAGGTACTAGTCAAGTGCCCTTGATTACCCATTGGTCAGGAGGGTTCCCAGGCAAAGTTTCCTGCCTGCTTGGGGCTTATAACTGGGGGCTACAGCCCTTCAAAACTAGTTTGTAGTTCTAATATCATTCTCCAGCCTTGAGTGCCTGTGTGGCAGTTTCCAGCACCTATGAGAACACTTCTCTGGTGTTGATCAGCTGGAGGAGATCTGGGGGCCAAGGGATGGTGGCAGGATCCCTGATTCTGGGCGGCACTGATCTCCACTGTTGCAGGTTTCCAGAGGCTTGGACCCTAGCCTTGCAGTAGCTCTAGATTAGGGAAAGTGGAGCCTACTGGGAACTTGCATTCAAGAAGGGTATCCTGCTGGTGTCCTACCAATTTGTCCAGTGTTCCTGTGTGGCAGAGAGTACTGCAGGTGGTCACTGTTGGCAAGGAACTCCAGCCTACAGCAAAAGGCCTTTCTGTGTAATGGTGGAAGATCAGTATAACTGGGGACAAGGTTTAGAACCTCAGGGCCAAGGGACAGAGCTGATTGGTATGGTAAGCCCCTGCTTTCTGTGATGACATTAAAGGGTTTGACTCCAATCCTCATGGAGGCACAGTGCTTGGGACAAACCACCGCGGAAGCCTTTACAGCATCTTTTGTGTGCTGTGTTTCTAGGAGGGTATATCCCTCCTTTAAGCCCTGTGCCACGCAGCTCTGGTACTCTCATGCCATACAGGGCTGGCACAAACCGATCCTGTAGTCTTGCTCACGACACCAAATGGGCATCATGGAATCGCTGTATCCCATGTGTCACACTAACATAATTGGTTTAATGTATCAACAATGCAAAGTAAAAAAATGTACTGGAGAGAACAGAGAATGAACTGTAAATATGTTTGAAGTAATTAAGCTGCAAATCAGACTCAAACCTATAGCTGACTGGCTGTCAGGACAGGTGAATAGGGCCCGAACCCAGGAGCTGCTGCAGTAGTTTCCCCTACCTCAAGCTGTATGCACCTATTTCTGTGATTATTTATTTTTCCTAAATCTCCCCACCCACCAGCTTCATTGAGTTTTCACTGATGCCATGACCTCCCAGTTTTTCTTGTGTAGAGGCAACAGTGTCACTGTACCAACTGAGCCACAGAAACTTTATTGTACAGTACGTGACTATGGATATGTAGTACACAGTACATATCTACCACTGGTAAAGTCTGACATATTCAAACGTAGATGACCTTTGGATGTAGCAGGAAGCCCCTCTCAGATGCACATATAGACACCTTAGGGAATGGTTCTCTGACCCTGCTGTGCTTGCACAGAATCACTGAATGCGGTGAGCACAGTCTTGCAATATGTAAAAGAAAATTGTTATATCTATTTATTTCAACTGGCTAATATTCAGTTTTTTTCATGTTCCGTTTCTACTTAAAATCATTGTTAAAGGCTCCAATTTTCTAAAAAATAGATCTGATACTAAAGAATAATTTCAAAGTGAAAAGACCAAGAAAAAGAAACTAGATAGTTAACTTACTGAAAACAATGGAGTTGCCACTGCTAAGCCCAATTTTATGAATTGCCCTTTTTCATTTATATCAAATTTTAATGTGTGCCCTGTAAATTAGATATTAATTAACAAATCTAAAAAGTCATTTCAGGAGTCTTTGGTCTCAGGGATTCAAATTAAACTATATGATCAAACTCATTGCCACATGACCACATCTCCAGTATATTACTGTTACCCTGGTGGGCTGATGGGTGTTCAGACCAGCAGTCATGCCTCTTGAGTAGCGAATGGCCTTGCAGAAAAGATCTTGTTTGGAGACCTAAGTCTTGCTGAGATAGCCTGCACATCCAGATGATGAAGACTCCAGTTCCCACCCCAGGAGTTTCAGCAGCACTTACTTTAAATGCATACTGTAGATGTAGCTGGAATCCCAGTCAAACTAGCTGAATATGTTAAATACAAATTTGAATGAAATGCACAGAACAAGCAGCCTGATTTTGCTGTGACTATTAGATTCATAGCTTAGGCTAAAAGAGTAGGCCATTTCACCTTGCTGAAGAACATTAACAGCACCGGTGTGTATGCTGTGTTTAACTTAAGTTTAACCAGTATACATACTGGGCCCATCATTTCTTATCATGACTCCCCTACTGTAATGCATTTGCCTTAAAGGCACATGTTCAGTAATAAGTAACAGACCATGAGAATTAAGCACAATTTGAGATTAAAATATGTACAGTTGTCACTTTGCAAGTCATACTGAAAATCCCATGAGGTTGCCTATAGCACTGTTACCTGACAGCACAGTTTGCACCATTAGTCCATGAAGATTCTTCAAATTCATATTAAAAATAAACAAACAGCAGTGGGAAAACATTTTGTGACTCGCTATATAACACTTTGAGATTTGAAACAATATCATGGATTTTTGCTAATTTTGTTGAACTGAACTAATTTGGTCTCAAGATTAACACATTCGTAATGGTTGCAACAATCTGAAGAAGTAAAACACAGTTTAAATGATGAGCTAAACAGGATATCCCACAACCTACAACAACATTGTTGGTACCTTTTTTGCACAATATTAACATCAATTATGGATTAAATTTAGTACTGGCAGGAAACCCATCACCCTGTGTGTGTGTTATCAATCTCCAAGCCTTAGTGAAGTGGACAATATCATGTTTCTGAATATGGATATAGCCAATAACTGCATTTTAATGGGGGATTTTAATTTTCCCCAAAATGGACTGGGATACAGTACAGGGCAATAATCATGTAGAAGAGAGGTTCACAGAAATATGTCTGAGTAATTCCTGGGAACAATACGTTAAAGGACATACTAGAGAAAAACATACCCTAGCCTTACCTTTTTGTAATACTTCAACCCTTGGGCTCTAGTGATCATTACTTGGTTACATGCTCTCTAACTGAAGAAGTAATAAAGATAAGCGGAAGAACCAAAATTAGGACTAAGCAAAGGCTGATTATATTCAAATCAAACAAGCACTCCTGAATTGGGAATGGGACAAGGAATTAAGGAATGTTACACTAAAGGAAGCATGGGAGGTAAAGTTACAGTCTTGTATACAAGAATGTATCCCACTAACAGAAAAGTATAATAATAAGGGCAGAGTTCTAAAATGGTTCAATACCAAAAATATGTAAAATGGTAAAGAAAAAAACAAGAGCCTTTAGGAAATATACGGTTAACCCAGCCCAGGAAAGGCTGATTAAGTACAAGGCACTAGTTAAGAAATGTAAGAAGGCAATAAGAAAAGCCCAGGCCAATGCTGAACTGAAGTTGGTCACAGACAAAAAGAATAATTGTAAGCAGTTCTATAATTACATCGGAAGCTTAAGAAATGCACAAAAAATCTAATAATTACTTTAAAGAATGGGAATAAGATAATTGACAATGAGGCTGACATCACTAATGCCTTTAACAAACACTTCCTGAGTGTCTATCAGAAACCAGATAACACATGTTTTACAGTGGAGGAAAACTCAGAAAATCAAATCTGAGACACTGAAATTGCTGGTAATCAGATTCGGGAAAAACTAAAGGACCTAGATATTCACAAATCTGGGGGTCCAGATGGACTTCACCCCATAGTTCAATAAAATATAACCAATGAAACTGCAGAGCCACTGGCAATACTTTTCAACACATCATTAAGAAAAGGGAGAGTCCTGAAGGTGTGGAGGATAACGCTTATCACTCCAATTTATAAGTCAGGTGACAAGGCTAAGGTAGACAATTATCTACCCATTAATATTACATCAGTATTAGGAAAAGTAATGGAAAAGCTCATCAAGGAGTTTCTAGATGAGAATATGAGACAACTAAAGATTATAGATATAACACAACATGATTTTGCCTCTGGAGAATCTTGTGTTAGTAACCTATTCCATTTTTTTGAGCCAATGAGTCAAGCAGTGGACCAAGGTCTACCTGTGGTTGTGGTATATTTAGACTACACAAAGGTGTTTGACTCTGTGTCTCATGAGATATTAGTGAAGTCTCTTCAAGAACTTGGGGTACATGGTGGGTTGAGAGCTTGGATTGGTTCATGGCTGGAAGATTGGATACAAAGGGTCCAAATAAGGGGTTACTTTTATTTTTTTTGTACAATGCTTTATACTCCTTCCCCCTTACGGCCCCCATCCAACCAGCTCCCCCAGCTCCGTCCCCTGGAATTAATGGGGCTTAGCTTATGCCCAGTCCATGGGCAGTGCCTGTGGAGAGTTGGTCATCATCCTGCTGCTGGTTTTTTCCTCATTTTTTCCCTGTTTTACCTGAGGGCCCAGGAGAAGGTCACATGCGTGTGGAGGCATGCATGCACCTTACAGCCCCGGTAATGACCCTCCTCCACCTGCCTATTGGCCTATCACCTGCACCCTGCTTGTGCAGCCCCTCAGCCTCCACCAGGGGGCAACTGTGAGTGAAGGATGCCATATCACCTCTCCAGAGAGGAGATCTGCCTGTCGGCAGCTCCATCCAGCTCCACCTTCCCCCCCCGTGCCAACCTCCAATGACCCAGGCTTGCTCCCGAACCTGGGTCGCTGGCGTGACACGAGGTGAGACGTCCAGCGCCTCAGCCCTCTGCACCACCAGGCCAACCCTAAGGGGTTACTTTTCTGACTCGGGAAACATATCCAGTGGGGTGCCTCAGAGATTGATACTAGGACCCCAACTGTATAACATACTTGTCTCCACAATGCAAGTGTCAGGATGGGTGTGGCTCTGCAAATATGCAGACAACACTAAAGTGGGCTCCATTGTGAACGGTGCAGCATCAATAGCAAATTTTCAGAAACAATTACACAATCTCCAGAACTGGGCCATAAAACATAAATTGATGCTTAATGAAAATAAGTGCAAAGTTACGCACTTTGGGCATAACAATATCCAGGCACAATATATAATCAATAACAAAATTATAGTGCAAGCTGAAAATGAAAAGGATCTTAGAAATGTTAATCTCAAATACATTAGCCTTTGACAAACACAATAGCGATGCAGCTAAAAGGGCAAACAAAATCATTGGGAATATCCTCAGAAATATCAGGAGTAGGAGGGAGGAGGCCCTTGTGCCCCTCTATAGGTTCCTGGTTAGACTCATTTTGGAGTATGGTGCCCCTTTCTGTGCTCCCCAAAGCATTATTAACTGTTAACAGATTGAAACAGTACAGAGAAGGATGACCAAAAGAGTGTACAAAGTTACGGATAAAATATATAAAGTTAGACTGCAGGAGCTAGGAATGTTTTCCATGGCTTATTGTAAAATCAGAGGGGAACTTTGCTTTGCATTTAAGGCTTTCACAGATGAAATGCTTTGGAAATCTGCAGGTTTATGTAGAAAGGACAATTTGGGAAGGGCCACAAGGGCTTATACATTACAATTGCTAGGGGGAAATTATAGAACTACAAAGAGGGGAAGGTGGTATAATCAAAGAATTGTTGGAATATGGAACACACTTCCCATGGCTGTGGTCAGAGCTAATAATTTATCTGTATTTAAGCGCTTACTTGATCAGCATATGGGAAATAAAAAATGGGAATATGTCCACTGATTAGTGGCAAGTCCTTAAATGGTTCTTGAAGCTCATGGACTTGTAACAGACACCTATGAACCTATCAGATTGGGGCTATTTTTTGCATGAATTACAAAATCAAGTAAAAATTACATAGACCCTTAGAAACATAAACATTGATGGCATTTAAAAGGGTCTACTACCCATCCAATCTGCTCAGCCCTACTTAACTTAGATGTACTATAACTGCTGTAGTGGCTATTTGTTGTTTCATCCTTCTTTCCACTTATCTTACTACCTTTACGTGTCCTACATATTGGTTTCATCCTTTTAAATTTTTTTTGTGATTTACCACAGACAACTTCCCATGCCAGTTTGCTCCACCTATCTGCCACCTATCTACCACCCTTTCAATAAAAAAATATTTTCTGATAGCCTTCTCATATCATCCCCTGCCAGCTTTACTGAGTGCTCTCCTTGGTGCCAATGTTTCCATTCAGTGTAAAAAGATCCCTGCTGTTCACCTTTTTTTTCCCCATGGAGGCACTTGTATGCCTCCATCACATTCCAATTCACTCTTCTTATCTCCATGATGTACATGTTGAGGTCTTCTAACCCCTTCAAGTAGGATTGACCTTGTTTTCCTGGATTATTTTGGTTACCCTCCTCTGCAGTGCCTCCACCCTGCCCCTGTGTGAGCTGCAGAACTGCATACAGTACTCAAAGTGTGGTCAAACAAGGGATTTGTACAATGGCAGGATCACCTGCCACCAACTCTTGCTAATCCCTCTTCTTATGCATCCCAGCATTCTATTTGCCTACCCCACTGCTCTGTTGCACTGGGCCAATATTTTCAAGTTGTCCATAATTAGCACCCCCAGGTCTGTTTCCTTTGTCATTCTCTCAACTGGCACTCCTCTCAGTCTGTATTCTGTCCTTGGTCTCTATATGCATTAATGTACCTTACCTTTTTTGCATTGCATTGTATTTTAACTGCCATATGCTAGACCATTCTTCTAGTCTCTCTAGATCCTCTGTCCTGGCCCAAACACCTTCTTCATTGTTCACTCTTCTGGAATAGGTGTCACAGATGCATTCTGCAGGTCAGGCCCTCTGCTCCCACAGTGCCAACCTCAGAGTGCAATAGTGTGAACAGGTAACAGGCAGGTTAACCCTTCTGTCTGCTTTTGGGTCTGAATCACCTTTAGTCTCAAGTTCTGGGGGATTCAAACTGTGAACCTTATGCTAGCGTACTCAAATGCACAGGCTCAGATAATATTCTCTTTAGGGGATGCAATATAACTTTTGCCTAAGGACACCTAACCAGGTATCCAAAATGAACCATTAAAACTGTAAGAGACCTTAGGTATATTCGTACCTTTTACCAAGCTTAGTAACAACATTAAGCCCTTGAACAGTTGTCAGACTTAATATCCATTCAGCAATAACATGCAAAAAATGACTGAGGAGACCCAGGCAGTATCCTAAGAAAATGTTTACTAAAAATGGATAAAAACAGTGAGATAAAGTGCAGAACAAATATGGAAGAGCAGCACAATCACATGAAAGAAAAAAAAAAGGAAAACTACAGAACAAACTCCTACCACAATACATTTAGATATTTTCTATCTAATGTATTACCTCTGGAAGTGCTTTAGTTAGATCAGAGAACTGTTTTTTCTCTTAGAGTTCCAAAATAATATATGACATTCTTTTCAGACACAAGTATCAGTTTAAACTCTATGTCTCCACACCCCTTCTGTGAGTCATCTAGCTCCTCCTTTTAGAATATAAAATTACAAAAATGATTTCCTATCAGGAGGTATTTTAAATAAGGTGCCATCAGAAGACAAAATACATTTCCTGTATATAACTACTTACTTACACAAGTTTCCTTTGAACTTAGTAATCCCACACTGGCACCAATGTGTTAAAAAACTAACAAGAATCAGCCTAATGATGTCCTGTTTCTGAAGTCATAAAGTCACATTTGGGTTGCACTTCAAAAACCTAGGCATGTCATAAAAAGGTAATAAAATGCCATTCTGAAGGAAGTCGGTTAATTAAATGGTTCCTGGTCATTTTACATATCCTGTAGCTTTACTGAAACCTGGGGGTGGGGGCCAGGGAGGTACCCATGGAAGCACAGGCTGTCTTATGTGAAACAATCACATACTATATTTTCCTATTACAAATATCATACAATAATCATAACCAGCTGGCCAAGCGTCACACTCCTCCCCACCTAGACTAAATTTGGGGGCTCTATCCCCTGCTTGGGATGAGTTCCCTAAGTCAGTTGACTTCTTATATAGATGCTACAAGCCATCTGCATTCTGATTGGTTGCTCCAGCCCTATGTAAGATCGTCATGTCATACCCTTGCAAAGCGAGACTCCATCTTAATAGTCTACCATTAGTTTTTCCCATTTGTGACAGCCAAACCAGGGGGGTTGTGGTCAG
The DNA here is from genome assembly GCA_016271365.2 of Neoceratodus forsteri. Classification (NCBI taxonomy): domain Eukaryota; kingdom Metazoa; phylum Chordata; order Ceratodontiformes; family Ceratodontidae; genus Neoceratodus; species Neoceratodus forsteri. The sequence goes on along the minus strand of CM028134.1, from coordinate 538,211,129 downwards.
TTTGTACCTCAAAATACTGCCCATATAAGTATGGCTCTAACTTCTTTAGGGCCCACACTATGGCAAGACGCTCTTCTTTCACAGTAGAGTAAGCCTGCTCCCTGGGAAGTAACTTTTTACTCAGGTGCACTATGTGGTGATCTTTCCCTTGGTTGGATATCTGACTCAGTACTGCCCCAATACCCACATCTGAGGCGTCAGTCTGAACTATAAAGGGTCTGCTATAGTCAGGACTTGTCAACTCAGGAGTACTGCACAGTGCCTCCTTCAGTCTGGTAAAGACTTTTTTACAGGCTGGTTCCCAGGTAATTTTCTTAGGCATCTATTTCTATACCAGGTCAGATAGGGGAGCAGCCAGGGCACTGTAATTGGGTACAAATTCCCTATAGTATCCTGCTATCCCTAGAAAACTCCTGACCTGCTTCTCCATTTCTGGTCTGGTCTGGGCCATGCCTTGATCACCTCTACTTTTACTTGGTTGGGATGGACCTGTCCCCAGCCTACAACATGCCCGAGGTATGCCAATTCAGCCATGGCCACCTGGCACTTCTCAGTTTTGACAGTGAGCCCGGCCCTCTGTATCCTGCCTAGTACTTCCCTAAGGTGGGACAGGTGTTCCTCCCAGCTGGTACTAAAGATGGCAATGTCATCCAGGTACACCACGGTGTACTCCTCAGCACCATTTAACACCTGGCTCACCAACCTTTGGAAAGTGGCTGGGGTGTTCTTCATTCCAAAAGGCATTACTTTAAATTCAAATAAGCCTATCGGAGTGATGAAGGCCGACCTTTCCCTAACACTGTCAGTTAACTCTACCTGCCGATACCCCTTTGGCAGGTCAATAGTCATAAGGTATGTCGCCCCTCCCAACTTGTCCAGGAGTTTGTCCTTTCAGAGCATCCGGTGGGCGTCTGACTTCTTGACTGCATTCAGTCCATGATAGTCTACACAGAAATGAGCAGAGCCATCTGGCTTGGGCACAAGGACTACAGGTGAGGCCCAGGGGCTGTGGGATCTCTGGATTACCCTAAATCCAGCATTTCTTCCACCTTCCTCCTAATGTCCTTTTGGACAGCCTCTGACACTCAATATACTGTCCACCGTATGTGCGTCTGTGTCCCTGTCTCCACATCGTGCATTGCTAAGGGGGTTAGTCCAGGCTTGGCGCTAAACAGTGGGGCAAAGTCTGCTAAAACCTCCCTTACTTCCTGGATCTTGCCCAGGGCCAGCTGGGGTGACAATTTAACTGCCTCCACAGAAGACTCCCACTTGCTTTCTTTCAGCAAGTCCAGAAGGGGGTCTCCTTCATTCATCCTCTCCCCAGGACTACACACTGCAAACAACATGTCAGCCCTATTAGCATATGGCTTCATCGTGTTGACACGGTACATTCTTTCTGTATGTCTTCTGTCAGGTAACTGTATGATATAGTTCCTGTCATTTACCTTTCTAACTACTTTGTACTGTCCTGCCCACTCAGCCTGCAGCTTGTCTTTCTGGACCGAGATAAGGACCATGACTTCCTGACCCACTGTGTACAAGCAAGCTCTGGCTCTGCAGTCATATCACACTTTTTGTTTCTGTTGAGCAACTGCCAGATTGCTCTGGGCTGCCCCCACAAGCTCCTTCAGCCTTTCCCTAAACCTAATGATGTAATCCACTATGAGAGTTCCCTGAGTGGCATGCTTGCCTTCCCAGTCCTCCTGGATCAAGACTAGGGGCCTACGTACCTGGCATCCATATAAGAGCTCGAAGGAGGAAAATCCTGTCAACTCTTGGGACACCTCCCTGTATGCAAACAACAGATGGGGAAGGTATTTCTCCCAGTCCCTCCCATGCTGTTCAGCAAACGCTTGGAGCATTGACTTCAGGGTACCATTAAATCTTTCCACAAGCCCACTGGTTTGCAGGTGATAAGGTGTCGTGCACCTCTGTACCACCCTACACTTCTCCTACAAACATTTCATCAGGTCTGACATGAAGGAACCCCCTCAATCGGTGATAACCCCCTGTGGAAACTCAACATGGGAGAAAATCCCAAGTATGGCATCTGCCACTTTGTCTGTCCTCAGTGAGGATAGGGTGACTGCCTCTGGATACTGGGTGGCATAATCCACCACAGTAAGGATGAACCTCTTCCCTGAGGAGCTGGGGGTATTTAAAGGCCCCATAGTATCCATTCCCACCCTCTGGAATGGCTCCTCCACTATGGGCAATGGAATTAGGGTGGCTTGGATTTCTACCCACCTTCCCTATTTCTTGGCACCGGTGACAAGACCTGCAATACTCCTTTGCCTGCTGGGTGAAGTTGGGCCAATAGAAGTTCTGGGCCAACGGCTGCAGAGTGCACACAATTCACAGATGACCAGACAAGGGAATATCATGTGCAGTCTTGAGCAACTGTTCATGGTACCCAGGGGAATGACAAGCTGCCTGCCTATCATCCCTCCCTCTGTCTTAGCATCCTGAGTATACATCAGTCAATTTTGCTAATACACTTTATGCTTTCCATCACCTCCCTGTGCTCTATCAGAGTCTGCCAAAGCTCTCAGCTTCTCTAGACTAGGGTCACTTTTCTGAGCAGCTACAAACTCCTTACACATTCCCAAGGCATGGGATAGGTCCCCTTCAGTCTCTAAACCAGGGTCCCTAGCACTAGCATCAGGGCACTCAGGATCACTGTCATCCCTAACCCTCTGACAATGGGTCACCCCTCCTTCTTCAGAGTAACCCTTCATAGCAGTGTGGTTAACTGCTACTGGGGAAATTTCTACCCCCTTTTCATTAATCTCCATATCAGGAGACACAGGCTGGGGAACCAGCCTCCCAGTGGTTTCCACAATGGCTTCTATGGGGTCCAGGGAACTACAATTTCCCCTTCCTACTTGGCTACGGATAACTGCACACACCATCCCCTGTTTGAGATTGTTGCCAAGGATGACGTCAACTGCTAAAGTTTTGGCTACAGCCACCTGTAGCACAGTTCCCCCTGTTTCAACCCAGTCTAGGAGAACACTAGCGAGTGGCAATGTTGTCTTCTCTCCAGTGAACCCTTGTACAGTTACAAATTTATTGGGTATAAGCTGACCAGGCTCTACCAGATCCCCTTTTACTAACATCAGGGATGCCCCTGTGTCTCTTAACCCTTGTGTCTGTTCACCATTCACAGTGACTGGGTGCATATGTTCCCTTCATGTTCTCAGGCATGCTTCCAGAGACACAGAAACAATTCACTTCCTTCCTAGCCCTATTTTACATATTGCTTGTCCTTTTGGGACACTGTCTGGCAATATGCCCAGTTTCTTTACAAACCGAACATTCATTTCTTTTCTCAGAAAAATATTTTCTCTGAAATCTGGGGCTAACTGGTTTCATTGGAGGCAGTGAGGGTTTTAGCTGCCCTGAATGTGTTCTTTTCCCTTTCTGTGCTGCCACACCCATCCCATTCACTCTCAGAGAAGGTCTGCTCTTGGTATAGCAGTCCGAGAGTTCAGCAGCCTCTTGCACTGTTTTGGGATCTCGGTCCTCCAGCCAGGTTTTCAGCTGTACTGGGCATGCCCAAAAAAACTGTTCTAACAATATAGCATTTTCAATTTTATCTACAAAGCTTGCTTCAATTCCCTCCGACCAACATTTTAAACACTGACGTTGTTTCATGGCTAGCTCCTCGTAGCTCATTTCAGGGTTTCTCCTGAGCTTATGGAATTTAGCTCTGTAAGATTCTGCAGTTAAATTAAACTTTTTTAAAAGTACAGCTTTAAGTTTGCTGTAATAATTACTGTCCTCATTGTCCATTTAACCCAATGCATCCCGAGCTTTCCCAGTAAGTAGCAGGGATAGCTGGAAGCTCCAGGACTCTCTAGGAATCTTTGCCTGAATACAAACTTTTTCAAATGAATTTAAAAAGGCATCCATATCCTCCCCCTCTTTAAATTCAGCTATCAATTTGGAATTTAATTTTTAACCCAGTCCTGTAGTTCCAATTAAACCCAAGCCACTTACCTGCTCTGGTGCTGGTGGTTGGAGTTGTAGCTTCTCCAGTTCATGTTGCCTCTGGCGCTCATGCTTTTCATGGTCAGCTTCTCGCCATTCTCATTCTGCTTCTCTCCATTCTCATTCAGCCTCCCTCTGGAACTCCAGCTCCATTCTGTGCAACTCAATCTGCAGTCTGATTGCTTCTGGCTCCAGAATGCTGCTAATCTTCCCCTGCTGCTGTGGCCCTTGGCTTGCACTGGCCCTGCTGTCCTCCTCACTGGATCTGGACACTGCACTGGCTGCTGGCCCCTCCATGCCCAAGGTTTGGTCCTTTACAGTCACAGTCTGTGACTCAATGCTCAGGGCATCTGCTGCCATCAGGGCTACTATGAGGTTCTGCTTGTTGGCTTTCCCCTCATACTGGACTCCTCTGTCCTGGCACAACTTTTAAGGAAGTATCATAGATGTGGAATAGAGGTCCCAGCTTTTGAGGAGTATAGCTCTGTGTAGAATTTTGCAAAGGCTTCATTTGTCTCGGCAGGTTTATTTGTAACCACCCCAGAGGGGAGTCGAATGCAGCCTGTGTGCTCAGCTGCTTGCTGGGCTTTGCTGCAGTATGCCAAAATGTGCCCAGCCTCTTCCCCCTGACTCCCAAAATTTATGAGATGTTCTCACTACCACTTTCTGAGCTGCTGATGAGGCAAGGATATTAATCTAGTACTTGAGTTGAAGTTTGTCCCAAAGCAGTTGTGGGTTATGGGTGGGGAAGGAATTATACTCTTTCTCTTAATGCTTAAGAGTGTGCTCTTTTTGCTCAATATCTTGTAGCTTCTGCTTCTTAACTCAGGAAGCATAACTTGTTATTGAGCCTCTCAGGTAGGCCATGGGAGTATCCCATTACATAGCCCGGGACATTTCTGGGGAGTCATTGATAGACAGGAAGTTGGAGACTTCCTCCATGAGCCAGGGTTGGAAGTCCTTGCATGCAAAGAGATGAGTATCTATCCATCCTGAGAAGGGGGCACCTATTCCTACTACTAAATGCACAAAGGCATGATTGGATATGATAATGGGCCCTATGGAGGTGCATTGGACCTCATGCATTTGTTTGGTCAGAAGAGGACCAGTCTGTTGCTGTTTTTTTTTATACTTGTTTATTGAATTTGATAAATTGATTGCATTACATCAATGTATAAAACAACAGTTCATACATCCAAACATGACATTGTCCATCCTTACAACTAATCCGAGGTTACAGAAATTCTTTGTAGATTTGTATTTTGAGATGGAAGGTATTGGTTACAGTGATCCTTCCCCTCTTCTCTAGACACTCATCCTCAGTTTACATTCCATTATTTATCCATAATGAAACAATAAGGTAAAAATGCACAAAAATAAAAATATAACTTAGAACAATAAAGTGGCATGCTTCTTTTCCAGGAGAAGGGAACATGTAAGAGTTAATTGTTATTCACATTTTTAATTAATCACATAACTACTTGAGCTTTGGGAATAAGACTACACATATATCCAGAGCATTATATGAGAAATGTTTTTTAGGGCAAAGAAAAAGGAATAGGCTACCATTGCTGGTGACCTGGGGGGGGGATGGGTCAGCCTGTAGTATGGGTTGGGAGGAACTTATGTTATTTGTTCTTTGTTAAGTTCTCAGCGTGTTCATCTGTTTATAAATTGCTCTGTTCTTTAATTAATTTTATATGTCAGTCTCTCCATATTTTGTATTTTATCTATAAGATTGACCCACTCTGATATCTTCGGGGGTCTGTTTGCAACCAGTGCTTTGTAATGGCCTTAAGGACCGCTGTAATCAATATACCCCACAAGTAATGTCCCTCCTTACCCTGAACTCCCTGTGGTACCATTCTCAACATGGCATCTTCTGGACCCAGCTCTGTCCCCACTCCAAACAGAGTTACTAGGTGTTGCTCTATTCTTTCCCAATACAAACTAAGAAATGGACATGACCACAGTATATGCCCCAAATCTGCCTGTATGTCACCACAACCTCTCCAGCACTTTCCTTGAGTCAAAATTCCCATCTTGGCCTGCCTTTGGGGTGTTAAGAAATATCTAAGCTTGATTCTCCAGGCAAAATCTTGCCACATAGGTGTCGATGTCACTCTCCAACTACTTAAGTAAATATTTTGCCACACTGAGTCATGATATTTGACTCCTGTGTCCTGTACCAATTTATGTTGGCAAGCTTGTAGTGTATGGGCCCTATCTGCTATCAGGTTCCAATATAGTTTAGTTATGGCCCCTTTCCCACAAGCAGAAGCCCAAATTGTTTCATATGCCTCAGGGAAAGGTCTATGGTCATCTAACAATTCTGTTTTTTTAATTTGTTTTGTAATCCAGTCCCTTATTTGATAATATTGAATTCTGTCTGACTGTTGCTATCCAAATTTTCATGCTAAACTCTCGAAAGGCAGCAAAGTGTTTGCCTGCATCAATTGCCATGCCGACCCTATCCCTTTCTTTGCCTGCCTCTGGAACCATGTGTGTTCAAAGGCTGGTTGAAAACATTTATCCCCTGTCCACCATGAGTATTTCCAACTGTGTTTACCTGTGTATCCTCTTCCACGTCCTGCTTACCATCCCTGTAGTATGGCATTTACTGCTGACAATATCCCTTAATGCCTCAACCGTATACTTTTTTGAGAGAACATGAACACTATGGGGGAAAATTATGTACTATACTGCACTTCTATCTGTTGCCAGTGGGCTGTATACTGTCTATGTGCCCACAATAAAGCTATCTTCATATGGAAGGCTGTCCAGTAATCCTGCAAATTAGAACAAGCTCTACCCCCGTCTTTTTTTTGCCAGATAAAGTGTTTTGCAGGACACCCATGGTTTACGTTCTGCCCACAGGAAGGTCATCAAAAGTTTTTGCCAGACCACTATCTCATGGTGTGGAATAGTGCAGGGTACACTCTGAAAGAGGTACATCAATCTGGGTATCACATTGGTTTTAATAATTTGCAATCTAGGGTAGAATGTAAATGGTAGTACATTCCATCTATTGAGGTCAGCTTTTATGTTTTTAATCAAAGGTGAGTAGTTATTAGCAAATAGTAGAGAGGTGTCTCCACTAATGTTAATCCCCAGGTATTTAACCACCTTGCAGGCCCATTTCATGGGATATTTGTGCAGAAATCCCAATGACGCCTGTGTGTTTAGAGTTAAAACCTCCATCTTTGTCCAGTTTAGAGTATTTCCAGATAGTTTTGAAAAAGTTTCTAACTGTGTAAAAACTTCTGGTAGGGACCTTTCTGGATTTGTGAGGTAAAGCAGAACATCATCGGCATATAATGCCAATTTATGTACCTTCCCTCCAAATCCACTCTACTACTATTTTGGTTTAATCATATACTTTGAGCTAAAGGCTCTATATAAAGTGCGGATAGCAAAGGGGATAATGGACACTTCTGTCTAGTGCCTCTTTCCAATTCAAAAGCCTGGGACAAATGTCCATTAGCCCAGATATATGCTTTTGGCTTGGCATATAACTTAACGATAAAGTCAATAAAAGGGAGTGGGAAACCGAAACCAGCCAGGGTACCCCTCAGGAAATCCCAAGACACTTGATCAAATGCCTTCTCAGCATCTAAGCACATCAAGTATGTTAGAATGGCCATGTTTTGTATGTGTTCTATAATGTTCACCGAATGTCTTATATTATCCATTGTTTGCCTACCAGGGATGAAACTAGTCTGATCTAGGTGTATGAGGGAAGGGAGTATTTGTTCAAGCCTCACTGGACGGTAGGAAGGGAACCTCCCCCATCCAGGGAGCACCACAGCCACCACCACTACCTCAGAGGTTGCGAAGAAAGCACAGCAGTTGGACCACAGTGGGCTCAGGGAGGGTGAGGATGGTGGAACAGAGGCACACCCAGTCAGTTGTTCCACATCACAATCCATACACCATTCTGGGGGAGCATAGCTCCCCTATGGATGCACCCACAGAGGAGACTAAGGAGGCTGAGGACAACTGTCACAAGGGAGGCCCACAGGAAGGAGGCAGAGGACACCACAAGGAAAGGAAGCAGCTCCTGGTGGGGGACTCAATAATTAGGGGGATAGAACTGGGGAGCAGGAAAACTGAAGTAAGGTGCCTGCCTGGTGCCATGGCTTAGGAGACAGGAGCGCATCCCCAGGATCATGAGAACAGCTGCATGGGAGTCTGAGCTGGGCGTCATTATCCACCTAGGGACAAATGACTTGGCTAATCATGAGATTAGAGCAGTGCAGAAGGACTTTGTAGTATTGGGGAGGGGCCTAAGACCAGTAGCACACACAATATCCTTCTCTGAGGTGCTGCCTGTCAATGGCATGAGTGAGGCGAGGGTACTTTGCACCATGCAGTTTAATGAATGGTTGAAAAAATGGTATGGATCACAGGTGTTTGGCTTCATTGGGGACTGGGGTTCCACCTGGAGGGACACCAGCCTATACTGGCAGGATGGTCTGCATCTGTCCAGGAAGGGAACAAGTCTTTTGAGCAATCGGTTTAAATGCTTCATTGGCAAGCTTTTAAACTAGTCAAGGGGGGAGGCACTGATAAGCAGCAGGAAAATCTCAGCCTCTTCCTACAAAACAGGGTACTAAATGAGAAAAAGACCGAGGTAGACAGGTCAGTGAGGGATGCTGCAAAAGAAAGTAAAGCCATCAAAAAAATGGAGAGCAATGAGTACCGATGCCCGTAGTCTGAGTAACAAGCTTCCTGAATTAGTGGCCTTGATGGAGGAGGAACATCTGGATATCGTGGCAGTCACAGAAACATGGTACACACAAAACCATGACTGGGACATAAACATACCAGGATACACTATCTACAGGAGGGACAGGAAGGGTAAAAGAGGAGGAGGAGTAGCTCTTTACATAAGGGAAGGAATCAAAGCAACAGAGCAAAATGGAAAACAGGGAGGAGAAGAAGCACTGTGGGTAAATTTGGAGACCGGCAATGGCACCACAATCCGCACAGGGGTTGTATACAGACCCCCTTCTCAGGGAGAGGAAATGGACAAGGAAATGATAGAAAGAATACTTAGAAAGGCAGAAAAAGGGGAGATATTGCTGATGGGTGGTCTGAATATGCCAGATGTTAACTGGAATGCAGTTGCAGCAGCCACTTCAAAGAGTGGGGTTATTCTAGATGCCCTACAAGGGGCATGCCTTAGACAACTAGTATTGGAGCCCACTCGAGAGGGAGCAATCTTAGACCTGGTTCTCTCAAATGGAAATGAAGAGGGATCACAGATGTGAAGTGGGTAGCCATCTGGGAACTAGCGACCATCGAACAGTATGGTTCACAATAAACAGCAATAAAGCCAAAGCCATACAAAGGCAAAAGTACTGGACTTTAGGAGGGCTGACTTTGCCAAAATGGGTGAGTGCCTAAGGAATGCACTCGCAAAATGGAAGAGGAAGGAGGGTGGAAGAACTATGGGGAATAATAAAACTGCCATCACAGAGGTAACAAGCCTTTGTGTGAAGCAAATTAACAAAACAAAACGATGTAAGAAACCACTATGGTTCTCAAAGGAAGTGGCAGTGAAGGTTCAAGAGAAAAGAAAGCATTCAGGAAGTACAAGGAATCACAGAAGGAGCAGAACAGGAACTGTATCAGTTAAAGCAAAGGAAGCTGGGAAGGCAGTCAGAACAGCAAAGGCCCAAACCGAGGAAAAGATAGCCAACTCAGTTAAGAAGGGGATAAAACTTTTATAGGTACATCAGGAGCGAAGGAAGACCAAGGAGGGCTAGTGAGGCTTAATAAAGAGGAGGGAGGGTGGGCAGAGGGTGACTGTGAAAAGGCAGAGATACTAAACAAATATTTTGCTCAGTATTTACAAATGAAGTGGGAGGTACCTAAAACAAATAGTAGAAACACTCTGGATACAGAAGTTGATACCAGCCCATTTACAGAAGAAAGGGTTCTGAAAGAACTCTTAAAACTGAAGGTGGACAAAGCAACAGGGCCTGATGGGATTCATCACAGAATTCTAAAAGAACTAAGGGTAGAACTAGTGACACCACTGACTACCCTCTTTAACAAATCATGGGAGGATGGGGTGGTACCCGAGGACTGGAGGAGGGCAGATGTGATTCCCCTTCACAAAAGTGGGAGCAAGGCAGAAGCAGAAAACTACAGACCTGTTAGTTTAACCTCAGTAGTAGGGAAAATGATGGAATCACTTCTGAAGGAAAGAACTGTTGAGTATCTAGAGGCCAGAGGGGCTCAGGACCCAAGGCAGCATGGATTCACAGCGGAAGGTCATGCCAGACAAATCTGATAGATTTCTTTGACTGGGTGACCAAAGTAGTAGATCAGGGAGGGGCTGTGGACATGGTCTACCTAGACTTTAGCAAGGCATTTGACACAGTCCACACAAAAGATTAATATACAAGTTAGCCAGCCTGGGAGTGGGTCCCAAGATGACAGCCTGGGTAAAGAATTGGCTGGAGAATAGGACACAGAGAGTAATAGTAAATGGAGTCCACTCTGAAGAAAGGGGTTACTAGTGGGGTACCATGAGGGTTCAGTAATGGACGGTCCTCTTCAATGTCTTTATAAGTGACATTGCAGAGGGACTGGAAGGAAAAGTATGTCTCTTTGCAGATGACACAAAGATCTGCAACAGAGTTGATGCACAAGGTGGGGTGGAAAGGATGAGAAGGGACTTGGCAAGGTTAGAGGAATGGTCAAATGTATGGCAGCTTAGATTCAATGCTAAGAAGCACAAGGTAATGCACCTGGGAAACAAAAACCCAGGGGAAGAGTACACAACAGGGGGTGAGATACTAACAACAACAAAAATGGAAAGGGACCTGGGGGTAGTCATATCAGATGACCTAAAGGTGGGCAAGCAATGTGAGAGGGCAGCAAGGAGGGCTGGGGGATACTGGGATGCATAGGGAGAGGCATCACCAGTAGAAAACAGGAAGTTATTATCCCTCTGTACAGACAGTTGGTGAGACCCCATCTGAGTGCAGTTCTGGAGACCCAATCTCCACAAGGATATAGACAGGATGGAGGCTGTCCAGAGGAGGAACTAAAATGGTGCAGGGTCTGCACCGGAAGACATATGAAGAGAGACTTAAGGAGCTGAATATGTATAGCCTCGAGGAAAGGAGGGAGAGGGGGAACATGATAGAAACTTTCAAGTATCTCAAGGGAATCAACAAAGTCCAAGAGGGTAGCATCTTTCAAAAAAAGAGGTGTGCAAGAACAAGGAGGCACAATTTGAAGACAGGAGGGGGGCGGCTCAGAGGTAATTTAAGGAAGTATTTTTTCACAGAGAGGGTTGTGGATGCATGGAACGGACTTTCAGAGGAGGTTGTGGAGTGAAAAACAGTGGTGGAATTCAAGCATGCATGGGACAGTCATAAGGCAATTCTGGGTAGGAAGAAGTAGGCTGCTGGTTAACTAGGATCTGCAGCTTATCCAATAGGTAGGGAAATGGGCAGACTGGGTGGGCCAAGCGGTCCTTATCTGCCATCAAAATCTATGTTTCTATGTTTCTATGTTTTGTCAAAATACCGGTCAGAAGCTTATAGTCCGTATTTAAGATGGATATGGACCTATAAGAAGCACATAGCCCTGGGTCCCTGGCCAGCTTAGTGATCACTGATATTATGGCCTGTGCCCACGAGAGGGCCGCTTCTCCTCCGTTAGTCCAGACCCAATTATAAACTTTCAGTAGTATCTAAGGTATGTCTTTTCTGAATTGCTTATAAAACTCATTGGGGAGACCATCAGTCCCAGGACACTTGCCTGCCTTTAATCTAGTAATAGCGGCTTGTAGTTCCCCCAATGTTACTGGAGCAGACAACTTCTCCTGAATCTCCCTAGTAACCTGTGGGAGCCTTTGTGGTTCCAAAAAAATTCTCATTTCTTGTTCTGTTGGAGAGGCACCCTTTGTATACAATTTTAATAGAAATTTTTAAACACTTCAGCTATCTCTTCTGCTCAGTATTTCCATGTTTTATTCTCTGTATCCATAATGAGAGGTATACTCGCCTTTCCTCTGTTTCGGCGTCATCTACTAATTAAGAGTCACAATGCCCTGGGACCCCCTTCGTAGTAGCTCTGCCTTAAGTATATTAATTTTTCTCTATTCGATAGTCTAGTATCCTTCTTTGTTGCTGTTTTGATGAGTATTTGAATGAAATGTGAAGTTGTGGCCTGTTGTGTGCAGACTTCTTTAGGGATCTGTCAACTGCAGTTCTTCAGCAAGAGCATGTAGGGACCACCTGGCCTTTGTATGGCTCATGGTGTGGCAGCACAATTTGTCCAATACTGGGTCCCAAACCTCATTAAAGTCTCCCCTAACATAAGACTGTCCCCTTCCTGAGGCATTGCCAGGAACGACTGGGTCACTTCTGGGAAGAAAGTGTCTGATCTAAATTTGGGCCATAAATATTTTCCAACAGAACCAGCTGAGAATTTATAAGAGCCCTTACCAAGACCCATCTGCCTTCTTTGGATGAGGAAGCAGACAGGATTTGGACCTGTAGATGTTTATGAAATAGAATGGCCACTCCCTTCGCCTTTGAGGAGTACAAGTTGCCCACCATTTGTCCTACACATTCCCTACTAAGCTTCTGAGTCTCTGCATGGAGGAGGTGTGTCTCCTGTAAGAACACTATATCACTTTGAATCTTATGAAGATGTGTTAGCACCTGCTTCCTCTTAATCAGAGAATTGAGACCCTGCACATTCTAGAAGATAATTTCAAATAGTTTGTGCTCAATACCCATTGTCTAATGGGGAAGGGGGGCAGTACATAATTTAGGAGAAACTGTCCCAAGTTGGAACACCAGTAAACTTGAACAACACCTGCGGGGTCCCCTGATGACCCACGTTCAGTAGATTAATATCAATTTGCACTGTCACCAGATCTCAAGCATTCAGTTAGCAACATAACAGCTAATAACCAGACAACATTAACAGAGGTAGCTGTCATCATGAGGGTGCTGAAAGTTTGGAACCTGTAAAGTTTTGTAACAGTTGTTAAACAAAGAAAAAAAGATCTACTGCTACTGCAGGAAAGACTAGCTGATTACATAGAACCCGAAGAGATGGACCTATCTCTCCAATGGGGACAATTAGTCCCTTAACTCACTGACAGCGATCCAATGAGAATAAAATCTAATCACCTCCTCTAGCTGAAGGAGGGGTAAATACCCAACATCCACACTTCTCACAGTGGTGACTTTATAAGTAATGTTCTCTCTGTTTGGTCCTGCTAGTGGTGGACTGCATGGTAAAAAAACATCAGAGGCCCCCCACCCAAAAGGATGGGGCAGGAACCTACAGTCCATTCCTTGTCTAGCTGGAAGGAGGGGTTGGGAGAGATTATTTGTTTTGACCCCCATGATACTTGCCCTAGTGCTTTGGATGAGACTGCAGGACATATCTCCCTTGTTACATGGTACAGTAATCATAATTTGATCTAAGCTATAAGAGTTTCAAGAGATCTAATGGTGGGTATCTCTTTTATTCACAGAGTTTAACCCAATCCAGAAAACCACTGTGTGTGTTACAGAATGACATAGCAGTGGTCTGTGGTGCCCTATGGTGTATCCCCAGGAGTGCATGTGATGGTGGGGGGGAGGGGGCCAAGGCAGATTCACTCTAGCACACAGCAGCCGGTTCTGAGTTCGTATGTTTACTTATGTCCCTGAGGCCTCCTGAAGCAGCTAAATGTGAACTGTTGGAGATGTGTGAGATAAAAGCACTACCCTCTCCCTGTACACTAAGGGAGGTGGATGAGGGATGGAGGGTACTGTATACACTTGCACTCATAACCACAGTCCCTTGCAAATGTGGTTTGGACAGTATAGTTCTTAACCATGAAAGCTGGCTGCATCCTTCTTTGCTCCCGCGAAAGATGGAGGTCCAAGATGGCAGCTGGATCTATCAAGAAATGCTGTTGTTATTAATTGACTGCTAACCTCTGCACATATCTGTGTAATGCAGTGACAGTTTCCTCCACCATCGTACAGCTACTGCGGGCATAATGGAACATAACCATTTGCATCTGTTAGCATCCTTTGCAAACTGTGTGAGAGGCCTTTCGGCACCATGCAATTCTGCTTAAAGTTGGACCAGCATAACATTCTGTGGTGATTTGCATATGTAGCCCATGATGCTTTGCATTGTGGGGGCATGTGTGATTTTGTATAACCATTTGCTGTTCAGTCAGGCAGAAGAGGGTATGGAATCTCGTGAAGCTGTGCATGGAGGGACAGAGCCCACCCTCTAATCCACAACTCTTGTATCTCATTCTGCAACACCACACTACCTCTGTGCACCATGTGCATCAATCATAAGTGGTTAGCATAACCAAAATATCAAGTTGCCTTGTGTATTTTGGCCTGGTGGCACTGAGGGTTGAGGCACTGGACGCCATGCCTCGTGTCACACTGGCAAACCAGGTTTGGGAATGGACTTGGGTGCCGGGGTTTGGCAGGGGACAGGAAAGGATTGAGCATCTGGAGGACAGCTCTCCTCTCCTGGGGAGGCAGCTCTAATGTGGAGCACTCACAAGAGCTGGGGAACTTCAGCAGACATCTGCAAGTGGTCTCTCCCACGTTGCGCTGACATCAGTGCACATCTGCGTTCCCAGGGGGAAAACAAGGAAAAATCTCCAATTCTGGGGATAGGCGTTGGCACCTCTACCCTCGAGCCACACTCCCAATACTGGGCCCTCTCCTCTCCTTCAGGGCAAACAATGACCAGCTCGCTACAATCTAGATAGAGCTCCCTGGGTGGATAGGGCGGCCCTTCCCTGGGGAGTGGGGTTCCGATCCGGGGGCTGTGCTGGTCGGAGCATGGGAAGAGTGAAGGTCTCAGGTGGGAAGTAGAGCTCGAAAGGTGGGAGGATGCTGGAGAGAGTTCCCCAGGATATGGAGCTAGAAACAGAGTTAAAAAAAAAAAGCCTTGCATAATTGCCCATCTAACAGATTGCAGGGGTCTGGCCTGCTCAAAAAAGGGAGGTCAATATCCCTTGTGGACACATGTATAAGAAGAAGGATATCCCCTGTCCAGTTAGCCTTTGTACAGAGCATTTGATTACCTATGCTGGAAGGAGGAGGGGTCCTATCACATGCTATGCTTTTCTGGAGGTGAAAGAGGATTGGCACAGGCAGGTGAGAGAAGCAGTCCTGGATCTGGTCTATAGGACTGTATGATCATCAATGAAAATACTCCTTTTTTGTCAAGGTAAGCAATGCTTGGCCAGTCCTCTGGCGTAGGATGTGATGGGGGGGGGGGAATGGGGAATTTGGCAGTACAGCCAATATTTTCTAGGTGCCAGTTAAAGGTGTTGGGTTGATGAGAGCTATTTTCCTTCTAGGAGACTTTTATTCTGCATGGTAGGCAGGCAGGAATAGTAGCTTTACCAGAGTGCAATCACTGACCAAAGCCCTTGTGAAATTTTCTTTGTGGTCATATTGGTTGACCAGGGGAAACCAGAGAAGGCTATAGCTCATTGTCTGAGCTATTGATGAATGAGCCCAAATGTCTTGCGACAGCTTCTGCTCTCATAGCTAGCACAACTGAACATTGGCAAGCTTGCCCTGGTTCAAGTGTGGTGAATGATGAGTTGGGGAGGGACAGCTTTAGTGGCTTCAGATGATCTCCAAATCAGTGTGTGTGTGTGTGGGTTGGGGGGAGTTAACCTGGCCAAACTAACCACCTAAACTCAATTTTCCCCCTTTATGTAGGTAAAAGACCAAGTGGTTTTTCAGTAAATAAGTAACAAAATTTGTTTTTATTTATTTTTTTAAATCAAGTACATGAATACAGCATGTGTGGAAATGAAAAACACAGATACTGGGTAAAGGGGAGTGAAACACAATGGTGTTCAGTTCACTTAAAAATATTGATGCCTATGCACAAAAATAAAAGATTGCCTATGCACCGCATATCTGAGGCGCAAAGGCAACCCTACGTTAAAAACCGTGCACAGGACCCCCGGTGATATTCACTATCCATGCGAAAGGCAGATACGCTCCCAAACCCCTGGCTGCCCGGAAAACAACATGCCGGTTGCAGGGGGATTGCCAGCACTACGCAACATTCACTAAGGTGCATAGAGCTATGCACTGGAGGGCATAAGCGGGTGCCAGTTATGCCAGGGGGTACCCTGCCATAAACCATGTATGCACCTGGCCTTCGCACACAAGACCCCTTCATGGCCCCAGCAGTGGCATGGCAGCCCTCCCCACACACACCGATCGCCCACACAGGCCCCAGTAGTAGCAGCACACACCCCCAGCAGGTCCATCCCAGCCCTGTATGAGCATTACAACCCCCCAACAAAAGCATGCCCCATCCTTGGTTGGCAAAGCACTCCCACCACCACCACATGAATGCCAACCAGCAGTTGGCATACTCTAACATTGACCCTGACCCACTGTGAGCATATGCACCCCCCAACACTTGACAGCCCCTACCCCATGTAAGTATATGCACCATCCCAACACTTGAAAGCCCTGACCCCCTGTGAGTAATACATAACCCCCCTATACAATTATGCCTCATCCCTGTAATAGGTCACGGTTACCAACATAATCAGACATCAGATTACAACCCTTCCCAACACATACACACAGTGTTGCCCCGGTGCACATATCACTGACCCCGACCTGGTTCCCCAGCATTACCATTGGTTGCCAGTGGACCTCCATCCACCTCAGTTGCCGGTTGTCCAACTGATGTTGGGAGCGCGCTGCTATAAATAGGCAGCATGCTCCCAGCATCAGTTGGACAGTCAGTGGCTGAGTAGGTGTGCGGAGGGATGTGCCGCTGGCTGTCTGGCTCCACGGCACCGACTGACAGGTAGTGGGTTGGGTGGGGGGAGTCAGTGCTGTGGGTGGATGGGGGTCCACTGGCCACCAATGGTAATGCTGGGGAACCAGGTCAGGGGTCAAGGATATGTGCACCAGGGCAACGCTGTGTGTGTGTGTGTGTGGTTGTACTGTGACTTCTGAGCATGTCGGTAACTGTGACCTGTTACAGGGACAGGACATATTTGTGCAGGGGATGAGGGTTATGTATTGCTCACAGGGGGTCTGGGCTTTCTGGTGTTGGGGTGGTGCATATGCTCAAATGGGGTCGGGGCTGTCAAGTGTTGGGGGGACTCTGCCAAATGGGGCCGGTGCATTCATGTGGTTGGGGAGGTGCTTATGCCAACTGGGGATGGGGCATACTTGTGTTAGGGGTATGTAATGCTCATACGGTGTTGGGGCAGTCATGTGTGGGGGGGTGCTACTGCTCATATGAGGAAAGGGCATCCATGTGTTGAGGGTGTTGCTTGAGCCACAACAGGGACGGGGCATGGCCGTGCAGGTCCAGGTGCCTGTGCTCGCTATTCATACACCCGGGCCTGCGTCTACACACGTATGTGATCCACTGTGGGACCTAGGCAAAGCATCCGATTGGATGCCCGCCTAGGTCCGCCACTCTGCCCCTGGCCACTCTGTGCAGTCCTGCTCACTGGGAGGCGGGTCTGCAGACAGGTGCTCATGGGTGCATGCGGTAGTGAATACCACACACCCTGCACCTGTACAGGGATGCAGAGCTATGTAGGCAGGATACGCACCTCCAGCACGTAATTCCCACCTGTTGGTGCATAGGGCCCATTGATAATAATGTCAGTATGTTAAATATATTTTATATAATGACAAAAATCAGTATATATTATGTTTTCATAGCACTGAAAATCAGAAAGTATCACGATAAGGCACTAGCCTGCAGAAAACAAGACACAGCAGCATAAAGGTAACGTATGGTTTGCTGCAGAGCATAGAGAAATTGTATACTGAAAGTTGAACAATATAAAATACTTATTGGATTTTTTTAATTCATTGTTTGTAGAACTTTAAAGATGTTCTCTTTGAAAAAGCCTTCTAATATTAGGTGAAACGTTGGGGTGAATGAAGTCAAATATTTAAAGCATCAAGAGAATTTGTCCATGTGGCTACTGAAAGGCCCAAGCACCCACACATTTTTCACAGTATGAAGCTAGATTCAGAAAGCTGAAAGTATCAGATGTGCAGTTGGGGGTGGAACTGCTAGAGGTGTAGTGCTTTCTAACAAGAACACTATAAAAGACTTCCTTGCCCAGCATGCCCCATCACGCAGGTGGGACAGAGAAGGAGTGGAACAGGTGATTGGCATCTTGGATATTGGCAGTGATCTGCGGGTGAGAGCAGGCCCGGTAAGGTAAGGTACGGTACCTGTTTACTTGCTGCTACCTGTGTAGAAAGTACTGGAGGAGGGATAAGGGCGTAATGGCAGACAGGTAACAGTCCTCACAAAGAGTAAGTACCTGTTATGTGGGAAAAGAGGAAACACCATATTGGGGGGGGGGACATAACTGTTAATACAAGGAAAGGGGAAGATTAAAGAAGAACTGCACTGAACCGGTAAGTCATTTTCCCAGTAGAAGCTATTTTTTAAGTACTGGGTCTGATTCTGTTATTGTTCCATCTATACACATCTATTGGTAACCGTAGTAGTTTATGATTTGTACGCTGGTGCTATTTACCATTTTAGAACAGTGTGATGTAGTTTATGTCCCTCTCAGCCACAGAGTTCTATAGCAGAACATGGATGCATTGTTTCAGCAATGGAAGAGCTGAGCAAGGGACATAAACTACATCACAGAGTTCTAAAATGGCACTTGACACCAGCGTACAAATCAGAAACACCCACTAGAATAACTAAAAAGCCTGTAGAGATGTAACAGTAACAAAACTAGAACAATGATTGAAAAATCATCTTTTAAAGGGGAAATTTACTTACAGGTTCAGCACAGATCTCCTTTAAGTAGAAGGAAGGCACAGGGGTACAAGGGGTGAAATATAAAAACAAGAAAGGGGTAAAACAAAGGAAAAAGGGGAAAACAGGAAACACCTTCTCTAGGGTTGGGTGACAAACTACAGTAATTACCAATAGAAGGTGTAGGCAGAAAAAGTCTAAAGCAACAGGAAGGGGGAAATAGGGGGTAGGCATAGTCAGCAATAGTAAAAACAGCAAAAAATCTGCCACCAGAATACAGTAAAAAATTTAGGCAACCATTTATTTAAATATAAATACAAATAGTAGACACATTACCTTGGCAGAGTGAAAAACCCCAGAAGCAGGATATTCCGACCTGATATTGCATTTATAAAATGGACTATAGATCTTAATATGAAATACATAATGTAGAAGTTATAATGTATTACTAATCTAGTAGAAGTGTTTGCTCCTGTATGGTAGTTTAAATAAGTTGTGCCTGCTCATTGAATATGTTTAAATTTTAACAGTGGATGAACTGAGAGGGACTGTACTATTGGAATGGATGTAATCATTGCACTTTGCATTTCACTGCACCTTTAAATGAATTCATCACATGGTCAGTGTTTTGCACTTCAAAAGTACCCGTATTTCCCATTACCAGTGTCCCTTGGTAAAGCCTCTTAAGGCGAAACCAGGAATGGAATATCCTGTTACGGAGGTTTTGAACTCTGCCAAGGGAATGTGTGTACTATTTGTATTTGTATTTAAATAAACGTTTGCCTAAATTTTGTATTGTATCCTGGTGCTGGATTTTTTGCTGTTTGTATTTGTCCTCTTTCTGGGAACAGGAGTTAATGGTGGAGCAGCGGTATTGTTGCTGACCACAGTCAGCAATAGTACAGATTGAAATATAATGGCAATTATAGGAGTGGTACAGTATAATGGGTGCGGAGCTGCAATTTTCCAGGAGACGTTCTGCAGACTGTGGTGCTACACCATTTGCAAGCACTCTCTGGTCTGAGGGAGGAGGTCACTGGTCTCTGGGCTGAGCTGGCTAGGATCCAGAGGACCTTCTCCCTATCACAAGGGCCAGCGAGTCTACCATTATTGCTCCAGAGGTTGCCTAGGAGAAGGAGTGCCAGCTGGACTATGTTGGACTCTGGGAGGGTAGGGGAGGTAGATCAGGAGTACATTTCTTAGTCTGTGCCACTAAAAAATTCATTCACTGCTCTGATGGGATGGGACCACTGAGAGAAGGCTCACATTGTAGTGGCCAGGGAGGATGGGGGGGATGGTCTTCCATAGTGGAGGCCTTAAGGTGGGATGTAGAAGACCCCAGCAGAGGAGGAAGCAACTTCTGGTGGGGGACTCAATTTTTAGGGGGTAGATTTGGGAACAGAAAGGGAGGGGAGGGGAGGGAATGAGGGAGATAAGGTGCCTACCTGGTGCCATGGCTCAGAGGGATGGACAGCAGATCCTAATGATCACTATGGTGGCTGGGCAGGAGGGGAGCTGGATGCCACTGGCTACCTGGGGATGAATTACCTAGCTAGGGGTGGGGCAGAGATTGTGTGGGGAGATTTCAGGGAACTGTGGAAACATAGAAACATAGAATTTGATGGCAGATAAGGACTGCTTGGCACACCTAGTCTGCCCATTTCCCTACTTAATGGATAAGCTGCAGATCCTAGTTAACCAATAGCCTACTTCCTCCTACCCCCCACTAGAATTGCTCTATGTCTGTCTCACGCATTCTTGAATTCCCCCACTGTTTTTGACTCCATGGCCTCCTCAGGAAGGCTGTTCCATGCATCCACAACCCTCTCAGTGAAAAAATACTTCCTCACATTACCTCTGAGCCGTACCCCTTCTATCTTCAAATTATGCCCCTTTGTTCTTGCACATCTCTTTTTCTGAAAGATGCTACCCTCTTGGACTTTCCCCTCAGGATTCCCTTCAGGTACTTGAAAGTTTCTATCATGTTCTCCCTCTCCCTCCTTTCCTGAAGGGTATACATATTAAGCTCCTTTAGTCTCTCTTCATATGTCTTCTGGTGCAGGCCCTGTACCATTTTGGTTGCCCTACTCTGGACAGCCTCCACCCTGTCTATGTCTTTGTGTGAGATGGGGTCTCCAGAACTGCGTGCAGTACACCAGATGGGGTCTCACCAACTGTCTGTACAGAGGGATAACAACTTCCTGTTTTCTACAGGTGATGCCTCTCCCTATGCATCCCAGTATCCCCCAGCCCTCCTTACTGCCTTCTCACATTGCTTGCCCACCTTTAAGTCATCTGATATAATACCCACAGATCCCTTTCCATTTTTGTTGTTATCTGTGTCTCACCCCCCATTGTGTACTCTTCCCCTGGGTTTTTGTTTCCCAGGTGCGTAACTTTGCACTTCTTTGCATTGAATCTAAACTGCCATACATTTGACCATTCTTCCAACCTTGCCAAGTCCCTTCTCATCCTTTCCGCCCCACCTTGTGTATCAACCCTGTTGCAGATCTTTGTGTTGTCTGCAAAGAGACATACTTTTCCTTCCAGTCTCTCTGCAATCTCACTTATAAAAACATTCAATGGCTTACGCAGCCAGTATAGTGTTATGCTTGTGCAACTGCGTTAGTTTGGTTTTGGCTGTTCGCACTGTCTGTTCCAGAGGAATTATCACCCCATAGGGGTACCAAGGGCAAGGAACCCTCGAAGACAGTTTCACCCCTAGAGATGCCATGGGATGACTCCCTTGGCTAAAGGTACCTTAGGAAGGATCCTTAAAAGAATGAAGTATGAAGCATATAAGCAAGCAATAACTGTGACATAGTAGAAGATAAGCATCAGACAGTTTGATAACGTAATGAGATGCTGAGGTTGATAACGTGATGAAAAGCCCAGGTTTGCATGGCATGATTCCGATGGCTTGCATTGAGAATGAGGGGATACTCTAAGGAGAGAGGGAACGGCAGGGACACCATCCACCTCCATCCAACAGTGGAACCTACCTAAAGAAACTAAGGAGCACTACTATGCTAACTAACAGTTATGACCTGAGGCAATGGAGGAGAGAAAAAAAACCCTTTGAGGAGGAAATCTCTGGGGATCCAAGGCCTAAGTCACCTTCACTCCAGGCTTGGGATATTTTAGTTATTGACGGCTCTGCAGCTGCAATTTGGAAAACCCAATTAAAGGGAGGTGGAAAATATTCCAGTTTGGAGGAAGGCTCCCACTCAGTCCCTCTAGCGGAAACACCGTGGAAGGTTGTGAGCGTTCTCTGCAACACGAATGGACAACCATGGTGGGAGGAGGAGTGCAATGACTGCTGAGGCACTCACCTGGCCTACTCACCCTAAACTCAAACCAGGTGAACCAGAGGCAGTCTTAGGGAGAATGCAATGAAGGTGCCTTGTTAGGGAAACCACTAAAGCCAATGGATAACTGTTATAATGGAACACTAGAGCCAAAGGAGGTAACTTTTTCCACCCTTCACAGGTAGTCTAAATTCTACACTGGGAGCTGCTGTCGTGTGCTGAACAGCTAAAGTCAAGCCTGGAGTGAGGACATTCCCAGCTATGGGCCAGGTGAGAAGGATCCTGCCCCAAGCTGGGCACGCTCGAGATGTGGACTAAATGCAGAGTGAGACCATCGGCTGCAGGGAACCCTGCAACAGAATGGTATGGCTGGCATGCCCCCAAAAACTGATAGAGAGCTGAAAAGTTGATGATCAGCCGAATGAGCATTGGTACACTGAAATGTAATGAGTGGTGAGTGCTGAGACCTTGCAGGTTGAATGCAGATTGAGTGCAGCAGACATCCCAGAGGCTGAAGCTGAGGTGATGTGGTAGGCATGAAGCACGATTGTGTAGGCAACAGTGGACCTGCACGTAGGTCAGTAAACAGAGTAGTAACAGGTTGTCCTGCACATAGGTCTGCATAACATGATGGCAATGAAACAGCACTGTGAATAGTGGGGCAAGCCAGCCAGGCACCAAAAAGCCAATAGAGGTGATGTACTCTGAAGATCTGTGGGCAGAAGAGACAAGATTTAGCAGAATTAGCCACATGGGGCCATGGCTCCCCAAACACCTCCAAGTCCTCACCATAGGAAAAACAAGAAAGTGATGGAAGGGCCAAGACCCACATGCAGATATTAAAACTAAGTAATAGCCTCAGCAGTAGCTTTAGCTGACTTCTGAGTATAACAAGGTGTATGAACATAGATCAACATCTGTATTGAGTATACTGAGTTATAAAGCTGCAATAAACATAAATAAAAGAGATGCAATACTCTGAAAGCAGGTGCAACCAAGCAGTCCAATGAAGCTGCTGCAATGAGGTAAGTAGAATGAGACAGCATGATTGAGTTGCATAGCTAGATTCGAGAGTAAGCCTAAGTCAGGTGAAAACAATTGAGTATGCAGCATGGAAGCAGCTATGGTTGAGCTGAAACACACAGATAATGAGTGCAGTTGCATTGCAGTAATTTGATAGTTAAGCAATAAACCACGACAGGGTGTGGGTTATGCTGGGATTTACTCATGCTTTGTGTGGTGGCCTCGTGACCAAATCCACACCAGGCGTGAGTAAAACCCAGCATAACCCACACTGAAGTGGTTTATTGCAATTATACAATGGGTATTTAAAAAAAAAAAGATTAAAGTATTTTTTGTTTAAAAAAACTGTTTTTTACTTGATTTTGTGTGTAACATCCTTCCTCTGTATGTAAAATAGTTCCCTGTTGCTAGGCAAGTAGACAGATCAAACACACACACACATACACACACATCCTCCCCCAACACCTACCTTGCTCCAACCCTGTGTTTTTTTCTTGTTTTAACACTAAGAGAGCAGCAGACAAGATGCGTGTGGTGCTAGCTGAGAAACTGACACTGCACTGCTGAGGAGAGCAAGTGAGCCAGTTATTTCTGCAAGTGAGCTGGAACCCGATTTTTTTTTAATTGGAGAGCACAGGAGTCGTGTACTCAGGGACACACAACTACCTCTGTCCCTACTTCAAGAGATCAGCACAGAACATACGTGGCATATCAACTGAGACAAGCAGTTGCCACATTGAGAAACTGAAGAGTTTATACTGAGGGAGAGCGAGTGAGCAGCTTTGTTTTTTTTTTAATGATTCTGTTTTACTAATGGGCTGGGATCACATGGTAGCCCAATACTGGGACCAGGGAGGTAGCGGCGCACAAGGCACAGCAGAGGAGCACAACGTTACAGGTGCCAGCGCTGAGTGATCGGAAGCAGGAGGGAACGAGTTTCACAGGAACTTGCAGGTGACAATATTGTGGGGAACGTGGGACTGTCTGGGGAGAGCACCATGGTCTCAGTTGGGACTATGTTCCATTTAGGAGGTACATCAAATTATTTGGATATGCCTCACTGTGCTATGTGGATTTTAGAAAAAAAGGGGGTGTTCTGATTTTTGAACTGGGTTTTGGGACTGCTGGGGTCCATTACTTCAAAACTCATAGCACATTTGAAGCTCGCACTTTTGCTGCAGTTTAGCGGGTAATTAAGATGGCAGCATTTTAGTTTTGAATTAAGGGAGCAGCACGATCTCTTGACAGATGCAGCTCACTGGGGCTTAATCCATGAGTTATGCTGAGATTTACTCATGGATAAAGAATTCAGTCAGCCAATCATATTTCTACATTTATTACTGCCATTGTATAATTGTGAATAACAGAGCAAATAGTAGGATATCTGAAGCAATATGCTAGGAGCTTAGAAACAAAGCCCCCCCCCAAAAAAAAACAAAGACACACAAACACAGAAAACAGGGAAGAAAGACAGAAGAAGCACACACAGCTGAAGGCAAAATACAAACCAGAAACAGGAAATAAACACAGAAATCAAGCAGACAAGCAGGAGCAGCAAGGGAGGAGGCCCAACCAGCTCAGAGGACAGACCGACAGAGCCTTCGGCTGCAAAGAAAAAGGTGCTTCAGAAGGAGGCTGAGATAAACTGCTTATGTAGCTCAGGAAGTGGGAGTGGCTGGCTGCTTGTCAACTTAATTCCAGGCAAGCCTTCCAATTAAAAAGGACCAGACCTAGTACTGAACCCTGCGGTACCCCACTAGTAACTCCCCTTTCTTCACTGTGGACTCTATTTACTATTACCCTCTGCATCCTGTTGTCCAGCCAATGTTTTACCCAGGCTAATGTGTTTATTAATCTTTTGTGTGGGACAGTGTCAAATGCCTTGTTAAAGTCTAGGTAGGCCATGTCCACAGCCCTCCCTGGTCTACTTTTGGTCACCCAGTCAAAGAAATCTTTTAGATTTGTCTGACATGACCTTCCCACTGTGAATCCATGCTGCCTTGGGTCCTGTGCCCCGCTAGCCTCTAGGTACTCAATAATTCTTTCCTTCAGAAGTGATTCCATCATTTTCCCTACCACTGAGGTCAAACTGACAGATCTGTAGTTTCCTGCCTCTGTCTTGCTCCTACTTTTGTGAAGGGGAATCACATCCACCCTCCTTCAGTTCTCAGGTACCATCCTATCCTCCCATGATTTGTTAAAAAGGGTAGTCAGTGGTATTACTAGTTCTCCCCTTAGTTCTTTTAGAATTATGGGGTGAATCCCATCCGGTCCCATTGCTTTGTCCACCTTCAGTTTAAGGAGTTCTTTCAGAACCCTTTCTTCTGTGAAAGGACCAATATTGACCCCCCTATCCAGAGTGCTTCTATTGACTGGATTAAGTACTTCCCCCTCCTCGTCTTTTGTGAATACTGAGCAGAAGTATTCATTCAGTATCCCTGCTTCTTCACTGTCCCTCTCTGCCCACCCACCCTGCTCTTTATTCAGCCTCAGTATCCCTCCCTTTGTCTGTGTTCGCTCCCTGATATACCTATAAAAGGTTTTATCCTCCTCCTTCACTGTGTTGGCTATCTTTTCCTCAGTTTGGGCCTTTGCCATTCTGACTGCCTTCCCCACTTTCTTCTGCTTTAACTGGTACAGTTCTCTGTCCTGCCGCTTCTGTGTTTCCTAATACTTCCTGAATGCTATTTTTTTTCTCCCTTACCTTTCCCACCACTTCTTTTGAGAACCATAGTGTTTTTTTCTTTTGTTTTGATTTGTTTATTTGCTTCACACAAAGGCTTGTTGCCTCTGTGATGGCAGTTTTGATGTTTCCCCATTGTTGCTCCACCCCTCCTTCTTGCCTGTTTGCTAGTGCTTTTCTGAGACATTCTCCCGTTTTGACAAAATCAGCCCTCCTGGAGTCCAGTATCTTCACTTTTGTATAGCTTGACTCTACAGCTGAGTTTATCGTGACCCACACTGTTTGGTGGTCACTTGTTCCCAGATGGCTACCCACTTTTAGATCTGAGATCCTCTCTCCATCCCCATTTGAGAGTACCAGGTCTAGGATTGCTCCCTCCTGAGTGGGCTCCAACAGTAGCTGTCTGAGGCATGCCCCCCGTAGGGCATCGAGAATGGGCCCTGCTCTTGGATGTGGGTGCAGCAAAGGTGCTCCAGTTAACATCTGGCATATTCAGGTCCCCCATCAGCAATATCTCCTCTTTCTCTTCCATCCTAAGGATGCCTTCTATCATTTCCTTGTCCATTTCCTCCCCCGATACAGGGTCTGTATACAACCCCTGTGCAGATTGTGGTGCCATTTCCAGCCTCCAGGGTGACCCACAGTGCCTCCTCTCCTCCTCCCTGTGTACCCTTTAGTTCCATTGCTTTGATCCCTTCCCTTACATAGGGAGCTACTCTTAGGCAGGTGGCATGCACAGTGGCTTGCACAGGTGGCATGCACAGTGGCTTTCATAGGTGGCATGCACAGTGGCTTTCGCTAAGGTGCTGCCTGTCTGTGACTGGGGGGGTAGGGTTCTCTTCAACAAGAGCTTCAATTCATGGTTGAAGGAATAGTGTAGAGAAAAGGGGCTTGGCTACATTTTGAACTGGAAACCAATCTGGAATGATATGGAACTATTCAGAGGTAATGGCATGCATCGATCTGGGAGGGGAACTGCAGCCCTTAGTGGACAGTTTAAATGTTACTTAATGAACAATTAAACTAGCTGAGGGGGTGACAGAAGAAAAAAAGGGGTCATAAACTGCCCCCCACCACAGACTGAAGCAGTAAGAAGGGGAGACCCAAGTGGAAAAGAATCCACCGAGGGGCCGGATAAAGAAAAAATCAGTGTGGTAGAAGACAAGAGAAATGGGGAAAAAGGGTTGCAAAAAGAGAGGGGGAAAGGGAGGCAAGGTAAAAGGGCAAAATGGGGAGGTGGGTTTGCAGGCAGAAGGGGAACAAGGTGTGAACGGTCATGTGCACAACTGCAAGTTTTGGAAATAAAATGCTAGAAATAGAGGCCATCATGGCAGAGGCAGACGTAGATATTGAGACCATTACTGAGTTGTGGTGCACAGGGTAACCATGACTGGGATATGGCCATATCAGGCTATACTCAGATCATGAATTATAGGGTGAGGAGGAAGGGAGGAGGGGTGGTGCTGTATGTAAGGGATGGTATCAAACTGATGGAAATGCAGGGAAACCAGGTGGAATGGAGCAGTTGGAGGTGCTGCGTGTCATCCTGGAGACAGGAGCTGGAGCCACTATTCATACTGGTATGATCTACAAACCTCCAGCACAGGGGGAGGAACTGGATAAGGCACTGGAAGACATGATCACCACAATGGCAGGAAATGGTGAGGTTTTGCTGGTGGGGGACTTCAGTCTGCCAGATGTAGATTGGAGCCACCCAGCCACAGCCTCTTCTAGAAGTAGGGACATCCTAGACTTCCTGCTGGGGATGTTTCTCAGGCAACTAGTCAGGAAGCCCACTTGTGATGGGGCAATACTGGTCCTGGTGCTCATAAACAGGGACAGTATTGCAGATGTTAAAGTGTGAGGCCACCTGGGGTCCAGTGATCATCATAAGGCGTGGTTCAACAAAAGAGCACAGCAACAGAAGCACACCACACCACACAAGGACAAGGGTCCTGGACTTCAGGAGGGCAGATTAAAAAAAAAATGAGTGAATGTCTCAGACATGATCTAGTGGGGGTGGAGAAACAGTGGGGAAAATTAAGGATGGCATAGTGAAGGCAACAAATCTCTGCACAAAGGAAGTGAGCAAAAACAGGAGGAAAAAGAGACTGCTATGGTTCTCAAGGGAAGTAGCTGAAAAGTCTAAGAGGGTAGCATTCAAGAGGTATAAAGAGAAGCAGAAGAAAAAGGATAGGAAGGTGTACCAGGAGAAGTTGAGGGAAAGTGGTGAGAAGCACAAAGACAAAAACTGAGGAAAGGAGAGCCGAAGGGGTAACTAAAGGGGGTAAGATCATTTTTAGGTACATAAGGGAAAAGAGGAAGATTTGAGGAGGGATTGTAAGATTAAGACAGGCAGGGGTCACTGTGCAGAGGAAGATCAGGAAAAAGGAGATATCCTGAACAGATACTTTTCTTCTGCCTTCACAGCGGAAGGGGAAAGATATGGACCACACAAAAGCAACAAAAACACTGGGGGGAGACAGGTAGACACAGGTCCATTTACAAAGAAGAGAGTCCTGAAAGTACTTGCAAATCTGAAAATGCACAAAGCTATTGGACCAGACAGGGTACACCCAAGGGTGTTGAGGAAACTCAGAGATGTACTGGGTGTACCTCTGACAGCACTATACAACAACTCACTGAAACCAGTAGCAGTTGCAGATTTCACACCAACAGGGTTTTTTGCACAGTTTCTCATTTTGAGGGAGAAACTGGAGTATGTGGGAGAAACAGTGGGGTAGAATGCAACTAGGATTTACCTATTTATTTGTTTTTGGTAACTGCTGTAGGTAAGATACACCAGGCTACATACACCTATTTTCAGACACAACCTGGAATAGTTACAGTATAGTGAAGAGGACAGCAAGAGCGGGATCCAAAAATGTTTAGGGGTTACAGTAATTCAGCAGTTTTGTTGCAGGAAAATTGTGATTTTTGCACATTTTCCTTTCCTATGAAAATCGGCGATTTTTTTGCAGAAATAAATCCACAAAAATGAGCAAGGACATTCTCCCAGCCCCATTCACAAAAAATCTAGTCTGAACTGGAGTTGGGAATTTAAGTGGAAAAACTGAACAAATGTGAATTAGAGCTAATGTTATCTTACTGCAGATGAGGCATTATCAAACAAGAACCAGAATACACTTCCTTATTAGAGTTGTGCAAAACTGGAAAATTTCACCTAGTAAAATATTTTGCATAATTTCAGCATTACGCAACATTTTTCACCTAAGCGAAATGTAATTTCGCCTCTGATGGTGCTTTCACGTAATGTGAAATTTCGCCAAATTTCACCAGTTTCACCAATGTTTTCCAGTTTCACCAGCAAATTTGCAATGCTTGTGGGTAAATAGCTGAACTATTACATACAGGCAGTTTTCTACACAGTATATTGTCTGTTGAGTTGGAAAGCAGTTCAGTGTGGTGCATCACCGCCAATAAACCCTTCAAAAACCTCTTTATTTGTGATTTTTAAGAGTTAATTGCTCCCAAAATCTAAATTTAGTTCTTAGTGCTGCTAGTGAACATTTTTTGTTTGTTTTGGTGTCTTTGGATAAAACTTAATTAAACTTAGGTAGTGTTTTCAGTTGTCTCTGTGTCTGTATCTTTGAGGGAGTTGAGTGGGGGAAGGTCGACCATGGTGTGTGTGTGTGTGTGTGTGTGTATGTATGTGAAAGCAGAGCAGGCTAGTTCCTAATATTTGACAGATTTCTCACAAGTTGTGAGTGAGTTTATGTAATTTTTTATTTAAGTAAATATTTTTGTTGGTGTGCTACTTACTTGTTATTTATTTCTTACATATTGACCTTTTGTTGGGGGTAACTTTACCTGTTACTCATTCTGAGATGTTCTGTTCCTGTTTTCCTTTGCTTAATCACTTTTCTGCTTTATTTTTGATTTGGAAGTATTCATGTGCATTAAACACTTGCCAATATCCAGGTACACGCATTGTTGAATTGCTCACAGAAATTAATATTGTGATCTAGCTTCTGCATTGCAATGTACCTGTTTTTCTGTTTAATTTGCTTACCGTATTAACTCTTTCCTCCCTGTTACACCACTGGTGTTTACTACCTGACCTATACTATATAAAAAAAAAGACATAGTTTTTAGGAGAGTGGTGGTCCCTGCACAATTGTTGGAGGCTAATTTGTTCATTTCAAATCTTGTCGTCCCTTCTGTCTGATATATCTATAAGCCAAAACTGTATTTAGTAAGTACTAACACATTGCAGTACTTGCCTTCTCCAGACACCACTTATCGGACTGTAGATCATATTTTGACTGTGAGGTGTCCTGTGTGGTTGGTTTACAATTTATTTTGCGTGAACCTACCTGTACCTACCTGGTTATTATCAAGTTGTGTAATAACCATTCTATTTAAAAATCGATATTTTATTAAGAATTACTTAAGTATTTTTTTCAGAGTTACAGCACATCCTTGTTGTGGTGGTGTTCTCTGTCTGTTTGGTATTTAAAGTCTCTTACTTCTGTCCTCCTGTTACCCTGTGTTTCTTAATTCATGTTTTTGTAATTGAAAAAACAAAAGAGTGTTTTAACACTCAAAAAGGCTACAGTAGCAGTTTTAGGTAATTGTATAGACTACAATGCTGCTGCCTGTTCTGATTTCTGTTTGCCCTTTGCAGATAGTACTGCAGGTGTTAAAGCACGCTTATTCAATAGAAATACATATTCATATACTTCCGGAGAAAGGCAAACGGAACAAGCGTATAAATATGCCTGCCAAGAGATGATCCAGTTCAGGGAAAAGTGCCTGGGTGGGAGGTGGCTCAAAGAAGTCTGTTGGAAAAAGTAGAAATATAGTTCCAGTTCCAGTAAGCAAACCTATTTCTGAATCAGTGCCTTCTGTGGGCTCCGTTGCAGCTGTGGCAGCCAGTTCCAGCAAAATCGAAGTTAGAAGTGGCTTCAAGTCTGTGACTTATTTTTTTACTGCCCAATCTGTAGCTAGCATGCTTGTTGGGGATCATACTGGGAATAAGGCAGACACTCACACCAGTGGAGGCACAGAGGACCAGGAAGAGGAGTAGGAAAAAGTTGTTGGTGTGACTGTTGGTCCTGCTCAAGGTGGAGCTGATGGTGGTGAGTGTGCTACTGTCCAGCTTCAGTCTGTCTCTCCTGGAGAAGAAGATAAGGAAAGTCAGCCTCCCCACAGTGAGGAGATGGCAGAGGAGGGAAAAGTTTCTCTGGAAGTAGACAGTGATAGGGAGGAGGAGGGGGAGGATATAATATGATTCGGTACAGATGATGACGAGGCGTTGGATCACCTGTAGGAGCCAGAAGTGAAAAAGCTGAAGGGTGATGATGTAACCCATTTAAATGCCAAGTCTGAGGGTGTGGCTATCAACAAGCTACAACAAGCAGTCCAGTAACCCCCCCCAAACATAGCAAGGTAGAAGTCATGCAGGTGGCCCAAAAAGCAAAAACTTCCTCACCTTTGGCTCCCCTGTCCAAGTCCCAATACCAAATCAAATATAGAGATGCAAAGTCCCTAGTTTGGGATTTTTTTGTGCTTGATGCAGCTGATAACACCATGGTGATATGTCAGCTGTGTAGCTTAATGCTAGTGACAGCAGTGCAATAGAGCAGGAGGAGGGAGGAGGGCTGAATGGGTTGGTGGAGGATGAGTGTGAGGAATCCTTTTCTCTCTCAAGCAGTGGGCATAGTAGCAGTGGAGCTGTCATTCCCTCGAGTTATAAAAGTATACCATCAGGTAACAAATCCACCAAAATAACTAGTTTCATACATGCTGCATATCCCAGACCCCAAGACTCACCTGGTACCCCAGCAAGGAACAACATTAGTGGCACAAGTAAAGCGTTTTTGTCGGCCTGCCCCCAAGATGTAGCCTACATTGAAGAGTGTGTTTGAGCGGCACTCAAAGTACCCCCCAATTGTGCTGCTGCCCATAAACTGAATGTAGCCATTGCTGAAATACTCACCATTGACCTGTTGCCCTTCTCCTTTGTAGAGAATCCTGGATTCTGCCAATTGATGGCCCATGCCTGTCCCACATGGCAGGTGCCATCATGAACATATTTCTCAAAAAGTGCCATGCTTAAACTTTACAGCAGAATTGCACAGTCCATCCTACATGCCATGAATCATTCTGCCTCCAAATATATTCACCTTAGCGTGGCTATGTGGACAAGTGGACAAACAGTGGGCAGCTCATATCTGTGCATAACAGCACACTGGGAACAGGTACCTAAGGTGGTCATTGATTTGGGGCCCCGCAAAAGCTGCTTAAAGCAAAATTGTGGTGGTAGCAACACACCTGGTATTCATTAGCATACCACCATCACTATGCAAAGTGTTACTGGGTCTCACACTGGTGAGAAAATGCTGAATGTGCTGCTAAATCAGATTGATGAGAGGCTCAATGCACACTCACTTACAGTGGGGTTTATTGCCAGTGACAGTGGCTCCAATGTGATGAAGTGCATTACTGACAGTGTTTTTTTCAGAGTGCCCTGCCTGGCACACTGCCTTAATCAAGTCATGCAGCAGTTTCTGAACCATGATGAAATCAAGGAAACTGTGTCTGCTGCCCATCACATCTGTGTGCACTTCGCCCGTTCTGTGTGAGCTGCAGCACACTAACCATCTGCCTCAGCGCTGTATGAAGCTCGATGTTGTTACCAGGTGAAACTCCACACTGCACATGCTGGACTGGCTGTATGAGCAGTATAAGGCAGTTTCAGATTACCTACTGCTGCACACCACCCGGGACAGTGCTGGAGTGTCTATCGCTCTAACAATGGAGCAGTGGCAACAAATGGATGGCATAACATGCATTCTGCATCCATTTGAGCATGCAACACTGCCTGTATAAGTCAGTCAATACCCCTTATATATTTGCTTAGGCAGACACTGGTGAATGTCCGTCACCAGATGGAGGCAAGTGATGATCACAGTGCTGCTCATGTAATGGGTCACATGCTCATCATACTGGACAACAATACACATATCTCTGGCATTATGCAGTCAAATGAGTTTGCTGTTGCTACCTGGAGTAGGAGACTGATGAGGCAGCAGGACTCAGGGAAGCACAACGTATGGTGGATGCCAAAATGGGAGACATCAAGCATCTTGTCATCACTGATGAGCCATTGGTGTACTGGAGCAGCAAAGTGAGTGACTGGCCCACACTGGCATCAGCTGCTTTTAAGTACCTCAGCTGTCCACCATCCAGTGTCAGTCTGGAATGGGTGTAGAGTTCTGTTGGGGCCACTGTGAGTGATTGGAGGACAAATCTGTCACCGAAGAATGTGTCCATCCTTACATATTTAAAAATGAACAAGGCTCACATTTCACATAACACATTTATTTCAATGGTGTTGCCACAAGAACTGTGTCTCGGAGATGATGATGACAACGAAGACGTCCACACTGGTAAGGCCTCTACTAGCAGGGAGGTAGATGAAGCAGCAATGATGACCGAATTTCCACCTGGTGATGACTCCAGTCTTGAAGACTGTGAGGGCTGCTTCAAGGATGATGTATCACTGGAAGAAGGCTAAAGTTGTTATGCCCTCCCCCAGCATCCCCCACCCATTTCCACTGAGTATACTCTCTTAGGTTATTGTTATACATTTTAAATGTTATTTTGATGGTTGTTCTGTGTTACACATCCTGTTAATCCATTTAATTTGATTACCCTACCTAGTAACAATGTTTACTTCAGTTCATTTTTGAAAAATTCATCACCACTGCTATGCTAACTGGAATGTATGTCAGCAACAGACAATGACCCCATTGAGTGACAATTACTGAACAACAACTTCCCCATTTCCACGTATACCTACTCTGCTAGACCCTGAATGTGTGTCTAGTGAGTCTGCCACCACTGTATATTTGATGCAACAGATTTGTCCACCAGTGCACAGCCAGTACTATGTTAATCAGAAATGCATACATGCTCCATCACAATTAACCGGCATGTAATCCGCCTCCTTGTCATCCATCCTAATGTGGGTAACACAGACTTCAACAGTGTGGGCCATCACTCTCATACTGCCAAGAAATACAGCTGAAAAGATATGAAGCTGACAGATGCATGTTCCAGCATGAGCAGCAGTCACAGACTAGTACATTAATGCTGACTCTGAGTCCAGCTAAAGTAGTAGCCACAAATATGGTCAGATATTTCCAGATAGTTTGCAAAATTTCTTAAGAGTTTTTCTCTGCTGCCCTTACTGTGGAAATGGAGAAAGCAGGAGATTGCTCTAGAAATATCACAGAAATTTCAGGAAAATATCTGACCATGTCTTTGGCTGTGACTGAAAATTACTACTCCTCCTCCTCCAGCAGTCTTCCAACAAGAAGAACCACAGCATTGCCAGCGCATTTTGGGCCAGTACGTCAACCAGCACAATGCAGCACTTTCATCCCAGCAAGCACACTTGGTGTCATTTTCCCTCCAGCTGACCACCCATGATGACAGCATTGCCAGCACATTTTGGGACAATACGTCAACCAGCACGATGCAGCACTTTCATCCCAGCAAGCACACTTGGTCTCGTTTTCCCTCCAGCTGACCAAACAGCCACTCAGAAAGTGACACAGATCATCATCAAGCCAGAAATATATATGTTCTTCCTCCATGGCCTGTCTTCTGGTCAAGTGATTCATGGTAATCAGATTTAATTAATTGTCATCTTATTACATATACCTCCATTGTGCTGTTCTACATGCCTTTTTTGCCATAGGATGTCAAGTATGCATACAAGGCAGCTCACCTTAATGTATAAGTTATCTAATGTATTTCCATGTCATTCTATGCAGGGTTTGTCACGATCATGCAATGTGAGACCAGGACCCAGGAATATGGCTGATGCATCGACACGGCACCTTCTGAGCCTAGTCAATCCACATTGCAAGCATCATTATGTACACATCAGTATTGTAACATTTTTTACTTGTTAGATTTTGTGTATTCCATTCCAGGTTCTGTACATCCCGGTAGGTTTCATCATAGGCTCATAACTGATATCATTTCAGCGGAGGAAAATTTTTTGGGACGTCGCCAACATCGATGGTAAATATCACCACAGGTAAGTACAAATGCAAATGTTTTTTTCCTTTCATATTTTTTTCTCCACCTTTTCACAGACGACATTGGTTCAAACAACATCTGTCTTGAGTCGTGACTGGCAAATGCAATTTTCTGTTCAAAAGGAATTAATTCTTTAATATTGGTAACAATGTTAGTTCAGGTAGCATCATAGTGCAGGTGATGAATGGTTATGCTGTCATTTACAGTGTCAGCTGCACATTCTTGGATAAAAGTAATATATCCTTCATCCTAATAGTGGTTCAATGGACTTCTGTAAGCACCGTATGTGTGCTTCCACAGTGGCAATGGCCAAACACATGTGGATACAATCCAAGGTCACAATTTTCAAGTTAGCTAAGCAGTATTAATGTTTCTTTTCCTTCACAGGTGTCCATTGATGATGATGACGTATGTTTTTAGTTGTTGGCAGTGGCCCACACCTCTCAGCTTCAGCACATTGATCCAACGTCCACACACCAGGATGGAAGACTTGTATTTAGTCACCAATGCTGAACAGAAATGGGATGCATTGCCAAATGACCACCAGAAAACTTACCAACCATTCCAATTGAAGTACTTTGTACCTGGCAATAAGAAAAAACAAAGAAGATATTTTGAACATTGTTACAACTAGGTGCCCCCCCACCACCATCACAAATGAAGCAATACTTACCTCAGGGAATGGACGTTAAACTGGAACCCTTGACATGAACAGACTATGTCTGATGATCACAACCAGCAGCCAGATTGAGAGGTAACAGATGCACCCCAGCAGCGGAATTCCATCCTGAATATTGACAGAGGTACATAGAACATAATTACTGTCAAAGTCAGGCAACTCTGGACTGCAGTAACCACACCAGAAAACGCAATGAAAAACTTAATACTTACCCACCTCCACCAACCCCACACCACCCATCAACCACTACCACCCACCCACCAAAGACCATCACAAATTAAGAAATACTTACCACAAGTTAATGAATTGCACACATGTTGAACAACAGCAGCAGCAGTAGGAGAGCACCAGGAGTTAACATCACCTGAATTCCTGAATGTTGACAAATGCAAAAGTAATACAATTACTATCCAACTCAGACATCCGGACTGCAGTAACCTACCCCAGTAATGAAAAATTCAATACTTACCATGTGAATTGTGAAATGTGGTGCATTCCAACATCCCATATCCAAATACTGGCATGCATGTCACGATGATGTAATCCTCAGCACACTGCCAAATAATGAAAAAGTGGCACAAACATATTAGAACTCAAGACATCATAATAGCAACCCACCATCCCCTTCTCTTGCACCAGAAAAAATAAATAAAGACAGATACTTATGTGTGCAGCAGCAACAGCAGTATCGATCGACTATGTGAAGAGGATCCATGAAGCAGACAAAGCATTACTTCTCGTGGCAACTAGTCAGAGCAGCAGGCAGCAGCTATAGGCAGCAGTAGCAGCAGCACTCAAAATGTCATTCAATCCACACTGACTTAAAACCACAGAACCAACAGAGCCAACCAGGACAGCAGCATTGTGAAATGATAATTCCACATTTCTCAATAAATTAAGAAACCAGCAGCAGGACGCAACAAGTGCAGCTTAAACAGCAGGACCATTTTGTAGGAGGATTTATTTTTCTTAGCGTGGTGAAATGTCTGATACCTCTTTTGCCTGTTTCATCATAATTCACTAAATAATTGTACTCCCTTCTCTCACAATTTTGCCATTTGGTTGTTCTCGACTTACTGTATAAGGCCGGTTTTGCACACAACAACAGCAGCTAGCAGCAACAACATTAGGCCTGAAATACTTGGTGAATAGTGTCAGAACTAAGCTTCATTTATTGATCCATGAGGTGTGGGAACACCATATAACATCATCACCTTATTTCTGTCTCAATTTATTGTAACATTTTTTGGGAAACATGTCTGGACTTCTAGGGCCTGTTTGGCACTGGGAGCAGCAAGATGATGCATAAAATCCTTGGTAAACAGTGGGCCAAACACCATGTTTTGGTCTGGGTGGAAGGCAGGCACCATTTAGCAGCATGACTGACCTGATTTCTGTCTCAATTTACTGTAACATTTTTTGGGAAACATTTCTGGAATTCTGGCCTTCTGGGGCATGTTGGCAGTGCCAGCACCAGATGTGTTACATCTTCGGAATGTTGCACACAACAATAAGTGACGTAACATCACATAGCATTGTGGAACAGTTTTTTTAATAGGTGCAATACTTGACATTTGTGGATAGGAGGAGGAAACACGTTAAAGAGCAGGTGATGCCTTCAACATAACTTTCACAAAACATAACACTGACCAACAATTCAATTGCATTCCCCATATATGGAGTTTGCAAAGGAAAGGCTGGCACCTGTCGAAGGCTGTCAGTCGTTAGGGCCCTGTGCACAGAGTCTGTATTTTTTTAATTCAAATGCCTTGTGTGAGTTGAGTCAACTCAAAGTAAGAAGTACTCACCACAGCACATACCCATAAAGTGCTCTTTCATTATTACAGTGTTGCAAGTAAAACATTTAAAAAATGCTCCCATATAACTAAGATAAAAAACGCCTGCTCCCTCAAGGCACTGTACTTCATGATACATACTGTACAAGGAATGATGGTGCCTTGGGGGAGTGAGCACCCTATCTTAGTTATATGGAAGCTTACCACATTGTTTACTTGCCGCGCTCGAGAATCGAATAAAGGCAGCACTTTATGGACATGCTGTGGTGAATACTTAACAGTTGAAGCAACTCACAGCGATATTAATTAAAAATATGCGATCTGTGCACAAGACTCAGACAGCCAACAGCCTTCAGCAGGATCCGGCTTTTCACTTGCAAACTCCATATCTATGAAATGCAGCTGCATTACACATCATTATGTTGTTAAAAGTAATCTTGTAGGTGTAACCAGCTCTAAAAAGTAACACACATCACAAATGATAAGGGAATAAGGTGTTTATTAGGGGCAGGGTACACACACGGTACAGAATAAGCATAACAAATGACAGGCAGGATCAGGAGGACATCTGTAATACAATGAGCGGGGAGAAGTACAGAGAAAACAAGAAAAGGGACTGAATTATATAGGGAGTATAACACAGTAACAAACACAACTGCAATGGTCAAGCAAATTCATTTACATACAAAATAAAGAAACAAGAGGACTTAAGGATGTAGATTAAAGAGGACAGAATAGATTGTTTTGTTGTTTTTATTTTTTTTATAGGGGGAACATACAAACAATAGAATAGAGGATAGAAAAATGAAAACAAAAAAGACAAATTAATTTGTGCTGCCACATGAACTGCCAGTGGGGCCGCCACACAGTTCAGACAAGATGCCCATGATTTTGTCAACGTCACACTGGAGTTTAGCAATCCCTCCCCTGGGCATCACTAAATTCCTGTCTGAAATAATTTAACTCCTGTTGAAGATGCTGATAAACCCACATGTGTCACTGGCACTGCTGGTGGGGTGGGGGCTGCCTATGCTGCTGCTGCTCCTGGCTCTGGACAGGGGGAGTCCTGGAAAGGTGTCACTGGCACTACTGGCAGGGTGGGGGCTGCCTGTACTGCTGCTGGCTCTGGATAGCGGGGACCTGGAGGGGTCTTGATGCTACTGACTGCTGCTGTTGTCTGGTATGGTGAGCCCAGTGAGGATGCTTAACTGGTCCAGCCATGCCCCCCTTCTGCTCACCCCTTCAGTGCTCACACCCACACTGTTCCCCACAGCTGCAGTTGATGCTGCTACCACCTCTCGCAGTTTGAGGTCCCAATGGAGTGGGTGGTGGTGCACCATGTGGCTATATTGGCCGATTGTCCCGCTGTGGAAACCACACTTTCCACAATGCACTTCCTGCCTGCATAGATTGCAGGTGACAACTGGGTCACCTACCAATATTGCATAAAAAAATTCCCTGACAGGAGAACTTTGGGGATGATGGGGGAATGGGGGGGTGCAGATGATGCCCTAGGCACTGACTCCTCCGGCTGCAAGAGAGGGGGCATGGTCTCCTGCTGCCAGGGTGGAGGAACAGTATCCTGGTGCTGTAGAGGGGGCACTGTCTCCTGCTGCTGCTGCTGTGGTGGAGGGGCCATGGTCATCTCCTGCTGCTGGGGAAGGGGCACAGTTTGCTGCTGGGTGATGGTGCTGGGGCCAAAAGTCTCCTGCTGCTGTGGAATTTAATTTTTAATGGTTTGCTGAAACACGTGTACAGGTGTCCCACTGCCTCTACCCTTCTCCATTATGCCCACAAACACCACCAATTCAAACAAAACCAAACAAAAAGAGATAGAGACTCTGAGAGAGAGAATGTGCATGGGGTGGGGGGGGGGAATCACACACACACAACCCATAGGTACTAAAATATGAAATAGGACAAAGACAAACAAGAAAAAGATATAAAACAAGCATTTGTCAATGCCGAATTTTTGCTTGCTTGCATTAGCAGTGGAAGTGCAGGAGTTAGACAGATGCAGTATAGGAATGGCAGTGATGTATTGAACTGACATCAACTCCACCCCCACCCTGCAGAGATAGACAGGCATTGGGGTGTGCCTTTGGGTCGTCACCCTTAACGGTCACAACATTTCACTGCACCCTACCCTGCAGACACTGACAAGTGTTGAAGTGTGCCTTGGGCTGTTTAAGCTTTACACTCACCTCATTCCATAAGGAAATATGCTGAAATCGGTGCAGTATAGGAGAATGGTGTGAATTCTGGGGCCAGAGTCCAAGGTGCACCTCGATGCCTGTCACTGGCTGCAGGGTGGGGGTGTGGGTGGAATGGTGTGAGCGTTACTGTCGACAATTCCAAGTCACACCCCTGATGCCTGTCAGTCTCTACAGGATAGGGCGGACGCCTGTCAGACCCTACAGGGTAGGGCGTTATGGTCAGAAACCCTAAGGCCCTAGGCATTTCTTGGTATTTTTACTCTAAGTTTTGAACATGGGCTTTTTGTGACCCAACCACATGAACAGTGACACTATCAGATTGTTGGCCGAAAGGTGACTTTGCACAGTGACTGCGCCATTTGGCACCACAGGTGTGAAAATACATTTTGAACATGATGTGAAAAATGACAGCTGTACTGTTCATGAGGAGGTGTAAAAAATGGTAATGTTGGAAATCTGGAGTGAAAATATAAAAAAAACTGAAGTCACGCGCGTGGATAGAAACTGCGCAACGCACACCCGTAATGCAATTATTTGGGGGATTTTTTTGCACCAGATTTTCAATGTAGGCATTTTGGGACCTCCACTCATGAACAGTGTTACTGTGATTTTCTTAATCTGTCCCGAACACTGATTTCTCAAAGCGACTGCGCTATTCTGCCCTGGAAGTGCGAAAACACATTTTGGCCAGGATGTGAAAAATGACAGCTATACTGTTCATAAGGATGTGTGGAAAAATGCCAATGGTGAAAATCTGGAGTGGAAATATTACAAATTTGTGAAGTTACATGGATGCGTAGAAACTACGCAATGCACGCTCTCAACACGGTTATTTTATGGACTTTTGTGTCCAAATTTTCAACATAGTCATTTTGGGACCTCCGTTCATGAACAGTGTTACTATGAGTTTCTGAATCTGTCCCGACCACTGATTTTCCACAGTGGCTGCACTATTCTGTGCCGGAAGTGCAAAAACACATTTTGGCCAGGATGTGAAAAATGACAGCTATACTGCTCATAAGGAGGTGTGAAAAAATGCCAATGTTGAAAATCTGGAGTGAAAATATTACAAATTCATGAATTTGTGAGTGTGCATGGAAACTGCACAATGC
The DNA here is from genome assembly GCA_016271365.2 of Neoceratodus forsteri. NCBI lineage: Eukaryota > Metazoa > Chordata > Ceratodontiformes > Ceratodontidae > Neoceratodus > Neoceratodus forsteri. Next base: position 538,170,442 of record CM028134.1, on the reverse strand, counting down.
ATGCTCATAATGCAGTCATTTTTGGGAATTGTTTCACCAAATTTGCAATGTCGGCTTTTTGAGAGCCCACCACATGAACAGTGACACTGTCGTTTTGTTAATCGGTCCCGAAAGGTGATTCTGGGCAGTGACTGGGAAATCACCTTTCGGGACTAAATAACCAAATGACAATCACAGAATTCATGAGGTGGGATCCCAAGAACCCCATGTTGAAAATTTGGTGCAAAATTTAAAAAAAAAATGACTGAGATATGCACCAAAGTTGAAAAAACCCTATTTATGCCATTATACAGCATACCAGCATTTCTTCAGTTCATGGTCGACTTTGAAGAGAGAAGACGTGTTCCCGCTCCACCAAAGATCGTCGCGCCAGCCTCTGGAGGTAAGTATGGGGTAAGGGGGGTGTGGGGAGGTGGGGTGTGCAGAGGGTGAGCGCAGGTTGGGGTAGGGGGCAAGAGAGTCAATGAGGGACCGTTTTCCTTTTGTTACAGGTTTTTATTTTACAAAGATGACGTGGGACTTTTGCCATGCTGGGGTGGGCTCCCAGTGTGGCACTTGGAAGTTTGGGGGGTAGTGGAATCAATGGGTGATTGGGCACCCCCATTGACCATACAGTGTTGGGGGGAACACATGAGGACACTGGACTTTTGCCACACGGGGTGGACTCTCAGCATGACACCTGGAAGTTTGGTTTTTTTTGGGGGCCACTGGAGCCGACGGGGATTGGACACCCCCGTCAGACATAGAGTGTGCTTGGGGGGAGTGTGCAAGAGCTAAGGGGGATTGGGTTTCCCTCGACACACAGCAAATGGGGGGGTTCATACAATGACTGCTACAGTCAGTGGTGGTGATGTGGTGCCATTTTGCATACTGCTGATGGCACGGCAGTATGCAGATTGCCTACACGTTACCACCGCTCATTGTAGCTGTCATTTGCTTTCAACTGTATGCCACTGTATCTGAACTGCTGTCACAGACAGCTGGGATATTCACTGGTGCGGTGCGGCTGCGCCTGCAGAAACACTGAGGGCATTGGAAGCAGGGGTGCTGCACCTACGAAAACTTGTATGGTGGCACTATGTTTCTTGCACATGTGTGTAAGCAAACATAAAAATAGCACAAATTAAGTAATTTATGCATAAAAGTGCACTCTGCAGTCACAAGAAATATAGATGCTGCCTGCTTCCTCGAGATATATAGTACAGGAAATGAACCACTCACTTCCTGTCTGTTTAGACTCAACCATGTGACCACCAGCAGAGCGAAAAGCCCAATTTCACCTAATTCCACCTCATAGAAGTGCAAGGTGAAATTCAAGGTGAAACCGGTGGCAAACTTTTGCCAAAAGTCCATAATTATGTGAAATGTTTTGCTGGGCGAAACTGGCGATTTCACCAAAATTTCACTGGCAAAATAAAATTTTGCTGCATCTCTGTTCCTTATTAAATAAGCCACATTCAAGCCCCAGGATTATTTAAGGTTTGTTTGAAAAACTTTTTAGATATTGCTACTGGATACAAATGTTTTCCTTAACCTGTCTCACTGCTTCATATTTTGGTCTATATTACTTTTGAAATCATATCCACATAGCATTGATGGTTATACAGTTTTGGCTATCCACCGGATCCAAGTGAGGGTCCACTGAGGTCGCAAGGGCCAGATTGCAGGCGCCCTCCACCACCCCCTGAGACCATCATCAGCCTATTCACTGGATCCAAGCGAGGGACCACTGAGGTCGCACGGGCTAGATTGCAGGTGCCCTCCCCAACCCCCCAAGACACCACCAGCCTATTTACCGGATCAAGCAGGTCCACTGAGGTCACAAGGGCCAGATTGCAGGAGCCTCCCCACCCAAGACCACCATCAGCCTATTCACCCATCCAAGCGAGGGTCCACTGAGGTCGCAAGGGCCAGATTGCAGGTGCCCTCCACCACCCCCTGAGACCACCATCAGCCTATTCACCGGATCCAAGCGAGGGTCCACTGAGGTCGCAAGGGCTAGATTGCAGGTGCCCTCCCCAACCCCCCAAGACACCACCAACCTATTTACCGGATCCAAGCAAGGGTCCACTGAGGTCACGAGGGCCAGATTGCAGGAGCCCTCCCCCACCCCCCAAGACCACCATCAGCCTATTCACCGGATCCAAGCTAGGATCCACTGAGGTTGCAAGGGTCAGATTGCAGGCACCCTCTCCCACCCCCCGAGACCACCATCAGGTGCAGAATGGAATGGGGACACACTGTGGAGCCACAGGACTGTGGCACATTTTGGACTTGTGCACCTTGGCGTCTTTTTGCTTTAAATATCTCTGTCAGCCCAGCAGTGGAGATAGTTTTTATTTATTTCACAAAAATTTCATCGCTACTAACACTAGCCTTATGCATTTACTAATGTACCTTAAGGAACTTTAAGGAATTTCCTTTTTTTTACTTACAGCCTGTTTGAATGTATTTGTTAGTAAAACTGGTAAAAGCTATTTATAAATGCTTACTACATCGGGGGGCAAAATTACCAATCCTCAACCCTAAGGCATTACTTAAAGTTACTTATTTCACATCAAGGGCAATTTGGAGAGGGAAAAAAAAAAACAAAAAAACATCTGAATAAGCCGTACTTAAAGTTATTTATTTTACATCGGGGGCAAACGAACATCTGAATCATAAGGTTTAACTTAATGTTTTTTGTTTCACTTCGGAAAAAGCTAAGATCATGATTACAAGGCCTAGCTTACAACACTGGGTCCTAGAAGCATTGTGTAGTGAACTCCTCCCCATGCAGCTCTGTCTATATGAATATCGTACCTGCTTTCCACAGCCTATTCACCAGATCCAAGCAAGGGTCTACTGAGGTCACAAGGGCCAGATTGCAGGCGCCTTCCCCCACCCCCCAGAGACCACCATCAGGTACGGAATGGAGCATGGACACACTGTGGAGCCACAGGACTGTGGCGCATTTTGAATTTATGTTTGCCCCGCCGACACTCCACATCGGCTTCTCACCCCCACCACCACCCTATATAAGGCTGAGGCACTGCGTGGAACCAATAGGGCTGAGGCTGAATCTGAACCAATCAGCCCACTCTTCCATTAGCAGCCTATATCACTTCACCACTTGAGGCAGCCTTGTCCTGCATCCCCAACTACTGATTCCCCTTGCTTAACACTTTTATATTTTTTCCTTCGGTTTCTTCCTTCTTACTCTCCCTCCTACTCTCTCTCTCCTAACAACTCCCTTTCCTGTGCCACCACAGACAGTTTCCCCTCTACTTCTCAATCCCTGGCATCTCCCATTGGTAGCAGCATACCAGCACTAGAATGCTTACTTTACTCCTCGCCTCTGTCATCCTCCTACAGGGAAACCCCAATCCCACGCCCATGACTCACCCCTCTGACACCCCAACACAACACCAGCTCCCACCTTCTGTCCCCTTCACTGGAACTCTACTGCCCTCTCCCCCACTCATCACCCAGCTATCTCCTCACAACACCACCCGCCACGTCCTATTGCGCTTCTCTCCTACCCTACCCTCTGCTCCCTGGCCATCCCTTGCCCAGGCGGCAAATCAGCAAAAAAGCATCATGTCAACACCAGCAAACAGAGAGTACTGGCCCTCCTCAGAATCTTTGCTCTATTGCTCCTTATGTCAGGCAATGTCCACCCCAATTCAGGCCCAATCTCACTCAGTCCTAGTGTCCCACGCCCTGGGCTAAGTATAGCTGCGATGAATATCTGCAGCTTACCCAAAAAACTAGCACCACTACAATGCTGGATGCTGCAGCATCAACCAGATGTGCTAGCCCTCACTGAAACCTGGCTGTCAAAGAAAGTCTCGTACTCCTCTGTTGCACTCCCAGGCCTCACCCTTTATAGAGCTGACAGAACTGGCAAACAGGGAGGGGTGTGTGCTTTTCACATCCGAGACTCACTGCTATGCCAAAACCTACCGACACCTTCCCTGAATCACGGGGCACAAGCCCTGACAATAAAACCCACACCTGACCCTACCAGAGCCCCTGTAACCATTACTGTGGCTTACATCCCACCACAAAACCAAGCCTCAGCTTTTCAATCTCTAACCCACTATATCTCCAGCTTCCCACCTAAAATAGAACACATTATCTTGGGGGGTTTTAATGTGAACTGGTTATCAAGCTCGGCCGCCCCTATAAAAGACACCCTTTCAGCGCTAGATCTAGCCCAGTTAGTTAACCAGCAAACCAGGGTAAATCCCAGAAATGGATCTAGCACCCTGATCCACCTCCTACTCACCAATCGCCCAAACAGAATTTCAAACCTAACTGTACTCCCAGACTCATTAACAGATCACCCCATCCTCTTCACCTGGACATGTCAATGGAAACTACCCCAACCAAACAGTTTTACCCAATGCTGTCTTCAACTTGGAGGCCTCACTAAACTAAGGAGACATCTTGCCCAGTCTGATTGGTCCCCTATCAGACATGCCCGTTCCATAGATGTTGCCCTTGACTACTTCACCCACACATTCAACAAGGCTTGTGATACATTTGCCCCACTCACAAAGGTTCAATCCAAAAAATGAAATGCCCCCTGGGTCACACCAGCACTGCTCCAGCAACTAAAGAACCATGACGATCTCTTGTACAAAGCAGTTGCCTCTGGTGTTCAGGTGGACAGACTTGCCTATAAAATGGCTCGCAACAAGTGTACCTAGGCTATTAAAATGGCCAAATCTAGCTACTACAAATCCACCCTTGCCTCCTCCTGGGGCAATGCTAGGTTATTTTGGGACAACCTAAAGGAATTGAATGAAAAATCCAGGATGCCTTCCCCCCTCCCAGCTAACTGTCAACAATAATATTACCTCAGACCCACTCACCATTGATAGTGGCCTAAATGCTACATTTTCTGATCTAAGCACAGTTCTGCCAAACAACTTATTCGACCCCACCCCGGTGATCCCAGAGCCAAATAATACTTACCCCCCCTTTTACCTCAGGGTTATTACTATGAACAGAGCAAGATCATAACTAGTAAAAGCCCCAGGGGGCTCAAACTACTGCAAAGACTTCTTTGACATGAAAATCCTTAATTTGGTACTTGACTTGGTGCTCTCCCCCCTGACCGATCTCCTTAACTTCTCCCTATGCCTAGGGCGTTCCCAACCAACTGGAAGGTGGCCACCATCACACCAATACTAAAGAGTGGAAACCCCACCTTACTCAATAATTACTGGCCCATCTCCATTTTCCTTCCCCTCTCAAAAGCCGTGGAAAAAATCATTGCCACCCAACTCACAGACTACCTGCTTGTGCACGGCATACTATGTAGGGAACAACATGGTTTTAGAGCTGGACACAGCACAACTTCTGCCCTCATAGAATTCTCCAACTTGCTACACAATGCCCTAGATAAAAAGCAGCTAACAGGAGCTGTATTCATAGACCTGTCGAAGGCGTTCAACACAGTCTCCAACCCCCTGCTCCTAAATACTCTTCGTCACACCAGTCTGTTGCCCGGACCCATCACTTGGTTCACAAGTTACCTTACAGATAGGTCCCAGTGTGTGAAGATAAACAGCACTATCTCACCCACTCTACCAGTCCATTCAGGGGTCCCAAGGCTCCATTCTTGGTCCATTACTATTCAGCATCTTCCTGAATACCCTGCTTAAATCCTGTCCATGTAACTTCCTGTTCTACACAGATGATGCAGTGTTGCATGACTCCCACTCAGATCCCACAGTCCTTAAGTCCTCCCTACAACTTGCCTTCAACCACGTTGAAAACTGGTTCACTGACCACAGACTGGTGGTCAATGTAAAAAAAATAAATTAATGCTCTTTGCCCACCACCAGGGCAAGGACTACAATGCCCAACTAACAATCTTTTCCAAAACCCTCTTCCCACTGGAACAGGTTTACACCTGCAAATATCTGGATCTTACTTTCGATCCTAACCTTTAATTCCACTCACATATCAGTAATCTTTCCTCTGCCATAAATATAAGCACAGGACTACTGTATCGGCACAAAGACTGCTTATCTCCAGAGGCCTTAAACATTGCTATTACTTCCTCGGTTCTCTCTCTTGTAGACTATGGGCTAACCATTTACTCAGCCACTGACTGCACTGCACTAAATAAACTCCACCTAGCCATCAACAAAGCCTGTAGGATCCTTGCTGGAGTAGATAAGTGTACCCACAGCTGCACCCTGTATGCGCTAACAAATATCCTCACCTTAGATGAAAGAGTACGTTATCAAACATGTCTCCTTACAAAGAAAATACTGTACAACTAGGCCTTACCCCCACTGGAGTCTCTGCCTCCCTCTGCACTGCTCATGCCTCAGCAAATACCTGAAAGGCAGGTAAACTAATATGGACTGTTCCCAGGGTCACAACCACCCTTGCCCAAAGGTCTTTTTCCTACAGAGCGCCATCCTGGTACAATGAGCTCCCCCTGGCCATTACCTCTATCTCCAGACTAGGCTACTTCAAAATAGCCCTGAAAGACCACATAATCTCCACCCGTTACTGCAAAGGCTGGGAACTGGAAGCTGCCTATGCACGGCAAAAATTTGGGTTAAATTTCTCTTTATTCCACTGCTGTTGTTGTAATGACTGTGTGTTGTGTGTTACTGACCATGTTGGTATCCTGACTGCTCACACTACTTGCTAGTGTACAGGCCTCACCATCACATTGATTCTACTGTTCACTGACATTCACAAGCTCCCCTCAGGACTTGTATAGCTATCCAGCTGTTTAGGACTGACAGTACTGCTCAGTCCCTGTTATCCTTTTTTCCCCTAACCTCACTGTAATATTGTATACTGCCTACCAATTGATGTATTGTACTCTGACGTGGAGCCTTTGTAAATGAGTCCCTGACTCAAAGGTTGTAATCCGATATTCTCAATAAATAAATAAAATAAATACCTTACCCGGTTACCAAAGACTAAAAAAACAAGCATTTGTCAATGCCAAATGTTGCTTGCTTCTATGTGTTGTTTAGGTATTTGGAAGTCATTGGAGTTCAAATATTGAAAATTTGCGAACTTACGAGCGTGCGTAGGAACTGCGCAACGCACGCTCGTAAAACAGTCATTTTTAGAAATTTTTTCACCAAATTTTCAACATAGCCATTTTAAGACCTCTGCTCATGAACAGTGTTACTGTGATTTTCTTAATGTGTCCCATACATTGAGTTCGCACACCGACTGCGCCATTGTGCGCTATGTGGGCGGAAGCATGTTCTGGGCAAGATGCAAAAAATGACAGCTGCACTGCTCATAAGGAGGTGTGGTAAAATGGCAATGTTGAAAATCTGGAGTGAAAATATTGAAAATTCGCAAACTTACGAGCGTACGTAGGAACTGCGCAATGCACACTCGTAAAACAGTCATTTTTAGGAATTTTTTCACCAAATTTTCAACACAGCCATTTTAAGACCTCTGCTCATGAACAGTATCACTGTGATTTTCTTAATGTGTCCCATACATTGAGTTCGCACACCGACTGCGCCATTGTGTTCTACATGGGTGGAAACACGTTTTGGGCAGGAAGTGAAAAATGACAGCTGTACTGCTCATAAGGAGGTGCAATAAAATGGTAATGTTGAAAATCTGGAGTGAAAATATTGAAAATTCGCAATCTTAAGAGCGTGCGTAGGAACTGCGCAATGCACGCTCGTAAAAGTCATTTTTATGTTTGCTTGCACGCATGTGCAAGAAACATAGTGCCATCATCGGAGATTTGGGAGGTATCACTCCTCCTCCAGTTACAGTCAGTGTGTTGGCAGGCGCGGTACTTATGGCCAATGCATGCTGGAGCTGTCTATGACAAGCTCCAAAATGCAGTGGCATACAGTTGAAAGGGGGAGCTACGCCTGAGTGAGCAGCGATAAGATATTGGCTACTCCGCGCAGCCCCCACACACAGAGCCCATGCAGGCATGCACACCCTGCACTGTATAGCCAGCAGGGGTGCCCAATCCCGTCTGTGCTGCGTTCCCCACCTCCCCAAAGCCTTCGAAATGCCACGCTGGGTGCCCACTCCAGCGTGGCAAGTAATAATAGGCTGATGAAGGGTGCCCAATCCCCATCAGTGCCACTGTCCTAACCCCCAGTAGTAAGTGCCACGCTGAGCCAAGCGTAACAAGCGATCCTTAGGCCGGCGGGTGCCCAATCCCCGTCGGCTGAACATAAACCATCCTTGTGTCATGCTGGGAGCCCACCCCAGCGGTAGCAAGCTCCACGTCGTCCGTTTTTGTACCCTGTAAAGAAAAAGCGGTCCCACGTAATCTCCCGCACCCCACAACCTGCACCCACCCACAGCGCACCCTGCCTCCCCACCCCCCCAACCCCCTCACCCCATAGTTACCTCCGGAGCTTAGTGCGATGATCTTGAGTGGACTGGGAACATGTCTGCACTCTTCAAAGCTGACCGCGAACTGAGGAAATGCCGGTAAGCTGTATAATGGGCCAGATAGGGGTTTCAACTTTGTTGCATATCTCAGGCATTTTTGGGAATTTTGCACAAATTTTCAACATGGGGTTTTGGAACACCTTCTCAGTGATTGATGTCACTGTCATGGTGTTATTCAGGCCCGAAGGGTGATTTACATGATCACTGCTCAGTCACTGCACAAAATCACCCTTCCGGGCCTGGGCTCTTCATGACAATGACATCATTCATGAAAGGGTCCAAAAACCAATGGTATTATATAAAAATCAAAAATGACTGTTCCTGAACATGCTGCGCGGTTCCTATACCCAGGCTCGTAAGTTCGTGAATTTTCAATATTTTCACTCCAGATTTCCAACATTGCCATTTTGCCATGCCTTCTTATGAGTAGTACAGCTGTCATTTTTCACATCTCACCCAAAACGTGTTTCCGCCATGTAGCGCACAATGGTGCAGTCGGTGTGCGAAATCAATGTGCAGGATAAATTAAAAAATCACAGTGACACTGTTCATGAGCAAAGGTCTTAAAATGGCTATGTTGAAAATTTGGTGAAAAAATTCCAAAAAATGTCTGTTTTACGAGAGTGTGTTGTACAGTTCCTACGCACGCTCGTAAGTTCGCTAATTTTCAATATTTTCACTCCAGGTTTTCAACATTGCCATTTTACCACACCTTCTTATGAGTAGTACAGCTGTGATTTTTCGCATCTCACCCAAAATGTGTTTCCGCCCATGTAGCGCACAATGGCGCAGTCGGTGTGCGAAATCAATGTACGGGATAAATTAAGAAAATCACAGTGACACTGTTCATGAGCAGAGATATTAAAATGGCTATGTTGAAAATTTGGTGAAAAAATTCCTAAAAATGACTGTTTTACGAGCGTACGCTGCGCAGTTCCTACGCACGCTCATAAGGTCGCAAATTTTCAATATTTTCACTCCAGATTTTCAAGATTGCCATTTTACCACATCTTCTTATGAGTAGTGCAGCTTTTGTTTTTCACATCTCACCCAAAATGTGTTTCTGCCCATGTAGCGCACAATAGCGCAGTCGGTGTGCGAAATCAATGTACGGGATAAATTAAGAAAATCACAGTGACACTGTTCATGAGCAAAGGTCTTAAAATGGCTATGTTGAAAATTTGGTGAAAAAATTCCCAAAAATGACTGTTTTACAAGCATGCGTTGTACAGTTCCTACGCACGCTTGTAAGTTAGCGCATTTTCAATATTTTCACTCCAGATTTTCAACATTGCCATTTTATTACACTTCCTTGTGAACAGTACAGCTGCAATTTTTCATATGTTGTCCAAAATGTGTTTTCACACATGTAGCGCACAATGGTGCTGTTGGTGTGCGAAAGCAGTGTTTAGGACAGATTAAGAAAATCACAGTTACACTGTTCATGAGCAGAGGTCTTAAAATGGCTATGTTGAAAATTTGGTGACAAAAGTCCATAAAATGACTGTGATACGAGTGAGCATTGCGCGGTTTCCACGCACCCTTGTTACTTCATGACTTTGTAATATTTTCAGTCCAGATTTTCACCAGTGCCATTTTTCCACACTTCCTTATGAACAGTACAGCTGTCATTTTTCACAACATGGCTGAAGTGTGTTTTCACAGTTTCAGCGCAGAGATGCGTGGTCGCTGTGGGAAATCATTGTTCGGCACAGATAAAGAAAAACACAGTGACACTGTTCATGATCGGAGGCACCAAAATGCCTGAGTTGACAATCTGCTGTTAAAAATCCCCAACCTAATTATATTATGGGTGTGCGTTGCACAGTTTCTATGTACGCTCGTGACTTCACCATTTTTTTAAATATTTTTAGTACAGATTTGCAACATTGCCATTTTTTACACCTCCCCATGAACAGTACAGCTGTCATTTTTTACATCCTGTTCGGAATGTTTTTGCACCTGTGGTGCTAACTGCCGTAGTCACTGTGCATAAGCAGCTTTCGGCTAACAAACTGATAGTCCCCCTGTTCATGAGGTGGGGTCACAAAACAAACATGTTGAAGATTTGGAGTGAAAATACCAATGAATGCCTGAGGTATTAGGGTTTCCAACTATAACGCCCAACCCTGTAGAGAATGACAGGCATCAGGGGTGTGACTTGGGATTCTTGCCTGTGATGCTCATACCATTCCACACCCTGCAGTCAGTGAGAGGCATCGAGGTATGCCTTGGACTCTTCGGCCCCAAACTTCACCCCATTCTCCTATATCGCACCCATCTCACCATCTTTCCTAATGAAATGGGGTGTGCATAAGGGCCAAAGACCCCAAGGAACACCGTGACACTTGTCAGTATCTGCAGGGTGGGGTGTGGTGAAATTGCGTGGCCGTTATGCCTGATGACCCAAATGCACACCCCAATGCCTGTCACTCTCTGCAGGGTGGTGGTGGGGTTGGCTTCAGTTCAATACTTCACTGCCATTCCTATTACGCAGCTCTGTAACTTCTACACTACCACTGCCAACGCCAGCAAGCAAACATTCGGCATTGACAAATGCTTGTTAGGAATGTTTTCACCAAATTTTCAACATAGCCATTTTAAGACTTCTGCTAATGAACAGTGTCACTGTGACTTTCTTAATGTGTCCCATACATTGATTTCGCACACCAACTGCGCCATTGTGCGCTACATGAGTGGAAACACATTTTGGGCAGGATGTGAAAAATGACAGCTGTACTGCTCATAAGGAGGTGTGGTAAAATGGCAATGTTGAAAATCTGGAGTGAAAATATTGAAAATTCGCGAACTTATGGTCGTGCGTAGGAACTGCATAACGCACACTCGTAAAACAGTCATTTTTAGGAATTTTTTCACCAAATTTTCAACATAGGCTTTTTGAGAGCCCACCTTATGAACACTGGCAGTGTCGTTTCGTTAATCTGTCCCGAAAGGTGATTTCGCGCAGTGACCACGAAATCACCCTTCGGGCCCGATTAACGCCATGACAGTGCAATAATTCATGAGGGGGGATCCCAAAAACCCCATATTGAAAATTTGGGGCCAAAATTCCCAAAAATGCCTGAGATATGCAACAAAGTTGAAAAACCCCTATCTATCCCATTATACAGCTTACCGGCATTTCCTCAGTTCGCAGTCGGCTTTGAAGAGCGCAGATGTTTTCCCAGTCCACTGATGATGGTTGCACCGAGCTCCGGAGGTAAGTATGGGGTGAGAGGGGTTTGGGGAGGCAGGGTGCGCAGTGGGTGGGTGCAGGTTGTGGGAGGGGCAGGAGACTACGAGGGACCTTTTTCACAGGTTTTTTCTGAAGGCGGCTGGGGCGTTTGCCACGCGGGGTGGGCTCCCAGCGTGGCAGCAGGAAAAACTGTTCAGAGGGACGTGGAGCCAATGGGGGATTGGGCACCTCCATCGGCCAAAACAAGATTTGCCACACTGGGGTGGGCTCCCAGCGTGGCACCGGGAAAGTTTTTGGGGGGCCATGCAGCCTTGGAGCCGACGGGGATTGGGCACCCCTACTGGTATAACAGTTTGCCACACAGGGTGGCCTCCCAGAGTGGCACCTGGACAGCTGATGGGGGCGTGGAGCTGACGGGGATTGGGCACCCCGTCGGCCATACAGTGTGTGGGGGAGGCGCATCAGTACAAATATGCATGCTTGCAGCGTGCGTGTGCATGGGGGGCTCTGCTCACTGAAGCGGAGCTCTCCCTTTGAATGTATGCCACTGCATTTTCAGCTTGTCATAGACAGCTGCAGCAGTGATTGGGGAACTGGGGCCGCGCCTGCAAACACACTGACTGCATTGGAAGAGAGGCTGACACATCTCCGAAAACTCGGATGATGGCACTATGTCTCTTGCACATGTGTGCAAGCAACATAAAAAATGGTAGAACCTTTTTACTGAACTACCTTTGCATGTGTCAGTTTTGTGTATGGATTTGTCTATTAGCTTTACGTGGTGCTTTATACAAGTTTTTATATAGGACTATAAAAGTTAGTTTATATTATTTGCATTCTGTGTTAGTTTTATATCCTTTGCATTTGCATTTTGTTTTTATTTTAATTTATTGTATTTTATATAATGTGATATAATTTTTATGTATATAGAAACCTGCAGAAAAAACCCATGGCCCACACTGTCTGCCTGAGTTCCCTATTAGTTCTGGACCATAGAGAAGGACAAATGAAGCAGCTCCATATCAGGAGTCAGTACAAAATGTGCTTTGATAAAGGAACCATTTCCAAAAAATGTCAGGCATAACCAAATGCAATTTTTACCTGTTGCCCCTGAATGAAACTGAACTTTTGGCACTGAATACTGATTTGGAGCTGCATCATTATCTTTGTTAAGAAGGTGGTCAGTGCCTGATTTATGTTACTTTCTATTAAGTGGAGGCAGTCCAGAGGAGCGGGACTAAAATGCTGCAGGGACTGTATCAAAAGCCCTATGAGGAGAGACTGAGGGATGTCAACAAGTGCACACTGGAACAGAGGAAAGTGAATGGGAACATGACTGAGACCATAAAGTACCTCACAGGGGTGAATAGGGTGCAGGAGGGAAGTCTGTCTGAAATGAGAAACAGCACCAGGACCAGCGTGTATGCAATGAAGCTTGGGGGAGTTTTTAAGAGGGATGTGAGGAAGCAGTACTTCACTGGAAGAGTGTTTGACACCTGGAACAAACTGCCAGTGGAAGTGGTGAAGGCAAAAAAACTGTAGGAAGTTCCAAGCATGCATAGGTTAGACACAGGGGAATGTTAGTAAATAGGCAGGGAGAAGGGAGGGTCTGTGGAGACAGAATAGACAGAGGCATACTGAATGGGCCAAGCAGTCTTTTTTCTGCCAACAAATTCTATGTTTCTATGAATATGGCCAATGTCCTGTCGGCTAGCATAATCCATGGTTAGTGTTGCACTAACCTGGTTAGTGCCATGCTAACCATTTAAATATAGGGACAATGGTCACCAATATACTATAATTTGGAACATGATACAGATAAAAGCTACTTCTCCATTTATGAACCAATGAATCAACAAAACTTAACATACTTGTCACGGGGTCATAATATCACAAGAAAATATACTGCAGCAATATACCACACTGAAAATACAGTGCAATATATTGCCTGCAGCATAAGTCTTTGTTTTGCGGGGGGGGGTCTCTTCCCCCTGCACCCCCTGTTACAGGGGGTTGTGCCTCCAAACCCTCCCAATTAATATAACTGACTCTGGAGGGGGGGGTGGTTAACAGTTATTATTACACAAAGTGTGAAAAAGAAAACATTCCTTGTGTCGGGGACCTGGAATCAAAACCCAGTCCCAAACGCACTGCCTGCCTCCCTTGCTACCAGTGGCTCATCCCATTGAGCAGCTGCTTGGCGGACCCCTGTCCCAGCAGGATTCTTATCCTGCACTGGGAAGAGTGAGAGGGTGCACTACTGCGCATACATCCTTTCGTGGTTTTGCAATCACTCTCTGTTCCCTACCTCGCTGTTTCTTCTTTGCGATCATGTCATGCGCTGTAGAGCATGTAACATATTAACCCGGTAGGACATGGGCATACCGAAAACAACTACGTGGGGTTACAGAAAACTATTGCCAGTGACAATTCTCCTTGCTAAGAATGATCTGCCATCCACATAAGGAAGTTACAACTGTATAGGAGCCTGCAATGACCATGGAATGAGAGAAATGGCTACCATCAAGACACCCCTGGAAGATTCTGAATTGAAAGAACCACCAAAATAAGCAACCAGAGAAACACTGGTGGCCACGACACAGGACATGAATTCCTGCACAGACAAAAAGCTAATATTATACAAATCCTGTTAAATGTTTGAACCAGTTCCATGTCATAACAGCGATCGTTGTTACAGCGAGTGTACATTACCAAAAAGCAAATCAGTGATGTGCACTTATCAGTGACACCATATCCAGCAACCAAAATGAGCATTTATGCAGAGAGATGTGCTTCCCATGCTCCCCCTCACAGGGGTTTCGACCCCCGCATCCCCCTGATTATAGATTACCAAATCCAGGAGGGTGCATGTTGGGGAGGGGGAGACAGTCCCAAAAAATAAAAAGATTCAAGTGCACGCTAAAAAACATATACCTCTCCCCATCCCCGAACCCTGTACCTGCTGCACCGAAGCTAGCCACCCTCAGAACCACACCACATGGCTAGCTCAGCAGCAGTGTGCCACACTGTCCCACACAAACCTTCTTCCCTATCGGTATGTCCCCAGGACGGTGACACTATTACACCAAAAACGTTGATGTCAAAATATTTTGGCTGTAATAGTCCGTCCGAGACCCTGGCACTCTCTCTCCCAGTCCTACACCCCCACCCTGATCCAACTCCTACTCGGAGTTAGAATCTTTAAGATTGGGGGATGTGAGGGCAGAGCCCCCTGCATGGGGGGGGTTCAGGCAGCGAAGACCCCCGATGAAAAAACAGCTGGGGTCTCCATTTGGATATATGTCAACCGCAAGTTGTGGTTGACATAAATCCTTCACCGTGATGGCAGTTGACACTTAGTTGCTGAACCGACATTGTAGATCCTTCTCTACCCCTCCCCTTCCAGTCGCTGTCCTACACTACCGGTAACCCTCCCTCACTCATTCCTACCCTCACTGTACCTTTCCCTCACTACCCTTACATGGTAGCTCAAATGTCAGGTGCTGCAAATGAGTCCCTATTAATGCAGTCACTCATTTGCAGTCGCCAATATCACTGGATACCATTTGGACCCCATTTGGATGGGGTAGAAAAAACACAGATATATTAAAGAGAGCTGTAGTGGAACAGGAATGACAAGTTAAAAGTATGTTATCCCTGACCCAGACCAGTGCTAGAGACCTCATTGTTCTCCATAGTAAAATTGAGAACAGAAAATATGCAGCTGTACTGTAAATACCATAGTATTAGGTTGATTGGAAACCCTTGGATTCAGGCACAGTCAAGAAATATTTGGTATCCACACTTGGAAGACCTGCAGAATATTTGCTTAATGCATGCAGCCTGTTGCTTACATAATAAGAAAACAAACAAACACCTGGTAAAGCAAACACAGTTGAAGATCTGGCTCTGCCTGAACATAACCCAGGTAAAGGTGCACCATTTGTGAACCAGCTATTTGATACTGATAAAGATCTATTCCACTAGCTCAAAGACTTGAATTTCCCAGATGTGCAGTACAGCAATGAGAGGTTCATGAGCCTGCTGGTGGCATTTTCTGCAGCATTGCTCAGCCATTTTTGTGCTATGCAGTGCTTTCTTTTCTTAATGTTAGGTTAAATGTTACAAATGTTAAGTACATTTCTATCCTGATCACCTTGTTAGGCATTAAAAAATTGGGGGTACCCATACAGAATCTAAAGAAATCTACTATGACTTATACGATGGAGACCGAAGTAGTGATAGATTCTGATCTGGATTTGGGAACCTGGCTGAATACTGAGTCTTTACAGTATTTGCAATATATGGCAACTAAACTTTTTTTAGTTTTTTTATTTTATTCAAGTCTTGGATTACGACCTTTGAACTGGGAGCTCATTTGCAAAGGTTCCACGTCAAACAAACAAAAGCAATTTACTAAGTACATACAGGTTACATTCAAAAGGTATACAACAATTTTCTCAGGAGGTTCATACAAGAGTACTAGATAAAATGCAAGCACAGGTACACATAGGTTACAATCACTGGTAGCACAGCCAAATTACATAGAAGGTTCATTCCAGTGTAATAGTAGGGAGAGAGGAAAGTTTTGATAAGTTTTGAAAGATAATTTTGTAAATACTACTCAATGAGCCCAATGCACTAAACCTACTCATGCTGATGCATGGCACATGAGCAACAGTAAGTTTTCTTGCCAGAGAGGCCCCCGTGATATGCACTTAACCCCCAAGCAGACTTGGTCACACCCATCCACCTGATCCCTGCCATATTTTGGGGCACTGTGCCTGGCAGAATTAGGGAGCATGCTGGGTAGAGCGGCTGCTTAATATGGCATTCATGGCGCTACTTACATGCTGCTTAAGACAACTGAGGGGTACATAACCTACACTGGCTGAAAGGAGTCATAAGTGTCCCTACATCCCCAACCGCCTCTCTCTTTCTGGGGGCTGGGACAGCCCCCACATATAGAATAGTGGATGGGTGAACATCCACAACAAGGCTGTGTTTCCATCGAGGGAGCTGATGACATCACAGAGACCTTGAGAGCGAAGCTCGAGAGGTCTAGCTGATGTCATCAACTGCCCGAGATGGGAACGCAGCCTAAGTTGTGGATGTTCACCCATCCACTGTTTTATATAGTATATGGGTTGTTTTTTTTTATATTGGTTTATTTTTTTGTTACTTGCTGTACACACGCGCTGCTCCTGTTCCGTCTGGTGCTCCTGCTCGCTTATGTTGCCGCTCCATTCGACTTGTCAGTTTCTCCTCTACATAGTTTTAAAATCGTGGAGAAAAAAAGTGTGTTCAGAAAGGGAGCCATGTATGGCTCTCCATGTCCTGACTCCCAACTGCAAAGTCGATGACTCGGCTGCTAGGCGCTCGCTAAATTGCGCCGCCATGTTTTTTTTTCTTTTCTTGAGAGCCACGTCTGAGCCAATCAGGCGGAAGGTCAAGGGTAAAAAGTTGTTGTACTATCGATGTGACGTCACATCGATAGTACAACAACTTTTTTGACCTTTGAACTGTACTACAACAAGATTTCAGCAGTTGCTGAAATCCATGCACAATAGGCAGTACCCATATACTATATAACAGTACTGGCCAATGCACAGTCATCGCCTTTGCCACAGGGGCCAGGTTATAAGCTAGCCTGTTAATGAAGACTTTTTCTTTTGCTTAATAATGTCCCCTTTCAGTAGGGAAAGAATGTTCCTTCAATGGCCTGCCCTATCCCAGAATTCCCCATATGTGATGAACAAGAGATTCAGTTGGTAGGCAGACTGGGTTTCTAATTGGAAGAAAATTGTCCAATCCATTTCCATCCCCCTGGCTGGCCCCTCTCCTTTTGTTAAGCTGCATGCTTGCACATTGGACCAGCTATGGGTGGTGAATACTGGCCCTGCACATTTTCTTGAGACGAATATGCAGTGTGTAGCTGATCAGTCCCTTATGCACCTTTTCTGGTGTGTAAAAGGTCTGTTAATGCATAAGGTATACCTCGCAACAGTTTCTGATTTTCTGAGATGTCAAAGTTTTTATTCAAACATTTCCTCTGTCCCTTCCAAAATTTGGCATATTTGTCATTGTAGACTAGAAGATTTGAAATATAAAATAATAACAGTCTAGTTTTCCTTCAGAAAATGCATTTATAAATAAGCCACATACGAACAGCTTTTTGAGTTGATACTACCATTGTATGATGTGTCCCTGATTTTGGTCCTTTGTCCTTAATTTTATGTTGCTTGCACGCATGTGCAAGAAACATAGTGCCATCATCGGAGATTTCGGAAGTGTGTCACCTCCTCCTCCAATTCAGTCAGTGTGCTGGCAGGCGCGGCCCCTGTAAGCCAATGCATTCTGGAGCTGTCTATGACACGCTCTAAAATGCAGTGGCATACAGTTGAAAGGGAGAGCTATGCTTCAGTGAGCACCGATAAGATATCAGCTGCTTATGCGCAGCTCTCTCCCCGCATGAGCATACACGCCCCCGCTCCCGCACTCACTGTATAGCCGGCGGGTGCCCAATCCCAGTCGGCTGAGCTCGTCCCTCCCCAGTAGTAGGTGCCACGCTGGAAGCCCACCCAGCATGGCAAGCGGTCCTTTGGCGATGGGGGTGCCCAATCCCCCGTCGGCTGAATGCCCCTCCCCATCCTTGTGCCATGCTGGGAGCCCACCCCAGTGTGGCAACAAATGCCATGGCCGACGGGGGTGCTCAATCCTCCGTCAGCTGAACGCCCCCCCAACATTCTTGTGCCACGCTGGAGCCCACCCCAGCGTGGCAAACATCAAGTAGTCTTTTGTTTTTTTTAAACCTGTAAAGCGAAAACAGTCCTGCGGCGCATCTCAACCCCCTCCCACAACCTGCCCCACCCACTGTGCACTAGCCTCCCCACACCCCTCACCCCATACTTACCTCCGGACTCCGTCGCGACAATCTTCGGTGGACCGGGAACACATCTGCACTCTTCAAAGCCGACCGTGAACTGAGGAAATCCCGGTAAGGTGTATAATGGGCCAGATAGGGGGGTTTCAACTTTGTTGCATATCTCAGGCATTTTGGGGAATTTTTGCACCAAATTTTCAACATGGGGTTTTTGGGACCCCTTCTCATGAATGATGTCACTGTCATGGCGTTATTCGGGCCTGAAGGGTGATTTCGCGCAGTGACTGCACAGTGACTGTGAAATCACCCTTCAGGCCTGAATACTGCCATGACAGTGACATCATTCAAGAGAAGGGGTCCCAAAAACCCCATGTTGAAAATTTGGTGCCAAAATTCCAAAAAATGACTTTTACGAGTGTGCGTTGCACAGTTCCTACGTAGGCTCGTAAGTTCGCGAAATTTCAATATTTTCACTCCAGATTTTCAACATTGCCATTTTACCACACCTTCTTATGAGTAGTACAGCTGTCATTTTCATCTAACCCAAAATGTGTTTCCGCCCATGTAAGCGCAGAATGGCGCATTCGATTATCGCGAAATCAATATGCAGGACAAATTAAGAAAATCACAGTGATACTGTTCATGAGCAGAGAGGTCTTAAAATGGCTATGTTGAAAATTTGGTGAATAAATTCCTAAAAATGACTGTTTTATGAGCGTGCATTGCGCAGTTCCCACGCGACGTAAGTTTGCAAATTTTAATATTTTCACCCAGATTTTCCAACATTGCCATTTA
The DNA here is from genome assembly GCA_016271365.2 of Neoceratodus forsteri. Classification (NCBI taxonomy): domain Eukaryota; kingdom Metazoa; phylum Chordata; order Ceratodontiformes; family Ceratodontidae; genus Neoceratodus; species Neoceratodus forsteri. The sequence continues at coordinate 538,151,162 of CM028134.1, read as the reverse complement.
CCACACCTTCTTATGAGCAGTACAGCTGTCATTTTTCACATCTCACCCAAAACATGTTTCCGCCCATGTGGCGCACAATGGGCGCAGTCGGTGTACTACCAAAATCAATGTGCGGGACAAATTAAGAAAATCACAGTGACACTGTTCATGAGCAGAGGTCTTAAAATGGCTATGTTGAAAATTTGGTGAAAAAATTCCCTCAGATGTTCTGCAATATTACTAATGAAGACATTGAACAGAACTGGCCCCAGGACCGATCCCTGCAGCACCCCACTGGTCGCCCCCTCTCCCTAGACTGCATACCATTTACCACCACTCTCTGCCTCCTGTCTGTTAGCCAGTTTCTAACCCAGTTTACCACCCTTTCCCCCATGTCCAGCCTACCCAGCTAGTTTATCAGGCTCCTATATGGGATGGTGTCAAAGGCTTTGCTGAAATCAAGGTAAGCATTGTCCGCTGCCCCACCCTGATTCACTTCCTTTGTCACCCAGTCAAATAAATCAACCAGATTTATCTGACATGATGTCCCCACTGTGAATCCATGTTGTCTCTGGTCCTGGGTTCCAATGGCATCTAGATGCCCCACCATCCTTTCTTTAAGCAATGTCTCCATGATCTTCCCCACTACTGAGGTGAGGCTGAATGGCCTATTGTTCACTGCCTCCTCCCTGTTGCCGGACTTGTGTAGAGGGACCATGTGTGCCCTCCTCCAATTCACTCATGTTGAATGACTCAGTGAACATGGCTGCCAGAGGTACTGCTATCTCCCTTCACAGTTCTGTTAATATCCTTGGGCGTATGCCATCTGGTTCCATCGCTTTGTCTACCTTCAATTTAGTGAGCTCCTGCAGGACTCTTTTGTCCACCTCTTCACCCCCTTGGCAACTGCTGTACTGCTGTGGCCCTTGCCCCTCCCACTCTTCTGTGTATACTGAACGGAAAGACACAGTGGATGTCTTGGGAGGAAGGCATGAAACTGTCACTTCCAAATACCTATACAGCACATACAAGCAAGCAACATTCGGCATTGACAAATGCTTGTTTAAGAATTGCCTCTGATTTGTGGGATGGGGATGAGAGGTATGTCACGGCTATAAATAAAACAGAACTATAAAATATAAGACATGATTACTTGGATGGTGGGACTCTGGACTCTTAAATATGATTTGACAAGAGTTTGTCTTTGTACAGAAACTATTCTGAAGCTGTTATTAACTGGTTCAGGTCTTACTGCACAGGACAATCCCATACCAAAAACATCACATTCAACCAGGTTGAGATCACCTATGGGCTTTCTCAGAGCCTTCTCTTAGCGCCAGTACTGTTTAACATACAGTATGTATGATGCCCATCAGAGGAAGTAGAAGGAAATATAAGTCGAAATATAATTGTTATGCCAATGGTATTGATCCTATATTGTCTTTTTCTCTGTACTTGTCAGCATCCAGGCTCTGTACTTAATGACTGCCCTGCTGAAATATCCATGACAGTGAAGGGGACATGGCTCAAAGTGAATCCAGAAAAGACATGTACTGTTATTTGACAGAGTGATACAACTCAAAACAGTTTTCTGCTCTGAGTTTGCCTCTGCTTGAATGGACAACTCTTGAAAGAGAAGTCACGGAATGTGTACAGTCTGAGTATTTACCATGACCAGAGGTTGTAATTTGACAAGCAGCTGTCATGTGTGGATCAGAGTGTGCATTGCCATCTTTGCAATATTTCTAGGCTGCATTATTTGATCCTGTATGCTGAGCTCTCCAATGCAGTGCATGCATTTGTCACTTCAAGACTGGATAATGGGACTGTGCTATGTTTGGGCCTTCCTTTGTGACACTCCCATTGCCTACTTTAAGAGTATCATGTGGCACCAAAGATCTTGATGGGGGCTTCCATAAGAGATGCTGTAACACTGAGGGTCCATAAGCTACAATGGCTTCCTGTTAGGCACAGGGGGATTTTCAAAGTTCTGCTTTTGGCATACAAGGCATTAAAAACAATTGGCCCAGTCTATGTCAGGGAGCAGTTGGCACCCCGACAGTCTAGCCATGCCCAATGCTCCACACCTAAAAGTCTCCTCCACATAATGACATAGTATCCTGATAGTGTTATAACTGAAGGAACTGAAGGTCCATCTTGTATGCCCTACCTGCTGCACGGCAGTGACTATACAAAGTTTGAGTACAAATTAACATCCAAGTTTATCAGCAAGAGTGCTTGCTATCCCTACTCATAGAAACATAGAAACATAGACATTAAGGACAGAAGAATACAGTAAGTCAATCAAATCTGTCCTGAGGCCCTACCTTGCTCTTCTAGAAACATGGAAATATAGAACATAGAAACAGAAAAAGATGGCAGAAGGAGACTAGGGGTCCATTTAGTCTGACCAATGTTTACCGTGACCTCTAGCAGTCATGTGTCCTTGCTCCTCCTGTTGAGTTTTTTACCCTTTCCTGTGAAATCTAAGGTAGCCTTTGCTCTGTCCCACCCATGTTTGAATGCCACCACAGACCTAGCTCCCACCACCTCAGCAGACAACCTGTTCCATGCTTCCACCACTCTTCCTGTAAAAAGTAGTGTTTCCCTAATTCCCTCTTGAAATTACCTCCTCTCAGTTTTCATTCATGTCCTCTTGTGTTTGAGTCTGATATCCTGTTGAAGAGTTCTGAGTAGGGCACCTTGTTTATGCCTTTCATGTATTTGAATGTTTCAATCATATCCCGTCTCTCACTCCTAGTCTCCAGCGAGTACATATCCAGTGCCCTCAAGTGATCCCCATATGACAGCTCATGGAGCTCTTGTATCATTTTAGTCACCCTTCTCTGTACAGTCTCTAGTCCAGGGGTGTCCAATCTTTTTGGGGTTGTGAGCCATATTTAGATTTCTGAGTAAGATGTGAGACACAACAATGTGAGGCCCATACCATACTCAATGTGCGTCCCTTTCCATACCCATATTTAGCCATATTTAGGAGTTAAAATAATAACATAGTTATAGACAATAATCATATTTTATTAAGTTAAAGTATTTTTTAAAAAATAGTTGTAATTTTAAAATAATTATTCAGAGCAGCTCTGGAGCTTTAGATTTGCTTGCAGGCTTAGTAAAAGTAGCTTGTTGAGCACTCAGAGCACCTTTCAGCTCCTATACTTTGACTTTTCTCAAACTTAAAAAACTGTGACGTGCACTTGACATGTAATTGACAAAACCCTCGAGAGCCACATCAAACTGCTTTGACAGCAACATGTGACTCATGAGCTACAGGTTGGATACACCTGCTCTAGCCTATCCCTGTCCTTCTTTAGGTGAGAACTTCAAAACTGGGTGCAGTATTTCAGGTGGGGCCACACAAGGGACCTGTAAAGTGGGAGGATCACTTCCCCATTCCTACTGTCAAATCCTCTACCTATACAACCTAACATTTTGCTGGCCTTGCTGTAAGCTCTGTTGCATTGGTTGGATTACTTTAGGGTGTCCAAGATGATGACCCCTAGTTCACTTTTTTCATGTGAGGTACAGAACTGGACCACATTTAGCCAGTATTATGTCTCTGGTTTACTTTTTCTCAGGTGCATCACCTTGCACTTCTTCACATTGAACTTCAGCTGCCAGACATTGGACTATCTTTTGAGCGTTTGCATGTCCTTTTGAAGGTCCCTAACCACCTCTGCGCTGTCCACCCTACTGCTTAGCTTAGTGTCATCCACGAATAAGGTGAGCTTTCCCTGGATGCTGCCTCTGATGTCACTAATGAATATATTAAATAGGACTGGGCCTAGAACCGAGTAGTGGGGCACACCACTAGTGACCTCTACCTCACCTAGCCTCACCCCATTTACTACCAGTCTCTGCTTCCTGCCCTTAAGCCAATTTCCTACACAACTGACTATACACCGAGCTGTGCCTAGATCCTCCAAACTTTTCAACAGGCACCTGTGTGGCACAGAATCGAAGGCCTTACTGAAGTTGAAGTATAGGAGATCCACTGGATGGCTCTTGTCCAATTCCTTAGTCACTCAGTCAAAAAATGCAATTAGGTTCATCTGGTATGTCCTGCCTCCTACGAACCCATGCTGTCTGCCATCCTGAAGACCACATTTCTCCAGGTGCTTTACTAAGTCCTATTTAATTAAAGTTACCATAAGTTTCCCCAGTATTGATGTGAGGCTAACCTGTCTGTAGCTACCAGCCTCCTCCCTCCTCCCACCCTTGTGGAGAGGTACCACATCTGCACTTCTCCAATCATTGAGCATGACCCCCGACTGAAGAGAACAATTAAACAACTAAGCCAAGGTGTCCGCCAATTCTTCAGCAAGCTCTCTCAGTATGGTTGGATGCAGCCCATCTGGCACCAGTGCTTTATCCATCCTTAGCTGTACTAACTCCTTCCTGACTGTACTGGTGGTAAAGGTTGGGAACTCCATTTGTTGGATCCCCAGACTGGCTACTTTAATGCCACTTTCAAGCATTGGTCCATCATGCTCCTTCATGAACACTGAACAGAAGAAGCTGCTCAGAACAGTGGCCTTCTGACCATCATCCTTGACTAAAGTCTCACCATCTAAGAGCTGAACTATCCCTCCCCCTTTTTCCTTTTTTCCTGAATAACTGCTACTTCCCTTCCCCTCCACTACTCCCCCCAGAGATTATCTCTCATGAGCCCTTATAAATAGTCCAAGTATTTTTTTTAAACATTTATGTTCCCTGCATTAACCATATCACTGATCAGGTTGTTCCATTTGTTCATCACCCTCTCAGTGAAAAGATACCTCCTAAACTCTTTTCTAAGGTTCTCCCCTACCTGCCTGAGATTGTGACCTCTAATTATTGAATCATTCTTCATTTTGAACGATTTGGTATGGTCCATCCTATTGTACCACCTAATGTATTTATACATCTCCATCATAGCTCCCTCTCCCTTCTAGCCACCAGGGAGTACACCAGGGACAGAGGAAAGTGACCAGTGGAGTGTCTCAGGGGTCGGTGCTGGGGCCCCTACTCTTCAATGTGTTCATAGCCAACATCGGTAATGGATTGGAAGGCAAGGTGTGTCTGTTTGCAGATGACACCAAGATCTGCAACAGAGTAGACACCCCAGAAGGAGTCAAGAGCATGGAATCAGGCCTGAGGAAACTCGAAGAGTGGCCAGATGCCTGGCAGTTGAAGTTCAATGCCAAAAAGTGCAAGATCATGATCTTAGGTAAGGGAAACCCCAAGGTGGGATACTACCTGGGAAGGGAGCAGATGGCATGCACCAACCAGGAGTGAGACCTAGGAGTCATTATATCATATGACTTAAAAGTTGGGAAGCAGTGTGAAAAGGCAGCACTAAAGGCCAGTGTTATGCTTAGATGCATAGGGAGAGGAATCACAAGTCACAGAAGGGTGGTGGTGCTGCCACATTAAAGGGCGCTGGTGCACCCCCACCTGGAGTACTGTGTACAGTTCTGGAGGCCGCATCATAGGAAAGACATTGATAGGATCGAGGCGGTGCAGAGGAGAGGCATATGATAATAGGTTGAGGGAGCTCAACATGTACTCCCTGGAGCAGAGGAGGGAGAGGGGGTCATGATTGACAAATTCAAGTATGTCAAGGGTACAGTATAAATAAGGTAGGGGTACAGGAGCTCCTTAAGGAGAAGAAAAGCAACAGAACTACAGGACATGATATGAGGCTCAAGGGTGGGTGATTCAGGACAATGTTAGAAAATTCTTCTTCACTGAGAGAGGGGTTGACCCATGGAATTGCCTGCCATGGGAAGTGGTGGAGGCCAAAATGGTAAACAGGTTCTAAAATGCCTGGGACAGGCATAAAGATATAATTTCATAAGAAGGATAGAAGGGGGAACAATTACTCATATCGGGCAAACTAGATGGATCTTGTGGTCCTCTTCTGCTGTCAATTTCTATGTTTCTATGTTTCACAGTGAAGTTCTCCAGTCTCTTCTTGTAGGCCTTTCTCTGTTGGTCGTCAGTTATTTGTGTTGCCATTTTTTGAAGTGACTCCAATCTGTCCTGATCCTTTCTCAAGTCTGGGCTCCAGAACTGCACACAATATTCCAGGTGCTATCTAAATAGTAACCTGCATAGTGTCAAAATCACCTCCCTCTGGTAACCGGTAAAATTCTGCCTGATGCAGCTCAGTTTATTGGCCATCCCATGTGCTTTGACACACTAAGAAAATGATTTTAGACAGTTACTAATTATTACCCCCAAAGTCCCTTTCCTTTCTGGAGCATTCTACCTTGACCACATTGAACCAGTACTCCAAAGTGCATCAATTTGCATTTCTTGGCATTAAACTTTAACTGCAAAACGCCAGACCAATTTTCTAGTTTATCCTTGTCATTCTTCATACAGCTGATCCCTTCTTCACTGTCCATCCTCCCATGGATCTGGGTGTCATCTGTAAATAATCTCACTTTTCCCTGCAGTTGGATCCCAATGTTACACTCACTGATGAACATGTTGAAGAGGACTGACACAAGATGGACCCCTTTGTTGTGCCACAGGTCCCGTCCTTTATCCCTGAGAAGTTGCCATTGAGGACCACTCTCCAGGTCTCTCCTGATGACCAGTTCCCTATCATTCTTGTCAGTCCTTTTCCTATACCTAAGTCACTCAACTACTTAACCAGCCTCTCATGTGGCAATGTGTCAAACGTTTTATTGACATTCAGTCACAGAATATCAGCTGCAAATGTCAGTAAAACTTTTGAGTCAACTGTCAACAAAGTGTGTCACCAAGTTGAAAAAGTCTATCAGATCCAATTGACATGATCTGCCCTTCATGCACTCATGCTAGTTATTTTCCACCAGCCTCCTGTCCACTATGAATTCAACAATTTGTTCTTCAGTTATCATTTCCAGAATATTACCCACAATGGACATCAGATTCACTGATCTACAATTACCAGGGTTGTCTCGGTTTTTACTTTTGTGCAGGAGTGTTATGTTCGCCACCCTCCTGTCCTGCTGCACTTCATCTGTTATCAGGGACTCATTGAAGAAGACTGCCAGGTCCTGTGTAGCTTCCACAAACTTCTGACTTAAGACTTATGGCCTCTGGGATTTCCAAGTCTATTTCTGGGAAATTAAAATCTCCCATGAGTAAAAGCTTCTCCTGGCCTGCTTCCTTCTTTATTTCCCCTTCCATTGCTATCTGTATCTCTACTGGCTGGTTAGGTGGTCTGTAGATCAATCGCATCCTAAGTTGTCTTCCTCCATCACTGTCTGCAGAAGGCATAGTGACTCCTCTCCCCCCTCAGAAATCGATTTTTCCTTTAACACTGTTATAGACTCCTTAGCATACCCCCCACACATCCTTTCTGTTGTTTCTAAATAAAGTATATCCAAGGATCTGTAGGTCCCCACTGTTATTTTGGCTTGTCCATGTTTCAGTAACTTCTACTATAACCAGCTCTTTTTCTGCCATAATTGCCTGCTACGTTGCCATGTTGCTATCCAGGTTTCTAACATTTGTGTACTGCACCTTCCACCTATCCTTCTTTAACTCACAAAACCCCCTTCTATTGTCTTATCAAGGTGCCTATCACTGCTCTCTCCCACACCTAGTTTAAATACCTGTTAATTGCTATATTTATTGTCTGCCCTAGCACACTGTTGCCCTCTCTGCTCTGATGCTGCCATTCCCCGTGAAGAGGCTCTGTTCCTGCCAGAAGGCTCTCTAGTCCCCTCCAATGAAAAGCTTACTCCTTTCACCAGCCCTTTAGCTGCATGTTGAATTCCCTAACTGTATTCTTTCTATTCTGTACCCCACATGGCACCAGTAGAACCTAACAGAAGGTTACTATCTATGCTATTGCCCTCAAATTATTGCCTGATTCCTGTAAACTGTTCATTACCCTGTCTATGCTATGGCTGGCCAGATCGTTGGTACCTAAATATATCACAACATCTGGATTGCCCTCCCCTAATCTGATGAGCTCCTTCAGGCAGGGAAGTACCATTGCTCCATCCTCCCTCACAGGCAGTGTAAAGATCTTTCCCTTAGGCTGGCAGAGCAAAACAGCCTGACTATAGAAACCCCCAAAAATATTATGTCACCTTCTTTTGACACCCTTGCCCAAGAACCCCCTTGGTACATCTCTGCTTGGTGCAGTCACATCCCTCTGGATTTTGATTGCTATTTCCTCACTGGAGTCAGTGGCTCAGTCCTACTCCACAAGTATCTCAAACTGGTTCCTAGTTTTCACCCCAGCATGTCCTTCTCCACTGGAGTTGGCCCTTCCTGTCCCCTCCCCACTACAGTCCAGCTTGCATCTCTGAACCCTGAAGTCCACTGAAGTAATGTGATTGCAGTCATGCTGGCTTTTGGTTCCAAGTTGCTGCTTGGGAACCTCACTTCATCCCTAAGCCTAGCCAGTTCATCAGCAAGGGCCCTAATACTCCTACACCCTGGGCATCAACAGTGCATCCAGATCACCTTCTAAAATTTGGTAGCATCACATTCCCTGCAGCTAACCAGCCTCCTAGCCTCACCCCCACCAGTTACCTACATTACCTGTGCAAACATGCTGTGTGTGTGTTTTAGCATGTTTGCTCAGACTATGCAGAAGTTGTTAGTGAATTTCCCTCAGCAGCTCCCTCAGCAGAAACATGCTATGTAATCCTCAATGCCATTCTCCTTTAGAAACCTGTCTCGTCTTGCTTTAAAAGCTGACCACTGCGGGGAGTGCGGCTAGCAGCCGAGCTGGAAAGCAGCACTCTCCTACACATCTGCACTGATTTACCTTTGATTAGCAAAATACATCACTAGAAGTGAACTTTTACTATTCTAACTGGCCATAATTGGATTGCTGAAATCCTGAGGATCACAGAAATACATAATTTGGCACGTTTTGAGCAACGGGTGGCACAAAAACAACGACGGGAGGAGATGGAGCCAAGCAGAAGGACTCCCGAGCAGGCTCTGATAAAGATAAGGATCCTCTGAACACTACTTCTAATCAGCCCTCTAATGCTGCATTACTCAAAGCGATCCAAGCGATCGATAAAAAAATGGATGACTTTACCTCCAGGATTCAGGTTGTAGAAACAAAACTCCAGCTGGTGGTCGATTCAGCTCAAGGGGCGAGTAAAATGGTGGAAAAGGCACTTGTGGCAACAACTGGTATGGTTGAAGAGAATACCTTGCTCCGTCGATGTTTAGAAACACTCGAAAATGGGGTGCGGGCGTCCCATATCAGAATCTTGGGCCTACCAGAGGAATCGGAGGGAGATGCATTAGATAGCTTCATTGAGCAGTGGCTATCTGATTTCCTGCACCCTGACTCCCCAATTTCCATGCTGCGGGCCTATAGAGTGAATGCCAGAGGGGCCCAACTACATGTGGACTCTGCTCACCCATCATCACGAGCAGCTTTTGTCATTTTAAGTTCTGTAAAGGAGAGGGATTATGTACTGTACATGGCACATAATCAAGGACCCTCTAAATGGCAGGAGGTTCCCATTCATGTTTTCCCTGACTTGAGCTATGCCATGAGGCAGCGCCACAAGGCCTTTGATGGCATTCGATCGAAATTGTGCCAGCTTGGGGTCCATCACATCCTGCTGATGCCGGCAAGTCTCAAGATTGCCTATGGGGTGAAGACTTACCATTTTTCTGATCCGATGGAGGCTAGCAAAGTAATCGTTAAACTCAAGCAGGATTACTCAGCCCAGGACTCAGAATTCAATTCAGAGGAGGAGGAGGAACATACCTGAACCTCGGAGGAATAGGGTTCAGTAAGTAAAAGCTGGAAAGAAGGACTAACGCAGATATGGACAGTTAACAAATCTAATATTGACTCTATAAAATTGTGCATTTTTAGTATACTGGCGATGTTGTGGATAACTGTTTATAATATTTTCTCTACATTTTATCTTAAATCCAGCAGCTGTGGTGCACTAAATAAGGGGAATCTTAGCATATTCGTCTTTTGTGGTGCAGTTTAGTAACCCTGCAAAGGGTATGTCTGGTCTGACCAGTTTTACTGTTTACTTTTTATGTAAGTTAAAGGTCTGATGTTCCTGGGACCTTAAGAGTAATCAACGGAGTTGCAGTAAAGGGGGCATATAAGTTATCAATAAGCCCTGTAAAGAGATTTCTGTTTTGTTATTAATCATGCAGATTGGTGCGGGGGGGAGAGGGAGCTTTTTTTCTGTTTGTTTTTTCTCTGATGTAGGAGGTTGGGGAAGTAACACCTATTAAAACGGGTGGAAATTTTTAGCCTTATTGGGTAGTTTGCTGGAAGAATTTCCACATTCATCGCTGTAATAACATGTGTAATTACCTATTTTAGGAATGTACTACTATATAAATGATTGAAACCCCCATATGACGTACCAAATTAGGAGTGTTAAAGATACTTTTTCTTCACTGATGATGTATTTTTATGTTGATTGTGCACATGCACAAGACACATATTGTGTCAGCTTTCTCCAGAAGCAGGTTGTGGAGGCGCAACACTGTTGTGACCAATGCCCCCACAGCCTGTAAAGGCTTGGCCCGCTTCCCTCAATGCAGTGGCATGCTGCTGCTGACACTAGTTCAGCCAGCATGCCACAACTTTCTAACATTTTAGCCACTGCAATAAGGGCCGCCTCGTCATTGCAGCATCAGCCATTCACTGCAATAAGGGAGTGACCCGTCATTGCAGGGCGGAACTTTGAAACACTGATATTGTTTGTGAACATAGCGGTGGCTAGCTGCTGTGTTCACAAACAATATTAACCTCCCCCCGAGGGGGTGCCCAATCCCCCTTGGCAGCATGTGCCCCCCCACCATGTTTGTTTGCCGACAGGGGCCCCAATACCCATCGGCATCGGTGCCATAAGGTTTATCGTTGCCGATGAGGATCCCTCCCCCATCGGGCATTATGTATATCCCCCACTTATGTTGTCTGCCGATGGAGTGCCCAATCCCCATGGCATAATGCCACCCTCTTTTGTTGTGTGCAGCGGTGAGTGCCCAATCCCGTCGGCATAATGTAACCCTCCTATTGTGTGCCGAACGGGGTGCCCAATCACCCCGGCACAGCTGTCCCCCAAACAGAAGACCCTGGGCACACTGGGAGCCCACCCAAGCATGACACATGCCCTTGTAAAATTAAATAAGCATTTATCAATGCTGAATGTTTGCTTGCTGGAATTGGCATTGGTAGTGTAGGAGTTACAGAGCTGCATAATAGGAATGGCAATGAAGTATTGAACTGAAGCCAACCCCACCACCACCCTGCAGAGACTGACAGGCATTGGGGTGTGCCTTTGGGTCATCAGGCATAACGGCCATGCCATTTCATCACACCCTACCCTGAAGACACCGACAAGTGTCACGGTGTGCCTTGGGGTCTTTGACCCTTATGCGCACCCCATTCCATCAGGAAATATGGTGAGATGGGTGTGGTATAGGAGAATGGGGTGAACTTTGGGGCCGAAGAATCCAAGGCACACCTCGATGCCTCTCACTGGCTGCAGGGTGTGGATTGGTATGAACATTACAGGCAAGAATCCCAAGTCACACCCCTGATGCCTGTCATTCTCTACAGGGTGTGGCGTTATGGTTGGAAACCCTAATGCCTCAGGCATTTGTTGGTATTTTCACTCCAAATTTTCAACAGGGTTTTTTTGTGACCCCCACCTCATAAACAGTGGCAATATCAGTTTGTTAGCCGAAAGCTGCTTTTGCACAGCGACTACAGCATTTAGCACCACAGGTGCAAAAACACATTCCGAACAGGATGTGAAAAATGACAGCTGTACTGTTTCATGGAGAAGTGTAAAAAATGGCAATGTTGAAAATCTGCAGTGAAAATATTAAAAAAACTGGTGAAGTCACAAGCGTGCATAGAAACTGTGCAACGCACACCTGTAATGTAATTAGTTTGGGGATTTTTTACAGCAGATTGTCAACATAAGCATTTTGGGACCTCTGATCATGAACAATGTCACTGTGATTTTCTTTATCTGTCCTGAACAATGATTTCCCACAGCGACCACGCATTTCTGCACTGAAAGTGTGAAAACACATTTTGCCCATGTTGTGAAAAATGACAGCTGTACTGTTCATAAGGAAGTGTGGAAAAATGCCACTGGTAAATATCTGGACTGAAAATATTACAAATTCATGAACTTACAAGGGTGCATAGAAACTGCACAACGCACACTCGTAAAAGTCATTTTTAGGAATTTTTTCACCAAATTTTCAACATAGCCATTTTAAGACCTCAGCTCATGAATAGTGTCACTGTGATTTTCTTAATCTGTACCAAACATTGATTGCACACACTGACTGCGCCATTGTACGCTACATGAGCGGAAACAGATTTTGGGTGAGATGTGAAAAATGACAGCTGTACTGCTCATAAGGAGGTGTGGTAAAATAGCAATGTTGAAAATCCAGAGTGCAAATATTAAAATTAAATGAACTTATGGTGTAGGAACTACTCAATGCACGCTCATAAAACAGTCATTTTTAGGAATTTTTTCACCAAATTTGCAACATAGGCTTTTTGAGAGCCAACCTTATGAACACTGGCACTGTCATTCCTTTAATCAGTCCCGAAAAGTAATTTGCACAGTGATCATGTAAACTCTTCTTTAGGCCCAATTACGCTAATTCCAGAGTTCATGGAGGGGTCCCAAAACCCCATGTTGAAAATGTGTGGCAAAATTCAAAAATGCCTAAGATATGCAGTAAAGTTGAAAACCCCTATTTATTGCATTATACAGCTTACCGGCATTTCCTCAGTTCGTGGTTGGCTTTGAAGAGCGCAGACGTGTTCCCAGTCAACCGAAGATTGTTGCGCCGGACTCTGGAGGTAAGGATGGGGAGAGGGGGGTGTGGAGAGGCAGGATGCAAAGAAAGTGGGTGCGGGTGGGCAGGGAGACCGCCGAAGGAACATTTTTGTTTACAGTTTTTCTTTTTTAGGAAGACGACATGGGATGTTTGCCACGCTGGGGTGGGCTCCCAGCATGGCAGCTGGAAGGCTGTTTGGGGGGCCTGGAGCCGATGGGGGATTGGGCACCCCCGTCGGCCATAAAAATTTTGCCACACTGGGGTGGGCTCCCAGCGTGGCACCTGGAAAGCTTTTTTTGGGGGGGGCGTGGAGCCGACAGGGGATTGGGCACCCCCATCGGCCATACAGTGTGTGCGTTGGGGAGGAGTGCATTATCACACAATATGCGTGCGTGCGTGTGGAGGAGGGAGCACTGCTCACTGAAGTGTAGCTCTCCCTTTCAACTGTACGGCACTGCATTTTCAACTGCTGTCATAGACAGCAGCAGCGTTCATTGGAGAACTGCGGCTGAGCCTGCAAACACACTGACTGAATTGGAAAATGGGTGCCACACCTCCGAAAACTCGGATGATGGCACTATGTTTCTTGCACATGCGTGCAAGCAAACTTAAAAACGGTCCCACAATGTCATTTTTATGTTGGCGCACTTGCGCAGCCAACATCTTGTGGCAGTGGGGATTTGGAGGTGCGGTTGTTAGTGGGTGAATGCAGGGAATGCACCAGTAGGTGCATCCCTCATTCCCCAATCAGTCTGCATGCTGATGCCATGCCATGCATACTAAGCTGGTGAGCACATCTAAGGAAAGGTCTGCTGCAATCTGAGCAAAGCTAGTTACACATAGCGGACCCTTCCTACGTGCTCGCCAGCTAGTAGCATGGTGGCACAGTGGCCGCTACCCTGACGACAGCGCCGACTTCGGGGGTGCCCAATCCCCCAGTCGGCTTGTCCTGCCCTGTGAAGTATGTGTCGATGGGGGAGCCCATTCCCCATTGGCAGAATGTGCCCCCCACCTTGTTGTTTGCTGATGGGGGTGCCCAATCCCCGTCAGCATCCACCCCCCTACCCGCTGTAATATGCCAACGAGGCAGCCCATTCCCATCGGCATGATGTCCCCCCCTTCTTCTGTGCTGATGGGGGTGCCCAATCCCCAGTTGGCTACTGTACCCCCCCAAACAAAAGAAACCACCTGTAAAAAAGAAAACCGCCCGTGATGGGTTTTTCGGTACCTGTAAACTGAAAACGGTCCCTCGTAGTCTCCCTACCCACCACCCGCACCCACCCACTGTGCACCCTGCCTCCCCACACCTCCCCCTCACCCCATACTTACCTCTGGAGTCTGGCGCGATGATCTTCGGTGGATCAGGAACACATCTGCACTCTTCAAAGCTGACTGCGAACTGAGGAAATGCCAGTAAGCTGTATAATGGAATAAATAGGGGTTTTTCAGCTTTGATCCATATCTTGGGCATTTGTTGGAATTTTTGCACCAAATTTTCAACATGGGGTTTTTGATACCCCTCCTCATGAATTCTGTCACAGTTTTGACGTTAATCAGTCCCAAAAGGTGATTTCGCAGTCACTGTGCGGAATCACCTTTCCGGACTGATTAATGTAAGGACAGTGGCAGTGTTCATGAAGTGGGCTCTCAAAAAGCCTATTTTGCAAATTTGGTGGAAAAAATCCAAAAATTGGCTGTTTTACAAGCATGCATTGCACCATTGTTTCACAAGCTCATAACTTTGTGAATTCACAATATTTTCATGCTAGATTTTCAATATTGTCATTTTTCTACACATCCTTGTGAACAATACAGCTGTCATTTTTCACATCCTGGCTGAAATGTGTTTCAGCACTTCCGGCACCCAATACCGTGGTCACTGTGGGAAATCAGTGTTTGAGCCAGATTACAAAACTGACAGTGACATTGTTCATTAGCAGAGGTCCTAAAATACCTATGTTGAAAATTTGGTGATGATACTCCATAAAATGACTGTGTTACGAGCGTACGTTGCGCAGTTTGCACGCACGCTCATAACGTTGTGCATTTGTAATATTTTCACCTGGATTTTCACCATTGGCATTTTTCTATACCTCTTGATGAACAATGCAGCTGTCATTTTACATATCCTGCCCGAAATGTGTTTTTGCACGTCCGGCAACGAATAGTGTGGTCGCTGTGTGAAATCACTTTTTGAGACAGCTTGAGGAAATGACAGTGACACTGTACATGAGCAGAGGTGCCAAAATGCCTATGTTGAAAATTTGGTGCCAAAACTACAAGTGTGCATTGCGCATTACCTATGCACCCTTGTAACTTTGCATATTTGCAATACTTACATGCCACATTTTTACCACTGCCATTTTTTTGTACCTCCTTATGAACAGTACAGCTGTCATTTTTCACATCCTGCCAAAAGTGTGTTTCCACACTGCACTACCAAAGTCAATGCCAGCGCGACAACATTTGGCATTGACAAATGCTTGTTTTTTTAACCTGTAAAGAGGGAAACGGTCCCTCGGCCATCTCCCTGCCCTGATCCCACAACCCGCACTCTCCCACTGCACACCCTGCCTCCCCACACCCTCCCTCACCCCATACTTACCTCCAGAGTCCGGCGCGACGATCTTCGGTGGACCAGGAACATGTCTGCACTCTTCAAAGCTGACCACGAACTGAGGAAATGCTGGTAAGAATGAATAAATAAGGGTTTTTCAACTTTGATGCATATTTCTGGCATTTTTTGGCATTTTGGCACCAAATTTTCAACATGGGGTTTTTGGGACCCCTCCTCATGAATTCTGGCACTGTCATGGTGTTATTCAGCCTCGAAAGGTGATTTCACAGTCACTGCGTGGAATCCCCTTTTGGCACCAATTAACAAAATGACAGTGCCAGTGTTCATGAGATGGGCTCTCAAAAAGCCTATACTGCAAATTTGGTGAGAAAAATCCAAAAAATTACTGTTTTACGAGTGTACATTGCGCAGTTGTTATGCAAGCTCATAACTTTGCGAATTTGCAATATTTTCACACCAGATTTTCAACATTGGCATTTTTTCAGACCTCCTTGTGAACAGTACAGCTGTCATTTTCCACATCCTGGCCGAAATGTGTTTTCGCACTTCTGGCACAAAATAGCGTGTTCGCTGTGGGAAATCAGTGTTCAGGACAGATTAAGAAAATTACAGTGGCACTGTTCATGAGCAGAGGTCCTAAAATGCCTATGGTGAAAATTTGGTGATGATATGCCATAAAATGACTGTGTTACGAGCGTGCGTTGCACAGTTTGCACGCATGCTCGTAACTTCACTAATTTATAATATTTTCACTCCAGATTTTCAACATTGCCATTCTTCTGCACCTCCTTATGAACAGTACAGCTGTCATTTTTCACATCCTGGCTGAAATGTATTTTCACAGTTCCGGCATAGAATAGCATGGTCGCAGGGGGAAATCCATGTTTGGAACACATTATGAAAATGACAGTGACACTGTTCATTAGCAGAGGTCCTAAAAAGTCTATGTTGAAAATTTGGTGACAAAAGACCATAAAATGAGTGTGTTACGAATGTGCATTGCACAGTTTCCATGTACACTCGTAACTTTGCAACTTTGCAATATTTTCACTCCAGATTTTGAGCATTGCCATTTTGCCATGCCTCCTTATGAAGAGTGCAGCTGTCATTTTTCACATCCTGGCTGAAATGTGTTTTCGCTCTTCCGGTGCACAATAGCAGGGTTGCTGTGGGAAATCAGTTTTCAGGACAAATTAAGAAAATCACACTGACACTGTTCATGAGCAGAGGTCCTAAAATGCCTATATTGAAAATTTTGTGATGAAACTCCATAAAATGACTGTGTTATGAGCGTGTGTTGTGCAGGTTCCATGCACCCTTGTAAGTTTGCAAATTAGTAATATTTTCACACCAGATTTTCAACACTGGCATTTGTTCACACCTCCTTATAAACAGTATAGCTGTCATTTTTCACATCCTGGCCGAAATGTGTTTACGTGCATCTGGCGCAGAATACAGCAGTCACTGTTGGAAATCAGTGTTTGGGACAGATTAGCATCAAGCAACTGGGGGGGGATGACTGAGCTCAACTGAGCTCTGTCAGGACTGCTGCAGATTTCTTTGTGGGCAGGAAAAGGTGACAATGCAGGCAGGAGCAAAGTACAAAAGAGCAGCCTGTAGCGCCGGGAGACACAGAACGAGCAAGTGAGGGAAGGGGAGAGAGTGAGCTCAACGGAGCTCTGTTGGGACTGCTGTGGATTTCTTTGTGGGCAGAAAAAGGCAGCAATGCATGCAGGGGCTGAGTACAAAAGGGAAGCCTGCAGCGGTGGGAGTAACAGTATGAGTGAGTGACAGAGGGGGAGTGAACGAGCTCAACGGAGCTCTATCATGATTGTTGCGGATTTCT
Organism: Neoceratodus forsteri; assembly: GCA_016271365.2. Taxonomy (NCBI): domain Eukaryota; kingdom Metazoa; phylum Chordata; order Ceratodontiformes; family Ceratodontidae; genus Neoceratodus; species Neoceratodus forsteri. Next base: position 538,133,937 of record CM028134.1, on the reverse strand, counting down.
TTGTGGGCAGAAAAGGGTGGTAATGCATGCAGGAGCCTAGTACAGAAGGGCAGCCTGCAGCGCCAGCAGAAACAGAATGAGTGAGTGAGACGGGGGAGTGAGACCAATGGAGCTCTGTTGGGACTGCTGCAGATTTCTTTGTGGGCAGAAAAAGATGCCAACAGAGGCAGAAGCCCAGTACAAAAGGGCATCCTGCAGCGCCAGGAGAAATAGAATGAGCGAGTGAGAGAGGGGGAGTGAACCAGCTCAATGGAGGTCTATCATGACTGCTGCGGATTTCTTTGTGGGCAGGAAAAAGTGGCAATGCAGGCAGGAGCCCAGTACAAAAGGCCAGCCTGCAGCAGTGGGAGACACAGAATGAGCAAGTGAGGGAGGGGGAGTGAGTGAGCTCAACGAGGCTCTGTTGGGACTGCTACAGATTTCTTTGTGGGCAGAAAAAGGCAGCAATGGACGCAGGGGGCCAGTACAAAAGGGCAGCCTGCAGTGGTGAGAGAAACAGAATGAACCAGTGAGAGAGGGGGAGTGAGTGAGTGAGCTCAGCGGAGCTGTATCGTGACTGCTGCAGATTTCTTTGTGGGCAGAAAAGGGTGACAACGCAGGCAGGAGCCCAGTACAAAAGGGGAGCCTGCAGCGCCAGCAGAAATGGAATGAGCAAGTGAGACAGGGGGAGTGAGTGAGGCCAGCAGAGCTCTGTCGGGACTGCTGCAGATTTCTTTGCGGGCAGAAAAAAATGTCAACAGAGACAGAAGCCCAGTACAAAACGGCAGCCTGCAGTGCCAGGAGATACAGAATGAGCGAGTGAGACGGGGGAGAGAACAACCTCAACAGAACTCTGTCGGGACAGCTGCAGATTTCTTTGTGGGCAGGAAAAGGAGCCAACACAGGCTGGAGCCCAGTACAAAAGGGCAGCCTGCAGCGCTGGGAGAAACTGAATGAATGAGTGAGAGAAGGGGAGTGAGTGAACGAGCTCAGCAGAGCTCTATCATGACTGCTGCAGATTTCTTTGTGGCCAGAAGAGGCAGCAACGCAGGCAGGAGCCCAGTACAAAAGGGCAGCCTGCAGCGCTGACAGAAATGGAATGAGCGAGTGAGAGAGGAGAAGTGAGCGAGCTCAACCGAGCTCTGTCGGGACTGCTGCAGATTTCTTTGAGGTCAGAAAAAGGCGTCAACAGAGGCAGGAGACCACTACAAAATGTCAGCCTGCAGTGCCAGGAGAAACAGAATGAGCGAGTGAGACAGGCAGAGTGAGCGACCTCACCAGAGCTCTGTTGGGACAGCTGCAGATTTCTTTGTGGGCAGAGAAAGGTGCCAACGCAGGCAGAAGCCCAGTACAAAAGGGCAGCATACAGCGCTGGGAGAAACACAATGAGCGAGTGAGAGGAGGGAGTGGGCAAGATCAGCTGAGCTCTGTTGTGACTGCTGTGGATTTCTTTGTGGGCAGAAAAAGGCGGCAATGCAGGCAGGAGCCCAGTACAAAAGGCTAGCCTGCAGCTCTGGCAGAAACGGAATGAGCGAGTGAGAGAGGGGGAGTGAGCTACCTCAACAGACCTGTGTCAGGAATGCTGCAGATTTCTTTGTGGGCAGAAAAAAACACCAAGAGAGGCAGGAGCCCAGTACAAAAGGGCAGCCTGCAGCATCACCAGAAACAGAATGAGTGAGTGAGAGAGGGGGAGTGACCCACCTCAATGGAGCTCTGTTGGGATAGCTGCAGATTTCTTTGTGGGCAGGAAAAGAAGCCAACACAGGCAGGAGCCCAGTACAAAAGGGCAGCCTGCAGCACTGGGAGAAACAGAATGAGTGAGTGAGAGTGGGGGAGTGACCAAGCTCAACGGAGGTCTATCGTGACTGCTGTGGATTTCTTAGTGGGCAGAAAAAGGCGGCAACATAGGCAGGAGCCCAATACAAAAGGCTAGTCTGCAGCCCCGGCAGAAACGGAATGAGTGAGTGAGAGAGGGGGAGTGAGCGACATCATGGGAGGCTGTGTGGGACTGCTGCAGATCTTTGTGGGCAGACAAAGCCAGCAATGCAGGCAGGAACCCAGTACAAAAGGGCAGCCTGCAGCCAGCAGAAACGGGAGGAGCGAGAGAGGGGGAGTGAGCTAGCTCAATGGACCTGTGTCAGGACTGCTGCAGGTTTCTTTGTGGGCAGAAGAAGCTGCCAACAGAGGAGGGAGCCCAGTACAACAGAGCAGCCTGCAGCACCAGCAGAAACAGAATGAGTGAGAGAGGGGGGGGGGAGTGACCCACGTCAGCAGAGCTCTGTCGGGACAGCTGCAGATTTCTTTGTGGGCAAAGAAACAAGCCAACGCAGGCAGGAGCCCAGTACAAAAGAGCAGCCTGCAGCACCAGGGAGAAACAGAACAAATGAGTGACACAGGGCCAGTGAACGAGCTCAATGGACCAACGCAATCAACATTCGGCATTGACAAATGCTTGTTTATTATGGAGATGCACTGTCCTGTGGGTTATACTTGTATCTGTTGCATTGTAAAATCAATAAATATAAGTTAAATAAAAAAAAAATCTGACCATTGCTAGCTTCCACAACTTTACTTGGTATGCTATTCCACGTCATCTGACCTCTGTGTGAAATATTTCTTTCAAATGTTCCCCCTTATCTTGCCCCCTTTCAGTCTGAGTGCATGTCATCTTCTTCTGCTTGCACTCACTAGCTGGAACATCTGTGTATGCTCTGCTATGTTTATCCCATTTGGCATTTGGATCACAAAGTTCATGCCCCATCTCGGCTTTCTCTTTTTTAGATTGAGTAACTAAAGTATGTCCAATCTCTGCTCAAAGCTCTTGACACCACAAGCTACTAATCAGCTTGGTGACCCTGTACTGGACCATTTCAGTCTCTTGTTAAAGTTCTGTTTGTACTAAAGTGACTAGAACGGGATACAGCACTCCAGTTGAACCAACATAATATTCTGTGGTGATTTGCATATGCAGCTCATGATGCTTTGCATTATGGGGCCAGGTGTGCCCTAACTAAGACCTTGCGTCAGCGAAGGATCACCTCCCTTGACCTGCTCCTTTTCCCCTTCTATGCAACATTTAAGATTGCAGTTTGTTTACCCAGGATAGCCCAACTGAGATGCAGTATCTAATTTTCCATGGGGTCCTGCTTTAACCAAATTTTATAGCTGGGAGGACCGAAGCACAAAAAGATTAAGCCACTTGCTGCAGATAACACAGTGGGTAAGTGGCCCTAGTATGATTTGAACCGGGGTCTCCAGGTTTTCAGGCCTGTATCCTGACTGCTTAACCACATGTACTTCACTATATCACATTCCAACCTGGGTTCAGCTTACTGTCCACAATTACTCCTATAGGAGAGCCTTCTTTTCCTTGGCTATTCTGATCACTGTTGCATGACGCAGGGTATGCGTGTGTGACTCAGATTGTTTGATCCTAAGTGCAGTACATACAGTACCTTGCACATCCCCAAATTAAATCTACCCCTTCCCATTTCGTGGCCCATGCCCCTAATGTGTGTAGGTTTCTCTATAGTGCACCCACTGTATTAAGTCTTCTTACCAATTTAGTGTTATTAGCCTACTTATGGCATACAGTATCTGTGGAAGGTTGGAGAGTGGGATTTTGGTGGAGAACCTTAGGTTGTGGAATACTCTTGCCATAAATATAAGAACATACTTAACTGTTCAAGTCACTAAGGGTCTGTTAAAGACATATCTACTCGGACAGTGTTTGGCATGTGATATATATGGCAATAGACATTTGAAATTTTCTTTTTTGTTGTTGACAAGCTGTATACTGTACATCATCTTATAAATAGTAAACACGGAAAAAGACAAAAAAACAAGCAAATGGTACAGACTAGAGCCACCATATGAAACCGGGGTAAAAATTCCCTTTCAATAACATTGGAATTCCTAACGTGTCCCTTGCATTTGCAGGACTGTTTAATTGATCATACAAAAACATGTAGGTGTTTGAAGAAATCCCTTGACTTGACAGTTCAAGAATGAGAAAAGTATGAGTTCATCTTACAAGGGTGAATTGAGTGACAGGTGAGTAACAATTAATTTCTCTATAAACATTAACTTTATGAACACTAGCAAAAAATCAATACTCCAGTCTAATTAAAATGCACTGCGACCAGACAAATGACCATGGTGACAGCCTGATGCAGAGATGGCAAGGGTGAGTAACTAGAGGTTGTAAGGAGTCTAGGTTTCCGTGTCCTGCAGAATGAGTTGTAAATTCAGTCAGAAATGGCCCTTTACCCCAAGGCTGGGTACATTCATGTAGAAAAATGGACTTGCTCGACTTGTTACATTCAAATGCTTTTCCTTCCATTATCATACTACCAAAAGGGGCTGACAAAGTTACAAGCCAAGCAATACAGAATGAGCAAGTTCAAGATCTGATACAATTGAGTAAGCAGTTAAAAAAATACATATACTGTATGACAATCTCAAGGAATACCAGAGCAGCAAAGTTTAACCCTCAAGATCAGTGATTAACCAATTGTTTAGGTATAGGTATCCATGACCTCAAGAGATTGACCATAAGAGGTCGAAATAGAGACGCTGGGCAGGGGAGATAAAAATGTTAATTTAACCAGGAATCCAAAAATCACGACCTTAGTTTTAGCAACATTGAGAACTAATTTAGAGTGGAAAAAATATTCTGGAAGTTTATATTGAAGGCTGCTACTTTTCCTTCTAGAGTGTAGGGGAGTTTTGATCAGCATATACTGTATGCACCAGTATGAAATGCTCAGTATACTAAACTGGAATTCTCTCAAAACCAGAAGTGAAAAATCCAAGGCAAACATGGCCTACAAAATAGTTAAGGACCAGATAACTAGATACCAAAACTTAGTAAACAATTCTTCGAAAAATAAGTATGATATGCAAGAGAACAAGAATAGGGGTATCCGTGTCCCCAGGGCCCAAACCAATGAAGGGAAAATGACCCTTCATTACTTCAGCTCAAACCCTTGGAACTCCTTGTCTCCTGTAGGAGCAAAACTCTGTCCTAATTTAAAAACCGTACTACAAACAGAATTCACCAACATTTATAATTGTAACCAAGTTGAAACTGACTATCTGAGTGACCCTCGAACAGTGTAACAACCTTTCCTGGAGCAATACCTGCTGTCTTGGTCCATACATTGTGTTTGTATGCCTATCTGTCAATGTCAATACTAATGTAATGAATTTACCCTCTTATTTGTAAATGTCAAAGCCATTGTGACATACTTAATCGCAGGACAACTTGGAAAATAGGCCCATGGTGGTCCTAACAGTTCTTACCGTCTAAAAATAAAGATTTCTAACTATGTAATAAAAACAAACAAAGAAACAAATAAACAGAAAACTGGTAACAGTCATTGGGAGAAATGACAGATGTCCCCAGGAAGGGAATGCCACATGTTGGGAGCAGAATAGCTAAAGTCCAATTGCCCCTTTTAGATTTTACTCTAGGAATATGAAATTCCAAAACACTGGCTCTGTGTAAACTAGGGCAAATTGATCTGATGGAGAACGTTGCATAAAGATAATCATGGTACCGGCCTTGGACAGCACTCAGGGTAAAAAGTAGCTTATGGAGAGAACATATCTCAGAAAAACAGGGCCAACCAAGTTTCCAATAAAGAAGGCAGTGGTGGGTAATGAATGAGAAGCTGTCTGCAAACCTAGCCATCCAACTGTAGAGGATATCAAGTATATTTAAAAGAGTCTTAGAATCCTCACAGAAAAAAATATATATACCCATGACTAAATAAAGGAAATAATAGCTTGTACAATTTTCCTGGGGTAAAAATCCAGGTTATAATAAAAAAAAATTGGGGGCAAGTTATTTAAAAATATATTGCACATGTATATCTCTAGAGGGAATGGGATCCAATCGGTAGCTGAAATATTTATAGTTATCCATGACCTCTAGAGACTGACCATCACAGAATGCAATAGAGAAGGTGGGTGGAGAAGATAACAATACTAAAGTAACTGGGAATCCAAAAATCATGACTTTAGTTTTAGCAATGTTAACAAGTAATTTAGAGTGAAATAAATAATCCTAAAGTTAACATTAAAGGCTACTACTTTTCCTTCTAGATTGAAGGGAACATTTCATCAGCATTCACATTCTTGATATAATCTAGTATTTCTACAAGGGGGTCCAAGGTGGTCTTTACAAGTTTATCCAGGTTTGAGGGGATTTTGACAGTGAGGTATCGACCCAAGGAGAAACCTCGGGGTAACTGTGCAATATTCTTTGCCTAAAAGAGATCCTGTGTGCACTTTCTATACAGCTGAGTGACCTTGGTTTTTGTTCCAGTTAACACTGGAACCTGAAAGGCATCTTACATTCTCTTATATAGACACTACATTGCCCATGGAGGTTTGAGGGTTAGTGATGGTCAAAAGCACTTGCTTGACATAAAGACTCATTTTGTTGATCTAATTCCATTCCCCAAAGGAGTCCCTCAGGGATCGTTACTGGAGCCACATTCAACATTTTCATTAACAGTCTGGAAGATGGAGTGTCCAGCAAGCTGCTGGTTCTACATCATAACGGCGACTGCCAAAGGGCAATCACTGTTACAGTGAAGTCAGAGCACCAAAAATCAATTTTGGAGCTCTGACTCCCCCCAGCACACAACAAAATGGCACTTGGGACTCGTGTTTTTTTACATTATGCGGGGAGCTGCACCCCTCTGCACCTCCCTACTAAAGGATTCTCAACTAAGGGGGGGTGCATGCTGGGGGGGGCAAAATGTAAAAAAAAAAAATTGGGGCTGGACCCACACCTAGCACCCTAGCTACCAAGGCCGTGAGCCGACTCGCTACACCATGGGGTAGGGTCAGCAGCCTACCACAGCGCCACCCTCAAATCCACTCCCACCCCTTGCCGTGTGTGCTCACTCCCAGTCAGTTTAAATTCATTGGTGACACAAAGCAAGCTAGGATGGTGGACTTCCCAAGGGACTGAAAAAAAAAACTTCAGGAGGAGCTGAACAAGCTGGATGGTTGGTCTGACTGCTGGAACCTCAGATTCAATATAGCTATATACAAGGTTCTCCACTTGGGGAAAAAACAGAGGTACAGTAGGACCTACACATGGCATGACACTCCTTTGGCTTCACTTGAGGAGAAGAAAAACTTGGAGCCTAGAGTCCAATCGAGCCCTTTGGAATGCTGTGATTTCACAGTTTTGGAATTATTCACTGCAATGTTTTACATCTTACCACATAATATAAGGTGTGCAAGGAATTTATCATTCCTTCTGATTTTTCATTAAAATGTATAGTTTTTCCATGGTGCCTGGTTCCTTCATTCTTTGATTATATTGAAGCATCTCCTCTATGCTTATCATATGATGTTATCAGTGACATTACGTCATGTTTTAGCCAGTGGCAGGACTGCATTATGCCACAGAATAATTCTTGCTGCAGGAATGAGCAAAAGCTGCCACAGAAGCCAAAGAAAGAAATCGGGACTAATGTGACATAGAGAAATGAGGGCCCTCATCATAACAGATAAGGTGGTGAAACAGGGTAAGCAGTGCATGCTCATTGTCACATGACCCTAGCAGCATACTGCGGTGCATCAATATGGGGATGACCAGCAGAGTAGGGAAGTAATCATGCCACTTCATGAGACTCTTCTTAGGTCCAACCTGGATTACATGCAGTTTTGGTCTCCTAAGCAGAAAAGAACATTAAGGGAGTTGAGAAGGTTCAACACAAGGCCTTCAAAATGATCACAGGTGTGAGGACAAAAGTTATGAGGAGAGGCTAGAGGCCTTTGACATGTTCACCCTGGAAAAAAAGGAGGTCAAGAGGGGACATGATCTCCATATTTTGCATACTCAATGGTATTGACAAAATCCAAGACATGTATTGCTTGTTATGTTTGCTTGCATGCATGTGCAAGAAACATAGTGCCATCATCCGAGTTTTCTGAGGTGTGTCACCCCCTCTTCCAATTTAGTCAGTGTGTCGGCAGGCACGGCCCCAGTATTCCAATGCATGCTGGAGCTGTCATAGACAGCTCCAAAATGCAGTGGCGTACAGTTGAAATGGGGAGCTATGCTTCAGTGAGCAGCGATCAGATATCGCCTGCTTATGCGCAGCTCCCCACACACACACACACACAAACACATGCACGCATACTGCATGCTGCCCCCCCACGCACACACTGTTTAGCCGACGGGGGTGCCCAATCCCCCATCGGCTGTGCTGCGCTCCCCCACCCCCAAAGCCTTCCACATGCTACGCTGGGTGCCCACCCCAGCATGGCAACTCATGGTATAGCCGATGGGGGTGCCCAATCCCCTGTCGGCTCCACTGTCCTCCCCCCACTCCCCCAGAGTACAGGGTGCCACGCTGGGAGCCCACCTCAGCATGGCAATAGATGCTATGGCTGACCGGGGTGCCCAATCCCCCGTCGGATCCACGCCCCCCAACCAGCCGTCCTTGTACCATGCTGGGAGCCCACCCCAGTGTGGCAAACATCCCACGTCATTTTAAAAAAAAAATAACCTGTAAAGAAAAAAACGGTCTTACGCAGTCTCCCTACCCCCCCCACAACCTGCACTCACCCACTGCGCACCCTGCCTCCCCACAACCCCCCCCACCCCATACTTACCTCCGGACTCCGGCGCGACGATCTTCGGTGGACCGGGAACACGTCTGCACTCTTCAAAGCCTACCGCAAACTGAGGAAATGCCGGTAAGCTGTATAATGGGATAGATAGGGTTTTTCAACTTTGTTGCATATCTCAGACATTTTTGGGAATTTTTGCACCAAATTTTCAACATGGGGTTTTTGGGACCCCTTCTCATGAATGCTATCACTGTCATGACGTTATTCGAGCCCGAAGGGTGATTTCGTAGTCACTGTTGAAATCACCTTTCAGGACCGATTAACAAAACGACACTGCCAGTGTTCATAAGGTGGGCTCTCAAGAAGCCTATTTTGAAAATTTGGTGGAAAAATTCCAAAAAATGACTGTTTTACGAGCATGCATTGTGCAGTTCCTACACTGGCTCGTAAGTTCGTGAATTTTCAATATTTTCACTCCAGATTTTCAACATTGCCATTTTACCACACCTTCTTATGAGTAGTACAGCTGTCATTTTTCACATCTCACCCAAAACATGTTTCCGCCCATGTAGCTCACAATGGCGCAGTCTGTGTGCAAAATCAATGTACAGGACAAATTAAGAAAATCACAGTGACACTGTTCATGAGCAGAGGTCTTAAAATGGCTATGTTGAAGATTTGGTGAAAAAATTCCTAAAAATGACTGTTTTATTTAGTGTGCGCTATGCAGTTCCCAAGATGCTCGTAAGTTCATGAATTCTCAATATTTTCACCCAGATTTTCAACATTCTCATTTTACCACACCTCCTTATGAGCAGTACAGCTGTCATTTTCACATCCTGCCCAAAATGTGTTTCCGACTCATGTAGCGCACAATGGCGCAGTCAATGTGGAAATCAATGTATGGGACACATTAAGAAAATCACAGTGACACTGTTCATGAGCAGAGGTCTTAAAATGGCTATGTTGAAAATTTGGTGAAAAAATTCCTAAAAAAGACTGTTTTACGAGCGTGCATTGCACAGTTCCTATGCATGCTCGTAAATTTGCGAATTTAATATTTTCACTCCAGATTTTGAACATTGCCATTTTATTACACTTCCTTATGAACAGTACAGCTGCCATTTTTATATATCACCCAAATGTGTTTTCGCATGCCAGCACACACAATAATTGCTGTTGGTGTCTGAAAGTAATGTTTGGGACAGATTAAAAATCACAGTTACACTGTTCATGAGCAGAGGTCTTAAAATGGCTATGTTGAAAATTTTGACAAAAACTCATAAATGACTGTGTTACGAGTGAGCATTGCGCAGTTTCCACGCACCGTAAGTTCATGACTTTGTAATATTTTCAGTCCAGATTTTCACCAGTGGCATTTTTCCACACTTCCTTATGAACAGTACAGCTGTCATTTTTCACAACATGGCTGAAGTGTGTTTCACACTTTCAGTGCAGAGATGCGTGGTACGCTGTGGGAAATCATTGTTCGGGACAGATAAAGAAAATCACAGTGACACTGTTCATGATCGGAGGCACCAAAATGCCTGAGTTGACAATCTGCTGTAAAAATCCCCAACCTAATTATATTACGATTGTTGTTGTACAGTTTCTATGTACACTCGTGACTTCACCAGTTTTTTAATATTTTACTGCAGATTTGCAACATTGCCATTTTTACACCTCCCCATGAACAGTACAGCTGTCATTTTTTACATCCTGTTCGGAATGTTTTTGCACCTGTGGTGCTAAATGCAGTAGTCGCTGTGCATAAGCAGCTTTCGGCTAACAAACTGATATTGCCACTGTTCATGAGGTGGGGTCACAAAAAAACCATGTTGAAAATTTGGAGTGAAAATACCAACGAATGCCTGAGGTATTAGGGTTTCCAACCATAATGCCCAACCCTGTAGAGAATGACAGGCATCAGGGGTGTGACTTGGGATTCTTGCCTGTAATGCTCATACCATTCCACACCCTGCAGCCAGTGAGAGGCATCGAGGGTTTGCCTTGGACTCTTCAGCCCCAAAGTTCACCCATTCTCTCTCATATCGCACCCATCTCACCGTATTTCCTAATGGAATGGGTGCGATAAGGGCCAAAGACCCCAAGGAACACCGTGACACTTGTCAGTGTCTGCAGGGTGGGGTGTGGTGAAATGGTGTGGCCGTTATGCCTGACGACCCAAAGGCACACCCCAATGCCTGTCACTCTCTGTAAGGTGGTGGTGGGGTTGGCTTCAGTTCAGTACTTCACTGCCATTCCTATTACGCAGCTCTGTAACTTCTACACTACCACTGCCAATGCCAGCAAGCAAACATTCGGCATTGACAAATGCTTGTTTTATCTGGAACGCTGCAGCAGGACTCAGGCACATGGCTGGAAGTTCAGTTATGGTAAATCCAGGGGTACCATTAGGAGGCACTTTTTCTCCAAGAGGGTGATGCACCTGTGCAACATCCTACTGGTTGAGACAGTGGACATGTACAACAAATAAGTAATAAGCCATAACAGGGTGTGTATTATAGGATTTCAATGCACACCCAGGGAATAGTAAGGCATGAGGCTGACAACCCAGTGTCCTTACACCCCTGAAAAGTGCATTCAAATCCTATGATGCACACCTTGGAGAGTCTTATTATACTAATAAAATGGCTCTAGGTAGGCTGCTTGGGGGAGAATGAGATTTGGCACCTGAACGTGCATTTATAGAGATGTAATGCATGGTCAGGTGATATCTCTTGGACAATGAAATTTCTAGATGTTTTCTTGCCATTTTATAAATGCCTTCTTACGAAGGGTATCATATGGTTCCCTGGGTAATAGTGTGGGTAGAAATCCCTTATAAATTGGTATGTATTTGCACAGCATGCATATTTCATTACTACTTGTGAAGCTGAGAGTGGGAGGGTGAGGAAATGATGGTCCTAGCATACCTTCTGACCTTAAATTTCTACATTATTACAGTATATTACTATGATGGACAAGCTCTAAATGCAAGCTGCTATTGATTTCATTGCAAAGATGAAGAGAAACAGGGAGTGGTTACCCTTGTTGAGTTTCTTTGTGCAGGAGAAATGAATCAGAGATGGTATGTTTGGTAAATATGGAGATAGTGGCACATTTGAAAAGTTCCAATCAGTTAATTTATATATTGTTTCTAGCTCTATAATGATTGTATTAATTTTTGTCATTTGTTTTATGCATTAATTCTGTGATATGCATGGGGTGTGTTTTCCCAAGCGGGCACATTACAAATAAAAAAAAAAAAAAAAAAAAAAAAAGAGTAATTATACTACCTTACTGGCCAAGGGGTAGCAAAGTGATAACTATGGTCCCTGTTTGTCTGGCAGCCCAGGGTTTGAGGTGTTGCAGAGGACAGTATTATCTAGCTTGAGGAGAGTGCTACTGCCTTCTGCTCTCAGAGTGACCGCTGTGGCAGGCCAAGGAGGGCTTTGGGTATGTACATTGTGCCTCCTATGCAGTGTTGCTAGGAACCCAGGAGTGGCTGCAGCACAAGTAGGGTGGGGAATGGGAGGGAAGGGGTAGGATGATAAAAAACAGAGGCAAATGAATCTTATTATCTAGACTTTCAGGTAGACAGATATGAAAATAAACATTTATTTTCATGTACTGTACATTCATTAAAAAAATGTTTATTGCTATGTTTTGTATGTACCGTACGTCATAAACCATTTAGCTAATCAAGAGTAGCTGTTTATTTATATAAGCAACACATCTTTGTGTTGTATAAGCCAATTATTGCACTCTACCTGATTGTATAATCAGATTAATTTTCTGTTGTACCTCCAAGCCTAATTATATACTCATGGCTATACTACTTGTGAGTAAAGAAGCTTGGAGGCACTCATGCAACTAAATCTAATTATACAATCACTCCAAATGTAGTAATCCCTATATATTTAAAAAAAAACTACATTAATCCATCTGTTAGGGTTGACTCACAAAACATAAAAGTAGGAAAATAAAAAGTCTGGGGAACACTGGAGTTTTTGTGAGTCTGTGGTATGCTCTTCCACAGGGTATGAACAATCGTGCTACACAGAGTTGGTGATAACGTCAAATCAGTTTCAATTTATTTACTGAAAAACAGGCTGAGCATGGGTGCACAGGGTCCTGCCTGGGATCTCATTACAGTAGAGCAGTACTCACTCCCTTGTCTGGGTATGCACTTATAGGCTTTTGGAGACCAGTATCAGCAGGGAGGAAGTACATGGGCACACCAGACCTCATGCATTCATTACCTCAAGCCCAGAGCACAATATTCCCACTGTCACATAGTTGACAGTGATAGCTAGACCCCTTGCACTTCTTGGGGCCAGGGGCTCCCTGGAATCTGTGTCAGTAGAGGACCCAATGCCCACTGGGCTTGGGGTCCTCAGAATATCTTCAAACAGGAGGACCTTCTTGACCACACTGCCCTCTGGGGGCCATGCTGGTACTCAGCATAGGCACAAGCATACTGTAACTATCTGCAGCTCCTAGCCTGTGCTCTCTGCAGACTTTATGTCTTCTAAACTGTACAATGGGCTTACTCCCAACCTGGGGGGAAACCTGGGCTGTAAAATAACCCTAAACTGGAAGGGGGAATACATGTGTTTGTGACATCATTAAATTTCAACAGCAGACAGTGATGTCACAAATAAAAGATTATGATCTTGCTGTATGCTTAAGAAGCAGAAGTAAATGGATTGTTAGGTGAGAAAAATCAAAAATGTTTAAACACAGATATTTTAGTCATCAGAATTCATGGAACTACAAGCACAGGAAAATAAGGGGTTTCAGATTTAAATATTATAGTTCCCCATATTTTGTGCCTGTGGAATAAAAAACATATGTGAGAACAGAGTCCTACATTTTTTGGCATTTGTCTTAGTGTACAATTCCCTCTTTATACAGGCCCCTCCCATGGGCTCCTTGCATTTTCTTTGTTCGTTTGGATTCGTTGAAGGTTGTGACAGCCTGAAAGCTTCAGTGCTATAGTATGTATATATAGTTCAGTGCTCCCTCTTTCCTCCACCAGCCTCTGTACATCCTAACTGTTGGCAGATAAATGATGGTGCCACTAACAGAGGGTGATGGTTAAAGGGTGAGATGACATTTCTGAAAAGGTAACAGGAGGTCACACTGGTGGTAAGCAATGGTGGCAAAGAAAAAGAGGGCAGATAAAGGAGGGAGCACTGTACCTACATTGTGTAAGGAAGGCATCACAGTCTCCCACAAATCACAATGGGCATAAGCCTACTTTTGTCCTTATAAACTAAAAAAACAATTTAAAAAAACAGTTTTCTCAGGATGAATATGGCTGCAAAATTTTTTCCTTCTTTTATTTAAAAATCTTAACCTTAATGTTAGCTTTCATGTGTCTTTTTAACAGACACAAAGAACTCATTTTAGGTCTTTTATGCCCCTTTAGGGCTGTTTTGCATTTCTGTGTTGTTGTTCCCTTTACATGCCAGAGCACCCCATATGTGATAAGATGAGTGCATGGAACCTTTTTGCCATGTCAGGAATGCCTATGATTTTGCACAAGTGGTCCTGTATCACAGAAAGTTCAGTACTGTTTGCAGATTTTGCAGGATGTTACTGCTGCAATTGTAGTCTTGCAAGGAAATGTACAATGGCTTAACGGGGGAATCCACTTCCATTATGAATAGGTCCCCCCCCAAGACAGGTGGCAGGCAAGGCTCAGATTATCAGGAGGCCAGCTTGGGCTAGTCAGGGGAGAGCCTCTTCACCTTTCCCTGTGCGTGAAGCACCATCAGATGGGGGAGGGGCACACATCACATTGTTCGTGAGCCCTCCCTATGGCTCGAAGATCAGAGTCCCTCTGGTGCCTGTATCCTTTGGGAATGGGGTTCTGCTCAGATGGTCCCTTTGGGGTAGGGGCCGGACTGGCATATGGCATTGACTGTCTAAACTCTTGCTGAGACTTCCGGGCTGCACACATCATGCTGCTGGGTGAAACATTTGCATATTCTCAATAAATACATGGCTGTGTCCATTGTCTCCAACACACTGTATACAGTGGTAACTCATGAAGTGGGCACATGAGGAAGGGTGCTGTCCGTTATTGCGACACCTTCCTCGCGCAATCCACTCACAGCGACTGACGGGTAGGGTGACCGGATGAGGGGGTGGGTGAACTAGGCGACAGGATGTCGCTATACGTACGTGCGCAGGGGGACTTGGAGCGAGCACGATGAGTGTGGGCTGGGGGGTGGAGAGGCTGTAGGGGTGGCGCTGCAGTCATTGGTCGAGCTGCGGCGTGGCCTCGGGGATTGGGCAATGGCTGGGGTGGCTGAGGTACTGGGTTCAGGTCCAGGTGCTGGTGCGATTTTTATTGCACCCAGCCCGAACCTTTTTATTTTTACTACTTTCACCCTCCCTGACATGCACCCCCCTGGAATTGAGAATCCTTAAGTAGGGGGGTGCAGAGGGTGAAGCAAACCATTCATATATCGGGATCTATTCACATATCGGGACTGTGTAGTACAGTACGGTCTGCATGCACATTGGCCCATGCTGTGGACCAATGGGCATACAGCTGTACTGTACGCTGTCAGTCGGCGGGTGGCCGGGCAGCTTGCGGGTGGGCTGCTGCCACCCACCGCTGACCGGGGGGGGGGAGCTGGGTGGCAGGAATGAGTGGGCTGCTTGGGAGGGGGGTACAGGTACCACTGGATCACCAGGAGTTATATTAATGTTACAGCCCGCAATCAGGCAAGGCGTTAGGTCCACTGAACCACCAGGGAGTTAAATTAATGTTATAGCCTGCGACTGGGTAAGGAGTTAGGTCCACTGGACCACCAGGGAGTTAAATTATATTACAGCCTGCAATCGGACATTGGAAGGGGCGCTACGCCACCGGACAGTGCCGCCAGGGTTCGGGTGGCCACCCACAGCTGGCAGCTGCCCTGTTGCACCCAGCAATACGGTAGCTGGCCTGTGGGTGGCGATCCTGCTCTGTTTTTATCCGGGAACATCTTGCACCCTCATGTGCGGTGCAAGAGGTGTGTGCCTGCATATGCGCCGTACATCCCAGGCTGAATGGGATGTGCCGAATATGCATGGGCACACCCCCTGCACTTACGCCAGATACATTACTGGAAAGGCCCTAGCATCGGGTTTTTGCGTGGAGCAGATTCTCCTTGAATATCACGCTAAGAGAATAAGGGTCGCATGGCACACGCTATTGCACCATGCACAACCCTTTGAATATCCTACTCCTGGTTTGTATTTTGCCTTCGGCTGTGTGTGCTTCCTTCCCTTTTTTTGGGGGGGGGGCTTTGTTTCTCAGCCTCTAGCATACTGCTACTCCAGAGCTCATGCTGCTTGCTTTTACTTACTCACAACTCAAATTATTTGCACAGCAACTCCTAGCATTCTGCTATGCAGAGATCACGCTACTGCTTTCAGTTACGTACAACTACAGCCACTGCTGCTGACTGTTTACTTTAATTACTATTGTACCCAGTGCCTGTGTTTTACTCTGTGCTCACCATGCTCAAACTACTGAAATGCAACCTCAATTATTACCTTTGTGGTTCAGCTCGGTCATAGCTGCTTCATGTTGCATACTCAGTTCTTTTCACCTGCCACAGTTTACTCTGACCCTACCTGTGCTTCTCATTTTACTTGCAGCTTCCCTGCACTGCTTGGCTACACCTACTTTCAAGCATTTCTTCCTGTTTTATTGCACTTCTAACTCTGAGGTCAGCCAACTAGCTCCTGCTGAGGCTGTTAATATAGCTTGATATTAAAAATCTGTGATAGCCGCCGAAAATCCTCAGTCTGTCACCTTGATTTGGCTTTGTACTGTCTGGCTGGCTTGCTCCCAATTCAGTTGTTTAATTGCTATACACATTTGATATGCTGGTTTACCTATCATGAGTACTGCTTACTGACCTGTGTGCAGGTCTACACTTGCTTATGCAGCTGTTACTCCTTGCTTACGCAAACCATTACTTCATGCATACTACCATCCTTTCGGCTTCGGCCTGGGATTCTGCTGCACTTGATCTGCATTTGACCTTGCAAGATCTCAGCACTCCATGCTCGTTACGATCTCAGCACTCTGTGCTCATTCAGCTCACCAGCTTCAGCTCTCAATCAATTTCTGGGGCATGCCAGCCATTCTAATCTGGTGCAGGGTTCCTGCAGCTGACTGTCTTGCTCTGCATTTAGTCCGCATCATTGAGCGTGTCCAACTTGGGGCAGGATCCTTCTCACCTGGCCCATAGCTGGGAATGTCCTTGCCCTGGGCTTGGCTTTAGCTGCCTGCTATGCGACAGCAGCTCCTGGTGTAGAATTTAAGACTAGCAATGAGGGGTGGTTACGACGAACTCCTTTGGCTCTAGTGTTCCACTATAATCATTGCCCATTAACTTTAGTGGTTTCCCTAGCAAGGCACCTTCACCGCATTCTCCCTACGACTGCCTCTGGTTCACCTGGTTTGATTTAGGGTGGGTAGGCCAGGTGAGTGCCACAGCAGTTGTTGCTCTCCTCCTGCGCCTTGGATGCACATATTGTTGCAGAGTTTTCTCACAACCTTCCACGATGTTCCCGCTAGAGGGTTTGAGTGAGAGCCTCCCTCTAAATTGGAATATTTTCCACCTCCCTTTAATTGGGTTCTCCAAATTGCAGCTGCAGGGCCATCACTAAATAAATTTTCCCAAGCCTGTAGGGAAGGTGACCAAGGCCTTGGATCCCCAGAGATTTCCTCCTCGTAGGGTTTTTTTTTCTCTCCTCTGTTGCTTCAGGTCATAACACTTAGTTAGCATAGTTGTTTTCCCTAGTTTATTTATGTAGGTTCCATTGTTGGATGGAGGCGGAGGATGTTCTGCTGTTCTCTCTCTCTCCTTAGGGGATCCCCTTCTCTCATGCAAGCCATCAGTATCATGCAAACCTGGGCTGTTACTACAACAATTGAGCATATCATTGCATTATTAAACTGCCTATGCTTCTCTACTACTACGTTACAGTTTCTGCTTCCACGTCACTGCTTGCATTATGCTTCTTGTTGCCTCCTTTTTGGGGATGATACTACATTTTTTGGAGGGGGATTCCTAAGGTACCTTTAGCCATGGGAACTGTCCCGTGGCACCTCTAGGGATGGAAACCTTTCCGAAAGTTCCTTGCCATCGTACTCCCAAAGGGTGGTAATTCTTCTGGAATAGAGAGTGTGAACGGCCAAAACCAAACTAACACAGTTGCACAAGCATAATACTATACTGGCTGCTTAAGTCAGTGAACAGTATACATGGTATATACTACATAATAAAGAAATTGTTTCCTATAATGTGTACTGTAATATCTTTTTCTGGTTCCATTTCCTTTTCATGTCTGCAGTACTGTTTCAAAGCCAAAGAGATGACCATACTTTTTTCTTGAGGAAAAAAAATAATTAAAAATAGTTAAAAATGCCTAAATTCTGTTAGAAATGAAAATGTTTACCAGCAAATGAAAAGTGCAAGACAACTGGCTCTGTTACTGAAAAGGTGGGGGCAGCTTGGCTGCTTTGCCACTTTAAGATGCAGTGGAAAAGATTAGGTTAAGCAACTGCTAATGGTGTTACTGGCCATACTTTACACCTCCCAGGTTGACTACTTTCACAAATAGAAGGCTATATTGACAACAGAACTTGTTTCTACCCTGGATATGTAGCTGAAACAATGAATGATATGACAAAATCTGTTTCAAAAGTATGTGAGCACTCAAAATGGCTCAGAAACCTGACCAGCACAAAGCAAAACCGGATCACCTGATAGAGGCCCTGAAAACCTGACCACCAGGTAAAAAACCTGACAGGTGGCAATCCTACCAGAGTCACACAGTATGCAAGTGGAGGTTGTGGGAATCAAACCCAGGTCTGCTGGATGTACCAAGCTCATTGCTCTAACCTCTAGGCTATACTGCCAGCCAAATTTATTTACCTGACCCAAGGCTTTGGCTAAGCTCTGTGTTATTGAACTGATTTTACTATTTTGTTATCCACTTTTGATTATGTCTAGGAAAGTTCCAACTTTCTTACCTGACGGTCCTATGAGTATGCATTGACCACTGAAGTTGACCTGCGATAACCAACTCTTTGTGCCTACGGTCAAATTTAATGTAATACCTGCTTGAGCTTTTTTTTACTTCAGTGTTTCAAAATTGTTGCAAGTCTGCCTAGCAAACAGCCCGGCTCTGTCTTGTTATGACTGAACATCAGAGATTGAGCCATACAGTATCTTGTTAGCCTTGCTCCTATTTATTAATTTGAGATTTGCATCAAATAGATGGCAGGTTGACCCCATGGGATATAACATCTTATTTTTGAAGGGGTCCCTTGGTACATCAGGCTGCAAAAAGTTCTTAGTTTGTAGCACAGGGCAATAAGATGCACAAGTGGAGGGCAAAAACTCAAACCTCAGATACAGAGATGATTGTCATTCGTGTTGAGGGTTGGCTTTTTAGACACAGAACCTACAAATAGCTGAATGAAAGGTGAGTACTAGCATTCCATATGACTCATTATAAAATGGGTTGGGAAAATTCTTTGCTGTGATTGGTGGAATCTGATCTCATGACCGTGCCTTATACCAGCACAACATGCCTGGTCAGAAATGTTTAACTTTTTGAACCTCATAACATGGTCTAAAATTACAAATCATGGAAGCCATTTTAAAATAGGAATAAGGCACTCCAGGGTGTACATAACTGTGGAATGATGGATTTCCTTAGGTGCATAAAGTATTTGGCTTCCTGTCATGCCTCTCATCCTGAAGCATGCTGTTACACAGCAGTAATGCACACTGTGTCATGTGTTATTGCTTAAGTAAATATTGGTAGGGTGCATAATGAGGGGGATTCAGATGGGAGGGCATCTACTGTACGTGGATGTTTGATCTGTTTAGGCAGCAGTCTTTGAAATGTGGCAGAGTTAGGAGTATATTGAATGGGGGCTTGACAGTTTCACCAATCTGCTGTACCTGAGAATGAGTAGCCCCATCAGCTGTGTGTCACTTTTCAGCTGTAAACTGGTGTCATAAATGCATAAGAATGTTTGAAAATCAACCTCAAACATTCTGGTACATTTACAGGATGCAGCTGAGGAAATACAACTGCTGTAAGTGCTTTGCCCAGACCTTTGAAAACCATGACCCTCTTCTCTGTAGTTTAGCAAAGGGAGTAGGAAATGTTTTGCTACTCTGTATTCTTGTTTTGGAGTTGAGGCAGCACGTGACCCTAAAGAGGGCTCTTAACCTGGAGCCCACCAAAGCAGTGATGAAAGGTTTTGGAAAGTGAGTGACGGTGTGTGGGGGGGGGGGGCAGCCAAACTCACAGGTATCTAAAAGACAGAACCTACTCAAAGTGCTAAGTTGTTCTTGATGTGAATGGAGTGAATAACAAAAAAAAGCTTTCTGGGCCATATTGGTCCCTTAATCAGATGCTTGGACAGACACCTAATAAAAAAACTTGTGGCCCTGACAGCATGTCTACTACTGTACAACATCTACTTATAGTAAGTATTTTGGTCCATTGACATGTACGGCACTATCCAAGTCTAGTCATGCATTTAATAACTGTTGACCTTATGCTGCTTGTAAAGTGTTCTGCAGTATACTATTTTATGGAGAATCTAGTAGAAAACATTATGTTGAATCCTGGGCTCCTGCATATACAGTATGCTTAGGTTCACTTACTAAGTCAATCCAGTACAACCCACTTTTTTATCAACCACCCTTTCCAACAGAGGCTTGGAGTGCTGCACAAAGTACAAGTTATAGAAACATGCATGATAAGCAATGTTAACAAAAATATTAAAATGTTTTATATTCTAGCAGAACCTGGCAAACAGTAAATAAATCCAGGATGCCAGCTGCTACAACAAACCAATCATTCTTTTCCGGTTGACTTCCTGGCCAGCATATAAAATACTGTTTAAGTTATGGCAAAATCATTATAGTTTTACTATGACTAGTAACCTTGATTGCTATTTTTGCATAAATAAAGAATAGAACCAAAGCTTATGGAGGCTCAGCTTGTTCACTGCCAGCCTTTTTTTTTTTGATTTTGTAAGGTGATTTATTGTAGCTTAAAAATATATATATAGTACACAGCAACTGTAAATGGATGCTGCCATTTCATATTCCTACCAAGCACATTTCCCTTTTCTGATTGGGAGCATTACCCGTCACTGACATCTATAGTGGCTGAGGGATGGGCAACATTCCTAGGCAGTAAATGACATGTAATGTGAGTCACAGGGATAAAATTATGTTTCACATAGTGGTTAAGAAAACTTTTATTTTTGATTGAAATATATACAGACAAGCTTGTGAAAAGCAAAGGAGGCCCACCAGAAGTGCTGTGATGATAAATGTGAGCCTCTATTAAGCATGAGTAGAACTGTGATACAGGCACAGCCACAGTGCAGTAGTTTGCATACATACTGGTTTTAGAGAAACAGAAGTGTAAAAAAGACAAAATCCAAATGAACTATGAACCACAAATGTGTGTGCATCCTGCAAGGAGTATGAATATCTTTTTTTTAAGTAAGTTGGAGATACCCACATCAATTTTGGAGACTATTGATTAAATAGTCCAATTTGGAGATAATGGTAGGTGTTTGTTCTGTGTGAAATCAGACAGGTATTTGGGGAAATAACACAGATGTCCTTCAATCTTTTTTTTTTAGCTCAATCCTTGGAGTTTTTTTCCCAAGACCAGGGTCAGGAGGAATCCACCCCAGGGGTAGTTGGAGGGAAGAAAAATAACAAGGCACAGTGGTGCCTGGGGACCACAACATTGTTCGCATCCTCCGTAATCATCAGCGTGCCGCTCGGCTGCCTTGGTAATTTACATAATACCATCCTGACACGTTCACTTCAGCTATCCATCACCATCGGGATGGTACTTTCTATTTTCTGGCATTCCTTTCTCTCTTTCTCTCTCCCTCTCTCTCTCTCTCCCCCTCACCCCCTCTCACTCACTCTCTGTCTCTCTCTTTCTCTCTCTCTCTCTCTCTCATCTTTTGTTTATCTGGCCAAGCAAAAAAGATTGATTTCTCATTGTTTCTGCCCTTCTTGCTCAACAGATACGAATTTGGCAAATGATGAAGCACCGAGCCGGCTAATAAGCAGAATATGCACACAGAGAGATTTTCTGGCTGTCTTTTTTTTTTAATGAGTTGTGTCTTTGAAAAAAAGGTCTGTCAGTTTAATAGAGCTTTGGGAGGAACATCTGGGAAAAAATGTTTTCTGTAATTTGTACATTTGTTTAGGCAACTGTATCAGAATGATAAAGATTTTTTTTGAGGGTGGGGGTTAAGCAATCAGTGTATATCTATAGCTAAGATATCACATACATATCTGGAAATAAAATAGGTTTGAACAGTTTTTGCTTATTTAAATTCAACACATACTGACACTCTAGCTTCACAGATATCCCAAAAGTTTTTTTTTTTTTTGTTATAGCTAAATCTAACTGTCTCAGAATGTGTGTTAGAAGGATGTTAGCAAGATCAGTCGTGAGAGATAAGGCACTGTCACTTCCTACTGTACTTAAAATGTTCATTACAGTTTGGCTAATTTTTTAACAAGGTTTTCCACAATCACATTAGAGTGAGGCATGGTACAGTAAAGATTGTCAATGAGTCTTAATTATGCAGTACTACTGGGAATTCCATTTGGCAAAAGTAATAGGATTCCAAATGAAATTTTTTTTTAAGCATAGTCATTTAAATACAAGTGAAGTCAACCTGATAAATGCAAATGGCTTACAAACATACAGGTTCCACATTGGGAAGTGCTGTTATAGAATTACAAGATTATTTGATAGGGATGGCAGTGTATGAATAAATGTTGGTTTCCCTTAGGGCTTACACAACTGTTTGGCCTAGTTTTCCCTGACATTTACCCACCCAGTTCTTCAGAGGAGATAAATACTGTAGTAGCAAACTGATAAGGTGAAGTTGGGTCATGCTCTTAAGGAAACTGGAGTTCTGGATCTGATCTAAAGGCCAGCATGCCAAATAAGGCAGTTGATTAAGCAATAAAATACAGTGGGGAGGGATTATGGCAGGTTAACACACGTTCTAGTGGACTGGGCCTGAGGCATGGCCAAGGAGCTAAAACCACAGTTGATTGGAGGGGGTTAACCAACTATTACTCCCAAAGTTCAGAGGGTCTTATTCCACTTATAAAAAGTTTATTTTTAACAATGAATGAATTGGACTGTTATTTAAGTGCACTTTCAGTCCGTGAATAGGTTTTGTGCTGTGGCCTTTTTACAAGTGTAGCCACTGTTGTCGCCCCTTTAAGAGTCCAGGGATGATGACATCATTCTGCTTTCTACTGTGTATTTCTAGATATTTAGTGAGAGGCCATGGAGAATTAATTCTAGTCTGTGAATCAGGTATTTTTTGCAGCATCTGACTTTGCTCTAATCAGCTCTTTCTCAATGCCAGGAAAACTGTCTCCATGACTTTTGGCACTAGGCAGAGACCTTCTCGGCTCCCTTTCATCCCCTCCTTCCACACCCTGGATGGCATTTCACTAGAAGATTTCTCCTCTTTTAGATATCTTAGGGTCTGGCTTGACCAGCATCTTGATTTCTCTGTGCATATCGATGCAGTCCACAAAAAGCTCCATCCCAAGCTGGGTGCCTTGTATTGCAATTGTGGATGCATCCCCCAGCCTGTCCGCCAGGCAATTGTACAGAAAATGATACTCCTTATCTTCGACTACAGGGATGTAGTCTACTGTGCCACCCCAAAGTTCACCCTAGCCAGATGGACATCCTCTTTCACTGCTTCTGTCATTTTGCCCTCAGCTGCCCTTACTCCACTCATCACTGCATCACTAGCCCTCCCATCGCTTCAAGACCGGCGACAATCTTACTCAGTCTAATTGCTAAATTGTGGGCCCAGTCCCTCCCACATATCTCACCTCTGCACTATCAGACCCTGCCTCAAAGGCATACCCCCTCAGAGAAAATGACCCTCATTTATTGTCTTGCTCTAATGACCACCATGGCAGGCCAGTCTGCTTTTAGATATCACCTGCCTAAATTATGGAATTCCCCCCCTGTGTCCATATGGAATGCCTCCTCTGGTAGGCAGCTCAACTCTCTCCTTAAAGCACACTTCTCCTCCATCTGCTCCTATGCCCTTATTATCTCTAATACCTTGGCATAGCCTCTGCTTTGCCTATATGATTTGTCAGGTCTGCCTGTTTGTGTCTGCTTATAAATACTATTTGAATATTACTGTTATGCATACATACTATGTGAATATTGCTGTTATGTGATTCATGCTTGTGCCTCTGTATATAATCCAAGGTCTCTGCACACTGTAATTAGTGCTGATCTCTGTATAGGTTATTGTATGATGTTTACAATCTGCCTATCCCTATTCCTGTCCCCTAGGACACACCTGGAACTGAGCAGTAGTCTACTTAGTAAGCCTTCCTGGTAAAACGTTTCAATAAATAAAAATAAATAAATAAATACTATTGTATATGTAGGCAGATGGTGATATTAGTACTGTTCAGTCTGTCTGTGTCTCGTCTCTTTTTTTGTTGAATTTCTGAATTTTGCAGGGCCTCATGTTATCAGTAAGGATGTGCCAATGCTGAAATTGTATTCGCTGAATATGCTGAACTTTGGAACTGTTACATCTGATTTGGCCAAATCAAACGTTTTAGCAAATTCAGATCCCGTTTACCTTCAGTCAAATCATTAATAAATAGCACTCTAGTCCTTCCGAGGTGGCCAAGGCAAGACCTACGGTCAGCCCTGTCCCTTTCCCTACCTCAGTCATATTCCACCCTCCTTATACTCCCCAGACTTTTTTTATAAAAATTAATTTTGGCTCCTGGCAATGTGCCAGCTGCTGGCTGAGATTTATTTTTTAACTGACTGGAGGAACAGGGAAGGGTGGAAGAGGTCAAGATTGACTGGCATGGGCAAAGGTAAGAGGTGGTAAAGGGGTATCTCTTACATCAATATTATTTTCCTGCTGGACCCCCATACCAAGGACCTGGAGTGTCTGGCCAAAATGTCAAAGCCGAATTGAAGCCAAGGGGATCCAAATCAAAGCCAAACCAAAGTTGCAATTTTCCCATTTGCTTACCCTTAGAGTGTGAGCATTTTTGAGTAATTTCGTCTTCCATGTTGGTCCAGTAAGCACTACTAACATGTTTGGGTATTTTGGCTTGATTTAATTAGTTTTTTGTTTGTTTTGTTCGGGAATGCGTCTCTGTTTCCAGTTATGTTTCTTGGTGTATGGCATCGCAAGGCTTGTTTTTTTTTGTGTTCATTTTTTAGTAATTTAGATGGTGGAATAAAATTATAATGTTTTTATTGTGTGATTGGACTTGGTTTGCATAATGATCTTTTGACTTTTTTTTATATTCAAGTTTGTTTCACACTTATTCAGGTACAATAGAATAAAAACTTGGTACACTGGGTACACTGGGTATTGTCTGTTCATTCTTGCAATGGAATTTGATTATTTCTAAGCACAAAGTCTGTCACATTGGATTAGCAGTACATTTACAGCAATTCAGTACATTGTTTATTTCTCTGGACAGAACGTGCCTGCACACCCTCCCCTGGAGTATCCTTCTGAATCAATAGGGTTCCTCTCTTCCATTCCATACTATCAGATCCTTCTCATGGGACAAGTTCAGGGTTCCTCTTTGTCATATGCTATATCCATCTTAACCAACAGGAGCTGAAGCTTTCCACTCTATCATTTACAATGAAAGTTAACAGTTCCATTTCATAGATCTTCCCCACAATCCCCATCCACTCTTCCTGCGTGAGTGGTTCCTATAGTGGCCATTTGCGGGTTATGGCCTTTTGGGCTGCCACTATTAAAACTCTCCAGAGATATAAAAAATTTCTGCCCAGACCTCCCCTGGGAGTATTCCCAACACCACATGTCATACCCCCAGCCCTGTTGTAATGCTGAACATCTCTCCCATTGTTTGCCTCACCTTCCACCAGTAGGTGCCTAACTTAGGGCACAACCAAAATGTATGTGAGTGATGGGCCCAGGCTTCCTCACTTCTCCAGCAATGTGGGGTTATCCAAACCCTCCACTTCCTTTGGATCACTGGTGTGTAGAAGATATGGGTCTTCACCTTCAAACTATATTACTGCCAGATAGGGGGAGATGTTGTTTTAAATGAGGACTTGAAGGCTGCCTCCCACTTCTTGTCAGTTAGGGCTATCCCATTCTCCCCTTCCCACGCTTATCTAATTTTGTCCAACTGTACTGGGTTAATGTCTCAGTACACCTTGTATAGAACTGAGATATGCCCCTTCTGAATCATACCTATCAGAATATCCTGTATTATTTGTAGGACTGCTGTAATGCCCAGGGAGGCATCGGAGTCATTCTCTTTTTAGTGTGGATGAAGGTTTGGACTTGCAAGAAGTGAAAAAAAATGACTGTTTTTGCAGGTCAAATCCCTGTTTGGTCATTTCAGATTTCATCACTTCCCCCCATGTATTAACTGACATGGGCAGCACAACCTATTTCTCACCCGCTGCCTGTACCTCACATCTATAGTAGCTGGAACAAGGTGGGCTTCAAAGCTTCCTTAAAACATTTACAAAATTCAGCGCCATATCCATCTGGACCAGGGCACTTATTTGTTTTTTGGTTGGTTATTGCCAGTTCAATTTCCGCTGCCCTTATTGGGGCAACTAGTGATGGTTTCTGTTCCTCTGTGAGCTTTGGCAGTGATAAGGCCTCCAGGAAGTTCCATTGCTGTTATGGTGTAGTCTCTGGGTGCGGGCTATATAGACTCTTGTAGTATTGTACAAAGGTCTCAGATATCTGGGCCATCTGTGTAGCCACCACACTGTAGTGTAGAGTGCAATCCTGTCGATGCATACTTCAGCTGCCTCTTGTTTTAGGTGAAAGTTCAGCAATTTAGATGCCCTTACCCCCTCCGCATAGTATCTTTGTTTTAAGGAAGAGCTGTGCCTTCTCTGTTTCCCCCTCTTTGGATGGCCTGTAATTCTGATTTCACTTTTTATGGCTTCCTCCCTAGAAGCCTCCCATCTCTCTTGCTGGTGCCTTTCCAGGTCCCTTAGTGTGGATGTCAGTTCTACAGTTTAACCCATTTGTCTCTAGTTTTCTGTGCTGCCACTGAAATTAATATGCCCCTGAAGACTGTTTTAGTCCTGTCCCAGAGGATTTAGAGCTGCATCTCTTGCATGTCATTTTCAGCCAGCACTCTCATTTCTAGCTTTAAGTTCTCAAACAACTGACAGTCTCTAAGTAGGGGCATGTTATGGAGCCAGAGGTTCTTCTTTTTCTGGATGTTTAAGTCTAAGTTTGCATAAACCAGCTGATAGTTTCGGAGTGTGGAGGTGCTCACCCATAGTGATTCTACCCTTGCCAGATGTCAAACATGGAATAGACTTTGACTCTTGCTGAGTAACAGGAATAGTCTCCCATTATAGGGTATTTTACTCACCATGTGTTACTGAGACCCATTTCCTCTGTTAGCTGAGACACTGTTTCAGCCACTCCAGAACCAGGGGCTTGGACTCTTGATGTGGTATGTAGTCCTCAGTTAAAGATCGAGTTTTAGTCCTGCCCATCGATCAATATTCCCTTTATTTTACCATGTACCAAAGTCAAGAACTGTTCATACACCTTAGAGGGGGACCCATAAGAGACATAGAAATTTGTTTTTGTGACTGTCAAACCTGTATTTGTCTAATCACTACAAGATAGCATCCCTCCTAATCAGTTGTACCATTATCTTCCTCAAATGGAACATTGAGATTGGAGTCATCACTCCTCTCTTCTTACCTTTTTCAGGGAGGAGTGATGAAGTCTGGAATTGCCAATTTTTTGGATTTTATTGCTTCTATTGGTGTCAGATGAGTTTCCTGGAGAAGATTATTTCAGCTCTTTCCCTCCTAAGCATGGTGGTTAGCCATTTGCATTTCATGGGGTTGTTAACCCAATTTACACTGCATGTCAATATCTTAGTAAAATGGGTCATATTGTGCTTTGTAATCAGCTGCCTGTATAATATTCATAACTGCCTTCTGTACTATTTCAGTGTACTGCCCATCACATTCACCATATATATGCACCTGTTCCTTGAACTCAGAACCAAACAAATATAACTGGAACAAACATTCCCCTATTAGCAGGTGAATCCAGTGGGGCAACACAAAGGGTTGGCTGCCTTGGCTCAGCAGTATTGTTGCAATCCTGTATTTCCTGAAGCAACCCCCATCTCTCCCATGTTGCATTGTCAGCTTGGGGGCTTTTCTACTTTCAGCAGCCACCCCCCACTTCCTAGGTAGTTTCTGAAGGTCTGTCTCTTGAGTGTCCTTCTCAGACTGCATCATAGAAACATAGAAACATAGAAACATAGACTTTGATGGCAGATAAGGACCACTTGGCCCACCTAGTCTGCCCATTTCTCTACCTAGAGGATAAGCTGCAGATCCTATTTAACCAACAGCCTATTTCTTCCTACCCCCCACAAAAATTGCCTTCTGTCTGTCCCATGCATTCTTGAATTCTCCCACAGTTTTAGACCCCACAACCTCCTCAGGAAGGCTGTTCCATGCATCCACCACCCTCTCTGTGAAAAAGTACTTCCTCACATAGCCCCTGAGCCGTCCCTCCTCTATCTTCAAACTGTGTCCCCTTGTTCTTGCACATCTCTTTTCTGAAGATGCTACCCTCTTGGACTTTGTTGATTCCACTGAGGTACTTAAATGTTTCTATCATGTCCCCCCTCTCCCTGCTTTCCTCAAGGGTATACATATTAAGCTCCTTTAGTCTCTCCTCGTATGGCTTCTCTTGCAGACAATGCACCATTTAGTTGCCTCCTCTGAACTGCCTCCATCCTGTCTATGTCCTTGTGGAGATGGGGTCTCAGAACTGGATGCAGTACTCAGATGGGGTCTCACCAACTGTCTGTACAGGAATAACAACTTCCTGTTTTCTGCTGGTGATGCCTCTCCCTATACATCCCAGTATCCCCCCAGCCCTCCCTACCGCCTTCTCACATTGCTTGCTAACCTTAAGGTCATCTGATATGATTACCCCAGGTCCCTTTCCATTTTTGTTGTTGTTACTACCTCACCCCCCATTATGTAATCTTTCCCTGGGTTTTTGTTTCCCAGGTGCATTATTTTGCACTTCTTTGCATTGAATCCAAGCTGCCCTGCTTCTGACCATTCCTCCAACCTTGCCAAGTCCCTTCTCATCCTTTCCATGCCTCCTTGTGTATCAACCCTGTTGTGGATCTTTGTGTCATCTGCAAAGAGTCATACTTTTCCTTCCAGTCCCTCTGCAGTGTCACTTACTGTATAAAGACATTAAAAAGGACTGGACCCAGTACTGAACCCTGCGGTACCCTACTAGTAACCCCTCTTTCTTTAGAGTGGACTCCATTTACAATTACTTTCTGTGTCCTGTTGTCCAGTCAATGTTTACCAGGCTACCACCCTGGGACCCACTCCCAGGCTGGTTAATTTGACTATTAATCTTTTGTGTGGGACTGTGTCAAATGCCTTGCTAAAGTCTAGGTAGGCCATGTCCATAGCCCCTCCCTGGTCTACTACTTTGGTCACCCAGTCAAAAAATCAATTAGATTCATCTGACATGCACTTCCCGCTGTGAACCCATGCTGCCTTGGGTCCTGCGCCCCACTGGCCTCTAGATACTCAACTATTCTTTCCTCCAGAAGTGATTCCATCACTTTCCCTACCACAGTGGTCAAACTGACAGGTCTGTAGTTTTCTGCCTCTGTCTTGGTCACACTTTTGTGACGGGGAATCACATCTGTCTTCCTCCAGTCCTCAGGTACTACACCATCCTCCCATGATTTGTTAAAAAGGGTAGTCAGTGGTGTCACTAGTTCTCTGCTTAATTCTTTTAGAATTCTGGGGTGAATTCCATCTGGCCCTATTGCTTTGTCCACCTTCAGTTTTAGGAGTTCTTTCAGAACCCTTTCTTCTGTGAAAGGACTGGGATCGCCCCCATACAGAGTGCTTCTGTTAATTGGATTAGGCACCTCCCCCACCTCCTCTTTTGTGAATACTGAACAGAAGTATTCATTCAGTATCCCTGCTTTTTCACTGTCCCTCTCTGCCCACCCACCGTCCATTCTATTCAGCCTCACTATCCCTCCCTTTGTCTTTCTATGCTCCCTGATATACCTATAAAAGGTTTTATCCCCCTTCTTAACCGAGTTGGCTATCTTTTCCTCAGTTTGGGCCTTTGCTATTCTGACTACCCTCCCTGCTTCCTTCTGCCTTAACTGGTACAGTTCTCTGTCCTGCTTCTTCTGTGTTTCCTTATACTTCCTAAAGGATATATTTTTTCTCCCTAACCTTCACCGCCACCTCTTTTGAGAACCATAGCGGCTTTTTCTTTTGTTTTGATTTGTTAATTTGCTTCATACAAAGGCTTGTTGCCTCTGTGATGGCAGTTTTGATATTTCCCCATTGTTGCTCCACCCCTTCTTCTAGCCTGTTTGCTGGTGCTTTTCTAAGGCACTCTCCCATCTTGCCAAAGTCAGCCCTCCTGAAGTCCAGAACCCTCATTTTTGTATGGCTTGACTCTGTAGCTGCGTGCGTTTATTGTGAACCACACTGTTTAGTGGTCACTTGTTTCCAAATGGCTACCCACTTCTAGATCTGAAATCCTCTCACTGTCCCCATTTGAGACTACGAGGTCTAAGATTGCTCCCTCATGAGTAGGTTCCAAAACTTGCTGTCTGAGGCATGCCACCTGAAGAGCATCGAGAATGGCCCTGCTTTTGGATGTGGCAGCAGCAAAGGTGCTCCAGTTGACATCCGGCATATTAAGGTCCCCCATCAACAGTATCTCCCCTTTCTCTGCCGTTCTAAGTATGCCTTCTATCATATCCCTGTCCATTCCTTCCCCCTGACATGGGGGTCTGTATGCAACCCCTGTGCGGATTGTGGTGCCATTTCCAGTCTCTAAGGTGACCCACAGTGCCTCCTCTCCTCCCTGTTTACTCTTTTGTTCAGTTGCTTTTATCCCTTCCCTTACATAGAGAGCTACTCCGCCCCCTCTTCTCCCCTCCCTGTCTCTCTTGTAGGTTGTGTACCCTGTATGTTAACATCCCAGTCATAGTTCTCTGTGTACCATGTTTCTGTGACTGCTATGCTATCCAGGTATCCCTCTTCCATCAAGGCCACCAGTTCAGGCAGATTGTTGCCCAGACTATGGGCGTTGGTACTCATTACCCTCCATTTCTTGATGGACTTACCCCTTTTTGCCCCATCCCTGTCCTTATTGCATTTGTCACTTTCTCCAATTACCCCTGCACTTCTCCCTATCGACATCTCTATGTTGGTGTCTACCTCACTTAGTACCCTGATTTTTTGGGGGAGGGCTAGTATTTCCCTGCTCCTCTCCAGTGCCTCCCCCCTTGGCTAGTTTAAATGCTTGCCTATGAAGCATTTAAACCTATCACCTAGGATTCTGGTTCCCCTCCTGGACAGATGCAGACCATCACACCAGTATAGGCCTGCATCCGTCCAGGTGGACCCCCAGTCCACAATGAAGCCAAATCCCTGAGCTCTGCACCAGTTTTTCAACCACTGATTGAATACCATGGTGTGGAGCACCCTAGCCTCACCCGTGCCATAGACAGGCAGCACCTCCGAGAAGGTTACCATGCTTGCTGTTTGTCTAAGGCACCTCCCCATCTCCACAAACACTTCTTGCAGTGCTCTGATCCCTTTCTTAGCCAGGTCATTTGTCCCTAGGTGGACAATGACATCCAGCTCCTCTCCTGTGCAGCTGCTCCTGCGATCCCGAGGATTCGCTCCCTGTCCTTCCAAGCCATGGCTTCAGGCAGGCACCTTACCTCCTCTCCCCCCCCCAGTTCTACCTTCCTAACAATGGAGTCCCGCACTAGGAGTTGTTTCCTTCCCCTGTGGGATCCCATGCCACCCTCCTGTGGGTCTCCTTTGTGGAGGTTCCCAGCATCCTCCTTGGTCTCCACTGTGGGTGCCTCCATAGAGGAACCGCACTTTTCCAGAATGGCATACAAATTGTGAAGAGGTACAACTGGAGGGATGCACCTCTGTTCCACCACCCTCACCCTCCCTGAGACCACTGTGGTCCAAAAGCTCCTCTTTCTTGGCAACCTCTGAGGCAACAGCAGTGACCCTGGTGGTCCCTGGGTGGGAGAAGAGGTCCCATAACTCCTGGCCAACTCAGCCTGGAGATGAGCAACCTCCTCCCTCAGCCCAGAGAGGTGCCTGCAGATAGGATAACACTGCATCCTCCAGAACGTCTCCCAGAAGACTGCTGCACCACAGCCACTGCACTGCACCACTCCCATCATGTCTTATTTCTGGCCCCCTAATTGTTGTTTGGAATACTTACTCTTTCCTCTGTTTGTTTATTTCTTTTTTTTTCTGTCCCTAGTTATGTACTGCCTCTGTGCCCTTTTAGCTCCTGATCTTCCTGTTCTGAGACAAGAAGTTCAAATATTTCTCAGTAGTTACCTTACTTACTTGCTTAGAGTCAGGCCTCCGGCAGCTGGGGGGGACGGAGAGCTACTCTTGCCCTTTTAGGATGGTGAGTCTTTGGTGGCTCTGTGATCACTCACTTCCTGCTCCCAAACAGGAAGTTCCTGTTGTTAGTTAAATCCTGTGTCTATAAAAGTAGAACTGCTTTTGGGTGAGGGGGTGGAGGGGAGGGAAGGAGGGCAATATCGTCCCAGTAGAGAAGTTTAGTTATACCAGCATGTCCTTCCTCCTGGTGCTCTGTTTGTTCTCTGGCAGAAGTTATCTAGGGCAGTGTTTAAATCTGGTTTTAACCTGGCTCCTTCTGGCTAAGCCACTCCCCCTACTTTGCAATTTTTTCTACACTTAGTTAATTTCACAAATAATTCCCTTCAGCCACCTGTGACAAGCACCTAGATAACTACACAGATAACAGGTAACAATTCACTTCAACTAACTCTGGCAAACACACTAACTTTTTTTTTTTTACCCTAAATTGAAGGTCCCAGTACAAGAATTCTAGTTCTTAGTCCCAGTAGAGAAGTTTAGTTATACCTGCAGCTCCTTCCTCCTGGTGCTCTGCTTGTTCTCTGGCAGAAGTTATCACCTCACACAAGCCTATACATCTGTTTTTGTTGGTTGAAAGATAATATATGAGAGTGGTTACCAGAAGTGCTATCCCCCTCCACACCTATGGTAAATCACCAGCTACCCATTTGATGTTGCTTTCTGCTATAGCCAACAGTGTTTTCTGGTCCCTCGAATTTCAAGGGCTTGATTCTCAAATGAGTTAGAATGCCACAAGCCCTGGGTGTGCTGAAAACACGGCACATGGGGCTTGCAGCATTCCATGGTTGGCAATCAGAATTCTTGTTCCTGTGCATCACATGCCACAAGATAGTCCAGCTTTTTCTGATCTAACTTTGCAGTCCTTTTTACAGGGTTTTTACCAGATATTTGGTGCAAGCCACCATAAATGGGGGAAGTGTCACAAATGTGTGCGTCCTTTGTGAACTGGGTGCATGGTGCAGCAGGGTGTTCGTGGCAGCACAGGGTTTGATGCAGTGCTTGTGAAAGCCGTGCATCAACCTTTGAGAATTGAGACCCATGTGTTTAACATCATTTAACTGAAGCCTCTCTGTCTGCCCACTGGTGTCTGGAACAGAGCCATGGCTGCATCAAATTTAAGAAAAATGAAAATTTATTGAACTATTTTGTAAAGTACAAACATTTTTTTCCCTCCATCTCAGTATAACAAAATACTTCACACCAATAGGTGTTTTTTGGTAGGGGAATGACCCCCCCATGACTCTCAGCAGTGTGGTTCATGAACAGGAGCCACCTAGCCCACCTCACTCCATTCCCCGGTGAACCCCAGCAGGTGGGAGACAACTTCTGTGCCTTCATGTTCTTTGCCCTGAGTTGTTTCACAACACTCTACATGGTATGGTGCTTATCTTGCACCATAGTTGTGAAGTCATTACTGATTGTGATTTGGTGTCCCATGTATTTTAAATCTGGCCATTGCTGCACTAATAGTAAAATCTCCACCTTAGCCCTGTAGTCTGTCATCTTTGTAAGGATTGATCATGGTTTCAAGGTCCCAGAGCTCTGTGAATGTGGTCTATCTGCAAGTCAAAGTCCTCAGGCAATTTTAATACTTCTCAGAGCAGTTGTTGTTTCTGTGGCATTTTTTCCACTTCTTCAGAAATGCCATATATCCTTAAGTTCTGTTGCCTGCTTTGTCCCTCTAAATCATCAACATTGAGCATGAGCTCCTGCTGTCTTGCAAGCAGATAGAGTGTAATGTGTTTGTGGTGGTCGGTGGTGTCAGTAAGTTCCATGACCTGGCTCTCCACAGTAGTCGTTATCATTTCAGTTTTTGTGATGTCCTTTTTATGTTGGCTCACGCTTGTGCACCAGCCAACATATTGCAGTAGTAGCAGATTTGAAGGTGCAGTCACTGTGGGAGAATGCAGGGCATGCATCAGTAGGTGCATCCCTCATTCCCCAATAAGGCAGCATGCAGGTGCCACACCAGCAATGCGCAATGTGGTGAGCACGTCTAAGAAAAGGTCTGCTGCAATGAAAGCCAAGCTTGTCATGCAGCAGCACCTCCTGACGTGCCTGTCCTGGTGAAGCATTCTAGTAAACATGGCGGTAGTGACTGCTGCCACCACCTGCCACAATGCCGACTTCGGGGGTGCCCAATCCCCCTATTGGCATGCCCTGACCCAGTTCGTGTGCTGATGGGGGAGCCCACTCTCCATCGGTATAATGCCCCCCATTTGTTGTGTGCTGAGGGGGATGCCCAATCCACCTTGGCTCTAGCCCCTCCTTCAGTATGTGCTGATGGGGGTGCCCAATCCCCCATCAGATATCCCCCTCAAACACTCAGGTGGCATGCTGGTAGCCCACCCCAGCATGCCAAATGCCCCAGTAAAAAAAAAAGTCCCACAATGTTTTTTGTTTTTTTAACCTGTAAAAGAAGAAAACGGTCCCTCACTGTCTGTCCTGCTCCCTCCCCCAACCCGCACCGACCCTCTGCACACCCTGCACACCCTGCCTCCCCACACCCCCCTCACCCCATACTTACCTCTGGAGTCTGGCACGACGATCTTCGGTGGACCAGGAATACATCTGCACTCTTCAAAGCCGATCGCAAACTGAAGAAATGCCGGTAGTCTGTATAATGGCACAAATAGTTTTTTTTTCAACTTTGGTGCATATCTCGGGCATTTTTTAGAATTTGTGTACCAAATTTTCAACATGGGTTATTGGGGCCCCTCCTCATGAATTCAGTCACTGTCATGGTGTTATTTGGTCCCAAAAGGTCATTTTGCGGTAACTACGCAGAATCACCTTTCGGGACTGATTAACGAAACAACAGTGCCACTGTTCGTGAGGTGGGCTCTGAAAAAGCCTGTTATAAATTTGGTGAAAGAATCCCCAAAATGACTGTTTTACAAGCGTGCATTGCGCAGTTTCCATGTACGCTCGTAACTTCTTGAATTTGCAATATTTTCACTCCAGATTTTCAACACTGGCATTTTTCCACACCTCCTTATGAACAGTACAGCTGTAATTTTACATATCCTAGCCAAAATGTGTTTTCACAGTTCCAGCACAGAATAGTATGGTCACTGTGTGAAATCAGTTTCCGGGATGGTTTGAGAAAATGACAGTGACACTGTTCATGAGCAGAGGTCCTAAAATACGTATGTTGAAAATTTGGTGATGAAAGTCCTTAAAATGATTGTGTTACAAGCATACATTGCGCAGTTTCCATGCACCCTTGTAACTTCACAAATTTGCAATATTTTCATGCCAGATTTTCAACACTGGTATTTTTTCACACCTCCTTATGAATAGTACAGCTGTCATTTTTCACATCCTGCCCCAAATGTGTTTTCGCACCTGTGACGCAGAATGGTGTGGTTGCTGTGGGAAATCAACTTTAGGGACAGATTAACAAAATCACAGTGCCACTGTTCATGAGGGGAGGTCCCAAAATCCCTATGTTGAAAATGTGGTAAAAAAAATCCCAAAAATCATTGGGTTATGGACGTGTGTTGCGCAGTTTCTATGCATGCTCATGACTTCACCAATTTCTCATATTTTCACTCCAGATTTTCAACGTTGCCATTTTTTTACACCTCCTCATGAACAATACAGTTGTCATTTCTCATGTCTTGCCCAAAATGTGTTTTCATCCCTGTGTTGCCAAATGGCATAGCCGCTGTGCAAAACCACCTTTTGGCTAACAAACTGATAGTGCTGCTCTTCATGAGGTGGGGTCACAAAAAGCCCATGCTGAAAATTTGGAGTGAAAATACCAACAAATGCCTACGGTGTTAGGGTTTCTAACTGTAACACTCCACCCTGTAGAGACTGACAGGTGTCAGGGGTGTGACTTGGGATCATTGGCTGTAATGCTCATGCCATTCCACCCCCCACCCCCACCCTGTAGCCAGTGACAGGCATCAAGGTGGGCCTTGGAGTGTTTGGCCCTAAAGTTCACTCCATTCTCCTATACTGCATCCATCTCAGTGTATTTCCTTATGGAATGGGATAAGTATAAGGCCCAAAGACCCCAAAGCACACCACAACACTTGTCAGTATCTACAGGGTAGGGTGAGGTAAAATGGCATGAGTGTTATTGCTGACAACCTTAAGGCACACCCCAACGCTTGTCACTCTCTGCAGGGTGGGGTTGACATCAGGTCAATACTTCACTGCTACTCCTATTATGCATCTCTAACTCCTGCACTACCAATGCCAATGCCAGCGAGACAACATTTGGCATTGGCAAATGCTTGTTAAGTCCTGTGACTGCCTTCTCCATATGGTTAACTGCTGCAGCTGTGCCTTTAATTGCTGCAACCCAGTCATCTATTTCTTCCATGTCTACTAGAGGCATGTGCTCATCTTCATGAGAGTCTGGGAGGCCTGGTCCTGGTGCAGCTGTTTACAGAGATCACTGTTTTTCTACAGCCAGTAGCTCTTTGAGTTTCTATGATAGTGTCGCTGGTCCCTTTTGTTTCAGCAGAGCCTGCCTGGTGTTTTCTGCTGATGAGTTCATTGAATTAGCAGTTGGACTGATGCAGATTGCTGTTGGGGGTTGCCTGAGCTGGAGAGCTAGGCAGTCATTAGGTTGGTGATGTCAGCAGAAGTATCATGATCTTTCGACGCTGTCAGCGGAAGTCTCATGACATTTTGACTCCGAAGGAATATTTTTGGTAAAATTCTCTGAGCCAGATTTTGGGCTGTATTACTATAGCTTCAGGTGACCATGCTTCAGCCATTCAAGAGGAAGAATTGACAGGACCCCATTTTATAGTGTGAGGAAGTTACCCCTCTCGTGCAGCTAAACAGTGCAAGGTTTCACCTTATGACATTTGCCCTAAAT
Source organism: Neoceratodus forsteri (assembly GCA_016271365.2). NCBI lineage: Eukaryota > Metazoa > Chordata > Ceratodontiformes > Ceratodontidae > Neoceratodus > Neoceratodus forsteri. Next base: position 538,096,904 of record CM028134.1, on the reverse strand, counting down.
AGAGTGATTACTGAAGGTAACCTGATTTTCAGAGTCCTTTTACCACTATTATAAATTCAGGTGATTATACCAACAACATGATCAGTGGTATGGGGAACAGAAAGGTATGGGGAGAGGCTAGATGCCCTTAACATGTTCAGCCTGGAGAAAATAGGCAGAGAGAGGGGCATGATCTCAGTCTTTCGCATGCTGAAAGGTGCTGAAAACCTCAAACGGTCAGAGATGTATGCCCTGGTATCCTGTACAGAATGCATAGGCACATCCTGAAGCTCAGAAGTGGTAAATGGAGAGGTAGTGTTAGGAGGCACTTTTTCTCGCAGAGGGTGGGGTACCAATGTCAGCTTACGGGCAGAGACAGTAGACATGAAGACAGTACAGGCCTGTAGAAATACCTTCTTATCAAGGGAATCCCTGTGTGTCCTGGGTAGTAGAACATCTCTATAGACTGGTACATGTTTGCATTGCATACTTATTTCATCCCTTATGAACAGGGTCTGGGGTGTGGGTGGACTTCATGGACCTAGAATCCCTTCTAACCATTAACTGTTATCCGTTAACAACTATAAATTGTATCACTTCCTAATTATTGTTGTCTCACTGCTGTAATCTATTGTATATAGCCAAAGCTGGTTTATATTGCTACAGTATGTATGTAAATGTCTTGGAATGTTATGTGTAATCTCCCAGATCATGCCTGAAAATAGGTATTCAGGTGTCCAGTACACTTACATCACTAAGAAAAAAATAAACACAATAACTATACTAGTACTGTAATGTATGTTAATTTTCTCTGACTTTCCTGCTGCCATTCTACTCTTCTCTGCAGTTGTTCCTCTTAACATCCAGTGTACAGTGACATACAGTGATAGTTAATCTTTACCCAACCCACTGTTCTGTGGTGTTCACCAGAATAAAAAGGTAAAATCGTGAACTCAGCTACTGTATCTGCACACCGATAAAAATCTTGCAATTTCACAGACTTCAATGTTTTATACTAAAGCAGACATTCTTCATTGCATGTATTTTGATGTGAGTTATTATCTTCTGAAGCATTCCCAGGCTTCTCCTGCAAAAGCAAGAAAGATATCAATTATCGAACGTGAAGGAAGAATTCTGCAATTTTTGCTATGAGATTGCAGTACTTTGCAAATGGGTTAAGATTATAAAAAAAAAATAGCTGAGCATTATTTTCTGGGTTTGAATGTGAACCAGAAATCAGAAAATGTTAGATTTTATTTTTTTATTTAAAAAAAGGCAAAATGTAAATGGATATACTTTAAACTGTATTGCTTCAAAGTACTTTAAAACTGTATAAATAGAATTTTACTTGGTATCAATGCACTTTAAAACTGTATTGCTATACATTAAAACTGTATTGATATTATTTTAATATACCGATACATGACAACGCTATGGATTATACTCGTCTATGCTAGCCTGACTCCAGGGTTTCATTTAAAAAAAAACAGTTTACTTTCTACCCTAATGGCTCAAACGGTAGCCCTTTATGAAGAAATTAAGGGAATTTTCAAAGCTTATGTCTAGATGTAATTTTCTGTTGTGTACAAATTTAGACTTACAGTACAGTAGGAGCAATTTCTGAAACTAGGACATACAATAGTTATGTCCAGTTTGCAATGGTTAGATACAATTGTGCTTGGACACAATTTTCAGACAACATGTACTCTGATCTAATCTCTGTGTCTGTGTTATATTTGTCAGGTGGTTAAGAGCATGCCACAGAATGCCAAGGTCCCTGGGTTCAAGCCCCGGTAGGAGTCACACTTTTCCTTTCATTTCTACAATTGTATTTTCAAAATTGCCTTGCAGTGGCTAACTGCATGGAGAGAAAGAAATAGGAACTATATCTATATCTGGCATTTGTCATCCAAATTTGCTGTAAACTACAATAAAACACCTTAAAATGCTACAAATAGATCAAGCCTTTGTAAATAACTCTAGTAAAATAGAACATGATATAAGTAAAACAAGGCAGATCCAGACATTGTCATAACTAGTAGCTGCACCAGTTTTATGGTTTTTGAAAAGCATGCCCATTATATTAAGAAAAGGCTTAATTTAACACCATCAGGGCTACAGTCAAACCCTTTTTCTTTGTAAATAAAAGCTTGGTCAGGCTGACATAAATACTTTCTATCAATACAGTTTTCATTTATCAGTACATTCAAATAAAATTACTACAAAATCAGTTGAGAAGTGACAATTCCTTAAATAGCAGGGGTCCCATTCACGGTCACAGTGGTGGGTGGCAGTATTCGGGGGGGTGCATGTACTGGACTGTCTGTACCCTCACCCACCAAAGTTGCCATGCATAAATGGGAGCTGCTGTCTTTAGGGGACATAATGTCCACTGTGATGGCGGTGGTGCATAATGGTATGCAGATAGAGTTTCCATACTTTAGCGTTTGTACAATAGTTACACAACCACTAGCATGCTGGTACTGTGGCTGTCACAAGGATTCACCCATGGCAAGGTAGCAGGCACACTACGCTGTGCCATGGCTTATGCCCTGGATGCTTGGTGCTGCTGCTGATGTTGCTCCCTCACCCTCTTGCTCTGTACTTTAAAGCCTGCTTTTGGTCAAGGTAGGCAATGATAGACTGTATGTTATCCCCTCACCAGTCTTCATTGGTGCCTCAGTGGCCCTGGTTCAGGTATTCAGGTTCTCTGATATTCAGTGGCTCCCTCTTCCTAACCCCATCCTTCACTGATTCCAACAGTGCTTTGCACTACCTAACCCTTCCACCCATCAGAAAGAATGTTCTGGCTCACAAGGCAGCCACCCCTTGTAGAACTTCATTTAGTAGTTTTTTGTCTTATGGGGTTACTGTGCCTTGCAACAGGCTTCTTCGCCCCTTTCCCTGTTTTACTCACACAGGTCTGTACATTAGCACAGGGAAGTGCTTGTGGTTAAATTCTGTAAAGGACAAAGGGGTGCAATACAGATTGGTGCTGCACAGTTCTCCTTTCCACCATATTGCGGCACATGACAGGGATTGTGCATGGGGTCCCTAGTATAAAGTATGCAGAAGATGCTGGTGGTATTCTGTCAAGGGGAACCGCAACCTACTTCTGATATTTCTTTATTACAGCAACTACAACAACAGGAAATTCTAAACCTTGAGTTGAAAAAAATGACTAAACCATATTTATTCCCAGAATCCGACATTCTGTATGATAATGGGAAGGCTTTCGATTGGGTGGAGCGACTATGTCACTCACCCACCAGGCTTTATTAGGTAACTCCCCCCAGGCCTTCCCAGGATTCATTTCTTTCTGCAGCTGAAGGCTGCGTTGTCTGCTCCTTTCTCCTGCTCATGTTTATCCTCTTTCTCGTTCCACCTATGCACCCCCCCCATGCCTTGGACTTTCTCCGATCATCAGCGCAGATTCTCCTTTTCTCCAATGTCATTCTGTGTTTGTTCCAGTGGTGCTGCTGCCTGTACCTCTTCTCAGTGCTTCCCCCCGCCTTCTCCTGGACTGCTTTTCCACTCCCTTGTCACTGGAGTGACCATTTGTTTCTTTCATCCCCTGGTCGCTCTATCGGGGGTTCCGATTCATCTCCCTCATTACTCCAGTCTGCCCTTCTGCCTACTGTTACTCGCTGTCAAAATTCCTGCCTGAAGGTCACGTCGGTTCTCTCCACGTCCTGCCCTCTCTGTCTTTGGCTCTTCCTGGAGACCACCTACGCCTCAAACCAATGCTTTCCATGATTCCGACATTGTACCCAGTCACGCCTGATGCCCTTCTTTACTACTGCAGGTGAGTCATCTGCCGTAAGTGTTTCTGCACTGCCTTAACTTGCATATTCCCCATGAAATCTTCTCTCTTTTGATGCTGCTCATGCTGCTTACCATTGCCTTTCATGCTATGTGAGTCCATTACCTGCAATACACCTCCATGTCTGCTTGATTTTGACACAGTTTGGCGGCTTTCTCAGTGCTACCTGCCAGTGCATTTTCCACTATTTAGTTCAGACCTGTGCCTTCCAAGCATGTACAGGCTCTTTCCAGTTACCCAACAGCTATCTCTCCTTCTCTGACCACATCAATGCTATCTCAAAAAAACTACGCCCCATGCTTAGTGCACTATATAGGAACCGCAGCAGCCTCCCTCCCCAAGTCCGACGTGAACTGGTCCTGAAGATGATACTGCCCTCCATCGACTACTGCGACATTGTATACAGTGCAGCCCCTAAGTCAACCCAACTAAACTGGACACACTTTATAATGTCTTCTACCGCTTTGCTCTCGATTCCTCTCCCCTCACCCACTACTGCGACCTCTACCGAACCTTGGCACTACTGTCCCTTGAAAACCATCACATCTCTCACTGTGCTAAATTTGTCTCCAACCTATGGCTCGGGTCCATCCCCTCCTACCTTGCCACCATGCTCACAGATGCCCCACCCTCCTCCCATTATCTTAGATCCAGTGACTCCCGCTAACTTTCAGTCTGTAGGTGGAAGACCTCTGCTGGTCAAGTTGCCTTCTCACACTGGCTACCCAAGCTCTGGAATACCCTCCCACCACAAATTCGGCACTCCTCCTCTTCCTACTCTCTGTCTACTGCCCTAGCAAACTTCCTAACTACAAATTGCTCCTGTCTCTGAACCTGCCATGCAGCACTATCCCCTCCACAATGCCTGACCAGCGGCCTTAGCCTTGCTACAGAAGCTGGCATATAATCCTAACCTTGCACTTATGTCCTGGGCCTATTTTGCTCTATGTAATGTGTATAACTGTATAACTGTGATATACATCCTCTGCTGTTCACAGCTGTTACTACTGTGCTAATTTACCTTGTCTGCTGCTTCTTGTCACAAAAATTGTTATTTGATACTATAATATCCTAAGCATTCAATGTGCGCTGCTTGTATATTCATGCAATTGAGTATCCTTATGCTGCTTTTCATTTGCTTCTGTTAACTGTTCACTTGATAACCTGCGTGTTATCATATCCATGTGTACCTCCCTCCCCCCAGGTTGCACCAGGAGACGAGCATCTTGTTGCTCAGTGTGCCTTTCCTGGTGAAACAATTGCAATAAATAAATTAAAAAAACAAATACTGCATTGTGTATGCAACTCTTGGACTGCATTATTCTATCCCTGCTCCTTCTTCTCCCCTGGCTGGACATTCCTTTCGACTGGGCAGGTCTGGATGATGCGGGGGATGTCTCCCTGTATATCCCTGCCTATTGCTCATTCACACTGTTTCTCTTTGGCTGTTTCATTCCATTATCTTAGTTTCCACTGCAATGCAACATAAAAAAAAAAAAATCTGTGCTTTCTTTTGGGGTTTCATCCCTATCCTGCCAGCACATTCCCTACTCCTATCATTCTATTAGTCCATAAGTGTCCAGGTTCATGTGTCCAATTCTGCTTCACTCATTCTGCCATCATGGTCCATCTATTTACTTTACTCCATCAGTATACCCTTCTTCGAATCCTATGCTTTCTAATCGTACCCTCATCAAACGGTGGGCCCCTTCCATTTGGGGATCAAGCTCCTCTCTCCCCCCTTTTGTCCTCTCCTTCTCTGCTCCTTGCTTCCATTATTTGGTTCACTAATTTTATGATGATACATGCCTCCATATCTTATGGGTAGTGTTCTGCTTTCTGGCCTTTGCTGTGCTTTGAGGGATGTGCTCTCATTTCATTAAACTCCCTTTCCATCCTCCCTTCCTTGCTCCGTATCTGGTGCTGTTGCCTGCTTGCTCTGCTATCCACTTCATTGGCTGTCTGTAGCTGCCTCAGTCCGGCCCTGCAGTTCTCATCCCATACCAGCCATTGTGGATTCACTCCAGTTGAGGCCAATCAGTATGCCTTGGCTAACTCCGTCTGGCCTGCAATTGATATTTCTTTTGGGCATACCTATCCTGACTCATATGCCGCCTCATCGGCCAGCAGTCCTCTTGCTGCATGTCTCAGGTTCATGACTCTGTTCATCATTCACCATGCCTTATCTCGTACCTGCCATCAAGGATTCAATCCAATCATGGCTTCACTCCGTCATCATCCCTTACTCTCTTCCTCATCGAACCACTGCTCTCCTGTGGTTATTATCATCATCTGTCTTCTCATGCCCATCTGGGTACCTAGTATCTGGTTTCAAGCATGCCTTATTGGCCTCAGAGTCTGCATACTCACATCACTCAAATTACTCACATCGATCAATCAAGCTCATCAACCTGCTGCACTCCTGCAGTGATCCTTATCCCTCTCAATCGCTCAACCAGAGCATCCCCTCTGGTTCCAGGCCTGCCTTCTTGGCATTAGGATCTACTTCTTCACATCGCTCTCTCTGATATCTCAATTTGACTCTATCTCCACTCACAGCCTTGCCTTCCTGTTCATCGCCCTTTGCTAAGGGCTGGTTGGCTGCTGTCCGCCATCATTCCAGTTCATCTTCGAGTTCCTGCTTGTTTTCTTTTCCTCAGTCTTCTCATATTGGACTGCTGCACTTCTGCAGTGATCATCATCATCATCAACAATCTGTGTCATTCTCAGTCTTCTTGTGGGTGCATCTGGACTACCCCTTGATCCTCTGCCTTCTGCGTGGATCTGCTCCTTCCCCGTCGCCTACTCGCGCATACCCCTCTTGGGTCCCTACTGCCTCATGTTCCTTCTTCGATCTGTGCTTTCCTTTTGGGGTTTCCCCTATCCCATCATCATCCTCCCTACTCATCCTTCTCTTTAACAGATCCTTCTCTTTAACGATGTACATCCTTAAATCAAACATTGTCAGCCTGGAGGGAAGACGACCTAGGCCTTGGATCCCCAGAGGCTTCCTCCTTGAAAGGGTTTTTTTCCTCTCATCCATGCCAATGGTCATAATATTAACTAGAGTTAGTGCTTCCTTAAGTTAATGTGCTGTCCTAGGTTAATTAGTTAGGTTCTGCTGTTGGATGGAGGCGGATCTTGCCCTGGCTTTGCCCTCTCTCCTTAGGAAGTTTGCCTTAATCATCTTGTCAGTTTTTCATTCATCATCCTCACCTCTTTGATGCTCGACACCCAATAGGGTATTCTCTTTGGGCTTCTTCCTAAGCTACCTTTAGCCAATGGAATCATCGCCATGGCACCTATGGGGGGAACCCTCCTGTAGGGTTCCTCGCGTCATACCCTAATAGGGTGATATATCCCATGGTTAGAAAGGCAGAAAGCCACAACATAAATCATATTCACAAAGTAAGTCAAGTCACACAAGCATCAGCTCATCCAGTTGCATAGGCGCAATCAAATGGGAAGGCTTTAAGCCTGAGGTTCGATTGGGTGGAGCAACTACATCACTCCCCCACCAGGCTTTATTAGGTAGCTCCCCCAGGCCTTCCCAGAATTCATTTCTTTTTTCCCCGCCATCCACCCCTCCTCCTCCAGCGGCACATCTCTCTTACCTGTGGGCTTCTTCCTAAGCTACCTTTAGCAGATGGAATCATCGCCATGGTACAGATGGGGGGGAACCCTCCTCTAGGGTTCCTCGCATTGTACCCTAATAGAGTGGTATATCCCATGGATAGAGAGGCGGAAAGCCACAACATAAATCATATTCACAAAGTAAGTCAAGTCACACAAGCATCATCTCATCCAGCTACATAAGCATAATCGAACAAAAAAACATAGAATTTGTCAACAGAAGAGAACCGCTTGGCCCACCCAGTCGGCCCAGATGGTCCCTATCTAGTCTGTTTCCACAGACTCTAACTGGTCTCATTCAACCCTCCCTGCCCATTTCCTAATATTCCCTTATCTCTATTCCACACATGCTTGAAGCCCGCTAATGTTTTTGCCTCCACCACTTCTGCTGGCTGTTTATTCCAGGTGTCCGCCACTCTTTCTGTAAAGTAGTGCTTTATCATAACCCTCCTAAACCACCCCTTCAAGCTTCATCTCATGCCCTCTGGCTCTGGTACTCTTCCCCATTTGAAAAAGATTCCCCTCCAGCACCCTCTTCACCCCAGTGAGATACTTGTAGGTCTTTATCATGTCCCCTCTCGCTCTCCTGTCTTCCCAGGTGTACCTATTAAAATCCCTCAGTCTCTCCTTGTAGGACTTTTGGTGGAACCCATGCACAATTTTAGTTGCACTCATTTAGTCTGCCTCCACAGTGTATATGTGCTTTCTGATTGTGGCCTCCAGAACTGGGCACAATACTCTAGGTGGTGACTCAATAGTGAGCAACATAGTGGCAACACCACCTTCCTCCTCCTGCTGGAGATACCTCACCTTATGCATCCCAGCATCCCACTGGCCTTACCCACTGCTTTATCACACTGCTCTGCCACTTAAGGTTATCAGATTTGATAACCCCAAGGTCCTTTTCCTGCTTAGCGACTGCCAGTACCTCTGCCCCATCCTATACTCAGTTCTTGTGTTCCTATGCCCTCGGTGTCTGATTGTACACTTTTGTGGCATTGAACCCCAACTGCCATGCTCTTGACCTCCTCAAGATCCCTACACATTTTTTCCACCCCTTCCTTATTGTCCACTTTGTTACATATTTTGGTATCTTCCAGTTCATCCACAGTGTCACTTATGAAGACACTGAAGAGCACAAGTCCCAGTACTGAGCTCTGAAGTGTCCTGCCAATCACTCACTCATCATTAAGGTGCAGTTAACCACCATCCTGTTTCCAGTCCATTAACCAGTTTCCTTCCCAGTTCACCACTTTGGATCCCACCCATAGGCTGCTCAATTTCTTAATCAGTCTCCTGTGTGGGACAGTGTTGAAGGCCATGATAAAGTCCAGATAGGTTATGTACACTGCCATCCCCTGATCTATTTCCCATACCAAATCAAATAACTCCGTCAGATTTGATTAGCATGCCCCCCCACCCCATGAATCCCTGCTGCCTTTGGTCTTACAGTCCATTGGATTCAAGGTACTCTGTCAATCTTTTCTTTAAGAGTGCTTCTTTTCATCTCCCCACCACTGTAATGAGGCTCATTGGCCTATATTTACTAGCCTGTTCCCTGCTGCTATCCTTATTTATTTATTTATTTTTATTTATAAGATTTGGAAACAACCTTTGAGCATGAGCTCTTTTACAAAGGTTCCACGTTAATATAACATAAAGAATACAGACAAAAGTCCAATAACAACAGGGCAAGTTACATAGTAATACATTACAGTGCATAGTACATACATAGTAATACATTGCATTGTATAGTAATGCAGAAGAGAGAGATCATAAGCATACACAAGTGCACAGTGATAACCTATTATGAGAGACAAGGAGGCAGGAGGCTGGGTAGGTATAGGGGGACTTTCACTGGACCCCTGAGCATGAGCAGGTGTTGGAGGGTGGTAGAGGAGAGTGGAAATAAAGGAATAGCACCTCCTACAATGGTGGAGGAGTCAGGTAAGGGTTTGGGAGGGGGGGTGAGGAGCAGTCTTGGGCAAGAGGCCTTGTCTAGCAGCAGGGATTTGTCCAGGAGGGAAGGACAGATGGGGGCTTGAGGGCCTCAGATTTTGGCAGACATTTGTGGGGAAAAATAAAAAGGGGGAGGGAGAAAAAGGGGGAGGAGGGGGGACCCTGAGATGGGGGTGGAACACACAGACCTGGGCTTGTATGGGGAGGGGGGAAGACCCGAGGGGCCACTATGGTGAACTGCTGGGAAGCTGGTGTTAGGTCTTATGTAGAGGGACCATGTCTGCTCTCCTCCAGCCCTCTGGAACCATGCCTGATTCCAGTGAGCTGTTAAATAAGGCCATCAGGGGGTAGCCAGCATCTCCCTGAGTTATTTCAGTATCCTTGGGTGTATCCCGTCTGGTCCCATAGCTTTGTCCTTTTTCAAAGCTGAAAGCCCCTTCACGAATCATTCCTCTAGCAGTCTGCCTTCTCTCCCCCTTTGTTCCTGCTGATCACTGTTGGGCTGCCCCCCCAACCATGAAAATTAAGCAGAAGTACCTATTCAGGCTTTCTGTTTTTTTGGTCCTCTTCTGTGCATTCTCCCTCTGCCACCCTCCTTATCCTCATTATCCCTCCCTTTGCTTTCCTCTTTTCACTGCTGCAGCTGATGAAAGCCTCATCCCCATTTGCTATCCTTTCCTCTGTTTGCGACTTTGCTTCCCTTTCTGCCTTACCTTCTTTCCCCCTCTGTTTTACCTGGTGCATCTACCTTTCTTCCTTCTGCTGCATTTCCCTTTATCTCCTGAATGCCACCCTTTTTCCTTCACCACCATGGCCACTACCCTAGGGAACCATAATGGTCTCTTTTTCCTTTTGCTTTTATTCACTTCCGCCATGTAGAGGCTGGTTCCATTATTATGTCCTCCATTTTCTTGACTGTTCCTCTACCCTCCCTGATATTCTACCCCACTAGGCAGTTTCTGAGGCAGTCTCCTATTTCCTTATGATCTGCCCTTCTAGAGTCCAGGACTCATGTCCTCGTGAGGTTTGCCTTTGCTCCTTTCTTAATGTTAAAAAGCACTGTACGGTGATCTCCGGCACCTAGGGAACTGCCCACCATGATGTTTGCAATGCTGTCTCTGTTTGTAAGCACCAGATCCAGCACTGCCCCATCCCTAGTGGGTTGTTGACTAGCTGCCTGAGAAAATCCCCTTATAGGGAGTCTAGGATGGTCCTGCTCCTTGCTAAAATTGCAGCTTAAGGACTCCATTTCATATCTGGTAGAGTGAAGTCACCAACTAGCAGCACCTCCCTTTTATTTGCCATCCTGATGAGGTCCTTCCCAAATTCCTTATCCACCTCATTTCCCTGTGCTGGAAGTCGGTATACCATCCCATATGGATAGTGGCCCCAGTGTCTGTCCCCAGGATGACCCACAGCACCTCCAGTCCTTCCTTTTCTCCAGGTGCCCTTGCACTTCTGTAGCCTTGATTCTGTCACATATAGTATAGCACTTACTCCCTTCCCTGTCCCTGAACAGAGAGTAGCCTGGTATGGTCACATCGCAGTTATGGCTTACAGTGAACCACAACTCCATTATGGTCACCAAATCCAGGCTAGCCTCCTCCATGATGGCCTCCAGCTCCAGAATTTTATCTTCCAGAGTTTTACATTGTTGCAAATGGCTATCCATACCTTACTTTTCCCCACCTGCCTCTCTGCTTTCTCCCCTCCCTCCTGCCTGTGCTGTTTCCTGAAGCTCCCCTAACTCCCCTTTTCTCTTTTTTATTACCTTCTCCATTACCTGTCTCCTTTACTCATCTTTTCTTGCTATCCTGATTTATATCCCCCATTGTCCAGCACCTCGTCCCCAACCTATGTTTCTATGCCCTTGCCTTGGGGGAACTTTCTCCTCTTAGTCCCTCCCTCCTCATTGCTTCATCATTTGGAGTGAGGCAATCTTTGCCTCCTTTGGTATTACAGCCTCCCTCCTTGGCTAGTTTAAATACTTATCCAAGTAGCATTTGAACCACCCAGTAAGGACTGTGGTCCCCCTCCTGGAAGAATGCAGGTCCTCTTTCCTATGGAGATCCATGTCCCCCAAGGCTGGTCCCCAGTCTTCAGTATAGCTGAAGCCATTCTCCATGCACTATGCCTTCAACCAATTGTTAAAAGCCATGGTGCTGAGTGCCCTTTCCTCTCTTTGGCCATACAAAGGTAAAATTTCAGCAAATGCCACTGTGCATGCAACCTCCTTCAGGCCTCTCCCCAGTTCCCAGAAATTACCTTGCACTACTCCTACCCTATCTCTTGCTTGATCATTTTCTCCTAAGTGGACAATGACATCTAGCTCTCTCCCATTGTCTGTTGCCCTAGCGAGCCTCTGGATTTGCTTGGCGTCCCTCCAAGCTGAAGCACCATGAATATAGTTCACCTCCCTCCCTCTCCCTTCCTCCCCCCATTCCCAAGTCTATCCCCCTAACAACAGAGTTCCCCACTGGTAGCTGCTTCCTTCCCAGCTTGGGGCCACTTCCTCTCTTCTTGGGGCCTTCCTTCTGAAGACCCCCACTTCCTCTGTTCCTACTGCTGCAAGTGCCTTCTCCTGGCTGCCTGCCCCTCCTGTATGGTGAAGGACTTGTGCAGTGGTATAGGCTGAGGAGTGTGTTCCCTTCCCACTACCCCACCTTCCTGAAGTCCACCATGGAGGGTCCAACTGCTCTGTCTCTGTCTGCATCAGTAATCCTACAAGGAGAGATATAAGGACCACAATATATGCACCCTGGAAGAGAGGAGGAAGAGAGGGATATAACAGAGACCTTTAAATACCACAGGGGAGTAAATAAGGTACAGTAGGGGAGTATTTTTCAGAACAAAGTTGCTCAAGAACAAGGGGACATGCAATGAAGCTGGAAGGGGTTGATTCAGGATAGATGTGAAGAAGGACTTCTTCACAGAAAGAGTGGCTGATGACTAGAACAGTCCTCCAGTGGAGGTGATGGGGGTAAAAACAGTGCTGGGGTTCAAGAATGCATGAGACAGGCATAAGGGAATGTCAGTGGAAATGAAAGGGGGATAGAAAGAGCTGGAGATCAAGTAGGAACTGAGGTGACACTGTAGGTAGGGAAAAATGGGCAGACTATTGTGGGCCAGGCGATCCTTATCTGTCGTCAAATTCTATGTTTCTGTGTTATTATATAGGTGTGCCTGCTCATACTTCTGTTTGGGGGGAGCACACTCACATGGGCATTCTAGCTATGTGTGCATATCAATTTTCATTTTTTTAATTTATTTTATTTTATTTATTTAAACATTTGGTAAACAGGAAAGGCACACTGAGCCAAGGCTCGTTTCCACGTGCAACCAGGGGGAAGGGAACAAAGGGAGCAGATAAACAATACAGGAGAGTAAGTTATTCAAAGAAATCATTTTTTTCAGGTTTCTCCTTCTCCCACCCCTGTCACCTTTCAGCCTTCTTACTATGCCTAGTTAGACCCTATTTCTCAATTCATTTACTCCTACTGGGTCTCTCCCTCTTCTACATCAGGATTTTTTCTGAGCTTCTTCAGTATGTCCTGAATAAACTCACTTGGTAGAAATTTGAGCATCTGACTTTTCAATCTGTGTGCCGTTTTATTTTGGTTTGTTGTGGCTACGTTGGGATCGAGGCTTCATGGTGAGCACTTACACATCAGTGGAGTTCCCCATTGTGATTTCATCAGTTTTTTTTCTAATTTTTATTCTTGACTTGCATATTACCTCTTTTTCTCCTAAATCCACCCAACTATTTGTTTTCCTCACAAATGCATATACTCCTTATTTCCTCTTACCCCTCCACTAACTTTGCCGTTCCCTCTTTATAGATGTAAGACGAAGAAGTCTGAGGTTCAAGTGTTGATTCCAACTATATTTTCTATTTGCAGCATGCATTTAATACTACCTTTTTGTTTTATACGCATCACAAATGATAGACCATAGAATCCCAGTCAAATCCAGGCTTTACACTAGCAATGTCTGCTGCAGTCCCGGAAATTCATATCCTGAAAATGGAATTTGATTGATTATTTAATTCATCATAAAGCAGTGCCCCTGGCTATAATCTACTGGGATAAACAGACAAGTTAGATGGGATTAACAAATAACCATATTTATAACTTTACCATACATTTCTAAAAGCAGTTTAGCTTCCTTGGGTATGAATAACATTTTAGTTTTTAAACTTTTCCACTATCAGTTATCTGGTAAGCAGACAGCATTCCTATTTACTGCAGAATCAACCGTTTGATGTTTGGTGGCTTCCAGCATACACTATGATTCCCCTTCCTGTCTCTTCAGCCAAGTGTGCATAACATGGGCCACTGGCCAACCATGGCAGTAACTTGGCATAGAGTTATGATGTGTTTTTGGGGGGGTAGGGTTTACACTTATCATGTTGAGCGTATTTTACCCTTTTTATTCAACCCACTACTCATGTGAGTTGTCATGTCACTCCTTGTCACTAGTATTAGGGTCAGCATACAAGGGTCTCTGTGCTGTGTCATCTACATTGTACATGTTGTATCCTTGGAAGATGTTCTAGTAGTGGACAGTCCCAGCTCCCCTCCCCAGACCTGGAGCATCAGTCAAACTCCAGTGGTCCAATCTAGAATCCACAACCTCAGAAGAGAACATGGCTCTCTCTTTTGGCAGTGCTAACTATCTAAGCCACACAGTCAGTCTGGCATGCAGTTTATTCTTTATTGTTAAACAGACTTTAATTTCTGTCTCCAACCAGTTGGAAACATGCACTTAAACATGATACTTGAGTTTGCAACTTATCATACAGTATATGTTTATATTCTAGCTTGTAAGGGCCTTAATGTGCTTTTCTGTTATCAAAAATATGTAATGCTCACAGTAATCTCTTGACGTTATGTTAATAGGTCTTTATTTCAAATGTATTTATTTATTCCCTGTAGTACAGTATTGATGCAGTATAGTATAGAAGATAAATTTGTTTGGGTATGAGCACTAAATGTAGAACATCTTTAATAAAATAATAGCCAGTGACACCACTGGACAAGGTTTGAAAAATGTAAAATTTGGACAGTTCCATTTACATTTACTCTCATTTTTATGTTTGCTTACATGTTTGCAAGAAACATAGTGCTATCATCTGAGTTTTTCAGAGGTGTGTCAGCATCTTCCAATTCAGTCAGTGTGTTTGCAGGCATGGTCACAGTTCTCCAATCACTGCTGGAGCTGTCTATGACAGCAGTTGAAAATGCAGTGGCATACAGTTGAAAGAGGGAGCTACGCTTCAGTGAGCAGCTCCCCACACACACACACACAGATCAACTGTGTTGGTTACCTGATAGATTGCTGTAGTCTTGTCTAGCTTAGAGAGACAAGCCACACATCATTACTTTAATAAACTGTTCCCTGCCACAGCAGGACCACCAAAATGTGTGGGTGCCTAACAGTCCTTACTCACACCAGCTCTCCAAAGCACACCTTCATGGACTCCATGGGTTCTAATCCTCCAGAAAAAAAATACCTCCGCATTTGATGTGAAAACTCAGACTTCGTTGTATGTGTAATTCCAAGCGATTTCTCTTACTAGACTCTGTCAATGTGAACTCCCCACTGCTAAAACCTATGCAAACGAACTTGAGTGTACTGTACTACCTGCAGCTGAAGCAAAGAACAGCCAGAATGCACAAAGGAGAACATACTGCTATGCATTTCAGCAGCAGCCAGTGGGAGAGGTTTTCATGACTGAAGCACTTTAATGCACCTTTTAGTTCTGTCATACACACCCCTGTGTGGTAATTCACTGAACTGCACACTTAGTCTGGTAATGCAGCTTCAAAATATTTTTTTTTTCTCTGAATTGCCATGAGCTGGCATTTTTATGTGACTGCAGAAACAAGATGCTGTATGTCAGCCATGTGTCTGCATTCCCACACTCATCCCCCTCACAACTCTCAAACAAAGCCAATGGTGCTTACTGAATTGAGAAGAGTTACATGGATTTCAGAAGTTGTGCCAGATACACTGCACATTGCCTCATCCACTCTTATTGTTTCAACCCTCCACCTCCACTTCTCTTGGGCAAAGCATGAAGGCTAGTTCACACTAGCACATTCAGATACTTAATAATTCACACTTCCTTTCAAATCAGGGAAAGGCATGTTGTTGGTCTATTACACTATGAAAACAAGCATTTGTCAATGCCGAACGTTCGCTTGCAGGTATTTACAGTGGTATTTGGCACTTGGACATGGCTTAAAAAAATCAGTGACAAAGAAGTACAAGCATTTGTCAGTGCTGAATGTTGCTTGCTTCTATGTGCTGTTTAGGTATTTGGAAGTCATTGGAGTGCAAATATTGAAAATTCACGAACTTACGAGCGTGCGTAGGAACTGCGCAATGCACACTCGTAAAACAGTCATTTTTAGGAATTTTTTCACCAAATTTTCAACATAGCCATTTTAAGACCTCTGCTCATGAACAGTGTCACTGTGATTTTCTTAATGTGTCCCATACATTGAGTTGGCACACCGACTGCACCATTGTGCGCTACATGGGCGGAAACAAATTTTGGGCAGGATGTGAAAAGTGAAAGCTGTACTGCTCATAAGGAGGTGTGGTAAAATGGCAATGTTGAAAATCTAGAGTGGAAATATTGAAAATTCGCAAACCTACAAGCATGCGTAGGAACTGTGCAACGCACGCTCGTGAAACAGTCATTTTTAGGAATTTTTTCACCAAATTTTCAACATAGCCATTTTAAGACCTCTGCTAATGAACAGTGTCACTGTGATTTTCTTAATGTGTCCCATACATTAATTTACATACACCGACTGCACCATTGTGCGCTACGTGGGCAGAAACACATTTTGGGCAGGATATGAAATATGACAGCTGTACTGCTCATAAAGAGGTGTGGTAAAATGGCAAATGTTGAAAATCTGGAGTGAAAATATTGAAAATTCGCAAACTTACAAGCGTGTGTAGGAACTGCGCAATGCAGGCTAGTAAAACAGTCATTTTTAGGAATTTTTTCACCAAATTTTAACAGAGCCATTTTAAGGCCTCTACTAGTGAACAGTATCAATGTGATTTTCTTAATGTGTGCCATACATTGAGTTCGCACACCGACTGCTCCATTGTGCGCTACATGGTCGGAAACACATTTTGGGCAGGATGTGAAAAATGATGGCTGTACTGCTCGAGGAGGTGTGGTAAAATGGCAATGTTGAAACTCTGGGTGAAAATATTGAAAAGTCGCAAACTTACGTGCGGCATAGACTGTACACTCTTCATAAAACAGTCATTTTAGATTTTTCACCAAATTTTCAACACAGCCATTTTAAGACCTCTGCTCATGAACAGTGTCACTGTGATTTTCTTAATGTGTCCCATACATTGATTTTGCACACCGACTGTGCCATTGTGCGCTACATGGGCGGAAACACGTTTTGGGTGAGATGTGAAAAATGACAGCTGTATTACTCATAAGGAGATGTGGTAAAATGGCAATGTTGAAAATCTGTAGTGAAAATATTTAAAATTCGTGAACTTATGAGCCTGCGTAGGAACTGCGCAATGCACGCTCGTAAAACAGTCATTTTTAGGAATTGTTAAACCAAATTTTCAAAATAGGCTTTTTGAGAGCCCACCTTATGAATGCTGGCACTGTTGTTTCATTAATCAGGCCCAAAAGGTGATTTCACGCAGTGCTGCGAAATCACTTTTCGGGCCCGAATAACGCCATGACAGTGACAGAATTCATGAGAAGGGGTCCCAAAAACCCCATGTTGAAAATTTGGTGCAAAAATTCCAAAAAATGCCTAAGATATGCAACAAAGTTGAAAAAACCCATCTAGCCCATTATACAGCTTACCAGCATTTCCTCAGTTCACGGTCGGCTTTGAAGAGTGCAGATGTGTTCCCGGTCCAGCGATGATCATCGCGCCGAGCTCTGGAGGTAAGTATGGGGTGAGGGGGGTGTGGGGAGACAGGGTGCACAGTGGATGGGTGCGGGTTGTGGAAGGAGGGTGGAGACACTGCGTGGGACCGTTTTTAATTTACAGGTTTTCTTTTTTCTATAATTGATGATGCAGAATGTTTGCCATGCTGGGGTGGGCTCCCAGCATGGCAGAAGGATGGCTGGGGGGGTTGTGGAGCTGACGGGGGATTGGGCACCCCCATCAGCAGATGATGTGGGATGCTTGCCACGCTGGGGTGGGCTCCCAGCATGGCAGCAGAGAAAGCTGTTTGGGGGGAGGTGGAGCCAGCGGGATTGGGCACCCCATCGGCAGATGATGCAGGACGTTTGCCACGCTGGGGTGGGCTCCCAGCATGGCAGCAAAGATTTGGGGGTGACATGCTGCAAGCACACAGTGGTGGTTTTCTTTGAAGAGAAGACCACCACTGTCATACACAGCACCGCAGCGATTGGTGCAGGACCGCCACGCCTGCTCAACAGAGCAGGGGATTGCACAGGGCAGGCACACCTCCAAAGTGTCCCATTCTCCCAAGACGTTCCTTGCGCATGCGCACAAGCAAACGTAAAAACAAAAAACAAATGATGGACTTTAGAGAACACAGTAGCAGTGCCATCACATTGATTTTGCGTTTTCCTGTAACTCTAGTGCAAATTTTCCTCCCTTCCCACACATTTCATTATTTCACATGAAGCAGAATTGCTCTGATGCCCCTGAAGCAAATGATTATTTACCTTTTAATGGACCAACATAGATGTAACAACAAGAACAAAGTGCTCTAGCTTTCGGACCAACCAGTCCTTCTTAGAAGCTCATGGCAGTTGTTTAGAAAATACAATACTTATAACAGCTAGATAATGCAGAAAAAGAAAAAATCCCCATTGGTTTAAAATACTCATTTAAAAAAAAAACAGAAGATGATGTCAGAGAAGTTTAACAGTACTATCACGGAGTCTGAGCTGGACGTCATTGTCCACCTAGGGCAAATGACTTGGCTCAACATGAGATTAGAGCAGTGCAGAAGGACTTTGTAGAACTGGGGAGGGGTCTAAGACAAGTAGCAAACACAGTATCCTTCTCAGAGGTGCTGCCTGTAAATGGCATGAGTGAGGCGAGGGTACTTTGCACCATGCAGTTTAATGAATGGTTGAAAAAACGGTGTGGAGCACAGGGGTTTGGCTTCATTGGCGACTGGGGTTCCACCTGGAGGGACACCAGCCTATACTGGCAGGATGGTCTGCATCTGTCCAGGAAGTGAACAAGTCTTTTGAGCAAACGGTTTAAATGCTTCATTGGCAAGCTTTTAAAACTAGTCAAGGGAGAGGCACTGATAAGCAGCAGGAAAATCCAGCCTCTCCTACAAAACAGGGTACTAAATGAGAAAAGACCAAGGTAGAAAGGTCAGTGGGGATGCTGCAACTGAAGGTAAGCCATCAAAATTGGAAAGCAATGAGTACCAATGCCCATAGTCTGAGTAACAAGCTTCCTGAATTAGTGGCCTTGATGGAGGAGGAACATCTGGATATCGTGGCAGTCAGAGAGAAACATGGTTCACACAAAACCATGACTGGGCATAAACATACCAGGATACACTATCTACAGGAGGGACAGAAAGGGTAATAGAGGAGGAGGAGTAGCTCTTTACATAAGGGAAGGAATCAAAATGGCAGAACAAAATGGAAAACAGGGAGGAGAAGAAGCACTGTGGGTAAATTTGGAGACCGGCAATGGCACCACAATCAGCACAGGGGTTGTATACAGACCCCCTTCTCAGGGGGAGGAAATGGACAAGGAAATGATAGAAAGTATACTTACTATGGCAGAAAAAGGGGAGATATTGCTGATGGGTGATCTGAATATGCCAGATGTTAACTGGAGTGCAGTTGCAGCAGCCACTTCGAGGAGTGGGGTTATTCTAGATGCCCTACAGGGGGCATGCCTTAGACAACTAGTATTGGAGCCCACTCGAGAGGGAGCAATCTTAGACCTGGTTCTCTCAAATGGAGATGAAGAGAGATCACAGATGTAGAAGTGGGTAGCCATCTGGGAACTAGCAACCATCGAGCAGTATGGTTCACAATAAACACAGCAGTAGTCGACCATAAAAGGCAAAGGTACTGGACTTTAGGGCTGACTTTTGTAAAAAATGGTGAGTGCCTAAGGAATGCACTAGCAAATGAGCAGGAAGGAGGGGTGGAAGAACAATGGGGAATAATAAAAACTGCCATCACAGAGGTAACAAGCCTTTGTGTGAAGCAAATAAACAAAATTAAACTATGTAAGAAACCACTATGGTTCTCAAAGGAAGTGATAGTGAAGGTTCAAGAGAAAAAGAAAGCTTTCAGGAAGTACAAGGAATCACAGAAGGAGCAGGACAGAGAACTGTATCAGTTAAAGCAAAAGGAAGCTGGGAAGGCAGTCAGAACAGCAAAGGCCCAAACTGAGGAAAAGATAGCCAACTCAGTTAAGAAGGAGGATAAACCTTTATAGGTACATCAGGAGTGAAGGAAGACCAAGGAGGGATAGTGAGGCTTAATAAGGGGGAGGGTGGGCAGAGGGTGACTGTGAAAGGCAGAGATACTAAACAAATATTTTTGCTCAGTATTTACAAAGGAAGAGGGAGGTACCTAAAACAAACAGTAGAAACACTCTGGATACAGAAGTTGATACCAGCCCATTTACAGAAGAAAGGGGTTCTGAAAGAACTCTTAAAACTGAAGGTGGACAAAGCAATGGGGCCTGATGGGATTCATCCCAGAATTCTAAAAGAACTAAGGGTGGAATTAGTGACACCACTGACTACCCTGTTTAACAAATCATGGGAGGATGGGGTGGTACCCAAGGACTGGAGGAGGGCAGATGTGATTCCCCTTCACAAAAGTGGGAGCAAGGCAGAAGCAGGAAACTACAGACCTGTTAGTTTAACCTCAGTGGTACAGTGGTAGGGAAAATGATGGAATCACTTCTGAAGGTAAGAATTGTCGAGTATCTAGAGGCCAGAGGGGCACAGGACCCAAGGCAGCATGGATTCACAGCGGGAAGGTCATGCCAGACAAATCTGATAGATTTCTTTGACTGGGTGACCAAAGTAGTAGATCAGGGAGGGGCTTTGGACATGGCCTACCTAGACTTTAGCAAGGCATTTGACACAGTCCCACACAAAAGATTAATATACAAGTTAGCTAGCCTGGGAGTGGGTCCCAAGATGACAGCCTGGGTAAAAATTGGCTGGAGAATAGGACACAAAGAGTAATAGTAAATGGAGTCCACTCTGAAGAAAGGGGGGTTACTAGTGGGTACCACAGGGTTCAGTATTAGGACCGGTCCTCTTCAATGTCTTTATAAGCGACATTGCAGAGGGACTGGAAGGAAAAGTATGTCTCTTTGCAGATGACACAAAGATCTGCAACAGAGTTGATGCACAAGGTGGGGTGGAAAGGATGAAAAGGGACTTGGCTAAGGTTAGAGGAATGGTCAAATGTATGGCAGCTTAGATTCAATGCTAAGAAGTGCAAGGTAATGCACCTGGGAAACAAAAACCCAGGGGAAGAGTACACAATGGGGGGTGAGATACTAACAACAACAAAAATGGAAAGGGACCTGGGGGTAGTCATATCAGATGACCTAAAGGTGGGCAATCAATGTGAGAGGGCAGCAAGGAGGGCTGAGGGGATACTGGGATGCATAGGGAGAGGCATCACCAGTAGAAAACAGGAAGTTATTATCCCTCTGTACAGACAGCTGGTCAGACCCCATCTGGAGTACTGTGTGCAGTTCTGGAGACCCAGTCTTCGCAAAGACATGGACAGGATGGAAGCTGTCAGAGGAGGGCAACTAAAATGGTGCAGGGTCTGCACCGAAGACATATGAGAGAGACTTAGGAGCTTAATATGTATAGCCTTGAGGAAAGGAGGAGGGGGGACATGATAGAATCTTCAAGTACCTCAAGGGAATCAACAAAGTCCAAGAGGTGGCATCTTTCAAAAAGAGGTGTGCAAGAACAAGGGGCACAATTTGAAGATAGAGGGGTGGCTCAGAGGTAATTTAAGAGTATTTTTCACAGAGAGGTTGTGGATGCATGGAACGGCCTTCCGGAGGAGGTCGTGGAGTCAAAAACAGTGGTGGAATTCAAGCATGCATGGGACAGTCATAAGGCAATTCTAGGGGGTGGGGCTAGGAAGAAGCAGGCTGCTGGTTAACTAGGATCTGCAGCTTATCCAGTAGGCAGGGAAATGGGAAGACTGGGTGGGTCAAGCGGTCCTTATTTGCTGTCAAATTCTATGTTTCTATGTTTCTATACTGCCTTCAGCCAGAAGCAACCTTGGGTTAAACATGCTTGGTGGAACTCACATACAAAGAATCCCACTGCATATAAATTTAATTGACATAAGATAGCACTGCTGAAGCAGATAACTCCTAAATCAAGCAGTGAGTGTCACAGTTAGTATAAGGATGTGATTACTGAAAGGCAACCCCCACCCAGATTAAAGACAAACTAAGATTGTTATAGGGCTCATGAAGTTTCAATGTCTGCATTATAGACAAGAATTTACCAGTAAAGTTGTCTTAAAGACATAAGTGCACACTGTGTGATGTGTAAAACCTAGCTGGACCTGTCACCCAGCTGTACTCTCCAGCTAGATATAAGGCCCAAGAAATTTCAAAAACCTCAGGACTATATAAATGATAATTTAAATATAAATTGATAATATTAGTGTCAAACAAAAAACTCTAGTTGAGGAACCTCAAGAAATTAAGACCACATAGCCTGATATGTACTGATGTCAATATACACTGAGAATGTAACAACTTGATGTACCACAAGTGTCTAAGGAATCTGAAAAAGAGATAACAATGTAATTTCTCTCCTCCTCTTCATACAAACAATACATCCTAACCCACCCCACATCACCATAATGTGGGTGGGGGAGATACATAGCTTTAAGGAGATGTCTCTCTCTCTCTCTCACCCCCCTTTTCCCCTTCTCTTTCTCCCTCTCTCTCTCTCCCTCTCTCTCTCTCCCACAGACACACACACACTCTCACTCTCTCCTAGTGAACCTATATTCACTTCAGTCACTGCAATTGTTCCCCAAAGGAATTCAACTTGTCATGAAATCCTGAGTAAAAGGGCTTATGTCTGATGCCCCTGTAACCAATGCAAGTCAATGTGAACAATTTCCCTGTAAATGACTCTCTATAGATCTGGGAGCCCTGCTGTATGTAGTCTGCCAGGGTCTTACAATATAATTCTTATTTTAATGCAGTGCATTCAAAAAAATTATACTGAAGCAAATGGTTTGTTGCCTTTTACTGAACCAACATACATGGATGTTACAAAAAGAACAAAGTGTCTAAGTGTTTGGCCCAACAAGGTCTTCTACTGAAGCTTACATGAGTAAACTTACAAGGGATGTTCTAGCCTGTGTGACAATGGTTTCAACTATGCCACTGAATTTGAAAAAAACAGCAATTAAATAACTTAGGATAATGCAGGATATATAAATGAAATCAGTGTGCACATGTGAAGGCATTGTTGTCATGTCAAAAGACAGCAACAGTACAGCAGCTACCTGAATTCACCTGCTTTTAATTGCTGTTTTAAAAGGGGGATTTTTTTAAATATCCTGTAAATAGTTTCACAATAATTCCCTCATACCTTTTTACCAAGTGTCTGCTCTACATAATTCAATGGTTGGCAGCTCCTCCACAGCACACAAATGAATAGAGACTATTTTAGTTGTCATTTTTCATATCTAGCCCAAAATGTGTTTCCGCGCATGTAGCGCACAATGGCGCAGTTGGTGTGCGAAATCAATGTTTGGGACAGATTAAGAAAATCACAGTGACACTGTTCATGAGCAGAGGTCTTAAAATGGCTATGTTAAAAATTTGGTGACAAAAGTTCCACGCACCCTCATAAGTTCATGAATTTGTAATATTTTCAGTCCAGATTTCCACCACTGGCATTTTTCCACATTCCCTTATGAACAGTACAGTTAACAATCTGCTGTAAAATTCCCCAAACTAATTACATTACGGGTGTGCGTTGTGCAGTTTCTATGCTCACTCGTGACTTCACCAGTTTTTCTGATGTTTTAACTCCAGATTTTCAACATTGCCATTTTTTTTACACCTCCCCATGAACAGTACAGCTGTCATTTTTCACATCCATTTCAAAATGTGTTTTCACAACTGTGGTGCCAAATGGCATAGTCACTGTGCAAAATCAGCTTTCAGCTAATGAACTGATATTGCCACTGTTCATAAGGTGGGGGTCACAAAAAAACAATGTTGAAAATTTGGAGCGAAAATACCAATGAACGTCTGTAGCATTCCCTGTAGAGACTGACAGGCCTCAGGGGTGTGACTTGGGATTGTCGCCTGTAATGCTTATACTATTCCACCCCCACCCACACCCTTCAGCTAGTGAGAGGCATCGAGTTGTGCCTTGGACTCTTCGGCCTCAAAGTTCACCCCATTCTCCTATACTGCACCATCTCACCATATTTCCCTAATAGAATGGGGTCAACATAAGGGCCAAAGACCCCAAGGCACATCATGACACCTGTCGGTGTCTGCAGGGTAGGGTGTGGTGAAATGGCGTGGCCGTTATGCCTGACGACCCAAAGACACACCCCAATGCCTGTCACTCTCTGCAGGGTGGTGGTGGGGTTGGCTTCAGTTCAATACTTTGCTGCCATTCCTATTACGCAGCTCTGTAACTTCTACACTACCACTGCCAATGCCAGCAAGCAAACATTCGGCATTGACAAATGCTTGTTGTAACTCTGCTTCAGTACTAGGGAGAGTTACATGAAAACAGTATCACTGTTCCCTAGATGTATAAGCTGTGGCTACTTTTCTACACTTGACATTGTTACCCTCTGTTTGTGACACTATTATCATCTCCACACCAAGACATTGTGATTTCCTAAACAGAGAACTGTGGTATCAGATGTAGTCTTGAAGCTAGAAGAGATGGAATCAACAGGGCAGAGATCCTCTTTTCATGAAAACACTGTTATTTAAAAAATAAATAAATAAAATAAGGGAGATTGGCACTGAAAAAATAGAAAATATATGCTGACATGGGTCTACTACATTTTTCAGTTTTCCCTTTGGTATCAAGGGCTCATTAACAGAACCAACAAATGCATCACACGCAAGGAAATGGAAATGTAACAATCAAAGCAGAAAGTTAGAATTATATATATATATATAGTAACTTAAATTGGTTGTACAAAATCTATTTTTTGACAAAAAAAATATTTAGATCATGCACTGTCATTTATTAGATATGCAAACTAATATCTGGCACAGCACTGTCAGAAGAACATACTTTGATGAGTTATTATTTGGGGATGGAACTAGACCATTGTTTGCCACATCAGGACCATTTGGACTAGTTATTTATTTGACAGTTGGTGACCAGGAATGGTGCATGAGGCTCATTTCCAGGTGTGGCCTGGGTGGAGGGGAAAAGGGGAGAATAATATTACAACAAAGTGAGATGAAAGTACCATGATGCTACAAACAGCACAGAGTAATTGCAGTAGGGCAACAATGCAGATCCCACACCAAATGTTGACATAATGTGTCCCCCCAAAACAGTAGGCTGACAACAAAAAAATTAAAACAAGTGAATGCAATAAATAAGCAAAACTTACAGAAGGGCATAGAGCAAGCGAATGGTACACAGTGGATGATGAAAGCAGATGTGAAACTGGATCAGGTGAGGACAGAAGCAAACAGAAGAAAAATAGGCCCTCAGCAGAGACATAAGGGCAAGGAATGAGGGGGAAGCCTATGTGAGAAGAGGAGTACGTTCTAGACTGAAGGCAGCTGATATGAAAAGCAGACCAGTCAGTAGGCATAGAGCAATAGGCAACATTTAAAGGAATAAGAGTTAGAGAAGCAGTAAGAGAAAGAAGGTAAGATACTGTACTGTAGGTAGGAGGGAAGGGATGCAAACCAGTACTGAAAGAGAAGAGAGGTGCAGTGGGAGTATAGGAAGGGAAGGATTAGAGGTTTGTACAGGGAACAATGATGGGTAAGGAGGGGAGAGCCAGTAGCAAAGTGACAGGAGGAATGAAAGATAGAGTCCAGTCTGGCTAGGGTAAATTTGGAGGCACCACCATAGACCACATCTACTACACTATGTAGTGCATACAGTAGATAGGACAGATGAACAAACAATCATACTTGCTATTTAATATTAAGAGAGCGTTCGGCCCAGGGAGCCTCTGATAGCCGTTGCTAACTACATTCTTCTTTCTTTAATGGGGTATGGTGACGTAATATTTACCTCTCTGGTTGGAAAGAAAATGTCTAGGCTAAGGGTGTTATATAATCTAATTGGATGTTCTGCCCTTTGTGCTGATAAAAGGACACATCTTTGCAATCTTTATTTAGACTTAAATTGACTTCCTCTCAAGGCAACATTACATTTTTTGCTGTGTAATTTTATATTCAAAATTTGAGCCTCTGCAACTCCAGAATTTTTAAAAGAACTGTTGAAGTTTCAGAAGAGACCACAAAATCTAGTATCATCTGCAAAGAATGTATTATTCATCTCACTTCTTTGAAACCTATATGTGTTAATGGTCATTTGAATTTATGGCAACAAAAATACAGAACACATTACCAGTGCACATACAGTAAGCAAGGGCTTTATAGACTTTAAGAAATAGACTAAAATGTCATCTATTCAAGTAGCCCATCTTCTAAATAACCATAGTAATATTTTATATTTTTTACATTGATGGGTATGTACCCTCTGAGGCCTTACCTGGTTACAAAAAAAAAAAAATAAATTATAGAAAGAAAAATGCAACAATATGATTTGCAGCAATGATATAAGCAGTTAAAGCAGCAGTACTTAGCAGGCCAAAAATGTCATCATTTAGTTTTTTAGCAATAATATATTCCCGACATAATAAAAGTCATCATCAATATATTTTTATTTTCACTGATTTTTTAAAAGTGGCTTTTATTACTCATTTTATTTTTTTAAACTTTATTTTTTATCATTTCAATTGTTATATTAGTGTGACACTTAACCAAATGTTGGACAGACTTAATAATTATATCCTGAGAGCTTAAGCTCCTTAATCACAGGAAACAGAATGCATCCAGTATATTTTGGTACCACACTGGAGGGAGTACCAATCAAATGCTACACACAAGTTACAATATTGTTGCTGATCAATAAACCCAAGAGCAGTATGGCTAATTTTGAAAGTTCTTTGTATAATAAAAAACCAAAAAACATTCCTAAGGAGGCATGCCCTATCAGAGGGCTGAATGGCATTTTACTATATAGTTCTTGTTCATAACGTTTGCATATGGCAGTAAAAGAATGTAACCATTACCTACCACAGTTGAAAATTTTAACCCCTTCCCAGCAGAAAACTGATTAGGCTGTATTTAGAAAGTATAGTTCAGAAAACAGTAACTGAATACTTTAAAGAAATACTGCTAGTGTAGAATATTTAACTTGATGATAAAATTCAGCCTGGTTAGTAGCTAGTCGACACATAGAAATATCAAATTAGCTGCTTACAAGCCAATAAACTGCAACATTGCCCCCATCATTTTTTATTAAAATGAAGATGAAAGGAAAAGAATAAGTCAGACCCTTAAACCCTTCCCGGGCCAAACTAAAAGTCTCTGTTGTAATGTCTAGTCCACAAAGAAAACTTCTTGTGAGGAGGTCCAGCTGTTCAGGATTCTACTCCCAGGCACATGTAGTGAGAAAACACTACTTTACCCCAAGCAATTCAAGTGTCCTCCAATGCTAGGTCTGGCTCATCCGCTGAGGCAGTATTAATCCTGCAATCTGAAAAAGTCCTAATCATCCACTTGCCACCTTCAGTAGGATCGGAAAATGCCTAGACCTTGCCTTTGTGAACAATCTGCAGCCTTGTTGGATAAACTATGGAGTGTACATCCGATGCCTCCCTCAGCTGCTTATGTACCCCGTCAAACTTCTTGCGCCTCTGTCAAGTTGCATAACTAAGATTGGGGAATAAATAAATGTTTCTATTGTCCTGCATGATGGGTCCCTGGCATCTTGCAAGTTAACTTATTTTATAATTAATGACTTAAGCCATTATGATGACTACAATTAGAAGTTACAAAAATCCCTTCACTTGAGGTTACTGTTTGACTTTATATGCCGGGTTCATACTGTTGCTGTAGAAGGGTGATAGCATACATTTCTGATGGTACAGTCAACAGCACAACACCACATCAAGATGTTTAATTTATTCATAGTGGGCATGGCTAGAAAGCAGTTACACTTAAAAATAGCTATACTTTACATCTTAGTTCAGGAATGAAATACAAGCATTTGTCAATGCCAAATGTTTGCTTGCTGGCATTAGCAGTGGAAGTGCAGGAGTTAGACAGATGCAGTATAGGAATGACAGTGATGTATTGAACTGACAGCAACTCCACCCCCACCCTGCAGAGATGGACAGGCATTGGGATGTGTCTTTGGGTCGTCACCCATAACGGTCACAACATTTCACCTCACCCTGCCCTTCAGACACTGACAAGTGTCGAGGTGTGCCTTGGGGTGTTTGGGCTTTACACTCACCTCATTCCATAAGGAAATACATTGAAATGGGTGTAGTATAGGAGAATGATGTGAACTCTGGGACCAAAGAGTCCAAGGTGCACCTCGATGCCTGTCACTGGCTCGGGGGTGGGGGTGGGTGGGGTGGAATGGTGTGAGCATTACTATCGACAATCCCAAGTTACACCTCTGATGCCTGTCAATCCCAGGGTAGGGCAGATGCCTGTCAGATCCTACAGGTTAGGGCGTTCTGGTCAGAAACCCTAAGGCCCTGGGCATGTCTTAGTATTTTTACTCTGTTTTCAACATGGCTTTTTGTGACCCCACCACATGCACAGTGACACTATCAGTTTGTTAGCGGAAAGGTGATTTTGCACAGTGACTGCACCATTAACGACACAGGTGCAAAAACACATTTCCAACATGATGTGAAAAATGACAGCTGTACTGTTCATGAGGAGGTGTAAAAAATGGTAATGTTGAAAATCTGGAGCAAAAATATAAAAAAACTGATGAAGTCACGAACGTGCATAGAAACTACGCAACGCACACCCGTAATATAATTATTTGGGGAATTTTTTTCCACCAGATTTTCAATATAGGCATTTTGGGACCTCCACTCATGAACAGTGTTACTGTGATTTTCTTAATCTGTCCTGAACACTGATTTCCCACGGTGACTGCGCTATTCTGCGTTGGATGTGTGAAAACACATTTCAGCCAGGATGTGAAAAATGACAGCTGTACTGTTCATAAGAATGTATGGAAAAATGCCAATGTTGAAAATCTGTAGTGAAAATATTACAAATTTGTGAAATTACAAGGGTGCGTAGAAACTGCACAATGCATGCTCATAACAAAGTCATTTTATGGACTTTTGTGACCAAATTTTCAACATAAGCATTTTAGGACCTCTGCTCGTGACCAGTGTCACTGTGATTTTGTTAATCTGTCTCAAACACCAATTTTCCACAGTGACCATGCTATTCTGCGCCAGAAGTGTGAAAACACATTTCAGCCAGGATGTGAAAAATGACAGCTGTACTGTTCATAAGAAGGCGTGAAAAATGTCAATGTTGAAAATCTTTTATTTATTTATTTCAATCTAGGATTACAATATCTTTGAGCCGAGGCTCTTTTACAAAGGCTCCATGTCAGTGTGTGCAACAGTCATCATTTTTAGCTATAAACATATAGTCATTGACTTACGGGCACTTAATAACCAGTACAAATACTTGAGCTATGAGCAAGACAAGGGAAGGGGGGGTGGAAGTGAGGGTAGGAGATCGGGGGGAGGTGCAGGGGTAAGGGGGAGTATGGGAGGTGGTTGGGGCAGGGGCAGGAGTGGAGATATGGGGGGGCAAGGGCAGTAGACAGTGCAGCCAGGGGGCCTTGTTGAGGGAATATGACAGGTAAGGTGCTAGGGGTGCAAAGACTGATTGTAAGTGCTGGGTGCTAGGGCATGTGCATCTGGAACGGTGGAAATGTTAAGATGGGCAATCGCGGGATACAAGCAGTGAGAGGCGCAGCTTGGACTTGAAGAGGCTGAGTGTTGGAGCAGTTGCTATGTCGCTGCCAAGAGAGTTGAGCCAGTTGGATGCCCGATAGGCGAATGATCTTTGTCCTTGGGTCGTGCGGCATCGTGGGATATGTAGTAGATGGGGATTGGATCTTCTTGTAGTGACGTTCCTATGTCTAGGCTTAAGGAGGGCTCAGCCCTCCTCTCACCACAGAGGCCAGGCCGCTGACTGCAGTAGGAAGCTCAGTAGGCGGCGGCCGTGGTGGTGAGAGGAGAGCTGAGCCAGGCGACTCTGTTCTCAGATTATTTTGGCATCAGCAGGGTGTTACTGCTGGGTGGGGAACCGCCTAGACTACCAGGGAATGAAAGGGTTGGATAGTGATGTGCAAAGGTCGGGATATATGCATCGGGGTGGGGGACCAATAGACTACCAGGGAAATATTTAATTTTATATGTGAGCAGGGAGTGGGATATGTTCGTGGGGTGGGGGACCACTAGACTACCAGGGAAAATGTTCATTTTTATATGTGAACAGGGTCGGATATGTGTGTGGGGGTGGGGGGACCACTAGACTACCAGGGAAATGTTCATTTTATATGTGAACAGGGGTTGAGATACGTCAGTGGGGGTGGGGGCCACTAGACTACCAGGGATAATGTCATTTTTATATGTGAACAGGGTTGGATATGTGCGTGGGGGTGGGAGGACCACTAGACTACCAGGGAAATATTTAATATTTAGATGTGAACGGGGGTTGGGATATGTGCATGGGGTTGGGGGGACCACTAGACTACTAGGGAAAAGTTATTGATTTCATTTTCAACAGGGGTTGGGAGTTGTGCTCGGGAGATCACTGGAACATAAGGGGTTTTAGTGTGTTTTAAGGCTACCGGGGGTTGAGGATCATGCTGGCCTGGCTGAAACTAGCCTACCAGGGTGTCACAGACACACACTGAAACAGGGACCATGACATGAGAAAAGGGCTGCCTGGCCCAACCAGTCTGCCCTGTTCCCTATCTACTGGATATGCTGCATATCCTAGTGACCCTACAGTCTATAGCCTCCGCCCCCCCACCAGGTTTGCCTTATGCCTGTCCCATGCATTGTGTCCCCCCACTGTGTTTCACCCACTACTGCAGTGGGGTACCTATGTTTTTGGGGTAGGCAGCTTCAAGTCATGTATGGCCATGGGCAGTGTGTCTGTTTAGCTATCGATCTGTATATGTATGTGTGTGTGTATATATATATATATATATATAGATATATATATATATATATATATATATATATATATATATATATATGCACATACATATAGCCAGGTCCTGCTTGCACAGCTGCATGGGTGTGTTGTATGCATTGATGTGCCTGCCAGCACACAGTTCCTGCTGCTTTCAGCTTGTACTTCCATTCTGACCAACAGGGGAATCTGTGGGCATGCCTTGGCCTGCAGCTTCCAGCCTGTACTTCCATTCTGACCAAAAGGTGGAGCTGTGTGCACCATGCAGTAGCACCGGGCAAACTGCATGGTACTGTATGCTAAGCAGCACATAATGAAATGTAAATGTGCCTGTTTGCCCACGGATTACGTAAGTAGGCTCATTTGCATGGGAGCTTTGAATATAGCTCCCGTTTGCCCTGGGCTAACCAGTTTGCACCGGGCTAATGTGTTAGCACTGTTCAATCAAGTTAGCCCTGGGCAAACCTCACTTCAGCATAGACACTAAGCACAGTTCTGCAGTGTGTGGCTTACATTGTTGTTTGCAATCATACCTTTCAATGTCCCTGATTTTACCTCAAACCGTTACGCTGTCCCTCCTACAAATTGTGTTTCCATGACCACACAGTGGGGGTTGTAAGCATAACATAATGTCAGACATTAATGTTACAGACATGTTCTTCCTTAGAAAATGCATTTTACACTACACCACTTATTCTACCAGCTTCCTGGGTGGATATCACCAATTGTTAAGGTGTGTCCCTGATTTTAAACCTTTGTCCCTGATTTTTTTTAAGTCTTGTCCCTGATTTATGAGGTAGGAGGTTGAAAGGTGTGTTTGCAGTAGATGTGAGACAGCTCTGTGCAATCACACACAACGTTCTCCACCTGCAACACTGGCTTGCTACAGAGTCTAATGAGCTGCAGTTGCAGTTTGCACTTCCCTGTTGCTATATTCAGTGCTGTCTTATTCCCTGGCTATTTTTGCCCTGCACTCCCAGACCAGTTTGCCCGGCTTCCTTAGACTGCAATATTCAGCAGGATTAGCACCAGGCTATTTCCTTTTGAATATACCTTGCTTTGTGCTCTGGGCTATGTTTGCCCACCAGGCAGTGCTAATTTAGCCCCGGGGCAAAGTTTTGAATATCTGGCCCTAAGTACTGAAGTAGGAATTTGCACTGTTTAAACCTTTTTCTTTTAAAAGATTTGCATGTCTTGTGATATAACAGTTCTGTATTTTGTGGTTTGACATATTTTAACTATTTTAGTAAAATTCTTTTTAGAACTTACTTGGTCTGTCTTTGACTTCTTTTTATTTGTAAGAAAAGTACATGGCTATAGCAGACAATAGACATAAGCTTGAATGGTGATACCAAACTGGAAAGAGAAGCGTTTTAAATCTGAGGTGTTTATTAAAGTTTTAAAGGGTTCGTCTCTGTATACCTGGTTAGGTGCCCGTAGGCAAAGATATCTGGCCCCCGAAGACAGACATATCTGAGCCTGTGCATTGGGTATGCTAAAAGGAGGTTAACAGTTTGAATGCCTCCAGAACTTGAGACCAAAGGTTGATCCGAACTCACAAATACAGACAAAAGGGTTACCTTGTCTGTTACACTGTTCACAAGACTGCACTCAGAGGTTGGCACTTTGGGAGTAGATGGCCTGACCTGCTGAGTGGGTTTATGACACCAACGACCCATGCTCGTTCCTGAACACGGGTCACTGGCGTAGTGTGAGGTAAGGAGACCAGAGCCTCAGCCCTCAGCACCACTGGGCCAGCATCTAGTAATTTAAATTGTTACCAGCATGTGAATTCTAGCCAGGTAATGTAAAACATTATCTACCATTGTCTTCATGGGTAGGGGTCACATCAAGGGATGAATACCTGATGTTTTTAGTTCCACTGCTAATGTAACTGATTTGAGAATATATTTAGAAATTCATTCTGATTTCCCTATCACTTTTATGACAAGTAAGTCATACCTATGTTTATATTCTAAAGAAAAAAAAAGTTTGCATCATATATTTGTATCACAAATGCAAAATTAGTAAAAAAAAAAAATCTTTGTGCTATAAATATCTTTATTATGACTTTGAGGTGCAAAGATTGCATTCATCAGTACTGGAAAACTGACAACTACTAGCCCCTGAATAAACCCAGAATTGAGAAGAGGAAAAATGTAATTAGTCCAGTATTCTAACCAGAAATTTCAGAAATCTTACATAGCACTGCATATATTTTTTTCTCCCCTTTGGTTCATTAATAGGCCCATTAGCATATAATCAGCTCCCACTGCTGGCCTTAGGCAATGACAGATCTGGGTAGATGGGTGAGGAAACTCCTATCAGCATCAATACATTTTGCGCAGTTGAGGCCTGAAATCACAAGTGCCATTTAGTCAACACTTTCCTCCCCCACCCACTCCACCTGGTTGAATTGAACCACTTTCTTTATCTAAAACTTGCATGGGGGAGGAATCTAGGAATTACAATAGTACACTGAGCTAGCGGCACATAGTACAGAACTGTGCTGTGTGGAACCTTTAATTTACAAAGAAATGGAATTCTGCTGAATTTTGGAAAATTCTACTAATTCTGTGGCATTCCGTCAGAAGTAGAATTCCTTCAGCAGAATGCGGATTATTAAGCAAACAACAAATTAGTAATCTGTAATTTACATAACTTGCTGATTAGTGTTCCATTGTTTTGTTTATATAAACTATGGATGAGTGCATCGCAGTTTACATAAACTGTGGAATAGTTTTCCCCCAAACCACGGAAAACAAATCCAGATATTGCATAAACCAAAGAAAATGAATCCGTGGTTTGCATCAAAATACAGTCATGATTTTTTTTTGTAAAATTCTAAAAAGTATTTTGTAAGCAGAACTGCCATTGCAACTGAATACTGCCAGTATGCTTTAAATGAATCATACCGTACTAGAGCTATGTGGAATGTGGAAGTCTACCAATGGACTTCTATGTTCCACATTGCTCTAGTACACAATGATTCATTTATATCATAGCACAGCATTTTGTTGCTTGCATTAATTTACTACCAACAAGGCAACAATGACTATAGTACTACCATTGTACTAAACAGAATATTGATATTTTTTAATTAAAAGTGAAACATTTCATAACAATAAAGCTTGAAAAACTGTTTCTGATAACAGACTGAAGCCACATGAGTTGCAAATGTATTACAAAAGCTTCATCATGCAGAGATTTGGAATTCCCAGAACCAAGTGAATGTAAAAATGTTCTTTATACAGATAAAACATCAGAGCATACATTGTCACATGTTCAGTTCTTTATTTGTAATGGCTTATGCCTTATGCATTTTGAATAAATACAAATCCAGAAATAGTCCCAATATAAGAAACTATACAGTACATATGCAAAACATTAACATGAGTGAAAAACACAGCAAGAACTGCACTATAAAATGCAATATTAAATAACTCATTAGGGATAATACATCTTTTGGACAAGAGTTTCATAAAGACTATAAAACTATAATTAAAGTAGTAGAGGTGGGACAAGGCAATAGTCGAAAAGAACCATAACCATTTCAACTGATGTGGAGGTCCATTTCAGGGGTTTGGGTTTGGTTACCTACACCCCATCTAACATGAGACACGGCAGAGGCCTATAATCACTCATATCCTATAAGGTGTAAAAAGAAGCCCTTGGAGGGTATAACAAATGTGACTGTCCAAACCCTCAGTCAAACTACTGAAAAATATAATAATGAGGTGGATTAGTGCAGAAATCAAATACCATTACATTTGTCCTCAAATCCATTTGCCTTCTATGCAGACAGTGCAAGGTCATACAGACTTGGCTCTCAGTATGCCATCTTTGTGCTACTAGTGAGTTTAGTCCCAGGGTATTTCACTGCGTCCTTTTTAACACTTGTCTCATCAAGTTTAGGCCCTAGATCTTTCACCAGGTTCTTTAAACTTGGGTGGGACAGATATACTGAACTGTGGGATCCACAGACAGTCGAGGGGAAGGGATACCCAGGGAAGAGGTGGAGATCAGCCAGTAATGCTATTTAATCTTTAAATCTAGCCAAAGTTAGGCCAAGAATGGAGCTAGGCAGAGAATGGTCAGATGGAATGGCCTCTGGGTGTTTTTCTGCCAACACAATCTATGTGTCAACATGAAATGTCTGGGTCATTTGATTTGAGAAGGCAAGAGATAACTGATACTGGATCCACACATTTCTTAGCCAAAAAGGGTCTTAAAAAGTTTTTTCTACTGTTAGTACAGGAGTGACACAACAAGGATTAATGTTTCAGTCTCCAGTTCACAAAAAATGACAGGAGCATAACCTGCCCCGTTTCAGTATTTTGTTGAATTTGCTGAGCCACAGACACAGTAGCTGATAAATGCAGATCCATCCTGAGCACGAATGCAGTCCCTCTAATTATAAGATCTTTTTAGCTAGACAAGTAGTTTTCCCATAAAAAAGAGCAACCATTATTTCATGGTAATGTAAATCAGACTTAAAGAGGGTAAAGGGGCTATAGTATCTCATTATGGAGAGCTATGCCCAATAGTAAACTAAAAAAATGGTCACTCACCACCTCCAGTACTTCAGAAATTGCCACTGCTGCATCAACTTCCTTTATAATCCAAGGTGCTTCATTTTATTGCTAAAGTGCAGGATAAAAAAGCCAGGAGATTCCAGAAAGTTGCCCAAAGTGTTTCAGATGTGTGCCAAGATACTTTGTCAAGGATCTTGGTACAGATCTGAAATGCATTTGGTGGCTTTCAGGAGTCTTCTGGCTTATTTATCCTGCACTTTATCAATAAAAATGAAGCACCTTGGATTATAAAGGAAGTTGATGTGTCAGTATCAATTTTTGAAGTACTGGAGGTGATGAGTGTCCAATTTTTTTTTTGTTTACTACAATTACACACTAGTATTGAGAACACCGCTATTCCTTGCACACCTTTTTTGTTCTACTGAGCTATACCCAATATTAACTTTTTAATTGCATTGTGCATAATTTGGTGGGTGTGATTTTCATAGCCTGTATCTAGATACAATTTTCAATAGTGCTTAGTGCACGCATTTGGACATAGGAGCAAATTGCCCCATGTCCACTTTTGAAAGCTAGGACAAAGTTTTGTCCAGTTTGCAAACTTCATATATAGTTGTGCTTTCACACAATTTCTGGACCAAGTGTAATCTGACTAATCATGTAAATCTATGCCTAGCAATCTGTCATCCAATCATTAACAAAAAAAAATAAGAACCTTAAGGACCGTTTTATCCACCGTCACCTTTGACTAGAACAAAAAATCTCCAAGGCAGTTGGTCAAGGCTGAAACCTATTGGCTTCCATCTCTGTGGCAGATGTTCCATATGCAGGTGTGGCACACCAGGAAGGGAAATTCATATACCTGAACTAAACATTCATGCACTGACTAAAGAGATTAGTTCCCACTATACTAATTCTATAGTGTACCCCATCATCTGCCCTTGCTCAAAAATCTCTGTGGGCAGAACCATTAGCCCAGCCAAGAGGAGGCAGCAAGAACATCTGTGTGACATTAGGGATGCTTATAAGAACTCACCCCTGAGTTGGCATTTTGAATAATATCATTATTGTGATCTGACTGGGATCAAATTTTGACTCATCAGACATGTGCCAGTAAACCCTAGAGGAGGGGATAGACTACAAGTACTCCTCCAAAAGGAATCACGTTGGATTTTTAATGTAAGACATTAGCCTAATTTGGACTGAATGCAGAATTTGACATGCCAAGTGTTTCTTACTACAGAACATTCTGTGGTGCTCTATTCTTATGATTATCTAGTGTTTCTAGAGCTGTTCTTCTGTGTCCCCCTTCCAACTGTGTAGATTGTTCTTTGGCAGATTGATGTCTCTGTAATAACCTTATACAGAGCCGGAACTTTCCACTTTGGGGTAGCATTGCAGTATGAATGCAACCACTATTCAATTATGATTGTTCCACTATGTTATTTTTACCATCTGTTTCTCATGTAGATCTTTATATGGACACTGTGGAACCACATCTTTTTCATTGCCTTGAATCTCAGAATTGGCCTTTATGAATTAGAAGTTTGAAGAAATGTTTGAAACACTATGCTTTGCTGAACCTCGCACTTTGTGCTGTATTATATGCTCAATTTATTATCTCTTCTCCTTAGGTACATTTTCAGCAGCTGCCAAAAAGAAAAAAGTACTTTTTAGATACGTTTTTTAATCTAGTACGAACATACGAAAATGCCAGCAGACACAGGCCTCATGGTCTATCGGGTCTGCTCGAGTGCGCAGCTAGCACCTTGTAATACTGCTGCCTCTTCCTTACCCCCATCCTATTACTCCTTCCCCTTCCCCTATTCTAACCCCAATTAAAGCTGTATACCGTCTTGCAGGCCACTACCTCACCCGGCAAGGAGTTACACTTGTCCACCACTCTTTCTGTGAAAAAATGTCTCCTCATCTCTCTCCTGAATCTACCCTCCCTTCAATCTCAGTTGGTGTCCTCTCGTGTCCCTCCCCTTTCTCCTCTGGAAAATCCTCTTTGTATTAGTCCTGTTTATTCCCTTCAGGTACTTAAAGGTCTCAATCATATCTCCCCTGTCCCTCCTCTCTTCTAGAGAGTACATATTCAACTCCCCCAGCCTTTCCTCATATGGCTTACCCTCCAATCCTTGGATCATCTTTGTAGCTCTGCACTGTACCACCTCCAACAAATCGATGTCCTTCTTCAGGAACGGGCACCAGTATTGCACACAGTACTCCATGTGGGGCCTGACCAGTGACCTATACAAGGGCAGGATAACCTCCCTACTTCTGGAGGAGATCCCTCTAGCTATATACCCCAGCGTTTTGTTGGCTTTTGCCGCCACCCTTCTGCATTGAACAGAGTTGTTCATGCTCCCTGTTATGATTACCCCTAGATCCTTCTCTTCTGTGGAGCAACCCAACTGAACCCCATTTAAGCGATAATCCATCCCCTGGTTCCGGGCTCTGAAGTGCAGAACCTTGCACTTCTTGACGTTGAACCCCAGCTGCCATTTTTCTGCCCATTCCTGCAGCTTATTCAGGTCCTCCTGCAACCCCATCCCCTCTCCTTGTCATCTACCACAGCTCCCATCTTGGTATCATCTGACTGATTTTGCTCCAGATTCCATTTAAGATATCGGCAATGGAAATCCCAAACAGTACTGGTCCCAGCACAGATCCCTGTAGTACCCCACTTGTCACCACTCTCGGTGATAAGAGTTCCCCCCTACCACCACCCTTTGCTGTCTCCCCCTCAGCCATTTCCTGATCCAGGTCACTATTACTGGTCCTGCCCCAACATACTCCAGCTTCCCCCCCAATCTCCCATGTGGCACTGAATCAATGGCCTTACTGAAGTCCAAGTACAGGTTGCCCACAGCATGGCCCTTGTCCATTTCCCGTGTCACCCAGTCATAGAACTCTACCAGGTTTGTCTGGCACAATCTGCCTGCAACAAACCCATGTTGCTGGTCACCCTGGATACTGTTTGCTTCCAAGAGGCTCATAAACCTCTCCTTTAGGATGGTCTCCATGAGTTTCCCCATGATAGAGGTGAGGCTCACTGGCCTGTAGTTCTCTGGTTCATCCTTTGGCCCACTCCTATGGATGGGCACCACATGGGCCATCCTCCAGTCCTGTGGCACACATCCTGTATCCAGGGAGGTATTGAACAGGTCTGCCAGTGGCCCTGCAAGGACCTTTTTCCAGCTCCCTCAGTACTCTAGAGTGAATGCCATCCAGCCCAGGTGCTTTGTCCACTCTTAATGCCGTCAACCTCTCCAGCACCCTGCCTGCTGTAATCTCTACATCTGTTGTTCTCTCCCCCCCTTACCCACCCCTCACTTGCCTGAGGTATTTTCCCCCCTTCTCCTGTGTGAACATAGAGCAGAAGTTCTCGTTCAGTGTCTCTGCCTACTCTTCCCCCTTCTCCACCCACCACCCCCCATCTTTCTTGATTCTCACATGCTGGTTTTTGCTTCTCCTTTCTTCACCTATGTAACAGAAGAAGTCTTTTTCTCCTCTTCTGAGCCCCTGCACCAGTCTCAGCTCTCTAGGCGTTTTGGCTCCTCAACCAGTCTGATGACCTCCCTAGACTTTTCCCTGTATACATCTTTATCTTCTCCCCTTCCCATTTTCCTATACTTCCAAAATGCCACCTCTTGGCTCTCACCCCTTCCCTGACCTCTGGTAACAGCCAACTGGGTTTCTTTGCCCTGCACTTCTTGTTTTTTTTTTCCTAGTACAGGTCTCTGTTGCCTCTGCCAGCCCTCACCTTATTATGTTCCATTTCTGATCTGCATCCATGTGTTGCTGGATGTCTGCCAGGTGCTTGCTCAGAATTTCTCCTATCATTCTAAAGTCTGCCCCCTAAACTCAACCACCCTTGTTCCCATACCCTCTGTATCCCTCCCCATGTTTAGCATGAACCACACTGAGTAGTGGTCACTCCCAGCAAACGCTTCTCCCACTTCTAGGTTCCTTACAGCTTCCCCATTATCCAGTACAAGGTCCAAAGACCTTTCCAGCTGTGTCAGCTCCTGTACCAGCTGTGCCAAGAAGCTGTCCTGAAAAGCTTTCAACAGGACCTCCTCTCTTGCTCTCAGGTTGGCAGGAGGGCTCCAATCCACCCATGATAGGTTGAAATACCCCCACCACCACCACCACCGTGCTTCCCTTCCTGCTTATCCTTCAAATTTGATCTACCAGTTTCCTGATGTTTTCAAACTTAGAAGTTAATAATGTATTAAATGTCCAGTATGTAATTTATTATTTTTACGTTATTCCCTTTTTTCTCCCCTCCCAGTGGCACCTTTCTTAACATATTTCTTGTAAATTTCCACTATCAGCAGATCCAACTAATCAACTACTTTTTGCATATTTATGAGTAATGGTACTTAATAGCAGAGATTTATCAGATCTACCACTCTCCCTGACACAGAGGCAATGTTTCCTAGAAGGTTTTTATGTTGCTTGCATGCATGTGCAAGAAACATAGTGCCATCATCCGAGTTTTTGTAGGTGTGGCACCCACTCTTCCAATTCAGTCAGTGTGTTTGCATGCACGGCCACAGTTCACCAATGAATGCAGCAGCTGTCTATGACAGCAGTTGAAAATGCAGTGGCGTACAGTTGAAAGGGAGAGACCGCTTCAGTGAGCAGCGATGATCGTGTTGATTAGCATATTGCTGGCAATCCTGCTTGTATACGTCTCTCTCTCTTCCTGGAACATAAATTCAGTATGAAGTGAACTTTTCCTAGGACTATCTTTCCGGGAGGAGGCAAGTGACTAAAATAACATCCTTGGAATGTTTCCAAAAAAAGATCTAATTGCCATCCTTGGAATGTTGAGTCAGAGTTCAGGGTAGGAGCAGCATTCACAAAAACAGGAAAACAGAACCCCAATGAGACTGAAAAAGTAGACGCAGTTGTCGTCTGTTGGCACACCTCATCAGTATTGTAATAATATTCCCCAACCCTCTGAGTGTCTCTGAATAGTGCTCCCCCCTGCCTGCCACACACAGTATGGCTGACTGGTGTGCCCAATCCCCCGTTGGCTCTGTGCCTTCCCCCCCCCCAGAGTTTTAGGTGCCATGCTTGGAGCCCACCCCAGCGTGGCATAAGTGAGAATGGCGATGGGGTGCCCAATCCCCATCGGCTTAATTAAACCCCCCCCAAAAGAAACAGAGTGACAGTTGCCACACTTTGAGCCCACCCCAGCGTGGCACATGTCTGTATGGCCTACAGGGGTGCCCAATCCCCCATCGGCTCCACTGCCCCCCAAAAAATCTTCCAGCTGCCACGCTAGGAGCCCACACCAGTGTGGCATAAATCCCCCGTCATCTTCCTAAAAAGAAAACAAACACCTGAAAAGGAAAAAAGGTTCCTTGTT
Organism: Neoceratodus forsteri; assembly: GCA_016271365.2. NCBI lineage: Eukaryota > Metazoa > Chordata > Ceratodontiformes > Ceratodontidae > Neoceratodus > Neoceratodus forsteri. The sequence continues at coordinate 538,056,281 of CM028134.1, read as the reverse complement.
GATTGTCTTGCCCCCAACCTGTGCCCACCCTCTGCGCATCCACCTCACCCCATACTTACCTCCGGAGGCCGGTGAGATGATCTTCGGTGGACCGGGAACACGTCTGCACTCTTCAAAGCCGACTGCGAACTGAAGAAATGCTGGTAAGCTGTATAATGGAATAAATAGGGTTTTTTCAACTTTGGTGCACATCTCATGCATTTTTTAGAATTTTGGCACCAAATTTTCAACATGGGGTTTTTGGGACCCCTCCTCATGAATTCTGGCACTGTCATGACGTTAATCGGCCCTGAAAGGTGTGGTCACTGCGTGGAACCACCTTTCAGGAGCAGTTTACAAAATGACAGTGTCACAGTTCATGAGGTAGGCCCCCAAAATCACTATGTTGAAACTTTGGTGAAAGAAATTCCCCAAAATGATTGCTTTACGAGCATGCATTGTGCAGTTCTTATGCAGGCTCGTAAGTTCGCATATTTGCAATATTTTCACTCCAGAATTTCAACATTACCATTTTACCACACCTCCTTATGAGCAGTACAGCTGTTATTTTTCACATCTTGCCCAAAATGTGTTTCCACGCATGTAGTGCACAATGACGCAGTCGGTGTGCGAAATCAATGTTCAGGACAGATTAAGAAAATCATAGTGACACTGTTCATGAGCAGAGGTCTTAAAATGGCTATGCTAAAAATTTGGTGACAAAAATCCATAAAATGACTGTGTTAAGAGTGAGCATTGCACAGTTTCCATGCACACTCATAAGTTCATGAATTTGTAATATTTTCAGTCCAGATTTTCACCACTGGCATTTTTCCACACTTCCTTATGAACAGTATAGCTGTCATTTTTCACATCATGGCCGAAATGTGTTATTGCACTTCCAGCGCAGAAATGCGTGGTTGCAATTGGAAATCACTGTTCGGGACAGATTAAGAAAATCAAAGTGACACTGTTCATGAGCAGAGGTCTTAAAATGGCTTTGTTAAAAATCTGGTGACAAAAGTCCATAAAATGACTGTGTTAAGAGTGAGCATTGCGCAGTTTCATGAGCGGAGGTCCCAAAATTCCTGTCTTTACAATCTGCTGTAAAATATCCCCAAACTAATTACATTACGGGTGTGTGTTGCAGAGTTTCTATGCATGCTCATGACTTCACCAGTTTTTTTAATATTTTCACTGCAGATTTTCAACATTGCCATTTTTTACACCTCCCCATGAGCAGTACAGCTGTCATTTTTCACATTCTGTTTGAAATGTGTTTTCGCACCTGTAGTGCCAAATGGTGTAGTCACTGTGCAAAATCAGCTTTCAGCTAACAAACTGATATTATCACTGTTCATGAGGTGGGGGTCACAAAAAACCCATGATGAAAACTTGAAGTGAAAATGCCAACGAGCGCCTGAGGCATTAGGGTTTCCGACCATAATGCCCCATCATGTAGAGACTGACAGGCATCAGGGGTGTGGCTTGGGATTGTCACCTTTAATGCTCATACCGTTCCACCCCCACCCACACCCTGCAGCCAGTGAGTGGCATCGAGGTGTGCCTTGGACTCTTCGGCCCCAAAGTTCACCCAATTCTCCTATACAGCACCCATCTCACTGTATTTCCTGATGGAATGGGGTGAACATAAGGGCCAAAGACCGCAAGGCACACCTTGACACTTGTCGCTGTCTGCAGGGTAGGGTGTGGTGAAATGGCTTGGCCGTCATGCCTGAACCCAAAGGCACATTCCAATGCCTGTCAGTATCTGCAGGGTGGTGGTGGGGTTGGCTTCAGTTCAATACTTCACTGCCATTCCTATTATGCAGCTCTGTAACTCCTACACTACTAATGCCAATGCCAGCAAGCAAACATTCGGCATTGACAAATGCTTGTTCTGTCTCTTTTTGCTTCAATAAAGGCACTCAACATTTTACTGGATTTGCATGTGCTGCCTTCCTTTTGTGTTTACCAATCCAACATTTGATGCTAACTAGCTTAAAACAGCCTGAAATTCTGCAGATAAGTTCAAACTTTGAAAACTGTTCCAATAAGATAGGACATGGTCTAGACATAAGGGTCAGGATTAGCAAAGGGCTTGCTGCAGGAAGAATTGTGAGACTCACCCATGCCTGCAGCAATCCGAATGTGCCCATTCATGCTGTGGTCTTTTTCATAAAAGTGGTCTATTTATGAACATTTGCCCCTTTTATGGCACATTCTGGACACGACTGACAGTCATGGCTGATGTTGCAGCTGTTTATACATAAGTGCAAAGTGGTCTAGCACTTACAAAGGTCATACCTTTCTTTGGACTACCTGTAGCAGGGAGACTTTCTAGCAGCAGAATGGAAAAGGTAGGGACTGGATGTCGTAAACCTCATCACAGACTCTGGATGATGGAAAGCATGAAAGAGGATCTGGTGGCATGGATGGCCTTTTTGGATTATTCTGATGATGTGTTGATCTGGCCCATTGTTACCACTAGGCAAGAAATATATTCTACTTAGAAAATGGCAAAGAACATTCTTCTTATCTGATTGGCTGGCAGGCTCCCAGAGCTGAGCAATTATTTTTCGATAGATGCCCTCCTAAAAACAAGAACCAGCTACTGCCAGTTTGAGTTTTAAAAATCTTTAGCCGCTATATTTTTCCCTCACTAAGTGAGAGACCGAGCGGGAGAGCCCAACCCTTGAGCAGTCAAACCGCCACTCCCCACACAAAGAAATCTAAAGTTCAAAAAAAAAAAAATAAACACAGAACAAAAAAAGCAACCCATCCTCTTCTCCCCCAGCCAGAAAACTGCACCCAACGCAGATACTGAAAAAGCTTCCGTCCCGATTTCCAATCCCCGCGCTCAGCAGCACTCTGACCCGGCTACCCAACTCCATCTAACGGGCACTACTCATAGAAGTCCTGCTCCTGCCCTGCTCACTGCACTTCAAACTGTGACAGAAAACAGTTACCTACCAGCCTAAAGAGCTGTCATGTCACTTGCCACAGTCCTACGATATTTTGGTTTTTAAACGCCACCTGATTCTTGCAGAGTCCCACGCTACTGTGATGTCATACCATAGAACTACAACTCCCATCAAACTGTGGGGAACAAATCAACACCAGTCAAACAAGCTCCACCAATCAGCAGCACCCTTTATTGGACACTGTGGCACAACACAGGAACTACTTCACCCAAAAAAAATACTTTTACTCTTTTTTTGAAATGTACAGTATTTTAATTATCTTCTTAATTATTCTATTTTATTAAAAATACTACATGTCAGCCATTTTCTAAGTGCAATAATATCCTCCAGGGTGGGCATTATTGGAAAATACTGGACCTTCCAGGGGCTATAAGGCCCTCCGCCTGCGGCGTTGGGCCTCATTAGGCCCCTGGGCGGTCTGGTATTTCTCAATAATGCCCACCCTGTTGGGTATTATTGCTTACATAGATGCATCTGAGGGCTTTGACTTTAAGGCATACTTCTAAGAAGCTTGATACATGGAACAGTGGCTGTTGAGCTGGCAGGAAGCAGGTTTGACAAAATGTCAATTTGTCAGAAGTTTTCCCAGTAGTGGTGGCCCTATGGGTGTGGAGTATCCAGTTCCAGGACAGTAAGGTCATCTTCCAAACAGACAACATGGGAATAGTGCACGCTATTAATAGGCAGCTAGGTCCAAAAGGGCTGATGGGGAACCTCATGAGAGTTTTTTTGTGTTGACGCACCTGATGTTAAACATTCAGGGCTGGATATTCAAACTGCGCCATTCATAGGCGCAAGCCCTTGCGCTGAGCAAAATAGTTGCGTGGGGGTGTGTCCAGGGTGATATTCAAAGGAGTTGCACTATTGAGCAACTCCTTTGAATATCACCCCCCAGCCACAGCCACTGTGCATGGCACAGTGGAACTTGTGCCACCGCAAGTTGACAAAGTGGAGCATTCAACTTGCGGTGGCGCAAGTACCATTGCGCCATGCGCAAAATCCTGATATTCAAAAGGTGACATGCAAATGGGGCTATAATTCATGCAAGGTGCAAGGGACATTTGCATCTGATTATGGCCCCATTTGCATGCCATTAGCATGCAGGTGCACCGATCCCCGAGGACTTGCGCCTGGCGCCCCTGCCAGGCAGCAGCCGTCGGGAAGGACGCCCCCTGCAGCTCAATCGTGGGCAAAAGAGCGCTAAAACCCCACCCCCCCACTGGCCCGATCGCGAGGCATAGTGTAAATACCCCCTCACCAGCCCGATCGTGGGCAGCAATGTGTCTCCCCAACACAGCCCTGGTGGTCCAGTGGACTGATAAGCCCAATCGTGGGCTGACGTAATGAAACACCCCACCACCTCCCGAATATATCCCTGGTGGTCCAGTGGACCGATAAGCCCGATCACGGGCTGAAGTAATTAAACACCCCCCCACCTCCCGAATATATCCCTGGTGGTCCAGTGGACTGATAAGCCCGATCGCGGGCTGAAGTAATTAAACACCCCCCCACCTCCCGAATATATCCCTGGTGGTCCAGTGGACCGATAAGCCCGATCGCGGGCTGGAGTATTCAAGCACACCCCTCCACCTCCCGATCATATCCCTGGTGGTGCAGTGGACCGAAAATCCCGATCGCGGGATGTAGTTGGCAACCCCAAACACATCCCTGGTGACCTAGTGTCCCCCACCCCACCCACCCACCACGAAGCCCCACCACCCGCTCCCCGTAGCCAGCGGGCGGCAGCATCCACCATCGCCCGCCGCCCGCCCGACTGACTGCCGGTGGGGCCTGCGCCCATTGGTGCAGAGCAAGAGCCAATGGGCGTGCAGCTCATACCGTATAGACAGTCCAGTTTTGTGAATGAATTTCATTCACAAAACTGAACTATCTTGATATGTATGGGCTGCACACCCATTGGCTCTTGCTCTGCACCACTGGCCTGCAGCCCCACCGGACAGTCAGTCGGCGGGCGGCGGGCAGCAGGCGGTGGATGCTGCGCCCGCCGCCGCAGGGGAGCGGGTGGTGGGCTTCAGGGTGGGTGGGTGGGGACACTAGGTCACCAGGGATGTGTTTGGGGTTGCCAACTACATCCCGCGATCGATTTTCGTCCACTGGACCACCAGGGATATGGATCGGAGGTGGGGGTGTTTGAATATTCCAGCCCGCGATCAGGGCTTATCGGTCCAATGGACCACCAGGGATATGGATCGGAGGTGGGGGTGTGTTTGAATACCCAGCCCGCGATCGGGCTTATCGGTCCACTGGACCACCAGGGATGTGTGGGGACACATTGCTGCCCGTGATCGGGCTGGTGAGGGGGGCACAGAGAGCATACCTCTCAACTGTACCACATTACGAGGAACGTTCCTCATTTTACTTCACAAAAGCTCCCTGTTCCACATTGTGAGGACTTGTCCCACATTCAGTGTTAACATTTTAAAGCAAAACTCCATAGTAAATGATGCAAAATATATAATTTTAATTAATAGCAGACTTTCTGAACATAAATGCAAACATTTTCACACTGTTGTGAGCTTCTAATGTAACGATTTGATTAAGTGTTCCACATTTTGCCCATTCTTTCCACGTTTTGAGAGGCAATGTTCCACATTTGGGGGACAAAAGGTTGAGAGGTATGAGAGAGTGGGTTGAGGGCCAGCCACAGGTGGCAGCTGCTGTGTTGCGCCCTTCAATGCAGCAGCTCACCTGTGGGTGGCCCTCAACTTGATCCTTTTTTGGCTCAAAGTTGTACAGGCGCAGGTTGGGGTTGCGCCAGATACCCTGCACAGCCCGCTGAATATCGGCTGTGCAGTTTATGCATGGTTCCTCCCCCTCCAGTTCAGTATGCATTCATTTGCATTGCGCTGTTGCTCAGCATGTTTTCTGTGGTGCAACTGCCTCCTGCAGAATATCGCAGAATGGAGCAAGTTTGGACTTGCGCAGGCGCAACCCTATTGCGCATGGTGCAACCCTTTTGAATATCTGGCCCTCAGTTTTTGGCACTGCATGTACCTGTGGTTGATAATAATGTTGCTGATGCTCTTTCTCATTTGCAGTGGCAGAGGTTCCAAGAATTGTTACCCAAAAATGAGGAGCACCCAAGGGAAGTCCCAGCCTTCCTCTGAGAATTGTTGGGCCGGAAGCCTGGGAGCCAATCAAAAATTCGTTAGTGCTGGGATTGTGGGCTGCACACGGGAGAGGGGGTGAGGGTTTTCTGAATTTACAGCAGGCCCAGGGGTGGACAAATGCATGGCTAATACTGGTAGACCAGCTATGCCAGCATGTATTTCAGAAAAAGCAGGATGGCTTCTCACCAGGGGTAGTGGGGCAACATCTGGCAGGAATAGCCTGGTTTTCCAAGGTCGCCATCTTTGAGGACACGTGGGCATTTTGACTTTACAAGTTGTTAGAAGGATTGGCACAAAGAACACCAATGAGGGTTAACAGCAGACATCCAGATAGCCCCGGCCTGTTGAAAAAGGTTTGGGGAAAATTGATGAGGGTATATTTGTCCCCATCAAATATAGTCTGGTTTAGAATGGCCTTTTTGGTGGACTTCTGTGGGGCATTATGAGTGTCAGAATTGGTCTTGCTGAGTAAGGTGGTGTGGGCAGAGGTAGTTTCAGCTTACGATGAGGGGATCTTGACAACTGAGGGGTGTTCCTGTGGATTGGTAGAGCAAAGAGGATCGAGTGGCACTTGGTTACTGGTGCAAGCTGAGGGCACCCTCAAGGATAACATGGGACATCAGCTGAACACTGCAGAAATACACAGCCCAGAGGCATGGGGTGGGGTGTGTTCTTTAGACATAGAGATGGAACCCCACTGTCAGCATTTCAGTTCCAGTTCATCCTTGGCAGGGCAATGAAGGGTTTAGGGTTGAACTAAGTTGAGTTCAATACTCATTTTGTTCACACCAGGCAAGCCGCAGATGCAAGGGCAGAAGGGTTATTTGACACTCAGATACAGGCCTGGAAGCAATGGCTGTCACAGACCTTTGAGAGGTATATGCACCAGCATTTGCTTTAGCTATTGTTGGTTTACCAGTAGGTGGCAAATTTCAGACAAAGCAGGCATGCATAATTTGTGAACACTCCTTTATTTGTTGGGTAGCCAGAAGGACCAGGCAGATGCCAGCAGGTGAGACCCTCTTTCCGGACCCACAACAGTGATAGGTGCATTGGATGTGGTGCTTGGGGACAGACGGAATGATTTACTTCTTTGGGTTATGGCTGAAGCCCATTGGTGTGGCCCTCCTGAAGTGTCAGTGGTCCATTTAAAGGGCAATGACTTAGGCTGGTGAAGTCTCTGGGTTGGTTTGCTTTGCCAGATGAAAGATGACCTGTGGGTCTTATAGAGTGCCTGGTCGTGGGTAGTGTTGATATGGTCACGTATTGTACAAAGGCAAACATGGTGATGTGAGGAAATCTGAAGCAGTGGAGAAGGCTCGCAGGATGATTAACATGGCGATGCATGGCTTTATGGGTTTGATAAGTGGCATGGTGCTAAGGTCTAATGAAATTGTGACATGTTTACCACACTGCATGCTAGGAACATGGTGCATCTAACTTAGAAAATTATAGGTTTTAAGCAGGTAGACAGGGTCTAATGGAAAACTATTAGTGTAGCTTGCTTTAGGTGGGAGGGATGTCATCCTGTGGCAGCATGGTAGTCTTGCAAGTAGTGTATAAAGGGGATAATGGGGATATCCTGATACTGACACAGATGGGTTTCTCTCGCAGTGAGCAGAAAGTGAGGCGCCAATGCAAGGGAGCCCTACGGGCTGGTGAGGGGATGGGCTCTTTAGGTTTTGGCCTGATCATGTAGTGCACTGTGATGTGGAAGGGGCACATGTCACATGGCTCAGAAGCCACCTATTATGCCTTAGAGGCCATAGTCCCTTCAGAGGCTGTGTCCCTTTTAAAATGGTGGGTACACTCGGATGGTTCTTTGTGGAGTTGCTGGATAGATGGGTGATGGCTCTGCCTATCCTAAAATGGCTTGGTGAGACTACTGAGCTGCACACATTATGCTGCGTATTGTAAGTTGGTTTATATAGTAAATAAACACATGGCAGTGGCAATTTTCTCCAAATCAATGTACAGTATGTCTCTTCTGTTCAGGTGAAGGGGGTAAAGGACCTACAAAGACAATAAGAAAAATCATTTTTAAATTGAAACCACCTGCTGATCTGGTGGAGAAGGGGTACACCTTGAGGGTTCCCTGTGGTGTACATGGACAGATCAGTGATGCTTCTGCCAACCCTAAAAAGGCCTGCTGACACTACCAAGCTCTCCGCATCATGCTACTTGTTGTAAACTGGTTTATAAATATACCCATGGCTGTGGCTATTATCTCCAAAACACTGTGTATGACTCTTCTGTTCAGGTGAAGGGGGGTAAGGGACCTACAAAGACAATAGATAGCCTAGGCTGCATAGGAGAACCCTTAAAGCAGGTGATAATTTGTCTGTGGGCCCTTCCTCCAATACCTGGTGGAAAGTAGGTAGGAGGGGACAGGCAGTGGGATGGGGAAATAGGGGAGAGGTTAGGTTAGGAGAATAGGGTTGCTCAGAGGCAGGGGAAGCTTGGCTTGGAGGGGAGGAGTAAAGAGGCTATAAAAAGGGCAAGGACACTGAAGCCCAGCCTCTTTGTTCCTTCCCTCTTGACAAATTCCCACGCACCAATCCTCATAAAAGCAGGGTCAGAAGGGCTAAGAGTTTATGTAAGGAGCCTGTTGTTCCATTGGGGGGATCACCATATAGTTGAGGAATGTTCTCGTTTTTTTTTTGTTTTACATGAGGTTTTACTGTTTTTTCACCTCCTTCAACAGGATGTGTTAGGGAGGTAACATAGATCACAGTCATATAAGTGTGGTGGCATGGTAGTCTCACAAGTTGTATACAAGGGGGGTAATGGGGGAACCTGCTGCTGACACAGATGAGTTCCTCTCAAGGCTGGCAGGAGACAAGACCCACAATGATGGGGAGCCCTATGGGCCAGTCAAGGGATTGTTTATCTGGTTTTTTTCCTGCATGTGTAGTGCCATTGATGGGAGGGGGGACACATGTCACATGGCTCAGGAGCCACCCCTTATGCCTTGGAAACCATAGTCCCTCCAGAGGCTTTGCCCCTTTAAAAATGGTGGGTACACCCAGAGGATTCCCTGTGGAGTAGGTGGACAGACCAGTGATGGTTCTGCCTGTCCTAAACAGGCTTGCTGAGACTACCAAGCTGCACGTCATGCTACATATTTTAAGTTGATTTACACAGTAAATAAACACATGGCAGTGGCAATTTTCTCCAAAACACAGTGTATAGTCTCTTCTGCTCGGGGAAAGGGGTAAGAGATCTACAAAGACAATAAGTAATACCATTCTTAAACTGAAACCAGCTGCTGATATGGTGATGAAGGTGGTAGCCTTTTAGGGAAGAAGGCTCTTCGATGATTTGTTCAATTTTTCATGAAGTCAGAAGATTAAAGTTTCCCTTATAAGGATCCAGAGATTATGTTTTTAATGATGGAATCATGGATGACACCTCCTTATGAACCAGTTCTTTCCTAACTGGAGTCTCATTCTAAATGGCAAGATTCCACATTTGTGGGTAGGACAGTTCAGCAATGATGGCAGCTGATATGGTTCCATGTGATATGAGCAAAGGCATTTGGGCGAGGGCAAAACAACGAGAATGCAAATGGTGACCGTGATTTAACAGCAGTTGCCGAAAGGGCGACAACACAGTTTTGTGTTTAACGCGTGGGGGATTGCCACTGCACACCCTTCTATAAATAATCAACTCTGGGGACAAACTTGGGAAGGGGTGCAAGCAGAAGGTTGCTATTTCAGCGATTGCTGTTAGTCCCGTCGCCGTTATTGCATCGCCGTAATTACAGTCGCCCATATTTTTTTGCTTATATCACAAGATACCCATCTGATACTAGAGTTTTAGTTAGGAAACCCCATTATAAGCCTACTTGATTAAAATAAACTGCGATTAGGTGACTACTGGTTTAAATTATTCCTTGGCAAGTTTGTTAGCCAGACTTGTAGTATGAGGTGACACCCTTTAACCAGTCACCTGAATTATGCAACTGGTGGTTTCCTAGTTTTTAGGTGTGTTATACACACTGGATGCAGCATTGTGGCATGATTACTGCTTCTGTGTGAGGAAATAGTGCTGCAGCCATTTCTTACATGTCCACATAGGGAAGCATTGCAGTGTTGCAGCTGGCCTGGTTCCATTCCTGACATATATTTTTTTTAGACTGTGTTTTTGCTCTTCTGCCCAGCACAGCAGATATACTGTCTTCTGTCCATATTGGTTGTGATGGTGCTTGTTCCCCCCACTGCTGTTCCACTCCATGTGGGGATGCCTTGGCCAGGATAGCTGTCACGGTTGAAGTGTGCACATGCTCCCTCCCACCAATACTCTCTGCAGCATCCCCCATCCCCTATACTCCATTTTCTGCACTATCACCTGTACTCTAACAGGTGATAGCGACAGTAAGGAGATGCAGCCCTCCCTCCCCAGAAAAGGATAGCGTCCATTGGAATACTCAATCCTCCCCCAGTCAGACATCTGATGTCCCAGTATCATTCCTGAACCTGGGTTGCAAGCGTCATGAGTGGCATCCCAGTCACTAAATCGATGGGATGGCCTCTGATTTTTTTTTTTAAACTTCCTCCACCACCAATCCCAGTCTAATTATTAATTTCTTTTAACTCCCTCCTCTCCTGAAGTTGGTCATGAACCAGTTTTCTTAAATAAATGCCTCACTTAGCTGGCCCCCCTCCTCTGACCCCAGTCCTATTTTTTTATTGAATACATTTCTTCCTCCCCTAAATCTGCTTGCTCCCTCATCAACCCCCACTCCCTGAACATGTAACTGCATCACTGCAGGTGGTGGGGATCATCCACACAAGAACTGAAACCGTCTGCAGCATTTTGGCTCCCCATCACTGCAGTGTCTCATGGCAGCTGAAACTGATTAGCTATCAACACTCCTGGATGCATTCAGACTGGTACACTGGCAATGGATCAGCAACCCAGCGGTGCTGGAAAGTACAGTAAGTACAAACAGGCCTTTAAACTGGTAACCAGTGAGCTGTTTGCAACAATACAAATTTTCTAGGGTTGTAGTTTAATCTAAACTTTCAAAGTAGACATAAAGGTATAGACACCCTTACGCCACAGTTCTGTACATTTCAAAAAGGCTCTTTTCTTGTAATACCTAATATTTCAGAAGTTACTTTATTAGGGCCGCAGTCTATACTGTAAATTGAATTAGGGTGCAGATATACACATTTCATTTCGCATTTTAGAGAGGCACCTCTCTAACTTTCTCTTGTGATAAAGAAAACCATTAGCTCCTGTCAGAACCAGGAGAAGGGATATCATTTTTATTGAAATAAGAACGAAATGATAGTGTCAGGCACGGAGTCCATGAGATAAAATATTACATCTAATAAACATGCTACAGACGTGGGGATTAGACAAGGGGGCCTTGCGAATGCATAACAAAACAACAGCAGCTGTAGAAAAAAATAACATTAATATTAGTAAATACAGAATAAGGCATCTATCACGGTGAAATATGAGCTTTAATGAACACAAGTAAAATTGGAATATATAATGCAGACTTGCAGTATTCCTTTTTTTTTTTTTTTGCCAAAGGCTGTGGACCTTTTCCTTTTCTGATTAAAGCTTATGCAGCCCGGTCCTCCTAATCTTTGGGTGTATATTGTGATTTACTTCACATCTGAATACATTTGTAAATGAATGGAATGCACCTGAATGCATAATTGCAAACTGATTAGCATTTTGCATGGAGGCAGCTACACAGTGTCTTTCACACTTGTAAGACTCTAGTTGCAATTCTACAGCATTATCTTCTGTAAATTAATTGAGTCCAGATTCTACAGCTCACAGAATTCTAAAGTATAGACTGTAAAAGGCAGCAATGGAACATCTATTCAAACAAGATAGCATTATATAGATATTAACTTACTGTACCTGCAAATTCTGGTTTAGATCTGTTCCTTATTCTTTCACTCCTGTTTCCTTAATATACCCACTATTGCACTTCTAACTTGGCTGGGAGTAGTGCCTGACTGCTTGGGATATCTGAACTGCGCTTCCTAGTGGACACTGTATGAACTACCGCATGTGAAAGCTGATGTCAGCCAACTGGTAGATTGTGGGAAAGAGGTAGACAAACAAGTCAGAGAGCAGTCAAGTTTTATTTTCTTAGAAAAAAAATAATTTACAAGCACTTATTTTATTGCTCATGGAACTGTATTATTATCTGAGAATGTGATATTTTATAGGGCAGAACTGGAACGATCAGAAAGGCTCCTCTGCTACAGTATGTAGCCCTGCTCCTTCGGGTCTCAAACCAACATCTCTGAAAACCAAATGGTTGTATCCTTTAAAGGCCTAAGTAGTGTGACAAACAAACTGGATGGCAGGAAAAGGACCCACTGAATCCTGCAAGCCTTTGTCTGTGGGCCCTTCCTCTGATAGCTGACAGGAGGTGGCTAGGATGGGTAGGAAAGGGGGAGGGTAAAAAGGGGAGGATTAGGATAGTAGGTGGAAGCCAAGGGGGGAGAGGAAGTTGGACATGGGAAGAAGCTAAGAGACTATTTAAGAGCCAATGCATGAGGGCCCAGCCTCTTTGCTACTTCATCCAGTTTGATTCAGTTGTCAGCAGCAGGGCGTAAGCAGCAGGATTGGTGGCAGACAACTCCTGTTTATTTCAGGGTACTCTTGGGGGGGGACACTCAGTGATTGCACATATAGGTATGCTATAAAGGGGTACTGCTAAGAAGGGGATATAGGAGATATCAAAGAATAGCAGTAGTAAGGTTTAACTTGACACATGGAGAAAAATGGCAATGAAAGTTGTGCTGGCAGGACACATGGTAAGAGAGAGTAAAGAAGGTGGCATTGGTAGGTGGGTGCTCTGATGTAAACGGCAAGGGCAAGGAGGGAGCAAGGTTTGCTTGGCTGAGTGGTTTAATAAAAAAGCCAAAATGCAGCAAAATGATGACAAGCATATTGATCTGGCAGTAGTCTTTGGTATCTTCACATGTCCGGATGCTGGTATGAGGAGAGAGAGAGAGCAGAGGTTGGTGCTAGCGATTCTGTCTGAGCTTCATCCAGAGCAGCACATGGTGTGCTGTGACACCCAGACCTCTTGCGCAAGTGTGAGTGGGAGCAAGGAGTGGGAGTTTTAAAGCTCCTACAGGCTCTGTGCCATGGGGGAGAAGAACTGCAGGAGAGGAATGATTTGGGATGAAATTACTATTCCAGGTTTGGTTATCCAGAGCAGTATGTGGTGCACGGGTGCCACCTGGATCTTGTGCGCAGATGCAAGAGGGAGCGAGTCATGGGAGTGGTGAAGTTTCTACAGGTTCCATGTCAGTGGTAAGGGGGGGATTAGTAAATGCTGGCAGTAGAGGTCATGGGCAGAACATGGTGTGGCAGCAAGGAGACTCTGTGGCTAGGTCCTGGGAGTAAAACTGGGGGTGAATTTAGGTTTCGGTGGGTGCCATGGGGTTAAAGCATGGGCAGATTGTGTGAGTCAAGGGGTGTGGCCAGCTCAGAACAGCCATATTTGCAACAACAAGAAGCTGCATCCCTTTGGCAGATGTGTAGGTTTTGCCATAGGGCTGAGAAAGTATAGTGCAAAAGCACAGCAGGTGGCCACCAGCATTTAAAGGAGCACACTGGTAATGTCCCCTCATCATAGCGCCTCTGTATTTAAGGGAGCATAGTTAAGGTCCCCATATGAAGGATTCTCCTCAGCACCAGAGATACAGTCATTAGCAGCATTGTACATCCACTAAGTAGTATAGATTGGCAATGGGATACTAACATGTCTGTAGTTAGTAAAAGAGCAGCCAACTCAGGGTTAGTCTGCTGTTTAAGGAAAATGAGAACAAACTGGTGTTAAAGCATGGCCAAAGACACAAATAAAGATGAAATCAAAGTTAGTTATATTATAGAGCTTTTGTCAACCCTGCTTCTAAAGGTTTTGCCTGGTTTAACTCATATTTAATGGAGTAGAGATGTCTATTATTTTATTGGGGTCACTCTATGTAACGTCAGTGTACTGAGAGTGGCTGCCTGGTATTGTGCTGGAGCAGCAGGTGTGGGCCGGCTCAGGGTGTGCATTGAACATAGTAGGCCCTCCACCACAGTTTCCCAAGCAGGTTAGAGGAGATTGATACAGACATGGTTGGAGTGCAAGAATTGTAGATACCGGTGTGTGTATATATATATATATATATATATACTGTATATATATATAAAATCCCTGAACCATGTGGAGCCTAGGCATACAGGCACATTAAGCATTAAGCAGCCCATGGCCATCTTTGCATGACAGAGGCTGGGCAGGGGAGTGTGCAGGCACAGACAGGCTCATGATGTGGACTATCTTACTGGCAAGCTAGCATGCAATGAGTTGCCAGGGAAATTTAAGAACGGTTTAATAAGAAGACTTTTGAGCAGTCAAGTTAGAATGGGGGCAATACATACTGTTAAAAGCAGAATGTGGCCAGGCAGTCTGACTAGCTCAGATGCACTACCAGGTGGCGTGATTGTGCTCAAGTGAGCGTGGCCAGCTCAGGCTTGGTGGACCAAGGATCCTGGCAGGAGAAAGAACAGGGGCTCAATGGGGGAAGCATTAGTGGGAAGTTGGGCTGCCTGGCAAGGCTCCACCCATCTGCCCGGGATGCAGACCTATATCTAAAGCTACATATTTATCTATTTATTTATTTTTTTTATTTAGTTTTTGTTGACCGGGTAAGTGCACTAGACAAATCCTGCCTATTTTCAGGCACAACCCAGGGGAGGGGGATACAGATGAATGCCAACTGACCTTGAACTAGATTAAGCTGTTGGTGGTATTTTTAGTGAATGAGGGAAATTTGGCCAGTACACGGGGAAATTCCCCTACTGTTATCAGTAATTGCCATGGGATCTTTAACATCCACCTGAACTACCACCAATTCAGGCAGATGGGACCTCGGTTTAACGTCTCATCCAAAAGATGGCACCTCAGAAGTGCAGCACCCCTCTCATGCTGCACTACAGTGTCAGTACTGGGATATTAATCCAAGTGCCAGATGTGGGAACTGAACCTACAGCCCTCTGATCTCCTGGCCTCAGAGGCAAGTGTGCTACCTACTGAGCCACTGACACTGCCTAATCTATATCTATATCTATATCTATATCGATATATATTTGTATCTTTGTCTATGTCTATGTCTATGTCTAAATCTGTATATCTATTCTTTGCAAAACATTCTGTTAATGCATCAGTTAGGGTTGCTATTAAAGCGACAAAAGTGTGGAAATGTGATGTTAGGGTTTTCAAACCTAGCTCTGCATCGCCCCCTAAGCAGCCAAAGGGGGCAATGCAACACAAGCAACCACAGACATCCATCATCAGGTAAGACAAACAACATACAACTCTTTCCACATGACACAAGAGACATCCATCATCATGGTCCAGTGCTTCTGTAGCCATGGATACACATGCACACTTGTACACCACCTGGGAAGTGCAGTAAAAAATTCCCATAGGATCACATTATAAATTGTAAGTAAGGAGCAACACATGACAGGGTGTGTTGTAATGCTAAAATACCACATGCCCCAGGTGGGTCATGAAGCAGGGGCAACAGAGCACCTTTAACCACCAGGAAGTGCAGTATATGTAAGCAATAACACATGGCAGTGCATGTGGTAATGTTAAATTGATACATGCCCCAGGTGGGTTATGAGATACGAAGCACAGCAGAGTACCTTCAACCACCTGGGAAGTGCAATATAAAATTCTAATAGGATCACATTGTAAATTGTAATTAAGCAGGAACACATGGTGGGGTGTGCGGCAATGCCGGATTGCTGCATGCCCCAGGTGGGCTGTAAAGCACAAGGCGCAGCTGGGTGCCTTCAATCACCCGAGAAGCACAGTGTATGATTCCAATAGGATCACAGTATAAATTTTAAGTGAGCAATATCACACGGCAGGGTGTGTGACAGTGTTAAATTGCTTCAAGCCCCAGGTGGATTATGAGGCATGAGGTGCAGCCGAGTGCCTTTGGTCACCTGGGAAGTGCAATATAAAATTCTAATAGGATCACATTGTAAATTGTAAGTAGGCACTAACACACGGCAGGGTGTGCGGCAATGCTAAATTGCTGCATGCCTCAGATGGGTTGTGAGGCATGAGGCTGAGCTGGGAAGTGCAATATAAAATTCCCATAGGATCACATTGTAAATTGTAAGTAAGCAATAACACACAACAGGGTGTGTAGTAATGCTAAATTACCCCATGCCCCAGGTGGGTTGTAAGGCACAATGACTACATTAATGTGCCCAGTGCCTTCAACCACCTTTGGCATGTTTCCATGGCTACATAAGTGCTGGACCATGATGATGAATGTCTTTTACATAGAAATGTACATAGAAACATAGAAGCTGATGGCAGAAAAGGACTTCAAGGCCCATCCAGTCTGCCCATTTTACCAATTTGCTCCCACTGCCTCTGCAAAGTCAGCAGCCTCAGCTATGCCTCCCTCATATGTATGATTCCCTTGTGCCTATCCCATGCCCTCATGAATCCAGCCACTGTACGAGCTCCCACTGCCTCCTGAGGCAGGGCATTCCACACATCCACCACCCTCTCTGTAAAAATAAACTTTCTCACATTACCCCTTATGTGACCCCCAATTTCACATCATGCCGTCTAGTTCTATTGTACCTTTATACTGGAAGATCTATCCCTTACACCTTATTTATGCCCTTAAAATATTTGAAAGTCTCAATCATGTTCACCTCTCCCATCTCTATTCCAATGTGTACATATTGAGGTTCCTAAGTCTATCCCTACATGCCTTGTTGTGCAGACCCTGCACCATCTTAGTTGCCCTCCTCTGCACTGTTTCCACCCTGTCAATATCCTTACACAGGTGCTTCCTACAGAAGTGCACATAGTACTCTAGGTGAGGCCTAACTAGCATCTTGTACAGTGGGATCACCATCTCCCTCCTACGGCTTGTAATGCCCCTCCCTATACACCCTAACACCCCACTAGCCCTCCCAATTGCTTTGGTGATCTGCTTGGTGGATTTAAGGTCATCTTATATAATAACCCGCCAATTCCCTCTCCTCCCTGGTGACCGTCAACAACTCACCTCACAACATGTAGCTCTCCCCAGGGTTTCTGTTCCCTACATGCATGATCTTGCATTTCTTCACATTAAACCTCAACTGCCATACCTCAGACCACTTCTTCAGCTTTACAGCTTTTCCAGGTCTCTTTTCATTTCATTGTGTCATGACATTCATACTTTTTTGGCCTTGCACTCCCATCCCCTTAGATGCATATATGTAGGTTGGATGCACATTACTGTGCCATTTTTACATATTTTGACCCCAAATTTTCAACATATCCTTCTTATGATCCCACCTCCTAAACAAGGGTGGTGAAAATTTTTAAATCCCGACTGAAATGTAATTTCATCAACCGACCCTGAAATTGACTTTTGGGCTGGATTTGTGTAATTCCACCAACATTGTTCATGGGATGGGGTCTCAAAAAGGACATATTGAAAATTTGGTATAAAAATATGCAAAAATGGCAAAGCTATGCATCAGCGTTGAAAACCATATTGAAATACACTGAAACTCACTCCAAATGAAACCTGTAAAAATAATTTAAGTCCCAAATCTTTTTTTGCAAGTAGAAATCCTTTTTCATGAGAACAGAAAAGGACTCACAAAAAAAGAATTATCAAGTTACAAAAATGGATTTAAATTGTTAAATAAAATGCCTTGCAGGGATATTTTTCCACCTGATAACTGCAGAATCCACCAAACGGAGTCCCAACGACCAAGATACATGTGTTGGTGTCTCTGGAGCAGTTCATTTTTGTGGGTTTTCAAGGCTTTTTTTTTTGCGTTTGAAAAAACAGAAAACATGATGGTGGTTCATGAAAAATAAATTTTTCCTCATGAAAAATGATTGGCTCCTTACAAGAAAGAATCCTTATTCATGAGGACAAAATTCTTTTTTTATTCCAGGAATCTATCCAAGAGATTGTACGGAGCATGCTCTGAACCTGAAACTTTTAAATTGAATAACTTTAGAACGAATTAATATTTTTTCACCAAACCAGCGAAAGACACTTCTGTGGGGCATGGGCTTTCTACCCAGAAATTTTCAGATAAACATTTCAAATCATCTGGGAGCAGCACAATGACAAAAAATGCACAAAACCCAGCAATTCTTAATGTTTTTTCACTATGTGCAGCTCAGAATCTACAAACTCTACGGAAACAAAACTTGGCACGTCAAGAGATCTACCCCCACAAGACCATGCATGCAAACTTTTGTGCAAATCCATTGAACGTTTTTGAAGTTATAAAAGAGAAAAATTTGAGGTTTAACATAGAAACTACAGGTCACCTCTAACTATAGCGTCACGGCCGCACCACTATAATAAAGACAATGGTGGCAGAAAAAGACCACTGATCCATCCAGTCTGCTCATAAACCCTAATAAACCTGGGACCTATGGTCCATACAGGGTTCTAACCCACACAATCCACCCCCATGCTCAGCGCCATATCACCCTGAGCAACTACTAAGCCCTTCATTCTGTCCCAGCCATGTTTGAAGCCATTGATAGTTTTGTCATCCACCAGATCAGCTGGTAGATTGTTCCATGGTTCCACCACCCCTTCTGTAAAAAAAACTTTCTCACTTCCTTTTGAATCGCAAAATATATTAGGGTAAGTTTGTTTTGAGGAGATAACAATTTTGGGGGGAAGCAGGGAAGGACAAGAAGGGGGAACAGGACAAGTCATGTGGGGAATAATGTAATTAATGAATGTTGTGTGCATAGTGCAGCTCAGTGACAGTGAAGACCTAGTATGTACAGGACCAAGTTGTGTTTTTGTCTTTCAACTTGAGAGCAGTACACAATGCCAAGAAATGGGAAGGCACATCAGCAACGGGATACAGAGGAGTTTGAGAAGCAGTTGCAGGCACTTATGTAGGTGAGAGGCAAGGCCTGGTGGAAGCCTTTTTTGGGGTTCAAGGAGGGAGTTTGTTAACCCAATAAGAGAGGGACTTCTGATTAAGCTGACCCCTACTGTGGAGCCGGCAGTAAGGGTGATGAATCCTCCCTCAGTACCCCAACCAGTGACATCCAATGCCCATCGTCAGAAGAGAACACCAGTGGCTCAAAAAACAGAGGGGAAAAAAGTGGCACCCAGGAAACTGGCAGGAAAAAATATATCACTGAATGAGAGACAATGGAGGGTAATCCATTTGTCACAGTTGTCAGTTGTCACAGAGTCAAGGAGGTCAAATTTGGGGATTGGAGTCTGGAGCAGATGAAGGAGTTGCTGGAAAGCACATTTGATGGGGGTAACCATGAGGCAAAGCCATGTCCAATGAAGCCCAGGGGGACAGTGGGCCACCCCCTTGGTAGGCCAGCAATTCAGGGCAGGTGGCAAGGAAGCCAGGGGTGAGTAAGGATAGTGCCCTGCCCTTTGCCCATAGTAGGACCAAGTCAATCTCAGGCTTCAGCCCTGGACTAGTTGATCAAGTTGCAGAAATTAGCTGTCCCAATCAATCAATCAATCAATCAGATTTATTTATAAAAAGGCGCAGGAGGATGGTGAGGTTAAATTGGGATACTAGTAGCAACTACCCCACCATGGCCAGGAATCCTGGTGATGCCAGTGGAATTACAGATGCTTCACTTGTTACCCAGTCCAAGGGTGGGACAAGCCAGCTGGTAGACAGCAGTCAGTGGCATTGGGGCAGAAGCTTGACAGGCTCCAGGCATACTTTGAGAGTAATGCATCGGTGGGGGCCCTCTGCTGCAGCCAGCAGTGGTGGGATCAGCCTTAAGTGGGGGAGTGCCAACTGCTGGGTAGTTGCCCTGTTGGTGACACCTCCACCAGTGGTGGTGAACACTGTATCCAGTGAGACTGGTGGTGCACTACCCCAGTAGCCATCTCCCCCATGGCGGACTTCATTAGCCGGGGAGAGCCAGTTGAGTCCCACCTCACAAAAAACATGAAATTGCAGATTTTGTGGGGAGAATATGTGGACATGTTCTCACTCTTAAATCATTCCAGGGAGCCAGAGGAGGAGAAGAACAAAAAAAATAGGAAGATGAAGGGGTTGAGACAAGGAGTAGTGTTCAAGTCCGTCACACCTGAGAGAATTGGCCGGTGGCATTTATAGTATTTTTGGGGACCATTCAATGGGTGTCTCTTTTGATGGCACATGGTTTGTGGAACTACTACAGAAGAGTCATGACAATACATATCAATAAGTTGGGTTATGGGAGGCTTGAATACAATGAAGAGTTTCATTGGCAGAAGCAGATGGACCTGGCACAGCATTGAGGGTGTTGAACATGATACTGCTGTGAGCTATAAAACACAGAAAGGGGGGGTCAGCACACAGATGGCAGTTTATCAGTTAGGAGGGGCCCAGTTCCCTTGGAAATAAGTGCAAGGGATGGCAGCCTGGGAGGGACTGGTACCCAGTTAAAATGTCTAAGGAGTGTATGTAACCACATAATAGCATGTCAATAATAGCACACAGAAGATCAGTACACAGTCAATTATGCTGCAGTTCTTTATGCCATAGCTAGCTTCATAGCCTTATCATATTTGTGCTGTGCTCATCTGTAGTGCGATCTGGAGTTGGTATATAATATTATGGGGGTGGATGGGGGTGCGAGGGTGCAGGTATTTGTGTGTGGTATTAAGTGTGGAGTTTTTCCAGTGGGGAGCTGTGCTGGCTAGTTAGCTTAGTGGGTAGGGCATGTTATAGGTAGAGTGTGTAGGTGTGTTAGTGTAAGCATTGGTTGATTCGAGTCCCGTCTGCGGTGTGTGGATATCATGTTTAGCTATGGTTGTAGTGCATGACTGTGGTTCGGGTTGTGTGTTATTCATTGGGTTATTTGTGGTATGTGACCTTTTTTGCGTCCTTGTATTTAGTGTTGATTCTGGGTTTCTGAAGTTCAGATGTGTGTGTTTTTTGTGATTCTGGTGTGTGGTGCAGGTGCTTCATGAGGTATTTATAGGGGTATGCCTAGTTGTAGGTTCACATTTGATTCAGAGAAGTGTGCTATTCAATATGCCTTTGCATTTCATACAGAGTCAGAAGGGAGGTTCTTTGTTACTGCACAATGGATTTCTGTATCAGAGAGAAAGGGCACGGCAAGAAAAAATCTGGTTTACGCAGTTTTTACATGTCAGCCTTTCACCTGACAGCAATGTTTGCCAATGCTGTTTTTATTTTGCATTTGTTGTCTCGATGTGTTTGTTTTAGCTGCACTGACTGAGTGCCAGAGGGACTGGGTTTGTACTGTTATAACCACAATCAGGGGGTGTGCAAAATGAAGAGGTGCAGGTTTAAGCATGCATGCATGCATGGTCTGTGGTCTGCTCCATTCATTCACCCAGTATAAACCAAGCACTGCTGCCCCCCAGCCATTACAGAAGTGGTGTAATTGCCTCCCAACTCCAACATGAATAGACTGAATTAGGCTATGGCTTTCTCAGTATCCTGACCGGCAGACTGCTTTATCCTTGGAGGATGGGTTCACAGATGAGCTAGATAGCTTTTGACAGAGAACAGCAAGAGAAATGAGGTGCTGTTAGAACTTTAATACTCTACTTGGACTTAAGAACTAGAACTCTACTACTGGGACCACCAATTTAGGGTAAAAACAAACAAACAAAAAAAAGCATTAGTGTGTTTTCCTGAGTTGGGTGACGGGAACTGTTATCTGTGCAGTTAACTAGGTGAAGAAGGGAGCTGTGAATTGGGGGAGTAGCTTAGACAGCAGGACACCAGGCGTTTGGATTTAAAACTGCCCTAGTTAGCTTTTGGCAGAGAACAGCAAGAGGAAGGAGGTGCTGTTAGAACTTTACTATTCTTCTAATGTGACAATATAGCTCTTCACCCTCACTCTTAGCTAATTCCACTATTATAGGCACAGGATTTGACTGACAACAGGAACTTCCTGTTTGGGAGCAGGAAGGGAGTGATCACAGAGGCACAAAAGACTCACCATCCTAGAAGAAAAAGAGTAGCTCTCTGTCCCCCTCTAGCTGCAGACTCTGAGCAAGTAAGAAGGAAACTACTGAGAAATACAGGAACTTCCTGTCCCATAACAGAAAGAGCAGGAGCTGTAAGGGCAAAGAGGCAGTACGAAAGTAGGGAGAAAAAGAAAAAGGCAAACAGAGAGAGGAAAGAGTAAGCATACAAAACAAGAGTTGAGGGGCCACAATTAAAACATGATGGGAGTGGTGCAGTACAGTGGCTGTGGAACAGCAGTCTTCTGGGAGATATCCTGGAGGATGTAGTGTTGTCCCATCTGCAGTTGCCTCTCTGGACTGAGGAAAGAAGTTGCTTGTCTCCAGGCTGAGTTGACCTAGATTCAGGGGACTTCCTTTTGAACCCAGGGACCACCAGGTCCACTGCCACAGCACTGCACCACTCAGAGGTTGCCAAGAAAAAGGAGTGGTTGGACCACAGTGGGCTCAGGGAGGGCGAGGGTGGTGGAATGGAGGTGCATCCCTCCAGCTGCACCTCTCCACAGTTCATACACCATTCTGGCAGAGTGTGGTTCCTCTGTGGAGGCACCCACAATGGAGACAAAGTAGGATGCTTGGAACCTCCACAAAGGAGACTCACAGGAGGCTGGCATGGGACACCGCAGGAGAAGGAAACAACTTCTGGTGGGGGGACTTAATTGCTAAGTGGGTAGAACTGGGGCAGGGGGGAGAGGGAGATAAGATGCCTGCCTGGCACTATGGCTTGCAGGGACTGGGAGAGAATCCTTAGAATTGTAGGAGCAACTGCATGGGGAAGGGAGCTGGACATCATTTTCCACCTAGGGACAAATGATCTGGTTAGGAAAGGGATCAGAGCAGTGCAGGAGAAGCTTATAGAGTTGGGGAGAGGCCTTAGAGAAGTAGCATGCATGGTAACCTTCTCAGAGGTGTTGCCTGTCTATGGCATAGGTGAGGCTAGGGTGCTCTGCACCATGGGATTCAATCAGTGGTTGAAAAACTGGTGCAGAGCTCAGGGTTTTGACTTTGTTGGGGACTGGGTGTCCACCTGGAGGAATACAGGCCTATGCTGGCACGATGGTCTGTATCTGTCAAGGAGGGGAACCAGGATACTAGATGATAGGTTTAAATGCTTCATTGTCAAATGTTTAAACTAGCCAAGGGGGAGGCATTGAAAAGGAGAAGGGAAATCCTAGCCCCCCAAATTCAGGGTAGTTAGTGAGGTAAACACCAAGATAGAGAAGTAAAAAGGGAGAAGAGCAGGGGTAAATGGAGAAAAAGGAAAGGCAGTAAGGACAGGGATGGGGCTAAAAGGGGTAAGGCCATAAAGAAATGGAGGGCAATGTGTACCAATTTCCATAGTCTTGCTAACAAGCTCCCTGAACTGGTGGCCTTGATGGAAGAGGGATGCCTAGATATTGTGGCAGTCACAGAAACATGGTACACAGAGAACCATGACTGGGATGTCAACATACCAGGATACTCAATCTACAGGAGGGACAGGGTTGGTAGAAGAGGAGGAGGAGTAGCTCTCTACGCAAGGGAAAGTTTCAAAGCAACGGAACTAAAGGGTAAACAGGGAGGAGAGGAGGCACTGTGGGTCACCCTGGAGACTGGAAGTGGCACCACAAACCACATGGAGGTTGTATACAGACCCCTGTCTCAGGGGAGGAAATGGACATGAATATGATAGGAGGCATCCTTAGTATGGCAGAAAAAGGGGAGATATTGTTGATGGGGACCTGAATATGCCAGATGTTAACTGGAGCACTTTTGCTGCAGCCACATCCAAGAGCAGGGGCATTCTTGATGCCCTGCAGGAGCCGTGCCTCACACAGCTAGTGTTGGAACCCACTCAGAAGGGAGCAATCTCAGACCTGGTACTCTCACATGGTGACAGAAAGAGGATCTCAGATCTAGAAGTGGGTAGCCATCTGGGAACAAGCGACCACCAAACTGTATGATTCATGATAAACACAGCCACAGAGTCAAGCCATATGAAAGTGAGGGTCCTGGACTTTAGGAGGGCTGACTTTGTCAATATGGGAGACTGCTTCAGAAAAGCACTAGCAAACAGGCAAGAAGGAGGAGTGGAGGAAGAATGGGGAAACATCAAAAACTGCCATCACAGAGGCAACAAGCCTTGCGTGAAGCAAATAAATAAATCAAAATGAAAGGAAAAACCACTATGGTTCTCAAAAGAGGTGGTGAGAAAGGTTAGGGAGAAAAAGATAGCATTCAGGAAGTGTAAGAAAACACAGAAGGAGCAGGACAGAGAACTGTACCAGTTAAAGCAGAAGGAAGCGGGGAAGGCAGTCAGAACAGCAAAGGATCAAACTGAAGAAAATATAGCCAACTGAAGGGGGATGAAACATTTTATAGGTACATTAGGGAGTGAAGAAAGACCAAGGGAGGAATAGTGAGGCTTAATAATGGGGAGAGTGGCTGGGCAGAGAGTAACAGTGATAAAGCAGGGATACTGAATGAATATTTCTTCTCAGTATATACGAAAGAAGAGGAGGGGGAGGTACCTAACCCAATCAATAGAAGCACTCTGGATAGGGGGGTCAATACCAGTCCTTTCACACAAGAAAGGTTCTGAAAGAACTCCTAAAACTGAAGGTGGACAAAGCAATGGGGCTTGATGGGATTCACCCCAGAATTCTAAAAGAACTATGAGGAGAACTAGTGACACCACTGACTACCCTTTTTAACAAATCATGGGAGGTTGGTGTGGTAGCTAAGGACTGGAGGAGGGTGGTATTGATTCCCCTTCACAAAAGTGGAAGCAAAGCAGAGGCAGGAAACTACAGACCAGTTAGTTTGACCTCAGTGGTAGGAAAAATGATGGAATCATTTCTGAAAGAAATAATTGTTGAGTACCTAGAGGCCAGTGGAGCACGGGACCCAAGGCAGCATGGATTCACTGCAGGAAGGTCATGTCAGATGAATCTAATAGATTTCTCTGACTTGGTGACCAAAGTAGTAGACCAAGGAGGGGCTGTGGACATAGTCTACCTAGACATTAGCAAGGCATTTGACACAGTCTCAGACAAAAGATTAATAAACAAATTAGTCAGCCTGGGATTGGGTCCCAGGGTGGTAGCCTGGGTAAACAATTGGCTGGACAACAGTACACAGAGGGTAATAGTAAACGGAGTCCACTCCGAAGAAAGGGGGGTTACTAGCAGGGTACCGCAGGGTTCAGTACTGGGTCTGGTCCTTATTAATGTCTTTATAAGTAACATTGTAGATGGACTGGAAGAAAAAATATGCCTCTTTGCAGATGACACAAAGATCTACAACAGGGTTGTACACAAGGGGGGTGGAAAGGATGAGAAGGGACTTGGCAAGGTTGGAGGAAT
Organism: Neoceratodus forsteri; assembly: GCA_016271365.2. Taxonomy (NCBI): domain Eukaryota; kingdom Metazoa; phylum Chordata; order Ceratodontiformes; family Ceratodontidae; genus Neoceratodus; species Neoceratodus forsteri. The sequence goes on along the minus strand of CM028134.1, from coordinate 538,030,827 downwards.
GGTCAAAAGTATGGCAGCTTAGATTCAATGCAAAGAAATGCAAAGTAATGCACCTGGGATACAAAAACCCAGGGGAAGAGTACACAATGGGGGGTAGTAATAACAATAACAATGGAAAGGGACCTGGGGGTAGTCATATCAGATGACCTAAAGCTAAGCAAGCAATGTGAGAAGGAAATAAGGAGGGTTGGGGGATACTGGGAAGTATAGGGAGAGGCATCACCAGTAGAAAACAGGAAGTTATTATCCCTTTGTACAGACAGTTGGTGAGACCCCATCTGGAGTACTGCGTGCAGTTCTGGAGACCCTATCTCCACAAAGACATAGACAGGATGGAGGCAGTCCAGAGGAGGGCAACTAGAATGGTGCAGGGTCTGCAACAGAAGTCATATGAAGAGAAACTAAATGAGTTTAATACGAATTCCCTTGAGGAAAGGAGGGAGAGGGGGATGTGATAGAAACTTTCAAGTACCTCAGGGGAATCAACAAAGTCCAAAAGGGTGGCATCTTTCAGATAAAGAGATGTGCAAGAACAAGGGGACACAATTTGAAGATAGAGGGGGGGATGGCTCAGGGACAATGTGAGGAAGTATTTTTTCACAGAGAGGGTGGAGGACACATGAAACAGCCTTCTTGAGAAGGTGGTGGAGTCAAAAACAGTGGGGGAATTCAAGAATGCATGAATGAGACACAAGGCAATTCTGGTGGAGGGTATGAAGAAGTAGCCTGTTGGTTAACTAGGATCTGCAGCTTATTCAATAGGTTGAGAAATGGGCAGACTAGGTGATCCAAGCGGTCCTTACCTGCTATCAAAGTCTATGTTTCTATGAACTTTGGATTCTGTACAACATCCACAATGGCCATATGAGGCTGATAACTTAAAATCTGCCAGGGAGTGTCCACAAATGTTTCTGGTAGAAGAGAACTGGTTGCAGAGCAAGAAACAGAAGTCCAGAACTACAGATTTTTTGCTAATTAATTACTTCTGTCTCAGCAGGAGTAGTACCTGTTTGGATTAAGTAAACATATACCTTATTAGAGGAAGGGGGTCTTATTTAAGTAAAAAAATAAAAGTGTTTTTTTCTGAGGAAGGGGGCAGTATCACCTTAATTTACTGAGAGCAGAGAGTGTATCTAATTGGGGTGTGGCTTAGCAGCTTAGGTGTACAAAAGCAGCTGTCTCCAATTACAGCTTCCGGCTGTTTCTGGCAGAAGAGAACTGGTTGCAGAGCAAGAAACAGAAGTCCAGAACTACAGATTTTTTACTAATTAATCACTTCAAACAACTTGAAGTCTTGCTGTATTCTGACAAGTGCAGTTAGCCCCAGACTTTAAACTGCCCCAGAGAACAAAGGGTAAACCTTTCTATGCAGAGCATAGAATGCTGAGCTTGAGCTCGGATGATGTCTCTGTCTGTTTCCCTTTGAAAGCTAACCATCAGATTCTTTACTCCGCCTCACTGAACAGTCGCTCCGGAGATTTCTCCTGCAGCTCGGTTCGAAAGTCCGTTTAAGTGTCATTTTTTCATCTGTTTCTAACCGAAAAAGTTTCCCGCATAGTCGGTTCGGTCTCTGTCTGTGGTACTGTGAGTACTAGATAGGTTTTGTACTGTGTTTCTGTGTGGAACTTGTAAAAAGTGTGGATCGGTTCGGCCGAACCGATCATTTGTTTAATTCTTGAATAACTTTAGTGTGTGGTTACCGGTTCTTATTGGTTCTAAAAAGACGTGTTTTGAAACGTTTTTTCCCAAGACCGGTGACATGGTTAGGAATCGATAAGGGAGTCTTGCCTGGTGGTTGCTGAAAAAAGGGTAAGTTTGGTTAGGTTGGCCATGTCTGAGAAACCCAAGAAAAAAACTGGGCCCACTGGGTTTCAACACTGCAGTGAGTGTGGGGAGGTCTTTGCTAAGGCCGATCCCCACACCACCTGTGTTTATTGTCTGGAGTTTGACCACCTCTATTCAGACTGCTAAATTTGCAAACATTTTCCCAAATCTACCCTGGAAAAGAGATTAGGTAGACTGAGGGAAAAGGAGACCGAGAAGTCCGCTGACCCGGATGGCCAGCCCGGTTCGGTTTCCGACCAAACCAGAAGGAGTGCCCTCTGACCAGGGCAATACTTCTTTGGGCAAAAGGAGAGCCGATCCTGAGGGGTCGGTTCCAACTAAAAGAAAGCACAAAGAAAAATCACCCAGTTCAGATCCAGAAGTCCATGTTCCGACCTCCTAAGAAATAGCCAGAGCGATTCGGATTGTGGAATTGCTTCACCCGGTTCTGACCGATCCGGCACCTTTTGGCAGGGGCTCAGTTAGGTCGGTTCCCCCGGTTCACGATTATACTTTGAAAGAATTTTATGAACCGGAGTTTGAGAAGGAAGGGGAGTTTGAAGATGATGATGGTGATGGTGAAAGTCTAGTTGTGCCTGTGGAACCGGACATCTCCCCAGACAGACCTTCAGGTGTATCCCCTCCTAGGTCTTCTGAGTCCTCTTCCCACTTTATGTTCTACAGAAAGGTGGCTGAGGCCCTCCAGCTTCCTATGGAAGAGGCAATGGAGGATCAGGAGGATCCTGATTATGTAGAAATGATGGACATCCCAGAGTCCAGGAGACTGTCTATTCCCCTCCACAAATCTTTTGGAAAACAGACACAAAAAATTCTGAAGTCTCCCAATTCTATACCTCCTGTGGACAGAAGAATGGACAAGAGGTATACACTCTCAGGCCGAGAAACAGAGTTTTTATACCACCAATGCAGCCATGTTGGGGTTGTGCAGGCTGCTGCCTGTGATAAGGCAAGCATTCCCTTGGCTTCACACCCCCCCAGACAAGGACTCTAGGAAGGTTGATGCCATGACAAAAAAGCTGTACATTGTATCTTCCCTGGGACTCAGACAGGAGAATTATATGGCCTATACAGCTAGGTACCAGAAGTCCAGGTGGGACACTGTACTGGCACTGGCTAAACAGGCCTCCCCCAGCTAGCCAAGGAGCTGGAGGCAGTGGCTGCAGATGGGATTGAGACATCTAAAGTTCAGTTTCATGCTGCTGTGGACTCTAATGATGTGTCATCAAGAGTCATGGCTACATCTGTGGCTCTTCGGAGAATGGCTTGGCTCAGATGTACTAGCCTCTTCCAGGATACCCAGGCTAAGGCCATTGATTTTCCTGTAGTGGGCAGTTCTCTGTTTGGGGAGCAGACAGAGAATTACATGAAGAAAATACGGGACCACCTACAGGAGTGCTAAGACCAAGGAGAGGCAGGTAACTCCTCAAAGGCAGCAGTCTAGGGGCAGGGGCAGGCCTTTCCAAAGGCCTTTTTACCAAGCACAGGTCTCTTCTTCCTTTTCACAGAGGGGGTTCTTCAGAGGGAGAGGCAGAAGGGGGATGAGCAGGGCTGCATCCACTCCTCAGCCTAAAGTCCCAGCAGAGACCCTGATGGGCCTGCCCGGGTTGACTCTCCTATTCCAGTAGGGGGCAGGCTGGCTTACTTTGTCCAGGACTGGATGTCTATTACATCAGACAAGTGGGTCCTGGAAGTAGTAAGCCGGGGACTGGTTCTCAACTTCAGAAAATTTCCTAAGATGAGAGCCAGATCTTTTCCACCTGCAAATCTCTCAGAAACCCTTGCCCTAGAGGCAGAGGTTTCTTCTCTTCTAGCCTTAGTAGCCATAGAGGGAGTACCTACCCTACACTGGGGCAAAGGGCTGTACTCCAGGTACTTCCTGACCCCAAAAAAGACAGGGGAGTGGCGGCCCATCCTAGACCTAAGATATCTAAACAAACATCTTTTAAAACCAAAGTTCAAGATGGTAACTCTGGGAATAATCCTTCCCTCTCTAAGGCCAAGGGACTGGTTAGCCTCCCTGGACCTCAAAGATGCCTACTTTCACATTCCCATCTGGTGCTCCCACAGAAAGTACCTCAGGTTCAAGTTGCCCTCAGGCCACTATCGGTTCAGAGCAATGCCCTTTGGCCTAACCTCAGCCCCAAGGGTTTTCACAAAGTGCCTGGCAGTAGTAGTTGCCTTTCTAAGAAGGCAAAAGATTTCCATTTTTCCATATCTGGACAATTGGCTAATAGTGGGCTAGTCCCCAGACCAAGTCAAGTCTCACCTGCAAGTGACCCAGCAAGTGCTCACTTCTTTAGGATTTCTTCTCAACCTTCCTAAGTCAGTTCTTGAACCAGTCCAGCTTCTTACCTTTATGGGGCAGAACTGGACACACTCAGAGCAAGAACCTTTCTTCCTCTAGAAAGGGCAAGAGTTCTTATGGAACTAGCCTCTTCCTTCAGCCTTCGGGTATCTTGACGAGCAAGGCATTTCCTCCAGCTCTTGGGCCACATGGCAGCTTCAACAGCAGTGGTCCAAGGGGGAAGATTCCAGATGAGGGATATTCAGTTCTATCTGAGAGCTTTTTGATCTCTGAGGAAGGATTCCCTTACCAAACTGATCCCAGTGACTCTGACCTTGATCCAAGCCCTCCAATGGTGGCAGGATCAGGACAATTTAAGACAAGGTGTTCCTTTTGCCACTCAGCCTTGTTCAGTGATCCTTACCACAGATGCTTCTCTTCTGGGCTGGGCAGCCCATCTGGGGGCCCTTACTGCCCAGGGGCTGTGGTCCCCCCAAGAATACCTTCTCCATATCAATCTTCTAGAGCTCAGGGCAGTTTTTCTGACTCTGAAAGCTTTCTCTCAGTCAGTATAGAACAAGGTGGTTCAGGTCAGAACGGACACCACCACCACCATGTGGTACATCAACAAGCAGGGAGGCACTCAGTCCATGGCCTTGTGCATGGAAGCAATGAAATTGTGGTCCCTGGCTTATTCCCTGCAAACCTCTCTGGTAGCAGTTCACCTTCCAGGGAAGGACAATGTGCTAGCAGATGCAGTGTGCAGGATCTCTCAGGGCCATCACGAATTGTCCTTAGACCCTCAGGTGTTGAAAGTGATTTTTTCAAGGTGGGACACTCTGGAGATAGATCTCTTTGCAGCCCCAGACAATCACCAGCTCCCTCTCTTTTGTTGCAGACCTCCAGTCTTGGGCTCAGTCACTCTGGGTGCCCTGATTCTGAATTGGGAAGGGAAGTTTCTGTATTCCTTCCCTCCCTTCCCACTCCTGTTCAAAGTTTTAGTCAAAATAAGGTCTCAGCCTTGCAAAGTGATTCTGATTGCTCCAGATTGGGCCAGACAGCCCTGGTACCCTCTATTGCTGTCCATAGCAGTCCATTTTCCCCTGTCTCTTCCCAGGAATTACAACCTGTTAACATCCTCTAAGGTGAGGATTTGGTACCCCAGTCTTCAGTCTCTCAATCTCAAGGCATGGCTCTTGAAGAGTTAGAGTTTGCAGATCTGCATCTTTCCCAAGGGGTTCTGGATATTCTCAAAGCTTCGCGAAAGCCCTCCACCAGAAAGACTTATAACTCCAAATGGAAGAGATTCAGCATTTGGTGTTCTAAGATGCATATTTCTCCAGATACTGCTGAATTGCCTACGGTTCTGGATTATATGGTCCATCTTAATGACCTAGGCCTCAGACCAGCTACTCTCAAGGAACACTTGTCAGCTGTTTCTGCATTTCTGTCTGTGGGGAAGTCTTCCTCACTATCTTCTCATCCTGTGTTCTGTAAATTTTTTAAAGGATTGCTTCACACCAATCCTCCTTTTAGAGACCCTGCCCCAGCCTAGGATTTGAATGTTTGCATTGCTCAACTTATGCAACCCCCTTTTGAGCCTATGTCTTCAGCAGAGCTTAAGTACTTGACTTGGAAAACTGTGTTCTTGGTAGCCATTACCTCTGCCATGCATATCAGTGAATTGCAAGCCCTGTCAGTGGAACCTGATTTTATCTCCTTTCACGGGGATAAAGTGGTCCTTAGAACCAATAGAAGGTTCTTGCCCAAAGTGGTTTCAGACTTCCATTTAAACCAGTCTATGTCTCTTCCTGTCTTCTTCACTGATCACTCTTCCTCAGAAGAGAGGAGGATACACAGTTTAGATGTTAAAAGAGCCCATAGTTACTACATAGAGTGTACCAAGGGTCACAGGTTTGACTCCCTCCAGTTGTTCCTGACTTATGGAGAAGTGGGAAAGGGCAAACCTGCCACCAGAGATCTATTGCCAGGTGGATTGTGTCTTGTATACAATTCTGCTATGAAAAACTGGGAAAATCTCCACCCTCAGGCCTGAGGGCTCATTCCACAAGAGGTACAGCTGCTTCCCTGGCTGCTGCCAGGGATATCCCTCTTAGAAATTTGTCAAGCAGCCACCTGGAAAACAGTCGATACCTTTACCAAGCATTACTCTCTGGATATCCAGGCTAGGAGTGATGCTCGGTTTGGCACAGCAGTACTTCAGAGCCTATTCCCAAAGTAGGTTCTGTCCCTCCTCCATGGAGGTACTGCTTGGTTGTATGCACTTGTCAGAATACAGAAAGACTTCAAGTTGTTTGAAGAAAAAATTACTCACCTTAGTAATTATGTTTCTTCTATTGGAGTCTTGCTGTATTCTGACCTCCCTCCTTGCCTCCCCTCTCAGAACCAGTTTTGGGAAGTGGGTGGGCAGGTGCAGTGTTGCACCTCAGGGGTGCTCTTTTTACACCCACTTCTTGTGTGGGTGTTTATTTTGTTATATTCCTGTTTGGTTTGGGTTTTGAGTTCTGGGTTTTCTGACTTGAGTCTTCTTTTGGTAGTCCAAAACTTTTTGTTGCCAGTTGGCTATTAAAACATTTATGTTACAATTTCCACATAGAATACTATTTGAGTGTTGCTCATAAGAATCTGATGGTTAGCTTTCAAAGGGAAGCAGAGACATCAGCTGAGCTCGAGCTCAGCATTCTATGCTCTGCATAGAAAGGTTAACCCTTTGTTATCTGGGGCACTTTAAAGGCTGGGGCTAACTGCACTTGTCAGAATACAGCAAGACTCCAATAGAAGAAACATATTTACTAAGGTGAGTAAGTTTTTATTTTGTCTCAGCAGGAGTAGTACCTGTTTGGACTAAGCAAACAGATACTTTATTAGAAGAAGGGGGGCTCATTTAAGTAAAAAAAGGTTTTTTTTCTGAAGAAGGGGGCAGTATCACTTTAATTTACTGAGAGCAAAGAGTGAATCTAATTGGGGGTGTGGCTTAGCAGCTTAGGTGTACAAAAGCAGCTGTCTCCAATTACAGCTTCCAACTGTTTCTGACAGAGGTTGCAGAGCAAGAAACAGAAGTCCAGAACTGCAGATTTTTTAACTAGTTTCCCTCTTTCCCACCCAAAGTCAGTTCTAGTTTTATAGCCACTGAATTTGACTGACAACAGGAACTTCCTGTTTGGCAGTAGGAAGTGAAGGATCACTGAGGTACATTAGTTTCAGCAACCTTGAAGGAACCTAAAAAAAAACCTCTTTATCCCCCCTGGCTGCTGGAGGTCTGAATCCAAGCACAGAGGAAGGAGACTACTGAAGACTACAGGAATTTCCTGTCCCAGAACAGGAAGGGTGAGAATTGTAAGGGCACATAGGCAGTAGGAAAGTAAGTATAAAAATACATGGAGGAGACAATAAGCATAAAAAGCAACAGTAGAGGGGACACAAAATAAGTTAAGATGGGAGTGGTGCAGTGCAATGGCTGTGGAGCAGCAGTGTTCCGGGAGACATTCTGGAGGCTGCAATGCTGCCCTGTTTGCAGGCACCTCTCTGGTCTGAGGGAGGAGGTTGCCCATCTCCAGGCTGACCTGGCTAGGATTCATGAAACCTCTTCCCCACCCAGGGACCACCAGGGCCACCACCATTACCTCAGAGGTTGCCAAAAAGAGGAGTGGTTGGACCAAGGTGGGCTCAGGGAATGAGAGGGTGGTGGAACAGAGGTGCATCTCTCCAGTTGCAGCTCTCCACAATTCATATGCTCTTCTGGCAAAGAGTGGTTCCTCTATGGAGGCACCTGCAGTGGAACCCAAGGAAGATGCTGGGAACCTCCACAAAGGAGACCGACAGGAGGGTGGCATGAGACCCCACAGGGGAAGGAAACAACTCCTGGTGGGGGACTCAATCATTAGAGGGATGGACATGAGAGAGGAAGGGGATAGGGTGGTAAGCTGCCTGCCTAGTGCCATGGCTTGGATGGACAGGAAGCGAATCCTCAGGATCACGGGAACAGCTGCATGAGGGAGGGAGCTGGATGTCATTGTCCACCTAGGGACAAATGACCTGGCTGTAAATGGGATCAGAGCAGTACAAGAGGAGTTTGTGGAGTTGGGGAGGGACCTTAGACAAGTAGCATGTACGGTAACCTTCTTGGAGGTGCTGCCTGTCTATGGCAAGCATGATGCTAGGGTATTCTGCACCATGGGATTTAATGAATGGTTGAAAAACTGGTGTGGAGCTCAGGGTTCTGGCTTCATTGGGGATTGAGGAGCCACCTGGAGGGATGCAGGCTTATACTGGCATGATGGTCTGCATCTGTCAATGGAGGGATCCAGGATCCTAGGTGACAGGTTTAAATGCTTCATTGGCAAGCATTTAAACTAGCCAAGGGGAGAGGCACTGAAAAGGAGCAGGGGAATCCCAGCCTCCCCCCACAAAGCGCAGTAGTTAGAGAGGTAAATGCCAAGGCAGAGAAGTTAGTAGGGAGCATGGCAGGGATAAATGCAGAAAAAAGGTGTTAAAGACAGGGAAGGGCGGAAAGGGGTAAGGCCATAAAAAATAAATGGAAGGTGATGAGTACCAATGCCTGTAGTCTGTGCAACAAGCTCCCTGAACTAGTGGCCTTAATGGAAGAGGGATGCCTGGATATTGTGGCAGTCACTGAAACATGGTACACAGAGAACCATGAGTGGGAAGTCAATATACCAGGATACACAGCCTACAGGAGAGACAGGGTGGGTAAAAGATGAGGAGGAGGAATAGCTCTCTATATAAGGGAAGGGATTAAAGCAACAGAACTAAAGAGTAAACAGGAAGTTGGTGAGTCACTATGGGTCACCCTGGAGACAGGAAATGGCACCACAATCCGCATGGGGGTTGTGTACAGACCCCATCTCAGGAGGAGGAAATGGACAAGGAAATGATAGAAGGCATCCTTAAAATGGCAGAAAAAGGGGAGATATTGTTGATGGGATACCTGAATATGTCAGATGTTACCTGGAGTACCTTTGCTGCAGGCACATCTAAAGAGCAGGGTCATTCTTGATGCCCTACAGGGACATGCCTCAGACAGCTAGTGTTGGAACCCACTTGGGAGGAAGCAATCTTAGAGCTGGTACTCTCAAATGGGAAAGGAGAAAGGATCTCAGATTTAGAAGTGGGTAGCCATCTGGGAACAAGTGACCACCAAACAGTGTGGTTCACAATAAACACAGCCATAGAGTCAAGCCATACAAAAACAAGAGTATTGGACTTTAGGAAGTCTGACTTTGGGAAAATGAGAACGTGCATCAGAAAAGTACTAGCAAATGGGCATGAAGGAGGGGTGGAGGAACAATTGGGAATAATCAAAACAGCCATTGCAGAGGCAACAAGCCTTTGTGTGAAGCAAATCAATAAAACAAAATGAAGGAAAAAACACTATGGTTCTCAAAAGAAGTGGCAGGGACGGTTAAGGAGACATATCATTCAGGAAATATATGGAAACACAGAAGGAGCAGGACAGAGAACTTTATCAGTTAAAGCAGAAGGAGGCAGGGAAGGCAGTCAGAATAGTAAAGGCACAAACTGAGGAAAAGATAGCTAACTCTGTTAAGAAGAGAGATAAAACCTTTTATAGGTACATCAGGGAGAGAAGAAAGACCAAGGGAGGGATACAGAGACTTAATAAAGGGGAGGGAATGTGGGCAGAGGGTGACAGTGAAAAAGCAGAGATACTGAACGAATATTTCTGCTAAGTATTCACAACAGATGAGGAGAGGGAGGTGCCTAAACCAAACAAGGGAGAAACTCTGAATAGGGGGGTCGATACCAGTCCATTCACAGAAGAAAGGGTTTTGAAAAAACTCTTGAAACTGAGGGTGGGCAAAGCAATAGGGCCTGATGGAATTCACCCAAGAATACTTAAAGAACTAAGGGTAGAACTAGTAACACCACTAACTACTCTCTTTAACAAACCATGGGAGGATGGAGTGGTACCTGAGGACTGGAGGAGGGCAAATGTGATACCACTTCACAAAAGTGGGAGCAGGGCAGAGGCAGGAAACTACAGACCAGTTAGTTTGACTTCAGTGGTAGGAAAAATGATGGAATCACTTCTGAAGGAAAGAATTGTTGAGTACCTAGAGGCCAGTGGGGCACAGGACCCAAGGCAGCATGGTTTCACAGCAGGAAGGTCATGTCAGATGAACCTAATAGATTTCTTTGACTGGGTGATCAAAGTAGTAGACCAGGGAAGGGCTATGGATATGGCCTACCTAGATTTTAGCAAGGCATTAGACACAGTCTCACACAAAAGATTACTATACAGGTTAGCCAGCCTTAGTGTGGGTCCCAAGGTGGTAGCCTGGATGAAAAACTGGCTGGACAACAGGACACAAAAGGTAAAATTAAATAGAGTCCACAGTGAAGAAAGGAGGGTAACTAGTGGGGTACTGCAGGGTTCAGTACTGGGACCGGTCCTCTTTAATATCTTTATAAGTGACATTGGAGAGCACCTGGAAAGAAAGGTGGGCAAGCAATGTGAGAAGGCAATAAGGAGGGCTGGGGTGATACTGGGATGCATAGGGAGAGGCGTCAACAGTAGAAACTAGGAAGTTAATATCCTTCTCTACAGACAGTTAGTGAGACCCCATCTAAAGTACTGCATGTAATTCTGGAAACCCCATCTCCGCAAAGACATAGACAGAGTGGAGGCTGTTTAGAGGAGGGCAACCAAAATGGTGCAAGGTCTGCACCAGAATACATTCGAGGAGAGACTAAAGCAGCTTAATATGTATACTCTTGAGGAAAGGAGGGAAGGGGGGACATGATAGAAACTTTCAAGTATCTCAAGGGAATTAACAAGGTACAAGAGGGTAGTATCTGTCAGAAGAAGAGATGTGCAAGAACAAGAGGGCACAATTTGAAGATAGAGGGGGGATGGCTCAGAGGTAATGTTAGAAAGTATTTTTTCACACAGAGAGTTGTGGATGCATGGAACAGCCTTCCTGAGGAGGTTGTGTAGTCAGGAACAGTGGGAGAATTCAAGAATGCATGGGACAGGCATAAGGCAATTCTAGTGGGTGGACAGGAGGAAGTAAGCAGTTGATTAACTAGAATCTGCAGCTTATCCATCAGGTAGGGAAATGGGCAGACTGGGTGGGCAAAGTGGTCCTTATGTGATATCAAATTCTATGTTTCTATGTAGGAAAAAGACTGCAAATGAAGTGGGGTCTGGGGGCATTAGCAGCCCATTTGTTAATCCTGCCATCACCATTGCTATTGCTGTGGGTATCCCCGATTGGGCTGGTGCCCAAAATGAGCTCAGGAGGAATTCAGAATGATCATAACCTGTCTTACCCAGAAGGGGACTCTGACAATGATTACATCAACCTGTGTTTTATGGTGCTATCTTACAGTACATTTATTTTACAGGGCAACTGAAGTAGAGAGGGTGTCGTGAAAAGTCCCTCTGCTCATGAAGGAACTGGAAGGGGACAGGATCAGTTGTGTTCCAGGACAGTAGCTGCTTCTTGTTGTTTTCACAGGGTTCTTGTGGATTTTACTTTGTAGAAGGTTATTTCTTTTCTTTCTTACTTCTAAGGGGCTAGCAGGGTATTGTTTTGGGGCTGTTGGAAGTTTGAAAACTGGTTTGGTGGCTGTAAGTGGGCTCATTTGTGGGATGTTTCACTGTGTAACAGGCTGCGCTGGTGGAGGCCTACTTCTTCTGATTTAAAACCTATTTGGTGGGATTTGCTTGGGCCTGGGTATTTGGCTGCTGGGCTTGGAGGGGAGACACAGGGCTGATACACTCTCTCTCGAGTCGGGTGTCTGCCCAAAACCCACCCTCCCCCACCCTTCCCTCCCCAGAGTTCTGCTAATTTATAGGGGAACACCTGCCCTGCAATTGGAGGAAAAGGCTGCAGGTGCAGTTCATGTAGTTCTAGCCGCTGGGGGTTGGATTTAAAGGCTGGGAGAGAGGAGCTTAGGGAGTTGTTCATTTCCCTTATAAGTTTACTGTGTTGTACTGCACCTAGTAACAGGGTTACCGGTGTACTGTGGGACTGTATCTAAGATTAGTGGGTGACCTGATTAGGCAGTAGGGGTGTATCTTGGACTGGGGGGAACCTGGTGGCTCACCCAAGGAAACCTACTTGGAAGGGGATGGAACCACACAGCACATGAGACGGCATCTTTGGGAAGGTGGTGGGGTGCACAGGGTATGGAGCAGCCATGATACTGGACTGAGCTTGGAAGTTTGGTGGTTGCCCAGCGTGCTACCAGCTGGCACAGCTTAGGGAGGAGGTTGTGGGGATTAGGAGACAGCTGGGGGAAGGGGGGAGGTACGGTTGGGGAAGGGGGCAGGGGATCTCCCACAGGGTTGCACCAAGCACTGGGGGCAGCGGCATAGGGAAAGGAGTGCAGGAGAATACTCAGGGGTCACATAGGGACCCTGGCAGAGGGGGTCCAAAAGGACACTACCAAGGAAGCAGGCAGGTAACTGGCGACCCTCACAAAGGAGGGACAGAGGGACAACATTCTCAGGGAAGTATGCAGATGGCCAGGGCTGGACAGAAGGAAGCAAGGTGGGGAGGTGGATCAGACCTTACACTCAGTAACTGCTTCAATTCTCTTCTTCTGCTCGAGGATGAGGGGGGTGATGTAGCCATGACAGGGGTGGTCAGAGACGGAAAGGGAGTGGGGGGCAGGAGACAGGGGCCAGATAGCAGGAAGAACTGGGGGAAACCTGGAATGCAGGAAAATGGGGGGAGCAGTGAATCAGAGCAGGAGGGGCAGGGGGAAGAGGGAGGAAAGTGCAAGAAGATGGACCAGTTGGGAGGAAAGGTAAAGGAGAAGGACCAGAAGTACAAGGAGGATTCAGTAAAGGGAGCTGAGGGTTTAGGCCAGGGGAGCACAACAAGCAAGGAGGGACTAAATGGAAACAGCAAGGAAGGAGGATGAGCCAGGCTAGTTTAGCAGATGGGGAGTAGGACCAGTTGCAGCAGTGAGGGGTAGTTAAGCAAGGTACAGAAGGATACTCAGGAGGAGGCATAGGATTGGAGGGAGGGGTGGCCAGGGTAAATAAGGAGGGGCGGCATGTGGCACCCAGATAGGGGAGGAACAAGGAGCCGGCTGGTGGAGGGCCGTGAGAAAGGATGAGGGACATGGAAGGGGGAATGGAGGAAAGGGGCGTCAGAGTGGTCCTATTGGGGATTCTATGATCAGGGTATCAAATGGGATAGGGAGGAGAAGCCTGGCCAGTTAGAACAAAATGCTTCCCTGGACTAACAGTGCACAGGGCTAAGCACGAGGTGTATCAGCTGGCAAAGGATTGTGGGGTTCCCGGACATACTGGTCCACCTGGGTACAAATGACATTGAGGGAAATAGCGAGCTAGAGATACAGGCAAGATTCAGGGAGCTTGCCAGGGTCTGTCATGACATAGGATGCACAGTTTCCTTCTCAGAAATCCTGCCAGTGCCAAGGGCTAGTGGGGAGCACAAAAGGAAGATTAGGGAGATAAACCAGTGGCTCAGGGAGTGGTGTGAGGCCAGAGGGTATGGGTTGATGGGGGATTGGGGGGAGACCTGGGAGGATAAGGAGCTGTATGCTAGAGATAGACTCCATCTCAATTTGGAGGGGAGGGGAATCCTTAAGTTGAAAATAGAGGGGTTCATTGGTGAAAAGTGGGGTTTAAACTTGTGAAGGGGGGAATGGGAGAAAAGGCTGTCAAGGGGGTGCCGATAAAGAAGGGACTCTGTCTCCACCTCTGGGGAGCTGGAGGTTTGTGGGAAAAGGCCGACTGGTAAAGTGCAGACCAGGGGAAAACAGAATCCCCATGGGAACATGAGCAGGGGAAATGGAAGTACAGGGAAAGGGTGGAAGGTAGTCCTGCTAAATGCCAGGAGCTTGGGAAATAAAATGCCTGAGCTCCAGGTGATGCTAACTGAGGGAGCAGTGGATGTGGCAGCGGTCACTGAGTCCTGGGCCACTGCAGGACACGACTGGGACCTGAACCTGGAGGGTTACACTATGTTCAGGAAGGACAGGGGGGAGGGAAGGGAGGGAGGGGTAGCAATGATAGTCAAAAACTTCATTGGCATAGGGGGAGTACAGGAGGCGGAGGGAACCGTGGAAGCAATTTGGGTCACCTTGATAACAAGGGGGGGCAAGAGAGTAAAAATAGGAGTGGTGTATAGACCCCCTGCCCTGGCGGAGGAGCTGGAGGAGAGTCTGGTGGCAGATGTTAGGAGACACTGCAGACTGGGCAGAGGAACGGTGGTGGTGTTGGGGGACTTAAACATGCCAGGAACAGACTGGGAGACTATGACATCTTCTGTGACCAGGGAACAGAGGTTGTTGAATGTCTTTCAAGACACGTTCCTAACTCAGCAGGTGGGAGAACCGACCAGGGAGGCATGGGTACTGGATGTGATCCTGGCAGACAGTGACCAGATTAGGGGCCTGGAGGTAAGGGACCCATTGGCGGGGAGTGACCATGCCACGGTTTGGTTCTGCCTGGACCTAGGAGGGCTAGAAGGCTGCACAAAGACGGAGGTAACTGACTTCAGGGGAACGGATTTTAAGGAAATGGGAAGGATCCTTAAGGACCATTTAGATGTGATTGGGTCAGACATGGACGCTGATAGTAGGTGGTAAATCATCAGGAGAGGGGTGCAAGATGCTACCAGCACCTGTGCAAAAGTAAGACGAAAATTCGGTAAGGCCAGAAAACCCTGCTGGTGGACCAGGGAGGTGGTGCGGGGAAAGAAGGAAGCCTATAGAGAATTCAAGTGCTCAAGGAGTGAAAGGGATCGAGGGGAGTATGAGCTAATGGCTAGAAGGGCCACTAGGGTGGTGAGGGCGGCTAAGGCAAGGAAGGAGCAGAACCTGGCCAGGGAAATTAGGAGAGGGAACAAGGAGTTCTTTAGATACATTGGGGAAAAACGAAGGGTGAAGGGGCAGATTAGCAAGATTAAATCAGGGGAGAGATGGGCACAAGACCCGGGGGGCAGGCTGAGGTACTAAATGAGTACTTCACCTCAGTTTTCACCAAGGAAAATGGGGGTGCTGCATCATACATGGGAGGAGACAGAGATACTGAGGAGGGGGGGACCCTTACCGATCGGCGGTCTGGGGAGAGGGGAGGCATCACTGGCAGGAGGGAGGGCTAAGCAGGGGAAGAGGTACTGGAAGTGGAAATCACAGCAGAGAGAGTGAAGGAAGCCCTCAGCTCCCTTAAGACGGAGAAAGCACCGGGGCTGGATAAATTACATCCCAGAGTGCTGAAGGAACTTTCGGATGTCCTGGCGAAACCCCTGGCGGAGCTTTTCACCATCTCTCTGAGGACAGGGTGGGTGCCCCAGGACAGGAAGGTGGCCATTATAGTGCCTATCCACAAGGGGGGATCAAGGGAGGTGGCAGGGAACTACAGGCCTGTCAGCCTGACATCAGTGGTGGGCAAGGTGATGGAGGGCATTGTCAAGGAGAGGCTAGGGGGGGACCTGGAAAAGTCAGGGTGCCTGGACAAAAGACAGCATGGATTCATCCCCTGGAAATCGTGTCAGACAAACCTTGTGGAGTTCTATGACTGGGTGATGAGTGCCTTGGACCTGGGTAGACCAGTGGACGTCCTCTTTCTGGACTTCAGCAAGGCATTTGACTCTGTTCCTCAAGTGGGCCTGTTGGATAAGCTGGGAGAAATGGGGGTGGGGAACCAGATGATCAGATGGATAGGCAATTGGTGCCAGGACCGGACCCAGAGGGTCGTAGTTGGCGGGATAGTCTCATCCCCAAAGAGGGTCATTAGTGGGGTTCCACAGGGATCAGTCCTTGGGCCCCTCCTGTTCAACACCTACGTCTCTGACATAAGGACAGGAATCAGGAGTGAGATGAGTCTCTTTGCAGATGACTCAAACCTGGGGGCGGTGGTGGATGGGGAGGAGGGAAGGGTGGCCCTACAGGGGGTTCTGGAGGCTCTGGAAAGATGGTCTAGAAAGTGGAAGCTGAGGTTCAATGCAGGGAAATGCAAGGTACTCCACCTGGGGGCCAGAAACCCGGGCCAAGTGTACACCCTGGGGGGTAAATACTACAAGTCTTGATGGCTGAGAGGGACCTGGGGGTGATGGTGGATGTCAAGATGAACAACTCGGAGACTTGTAGGAGGGCAGCAGCCAAGGCCAACAGGATGCTGGGATGCATCACTAGGGGGATCACCTCCAGAAGGTGAGAAGTGATACTCCCTCTGTATAACTGCTTGGTGAGGCCACACCTTGAGTACTGCATGCAGTTTTGGAGGCCACACTTAAAGAGGGACATTAAACTCCTGGAGAGGGTCCAGAGGAGGGCAACCAAAATGATTTGGGGCTTGGGGGACAGGACCTATGAGGAGAGGCACGAAGAGCTAAATATGTACACGTTGGAAGAGAGAAGGGACCAGGGGGACATGATAGAGGTCTTCAAGTACATGAAGAGAGTAAATAGGGGAGGAACAGTCAGGGTGCTTCGAAGGAAGGAGGAGGGGGCCACTAGAGGGCATGGATGGAAGCTGGAGGGGGAAGATTCAGGGGAGAAAGGAGGAGGGTGCTACTTCACTGAGAGGGTGGTGGAGCCATGGAATGTACTGCCTAGGGGGCTGGTGGAGGCAGAGACGGTGGAGGGGTTCAAGAGGGGCTGGGACAGGTGCAGGGGAAGGGTTCTGGAAGCAAAATCCAATGCAGCAAGAATATCCGAACTGGGAAGGGAGAAGCCAGAGAAGGCGAGGGGGGCAGCAAGGTCAGCACCCAGGGTGGGGGCTGACAAATCGAGCAGACTCGAAAGACCATTAGGCCTATTCTGCTGGCATTTTAGTATGTTAGTATATTGAGTCTGCTTTCAGGTTATTACCAGTTCACGAAGGGGAGAGAAACTGAAGGGCAGTATTATGTAGATAGATGTATGCCCATGGGTTGTCCAGTGGTATGTGCTGTGTTTGAGTGCTTGAGCACTTTCTTGCAGTATGTGATGATGACGAAAGCAGAGAGGAATGAAGTTTTCCAGTACTGGATGATTTTGTGTTTGTGGGAAGGCTGGCACTGGGGCATGTAGACATTTGCTGAAGGTTTTTTAAGGGGTGTGCACCAATTTTGGGTTGCCACTGGTGAAGGCCAAGACCAAGGGGCCCTGCACAGTGCTTCCCTTTTTAGGTATTGAAAGTCACAGTGTTCTGGTTATAAGAAGGTAAGGTACAGGATTTGAATGAGCTATCAGCCAAGGTGGCAGGGGCATGCAAAATAACACTGAGGGAGCTACAACAATTGTTGAGGCACTTTTTTTTTATTTTTTATTTAGTATGCTTTGTGTTGCAGTTGGATCGCTGGTAATTTCAGCCCTTAGTCACGGCCCCTCTTGTTCCCCACATCCGGCAATCACCAGATTTCTTCCCCTGTCACCTCTGGCTTACCCCCCAGAGGGTGGGGTTGTGGAGCTGCCTTCCCACCAGCTCCACACTACAAATATCTGGTCGGGGGGAACACTGGCACTGGAGGCTAATTGGGACTTGGAGGGAGGGGCATCATGGTGGTGATCCTGCAGCATTTTTTTCTCCCCTGTCAGTAGGGCGGGGATGTGCAATGACGTCCAGCATCTGTCCCGCCCCAAGAACTTGTTGACATTGGCGCATTGTGGTGAATCCAGCCTCTGCTGGGAGCCACTCGTATGCCTGAGGTACTACCCCCCTCCCTCCTGGAGAAGGAGAGCAGTCCTATGGACACTCAATCCTTCTCCCCCCTGGTCCCCCCTGGCTGGCCCTCTGACAACCTGAGTCCATTCCCGAACCTGGGTCACCAACGTCGCAAGTGGAATGCCAACCACTGCACCGATGGGCTGGCTTAGTAGGCGGAAGTAGGATGTCACAGTCATGTAAGTGTGGCAGCATGTTAGTCCCCCAGGTAGACTACAAAGGGGGTAATGGTGGTAACCTGCTACTGTCACAGATGGGTTCCTCTTGAGGCTGGCAGGAGACAAGCTTCCAATGATGAGGAGCCATACAGGCCAGTCTGGGGATAGCTGACTTAGATTTTGGCCTGCCTGTGTAGTGTCCTCTGATGGGGAGGGGTGCACAACACATGGCTCAGGAGCCACCCCTTATGCCTTGGAATCTGGACTCCCTTTCGAGGATGTGCGTCTTTTTAAGAGATACCTGTTCCACCCTAGAAAGAGGGGTGGAACACACAAAAAGAGGCTTGCTGACACTATCAAGCTGTGCATGCCACATTATTACTATATGTGGTTGTTAAAATAAACCCATGGCTGTGGTCATTTATTCCAAAACACTCTGTATCTCTTCTGCTCAGGTGAAGGGGGTAAGGGACCTAACAAAACAATAGGGTGATCACAGTCCAAATTGTCAGTGTGTAACATTTGTTTCATATTGTCTCAGACTTGCACTCTATTATGATGAGAAATGCTGATGAATTGCCCTAGTCTCATAAATATATACAGTATGTTTTCAGGGACTGACACCAGAAAAAGTGACATGGGCCACGCAACATCAGTGGGATGACAGAATCTTAAAAATTTGACTTAGTAACATTTGTTTTTAAAAATAACATGGTTTAGAGAGTAAGTAGACTACCCATTAGTTTGAATAATTGTAATAATTAGCAGGTGAAGACTGATAAATCTTTGCCCAACACTAGGGGAATATCTACTGGTGTCCCTCAGAGTTCATCTTGGGCCCACTCCTATTTGGCCTTTTCATAAATCAATTGCCTGATGTCTGTCAGGCAGCCAGTGTTCTCCTCTATGCCGATGTTGCAGTCATCTATTTCAAAACCCTGATCTTGACAGCATTACCAACAATCTCCAAGGTAACATTAGGTCACTACAAAGCTGGTTCTACAGCAACAAAGTGGTCCCTAATTACAAAAAAACAAAAGTTATGCTCTTCTTTAGCCTCCCATAGAATAGGAAAGTTTCACCCTTTGTCATCCTAAATGGTCAAGGACAAAACCTTGAACAGTGGGAGATCTTCATATACCTTGGAGTAACTCTGGATGACACCTTATCTTTTGCTCCCCATGTTGAAAATCTGGTGACCATAGTTAACAGAAGGCAGAGTGCACAGTACCATAACACTGAGCTGACCCAGTGGCACAGAGGGTTGAGGCAGTGGATGCCACACCTCATGCCATGCCAGTGGCACGGGTTCGGGAACGACCTCGGGTCATGCTGGCATGGGGGGAGGGGCAGAGCAGAATCAAGCACCTAATGGCAGCTCTCTTCTTCTGGGATGGTTATCACCCCCACGTAGTTCCACTGCCACCGGGTGGAGGTCCATTGGCAGCACAGGTGGGAGGAGGCGGCAAGTCTGTGGATGCTACGTGCCTTATTGTGGCCAGCTCCATTCTGTCACTTACAGATGATGATCTCTCTGTCTACACAGCTGCCTGTGACACAGTACTCAAAGGAGTAAAGCTGATCTGTAGTAAGGCATGCCATTTTGTACTTGGTGCAGATAGCCGCACTCTTAGTTGTACCATTTATGCACTCACTAACTGGATACCTTTACCCAGCAGAATCAAGCTCCAGATCTGTTTGCTAGCCAAAAAGGCACTCCTGGGCCTGACAAACCCGGATTTACCAAACTGCTTCCACACTGTCTCCAACAAATACAACAACAGGAACACGACCAGGACTACCCTTAAGTCTCCTTTCTGGTGAACCAAGCTGGGTAAGAGGTCATTTGCTGTCAGGGCTGCTAACTAATTAAACAAACTGCCTGATACACTGCTGAATCTCCCCAAGTTCAATCAGTTTAAGAGATCTTTGCCGTCTACCTTTGCAGTTCAATGCAACTGCAACCATTAAACTGTTTTATTCGGGTTCTCTCTGTAAAAACCTATGACTTTTTATATAGCGATCTGTACGGATTTCTTCAAAACTATATGTTTGAGCCTGACGTGATTGCATTTCCTCTGGAATTGCTTATTGTACCTGCAATTTTTTGTGACTATATTTGATGTGGAAGCTTTGTAAATGAGCACATGTGCACAAAGGTAATCACCAAAGTTTTCAATAAATTAAATAAATAATTCTCATCTTGTCAATAACATTAGTAACACAAGAGAAGACCAGAACAGAAAATATAGAAAGCCAATTGATTCAGAAGCTGTAGCAGGGATGCTTTCTTTTTTATAATGGTAACAAGCACTTGAGCAAAGAAATATGTTGATACTTGGCAGAATTTTGATGTCATTCATGTCTTGTTACACCACTGCAGATAATAATGGTAATATGCTTCCATTTTGTTTTTGTTTTTTTAACTGCTGTACTCTTCTGCCTATTTAGAGCCATATACAATGCATCTTGGTATTTTTGCAGTGAAAGTATTCTGAGCTGCTAGAATACCTGCTGCTCTTGAGTTCAGATAACAAGGTAATATAAGAAAAGATTTCAAAGGAGACACAGGGACATGTTGCCTCAAACCTTTTTTACTGCTCGTTATTTAAACTCTGAGAGAGATGTAGGGGAAAAAAGCTCTTCACAAATCCCACGGGGATGCAAAGACATCAGCTCGTGAATATTTCACAAGTGTATCTGTGTCCTATAACATCGCTGTACAGTCACCCGCAGTTCAAAGGTAAGGAACAGAAGAGATGCTTTTTATTATTTTAGAAAACAACACAGAAACCTTTTTTTGTAATATATAAGTGTTGCTTCCAATTGAGTTATGTACTGTACTGCATAACTGCTGGTGATACCAATCTAAATTGCACAAACAGAGAATTTTAGTAAAGTCAGAGTGAATATGAACTGATTTCTTTTAAGTTGGAAGGCATTGCTAGCTGAGAAGTACTTACGAAGAACCAGTGGCAAACTCTGTCAGCTGGCATTTCAGAAATAGCAAACTTTGGACATATAGCTTGGCAAACATGAAAGAGAAAAACAACCTTGTTGTTTACATACTGTAGTTTAAAATAATTGTTAAATTGGACATATGTGAAGTCTGTTTTATAACCCCAATACCTTTGCATATTTAATTTGAAATAGTCATCTTTTTCCTCATTTAGGTTCACTTTTTAATACTGCCCTTTTCTCAACCAGTATTATTTATTTTTCATTATTTAACAGTTCTGGAGTCCAGCTATATCATCAGAGGGGAAGCACTGTATGAAAAGTGCCATTGGAGGCTTCCACTCAGTTGATAACACTGGGTTCCTGAACTGCTAACTAATTAAAAATGAATATGGGGCAGGTAAAAGGCAGCCTTAACAAGTGATCCCAAATAAGGCTGAAAAGGCATAGTTCAAGGCAAACATACAAAGTAATACGTGGGGGTTATTAAAAAGATGTCCAAATTAGCAATTATATTAAAACTGTAAACAGGGTTTTATGTTTCCTTTAAAGTGCATATGGGTTCAATGCGTGCACTATACCTCTAATTTTGGGAGCGTAGTAATGTGCTGTATTAGCAGAACACATAACAGTGTATTTAAAATGATTTACCCAAACCAGTCCCTTGGTTTGTCACAATACTGTACATGAAAAAAGAAGCATCAGTGACAACAAATGACATGGTAATTTGCAAGAATGCACAAAAACATGCAAATAAATGTGAAAAATGGTACAGGAGCAAAGTTACCAATTTATTAAGAAAAATTAGAAGCTTCACATGAAGAAAGAACAAGGAGCAAACCCATCATAGCCCAGTAATTATGTGCATTACAAAGCATAACAGTATACTCCCAGCTTGAAAATCAATACCTCAAGTCTTCAGTATTTTTTTAACTTAGGAAAGATGTCCATCTAAACAAGGAAACATGCTTGGATTAGTGAAACTTTATATCACACTCTGCATGAAGAGTAAATCTTCAATCTGCTGATGACAGGCATTGCTATTTTTTAACACTGTTTCATTTTTGATTTTGGAACAAGTTTTCTTTCTGGAAAATTACTTCTTCATGCAAATGTGTTCTACTTGTTTAAGCATTTTTATAGTATCCAGGAAAATGTTTTCAAATATAATAATTAGAAACAATTCAATTTACATTTCCTTAGTTTTCAGACAATATGATTCTTCATTCTTTATTACTGAGTACATTTAAACAATAGCAGGATCTCTGTATCTCAGACGTCCTGGTACCCTCCTGCCACTCTCCTGATGAAGCCAGAATTCTGTTGGTGAGATTACAATCATTCCCACAGCAACAGATTGTGATATCGCAAACCGAAAATTAGAACTTCAGCAGGATGAGCAGCAGGACAATGAGATAAAGTCTGAGCCATGAAGATCCTGTTTTTCATTCAAACGTTCCCAGTTATAAAGACTGAAGGGGCAATAATACAAAAAATTAATAAAAGCTGAACTGTGCCTGAATATTTTAAACAGTTTTCCTGAGTACTGGAAAAATGCAGTTATATTTTAGTAACAGTTTTATCTGTATTTCTAATTTCAGCTAAATTATATTTATTTGGCAAAGGGAACATGCAGTAAGTATTTTTGTATTATTTAATATTATAAAAAGGGTCTGAGAAATGGAGCTTTCTGAGTGGCTTTAAGCATTCTATCAGTTTACGTTAATCTTTGGTTAACATACATGCAGAGCCTAATTGCATGCTGAACCAAGTAAAATATTATTTAAAAAAAAAAAATATTATTTAAAGTAAAAATAGATCTAGTTCAAAACAAAAACTTGAAACAATGCATTGGAGTAGTAAACAGATTTCATGCATATTCACATTTCAAAAATATAAAAATGCAAGGTTTGTATTCCTTTAGATTATATTTTATCAGGTACAAGGCACTGAACTGGTTGCCTTGGTATGGCAGCCAATATCAGTATAAACACTTTCCTTTGCAGAAAGTACAATAGGCATTATTCATATGGGATTATAACACAAAACTAAGCTTGCAATGTTTGAATTTCATTTCATAAAAGCACAAGCTATACTCTTTGCAACAAAATCAGTGTCTAACCTTTTGATTTATCATATAATGGAATAGAAGAACCTACTGTTCTACTGACCATTAATGCTACCTGCTTGTGCCAGATGCACAGTACCACTGATTGATCATGATGGTTGATATAGTGTCTTTCATGTACAGTACATTACACTCTATCCCAAAATGCTTTACAATCAACAAATAGCAGCAGGAGCTACTACACATGTACATAGAGACTTAATGAGAGCATGGTGACTTAAGAAATGTTCAGGGCGTTAAGCAAACAGAGAGAAAGTGTGGGGGAGAGGTACAGGGAGATTGAGAGGAAGAAGGAGAGATATCTGATTTGTACAAAGTGGGTCTGTTTTTAAGGGCAGAATGGGTAAATGGTTATCTTAGAGTCAAAAACTTAACTATGAAGGTAGAGTTATAATGCCCAAAGCCAAATAATGAAAATATAACTGCAGGACTGAAGTGATTATTTTTAAACCAAAGGCAATAATTCACTGAAAATGACCAAAGTGGTCACTGATTATGAGCTGTATGCATGAATGTTGAGCAAGTACACTGAAAAAAGATGTAACCATTGTAAGTAGCTCTGTGAACCAGTAGCAGATAAAAATATGTTGCATGCATTAATGAGCGGTGTGTCTGTAAGGTCTGCAGAAGCTTTTGCATACCTATGCATTACAGAACATGTCCTGTTTGTGGAAATGTGTTAAAAATTGCCATCCTGCCCCTTGAGCAAACATATAGGAGCATTGGCACAGCAGGGTGTACACATAAGTGCTAATTACATGGATAGATAATGCACGCTACGTTAACCCAAATGGAGACAACAACTACCACTGATGAAAAAAATGTGTCCCAGGGACTATCCATGCATCAGCTTCTTCTGACCCCTGGACTTAGGTTGTCAGAACCCTCTGAAGTTCTGGGATCTATTTCTAGTCTAGAACCTTTGAAAAAGTTGTAGGGTTCTAATTTTTTTTTCTTCTCGTAGCCTCGGTCAACTCCTATGATTCTAGGCATCTCCTTCCTCCGGCCACCATCCGTCCGCACCCGTCTTCCATCAAGCCACCACCTTGCTACCCACATGGCTTGCCCCCCCTGTGATGGGGTGGTGGGGAGCCCCAAACTCCCCACCAGGACTGGATTCAGTAGAGGTGGCACCTGGGGACAGTGCATAGAGGTGGATGGCCATCATGCCACTCAACCTGGCTGCCAATATTCCAGTTTTCTTTCAGGGGTGGAGTGTGCAATGCTGACATGGGTGAGCCACATGCACATCTGTGCATAGTGCACCTGCCAGCTGCTCCACTTCCATGCCCCACTGTATTAACCAGGCATGCCAACACCTAGTCTCTGCTAGGTATCAGGTAAATGCCAGCCACTGTTCCCCACCCTCCCCAAAAGAGGAAAGCAGTCCTCCAGATGCTCAATCCTCTCCCACCCTGGCTGCCCCTACAATCCGTTCATACCATGAACATGGGTCACTGGTGTGGCAGGAGGTATGGCAGTGTTGCCTCAGCCCTCCATGCCATCGGACCAGCATAGGGTTCTATTCTTTTTTAGAACATTTTTGAACTCGAACCCTATTTTTTTAATTATGCTGACAATAATGAAGATAACAGTGAAATACACATGAAATTAAATACATGCTGCCAATAATGAAGATAATAGTGAATTACACATGAAACAGGACAAAAAGACATAAAATCTGTTCAATATAAGGTGAGAGTGAAATGATCATGTGTGACTTTGATGTGACTATTGCTTGGTTTATCTATGGTTTCTTCTGTTTGCTAAAGCCAGCAACTTACAGGTGCTCACTGCTAACAGGGCCACCCACCTACCCATACATTAAAAGTTGTCCTGCTGCATACACTTCCTGAGTGAAAAAAAAATAAAATAAATAAATGGTACATTTATGTACTTATTTATATTCTCATCATTGTGAAGTATAAAAAAACTTAACTGACATTAGCTAACCTAAGCTATTTGGTATTTGCTACTGTCACTTTTAAATAAGAAAATCAAAAGTTGATGTATTTTGGGGAGGACTGGGGCGGAGTCAAGATGGTGCCATGAGGAGGTGCAGTGTCATAGCTCCCAGGATTGGCAGTACGAATGGCAGTAGTTTTCTATCATGGCTCTACTCTACCTGAATATTTGGAGGGATAGTGGTAACTCCCTAAAATGATGATAAAAAAAAGGACTTGGGTAGAACAGTTTATTTTCTTTTCTCTCCTCCTGTTTTCTGACTTTGGGACGCCCTGTCTCTAATGTGCAGCTGAATGTTAGAACAGGTCTTCTGGATAAGTCCCTATTGAAATTTCATAAAAAATCTATGGCAAATGCTTTAAATAGACTGCTTTTGAAAAGCACCATGGATTGTTTTTACCTTTGAGAGGTGCTTCGGGGTTGGGAGTCCTGACGGCTTCACAGAGCCGGGAGCATGTTTTCCACTTTTGGTGTGGTTCAGAACTGGGAGGACATTTGTTTGTTAGTGCGGCATCAACATTATTGTGGGCCATGGGATAGAAGGCAGGGATCCTGTTTTGCACTGCAATCCAATACTTGGATTTGCCTTGCCAGCAGTGAAGCTTGGGTTCAGATATAAGGGATGAATGCCTCTGAGTGGATGGCCCCCTTTATTTCTAAATTATAAATTGTACTCTGAATGTAAACTTAAACTCCTACTCACTTCTACAAAATTGCAACACATTGATTTTGTGATTTTTGGGGCTCACCTCATGGTACTACTCTATGGCAGCTGACCTCAGTTTTAACATAATCTTTAACTTTTGAACAGTTGCTAAATCTCTAATCCTCTTATTCAAAAACCAAGATATTAATAACTTACCCAATCCACAAAGGTGATCCATGTTACTAAAAGGGTAGTACCTATTTTTGGTTCTATTTTGGTTCCTATTATCTGAATGGCCACTAAATCTAAAAATATTAAGGAAATTAGAGCCTTTTTTCTGGAAGCAGACTTAAAACCCAAAGGAAAGAGAAACGGGGAACAGTCAGACAAATTATCTCCAGTGGGGTGGGGGGTGGAA
Organism: Neoceratodus forsteri; assembly: GCA_016271365.2. Taxonomy (NCBI): domain Eukaryota; kingdom Metazoa; phylum Chordata; order Ceratodontiformes; family Ceratodontidae; genus Neoceratodus; species Neoceratodus forsteri. The sequence goes on along the minus strand of CM028134.1, from coordinate 538,004,732 downwards.
GAAGAACCTCTTCCAGAAGACAAGGCGCAATAACAGGGGATAGCAGCCCCCTATTTCATCCTCCTCCTTCTGTCCCACTTGGTCTTGCCCCAGTTAACAGAGAAAACAACACCGGGGCAGATTCTGAAGAGATACTGAAAGTTACACTTCTTCAAACTCAAGACAAACTAACTGATTCTCATTTGGAAATGGAGTCTGCAGTCCATTCAGGGAACCCTGATAATATATCAAGATGGAATAACTCACATGAAGAAGGAACTGAGCATAATAAAATAAAGATTCCCCCTCATGGAGGTCTGTCTCCAGACAAAGTTATGGAAAAAAAAATCAGGACAAGAGGACAGCGTGCTTAAACACCCAGGGGGAAAAAAATACAAACTCAGAATTCAAGGGCTATCAATATCAGGAAAGCATCTCAGAAAATTCAAGGAGAATAGAAGAGGAAAACACTACTGAGATGGAGGAACATAATGCCTTGGCTCACCCCCCCAACAATGAATTAGGAGATAACAACCTATTGCTTCAAACATTTTACAACAAATGAAAGCAGGCTTTCAAAAAATCGAGGTGCAACTAGAAGGCATTAACACTGAAATGAGAGGAGTTAAACAGGAAACAAAAGTCCTGAATAATAGAATGTCACACTATGAAGAGAGACTGTCAGGCCTAGAAGATGAGATACCCACTCTTAATCTGCAGGCAGGAAATCTATCAGATGAAATGATTTCTCTGAAGGAAGAAGTCCTGGACTTTGGACTTAGATCAAGGAGGGATAATTTGAAGATTTTAGAAGTTCTGGAGAGCTCTGAGCAAAATTACATACTAGGCTACTGTAAAAAAAATGTTATCAAGGCTGCTGGAAAAGAGAAAGTTGAACTACAGAGAGCCCATAGATCCCCATCCTTTTTAAACCCTAATTTTAAAAATCCCAGGACAATTTACATACAATTTCTGAAATATCAAGAAAGGGAAGCTATTCTGTCTATCTCTAGGAGGAAAAAAAACTTTAAATTATGACAACAACAACATTATGATCTTCCCCACCTGGGTCCAGAGGCTCAAAAAAAAGTGCAACCTTTAAAAACATCAAAAGTTTTCTTTGGGAAAAATTAATCCCTTTTTTCATCCAACCCTCACCACTCTTAAAATATCATATCTAGGAGTGAGTGAAAATCTTTTCTTCTGCAGAAGATGACAAAAACTATGTTTACAAAGAACTGAAACTAAAAACAACAAAAAATAATACAGAAACTGGAAGCAGCCCACCCTAAAGAAATTATTTGATGATGGTACCTACATCATCTAAAATCTCCTGTACGATGTATAGGGCAAACTGTTTCCTAAACAGCACCTTACCACAGATTTAATACTTAAATTATAGACAGGGGAGAGAAAGAAAAGAAAATGAATTACATTTCTTAGCTACAGTGTTTAGATGGGAGCTCAGATCACTAGGAGTGGTGGCATTTTGAAAATATGAGGGGATACAGGGTCTTACAGAGACTAGACTCTGGTGGTAGATAAGAAGGGAACATATACTAGGAGATACTATTTTGGGCACTTGAGGAAATGGTCTTGTGTGCATGCTGGGTTTTGAAAGTTAAACTTATGTAATTTCCATGGTTTCCTCAAATTGGGGGGGGGACCATGTCCAGCATTTAGGGGTCATGTGTTAACTCTGGTAACATTGGCCTATTATCTTTAATAAAATCATGGAAGACATTTTAAACTTCATGACCTGGAACATCAATGGAATTACCAACCCTATAAAAAGGAAAAAAATACTAAACTTTGTTGAAAAGAAACATATCAACTTTCTTTTATTACAAGAAGCCCACCTCAATCAAAAAGAATTTGAAAAGTTTAGAAAATTATGGGGAGGTCCTGGACTACACTATGCCCCATTGAGTAAAAGGCATAGAGGGGTGGTGATTCTCTTTTCCCAAAACAGGAATGTCACAATTAAAGAATTATTTTCATATATAGATGGTAGGTATTTGATCTGTAGGATAATTTTTAATAAACAAGAACTAACTATGGCATATCTTTACGGTCCAAATAAAGATGAACCAGAATTCTTTCTAGACTTTTTTCTGAATCTCACAAAATTTCCTGGTCTGTACCTAATAGGAGGTGACTTCAACCTGACCTTGGACGCCATTATGGATAGAGAGGGCTCCAGTTCCACCCTGCCAAAGGCCTTAAGCACCTTAACCAAAAGAATGAATAACTTAAACTTAGTAGATTTTTGGAGAGTAGAGAATCCCCAAACAAGAGAATTTTCCTTTTATTCGAAGCCACACACATATTATTCTAGAATAGGTCTTATCATAGGATCTAAAGAATTAGTAATAAAGTATTATTACGTTCATATGAAGGGATTTTAATCTCAGACCATTCCCCTCTCATACTGAAACTTCTAGTGAACCTGCTGAAGAAGCAAAGAAGATGAACTATGGATACATGTCTATTTCAGGATTCAGAATTTTCTGAATTTATAGTAAAAAAATGTATACTCTATATTGATAGTAATCTAAACTTAGATTGTACTATAGACATCATCTGGAATGCATGGAAAGCAAACATAAGGCAGAGAATATCATATTATTCTTATAATAAATATAAAATTAGGAAATCTTAATTAACCCAGTTAGAAGGCGAAGTTAAAAGAGAGGACAAACCGGGTACAATTCTTCCATAACTTCTTCAAACAGAACAGGCTAGCTGAATCAATAGGGAATTGAAGATCTCTGGCAAAAAAAACTGCAGACCCACTAGAAATTAATGAAGCCTTTAAAAAATGTTATCAAGAGTTATACAAATCTGAAACTTGTGTAGTAAACTTGGGAACATTATCCAGATCTGAAATCTCTCAAATCAGTCTGGAAGCTCAGATGGAATTAAATAGAAACATAACAGAAGAGGAAATTAGAGAAGCCATTAGGTCTCAGAAAAATGGTAAAGGGCCAGGCCCAGATGGGCTACCAACAAAATTGTATAAACTTTGTGAAAACCAAATTTACCTCTACTAACAGAATGGTACAACTCCTTTTTTATTGATGGGCCAGTGCCTATGACTTTTCTTGATGCCTGGTGATCCTGCTACCCAAACAGTGGAAAATCCACTTCTCCCTGGGTCTTATGGACTGATCTCTCTATTAAACCTAGATAATAAGATCTTTGCAAAAATCCTTGCTAAAAGATTGGAAACCATAATTCCAAATATTATTCATAAAGACCAAACTGGGTTTATGAAAGGACGAAAGGGGTTAAATGATATCAGGAATGCTCTGAATATTTTAGTAAACCCCAAAACTAATGAATGCACAAAAAATGCAGTGATCCTATCCCACGATACAGAAAAGGCCTTTGACAGGGTGGAATGGTAGTACCTCTTTATAATTTTAGAAAAAGCAAACCTAGGGAATCAATTTATTACTTGGGTCAAAGTACTTTACGCACAACCCTCAGATCAAATTCTTACTAATCAAAATATATCTCAGAAAATTAATTTATGCAGGAGCACAATGCAGGGTTGCCCACTGTCTCCTTTACTTTTTACATTGGCAACAGAGGCCCTGGCTAATGCAATAAGAAATTTATCAGACTTTAATGGTTTCTGCAATTCAAAGGAATCTTTGAAAATCTCTTTATATGCAGATGGCATTTTCTTTATATCACCAATCCAGAAAAAACTTAGGTCAAATCATGGAAATTATTAAAGAATTTTGGCACTTATCGGGCTACAAGATAAACTGGGATAAGTCTATAATGATGTCTATAAACCTCAATGGTTTTAACAAAAACTTAGAGGTCTATCCTTTTATGATAGAAAGAGAAAAAATAAAATATTTAGGAATCTTTTTGGCCAGAGATAAAAAAAAAACTATTAAATATCTTGCTTAATATTAAAAATATCCTAGATTCTTGGATGGACCTCCCTTTGACCCCCTGGGGCAGAGTAAAAGCTGTAAAAATGTGTATCCTACCCAGACTACTTTATTTATTTCAGGCCATACCATTAAAATTGGACAAAGATTGGGTCCATAAATTAGATAAACTTATACAAAAATTCCTCTGGAAAAACAAAAAATCTAGGATTATCTTGGGAAAATTAAATGCTACAAAATCTGAAGGAAGTTTAAACTTCTCTGACTTCAAAAAATACCATCTATCATGTAGGGTAAGCCAAATATGAGACTATTATGTGGCAAGTCCCACTTGGTGGGTATTCTATGTGAATCAAGAGCGTGAATTCATTAATGCTAAACAAATCCTATTCTCTAATAAAAGAAAAGCAGAGAGAGTAAAAGTCAAAAACATCTTTCTTAAATATAGTTTGGAAGTTGGTTGGAATTCCATAGGCTTTCCAAGGAAAATCTGAGAGTGAACATAGCTAATCCCATATACAAAAATGCCTGGCATGAACCCTCCAACACCCAGGTATACAAAAAATGGATGCAAAGAGGCCTCACGTGTCTCAAGAATCTATATAACCCTAGTGGACAATATATGTCCTTTATTCAAATCCAAGAAAAATATCATATCCCTGTACAAACGTTTTTGTGTTCTTGTAAAGAAGGTCCATTTACAGTAAAGAACTAGGTCCTGCCTGAACCCCACCTTCCACGACACAAATGCAGCATTGTTTTTTAAACGAGCAAACCAGATTAATTTCTAGGGCTTGCAAAATATCATTAAGTACAGTTTCCTCCCCAATCACAAGTTTAAAAAACAAATGGGAAAGAGTACTACAGAGAGAATTCACCAATCAAAAATGGGAAAATATTATATCTAGAATTTACACTACAATAAATAATAGACTTAATCGGCTTCAATTTAATGTTTTCCACAGATTATATTATACCCCATATATTCTCAATACAATAAGTCCAGTAATATCACCCACATGTAGTAGAAGATGTGGGGAAATTGGGTCCTTGGAACACGTGATCGACTCTTGTCCAAAAATTATTCCCTTTTGGGAAAGGATTTTTCAAGCTCTAAATAATGTCCCAGGAATTGGAATTCAGCGAGAAATTGAAATGTGTGTGTTAAGTGCTAGCACTAAACAAAATGTATCACAAGGCCCATTAGCTAAACATTTACATATAGCACTATTAAATGCAAGGCCATGTATTGCCAGGAACTGGAAAAATGCCGACCAACCAACTTATGGTCTGTGGAAAAGCCTTTTTTGGACTGCATGAACCTGGAACAGCTTCAGTACATAAACAGAGGTCAAGATCAAACGTTTAACTTAATCTGGGAACCCATGGAGCAATTATTTAGAACAGATGAAATTTAAATAGTAGCAGTATCTTTTTAACTATTACCCACATGCTCACTTGTACCGACATTATATTGACTTAGAGAAATCACTAAATTATTAAGTGCTTTTAGTCAGCATAGTCAGATCACCCCTAGTTGCTAAGAGAATTAACATCATCTAGAGGGGGAAGAGAATAAGAAAGGAGAGGGGGCATGTTATCACTAGATCATTTGTAATTTTCTATAGTTCTTTCCTTGTCCATATTACCTTTAATATTAATGAATCATATTCCAGGGGGGGGCATAGGTGGAATAGCTAGGGTAGGTAAGTAGGAGGGGTGGGTGAGGTAATGATGAGACATACCTAAATGCAACACAGAGCTACAACTGAGTAAGTAGAAGTTGAGACTTAAATGTCAATTGATGCTGTTCTGCTATGTCTGACCCTCTCAAAAAGAAAGGTGCTATATTTAAAAAAAAAAAAACTTTGCACAAGAAAGTCAAAGTACTGCAGCCACAGCATGTAGAACTGCTGCACCACATATTATGTCATAAGTGCATTTAGTCAAGACATTTGAATGAAAAAAAAAGCATTCTTGTTGGCAAATTGAAATAATACATATAACTTTCAAAGATTATGACTAAATATACCAGACATTTTTGTGGGCAAATATTACGTACAATTTTTTTAAGATAATGCATAAATATACTAACATTCTTGTTGGCAAATTGAAATAATACATACAACTTTCTAAGATAATGCATCAGCTGGCCAGCTGCTATGTAAGTAAAACATGTATTTCATTCACATAAATAAAAAAGTGTTTTCCTCGACACATAATATCTCAAGGAATAGTTAATGTAGCTGCAGCAGTTGTCACGTGATGTTTAAGGGATAGTGGATCTGTCAACCCCCTTATGTATCAAATTGTCCCTATTTTAAAAGCAAACGCACTTCATGATGGGTCACATTCTGTAAAGATTGCCGATGTAGGTGGTTGTTTGATTCTGATCCCTTTCTTCTGTTTAAAAGTGAAAATAGACTGCCCATACTGGTGCACCACAAAGTTTGTTTGCAATGTTGCTCTCCTTGACCAATTTTAACTGTGTCTTTCCTGGCTGGGACTACCACCACACAGTCTAACCAATCATGGTGCAGTGGGAGGAGAAAGAGGAGACACAGCATCATGAGTGGCTTTTGGGGTGTCACTGTATTGCTCAGGAGATATGGAATTAGAGTTGATCAAGATAGGATTCAACAGGCATGTTAATATTTACTTGTAGCAGAAACTTGCTCTTTTAGGAAAACATTTTTCATTGCACTGCTGCCATAAGTGGTACTAAAAAGAAAGCATATAACACAACCAGCAACATCAATGAACTTTACGGAAGGTAAGGAATCAAAAAAATATGGGTTTGCGCTTCAACTAGAAATAATATGATACAAAAAGGGTTGACAGTGTCCCTTTCATGCCATACAGTCCTGTTCCCACTGATGTTAAACTTTTCTTGTAAAAATACATGCTGACTTTAGGTCCTATCTGCAAAGTAGTTTGTAACAGAAATGGTGAAAGTATTTTGTGCATATGGTCCATGGTAGTAGATCAAGAGAGGAGAGACAACACATTTCATCACAGTCTATAAAGTTGCCTTTTTTTTCCACACAGATCCCATCCCACACAATATTTACCAACCACCACCATCTGAGTTGTCACCATCAGCATTCACAACATAAATCACTTCAGGATCAGATTGCATACTTTTATAGGTATATGAAAATCTTGCCTTATTAACTTTAATAAATGTTAACTGGTATACATTTTCTGGCAGCAACCTATTTCTGGTGTCTGTCACAATATTGCCAGCTCTGCTAACATGTGTTTTGAAGAGACACTTGTTGCAGGACAACCAAGACACAATATTTCAAGGCTTCATTATACAGCTCAGGCCATATTAACTTTTTCGATCTCTAGTATTCAAAAGGGCATGCATCAATAGGAATAAGTGGTTCTGGCAGGTAACTGTTTACTATGATGGACAGAGAATGTTCAGAAGAAGAATCCATGTAAGTTCGGTGACAGCAGTTTGTGAAAGATTTTGCTACAGATTTAGCTTGCTACTAGGGGTGGAAGTGTGAGTTGTGGAAGAACTACTGCTCACTTTTGGTGACATCCTCTTCTCTATCTCTTCGTGAAGATGGACCTGCATGTTTTGAAGATGACAAGTTGAAGGTACTGTGTGTGTTTGTGTGTGACTCCTGTGACTGCTGCAATTCATCTAGCAACAGAAATTTGTAGTGCTCTACATCAGTTGTTTAGTGAAAATATATAGCTTTTAACCTGGGATCTAAGAGAGTTGCAAGTATGTAGTGTTTTGATTTTACCATTGCAACTAATCTGTCATTGTTTTGGAAGCGCTCACACATTCTCTTTATAAGATTTCTGTGATACTGCCAACATGTTGTCTCACCTTCAGATCTGTCTCTTTCTATCTGTAGAGTCAGAAAACTCAGATGATGTGAAATCAGTATTATGAGTGGGATAACCTGACTCAGCAATGCACCTTCTGAAGACATGTCCCTTGTAGCTGTCTCAAAAGGAGCTAGGATGCAGCACACTGTCTCCACTAATTTCCACAGCAGCACAGAAAACATGATGTCATCACCAATAATGTAACTGAAGCAATATTCATGTACATCTTGCTTTTGTTCCAAGAGGTGCTGCAGCATATAAAGAGTTGAGTTCCACTAAGTGGAAACATTTTGAATCAGCTTTTGGTGGGGTAGCTTGTGTTTTTTTTGCAGTTCAGATACTATCCACATAGTCTTGATTGAATGTGAAAAGTGAGTCACAATTTTTTTGCAAACTGCAATTATACCATCAACTTGCGTTTCATTGTTCTGGAACCCAGTGACAATTAAATATAAGCAATGTGCAAAGCAAGAAGCATGCATGAACCCTCCATCCTGCACTGCTTTTAAGATGTTGGCTCCCTTGTCATTATTATAAAGCTACATTTTAGATCATGAGAATAAATCCAGTGGTTAAGGAGGTCATGTAGTTCTTGCAAGATATTTGCAGCTGTATGATTGCCCAAACTTATTTATATGCAGCAGTGCCATCTTTTGGGTGTGTGTTTGTTTTTGAAGAAGCACAAAAAGAAACTGTCTCAACAAGTGGTAAGGGGCATATAATCTATATTCTGGCTGCTGGTCCACATATCTTTTATGACATGAATAACCATGCCCTCTGTTGTTTTAAGTGCAAGCATCACTGTCACTTGTAATGCCTCATAAATCTTTGGTATTTCAACATAGACAAAATACCTTAGATGAGGAACATTGTAACAAGGCTCTGCAGGTTTCATGACCTCCCCAAAATCCTTGTGATCTACTAAAGATATGGGTGAAGGGCTCCAGCTAATAGTTCCCCAATTTTGTGATTAAGATGATGACTCTTTAGATGATTTTTGGTAAAAGTATTCTTCCTCTCAAATACCCAAGAAAATGTTAGCTGCTTACAACATGTCCCTGCTGGTTTATTAAACAAAGTTCAAAAGTGTGAACTGCAAACAGCCCAGGTTGGGAGCAGTGATGAAAGTGAACAGGAATGCACAGGAACTCAGTTCCTGTACTTTTTTTACAGCAGGAATGGAGTTCCTGTACTTCCTACCACTGACACTGGAACTGAAACTCTTAAACCAGCAATATAATGACAGTTTCTGGGTCTGTGACCTGAAATCAGGGTTTCCATAACAACAAACCGAATCTACTAGTGTCAGAACAGATAGGTGTATCTTGACGCAGCTATCCTTCAGATTGAGGATCTTCATGCTACATTTCATATATACAGTTCCTGAGTTCCTGTACTTCTTGTCTACCACTTGCACCACTGGTTGGGAGGGGTGCAGGTAAGGGTAGCCATGCTGCAACAAACAGAAACTCCAGTCTATCTGCACTCTAAGCATTAAGAAACACCACTCAATCTTTTTGAAAATCAAAGTAAGTACTTTAATAGCAAATCAAAGGTGAGCATTTACATGAATCTCACCACTGCCATAATGCCCAGGTGCTTCAGGTGTGAAACCCTTCATCAGGGGTGTCCCCTGATGAATGAGTTTTAACACCTGAAGCGCTGGTATGTATAACAGTGGTGAAAATATGTAAATGATGCACCTGATTATAAAAGCTCTTACTGATTTCAAAAAGACAATCAGTCATTCTTAAATCAGATAAATAGATTTTTTTGGTTTATTAGACACTATGCTACATTTACCAGATTGACATTGGGGAGGTGGACTTGGACTTATACATTCAGTATCATCAATGGATATGCAACTGGTGCTAATGGTTTTGGCATTGATGATAATGGTGGTCCTAGGGCTGACACTGATTTTGTCTGCATCAGGTTCACAAAATGAATTCACAATGCATTTCTACAGATTCCTGACCCTTCTCATCTCTGGTTTGGAAGGTAGAGACATGGTTTTTGGCTGATCAAGCAATATTGAATGTTTTTTCAGATGGTGTTTAAGAGCTGTAGTGCTAAGACATGATGAAGCTTTACCACGGCTTGCACTTTGTTTACGTAGGGAACCAACTGCTCTGTGTGGATCACTTTTACTGACTGTGTTTTGTAGACAATATGATTAGGAATGTAAACCCCAGCAGAATAAAAACAGAGATGGGGAATACAAGAAACATAAATGATTCCCAAGATTAAGTCAACAGAGAAATGGCTCACGAACACTTGGGAGTAGGAAAAAGAGGGAGAGATTGTTACACCTGGGTTATGCCCCCTATCGTCCCACATACACCCCACATACACCTTGCACTGTATTCCTGGTCTATTGTACTGTGATACTGCTATTTTGCACTATGCTGATATTGTCATGCATGATTTATTATAGGTCACTATAATACATTTATCTAGATTATGTTTGTCTTTTATAGATATTTTATATATATAATCTACCTAATCACTGATAAGGTGACTCAGAGGGATCATCAGTGATTATTGTATACTTATATTCTCATAATTATATGTAGTGTGTATTTTATATTCAGGCAGATATGCCTGTCAGCAGTTCTCTTTGTCTAAGCAAGCTGACAGAGAGAGAGACAGCTTTTGTTATGTCTTTATATTTTATATTGTATGTAAGTAAGAAATGTGCATGTAGTTTGAACTGTCAGCATTTCTTTTGTCTAAGCTATAATGCTAATGGGAGCATATTCTGTCTCATATGATACTCACTAGTAATTCTGTCTCCTAAGTCATTCTCCAATGGAGGATGACTTAGTATCAATACATATTGTTTCTCATATCTGTAAGTAAGTTGTCATCTCTGTTGCTATGCTGTTATCTGTAGTATTTAGCTGTCTGCAACTCATTGTAGTGCTCTCGAGACACTACTGTAGCTTCTCTAGAAGGGCAGAGAGCTGGATTACGGGGAGAGATAGAACAAGATCTTAGAGAACCTAAGATCTACAATTCTGGAGATTATGTACATTCTTCAGGAGTTGTGAGAAACCCATCTCCCTTGTGATTTTCTCTGTCACATGCTTGGCGTAAGTAGCATAATAAACTTTATTAGTACTCTTTGCTTGTTTACAAATGTTTCTTGGCAGACTCCAAGACACAAGAATCTGTATTATTATTATTTTTTTTATTGTTTACCCTGCACACCAAGAGTGTTTAGACAACAAGACGAGGTGGGGGAAGATCAGCAGGATGATGAATGGACCCTGGTACAACTGAGGAAGACTGAAAATGGCCGTAGGGCTGACACTCACTTGCATGAACATGATTCTATTGACTTAGCAGTATCCAACAGGTGTGCCCCCCCACAGGAAGAGGATGAGAGTCAAGGGATGGAGGCTGGGCCACCAAATCATCCTGAAATAGTCAAACAAAATAGTTCCCATAACAAACAAAAGATAGTTATTTGTGACTCCATTTTCAAGTACACAGACATAATAATCTGTCAGGATTATAAAGAAGATAAAATGGTGGTGTGTTTCCCAGGTGTGAAAATATGGGACAGTATAAATAATTTGGGAGGAGTAATGAAAAGTTCTACAGAAGAGGAAAGAACAATAGTACATGTAGGAGTTAATGATATTGGCAAGAGGCCATTAGATAATATTAAACAGGATTACTTAGAACTGGGATAGAAACTGAAAACATTTAATTGTAAAGTTAAAATCTCAGAGATACTGCTGGTTATAAGAAACTCACACAAGACAGGAAGGGATATCATAGTGATAAACAAATGGTTGGATGAAAGGACTTTTAAAGAGAACTTTTGTCTACTGAAAAATTGGGAATGTTTCAAAGGGAAGTACTATATGTATGCAATGGATGGTCTACATCTTAATCAAATGGGCACTCAAACCCTGGTGGAATGTCTAAATGAGACATTAACTAGAATTTTAAACTGGAACCCAGGGGTGTTGGGCTCAGTATAATGAAAAAGGATCGGGTAGTAGCAAATAAACCAGTAAAAGGTTCCAAAAATCTAAAGAAGGTATCCATTTTCACTTTAAATGCCAGATGTTTAAATAATAAAATGGCTTAATTGAGACTAAGGATATCAACTTTAGACCCAGACATTATAGCAGACATGGTGGAGCAATACATTGGACTGTATCAGGAATATCAGTGGATATCATCCAATTAGTAGTGAAAGATCAGATCAGAGGGGAGGAAAAGTGGTTATTTATTGTAGAGATACATTTACATACTATGTATGGGACTCCAATGATAACAACCAATCAGAATCAATATGGATAAAAATGAATAACATCAAAGATGGCCTAAAATAATTTGGAACTGCTATATTCTGCCAGCAGAAAAGGATATGGAGAAAATTAAGCTATATTCCAAAATGTTTCATTAAGCATGCAGTTCATGTAGCACTATAATTGTTGTTGATTTTAATCTACCTGAAATAAGCTGGATTAGAAACAATGCTAGTAGTAGTAGGGTAGGAAATGCCTTCCTTGGTATAGTCAGTGAATGCAGTATGAAGCAGCAGATAGGAAAACCCACTAGGGGTGATAATGTTCTGGACCTCATGCTAACAAATTTTATTGGCTGTTGTAGTCATGAAATAATGGATCCATTGTCGAATAGCGATCATAATGCCATTTTATTCACCATTAATAAGAGTACACTTGTGGATAGAAGGACAAGTGAAAGGTGTGATTTCAACAGGGCAGATTATGATGGCCTAAGACTTAATTTATGTGATTGGAATTGGTACTTAGACCTACAGGAGAAGAACACTGAGCATGCTTGGGATACTTTAAAAAAATAAAATAGATGAAGCAAGGGATAAATGTATTCCAAAAATGAAAATTTACAATAAAAAAGGGAAGCTGCTTCCTTGGCTCAACGATTATTAAAACATTTGTCTAAGAAGAAAGGTTTATATAACATTATGAAAGCAATTCCAACTGAAGTTAACATCAGAAGACGTAAGGTTGCCATTAGAATATGTAAAAGAGAAATATGGAAGGAAAAGAAAAATCTGAAGGAGAAATTAGCAAGGGAAAAATCCAACCCCAAATTATTTTACAGAAATGAAAATTCCCTGACTGAGACACCAACAGCCTTTGGACCTCTCCAGTATGAAGGCAGACAGATTTCTGAAAAAAGGACATATGGCCGAAACATTTAACAAATATTTTAGTAGCGTATTCCAGGATCCTGTAGTGACCTTGAATAAGGAGAGATCATTAGAAAAATAAAGAGATATGGGAAATTAATCAGACTGAGATACTGGAAAAACTACTCAGATTACATATATCTAAATCACAAGAACCTGACAAGATGGGACCAAGATTAATTAAAGAAATAAATAACAGCTCCCCTAACACATATATTTAACAGATTACTGGAGAAGAGTGAGGTACTGAGGGACTGAAGGAGGGCAGAGGTGGTACCAATTTTCAAAAAGGACTCAAAAAGCAACCCCAAAAAATTATAGACCAATTAGCCTCGCAAGTATAGTAGGAAAGATTACGGAAGATTACATTAAGGATAGACTCATTATAATAACCCAGAATCTGGGAATTGATGATAAGCACCAACATGGTTTTTCAAGTGGAAAATCATGCACAACAAATCTGCTGAGTTTTTATGAGAAGGTTACTTCACATCAGGACAATGGATCACCAGTAGATGATGTCATATAGCTGGATTTTGAAAAATCATTCGATAAGGTACTACATCAGAATTTGATAGGAGGGCTAAGGGATATCAAAATGGATAGCTATCTGGTAAGGTGGATAGAAAGCTGGTTGTTTGATAAAGAAAAAAGAGTTAGGATACAAGGATATTTATTCTCACCCATCAAAGTGACCAGTGGAGTCCCACAGGGATTGATTTTATGACCAGTTCTTTCAAGATGTACATTTCAGACATAGGAAGGAGACTGGGTCATGGTATGAAGTCTTTGCAGATGACACAAAACTGAGTGCTGGAGTGGATACCATAGAGAGGGATTAGGCAGTCCAGAGGGATCTAGATAGATTGGTGTTGTAACAAAGAAAAGGGGATTGTCCTTTAATACATCTAAATGCAAAGCAATGCACTTTGTGAGTTCAAATCTAGACTTCAAAATACTCCATACAAGATAGAATATTAGAGGAAACTGTACAAGAGAAAGACTTGGGCACTATAATATCTAATGACTTCAAATTCCATAACCACTGTACAGAGGTGTTTAGGAAATTAACTATATCCTGAACGCAAGAAATATACATTTCATTAGTAGATATTGAGATCTTATGCTACCATTGTACAATACATATGTAAGACCTCATTTAGATAATTGCTCACAGTTTTGCGGAGGATTGGGTAATACCAAGAGAAACAAACTAGAACATATTCGGAGAAAAGCAACTAGAGTAATTAAAGGATTAGAGAACATGGCTTACTATACCAAGACAGACTAAAACAGCTGAAACTAAATATATTGCATGATAGGTGCATTAGGGGAGACCTTCTATTAATGTATAAAGTAATACACAATATGGAGTTAATGCAGAAAATTAATCTCATATAAAACCAAGCAACAATTTAAGAGGACATAACATGCAATTCAGACTGAAAATTTCAAAACAGAAAAACGTAAGACGTTTTATACACAAGGGCCCTGATATTCAGAAGTGCACCTGGCAATGATACATGTGGTGGGGTAGCACAACTGAGTTGCGCTGGTGCAACTCAGGGATATATTCAAAAGAGATGAGCCATGGCGCATCTCCTCTGAATATATCAGGTAATGCACACTGCACAAATAGGATGCGCTGGCACATTCCCCCCAGACAGGGCTGAATACCAGGAATGGGAACTGCGCCAGCGCAACTGAATTACGCTGTATGCAAATTCCTGATATTCAGCCAGCAGTATGCAAATATGGCCATAATACATGCAAGGCACAAATGGGGCCATTTGCATGTCATTATGGCCCCATTTACATGGGTTGTACAAGGCTTGCCAGTGAAATGCACCTGTTGCCCTGCACAGCATGCGGTGCTCCCAGACGACATCTAATGGTACTCCCTTCCCTCCCCATAGCCCCGATCACTAAAAATAAAATGTTTAAATAGCCCTGGTAGTCCAGTGGTACCACCTCCCTCCCTGTAGCCCTGATCACTGAAAATAAAATGTTTAAATAGCCCTGGTAGTCTAGCGGTACTCCCCTCCCTCCCTCCACATAGCCTTGATCGCTGAAAATAAAATGTTTAAATAGCCCTGGTGGTCTAGTGGTACCCCCTCCCTCCCTGTAGCCCCGATCACTGAAAAAAAATATATACATAGCCTGGTAGTCTAGTGGTACTCCCCACCATTCCTGATGCTCCGACTGGGAGGGGTGGGGGCTACCACTGGACTACCAGGGCTATATAATTAATTCATTTTCGGTTATCCGAGCATCAGAAGAGATGGGGGTATCACTGGACTACCAGGGCTATATAATTAATTCATTATTGGAAATCGGAGTATCGGAAGGGGTGGGGGGTACCATTGGACTACCAGGGATATATAATGATTTTATTTTCAGTGAGTGGGGCTATGGGGAAGGAGGGGGTACCACTAGACTACCAGGGCTATTTAAACATTTAGTTTCGATGATCATGGCTATGGGGAGGGAGTAGGGTAACACTAGACTACCAGGGTTATATAATTATTTCCTTTGCAGCGGTCGGAGCATCGGGAGGGGTGGGAGGGTACCACTAGACTACCAGAGCTATTTAAACACATTATTTTCAGTGATTGTGGATACAGGGAGGGAGGGGGATACCACTAGACTACCAGGACTATATAGATATTTAATTTTCAGTGTTAGGGGCTACAGGGAGGGAGGGGGAACCACTGGACCACCAGGGGTGTTTTGGTTGCTTGTGCACAGTGTACTGGAGGGGTGGCCACCCACGGCTGATGGCTGCTGTGTTGCGCCTTGCAGTAAGGCAGCTTGCCTGTGGGTGGCCACCATTTGAGCCTTTTTTTCTGAGCTTAGCCTTGTGCCTCGGTATGTGGCGCATCTCAGGGTTGTGCCAGCATATGCATGGCACATCCCAGGCTGAATATTGGGATGTGCAGCATATGCATGGTCATGCCCCCTGGAGATGTGCTGCATACATTATCTTTTTGCCCCGGTACATTGAGAATCGTGCTGCACAATTCCTTTTTTTAAATATTGCCATGGGGTGCTTTTCTGGGGTTGAGCTAATGCAACTCTGTTGCACCACGTGCAACCACTTTGAATATCTAGCCCAAAGAATTGTGAATATATGGAACAATTGATCAGTAGATGTGGTGAATAATGTGACTTTCAATATTTCAAAAGGAAACTAGATAATTATCATTAGAGGATCTAGCTAATTACTACCATTGATAAAGGACAGCTTATATGGCCTATGGCTCATTGCTGTCTCTACAATTCCAAGTAAATCCAAGTAAATTAATTCCACACTTTAGAAGTGACAGAGTTTATTTGAGTGCTAGGAAGATAACTAAAAACTGTTTGTGCTTTTTCACCTGTCTGAGCAAAACCCAGGCTACCCTCCTTGGTGCTAGATGAGTGGGCAGAGGCACATGAAGATTTTTCATTGTTATCTGATGTAGAAGTGGTGGTGGTGGATTCAGTGGATATGTCCTTTTCGTTGCCACCATCTTTGGATTTATTTCCAAGTGCATGACCTGATTCTTTATCAGCCGACTTGCTCATTTGATTTGGTTGAGGGACTGATGATACGTCACCAGTCACAACAGTGTCAGATGGAGACAAAGAGCTACTGTCTGAGTCAGAGACTGAGTCATTTTCACTTACACTATTAATGCTAGTCACAGGGATTTTAACAGCATGAATGGCATACCTTATGGTGCCTCTGTGTGACACCAGCAGCTGCACAAGTTTTCTTAAAACTTCCCCCTTTACGATGGTTTGTTGTTGCTCTTTTGCTGTGTGTTGTATTTTTACCACGTGTAACATTTTGGTTATTTTTTGTTAACACCAGGACTACCACTACCACCAACACCTGATCCACCACCAGCACCAGATGCTTCATCTGCATTGTCAGTCATAATAGCACCAGTTGTATACTGTACACACAACTCCTGTGTTACAAAATTATGTGGTCTGTGATCGCTGCAGCTCAAGAATTTAGTTTTGGCTTTATGGCACTGTGATGCAGTGGACTAGAAGGTAATTGAAGAATATGCAAGTCTGCAACTAAAGTTGGATCCCAGGTTCAAGGCTTACAGAATGGATTGGGCATAGGCATACGTAAAATAGGGCAAGGTGAAATGTCAGGAATTGTAATTCTGAACAAAAAAAATATTGTTTCAGTATTGAAAAAAACTGTCCATTTATTTTTATATTTCTATTTTTCTTGTTCTGTAATATATTTTACTTCTTTTATCAATTCAGTCAATTTCTTTATTTATAATAGGCACCTTTCCAAAACAAAGGCACCTGTACAATAAAACCACAAATAATAATCAGGTTTAACAGAAACAATAAATATAGTATCAACTTAATACTCAGTAAATGCCTGGCTGAAAAGATGCGATTTCAAGGCAACTTTAAAACTTTGGACAGTTAGGCAATCTCGCACCCGATGAGGTAGAGAATTCCACAGGGTTGGGGCCACAAAGCTAAATGCCCTTGCCCCCGATGTTTGTAAACAAACCTTGTGAATCTCCAGCAATCCCTCATCAGTGGATTGGAGAGGGTGGGAGGGACAGTAGGGAAGAAGGAGATCTTTCAGGTAACTGGGTCCCTGATCATGTAGGGCCTTGTAGGTTAGCAAAGCAACCTTGAAGGAGATCTGCCACTGTATTGGCAGCCAGTGCAGTCCGCGGAGCACAGGCGTTCTATGACTGGTCCTAGAGGTGCCAGTCAAAAGCCTGGCTGCCGCATTCTGCACTACCTGCAAGCGGCAGATATCAACCCCCGGTAACCCTAGGTAAAGGGCATTGCAGTAGTCAAGGTGGGAGGTAACGAAAGTGTGGCTCAAAGTTGGAAGATCATCAGGAGGAACCAGGTGCTTCACCCGGGCGATATTCCTCAGATGGTAAAAAGATGTGACAACTGCAGACACCTGCGATTTTAGGGTCAATCAGTCATCGATAATAACACCGAGGTTACGCACCCGGTCTGAGTTGGTTAGCTGGACACCTCCAAGCCATAAACCCGAAGGATAACCTGCCAACACACCAGCCTCATGATGACCTGAATCCACGATCAACACCTCAGTTTTTTCTGGGTTCAACCACAGCCAGCTCACATTCATCCAGTCTTGGATCTCAGCAAGATAGCTGTTAAGGACCGAGACAGCATTATCCTGGCCAGGCACAAAGGACATGTACAGCTGAGTATCATTTGCATAGCAGTGAAAACTGAAGCCCTACCACCTAACAATTGCTCCCAATGGCAGCAGATACACCGCAAACAACATGGGTGCTGATATGGATCCCTGTGGCGCCCAGCAGGATAGGGAGAATGGAGCCGAGGAAAAAAACCCTGACACCACCCTCTGAGTCCAACTCTCGAGGAATGATCGAAACCGTCTGAGGACTGATCCTGAAAATCTACAGATGACCCGCAGGTGATCCAACAGCACACCATGATCCATGGTGTCAAATGCCATGGAGAGATCCAGAAGGACCAAGATGGAATGGGTCCTTCGATCTCTCTCTATTAGGAGGTCATTCAGTACCTGGACAAGAGCTGTCTCGGTACTATGTCTCTTCCTAAATCCAGACTAAAGAGAATCATAGATACTGTGGCTGGTCAAATGGTCATCCAGCTATGACATCACCACCTTCTCAATAACCTTACCCACAAAGGGCAGGTTAGAGACAGGTCTGTAGTTCGCCAGACAGTCTGGGTCTGGGCTATGCAAGATCATACCATGCACTGAGTGCTGGGCGGCACACAGTCAGTACATAATGGTACAGTCAAAGGGCACACAGCAGGATGATTGCCATGAAGGAGTCAGACACACACACTGGGTACAGTACAGCAGTCAAACAGCATACTGCAGGATGATGGCCAGTATGCCACGTAGGAGTCATACACACTGGGTACAGTGCATCGTCAAAGGGCACACAGCAGAAGGATGGCCAGTACACTGCATAGGAGTCACATACTGGGTGCAGTGCAGCAGTCAAAGGGCATACATGATGATGGCCTGTATGCCATGTAGGAGTCTCACACTCACATACTGGGCACAGTGCAACAGTCAAATGGCACACAGCAGGATGGTGGCCAGTAAACCATGTAGGAGTCACACACAAACTGGGTACAGTGCAGCAGTCAAATGGCACACAGCAGGATGATGGCCAGTATGCTACATAGGAGTCACACACTGGGTGCAGTGCAGCAGTCAAACAGCACACAGCAGGCTGATGGCCAGTATGACACTTAGGAGACAGAGTCACACAAGACAAACAGATTTTTTGTTTTTGTTTTTTTTGTTTATCGAGTAAGGGATTTTTCTCTCTCCCCATAGTCCCCTGAGAAAATAATTCTGGCATGTATTAAGATACCAAAGAAATGGGTGCTGGGCTGCACATGCTCACACATTTGGTGGCATACAGTGCAGTCAACAGGTACACAGCAGGATGATAGGCTGGCCAGTACACCATGTAGGAGACGAAGTCACACAACACAGTGACACACAGATATTTGTATTTTTTTGTACTGTGAGTAAAGGATTTTTCTGTCTCTTCTCCCAACAGGGAAATATTTCTGGCATGTACTACCAGATACCACAGAAGTGGGTGCTGGGCTGCACACCGTCACACATGGAGGTAAGATACAGTGCAGTTAAAAAGCGTCAACAGGATGATTGGCTGGCCAGTATGCCACGTAGGAGACAGAGTCACTCAACACAGTGACACACACACACACACACACACACATATATATATTTTCTTTGTAATGAGTAAGGAATTTTCCTGTCTCTCCTCCCAACAGGGGAGTATTTCTAGCATGTATTCAAAGATACCATACAACTGGGTGGTGGGTTGTACATGGTACACACTGCAGTCAAAGAGCACACAACAGGATGATGGGCTGGCCAGTATGCCAAGTCGTAGATGGAGTCACACAGCACAGTGACATACATACATACATTTAGATATTTTTTTTAAGAGTAAGGGATTTTTCTCTCCTCCCAAAGTCTCCACAGAAAATATTTCTGGCATGTATTAACAGATACCACAGAAGTGGGTGCCGGGCTGCACATGCTCACACACTGGGTTAGTTACAATGCAGTCAAAGAGCACATAGCAGGATGATGGGCTGGCCAGTACACCATGTAGGAGATGAAGCCACACAACACAGTGACACTTGGATATTTTTTTTTTGTACTGGAGTAAGGAATTTTTCTGTCTCTCCTCCCAACAGGAAAGTATTTCTGGCATGTATTTAAACATACCAGAACTGGGTGCTGGGCTGCACACAGTCACAGACTGGGTAGGATATGGTACAGTATAGTGCTGTCAAGTGCACACAGCAGGATAATGGGCTGGCCAGCCCAATACAGTAGGCCATGTAGGAGTCACACACTGGGCACAGTGCAGCTAGCAGTCAGAGTGCATACAGGAGGATGACGAGACCTGTACAAAACAGCAGGATGACTATTAAGCAATCCACCAAATTCCAGTCAGTCCCTGCCTGCCTAGTACTCCTAGACCCCTACTCCCTCGATCCCTTCACCAAAAAAACACCTTCCAGCTTGGAATCTGCAAGAAAAAAAAAGACTTAGCTAAATTTCCAAGGCTTCAAGCAGCAAGTTAAGTCCCCCCCCACACACACTTACGCCACTGACTGGCTGCTGCTTTTGTCTTTTATTTATTTTCTGGAATTTCTGGTTTTCTGCCACACAGAAGAGAATGCCTAGTCCCTATTGCCTGCCTCTGCTCATAACTAATATTATTATTTTTTTGCCCTTCTGCCAACCGAGACTTTGAGAGATGCAGAGCAGAGCAGACATGTCTGCTCTGCTACTCAGTCCACCTCCGTCAGCCCCACTATAATTCTTGCTGTGCAAGAACCATAATGAGTCACATGACTCAACTTACTGTGCACGTCGCACCACTCATGCGAGTTGGGGCACAAATTTAAATAGTCCCTCCTGAGTCCCTCCCTCCCAGCTCTCAGTACCTCCCTCCCAGTGTTTCCATCCTTCCAGAATGTGGCAGGAGTTGTACTGCACTGGCTCCAAGACCAACTTCCCACCCACTAGGAATAAGCACAAGGAAACAGCAGGAAATGGCATGGCAGTACCATATTTGCCATGTATATATACCTGGGCAAAAAAAAAAAAAAAAAAAAGATTCAAACCCTTTGCGAACCCTCTAGTGTTTGAGTTCTAAATTAGAACCTGAACACCAGGGTACGAGGAGGGTTCTAATCTATGCTGAACTAGTTCTCACAATCCTACCCTGGACATAGTGACCCAAGCAAGGGCCAGGGCCATGCAAGAGTGTGATGGTAACAAGTGCAATCTACAGTATAGCTGATCAAAGCACTTCGCACCTGCACAGTACCCAAGGCAGTGACAAACATATTGGCAAACAATATGACCCATTATGGCAGTGCATCCCTAAAAGCATTCTAGCAGAAGAAGGCATAAATCTGATATGCCATACAAAAGGCTATGAATTCTAGTAGCCCTTTCCCAGGCCCCTTGAGGTAATCAAAGACAAGCTGGGAGACCAGAGGACAGTAGTAAAATGTATGCTGGTAGAGTATGCTTTTCCATGCTTCCGTGACTATCGATAGAGGTATTCCAACCACATTACCTGACATAATTCCTGTGGAAGACATGGTGGCAGATATAATTTTGTAGACAGCCCTGAACAGAGAAGATGATGGTATAGGCACCTTACCAGGTAAGTGTATACACAACATTGCCACATGCATACTAACTACTATCTGCCGTTATCATCTGCCAGCCACAGCAACGCTAATTAACTGGTGTACACAACAGATAATCAATCTAACTATTTGAGGAGGCTGAGGAGGTAGTACTGCCAGAGTGGGGGGAGGGGCAGACAGTAAGGGCCAAGGCCTGATGCAGAGCAGACACAGACACTAATTAAGTATATTATGCCATGAATGCATGCTGATCCTCCTAGTGTACAAATCACAACCAGTAACCCAGTCACATTGTTGTCCAGAGAAGTCATAGTGGACTTGACATCCAAGGAGGGTGAAGAGAGCATGCTGACCAGGAGGACCAGGAGAACATAGACAACCACATCAGCCAATCACCACCCCGAGCCAGATCACTAACACCTTACCCCCACATCAGCCAACCCTAGTTACAGGCCCCCAGAACCCACACTCTGAACTATCTGTCCATAATTGCACCATACACTCCAATACAGCATCACCAATATGAACACCAGTTCTGTTTGACTCACATGTTCACAGGGAATGGCAACGACAGATTGCCTTGGGCCCACATAGCCAACATGGATCAATACACCTGATCTGCCAGAGCACAACACTGACAAATCCAGTATGATTCTCCAGCATGGCTCCACAGAACAGCATGAACTTACTTCAAGCCAGACCCACACAGAGCTTGCAGCAAACAACAGAGATGAAGGTCTATCAAATGGGAATAGCCAGTTCCATAGGTATGGTGCTGAAGCAAGTCTGCTATGTACCTACTATCCTGAAGTCAGGCACCTTAAGCAGGAGTCACTAAAGATCAGCAAGGCATACAAACAACATTGCAAGATATTGACCAAAGAGGTGCAAGGCATGTTGATGGAGATGATCAATGCTGATGAATTGGGCCATTCTGGAAAGGCTATTGCAGCACTGCACAGCACAGGCAAACAACAACAGCATTGTACAGGAGCACAAACAAAGGCCAGCACACAAAGGAGGGTCAAATCAGACAGTCAACATACCCTCCACATAACCATCTACTACCATGGCGGTCACCCATGCACCCCTTGAACCTGGAAGTGGGGGCCAGAGACAGCCCAGAGCATGTGGCCATCCAGTGGGACATGATGGCAAAGAACAATGCAAGGCATACCATGTAGTTCCTCACAGTTCCATAGGACCACCAAATCTCCCTCCCCATCTGAAGTCAGAGACAACAGGCAAGACAAGGCAAAATTTATTTAAAAACTCCCAATCCCAGAGGGTCTGGGCGCTGTACAAAATGAATAAATACATCTTCAAAATAACAAAACAGACGCATAACACATTTAAATACAAAAATTAAAAAATTAATAACACATCATATAGTCATCATATTCTACCAAAAATTCACACACTTTAAGAACAGACACTCTCACATGCATATTGCCACAAACATCCAACACTGCTCAGTGATACACTTCATCACAGTGGTTCGTGGATAATGCACCTCCACATATCATAGCACACTACATGCTCACACCCACATCACACCTGGTCTGCACCCACTACATTCTACCAATCTATGTCTGGCCTCAATCCCACATAGTGCATTTCTCACAATGGCTTCCTGTTTGTCCTCCTGGTCTTCTGGTTGGTGTTCTGGGAAATCATTACCAGGTCTGGTGGCATGGTAATGAGCTTCTAAATTGCAAGACTGTGTAGCATGCTGCATGCTGCAAACACATGGCACACTCTGCTGAGTTTTATTCATAAGGTGCAGTGTGCAATTCATGGAACCCAAACAAACAGAAAAGAGAAAAAAATAAGTGACTTAGTTGGGATTTGAAGCTAGGCCACCCAGAATAACATCCTGGCTATGCTACCAGCTGGGCCACCAAGGCAACAGGAAACCTAAGACTACGAGGAGCACCTCAACCTGCTGCTGCACAAATAATTACATTTTCATTCACAAGGGTCCAGTGTGCACATACATGTGCCCAGGGCCAGCATTATTTTTCTGTCTGTCTTGTCTAGACATTGGTACCTCATTTTTATCTGGTGGAATTCATACCCCACAATGACTGTAGTCTTACAATGGGATTCATTGTATTGCTGCTCTACCTCAGTGCCAGGTGATAGAAACTGTGTCATTAGATAGTCATCAAGGGGGGAGGCAGAACAGTGGTTATGTTTGCTAGAGAAATGACATGTCTTCAGTGCATGTGTCACGCTGAAGTGCTGGTGCCCTTGGCATTTACCACCATCACTACATTCATACTGTGAAACCCTTTCCTGTTCTGGTATGCTTCTTCATTAATGTTGGGGCCCTGATGGGCACGTGGGTGTAATCTGTCCCTCCTATCCCCTGAAGGAACCCATTACAGTCAAATAATTCTTCCTTTGTTGACCTCAGCTCTCGGTCAGGGTGGGAAACTGTAGGAATTTCTCAACACGTGTGAAGAGGGCATGATTACCTGCCTCAGTGCATGGGACACTGAAGACTGGCTGACACCTGTCATGTCACTTGTCACCTGCTGGAAGGATACAGCAGCACAGTAGTCAAGCACTCACAGGACCTCTCTTTCCATTAACATGGCGTGACCACACCTGCAATATTGTGTAAAGTGCTGGAGGCCACATTTCAGAAAAGACATGCACAGGGTAGAAGCGGTCCAAAGGAGGGCAACTAAGTAAGCAATAAGACATGATGGGGTGTGCATTAGACAGTTCTAATGCAAAGCTAGGGGGACGTAGCGAGGCACAAGGCCATTGGCCGAGTGCATCCAGTCCCCTAGCCATGCATTAGAGCTGTCTAATGAACATCCCCGGAGTGGCTTATTGCGCTTATAAAATGGGCCTGTGTATTCTAAATGGGGGTTCTAGTTTTAGCTATGCATTAGACACATCTAATGCACAGCTAACAACCAATCAGATTGCTTGAAATCCTTTGCCCATTTTATAAAATGGTACAGGGGTTGCGTGAGAAACCATATGATGAAAGACTGAGGGATTTTAATTTGTACACCCTGGAGGAGAGAAGGGAGAGAGGGGGCATGATAGAGACTTGCAAGTGCCTCACAGGAGTGACCAGGGTATAGGTGGGGAGCCAGTTTAAAACAAAAAAGTAACAGAACAAGAAGAGGACAGGACATGAAATGTAGCTAGTAGGGGGAAATCTAAGAGGGATGTGAGGAAATACTACTTCACTGAATGAGTGGTAGCTGTCTGGAATAGCCTGCCATATGAAGAAGTAGGGCAAAGACTATGGGGGGTTTCTAACATGCATAGAATAGACATAGGGAAATACTAGTAAACAAAAAGTGTGTATGTGTGTGTGTGGGTGGGGGGGGTGCCAGAGGCCAATTAGGGTATACTGGGACAAAATAGACAGGGAAAAAAACTGAGCAGACTGGGTGGGCCAGGCAGTTCTTTTCTGCTGACAAATTCTATGTTTCAGTGCTTCTGTGCCATGCGTGTCCTGGTTGTGGACTGCAGTTGGTCAGCCAGCAAATCACAGAGCTCCAGTATGGTGCCATCATCCAGTCTAAAGCATTCCAGGCAAAGTGTATCTTATATTTGCTAGCATCATTCAAGGTCTGAAAATACATGGCCGGGAACCAGGACATTTTGTTAATTGCCTCATTGTGTCCACCACTCCCAGTAGCACATACATCAATAATGATGGCCACATTGCTCTGGCTGGGCCACTATTACTGATATGCACATTTATGATGTCACCCTGTTACATTTTCTTTCACAGGCTAAGCACATGTGAGCACTAGAACACTTGGTCTTTACCAAGTAAACGTGTCATGCCACACACTGTCCAATCTCTGGATTTGTTCCCTTTAAGAGTCAGGCAGCATGTGTCATATGTCTCAGCAGGATGTGCTGTCTTCCTGAATGGTGTCACATTTTATTATGAGAATGATAAAGGACAGGTCTGGTGGGTCACAGTGCCATCCTTGGGATGTTGTAACAGGTCACAGGCTTTGTTCTATCTCTGCTGTTTGTGTCACTGACCATTATCAGTGTTAGTTGCATTTTTAGTTATAACCTTTCATTGGGTGTCCTGCAACATTTACACTGTACACCTTCTTTCATGAGGATTTTCATATACTTCCATGATGCTTTGTATTTGTAGGGTATGTGGAATTTGGTATTTCTTGGAAACTTGGCTTCATTGCCAGTGCCATGTTCAGTCAATCAGTCAATCAATCAATCAATCTTTATTTTACCAGGTGAAAACACCATTTAGTGAAACTCATTTACAAAGTGGACCTGGTTAGCAAAAACAATGCTGATACAAAACAACAGAGATAATACAAAGTCTTAAGGATAAACAATAACAACATTACAAACTGGTATACACAATGATCACATGATTTATATTTGCAATACATTCATATATAACAGGGCATATAATGCCCAAGTGCATTGGAGAACATGAACATTTCCCTATGGTATAAAGTGCAATCAATATTTAGTAAAAGGAATGTGTCAGAAGATCAGAAGAAAGGAACATGGGTAGAAACCCCAAACAGTTGAGGTAGTTAAGATAGAGAGAAGGAGAGAAGAAGGAAGTAAGGAATAGGAGGAAAAACTGGGGAGTAGTTGGAAGAAGTCTTTTAAGGTTTATTAGAGAGTGGATGGATGGGCAGTCCGAGGCAAGCTAAGCACATGCAGCTATGAAAGTAGTTGGAAGTTAAGAGTAGCAGTTGCAGGTGTCCCTGACGTGTTGTCAGAGTAATGTTTTGAAGGTTGCCATTGTAACAATAGTTGAAAGCTTCAGGGATTTTTGAAGGTTGTTGCATAGGGCTGGAGGGCATGGCTTATAAATGATAACTCAAAGTGCGTTCTAGATCTAGGAATGTTGAGTGA
The DNA here is from genome assembly GCA_016271365.2 of Neoceratodus forsteri. Taxonomy (NCBI): domain Eukaryota; kingdom Metazoa; phylum Chordata; order Ceratodontiformes; family Ceratodontidae; genus Neoceratodus; species Neoceratodus forsteri. Next base: position 537,978,176 of record CM028134.1, on the reverse strand, counting down.
TATGTAGGAGTGTCACCTGAGAGACTAACTTCCAGGGGTGCTGGTTAAGAGGCTAGATATGTACTGAGGGAGCTTACCAAATAGGTCCATATTGCCACATTTTTCACTCGCTTTCCTCACTTTTTAGGGACTACCAGCCAAGAAGAGCATGAATAAAACAGTGATGAGACTTGTACGGAGCATCAGTAAAGAATCTTAGTGCCCTATTGTGCAGGGTGTCAAGCTTGGCAAATACTGTTCATGGGTCATGACTATAAAGAAGGTTGGCATAGTCCAGGAGAGGGAGGAATGTGGATTGTACTAATCTTATCTTAGCTTCCAGGGATAACACATTTTTGCTTTAACTTTTTAACCAGTTCCTCTACGTGAACTGTATAGGAGAGTCTGTGATCAATCTGGAGTCCTAAATACTTGAATTTGTCTTCTAGTTCAATTGGTTCCCCTAGGAGGGACGTTATTTGCTGCTGGGCTCCTGAAAAGGGGGAATTGACCGAGCTGAGTTTAGAGGAAAATATCATAGTTTTCATCTTTTGGCATTCAGCAAAAGTTTGAGATTCAAGAGATTTTGCTGCAATAAGTTGAAATCTTGTTGCAGTGCACTGCAGGTGAGTTCAGGGGATGGTCTGGTAACACAGAGAACAGTATCATCAGCAAATAAGTGAATACTTGCTTGACTGATACCTGCATTAATATTGTTAATATATATATTGCGAATAGTAAAGGTCCTAGTATTGAACCCTGTGGTATGCCTCTGAGAGGTGTTTTCAGTGGTGACAAATCCCCTTGTGTCTTGATTTGCTGTTGCCTAGCTATAAGGTAACATGTAAACCAGCAGTGACATCCAGGCCAATACCTTGTAGTATGGTCAGCAGTAAGTCATGGTTTACTGTTGTAAATGCCTTGCTAGGTTGAGGAATAAGGCGCTCACATAAAGTTTAGAGTCAAGTGCCAAGTGTCAGTCATTTGTTACTTTGGCTAAAGCAGATAGCTTGCTGTGACTTTTTCTGAAACCAGACTGAAGGGGGTTAAACATATCAAATGAGTCTAAATAGTTTCTAATCTGTGTATTGACTAGTTTTTTGAGGGGTATAGGTAGGATGGGTAGGAGAGATATGGGTCTGTAATTATTGAGGTTGCTTGGGTCACCGGATTTAATGAGTGGTACTACGTGCAATCCTACTGTGTGCAATCCTGACTTATTTCATTTGCACTTAAGTTTTTGTCTTTTAAATTGCTCTCATATGTTGACATTCATGACCCAAACAACCAAGAGATCATATGGCTGTCATCCCCTCTCCCCACTGGACAAATATATAGACATACAGTGGTGTTTTGTGTCAGGTTCCCAAATATTATAAAAAGGGTCTCAGAGATGCTGCAGTTAGATTGACTGTCAGCATTCTGAAACCCTTACAGCATCTCTGTCACTATGGCACATGAATTCCTCTTGTCAGTATTCCGTCCTCTAGTACTGGTATAAAACTGGAATGATGCATTCTGATTCTGAACCAGGCATCTTGAACAGTTGGTGGATGATTTTATTTTGTTCGAAATCAACCTCTCAATGAGGAAAATGTTCAAAAGGTACACTTTTAACACTTTTCTTTTGGAGTAATTTATTATAGTAACAATATGACACTCCTGGAGTTAGATTAACAGTCAATCATCTCTAGGGGCGATATGCCACTCAGCTGTGCCTTGTACCTCACTATGCTCCTAGGGAAGGATTAACAGACTGTTAATCTAACCCCTGGTCATGTCGTACTGCTTAATTACAAGCTGTCCTGACACTGTTGTCACAATATCCTGAGTGATGACTAGTCATGATGTTCGGATACACAAGGCAGTTGGAAGCAGTTGGCAAGTGATCACTCCATTTATCCTTGCCAGTTCTATACGGAAGTTTCTGATTGGCACAGATAGATACTAAGGAGCCTAACACTGGGCACCAGTGTAGCATGTGGTTTAAACTGGTTATGTATTGAAATCCATAAGGCAAAAATTTATACCACAGTTCTGACATTGCTAAATTGCTGAACCATAGTATTGATATTACTACTACTGTATGGTACAACAACAAAACTTGATGACAGAAACTTGTACAGACGCTTATTCCTTGAGCCAGTTTAAAAATTGCTATTTTTCCTGTTTAAACACTTACCTTGTTAACATTGCTGCTGCTAGTTTTTAAAATGAGTACTCTGATCAGCAACATTTTTATCTCAGAAGAGTTTTTCATAATATTAAAATCCATTTTCAGTAACTTTATATCTGCATTGTTGTACTTGATTATTTCTGCACCACATCACTATGAAAGATAACATCTGGCACCACCAAACTCAATAAAGCATGTGTTTTCATCTTAGGATTCCAATGGCATAAAAGGACCACACAAGCTTTTCTTTTGTGGTGTATGATGTCATTAGAGTCTCTCGATAGAAACACAGCCTTGTTGCACATTGTTTGCCATTTATTATTCTATACTTAATAACTGTTGGGCTGTACATTAAAAATCAAAGGCTGTCATACTCCGTTATACACACCATGTATAACAGAGTTTGTGTACCCTACAGATGTCAGTCACCAACAGTTGAATCACACGTTTTGGAGTCATGACCAGCTATCAACAGACTGATTTAAAAACTGTCTTAAGCTACAGTGTTTGATGTGAAACAACACATGGTGTGTTTTTCTCTCACTGGTATGAGTATTTACCTGCAATTCCTTTCCTTCTGGGTAGAAAACGATAACATTCAAATCATTTCTTATCAGTTATTATAAAAAATATAACATGGGAAGTGCATAACTTGGATTTTTTTTTATTACAACCTTGGTGTGAGATACATTGGTAAATCATTTGCACTTCTCTCTCATGGTTTAGCAAGGCATCCCACAACTTGGGTGTGTAAAACCATCCTCTTTACACATCCCTCCCTAATTACATTATTCTGCATGTGGCACACTGATGAGTCCCAACCAGCATGAGACATGTGCCTATGTTTGCTGTTTTATCCTTTGCAGATTGTTTGTAAGGCCTTTTGGCACAATTAATTCCTGCTTAAGGTGAGTATGCCACTTTTAAGAAAATTTTTAAAAACAGAATACTTTGGCACAGCTACATTTATATGTTATAATCTTTTATGCTTTTCCATTCCTTTTATTTTTCAGTAATTGATTAATTTATAGGGACACCGGATCCTGGTCCCCTACCATTGCTCTACTCCTGCTGTTTAATCCTTTGCTGAAGTCACAGTCGACTGCTAGAAACATCGTAGTCATTTTGATAGCCATAAACTGTGATGTCGCAAACAGAAAATTATGACATCAGCAAAGTGTTAGGCAGCAGAGGCAGATGAACCCTAGAGGGCTAGGACCCTGCTTCCATGCAAATAAACCCAAACATGAATACAGGTACTGTAGAGAACTGCAAACAACATATTAAATATAAGCTAAACTGTGTCTAAATATTATGCTTTTCAAAGTTTGCTAAAAAATGGTAAACTCACACAAGACGGTCATACGTTTCAAGATTAAGCAACAGAATGTTAGGACTACTAAAAGCACTATTGGAAGAAATTAGTTTTAAGGCAAAGTCAGCCTTAGTTTTTTCATGGTGATTTGTGTGCACCTTCCATGATTCCTAAGATGCTTTGTATAAGTGGAGTATATGCCATTTGGTATTCCAGAGAAGGCTGTTATTTTGCTGATGATTTGCTAGGATGGAACAAGCCCTATCTCTTTTTTTTTGCTTTAAGTGCCCTGATACCAACTCTTTCAGGCTCTCCATAAGGCTACAACACCACTGGCCATTGATCTCTGCCCTGCTAGATACTTTCCTAGGCCTTTGGTACCTCTGTCATCAGGTGGCTTTGACTTATCTCTGTCAGGGAGCCCTAAAGCTGCCAGCATGAAGGAAGTGCCTTATTCTGCCTGTGACAGCAGAAGCTGGAAGGACCAATCTATTTGGGGGCCTGGTACTGAGGGAGGGTCTGCTAGGGAGGCCTTCACCTAGGGTCTCCAGTGCACCTCTTTTCTGTGTTTGCGGCTCCTCTCATCACCTCTGTGCATGCTACTACAGCAGCATATTAGGGGAAGGGGTGCTCAGAAGTGTGTGATCATTAATGCTGCCAGCAGCACTTCTGCAAAGCCATCACCAGGCACTGTTATCAAAGCAGAGCACAGCCACCCACCCAGTGGGGAAGAAGAGTCAAGTAGATCCTCAGAATCTCTCCCTGCCAGCATCCACTCCTGGCATGAACCCGAGTTGCCAGTATACCAACAGTGATGTCCCATTGTTCAAAACCTTGGAACAGGCTTGACCGATTTCTTTACTTCTGTTATTCAATAAAGCCTTTGTTTCCATATTTTGTTGACTTGTCTCTCTTTCCATTTATTGTCAGTTGACTACTAGAGGCTTTAAGCACAACAAAAATCATATGTGAAACCTGTAGGCAGTAAGATGGCATGATCCATTTTCCTGGTAGCAGGGGAAATTATTTATTGCATAATTTCTTTATCACAAATTTCTCCATTTTATCCCCTTCTACCCTCTGAGGGGGTCCCAGAGTAAGACCTTTTAGCAACATGTACCAGAGACTACAGTAGGTCTCAGATGCAACCCTGTCTGTGGCCACATACTGTATTTATTTATTATTTATTGAAATTGTTTCACCAGGAAAAGCACACTGAGCAAGAACCGCTCATCTCCCGGTGCGACCTGGGGGTATTACCTGATCCTATGAGTCAAATGGTCCATTGATCTGCCTTCATAACAGGGGCCAGTTCTGCTATATCTTTATGCAGGTCAGCTGCCTTGTGCACCTTTGCTCCAGCTGAAAGGGCAGGGGAGAGGCTGTTTATGCAACTAATATCAGTATCATTATATGCATCAATCAACAGTGTGGGCTGCAGGATACAGTAACTAACATGCTATTTCAAAAGAGTGCACATGTCTTCTTTGCAATGTGTAATGGTTTTTAATGTCCAGAAGTCTAGAAACTGGTGCCAAATTCTGAACCTGGGTATCCAGTATCACAGCATAATCTGCTGCCACTACACCAGTGGGTTGAAAGCTACTGTTTTCCACTGTCCTTTGTATAAAGCCTATATTAGGCCACACTGGGATGGCTTTTTGATGTAGAACGTAAATTAGGGCTGTCATCTTATAATGAAAAATGGTCCCTTATGATTTTGTGAAACCTTCTGTTTATGCACCATACACTGGCAAGGCATGTTAGGAGTTAAATCAGCTCTAATTGTACACAAGAGGAAGGAGTTAGCTGTTTGTGGGAAAAGGGGCATGCTGACAAATGCTTTATTATCCAGAGACCTGTTAGAGACAGAGGCACTAATTGGTCAATGCAATGGGGAGGAGGCAATAACAGCAGTCCACAAATTGCTGTGTTCAGTATCTAACTTAACATGTTGGTTCTTCTTTGAAAAGTCCTCTTGATTGGCTCAAGCTTGTCTATTCAGGGTGGATTTATTGATTTTCTTTTAGGAGGGGTTCATTGGTCCTTTTAGTGTAAACTCTTGAGTAGTAGGGGCAAGTTCATGGCCCCCTCTGGGAAATTCCCAATTGATTGGCTGTGCTCTGATTCTTTCTCGTTCAGTGCCTGTCCACCTGTCATGCCTAAACTTGATCAATGCGGGACCTATGAGATTCTGAAAAACATCAGGAGAAAGAAAATCTTCATTGTGTTCTTTCACTACGCCAAAAGAGAAGGCTTACCTTTATATTAGGAAAGACAACTTAAGCATCCCCGTTCACTCAGTATTTGCTGCATGCAATCTGGTCAAATATCTTGCAGGTCTTTCCCTTTGTTTTCACCAAACTGATGCTCTTTAAAGCAAATATATTTTCATTACCTATCAGCTGGCTTACATGTTGTGGCAACATATATACTTTGCATAGGATTTTCAAAAGGATCCCTCTGAGTTTAGATAACTGATATGTCCAAATGGCAAATCCATTACAACGACTGCATTGGCAGCATCTGAATGTTGTGGGAAAAAAAGATGCAATTCTGGTGAAAAATTATGCAAATCCCATTTGAGTAATTTCTGTTATTTCAAATCATGACTTTTTGCTGCATATTTTGAACGTAACAGCAGAGATGTTCAGATGCTGTCAGGCAGATGCAGACATGCATTTGCTTCTGTACCTGACCCCTTTGCAAATCCTGCTTATAGCTTTTATAGCTGTTCAGTTTCTAAAGCTTCTGTGGCTGTTCTAGGGTTCCATGAAGTCATCTGTACTTGATGTAAGAATGTGTTTACAATTTATTTACCCAGCTTAGCCCAGCTGTGATGCAGCATCTCCGTTCCAGTGGGAACATGTTTTAACCCATTTCACAGCTGTGTGTATTAGTGTACTGGGAGGTTAAGTGACCTGCTCAAGGTTCTACAGTTAGTAATCGGCTCTGGTGGAATCTGAACCTTGTTTTCCTGTTTCCAGTTCAGTACTTTGACCACTAGGCTGCCTTATGAGCTTTAATGCTTTTGTCTGAGCTCTATAATTTCAAATACAACATAAAATAAACATGTTGGATACATCATGGACTTAAACAAAAAGCTCTATATACAGCCAGCCAGGATGCAATGCAGTAATTCTGCAGTATATCACAAAATGTATTTATTTTATTCCTTGGTAACCAGATAAGGCCCACTAGGCACAAGTGCCTGTTTTCAGGGGTGACCTGGGAGCACTGGGTGGTTAAGTGACTTGCTCAGAGACACACAGTATGCAAGTGGAGGCTGTGGGAATCAAACCCAGGTCTGCTGGATGTACAAAGCTCATACAACAGCTTGTTACTCTAACCTCTAGGCTATACTGCAGTATACTGCAGGGAATAGAGTAATTCAGTGAGAGTTAAGCCCTTTTGTCATGTAGTATTTTGTGACTTGTCACTTACTAAGTTATTGCGTTACATCATGGCTGGCTGTACTGTATATATACTATTACACACAGAGTACTCTGCTCCTATGACATTATTGCATAGCCTGCCCATGCACATCATCCAGTGGGGTGGGATATTTAAAATGCTTCCTGAACTCAGGGATGGTTTTAAAATCTATGAAAACATTTTTATCCACCAAATTTAAAGTAAACCCTATGCAACCCTTTGCCTACAATCATACAGGGGGTTTTAGAAAAGGTGCAAGCCCCAAATAAAGTGGTTATTTATCCTTTAAACATCTACATGTTTATTTTTTTCTAGGAAAGTTTCATATAAAATGAGAAAGTAAAATTGTGGTTGCTTCTTTGACAGAAGACGAGAAAACAGATTATTAAAATATACTGTAGTTTGGTTAACATAACAGACTGATAATAGGGAAGAGCTCCCTGCATCAAAAACATCCATCCACAGGGAGGACCAGAAGCCCAACTGGTCAGTGGAGAGTAGGTAAGTGTAAAAGGAGGGCAGGAAATTATTCTTCCCTTCCTTCCCTGCAACAGGAATGGGTCCATTCAAAAGGGTGCCTTTTAAGAATAGATTTCACCCACTGTGTGAAAGTGAGGGAAGGGGAACTTGAGGTGGGGAGAAAAGGGAAGGGTAGGGTGTTGGAAGGGGATTGCAGCTGGTCCCTATCTAGGGTCAGTTTATAAATATATAGCAGATTAGGGGAGTTCTACAAATGGCATGAGGGATACTATCTGGTAGGAGCCCACAAGGGTATCACAGCCAGGGCAGTGCAGCTGGTCCCTATCTAGGGTCAGCTTATATTCATTTTGAGCATCTAAGAAGGGATGGGGTAAGAGAATCAAGGGGGTTTGGGGGCTGTTGCAGGCATCACCAACTGGTCTATATACAGAGGTACATATCTGGTGGGTTAAGAGAGGCAGCAGCCAGGTGGATGTGGGGGATTAGGAGCACGTACAGGCACCAGGACAGTGAGAAGAGGGTGCTGTGCTGTAATGGTTGTGGGGCAGCAGTCTTCCTGAGGACAATGTGGGTAATGGGGCTGTTCAGAGTGCAGGAGCCTGGAGCACCTAAGGGAAGAAGTAAGGCAGCTGGGGAGGATGGAGTGAAGAGTAAGAGGAGCACGGCAAGGGAAAGAAAGACAGATGGGGGACTATCAGGGGAGTGAGGTCACAGGCAGGGAAGGGGGTTAAGGAGGAGGATTACCCAGGATCCAGGGGTACCCCTACTTTGGAGGGCCAAGGAGCCCAGGTAGGGGGAATGGCAAGTGGTAGGGAGAATGGATGGGTATGCAAATGCTGCAACAGTAATGGGACCATTCAAAAGAGTGCCTTTAAAGAATAGATTTCACCCACTGTGTGGAAGTAAGGGAAGGGGAACATGAGGTGGGGAGAGAGGTCAAGTTAAGACAAAGGAGTCTGCGGACGTTGGACAGGAGAGGAGGGGTAGGATCATGCAAAGTAGTCAAGGTGGGCAGGGAAGAGGGAACATGGGAGAGTGGAGTGGGGGGAGGGAGAGGGTAGGGTGACAGGAGGAGAGGGGAAGGAGATGACATGGGTGGGTGGCCAGAAAGGGAAGGATATGGAGGCAGGTGGGAAAACAGACAGAAGGGCAAGTAGAGCCTGTGGAGGTGCCAGGCACGCAGGGCTTGAGGGGAGTAAAGGTGTGATGTTAACCAGGATGGGAGGGGAACAATTAAGTGGGGGAGAAGCTCAAGCAGCAGTCAGAGAAGAAGGGATGGAGGCAGAAATGAAGAGGGTGGAAGGGTGATAATCCTTGGGGACTCCCTAATTAAGTGTATTCACTGAGGAAGAAATTGGAGCCCAAATACAGGTAGAAAAGTGGATTGCATGCCAGTGATGACAGTGGAGAGGGTGTGCCAAAGAACTGGGGAGTTGGTTGGGGGGGTTGGAGGGAAACCGGCCATAGTTATACACCTAGGTACCAATGACACAGCTGAAGAGGAGATGGGGGTTGTACGAGATAGATTCAGGATGATAGGGAGGACATGCAGTGAGGTAACCAGATTGTTGGCATCCTCAGAGGTCTTGCCAGTACTCAGAGCCAGCATGATCAGGAAGAAAAGGATAAAGGAATTCAATTATTGGTTGAGAGAATAGTGCAAGGAGAAGGGGTATGACTATATCGGGGACTGGGGGAAACCTGGTCAAATAAAACACTTTTGTACCAGACAGACTGCACTCAATGGGGGGGGGAGCTCAAGGATTCTCAGGGACAAACTGGAGGGGGTTACATAACCCATAAACTTACTTTAGAAAACTGAGGAGGGGTGTCGGCAAGAGGGCCTGCAGGCTCTGGGACTGGGAGGAGAAGGTCAGTAGACCTCCCCCACACCATTAGAGGGGAATTGGAGGCTGGAGGTGAAGGGGGAGTAAAGGGGTTAGCAGTGGGGGGGGTGGAGGACACAAACAATGGGTAGAAATGCGAAAGGCAGACAGGTGGGAAGGGAAGGAGGCTCAAACTGTAGGTGGAAGGTTATATAGGTTACATAGGTTACTACAGAGCTGTACAGACTCTCATCCTTTGTGCTCGCACATTTACTTAAAAAGTCAACTTTCCCATTCTGTGTAATTTGTCTAATTTCAACTTGAAGCTATTGACTGAAGAGCTGCCCACCATTTCCAAAGGTAGGACATTCCACCATGGTAACATCCTCTGGTTGTACCATTTTTGTCTTTTCCATGACTTGCATTTCTCCCCATTTAATTGAAGTGTGTGTGCCGCAGTGTGATAGAATTGATCTCTAAATATGTGCCCCAATCTATCCTATAGATCATCATCTGTTTGGCCCTTAAATAACAGGCACATATCTCCCCTTACCCTTCTATAATACATATGAACATAAGAATGTGTCAGCAGAAACAGACCATCCTGTCTATCTAAGTCTGCTCGAGTGTGCAGCTAGCACACCTAGTTTGCAGCTGCCCCACCCCCAACCTTTGTCATACCACTGCCTCCCCAAACCTTCCCCACCCTCACTCTCCCCTGTTCCCTGTCCCATGCCCTTTTGAAACTGTTCACAGATTTACATGATACCACCCATTCTGGTAGTGTGTTCCACTTTGCTACCACCCTGTCTGTGAAATAGTGTCTCCTCATTTCCCTCCTAAATATTCCCCCCTCTATTCTCAGACCATGCCCCCTGGTGTCCTTCCCCCTCCTTAGCTTAAAGCCCCATCTGCCCTATCCTTATTGATTCCCCTCAGATACTTGAATGTCTCTATCATGTCCCCCCATCCCTTCTATCCTCCAAAGTGTACATATTCAGGTCTCACAGCCTGCTTTCATAGTCTCTCCCTTCCATTCAACATATCATCTTTGTTGCCCTCCTCTGCACCCCCTCCAGTAGCCTGATATCACACTTTAGTTACTGCCTCCAAAACTGCACACAATACTCCAAGTGCGGCCTTAACAGTGACCTGTAGAGGGGCAAGATCACCTCTCTTCACTTGGATGAAAACCCCCTCGCTAAGCACCCCAGCATTTTATTCACTTTTGCAGCTGCTCTTCTGCACTGGGCAGTGTTGTTCATGGTCCCTGATATCATTACCCCTAGGTCCTTCTCCTCCTGAGTGATCCCCAGCCAGTATTCTCTCCTTGGGTTGTTCGCCCCAAAGTGCATAACCTTACACTTCTTTGCACTGAACCCCAGCTGCCACCTCTCTGTCCACTCCTCTATCTTGCTTCGGTCCCCCTGCAGCTTCTTCCATCCCTCCCCTCCATCCACCACTGCTCCGATTTTGATGTCATCAGCGAACAGACTTACCTTGATCACCACTCCATGTGAAATGTCTGATATGAAGAGCCCAAATAATACTGGTCCCAGCACAGAGCCCTGTGGCACCTACTAATCACCAGCCTTGGAGTTGAGAACTCCCCTCTCACCACCACCCATTGCAGCCTCCCACTCAGCCAGCTTGTAATCCAATTCATAATTTTGGCCCCTACCCCTACACTAGTTAGCTTCCCCCAGGCCGCCCATGAGGCACTGAATCGAAGGCCTTGTGGAAGTCTAAGTAAAGAATATCCACCGCATGACCCTTATCCAGCTCACCTGTCACCCAGTCATAATATTGTATCAAGTTGGTTCGACAAGACTTCCCTGAAACGAATTCATGCTGCCTCACATCCTGGAGGCCATTGTCTTCCAGGTACGACACCAGTCTTTCCTTTAGTATCATTTCCATGAGTTTGCACAGTATGGAGGTGAGACTTAGCAGATGATAATTACCTGGTTCATCCCTTGGCCCGCTCTTGTGTAATGGTACTACATGTGCCATCCTCCAGTCCAGTGGCACACATCCTGACTCCAGTGAGGTGCTGTACAGATCCGCCAGTGGCTCTGCCAACACCTCCGCCATCTCCCTCAGCACCCTGGGGTGGATACCATCCAGCCCTGGTGCCTTGTCTACCTTCAGTGCCCTCAGTCTCTGTAGGACTCTACTCACCTCAGTTCTTCCATCGATCACCTGCTGTCCCCCGTCCCCACCCTCCCAGCCCATGGTGGTAGAGGTCCCCCTTTCTTCCATGAACACTGAGCAAAAGTATTAATTCAGTGCTTCTGCCTGCTTCTCCCCCTTTTCCATCCACTCCTCACCCCTTTTTATCCTCACTATTGTCTCCTTGCACTTCCTTTTCTCCCTAATGTATCTGAAAAAGTCTTTCTCCCCCCCATTAATTCCCTGTGCTAATCTCAGCTCCCTCTGGGTCTTGTCTTCTCTCACTTTTCTGGTCACCTCCCTGGTCCATCTTGCATATTCCTTCTTGTCCACTTCCTTCCCCATCCTCTTATACCTCTGGTGCTCCACTCATTTTGCCCTCATCACCTCCACAACCTCGCTGTTCAACCAGCATGGTTTTCTTGCTCTGTTCCTCTTACTCTGTGTCTTGGTGTAGGCTTCTGTTGCCTCTGTAATCCCCCATTTAATAATATCCCATTTCTGCTCCATGTCCATCTCCTGCCTTATGCCCTCCAGTTTCCCTTTCAGTACTTCCTGCATCCTCCCAAAGTCCACCCCCCAGAAGTTTACCACACGGGTAACTGATTTCTCTGGCTCCCTGCACATTGTGATATTAAACCACACCGTTTGGTGATCACTGTTAGCTAGTGGGTCCGCCACCTTTATTTCCCATACTGCCTCCCCATTCGACAATACCAGATCTAAAGTGTTCTTTAGCCTAGTAGGTACACTAACCAACTGTGTCAGGAGACCCTCCTGGATCGCGTCCAGGAGCACTTGCTCCCTAGCACTGGAGGTGATCGGAATGCTCCGGTTAACCCCCAGCAAGTTGAAATCCCTCATGATGACCACCTTCCCTTTTCTACATACCTTTCTGATTTATCCAGCTAATTCCCTGTCAAGCTCCTCAGACTGGGACAGCAGCCTGTATACCACCCCAAACTTCAGTTTCCTACCCCTTGAGTCTAGGAGCTGCAGCCAGATTGCCTCTGTTCTCCTTTCTTCCCCCTCATCCCTTGTGCATTTCATCCTGTCCCTCACATAGACTGCCACCCCACCCCAACCCCCTCCCCTCCATATGGTCCTTCCTGTATAATTTGTATCCTGGGATTGCCAGATCACAGTCCTGGTGCTCAGTTGCTCACATTTCTGTGACAGCTGCAATATCCACCCTCCACACTGCTAAGAGTGCCTGTACAGTAGCTCAGCTGATTTGTTTCCTAAGCTTCTTGCATTCAATGAGACCACCCTCCATCCTTCCCCCTTCCCTTCACTGGCCTCCATCTCCTCCCTTCTACTCCCTCCTTTTTTGGCAGTGCAGTGCAATGCAGTGAGAACATATCTAGTTCTTTCAATCTGCTGGTGTAATCCATCCCTTTCAAACCTGACATAGTGCATGTTGCCCTTTTTTGTACCCTCTCCAGCATGTCTTTCTCACCCTTTTTATAGGGTGACCACACTTGTGTGCCGTACTCCAATAATGGTCTGACCAGCGAGCTGTACAGTGACACCAAAACCTCTCTCCTCCTGCTAGAAACATGCCTAATAATGCAGTTTAAAACACCATTTGCTTTCTGGCACACTTTCCTACAGTATGTACTGAATTGCAGGTCATTAGAAATAGTAATGCCCAAATCTCTTTGATAGTTTACACTTCTAAGAGCTGTATTGTCCAGCTAATAGATGATCTTAGGATTTTTCTTTCCTACGTGCATAACTGTGCACTTATCTGGGTTTAACTGTAGCTTATGGATGTTACACCACTTGTCTATGTGGTTCAAGGCCTCCTGTAAACTGGTTGTATTGGTTGGGTTTTTTAACTCTGCCCCCACCCTGCAATCATTCACCAGTTTTGTTATCCATAAATGTGGGTGTTCAGTTTGAAGGGAAGTAACACAGATATTAAAAAGACATGGACCCAACACAAAGCCCTAAGGCACCCCACTTGTAATATCAGTCCAGTCTCAGAGTGCACCCTTAACACTGACCCTTTGCTTCCTGTCCAGTGGTATCCCAGACTGCACAGAGTCTTGGAAGGAAGATGCATGACCTGCAGACATTGTTGACAGAAAGGGGAATGGACATTGTGGTGGTCACTGAGACATGGGCCACACCAAACCATGACTGGGACCTCTCAATCCCTAGGTATAGATCATACAGGAGGGTCAGGGTGGTAGGAAAAGGGGAAAGGGTGGCAGTTTACATTAGGGAGGGTATAACATGTATGAGAGAGGAGCCGAAGGAGGGAGGGAGGGAGGGAGGGCAGAAGCAATGTGGATTCAGTTACTAGTAGACAGAGGAAGGTGAGGATGGGGGTCATTTACAGACCATCCACCCATCCAGAAGGAGGAAAGAGACAGGGAATTGAACTTGCAAATATTGACTGCTGCGGGGAAGGGAGAGGTGATAATAGTGGAAGACTTCAACTTGCTCAAGGTGGACTAAAGGGTACCAGCCATGACCTGCACCAGGAGTCAAGGGGATCCTAGATGCACTGCAAAGTGGTTTTCTAACTCAGGGCATCACAGAACCCACCAGGAAGGGGGCAATCCTTGATCTGGTGTTTTGACAAATGGTGAGCACATCCAGGATATAATAGTTGAGGTGCCCCGGGTGGAAATTACTGTCACACAGTGTGGTTCCAGTTGGACATGGGCAGGGGAAAGCCCCCCCAGACCAAAATTCTAGATTTTAGGAAGGCAGACTTCAGAAAGATGAGTGAATTGCTAAGGAGTCACCTGGCAAGCATTCGAGTGGATATGGGGTTGGACCAAAGGTGGTCTATCACCAAGGAGGGAATAATGGTTACCACAGAGGAGTGCACTAGGCTAAAGGGGAAAAACTCAAGGGCAAAAGCACCCAGCTGGTTTAGTATGGAGGTTGCCCAGGCAGTAAGGAACAAGAAGTTAGCCTACAAGAAATGCAGGAGGATTAAGAAGGAGAAAGACAGGGAGGATTACCTGAAGATGCCTATCGTAACAGGTAAGGTAGTACTGCAAACTAAAGCTCAGAAGGAACTGCAGCTAGCTGGGGGAATTAAAAAAGGAGAGAAGGCCTTTTTTGCCTGTATTGGGGAGAAAATGGACACGAAAGAAGGGATTATTAGGCTGAGGAAAGGGGACGGGTGGGTGCTGGAGGAAGGGGGAAAAGCAGAGGTAACTGAACAAGCACTTCTATTCTGTCCTCACAAGGGAGAAAGGTGAACCAGTGCCACTAGGAGGAAGAAGAGGAGCAGGGGGGAGCAGAGATGCAGTGACAGAGGTGCATAAACAGAGTACAGGGCTGGTAGCATTGAGGGTAGACAAATCCCCAGACTTGGATGGCATACACCCAAGGGTACTAAGGGAATTGTCAGAGGAGCTTGCAGATCCATTGGCTGGCCTGTTCAGTAGTTCATTGGTGTCAGGTGTAGTACCACAGGACTGGAAAAGGGCACACGTAGTGCCCATCCATAAGAGGGGTGCCAAAGATGACCCAGGGAACTACAGACTAGTCAGTCTGAACCCAATTGTGTGCAAACTCATGGTGTCCATACTTAAAGAAAGGTTGGTAGAGTATCTAGATAAGCATAATCTCAGGATGTGAGGTAGCATGGCTTTATGGGAGGGAAGGTGTATCTAACAAATCCGATTGACTACTTTGACTGGGTCACTAAAACATTAGATGGGGCCAAGCAGTGGACATCATTTAGCTGGATTTCAGCAAGGGCTTTGACTCTGTACCCCACAAGAGGTTGATCAGGAAGTTGGTGGATCTCAGGGTTGGAGAGAAGTTGACCAGATGGATGGAAAACTGGCTGAGGGGTAGAACTCAGAGAGTGGTGGTTGGAGTGAGCTATCTAACACTAGAACGGTCGTCAGTGGGGTCTCACAGGGATCAGTGCTTGGACTGGTGCTGTTCAATGTCTTCATCAGTGATATTGGTAATGGCATTAACAATCAAATCTGCCTACTCACAGATGACACCAACTCTGTGGGAGGGTGGACACAGCAGAAGGGATGCAAGATCTAAAGGAAGACCTGTAAAAACTAGTGAGGTGGCCAGGGATTTGGCAACTTGGCTTCAATGCAAAGAAATGCATAGTTGTGCACATTGGAGACAAGAACCTCAGGATTCAGTACAGCCTGGGAGAGGTCAGATTCTCTGCATAAGAGGAGGAGGAGGAGAAAGATCTGGGAGTGATGATCACTAGTGACATGAAGCACTCAACACAATGTAGGAAAGCAGCAGCAAAGGCAAATAAAATGTTGGGCTGCATTGCCACATAGATCAGCAGCAGGTGAGAGGAAGTAGTACTGACCTTGTAGAGATCATTAGTGAGAGGAGTACAGTATACATACTAGTGCCCATACCACAAAAAGGACATTAACCTGCTGGAGGCAGTCCAAAGAAGGGCAATGAAGATGATCATGGGCCAGCAAGGTAGAATGTCTGCACCCGGACTAGTGCCATCCCCACCAGGGTAGGAGAGGCTGAAGACCCTGAACATGTACTACCTGGCGGAGAGGAGAGAGAGGGGACCTGATTGAGACATTCAAATATTTGAAAGAAAAAAATAGGGTGAACAATAAAGGTCACTTCAAGCTCAGTGGAAACTGAACCACAAGGGGACACAGTGTCAAGCTGCGGGAGGAAGGCTAGAAGGCACTTCTTTATGGAGAGGGTGGTGGCAGGTTGGAATATGCTTCTGCATGAGGTGGTTTTGGTGAAGATGGTGGTCAGTTTCAAGAGAAATTGGGATAGATTTAAAGGGAAAATAAGGATCAAGGGAGAGACAGATGGAGGGGAATGGCAGGTTGGGGAGGAGGTAGGGTCACTAGTAGTAGTAGAAGTAGTAGTAGTAGAAGTAGTAGTAATAGGCTTTATTTATATTTTAGTGCAAAATCCTGGAGGCTCTGGAAGCCATTACAGATAAAAGTAAGTTTAAGGCAGCATCAACAACACAATTATATCAGTGAAACAATAATATATCTAAAATCAGATTTAAAAACTATCAAAGAATGCCTTATTAAAAAGGTATGTCTTCAAGACTCCCTTAAATGCCTCCAGCATTGGGGCCTCCCTCAAGGATCTTGGCAGTGAGTTCCAGAGGGCCAGGCTGGCCACCTCGAAGAAGCGATCCCCCAAGGTTTTTAGCCTGGCCCTCAGGACCACCAGGAGGCCCTTGGTGGAGGAGCAGAGGGAACGTACCGGGGTGGCTGGAGTAAGGAGGTCAGACAGGTAAGCAGGACCCAGGCCATATAGGGCATTGTAGGTAAGCAAGCCCACCTTGAAGATGATCCTCCACCTGACAGGCAGCCAGTGCTGATCACGCAGGCCTGAGGTCACATGGCAGGATCTTGGAAGGCCCACCAGTAGCCTGGCCACAAAGTTATGCACTAGCTGCAGTCAGAGGAGGATCCTTCCATTGACCCTGAATTATAGAGCATTACAGTAGTCCAATCTGGTGGTTGCAAAGCCATGTACCAGTGATGGCAAGTCTTCTGACAGAATCAGGGGTTTGATTCGGGTGACATTCCTTAAATGGTAAAATCCACTTTTGACAAGAGACGACACCTGGGCTTCCAGGGTCAGCCTGTCATCAAGGATAATGCCCACATTTTTCACCCTGGGGAAGCCATCAATGGATTGAACCCCAGGATCAGCCCGATTGCCACTCCGGAGGCATCCCCATCATGCCATTGACAAGACTCAATCACTAGCACTGCCTTCTTGTCAGGTTCAGTCTCAGCCAGTTTGAGGACATTCAGTCCTGAATCTTGGCCAGGCATTTATTAAGCACTTCAATGGCACCTTCAGCTCCAGGGGCAAATTACATATACAGCTGGGTATCATCTGCATAGCAGTAAAAACCCAAACTGTATTGTCTAATGAGCTCTCCCAGGGGCTGCATGTACACTGTGAACATTGGCGACAGGATCGAACCTTGAGGCACTCCACATGGCAGGGGCTTCGAGGAGGAGGAGAAACACCCCATCACCACTCGCTGCCTCCTTTTTGAAGAGATAGGACTCAAACCATTTGATGACCATTCCGGTGAGTCCACCATACACTCTAAGGTGATCCAATAGCATGATGTGGTCCATGGTGTCAAGTGCTGATGAGAGATCAAGGAGGACGAGAAATTACTATTCTCTTCTATCTCTTGCCCTGAGGAAGTCATTTTGCACTCGAACTAGTGTCATCGCCATGCTATGCCTAGCTCTGAAACTGGACTGGAAAGGCTCATAGATGCCAAAGGCTGAGAGGTGTGCCTCAAGTTGCAGAGCCACTACTTTCTCAACAACCTTCCCTAAGAATGGGAGGTTGGAGATAGGTCTATAATTCACCAGGATGTCAGGGTCGAGCAATGGTTTCTTCAGAAGAGGCCTCACCAATACCTCCTTCAAAGCATCAGGGAAACACCCCTCTGAGAGTGAGCACCAGACTATCCTGGTGAACACTGGACCAATGGCCTCAGCTCCTCTTGCTAGGAGATGTGTTGGGTCAGGGTCCAGTTCACAGCATGTGGGATACAGCTTCAAAATCACCCCAACAACCTCAGCCACCTCCACCAGCTGAAACTTCCTCCAGACAATGGAAGTGCCTCTGCTCGGACCAGGCCGACCACTGCTGAACAAATTTTGCCCCACTGGGGAGATCCCTGCCTGAATGGAGGACACCCTGTCTGAGAAGAACAGATCAAACTCTTTGCACAATGCAATTGAAAATTCTCTTTTTGTCTGTAGACAGATTGGATGTAACAATCTATCTACAGTCTGAAATAGCTGAGCTGGACTGTTCTTCCCAGAAGCAATCTCCCTGGAAAGGAACTCTGCCTTCTTATAGTTGATTTCCCCCTGATAATCATTATAATGATTTCTCAGGGCCAGTTTGTCATCCACTGACTGAGTCCTCTGCCATCAATGCTCTAACTTCCGCCCCTTAGTCTTCATCTCCTTGAGAGCCCCATCAAACCATGGAGGTCTCAAGCGAGAAGACATGGGTCATAAACGAACCTGTTTGATGGCGTCATGTGCCTTGGTAATGGCCCCATTATATGCCATCACTACCTTACCTGCGCCAATTGCACATGCAGCATTCACTCCAGAAAAGTCTACTACCACCAAAAGTCCCTCTAGTTTATGCTAAGGACCCTGCAATATACCTAGACTAGATAGATCAAACAAACAAGCTTATTCTGCTGGCTTCTTCATATGTTCGTATGTTTGTATATAAAAAGTTTAGTTTGCTGTATAAACTCTTAAAAAAACCATGGACATTGCTTATCAGTGGGTGACTCATTCTAGTTACAAAGCAGTTGATTGATATTTTGCAATGTTTTTTGAATGCTTCTTTTCACAGTGTAGGATCTTCCTACATGCCAGAATAAAACAGAATTCTGAGCATACTGTATGTATAATATTATGACTCTAAATGGATGAACAAATAAGAGGGTCACATGGAGATTGGATTCTCCCTTCCCCAGTATAGAAGGTATTCTGTTCCCTCCAATTATCCCATAAGAAAACAGGATAACTTAACAGATTTTGTAACTGTTGTTTCAACCTTATGGGATGGGTGGCTCATCTACTTCGGCTGACACCAGACTCCCTCCTCAGCAGGGGCAATTGCTCCCATAAGACATTCCAGCCATCATCACTTGATACTCTAGTAGCTTCATCTTCATTGTCGACCTCCTGCTGCATTCTAATGATCTAGAGCAAAGACAGAGATTCCTCTGATGACTCCAACAGGTCATTGCTGTGTGCACAGTCTGGCATCATGCTACCACACTTCCCATGATTCTTCCCTCTTTTGCTGCAGAGGGGAGGATTTCATGTGGCCACCAATGATGTTGACTGATACCTCTACTCCTGCTGATGGCAGTGCTGTGACAATGGGGTACACAGAAGCCTCCCACAGAGTCAGAGAGCAGTGCATCTGCAGTGCCCCCAGACTCCACAAGCCCTTTGGAAAGGGTTTGCTAGAGGTGCGGGGCCAAGGTCACATAGTTGTTAGCATGATATTTTAATCCCAGGACCCATGGCCAAGCCACTTAAACTTTTTCCATTGCTTGTTCTATGCTTTTCTCTTGCACTGGTGTTGGTACCTACTTTTATCTCCCTCACCAACCAAGGTATGCTTTACCCCACTCACCCTGACTGTGTGCATTTTATCATGGTCCCCTGCTTCCACCATGCTTTCTATGGCCTACACCTATTGTGGGTCACCATGGGAGAATGTAGTATTCCAGGGAAATTTCCCACCTCTTGAGGCAAAATTGTGATGTGCTGGTAAGAAATGGACTTGGAGAGAAGAAGCCTCCTGAGCCATCCTTGGACTTGGTGGTGGGTCAAATTTATTCTTATCCACCCATCCATTGTTTTTGTCCCAGGATCCATCCTCTTTCATATATTAGGTGTGGCCTACAGCCCCTCCTTAGACCATCCAGCCTAAAGGGGTAGTGGTGGGCAAAAGTTGCGAATTCTGCTTTTGCAGAACTTCCATGAAAATTCGACAATTTCATGGAATTTCCTGAACTTCCACAATTGGCGAGATCGAAATCTTCCAAATGTGTCTAGTAGATTTTCACCCTGTTATGCGGAAAGTTTTTGCTGAACTGTGGAATAATACACATGAACTGCAAAATAACAGTTCTGAGGAATTTTTTTTCTGCAGTTTAATGAATTATTCCACAATTCATGTAATTATTCCGCAGTTCAGTTATCAGTTCTGCAGACTTTTTTCTCCACAGTTTAATAGAATAATCCACAATTTATACATTTATTTAGCCATTCTAAGTCAGAATTTCTGTGAAAGTTGCTAATTAAATTTCTGCACTTCCGTGAAAGTGAAATTCCAACTTTCACGGAAATTCCACCTGCGGAGGTTTCTTCGCACACCTCTATGAAGGGGGCATCATTGGAGAGGTCTCTAATGTGACTCACTCCTCTACATGGTGCCACTACCAGTTGCTGACCTGCATGCTTGATGCTTCTAGATCATACCTTATGCAGGTGAATGCGTAGGTGGGCTTAAGGGCATTGAATTCCTTCCCACTTGATTCAACCTCCCCCTACCCGGACTTACCATGGGTAGTCATGCAATTGAAGGGGTCACCAATTCTCCATGAGGCAGAAGGCATCCTAACTGGATGTCCTTCCTGCCTATGCCAGTCTGCTGCAAATGTCCTGGGCTTGGGACTTACACCAGGGTTGCTAGCATAGCAAGATATCCCCCTACAGTACTTCTTTGCTGCTCATCCAGAGTTAAGATTTGTTTTTGTAAAATCTCTACATGAAAAATGCCAGCAACTCCCAGTAGAGTTTTGTGACTCACTTTCTGACTTCATGGTGAATGTGCAGATTGTACAGTCTTTTAAAAATGCAGATAACTGACATTATTACAGCTTCCATATATGGAAGGTTACTTACAGTAGCTGCACTATTCAAGAAGAAGTTCCTCCACTGCTATTAATAAGGTATTATTCGTATGCCAGTTTAAGTGTCAAAGCTCCCAGTCACATTCTACTTACATAATACTTGCATACTCATTTTATTAATTTTTCTTAACCTTCATTTTATGAGTCATGTTGTTCAAGATGCACTTTGTTTTCCATTTTTTTTATTCTGAAAAATATGAAGAGGGTCTTAGCTGTTCTTGAAATCTGACCTGTACCTTTTCACTTATCAGTGGAACATCATCAACAGTTGAAGCGGCAGACTTCTAAAAGACTGTGTGACTGTCCTCTAGACCTTTACACCAAGTACAGTTATGTGCCTACTTTCCAGTAACTGGCAACCAAATACAGTATGTAGCTCTAAAAAAGGATGTTGCGAGAAAATCAATGTATAACTTATTTCCTCATGGCCAGGAGCCTTTTTCAACTCTTGTCTCCATGTCTTACTCCCTGGTGCTAATAGGGAACAATGCCACCATCTTCAGGGAGACCTTCTGAAACAGCAGTACTGTCTGGTGTGCAGCAGGATTATATCACTTGCTGTGGAACTGACCACAGTAAACATGAAACTTAGCCTTCTCTGGAGCAAGTCCTAATGAGGGCTGGTGAAGACAGTCTCTTCTCCTCTTTACCAAAGAATGCCTAGGGTCCAGACAGGAGGAGTACTGTATATTGTGAGGGTGGAGGGTCCCTTCAGGCAGTGATGGGGCCCCTGAGGTGGTGACACTGAACTAGTTCACTCCCCTGTGCTACCCCATAGGTCCATTACCCCCAGGATGGAGACTGCAACTTGTTGCTTCACAGACTACCAGGTATGTCCCTAGGGTGACATCTGAGAGGGTCTCAGAGTCCCAAGGGAAGGAAGGGGCTAGAAAAATATTATTAATAATGGATTTCATTATTGACAAAGTTGTGGTAAAGTTGCAAAATTCACCTTCAGAGAACATTTTGTGAATTGCCCACTTCGGCACAGACAAAAGTCATGGACTTTAGGAGGGTTGACTTTGGCAGGATGTAGGAATTGTTGCAGTAGAAGCCAAAGAAGGTGAAGGCAGTAGAGGAGGTAGAAAAGAAATGAGAAGTGATAAAGAAAGCTTCTGTATACTGGCGGTCACAAATCACTTTGTTAGGGTAGAAGGGATAAATAAGATGAGCAGGAAACCACTGTGTTTCACACAGGAGGTCGTAGAAGCAGTGACAGGGAAGAAGGCATTCAAAAAAAAACCAGGACAAGGGAGGGAGAGTGGAGTATCCAAACAAGATGATGGAGGTCAGCAAGGCTGTGAGGAGGGCAAAATATGCTGCAGAGACAACAGTGGAGGGGATGCGGAAGGGGGATCAAATTTTCTTTCCCTATATACATGAGAAATGCAAAAAAAAAGATCGATTTGTCAAACTTAAGAAGGGAGAATGATGGGAGGAGGATAATAAAGAGAAGAGAGCATACTGAATTAAGTCTATTCAGTATTTACTGTGGAGGATGAAGAGCCATTGCCAGATTGTATAGTCAAAGAAAGGGGGGAACAGGGTGAGGGTGTCCGTGTGATTCTGATCTGACAGGGAGAGGATGCTCAAGAGACTGACTGCACTAATGTGGACAAATCCATGGGGTCAAATGAACTGCATCCCAGGATGCTAAAAAAAGTTGGGCATGGGACAACCTAGTTCTAGAGAAACTTGAAGAAGATAAATACATGTGCACATGAGCAGACTAGGTGGCCATAGGCCCTTATCTGCCATCAACATCTATACATCTATGTTCTTGTGGCACCACTGGCCAAGTTCTTTAACAGCTCACTTGAGATAGGGGTGGTACCAAGGGACTAGAGGAAGGCAAAGTTAGTTCCCCTGCACAACAGTGGAAGTAGGGGCAGTCCTGGGAACTACAGACCCGATAGTTTAACATCCATAGTAGGGAAGGTGCTTGAAACCTCAAATAAAGGAGATGCTGATGGATATTATGGAGGCAGATAGATTTCTGGGTTTCAGAGAACACGGATTAACAGGAGAAGGTCATGTCAGACAAAACTGATTGACTTAATTGGGTGATGAATAGAGATGCAGCGAATTTACATTTCGCTGGCGAAGTGCCCACAAAGTTGGCACTTCGAGTTGTCACTCCGCTACATGGAGTGAGTACTAGAAAATGCTCACTTCTCCTTGTCATTATTACTTCTCGCTAGCATTCCGCCTTAACGTAAAGTAAGGCGAAATCATTGTTTTCAATGGACTTCGTGTTCCTCATTATGATGCAAAGTAATCCACTTCGCATTCCAGATTTGGCAGCCCCCCCCATACAACACATGGCTTATAGTACTGTAAGTGACATGCTTTATCCAGGCAGGAAGGAAGAGCCTTGCCAAGGAGATAGTTTCACTTTCTCCTGTGCAGAGGGAGAAAGAGGAGTGTGTGAGACAGTGTGAGAGGAGAGCAGAGGAGATTTAGCTAGTGTCTGAGACCCATCAGCATTTTTAAAAGCTACGTTTTTTGTCTTTTGTGTCAACTCTTTTTTTTACTCAATTTGTTCTTTCTAAGAATTAATTTTTTTATTACTTTTATAAGTTGTTTGTCTGTGTCTGTCTGACTGTATGTGTGCCTGACTGTGTCATCTGTTTGTTGTGTGTGAGTGTTTTTTTGTTGACTCATTGCTGGGACGGAGGGAGTGCAGTCGACTGTGGGTGAAGCAGAGATGGACCAGGGTGAGGGAATGTCTGGGGCAGGGGCAGTTTTGGGAGAGCATTATAGGCGTGGCATGGGAGGAGTGCACACACTTGGGGAGCGTGGGAGTGGCCAGTTCATGTTGGATCGTATCCAAATCTTGGGTCGTATCCCCCCCCAGAAGCAGGACCAGCACCTCCTCCTTAGGCAGTTGAACCACCACCACCACCACCACCACCAGCTCCAGCACCAGCTCATCTGGAGCAGGATGTGCCTGTGCCCCCAGGCCCAGGTGTGGATCCTCCTAAGCACCGTGACCAGGCTGCCAGTGCATCTGGCCATCCCCTGCCTGTGCCTGGTCCTCCCCACACCTCCCTAATTTGGGAGTTTTTTGATTGTATCTGGGGGGACAACAGCATGGTCAGGTGCTGTATTTGTCAGTTGGAGGTGCACCGTGGTCCCTGGGGGACTCCCCTGGGGACTGGGTGCCAGTGCACCCATCTGATCAACCACCACCAGGTGGAGTGGCAGGCTGCCATAGAACAGGCCAGGCCTGCACCTACTGGCTCTACTGTGGCACAGGGTGCAGCTGTGTGTGGCCCTAAGAGGAGGAGGGCTACAGCAGAACCTACTGCTCCACCAGCACCCCCACCACCACCAGCAGCTGAGCCTGTAGCACCTGTGGACCCCAGAGAACTGCCTGTAAGTCAGGCTGACCTTGCAGATCTCTGGAGTGCTATAGATGAGAACAATCAGAGGGTGAGTGCTATCCAGGAGCAGTTGGACCAGATAGAAGGACATCAATTGGAGATAATGTCCATGCTCCAACTGGACCACCAAGGGATCCCACACTAGTTTTTTTTCTCACACCATGTGCCCCCGACACCCTCCCTGCTGTGTTATAAAATGTATTCCTCCACCATCCCCGACCCCTGTATGTAATTATGCCCTTTTTTTCACTGCCTTCTGTATGCATCACACTTTGCATCCTACCCCCCCCTTCCTTCAGTTAAGTGTGTGTGCACTGTTTTGGTGCCTCAGTAATGTTTATTTTCTGTCATGGAGTGCTTGTGGAAAAGCAGGATTGAGCAGTGCAAGTATACTGTGCTAAACTGCATGTGTGCAGTCAATGTTCTTTCCTGTGTGAGGACTGCAGACACTGTCCAGCTTCTTGCAAACATATGGGTAAGTTCATGAAACAAGGTTACCAAAGTGTGACATGAGGGAGAATTTTTCAAATCAACAATAGATCAATTTTAATAAGCTTGTTAAGACACTGTGACCTAACAGTCAAAAAGGAACCAGATTATAACTCCCTAGTGGGGATTTTAGAAAAATCACCTTCAGTGTTGCACGTGCAATGGGGACACCAAACATTGCACATGCAACAGTGGACACAACTGGTGTTTAACTTGGAAAAAAAAATTACTTTTCTTTTTGCTTTATTTTACTAAGCATTTCAAGACACCATGACCCAAGAGTGAAAAGGGAGTATGTTGTGGGCTAACTCTATATCATAGTTGAGAGAAAAGCACCTTCAGTGTTAGAAACATAGAAACATAGAAGTTGTCGGCAGATAAGGACCGCAAGGCCCATCCAGTCTGCCCATTTCTTTTTCTACCTTATAAATGTGCCATCGGCCTTTGCTCTGTCAGTGACCTATCTATTCATAGTCATTTGTATTGCTCCCTTATGCCTATCCCATGCCTGTTTGAAGCTCCTGCACTGTATTCATAGCCACCACTTCTTGTGGTAAGCTATTCCATGCATCTACCACCCTTTCTGTGAAAAAGAATTTCCTCACATTCCCCCTTAATCGGCCTCCTCTAATCTCATGCTGTGTCCTCTTGTCCTGCAATTTTTCTTATATTTAAACATGTTAGACTCTTTCACCTTGTTTATGCCCTTAAGGTGTTTAAATGTCTCGATCATATCACCTCTCTCCTCTCTTTGCTCAAGGGTACATATTGAGCTCCGTTAATCTGTCCTCATATGTCTTCTGATGCAGTCCCTGCCATTTTGCTGCCCTTCTCTGGACTGCCTCAATTTGGTTAATGTCCTTGTGAAGGTGTGGCCTCCAATACTGCAGCATGCAGTACTCCAGATGGGGCCTAACCAATGTCTTGTACAGAGGGATTATTACCTCCCTCTTACGACTTGTGATACCCCTACTAATACACCCTAACACCCCCCTAGCCTTACCTACTGCTTTAGAGGTCTGCTTGGATGATTTTAGGTCATCAGTGATGATGATGCCCAAGTCTCTTTCTTCCTTTGTGACTGCTAGCAACCTCTCCCAGCCTATAAGTGGCTTCAGGGTTTTCTTCCTATGTGCATGATTTTGCACTTCTTTGCATTAAATCCCAGTTGCCACTCTTCTGACCATTTTGCTAGTTTATCCAGATCTCTTCTCATTCTGCCCACCCCATCTGGATCATCTACTCTGTTGCAGATCTTGGTGTCATCTGCAAACAGACAAGCCTTCACCTCTAGTCCATCTCAGAGGTCACTAATGAAGATGTTGAATAGGACTGGCCCCAGGACTGATCCCTGAGGTACCCCACTTGTGACTTGCATCTCTTCTGACTGTATACCATTTACCACCACTCTCTGTTTTCTGCCAGTCAACCAGTTTGCCACCCAGTTGACCAACTTCTGACCCACCCCGGAGCCTACCTAGCTTATTTATCAATCTTCTATGTGAACAGTGTCAAAAGCTTTGCTGAAGTCAAGGTAGGCGACATCAACTGCTCCCCCTTGGTCCACCACTCTGGTTACCCAGTCAAAGAAATCTATGAGATTAGTTTGACAGGACCTTCCTTTTGTAAACCCATGCTGTCTTGGATCCTGTGCCCTATGGATTCCAGGTGTTGCACTATCTTTCCTTAAGGAGTGCCTCCATAATCTTGCCCACTACTGAGGTAAGACTGACTGGTCTGTAGTTCCCCGCCTCCTCCCTGCTACCACTCTTGTGGAGCGGGATCACATGAGCCCTTCTCCAGTCTTCTGGGACCTCTCCTGTGCTCAGAGACTCACTAAACAATTCTGCTAATGGCTCTGCTAGTTCCTCCTTTAGCTCCTTAAGTACCCTGGGATGTATGCCATCAGGTCCCATTGCCTTATCCACCCTGAGCTTAGCAAGCTCTTGTAGGACCCTTTCTTTTGTGAAGGGAGTAGTGCTCACCTCCCTCCCCCTGTGTCCATGATGTTGAGCTGTGGGCCCTGCCCTACCTTCTCTTCAGTAAATACTGAGCAAAAGTATCTATTTAGGATAGATGCCTTTACAGGGTCCTCCTCCTCACATGCTCCCTTTTCTCCATTAAGCTTAGCAATACCCCTCTCTGGACTTTCTCCTTTCACTAATGTATCTATAGAAAGTCTTGTCACCTTCTTTTACTGTTCGTGCTAGTGTTTCCTCAGTTTGGGACTTTGCCTGCCTTACTGCCTTACCTGCTTCCCTTGAGGCAGTTTGGTATGCCTCCCTATCTTCATCCCGCTGTGTTCCCTTATATTTTCTGAAGGCCAGCCTTTTGGCTCTGACCTTTTCTGCTACTGTATTTGAGAACCAAAGTGGTTTCCTTCTTCTTTTGCACTTCCTTTTCTGTCTAACACAATGGGATGTTGCTTCAAGTATTGTATCCTTAATGCTTGCCCACTTTGCCTGTACCTCCTCACCTGTGTTTCTTTTTGCCAGGGCTAGCTTAACTCTGTTGGCCATCTTATCAAAGTCAGCTGTTGCACGTGCAATGGCGACACCAAACATTACACGTGCAAGAGTGGACACAACAGGTGTTTAATTTGAAAAAAAAAAAAACTTACATTTTTTATTTATTTTGCTAAGCATTTCAAGACACTATGACTCAATAGTGAAAAGGGGACTATGTTATGGGATAACTCCATATCAGATATGAGAGAAAAGCAATTTTAGTGTTGTGCATGCAATGGGGACACCAAGCGTTACACATGTAACAGTGGACACCACACAAATGTTTAAGTTAAAAAAAGCATTGCCTTAACCCCTCTCTCACCAATGTCCTGCAATACTTTTAAGACCAAATCTGAAAAGAAAATCACCCACTCAGAAAAAGCTGGAAGCTTTTGCTGAAAGTTTGGGAACATGTAAAAAGTGCAATTTGTTTGGGCACCACAGTTGCACGCACCACGTAAAACTTGACTGAACCAGACATTTTATATGCATTGAAAAACTAGGGTGAAAATGTTTTCATTAACAAAAGACAACACTCGATGCAGTTTTTAGCATAAATTTACTGAAGTGCAACTAAAATAAATTCTTCATAGAAGCAATGGAATGTACTGTGGTTTTGCATGTCACATTTTGCTAGGGAAAATCTGTGACATTCTGGAGCTGGACATGGAATAAAAATAAAATGGTTGCACCTAGGTTTCTCAGACTATGAAATGTATCTGTACTTGTGGCTGTCTTTTAAATTTACTTATCATGACTGCAGTGGCTGTTGTTAATTTTTTTTAGATCAACATACAAAGTATTGGACACATTGGTACCCCTATTTCATGAACTTACCCATATATATGCTGACTTGTTGCAGTGTTCATGGTATAGAGAACAAAGATAAGAATATATAACATGTATTTTATTTGTTAATAGATCATAGCAACAAAAAATCCTGCTTTTCAACAAACTGTATCCAACAGACAAGAAGTATTGCTGATGCACCCAAAATATTTCATGGTGTACAGACATTATAAAGTCAAAAAATAATAAGGTTCAGTTCACTGCCACCACACTGTGCGAACACATTTTTTCTTCTCATTATTTGTTCTGTAATAAGTGATGTCTTTCTAGTTTAGACTGGCAGTGTCAGTTTTGCAGCAAGTTAATGTACACCATAACACAACACAGTGCCAGTGGTATAGCGCAGTGTGGTGGCAGTGGACTGCAGGAACTGTTATATATTCTGACTTTAAAATGTCTGTACACCATAAAATATTTTGGGTGCCTCACCAATATTTAATGTCTGTTGGATATGGTTTGTTGAAAAGCATGATTTTTTTTGTGCTATTATTTCTGCAAAGTCATGTGTGCACTGTGTGAGTGACTGAGGTGCACACTGGCCCAAGACCTCTGAAAACATATCATATCACTTTGTCTGCTGCTGCTGATGGTACAAATAAAATATATGCTATATATTCTTATCGTTATTCTTTATATCATAAACACTGCTACAAGTCAGTATACATACATGCATATATATATATATATATATATATATATATATATATATATGTATGTATGTTTGCAAGAAGTTGGACAGTATCTGCAGTCCACACACAGGAAAGAACACGGACTGCACACATGCAGTTTAGCACAATATAATTGCACTGCTCAGTCCTGCTTTTTGACAAACACTTCAGGATAGAAAGTAAACATTACTGAGGCTCCAAAAATATTTAACAGACTCACCAGAATTCCCAGAATGCAGCTGTCTTGTGTCCAGAAAATTCCCCAGTGCTCACAAAGTGAAATTGTAGAGTTACAAGAATAGCAAAGACTCACAGAATTAATGGCACACTCAGTCATGCACGCAGTGGTCACACACAGTCACCAGAATTATTGTGCGTCCCCAGAATGCAACTGTCTTGTGTCCAGAAAATTCCCCAGTGCTGATGAAGTGAAACTGTAGTGTGACAAGAATTGCAAAGTCTCCCAGAATTAATGGCGCACTCAGTCATGCACGCAGTGCACACACACAGTCACCAGAATTATTGTGTATCCCCAAAATGCAACTGTCTTGTGTCCAGAAAATTCCCCAGTGCCAATGAAGTGAAATTGTAGCGTAACAAGAAATGCTGCTGCTGTTGTTGCAATTACATGTAATTCTGCTATGTATTGACCTTACTGTGGTGATGATGATGTAATGATGCACAGTGTCTTGTCAAACCATATGAAGGAGGGATAACATTGAGTTTACCGTCCCAAATGATGACACTGAGAACTGTTGGTTGCCCAAAGTGTGCTGAAATCACTGTAACAGGAAGGGTGCCCTTTGTGTCTACACTAATAGTGCCCTTAGTGAGTTGATATATAGATATGTATTTTTTTTGGGGGGGGGTGAGATATATGATATGTATAGATGTATTCATTGTATTGTTTTATGTCAAACTTCACTCACATACTGTTGATTTGTGCATTCCTGTGCTTGATGAGAAATTGTGGAGTTGGAATTGGAATACTCTCAAGTCAATGAAGGTAAGTATTTTTTTGGGGGGGTTATCATTTGCAAGTGGGTCTCCTTAATGATTTATTGTTTGGTTAATTCTTCACAGATTTTTTCTGCATCCTTCTCCAGTCCAGTAATGATGTTCATGGTCATCATCGATTCATACTACTAGTTGCATGTCTGCCAGCCAAGGGGGGTATGATGTTGAACAAGTTATTTGGCTAAGGAAACTATGACACCACAAAGCATTTAGAAGTTTCCTAAATAAAGAAATGAAAGACTTCTTAAACTTGATTGCAGCAGTAACTGTATATGTTTAAGCCGTGGCTGTTCCACCCCGTCATATATGCTGATTAGCAGATATCGAGCTGTCCCACTGAAGCCACATGACAACCAAATCATCACATCACAATTAAATTTAGTACTAGGATGTAACCAATACACTGTGACAAGTCCCTGTGTCTTAACTCAAGTTACATTTTGAAACCACATCTTGTCAAGTCACACGACTTGGACAAACTTTTTTCAACACTGGCATGGCTGCAGCTGCTGCAGATCACAATACAGTGTATGATGTGTTGGACAAATATTATGTGATATACAGGTCACCTACTTTATGAATCATCAGTCTTATTTGCACTCTTATAAAAAAAAAGGAACAGATGAAATAAAACTGATATACTTACCAGTATGGAAATGGATATCCCGTAGGTTGTTGTAGACAGTAATGCTGTACAATACAGACTTTCAGTGAAGGATAGTCATTTGTTAACTTGTAAAAAACAAAATAAGTTGACCATATGTGTTTGACCACTGCAGCTTGGAAAAGCAACAAGAAACAAAACACAGCTAAAGGAAACTGAATAGCGTGAAAAACATTAGTACACATACTCACTTTAAATTATTGATAGTGAGAAGCCTTGTGCCTCTGGCTGATGGATGTGGTCTCCTGTCTGACTCTCTCTACCTTGGCATGGGCAGGACATGTAATGAAAAACATTGTCAGAATGGTGGTGGTGGGTGGTGGTCATAGGCACACGATGACATTCCTTTTCACATCTTTCTTCATCTGGTGGTGGCAGTGGCTACCAGCAGTTTTATGGTGATGGTCCAGGGGGCACATGATGACATTCCCTCTCACATCTTCCTGCATCTGGTGGCAGTGACTAACAGCAGTTTTATGGTGGTGGTCTGGGGGGCACACAATGACATTCCCTCTCATGTCTCATAGATTTTTACAATTGGGTGACGGGTATCCTGGACCGACAAAGACTGGTGGATGTCCTATATCTGGATTTCAGTAAGGCATTTGACTTGGTACCCCAAATTGCATTGCTGACAAAGTTGGGGGGATGGGAGTGGGAGGACAGTTGCTTAAATGGGTAGAAAATTGGCTTACGGATAGAACACAGAGGGTAGTGGTTGGTGGGATAGTCTCCTCCCCTATGAAGGTCTACAGTGGGGTTCCCAAAGGTTCGGTATTGGGACCACTCTTGTTTAATGCCTATGTGTTTGATATAGGGAGGGGGGTTAGGAGTAGGATGACTCTGTTTGTGGATGACTCAAAACTGGGAGCACCGGCTGATGGGGAGGAAGCAAGAGAGACAATCCAGAGGAATCTGGATATCCTGGAGGGTTGGTCAAGGAGGTGGGGACTGAGGTTTAATCCAGGGAAGTGTAGGGTGCTGCATCTGGGGGTCAGAAACCCAGGTCATGTATACACCCTGGGAGGGGTCTCACTGCAAGCCACAATGAGTGAAAGGGACCTGGGGGGGGTGGTGGTAGACACCAAAATGAATAACACTGAAAACTGCAGAAGATCTGTAGCAAAGGCAAACAGGATTCTGGGCTGCATAGCCCAGGGAATTACGTCCAGAAGGAGGGAGGTGATCCTCCCTCTGTATAATGCCTTGGTCAGGCCACATCTTGAGTACTGCATGCAGTTCTGGAGATCTCACCTTAGGAAGGATATAGCATTGTTGGAGAGGGTTCAAAGGAGGGCAACCAGGATGGTCCGGGGCATGAGTGAAAGGACCTATGAGGAAAGACTGGAAGTCCTTGGGCTGTACTCATTGGAGGAGAGGAGAGAAGAGACAAGGGGGACATGATTGAGGTTTTCAAATATGTGAAAGGGATTAACAGGGGCAGAGCCAAAGAAATATTCAGGCTAAGGAAAGGGGGCACAACCAGGGGGCATGAGTGGAAGTTGGAGGGGGAAACCTACAGGGGAGAGTGTAGAAGGCATTACTTCACTGAAAGGGTGGCGGGCCATGGAATGCATTGCCTGGGAGTCTAGTGGAGCAGGGCACAGTGGAGGGTTTTAAGAGGGGGTGGTACAGATGCATGAGTATACTGAAGCCGAAGTTGACCCTCGTGGGGGCTGGGGGGAGGAGGAGCTAGTGCCCAATAGGGGCTGGCTACCGTGCAGACATGAAAGACCATTAGGCCTATTCTGCTGGCTTTTAGTATGTTAGTATGTTAATATGGTTTCCTGCATCTGGTGGCAGTGACTAACTGGGGTTTTATGGCAGCGGACGCTCCAGGGGGGCACACAAAGTCATTCCCCCTGGTGGTAGTGGCTAGCAACGGTTTTATAGTGGTGGTCCGGGGGGCACATGATGACATTCCCTCTCACATCTTCCTGCGTCTGGTGGTGGCAGTGGCTAACAGTGGTTTTATAGTGGTGGACTGTCCAGAGGGGCACACAAAGTCATTCCCCGTGGTGGCAGTGGCTAGCAGAGGTTTTATGGTGGTGGTGCAGGGGCCAAAATATATTGTGCTGTGTGTTACAAATGTGATGTGACATATGGCTTTTGAGTCACTCTGAGTGGGACACTGATTAAACTTCATGGAAAAGAAAACATGTATCATACAATAAATGTGACAGCCTTTTAACCACTCAACTTAAAACCTGCCAACATTAACCTCATCATCATCCTCATAAAGAAAGCTGCCCTCACAGTCATCTATGTCTGAATTCTGCTCACTGGGAAATTCTTTCTCCATTGTGTCATCATCTATGTCAGTGGTAGGCCGTTTCATGCTGATAGTGCCACCTGGATGGTCCAGTTCTAAAACATCAGCAAAACCACGACTATGCCGGGGTACGAATACTGAGGTTGCAGTCCGAGCTGGTATGTGTCTCGCATTCATTTTTATGAATGTCAGCAAACTGATATTTGTAGGAGAGAGGTTTGTACAATGATCCCAAACTATTACACCTGCTGAACTGAATACCCTCTCGACACTTACACTGGAGGGTGGGCATGTCAGGTACTTCAGTGCCACTACAGTCAGCTCTGGTCATTCACTGATCTTTCCACTCCAGTATAAAAGAGGATCATCAGTTATTGACAGATGCCTGTTTTCAGACAAATATGACTCAACCATTAGCTGTGCTGCACTAAATCCAGTGGTTGATGCATCATCCTGTTCTCCGGAATCATTTATGTCACAAATCCCCACTTGGGACAAAGCCTCCCAAAGTGGGTTAAGGCCAACCGGTTTTGATTACAGACCACCTGGAACTGCAGTCCCCTTCCCCTTACAGGATATGCTTGACACTACTCCAGGTTGACCTTCAGCCTGATTATGCTGTAGAGGTTTGCTGACCTTGGCACGTGACTTCTGTGCCCCATGAACCAAGCACACCAGTTACCCACTGACATTTTGTACTTGTTCAGACCTGCCCTCCAGTAGTGAAGCAATTCCATGTTTGTATCATGGGTCCAACATTGTTGCTATTGCAAAGTTGTCACTATGCTAATGCTCAAGATGTGATGATTCTGGTCGAATACTGTCAGCATGCTTTTCAGCAACACACTGCTTGCACAGTCTCTGGCAACATCAAGGCTATACTGTACATTCACCAATGTCTGCCTCAGCACCACCCGCAGCAGTGGAATTGATTGGCAGACTCACCACTCACTGCCTGTGTGGCATGTTCAAAAGGCCTCAGAATTGTTATTAGAGTCCATGAGGCTCCACTGTTCAGTCGTCATAGATATGGAGGCCCTAGAACTGTCACGGCTAGTGTGCATGACAAGATATTCTGAGATGGCTTTGTATTGTTCATACAACCTCTCTACCATGTATAAAGTGGAGTTTTACCCGGTGACAACTACCAACTTCAAGCGGTGCTGTGGGAGGCTGTTTCAGATCTGCAACTGCCAAAGCTGGTCACAGGCATTTGAAGAGCGTGAAAAGTGAGAACAGATATGACGTGCAGCTGTCATCATTTCCTTTATTTCAGGGTGCTGCAGAAACTCCTACACCACAAGATTTAAACAGTGGTCCATGCATAGAACCCGAACAAAGCCACCATTCATGATGCATTTAACCACATTTGACCTATTGTCACTTGCTATGAACCCAGCTCTCAGGGACGGGGTTCAGCCACTTGTCAATTTCAGTCAATACCAAGTCCAGCATGTTTTCACCAGTGTGTGAACAGGTCACATTGCACATAGCAATCGTTGCATGCTGTTGAATTCCTGGAAGATTGCTACCACGACACTTTACCTTACTACACTGATTATTCACACTACCAACAGCACAAACAACACCCAGCACCTGCGTCCAATGCGCAGTTATACACAAATATGAACTCCCCGCTGTTTTGCCACTTGTCCACATATCCATATTTAAATGGATGAATGGAGAGGAGGAATGCTGAAGGGCATGTCTTACAGAGTCAGACACAGTACGGTACAACTCGGGGACAGCACGGGTGGAAAAGTATGTCCTGGATGGGACTTTCTATTTTGCACAGGCACGAGCTGCAAATCGCTGGAACGCAGAATTCTCCACAAAGGAGAAGGGCAAAAGATCAATTGCCAGCATTTCAGCTACAGCAGCATTAAGTTCACGTGACACTGTATGATTGGGTGGGTACTTCTGCTTATGGGCAAAAACACTCTGTAACATGGGCTGACTTAAAAGTTTTACACAGGGTGTGATGACAAATGGTTCTACTCTGCAAATGGCAGGGGGTGGAGTGTGAACATGTGATGAAGACAGTTGCACAGGTGATGAAAAATCCACAAATGAAGTTATTTTCCCAGATTTACGAACAGGGGTTGATGTACCACTTGCACTACTAGACATAATGCACTGACCATCACCAAAACAGCTGCTCTCTCCATCACTGGAGAAGATTTCAAAATCATTATGCTCCTCCACCTCATCATGTCTGTAGTAATCCTCTGCTGTTATTTCATCACTACTGCACACATTCCTACTTGATCTTACAGTCACGGAAGGGGATAACATGCTCATTAAGGTTGATGATGAGGGTGAACGCCCCACTGTGGTATTAGCTGCCATCTTGTGCTGGGTTCACAGTGCCATGTGCCTGTTCTTAAGATGTGTATGCCACCCCCCTGTGCCCAGATGGCTCCCCTTTTTACCTCGCCTCACACACACATGGCAAAACTGGCAGATTGCAACTGACTCATCATTTGCATCTTGCACAAAGAAATCCCAAACAAGGGATTGTGATCCCCTACTTTTAACATGTCCCTGAGGCTGCTTATTGGACTCAGTTTTTTTAAGCCATGAAGTGGGGGGTGTGCTACATGATTTTTCAGGCAGAACACACTTGGACTGCAACTGACCACCACGACTACCTATTCTTATTACTGGGTCATCATCACCATCAACTAAAATTGCTAAATCACAACTTTTTACGGGGGGGTTAATGCAAACATACCCAGACACAGCCACCTTGAATTTCTTTTTGTCCGGTTCCCAACAGGGGTCACTGACATCATCATCATATTCATCAACATCATCTACATCTTCTGCTTGAATGCTGGCATGTGGACTGCATGTTGCAACCACAGCAACATCATCATCATCATCATCAACACCACCATCACCTGATATTTTTTCACCACACTGTGAATCATTGCATGGCAAATGCGTGACCTGAACTGCGACGGAAGAAATGTGACATTGTGTGTTATCATTGCCATGATGATCAGAATCCTCATGTTCAGTTACCAATGGGATGTTACTGGGGAGTATGATATCATCTACACTGTCACTCACTGCTTTACACTCAACTATATTTTTGGACATGGTCAACTGGTCAGAAGTGGAACTTGAGGCAGCAATACTCATGCCACCAGCAACTGCACTAACACTACCAGCTGGGACATCATCTCCTCCAACTATGAGTGAAGCTACCGATTGTGCTATAAAAAACATTGAAGGAGAAATACCTTTCCTCACATCAGCAATGCACTTCTGCGTACTACCATGCCCACAAACAATCTTACCATTGGCAGCAGTGCCATGGTGAGAAAAAGCTTTGCTTGCACATCCCTTTGCGGGCATTTTGGGGGATCAACAAGAAAATTCTACACAAATTTAGATTTTAGAACATTCACTCTGAGCTGCTGGATGTAAAACCAAAAAACAACTGTGGCTTCAACAAGAGATACAAACGTAAAGTCACAACAACTTCAACAACACCTTAACTAACCAATGGTGCTCAAGTCACAATCCAATCTGGAAAAGAATACCTTTTGCCAGTTGGGGGGGAGCACTGTGACTTCAGATTACAGTAACAGTGCAAAACCAAAATACCACAAAGCAGTACAAAATCACACAGGTGCAGTGGATAGCAGGTTTACACTGCTGCAATTACACTGTGGCACAATAAAAGGTGTATTATTTCATGTCATGCATCACACACACACACTTTGTCTACAAGTAATGCGTAGCAAATTGAAAACTTCAGTAAAATACCACATATTTTAAACAACCTGAAATTATGCACTCCTGCACCAGGTCCACAACACAGTCAGCAAAAAAATTTCAAAATTTACTGAAAATATTACTGTGTGTACATTAACACAGTTAAAGAAGAAAAATATAACCAAAAAACAAAGAACTCCCTATTTCTCCAATATATAATCTACCTACACCACAGATACGCCCCTCCCCAAAGCACACTTCCACTGTCTGTCAGTACACAGATTGAATGTTGTACATTAACATTCAAAATCCACACACAAACAATAAACACTTGAGGATATGAGTACAGGAAGGTTTCCTACAATTGATGCACTAAAGTTTAAACAAAAAAAAAAATTCCAAAAAGCTTTTGTTAACAACTTTTAGAGGGTTTGCGTCGCAGAGAGCTCTCAGAGCAAACTGTCTTCTACAGCTACCTACACACACTACCCAGAACTGAGGCTGAGCAGAACAGTCTTGAGCCCATGTGACCTGCAATCCCATGAATCACTGCAAAATTCACTTTTGGAGCTCACCAACAAGGCAAAGTGATACAAAATACATTGCTATCAATGTACTTCACCTTAAAATTGATGGAGTAGTGGTTTGGCGAAGGCGGAATAATGCAAAGTCATTGCTTTTAATAGACTTTACATTCCTCATTATGACACGAAGTACTCCGCTTCACGTTGCTGAGTACTTCGCAGATTCCACATTACTCCGTGAATCACTTCATGGAGTGGATTATGGCCACTTTGCCCACCACTAGTGAAGAAAGTGGAGGACAAAGGGTAGGCATCTCATATTGTGCACCTTGATTTCAGTAAAGCCTTCAACACTGTCCCACAAGGAAGACTGGCTAAAAAACTAAGGGGCCTGGGGGGAATAGAATCATGAGGAGGGAGGGGGGTGGATAAAAAATTGACTGACAGAAATCAGAGTGTAGTCCTAAATGGAGGATATTCTGAGGTCAGGGAGATTACCAGTGGGTGTTGCAGTAATCTGTCTTGTGACTGGTCCTTTTCAGCATTTTTATTTGTGATACTGAAGTGGTACTCCAAGGGATGATCTACCTATTTGGAGACAATATAGTACAAAGACTTGTGAAACAGTGGACAGTGAGGAGGGGGTACAAAGTATGAAAGAAAATCTAGAAAGGCTGTAAAAGTGGTCAAGGGTTTGCAGTTTGAAATTCAGTCCCAAGACGTACAAGGTAATGCACATATGGTGCAAAACATCCAAAGACTAAATACAGAATGGGGTAGGGAGTGTTGCTGCAGTGAGTAGTACAACAAAGAGAAAGGACCTGGGAATAAAAATATTAGACAATTTGAAGACAACAGCACAGTGAACCAGAGCACTGAGAAGGAGATGTAAAGGAAGGTGGATAAGCAGTCAGAGGAGCAAAGAGATTCTACCACTGCTCAGGTCCCTAGTTCATTCTCACCTGGAGTACTGTGTGCAGTTCTGGAGCCTGCTGTTGAAGAATGAGAAGGACAATATGGATGAAGTACAGAGCAGGGTAACTAGAATGATCCAGGGCCAGGAGGATAAGACTTACAGTATATGAAAAGGTTATCAAATCTCACCATGTACGGGGACATAACAGAGATGTACAAATACCTCCACGGGATTAACAGACTGGAAAGTTATTAATGCTGAGTGGGAACACCAACACCAGTGGGAACTCAATTAAACTTTTGGGAGTGGGGGGGGGGGGATTTTAAGTAGCATTATTTATTAGTTACCAAAACATTTCATTAAATACAGTAGTTTTTAGCATAAATGTATTTATGATATCCTATGATTCATGCTCAGAGTATTTTAATTTTCTCTGATAGTTTGAAAACAGCTTTTATAACTAATTTTATTAATGACTCATGTCATCAAAGGTGACAGTCACTCACAATTTTTTAAAAATCTCTTCCATTGAGGTTATCAGTTGAATGTAAGTACTAGTTTCTTATTGTGAACCTGTTAGGATTGTGTTAACAGATGTTTGTTTTGGTAAGCAGCACAGCATGGTGCCTAGATATATAATTTTTTTTCATGGGGTTGATGGCATGGGAATGGGGATTTTTTAAAAACCTTAAAATCATTGCATCTTTGTTGAGAAATGAAAGACAACAGAACAGACAGCAGGTATATTGATGTTTTTGCTACAAAATCTTTATCCCTCAACCCTCCCAAAAGCATGATTACTAACAAAAACTGCTACTCTAAGAGGGATGTCAGAAAACATTTCTTTATGGAAAATGTATTGAATGAATGGATTAGGCTACCAAGGAAGGTAGTCGGTGTGAAATTTGTGGAGTGCTTCAAGCATGGGTGGGATAGACATATGGGGCAAGTGATGGCAGTGGCAAAAGAAGGAGGAATGGGGGGGGTGATAGGCCACTAGAGCCCTCTCAAAATCAAATTAGATAGGTAGAGTTGGGCAGACTCAATGAGCAGTAGAACCTTTTGTTCTGTGTTCAAGGCAGTGCTGGATCTTGTTCATAAGGGACAAGTGCGCTGATCCCCTCCCAGATCCTGCCATGTCCTGTGCATCAGCTGGGCCTCATGGAGTGCTGAAGTATAATGTGGTCCAGACTTCCTTACATTGCTCCCTCCTTCCCCTGGGAGTGAATTCATTGCCTCTGGTGTGACCCTGCCTTCCACTTACTCAGTAATTACAGACTTGGGGAAGGGCCATGGGCTGTAGCCCACCTAGTGGGCTGCCATAGCTGAGGATTTTCTGGCAAAAGACAATATAAGGGGACATTTTGTGAATGGTGTTCATACAGAAAAAATAACCTGCTTACAATAAAATGTTTCGAGACTGCTGTGTTTGCTAGCAAAAAAAAAAAAGAAACACACACACACACGTGTGCACACATACAAATGCACACACGTGATTTTAAGTAGAAATGATAGCTTTATTGGTCAGTGGAGAGCATGAGAGCTTACATCTAGAAGCTTTCACGATCTCTAAAGACCTTTTTTTATCAGGTATCAGAGGAAAAGGCTTTTAAGATCCCAAAGCTTGTGTCTTTAATTAATAATGTTATCTGTCAAGATATTCAAAGCATTTGCACAAGACATGTAACTGAATATCTTCAACAAATCTGAGAACACTTTGTGGGGCATTAAAATTACTTAAGTCATCAGAGGCGCTGATAGAATAATAACTTTTGTAAATTCTTGTAATATGCATAAAAGTTCTGGGCAATAAAGGTGTTTCTGAAATTTGAAACAGGCAACCCATCTGCTTGTGCAAATGTTTATCTCCACTTCACTGATCCATCTTCTTCAAATGGGATTAGATGAGGCAAAATACAATGCTTCATGCTGTGCCATGCCCAAAATACTTCAAAAAGCCACTAGGCAGTGAAAAGGGGACAACACAGAGTTTCTGCCAGTCAACCACAATAAACAGACCAGCCTAGGCTCACATAGTGGTGCAGCACTCCTTGATGCAAGCTCCTCATATTAATTAACTGCACTAGCATGAAAATGTGCCAAGGAAATTTGTAGGAACTAGAGCGATGTGGAGTTTTCACATTCCCTTTCTGATGTAGTTTAGTGGAATTTCAGAAATTCCCCCAGTTTTGGAGAATTCTATCAGAAGCAGAATTCAAAATTCTGGAAGAGGGTTTTTTCTAAACCATGGATTAGTTATCCGAGTTACATAAACTGTGAAATAGTATTCAGTGATTTATGTAAATCACTGATTCTTTTTCCACAGCAGATCACAGAAAATTATTGCACAGATCACATAATGTGCAGAATATTATGCCATGGTTTACACAGCACTGGGAATGACTTCATACTGACCACATGACACCTCTTCGCTCCTCAATGCTAAAAAACTCATCTATCACCTATCCTACACCCTCCATAAATCCCCGTTGCCTTGCAGCATCCTGCCCTCCCCCCTTCGTCCATCGCAAACTATGGTACCTTTTACTCTTGACCCTGCTACTAGCTGGGGATGTTGAACTAAACCCCGGGACCAGTCGGTAACCCTCTTCTAAATAATGCACTCTGGAATGACACCAAGGGCCTCCGTATTGCACACATGAACATCAGGAGCCTCCTTCACAACAGTGCAGAACTTGAGGCCTGGGTCGCACAACAACACCCTGATATACTGTGCCTATCAGAAACTTGGCTAAAACCATCCATCCCCTGATGCTCTCTGCTCCCTACCCAATTACAATATCATCAGACAGGACAGACCCTCATCAAAACACGGAGGTGGAGTTGCCATCTTCTATAAGCAGCACCTGCTGTTATCCCATAATGTACTGCCTACACTGTCACACTGTGAAGCACTTCATACCACACTACAGCTAGCCTCAAAAAAATTACATATAGTCTGCACCTACAACCCCCCCGCTTGTGGCACCATGGGTCTCGAAGAACTCCTCTCCCTATTAGACAGCACCATTAGTCGTAATGAAGTCCTTATACTGGGAGACTTAAACTTGAACTGGATTGGCAATGCAACCCAATCCTCTCACTCCCTGGTGCAAAGCCACAGCCTTCACCAAATGATCGCAGACCCAACTAGGGTTATGGTTCCTCCTCGGACCAGTACCCTGATTGACTGGATCCTCACAAATCGCCCCGACAGCATAATGGGTGCAGGCACCCTAGCTGACGCAATCACTGACCACTCCCCCATCTACTGTGTCTGGTCTACCAGTAAACCATCTTCTCCCCCAAAACTCATTACTTTCCGCAATCTGGCCAACTTTAACCTAGAGCAGTTTACTTATGATCTAACATTGATCGACTGGTCCCTGATCTACACCTCAACTTGTGCTCAGACAGCCTTTGACTACTTCTTGGCCCACTTTAGCCCTCTACAAGACACTCATGCTCCCCGAGTCACCTGACGTATTCGTGGCACTCAATCTAAGTGGTTAACAAAAGCTCTGCTAACCCAAATAAGAGCCAGGGACAAGGCATGGCGGTTTTTCAAGATCACAGGGATGCAGACAGACCATAATCTATATCGATCCCTGAGAAACTCATGCAAGAGAAATATATGCTTAGCCAAAAGCTCGTTCTGCAAGGACCTCCTAATAAAAGCCTCAGGTGACTCCAGGAAATTTTGGTCAACTATTAAATCACTCCTTGGAGCTAATCATAGGGCTCATACTAGTGACATGCTGTTAAATGGCATTCACTGCAACAACCCAACAACCATAGCTAACTCTTTCAATCACTATTTTGCAGATCTCTCAAACTACCTCAAGTCTTTCTCTCCCGTCCACAGCTCTGTACCCCCTAGCGTCACTAATCCAACAATCTCACACCCACCCTTTAGGTTTTGGAGTATAAAAAGAGGTGAAGTATTAAAACTGCTACGTACCATTCCTGACAGCACCAGCACAGGGTCTGATGGACTTGAACCGTGGCTCCTAAAAGCTGCCGCTCCGCTCATTGCTTCTCCCATTACAAAAATTTTCAACCTGTCTCTATGCCATGGCAAAGTACCTAATATTTGGAAATCAGCTAAAGTCACACCTATCCCTAAGAAGGGTAACCCCAAAGAGATACAGAACCACCGCCCCATTGCAATCCTCTCTGTACTTAGTAAATTGTTGGAAAAACTTGTGTCCACCC
Source organism: Neoceratodus forsteri (assembly GCA_016271365.2). Lineage (NCBI taxonomy): Eukaryota > Metazoa > Chordata > Ceratodontiformes > Ceratodontidae > Neoceratodus > Neoceratodus forsteri. Next base: position 537,936,115 of record CM028134.1, on the reverse strand, counting down.
AGACCATCGAATACCTCCAAAGATATAACCTTCTCTCTAGCTCACAGCATGGCTTTCGCAAGGGACATAGCGCCTCCACTGCCCTCCTCAAACTCACCAATGACATATATACCTCTATGGATTAGGGCCTTCTAACAGGAGCAGTCTTCATTGACCTAACTAAGGCATTTGACCTGGTCAACCATACAATTCTTCTTACAAAATTACGCTCCCTAGGCTTCTCCAATGATACAGTGGCCTGGTTTGGAAACTACCTGGCCAACAGAAAGCAAGCTGTAGTTTTCAACTCAGCCATATCTGACCTTTCCACTATTCAAGTCGGAGTGCCCCAGAGCTCTATCCTTGGGCCCTTACTCTTCTCAATCTTTATTAATGACATCCCGCTTCTTGCACCTAGCTGTTCATCTCTGCTATATGCTTACGATTTAGTTATTTACCACAGTGCCAAAACTGTCACCGACCTAAACCATCCTCTTGCCATAGATTTTGCTAATATTCAATCATGGCTCACTGAAAACAGACTTATTCTCAGCTCTAGTAAAACCTACTCCATGCTCTTTGGTTCATCTGCCAGACTCAAAGCGAATCATACTGCCTTAACTATCCAGTGTGCAGATGGCTCCTCACTGAACAGCACAAACGCCTTTAAATATCTGGGTGTCACTCTCGATCAATCCCTAGACTTTGATCTACATGTTACTGCCACCTGTAAATCAGTTAATGCCAAAATTGGTAGTGCCTACCAAACTAGATATGCCCTGACCCCATCTGCCAGACTCGCTGTGGCCCAAGGCTTTCTTCTCCCAGCCCTTTCTTATGGTTCAGTCACTTACCACTCTGCCTCTAAATAATCCCTCCATAAGTGGGATACCACCTACAACAGCATCTGCCGCTATGCCTCTGCATCTCCCCATTTCAGACATCATTGCCAGCTCTACAGTGACCTAAATTGGCTGTGCCCCTCCGCTCACAGACTACAGGCTTTTGGTTCATTAATTGACTCCGTTGTCAGATCGGGCCTCCCACCATCCCTCTCATCCATATTGGTCACACAGCCTCTCTCCTATGGACTGCGATCGACTGACCAAGCCCTTTTTCACCTTCCCAGACTCAGAACTAACTTGGGTTCTCATGCCTTTTTTCACTTGGCCCCTAAATACTGGAATTCCATACCCCAAGCTATTCGACAAACAACTACCCATGACACCTTTAAGAAACTTCACAAAAAGCACCTTCACTCTATAAACTCCTGCATCTGCTTTAACCCACCTTAGCTCCACTCTCCTTCCTACACCCTTCCTCCCCTGCACTACTTTAGTCTTCTTCTCTAGTTATTTCTCTTCTTCACCTCTCTTACACCCTCATCCAGGTCATCTCCCTCCCACTCTCTATCCTCTCTCCCTTGTCCCGTTAATCTTCTCTCTTCATCTCTCCCGCTTCTCTTCCTCTCCCTCTTCCTCCGCTCTCTTTCTCTCTCTGTCTCTCTTTACTCTCTCTCTCTCTCTCCTCCCTCTCCCCCCTCCTGTCACACTCCCTTTCTCCCCTCCCTTGTTAACCACCTCTGTGTAAACTTTACATAATGTCCTATACGTATGCCCATTGTTATACTTATGTTCTTATTTATTGTGTTACCTGTCATACTGTTTCTGCAACTTTATCATACCTTTTCAACTTCCTCGCTTGTTACTGAATGTATCTCCCCATTTCTGTGAGTTTTTTTTACTTGACTATGTATTGTACTGATTCATGTGCTGCGACATATACGACTTTGTATTCCCAAAACTGTATTCTTCCGGGTCGTGGCTGAGAATAGGCATCCCTATGCCTAGTGCACCTACCCGGTTACCAAAAGCAAATAAATAATAAATAAATGCTTTTCAGAATTCTGTGAAATTAAAAAAGAAATTCCAAAAAGCATTTTGGAAGAGCAGTTGCCATTCCCTACCAATTCCCAAGTTCCACCAGTGGAATGCCACAATCTGCACAGTTTTACTGGTAACTAATAACAATATGGTGAGGTGATTAAGGCACTAAAATGTGAAACAAGATTTCTGTTTAACTGAGCTGCTGGTCTTCAGACTCAGGGTCCCCAATTTGATTCCCAGCAAGGGATGGAGGTGCATCTGCTCAAGAAGTATGGACAGATATAAGAGTGGTGGTGATGAAGAGCTGCTTAACCCTTGAGAAGGGGGGGTAGTGTTGTACATGAGAAATGTCAGTCTGTACAAAGTAGTGCCATCTTCTACTATAAAATAGTAACACAGTAATTTATGTTTGAAAGGGATGTTAGGTCCATCCTGTCCACCCCTATGCTTTATAAGCAGGCATGAATACATACATTGCACTCTAATTTAAATGTGTTCCCTATCTACTGCACTCTATTATCCATGATACAGAGCGATTTCCTTGGAGCCAGAAATGTATCCTGGCTTACCTTGAATGTTTATACTGTCTTCATGTATACTGTCTCACCTAGTAGGCTGATTTACAGGCAAGACAAGGCAAACCTATTTATATAGTGCCCAATCCCTAACACTCTGAGCAGGCCTTGTACAATCCATTCAAACAAAGAAAGAAACAAACAAACAAATAGTAAAACACTGACAAAACTAGAAAATAATGTCTTGATTTATAAACAGGACAAGTTTTTTTTAGCTGAAAGCTTGTCACACTACTAAATCCTGAGTGACAGCAATGTAAAGTGACCTTTTCTGATCACTCCCCCCAGAGAAACATTTAAAAAACTACAACTACAGCATCTTCATTAGAACAAATCCATCTAGTGAAGAACTACAACTACAGCATCATCAGAAGGACAAACCCATTAGGCAGAAGAACTATTTTATTACAAATGCATGTACACAGTGTTTTTTTAAATATTTATTTAGGTAAACCTCTAAAATAATGTTGCACATTTTATAAGTGGATTAACCCACTCCAGAGCATGGGTTTACTGAATATCAATCCACACCTGGGTGGTTGAAGTCACTCGACCTGTGGCCTCGTGCCCCCCCCCCAGGCATGGATTAATGCTCAGTAAACCCATGCTCTGTCATGGGTTAAACCGTTCTTAATGCAAGCATGGAGTCAGGTCATTAAGAATCACTCCTACCAAAGGAGTTTGTATGTGTCAATGCTATTCTTTATTGTTATCATTTTTTTATTATCAAAAGACTGTGTCTATACTATTTGTTTGTATCAATACATAAAGTTGTATGACATTTTTTACTTTTTCAGAATTTTGTACTATTACACATTGTGTAGTTTGCAACTTAATCTTCATTCCTTCTATACCCTTAATCACATTGCAAACATCTGTCTCCCTTTTAGAAACCCCTATTCTTGAAGCCTGCAAAGGCATTAAAAGACAACAAAACAATAAACTTTACATGCATCTGTAGAAGAGCAGGGATAGGAGAACCCTGTCATATATCATAAACAAGCTAAATGAAGGAAATATTAACTCTAGAGCTCTCAAAGCTTAGCTGTCATCAAAGGCTTATTGAAAAAGATGGGACTTCTTAAATGTCTCCATTGAGGGAGAGCTCCACAGACTGATAGATGGATGGCAAATTCACCTTGGTGGAGTGGAGATGGTGGTCTGGACTACTGTATATAAAACTGACATCTTTTAGGTAGCTAGGACCCAGGCTGTGGAGGGCTTTGTAAGCTGACAATGCAATCTTGAAGGTGATGCACACTGAATTGGTAGCTAGTGCAGTTTGGGCAGGGCAGGAGGCAGGAGCACTATGCTCAGAGAACTTAATTCTAGGACTCAGCATGGCCTTAGCATTCTGCATCAGTCTTCCAGATAGCCATAGGTATTACTCAAGTCTGAATATCACAAAGGCATGCACAATAGTCTTCAGGTCATCATACTCCAGGTAAGGATTGATCCAGTCAATATTCCTGAATTGGAAGAATCCACTGTGGACTGCAACCTCCACTTGGTGTTCTAGGCACAGTTTATTGTCCACAGTCATGCTCAGATCCTTAAACCTTTTCACAGCTGACAGAGGCCCTGTCACCACTTAACTTAGTTTAAATGTTTTAACAGGAAAGACATTCTGAAATCTCTTTTTATTAAAAAAGTAAACAGTAACATACAGTCCAATTTACAAACAATGAAACCATAGCCTTAATACTTCATAGGTATTTGCACAGATTCAGAGGAACATTCAGTCCCAGAGTTACAGTATACAATTAAAATGGTCAGACCAGCCATGGTAAGATTATTGATAGTTCAGTGACTCTTTGCTTTGTTACACTGCCCTATTGTTAATTAAAGGAGAAAGCAGGCTATGTTTGGAGTTAGAGATGGGGAAATTAGTACACATTTCTTGTTGTGCTTTTTATACTTCTGTCCAGCAAGTATCTACCCTCAGGTAGCACCAGAAGATGTGAGTGTATGTTGCTTGTGATTCACTGTAGGTGACTATTGTTGATGTTCTGAAGAAGCATGTTGTTGCAATCCACACAAATTCTTTCCACTGTGTGGCTGTGGAGACTTTGTGCTGTTGCATATAAATTTTATCACAATGTTTCTTCTCTATGCCTAATTCTGTAGTCCAACGTAGTTCCAGTTTCTGGAAGGATACGTCTGAAAGAAAAGTAAGGGCCTTATTCTCAACTGATATGAAATGTGGTGGCATTCCCAGTTGTTGTGCCTGTTGCATGAGTGCTAAGAGGGGATGTGGGGATTCCAAACTTTTGTCCATCCCCATTTTGGTGTTGAGAAAGTGCCTGGCTTGAAGGGAATGGAAACGGTCCATGTTAGTCAGTAAGTAAGTTTGCTTCAATTGTGCAGAGGAATACAGAGTGTTCCCATGATAAACTGGTATAGATATAGGGACAGATATTCAAAAGGGTTGCGCCATGAGCAGCAGGGTTGCGCATGCTCAAGTCCAAACTTGCTCCATTCTGCGATATTCAGCAGGAGGCAGTTGCGCCACAGAAAACAGGCTGAGCAACAGTGCAATGCAAATGAATACATGCTCAACTGGAGGGGGAGGAACCATGCATAAACTGCACAGCCCGATATTCAGTCGGGCTGTACAGAGTTGTGCAGGCGCATCCCCCAACCTGCACCTGCACAACTTTGAGCCAAAAAAAGGCTTAAGTTGAGGGCACCCAGAGGTGAGCTGCCGTATTGCAGGGTGCAACACAGCAGCTGCCACCCATGGCTGGCCCCCAACTCCAGTACCTATCCCCCCCACCAGCCCGATTAGCAGGCATCAATGTAGCCCCCTCCCGTTCATCCCTGGTGGTCCAGTGGACCGTAATGCCGATCGCGGGCAGCATGTAATAAGAACCCCCAGTGCCCGATCGCAGGCAGAATGTAATAAGAACCCCCAGTGCCCGATCGCGGGCAGAATGTAATAAGAACCCCCAGTGCCCGATCGCGGGCAGTAAGTAAGTTCCCCAACCCGAATATCTCCCTGGTGGTCAGTGGACCGTAATGCCGATCACCGGGCAGAATGTATATTGACACCCCCCTCCACCCAAACATCTCCCTGGTGTCTGATGTCTCCCACCCCACCACCCAGAAGCCACCACGATCCCCGGCGGCGGCGGGCGGCAGCATCCACTCGCCTGCCGCCCGCGCATCCACCGACAACTGGCGGTGGGCTGCACACCCGTGGTGCAGAGCTAGAGCCAATAACTGCCTCCTCATTGCCCCAGCAATCTGCACATAGCCATATGTGCATGCACCTTTCAGATGCTTGAGAAAGAGGCTGCAATGCCATCATGCTGAGAGGGCACCATTTGCTTAGTCATTATCGATACAATTAAAATTAAGGCACCATCTCGTAGAGCATGTGCAGCATGAATCACCATGAGGTTGCTACTGTATTTATTTATTTGTTGAAATTATTTCACCAGGAAAAACACACTGAGCAACAACTTCTCATCTCCTGGTGCAACCTGGGGGGAGGGGTACAGAGGGGAGGATAACATGAAGGCTATCAAACTTCTTACATATTTTACTTACATTTGACAGAATACAGATGCTTGGAGAAACATTTTACATACATTTGACAGAAATATTGAGCGTGGATAACATTAGTTCACTAACGGACATGGTAAAGGTAACAATGAGGATAAACAGATCGGGCTAGCTGCTGGGGTATGTAACACTGAGTGAATAAGTGCAGAGCTGGCTAGCTCAACGTATATAGTCACCAACATCATATGGCCAAATGTCTGGTTTTAGTACTGTAATACTTGCTATCCTGCCATGATTTCTTACCAATACTGTCAAATAAAATATCATGAAAGCATCAATTCTCAGGGTATTTGCAACATTAATCACCAAAAGGTTGCAATATAGTCAGTAGCATCCTATGGCTAAAAGCCTGGTTTCTTGTACTGCAGTACTTGCTATCCAAACGTGATTTTTTATCAATACTGTAAAATGAAACATCATATACAGCACAATAGGCTGTGTTGATAATTGCTAGGCCACCATGATTTCTTACAATTACTGTATAATGAAATTATGTACAGCATATTAGGCTGGGTTTTTCCCTCATTGCACCAGCAACGGCACATGGCCATCAGTACATGCACCAACCAGCTGCTTGATGAGGTGGCTTCCATGGCACAGCTCTCTCCCTTGCCACCTAATTTCCTCAGGGACCTGGAGCTGACCTTGCTTGCTCCCCATGTGGCTTTTCCTGCCAGTTAATCTCTCCAGTCGTAATTTTCCTAGAACACAGCTTGAAAGAAAATTATGATTTCAGTAACAACTCAGAGGTAGAGATAATAGGCTGCTCTCTCTCCATTACTAATCACCATATCAAAAAAAAAAAAACAATGTTACATTACTTTAGCCCATTGGGTTACTCTGATAGTGCTACACATAGAGTGTACTACAAGTCCCAGAAGTCCTGCTTATTCCCATGATGCCTCTTGATCCCGGCATGTCACCCTATAAATGATCATTCCCACCTCTGCTTGCCTTTTCTTTGCCACAACTTGTAGCAACTGGACTTCAAATTGGCCTTTGGAACTGGACTGCAAAAGGGGCACAACTCAAGTGCCCCAGGAGCAACTGGAATCTCCTTGTTTCTCCTCTTCCTTGGCCATCCTCTATCCCTGGGCTTCTTATGCTAGATCTGATAAAAGACAAACAATGGGGGGGGGGGGTTACTATTATCTCCACCTCCAAGCCATTATTAAACTTATAATTTTTGTTTCAAGCTGTGATCTAGGAAAATTATCATTTTAAGGTATGAGCTTGGAGGCTACAGTAGTAGGCTTATTCAAAGACCAGAGTACATCCACTACACTCTGTTCTGCTTGTCTGTGGCAAAACAATTTACATGCAGTGTCCTTGGACCAACCTGCCATTTTGACAATGTCTCCCAGGTGAATACCACAGTGAAAGGCTTGTCTCGCCATGGCTTTCCTGGTGAAGTGAGCACCGAACTGTGTCAGGTCAATACCTGCTTCTGCCATCGTAGCTATCATAGGCATCATAGATATTTCAAGCATTGCAGTCTTGCATCCATTATTGCTTGTTATTTGTCCTAATCTATATTATGTTTATTTTGGTAGCATTTATCCAGTCTATGTTTGAATTGGTTCATTGATTCACTAGTGTCTATCTCTGTTGGGAAACTATACCACAGTGGTACTACTCGTTGACTGAACTAGTATCTTCTTATTTTGAAGATTCCATTTGTCTATAGTTAGTTTAAATAGATGATCCCTAGGTTTGTATATAGTTTCTTTTGTGCTTTAGGCCTAATTCCTCATATAATTCCCAATCTTGTAATGCCCTGTACCATGCACATGTCACCTGGATTCTCCTGTACTTTAATGTAATGTAATTTAATGTAATGTTAGGTTTTTCAGCCTTTCTGAGTATGTTTTGTCTCCATAACCTGTCATTATTCTTGTTGCCCTTTTTTTGATACTCTCAAGTTTCTTTATTTCTCCTTTCCTGTATGGAGACCAAACTTATGAACAATACTCCAAATGAGGGAGCACCAAAGCTTGGTATAAAGGTATTAATACTTTGCTGTCCCTACTTTTTATGTGTCATAATATACAGTTTAAGGATTGATTAGTCTTTTTGGTGATGAGATTGCAGTGTTGACCAAATTGTAAATCATTTGAATCCTGACACCTAGATCCCTTTCTTCTTTTGATTGTGGTAAGTTGTTATTCCCAATTTTATAAGTATGGTTCCGATTTTTTTCCCCATGTGCATAATTATACACTTTCCTACATTTAGGTCTAGTTTATAATTATCTGTCCATAGATATATGCTATTTTGGGTGTCCTGCAAGTTTGTGCTATCTTCTTTTTTATTTACTATTGCACCAATGTGGCAGTCGCCCACAAATTTTATCATCCGGACATTTTGATGGTTACTTTTGAGTGAGGATACATATATATTGAACAGGCAGGGGCCCAGAACGGAGCCTTGGGGAACCCCACTTGTCACTTTTACCCAATCAGACAGTATTCAATTTATGACAACTCTGTCTTCTTTCCCCCAACCAAGCCTCCACCCAATTAGTTATGTTGACTTCAACTTGGATATTATTTAATGAGTCTACTAATTCCTTCCATAGTCCAGTGCACCCACCTGGCAACTGCTGGGACTGAAACTGGGTTGTGAGGTTTCTCTAATGTGAGGAAAAGTTGAGTCCGACTGTGATGGTGACAGACCGCTGTTCTCTCTATGCAAGCTTGCAGGCACTGAACCATTCATAGCTTGGGTTTCTCCCTTAAACCTAGCATACATAACCCCAGATTGGAGCTCTTAGTCCACCTAGTCAATGCAAAGACAGGGGTCTGACATTGAAGAGTAGTTTAATGGAGATATACACAGAAGGGTTGCCAACTTCATAGAAAGATGTTTCATGGAGAGGTCCTGATTAGGACCCCTGCTTGAAACAATCTGAAGACCCTGTTTACTTCCCAGGTGAACCTATACATTGGTTTCAGAGATCTGGACCACTGTACAGCCCTGATGAATCTGCACAGTAAAAGGAGCTGTAACAAGAATCCACCTTGACCAGGTCATACACTGCTGAAATGGCTGATCGTAGTACATTGATATACCTGTACGACTCACCTGTGGAGTACACTCATACAGAAACTCTATGCCTTCTGTCACAAGTGCTGAAATGGAATCAAGGTGTCTTGAAAACACCAGCTAGGAGGTGTGGCTTGATCACTGAGGAAATGGCAGCATAATTCTTGGGCTCCTTCCCCTCTGAGAATAACCCACGGCAGGTCTGTCTAATCCTGGGATGTGAATTTTTGTTGCTAAATACCTACTCAGGAAACTACTCTGAATCATCCAGTGTGACTTTCTGGTAGCACGATATTGTAAAGTAGCTATTTTCTCCAGTTACCATGAGTTACGCCCGATCAGCTAGGCCTATAAAACCGCAAGCCTAATCCTCGGAAGCCCTGATGCATTTGCCCCCAGCCTGCAGATGGAATCTACATCAGCATCCCTTCCAGCTCAACTGACCCCGAATATGGCGGCGACTGATGGTTCCTTTCCTGTAACCTCCCCGACACAAGGCACGAATATGCAGTTGCCTTCAGTGGCTGAAACATCAACATATATTACTCGTATGTCGGAGACAGTTCTGCTGCGAGTTGATACTATTTTAACAAACACCACTACAGAGGTACATCTGATACAGAATCGTTTAAATGTAGCAGAGCAAAAGGTGGAAACTTTGGAAATGCAGCAAATTAAACTTGAACAGAGAGTGCGGATGCAAGACCTACAGTTGGAAACATTGCTACCCAGAGTGGAACACCAGGAGAATAGGGGGAGATGTAACAAACTCTGAATTGTTGGAGTTCCTGAGGGCTCTGAAGGAATGTCTATGAAAGGTTTCTTAATGAGACGCTCCCTAAGATGCTAGGGGAGCGCTGGAGAGGCCCAGTTGAAATTGAAAGGGTTCACCAAATTATTGGAAGGAAGGATAAACATCAACTGGCTCCAAGACCAATCGTGGCATATATCTTGAGATATTCTACAAAGGAACGCATCTTAAGTGCAGCTCGAGATTTGGGTGAAATTCGATGGCAAAGAGTGATGATTTCTATATATAGAGATTTTGCACAGGAAACAGCGAATAAGCGCAGAGCTTACAGCCCTATTAAGAAAATATTAGCTGCCCACAATTTCCAATATAGATTCAAGGGTCTTACCAGGTTGTTGGTCTCTAAAGAAGGGACAGGATTGCTGGAGGACACTGCTGAGGAGATCGAGAGATGGGCATCTAAGTTTTGGCCTAACATACCCATTCACACTACATCACCCAGAAGGCTATGGGACCCCTGTGCTACCAGAACTAGGAACTGAAATTACCAGCCGTGGAATCTAGAGGGTTGTGGTACAAGATACAGAGGTATAGCAGAGCCTTTTTTTCCTGTTACTGCTGAAACTCCCTGAGGCAGGTTGCTATGATGGAGAAGGGCCCTCTCCCCCCCTTCCCTCTCCTCTCACACTAGCACCTTCTAAGTCTGGCAACCGAAAGTATAAACAGTGTTAGAGCTGCTGATTCTTTATAGCTTGATGTTTAGATTAATAATGAGCCTGCACTGTATGGGCAAATGTTATAGGGGGATTGGCTCTTATGTTTTCTATTAGGGCAGTTTCCCTACTACCTCCTTGTTCTCTTTCTTTCTTTCTTTCTTTCTTCCCCTTAATCCCCCTCCCCCTTCCTACCTGGCTTATATCCTTCCCCCCCCTGGGATTATACCTTCCCTTGGGAATTATTCATCAGATGAGGATCGGTACGGTCAGGTTGGGTCGTAACTTTCCTCGACAACCCCTAAGCACAGATGCAAGCGGAGCTGAGGATACTGTCTTTGTCTATCCTCTTTCCCTGGCACGGCTGTAGCAGTTAGCAGTTAATCGCTTTTTGGACCTGGGCCCTGCTTAGCTTAGGTTTTTGTGCTGGTTAGTATCCAGTTTTAGTTTGTGTTAAATATAACTGTTAGTGGATACACTTCCTGTAGCTGTTATTGACAAGTCATATTTTCTCTGGTATTGCTGTGCGTAGTATCCTCTGGATATCTGTTAACAGATCACAGTTGATCTTTTAGGTAGTAGCTCTCAATAGGGTATTAGGGGTCTATCCTTTTTGAACACATTGGAGGAAGTCCATAGCTTTCTGACATATTTATAACCATGCCCCCAACCACTGTACAGAGGCTGCAACTAGTGTCATGGAATGTAAAGGGCCTTAATCACCCCATAAAAAGGACTAAGGTGCTTCAGCATTTATGTTCCATGCATACAGATGTAACTCTTCTACAGGAGACACATCTCCTTAATAAATCTATTCCTTGGCTCAAGAAATCGTGGGGTTGGCACCATACATGCCAGCTCAGCACCCTCTAAGTCAAGGGGAGTAGCCATTTTGATCCGAAGATTGAGTACATGGGCAGTGGAGGAGTCTCGCTCTGATAAACAGGGGAGGTGGGTAATAGTTAAACTAAAATCTGGCATGGACAAATTGATAATATGCAACCTCTATGCCCCGAATGTGGACCAAGTGGAGTTTTTTCCAAATTTAAGTCGAGCTATAGCTGGACTAGTACAGTCTGAGCCCAATATTCCCTTGATAATAGGTGGGGATTTTAATTTAGTGCCAGACATATTTTTGGATAAATCTCACCCTAAACCTCAAACCCACACGAAGGTGCATGCTGCCTTGCAAGAAATGATAGCGGAGTGGGGCTTAGTGGATGTCTGGAGGCGTGATCACCCTTTGGGTCGAGACTACATGTACTATTCCCCCCCACATGAAGTTTATAGTCATATCAACTACTGGTTAGCTAACCAGCCAGCTTCCGAGTGCAATCTCAAATAGTGACATAGGTAACATAATTATATCGGACCATGCACCGGTATCGCTTACCTATTCTACCCCAGAAGGTTGGAACACTGGCAGAAGATGGAGATGTAACACCCTCTTAGTTAAAGATCCTGAATTTCAACAAGAGATGCAGAAAGCAACTCAGGAGTATTTTACTTTTAACTCGGCAGGAGAAGTCTCAGATAGCACGGTCTGGGAGGCATTTAAAGTCACACTAAGAGGTCATATTATTGCTTTTGCTGTGAATCGGAATAAAGCCCAGAAAAAAGAGTTAGTGTCGCTACAATCAGAACTCACTGCTCTAGAGGGTCGTTTTAAAGTTTCCCAGACCACTGCTACTAGAGATCCCTCATTGACAAGGCGTATTGTAGGGCTTAAATATTGTATAAATTCACTTTTACATCATAAAGCAGAATGGACCTTGCTTAGGGCTAAATATCAATATTGGGAAGGGGGTGATAAGGGTGGAAGCTTCTTGCTTACCAGTTGCAGAAGCAGCAAGCATCTTTAAAGATACATGTTCTCCGCACTTCCACAGACTTCGTGGTTAGCGATCCGAAGGGCATTAATGAGACCATGAAACACTACTATCAGACCTTATATCAATCTAAATCCACAGATACGTGGGAACAGCTCTCACATAAATTGCATCAGTTTTGTCAAGGTTTCACAATACCCTCATTATCTCAGGAGCAAGTCGATCTATTAGATCATCCTATCTCAGAGACTGAGCTGTGACAGGCCTTATTTCGCATGGCTAAAGGGAAAGCCCCAGGGCCAGACGGAATGACAGTTGAGCTATACCAGGCCTTGGATCAAGAAATTGTGCCCCCCTTATTACTCGCTCTACAATGTGCCCAGTCTTCAGGCTCCCCACTACAATGAATGAGGCTTTGATAACCGTAATACCAAAAAAATCTGATGACCCTCTGAACTGTTCAAATTTCTGTCCTATATCACTACTGCCATTGGACACAAAGATCCTAGCTAAAATACTGGCTACCAGATTGCAGGATATCCTGGCCTCCATTATCCACCCATCTCAAGTTGGTTTTATGCCTGGAAAGGTAGGCTCAGATAATACCAGGTTGTTGTTGAACTTGAAATGGCTAGCGAGTAGAGCTAAAACCCTTATGGCCACCTTAGCCATGGATTTTGCAAAGGCCTTTCATTCCATAGAGTGGAACTATCTCTATGAGATCCTTTAACTATACGGATTTGGACCCCAATTTTGCTTATGGGTCATGACCCTCTAACACCCCAAAGGCTAGGATTCTTACTAACACCACCATTTCTTCTTCCTTTCCATTGTATAGGGGCACTTGTCAAGGCTTCCCCTTGTCCCCCCTTCTTTTTTTGATTGCCCTGGACCCTTTACTCCAAGCTTTTGACACTGATGAGGGGCTTACAGGCATATTAGCATACGGTAAATCCTATACTGTGGCAGCTTATGCAGATGACCTGCTACTTACCTTATCCCATCCCCAGGATTCACTACCAGTAGCCCTCACAGTCCTTAAAAGCTTTGTGGCATTATCAGGCCTACAGGTTAATCAACGGAAGGCTGTTTGGCCCCATTGAATTCACTCTGCTCATGGGAATGCCTTCATGACATGGAACTTAGCTGGGCTCCGCAAGGCTTTTCCTACTTGGGAATCTACCTACCTTTTAACTGGGCAAATTTGGAATCAACTAATTTTCTCCCCCATTAAGACAATTAAACGTAGAAATGGAGCACTGGCGAAAACTGCACTTATCCCTGTTGGGCAGAGTGGCTTCGGTATGAATGCTTATCCTCCTGAGGGTCCTATACTTATTCAATAATCTTCCAATATGAATCTCTCCTAAACTCTTTGCCTTCCTCAAGAAGATGGTATCTACCTTAATATGGGAAAACAGAGCATATAGATGGCGGAAAAACAAACTTAGGGTACACTGGTCTAAAGGACGCCTTGGGGCCCTTTGGTTTTAGAACTATCATCTAGCATGTACGGCTGCCCAAATTACAAAGTGTTTTTGCCACCTAACACCTCCTGTCCAGTGTGGTTGGCCTTGAAATGGATATGGTGGCTAACCTCACTTAGATTGTTGCTGAGTCCCAGTGGCCCCACAGCTAATGGCCATTCCCCAGTTGTGTGTCACTCCTGGTATGCCTGGTGGCACATTATGACTCTTTCTTTGTACCCCCAAGGATGCATGGGCTCCACCTCTGGCATATGCAGGGTTATGGCATAACACCTTTATCACACTAGAGGGACAACCTCTAATTGGCCTTCCTGGGAGAGTAAGGGCATCTGCTATGTGATGGATCTTATGATGCTTGGCTCAAACATGCTATTATCCTTTGCCCAGTTAAAGAATAAATTTAATCTATCAAACACTGATTTTTGGCGGTATCTCCAAATACGTAGCCTTATATATGCCCTCTCTTCTCGAATGCAGTCAGATAACAAATGGGTGTGGCTTACTACCTTGCATAAATAAACCTCCTCACGTGGTCGTATAGGTAAATTCTATGCTATAGGTAGTGACTCTCAATCTGACCACACAGAACATTGTAGAATCCGATGGGTGGCCGAGATGGGCATAGCTATATCTGGAACTATCTGGGCCAGTTGACTTCAAAATGCGCATAAGTTGTACAAGGATTCTAAAAGTCAATTAATACAGCTAAAAGTGTTGTTGCACTGGTACAGAACTCCATCCGGTCTGTGTTCTGCAGAATTGTTGCCACACTCCGACTGCTGGAGATGAAAACAACCTGGTGCCCACCTATTTCATATACTATGGGAATGTCCACAACTTTCTACTTTCTGGGCTGCAATTAGATGAGACTACTGTCTGGTCTTGGGTACAAGGAATCTCCAGCTAAACTCTAAACTATTGTTGGGGGATATGTCAAGCCTTACTATGTTACCAAAGCCCCTTCGAGAGTGGGTCATGTTGGCCCTGTTGGAGGCCAAGCAGCTCCTTTTAATGCAATGGTGGCAAGTCAACAGCCCAAGTATAGGATTATGGCATTCAGCTCTAGCTAAGTTGGCACTGCTAGAAAGGTTGACCCTATGCTCATCGAGGCCAACTGGGTTATTTCTACAAAAAGAGGGATTCTTATTTTAACTCACCACTGTGTAAAACCCCTCCTGCCTTGTGCAATCCCCCCCTTCTGGTTCTTAGACAGACCAGTTTACATACCTCATCTACCCTATTGACAAATGAGGAGCTACAATTTAGGAAGGATAGGCTATATATATATTATATATATATTAATGTATATATTCTGACTATAGGTGCTTAGTCTTTTGTAATATGCTGTGTATTGTAAGTCTATGGTTTTTGAGGATTCTTTCTGCATGTATGAGAGAAATGAATATGGAAGTGTGATGTAAAACTTGGAAACTTGAAACCTTAATAAATTCTTCTATGATAAAAAGGAAAACACCAGCTAGCCCACCTGTTCCAGGCCAACTTGTATGCCATCCTAGTGCCCCCTGTGCCCAAGACTGTCAAAGAAGGCTGCTAGCTCCCTCTGAAAGGCCTGTGGTTGCCTAGGAACCCCTTAAAGCATCCATGCCACCAAGGTTAGGGACACATTCAGGATAAGGGGATGAAGATGGCCCACCAGATCTGTCAGGAAATCTGGGGCCTGGGGAAGCAGAATTGGGAGATCCACTGAAAACTCCAGTAGAACTGAGTACCAAGGTTAGGCTTGCAGCAACAGGTTCACCACCACTATTGAAGCCCTTTGTCTCCTGAACTAAGCTGTTCTGAAAATAAGGGCAAAGGGGCAAAGGGGCAAAGGTGTATGCCTCCTCCCCCTCCCAGTTCTGCAGAAATGCATCTATGGCCTCTGGCAAGAGATCTGATCACCAGCTGAAGAGTCTGTTCACTTGATGATTGAGTCTTGAGGCGAACAGGTGCAGGTTCAAAGGATCTCTCCTGCTGATCTCAAGAAATATATCATGGTGAAGCTAAAGGTTGCTTGAGTCCATTATGTACCTTGAGCTCCAATCCAGTGCCCCATTGGACAGACTGGGGATGTGAATGGCTTGGCCCTGAGGGATCACCCTCATGCAGAAGTCCCAAAATATTTTGGCTTCTGTTGTCAGCCTTTGGGATCTGGTCCATCCATGTGGTTAATGTATCTCATCACCACTATACTGTCCATGCAGAGAGTACAGAAGATCTGAGCCTGCTCTTCAAGAGGCTTTGGATCATAAAGGCTCTGCCAGTAGTTGCAATATGTTGCTGTGAAGAATATTCTCTAGTGAGAACCATCTGCTCCCCCCATGAAGACTCCCTCGCACCAGGTGCTCCATCCAAACAAACTGGCATCAGAGTCTATTCTTGTCCCAAAAATTGCCCTTCCGTTCCAAGTCTCCAGATGGCAACGTCTCCAGAGGAGTTCTGAACGTGCTGGGTTGGGTAATGGTCCACAGGTGTCAATGACCCTGCCTTTCATAAGAAGTCAATCTTAAACTCTGGAAGGGTCCTGTAGTGGAGTGGTGCTGGGAAGATATCCTGAACTGAGGAGCTTGAGCCATGTTTCTCCCTGGCCCAGTGGCATAGAGGACTGAGGCACTGTAATGTGCCTTACCTCTACCAAGCTGGTGACCCAAGTTCAGGTACTAGGTTTACTAGGTTATTGCAGACAAAAGTAGGTAATGTATGCCCAATGTACAAGCTTGAGTCACCAGGCATCAACTTGCGGGGGAAGGCTCCTCTCCCAGATTGGGGAGTCAAGCCTTCCCGACTATTGGCGGCCACTGGGTGGAGGTTTGGTGGTAGTGCCAGTGCTCAGGGGACTGGCATCACATCAGGTGGGTGAAGCAGGGATGGCAGTTCCAGTGCACACGTGTGCCTCCACGCACATGTACAACCCGTGTTTGCCATTGCCCTGGGGCATCGGGGAGAAAACAGAAAATTGGTTGCTGCAGAGTATATGAAGCCCTGCCTACCTATTTCTGTTCTGTTCTGCCATCTGGCCACTTGGCCAAATCTGGATAATAGTCACCGGTGGTGGGAGGATGGCCATCCCCTTCCTGGCCCCACCAGGGGGCAATCCATGGAGATCTCAGGGGAGGTGGTTCGAGGGAGGTGAGCACTGGATGAGAGGAGGTGGGGACAGAGCTGAAGAACCTGCCTGCAAGCAACCAAGACTGAAGAAAAAGCTTTATGACAAAATAAAAAAAAGAGTCCTATAATTCTGGCCATATCTCAGCGAGGAGGGGCATCTTTCTTCAGGACCCCCTGATCTTCTTTTTCATTTCCATGATCTTTTTCGCAGGGAGTCTGAGGGTCACCAATACGGAGTCTGTCTTGAAGAAAAGTTACCATCTGGGATGGTTCAAAGATTGACTTTTTTGTGTTGATCACAAACCTCAGTCCGTCCAGAACAATAACTGTGAGGTTCAAGTGAGCCGTCAGTTGAGTTGATCCTGTGTCATAATCAACCAGTAATCCAGGTAGATGATTAACCTGACACTGACTGCCCTTAGCCATGCAACTACCGGTTTCAAGACCTTGATGAAGCACTAAGATGCCGAGGTCAGTCCGAAGGGTAGGTAATTGAAGCGCCAAAGTTCCCATTTCCAGGGGAACCCTAGCCAATTCTTGTTGTCATCATGGATGGGGATTGAGAGGTAGGCATCCATTAAATTCAGTCTGACTAAACAGTCTCCCTGGATCAGTGTGTCTCCTAGGAGGTGAATCCCCTTTATTTCGAAATGTCTGCACATATTGAATAAGTTGAGGTTCCATAGGTTGATAATGGGTCGGTCTCCACCGTCCTTCTGTGGGCAAGGAAGTTTGTACTCTGCTATGCCTCCTCATTTTCTGTCCTGGCAACTGCCCCCTTTGCCAGCAAGATCTCCATCTCTCGAGGGACCAACTTCTGCTCTTTGTCTGAGAAGTGGGGTAACTCCAATCTGATGGCTATGGAGGTGGAGTGCTTCGAATTTGAGGCAGTAGCCTCAATTAGTTGCCAGGACCCACTGGCCTTGGGTAATATGATGTCAGCTGGCTGCAAATGTACCAGCCTTCCCCAAACTGAAGTGGTCCTGTGTGATAGAGCTGTGCTCTACCGAATAATTGCATGGCATTAAGGGACCTTTCTATCTTCTCCCCTCCTTCTTAAGACTGTTGCAACAGTGCCCTTTTCTGCCCTCCTTTCATTTTTGCTTAGGTAAGTTGGCCACCTACTAAGTATTCCCTCTCACTATCCTTTGTCTTTTCTTTTAAATCCTTTTCAGTCCCTCTTCTGTACCTGATATGAATGCTTTATTAATAGAAAGCATGTATAAAGTGCTGCAGTA
Source organism: Neoceratodus forsteri (assembly GCA_016271365.2). Taxonomy (NCBI): domain Eukaryota; kingdom Metazoa; phylum Chordata; order Ceratodontiformes; family Ceratodontidae; genus Neoceratodus; species Neoceratodus forsteri. Next base: position 537,917,937 of record CM028134.1, on the reverse strand, counting down.
CAAGAGTTGATAGTTCATATATATTCTATAATATGAACTCAGAAATAAAATGTGTTCACACTGTTAAAGATATATATATATATATATATATAGTAGTATTCTAAAAGTGCTCTGTACTTTAGGCAGCATTCTTATGAAAAAAGAAGAAACAGTACTGTTATTAAGCTGCACATAAAAGAGGGGATGTATTTTTTTATGTACCCAGGGGAGAGAAAATGTTTTCTTAGGGCAAAGGAGCCTTGAAAATGTTTAAACAAATAGAAGTACTGCCTGGGGTATGATGCAACAAAACAGGCATTTAGATATCTGTAGCATGGAGTGGCACAGATATCTGTAGCACGGAGTGGCACGAATATTGCATAAAACTCTAAATGCTACTCCGTTTTAGCTACAATCCCCATTTGCCTCTACTTTTGGAATAGGAGGCTTATGTACAAAGGGGGAATATGAAGATGAGATATGTAAATCAATTATATGGTACCGCCTGTATCGGAGCTGGCTACAGGCAGCTGGAAAGTATGCCACATGGAAATAAAAGCTAGCCGAAAGCTGCTCCAATATTTAACAATTAATTCCCAGAATTACCGACCACTAGGAAGGTGAAGGTTAGCCCAGAAGTCTGGGGAAAACAGTGCTGATGTTCAGAAAACTAAAGCAGAATGTGTAATAATTTTTTTTATATTAAATTTTAAGGTGTACAGTAATATGAGTGAGTATTATTGAGCGGCACAATATGAGTGACTCAATAATACCGCTCATAATTAAGAGCGACTCCCACAAAACCCCAATAAGTAGCTTTAGTGAGTGTACAGTAGCACTGAGCTACACTTGCTAAACAGGCTACTCTTGCTGAAAGGTTATATTAGGATTAGTTTGGCCAAGCCCTACTGAGCTGGTTGTTTGGTGCAGTGGCTTGAGCCACTGCCCCTGAAGCCTGTGGTGCCAGGTTTGGGTCCTGGTGCAAGAATATATTTTGCTTCCTGGGGCTGTTCTATTTTTTTCAATGTCTGCACCCCCTGGAGTTGGTAATCATTATTTTGGGGTGTGTGGGGGGCTTGCCCCCCATGATGGTGGGTACGGAGGGCTATAAAAAATACTTGGTTACTTTGCTGCATTCGATGTAGTAAGCAGCAATCGCTGTTTGCGATGGTCACTGTTATGTGGTTCACCCTTTTGACATTGGGTGCATTGTCCTCGCTGTATGTGATTGGCGCAGTCAAAGACTTGCTGTTATAACATAAAACTCAGGGACACTGGTTTACCGGGATTGAGAAAGGGCAAATTCCATTTTGCACATTGTAAAAAACGGTACTGTCACCGGTGTCTGCTAAGCCATAATCCGGTTTTACTGGTGTTTGGTTTTGTGTACTTTATTTAACAAATTTTAACTCTGCTAACATGCATTTTAGCAGTTTAGACCTCCACTATTGCACATCCTTCCATCCTTGTACCAATTTAAAGTTGTTTTAGGTACAAAATATGATGGCAGCAACAGCACTACAGCCCCCATCCGTGGGCTGTGATGGAAGCAGCAGTAAGGTCCCCATCCCTCTGGTGAGATGGCAGCACCAACAACACTATGGCCCCCATCCCTCTGGTGTGATGGCAGCAGCAACAGAACTGTGCCCCCCCCTCAGGTGTGATGGAGGCAGCAGCACTGCGGTCCCTATCCATTAGGTGTGATGGCAGCAGTACCACGTTCCACATTCCTCAGGTGTGATGGCAGTATCAGCACTATGGCCCCCATCCCTCAGGTGGGACAGCAGCAGTAAAACATTCCCCATCCACCAGTGGTTATGGCAGAAGCACTATGCCCCCCCCACCTCTCAGGTGTGATGACAGTAGCAACAATGCAGTCCACATCCCTCAGGGGTGATGGCAGTAGTGACAGCACTATGATCCACTTTCTTCAACACCCATACCCCACATGCACAAGGTACAAATTACTTAGTATCTTTGCTTGTTAGAATTCAGATGTGAATTAATCTGAACCACCACCACTACTAAGGTAGACCACATTTGTTTTGTCTTATCATTTAACTGCCTGAACTGGATTTCTGCCAGTGACACCACTGACCAGGGTCTGGGAATAGGTTTGGGTGCTGGAAGACCGGCCGGGGGGGTGAAGGCTTGAGTGTCCAACAACCACTGGCCTTCTCCTTGGATGGAGGGTATATTCACAGCTCAGCATTTGCTGGCCCCAGGTGGAGGCTGGAGGCATGGCAACACATTGGCCCTCATTGCGAAAGAGAGCGTGATGGATGTCAGCTTGTGTCTCGACATCATGTGGCCTGTCATGCTCCCACAAAAATGGAAAAACACCTGCTGGCTACTTAGAGGATGGCTTCTGGTCCCTCCATAAGAAAGATGTCCCAGACACATGTGTCTGTTCTGACCTCTGCCATGCCTGGGATATACAGGAAGCTCTTTAGGGTTATTGTCTTCCCTTGTTAGCCTCCCACAGGGATAGGGGCCCACCGATGGAGGGTTAAATCGTGTTACCTGGTAGCATGGCCATAAGGGGCAGTGGATGGTGGGGGGGACTCAGAAGCAGTGGTAGGGGGACTTGGCAGGCCTGAAGGAGTGGATGGCCAGGGGGTAGGAGGAGCAAAAAAAACTGCCTGAATTTGCTTCTTTGAAATAGTGTCTTCACCTAAAAAAAAAATTCACAAGTGATTAGTGGAGGACCTTCTAATGCATCTCACAAACATGTGGATGCCTTTTTTTCCCTTGGTCTCCATGAAAAGGGTGTCTCTCAGTTTTCATGTCTGAGCTCAGTTGTGAATTGAGCACCACTCTACCAACTAACATCATACAGCCCTAGGGTCTTAGTTTCCATGTGTCACTGAATGTGCTTTCAAATCCACTGGCCAAGCATAAGTACACTTAAACATGTAACATTTGCTTTTTATCAAAGCAGTCTGTCAGAAAACTTTTTTTTGTCACAGAGACTGACACAATAGGTGGGAGAGAAGGTGCAAATGATGAAATGGGCAGACTAGGTGGTCCGTCAAAGTCTATGTTTCTATGTTTCTATCCCATTCACCTAAATAAGTAGTAAGGCAGCTTGTGCCTTGTGAACATACTTTCATTCCGACTCACTTTCAACCAAACAACTGAGGATTTTGGATGGCCCTGCTGATTATAAACTTGAATAAACTAGTTGATAACAGTGATCCTGCACTTAGCAATATATATCCTAGATGTTCATATGCAAAAAATACAATACAATAAAAAACTGACTAAAGTCTAAAAACAAGCTTATAAAACACAAAATGTATCTGAACATTTATATTTACCTATACATCATTGCAGCCAGAGTACAACTCAGATAAATTACATGGTACCCTGACTACTGTATGAAGTAGTAAACATATATTGGTATTTTTTTTTTTATATATTTTTGTAAACTGGGTAAACCCACCAGGCAAAACTGCCTGTTTTCAGAGGTGACCCAGGAGCACTGTGGAGGTTAAGTGCCTTGTTCAGAGTCACACAGTATGCAAGTGGAGGTTGTGGGAATCAAACCTAAGTCTTCTAAATGTACTCACTTTGATCAGTGTGTGTTACTCTAACCACTAGGCTATACTGTCAGCCATAACACCCATATATAATGCTTTAATATATGGATCTTCGATTTAATAGGTCTGTAAAGCATACAAAACAATTCTGGTAATAGCTGAAAGGTTCAGTGATAATAGTATTGTCAATCACTGGTAATAGTATTGTCAATCACTGGTAATACTACACTTTCATGCTGACAATAGTATCGTTCCAACCTTCCGAAAAGAAACCTCCTGCTCCTACATCATAAGCATGCCTCCTCATCGGTTGGTTTTCCTGTGTGGGCGGGCAGAACAGTTCAAAAACAAGGTGGCGGTTGAACTCAGTCGTCGCACTTCTCATTTTTATTTTCTTGTTTTCCCTCAGGAAATATAAATATCTGGTTGATCCTGCCATTGCACTCCTGAAGAGCAGGTAGGATCTCAAACATTTTAAAAAAATGGATAGGGGGCGGGAACTGTCACGAGCAAGCACACAGCTGAATCCATAGCGTAAGACACTGTGGAGGTTGACCAGCATAAAGTCAGTTCACTGAAACAGTCGACTGCCCATTCGAAATAAACATTGCATCCATATATTAAAAAAAATAACCGATAGGTTTGTTTGTCCATTACCAGGGAGTACTAGCATCTTGAGGTTCTGGACACATTGGAACCTCTCGAGCTTCGCTCTCGAGTTTCATGTGTCCAGAACCTCTCAATGCTAATACTCCCTGGTAATAGACACAGACCTATCGGTTATTCTATATTTAATATATGATGTCAATAATAGTGCACAGTACCTACAGTGCAAATTATGAACATTGAACACTTTGCAACATTTTACTAAAACTGAATTATTTCCCTGTCCATCTGCTTATGTTTTCTTACACCAAAGTGGGTGTATAGTTGACAGAGCACTGTAAATAGCCTGAGGTAGCACTACTGCTTGCAATGCCAGGGACTCAGGATCAGAAGTGAATTCAGGTTGCTAGTGGTCTGGCCAGGGGAGTAGGATTGAGCAGCTGGAGGCCACTCTCCTCCTCTGGGAACGGTGGCTTACAGGTCCTGATGCTTTACTGCTACCTGGGTGACCACAGGTGGTGGAGCAATGAGGCTGCAGAGCATTTGGGAAGAGAGGAAGCTATCCAGGATCTGGAGTAGCAGCATGTCTCTATGTGGCCTACTTTCTTGGATCCCATGAGTGTTGGTGCCCTCAGGGGCAGAGACCAGAAACCAGTAACAATCACCCCACATCAGCTGCTGGTAGAAGGGACCCAGCTGCCCCAGACTTCATAACCAGTTTCCATGAGGGACCCACTGGGCTGCCTGACACACATTAAAGGACTGTGGAGGGTGACCTGGGGTCCCTCCTTCCACCTGGGGGTACAACCTAGGCAGGATGGGTGCAGGCTCAGGAGCTCCTGAGCATTACCTGGGGTGAAGCTAAGGGACAGCCAGCCTAGGGATCCCTGAAAAGTAGAGACTGATGCTGTGAGAAGGGGCAGAGAAGAGAAAATAAAACGTTTAAAAATATGCTGAAATATTAGGGAGTCTGTGCAGTGAAATGCAATTTCTGTGAGGCACCGATACAAGAATTCAAAATCCGCAAACCAAGCAGGATTCCGTGATTTTTACCGGTGTTACCGGTCAAAATGGAAAACCATTGTCCCTGATAAAACTGAATTCAGTTATGGCGCTTCACCAAACAGGGCTGAAAAATATAAGATATTCCATTTAGTAAAATAGCTCTGTCCATGCTGCCCATTTACCCCGAAAGATGTCAGTGTTTTTAAAGAAATAAAAAGGTCCTAGGAATGCTGGACAACATTTTCTTTTACAAAATACTGTAATACGGAGAGAGTTTGGTAAAATGAAGTTGAGCTAGTTCTCTTTCTCTCTCTCTCTCTCTCTCTCTCTCTCTCTCTCTCACACTCCTGCTTGGCGTGCTCTGGTGTAGTTCAGACTGCTGCCTACAAAATGCAAGGGACCCCGAATCCCCTGGATTCATTGTTAGTACAATATTATGAAAGTATTGACTGAGCCACCAGATAAAGTAAAACAAATGGAAGGTTATAATAAACAAAAACAATACATGTTTCTTTCCCTCCAGTTTCTCCTGTTGATTTGAGAACTAAACCAAATGTGTCTGGGGATGAAATAAAAATGTAAAACTGTATAACAATGCACATATAAACATTTTATATGACTACCAGGTACTTCTATATTAAGGAGTGAATATTCTTACCTGCTAGACAAAGTTATCTGGAGCTGGAGCCAGTGGTCTCCACGTGAGGACTACAGTATTTATAAGGAAAGCAGGTATCAATCATAGGAAAAGGGAAGGAGCAAATGCTCATTATCTATCACTTGGGTATTCATGGTACATTTTTAAGATTTATACCTATGCTATCATATGATGCTTTTGAAAGTATTATCCTAATGTCTTGCTTAAATGAATAAGGGGTCAAACTTTTCTGAAAAGTATATGTTAGGTGATGAATTATGCTGTATTAGAATCGGGGTGAATCATGTCACCTAACCAGACTGTATATAAATCCCTGCTTCACAGATAGTTCCTCAGATCAGCCGGTGGAAGGAACAAGGAGGATCTACCAAGCAGAGTAGGGTCCAGCGAACCACAGACGTAAAGGGATCTAAGCCTGTGTACAGATCCAAAACCTTTGAGAGCACTACAAGTGGTAGTGTGTTTCTGTTTTTTTATTTTAGTTTATTATTTTTTTGAGAAAAATAAATATCACACTTCAGTGTGTTCAAAACTGAATTACTGTTATTATTTCCCATGCCCTATCACATCCTGTGACCAAAACAAGCGGAGGAAGGATGTGAGCCATACTTACCTGCAGTGATTGGGGGGTTAGTCTGGTATGTTCCCCTTCTGTCTCTGGCATGGTCTCTGTCTTGTGTGCCTTTCCCCTTCCCTGCTCCAGAAGGAATCATACCAGTAGTTGTTGTACCCATAGTTGGTGTCTACTTAAAACCCACTTGCTGATGGGTTTGGCCAAAGGGTGTCCTGCTCCTTCCAGCCACGTGAAAAATAAGTCTGATGTTTGTGACTGAGACCTACTTCTTTTGACAGAAGAGTAGCTTTCTTCCAGATTATGAAGCCCTTGAGGAGTGGCTGTCAAAAGGCACCTGACTGCTTCCATCCCTGAGTCCTGTTAAGTCAGGTCTGTTGAGTCTGGATGAAACCTTATAAGAGCTGACTTCCTCCTTTCTAAGGACAGACCAACACTGGTGTTACCCAAGAAGCAGATTAATCTTTGGATAATGTCCTGTTGGTACCAGGGGTCAAAAGGGGTGTCATCATCCATAGCCTCCTGGACCACATCACTGAGAAGGGTGAGGGGCCAGCTAAGTCCAGGAGTTTGTCCTGGATCATGCATAGGCTTTTATTCAACCTCTTCTTTGGGGCCTTCCCCTCTTCCTTAAATAAACAGAGATATGTATATCAAGATCTACAGCAAGGGCCATTTTGGGTGGGAGGACTGGTCTAGGACAGTCCCTCTGTAGTTTCTTGTGCGCTGTATGGTTTGGTGCCTTGTGCAACAGTGAAATAAGGTATTCAGTCACAGTGAATAAAGAAACCCACTCAAATGGGAAATCACCTTGGGCATCTGGGACAAACGTCTGTCTTGAGCCTGTCTTTGATCCTCCTGTTGGATTCCACTTCCAGAAAGAGGAGTTTTCACTTACCTAACATCTCTGTCTGTCTGGAGTGGGGAATGGACCTGTCTGAATCTGAGTAGAATTCCGATCTCTCCCAACTGGAGCAATCCGAATCCCTGATCAAATGAGGTACAGAACCGGGGGGGGGGGACAGTGGTTTGGTCAACTGTCCTGTCTGTGTTTAGTCTTCTCAAGGGCCTTTCTGTCCTTGGGGGAGTCCTCTGGCTTAACCTGCCTCTTCAGGTTTCCTTGCTCAGTGTTCTTTTTCTCACTGGGTCTATGGGCAAGGTCTGGTCTGTCTGCCTGTCATTTAGTGAGGCCATCTGTCAGACGGTCCGATCACTACACTGTGGGGTTCAGTTTTTGTGCCCCACTTCGTAGGCCAACCCATGTGGAGATGGTCAGATACCGCCCATTACAGGATGTGAGTCTGGTGGCCTGGCGGCAGTACTTGATCTATCAGCATTTTCTGAGGCAAGCAGGAGCCCAGTGGCCCTGGTTCTGACCTATATAATAAGGTCATTACTATGGCCCTGGACTCTATTACTCTTGTCTGAGTTGGTCCTCTCTCCCTTGCCCTCAGTCCCCTTAGTTTGATGGGACTTTGAGGGAGATGCAGTGACCAGTACAAAGGTTAGAGCGTTGCTGGTGGAAATCTGCCCTGGAAGCTGACCATCTTAGATTGATGGATCATTATCAAGTCTATCAATCAACAATCTCTCGTAAGAAGGCAGAGTTCCTGTCCAGAGAGTTTGCTGCTGCACAGAACTGACTGGCTCAGCTCTTTTGAACCATAAATAGGCTATGCAACCTGGCCTGTCTGCAGTCTCGAAGAGCCTTTTCACAATTGGAATGTGATGAGCTCACTCAGTTATTTGCAGATAAGGTGGCAGGCATCAGGGCTGAGATCCAACCTGCACACTCTATGGGGGATGCTATTGATTGGTGCTCGGTCACTTTCCCTCACTTTTCCTGGAGTATGTTTGACCAGTTGGAGTTCAGGGATGTTATGCAGATTGTGCAGGGTATGCACCCTATGTGCTGTAGTCTGGATCTGGACCTGACTTCCCTGATTATGGGTTGTTGTGACATTATTGGCCCAGTCCTTGCACAGATAGTCTGGTGTTCCCTTGAGTCGGTTGAGTTCCCTAATTCCCTGAAGGAGGCGGTGGTGACACTCCTCCTGAAGAAAAGTGTCTCTGGACCCAGGCTGCCTTGCTAACTACAGACCCATCTCTAACCTCCACTTTGTGGAGAAGGAGATTGAGAGGTAAGAGTGCTACAGCTGGAGAACCATTTGAACATCCATGACATCTACGAACATCTCCAATCCAGTTTTTGAAAGAGGCACAGTACCAAGACTGCACTGGTTCAGGTGCTCAATGTTCTCCTGATGGCAAGAGAGCAGAAGAACAGCTCCATCTTGGTTCTTCTTTATTTCTCCTCAGTGTTTGACACCGTGGACCATGGGGTGCCGCATGAGTGCCTGAGGTTCATCTGTGGCCTGTCTGGTACAGTATTCAGGTAGTTTAAGTCCTTCTTCGCTGGCAGAACTCAGAGGGTGATGTCAGGGATTTTTTCCTCCAACCCTTTCTCTCTGCCATGTGGGGTCCCTCAGGGTTCAGTGTTGTCCCCCATGTTGTTCGCAGTGTACATCCTGCCCCTTGGAGACATTGTAAGATTGTACGGGCTTGAGGTTTCACTGCTATGCTGATAATACCCAGCTCTACCTGTTTTTCTCACCTGACCAGGAAAGTGCACTCTCAGTATTTAGTAACTGCCTTGCTGAAATCTGGGATTGGATGAATTCCAGCTGGCTGAAGTTGAACTCGGGAAAGACTGAGGTGATGGTTGTCGATCCGGGTCACCGGACAGAGGGGTCAGGGGCTGATCAGCCTATGGGGCTTCTCTTGAGGGGTGCCCAGCTCCTTGCCTCCGAATGGGTGCAGGACCTGGGGTGATTCTGATGATGGGCTGACACTGCAATCTCAGGTGTTGGCAGTCGCCAGGTCTTCCTTTACCATCTGAGGAACATCGCCAGGGTCAAGCACCTAGTTTCTGTCCAGTGATCTTCCTATGCTGATCCACGCATTTGTGACCTTGCACCTTGATTATTGCAACTCCTGTACCTAGGGCTACCAAGGGTTGATATCCACTGCTTGCAGCTGGTGCAGAATGCTGTAGCCCGGTTTCTGACAGGGACCCCTCGGATGTGTCATATTACTCCGGTGCTGTGTTAACTGCACTGGCTGCCGGTTCAGTGGCAGATCACCTTCAAGGTCAGACTTATGACTTATAAAGCTCTACATGGACAGGGCCCGGACTACCTGAAAGAGCTCCTGTCCCCCTACTGCCCTAGGTGATCACTCTGCTCAGCTGCAAAGGGGTTAACTAAAGATTCCAAGGGTTTCTTTAATGTCATCGGGGCCCATGCATTTATGCATGTGGCCCCCGCATTATGGAATTCTCTATCCCATCAGCTATGGGAGTGCATGACCGTGGGGTTTCAAGCAGGCATTGAAAACTCACTTGTGGTGCCAGACCTATCCTGATTAATCTGATTATTTATATTTATATTGTGTTTTATCTTATTCTGTTTTATCTAACCTTTATGTTAAAGTGCCTTGATAGCATGAAAGGCGCTTTATAAATAAAGTTATTATTATTATCTGTGTTCTGTGGCCCAACCAACTGCTCAAGGCAACTCAATTCCTCTCCAAGCTTTTTTCTCAGTGGAGGCTATGCCTCTGGGTGGCCTGATCTCTTCCCTTATCCTTTTGGCTGAAGGGATGCTGTTTGTGCCTCGCAGTTGTCTTGGCTCTGGGTTGGTTTCCTCCTTTGTCAAAAGAGGATTTCTCCTTTTCCCAGGAGTCCTTTTGAGAGCAACAGAGATTCCCACTCTTCAGAGGAATCAGGTAATAATCCATAGTCAAATGCCAATTTCCTCCTCTGAGTTGTAGCATAATTCTCACCTCAGTGTGGCCCAGGTCTCCTCTGCCCTCATGGGCCATTTTCCGTAAGTTTGTGTTGGAGGCTGTGACCTCCCACTCCTTGATCCTGCGGTCCATGACTCCATCAATAAATATCTCTAACTATTCTGCTGTAAAGATGGATCCATTCTTGATCAGTTGTGGTTCCATTTTCACATTAACAGTCAACTGCAAACTTACACTAACCTCTTTGTAGAAGAATTTCTAACTGCACTGTTGGGACCCCGCACTCTGCACAATGTCTTATTGATATAGCAGAGCAGCAAAGAAGAGAATGAGCAGAGGTGGAAATGATCATTTATAGAGCCAGGATCATGCTGGGATCAGGAGCATCATGGGAATAAGCAGGACTTGTGGGACTTGTAGTACACTCTATGTATAAGTAATGCAACATTGTTTTTGTTTGCTGCTATGGCTATTAGTAAAGGAGAGAGCAGCCTATTATCGTAGCCTCAAGCTCATGTCTTAAACTTTCACACCCTACATTTTCCCTTACCACTCCTGCAACCCAGGTTGCCAGCACTTCCTACCATGCACCCCTCAGACTGCTTGGCAAGGTGGCTCCCGACCCACAATCACACTCTGTTGGTGTGTGCTCTATCCAGAACCCTGGCTTTGCCTGCTTTAACCATGCCCGCTCTTAATGTGGGACCAGCTGGCTGATTTATTGCCCCTGGTCCCTTGGTTTCCCCCAAAAGAGGACCATGTACATTACTGAAGCATGCCACACACTTCCCTTCACTACAGCTTCTCCACTCAGCAGCTCCCAATCCCTGCCACTGGCTCCAAAGCCCACACCTCTGTATTAGCTGGCTGCAGACTAGAGGCCACCTACAAATGTTCAACCGTGTTTACAGCAATTCAAAAGCAAGTCACCATTTAGTATTACATACAGTATATATTTTTTTGTTTTTAAACTGCTGAACAAGGTTCCCTTTCCTGATGCTCAGCTAAACTGAGTGACCCACTGTGCTCCATGGTGCTGCAGTACCCTCTGTGCCTACCACCAAGCTACTTTGCTGTGATCTGAGTCTTGCTGTGCCCTAGCACTCCCCTACCACTCCCTCTCACTCTTTGCCCATAGATTATTAAAATGGTATTTTTTTAAATGAGACCAACAGCTGGACTACCACAGTTCCCTTGCCTGCAAGACACTGCACACCACCAGACCACTGACTATGACATAAGAATACCTTCACCAGTATCCAGTGGTGATGGCAACTGAATATGAGCGACTGTCAAAACGGGCGACTCATATTCAGCACTTTTCTGGTTTCAATCATATCTGACCCTAAGGACCCAACAGGTTCAGGTGGGTAACTCCCTATCCAAGCCTGACAAAGTTCAGAGAGGAGTCCCACAGGGCTCAATTTTAGGTCCTTTGTTATTTATTATTTATATAAATGATGTGGCCAATATTGCAACACATACAACAATGAGAAGGTATGCAGATGACACTGTGATGGTAACTCATGGTAACACCACACAGGAAATTAAACAGCACCTACAACAAGATTTTACAAAATTAGAGCAGTGGTTTCAACATTCTAAATTAGTTTTAAATACCAAAAAACTATGTTATTTATATCAAAGAGAAGTAATACACACAAAATTAGCAGATGCTTCAAATAAAAACAAACATAAATGAAATTTTAGGACAAGAAACATCTTATAAATTTCTGGGAATCTGGATTGATGAAAATTTAAAATTTGAACAACACATGAGTTGATTAGTAGAACCAATAAAAAGGCTAGGGGCATTTAGAAGATCAGCCCATTGTACTGATCAAAAAATGAGGTCTACCATAGTAAACTAGATGATAATGCCATGAATAGATTATGGTAGTCACATCTATGGAATGACTTGTAAGCCAAGTCTGCAGAAATTAAATGTGACCTATAACAGTCTTGCAAGATTCATTGTAAGGTGTGACTACTGTACACACCATTGTCAAATGAGGACTTCTTTACACTGGCTTTCTTTAGAACAAAAAAGACAACTAAAATGGATGCACCAGATACATTTGGTCTTAAACTTATAAAATCCAAAATATTTGTGGGATAAACTTGAAGTATTTGGGAAAAAAACATACATATAATTTAAGGATCTATATATATATATATATATATATATATATATATATATATATATATATATATATATATATATATATATATATATAGTTAAATTGTCACATATATATCCCACGCTAATGACTGTTGATGGAGTCACTACTCTAGACCCTATGATCACGGCAAAGACCCTTAATGAAACCTTCACAGACCTTAGTGGGGTTCTCCCTATGGATTTCTTCTCTGAACCTGTCTCATCAAATCAAACACCTCCCACTACCTCTCCAATCAAACCCCCTTTCCACTTCAAATTAGTCAAGGCCCATGATGATTACAAATATGTTAAGAAGGCTATTTCCAAATCCCGAGTAAGTAGTGATACTATTGACCTCAAACTTCTGTCACTTACTCTGGATGAGGTGCTGCTCCCACTACAAAAATCTTCAACCTCTCACTCTGCCACAGTCAATTTCCAGCAATGGAAATCAGCAATTTGTCACCCTATTCAAAATGGACAAGTCCCTACCTGGTAACTACCGACCCATATCTATACTCCCACCTCTCTCAAAGGCCCTCGAATGTATAGTGGCATACCAACTCACTGACTACCTTCAAAAGTATAACATCCTCTGCACTCAGCAACATGGTTTCAGGAAAGGGCAGAGCACATCGACTGCCCTCTTGGAGTTCTCAGGTGCTATCCACAATGCCTTGGACAAAGGTTACCAAACCGGAGTGGTTTTCATTGACTTAACAAAGGCGTTCGATACTGTTCACCATGGCTTACTCGTCAAACAACTACAATTCCTTGGCCTCTCTCAAAGCTCTGGAGACTGGGTTAAAAGTTATCTCTCACAACGTACCCAAGCTGTCAAAATCGCAGGAGCTGTCTCAGACCCTAAACCTGTTCTCTCAGGTGTTCCCCAGGGATCCATTTTGAGCCCTCTTCTTTTCAGCATTTTCTAAACTCACTTCCCAACTCATGCCCCAACAAATAATCTTATATGCTGATGATGCCGTAATTCTATCCTCTCACAAAGACCGGAACCACCACCACTGCCTTAAATTTGCTTTTACCAAAGTTGAGAAGTGGTTCCTTGATCACAAACTGGTCCTTAACCATAAAAAACAAAATCAATGCTTTTCTAGCCTTAAAACAAGAAAAGGTAACTACCACTCTATCAATACATATCCGAAATATTCTAGAACAAGTGACTACCTTTAAATATCTTGGAATCAGTTTGACCAAGGCCTAACCTTTGCTACCCACATTGAAAAGACAGCAAAAGTGGCAAACCAGCGATTGGTATCTTGTTCCGAACCGCAGTTCCTTACCCAACCTGCACTTAGGATTGCTATTCAAAGCTCTGTCATCTCAATCATTGACTATGGCTTAATATATATGGGGCTGCCTCAACCACCTCTCTTAAGCATAACAACCTTCCTCAACAAGGTCTGTCGACTGCTCACTGGTGCACAGAGATGCACTCACACCTGTGAGCTCTACACTGAAACTGGTTGGCTGCAACTCTCAAACCGCCAAAAGTATCTTACCTGCCTGATGGCTAAAAACAACCATGGGCCTACCCTATGTGTATCCAAGACCTGCTACACCCTAATCCTTGCATCTATCTCACCAGAGGATCAAATCATCAACCTCTCCAGGTTCCCCATTACTGGACTACCTAGGGACAACGTATCATTTGCTTACTGCACCTAGCTGGCTAAATGTCATAAATACCTCATCTCACCCTCTATCCCTGGGAGTTTCAAATCTCAGCTCCACTCACACCTCACTGCCTACAGCTCCTGTGACTGCCTTGATTAAATTACTCCTTCTTTTTATTTTTCTCTTCCTCTTTCCTCACTACATTATCTTGACAAAGGCATATGTGAGGCTCTTTCTCGCTATTGACTGCTTCCCTTCTCTCCTCCAACTCTCTCAATTAGTATATTCTCTTTTGAGACTTTTTTCCCATAATCTATTTTTGTTTTGTTTAAGAAAAGTATTGTTGTTTCCCTGTCCTGTACTAATTTTGTAAATTTTAAGGTAATGTGTTATTTCTCTTTGCTTGTGACAATATTCAACTTATTTGCCATTCTTTGTAACTACACTTGTTTTGTACTCAATTGACGTGGAACCTTTGTAAAAGAGCCTTTGGCTCAAAGGTATTAATTCCTAGAACAAATAAATAAAATAAAATATTCGACCAAAAATTCAAAATAAGTTTGGAAACATGACTTTTATTGTTAAAATGCAACAAATTTGGGATTCAATAAATAAATAAAGGCTTAAAAAAGGTTCAAAATATTAAACTCTTTATGAGCACCTTTAAACATGAACTAGACTTGAAATGTAAATGTAATGATTAATTGTTTCTTGACTTTTAATGGAAATGTTTGTTTTGAATGAATGAGGAAAACCTATTGGAATGAAACAAATGTATTTATATTGTAACAAGGCTGATTTTTAATGTAAACAGGACCATCTTGAAAATGGGTCTCTGACCTAATGATGTGATTTGAAACACCTTTCCTATATAAAAATAAAGATTTTACTTACTTTTTTCCTCCTGGGCTATCTTACAAAGGTAACGACCCTACTCAGACATGAGGGTAGTTAAGGGCGACAGGAAGGGGGGATAGCATGGGGAAGGGGAGGGACAGGGAAGGTGTATTGGGAGACTGGTGTGCCTGCTTCCACTGAGCTAGCCATGTAGTGTGGTGGTGTGGGTGGCTAGATCTGGTGCAGCAGGTGCATGGTTTTGGGACCAGGTGTGTGGAACTTTTGCTGCTACCTGCAGCTGCGTCACTTAATTGTTTTGTGATGTAGGGATTTTGCCCCCTCTCCAACATGCACCCCCCCTAGAGTTGAGAATCTATACTCAGGGGAGTGCAGAGGGCATGGGGGGGGGACAGCGCCCTGCAAAAACACTTTTTCATTTTCTGGATGTCGGGTTGCCTGGGAGTGTATATCGCCAATTTGCTTTTCGGCAGTATACACTCACTATAACAGCGATCACTATTTTGTGATTGCTATTATGACATAGAACCCCTCACCCTGGTCTTGCTGCTGCTACCCACAATTACACTAGATAATATCACTAGATGAAGAAACAAAGAGGGCTGGGCTCCCATATTGGCCCTTCTATATAGCCTCATCCAGCTTCCTCACCCCTGGGCAGCCACCTAGCTATGCTAAACCCTCCCTTTTTTCCACTCCCTCTGCCCTACCACTACTGACCACTTTCTGCCAGCCACTGGGGAAGGCCCAGACTTCAAGAGGCCCCTTTACCCACTGTCTATACTATTTGGGACATAATGAAGTTAGAAGTACAGTACTCTTGCCAGAAGACCGCAACGCTTCAAAACATTTATTAGTTCTTTCAGTTGGTTTACTTAGAGGAGGGTTTGCATGGTGAAATGGTAATGCAACTTTTGTTAAAACTTTTCTTAGTATCCAGGAATATTTTCTAACATATGATATTCAGACACGGTGAAACATCTATTTAGTTAATTGTAAGTATTGATGTCCCCCCAATTTTTTATTGCTGGGGTAATTTGCACAGAAACATTATCTTTGCCCTCACATTTCATCTCAAACTCCTACTTCTTTCCTATTGAGGTCATAATTCTGACTAGTTGACCAGTTTCTTCTTTGATAAGGTGTTCGCTATTGGGACTACGATCTCCCAGGAGAGACAGGTTCTGTCTGGTGGTGATTAAGGCAGTGAGGCAGTGGGGACTTCGGTGCATTGGGCTGCATTTTGTCAGTTTCTCACAAACAAGCGTCCCAGGTGGAAGCTGGCCTGGGACCCACTTACTGTAACCTGTATCTTGGTTGGACCCAGCTCATGGTTAACTGCTAGGATTCCCTGGGGCCAGTGTTTGTTGGGATCATCCAATGCTGCCTGGTGAAGGGTCATTTTCCCATTGTCCTGAAGAGGACAGTGGTTAGACTTCTCCTCAGAAAATAATTTGGGAAGCCATAGGTTCTATTGAACTACAGGCTTGATGCCAACCTCCACTTCTTAAGAAAGGCACTTGAGAATGTGGTGGCATTGTAGTTCAAGCCACACTGAGACTGCGTTGGAATCTATTAACCATTCCAATCTGGTTTCAGCCCTCAGCACAGCACTGAGACTGCTATTGTTAAGGTGCTGAACATCTCTTGTTGGTGAGGGACAAGTGTGAGCCATTTCTTGTTGTTCTCTTTAGAGTTCAAAATTGGAGTTCAATGAACAACTGGGCTCATACTGGAATGCTTAGGAAACATAGGGGAATGATAGATAGGATCTGACATGATTGGAATGATGCTGTTATGCTAATGATTAGAAAGGGAAGGGTAGGAACTGAGGTCATTCAAAAGGCAGAAAGTATGCAATTGCTTGTTCAACATTATTATAACTTTGATGTATGCTCTTTGCACCTGTTGCAGGGACTACCAGACTTTTGGGGTGCCATGAATATACAGGAATCCTCTTCAGAAGGGTTCCAACTCTAGAGGTGCCAAGGGGACAAGGTCCCCTTAGACAACAGGTACTTTAGGGAGGAAGGCCCAAATGTTCAAATAAATAAAAAAAAAAACACACAATACTTACTTCCCATTGGAAGAGAAGACACAAAGCCAGGGGAAACAGATGCCAGTATTGAAGATGTTAGGCCACCATCCAGATCCAGTTCTCAGAGGAATAATTCATTACTATTAATTTGATTATGACATTTGGCATGGAAGAGAAGTAAAACCTGCTGTGGAGGAAATCACTGGGGAACCAAGCCTAGATCACTCTCCCTCCAGGCTGAGGATTACTTATTATGTTCAGGATATGACCTCAGACAAGCTGCTTTTGTTAACAGGTTGAAGAGTCTCTCCTTCTGTCAGAATACTTCTACAATCCAGAAGCTGTTGCAAGGTTGACCATACAATCCAAGAGAATCCCTACATGGAAGAATTTCACCCCTGAGAAGTGCTAAAACCAAAGCAAATACTAAGGAAAAGACAAGATCACTGAAATAACCCTAAGGGAAGGAAAATGAACTAACAGCTAGGCTGCTGACACTCTCCTCTGAGAACAAGGCTTATGTCAAATGTTGTATCTGAGCCTTGAGGGCAAAGCCTGAGGGACAATGTTGGAGATGAGCTCTTAATGGACAATGGCCTTGAGAAGCAATGCCTGCAGCAGATGGCTCTTGAGGGGCACTAGTTGAATAGGATATGATGCTGCAGAAAGAAGGCATGGAAGGGAGGGTGAAACCAGGGAGGATAATGAGGAAGGGTGAATGACTGGGTAGGAAGCATGATAAGCATGACAATGAGGGTGAATGCTGGGAAGTAGCATGATAAGGAGGATGTAGCCACTATGAGTTGCATAATATGAGTGCTGAACCCCGAGAAGAGGGCCTACAGAACCACCTGGCAGGCTGGTATACATATCAGAAGGCTGGAGCAGCAAGAAGAGGGTCCAATCTAGGAGGAAGGGCCAAAAAAATAACAAATGACAGAACACAGCCAGAGCAGCAGTGGCCAGTCAGGGGCAGAGTAGAGGTAGCAGGCTGGTAAAAAGACAGGTCAGGAAAGCAGCACAGGGGCCCAGTGACCAAAGACAGGGAGAGAAGAGCAGTGCAGGAGGTGGGCAAGAAAAGCAGGAGAAGCATGTGATGGTGAGAGGATATTCAGGCTGTTGCATATGCTGAGGGAGGACAAAGTCAACAGCAGGAGAAGGAATAGGTGAGGGCCAAGTTACATGAAGCAACATGAGATGCAAGGAGCAGCAGATAGGAGAGCAAAGCCATCCAGGAACTTTGTGTCTGAGGATTGGTAGTTCAAAACATGGAAGCAAGCTATGCCAAGTGCCAAAGCAGGGTGTTAGAAAAAACAGTGGGGGAGGCAGCAGGAAAGAGGAAGCAGATGACTAGGCAATGAGCAGGAGGATTGTGGGACCAACTGTGCAGTCACACAGTGCAGAAGAAACTGGAATGAGAAGCCCAGCAGGACCAGAAAGGAGAAAAAAAATTGCAACCAGCAGATTGGTGGACCCCCAGCAGCCACCCCAGCCATTTGTAGGTCAGAAATATGGGAGAGATCCAGGGGGTGAGAGTGGACAGGATATCTTAAGGCAACAAAGGAGAATCAAGATAGAGAGGAAAGGTTGGGTTGCAGGGAAAACAGGCAGCCAGACAATTGCAGGCAAACAAATGAGCATCCAAAGGGTGCTTGACCACATGAGGTTTAAATATAGATTGTTGGACCATGGCACATCACACTCAGCTCCTCTGAACCATATGCTAAGATCCTTATCATCATCATGTCTTGATAGATTGCCTTGAGCTCTACAGAGGAGTCACCAGAACAGTGCTGCAGATGCATGAGTCATTTATGTTTGGAAGTGAGCAGCATGATGGATATTTTTGTCAAAGCCAGTGGCTGTCGAGGCCTTGGTATTGGATTCTGTCCCTGATGTTGTTTACAGTGTACTGTACATGATATCCTTGTTTAGATCATCAGGTGGTACAACCTAATTTCACTGCTTGGCAGATGATATCCAGTTGTATCTGTCTGTTGAACCTGATAGTACAGACTCAGAAACTGTGTTTGTTTGAGATGAGCAGCTGTAAGTTGGGTGAGTCTTAGCTCCAGTAAAACAGAAGTGCTATTGATTTTGACCAAGTTTGCATCTGTCAGCAATGATTGGATTTAGTGCAGTTGTTCCATCTTTAACTGGCTCTCATCTCCAAGCTATGGATGTGGTGAAAAACCTGGAGTCACACTTGACTACAGACTGTCCCTTGAATGCAAGGTACAGCAGTAGCTCATTGATGCCATTTTCATCTTTAAAGCATCATTGGAACATGCCTTAATGACTTCTGCCTTGGCTTACTGCAAAGATCTTTTACCTAGGGCTGTCTGGAGGGCTGATGTGTTGCCTGAAGCTAGTGCAGAATGCAGCAACGTGGCTGACCATCAACAAGATCCTTTGAGAATGTTATGCTGGTGCTATATGAAGAGCACAGGCTACATCTCCTTCAAAAATTAACATGCTTACACCAAAGGCTCTATCAGTCTTGGTTAGGAGTGTTGCAAAATTAGAATCTGCCTGCAAATTGTGGCCAATTGGCCACTATGTGTATCATTTGTGAATTGTGCATTATGTAATTTGTTGCACTTGCTCCAAATTTAAATACACAAGTTTCTGACCTGAAGTGTGGCAATTTGCATAGTGAAATTTGCCACAAGGTGTGTAGCATGGCAATTTGTGTATTACAATTCACGCAACTGTGTGAACTTCACTATGCAAATTTGAGCGCTATGTAAATTGCAGTTTTTCACTTCATCCACTAACTAATCTTAGTCCTGGTAATTCAAAGGTCCTCTTGTTGCCATGCACCCTAGTCTGATCTCTTTCTCATCCTTATTTAATCAGCTCACTGTCCTCAGCTGCAGATCAAATCTGTCAGGGGACAGAGCCTTTGTAGCACTAACACTGCTGCTATGGAACTCTCTTCCCTGCATATTAGAGTGAGGAGTGTCAGTGGAGGTCTTTGAAAAGGAATTAGAGACACTTCTTTTCAATCTGGCTTTCCTGGATTAGTTTTCCCATCTTCTGAGTTCTAGAGCTGCTATTCTTCTGGGTTATTTATTTTCTGTTACAATAGTACTATATGGACTAGTTATTCAAAGGAGTTGCACCAGCACAGCCCCAGAACTGTGCCCCGGGGCAATATTCAAAAGTGGGAATTGTGCAGTGCAATTCCCAATGCTCTGGGGAGCAAAGACAATGTATGCGGCACATTTCCAGGGGGTGTGCTCATGCATATGTGGCACATCCCGATATTCAGCCTGGGATGTGCAGCGCATCTGCTGGCACAACCCAGAGATGTGCCACATACCTGGGCTCAAAGTTGAGCCCGTAATTAAAGGCTCAAGTGCCCACCACCCACATGTGTGCTGCTGTATTGCAGTGTGCAACACAGCAGCTGCCAGCCGTGGGTGGCCACCCCTCAATACTGAGCACAAGCACCCACATACATCCTTGGTGTTCCAGTGGTGCTCTCTCCCTGCCCATATCTCCAATTGGCATCCTATATGTATCCAATAAATAACCCTGGTGGCCCAGTGATGCCCCATCCCTGCCCGTACCTCTGATCACCATCCTATATATATATCCAATAAATGACCCTGGTGGTCCAGTGTTTCCCCCCACCCATACTGTACCACCAATCACAGTGATTATAATATATTAAATAACCCTGGTGGACCAGTGGTTCCCCCCTCCTGTACTGTACCGTTGATCACCGTATATTAATACAGGCACCATCCCTGGTGGTCCAGTGGAACTCCCCTCCCCACCCTGACCCTCCGATCACCATCATGATAATAATTTAAATCCTCTAGTGGTCCAGTGGAACCCCCCCTCACTGCCCAAATCCCCAAACGCCATCATATTAGCGAAATAACTTTCCCTGGTGATCCAGTAGTTCCCCCCACCCTTCCACCTACACAGGACCCCCAGCCCACCCAGCTCCCCCCACCAGTCAGCAGCGGGCAGCAGCATACCCACCTGCATACCACCATGACTGCCCACTGACTGACACCGTACAGTAGCAGCTACAAGCTCATTGGTCCACACTGTTGACCAATGGGCATGCAGTGCATACTATAATAATTCACAACTTTGGCGAATGAATGACTTCATTCATAAAATTGTGAGTATTTACATTATACTACATGCCCGTTCGGTCCACAGATGGACCAAAACTGCAGCTACTATGCGCTGTCAGTCAGTGAGGCAGCGGCGATAGTATGCGGCAAACTATGCTGCTGCCTGCTGACCGAAAGGCAGGTGAAACTGGCG
This sequence comes from Neoceratodus forsteri, assembly GCA_016271365.2. Lineage (NCBI taxonomy): Eukaryota > Metazoa > Chordata > Ceratodontiformes > Ceratodontidae > Neoceratodus > Neoceratodus forsteri. Next base: position 537,896,790 of record CM028134.1, on the reverse strand, counting down.
AATATCTAATAGTGAGAAGCACTGGATCACCAGGCATGAACCATTGCTAATATGTTCAATGATGTAAATTGTAATTGGGGTCACTGGATTCCACTAGATAATGTACCTATATTAATATACCAGTGATTGGCGGTACAGTATTGTACGGAGAGACACTGCGACTTCCTGGAACTAGTGTGGATATATACAATGGCAATCGGAGGTATGGACAGGAGGAGGCACCACTGGACCACCAGGGTCATTTATTGGATATATATAGGACAGCAATTGGAGGTACAGGCAGGGAGGGGGGTTCCACTGGACCACCAGGGATGGTGTATGTATTAATATATGGTGAGTGGTGCTACTGGAGGGGAGGGGGGGAACCACTAGACCGCCACGGCCATTTCTTATTGTCACAATGGTTGGTGGTGGTATGAGATGGGGAAGGAGTACTACTACAGTCCCTGGTACAGGGACCGCATGCTGTGCAGGGCACTAAGTGCATTTTGCTGGCCAGACCTGCACAACACATGCAAATGGGGCCATAATAAAATGAAAATGGCCCCATTTGCACCTTGCATGCATAATGGCCCCATTAGCATATTGGTGTCTGAATATCAGGAATTTGCACACAGCATATCTCTGCTGCACTGGCGCATTACCCATTCCTGATATTCAGACTTGTCTGGGGGGATGCACCGGTGCTTTGTATTTGCGCAGAGTGCATTCTTTGATATATTCAGAAGGGTTGCACCATGGCACATCCCTTTTGAATATATCCCTTAGTTGCTCCAGCATAAATGAGTTGCACTGCACAACCACTTGAGCCATTGCCAGGTGCATTTCTGAATATTGGTCATATGTGTATAGTTAAAGCATTATTCCATTGCTTTGTTTTAAATGTAAAACACATCGAGCCTTAGGATTTGGGTGCTATATAAATAAAGCTGCCTTGCCTTACTTACATCAGGTAACAGCAGCATTGTAAGTAACTGAGAGCAATAATAAAGTAAAAAAAAATTGCTGTGGGCAGTGAAGGATGTCAAAAAAGTAGGCCAAAAGGGAGACGAGAGGGACAGAAACAGAAGCAAGATTGGGGAAAGTGGTCTTTGAACATGAGCTTTGAAGGAGAAAAATGAGGAAGAGAGTAGAGGAGGGAATTTCCAAGGAGGGGGAGGTGGTAGCAGAAGGCAGGCAACCCAGTGGAAGTCTTAAAGTAGGGAACTGAGAATGAACAGGAGCCACAAGCGTAGAGGGAGTAGGAAGAGAGAAGAGCAAGACAGAGTAGGAGTCTTTCTAAGATCTAAGGTGATGCACAGTGTATAAGCAACACATACTATGCATGAAACAATTTGAGATTACTAAAATAGAAAGATAAATTTAGCCCTTACTTAATGTGTTCTAGAAATGTGTTATATATCAATATATGACAAGTAGTGCTTTGATGGTGCATTTGAAGATCAGACTTTCATCTGATGGTTAGTCTTGGTATCAGTCACCGAATCCAAGATATGTATACAATAATGTATGGGTGACTGTGTGATATGAGTTTGTTTTACACACCCTGACACCATGAGATCAAAGCCAATGGTGTGTAAAGAAAACAATTCCCACAATCACCTATATTTATTTAACAATATCTGTTATGGTCTAATATCAACCTGAATTAGGCTGTATAAATAAGTAAGTAAGTGAACATGTTTAAAAACTGAAGGACACAGAGAAAAAGAATAAGCTGACAAATGTTATAAAAGCTGTTTTCAGTAAATTTGACAGTGTGACTGCTTCCTGCTTTGGTGACTGTGCTGCTGTAGCTTTTTCCATATCAACCTGGTGAGACATTTCATTCCATTTCGTAAAATTTTATTTTTATACAGGAAACATTTGTTAGGGAGTGACCCCTCATTTACAACAAAGACCTGTGTTCCATACATAAAACTTTTGAAATTCCTTTAAAACAAACTAACATTCAGCATTGACACAAACATTAAAAGTTAGTTAAAACATTTACATTTTAGACTAAGGTGCTTAAACAATAGTTTTTAAAAGTGGTGGATTCTGCACTTTTCTCAGTTCATATGGTAACTCATTCCAATGTTTAGATAAACTATTTTTGTAATGTAAGTCTTCCTGTTCTATTATAAATTCTTTCACTTGTAATTGTTAACTTATTTCTCCTAAATTTTCTACTTTAAATTCAGGGGTGTAATTGCTATTAGGTGTTTCAATAGGTGGTCTTTTTATGAAATACTAATTTTGACACCATAATAACCATAAATATTTTCTTTTTATTTCAGGTTGTAAACAATTCAGGTTTTCAAATAAGATACATTGACAAATTCCTTGCTTACTTTTTGTTATAAACTTCCCCAATCTATAATAGGTACGTTCGATACTCTGCAACACTGTCTGAGTGGAAAACATATATAAAAAGGATCCGTATTCCAAAATGGGAAGAATCATTTGGGCCACAAGTATCTCTTTAGCTTCTATACTGAGACACCCTGCTACTCTTCTTAAGGCCCCCAAACGCTAGTTTACTTTTTTAACCTGTTGGAAGATATGTTCTTTATAGGTCAATTTTGAATCTAGCAAAACTCCCAAATACTTATATTGTGTTCTTGTCTTGAGTTTGTGATCAACCCACCATCTGCCAACCTTAATTGTACGTCTGTTATCTTCTTTTGCTTTTCTCCCAACCCAAATATCATACACTGTGTTTTTCTGGCATTCAACACCAGAATCATCTCTCTAAACCATTTCTCTAATGCTAACAAGTCATTCTGTAATATTTCTTTAAGTTGTTCTTCAGTATCAGCTGAAGAGACTATCATGGTATCATCTGCGTAAAGTCTCACTTCGCTATATAAGATTGCAGATGGTAGGTTGTTCATGAACACATTAAACAATAATGGGCCCAACACCGAACCCTGAGGAACACATAGAAACATAGAAGTTGACGGCAGATAAGGACCGCAAGGCCCATCTAGTCTGCCCATTTCTTTTTCTACCTTATAAATGTGCCATCGGCCTTTGCTCTGTCAGTGACCTATCTATTCATAGTCATTTGTTTTGCTCCCTTATGCCTATTCCATGCCTGTTTAAAGCCCTGCACTGTATTCATAGCCACCACTTCTTATGGTAAGCCATTCCATGCATCCACCACCTTTCTGTGAAAAGAATTTCCTCAATTCCCCATAATCGGCCCCCTCTAATCTCATGCTGTGTCCTCTTGTCCTGCTGTTTTTCTTATATTTAAACATGTTAGACTCTTTCACCTTGTTAATGCCCTTTAAGGTGTTTGAATGCCTCGATCATATCACCTCTCCTCCTCCTTTGCTCAAGGGTATACATATTGAGCTCTGTTAATCTGTCCTCATATGTCTTCTGATGCAGTCCCTGCACCATTTGGTTGCCCTTCACTGGACTGCCTCAATTTGGTTAATGTCCTTGTGAAGGTGTCCTCCAATACTGCGCGGTACTTCAGATGGGGCCTAACAGTGCCTTGTAAGAGAGGATTATTACCCCCCTCTTACGACTTGTGATACCCTACTAATGCACCCTAACACCCCTAGCCTTACCTACTGCTTTAGGGTCTGCTTGGATGATTTCAGGTCATCGGTGATGATGATGCCAAGTCTCTTTCTTCCTTTGACTGCTAGCAACTCCCTCCCAGCCTATTGGTGGCTTCAGGGTTTCTCTTCCCTATGTGCATGATTTTGCACTTCTTTGCATTAAATCCCATTTGCCACTCTTCAGACCATTTTGCTAGTTTATCCAGATTTCTTCTCATTCTGCCCACCCCATCTGGATCATCTACTCTGTTGCAGATCTTGGTGTCATCTGCAAACAGACAAGCCTTACCCTCTAGTCCATCTGCAAGGTCACTAATGAAGATGTTGAAGAGGACTGGCCCCAGGACTGATCTCTGAGGTACCCCACTTGTGACTTGCATCTCTTCTGACTGTATACCATTTACCACCACTCTCTGTTTTCTGCCCGTCAACCAGTTTGCCACCCAGTTGACCAACTTCTGACCCACCCTGAGCCTACCCAGCTTATTTATCAATCTTCTATGTGGAACAGTGTCAAAATCTTTGCTGAAGTCAAGGTAGGCGACATCAACTGCTCCCCCTTGGTCCACCACTCTGGTTACCCAGTCAAAGAAATCTATGAGATTAGTTTGACAGGTCCTTCCTTTTGTAAACCCATGCTGTCTTGGATCTTGTGCCCCTATGGATTCCAGGTGTTGCACTATCCTTTCCTTAAGGAGTGCCTCCATAATCTTACCCACTACTGAGGTAAGACTGACTGGTCTGTAGTTCCCCACCTCCTCCCTGCTACCACTCTTGTGGAGCGGGATCACATGAGCCCTTCTCCAGTCTGCTGGGACCTCTCCTGTGCTCAGAGACTCACTAAACAGTTCTGCTAATGGCTCTGCTAGTTCCACCTTTAGCTCTTAGGTACCCTGGGATGTATGCCATCAGGTCCCATTGCCTTATCCACCCTGAGCTTGAGCTCTTGTAGGACCCTTTCTTTTGTGAAGGGAGTAGTGCTCCCTCCCTCCCCTGTGTCCATGGTGCTGAGCATTCATCCTGCTGTATTCCCTTATATTTCCTGAAGGCCAGCCTTTTGGCTCTGACCTTTTCTGCTACTGTATTTGAGAAGCAAAGTGGTTTCCTTCTTCTTTTACTTCCTTTCTGTCTAACAGATAGGATGTTGCTTCAAGTATTACATCCTTAATGCTTGCCCACTTTGCCTGTACCCCTCACCTGTGTTTCTTTTGCCAGGCTAGCTTAACTCTCTGTTGGCCATCTTATCAAAGTCAGCTCCTCTGAAGTCCCATATTTTTGCCTTGGAATGGGATGATTTAGATGTAGTAGCCAAATTGAACCATACCATGTGATGGTCACTGGCCCCAGGTGACCTTCTATCTGGAGATCTGTGATCCCTTCCTTGTTAGTCAGTACTAGATCTAGGATAGCCCTGTCTCTGTGGGTTTGCTGTACCAGTTGTTTGAGGCCCTCCTGCAGGGAATCCACTATGTGTCTAGTTCTGGCAGATGTTCCTGCTGGTATTGACCAATCTGTATCCGGCATGTTGAAGTCTCCCATTATCAGAACCTCCCTTTAGCTGTCATGTTTTGTATATCTTCTAACAGTAATGTGTCTATGTCCTCCCCTGGTCTGGGGGCCTGTAGACAACCCCAGTTCTTATGGCTGTCCCATTTCCTGCTTCCAGGGTGACCCACAGTTCTTCTGGCTCCTTATGTGTATTCTGAATTTCTGTAGCTTTGATATTTTCATTGACATACAGGGCACCTCCTCCCCCCCCTTTTGCACCTCAGTCTCTTCTGAACAATACATAGCCAGGTACTGAAGTCTCCCAAGTGTGCTTACTGGTAAACCACATCTCACTAATTGCAACTATGTCCAGTTTAGCCTCTGACATTATTGCCTGTAGGTCTGGGATCTTATTTCCCAGGCTGTGAGCATTTGGCTGTGAACACCTCTTTCTATTTGTATCAGATCTGAAAAAGTATTCCCATTTGAAACACAATGCATTCTAGCTGAGAGATATGATTGAAACCACTGTAGTTCTACCCCCAGAACTCCCATTTTACCCAACCTGGCTAATAATTTATTATGATCAACTAAGTCAAAAGCTTTACTTAGGTCCACAAACACTGCTCCTGTCTTCCTTCCGTATTTAATGAGTTAGCCACCAAATTATTAAAATCTATTAGGGTGTGTCTGTGGACCTTCCTTCTGAATCCATGCTGTTTACTTGTTAATAACCCTCTTTGTTCAAGTATAGGTAAAACTGTTTATGCCCTTGTTTTTCTAATAATTTTGATAACACAGGGAGTAGAACTATCGGTTTATAGTTTGAGGGGTTAGTACTATTTCCCCTTTAAAAATTTGAATAATTTTGCCTGTTTTCCAGACTTCTGGAACAATTCCACTTCTTAAACTCCAATTTACAAAGTAAGTGATCATGGGTGATAAATGTCCCTCTATTTTTAAATATCTTGTGTCCAAACCATCTAATCCTCCAGCTTTACTATGTTTAATTTATTGCAGTTCTCTTTTATTTCCTCTACTGTTACTTCCCTAAAATTAAATCCATATTCTTGCTATATTACTAATTTTTCCTAATTCCTTGCCCTTCTTTCTGTTAATTTTGTAGATATTTCTAATGACTGTATTGAGAATTTAGAAACATTTAAATCAGACAGATCTCTAAAATATTCATTAAGTAGATCAACTTCTTTTACAGGGTTTTCTTCTATCATATTATCTTATTCAATTGAAATTTTATTTTTTATTTTAACTGGATTTTGCAATTCAGATACTTATTTCCAAAACTTTTTTGGATCATTTGCTTTATCTATATTTTCCCTGTAGTACTTATGTTTTGCTATCTTGGCTTCCTTTTTGCACTTAATCCTCCACTGCCTGAACTTGTCCCAATCTTCTTTTGTTTTTGTTTTCCTTGCTTTTTTCCATACTTGATTTCTTATTCTTAAGTACTTCTTTAACTTGTCTGTTAGCCATCTAACATCTTTATTATATCTCTTCTTTAATACTTTAGGTGCATGTTTATCTATTATTTCTATTACTAAATTATTAAATTCTTATATTGCAAGTTCTAAATCAGGTATCAACAGAACTCTGTCCCAACGTATTAATTCTAAACTATTTCTAAAGGCTTCTATATTAAATTTCCTTTGGTCTCTGATCCAGTAAGTGACATTTGTTTTATTTACTGGTAATTTTAATTCCACGTTACATTTTACTGGATTGTGGTCTCCTAAGTTTAGCGGCATAACTTCCCAGGTGATTACTTTTAAATCTTGAAAAACAAAAATTAAATCGAGTATTGTACCCTGGTCTTTGTTTTTTGAACATCTAGTGGGGGTTTTAATGATTTGCACCAACCCTAATACAGCAAGGTTACTATTTAATTGTTTTCCTCTTTCCTGAAACCAGTCTGCATTAAAATCTCCTGTTAAAATAACTTTTTTATCTTTCAATTTATCTATCAAGACATTTGTTAATTTTTCAAAATGTTTAACTCTTTTTTGGAGGGGTGTAAATTACTCCCACTGTGACTTTTATAGATAACAATTCTATCACTAAACAATCCATTCCTTCTATACTTTGTGCTAAGATATTTTTATAGGAGCCTAAAGTGTCTTTAATATACAGCATAACCCCCCTTCCCTCTTCTGTCTGTCTAGTCTTACTAAATTGTATCCTTTTATTTGAATTTCTTCATTAGTCACCCTTGATGGAGCCAGGTTTCTGTAATTGCTAACAAATCAGCTATTTCTTCTTCAACCCAGACCCTATATTCATCAACTTTATTTACTAAACTTCTAACATTTTCATGTATCACTAATATCCCTGAGTTTTTTGGGCCTGGGTTTGTCTCCACATCTCCACATTGCATCAACATTGAAAACATAAGCATACCTTTAATTCCTGATCGATTTATCATTATACGGGTGTATTGGGGAATAAAACATTTATTCAACAATTTCCTCTCATTAGTAAAGGAATTTCGTCTCTTAGTTATTGAACTTTTTGCTATCTGGAGACAACCTTGAACTTCTATAAATTTTTTATTATTATCATTTCCCCTTTTTTGTTTGAAATTCAGACCATTTACATGTGCAATATGAAGACCCAGTAATAACCACCCACTCAATACATAAATCAATTTCATTGTACCTATTGGCTTGTTTATACACCTCTACTATTAGTATATTTTTATCTTACTAACTTTAATATTACTACTTCCAAAATGTACCGTTCTAAAAAGTGGATAGTAGTCTAACTTTGTTAAAAGAATGAACACAAACTTTTCTTACTTGAGTGATACTTTCTCCTTATCAATCTGGTGCAATGTCATACCAGTTTGATTCAGAAAATTTATGCTCTAATTTCTGGCTGATATAAAGCTCTACCTGTAATTATAATCTGCTATTTATCCTAACAAATTCAGATTTTGGATATAAGGTTGAATTTTCTGGATCAGAGTTTGGAACCTTAGATCTGAAGGGTGGATCCTGGGATCCTACATCTGATCCACATATGTCTTCCGTAGAACTGATCATGAGACCCAATGGATCAAAATGGTTTGATCAGATCCATCAGATCCATGGATGGGATCTGTGCTTGTATGACCTATTTTTGCTGGCATCCCTCTTCAATGCTGTCTAAAATCTGACATTTTGCCCACTATCCAATGGTATCCAACTTTTCTGGAAACTATCCATGCACAATAATGGCAATAGGGAAGAAAGACCTTAAGTTTTGATTACCATGTCTTACATATAGTAGGTGCTCATAAAAATGACAATTTGTAATGATTTTAAAGCCTCCTTCCCTTTTTTGATGGGCACGAAGGTGCTTACATTATTTCAATTATTAAGGAAACACTAAGTAAAGAAAAAAAAAGATTCCTGAAAGCTGCTATGGTGATCTTCTTGGTGTCCTATGATTGAAGCAGGTCCTGTTTGTGGTTTACTCTTGCAGTATGACAACTCATATTACATAAAGATAATTAGGTTTTCTGGTGGCAAAAATGCCTGTTAAAAATGGACTAGCCTACCCAATGACAAAGAAGTCAGTGTATTCTTTTACCTCCTAAGGTACCTGGGTGCATGTCTCAAGCATTGAATTCCAGTTTGGCAGGTGTGGAGGCTCAGTGCAGTTAGTCTGGATATGTCGTGCTTTCAGGGAGTGTCTGCTGAATCTCCGCTACATATTGCAGCTGCCCCTGTCAGCATAGGAGGATTAGGCCCACACAGGACATCAGTCTTTGTATTTGTCTGCAATGTTCAACAGTGCTGCTGCTTATTTATGCTTGTGCAGTGTGCATATCAACTAGAGCCAGAGTCATGGATCTAAGAAATACTGACATCCCTTCTGCCCCCTCAAACCAATATTTTTGTTTACCCTTCTAGGATTGCTGGATGGAGGGCCAGCAACAAAGGTGATTAGTTATGGGCTGGTTGGCTATGGATGGAGGATGATAGTGCTGAGTAAGCTGAGCAGTAGAGATAAAATAAAGAGTTGCCATAGGGAGAAAAAGTAGAGAATGAAGTAACAAAAAATGAAATAGTAAATGAACTACATCTACAGTGATAAAGGGACTCTATCTAGATTTGAAATCCCCAAGCACTCAAATCTAAAGTTTGAAACACAAGCTCTTTGTACTGGAAAGCCTGTGGCATATTTAGTCTTAAAAATATCACATCTACTAATGCTTTTTTGAAGCTATGATCAATTATATATTCTTGTTCCTATATAATCAGATGCAATAAATTTAAATGAATAGCAAAAGAAAAAAACACCCACAAAGCCTTTTTAGTTTAAAGCAGCAGTGCAACACAATTGGGCAAAAAATGTGACCCTACCTTTTTTCACTACAAAGTATTCCAGGCATCTTCCAGTTTTATTAGGTGCTACAATCTTCTAGTTCCACCAAACTTTAACTGCTTTATAAATGATTTAATTTTTTTTCCAAGAAAAAAAAATTGACTGCCATGCTTTTTACCAGCAATCACATGAAGAACAAGCATTTGTCAATGCCAAATGTTTGCTTGCTGACATTGGCATTGGTAGTGTAGAAGTTACAGAGCTGCATAATAGAAAAGGGCAGTGAAGTATCGAACTGAAGCCAACCCCACCACCACCCTGCAGAGAGTGACAGGCATTGGAGTGTACCTTTGGGTTGTCAGACATAACGGCCAAGCCATTTCACCACACCCTACCCTGCAGACACTGACACGTGTCACAGTGTGCCTTGGGGTCTTTGGCCCTTATGCTCACCCCATTCCATCAGGAAATATGGTGAGATGGGTGCGGTATAGGAGAATGGGGTGAACTTTGGGGCCGAAGAGTCCAAGGCATACCTCGATGCCTCTCACTGGCTGCAGGATGTGGAATGGTATGAGCATTACAGGCAAGAATCCCAAGTCACACCCCTGATGCCTGTCATTCTCTACAGGGTGGGGCATTATGGTTGGAAACCCTAACACCTCAGGCATTCATTGGTATTTTCACTCCAAATTTTCAACATTTTTTTTGGTGACCCCCACCTCATGAACAGTGGCAATATCAGTTTGTTAGCCAAAAGCTGCTTATGCATAGCGACTACGGCATTTAGCAAGCACATTCCGAACAGGATGTAAAAAATGACAGCTGTACTGTTCATGGGAGGTGTAAAAATGGCAATGTTGCAAATCTGCAGTCAAAATATTAAAAACTGGTGAAGTCACGAGTGTGCATAGAAACTGTGCAACACACACCGTAATGTAATTAGGTTGGGGATTTTACAGCAGATTGCCAACACAGGCATTTTGGGACCTCCGATCATGAACAGTGTCACTGTGATTTTCTTTATCTGTCCCGAACAATGATTTCCCACAGCGACCACGCATCTCTGCGCTGAAAGTGTGAAAACACATTTCGGCCATGTTGTGAAAAATGACAGCTGTACTGTTCATAAGGAAGTGTGGAAAAATGCCACTGGTGAAAATCTGGACTGAAAATATTACAAAGTCATGAACTTACCAGGTGCGTGAAAACTGCACAATGCTCACTCGTAACACAGTCATTTTATGGACTTTTGTCACCAAATTTTCAACATAGCCATTTTAAGACCTCTGCTTATGAACAGTGTAACTGTGATTTCCTTAATCTGTCCCAAACATTGCTTTCGCAAACTGACTGCACCATTGTGCGCTACATGTGTGGAAACACATTTGGGGCGACATGTGAAAAATGGCAGCTGTACTGTTCATAAGGAAGTGTAATAAAATGGCAATGTGGAAAACCTGGAGTGAAAATATAGAAAATTAGCAAACTTACGAGCGTGTGTAGGAACTGCGCAACGCACGCTCGTAAAACAGTCATTTTTAGGAATTTTTTCACCAAATTTTCAATATAGCCATTTTAAGACCTCTGCTCATGAACAGTGTCACTGTGATTTTCTTAATGTGTGCCATACATTGATTTTGCACACCGACTGCGCCATTGTGCACTACATGGGCAGAAACGTGTTTTGGGCAAGATGTGAAAAATGACAGCTGTACTGCTCATAAGGAAGTATAATAAAATGGCAATGTTGAAAATCTGGAGTGAAAATATTGAAAATTCGCAAACTTACGAGCATGCGTAGGAACTGAGCAATGCATGCTCATAAAACAGTCATTTTTAGAATTTTCCACCAAATTTTTTCAACATACGCTTTTGAGAGCCCTCCTTATGAACAGTGGCACTGTTGTTTCATTACTTGGTCCCAAAAGGTGATTTCGGCAGTGACTGCGTAAATCACCCTTCAGGCCCGAGAATGCCATGACAGTGAGAGCATTCATGATAAGGGGTCCTAAAACCCTATGTTGAAAATTTGGTGCAAAAATTTCAAAAATGACTGAGATATGCAGCAAAATTGAAAACCCTATTCATTACATTATACAGCTTACGGCATTTCCTCAGTTGTGGTGCGGCTTTGAAGAGTGCAACGTGTTCCGGCCCACTGAAGATTGTTGCCCAGTCCGGAGGTAAGTATGGGGTGAGGGTGAGTGAGAGGAAGGGTGCACAGTGGGTGGGTGCGGGTGGGGCAGAGACTGCGAGGACCATTTTACGTTTCAGTTTTTTTTTCTTTACATGACGACGTTGGGACATTTGCCATGCTGGGGTGGCTCCCAGCGTGGCACAAGGATGGCTGGTGGGGTGGGAGGCATGGAGCTGATGGGGATTGGGCACCCTGTCGGGCAATAGCATCTGTTGCCATGCTGGGGTGGGCTCAGCGTGGCACCCTGTCGCGAGGAAACAGTGGAGCGGTGAAGTTGGGCACCCCGTCCAGCTATATACAATGTGCGGCCACACTGGTGCAGAGCACCCAGCGTGGCATATGTAACTCTGCTTGGGGGCAGCACAGCCGACAGGGATTGGACACCCCCATCGGTTACACAGTGTGTGCGCAAAGGGCAATGCAGTATGTGTGTGTCTGTGTGTGTGTGTGTGTGTGTAGGGAGACGCAGAGCAGGCGATATCTTATCGCTGCTCACCAGCGTAGCTCCTCCTTTCAACTGTACTCCACTGCATTTTGGAGCTGTCATAGACAGCTCCAGCAGGCATTGGAGAATTGCAGCCGCGCCTGCAAACACACTGACTGAATTGGAAGAGGGCTGCCACACCTCCAAAAACTCAGATGATGGCACTATGTTTCTTGCACATACGTGCAAGCAAGCATAAAAAGGTCTCACCCCTTGTAGTCCTGAATAACAAAAGTCTAATACTGGATCAAGTGGAGACATTCAGATATCTCACTCACACCCCCCATTGTGGGCAACTGTTGACCACTTTAAAAGAAGGCTTGGTGCCCTATTCAGAAATCAGAACAGCCTCACTGCTGAAGCCTGAAGCCATGTGACTGTGCCTAGCTCCATCCTGTCCCTAGTTGGCTATGGACTACCTATTTATGTGGCTGCCAGTGACTCTGTATTAAACAGGGTCAAGGTGATATGAGTAAAGCTTGCTGCTTTATGTTAGGGCTGACAAGTGCTCCACACCTGTAACCTTTATTCACTTACCAAGTGGCTACCACTTCCCAGTAGAATGAAGTTTCACACCTGTTTATAACCAAGAAAGCACTGATGGGCCTAACACACCCTGTGCTAAAAACTGTTTCCACCCAGTATCTAACCAGTATAACACAAGGAGCATGGCCAGGAATACCCTTGATCTACCTTTCCGCAGAACTCAGCTGGGTAAGCATTCCTTTGCCATTAGGGCTGCAGGTTGGGTAAATGAACAGCCAGAATCCATGTTGAACCTCCCCAGATTTGCTCAGTTCAAAAAAATTCCAGCCACCCTAGCAGTTAAGTGCAAGTGCAGTTTATCATTGAACTAGTCATAATCATCATTGTTATGCTGTGCTGCTGTCTCTAGCAGCCTGCTGCTGGAATCTGCTCATGTTCACTCAGCTTTGCACTTATACAACTTGATGTTTCTTGTTTTGTTAGGCAAGCTTTCCCTCTGGAATGTATTCATTCACCTTGTCTGTTACTTAACTGTAACATATATTGTAATTCTATTGTATAATTTCTTGTAAATCTTGTAACTGATGTGGAACCTTTGCAAATAAGTATTTGTCAATGCCAAGATTGCGTGTTGGTATTAGCATTGGAAATGCAGGAGTTAGATAAATGCAGAATTTTATATTATTTCTCTCACATTGTTTTAATCGTAATGTTATTCCTCCAAAAATGTGTTTGACGGTATTATACCAAACTATGTTTCTCCACACCTGAGTTTGAATGTTTGTGATCTCCTTCCTAAACTGTGTTAGTTATTCCATGTGCTGCGTCACATGCATACTCATGTAGTTCAAATTGTACTCTCCAGGGTCGTGCCTGAAAATAGGCATGCTTATGCCTATTGCACTCACCCAGTTACCAAAAGCAAATAAATAAATAATTATTATTATTATTATTTTGGAAGACATCTTTGAGCCAAGGCTCTTTTACAAAGGTTCCACATCGGGGAAACAATACAGAACATAGAGAGGACAATAACAAGTATAGTAGTTTCAAGCAGTGATAGGCTTTGTTGGGCACATTTAAAGAATAGGAATGGTAGTGAGGTATTGAACATCATGCCAATCCCACCACCACCCTGCAGAGATGGACAGGTATTGGGGTATGTGTTTGGGTCATTTCCCATAACGTTCATGCCATTTCACCTCACCTATCTTGCAGACACCGACATGTGTTGAGGTGTGTCTTGGGGTGTTTGGCTTTACAGTCATTGCATTCCATAAGAATATATGCTGAAATGGGTGCAGTATAGGAGAATGGGATGAACTCTGGGGCCGAAGAGTCCAAGGCACACCTCTATGCCTGTCACTGGCTGTAGGGTCGGGGGTGGGGGTGGAATGGCATGAGCATTACATTTGGCAATCCAAAGGCACACCCCTGATGCCTGTCAGTCTGTGTATGGTGGGACGTTATGGTTAGAAACCCTAACGCCCTGGGCATTTGTTGGTATTTGCATTACAAATTTTCAACATGGCCTTTCTGTGACCCCCATCTCATGAAAGCATTTGGGATTTTTTCTCTATGATTTTGTTAATGTGTCCGGAGCTTTGAGTTCCCACAGCTACCGTGACTTTCTGCTCCAAATGTATGAAAACAGATCGGGCAGGATGAGAAGAATGACAGCTGTACCATTCATAGGGAGGTATGAAGAGATGGCAATGTTGAAAATCTGTAGTGAAAATATTAAAAATGCTCAAACTTCTGAGTGTACATGGAAACTCGCTAACACATACGCATAACACAGTCATTTAGTGGAATTATTTAACCACATTTTCAAGATAGGCATTTTATGACCTCTGCTCATGAACACTGTCACTATGATTTTCTTAATCTGTCGAACATTGATTTCTCACAGCGACTCGCTATTCTTACGCTAGATGTAAACACATATTTCGTAGGATATAAAAAATGACAGCTGTACTGTTCATAAGGAGGTGTGAAAAATGCCAATGTTGAAAATCTGGAGTGAAATGTTACAAATATGTTAAATTACGATGGTGCATGGAAACTGCACAACATACAGGGAGGGAGCTGGATGTCATTGTCCACCTAGAGACAAATGACCTGGCTAAGAAAGGGATTAGAGAAGTGCAGGAAGAGTTTGTGGAATTGGGAGGGCCTTAGTCAAGTAGCACTTGCGGTAACCTTCTCGGAGGTGCTGCCCATCTATGGCATAGGAGAGGCTAGGGTGTTCCGCACCATGGGATTCAATCAGTGGTTGAAAAACTGGTGTGGAGCTCAGGATTTGCTTCATTGGGGACTGGGGTCCACCTGGAGTGATGCAAGCCTATACTGGCATGGATGGGCTGCATCTGTCCAGGAGGGAACCAGGATCCTAGGTGATAGGTTTAAATGCTTCATTGGCAAGCTTTTAAACTAGCCAAGGGGGGAGGCACTGGAAAGGAGCAGGGAAATCCTAGCCCCCCCAAATAATCATGGTAGTAAATGCGGCAAACACCAACATAGAGGTGTCGATAGGGAGAACGGCAGGGGTAAATGTAGAAAGTGACAAAGGCAAGAAGGACAGGGATGGGGCAAAAGGGAGTAAGGCCATCAGGAAATGGAGGGTAATGAGTACCAATGCCCGTAGTCTGGGCAACAAGCTCCCTGAGCTGGTGGCCTTGATGGAAGAGGGATGCCTGGATATCGTGAGCAGTCACAGAAACATGGTACACAGAGAACCATGACTGGGATGTTAACATACCAGGTACATAACCTACAGGAGAGACAGGCAGTGGAGAAGAGGGAGGAGTAGCTTTCTATGTAAAGGAAGGGATAAAAGCAACTGAACAAAAGAATAAACAGGGAGGAGAGGAGGCACTGTGGGTCACCTTGGAGACTGGAAAGGGCACCACAATCCGCACAGGGGTTGTGTACAGACCCCCATGTCAGGGTGAAGGAATGGACAAGGATGTGATAGAAGGCATTCTTAGAATGGCAGAGAAAGGGGAAATACTATTGATGGGAGACCTGAATATGCCAGATGTTAACTGGAGCACATTTACTGCAGCCACATCTGAGAGTAGGGCCATTCTTGATGCTCTACAGGTGGCAGGCATTAGACAGTTAGTTTCAGAACCACTCAGTGAAGAATCTTGGACCAGATGCTCTCAAGCAGGGGCAGTGAGAGGATCTCAGATCTAGAAGTGGGTTGCCATCTGTGGACAAGTGACCATCAAACAGTGTGGTTCATGTTAAACTCAGCTACAGAGTCAAGCCACACAAAGTGAGGGTACTGGACTTTAGGAGGGCTGACTTTGGCAAGATGGAGAGTGCCTTAGAAAGCACTAGCAAACAGGCTAGAAGGAGTGTGGATCAACAATGGGGAATCATCAAAACTGCCATCACAGAGGCAACAAGCCTTTGTGTGAAGCAAATAAACAAATCAAAATGAAAGAAAAGCCGCTTTGGTTCTCAAAGAGGTGGTTGTGAAAGTCAAGAAGAAAAAGATAGCATTCTGGAAGTATAAGGAAACACAGAAGCAGCAGGACAGAGAGCTGTACCAGTTAAGGCAGAAGGAAGCAGGGAGGGAAGTCAGAATAGCAAAGGCCCAAACTGAGGAAAAGATAGCCAACTCAGTTAAGAAGGGGGATAAAACCTTTTATAGGTACATCAGCGACCATAGAAAGACAAAGGGAGGGATAGTGAGGCTGAACAGAATGAATGGTGGGTGGGCAGAGGGGGTCAGTGAAAAAGCAGGGATACTGAATGAATATTTCTGCTCAGTATTCACAAAAGAGGAGGGGGAAGTGCCTAATCCAATTAACAGAAGCACTCTTGATAGGGAGGTCGATCCCAGTCCTTTCACAGAAGAAAGGGTTCTGCAAGAACTCCTAAAACTGAAGGTGGACAAAGCAATGGGTCCTGATGGAATTCACCCCAGAATTCTAAAAGAATTAAGGGAGGAACTAGTGAAACCACTGGCTACTCTTTTTAATAAATCATGGGAGGATGGTGTGGTACCCGAGGACTGGAGGAAGGCAGATGTGATTCCCCTTCACAAAAGTGGGACCAAGATAGAGGCAGGAAACTACAGACCTGTCAGTCTGACCTCTGTGGTAGGGAAAGTGATGGAGTCACTTCTGAAGGAAAGAATAGTTGAGTACCTAGAGGCCAGTGGAGCACATGACCCAAGGCAGCGTGGGTTCACAGCAGGAAGGTCATGTCAGACGAATCTAATAGATTTCTTTGACTGTGTGACTAAAGTAGTTGACCAGGGAGGGGCTGTGGACATGGCCTACCTAGACTTTAGCAAGGCATTTGACACAGTCACACACAAAAGATTAATAGTCAAATTTACCAGCCTGGGAGTGGGTCCCAGGGTGGTAGCCTGGGTAAAACATTGGCTGCACAACAGGACACAAAAGGTAATTGCAAATGGAGTGCACGCTAAAGAAAGAGGGGTTACTAGTGGGGTACCGCAGGGTTCAGTATTGGGTCCAGTCCTTTTTAATGTCTTCATCAGTGACATTGCAGAGGGACTGGAAGGAAAAGTATGCCTTTTTGCAGATGACACAAAGATCTGCAACAGGGTTAATACACAAGGAGGCGTGGAAAGAATGAAAAGGGACTTGGCAGGGTTGGAGGAATGGTCAGAAGTATGGCAGCTAGGATTCAATGCAAAGAAGTGCAAAATAATGCACCTGGGAAACAAGAACCCAGGGGAAGAATACACAATGGGTGGGGAGGTAGTAACAACAACAAAAAAGGAAAGGGACCTGGGGTAATCATATCAGATGACCTTAAGGTTAGCAAGCAATGTGAGAAGGCAATAGGGAGGGCTGGGGGTATACTGGGATGTATAGGGAGAGGCATCACCAGCAGAAAACAGGAAGTTGTTATCCCTCTGTACAGACAGTTGGTGAGACCCCATCTGCAGTACTGTGTCCAGTTCTGGAGACCCCATCTCCGCAAGGACATAGACAGGATAGAGGTAGTCCAGAGAAGGGCAACGAAAATGGTGCAGGGTCTGCAAGAGAAGCCATATGAGGAGAGACTAAAGGAGCTTAATATGTATACCCTTGAGGAAAGAAGGGAGGGGGGGGACATGATAGAAACTTTTAAGTACCTCAGTGGAATCAACAAAGTCCAAGAGGGTAGCATCTTTCAGAAAAAGAGACTTGCAAGAACAAGGGGACACAATTTAAAGATAGAAGGAGGGCGGTTCAGGGGCAATGTGAGGAAGTATTATTTAACAGAGAGGATAGTGGATGCATAGAACAGCCTTCCTGAGGAGGTTGTGGGGTCTAAAACTTTGGGAGAATTCAAGAATGCATGGGACAGACATAAGGCAATTCTTGTGGGGAGTAGGAAGAAATAGGCTGTTGGTTAACTAGGATCTGCGGCCTATCCTGTAGGTAGGGAAATGGGCAGACTAGATGGGCCTAATGGTCCTTATCTGCCATCAAAGTCTATGTTTCTATGTTTCTATAAACAGTGGCACTGTCATTGTTACATCGGTCCTGAAAGGCGATTTCGCACAGTGACTGCAAAATCACCTTTCAGGACCGAATAACTCCATGACAGTGACTGAATTCATGAGGAGGGGTCCCAATAACCTCATGTTGAAAATCTGGTGCCAAAGTCCAAAAATGGCCAAGATGTCCACATAAGTTGAAAAAACCTATTTATGCCATTATATAGCTTACGGCATTTCTTCAGTTCATGGTCGGCTTTGAAGAGTGTAGACATATTCCCGGTCCACCGAAGATCACTGCGCCTGGCTCCGGAGGTAAGTATGGGGTGAGGTAAGGTATGCAGAGTGTGGGCGCAGGTTGGAGAAGAGAGCACTGGACACAACGTGGGACCGTTTTCTATTTTTCAGGTTAAAAATAATTTGAAACCATCACAGGAAGGTTTTCCTTTTTTGCAGGTAGATTTGGAATGCTGGGGTGGGCTCGACATGCCACCTACATGTTTTTAGGGGGCTGAAGCCGATGAGGACTGAGGCCCTCTGTCAGCAAGTAAGAAGGATCTGTGTTTTGGGGGAGACATGATGCCAAGGGGGACTGGGTACCCTCGGCCATCTAAAATGTATGGGGGAGGATATTATGCGGCGGTTGGACACCCCATCGGCTTTTATAGGGACTCTGAGGTGGCAACAACCACTGCCATGTAAGTAGAAATGTTACACCAGGCAGGGCACTGCCCTGCAATGATGGGTCGCTCCCTCATTGCAGCGGAATGGCTGATGCTGCAATGATGAGGCAGCCCCTCATTACAGCGGCCAAATTGTTTCAAGTTGGTGCCACTTTTGCAGAACCAGTGTTATTAGGGCACTGGGCCTGCATTGGGTGAACAGTGCCAAGCCCACAAATGCAGTGCCGGTGTTGTCTGCCACAGTGCCGCACCTCCACAACCCACTTCTCTCCTAAGCTGCCACATAATGTTTCTTGTGCATGCACTCAAGCAAACATAAAAAGCACTTGTGCTCAAAGGTATTATCCAAATCCTATTAGTAAATAAATAAATGTGTCTTAGAAATAACATTGTAGACCTGGCAATGTTAAAGATTGAGAAGATAAGAAAAAAACATGGGCCCAGATATTCAAAAGGGTTGCACATGGCACAACAGTGTTGTGCCATGCGCAATCCACTGATGTGCCCTGGCATGATATTCAAAAGGGAAAAGTGCGAGGCACAAATCCCGATGTGCCAGAGCACATCAGTAATGTGTGCAGGCACAGGTGGGGGGTGTACCCATGCATAACTTGCACAGCCCAATATTCAGCCTGGGATGTGCAGAGCCATGCATGCACAACCCCTAACTGTGCCAGCACAAAGTTAAGCCAAAAAAAAGAGGAACAACTGATGGCCACCCACAGGTGAGCTGCAGCATTGCAGGGCACAACACGGCAGCTGCCACCTGTGGGTGGCCACCCAAGTTCCGGCTGTATCTGGCAGTGTCCCCCCATGCCCGATCGTGGGCATTTGTAAAAAAATATAAAAATTAGTCTAATATCCCTGGTGGTCCAGTGGACCGCTATGTGCCGATCACAGGCATCTGTCCAAAAATAGCAATATTTATCCTATATCCCTGGTGGTCCAGTGGACGCTATGTGCCGATTGTGGGCATTTGTATAAACAATTCCAATATCCCTAGTGGTCTAGTGGTACCCCCCACCCGCTCACTGAGCACCACCACTCTGCTTCCCCCGTCAGCCAGCGGTGGCAGGACCACCCGCCTGTCACCCCACCACCTGCTGACTGACACCTCGGGTAGGGATGCACGTCCATTGTCTTAGCGTGAGCAAATGGGCATTCAGCCCCTACCGTATCTACACATTCCAGATGTGTGAATGATTCAGCATAGCATTTTGAGAAATGTGAAGCAGGAACGAGTTTCTATGGTGGCTGCTGAGGGACTTGCTTGCTCCCAGTCAGCAACCCATTGAATGTAAATAAAAACACCAAACCCTCAAAGCTCTAAAAAAAACTGATTCTATATTGTAGGAAAAATGGTAAGGGTACCAAGAAACATTGCAAAGCTCAGCCAATATGGGACACATTTATTCCCTTGGTGTCCTGCTGTCTCAATTCAAGCCGTGGTGAGCAACCCAGGGTACCGTGCATGACATGCATGCAAGGCATGGGTTGTGCAATAATACTTCACATAGTGCAAGTGTTGTATGTGCTGGAGGGCCTGTGATGGTGGTCTGTGCCACAATAAAGTCATGTCCTAATCCTATTGTGTGTCAAGTAAAACAGTCTCTGCAAAGTAAGAAATATATAAAAAAAAACTATTAAAATAGGTATCTGTGTATGAAGTAAAAACATAGGTTCGAATATTTGTCTCTGTGTGGCAGGTACCTGGCAACTGTAGACACAAACACTAGTCAAGCACCTACATTAAACATATACTTTAAAACACAATAGCAGGGACTAATTTTTATTTTTTTACTGATCATGTTATTATACCGTTTATATTTTCACTTTCTATCTGCATTTTTTTTTTCAGTTAACTTCTTTACTGGGGAGTCCACTTTATAAGCACAATAACACACTCCTACTGCCATACCTTGATGACCACATAATATTTCGGAGGTTGGAGCAGACCCTGTGGAACAAACAGGTCACAGTCTATGCCATGGCCAGCATGTCCACTGCCATCAGGGCACACATGTGGTAATCATCATGCCTGCCCAGGTGGAGACAGCCTACAGAACTGCAAGGCATACCACAGCATGAACATGGAGGTTGTGTGTGATACGGCAGGCACAATTATGCACATTTGTGTCCGTACCTTAGCTCCACACAAGATGCATACACACTGGAGAACTTGAGGTTCTGGGAAATACTGCACACCATGCCAGCCAGTCAGGGGTGAGTTACAGGTATATGCACATGGGTGGGGCAAGTGTCAGAGAGGCGGTTTGTGGCATGCACTAATGATCTCCTCTTCCCCACAGGTGGCAGTGGATATCCATTGTGCACATGTCTGATGACTCACTTCTAGAGCCACAGTCCAAGACAGAGCTGTGGTACAAGGCACACTAACTGACAGAGGGCATTATCAAGAGGGCATTCAGCCAGCTGAGAGGTGCATTTTAAGTGCCTTGCCAGGACAGGGTGACACTGCAGCTCATGCTCCAAAAGGTGTGCAGGTTGTTCACTATATGCTGCAGGCTAGACAATATAGCTGTGAGTAAATGCCTACCCCTGCCAGACAATGACATGCCACCACCTGTTGACATGCTCTAACATGGGAACAGACTGATTCCCAATGGCCACAGATGCCATGGTGAGCAACCCAGGGTACCGTGCAGGACATGCATACAAGGCATGGGTTGTGCAATACTGCTTCACATAGTGCAAGTGCTGTATGTGCTGGAGGGCCTGTGATGGTGGTCTGTGCCACAATAAAGTCATGTCCCAATCCTATTGTGTGTCGTGCCTCCTGTGCTGTAGGTGTCTGGTGTCATATGTGCCCCGTGTGTTCCCATTGTGGAATTCCAGCTGGGGCGTGGGCTCAGTTCTGTGAGGCACCTTCACACAGGCAGACACTGTGCCATCTGCCACCATGTGTCTTTGCTATTCTCTTTATGCATGGCCTTGGGAGCCCTGCCATCCATGTCCTCAAGGGGTTCTGTGTCAAGGTCCTGTCAAGGGACATCCCTTCCATACCATGCCTGAGGGTTGGGTACCTGTGGGCCACAGCCATCCAGACCCCATCCCCACATCAGATTGTCGACGCCCTGACCGAAGACACCTGTGAAGCAGTCAAGTGCATCACCAGTGGACTACTGAAATGCCCCGAGCTCCTTCTGCATGCCCCTGACCTCCATACATAAGTTGTCAACACTGTGGGCCATGTGCTGCAGGTGCTCATGCCCAGCACTTGGCTGATGAATGCACTGCTGGTCTACATCATGGACCTTGGCCTACAAGCCATGCAGGTTCTGCCACCATGCAGGATATACTGCCCCTGTAGGTTCCCTCTAGGAGGTTCGTATCCACATCCATTTACCTTTGTGAATCCTGTGTGCCCTGTGCCTAGTCCTGTGGCATTGTCTGTGTTGGGATGTGTGTCATACGGTCATCAGCTGCCTCTGTACCCTGCAAGCCTGTGCCATGTGTTGCTAGTGGTGGGTGTGTGCAAGCTGGTTGGGGGCTGTTGGGCAGCACCTGTGTGTCTGGGACAGTGCCCATGCCCTGGGTGCTGTGGCCTTAGTCACTGGGGCTACTGGTGTAACCTGTATCATCAGTATCCTCCTCCTCCTCCTCCTCTCCTGGGCCCTAAGTGTCACAGTTTTCCTGGGTTTCCATTATTATGTTGGGCTCCATTCCTGCGAAAGGGAAGGTGAGAGTTTGTTGGACAGTGTCCCCAAAACTCCACAACTTGTGTCCTTTGTGTGGTACCCTGTGGGCCTACCTGAGTCCTGGGTCCCCTCCTTATATGTGTCATCATCCTTCTCCCAGACTGGGGCTGGCAGGCCACCATCTGCAAGGTATAGTTATGGGTTAGCACCTGCTTGGGTCCATGCTGGCCCTACCCTGTGTGGCGTGACTGTACTTGATCTGCAGCATGTCTAACCCATCCTCCTTGCCCCTTGTGGCCTGCTTGCTGATAGTGTTGGCCACTATGTTGTCCACCTCCTTTAGCTCCATATCATTTGGAGGATTGCCCCAGCCATCAGCAGCTGTTTCTGCTGCTGCTGTGCCAGCTTCCTCTTTATTGCCTCTGCATGTCACATCACTTGCGCTTCAGGGCACTGGTGGTCTGTGACATGTACCATGCAGCACTGATAGTATCCTTTATGCTAATCCATACCAGCTGCTTGTGGGTAGATGCCCACTTCAGTGCCCCTGAGCTGTAGTGGGTGACCTTGGTGACCAGTATGGCAAGTATGGTGGCCTCCTTTACCAAGATGTTGTGTGTCCATGGCCATGGCTGTCTGGCGCGGTCTTGCCCCAGTCTCCCAGGCACATGCAGGTGGCCCATTCACCACAGGACATGTGGTGGTGGTGGTGGTGTTGGCCCATGTCCTTACACTGTTGCTCCATTTTGGGTACATCCATGAGTCAACATTTCCACATAGTGGCCCAGGAGCAGGACAGCTCCTTAAATAGCGGGGTCAATGAGTGTTCTATGGGGGGCTGCTTCACACACGTACCTAGTCATGCCCTTTCCACCCCTCTGTGGTTATATCTGCACCTGTTGGACATGCCCCAAGCCTTTGTGGATCACACTACCTGTGCAGGTGATGCACGCCATGTGGCCACATACCTGCTATATGTGTCCCCAGCCATTTCGGGTTTATCTGTGGATCAAAACCTAAATGCCACATTTCATTTCCAGAGTAGTTCTGCTTCTCCACAGGACAACTTCACACCCTCTGTACCACTGGTACTTTGATCGATCATGTTATGCCTCCTATAAACGGGTCTTTTTATTTATCTTTTGACTTCTTTCTCTCTGCCTTTCTCCACCTTTTTGCCTTGTTTTGCTTTGGATACTTTAGTATTATCTGTTGCCAAACCTTTTTGCTATTTTCCATTATGTTTTGTGTAACCAACCTCTCTCTCTCTTCCTTCAAGTTTGAGGTAGGTTACTGTGCTCTTGAAGAGCTAACTCTGACCCTGAAAGTTGCTCTTTAGTGAGCCTCAGCTAGGAGACTGGGTGTCTGGAGGTTTGCCCTGTGTTTTCTGACTGTGCCAGTATCAGTAAGCCCAGGCATGAATATTCATGGCCCAACCATTTCCCCTTTACACTATAAGAGGGTAAGGCTCGCTGAGCCTAAGGTGGGAAAGGCAGGGATGTAGACAGACAAGCAGCTCAGAGAATCAGCAGCTGGGAGGAGCCAAGGGGATGGGGAAGGGCACCTCTGAGCGCAAACATAGAAGGAAGACCTGAAGAAAGTGTCCTACCCTGCGGAGGAAGAACCATACAGACCGACTGGCACCAGGAAGTAGTGGTGGGTCCCACTCAAAGAGGTCACTAGGATAAATGTGGAACCCCTCTTGCCAAAAGAACAGAAGGAAGGAGCAATTTGTAAGTACTCTGTGCATTTAGTAGTTGATATTCACTAGGATAAGAGGCCTGGTAGAGCTGGGTTCAGTAAAGTCCTACAGAGTTGGCTGGGCTTGGGAGCCCATGGCTTTGAGCCACTAGGGTTATCAGTGTAGTGTTGGAAGGGAAGCACACACAGCTAGGCCAACTACTAATTATTTAGTAGTAAACCATAAAGCTGTTTGCTATTTGTGTGATGCCCTGATGCACATCAGTCAAGCAGGGGCACAGCTGCCCCCAAGGTAGTGCCCATCCTGCCTGGTAGGGTGCCACTGCACACATGGTCATGTGAGTGCACACACCCAAGAGACCCTGAAAACAGGAGATAGTGAAGTTGAATAAAGCAGTCTGAGTCTGCCCAGTCAGAGTGAGGGGCTGAAGGAATGTACAACAGAAGTGATAAAGAATACAGTAAATGGTACTGAACAACAATGAAGTTATGGCAATTAATTTGCCAGTGTAATGCCCTCAGGTACTGTATGTATACACAGTCACAGCACTCACCTACACACCACCAATAATGAGACCAAATGCATAAGCTTATGCAAAAGTGTTGCCTTTAGTGAAGCAGCAGCAGCAATGAACAGCATGAACAGCACAAATCTTCTTCTTAGGTTTCACCCAATACGTGGGCTTTTGCAAAAAGCCACAGCTGAGATGAAACCTGAAAGAAGTATAACTGTCCAACTGAGGGTCTTCTGCTACTAAAACACTAAAGGCAAACCATGATGTGATGTCTGAAGATCCGTTTGTATTTAGTGTTCTCTACTATCCATCATTGCACTGGTGCTTGCTTGCTTTTTTGTTTACTTGTATGACTTTATAGTGGCTACTTGCTTTTTTTGGTCATTTTTTGGTTCTGGCATCTCAGCATTGGTGTGATTACACCTCGAGTATTGCATGCAATTTTGGAACTTCCTAAGACAGAGAGAGAGAGAGAGAGAGAGAGAGAGAGTCAAGAAACTAGTATCTGGAGGAGAGTGGCACAATTGATTCACGGGCAAAAGGGTAAGACCTATGAGGAGAGATTGGGCAGTCTTAACATGTACCCTTTGGAAGCTAGAAAGAAAAGGGGGATATGACAGAAACATACAAATACATGTAGGGCTATAATAGGGAGGACTCCACTGTGTTATTTAAGTTAAAGGAAACACATAACCACTTTGGGGGGTTGGGGTGTAACATGAAATTTGAAGTGAGGAAATTCAAGAAGGACATCTGAAAGTACTTATTTACAGAGCAGGTGGTGGATACGTGGAACCGTCTACCCAGTATGTAATCAATGCTGGACTATCTCAATAGCCAAAACCCCAATGTGACATCTTCAAGCAGATTAATAGGAACAAAACTGAGGCAGGAGGTGGGTGCAGCTCTGTAAGGGTAGAATAAATCAGTGTATGCAGGAATATCACAGCAGACTTGATGGAATCATAAACTTTTCTATCCTTAACCATCTGTGAATCTATGTTACAAAACGTAGCAGTTTATGATATGGATGATTGTGACTTAGTCCATGAGCCTAACAGTTTATTTCACCAGACATAGTCCTGAAATAAGTATTCTTGATGTGAATTTGCTGGTATATGTACATTCAGTAATCATGCCACTTGGCCAACTTTGGCAGGTTTATACTGTTCTGAGTGGTAGAGATACTGGGCAGCTAAACAGTCCTCTTCCTGCTGTAAAGAACACCAACTATCCCTCTTCCTGAGTAACCCATAATGACACTGTGCTCAGGTGCCAACTTGTTTTCCAGACTGGTTCAGAGTTCCACTCTGAGGCTGCCGTTAAGGTCTCATTTCAAGTTTTTTTCTACAGGCAGCTCTGCTCAGCTGCAGTTCCACTCCATCCCACAAGCAGCCTTGGTGCACTTGGTGGCCTTGGTAGCCAAACACTAGGGCACCCCTGGGAACCATTTACTAGCCTTGACCTGGACCAGGTCCCTTTGGAAACCAGTGCATAGCAGAAGGGCCACTCCTGGCCTCCTGGGCATGCATAGTCACTGTCAAAGGGTACTGTACTTTCTCAGCATGACTGGGGGCAAGCTCATTCTTCTAACACTCTGTAACTCAGAACTAAGACTTAAGAACTAAGAATTAACATCAAAACCTGTGATATCCCTATATATGGCATGTCTTGGAGCAAACCACTCTATTCCTGCCACTTCTCCAGTCAGGACAGTCCTATGCATGGCCCACTAGTAGCTCCAAATGGGGTCTGGGCTACATTTAGTTAAAAAATCTCAACACTGTACAATGTCGATTTGGCTGTTCACTCTCTCTGTCCCTGCTAGAGGAACTACCACCATTCTGAGATACCACAAAGGCACTGGAACTACCTGAAGGAGGGTTCTACCCCCTAGAGGTGCCAAAGAAATGTGGTCTCCTTAGACCAAAGATACCTTAAGGAAGACACCCATGGCTCCTGTAATGAAAGACAGAAGCCACAGGAGGAGAAAAGAAGGGCGGTGGGATAATGAAAATAAGTATCCAAAGGATGTTTAGGCATGCATAATTTAAATATCAATTGGTGGGGTGGCAAGTGTTGCCCATTGCCTCACCAAACCATGGGCACATCCCTTTGATTCACTGGTTCTCTGGGCAACTACTATGAGGTATGCTTGTGCATATTATAAAATGGGCATCAAAATCCTCTAAATCCTATTGTTTAGAATCATTCATCTGACCGTGCATTAAGTAAGCAACAAGACACAAATGGTGTGTATTAGACACTTCTAACACAGAACCAGGGGCATAGTAAGGTACCAGGTCACAGGCAGGTCTAATGCACATCCCCAGAGTGTCTTATTGCATTTATAAAATGGACATTTGTATTTGTAGAAAATGGGCAAACTATGTGGGCCAAATGGTCCTTATCTGCCGTCAAAGTCTATGTTTCTATGTTTGGCAGCCATTTTTTTCTCACTGACTCACACACCCAAAATTAGGATAAAAGAAAAGCACCAAATATCACCACATGCATCTTCTCTCTTACTTCACCACGATAAGGAACACAGCTATATGTACAATGCAACCTGTACACATCATTATTTATGCCAAACATGTAGTTTTTATTTATAGGTGCCATGGGGATGAAATCCCTGGGGAAAAAGGTACCACAGAGAAGAAGCCCATGTTTTATATAAGGAATAGAGGAACCCCAGGAGCAGGGGAGATTGTGGGGACAACCAAAATGAGCTCTGAAGGATTCTTCGGCATGCATGGTTTAAATGCTACCCATGTGTGGGGGGCAAGGCAGTCATCACCAGGACTCAGTACAGCCAAAGGAACACTGGGGAATGGAACCCCAAGGAGAAAGAGAGAGTGGTTCATAATAGATAAGAATAAAGAATGATGTCAGAGAACTGTTGCTCGATTAGTTGTTGGGTCATTGTTGTCTTGTTGTCAAGCAGTCTTTGGGGCATTGCTGTTCAGTAGTTGTTGGGGGGGGGTTAGTGCCCAAAGGTATGTTGAAGAGAGCAGAGCCCTGACTATATAGATTAGTGTGGACCTGGAAGAGGAAACTGAAGCCACCCAAGCAAGCACCTAGTGGGTAGTTTTAGGGAGAAGGAGCAGTGTCTTGAAGGTTCAAAAAGACCAAGAAGGTGAAACATGGGCATCCATGGCAAGAGGAAGAAAAGGGACACCAAGGAAAGTCAAAGAGAAACAGGGCCACCATGGGTCACCAGGAGGCCATGAGGAATAAAGAGAAATGGAAGCTGAGACAGCAAGAAGAAACTGAACTGAAGAGACCAGCAGAGGATTCCCAATGACCAAGCTCATAGAACAGGCAAAGCTAACTGCTGCAAAATGAGGCAACAAGATGATCGAAGGCAGAATGACAGTAGTGAAGGACAAGCCACTGGATCCCAGAGGGTCAAGTAGGAGCCATCAAGTGGCATGGCAGATCCAGTGGTGGCAAGTGCCACAGAGAGACCTCTAGCAGGCAGGAAAGGTGGAATACCCAAGAGCAATATCTATATATGCCAGCAAACGATGCTTCTGATGGGGGCTGTGTGAGGAAGCACTAATCAGCAAAGCCATGGTGCAGCCATGAGTGGTAGTGAGGTGAATGGGCAGACTGGCGGCCATGAGACTGCTGCAATAAAAATGAGCATTTGTGCATGTATGGTGTAATTACTGCAAATGTTGAAAAGCATGGTGAGCTATGCCAGACTATGGGCATAGTGCTTTGATAGTGGTTGAAGAACATACTGATTCTTTGAAAAAGCTGCCTGGTAATATGCCTCCTGCAGCCAAATACTGATTTGGTTGAAACAGAACCCTTCTAAAAACAAGGTGTTGCATTTCAGTTTAGCCATCCAGGATCAATACATTCAGTCATTAGAAGTTATAGGCTGGTATTGTTCTGCCCCAAAACTTTAAAATTTGCATGAGTGACCAAACTGAACATTGATGTGTTCTGCATATCAGGCCAAGAGTTATCAAACCCTCCTCAATTAAAAACAGAGGTAACAAGAACCACCAATCTCTGCTTAAAATTGTTGGAGCAAGTCTATTATCAGTCCTTGAAGAAGGGACTCACTGCCACTGAAGTGGCTCTGTCAGTGGCCAGAGGAGGGTGAGACTTGATGCTGCTGGAGCAGCTCTTTGGTGGTCTGTTGAACATATGACTTGCTGCATCTGGAGCATTTCTCTGGTTGGCCTATGAAGCAGGTGTCTTTCTGGCACTGGAGTGGCTCTGTCAGTAATCCACAGAGCAGGTGGTTGGCTGCCACAGCATCAACTTGCTAGGCAGCCTATTGACAAAAATTACTGCTAAAAGGGTAGTCCACAGGCGGACTAATTTATCAGCACAACTGCTGTAAGGTGGAAGGACATGAAATGCGCTATCACTGTATGTGCAACAGCTATCCGACACTCACAGAAACTGATCAAACTGCAAAAGCTCTCCTTACTTACAGTACACAGACCAAGACCTGGAATGAGCAAGGGTCAAGGAAAAGCTATAAATTGAGGAGATGTTTTGGGAAAAGACTCCCAATACACAATCCTGTACCCCAGGAGTCCATGTCAGAGAAAAAGAGTTGGGAATCAGGATTAAGAAACATACTGTGGCAGCAGATGCAGAGCAGCAGTAACAACAGGATCTATAGATATAGGAGACTCAGGCTACTGATGAGCCCATGACAGCTGCACCAGTACAAGAGAAAGGGCAGTCCAAGCAGTCAGCCACGATAGCCACTTATAGCCCTGTTTAACAGAATATTAACCATACACATGCTTCAGGTGCATTTTGAAAAACAATATACAAATGTGCTTACTAAGGAATATTCAATGCATATCATCCCCTCCCTAGTAGGCAGGTGGTGGGATGGAGAACTTTTCTTGGGCATACTGGTCCAAAGCTCATTTCCAGGTGTCACCCAGGAGACCAGGGACATTATGTGATTTGCTCAGGATCACACAATATGTAAGTGGTAGTCGTAAGATTCAAGTCCATGATTGCTAGTTCTCTAGGTTCACAGCTTGATGCTGTAACCTTTAGGCTAGGCTGACCAAGCCTCAAACCAGTGGTCCTGCTCTCATACTCCTAGTGTCCAGTTTACAGGAACTTAAGTGCCTTCTTTTGTTTACCTTCCTCCTCTTCACAGGTCACTGCCCTTGTCAGTATCTAGGGCTCTACAAGTACTACCCTTTGGACTATTAGTACTGATAAGAGAAGGGCCTATTGTGAGTTATGTCCAGCCACAAAGCATAATCTATGTGATCTTATGGTTGCTGATGAACTTTATTACCATAATGCTGCTTCTAAGTACTGTACCATGTGTAAAGGTGATGCTGTGCCTATAAAAGGTGAGGTTTTAGGACCTTGGAGAAAAGGAAGGGGCAACACCCTGCAGATGTGTTATGACTAGTTATTCAGTAAGGCCTGGAACTATGAAACTGGCTCCTACTAGTTATTCCACGTGGATCAACAGCGGGTGACCCTAAAGGAAGATAGCAAAGGCTTGTAGGCAAAGTAGAACAGACTCATCTCCAGAGTGTTGCTGTGGAGAATCTTATTTGAGGGGGACCACTGATTCTGAGTCCAGAAGGGACCCAGATAGGTACCTCAGCCATAACAAGAGGAACCCATCATCATCACTAGAAGAGGTGATGGACAGAAAAAGGGAGACCCTATCCCCCATCCTGAGCATTCCAACCACCAGACAGGGAGTGGCAAAGTGGAGGAGTCATCTATACAAAACACTTCAGTTTGTCCCAATGCTGAACCCACTAGGCATGGATGAACCACTGTGGAATCCTCATATGCAGACACCCCAGTGGAACAGTGAGGATAGTAGCAGCCATGAGGTTCTGAAAGTTTAGATGGGTAGTAAATCTCCTGTCCCATTCGGTACTAGGAAGTACTGGGAATAGTAGCCCTGATTCAGTTCTGCAATCGGGATGAGCTCTGTGGCCCTCTTACTGAGGAAGGATTGAATCTTCTCCAGCAGGAGGACGAGATGTCCCAGAAGGTATCAGTTTCATAAGGGAGGATGTGCTGGAGGGACAAAGAGGAATTCTAGAGTAATTATCAACGAACCTCCTCCAGCACCCAAGCATCTGTTGTGATCTCTCTTCACTTTGGAAGGAAGAAGAAGGTGGCCTCCCACTAGGATCTTCTGATCTGCAGGGACTGGGGGAGGTGGAAGGAGTCAGAAGGCTCTGGGGTGGCCGATGCACTGCCAGAACCTGCACTTTGGTGACTGTGGCATGGGCACCAGGAGGCAAATGGGCCTGAGAGGCAGCTTGGGTCTGCTGGAAGCCATTGCTGGGACCACTGCAATACCCTCTACCTGGGCCAACATAGGGCCTATGAAAGGAAGACTTTGGGTTTAGGGTCTGGAAGGGACTGCAAGGTCATTTAGACATTGCAGGTCCACAAAGCAGACTCTACATTGGTAGAAAAAGTTGCTTAACTCTAAATGTAGCATTAAGAACTGACTGCTGTACATGCGGCAAAGCCAGCCACTCACAGCCACAAGTGGTGACACAGGCAAATGTCAGAAGCAGCCACATGAGCTGCAGCATCAAAGGCATCATAAGCTGACCTTAGGAGGTGCTTACCAGCCTCCAGACCATGAGCAACAGTCTGTTGGATTTCAGTTTTGTCTGGTCCATCAGGCAGCTTGTTGACCATGGCAGCTGTAGACTTCCATATGCTATTCTGATATTTAATCATATACAGCAAGCCTGGTAGTTAACAATCCTAAGGTCAATGTAGGGACAAAACCCTTGATTTAAAAATTATTTTATTTTTATCTTCAAGAATTGATTTTTAATTATTATTGTTTTATCTGATTTTTATATGGGACTAATTTCTGGTTGAGATTAAGGTTGATTAAGTCTTAGAAGAGTAAAATAGAGGAATGATGCCATTTAAAATGGAGACAGCTTCAGAGGTTAAAAAAATTAATAAATAAAAGTGTGTTCCATTAAAGTCTTCTCCACAGAACCAAGGGTGTCACATGCCTTTGAATAGCTACTAGTTAACTAATCCAGCTGAGTGGTTACCATGGTAATCATGTTCCAGGGAAGACACTTTTATTAAAATGTATGGCTCCTCTGCCAGCCAGTATCTGGTGCAGACTTCTGTAAGAAAAAAAAAGTTTCTCTGTTTAAACTTTGTACATTAGGAAAGTATTTTGCTTATAACTTAAACACCCAATGTGGTGCTGCCAAGAAAATTGGACAATTATTGGACAATAGTATGCTAAATAAGCTTACCAAGTTTTATGGTTGCAGAATGAAGTGTTCAAAAGTTATGAATAAAATGTATTTAATATAATTTTCCTATTTCAAAATTAGACAAATCTAGTATATTGTGATAGGTCACATCTTAGGAAGTCTAACAATATAACTCTTAAATCTGTAGTTTGTTGCTATGGAGAGAAATATTGTCTAAACATTTACAGTGAATTAACTTTTCTGACAGTGATTGATGTTTTTAAGAAAAGAACAAAGGACCTTGTGTGTGTCTCTACAAAAAAGTAATGTTTTAAGGACTTTAGGAATGGATTTTTCTTACAAACCTTATATCATTCTGTAGCTTAGACTATTTAGAGTAAAACTATCATTCTATTTTAAGAAGTTTTATTGAAATTATGAAGTTATAACCTTAATAGTGTAACTTAGGAAATATCCATGTCAGAAACATTAACGTTACACCAATATGATCTGCTTAATGTAAAACACCTAAATATGTAAGTTTAATGTTTAAATTACATTAAATAAGCCTTTAATTTAAAGAAAATAATTTTGACCAAAACAAGTTTGAGAAGAAGGGGAGAGTCTTAGGAGGCATGTCTGTATGTCATCATTTATCTCCTGAGATGCCCTACCTTTCTAGTGACTCGGCCAATCAAATTCTTGTGATGTCATCACCAGAGCAGTTTCATATTAATGAATCTGTCTGGTCATACCCCATTCTGGACCAAGAAACTGATGCAAAAGGGATCTCTGTTTGGTTAACTAAGAATGCTAAGGGCTTTATGCTGTAGTTAGGCCAAATAACTTTGAGCCACACCTGTTTGAAATGCAGGGATTAGCCTAAGAACAGCGAAAGCTTATGCAGAGTTGCTCAAGGATATGGGTGCAAGAAAAAGATGCAAGGGCATTGTCATTGTGTGTGAAGCAAGGTCTGTGTTTTAGTTGCTGAGCATTTTGACAAGTAATGTTGCCTGCTGAGGCTAGACAGCCTTACCTTTAAAACTCACACAAGCTATACAGTGTGCTGATCAAAAGGGTCTATTGTCCTAAGGTTTTGAAAGCAGATGCACAACATGAAAGAGTCAATAAGCTCCAGTTGTTGAAACAACTTGCTATCCATGAGAAAGTTCTTTGAATCCAGTATTGCTATGGACTGTGCAGATTGAAGCTGTGTTCTACAAATCCAAGAATTGACATTCAGCAAAAGTTTAACTTGCAGAGTGTATCCATGCTAAAAGGAAGTTCCAGGGTCAAAGTTAGCTGTTAAAGAGACCTTTTTATCAAAGCCAGATTCAGCCAGAGTTCTAAATGAAGAAAAGAAGACCCACTTCTACAACCAGAAATATAAGTATTCATTTTATTACTTTCACTAATTTTAAATAATATTCTAGGTAATTTAAATTGGCTTATCTGGGAAAGTAAGAAGTAAATGTGCTTTTAACTATAGAATCCAGGTATCTAGTTTAAGCTTTGAACTAAGAAATATTTTGCATGATTTAAAAAGTTAGAAAACTGAGTTTTATGAAATTAGTACAAATCACTGATGTAATGAGTTGTTACCAGTTCTCATAGAAAAAACATTTTACATGCAATGAAGTTTTGAAACAAGTTTTATACAGAAATAATCTAAGATATTGATCTTATGAGTTTGCATGTTTTATGCATGAAGGTTATGTTTAATACTAAATATAACAAAAGTTTAGTTTAATTATTACCATTCATCATAATGTATGTGGCTTATCATTTGCAGTGCTATTTGCTAAAAATTGTTTTATTAGTTGCTGGATTTTCTGAAACAATTTTGTTGATGTTTACAAGATTAAGCTTGATAGCTTTGCTAATGAGGAATATTTAGAACCACTGTATAGGTGTAAATAAAATACCTATTTTTCATATAACTATACATGTGGTAAGCAGTGTCATTTCCTTTATACTTGAATCTGGAGAGCATAGGATAATATCACATGTAAATATTTATTATTTTGGGTAATTTATGAAATAATTTTTGGGTAAGGCCTGAGGTGAATCTAAGTACATTATTATAAAAAGTGATATTATAAGCCTTTGTTCTGACACCAAGAAATGAAGAAGCATACATCTTCTTGGTCATGACATCTAACTTCCTCAATTCTTTATCTGGAGGAAGAGAAGTCATGTGTTTTGGAGCTTTAGAATGGTCATGGACAGCCACAATGACCACAGAGTCCATTCCGTCTGTGTGGAATAATAAGACTTGTCTGAGTGGGGCAGGATATTGCTTATCTGCTTTACAGGTGCAGCCAGCTGAGAGCTGAGCCTGTGCTAAGCAGCCATAGTGACATCCTCCAAAGCTGAATGGATTGAGGAAAAATAACAGTAGGCAGTGCAGAAAACTCTAATAATTCTGGGCAACAGTGGAGCAACCATGCTACTGCAGATACTGGGTGGTGCAGCTAGGGGTGCCTATCCCCAGGGCTCATTAATGGAAAATCTGCACTCTAACAACATATATGAAGCTCTCACAAGGTATGAAGTGCACAAAAGACTTTTATTGCCAGTGTCCTTGACATATATCATTGCAGTACAGAGCTCTTAGCCAGCACTATATAGGAAGGTAAATGCCCTGGCATTTCACTGTATTATAAATTGTATATACAACATACTTGTATGAATCTGTTATATGTTTATAGATCATTGTACTGTTGTTTGACTATCTTTGTTGTTGTATTGTTTATATGTAAGTTTATATGTACCCTGGTCACCCTTGAAAATGGGCATGTATTCCCTTGCATTCTTACCCAGCTAACACACTTTAAATAACATTAAAAAAAAATCCAATTCTCAAAATTCAAAGGGGTTTCTCTAAGGAATCCACCTCTTCAGCAGTAAAGCTCATCTTACACTGTATCTGCAGTAGGAAAGCCTGACAAGAGGCATCCTCAAGAGGGGACCTAGGTGTATAATGTACACTGTCCTCACTACAGGAGGATAAGGTGCAGCTGGAGAACACCATATTGGGAGGGCATTCCTTACTCTTCTTCTGCATATTACTTCTCATACATTAGATCTGGATTATATTCCAACTCCCTCTCACATCAATGGGAATAGGCAGCAGGTTAACAGCAGGAAAAGGGAGGGTGCACATGAAGCAGCCTAGTGCCATCATGGAAGAATCCTAAGCTAATCTTAGTAACCTGCTTGGGGAGCACTGATGACATCAACAAAGTCAATGGTTGCAGACCAGGCAGCAGTGATTGAGTATTTGTTGATGGCTGTGCCTGGTGCAGGAGCCATGAAACAGTCCCCATAGGTTCGTTAATTACTTATTCATCAATGAGATAGTGCCTGATGGCTGAATCTGCTGTGAAACTCCCATTGGGGGATTGAAGCCCATGCCAAATCCCAACCTTGGTATCTGAGAGATGGATGGAGGAGGGGCAGCAGAACCTGAGGACTTAGCCTGGGTTCTGTCTTTGTCAGCAGACTTACCTTATCTTTTTTGTGATGCGGCTGCTTTTCCATGTCAGCATGGTGGTGTTTTTCTGCAGCCTTCTCCTTTCTGTCTTTATTTGACAATTGTGCAGGCAACACTGTTGACAATGAAGAGCGGTAGGCTGATGGTGAGTTGTAAGTAGAAGGAGTGGGTGACAACAGCGACACAGCCTGACATGCATGCTGTTTGTCCTGCATGGCCTGAAGTTTTAAATGAACATCCAATATCTTTTTCTGTCATCTTTGTGTAGCCTGGTTAAAACCCAAGCAAATGGTGCAGGCCTTCATGTCATGAGAGATGTCTTAGCAGCAGATACACAGTTCATGAGCATAGTCCTTATAAATCTTTACTGCAATGACAGTAGTGGAACAGCAGTTCCTTGCCTTTTGTCAGTAACATAAATGTTTATATTTGAAACAAAAAACAAAGAAGTAGAAGTGTTTTCTTTTCAATAAAAGTTTTTATGCTTTTCTTAAAAGCAGAAGGAACATTTGACATTAAATTCACATCCATAAATTAAGTTACAGGAAAATGCACTCTAAACATGAAAAAAGTACTATATATCTATTAAGTTATAAATATAAGCATAAATATCTCTATAATATTAATAGTAACATATGTGTATATATATATATGACTCTATTTTATATACCACGCAACCATATCCAGTTGATTAACTATGTTGATTGTTTCACTATCTGAATTAGTATCAGGTATAATTAAGTATTAAACTAATCATTTTCCTAGAATCTCCAATACAGAAGGAAGTTATGAAAGATAAAGGAAGAAAAGGAGAAAAAAGAGGAAGAAGAAAGAAAGGAAAGAAAGGTTGAAAGAAGAAAAGTCTCACCCTGTGGATAAGAGAGCAGACAACAGTCAATGGACTACTGAGGCTTATTCAATTGTTTCCAGACATTTGCTCCTGGGACTGTATAAGGCAATCAGTTTTGCTTCCAGCATCGCTTAGTAAATGTTCCATGGTGTCCAGTCTAGCCTTGAATTTATGTCCACAACCATTTAAGTAATGTGCCAGTTTTTCTGTTTTAACAGTTTCGAGTAATTGAGCCCTCCACTCTTGCCATGTTGTGACTGTATCTTCATTCCAGTATTTTAAAATACTGTTCCTTACTGAACCTCCTACTAATAAAAGTGTATATTTCTGCTCCTGTGTTCATAGGTTTCATAGGTAATCCATGCTACATAGACTTGTGTTCTTAGTGCTTGCCTTAATAATCTTACATTAACTTTATTTATTATTATAAAGTTGTCTAAACCTTTTTGAATGAGTCCATTGTTTTACTCATTACTACTGCTCTTGGCAGGGATTTCCATAACTGAACTCCTCTCTGACTAAACCATTTTCATGTCTCAAGGTATTCCACTTATCTTGTTCCAATTGCAGTTTATGACTCCTGGGCTCATGCCGATAATGCTTCCTTTCCCTAAGTCCTATGTCTTTTTTAATGGCTCATCCTTTAGTGCCCTAAATATCATGCACATGTCACCCCTCAACCTACGATACTGCAATGTATATAATCCTAGATCTTGTAGCCTCTCTTGGTATGGTTTGTAGCTAATCCATTAATCCTTTAGTTGTCCTACGTTTCACCCCCTCCAACCTTCTAATAACAGCCTTTTTATATGGAGACCAAACCTGAGTGCAATACTCAAGATGTGGATGCACCAATGCAGTATACAGTGGTAAAAGCACTTTGCTTTCCCTGCTGCCAATGCGCCATAAAATGCAATTTAAAACCTGATTAGCTTTCCTAACAATAGTATTACAGTGTGTATCGAATTGTAAATCTCTAGTTACCTGGACCTCCAGATCCCTTTCCTCTATAGTCTGGTTTAATATCACATCTCCCAGTCTATACTCAGATTTACCATTGCCATTTCCCAAGTGCATCACAGCACATTTATTTAAATTAAGAGCTAGCTTGTGCTGAACTGTTCATTGTATCAATATATCTAAGGCCATTTGTACATTGACCTGATCTTCTAGGTTATTAACAATACCTCCAATCCTACAGTCATTTCAAATTTACTCAGCCAGATATTAGGGAAATTTAACTTGATTGAACATACATATAAATTAAATAAACAAGGACCCAATAGTGACCCCTGCGGGACTCCACTAGTCATATCCTTCCATTCAGATACTACTCCCCTAATTGAAACCCTCTGCCTTCTATTTTGCAGCCAAACTTCCACCCAGTTGACTATGTTTGTAGGTAGTTTGGTACTAGCTAGATGCCTCTATTAGTTCCTTATGTGGTAGCTTATCAAAAGCTGTAGAAAAATCCAAGAATGTAATGTCCACTGCATTCCTTGTATCTAAAGCCTTATTAGTTGTTTCATAG
This sequence comes from Neoceratodus forsteri, assembly GCA_016271365.2. NCBI lineage: Eukaryota > Metazoa > Chordata > Ceratodontiformes > Ceratodontidae > Neoceratodus > Neoceratodus forsteri. The sequence continues at coordinate 537,859,133 of CM028134.1, read as the reverse complement.
AAGGTAAGCATATTCATTTTGCGACCTTGTTTTGTAAACCCATGTTGGGTCGGATCTATTAAGTTGTGTATAATTAAATGAGATAAAATTAGATCTTTTAATATTCCTTCAAATAATTTCCTATTATTGATGTTATGCTTACTGGCCTAAAATGTTCAGGTCTAGATGTAGGGCCTTTCTTTAATAAGGGAACCACTATCGCTTCCTTCCATGCCTGTGCTACCTCTCCTTGATCCAATTATTTTTGAAATAAATAAGTCAGTGGTGGAGCCAGGCTAGCTGTCAGTTCTCTAAGAACTCTAGGATGTAGTTAATCTGGTCCCGGAGATTTATTTATGTTGATATTTTCTATTCTTTTAAGTAAATCAATAGGATCAATTTGCACCTGACCCACCTGTGAATTTGTTTTATTCCTAAGATCTGTAACATTGCTTTTATTAAACACTGAACAGAAATATGAATTCTGTATATCTGCCAGTTCCTTGGTACTAGCCACACGCTCACCTGATGTATTAATATAAGGACCTATATCATTGTGCACTTTTTTTTACTATCTATATGAGTGTAAAATGCTTTTTTATTGTCCCTTACTTTTATTGCCAGGTTAAGTTCATGGTCCCCTTTGGCCTTTTTTATTTCTTTCTTTAATTGCCTGACTTTACTCCTATAGAAAGTCCAACCCTCATGATTATTTTTATGTACTCTTCTAAAAGTTTTATTTTTTTCTCTAACCATTTTGTTAAGCCTAGAATTAAACCATCCTTTGTTGGTGTTCTTTTTACCATATTTGCATACCCTAGGTATAAATCTCAGCACTTCGGTAGTGATTTTTGTAACCAAGGTTTCATATATCTGATTAATTGATTGATCAACAAATGCAGTTTCCCAATCCCAGCCAGCCATTACTTCCTTTAAACCATGGAAATTTGCTTTATTAAAATTTAGCTTCTGAGTTACGGCTTCTCTACTTTTTACCCTTGCTTCACCTTCCATCCTAAAAAAACACTGTGTTATGGTCGCTGTTCCCCACAGGACTATCAGTCCTTATATTATTAATTTTGTCCCCCATATTTGTTAAGACTAAGTCCAGTGTATTTTGACCCCTGGTTGCAGTCATAACTTTCTGTTCTACTCCAATCCGATCTACTACTTCAAGGAATCTTTTTTCTGTGTTGGTCTGCTCTGATATTTAACCAATCTATTCCAGGCATATTGAAGTCCCCTGTCAAGAGTAAATCATCTGCTGGGTTTAAGTTAGAGATGTAATCCATAAGAAGGTCCTCCTCTTGTTTGTTTATAGATGGGGGTCTATACACCAATCCTAAACTAGTTTTGGCATAAGATTTATGAATTATTTTTACCCAAAGCATTTCTACATTATTCAATTGTATATTTTCCTGCTCACAGTTTATAGTTTCCCTGATTTATATAGAAATCCCCCCTCCTTTTCTTTGAGGTCTGGTTCTAGAAAACAGCTTATAACCTGTGATGTTCCTCTCCCAACTGTCTGTGTCATCCCACCAGGTTTCAGTCACCAGTGCTATGTCTATGCTGTTAACTGTTAACATATTCTGAAATTCATCAAACTTGTTTCTTAGACTCCTTGCAGTTAATAATACTATGTTCCAACCTTTATTTGCATTCCCCGTTAAAACCGAGTCAACCCCTGATGAACTGAAACCATTCATTACCCTCATGTCTGAAAATTTGTGCTCCGCACTTTCCAGTTTAAATGAAAGCTTATCACTTTATTTATTTTGGTGCCCAGCATTCTGGTCCCTATTCTGTTTAGGTGTAGTCCATCATGTTTATAAGCAGCTTGGTTATGAAATGTCATGACATTGTCCATAAACCCAATATTTTTGGTCATACAGAGAGAACATAACCATTTATTCACTTGATTTATGGCCCCATTTTTGTAATCATTTGGCCCATGTACAGGCAGAATCCCTGAAATTATAAGATCAGTTCCCTTAACCTGGATTATTTCTATTATGTTCAGAAAACATTGCTGTATTAATTCCATTTTATTTTTGCCTATATCATTAGTCCCTACATGCATTATAAGCAAGTGCTTATGTATATTTTCCATTAGGCCATCCAATATGTTTTCCAAATCTGACACTTTCACCCCAGGTAACATGCTAACTGTTGTCTGCATTTTTTCTATTTTTACAAACTATTTCATCAATCCCCCCTAGTGATTGAATCTCCTATTACAAGAATATCTTGTTCCTTTCTTTCCTTTTGGGGCATGCTGTTTGTTGCTGTAGTGTGTAATGACCCAACATCAGGTATATTTTCAGTTTGATATATTTTCTTCAACATACCTAATACTCCAGATTCCTTGTTCACTTTCTCAATTATTAATTCAATGTTGCCTTCTATATCTGGTACTAGTACTTGGCTTAAGGTTTCATACCCATTGGAAAGCTGTAGAGGTTCACTCTGAAATATTCCCTCCTTTATTTGAATTTGCTTTTTTTTTGTTTACTTTAAGAGACCTGCCCTTAACCAATTTCTTAGATGCAGATTTGTTTTTTCCAAGTGTACAGCTAGGAGTGATAGTTGTAATACTAGCCCCTTTACTACCCCCTTGTGCTGTAAGTAATTCTGACATGGAATCTATGAATTCATCCAAGTCACCTATCTCTTTCTTAACTTCCAGCCTACCCAAAAGTATTTTTATTTCCTCCTGGAGTGTTTCCACTAATATGCAATTACTGCATCTGAATTGTTGCTATCTCCTTCCGTATACAATTTACATTGCATACATTGTTTCTGTACTATTTTGGTTTTACCCCTGCTTTGTGCCATTATGACTGTGTTTCCTCCCCAATTCTACACTCAAGTACTTATTTTGAGCACTTTATCCCTATGTTTATTACCTGTGTTCTATTTCCAAGATCTACACTCCTGCTCCCTGCATCCTCAGTGGACACAGCAGACATGCATGTCTCTGCGCATGTCTCCATATGCGATGATGCGTGCCCTGCACACGCTTGCCCTGCTCACTGCAGGGGCAAGTTTTATAGGTCCAGTGACCTGGAAGTGTCTTAGTGAGGTCACGGGAACACTCACAACTAAGTTGCTTTAAAACAATATTAAATCTGATGATTAGGAGTCCACAAGATAGTTTTAATGGCTCTTCAAGTTGTTTCCAGATTAAAATGTAATAAAAGCACTAGAAAAGTGCTCGCAGTAGCCTAGTCCCACACAGTGAGCCTAACCACTCTCTTCCTGTTTCCTGTTTGGATGAACAGGGCTCTGTGAAATAAAAACAAACAACAAAGTTTTGAATAGTATATAGTTGCTTCCTAAACTCTTTCACAATGTCAGCACACCTCTGTCTGTCACACAGTTGTTTTAACACTGCCCACTCACTGCAGGGGCAAGTTTTATAGGTCCAGTGACCGGAAGTGCCTTAGTGAGGTCACAGGAGCACTCGCAACTAAGTTGCTTTAAAACAATATTAAATCTGATGATTAAGATCCCACAAGATAGTTTTAATGGCTCTTCAAGTTGTTTTCATGTTAAAATGCAATAAAAGCACTAGAAAAGCACTCGCAGTAGCCTAGTCCCACACAGTGAGTCTAACCACTCTCTTCCTGTTTCCTGTTTGGATGAACAGGGCTCCGTGAAATAAAAACAAACAACAAAGTTTTGAATGGTGTATAGTTGCTTCCCACACTCTCCCACAATATCAGCATATTTATTCTTTTATCAAAATGACCTATTAAACATGTGTCTAAGGTTATTCTATTATTTAAAAATGGAAGACTATTGAAAAGATGTTTCACATCTTCCCATATTTGCTGCATACACAGGCATTTCCATAACATGTGGCCCAAAGAGACTCTGCCTGTTTTACACTTATTGCAAACTGCGTCTTTTCTTATGCCCATTTTTGATATACTGTGGGTGGAGATTGACTGAGACGGCTGCTGGCTACATGCTCTCTATTCTGTGGAGGAGAATAGAGAAGCAGGCAGACTTTGCTCAAAAAACATTTATAAAAGGTATGTCACCTTTGCCTTCATAGTAAGTTTCCGTACCAGTTTATCTTATTGCTGATCCCTGTTCCGAGCTTCTCTCTGCTTTTCCTTTTACCATTCACAGGAGGAAGGCCTGTTGGTGGCCTGAGGATCTCTCCAGAAAATGGAGCTGGATTGTGAGCGAGGAAGAAAGGGGCCATTGGAACTGCTTCTGAGCAGAGAAGAGGAGTGCCTTCCAAATGAGTGTGCTCATCTGATTGTGCGGATTCAGTCTCACCTGTTCCACCAAAATCGTCTACAAAACTGCAGAACTGCAAGTCCTGAGTACACTTGGAGAAGTAACGTAATTGTTAATTTGTGATTTAAAAAGGAAAAAAAATTGAGTGTCTGTCATGATTGTTTGTTTGTGGCCTTTGTTTTTGTACTAATGGAGAAAGAAGAAGGGAATTATAGCATTAAAGTATTATATTATGTTTCAGACTTTCTTCTCTTTGGTACTGTGTACTTATAAATTGCATTTGATTTTAAACTAATTTTTTTAGATACTTTTAGATATTATACTTGTCTTTTTTCTGTATTTTGCACCATATACAGAATTTGAGTCAGACCCAACGAAAGCAGTACAACTACCTAGTCAGATACTCACAGAGCCACTTGTTGGATCACTGACATAATTTAGACAGCTTCCTACTCATGTTTTTTATGTAATTTGTTTCCTCGTACTGCTCTGCCTTCTGCACTTTGCCTTTTCCTTTACTATATAATCTTTTATTTGATTGCCTCCTTTCTGCCCTTGGTGAGTTTAAGCATTGTAAGCATTAGCAGACCACCAGAGAAGGAACGTTTTGGAGAGTGGGTCACTCTGATTTGCAGCTTGAGGGAGAATTGGTACATGCTAGATAACGCAGACAACAAAACTGACCTTGTGGTCTGTGTTTTAGTGCAGAGGCCTGTATAAAGATTACTGTTCACCACCCAGTGACATTTTATGCTGTTTAAAGAGGTTTTACTGACAATTTTCTCCTATTGTTTTGGCAACAGTAAATAAGATATAGAAATCTAAGTTTTTAAAGTATAATGTAAAGTGACAAGATTGTAAAAGATTGTATAAGGGTAACTGTATAGGTAAGGCAGGATAAAACATTTTAAAGGGTAATCGTGTTAAAGCAGAGTAATCAATATAGTACTTGCATATGTATTTAGGCACTTCAGTCACCAGGAAGTGAGCTCTTTTTATTGTATTAAAAAAAAATTCTTTCTTGGCTTTTCATATCACGATACCTTTTTACCTCTCCTAGTGAAAAGAGATTTAAAAAACCTGAGGGAAGCCAAGTACACAGTGATCGCTCATACAATCAAGGCACCAGAAATTGAAAAATTTAAATGTGATTTTCCTGATTTCAAGGACTATAAGGTTAGACAGCTGAAACCTGGGGCTCAAATCAATCATTGGAGGTGTGCTGCAAAGACGCTGTCAGCTGATCGTTGGACACTTTAAAGGACACTCAGTATATTGTGAGACATTTGGTAACATCAACACTTCTAAGATATATTGTAGTGTCTGACTTGAAAAGAATTTTGAGGCACTTTTAAGCAGGACCCTAGAGGACATTACATATATGAATATCGTAATGGATTACATACTCATGCACAAGATTATCTTTTTCAACATAATTATAATTGAGTTGATGTAAGAACTATTAGGGCATAGGTTGCTGAAATTGCCTGTTAGTATTCAATTACATCTCCCCCTATTCTTGATCTACTTATAGTGTCAAGGAGAGTTAAGGGAGCAATACCTTAGGAAAAGTGCATGAACTTGAATTTTTGTAGCAAAGTTTAAAAGAGATGAGTTAAGTTTGCAACGCTATCAGGTTGTAAGCCTAAGGGTCTAGAAAGTCAATGCCCAGTACTAATTGTTGTTGTTAGCAGACAGCTGATTGCTGATTGTGTTTTTATCTTGGTAATATCGTGGTAATTCCTGGTAATCCTCAGATTATATTAATATGTACACTAGAAGTGGTAAAGAATTGATTAAAAATCTACCAAAAGTATGGCTGTGAAAATAACAAAGGAAGAAGAAAAACTGTTGCATATATTCACAGGAATTAACACTCATCATCTACTCCAAAAACCAAATTAGCCCATCTGGACCACTTGGTCTATTTTATTCTCCCCATCAGATTAAAGAAGAGGTAATAGATGATTATAGAAGACCCTTATCATTAAAACCCTTGCATCCCCCCTTCACATAACCACTTTCCATACAGGTCAGTATGGGGATAAAGGGGCTGAGCTGAAGGAAGAGGTTCAAAATCCCATTCAAATGACTCTTGATATATTTAGGTACCAGGAGACTAAAGAGCAGCATTCCCCTGAGGGTGAACATATCATTACTTTAAATTATTCAACTAGTAAGGATTTTCCTGTTATGGAAAATAATTTATCCAATTCTACAGTTCCAAAGTTTAGACAATTCCAACAAGGAAAGATAACTGACTTTTTTGCACCTATTAGTTCTAGGCCCTTGAAAACAGTTTTTAGGGAAATCTCAGATCAGCATATGGAAAGTATGAAAATAAAGGAGGATCTTTCTGCTGAATTTGGGGACATAATAGGGAATATATCTAAGGGGGCAGAAATTTCTTTACATCCAACTAAAGTGAACCTTTATAGTCCACCTGAATCAAATGTTAGCATAGACATTTCTTCATCCCATCCAGAAAACTCATCAATTTTGGCGGATTCTCCAGATAGGGTATTTCGAAAATTAGATAAGGAAGTGTAAAAATTTAAAATAGATCTAGAATTTTTTGCACAATGCCCCAATACGATATCCAAATATATAATTAAGGGCCTAGCACATCCCACAATGGCTAACATTGTACTCTTAGAGGCTTATAAAGAACTTAAACATCATATAGAGGGTCTGTCTGCTTTGCTTATTGATAAAGTTTCAGAACTGCCGCATAAATTAGACAATTTGGAAATTAAAAATTTACAAGGAAGGGCTAGAAAACTTTCATTCTCTTCTATTCATATTCCCCCTTCTCCTGAGAATGGTGGGAAAAAAGAAGGTTAAAAACTCAAACAATTCGAAAAAGAAGCGTCAAAAAAAGAATAAGGGGACTGTAGTCAATTCTGAACATATTACCCTAAACCAAAAAATGGAGGAGTTGTTGAATTCCAAAAAGCCTGACTCACTCACAGACAAACCCCAAAAGGAGGAGTCTATAGGGTCATTGACAGAGCCTGATAATTCACAGCCCCCCGCAACCATTATGACTATCAGTGATGATTTTATTTCTGCTAGAGTAGAACAAAAGTCCATTATTAATGATCCTGTTGAGGTTCATAATACCAATAGGACCCTTCCAAGGATGAATGATAGGAAGAAAGGAGAACTTTTAATTGATCCAAAATTAAGACCAATTTCTCATATCAAGCAAGCTACTTGTACAGAAAGGGAAGTTGTATTTAAACTGGAGAATATTTTCTTTTAAGCTTATGAAACAGATGAGACTTTATTTTATGTAATTTTATATCTCCTCAGAGCCGAACTGGAGCTTCCTGAGGCAGTTGAGGCTATTATGTTTGTGTATAGTGATAAATCTGTTTCTAATAGGCCTGTTTATGTTTTATTACCAAACATGGACATTGCAAAACAAAATATGGGCAAAACAATGCATCCTTAATAATTTAGGAATACTGATATCTTGCCCCATAAATTGGTTCACCATTTGGAAACATGCACATGGGCATAATATGCCTTTGTTGCTTTACCCTGAAATTATTGGTTCCACCTTGACCTCATTAAACTGGAACTTTGAAAAGGTGAAATATTCACAAAGCTTGTCCATTTTTGAAATAGATAAATTTGAAGGGGAAAACAACCATAGGTTGGCATCCTTTGTTCGAATGTTGTTAGCTACTTGTCTAAACACTGATATTTCTCCTACAGAAATAGAGTCAACTAAGAGGGTATATTCAGGGGATAGAGAAACTCAAATAGATATTGTAATTAATTCTCCTGATCTATATAACACCTTAAAACAAAATATGTATAAGCTAGACAAAGCCCATATATATATATATATATATATGCACATGTATATATATATATATATATATATATATATATATAGTGGACTTCTTGACTTTAGACAATTCTGTTAAGTTGGCCGAGGAGGTTGGGGATAATCTGTGACTGACTACCCCAAAATAATTTCTCCATCCTGATTCCACCTTGGATGACACTTCTAGGACAAATGATTTATTAACTACAGAGGAGGCAAACTTTTTATCATGGAACATTGCGGGACTTGGGATAAAAGTGGCAGATTCCAACCGGAAAGAATTTATTTTGAAATTTTAAATATTGCTAATTCAAGAAACAAGGGCAGCTGAACAGATTCATTTAAATGAGTATGAAGCCCATTGTGTCCCAGCAGTAAAAAAATAAGCATTATGGTAGACCAAAAGGAGGATTAACATCCTTTGTTAAGATAAGAAAAGGTATCCAGGTAATTGAACAAACCTCCTTTAAAAATGAATCATTGTTAAGTGTCACCAAGTAGAACTCCCTTATCTTCCCTATGGTAAATGTGTACATTCCCTTAGATTCTTAGTGCACCTTACAATATGATGTATGGTCTCAACTAACTTCAGAAATTGACTCTCTTCTCATAAAACATCAGATAGACATTTATTTTATTTTGCTTTTGTTAACCAGGTAAGCACACTAGACAGCCAAGTGCCTATTTTCAGGTGTGACCGGGGAGGTTACAAGGTACAGTCAAGCACATCAGGCAGAGTAACAGGTTAACATATAAGAGCAACAGGAATCACAAAACAATTATGGTAAAGTAACAGTAACATACAAGCAAGGTCAGCAGAGTTAACAGGTATAGGGCCAGCAAAGCCCTCAATTACAAGCTTCACAGGCTGAGGAAAAGGTAACAAACAAGACATACTGGCATCACAATAAACAGTATAGTGGAGTAACAGCATTGTACAAGCAAGGGAAAAACAGAATACGCTGGGTTAGCCGGCCATACCCTCAGAAGGGTAAGGATGGTAGGTAACTTGGAGAGGCAGCATATAGAAAAAGGGGGTAGCCTGGGAATCCCACAGATGTAAGGGCAGGGAAGGGGCCCAGGGCAAATAGAGAAAACATTTTGATGCAGCTATCAGTTACAGGCTGCAACAATTTGGAGGAAGAGCATTCAGTATTTATTGTTAGGAGGGATTTTAATGTCTGTATAGCTAAGTTTGATAATTTACCAGTGTTACAATCTTTAATATACCTGGGATCTAAACCGAGAAATTCATCTGACAACACTATAAATAACGCAGGTCATAATTTTAAGGACCTCATCATTAACAATAATCTTCTGGTTTTAAATGGCAGGAAGAATGGAGACCAAGAGGGCTCTTGTACCCATTACTCTTCAAAGGGGCAAAGTGTTATAGATAGTCTACTGATGTCCCCAGAAAGTTACAGTTACTTTCAAAACTTTAGAATATAAATGAGACCCGAAAGCGATCACGCCTCTTTGACAGTTAAAATAGATACGGTTAGGGAAGTAAACTGCCAGAAGAGTGCGAACCTCATTTACTCCCACTAGTACTTAGAGAAATATAAACTAACATTCAATACCAGGAATAAGGAAAAGAGCTGCAGAGGTGATCTATTCCTCCCAGATGTCCTTATTTACAACAGCACAGGGTATGAACTCAACTTAAAGCATTTATGAACAACTGGAGAATTGTCTCCATAAAATTAGCTCTGTAACTTGTAGTTCTAAAGACCAAACATATGTTCCCCTTATCTGGTTTGAGTCTCAGTGCAATAGGGAAAAGCATAACTTGGGAAACTGATTAGGAGCACTAACAAGAACCCTTCAAGAGTAAGTTGTGCAAATTTAAACATGGCTAGGAGAACTTATAAAAATTCCTTAAATTAAAAGATTTGAATTTACTCAAAACAATGGGCTGTTATCTATGAAACTATTGTATCCAATGATTCAAAGGCTTTTTGGCTTATGTTTGCAAAGGTGGTAAAAATATACTAGCCTACATTGGCTGTGTATGTTCTAAAAGAAACATGGGTCATTAAATTATTCAATAGTGATAGTATCCCAGACATTGCTCAGATAATGCCAAACTGGATGCAGGCTGGCATTTACAAATCTTTAATCTTCACTCCCTGTGATGTAGAGCAGATCATATCAAAATTAGCCAATAATAAAGCTGCAGGACTAGACACCATCCCAGAGGAAATTTGTAAGGAACACAAACATTATTGGATACCATTTTTTTGTAAATTTTTTTAACGCATGTCTTAAGGAAAGGTTTATTCCCAGTTCATGGTCTAAAAACATAATCGTCCCTATTCACAAAAAAAGGCCCCTATCAAACATCCACTGACTATCATCCCATAAGCTTACTGGATATTATTTGCAAACTTTTTTCTGGAATTCTCCTGGGAAAACTACAGTACTGGGTAGATACTGACAGTCCTCTCTCCAAATTTTAGGCAGGCTTCTGGCAAGGTTTCTCAACCCTAGATAAAATATTTAGTTTAGCCCATCTATTAGAAAAGTATAGTTTCTATAGGAAAATAAAACTTTATGCACTGTTTATTGATTTTACTGTGGCCTTTGATTTAGTAGTTGGGTATACTCTCTGGAACATCCTCCATACCAGGGGCCTCCCTTTGAGTTCATTAATTCCAATATTTCTCCTTTACTCTGACACATATACTGCTGTCAGATATGATGAAAAGGGCAATAATTCTGAATATTTCTCAACTAATAAAGGGGTTAAACAGGAGTGCCATCTTGCACCACCGTTGTTTAGTACATATGTAGAGTCTGTACTATATGTTGATACCACTAGTCCACTGGACTCTCCTAAAATTAACAATTTGCATATCCATATACTAGCATATGCAGATGATCTAGTACTTTTATCTCTTTCCCCAATAGTATTAGAGGGAAAATTGGACCAGCTTAAAAATAAATGTGACCAACTTGAGCTAGGGATTAACTTAAACAAAACTAAAGTTATGGTATTTGGGACTCAATCTCTTAAACCAAATCTATTGTTAAACAAAAATCGTATTGAAGTTGTCACTTCTTATGTTTACCTTGGTATTTAGTTATCCACAAAATGCCTGTGGAATCGCCTCTTAAAAGAGCAAATGATAAAAGCCAAACATGTGGCTAAAGTGTTACAATGATTCATCTTTAAGTTTGGTGGTTTCTCAGTAGCGTCCACCATTAAGGCAGGAGAAGCAAAATTACTCCTTTTCTCCTCTATGGAGCAGAAATCTGGGGGGTAAGGATATTCAAAGTTGGAGTTTCCTTTATCCTATTATTACAAAGCTATCCTACAAGTACCCCTTTCCATGTCTAACCCTGTGGTAAGAGCAGAGTTAGGTAGTGTTCCAGTGGCATCCCTAATAGATCTAAGACTGGTATCGAATTGGCTCAAATTATTAATAATCCAAGAAATGAAATTCCATTAGCATGTTTAATGGAGAAAAGAACATGGCACTCAAGGGTTTCTTCTAAAAGCTCTCATCCTAATTCTACATAATGCTAAGTCTATGCACCTATGGAAAGACTATCAGGCTGGTGTAATGATAGCTGAAACCTACAAAGTCAGAATTAAGAAACACATATTTACGTTAGTACAGAATAAGCAGTTGAACCAGGTCAGAAATCAAAACAAGCTCCCTGGCATAGTCAACACAAAACTGACTCAGCTCTAGAAGATTACTTACTACTCTCTGTAGCCCCAAGTACACAAAAGATGATTACATGGACAAGGTTTGGTCTAATCACTTCTAAACATACTTATTTTAATTATCAGCCTTTACAGGATAATTCTCAAGAGATCAAATGACTTTGCAATAGAGGATTTACAGAATCTCTGGTACATGTTATAACTCAATTCCCCTTGTATAATCTTCAGAGGGACCATATTTTAAAGAACTTCTTAACCAGATAAGCAGATTTGGCTTATGACCTGATATTTACTGTATTTTGGTGCACCCCAGGGTAGAGAAAGATGCTGAAATGATTGCCAAATTCTTGGCATCTGTAATTAGTTCTAAGAGAAAAGGTTATATTAGGAGAACTAGAACCAAATGAGATAAAAGTGATAATTAAGTACACAATGGATATACTCGATGCTTGCACTTTAGAATCTGTTCATTTTATTTTTTGTTTTATGCCAAGTAAATAATCTTGCTTATACTTATTTATTAGACATATTGTATTCATTGTATTAAAGTTGATATGTTTGTAATGTCCAAATTATTAATTTTTGGAAGAACAAATACAATTCTGATGATGATGAGGTCCATTTTGTGCATATGAAAGGTTGTATAATTTAGCAATAATGCATGACAGGGTGTGGTATATCATGAGCTATCATCACACCTCGGGTGGTTGGGCATGAGGCCACAGGCCAAGTACGTCCAACCACCCAAGAAGTGATGATATCTCATGCTATACCACACTCTGGAGTGCATTATTGCTGTTCTGAACTGGAATACAAGTTTTAGCAGTAAAAAAAAAAATTAAAAACACTTTTAAATCCTTCTGAAAGTGCCTTTTTGAGGTATTGGAGGAGTACCTTTTAATAAAATAGTTCCTGCAGAGCTCTGGACAACAGGTGGCACTGTTGTAAGTTGAGTTTTTGGAAGAGGTGTACTGTGTGTGTCTGTCAGCACCACAAAGTGAACTGTGTTCTTCTTGCCTTAGACCTGGTGCTACTGCCTGAGTGAAGATGTATGCATTTTTTCTCAAAATTTTATCTGTGGCAAGCATGAAGCAGCGATGTAAATGGGAAGAGTGGACAGCTCCCAGTAAGTCACCCAGAAATTTGAAACTGCCACTTGGCAGGCCATTAGTAGTGGGTTTTTTTTTAGTTAATTTATTTTCCTCCCAGTCCCAGGTGGCAGTACTTCCTTCGGGTTCCCCAGCCCTGTCAACACTCGCAGCTCAACCTCCAGCTGACCCAGCTTGCCCCCCATGGTGGGGCAGTGGGATCCCTCAACCTGCCTCATACAAGGATTCGGTGCTGGAGGTCTTTTGCTGCCAGTCGTGGGGGCAGTGCCTATGGGGACTGACTGCCATGGAGCATGCCAGGACCTCTTTTTCCTCTGGATTTTTTTTGTTCCCTCAAGCTGAGGGTGTGCAATGACACTCAAGGAGTGAACGCGCACACTCCCGTATATGCGTTCCTCCGAACGTCTGCCTCTGCTTCCCCTATTGTAGCCTCAGCACACTAGCTCCCAGCCTCTGCTAGGAGACAGCAGTGCACTGAGTGCTGGTGTCCCCCCTCCCCAGAGAAGGAGAGCAGTCCAATGGATGCTCGATCCTTCTCCTCCCATACAACCCAGCGGCCGTGCTCATTCCTAAACATGGATCGCTGGTGTGGCGTGAGCAAGGCATCCAGTGCCTCAGCCCTCAGCGCCACTGGGCGGCTGCCATTAGTAGTGTTTAAAAAAAAATCATGAGCTGGTTTTGGATCCTTTGCTCTTTTTTTTTTTTTAAATACTAAACAAGTGCGACTCATACCATTCTGCCCTGTAGACAGACAGACAGATGGGGCGCACTCTGTAACCACCAGCTGCTGCCTAATGTTTGTGTGGGGCATACGACAGGATGCAGAGGATGTTGTGAGCAGCTCAACCATTGTTCCTCCAGCAGCTTGCATTGTACTGCCTTCTGTCATGGGCACAGTTATGAGGAGTTCATTTTTGTTTTAAATAGCAGCCAACTGGAGGTCTGACTCACTGTGGACTGTGGGACATGAGGAACACTGTGCGGTTTGTACTGACTAGACATTTTTTGAAGCCACAAAGATGTAGCACAATATCATCACGGCTTCAAAGAACCCTCAACCAGTCAGCTTTCTCCATTTACGGTCCCCAGTTCATAACATAAATTATGGAGTGTTTTAAAATGAGAGTCTCAGATCAGAAGTTTTGTAAGCCTTCATTGAAAAAGCCCATATTTCAGGCCAGTCCCAATCATCAGTACATACCTCTAACTCTTTAGCCCACCATCTTATGAGTTTGATGAGTACCTTCCTGAAATGATCCAGGAGTAGAGTATATGTTGAGAAATTGACAGAGATATATGCAAACTTGCTATAAAAGTTGTGTTGTATTATTTATTGTGTGTCCTACAGGTATCAGATCTCCTATTTTTCCACAAGTTGATTATAAAAATCCTCCTCACTCTCTGCTATGTTATATTTCTTTATTAATTGTCTTATTGTCATAAAGAGTTGTTTTGGAAAATGTTTTTACCTTGCTAATATTTTGCTGTATCCATTTCTGTTCACTCTCTTAATGCAGAAATCTCGTCAACTTCCATTTTCTGAAGAACCCATCAATGGCAGGTCTCATCAGAGTTTGGATACTATTATACATTATATTCTTTACAGTTTCAGGGTAATTCTTCCTTACCCCAATAGTAGAGGTTGAGGAAACGAGTTGCTGTGCTTGGGATATTGGGGGGGGGGGAGGTGAGTCCAAGAGGTAGGGTTGGGGTGGGGATTAGGTAGGGGAGAATAGATCCTTGCAATATCTGTTTCATGTACTAATGTAAACTAAGGTATGTAGTCTTTTGGCTCGGATGTATTCTCTGTATTGGAAAACTTTAATAAAATTTGAATGGAAAAAAAAAGTCTGGATACTATTACAATATTTAGGGAATGGGTCACTCTTTCCAAGTTATAAATTTCTACCAATTTTCTCAACCTTCCCCTCCGCACCATCAGTATAATTGGTGACTCCATAGCTGTGTGATTATCTTTTAACTGCAGTGATTAAAGTAATATTAATTTAAGTGAGTGACCCCTGACATTACTTTCCACTGGAGGAATACCCACCAAAACAAGAGAAGGTGTCCAGAAGCCAACAGAATCAAACATCTATTCAATGCTGGTTTGTATTGCTGTCCAGTAGGGCCGAAGTAAAGGGCATCCCCCAAAACAAGTATGTTTGATCTACTATTTTGGCTCCACATCCTCTCCAGCATCTATGAGCATACTGGCCCAAATATGCAGCCTGCACAGCCAGGGTATGAATGAAGCATGTATGACACTTACATGAAATTTGCAGAGGTAAAGTGTTAATGTTAATTATTTAAATTGGTCATGCATATTAAAGCCATAGCTCTCTAGAATACCCTGTCTCCAATTCCCTGTTTCAGAGAGTTAGTATATGACATGTGGACTCAGGGGTATAGAGCAGTAGGATTCTGGTATAAATTACCAATCCAGTGATATCAACTTTAACCTTTTTGAACCGCCATAAGAATTTTATGAATAAGAGGAAGATCATTTTGTCCTCTCACTATTGACCCCCATTTCTTTGACTCCTTTTTCTCTCCTTTCCAGTTCAACTTCAGGAAGTCCCAATCCACATCCACCTCCTCCTCCAGCTTACTCACTCCATTCTGTCTGGCATTGGACTAGGGCCAGGTCGCTTCTGCCATCTTTGTCAGCTTGGTCAAAGCCTTTGATACTGTGTCACACCTCCTTGTCCTGGACAAGCTTAGTGTGGTAGGGCTCTGTGCCTTCTCAGCCATCTGCTTCCTCTCCTGTCTTGAGGGCAGGTTGCAAGCTGTCCATATTGGAGACACCATTTCCCCTCCCTCCCTATCTGCTCAGGCATTACCCAAGGTGTGTTCATCCAGTATCGCTGATGACACTGTGCTGTTTGCCTCTGGTTCCTCTGCTGCTGACCTTGCTGCATGTTTCCAGCTGGATTTTGATAGTGTTCAGTGTTGGTTTCATTCCAACTGTCTATTCCTCAACACCAACAAATGGTCTCCATGGCCTTTGGCTCGATCAGAAAGCTTACCAGGCTCTCTCTCCCCCTTCTACACCCTTGAAGGTACTGCACTTTAGGATGTCTCCTCCTTTAAGTACCTGGGGGTCTGGCTGGACCATGTCTTTGACTTCTTGGTGTACATCGATTCCATATACTCAAGCTCCACCCCAAACTGGGTGTGTTTATAGAAACAAATTCAGCATCCCTCTCCCTGCCCACCGGGAGCTAGTTATGAAGATGATCTTCCCTATCTTTGATTATGTTGACATTGTCTACAGTGCAGCTCCCAAGTCTATCCTTTCCACACTAGACCCATGTTCCACTCATTCTGCTGTTTTGCATTGGACTACCCTTCCTGTACTCAACACCGCTCTCTATACTCCTCCCTTCCCCTCCCTTTCCTTGGTGCCAGATAGCTCTCTGACTGTGCCTCCTTCACCTCCAAATACTGGTTTGGCTCTCTCCTACTCTACTTTTCCACTCTCCAATCTTCCTCATGTCCACCTCTACCCTCTCCATAACACTGCTTCTCAGTCATGCTCCCTCCCCTCCAAAAAAACATCAGTGGGCCAAGCTGCCTTCTCATATCATTTTCCTCCTTTTTCCCATCTCTCCAGGACTTTACTACCCCCCCTCACAGCTGTACCTGATCGCTGACCCCATGTTTCCATCCCCCCCCTCACTGTTTGGTCTTCCCCACACGCCCTCCCCCTCCCCTGCTGTGAGCAGTTTTCACCCCCCACCTCTGCTCTTGGTCTGTGTGGTCCTGATCTGCTCCCTTGCATTCTGACTCACTTTGGTAATGTTTGTACTTACCTTTATGCACTGGAATTGTTAACTGCAGCACCTTCACAGGCTAGGTGGTACAGTATTATACTGCTCATTTCTGGGTTTGCTCCCAGTACTGTCTTTGCACTTGTACCTCAATATGTTGTTTATAACATTATTTTATGTTAGCACTATCTGCTTGTAAATTGTGACTGCATAAGTGTCATGTATTTTACTATTGTTTTATTTTACAATTATTTTTATTGCAATGTATTTTTATTGTATTATAATAACTGGTGACTATTTTTTCCCATAGGGAAACCGGGTTATAATTCTGTCATTATAACCAACCTATTATAATGATGAACATTCACCCGGTTTCCCTACTTTGGTGCATGTGCCTACCACAAACCTCCTGTTCTCTGCGCCATCCGTCGCCACTACTAAGTGCTGCAAACTTCCCCGACAGACAGTGGTAAGTTCTTTTTTTCTAAACAAAAAATATTATTGTTACAGAAAAACTACCTAATCAGACTGAACAAACAAAAAAAAAAGCTGCTTCAATTTAGAAGCCAGCTGCTACAGACCGCGCTAAAACCCCAACTATCTGCTGCTCAACTCCATAGAGAAATCCACTTATTTTCTATAATTGCTGTGGCGAAAAAATGACCCCCAGCAATTATACAAAATAAAGGATGGGTAGGTGTGTAAAACTTGAATTTTACAGGGTACCTTAATAAAGCCCTTGAGCTTCGCTCTTGGGGTTTATGTGGCATCCCACTCTGAGGGTGTGTGTAAAATCCTTATAATGTATGGTAAGTGCCTGTTAACCACCATAATCAGCAGTCACACAGCTTTGTTATGCACTGTTTAGAATTTTAAAAGTTGTTAACCACACTTCGGAACATCCAAACAGTGGCATAACAAAAAAGAATGCACCAGAGTTCCATAATTCTCACACATAGAATGCAAACAGTGTTTTTTTGACCATACACTATAAAAGATGATGGCTGGGGATCAGGTGACAACCACGCTGAAATCACCTCTCGTAGTTGCTATGGCTACAGTAAACCCTCTAGAGGTTTACCATGTTGCCGTAGCAACCACTCGAGGTGATTACAGCGTGATTATCACCTAATCCCCAGCCATTATCCTCTATGTTATAACCAACTACCCATCCATTATTCTCTATGGGCCAGATATTCAAAAGGGTTGCGCCATGCGCAATAGGGTTCCGCCTGCGCAAGTCCAAACTTGCTCCATTCTGCGATATTCAGCAGGACGCAGTTGCACCACAGAAAACATGCTGAGCAACAGCGCAATGCAAATGAATGCATGCTCAACTGGAGGAGGAACCATGCATAAACTGCACAGCCCGATATTCAGCCGGGCTGTGCAGGAGTAACTGGCGCAACCCCAACCTGCGCCTGCAGGGCGTTGAGCCAAAAAAGGCTTAAGTCGAGGCCACCCACAGGTGAGCTGCTGTGTGCAGGCGCAATGCAGCAGCTGCCACCATGGCTGGCTATTGATCCTGTGCCCCCCAGCCCAATCGCGAACAGTGTCCCCCCACCAGCCCGATCGGGGCATCAATGTAGCTCCCCTCCCCTACATATCCCTGGTGGTCCAGTGGACTGAATTGCCCGATCGGGGCGGTATGTTAAAAACACCCCCCTCCGTTCATATTCCCTGGTGGTCCAGTGGACCGAATTGCCCGATCGCGGGTATCTTCTAAAACACCCCCTGAACATAGCCCTGGTGGCTATTGACCCCACCTACCTACTCATTCACAAAACTGGACTGTCATATACGGTATGGGCTGCATGCCCGGTTGCTCTTACTCTGCACCAATGGGCATGCAGCCATAAAACTGTCGGTCGGTGGGTGTGAGGGCAGCAGGAGGTGGGATACTGCCGCCCGCGCCGGCGGCGGGAGGCGGGGTGGTGGGCCTTGGTTGGTAGGGTGGGGGTCAATAGCCACCAGGGCTGTGTTCGGGGGTTTAAAGATATCTCCCACAATCGGGCAATTCAGTCCACTGGACCACCAGAGAATATGAGCGGGAGGGGTTAAAAATATTGCCTGTGATCAGGAGATTGGTCCACTGGACCACCAGGGAATATAAGAGGGAGAGCCACATTGATGCCCGCAATCAGGCTGGGGGGGGACACTATGCCCAGCGATCTGGCTGCAGGGGCATCGGTCCCGATGGCTGCTGCCTGGCAGGAGGCCAGGCGCACGTCCTCGGGGATCAGTGCACCTAGATGCTAATGGCATGCAAATGGGGCTATAATGACATGCAAATGGCCCCCCTGCGCCTTGCATGTGTTATAGCCCCATTTGCATGTCACCTTTTGAAGATCGTGGTTGGCATGGCGCCACCATAGGATTGACTGCTGTACTCTGTCAAGCTTGCACTTGCACAAATTCACTGTGCCATGCACAGTGGCTGTAGCTGGGAAGGCGATGTTCAAAGGAGTTGCTCAATAGCGCAGCTCATTTGAATATCGCCGGGACACCCTGCGCATCTACTCTTAGCGCAAGGACTTGCGCCTTTGAATGGCGCAGTTTGAATATCCAGCCCTATGTATTTTATTTCAGTATTGTTTATTCATTATTGTTATTTTCACTCTGATATTCTTGTACAGCTTCCTCCCCATCCCCCCCCCCTTCCCCAGGACACATCAGGAAACAAGCTGGTAAAACTCTTGAAATATACATACACACATGAATCAATCAATCAATCAATAAACAAATAAATAAATCAATAAGTGGTAAAAACACATTTCTCAAGTAGTGGAATTATCACTAAAAGTTTTTCAGCATGCATAATGCCTGTTTCCTACAGTGAAAAGACAAATTACGTTTTCCTTCTGGAGTCAGATAAAACTTTCCTCTTGTATTAGAAGGGCTTTTTTTAATTTGACATTCACATTTAATCATAATTAAAATCAGACATCAGGAAACAGGTTCAGATTATTCTAATGTACTAGTTTGTGCAAGCTGAAGCACGAGCATGTACAGTATCCACTTGATAAAAATGCAAAATTTCTTTCTTTCTGAAAAATGTTGCATAACAATAGAAAAGCTGCCCAGCATTTAATGAATTTTATGCAGTGTGTTCTAAATTTTGCTTGTAAGTCTTCAAACTAGTTTAAAAATACTAACATTTTCGGCTGTTATTATGCACTAAAGTTACACATGTACCACTGAAGACATATAAACAGCGGTTGAAAGCAGTTCTGGTACATTGCACACTATAGAGATTTCAAACCAAAATATGGTATGTTAATAATGAAAACAATATGTTAGATTGGACAGTAACCCTTTCTATGCATGTTGTAATTGTACTGTAAGGAGCAAATGTAAAAATGTTTGATCTTCTTCAAAGATATCTCTTTCATCAGGCCACGCCTTTGGAACTATAGCCACCCAGCACCAGGACAACACAGAAACTATTTAGCAAGCAGTCCACAAGGTGCCACCCATGATGACATTCTATGTTGCCCCTACCATATTAACGTGGATGGCCCCATTCCTCCTCATTTTTTTCCCCATACTCGCTGGATACTCCAAGCAGACGCTGACGCTTCAGTCGACTGCAAGTTTATCTTTTTTAAATGTTCTATCCCTAGTTAGATATCACTTTTTACAAAAAGATCATCACTGATGTATATGTTGTTGAAGGAACCTGTTAAGCTTTTTAGATACTGCGAGTGCAGTGAAAAGATTTATTCGGGTGCTCTACACAATGTCTGCCTGTGCTGCCTCGATGCAACCCATAATGTTAAGTCCTGCTAACTTTGCCTTAAATTTAATACCGCTACCCAGCAACACAGAAAGAATGCCCTGGAAACCCATCTCTTAAAACAGCAGGTAGCCAGGATGGAGAAAAAGCTCCAGGAGAAGAGCTCCACTTGGTCACTGGCCTGCGCATGGAGCTCCAGATCTTCAAAGTCCTGGGACAAACATTCTGGTCCACACAAGCACAAACACCAGGAGAGGGGAAAAAAGCAAGGAGAAATCCTCCCCGGTATGTTCTCAGTCACCCCTGCACCTAGTGTGACCATTACTGAGTCATTGACCACAGTGGTGATGATGTCTCTGGTTGCTCAGACCTCTGAACCCTCCAGGTCAGGTCAGGCTGTGAGTTCTGCCAGACCTATCTTGACTGGGGACAGCACCTTCCCCATCGATGTGTCAGAGCATGCCTGTACAATAGGCTGGTGCTGACATGCAGGCTGTACTTTTGTCTTTCACAGACCTTTTACAGCACCTGTTGCATCCTCCTACTCCTATGGAAGTGGCATCAATGGGGCATACCAGACAAGCCCTACCACTGACACTTGGGCAGCTGATGTGCACTGAGCATTCTCGGGCACTGAAGGCCTCTTTTATTCCTTCTTTGGGGCCTAAAAAAACCCGTCGACGAGAATCAGGAATATAACCATTACCTCATGCTACAGGAGGAAGAAGAGGAGGAAGAATATGTGGAGGATGCTTACAAAAGATCAAGCTCCACTATTTCCATAGGGAGTGAGGACTCTGTTGTATACATTGTGAGGGCCCCTCTGAAGACCCCTCTTTCATCTCCATGATGCAGCAACTCCAGTCTGCCATGGGGCTTGAGTCAGAGAAAGACATAACCAAGAGGAATCTGGTGGAATTTCTAGAGCTACCTGATTCACCACCTATCAGGATTCCTCCTCTGTTGCCTTTCCTAGAGGATGCCACCCTGGCTGCTTGGCATTGGTCTAATATGATCATTGCCATTTCAAGAAAGGCAGACAAGTTGTACCAGGCTCCTTCTGGTAGGCCATTTTTTCGGAGGCCAACCTGAGGCTGATTCTGTTGTTACAAATACAACCCATGATAGGTCTAAATTCCCTAAACACCTCAGCTCTCTCCCTTCCGACAGGGCATCCAGGAGGTTAGGTGTCCTGGGGAAGAGGATATTTGCTTCTGCCACATTGTGCATCAGAATTGCCAACTACCAGGCCCATATGGCAAGGTACCAAAATACCATCTGGAGGAAGGCCAAAGCTGCAGCCAGAGATGTGGGGAAACATCTGCTGAGATCTACCTATGACATTTTGGATGCTTCAGCTAGAGCAGCAGCTTCTGGTATCTGTTTAAGGAGACACTCTTGGATGAGGGTGGCTGAATTTGCTAATGATATACAGCAATCCATTTTAAATGCCCCATTCAGAGGATAAAAACTCTTTGGGGCAGATGTTCAGGATATCCTGCTGAACCTTCAGGCCTCAGGCAAGACTCTAAAATCTGTACACTCCCTCTACCATATACAACCCAGAGGTAGGAGAGAGTGCCCTTTTGTCTGGTCAGTAATAGACACTGGTCAGGTGTTGAACAAAATCAGAGGAGGATCAGTTCTGTCTACCCCAGGACCCACCACAGGTGCTTCTCAAAAGCTTCTAGAGGTGGAAGTGCAGCTGCAGCCACAGAAACCACATCAGTATGACTCGTTACTATATCCTACCCTCCAGTATCCTCAGAGATGGTAGTGGGGGTTGCCTTTCCCTCCATCTGGACCAGTGGAGGAAGGTCACATCAGATGCTTAGGTCCTGCAGATAACAGAAAAGTGTCATGTTCTAGAAATTCTAAAGCTTCCTCCAGGTCATCCACCAGTCCCTTCGGTTTATCCTCCACAACACATACCAGTCCTTCTAGAGGAGATGCATACCCTACTATGAAAAAAGACTACAGAGCATATTCCTTGGGAATAACTGAATCAGGGGTTCTAGTCCCACTACCTTCTAGTCCCCAAATGCACAGGGGACCTGAGGCCCATTCTGGACTTAAGAAATCTGAACCTTTTCATTCAGTACAAGAAATTAGAATAGTCACTCTACAAGGCCTACTGCCACTACTGCACCAAGGGGACTGGATATGCTCACTAGACATGAAGGATGCCTACCTGCATATCAAAGTGTGTACCCCACACAGGAAGTATCTCAGGTTTCTCTTCCAGGTGGAATATTACCAGTTCAGGGTATTGTCCTTTGGCTTATCTTCCACACCCCGGTTTTTACCAAATGCTTAGCAGTAGTTGCAGCAGCACTCACAAGAGAGGGACTATATGTATTCCCTTATATCCTGTTATCTGGATGACTGTCTCCTCAAAGCCCAGTCCAAAGAGCAGCTCTGCCTGGCTCTGACGCATACCAAGCAGTTGTTCAATGCTCTGGGGATCACGGTCAATGTGCTGAAATCAATCCTGACCCTTTGTCAGCACCTGCAGTACATAGAGACAGTCCTGGACATAGCCCAAGGCTTAGCCTTCCTGCCTCAGGACAAGGCTGAGAACCTGATTGCGCCAGCCTGGATGGTATACCATAACAGATACATTATGTCATAACCAGAACATTTCTGAGACTGTTGGACCTGATGGCAGCCACCATTGTTACTGTACCACTAGCCGGACTGCATATGAGGATCCCTCAGTTAACATTAAAGGTCCAGTGGGACCAATGCACTGACGATCTATAACAGAAGGTTCTAGTAACATCTCCTGTTCAAAAGTGCTTCAGTGGTGGATGGAACCTGATCATCTGCTGATGGGGTTCCTTTGTGATCTCCTCCCCTCATCAGATCCTCATGACACAAGCCTTGGGGATGGGCTGGAGGGCTCATCTGGGGCCTCATCAGACACAGGGTACCTGGACAATGAAGCACCCTCCACATTAATGTCCTAGAAATGAGGGCTGTTCTGTATGGCATGGAAGCCTTCCAGACCCACCAGTGTCTGGGACATCTATTGGTACAAACAAACAACATCAGCATGGTACATTACATAAACAAGTGAAGGGGAACTCATTCCTACCCCCTCCCTATGCAGGAAAGCAATGAGAGTTTGGTACTGGGCTCTGTAACGTGACCTAGAACTCTTGGAAGTTCATGTTCCAAGTGTCCAAAACGTTTTGGCAGACAGGCTACGTAGGTCACGGTCCAGGATGCACGAGTGGGAACTGTTTACCTCTGTGGCAGAAGACCTGTTAAAAAGGTGGGGAGTTGGACCTTTTTGCATTCCCACACAATGCAAAACTGCAGCTTTTCTGCTCACTCAGTCGCTCTAGGGCCTTGAGTTTTCCAGAGAGATTCGTTGTCCCTCTCTTGGAAGGGGATGTTCCTTTATGGCTTTCCTCCCTTCCCTCTAATCCAGAGAGTGTTAATCAAGTTTCAAATGGAAGCAGCAACTCTGATTCTCATTGCACCCCTTTGGCCTCATCAGATCTGTTTCCCCTTACTATAGCAGTTGGCAGTGGAACCACCAGTACCTCTGTCCCTGTGCAAGGGATTACTATCACAGGAACAGGGAACCCTGGTCCACCCAGACATTAAGTCACTCTATCTCTGTGTCTGGCCCCTGAGGACATAGGCATTACTAGATCTGGCTATGTCTGCAGCTGCCAGAAAACCCTCCACCAGAGCTACCTATTCAACTACCTATTCAGCTACTTATTCACAGTCCATGCAAAAAAGTGCAAAGACATGCACTTGGGCTGTAGGAATCCTGGAGTGGAGTAAAAAAATTGGGGGAGGAGATACTAACAACAAAAAAACTGGAAAGGGACTTGGTTGTAAACATTACAGATGACCTGAAGGTGGCCAAGCAATGTGAAAAGGCAGTGGGGAGGGCTGGAGGGATGCTGGGGTGCATAGAGAGGGGCATCACCAATAGAAAACAGGAGGTGGTGATGCCACTGTACAGACAATTGGTTAGGCCACATCTGGAATGCTGTGTTTGGTTCTGGAGATTGCATCTCAGGAAGGACATTGACAGAATAGAGGCAGTCCAAAGAAGGGCAACAAAAATGATGAAAAATGATGAAAGGATTGCATCAGAAAACATATGAGGAAAGATTGAAATACCTCAATATGTATACCCTGAAGGAAAGGGGGGGGGGATATGGTAGAGACATTTAAGCACCTCGGGAATCAACACGGTCCAGGAGGGCAACATTTTTCACAAAAAGAGATGTGCAAGAACAAGGGGTCACAATATGAGCGGGGGGTACTCAGGGGAAATGTGAGGAAGTATTTTTTTAACAGAAAGGGTGGTGGATGCATGGAACAGCCTCCCAGTGGAGGTCGTACAGGCTAAAACAACTGGTGAGTTCAAGAATGCATGGGATAGACAGAAGGCAACCCTAGTGGTAGGAAAGAGAGGGTAAGCTGCTGATCATTTAGAATCAGGCATTAATTAGGTAGGGAAATGGGTAGACTAGGAGGCCAGGTGGTCCTTATCTGCCAAAAAAATCTATGTTTCTATGTTTCTATTTAATGAAATGGAAGCAGTTTCCTTTGTGGGCTACTGCTCATCAACTGGATCCCTTTACGTGTCTGGTAAACTAGGTTATAGAGCATTTGCAGCCTTATCTGATACAGAATTACAGTACTTTTCTGTCAAGGTGCACTTCATTGCTATTTCAGCCTTCCATGTGCTGGTTGATGATCACATGGTTGCTCAGCTAGGTTTGGGACCTGCATTTTGTGTTACAAAAGCTTATTGGGCTCCTTTTGAGCCAGCTGCAACTTGCAGCCTAATCTTTCTGCCTTGGAAAGCATTCTCTTTAATTGCTATTACTTCGGCTCAAAGAATTTCAGAGCTTCAGGCTCTAATGTGTGAGCCTCCTTGTTTGATTTGCCACAAAGACAGGGTGTTTTACATACAAATCCTATGTTTCTGCCAAAGGTGGTATCTGAGTTTTCTTGGACTCATGTCATTCACCTGCCAGTTTATTTTCCTGAGCATGCCAATCCAGGGGGACACATTACTCCGCACTTTAGATGTGCATAGAATACTCAGGTATTATATACACTATATGAAGAACTGCAGGAAGTCATCACAGGTTTTTGTTTCATTCACCCCTGGGAAAAAGAGGGTGTTCCTGTTTCTAAACTGTGCTTGTCAAGATGGTTGGCTAACTGTATTACTTTCTGTTACAGGAAGTACGGTAAGGAATTTCCTGGAGTTGTTCGTGGCCATTCAACTAGAGGTATGGCCACTTCTGTTGCCTGTTTCAGGAGTGTCTGCTGATGAGCTTTGTGCAACCACCATTTGGAGTACTGTCCATACCTTCACTAAACATTACAGTCTCACGTCATTGCCTCCAGAAAAAGGGGCTAGCATTGGCCTCGCTGTACTACAAGGCCTTCTTCATAGGTCAATAGGCTGTAGCCACCCAGACTGTGTCTCTGTCAGTACTGCTTGGGACTCACTCTAGAGGTGTGACCTGATGAAAGGGATATTGTAGAAGACAGAACAGCTATGTACGTACCGTAACAGTAGGTCTTCGAGAGAATCTCTTTCATCAGGCCATGCTGTACCACCTGTATCCACAATTTGTTATCTTTCTGGGTTCCTTTTCAAACTTTATTAGTATATGGAAGTAGAAACAAGGGAGTGGACTAAATGGATTCAGTGATAGTAACATGTTGAAGTCTCACTTAACCATCTCAAAAAAAGGCAGACCACGGTTGTCAGTAAATCTGTAATTTTATTTTCTTTCAAACTGTAGCTCTTGTAGTTAAGTTTCTCCTTGATTTAAAATATCTCTTTCATAAAGCTCAAAATGAATGTTATAATATGCTCCTTATTCATATTTACATTCTTGTGTAACATTTCAGAACACATATAAGTTCCTTCTTCAGACTAGGAGCTATAAATAAATCTAACTGGATATAAAAAACGAAAAGGAGAAATAATTTTAATGTGCTAAATGTCAAAATTATTTTAGTTATAATAATTGATTAAAAAATCTTTCAGTTTTCAGAATTTCTCGAAATAACTTGTGATAGGTGGAACTGACCTGTATAAATCACTTGCTTCAAATAAAGTCTTTATTGGAATCAGCGTGGTTAAAGCATTGGGGTCAGTCTCCTGCTCTATAACTCATCTCAAAATAGCCCAATCTAAATAAGAAAAGGTACAAAAGAATTTTCATTCAAAACCTAAATGGTCTCAATTAAAAGTGGGCTCACATGTATTACAAAATTTTCTTACTTCAAGGTGCAAAAATACGATTTGTTTGGCAGGAAAAATCCATTTGCTCAATGCTGTAAATCTGTGTTGATTCTAAATAAAGAAACATAAAGTCTTATATGCAATCCAGAATGAATTCTCAGTTGCCCTAAAAATGTTCTTTTATATAGGTTCAGAGTGTAAACTCCTTACCTGTTTCTGGGAGTTCATTTCATACATATTATATTTGGCTAAATTACATTCGCAAAAGCGCCAACAACCATCACCATTAACCTACACGCTGTTCTGGGGTGAAAATATGCTAACACCTTGCAAGGTGAAGAAGAGGCCAGGCCACTTGGCTGCACGCCAGGATGGCATGCCGACGTCAGACATGACGTCACCTGGCGCCGGCCAAGTTAAGAAACTCTCTGTGCATATGGGCAGTCAGAAAGTCTCCTGCTTCTATTGTGTTAAAAATATATTTTTAATAATCTTCTCATTTGCAAGTTATTGATAAAGTAGTACCCATGTTAATAAAGAAATCATGATAACACATGTAAACATTGTATTATTTCATGGCGATTATATGTAAATTTTAAATTCTTATCTAAATTATTACAATCAGACAGATAAATAATACATTTTGTATTTTATATGCTTCAAAAGTATGAGGAGAAATTATAAATTGGCTGATGACAGAAGGACTATCTGTAAAAGTGATTAAAAAGTGAATAAAGGTATATACATTAACAGATAAACTTGCACAGAAAGGGAAAACGAAAATGGGGTAAATGAAGTATAACTGGGAAAATAAATTTCATTGAGAAGAGAGACATGAGGTGTGAATGAGACAAAAAAATCTAAATAATAATGGAAACAAAAAGAGGTTGGAATAAATGAGAACCCAAACAAGGAGCGGGGCGATGGTGGGATTAGAACCAGAGTAAATAAATAATTGACAGAGGAGAATCAGCACTCAGTAAAAATTAGAACGTTAAAGTGAGGACTATATGAGGGATAAAGTTGTAGTAAATTATTTAATACAAACCATTATGTGGTAATGTTTGGACTATAAAGAAAAAAGCAGAGAGAAAGGATGCAGTGAAGGCAAATATCAAGTAAAAAAATAAATATTTGTACAGAAGATTTGATATGAGACAGAGAGTGTGTGTGAAAGAAGAGATCTGATATCATTAAACTAAAAACTGGAAAAAGCAAAGGACAAATGTTTATTCAAAAGTAGCCCCTATCAAGTTTTCATTTAGTCCATATCTAGGAATATTTGTCTTTAGGGTGAAGAGCCACCAGGCTTCCCTTCCTAGTAGTATTGATTCTTTGTTTCCACCACGTAGGTTTTCTGATATCTTCTCTATTCCAAAAAAATTTAAACTGGAAATAGAATGGTGGAATTCTAGAAAATGTCTCACTAAGGGTGATCTCGTGTCACATCTTCTGATATTGATTTTATGTTCTGATATCGTAATTTCAGAGGTATGGTGGTATCTCAATGTAATATAAAGCACAAGGACAAATAATGCAGTAAACAACAAATTCAGTTCTACATGATATAAAGTCCTTTATGTTGTATTGTTTGTCATTCCATGTGCTTCTTATCGTTTTTGTTTTCTGTCCACTAGTGCAGTGGACACAATTTCTGCAGGGATAAAAGCCTGTTATCTTGCTTTTAAGCCAAGTAGGAGTTATGTTTTCAGGTTTACAATGTTGTGTTCTTATTAATTTAATTTGTATGGTAGTTGTTCTCTTTGTTGTAATCCATGGTTTCTGTTCAAATATTTTTTCTCTTATTTCATTTGACTGTAAAATTTTCCAGTTTGACAAGACAGCGTTTTTAATACGACCAAAACTCTCCTAGTATTGAGTTGACAATGTTATTTTAGAGGTAGTTTCTGTCACATTGGTAGGTCTATCTCTCAATAAAACTTCTCTCTCTAGAGTCACATTTATTTTTTGATGTTCTTAATACTTTGTTCAAATAGCCTCTTGATTTAAACCTTTCAGTTAAAGCTGTTATGTTGTTAGTGCAGCGTTCCTGAGTGCCACTATTCCTTTTAACTCTCAACATTTGACTATAAGGGATGCTATCTTTTAGCATTTTAGGATGAAAACCTTTAGCATGGAAGATGGTATTAGTGGATATTTCTTTTCTATATAAGTCTGTTATGATCTTCTCATCTTCTTTTATGATATTAAGGTCCAAAAATGGAATTTCTAGATTGTTGGACTCAAATGTGAAGGATAGATCTGAAGTGGCACTTTCAAGATATCGGTAAAAATCTTGTGCTTCTTGTAGTGTGCCTCTCCAGATTATCAAAATATCATCAATAAATCTTCTGTAAAAAAATTAATTTGACTTAGAAACATAGAAGCATAGACTTTGACAGCAGATAAGGACCACTTGGTCCACCAATTCTGCCCATTTC
The DNA here is from genome assembly GCA_016271365.2 of Neoceratodus forsteri. Classification (NCBI taxonomy): domain Eukaryota; kingdom Metazoa; phylum Chordata; order Ceratodontiformes; family Ceratodontidae; genus Neoceratodus; species Neoceratodus forsteri. Next base: position 537,830,086 of record CM028134.1, on the reverse strand, counting down.
CCTACCTACAGAATAAGCCTCGGATCCTAGTTAACCAACAGCCTATTTTTTCCTAACTCCCACAAGAATTGCCTTATGTCTGTCCCATGTATTCTTGAATTCTCCCACAGTTTTAGACCCCACAACCTCCTCAGGAAGGCTGTTCCATGCATCCACTACCCTCTCTGTGAAAAACTACTTCCTCACATTGCCCCTGAACCGCCCCCCCATCTTTAAATTGTGTCCCCTTGTTCTTGCGTGTCTCTTTTTCTGAAAAATGCTACCCTCTTGGACTTTGTTGATTCCACAGAGGTACTTAAATGTTTCTATCATGTCCCCCCCCTCTCTCCTTTCCTCAAGGGTATACATATTAAGCTCTTTTAGTCTCTTCCTGTATGTCTTCTCTTGCAGACCCTGCACCATTTTAGTTGCCCTCCTCTGGACTGCCTCTATCCTGTCTATGTCCTTGCAGAGATGGGGTCTCCAGAACTGGATGCATTACTCCAGATGGGGTCTCACCAACTGTCTGTACAGAGGGATAACAACTTCCTGTTTTCTGCTGGTGTTGCCTCTCCCTATGCATCCCAGTATACCCTCAGCTCTTCCTACTGCCTTCTCACATTGCTTGCTAACCTTAAGGTCATCTGATATGATTACCCCCAGGTCCCTTTCCATTTTTGTTTTTGTTACTACCTCCCCCCATTGTGTAATCTTCCCCTGGGTTTTTGTTTCCCAGGTGCATTATTTTGCACTTCTTTGCATTGAATCCTAGCTGTCACACTTCTGACCATTCCTCCAACCATGCCAAGTCCCTTTTCATCCTTTCCACAAGATGATAGTCCAGATTTGTGAATGATCATTCAAATCTGACTGTCGTGTGTATGGGCTGCACGCCTATTGGCTCTAGCCTCACCATCGGGCGGGCCCTACCGCCAATCAGTCGGCGGGCGGCGGGCGGCAGGCGAGTGGATGCTGCCGCCCGCCGCCGCCGGGTGGGATCGGGTGGTGGGGCTTGGGTGGGTGGGGTGGGGGACACTAGACACCAGGAGATGTTTGGGTGGGGGTTCATATATATTCTGCCCGCTGATCGGCATTACGGTCCACTGACCACCAGGGAGATATTCGGGTTGGGGGCACTTACTTACTGCCCGCGATCGGGCACTGGGAAGGGTTCTGTTACATTCTGCCCGCGATCGGGCATTGGGGGTTCTTATTATCTTGCCCGCGATCGGGCATTGGGGGTTCTATTACATTCTGCCCGCGATCGGGCATTACGCCCCACTGGACCACCAGGGATGTGAACGGGAGGGGAGCCACACTGATGCTCACATCGGAGCTGCAGGGAAGCGCCGGTCCCCGATGGCTGCTGGTACTGGCAGGGCGCCAGGCACAAGTCCTCGGGATCATGCACCTACATGCTAATGGCATGCAAATGGGTTATAATGACATGCAAATGGTCCCCTGCGCCTTGCATGTATTATAGCCCCATTTGCATGTCACCTTTTGAATATCGTGGATTTGTGCATGGCGCACTGGTACTTGCGCCACCGCAAGTTGACTGCTCCACTCTGTCAACTTGCACTTGCGCAAGTTCCACTGAGCCATGCATAGTGGCTGTGGCTGGGGAGCAATATTCAAAGGAGTTGCTCAATAGCGCAGCTCCTTTGAATATCGCCTGGGCCACACCCCTGCGCAACTATTTTGCACAGCGCAAGGGCTTGCGCCTTTGAATGGCGCAGTTTGAATATCCAGCCCATATAGTATTAAGCCTTGCCTTTCCCATTGGCCAAATCAGGGATCAAACAATGCCAGTCAAAATGAGGCATCATGTGTTAAAGCCTGTATGGGAATTAATGCGGTTTTGAACTGTTTGTCATGCCACATACGATACCATTGTGTTAGTACTGCTTGTGTGAAGAGATTGTCCAAAGTACATTCAGTGGGCTGTGAAGGGTTAGAAAATAGTACTTTTGATATGGGAAAATGTAATTGAGTTCTTCTTCCTTCCAATGGGCTGTGTAATTGGGATCCAGCCATGCACATAGCTGCCTGAGATGTGCTGCCTGGTAATATTTAAACAGGTTTGGGAGGTTCTGCCCTCCTTAAGAAAAACATTCTGATCTTATAACAGCTCATTCCCATTTGCATTCTGGGGGACAGGGGAGCAGGTTGTAACAATACAAGAACAATAGTTCATTAACATAATATTAAAAATGCTTAGGTACAGAGTATTTAATAATAGTATCAATAACAATAAAAAGGTGCATATTTACATGATACATGTACAGGGAAAATACAAAAGGTGCAGAGTAATATCAATCTCTACAGAGTGAGGGAGGCAAAACAATAAGGCACACTGTGAAGATGAACATCACTGAGAGAGTGCTTTTGGACTGTGTGGGGTAACAGATGGACCTATTGCCAAGCCACCCATTTTGATGACCCACTCAGACCTGATTCCGCTAGCAGTACCTCCATCCTCCCTGGGTTAAAGTTCAGCCAACAGGGAGCTATCCAGTCAGAAATTTCCTTAAGGTATCGGTCTGGCACAAAAATTACATCGAGCCAATCTGGTGCACAGAACAGATACAGCTGGGTATCATCTTCATAGCAGTGAAAACTCCAGCTTGTACCATCTAATGACTTTCCCCAGTAGCAGCATGCATACATCGAACAACACGGGGACAGAAGTGACACCTAAGGCACCCTACAGTTGGTTGCAGTAGGCCATAGGGAGCAAGGTGCTAAAAAACAACAACTGCTGTGACCTGCTGGATAAAAGGGACTAAAATCATCTTAATGCTGTTCCAGAGAGTGCACCATATTGCCTTAGGGCACCCATACAAAAACCCATGAGCCACCGCATCAAACATAGAGAAGAGATTGAGAAGAACTACAATGGAGCATTTTCCTCTTTCTCTTGCCAGAGGGAAGTGTTTCTGCACCTTGACAAGCACAGTTTCTGTGCTATGCCAAGACCTGACACCAGCCCGTTATGGCTTATTGATGTTATAATTTTCAAGGGGTGACTCAAGCTGTGTCATCTCTACTTTCTCAATTAACTTCCTCAGAAAGGGAAGGTTTGAGACTGTCCTGCAATTTGGAAAGAGGTCCAGGCCCAGAATTCTTTTTTCGGCCGAGTCTTCACCAGAGTTATTTTTATGCCGTGGAGAAGCAACCAGCTGCCAAGGAACACTGAACAATCCTGTAAACAACCAGACCCAGTGCCATCCAACAGTCTACAACAGTTGAGTTGACCCAGTGTCCAGAAGACAACAGGTGGGGCAAAGCTTGGAGATCACCTCAAGCACTGCTTCAAACAAAACTGGCTAAAAAAATCATTCCAGAACCACAGAGGACTCTGCCATCACCAGTTCAATACTGCTGGCCCCTGTCAGGCCACTTGCAGAGATCTCTGCTTTGATGGATAACACCTTGTCCAGGAAGAACTGGCTGAACTCCTCAAACTTCTCTACTGAAAAGGCTCCACTTAACTGTAGGCAGGGAAGATGCAGTAACCTGTCCACAGTGAGGAAGAGCTGAGGCAGCTAGTTCTTACTTGAAGCAATCAATCATGACAAGCATGCTAACATTTTCAATGTAATTACTCTCTGATACTCTTTGTAATGAGCTTTGAGAGCCAGTCTGTAATCCATCACAAAGAGCCTCTTCTCAGAACTCTCCAAGCTCTGCCATGTTGCCTTCATCTGACACAGGTCATCATTATACCATGTTGAGCTACTCTTGGAGATCAGTGTATGGACAATGACTACCAGTTGAGACCTTCTGAACAGGTGCGGAACTTGGGTGTTGTGCTTGATAATGAACTGACACTAAAAGCACAGGTGTCAGCAGTTGTCAAGTCCTCATTTTACCATCTGAGGAACATTGCCTGGATAAAGCACCTTGTTCTGCCCAAGGGCCTTCCAACCTTGGTTTACGCCTTTGTGTCCTCCTGTCTCAATTACTGCAATGCTCTATACCTAGGGTTACTGGGGGTGGATCTCTGTCACCTGCAGCTGGTGCAGAACACTGCAGCCAGGTTGTTGACTGGGCTGTCAATAACTAGCCATGTTACTCCTGTGCTGCGTGAACTGCACTGGTTGCTGGTGCAATGAAGGATCACCTTCAAGGTCACGTTGCTGACCTACAGTATAAGACGCTACATGGACAGGGACCAGGTTACTTGCTAGACCTCCTTCAGCCCTACTGCCCCCTCCACCCTCTCCGCTCTGCTGATGAGGGATTGCTAGAGGTTCCCAGGATCCGTCTTCAAACATCAGATGCTAGGTCTTTTTCTTCTGTAGCCCTGACCCTGTGGAACTCTCTACCTCATCAGATTAGAGAGTGCATGTCCACCAAGACTTTCAAGTCCTCATTAAAAACATATCTCTTTGGCCTGGCATGTGGGGACAATATTTAATTTACTATTGCTGACTGCTATTTAAATGTTTTTATTGTGTATTTGTTTTTATTCTGTATTTGCGCTTTGGCTTTGGAAAAGTGCATTATAAATAAATAAATTTGATTTGATTTGATTACTACGAAGGAGTCCAAGGCAATCCGGATGGCCTATTTATACAATCCACAGTGGACCTGTTGCCCTTCTTAGGTGCTGTCTCCACACTTGACCTGTCCACTGCTGCCATGAGCTTCACCTGCTAATCTTCCTGTATGAGAAGAAGTGCCTCCTAATGTTATCCCTGAATTTGCTACCTCTGAATTTCATGGCACGTCTCCATGTTCTGCTGCAGGACACCAGATGAAACACCTCTGTTTGATCTCATTGATGACACAAAGTATGCAGAAGACTGAAATCATATCCCCCTCTTTGCCTCCTTTTTTGTCCAGCTTGAACATATTCAGGGTTGCCAGCCTTCCCTTGTAGCTTTTGCCTTCCAAACTCTGATAATTTTTAAAGCAGTGAACAATATACTGAGTAACTGTAGCAGCAAATAAAAACTTCTAGTGGGCTCAGGGTCCCAGGTTTGATTCCCAACAAAGGCTGGACGTGGGTCTGCCTAAATAGAATGCACAAACATAACACTCTCTGTACAGTAAAGGCCTCCCAGCTGTAATATCAGATTGAAGCAGGACCCCACTGAAAGTGAAATGCTGCATTCCAGGGACATTGGTGATTCTGGAGAAATAAATTACAAAATATAATAAAAAATAATAAGACATTTTTATTTTTTCTTTGTGCATTTCATTGAGTTTCAGTCCTCGTTCATGATGACAAATCTGAAGGGCAACTAAATTTCTATTTGCCAGTGTCCTTGGAAAGCCATGTCACATCACATCACAGCTTTTTCCTGGCTTAATGTGACTTCCCATGAATAAAAAAAGCCAAACCTGACTGGACAATTAGCCATGGAAAGAGAATACCAAAGCCCAGGTACAGAAGCTGAAGAGTTCCAAGAAATGCAGCTAAGTTAACATCAGAGGTCCAATCTTTTAACAGCTTGCAGGACCTTGATCCATATTTTTGACCCCAAATTGCCAGGTTTTACTTCCTGCATCATGACTGAGAATGGCACAAATTGCATTTTTACTAGGCACTTGCATATAGCACAAATTTTATGCATCTTTATTGTTTGAGGCCCACTGTGAGACTTCCAAAAACTGCAGCTTCTCAAAATCTAAGACCCAGTGGTAACATGCTGCACTACCGTTCAGAAGACCTGCTGTCAGAAATGAGCCCAGGAACCTGTGACAGGGCGGCCACAGTCAGAGAGTGTTGTCAGTAGCAGTGCTTCTCTTATCCTGGAGATCTTGGTGCTGTGCTTGTAGCCACAGTGACCATGGTGGTGGGCCAAGGCATTCATATCCTCTACAAGGAAGCTGCAGCTGACAAGGCCATATGGACACTACACATTCATCTCTAGGAAAATGGATGGTCAAGAGATAAAACAGCTGGGTTAGAAACTGCAGGGGCCTGTGCAAATGAAGGCCCTTGCCACCCAGTGCTCTTGGGTTTTGCCATGAAGATCAGTACTAGTATAGAAGTATTTATAGTACTGCTTACATTTGGAATATGTGTAATAATGTCTGCAAATGCAATATTCTGATGCAGAATGAATATATCTCTAGTGGAAAAGGGATTGTTTAAATGTAGGCAGCAATGAAGCTCCACAGTAATGCCCAAAATTTGCAGGGCCACAGAATGCAAATGTAGTTTCTGAAAACCAGGCTTTGTATTATTAAGCATTAAGGTATGACTGAGGGTTGGTTTATCAGTAGTTAATCCAACTCCCAGGTGTTCAGTGAGGCCCCAAGGTGTAGCTGAGGGCCTCATGCACCTGGGGGTTGGATTCACTTCACGTAAACCAAATCCTTGGAGTACCTTAATGCTATTATAACAAAGTCTAGCCAGAGCCAATATGGCTGTGGCGAGCTTCCAAAGCTCTGGAGAGCTAGCACCACCAGAGCCGCCGAGTGCCATCTGCAAGATGGTGGTGGCAACGCAACTGCGCATGCATGGCATTCATGCATGTGTAGTTGCCGTGAATGGCAATATGCCATTTGCAAGATGGCGGCACCAGTGGAACTGCGCATGTGCATGGGGCGCCGTGATGCACAGTTTTTGTCCCGAAAAGTGGAAGTAACAGCCAAAATAGTGTGGCTGTTATTCCATTGCGGCCGATCGTGGCAGAGTGTTGCAAGCTCTGTTGGACTTTTGGAAGGATGCTTCCAAACAGTGGTGGTGGTGGTGGTGGTGGTGGTGGTGGTGGTGGTAGTGGCGGTGGGGTGACTGAGCTACTTAACAGCCACAGGACAGACCTGAACAATGTCCAGGGGGGCACATGATGATTAACTTGGGGATTATTGACTCTACTAAAAAGTTCTACTTTAAGAGGGTATCCATGTCTGAAGCTAAAAAATATCTTAACAAAGTGCTAAGCAAAGCCAATTTCAGCAGCAATACCCTTGACCTCCAATTCCTCTCTCCCTCCCTTGACATTGTCCTACAACCTCTCACTAAGCTTCTAAATCTCTCACTCTCTCATAAACAATTTCCCCAGCTCTGGAAATCAGCAGTGGTCACACCCGTTCATAAAAGTGGTGACAGGTCTCTTCTCTCTAACTACCGCCCCATCTCTATCCTCCCTCCACTCTCCAAGGCGTTGGAATTAATTGTAGCTGACCAGTTGTCTGAACACCTCAACAAATATAACTTACTCTGCCCACAACAACATGGCTTTAGAAAAGCCCATAGTACTTCCACCACCCTGCTTGACTTCATTAGCCATATTCATAAGGCGATTGACACTGGCCACCTACTGGGTGCGGTATTTATTGACTTGACCAAGGCATTTGACACCATGAACCACCAGCTCCTGCTTCACTCAGTCTCCTCCCTTGGACTATCTAATGATGTAACCAAATGGTTTGAAAGCTACCTCTCGGCAAGGAGCCAAAAAGTCAAAATTGTTGACTCTCTCTCAAGTGCCCTTCCTGTCTGCTCTGGTGTACCCCAGGATTCCATCCTTGGCCCTTTACTTTTCAGCCTTTTCATCCATACCCTTCCTGCAGCTTGCAATAATAATTTAATACTCTATGCTGATGATGCAGTCTTCTTTTCCTCCCATACTGACCCATCTCGCTCTCCAAGGTGCTACAGATGAACTTCAGCCTAGTTGAAACCTGGCTTCTCCAACATAAGCTGTTGATGAATTACAAAAAAAAAAACAAAGTTCATGCTGTTCCATAGCTGTCACAGCAAATACAGATCCATAAACTTTACCATACATAATGAACTTGAACAGCCACTTAAGCAAGTGCAGGAGTTTAAATACCTTAGTATTACCCTTGATTGCACAATGTCTTTCAGCTCGCATGTTCAACACATCTCAAAATCAGTCAACTCAAGAATTGGGGTCCTCTACCACCACTGTCGCTATTTTACCAAAGAAGGTATGCACACAGCCATAACTGCCTCAGTTCCTATCTGTCATTGATTATGGGCTTGTCTTCTATGGGGCTGCAGTTGATGCCACCCTGAAATGGGTCAAGACAGCCCTTAACAAATGCTGTAGACTTCTCACTGGTGCAGAGAAGCATACGCATACCTGTGATATCTACAAGCAATCCCGTTGGCTCAATCTAAATAGTAGACTTGCCTACCAGACCTGCCTACTGGCTAAGAGAATTTGTCTTAACCTCACCCCCCCCGCAACTCATACCTTAATGTTGCCCGCAGTCACTGCACATTTTACACGCAGTTCCCTCAAACCAACGTTTATCATTCCAGTCTGCTGTACCAACCAGGCTCAGCGTGCTTTCCATACCAGTGCCCCCTTGCTGCTAAACAACTTTCCCCATGAAACTGCAGCTGAAAACAAGCTTGGCCCATTCAAACATAGACTCCGCCAGCACCTCACTGACCTCAGCAGTAGTGACTACTCTGTCTAGGCTTGTGGCTTTGTTTCACCTCTCCCTCCTCTTCTCTCCTCCCTTGCTACCATCCCCACTTCTCCCGCCCCTCCATCCCCTGCTACTTCCTATCTCTCTCCCACCCCCACCTACCATTCTACACCCTCTCACCTCCCACCTACCATTCCACTCCTCTCCTGCTGACTCCCAATCCCTATCACCCTATCTCTTGTTGCTCCACCCCCAGACTACCTAGCACTTATCTTTCTGTTCTTGCACTTACAACAATGTCAAATCCTTGACTGCCTACCCCACTTTTCCCCACCCTTCCCCCTTTTTATACCCCACCCCTTGCTCCACTTTTGTCACCCCTAGTATGGTCTGTGTCTTTCTATATATACATCCATATTGTTAATTGTGCATTGTTATTTGCCACTGACTGTTTGCTACTGTGCTAGTCTATGCACATGTACTGTCTTTTGCTACTAAGTTAACCTCCTGACCTGTATTGTATCTTACCTCTGCTTGCTTCTATGTTAACCTACTGACCTTGTATTGCATCTTACCACTGTTTTGCTTGCACCCATTGCTGACACAGAACCTTTGTAAAAGAACCCTTGGTCCAAAGTATTTGTAATCCTAGTAATAAATAAATAAAAATTAAAAATAAATAAATATTTACTAGTTATATTCTGCACTCATGTGGCAGTCCTGTGTTTGAATACAAAAACAGAGTTTGAAAATAATCTGTAACCAGAAAAAGGCTTGATTGCAGATAGATCAGTATGTGCCCAATGCCAAGAGATGATAACTCATCTGAAATTTAAATGTCTGCCTGACAGTTTTCTTTAGATTTCTTGCAATTTTAGACATATCTTGTTATTTCCATTCTAGAGTATGGATCTGGTGTTCATTCTTGTGATGAGGCTTTAACCTTAGGTTTTCCCGCATTTATTCTAGGGACTTAGAATATTTGTGAGCCAATCAGATTGCCATTTTCTGGTTGCCATTTTCATAATCAAAAACATGGATTCAGTTGGTGGTTACATGATTTTATCCTCCAACGACCTGTGCTGGTAGCGAATGTAGATTATTTGCCTATATTACAAGCTTCCCTGTGTGTCAGATGTACATAGTATTCCTTAAGCAGACTGACGTTGGTGCAATACTTTCCTTCCTGGTGATTTAATACATTAATTACTGCATTATTGCTGCCATAAAATACATTCTTGAACTACTTCTGAGAAGAGGAACATTATGGCTAAGAATGAGTGCCATTCTTGGCAAGAGAACATAGGACTGCACTGCAGCAGTTGCCTGATGGCTTAAAGAGTCATGTCTACTATAAACGAGCTTTTATAACCACAAAACTACTCCAGCTAGGCTACTAGAACATGAGGAAAGTAAAATGTGATTTATGACTTTGAGTGCACTGCCTATACCAGATAGTCAATCGTAGATTTTCCCAGCAGGATTTTCATGGAAAGCCACCATGACTTGTCTCACTTTCCATTCACATGGGATGAATGGTGGTCTAACAGCATGTAAATTCATGCTGTAATTTTGTGCCATTGCAATAAACGTGGTGGCACTTGAGGCAAAAAAATGATGAGGGTATCAATTATGTTTTTTACACAAAAGAGCAAGAATCACAGAAACTGCCCCAAACCCCAAGTGCCTTGAAAACTAGGTGCTTGGTTTTTGATACAAACTGAAGGATGCTGACAGGGTCAACAACTGACCTGTGTCAGTGCCCTCCTAGTTGGAAATTCTGCCTCCTGTCTTTTTCCTGCATTAATGGAAAAAAATATTCTTATGTGTATAACAAACTTCTGGGGTCTCTATTCTGCATGTCAATTATAGCACAAGTTAGGGAACACAAATTAACACATACTATTTCCTGTGCCTCTCATCTCTGGTGGGGAAATATAGAAGAATCTACAATACTTCCCATTGCATGGAACACTCTTCCACTTGTTTCACAACAAAAGGTTTCTCCATTCCCCTCTTTATCACTTTTAGCAAACTGGGTTATGTCATCTGTTTCATAAAGGAAAAATTGTCCTTTATATATTTTAACCTTTTACAGGTCAATATTCTGTTTTATGTCTGTGTAATCATTAATTAGGGACTCCATTGCAAATGAGCTTTTGCTCAATTGGTGATAGTCCCCATATTTTCAGTTAACATATGTTACTACAGCTACTACTTTTTTGAGCTTTTAGGATTTGTAAGCACATCATAAGTATGATATAACATTCCAGGGTATGTGTTGTTATTGATGCACTTCCCAGGTGTTTGGAGGAACTCAGCTGTGCCTCAGCCTTCACAGCTGACTCAGGCATGCAGTTATAGCGGCATAACTGCATACCCTATAGTGTGTTATAAGTTACAGTTCATACATTTTTTATAGTCACAGAAAGTTGGTGGAGTGGAAGAAGAGGAATGAAGCAAATTAACTGTTTCCTGTCCATGACGCTTACATTCATTGGGCAATTATTTCTTATTGAAACATTGAGAAATGGGGCAATTTATCACCCCATTGTGCCACCACCCTTTTGCATGTTCCTTCCCCAGGCCCTGTGGTTATGAAGGGCCTGTCTACCACTCCCAGTCTGCAGTGAAATAATCCTTCAAATTATACTTCCAGAATTTGACAACATGGAGCAAGTGTATACAGTGTCACCACCAAAAATAGCCTAGCCAGATTGCACCCCCTGTTACATTACAATTGCCATTTTGGTCTGATTTGTACACCCAAACCCATCACTGCTCCCTCTGTTCTGATTTCTGCCTCTCAACTCTGGGGGGGCAGGCACCACTCCTACATTGCCTCCCCTCTCTCCAATACTTGTTCAGCTGTTTCTCCTGCTACATCTTTTTCCTCCTCTACTTTTCCCTCCCTACCTTCTTCCTACTCCCTCCACTCTGCTAAAACCCACTCCTTCACATTTCCCATTTCAAAACATCTTTCTTGGCAAGCAGCCATCTATGTCATCCTCCCTACCTCTAGAATAACCTCCCCAAAATGTCTCCCTAACCTAGATGTGTTGCATTACAGGGCACAGTGCTTGGTTGGAAACTTTCTTAGTTTTCAAACTGAGGTGCTAAAAAAACTGTTCCCTCATGTTCTTACCCATTTCCATCCAGGCAAAACATTTACATAGTTCTCCCAATATCAATCACTATCTTTAACTCCCCAAAAATGTTTTTCACATGGAATCAATTTGGGTGACCACTAGTTCGCACAATTTCTGGACATTCCAGAATTTCCATTTTATGAGCTCATTAGAGTGGATGAACTATTCATAATTCTGATGTTATTTAGTTTATTGGTTTTGCTCCTAAATATGTTTTGTTTGCCAGGTACATAACTCATTGTTCTGATCTGAGATGCTGGTTTGTTCGCCTAGAAACCTTAAAAGACACATCAGTAATTCTGCTTAATACAAGCCTTTGTTGAATCTGTCTAGCTTCATCTGCCTCCCTGATGTCCCATGTCCATTCAGTTATAGACCACTATAGGCATACACTCCTTGGTACTGTGCACTTTTCTGCAGGAATACTCATGTGTAATACTGGAGGTGAATCTTCACAGTCACTTGGACTGCAGACCTGCTGTCTTCTTATCTATGTGTCAGGCTTTGCCTTGGAGCTTATAAAAAAAAAAAACACAGAAAATGTTTAACAAAATCTGTGTTTTTACTTCTCACAGCCACCACTGGATACTGATTTATTGTGCCTGCAGCCATTGAACCGGGCCTTCTGCAAGTTCATCTGTAATGAGGCTGGAGAAACCTTGGAACTCACTTATTAAATCGCTAAGATCTGAAGAAAGGATGACTAATCCTCTTTCTGAAGAATCAAACAGTTTTGTTTAAATTATAAATTACAGTAATATTGTAGATGCAATGCAGAATTAATTCATGAAATGCATACCTTAATAACAAAAGTTAATAAGGCGGCCTAATTTGAAAAATAATAGATGGACCAGTCCACTTAATTAGCTTTTCCTGAGTGCACACCATCTCCTGAAACACAAACCATTTCTGTGATGATACAGATCATGAAGGAATATTATTTATGGTACTGGAATATGATAACGTGCGTTCATACAGCATATTTTAAAATATGGTACAATACACTTTGTGTTGAATGCCATTGGTTAAGATTTCATTTTGAATCTTTGAAATCAAAAACATCCAAAATATTGCTAAAAGTATATTTGGTGGGACTATTTTGACATGCCCTCATTTTGATGGTGTTTTGACTGCTGTATTATGAGTTTCTTCAGCCTACTACTGAAAATCAGCACTTTCTTCATACAGAGTTAATGCTAAGTGGATAACTCTACGGGTGGAGAACTTACTACTTGGCTGTCTATAGGGATTCCCTGGCTGTTCAGTTTTAATATTAACATTTGTGAGGCTGTAGTTTTACTTCAAGAAGAGGTTTGCATTCAGCATCAAGTTTTAATGATGAGTTTGTACCTCACTGTACACTGATTTGTGATGTCACTGTACTTTCTATTACAACTGACTGTGACGACACAGACTTGCCAGTTGTGAGGTAAGTTGCTGACAACATTTTTATTCTTTACTGAGTAAGGCCCACTAGACACATATGACTATTTTCAGGTGTGATCCTGGGGACAGGGATAGTTCAGTGACTTACTCATGGTCACACAGTATGCAAGTGGAGGTTGTGGGAATCAAATCCAGGTCTTCAGGATGTACCATTCTCATTCATAGCTCATTACTCTAACCTATAGGCTATACTGCCAGCCCAACTAGGCCATAGAATAAGTAGTTATATATGTGCAATTTTGTAAAGACAAAAGTTAAAAACCTAGGAAACGTTAAAGTTACATGCAACATTTGCAATCTATTCTTCTAAACATTCTTATTTAGAGGACATGTGGGGCAGTATTTTGAAAGCCCTCTGTCTTCAGGCTGTCATGTGAAATTCTCCATGCTTGACAGAACAGTAATCTGACTTTTGATGCTTGGCAAGGCAAGGCAAATTTAATTTTTCTGGCGCCCAAACCCAGAGGCTCTGGGTGCCGTACAAACATATAAAAAAGTTTAAAAAATATAATCTCACAATATAATAAATAATTACACATCAAAGTAGGTGATATTCTGCATATAAATAAAAACCCTATTTACTTTAAAAGGGCTGATAGTCTGAGTTCTCATCCAGTATCCGAGAATGCCTGGCTGAACAAATGGTACTTAAGGCGGGCTTTGAATGCCTCCACAGAAGGGGCCTCCCTCATCGAAGGCAGAAGCAAATTCCACAGGATGGGGCTGGCGATACTAAAAACTCTATCACCGGTAGTTTTTAACCTCATCCTGGGAATCGCCAGGAGACCCCTTGAGGAGGATTGAAGGGAGCAGACCAGGGCAGTGGGTGTAAGAAGGTCCACCGGGTAGCAAGGGACCTGTTCATGTAGGCCTTAAAGGTGAAAAAGCCCACCTTGAAGAGCACCTTCCATCGAACCGGCAGCCAGTGCAGTTCCTGCAACACCTGGGTGACTTGACAGTATTTCGACTGTCCAGTCAACAGCCTGGCAGCTGTGTTCTGCACTAGCTGCAGTCGATGGAGGGTGCCTCTAGAGACCCCAAGGTAGAGCGCATTACAGTAGTTAAGCCTAGATGTTACAAAAGCATGCACCAAGGTGGGGAGGTCCAGGGACAGAATCAGGTGTTTGATCCTGGCAATGTTTCTCAGATGGAAAAAACTAACCCTGACAATGGACAACACTTGATGTTCTATTGTCAGACCACTGTCCAGAACCAAGCCAAGACCATGCACCCTAGAGGAGGCCATCAATGGGACAGAGCCTATAACTAGTCCAGTATCTGCCACCAGAGGCCATCCTATCATGCCTCCTGTTCGACTCCACCACCAGTACCTCAGTCTTATTGGGGTTCAGTCACAACCAGCTAGAGGCCATCCAGTGATTGAGCTAGGCCAGATAGCTGTTTAATACTTCCACCGCATTGGCTGTTCCAAGGGCAAAGGATAAGTACAGCAGAGTATCACAGGCATAACAATGAAACCCCAAGCTATACTTCCTAATGACCTCACCAAGGGGTAGCATATGCACGGCAATCAGCATCGGTGACAAGACCGAACCCTGAGGTACCCCACAAGACAGAAGGCTAGGGGAGGAGGAGAAATTCCCCATCACCACCGTTTACCTTCTGTTTGTCAAAAAGGACTCAAATTAACTGATGACAGTGCCAGTGAGTCCACAAAAGTCCCTCAGGTGGTCAAGTAACACACGATGGTCCACCATGTCAAAAGCTGAGGAGAGAGCGAGGAGAATGAGAATTGTTCCCTCTCCTTGATCTCTTGCCCTGAGGAGATCATTATGCATCTGAACTAATGCAGTTTCTGTAGAATGTCCTGCATGAAAACCCGACTGGAGTGGCTCATAGATATCAAGTGCCACAAGGTGTTCTCCTAACTGTTGCGCCACTATCTTCTCCACAACCTTTCCCAAAAATGGCAAGTTGGAGACCGGTCGATAATTCTCCTTGATGTCAGGATCCAGTGATGGCTTCTTCAGAAGGGATCTCACCAGCGCCTCCTTCAAGGCATCTCAGAAGACCCCCTCTGAAAAGGAACACCGGACAATCAAGGTGAACACTGGGCCAATAGTGTTGACACATCCCATTAAGAAACGAGTCAGCACCGGGTCCAGCTCACAATATGTGTGCTTCAGTTTTGAGGCCACCTCAATGAAATCAACCACCTCCACTGGTTCAAACTCCTCCCAACCAGGCGGAGTGCCTCATTGACAATCCAGGTGACCACTGTTGGCCATAACATGGCTCACTGGCAGAATTCCCTGCCTGATGGTGGTCACCCTGTCCTAGAAGAACTGAGCAAACTCATTGCACAAGGCTTCAGAACCTGCTTTTTTCAGCTATAAACAGGCTGGATGTAAAAGCCTGTCCACAGTCTGAAAAAGCATAGCAGGTCAGTTTTTCCCGGCAGCAATCTCACTGGACAGGAACACTGCCTTCTTATGGTTGATTTCTCCCTGGTACCCACTATAGTGTGTATGCAGGGCCAGTTTGTCTGCCTCCAACATGGTCCTTCACCAGCAGCGCTCCAACCTCTGACCTTTGATCTTCAATGCCTTGAACTCCCCATCAAATCATGGGGACCTCAAGTGAGAAGATCTGGGTCATACACAGACCAGTGCAAGGGAGTCGAGTGCCTCAGTCTTGGACCTATTATAGGTGGGAAACTGCTTCACCCACACCTCCCCTGCATGCACTGTCCACACTAGATAGTTCTATGTCCACCAAGAAACCCTCTGGGGTCAAACCCCTTAAAGAGCGGTAGCTTACCATCACTGCACGGGGAGGGATTTCAGGGGGGGGCCCTGAGCAAGAACTCCACCATGCAGTGATCAGACCAAATGAACCAATCAGTCCTGAGATTCTCAATCTCAAGCCCCAGCGAGAAGACCAGGTCCAGCATGTGGCCACCCTGGTGGGTCCAGCAGTAACTACTTGTGACAGGCCCAGAGATGTCATCATCTGAAGGAAGTGATAACCCAACCTAGATGACTCGTCGTCAGCACAAACATTGAAGTTCCCCAGGACCAAACACACGGGGGGACTCCAATGTTTTACCAACAACAAAATCACCCACTTCCTGCAGGAACTCTCTTGCCATCCTAGGAGGACGGTAAATCAGGAGAATCCTGCAACCTGCACCAGGACCCCTATGGATGGCCACACATTCAAAAGAACCCGGTGTTCTCACTGGGTGCACAGTGAAGCCTAACTCAGCTCTGCTCAGTTCAGCATGTGCATTGAACAAAGCACATGCTAGCTCAGGTTATAGATGGTCTTGCGCTTACATCTGTTGACTGGAATTTGGGCCTCCTTCTCAGACACAAAGGGTGGCTACATAAAGGGGGGCAAATGGTCACCTTGTTGGTCCACCATCTTTTGGAACCATACACAGAATGCATACTCACAGTGGGGGGTGAATAAACTGCATTGCAAATCAGTTGCCCACATGTTAGTGGGTGAAAATGGAGCTAGCACCCATTAATTCTCCACGTTTGACTTCCCCAGTCACTGCATGGCATTATATGAGTTGTATGATGCTATGCCATCTTCTGACTTTTGGAAATGAGCAGTGCCACCTGAATGGTATCCCCTACTCACTCCCCTCTACATAACCGTAGGGCACTGGGGCCAGACAATCATGGATTTTATGGGCCCACAGGCCCTCCTCATAGTAATACAGTGGCCACCAGCTCACATCCTGACACTCTGGCTCTCCTTGGTGTCCTGCAGACCACTTCAAGCTACATTCCCTTGCACCATTAGACCATCTAGACCATCTAGCTGGTCCCACTCTGATTACTGTCCGTCTGACACCTTATCTGTTTCCTGTTGCAGCTTTTTAACCCCCACCTACCTGTAGCAGTTCAAGAGGTGTGTGGGAATGAAGGTTGCAAAAGTCTGCAACCAGTTCGGCAATGATCATCATGCACTGTGTAAGACCCTACTAGCAGTTTGTATGCCAATCCCCTCCTCCTTTCCCGCATGGTTGCAATTTGTTTAACAGCCACATGGGGAGGTCTGTGATCATGGTTCAAATTCTGGACTGTTGCTGAGATGGTTCTTTGCAACTGTGACTGGGGCCCTGAGTGTCTAAATTCAGATAGACATAACATTATGAATTTAGTTGCAAATTATTGTAAAGAGGATTTTACAACTGCAAATGGACATGACTGTAGATGTTTGGATGGGTGACCATCAGATAGATTTGGGTGGATGGAGTTGCTTCTACATCATCCATATGAAAATCCTGTCCCTGTCCTTTAGTGGGATAGTACTGACCCTGTTTCAAACGTTCCTCTGAGTCATAAAAAATAAGACATATACTTACCTAATACACAGTTTTTTTAATAATTATTTTTTCTTACTCTAATTATTTGATTTTCAGCAGCATATCTTAAAACATGGCCAATCCCATCTTCATTGGCCAATTTCTGCCAAAGTATATATTGGGAGGATGTTTCTGAGCAGCAGCTGCAGTAAATGGACATCAACACACATTCTACCCGGCCAGTGCCCTTTGGGGTGACCTTTGCCTCAGTGCTTGCACGCTGAGGTTCTTTGTCTTTTAGCTTGTTTTTGTTTTTATTGGGTTCACCACAACATAACCCAGATAGACCATCTTAGGGTAGCTGGTTCATTGTCACACAGGCAAGGCACACTGATGAGTTCTGGTAGGACGAAACACTTATATGTGTCTTCTGTTAGCACCCTTTGCAGACAGTGTGAAAGACCTTTTGGTACCATGCATTTCTGCTTAAAGTTGAACCAGCAGAATATTCTGTGGTGATTTGCATATACAGCCCATGGTGCTTTGCATTATGGGGGCATGTGTGATTCTGTATTTCCTTGAAACTTGGCTTCCCGGCCAGTGCCCTTTGGGGTAACCTTTGCCTCAGTGCTTGCATGCTGAGGTTCTTTATCCATACACATTATTATATGTTAATGTTATTTGTAAATACCTGCCATACAGTGCATTCTATGCCTATTGGTTTCATATTGAGAAACCTTTAATGTCCAGAAAACTATAAAAGAGTACAACAGTCAACATTTACAAAAACATATGTCATGCAGAGTGTTTTGATTTGCGTGCATAGTCCCGGTGTGTCCGTCCCTTTGTTTGGTAATCAGAGGGGCTGATTCTAGAAAGGATACTTATGTCACAAAGTGACTTGCGCAAACAGGAATGGTGCAAGTGGCACTTTGCACCTTGTGTTCCAACATTTGGGATTCTGCATTGCAGACTGCAACATGTCACAGGCTGCTTGAGCCAAACTGGGGTTACCGCCACCAGTTGTGCCAAAATCCCATATGGCATGGCACAAGGGGTTTACACCAGCAGCTGCATCCTATTCTGCAAGGGCAGCTGCCAAGACCCTGATGTCGGTATTCTAGAACAACCCCCAGAGGACATTTGTCAAAGTACACTCATACAACCTATTAGCTGGTGTAAGTGTACCTTGTGTTGTGTTCACCGAGGGTTGTTCCAATGTGCCAACCCAGCCCCAGTACATATAACCCTCCCATCCCTGAAAAATGAATACAAGTGGCCCCGCAGGGCTAGCGGCCTCCCCAGTCCTGCTCCAGGTATACGTCATTCATTGAGCGTGTACTATGAACAGAAGTACACGCTCATACAGATCTCAGTCAGTGGCTGGCTGCAGTGGTGAGAGGTGGGCTGTGCCAGTCGCTAGCTAGGTACAGGCTGGGGGGAGAAGATGGTCAGGTGGGGAGGTGGGGGGCCACTAGACTACCAGGAATAAAGGGGCTATGTTTTTTTTTAATATTGTGCATTACTTGCTGTTCGGGGCTCGGAGGGGGGGTTCTGCTAGCCTTGCAGGGTGATGCCTATACTTATACCGGAAGCAGGAGTTGGGGGGGGTCTGCTAGCCCTGCAAGGTAATTTCAATACTTATACTAGGAGTGGGACTGTGGAGGTGAGTCCAATAGCCCTGTGGGGCAATTTCTGTAAATTTTCCAGGAGCGGAACTGGTGGGGGTGCTTACACCTTTTACCTGGGCAATATGTAGCTTGCAGCAACCTGTTCAGTGCACCCTCTATCTGGCACATGGCTAGGGTTGCAGCAGGTCATGGGACTTAGCCACCAGAACCCTGCCCAATAGAGAATTGGGCACAAGGTCATTGGCACAATTGCACCCCTTGTATGTCGCAACTTGCGACATGCATAGGGGTGCTTCTAGAATCGGGCCCATAGTTTTTTTCTAAATTAGCCTGCTAGTTATATGGTAGTTTTATGGTCCTGGGGATCTCCATGTTAGCAAGGTTTATTGCTCTTTTCCTACAATGCCTCCTGTCCCATGTGATAATGATGTGTCCGGGACTACTGATTCAGCAAGTACTAGAGATAGGAGCCTGATATTCTGGCCTCTGCTAAATAGCTCTAATTTGATAGTTTTGTTTCCCATGAGTATGCCAGGTCTAGCCAGCTGGAGTAAATTTTTTGCTTTTAAAACTCTTTATTTCATCAAATTGCATGCAATCACAAAAAGCACAGAAATCACCCCAGATCATCAATGCTATACTTAGTAAAGAATACCTTTTTTTCTAACAGAATGACCCACTCAATTAGCCTGCACGTATTTGCTAAACTGTAACTGTAGTCATTCATGCTCACTGGATAGGGAAAGTTTCTTAATTTCACAGCTCTGCTGTTGTAAAACAGACTCTAAGCCAGTTCTTACTGATTCCATGGTCCTGGATACATCACTGTCACATGGGACAGGAAGCATTGTAGGATTTAAAAGAGCAAGAAACCTTGCTAAGATGGAGATCCACAGGGGCCATAAAACCACCATAAAACTAGCAGGCTAATTTAGAGAAAACTCCTAATGGCAGACCAAGGGAAGGACACACTAGGACTCTACACACAAATCAAAATACTGCACAATATATGTTTTTGCAAATTCTGACTGTAGTTCTTCTTTAACAGAGCAGAAAGAAATGATCATCCACTGACAACACGTTAAACTACCCCTTTGAAGCAACAATTACTTCCACAAGATTGAAGCTTCTGCTAATAATTTGGGGCACAATTCTTGGCATCAGTGATTTTGCCAATAAAATTACTGAACAATGTTAAATTGTGGTGCCAGTGGCACTCCTGGAAAATGAGCACTGGGAGGCTATGGTTGACAGACTCACATCAACACACCTCTGCATTTGGGTACACTAAATGGCTCTGTGTTTGCATTGTGTATTAGACTGCAGAGCTCAGAGAAACTCCAGTTTAATTCATGGTACAGGAAATGCTGTTCAGTGTTCAGTGTTTTCAAGGAGGGGGTGGAAATGTTCAAGTAGTCCAGGTAGGCCAATTCAGCACTTGCTAAATATTGAAAGGAGTTGTGATTCTACCACTGCATGAAACCTTACTTGTCTAACTTTAAAGTTGTTTTAATTTTGATGCAGTCAAGAGTAAGTCCTCCTCAGTTGCATTGCAAAAAAGTTAGCATGATCCTTGTAGAAGACACAATGTTATTTGTATACAGTGCAGTAGTTTCTAGTGAAGCCACACTAGTGAGATGTCAAGTGCCAGCTTTTGTGCAATTGCATCATTTAAGGTAAAGATTCTGCTGCAAAGCAGGCACACATGAAGCCACAATATGGTCCTTGATATCACTGTAAGAAAAACACACAAATTGCTAGTATGCAAACATTGCAGTACAACGTGACCCATAAAGTATCTTGGATATTAGTGAAAATGGGATCAAATGACTTGGTTATGTGTCACAAGAAGAGGGCAAAAGTATCATTTTCATAACAAGTGGAGTACTTCCATAGTTCTGCAGTTCACTTAAGGAAATTTTATGTTAAAAATATATATAGATAATTTTTGCTCCCCAGGGACAACATTCATCTCTTCACTCATTTTCTCCTACAATATCGGCAATTATTGTTGCTTCTAGCTGTAATAAAAAAATAACTAAAAAGGATAGATGTAGCTTGGTGGAGATTGCACTGCAACTCCCACTGTGGAAATAATCAGAAAATTAAAAGCTCTGCAATATTGCAAATAAGATTGCAACTTATTATGGTTGAAATTTAACATTATTATCTAGTTTTATTGGGAAAGGCAAACATTAATATATATTTTAATACTATGGCAATGTTGTATTTTTGATTTATTTGCTCATAGAAAAATTCAGAAAAGAACTGATTTGGTGCACATCAAGCTGACTGATGAGGCTGCTGGTGAAAAGTGGAAAACTAATATATTTTGTTTGCTACTCAAACCAGCTTAAAAAGCTGCATCTCTTTTCCTAAACCAAAGAAGCACTTCAAAATGTTATTAAAAAAAAGTTGGATACTCTAATATGTGGTTATTCTCTGTATTCCTGCACCAACTTACCTACTATGTCTCCCTGATACTGCTATTTTCTGGCACTAATGATAGACGGGGGAACCTTTCTCAGTTCTAATTAAGATAGAGTGTAATTAAAACCCAAAACGGGTCTACAAGGTCCTTGCTTTTTAACCTTTTTTTTCAAATCTAGTAACATTTGCATATTAATATATAACACAGTAGTTACATGTCAATTATTTTTTCCATACAGCTTTTTCCTGTGCTGGCCACCATCATGGTAGGGATATATATGCTGATCCCAGGGAAATACCCCACTGAGCCCTGTGTCTGCAGTTACTTCTGGGTCCACATCATGACTGGTAATTCCCCATGGCTTTTCCTTCATGGCAGAGGGTCTGGGAGAAGGAAGGTCTTCCTCCCCTCTGTGGGGGAGTACCTTCCCCCCTGAGAAGCCCTATTAGAGTTAGAGTCTGCTGGCAGCTCCACTGGGAATCCCCAAAGGTGCAAGACCCAGGTCATCAATAAGACTACTGTGGCTTTTTCAACCACATTTTCTCCCTTGCTCTCCCACCTCCCTGGCATTGGTTGGAGCCTTTCTGATGGCCTCAGCTTCCTGCAGTGATGTCATCCAGTAGTAATAAGTTTCCTTGGTCCATCAAAGGAGCTGCTATAACACCAGAGCCTCCCCAACTGCTGCGTACTGCTAAGTGGCAGTTGCTGCAGTCCAACCTGCCTACTGACATGGCTTTCTGAACTCACTACTGAACCTGAATTGCCATGCTGCTGGACCCTTGGGGTAGCCTTGCATGCTAATTACTGATGCATTTCAAACATCTCCAACTGTTCATAAAAGACAGTGTTCTTTCAGGCTGTACATTTTGATACTGCTTAGACTCTAGGGATTTCTTTTTGGTTTCAGACCTGGTACTGCACATCCCTAGTTGGTGACAGTATTGGAACTACTGGGAAGATTACTTGGGTTTTGCCCCATAGCTCTAAACTGAGCCCCTGTAGCTCTTGCATTACTGCCATTGACTTATAATGGGAAGGGGCACATTTAGAAGCCTGGACCCCAGTGACCTTAATAGCTACCAGAGCTCATAATGTGCAATTCCACTACTGGTTAGTACACTTACACACTTCCACTTCAAACTGCAGTCATGGGTGTCAACCCCCTGAGGAAGAGGTTTACAGGCTTGAAGTGCCAGGACTCTCCACCATGGTCAGGTACTAGAATTTGAATTTGAAACATAGAAACATAGAATTTGATGGCAGTAAAGAACCACTTTGCCCACCCAGTAAGCCCAGATGTTCCCTGCCTATTCTGTCTCTGCAGAGCCTCTGTGGTCTCCAGCAATCCTCCCACATCACTGCCTCCTTTTTATTTATTTATTTGTTTATTTATTTATTTATTTATGTCTTTGATAACTGGGTGAGTGCACTGATCCAAAGGACTGTTTTCAGGCATAGCCTGAGCCATGGCCTGGCACATTAAGCAATACAGGTGTGAAAACAACAGTAAAGTGGCCTCAACATGAGGTGCTGGAAATTACAGAACAAGGGGTCATACATAAAGTGCAATCACTAAGAATACAAGGTGTTAAAGAAGGCCGGCATACAGGTCAAAAATACATAGTCACAGACCAGGCAACAGGCTGAAATATAAGTCACAAAACACAGAGACCAAACGTAGGTCTCAGATATGATACGTAAAGTGCAAAATGCATTCAGATACACTAATAGTGCACAGGTCAACACACAGATTATTTTGTTTTTGTTAACCAGGTAGGTACACTAGGTAGAAACTGCCTTTTCTGGGGTATGACCTAGGAGATAACAACACAGATAAGCATACATATCACAGTTCAGCAAAGTTAAGCAAATGCATCACAGTATAACAAATAATACAGTATTAACTAGGTAAAAGAGTAAGGGTAGGAAAGCAAAGTAAGCATGTACAGCATTAATCAGAGGAGGAACAACATGTCAGTATATAAAGGGAACAGTTACATAGGTAATAGATACAAGCATAAGGACAATATTATACTAATGGCCATGTAGATGTTTGGTGCTAAGTTCAGTGAGGTCTGTGGAATGGTAAATGCATAGCCATGCGCATTACAGGAACCACTTATAGACCTTTTCTACTACGTGTTTTATCAGTTGATGAATGAACCTAAGCTTATTCTCTTATGTTGCTGGATATTTAATAAAGTTGGAATATTTATACTTTGGAAATATTGTGAAGTGCTGACCTCTTTTCCACCTGAGCGGAGTGTGTTTAGGACAGTGCTACATACCCTGATAAGGTGCACCTACTCTTCCATTCTCGTTTTTTCAAATAGCTTTCACAGTTTAAGAGAGCCACTTTGTTTTGTGCTTCTGGTCAAATATGTTTTCATATCACCCTTAAATTACTTCCTTTAGCTTCCTTGCAGACCCCTGTGTAAGCGTATGGGTTCAATAACAGACACCAGTTCTTAAATCAAGTGCATAAAAAATGCTGGTGTAGCGTTTATCATTTTATTTTCCAAAAATGATAATAACAAAAATTAACTGTTCAAAAAATATTTACAGAAAATAAATGGGTGTTTAAACTTTCACACCAAAATAACAACAAACAAAAAAAATAATCAGGCTAGTCTTTCCTTAGACTCCCTGCTCTTCTCGGTATATTCAATATTTTTCTCCACTCCGTGTGTAGGCACTCACACCTCCTTTCCCTTGCTTGGTCAGAAGAAACTGACCAGCACACCTGAATTAGCCTCCCTGGTGGGGAGGCTAATATAGTACAATAATCATGACATCATTGACATGTGACTATCAATCATACCAAAAAACCTTATTCCTCTACTCTGGAACTTAAGATTAGGCTTCAAAGTCTCTAAGTCTAAAGCTTATTATGTCTTTTTTCAACATAATATCAATAATACTCTATAAGTACTCATTTTAACTTAGAGGAACCTTAATTGGTGGTGAAAGCATCATCAAGGACCTTTTAGCCCCTCCCCTTTCAATTACATCACCACACCACTTCTATATTAGCAGCCATTTTCTGGGCTGCCAACTCTATAGAAGCCATCTCTTGCTACCTGCCACCATTTCAGGTAAAGAAACCAAGAAAATCCAACTTGTTTATAGAGCACTCTAACCTTACCAGATAAAACAGAGTAGGGGCGTCTCTCCATTTATTCTGTGAAGCCAGAGTAGCTCCCATCACTATTCAGCCTTTGTTTATTTATCCCTTAAATGTGTTACTTGGCTTAGCTTTTTCTACTTATACCTTTAGTTCATTTGAACACATTTTTATTCTCTGCAAACATTCCAAAAAGAGCCTAGTATTATTATTATCCTTAATTTACTGTGCTAGAACTGTATTTAAACATATTTTTATGTTTTACACCCCCCCCCACTGCCCACGACAGCTCTGCCATTTCAGCATTCAGCAAACATTGCAATATTTCACTCTCCATACTGTACTTCACTTCTTGGTAGCTTTAAACAACACAATAACAAGACAAACACCCCAAATCATGTTTTTATACACAGAAACAGTCTGCACTAACTCTGCAGTACTTATTTTAACTTTTTATTTAATCTCTTTGTTTTTCAGGCAGCAGAGCGAGATCTACAGCGAGTGGCTGCAGGGAGAGTTTACTTTCTCCCTTGCAACAGCCTGCTTGCTCATCTTCCAGTCTTGCAGAGACTCACTTTAAAATGGGGCTATGTGGCAATCTGCTCTGGTGTTGGAAACACCCTTGTTTCTTGGGGGATTCAAAATCTTCCACAGAATTTACATAGCAGGAGGCTTTAAAATGGGATCTGCTTTTAATTTCATGTGGCAGTTTTGATGGCTAGAATGACAATAGATTAAAGGTATAGTGCAGATAGGAGGACAGAATTGTCAGGTTGGCCACCCTGACAAGAAATTATGGATAGACAGAAAAGTTTAAGAGAATAGGACAGAGTGAAAAGAATACATTTTTTATTTTATTTTATGTTGACATTCTCATCCTGCCACACCCTGGTACTGGTACTTGTTCTCATTTGAAAAAGACTCCCCAGCTGCAGCCTGTTCACACCTTTGAGATACTTGTAGGTCTCTACCATGTCACTTCTCTCTCCTCCCTACCAGGGTGCACATGTTGAGATCCTTCAGTCTCTCATAATGCTTTTCTATGCAAAACATGCACCATTGTAGTTGCCCTCTCTGAACCACCTTAACCCTGTCACAAGTCATAGAAGGAAGCGGGTTTCACGTTGGTACAGTAAAGACATACATATTATTAATGTTTAGATGTATTAAACATTTGTTTAGTTAGAGATATAGGTATAAATTCAACGTTTTCACTTGCTGGATGCAAACTTTGTCAAGAGTGACTCTTGACAAAACTTGCATCCAGCATGTGAAACATTGAGTTTTGTACCTGTGTGCCACTGACTGAATAAATGTCTGCACATCTAAACACTTATTTTAAAGTGTGCTTTTTACTGTACCATGAGTAGCCCAGTTTTCCTTTTGCTACATTCACTTTGTTTACTGTTGAGGCACCATAGTCGCTGAAGCTGCCCTCTTCATTCTGATCCTGTCTATGTCCTTTCTGAGGTACAGTTTTCAAAACTGAACACAGTTCTCCAGGTGTTATCGTACCAGCGATCAATATAATGGCAACACCACATCCCACCTCCTGCTGGAGATACCCCACCCAATGAACTTCTAGCCTTACCACTGCCTTGCCATGCTGTGCTGCCACCTTGAGGTCCTTAGATATGATTACCTTGCAGTCCCTTTCCTGTCTGGTGACTGCCAGTACTTCCCCCCATCCTATACTAAGGGCAGCAGTTCCTATACCCTAGGTACATGATCTTGCACTTTTTGGGACTGAACCCAAATTACCATGTTTTTAACCATTATTTGAGTTTCCCAAGATCCCTGCACACTTTTTCCATCCCCTTCTGAGTGTCCACCCTGTTACAGATTTTGGTGTTATCTGCAGAAAGGCATGCCTTCCCTTCTAATTTTTGAGTGATGTCCTCTATGAAGATTTTAAAGAGGACTGGTCCCTGTACCAAGCCCTGTGGTTCCTCTCCACAAATAAATATAAATATATAAATGAAATTTGCACATCAAATATATAAATGCTTACTAGTTTGCATTTCTGAGCACTCTGTGTATGCTTAGGATTTGCACAATAAATCACTCTTAAAATTGGCTGCAAGAATGCCCATTTCTCTGTGGTTTTGGCACATACCATTTTACGAGCACCCAGTCTTAAGGTGGATGACAGGCACCGCAGAGTATGCCCAGCTTTTGGTGTTTTCGCTGCCAGCATCAGTATTGCTTCTTGGTATATTGAAGGGCTGTGTATGTCGGAATTTGGCTGGCTCATTCCCAGTACTGAAACAGGAGAGTCTTCTGCCATGCTAATGTTCTAGATTTGCATCCTTTATTTATTGTTTTGGTAACCAGGTAAGGCCCACTGGGCAGAAGGTCCATTTACAGGGGTGACCTGGGTGCACTGAAGAGGTTAAAGTTGCAGTACTAGTTATTCAGCAAAAAATGTCATCCTACGTTTTTTAGCAGTAATATATTCTGACAATCTTAGAGTCTTCATCTGGGTATTTCAAATTCATTCAGATATTTTAAGACCATGTTCAATCACAACTTTTGTAATTTGTGTGGATCTACAATAAAGCTGGTATACCCAACAACTGTCAAACATCTTCTCCCCAGAGATCACACTCTAACTGCACCCACTGTATTTGTAATGCAGATATGTCAGGGTGTTACTAGCAATGTTTCTGATGGCCAACAGTGCAACACCACTCTGATCTGTTTACATCTATGATGGTAGACCTGTCAAAGAACCAATAACATTTAAGAACTTTAAGGTGGCAGTGCAACAAAACTGGGCAAAACATTTGACCCTTCCTTTTTTCACTGTAAAATAGTCCAGGCATCTTCCAGTTTTATTTGGCAGTACAATTTTCTAATTCTACAGTACCAACATTTTAGTATTTTATAAATGTTTAATTGATTTTTTATAAAAAAAAAAGATGGCTGCCACATTTTACATAGAGAAAGTATGCCGACCTGGAACAGGTTAGAATAAAAAAAATTCATGATGCACAGAGTAGGAGGTACCTAGACAAATACATTTGACAGGTATACTAATTTGTTTTCTTAAATATAGCTGAAACTATTTTTTTTTTTGGAAAAACATTTTTCATTGCACTGCTGCTTTAAAATCCTCCTTCTTGAAGGCCTAAACAGATGGACCTCTCTACCCATGTTATTTTGGGGTTGAGTCAACTCTCTCAAAATGAATGTATTGCCCAGACTTCTATACCCCTTGGGAATGTTACTTTTCTGCCTGCCCAGGTGCTGGTTTAAGCATTTACAATGCCTGTTCAATACCTTTTTATGGAAATCCGCATCCATCCATAGGGCATATGTTATATTGACTCCACAAATGAAAAGGTGGTCTATTGCTTCCTCATATTTTCCCATATTATGGGGCTCAGCATGCAAGTAAGTTATTTAGGTGGGGAACACCAGAGAATCACACATTGTACTCCCCACTCTGGCTAGAAATTGAGAGAGACCTAGCTTGCAGGGTAGGTTGCTCTTTAATCAGCTGGCTCTGCATCAAGCCCTCTCTTCTTCTCTGCTCTCTCAGATCGACCCTGATTGAATGGTCTCTTAAAGCATGGGTGCATCTCTAATCATATTTAGGTAATTCATGGAAATTCCTGACATCTCAACCGCTCTTACATAACCCCCATTTCCAAACTGATCGATGTACCATTGTAACTTATTTCTGTCCACCTCTCCAGAATTGCACTCTAGCTGATCTCTTGGAGGGTGAGAAGGTTGTGTCATTCCCATCTCTGCAGACTCATTTCTCTCTACCTACCAAATCCCTCTTTAAATTCCTGCAGGTCAAGGGGGCAGTCCTGGACTGTCTGGGACACACACCCTGGTGACTTTTACAACAGGATGAGGTGGCCTCAATGTTATTTCTAGCTTTGCAACCCCATGCTGTATCTGCCCTCTATAAACATTTCTTAGAATTAGACCCACATTTACCTTCCAGGGCCTGTTTTTACTGGGTGCAGACCTTTCAACCTCCCGCTGACCCCATCTTCTGGACATCTCTTTGGGCACATTTATATAGGTACATAAAGCAGGACCGGTTATGTCTGATACAATTCAATATCATGCATGACCTGTACTACACCCCATTAAAGTTGTATAGACTAAACAGGTGGGTTTCTGCGAATACCCTCACTGCAGCCTCCCTACTGGGTCTCTATATCACATGTTGTGGGATTGTCCAGTAATTCAGCAATACTAGTACTCTATTCAGCAAGCCCTGGATCCTATCCTGGGCCTAGATGAACTTTTTACCCCAGCAAGCTGTATAGTGGGTATCTTCCCTGAGGGTACTCCCAGAATTAGGAAGGCCCACATTTCATTTGTGTTGGCCATAGCTAAATTAACCATATTATGGCACAGGAAAGATGAAACACCACTTTCTTCCCTAGAGTGGTAACAAGAAATATTGCTGGCACTTCAGCTGGAAAGGCATATTGCATCCATGAGAAAGAGATTGACACATTACCAAGCCCTCTGGGAACCTCTCTATACACGTTTGTTTCTAGAAAGCCCAAACGCAAAAATCTAACTGCTCATCATTTGGATGGATTCTATTCTGGTGTGTGACTCTGGACTCCTTTTCCTCTAGTCCCTTCTAGCTATGTCATATTATCTTGTTTTTTTTTTTCTTGTTGGCCTTATTGCAGACCGGGGGCAGGGGTTGGGGGTACATTCCTCCAGGTTCATATTGTAATTTGCTTTGTTTGTAAATTTTCTCAACTTTTTCCTGGTTGGTCCAGTGTTATTGTTGTTACTATCCCCCATTGTTGTAGTTTTGTAAAAATGTAATAAAGTATATTCAATTAAAAAAATCCTCTGTCTTGCATCAGGAATTAAATAAAGCAAAGAATGAATCAGATATATTGATATTTTGATTTGTCCTAACTGTCAACCAAATTATTTACATTTTTGTTAACTAGTACTGCTGCTTTAAATGACTTGCTCAGGGTTATACAGTATGCAAGTGGAGGCTGTGGGAATCAAACCCAGGTTTGCTGGATGTATCAAGTTTGTTCACAGCTCATTACTCCAACCTCTTGGTTATACAATAAATTGGTGCCAAGATGGATTACGCATCCCTGCTTGCCCAAGCATAAAAATAAAAGCCACAGAGGAGAGTGGCTCAGAGCATTAGTAATGCCAGAAGATACAGGCAGGAAGTGCTGCCACTGTTAGCAAAAAAGTAACATATTATTTTGCAATATAGAAAGCATAGAACAAAAACAGAATACTAGAATAACTAATATGTTTAAACCCATTTGTTTAACAGTTACAGACAAGAATGCTGAATCACTGAATCAAGGTACAGTAAATAGTATCACATGTATCAGCAATTGGGTAAACAGGGAAACCACAGAGCTTAATTGGCACACAGACCATAAAGCAAACAATATGACAGTTTGAAAATATTTTTTTCTTTCTTTCCAAAAACATATTTAAGCATTTCTGTCTTGGTCTGAAAAAAAGAATAGAAAGAAAAACACTTGTTAAGGAAGATGTTCTTAAGGTGGTACATAGATAATGGCAGTGATGGGTCAGCATGGTCAAGGTTCTGGCATATATTATATATATATATATATATATATATATATATACACACACACACATATATGCATAAACATGTTTTTACTGTTAGATATAAAAGTAAATGAATACAGAAATAAGATGGTTTAAAGTGCAAAGAATACATAGGCTAGTAAAATGAACAGTAACTGAAATATATTGAACAAGAATTTGCCAATGCCAAATGTTTGATGCGTGTTAATTTTTTTTATTCTGACACCAACTTTCGAAGATACTTGTCTTAGGATTCACCTTATAGTCATGACATGAACCATTTATAGTATATTGGCTTATAAAATAAGATTCAATTCATATTGGTCCTTGGAAAACAGGAGAAGATGAAAGTTTGATATCTTTTATTGGACCAACAAGTTTCTTGTACAAAGATGGAATTCTGCACAAGCTTTTGGGGCCTCACAGGTCCCTACTTCAGGTGAATAGCAACACTGAATAAACATAAGCAGTATTTATAACCACTGTGGAGCAATTAAAGATCAGGAAGTGAAGTAGGAAGGTGATGAAGGGGACTAGAGATGAAAGTCTAAGATGCAAAGTCAACACATGAGAAGAAATGGTGAGGGGGCTAAGTAGGAACAGATCAGTAGGAGATGAAAAGAAGCTAAAGGGAAGACAAAGGCACACAGATTGGATCTGCAATCAGAAGCTGGCTGTAAAGGTAGAATAAGTAGGAGATGCCCAAGAGGTGCAAGAAAGTCAAGAAATTAGGAGAAACAAAAGAATAAAGGCCTAGATAAACATAGCGTGTGGTAGTATAAACAGAGGTGTGAAAACAAGAGGGAGTAGGTGGGGATGAGCTAAAGAGTTAGTAGGAGAGGCAGGGTGGATGTGAGGCACAGGGAAAAAAGGCAGATTAGGCAGAACTCAGAAAAAATAATAATAAGAGAAATACAGAACCAAAGTGTGATAAATAATGACATGATTTAGTTCACAATAAAAAAGAATTACAGTTTACCATAATGTGTCATGAAACCAATGTCCCAATTCAGTCCAGAAATGTTAGATTTAAATTGTTTAATATATTTCAAGTCCCATGTCCTTCTGTCCTGTGTGTTTCTGAAGTTGCCTCTTAGTATCAAGACAGATTAATCCAAGAGACAGTGATCTGTTTGTGAAAAATGGTTTCCTACAGGTGTGCTGTTAATCTGGTTTACTAATGTGTGATGGTGGTGATTCATCCTGGTTTTCAGTGGTTTACTAGTTTCCCCAATATAGCATCCATTTGTGCACTTCTTGCATTGAATTAGGTAAAATCTAAACTTTATAATGTTGTTCTTTTGTTTCTCCTAATTTCTTGACTTCCTTACATCTCTTAGGCATCTCCTGTCTATTCTACCCTTATAGTCAGCCTCTGATCTCAGATCCTAACTGTGTGCCTTTGTCTTCCCTTTAGCTTCCTTTCATCTCCTACTGACCTGTTCCTACTTAGTCCCCTTCCCCATTTCTTCTCATGTTTTGACTTTGCACCTTAGACTTTCATATCTAGTCTCCTTTATTACCTTATTACTTCACTTCCTGGTTTTCAATTGCTCCACAGTGGATATAAATACTGCTTACGTTGCTCAGTTTTGCTATTCACCCGAAGAAGGGATCTGTGAGGCCCCAAAAGCTTGTGTATAATTCCATCTTTGTACAAGACACTTGTTGGTCCAATAAAAGATATCAAACCTTCCATCTTTTCTAGTATATTGGCCGGAATGTCATTTCACATCAGAGGTGCAAAAACACATCTCATCCAGGATGTTACAAATGACATGTCACGTTTATGAGGTGGTGTGGAAAAATGGCTATGTTGAAAGTTTGGAGTCAAAATATTGAAAATTAGTGTAGTTATGAGTGAATGTTGAAGTAGGCAAGGCAAGGCAATTTTATTTATAAGGCACCCAATCCTGGAGGTTCAGCATGCCTAACAAAGATTATAATAAGAACACAGGAAAAAAACATAAATAAATATACAAAAATTAAAAATTCTAAATACAGCAGGTACCAGGTAAAAAACAGCAAACTGTCATGTAAAGGAGACTAAACCAGGATGGAATCAAAAATCTGGAAAGGCCAGGACAAAGTGGTGGGCCTTCAGCCTCGGCTTGAACACCTCAGTTGAGGGAGCCTCCTGGACTAAAAGTGGAAGGGAGTTCCACAGGGTTGACCCAGAGACACTAAATGCACAATCTCCAGAAGTCCTGAGTTGAACCCTAACAACATCCAGGAGGCCCCTCACAGAGGAGCGGAGGGAGCGAGCAGAGGTAGCCAGTGTCAGGATCTCTATCAGGTAACCAGGACCCAGTACATATAGGGCCTTAAAGGTGAGAAGCCCCACCTTGAAAATGATCCTTCACCTGACCAGCAGCCAGTGCAGAGCCAGCGGGGCCAGGGTCACATATCTGGACCTTGAAAGGCCCATCAGTAACTGGCTGCATTCTACACCTGCTAGAGTCTGCGAAGGGTCCCTCCTGTGACCCAAAGTACAGAGAGTTACAGTAGTCAAGCCTGGAGGTCACAAAGGTATGCACCAGCACCTGCAGGTCCTCAGGTGGAACGAGGGGCTTAATCCAGGCAATGTTCTGCAGATGGTAAAACCCACTGCTGACCACAGACGACATCTGATCTTCAAAAGTCAATCTGTTATTAAGGATCATGCCCAGATTTTGCACTCTCAGGGAAGCCACCAACACAGCAGACTCCAGGAAAAGCCCTGTATTAGCTCCAGGTGGCAACCCATCTTAACTATGACCAGGCTCGGTCACTAGTACCTCTGTCTTGGCCGAGTTTAGTCTCAGCCAGCTGGAAGCCATCCAGTGATTGATTTTAGTAAGACAGTTGTTTAGTACATCGACAGCACCAGATGTTCCAGGGCAAAAGACAAGTATAGCTCGGTATCATCTGCATAACAGTGAAACTCCACACTGTACTGTCGAATGAGCTCACCCAGGGGCAACATGTACACTGCGAACAGCATCAGTGACAAGATCAAGCCTTGTGGCACTCCACAAGACAGAGGCATTGGGGAGGAGGAGAAATTCTCCATCAGCACCTGCTGCACCCTGTTTGAGAGACAAGACTCAAACATTCTAATGACCATACCCACAAGTCCACAAAACTCACAGAGCTGATCAAGAAGCACAGTGTGGTCCACAGTTTCAAAAGCTGAAGAGATACTGAGAATATCAAGAACTGATCTGTCTCTTCTATCTCTAGCCCTGAGCAGATCATTATGGAACCTCACTAAAGTTGTGTCTGTGCTACGTCTAGCCTGAACACCCAACTGAAATGGCTCATAGATGTGCTAGGACACCAGGTGATCCTCAAGCTGTTGTGCCACTAAGTTCATGACAACCTTGCCCAAAAAGGGCAGGTTGGAGATAGGATGGTTATTCACCAGGACATTGGGGTCGAGGGAAGGTTTCTTTAGGAGGGGCCTCACCAGCTCTTCTTTCAAGGCCACTGGGAATACCCCCTCCACCATCGAACACCCAGCAATCCTGGTGAATACCAGGCTGACAGCCTTGACACATTTCATTAAGAAATGCACCGGGGCTGGGTCCAGTTCACAAAAGGTGTGCTTCAGCTCTAGGATCACCTTAGTCACTTCAGACACCTCCACTGGCCTAAACTCCTCTTAGATAGGCAAAGTGCCTCTTGGCCCCCCAACCCGACTAATGTGAGGCGAATGCCTCCCTGGTGGGATTCCCAATTGGATGATTGACCCTCTGTCGAAGAAAAACAGGGCAAACTCCTCACACAAAGTGGATGATTGTGCTTTTTTTGGCTGC
This sequence comes from Neoceratodus forsteri, assembly GCA_016271365.2. Taxonomy (NCBI): domain Eukaryota; kingdom Metazoa; phylum Chordata; order Ceratodontiformes; family Ceratodontidae; genus Neoceratodus; species Neoceratodus forsteri. The sequence goes on along the minus strand of CM028134.1, from coordinate 537,796,303 downwards.
AGGCAGGCAGGATGAAGAAGCCTGTCTACAGTTCAAAATAGTCTGTTCTTCCCCACAGCAATTTTCCTGGACAGGAATTCTGCCTTCTTATGGGAAATTGCCCCTGGTTCTCAGCATAGTGAGCATGAAGGGTCAGCCTATCAGCCTCCAACTGGGTCCTCCACCAGCAACGCTCCAACCTCAGACCCCAATCTTCATCACCTTGAGGTCCCCATCAAACCAGGGGGACCACAGGTAAGAAGATCAGGGTTGTATACAAACTGGTGTGAGAGCATCCAGAGCTTCCAAGACCACCCTTCTATAAGTGCCTACCGCCTCTCTAGATCCAATTGCATAAGTTGCATCAACTTGAGATACATCAGCTAGCACCAACAGTCCCTCAGGGCACATACCCCTTAAAGGGAGGTGGCTGACCATCTTCTTGGGGGGACCCCAAACATGAACTCCATGGTACAGTGATCAGACCAGGTGACCTGATCAGTCCTGAGGTTATCAGCCTCAAGTCCCAGATGGAATACTAGATCAAGTGTGTGGCCATGCTGGTGGGTTGCAGAACCAACAGCTTGTGACAGGCCCAGTGAATACATCAACTGGAGGAGGTTGTAACCAAAATGTGAGGATTCATCATCAGTCAAGGCATTGAAGTCCCCCAAAATTAAACACCTGGGGGACTCTAACACCTGGTGGACAACAAAGTCCCCCACCTCCTGCAGGAAATCTCCCCCTGCCCCAAGAGGGTTTTAAATGAGGAGAATCCTGCAACATGCATCTGTACCCCCACACATGGAAATGCCCTGAAAGGATTGGGTGTCACCCACCGGGTGTCACCGTGAAGCCCAGACTGGTTCAAAAAACAATGGCCACACCCACTCCCCAGTGATCCTTCCTTGGGTAATGCACCACAGAGTACCAGGAAGGGATGGCAGCCTCAAGAACTGGGCCGGCATCATCATCATCAAGCCAGGCCTCTGTTATGCAAGCCAGGTCAACAGAGGAAATCAAGTTTGCAAAAATGGTGGTCTTGTTCCTCATCGACCTGACATTGCAAAGTAGTGTAGCATTCAGTAATAACCTAGGCATTTTACCTCATTTACACACCAAATTTTCAGAACAGTCTTCTTACTACCCCACTTACTGAACCTCGTAGGTGAACATTTTCAAATCCCAGCCAAAACATCTTTCTGTACCACTGAAACATCATTCCATGCTACAAGCACAAAAAAACATTTTGGCCAGGATCCAAAAAATGACAGCTGTCACATTCATGAGGTGCCATGAAGAAATGGCTATGTTGAAAATTTGCTGTCAAAATATTGAAAATTACCAAAGTTATGAGCCTGTATTTGCAAATTTCAATGTAGGCTCATAGCTTTGTTGTTTTTTTCATATTTTGCCCCCAAATTTTCAACACAGCCTTCTTATGACCCCACCTCATAAACAAGGGTGGAGAAAATGTTCAGCTCCTGCTCAAAAGGTGATTTCATGCAATGAATGCAAAATCACCTTCTGGGACAGATTTGCCAAATTTCATTGCCATTGTTCATGAGGTAGGGTCCCAAATAAGGCATGTTGAAAATTTGGGCAAAAATATTCCAAAATGCCTAAGTTATGCCACTAAGTTCAAAACTCCATTGAAATACATTGAACTGCATACCTGATTTCCTCACTTCGCGGTCCTGATTTGAAGAGTTAAGATGTGTCTGCGGGCCAGAGAGGAATATGGGATTGGACCCCCAGTGGGTAAGTAAGGGCTTTGGGTGGTGGGTACTGAGTAGGAGGGTTGAGGGGCAATAATGGTGCAACTGACATCAATGGATTGTTTTCTTTTTCACAGGTTTAAAAAAATGATGGGGATGGTTTTCTTTACTACAGGTGGTGAAACTGGGGGATTGAGCACCCGCAGGGTGAGTGTTATATTTTGCAGCACCAGAGGTAGGCTTTCTGGTGCTGTATAACTAAAATGGGCAGGGTGAGGGGTAGCAGTTGGCACGGGTGATTGGGCACCCCATGCAATAATAATAACATGGGTTTGGCTTGGGAGGGGGTGGCAGTTATGGTGGTGTCTGTAACAGACATTGATGGATGTTTTTCTCTTTTGTAAGGGGGGTAGCAGCCAACATGGTGGATTGGGCACCGCCATGCCATAATAATAACATGCATTGGGCTTAGGGGAGTGGCAATTATGGCAGTGGCTGCAACAGACATTGATGGATGTTTTTCTCTTTTGTAAGGAGGGTAGCAGCCAACATGGTGGATTGGCCCATGCCATAATAATAACATGCGTTGGTCTTAGGGGAGTGGCAATTATGGCAGTGGCTGCAACAGACATTAATAGATGTTTTCCTTTTTACAGGTACACTATAAGCTGTTAGCTGATTATTAAAGCCCCAGTGGAAAATGCTGCTTGTAAATATCATACATACTGGACATACTATTCATTGGTCCTGCTTATTGTAAAATGCTAATTTTTACCTTAATTTTGCATTATTACCTATCTTCCCATCATGAGTTAAATCCTGGGTGATCCACTACAGTTGTGCGTGCAGATCTAGCATTGCATGGAAGTGCCAGTAAACTCATGAATGAATGAGTTTGAATTTTCTCAAGCACTGTAAGATAAAGTTATTTTCAAACACAAGACCCTTTCCTGAGCATGGAAAAGTGAATTCACTGCTGAAATGAGCACTCTAAGATATCAGAATCCTTTTTTGAAATATAAAGGCGTGATTCTGGGCATGCGCTTTAGCAATAGGGCTAATGCACATGCCCAGAGTAATGACTTTAGATTTCAAATAAGGATTCCGCTATGTTAAAATGCTTGTTTCAGCACTGCATTCACTTTTCCATGCTCAGGAAAGTGTCTTGTATTTGAAAATAACTTTATCTTACAGTGCTTATGAAAATTCTAACTCGTTCATTCACAAGTTCACTGGTGCTTCTGGGTGTGTCAAAAGTGCATGCACAGCTAGGATGGACCATCCAGGAATTTGCTCAAGATGGGGAGATAGGAAACTATGCAAAATTAAAGTAACAAGCATTCGTCAATGCCGAATGTTTGCTTGCTGGCATTGGCATTGGTAGTGTAGAAGTTACAGAGCTGCATAATAGGAATGGCAGTGAAGTATTGAACTGAAGCCAACTCCACCACCACCCTGCAGAGAGTGACAGGCATTGGGGTCTGCCTTCAGGTCATCAGGCATAATGACCATGCCATTTCACTACAACCTACCCTGCAGACACTGACAAGTGTCACGGTGTGCCTTGGGGTCTTTGGCCCTTATGCGCACCCCATTCCATCAGAAAATATGGTGAGATGGGTGCGGTATAGGAGAATGGGGTGAAGTTTGGCCCCAAAGAGTCCGAGACACACCTTGATGCCTCTCACTGGCTGCAGGGTGTGGGTGGGGGTGGAATGGTATGAGCATGACAGGCAAGAATCCCAAGTCACACCCCTGATGCCTGTCATTCTCTACAGGGTGGGGCGTTATGGTCAGAAACCTTGATGCCTCAGGCATTCGTTGGTATTTTCACTCCAAATTTTCAGCATGTTTTTTTTGTGACCCCCACCTCATGAACAGTGGCAATATCAGCTTGTTAGCTGAAAACTGCTTTTGCACAGCGACTATGGCATTTGGCACCACAGGTGCAAAAACACATTCTGAACAGGATGTGAAAAATGACAGCGGTACTGTACATGGGAGGTGTAAAAAATGGCAATGTTGAAAATCTGCTGTGAAAATCTTAAAAAAACTGGTGAAGTCACGAGCGTGTGTAGAAACTGTGCAACACACACCCGTAATGTAACTAGTTTGGGAATTTTTTTACAGCAGATTGTTAACACAGGCATTTTGGGACCTCCGATCATGAACAGTGTCACTGTGATTTTCTTTATCTGTCCTGAACAATGATTTCCTTAGCGACCACGCATTTCTGTGCTGAAAGTGTGAAAACACATTTCGGCCAAGTTGTGGAAAATGACAGCTGTACTGTTCATAAGAGGTATGGAAAAATGCCACTGGTGAAAATCTGGACTGAAAAGATTACAAATTCATGAACTTACGAGGGTGCGTGGAAACTGCGCAATGCTCACTCGTACCACAGTCATTTTATGCAGTTTTGTCACTAAATTTTCAACATAGCCATTTTAAGACCTCTGCTCATGACCAGTGTCACTGTGATTTTCTTAATCTGTTCCAAACATTGTTTTCACAGACCGACTGTACCATTGTGCGCTACATGTGTGGAAACACATTTTGGGAGAGATGTGAAAAATAGTAGCTGTACTGCTCATAAGGAAGTGCGGTAAAATGGCACTGTTGAAAATCTGGTGTGCAAATATTACAAATTCGCAAACTTGCCAGCGTGCGTAGGAACTGTGCAACGTGCGCTCCTAAAACAGTCATTTTTGGGAATTTTTTTACCAAATTTTCAACATAGCCATTTTAACACCTCTGCTCATGACCAGTGTCACTGTGACTTTCTTAACATGTCCCTTACATTGATTTCGCACACCGACTGAGCCATTGTGCGCTACATGGGCAGAAACACATTGTGGGCGAGATGTAAAAAATGACAACTGTACTACTCATAAGGATGTGTGGTAAAATGGCAATGTTGAAAATCTGGAGTGAAAATATTGAAATTTTGCAAACTTACGAGCGTGCGTAGCAACTCTGCAACACATGCTCGTAAAATAGTCATTTTTAGGAATTTTTTCACCAAATTTTCAACATAGCCATTTTAAGACCTCTGCTCATGAACCATGTCACTTTGATTTTCTTAATGTGTCCTGTACATTGATTTCGCACACTGACTGTGCCATTGTGCGCTACATGGACAGAAACACATTTTGGGTGAGATGTGAAAAATGACAGCTGTACTGCTCATAAGGAGGTGTGGTAAAATGGCAATGTTGAAAATCTGGAGTGAAAATATTGAAAATTCACGAACTTACAAGCATGCATAGGAACTGCGCAATGCACACTCGTGAAACAGTAATTTTTAGGAATTTTTCTACCAAATTTTCAAAATAGGCTTTTTGAGAGCCCACCTTATGAACACTGGCAGTGTCATTTCATTAATCATTCTGGAAAGATGATTTCACGCAGTGGCTGCGAAATCACCCTTCGGGCCCGAGTAACGCCATGACAGTGCAAGAATTCATGAGGAGGGGTCCCAAAAACCCCATGTTGAAAATTTGGTGCAAAAATTCCAAAAAATGCCGGAGATATGCAACAAAGTTGAAAAAACCCTATCTATCCCATTATACAGCTTACTGGCATTTCCTCAGTTCGCGGTCGGCTTTGAAGAGTGCAGACGTGTTCCCGGTCCACCGAAGATCATCGTGCGGACTCCGGAGGTAAGTATGGGGTGGGGGTGTGGGGAGGCAGGGTGCACAGTGGGTGGGTGCGAGTTGTTGGGGGACGGGAGGCTGCGAGGACCATTTTTTCTTTACAGGTTTTTTGTTTTAAAAGATGATGCGGGACGTTTGCCATGCTGGGGTGGGCTCCCAGCATGGCAGAAAGATGGCTGGGGGGCGTGGAGCTGACAGGGGATTGGGCACCCCCATCGGCCATGATATCTGTTGCCACGCTGGGGTGGGCTCCCAGCGTGGCACCCTGTACTCGGGAAGGGGGAGACACAGTGGAGACGATGGGGGATTGGACACCCCATCAGCTATACGACATAGCCATGCTGGGGTGGGCACTAAGCGTGGCATATGAAACTGTGTTTCAGGGGGCGCAGCACAGCCGACGAGGGATTGGGCATCCCCTTCGGCTATACAGTGTGTGCGTTGGGGGGGAGCAGCAGCAGCAGCATTTGTGTGTGTGTGTGTGTGTGTGTGTGTGTGTGTGTGTGTGTAGGGGAGCGTTCATGAGCAGGCGATATCTGATCACTGCTCACTGAAGCATAGCTCCCCCTTTCAACTGTATGCCACTGCATTTTGGAGCTGTCATAGACAGCTCCAGCAGGCATTGGAGAACTGTGGCAGCACCTGCAAACACACTGACTGAATTGGAAGAGGGCTGACACACCTCCGAAAACTCCGATGATGGCACTATGTTTCTTGCACATGCATGCAAGCAAACGTAACAAGCATTTGTCAATGCTGAATGGTTGCTTGCTGGCATTGGCAGTGGTAATGTAGAAGTTACAGAGCTGCGTAATAGGAATGGCAGTGAAGTACTGAACTGAAGCCAACCCTACCACCACCCTGCAGAGAGTGACAGGCATTGGGGTGTGATTTGGGTCATCAGGCATAGCGACCTCGCCATTTCACCATACCCCACCCTGCAGAAACTGACAAGTGTCACGGTGTTCCTTGGGGTCTTTTGGCCTTTATGCACCCATTTCATTAGGGAAATGTGGTGATGGGTGCGATATAGGAGAATGGGGTGAACTTTGGGGCTGAAGAGTCCAAGGCATACCCGATGCCTCTCACTGGCTGCAGGGTGTGGAATGGTATGAGCATTACAGGCAAGAATCCCAAGTCACACCCCTGATGCCTGTCATTCTCTACAGGGTTGGGCGTTATGGTTGGAAACCCTAATACCTCAGGCATTCGTTGGTATTTTCACCCAAATTTTCAACATTTTTTTTGTGACCCCACCTCATGAACAGGGGTATATCAGTTTGTTACTGAAGCTGCTTATGCACAGCGACTTACGGCATTTAGCACCACAGGTGCAAAACATTCGAACAGGATGTAAAATGACAGCTGTACTGTTCATGGGGAGGTGTAAAAATGGCAATGTTGCAAATCTGCAGTAAAAATATTTAAAAAATGGTGAAGTCATGGAGCGACATAGAAACTGTGCAACACACCGATAATATAATTAGGTTGGGGATATTTTACAGCAGATTGTCAACTCAGGCATTTTGGTGCCTCCGATCATGAACAGTGTCACTGTGATTTTCTTTATCTGTGCCGAACAATGATTTCCCACGCGACCATGCATCTCAGCGCCTGAAAGTGTGAAAACACATCAGCCATGCTGTGAAAAATTACAGCTGTACTGTTCTATAAGGTAGTGAAAAAATGCCACTGGTGAAAATCTGGACTGAAAATATTACAAAGTCATGAACTTACGAGGGTGCGTAAAACCGCGCAGATTGCTCACTCGCAATACAGTCATTTTATGGACTTTTGTCACCAAATTTTCAACATAGCCATTTTAAGACCTCTGCTCATGAACAGTGTAACTGTGATTTTCTTAATCTGTCCTAAACATTGCTTCAGACACCAACAGCACCATTGTGCGCCATATGCGAAACACATTTTGGGCGTATATATGAAAATGGCAGCTGTACTGATCATATGAAGTGTAATAAAATGGCAATGTTGAAAATCTGGAGTGAAAATATTAAATTTGCAAACTTACGAAGCATGCATAGAACTGGCAAGAACGACGTCAGAAACAGTCATTTTAGGATTTTTCATCAAATTTCAACATAGCCATTTTTAAGACCTCTGCTCATGAACAGTGTAACTGTGATTTTCTTAATCTGTCCTAAACATTACTTTAGACACCAACAGCACCACTGTGCGCCATGTGCGAAACACATTTTGGGCTGACTTATGAAAATGGCAGCTGTACTGTTCATAAGGAAGTGTAATAAAATGGCAATGTTGAAAATCTGGAGTGAAAATATTAAATTTGTAAACTTACGAGCATGCATAGAACTGGCAAGAACGACGCTCATAAAACAGTAATTTTTAGGAATATTTTCACCAAATTTTCAACATAGCTATTTTAAGACCTCTGCTCATGAACAGTGTCACTGTGATTTTCTTAATGTGTCCCATACATTGATTTTGCACATACTGCGCCATTGTGCACTACATGGGCAGAAACACATTTTGGGCAAGATGTGAAAAATGACATCTATACTGCTCATAAGGAGGTGTGGTAAAATGGCAATGTTGAAAATCTGGAGTGAAAATATTGAAAATTCGTGAACTTACGAGCGTGCATAGGAGCTGTGCAACGCATGCTCGTAAAACAGTCATTTTTAGGAATTATTTCACTAAATTTTCAACATAGCCATTTTAAGACCTCTGCTCATGAACGGTGTCACTGTGATTTTCTTAATTTGTCCCGTACATTGATCTCGCACACCGACTGCGCCATTTTGCGCTACATGGGTGGAAACATTTTGGTGAGATGTGAAAATGACAGCTATACTGCTCATAAGAAGGTGTGGTAAATGGCAATGTTGAAAATCTGGAGGAAAATATTGAAAATTGATCTTACGAGCTCCTGCGATTTAATCCCGCGCAACGGACGTCAGAAACAGTCATTTTAGGAATTTTTCACCAAATTTCAACATAGACATTTTAAGACCTCTGCTCATGAACAGTGTCACTGTGATTTTCTTAATTTGTCCTATACATTGATTTCAAGACACCTACTGCGCCATTCTACGCTACATGGTGGAAACACATTTTGGGTGAGATGTGAAAATGACAGCTATACTACTCATAAGAAGGTGGGTAAATGGCAATGTTGAAAATCTGGAGTGAAAATACTGAAATTTTGCGAACTTATTTAGGCCATGAGGAACTGGCGTAACGCGACATCAGAAATAAACATTTTTGATATTTTATACCAATTAATTGGGTTTTTTCCATGATTGATGTCACTGTCATGGTGGTATTCAGGCTCAAGCGGGATTTTCACAGTCACCGCACAGTCATGCGCAAATCACCCTTCGGCCTGGAATAATGCCAGCGAACAGTGACATAATTCATGAGAAGGCATCCCAAAACCCTATGCTGAAAATTTGTGCAAAATTCCCAAAATGCCCGAGATATGTATAAAGTTGAAAACCCTATGTAACCCATTATACAGCTTACCGGCATTTCTCAGTTCGGGTCGGCTTTGAAGAGTGCAGACGTGTCTCGTCCACCGAAGATCATCGCGCCAAGTCCGGAGGTAAGTATGGGGTGAGGGGTGGGGAGGCTGGGTGCGCAGTGGGTGGGTGCGGGTTGTGGGAGGGGGGTTGGGAGACACGCCGCGGGACAGTTTTTATTTTACAGGTTTTTAAAAAAAAAAGATGTCATGGGACATTTGCCACGCTGGGGTGGTCTCCCAGGGTGGCACAAGGACTTGGGGGGGCATTCAGCCAGCGGGATTGGGCACCCTACTGCCAAAGGACTACAGTGCTTGCCACGCTGGGGTGGCTCCAGCGTGGCACCTACAACTGGGGGTGGGGGACGCAGCTCAGTAACTAGGGGATGCAGCTCAGCCGACTGGGATTGGGCACCCTGTCGGCTTATATAGTACGAGGGCGCCGACGCCTGTCTGTGCGGGGGGTGCAGCGTGGGAGCAGCCGATATCTTATCGGGTGCCACCGCGTAGCTCCCTTTGAATCAGAGGTTACTGCATTTTGGAGCGTGTCATAGGCAGCTCCAAAATGCATTGGCTTACAGGGGCCGCGCCTGCCAGCCCACTGACTGAATTGGAGGAGGAGGTGACACACCTCCGAAATCTCCGATGAAGGCACTATGTTTCTTGCACATGCATGCAAGCAAACATAAAATTAGTATTTCACAATAATCAGGACCAAGAAATGGCATGTTTAGTATGACTGAGATGTGCAGGCAGCATTCTCCAAGCAGCTCTAAAAGTCAGCTGAAAGCTGACAGTGTCCCTTTAAAGGCTGCCTGGCTGACAGGTTCCCGATGTTGAAAGCCAATCAGCTACTTGCTGCACGGAAACTTTTTGTGCTTCAAAGGATAAAGCCCTCTCTGATCAGACAGCTGGGTCCTTTGAGTACAAAGACATTCTGCACAGCAAGCAGCAAGTGGTGTCATAACCACAGCGTGTGGTCATTGGTCTAGACCGCCAAGCCCCTGCTATTTTGTACACAATGGGCTTGGCACTGACACACCCTGAAATCCCCATTCAGTGTGTAACAAAATGTTTGGTGTGCATGTGCATCAAATATAAAAAACACAGACAACAAGGAATTACCAAAAGTAAGCATTGTATACTTTTATTTTTTTAGAGAAAGTGGTACTAAACAGCAATATTATTCTGATAAAATTAATGTACTAAATATGGCAAGAAATATACTGTCTTTCCCTCTGGACAGACAGTTATAAGAATAATATAAAACATATTATTTTTATATTTTTATTCAACAGGCAGACCGTGTACTTCCTGATGAAGCCCTCTTAAGGGTGAAACATTGGGCATGTTGGTACATGGTCTTTTTGAGGTGAACACATGATAGTAAAGTACTTAAGAGTGAAAATAAAAGCAGTTTGGAGTTTGGCTGATTTGTTGTAACTATGCCCTAATGGATTTCTTCTTTCTGGGTGGGGTGGGTTAGATTTTGAGATAGTCCACTGCTCTTGGTGGCCAAAACTGGTGATGGCAGCAGGAACAAGGTATTTTGAGAATTCGTGTTCGGCAGATTTGGCTTTGTTGCTTACTGGTGTTAATTCTGATTCTTTTCTTAGAGTTGAATAGGAGGGATTGTGTAAAACATGAAATCTCATTTTACAAATCAAATCATCTTAGCGTTCAGGGCCCCTGCATCTTTTCCTCCTCCCCTCCCCTCTCCATCTCACTGAGGAGCTACTTCTAAATAGAGCTATAGGAAGCCTCTATTGAAGGAGTAAACTTTGGAGGCCGGGCAGTGAAACTCAGAGTGCCACAAAGTGCAGTAGGCCTGTCCTAGTGTCTGACCCTCCCATGAGAAATGGTCTGGGGCACGTGTGGAACTGTTGCACAGTCATCATAAATAGAAGTAAAAACAAATGTATTTTAGGACACATGAGTATAAGCATGTGACTTTGTGGATTATCAGTGTCAACTATTGTTTTGCCAGTATTTTCAGTATAATCTCAGGTATCTGAATCTGCTGGGGGCAATTGAATTGTTTGGATAAATGGGGTTTTGGATAAGTGAGGACACTTCACAATATAATCTGTTAAGCTGGGACACACACCACAGTTTTGGATAACTGTGAGTTTTGGCTAACTGAGGTTTGGCTAACTGGGGTGTTACAGTACACAGTTTAATAAGATCTTGCAACTCCATTATTATATTTGTTGAAATCTCTTTTACTCATCATTAACAACCGTGCAAAAAATATGTTAGTTGTTGATGATTACTGGTACCTGAATTGGAAAACATTAAAAAATACAATAAAATTTCCATGCATTTTTTTATTTGTTTATTATTTATTTATTTGAGTTTTGGTAACTGGGTAAGTCCACTGAGTCAATTGCAGTGCCTTTTTCAGGGACGACCCGGAAGTGCAGTATATATACAGTACAGTGCTTTAACATAGCAATGACATTTACAATGAAAAAACTGATATACAGCATTCAATGATCCACAGGATTAAGATACAAACAGATACATCCACAGGTTTATAAAATAACAAGGAGGTAGGTTGCACAGTACTATGGCAAAAACATGACACATTCAAGAGAGAGTGCACTACAATATGTAATTGTTAGCTAATATCAGATACAAGAAGGCTAAACAATGCCAGTTAAGTTTAGAGGTGAGGCACAGAGGGCAAGGTAAGAAGCTAGGAGCAAGGGAAAAGCAAGGATGAGAAATAGAGCTGTTGGGGGTGGGTTTAATATCACTGGTAGCAGGACCAAGGTGTAGAGGCAGAGAGAAAAGAAAGCAAGTTGGATTGGAACTCAAGGAATGTGGAGTATGACAAAATAAGGGGGAGGAGGCAGCTCCAGTCAGACACAGCCACATAGGTCAATGATTTATAGGTCATAGCTAACCACAGTTTGAGCTTTATGAGAAGGGGAAGGGAGAAAGATCTCAGGGTTCATTGATGCTGTCTTAGACAAATAGACTCAATGAGGCAAGGAGGAGGAGGAGGAGTATGTTTGTGGACCAGCTTGTGCAGAAAACTCAGAGTGGCATACTTTAGTTTAGATTCATGCAATAACCAACCCAGGGAAGAGAGGACATCACAGTGATGATGATGGGCATTGACCCCCCCCCAAGGCAAACCTGCCCATCCTGTGGTAAGCCTGTTTGAGGTGTGATAAGGTGTTAGTGTTAGTTGTGAGCAGAAGCAGAACACCAAAAGTTAGAAGTGGAGAAAAGAGGAGAATGCAATCATATGACAAGAGACTGAGGTGAGGAAGGGGCAGATATGATAGAGAATGCCTAGCTCTTGGTTCAGAAATGTCATTAAGATGGAGACATGAGTATTAAGGGATAAGAAGGTATCCAAAGTGATGCCAAGGTATTTAAAGGTATGGGCGAGTTCAAGGGCATCACCACTGAGGGAAGTAATCCTGAGAGAGGGGAGGTTAGAGGAGGAAGAGGGTGGATGGGAGAATAGCATACTTTTTGTTTTCTTGGTGTTAAGAACAAGATGATTTCATATAAACCATCCTTTGAGAGCAGCAAAGTCAGATGTTAGCATACTGTTGATCCACTTGACATCAGAAGCAGAATGACAGAGGATTGCATCATCTGCGTAGAGGTACACGGAAGCCCCTCTATAGTTATTTGGCAGATTATTAATAAATAGGGAGAACAGCAGTGGGCCCTGTATGGAACCCTGTGGAACTCCATGAGTTATTGGTCTAAGGCCTGAAAGAGAACCAGCCCACTTGACCCTTTGTGAGCGGCAGGTGAACTAACATTGGACCCATGCTATGGCACTGGTGTTGAGGCTGAGAACTTGTAGCTGCTGAAGGAGAAGATCGTGGCTGACCAGGTCAAATGCCTTTGTGAGTTCGACAATGATGGCACCAGTGGCAAAGCCCTGGTCCATATCCTGGAGCAGATCAGATGTGACTTTGATTAAGGCAGTGAGGGTACTATGGTTTTTTCTGAACTCATGTTGGAAAGAGGATAGCAGGTTATGGTGTTTCAGGTGGTTCTGGAGTTGATCATACATGATTCGCTCCTGGATTTTTGCCAACGGACAGAGGATGGAGATGGGTCTAAAACAGGGTTTCTCAAATGGTGAGGCCAGCCTCCCAGGGGTGACCTCATGCTGTTCCAGGGGAGGCTCTAGCAAGCCTTAAAATGTACTATATTTAAATGTCAAGGTTTGGATGCTTCATGTGAAGGATGCAGCAAAGTGAAAGCAAATAATGGCATGCAAATTTATATACAAAATGGTTACCCGGAAAGACATGCTCATCAAACACTTGTTTCCTGGTATGACATGGGGGAAATACAATTCTTGGAAACTGTGCAAAACAAAATTCAGAATAATGCAAATGAATAGGAACAAGGTAACAACTGACCCATTATACTGGCTGAAGAAAATCACAAATACAAAGGCTAAACACAGAGATACTTGGAGCAAGGGCAGGAGGGAGCAAAATGGTTCCTGAGAAGATGAGAGCAGGGTAAAACTGACAAAGAAAGCAATCTGACTCATGGAGATATTGCAATGAGGGGTAAATAGAGTCCAAAAGTCAGAAGTGTGGAGTGAGTAGGCTGACCTGGGGAGGGGGGGTGTAAAGAGAATGACAATAAGTTCAATAAAATGAGAATAAACTCAACTACTCAAATGCACTTCATTGTATTCTTCCTGTAATGTGCAAAGTATGATAGTTGTTCTAACTATGGGGAGGCCAAAAATTATTTCTGTATTGGGGGAGGCTCAGGATCTTTTCCAAGTCTTGGGGGAGGCTCACTATGACAAAGTGTGGGAACTCTTGATCTAAAATTTTCAGCAACAGTGTTAGGCCCACCCTTATGAATGGGCACAACCACGGCAACATTCCATTTGTCTGGGACGAGCACTTAACAGGAAGGACAGGTTGAACAGATCACGAACAGAGTGGGGCAGGGCAGAAGCTCCCAACTTGAGAAACTTAGGCTCTATGGTGTCACAACCTGGCGAGCTATCAGGTTTCAGCTTAGCAGGGAGCCATCAGACCTCATTGAGGGAAGCCAACTTCAGGTGGAATGCAGGTCAGCCCCATTGTCACCAGGAGACAGTGGGTAGAGAGGGGTACAGAAGAGTTGGGAAAGAGGGAAGTGTATTTGTGAAGACTGGTAAAAAATTAATTGAATCCAGCAGCGATAGACGGAGGGTCTGTTAGGACAGAGCCCTGGGCAGTGAGAGAGCTAGGGAGTTTGGCAGCCTTCCCCTTGATAAGAGAATTAACCTGCTTCCAGAACTCTTTGGGATTACAGAGGTGCTCAGTTTGGAGCATCTTGTAGTATAGGTATTTGGCTTTTTGGAGGGAGTTTTTATAGTTATTTTTAAGTGGCTTGCCAGTTGGAAGGCAGCCCACTAACTTTGAAAGTTCACCAAGCATGGTCACAAGAGGACATGAGCTTCCTAAAGTTCTTAGTGAGCCAAGGTGCCTTGATACTCATGCCTTAGACCTGTACCTTTTTAGGGGAGCATGACTATCAACTATTTGGGTGAAGGTGGATAGAAAGAAATCCAGGGCTGAGCTGATATCAGGGAGAGGGTTAATTGGATAACATTCAGCATCATTGATAAAGAAAAGAAAGCTACTAGTGTCAAATCTGGACATATCCCTGACCAGGGTGATCTTAGGAGGGGGTTGGGGGAATTAGTCCTCCAGACACAGAGAGTAGGAGAGTGGTCACTGATACTATCCAAGAGAACTCCCATGAATGTAACCTTAAGAGGGCAGTTAGTGACCACCCAGTCAAGCACAGTGTGTTTTCCAGACAGTATTAATATGTGCAGGGTTGTGAATGAGCTGAACCAGGTTAGAATCTGCAAGAGATGCATGCACCTTGTCAATGGAGGGGTTTAGCCAATAAGTATTAAATACACTACAAAGTATGAGGTCATGATGAGTGAGATTGGCAAGGGAGGTAATGAAGGGGGGCAGAGACAGATGAAGGCTTTCTTGGGGGACAGGTAGGCTTATCCAGTGATTAGCTTTTTGACATTGCCAAGAGTCAGGGAGCGGAATAGGGATTCCATGGCAGGAGACCCAGTGTCAGGCTCAGGAAGTTCAGTGGCATTCAAGTCAGATCTAGTATACATAAGAACACCTCCTCCCCTTTTACCCAGCTTATCCTTCCTGAAGCAGTTATAGTCAGGTAATGCCATCTCATGCTGCTTGAAAGCAGGCTTAAGCCAAGATTTCGGGATGCATATAATGTTAGGAGTCTTCTGAGCAACCCAGGCTTCTAATTTGGCCATTTTATGGCTGAGACTCCTCACATTCAAATGCACTATTTTCAGGCCTTTGTGAGTTAATTAACTAGTTAGTTACTAAAGCACTACTGTTCTAAGAATCCAGGCATCTCCATACTTTATATCTGACAGTATCAATAATAGTATGTAGGAGCCTCAGACGTTCAGAGTGCTCCCATATATTTTGAGAGAAAAATGGCAGCTATTTTAAAGACAAACTAAAAACAGAAACTTACAAAAACTGCCTCCTTATTTTACACAATGCACAGTAATGGAGCATTATCTTATCTACTGCTTGAAGGCCAGTGTGGGTTTTTGAAGTATTACCCATTCCTTGTACCTTTTTTCCCGTAGTGAAAATGTATTTTTTGCTTACATTGGAATAGTGCTTGGTATATAAAGAGATGATGTTAGAATTTCTCTGCCTCTGCAGCACACCTTTAGGTGTTACTGATTTAGTGGCTTCCTAACTCGCTAAGCAAATACATGCCAGCACTAGACTTCTGTTTGTGTGTATGCCATTTTTTTCACAGCAGTAGACACTTAGCAAATTTAGCACAAAGACTTTTTTATAGAATCATTATTTTCCATTTGTCTCTGAGGTGACCTCTCAACCCCATCAGCACTTTACTTTCATCCAGGGTCACAGGAATCTGGTAGCAGCATAAGGCAAGAGAGCACAGAGGATGTCATCCTGGCCGTTTTGTTTTAATCCTGGCATTTCGTTCCATTATCCTTGACCCACCCAGCCTCCCATGTGGTGCCAAGCAGTGCTCTGACAGGTTTTGCTCGTGTACTGCAGCAAGCTTCCTGGACCTCCACAGGGGGTCACTCTGGTAGCAGAAACAGGGTGCCAGCACTGATGACTGTAAGTGCTGCCATTTAGCATAGCTACCTCAACACTTCTTAGGCCAGCTTCCTGAATCCCATCCTGAAGCCAGGCTGCCAGCAAGGCAGCATTTTATGCTGCCACTGGGCCATCCTGTAGCATGAAATAAAGAGTTTTTATTTGTATAAAATCATTGACAAATTCTACTGTATTGAACATAACATGAACCTTCTGGTCTTTCATATGGTATAAGCAGACATATCAGGGGACATTCATGGAATTCTTTACTCTTTATCTCAGAGCAGATAAAATATATAATATTTGTACCTCTGCCATTGTCCATGCTTCCACGTATCTGAATGTATCACTATGTTGACATCCTAATTGCAACCTCCCAGGATGTGCCTGAAAATAGACATTTGTTTGTCTAATGCACTTACCTGGTAATTCAAGTCATTAAACACTAAATTAAATAAATAGATTGACTTTACATTAACACTATAACTAGGCCTGCTGAAACCCACTGTATTCTATATATGGATAACCAGACATATCCCATATTGGTCAGATAGATATTGAAAGCATTTTACTACAGCACATCCCACTAGTTTGGTTAGGACAAAAGAATGCATGGTCTAAGGGAGACACATAGAAGGAAGTAGCACTGGTTTGAGCTGGTACCTTGAAAAAGTGTACATTTTACCCATGAAACATCGTTTAGGAGGATTTATTGCTTTCTGTCTGCTGCTCTTGACTGCCCTGTTGTTTTGTTTTGTTTAAACTTGAATAAAGGACTCTGGGTTACAGGTATGATACAGGAGAGATAACATTTGCATTCAAAGATTTTAGATTTCCCCATAAAACCAGTTATGTATATTTTGCCTTAAGTGTACCAGTCGATGGAAAATCTTCCTGGGCATCTGATTTTCAGCAGTATCCAAGGCACCATGTTAGAGGTCTGATATCTTATATAAAGGATATTACTAATACAGTCTGTGTGAGAAAAAGGAACTTGTGCATGCTTTCCAGTGCAGGATCCAGGTGCTGCTTATGTGAATGATGTTCCCAAAAAAACAAAGTCTAAAGGTCTGGAACAGGCAGCATGTATGGGCTCACAGAAACTCCAATAAAAATCATCCCATACATATGATGGTTGTCAGAAGGTTTATATGCTAAACAAAATATTAAGTACAACCTGAAAACCACATGCTAGAATATGCTGTGTAAAGGAAGATCACAACTGTGGTCCAGGTGCCCTGATGCTTTTCTTGCCCCTGCTGAAGCTCCAACTGAGCAAAATGCTGGGGCACCTGGACTGTGGTTGTTGTCTTCCTTTACACAGCATATTCCAGCATTAGGTTGTCAGGTTGTACAGTACCTAATATTTTGTTTGACCAATAAACCTTCTGACAACCACCCTCTGTATGACAGGATTTTTACTGGAGTTACTGGGAGCCCACACAGGAGTGCTGCCTGCTCCTGACCTTTACTATATTTAGAATGCTTCAGAACATAGAGATACCAGATGGTTGCATGATAGCTACATTGGATATAGGAGCTCTATACTCAACTATACCATGTGATGATTGGTTAAAATCCCTTAGATTTTACTTGGATCAAAGAGAGAAAATAATGCAAAACCCTCCATTGATTTTCTTGGTAAACGTTTTGAATATGTATTAAAGTTTAACAAGTTTAGCTTTAAGAACAGCAAGCCCCTTTCAGTTATGGGAACTGCCATAGGACAACATTTGTCCCATATTTTGTCAACTTCTATTAGGGAAGTGGGGACACAACATGGTCCATAACAAGGAGTTCAATCCATTTCACAAACAACTTGAACACTGGCGTCATTTCATTGACGTCGTCGTATTGATTTGGGGAGGAAACAGTGATTTTTAAAATCAATTCATGGATTTTCTACACACCAGAAGCATCAATTGAAATGTAATGTTAATAGCAGTGTGACTGAGGCTGAAATGCTAGGTTTGCACATTTTTAAAAACAATGAGAGAGGCCTTAGCAATATTTTGCATAGGAATCCCTCTGATTGAAACACAGTGCTCCTAGGCTGTACCAAGGTGAAGTGATCATGAACCATTCTCTAACAGCCAGGAATTAACAGTTCATGAACTGAGTCCATGAATACGCATCAAAGTTGAGCAATCATTTTCATAAATGTTCATGAACTGTGCAAGAAAAACAAATGGGAAAACTGTATTCATGAACATGTATTGAACATAAAGATTCATAAAGGTCCACAAAAATTGATGAAGTTCCTCCACTGAGCTTTTATGGATACAGTCAATTAATACATTGGACCAGATATACTCTGCTTTTATAATATTGGTTAATTCTTCAGGCAACCCTACTTAAGCACTATTCTGAAAATATTTTTGCAATCTGTACAAACCAAAGGCAGATCCGTTCAACTCTTAATTGTTTTATCACACAACCAAAGCAACCTACAGTGCTATGGCGATTGATTTTTTTAACACACTCAACATTTTCTAATGAATGGCTTTTCCAACAATGCATTTTAGAATTAGTAATTTACCTTACACTTAATTGTTTTCTCTTGTTGTTCAATGAAATGGAATCACCGTTCACCTTCCTTTCACAAACAGAATGGCCCAATCGCTATTTATATGAGCAGAATCTGCAGCTTAAAATGTGGCGAGTTAAAATCTTAATCCTTTTGGGTGCTGAAATAGTTAATTGCCCTGTAGAAAATATATTTTCCATTCCTAAACTGAAGATTTTCTGATTTTGTGATGCTTTATGCCTTTTACAGAGGGAACTATGTGTTCTGATAATCAAATTAGTTATGCAAATAAATTTTTGGCTTGGTTCATCACTGGCCTTTACAGGTTCATCAACTTCATGAACTTTGTATTTACGAACAATTCATGGTCTATCTCTGCAGGTTATGGGAAGTTTTGAGGAGGTAGCATGGAATCAAAGAGCATGGATGAGGTATTTTTGCTATTTAGGATTAGCTTGTTTGCCAATAGCCAAGACTGAATGAATGCAAAGGCATTCAAGAGGGATTTATGGATGGCAGAAGCAGTTGTGGCACAATAATATAGGATAAGTTCATCTGCATACAGCAGGAAGCTGAAACGGGGAGCAAAAACCAGGAGACTATTGATACAAATAGGGAAGAGGAGTGGGTTCAGGACTGAGCCTCAAGGAACACCAACAGTAATGTTAGCTAGACTGGTGGCAGTAGAAATGGAGATGCACTTGCTGTTTTCTGCCATCTAGGTAGTTGGAGAACAAGAACATGGCAGGTGGAAAGACACAAAAAGAGACTAATTTGTTTTAAAAGAGCAAGTGATTGACCAGATCAAACACTTTTGTGAGGCCAATAAACACTGTGAAAGCTACGAGTCCAGAGTTCATTGCTAGGCTGATGTCATTTGTCAGTGTGACAGGGGCAGTACAGGTGCTGTAGTTTTTCTAAAACCATGCTAGGCAGGAGACATTAAATTGTATTTACTATATAGTCATTTATCTGAGATGCTATGATCCTCTCTAGTACTTTAGAGAGAATTGAAAGTATGGCATGGGGTTGATAATTGTCCATCAGCCTGGGGTAGCCAGCTTTAAAAACAGTTAATTTTGTCAATTTTTGAGACACCAGGACCAACACATAGAGAGAGAGAGAGAGAGAGATTTAGGATTTTTGAGATAGGGAGAACTCTGCAGGGGGCTGGAAGCTTTAGCAGCTTGTGTTCCAGGCCATTGGACCCAGATTTGTTTATGAGGTATGATTGAGAGTAATAGTTTCCTCTACTCTGTTATTCTCACTGATTGAAGGTAGAAGTGGGGGGGCATGGTACAGCAGAAGGTGAAGGACCTGTGGCAGATGCCAAGTTCCCAGGACTAGTGACAGCAATTCCAGTGAATGCCAAGAGATTGGATAATTTGGTGTTGAAAGCATTTGTAATTGTGGTTGGGTTATTACAATTTATACCATCGATAAGTATGTCAGACAGGGGAGGTTTAGTTCTAGAGCACAAAAGGCATTAGGGACTGCAATAAAGAATTTGCTAATGCTGCACATTGTATGATATTAAAAAATGAAAAATGAAAATATAGGTTTTAATTCACTGTTCTTGAAGATGTTAAACCTAGAGGCTGGAGTGGGAATTCCAATTATAAAGTGCTGAAACAAGACTTTGTTTTGGATGGCCAACACAGAGGCAAGATAATGGTTAGCTTTAAATAGAGAATTATATCCACACCTATTTTTGAATTTGTTTCTAAACCTGATATACTGTATATTTTTTCTCAATAATTTAATCTTTCCTACTCCTCCTCCTCATCCCACTGTCCTCCTTCCTGCCATTCCCATTTTTTCATTTATTTCCTACCTTTCACCTCCCTTTTTCCTTTCTTCTGTACCCTGTTTTCCCCCATATTCTTTGGTGCAGCCATATCTATTAAGCTAAACCTAAAGCTCCTAAAACTGAAGGTGGACAAAGCAATGGGGTCTGATGGGATTCATCCCAGAATTCTAAAAGAACTAAGGGGAGAACTAGTGACACCACTGACTACCCTTCTTAACAAATCATGAGAGGAGGGTGTGGTACCTGAAGACAGGAGGAGGGTGGATGTGATTCCACTTCACAAAAGTGGGAGCAAAGCAGAGGAAGGAAACTACAGACCTGTTAGTTTGACCGTAGTGGTTTGAAAAATGATGGAATCACTTCTGAAAGAAAGAATTGTTGAGTACCTAGAGGCCAGCAGGGCACAGGACCCAAGGCAGCATGGATTCAAGGCAGGGAGGTCATATCAGACAAATCTAAAATATTTCTTTCACTGGGAAACCAAAGTAGTGGATCAGGGAGGGGCTATGGGCATGGCCTACCTAGACTTTAACAAGGCATTTGACACAGTCCCACATAAAAGATTAACAATCAAGTTAGCCAGCCTGGGAGTGGGTCTCACCTTCCTCCTTCCTGCCATTCCCATTTTTTCAGTTATTTCCTACCTTTCACCTCCTTTTTTCCCTTTGTTCTGTATCCTGATTCCTCCCATATTATTTACCTGGGTAAAAAATTGGCTGGACAGCAGGATGCAGAGGGTAATAGTAAATGGAGTTCACTCCAAAGAAAGGGGGTTACTAGTGGTATACTGCAGGCTTTAGTACCGGGACTGGTCCTCTTTAATATCTTTATAGGTGACATTGTGGAGGGACTGGAATGAATAGTATGCCTCTTTGTAGATGACACAAATTTCTGCAACAGGGTTGATACACGGGGGGGGGTGGAAAGGATAAAAAGGGACTTGGCAAGTTTGGTGAAATGGTCAAAAGTATGGCAGCCTAGATTCAATGCAAAGAAGTGCAAAGTAAC
Source organism: Neoceratodus forsteri (assembly GCA_016271365.2). Taxonomy (NCBI): domain Eukaryota; kingdom Metazoa; phylum Chordata; order Ceratodontiformes; family Ceratodontidae; genus Neoceratodus; species Neoceratodus forsteri. The sequence continues at coordinate 537,774,970 of CM028134.1, read as the reverse complement.
GCACCTGGGAAACAAAAACCCAAGGGATGAGTATACAATGAGGGACCTGGGGGCAGTCATATCAGATGACATATCGGTAGCCAAGCAATATGAGAAGGCAGTAAGGAGGGCTGGGGGGATACTGAGATGCATAGGGAGAGGCATCACCAGCAGCAAACAAGAAGCTGTTATCCCTCTGTATAGACAGTTGGTGAGACCCCATCTGGAGTACTGCATGCAGTTCTGGAGACCTCATCTCCACAAGTACATAGACAGGATGGAGGCAGTCCAGAGGAGGACAACTAAAATGGTGCAGGATCTGCATCAGAAGCCATATGAAGAGAGACTAAAACAGCTTAACATGTAAACCCTTGAGGAAAGGAGGGAGAAGGGAGGCATAATAGAAACTTTCAAATACCTCAAAGGAATTAACAAAGTCCAAGATCATAGCATCTTTCAGAAAAAGAGATGTGCAAGAACAAGGGGTTACAATTTGAAGCTAGAGGGAGGAAGGACTCAGGAGCAACGTGAGGAACTATTTTTTCATGGAGAAAGTGGTGGATGCATGGAACAGCCTTCCTGAGAAGGTCGTGGGGTCAAAAACAGTGTGGAAAAGCTGGCCCAGTGGTGCAGAGGGTTGAGGAGCTGGACACCTTACCTCGTGCTATTCCGGTGACCCGGGTTCAAGAACAACCTTGGGTCATCGGGGTGCCGGCGTGGGGGGGGTGGACCAGGGTCAAGCATGCTGATGGCCAGCTTTCCTCTCCTGAGGGTGGTGAGGGTGGGTTGGCACTCCCTGTAGTTCTGCTCCCACTGGGTGGAGATCTGGTGGATAGCTTAGGTGGGGAGGGGGCAGCAAAGAATCAGGAGGTGGAAGGGGCTGAGTTGGTGCCATGGGGTGCAAAGCATGCCTCCACACACTCACACAGGCATGTGCCAGGACCTTGGGGGGTTAGGGGAGAAAATCCTTAAAAAATTCATATGTGTCCCTGTCACCAATTGGTGGGAGGAGGCAATGGGGACCAAAAAGCAAAATAAAAATAAAAAAATTAAAAAACAGTGGGGGAATTTAAGAATGCATGGGACAGACATAAGCCAATTCTAGTGGGAGGTAGGAGGAAGTAGGCTGTTGGTAAAACTAGGATCTGCAGCTTATCTGATAGGTAGAGAAATGAACAGACTGGGTGGGCAAAGTGATCCTTATCTGCCGCCAAAAGTCTATGTTTCTATGCTGTGTTTTTGAATGTCGAGTATAATATAAATTAATATACACAGATATAGTCTATTTATTATCCATTAATGTAATGGAGTCTTTGTTTTATTGTCTCTTTTTTACTGTTGCATTTATAGCATGTTTGTATAGTTTTTTTTTATAGCACTTTGGTATGCTCATATCATTTTTTATACATTCTCAGTGGTCCACTCCGAGCCTCCCTAAACAAGCACTTACCCTTTAAGGAAGACACATACCAGGAAGTAGCGCTGGTTTGAGCTTGTGCCTTGAAAATATGCATATTTCACATGTAAAACATTGACCAGGAGGATTTGCTTGTTCACCACCTGTTGTTTCTGACTGTGCTGTTGTTTTTTTTTAACTTGAATAAAGGACTCTGTGTTACAGTTGCAACTCAAGAGTGAGCCCATACTAAAAAGAACATATACATACAGCAGAGTTTGTAAATGCACAGGTTTTCTGTTGAGTTTTTATAATTGTTTTTCTTCCCCTTTTTATGTATGGGTACTATGATGGCTAACTGCGATGTCCCTAAAGACTGGCAATCGGCCATTGTAGTACCAGTGCATAAAAAGGGAAGCAAAAATGATTATAACAAGCATTTGTCAATGCTGAATGTTCGCTTGCTGGCATTGGCATTGGTAGTGCAAAAGTTACAGAGCTGCATAATAGGAATGGCAGTGAAGTACTAAACTGAAGCCAACCCCACCACCACCCTGCAGAGAGTGACAGGCATTGGGTTTGCCTTTGGGTTGTCAGGCATAACGGCAATGCCATTTCACCACACCCTACCCTGCAGACACTGACAAGTGTTACAGGTGTGACTTGGGGTCTTTGGCCCTTATCGCACCCATTCCATCTGGAAATATGGTGAGATGGTGCGGTATAGGAGAATGGGGTGAACTTTGGGGCGAAGAGTCCAAGGCATACCTCAATGCTCTCACTGGCTGCAGGGTGTGGAATGGTATGAGCATTACAGGCAAGAATCCCAAGTCACACCCCTGATGCCTGTCATTCTTACATGGTGGGTTATGGTTGGAAACCCTAACAGCTCCGGCATTAGTTGGTATTTTCCTCCAAATTTTCAACATGTTTTTGAGCCCCCCACCTCATGAACAGTGGCAATATCAGTTTGTTAGCCGAAAGCTGCTTATGCAGAGCGACTACGGCATTTAGCACCACAGGTGCAAAAACACATTCCGAACAGGATGTGAAAAATGACAGCTGTACTGTTCATGGGGAGGTGGGAAAAATGGCAATGTTGCAAATCTGCAGTAAAAATATTAAAACAAGCATTTGTCAATGCCGAATGTTGCTTGCTTGTATGGCTGTTTAGGTATTTGGAAGTGACAGTTTCATGCCTTCCTCCCAAGACATCCACTGTGTCTTTCCGTTCAGTATTCACAGAAGAGTGGGAGGGGCAAGGGCCACAGGAGTACAGCAGTTGTCAAGGGGGTGAAGAGGTGGACAATAGTCCATTCAAAGGCAAAAGAGTCCTGCAGGAGCTCACTAAATTGAAGGTAGACAAGCGATGGAACCAGATGGCATACACCCAAGGATATTAAAGAGAACTGCGAAGGGAGATAGCAGTACCTCTGGCAGCCATGTTCACTGGTCATTCAACATGAGTGAATTGGAGGAGGGCACATGTGGTCCCTCTACACAAGTCCGTCAACAGGGGAGGCAGGGAACATTAGGCCATTCAGCCTCACCTCAGTAGTGGGAAGATCATGGAGACATTGCTTAAGAAAGGATAGTGGGGCATCTAGATGCCATTGGAACCCAGGACCATAGACAACATGGATTCACAGTGGGGACATCATGTCAGATAAATCTGGTTGATTTATTTGACTGGGTGACAAAGGAAGTGAATCAGGGTGGGGCAGTGGACAACGCTTACCTTGATTTCAGCAAAGCCTTTGACACCATCCCATATAGGAGGCTGATAATCTAGCTGGGTAGGCTGGACATGGGAGAAAGGGTGGTAAACTGGGTTAGAAACTGGCTAACAGACAGGAGGCAGAGAGTGGTGGTAAATGGCATGTAGTCTAGGGAGAGGGGGCGACCAGTGGGGTGCTGCAGGGATCGGTCCTGGGGCCAGTTCTGTTCAATGTCTTCATTAGTAATATTGCAGAACATCTGAAGGGAATTTTTTCACCAAATTTTCAACATAGCCATTTTAAGACCTCTGCTCATGAACAGTGTCACTGTGATTTTCTTAATTGTCCCGTACATTGATTTACTTTACCGACTGCCATTATGCGCTTCATGAGCAGAAGCTGCGTTTTGGGTGAGATGTGAAAATGACAGCTGTACTACTCATAAGAAGGTGTGATAAAATGGCAATGTTGGAAATCTAGGGGTGAAAATATTGAAAATTAGCGACCTTGTGAAGCGTCCGTAGGAGAACACGCAATACTGCTCGTAAAACAGTCATTTTAGGAATGTTTTCTGCAAATTTTCAACATAGCCATTTAAGACCTCTGCTCATGAACAGTGTCACTGTGATTTTCTTAATTGTCAGTACATTGATTTACTTTACCGACTACGCCATTCTGCACTACATGGCGGAAACACATTTTGAGAGATGTGAAAAATGACAGCTGTACTTCTCATAAGAAGGTGTGGTAAAATGGCAATGTTGAAAATCTGGAGTGAAAATATTGAAATTTTGCAAACTTACGAGCCTGCGTAGGAACTGCGCAACGCACACTCGTAAAACAGTCATTTCTTGGAATTTTGGCACCAAATTTTCAACATGGGGTTTTTGGGACCCTGTCTCATGAATGATGTCACTGTCATGGCGTATTGGCCCAAAGGGTGATTTCGCAGTCACTGCGCAGTCACTGTGCGAAATCACCCTTCAGGCCCGAATAACACCATGACAGTGTTATCATTCATGAGAAGGGGTCCCAAAAACCCCATGTTGAAAATTTGCAAAATTCCCAAAAATGCCTGAGATACGCAACAAAATTGGAAACCTTCCTATCAACCCATTATACAGCTTACCGGCATTTCCTCAGTTTTAATGTCGGCTTTGAAGAAGCGCCAGACGTATTCCAGTCCACCAAAGATCGTTCGCCAGAGTCTGGAGGTAAGTATGGGGTGAGGGGTGTGGGAGGCTGGGTGCGCAGTGGGTGGAGTGCGGGTTGTGGGGCGGAGGGGGTCGGAGGCAGCCTGGGACAGTTTTGTTTTACAGGGTTTTTAAAAAAGGCCTAGTGGGGCGTTGCCACGCTGGGGTGGGCTCCCAGGCGTGGCACAAGAACAGATGGGGAGGTTCTCAGCTGGCGGGGATTGAGGCACCCCGTTGGCAAGACCACTGCCCGCGTAAGGGTGGCTCCCAGCGTGGCACACCTACTACTGAGGGGAGACCAGCTCAGCCGGCGGGATTGGGCACCCGTCGGCTATACAATGCGTGCGTGGAGGTGCGCATGCCTGCGGGTGAGGGAGAGCTGTCATTAGGCAGCCTCTTATCGCTGCTCACTCAGGCGCAGCTCCCTTTCAACTGTATGCACTGCATTTTGGGCGTGTCATAGACAGCTCCAAAATGCGATAGACCAGAAACGTGCCTGCCAGCACACTGACTGAATTGGAGGAGGAGGTGACACACCTCAAAATCTCCGTTGATGGCACTATGTTTCTTGCACATGCGTGCAAGCAACATAAAAACTGGTGAAGTCACGAGCGTGCATAGAAACTGTGCAAGGCACACCTGTAATGTAATTAGTGTGGGCATTTTTTACAGCAGATTGTCAACTCAGGCATTTTGGGACCTCCAAACATGAACAGTGTCACTGTGATTTTCTTTATCTGTCCTGAACAATGATTTCCCACAGCAACCACGCATCTCTGCGCTGAAAGTGTGAAAACACATTTTGGCCATGTTGTGAAAAATGACAGCTGTACTGTTAATAAGGAAGTGTGGAAAAATGCAACTGGTGAAAATCTGGACTGAAAATATTACAAAGTCATGAACTTACGAGGGTGCGTGGAAACTGCTCAATGTTGACTCGTAACACAGTCATTTTATGGATTTTTGTCACCAAATTTTCAACATAGCCATTTTAAGACCTCTGCTCATGAACAGTGTAACTGTGATTTTCTTAATCTGTCCCAAACATAGGAACTGCGCAACGCACACTCATAAAACAGTCATTTTTAGGAATTTTTTCACCAAATTTTCAACATAGCCATTTTAAGACCTCTGCTCATGAACGGTGCAACAGTGATTTTCTTAATCTGTCCCAAACATTGATTTTGCACACCGCCTGCGCCATTGTGCGCTACATGGGCGGAAACACGTTTTGGGCAAGATGTGAAAAATGACAGCTGTACTACTCATAAGGAAGTGAAATAAAATGGCAATGTTGAAAATCTGGAAATATTGAAAATTAGCAAACTTATGAGCGTGCGTAGGAACTCTGCAACGCAGGCTCGTAAAACAGTCATTTTTAAGAATTTTTTCACCAGATTTTCAACATAGCCATTTTAAGATCTCTGCTCATTAAAAGTGTCACTGTGATTTTCTTAATGCCCCCATGTTGATTTCACACCAACTGCGCCATTTAATATGAGCTACATGAGGAAATACGTTTTGGGCAAGATGTGAAAAATGACAGCTGTACTGCTCATAAGGGTGTGGTAAAATGGCAATGTTGAAAATCTGGAGTAATATTGAAAATTCACGAACTTCGGCGTGACGTAGGAACCGCGCTGATGCACGCTCATAAAACAGTCGTTTTAGGAATTTTCCACCAAAATTTCAACATAGGCTTTTTGAGAGCCACCTTATGAACAGTGGCAGTGTCATTTTGTTACTCAGTCCGAAAGGTGATTTCACGCAGTGACTGCGAAATCCACCCGGACCTGAATAACGCCATGACAGTGCAATAATTCATGAGAAGGGTCCCAAAACCCTATGTTGAAATTGACCCAAAATCCCAAAAATACCTGAGATATGCAAAAAGTTGAAAAACCCTATCATTATACATTATACAGCTTACCGGCATTTCATCAGTTCATGGGATTCGGCTTTGCAGAAGAGTGCAGGCGTGTTCCTGGTCCACGAAGATACGTCGCACCAGAGTCGAGAAAAGGTAAGTATGGGAGTGAGGGTGTGTGGGGAGGCAGGGTGCACAGTGGGTGGGCACTGGTGGGTGCAGAAACAGCGAGGACTGTTTTTGTTTTCAGGTTTTTTTTTTCAACAACAGCGGGGCGTTTGCCACGCTGGGGTGGGCTCCCAGCGTGGCAGAAGATGCTGGTTGGGGGGCATGGGACCGACAGAGTTGGGCACCCCGTTGGCCACTAACATTTGTTGCCATGCTGGGATGGGCTCCCAGCATGGCACCTGTACTGGGGGAGGCAGTGGGCCGACGGGGGATTGGGCACCCCGTCGGCTATGTGTAGCCATGCTGGGGTGGGCACCCAGTGTGGCATACGGACCTGTGTTTCAGGGGGCACAGCACAGCCAACAGAGATTGGGCACCCCGTCGGCTATACAGTGTGTGTGTGTGTGGGGGGGCAGCAGCGCATGGCGTGTGTGTGTGTGTGTGTAGGAGAGTGCGCGAGGCAGGCAATATCTTATTGCTGCTCACTGAAGCGTAGCTCCCCCTTTCAACTGTATGCCACTGCATTTTGGAGCTGTCATAGACAGCTCCAGCAGGCGTTGGAGAACTGCGTCCGTGCCTGCAAACACACTGACTGAATTGGAAGAGGGCTAACACACCTCCGAAAACTCGGATGATGGCACTATGTTTTTTGCACATGCGTGCAAGCAAATATAAAAACTATAGGCCAATAAGTTTAACCTCAGTACCTGGTAAGCTCCTTGAATGTATTATTAAAGATAATATAATTAACCATTTTAGAGCTAAGGATCAGGTAGATACGGAATAGCATGGTTTTACTGCTGGAAGATCTTGTATTACTAATTTGCTTTGCTTTTATGAGAAAATTTCACTAGTGCTTGACAAAGGGAAAGCGGTAGATTGTATTTACCTGGATTTTACTAAAGCCTTTGACTCAGTTTCTTACTGGGCAATTATTCAGAAGATGGTCAATTTAAATATCAGTTCATGTATTATAAGATGAACACATACATGGTTCAGTAATAGAACCCAAAGAGTCTGTATAAATGGGTATCACTCCGATATTGGTAACGTTATGAGAGGAGTGCCACTGGGATCTGTTCTGGGTCCAATGTTGTTTCAAAATGGTTTTGGACTGTTTGTACTGTTTGTCTGTAAATGATGTGGACACCTGTGAAAATGTGCTATTTTAGCTCAAAGGTTTTCTGAGTACAATAAACTTAAATTTAAATCTTCATTTCTGACATGTGTAAACAAGTTGAAAACTGGACCAGTAAATACGTGGATGATACCAAACTGGCTGGTACAGTATGTGCAGCTAAAGAGAAGAATTCAATAGAGGCTGACTTAGATACCTTTCTAGAAGTGGCAGAGAAATAGGGAATGATTAGAGCTCCATGAAATTATTTTTATTTTTTGTAATTATTCTTTTTATTTTTCTGGAATTGTGTGTTATTTCTTTTTATTCATTGAAAATGTAGTTTTATTTCTTGTTATCACATTTACATTCATAAAATACCTGAAAATGACCTTGTAGACACCAGATATCACATTCCCAGTATACTACATCATATTAAGCAGCATTATGCTATAGTTTTGAAAGGTTTTGTGAATTAGACAATTCTGCTGTCTCTTATTTGTGAACCATCTCTGTTGTAACAACAGAGCCTAAACAGCAACTGCTGTGAGCATTTATTTAGTTTTGGCCCCCCCCAAAAACAATTTATTAACTTTTTTCATGTGTTTGTTTTCATTTTATTTCTTTTTTTACCTTGAGTTTCTTGTTATTTCTTGTTATTTTTTATTTAAGAAAAATACAGGTCTCTAGGAATGATACAAAATCACACATACCCCCACAATGCAAAGCATCATGGGCTGCATATGCAAATCACCACAGAATGTTATACTGGTCCAACTTTAAGCAGAATTGCATGGTGCCGAAAGGCCTCTCACACAGTTTGCAAAGGGTGCTAACAGAAGACATAGACACGTGTTTCGTCCTGCCAGGTGATTTGCATATGCAGCCCATGATGCTTTGCATTGTGGGGGTATGTGTGATTTTGTATTTTCTTGAAACTTGGCTTCCCAGCCAAATGCCCTTTGGGGTAACCCTTGCCTCAGTGTTTGTGCACAGAGGTTCTTTGTCTAGGAATGATGCTCAGTTCTAAAAAATGTATTGTCCCCGTATCCCTACCCAGAAATAACTCAGGCTACTACTTTATCATTTTTGGATGCTCACTGGTAATATTTATTTAAAGGCACAATTATATATTTACATCCCAATTTTCTCTGTCAAAACAATATTTACATTTAGACATATCAGTCCAATATCATTTTATAGGACCTAACAGTCCTGTCTTCCATCTTGTGGTTCTTTCTTCTTGCTCTCTTCATCATTTGAGGTTGCTTCTTGGGGGTCCGGACACTGTGATCTGGCCCCCCCATCATCACCATAACCGGGTCACCACACTTACCTGGACCTCTCCCCCCCACTAGGTGTGAACATAGTGATCTTCTCCCAGCTGTATGTCCCTCACCCTCCCCTCTTTCTCCAATACCTGGGTTCCTTTGTCCCCAGCCCATGATGCCTACCCCCCTTCCCACTCTACCTGACCCCTCTTTTTCCCGTTGCTCCCAATCCTTTCTCCCCTTTCCCCTTCATCTCCCTCTGTCTCTTGTCCACCAGAAAGTCTCCACCTAGCCTCCTGGCCCCTAGCTGCCCAACTGCAGCTTACCTGGCCTGGGATGGGCCCCCTTGGAGGCCACCATCTTTCCTTTTGCCTCCCCTTATCCTGTGCCTATTTCATGTTTCCCCTCTTTCTTGCTAGGGGAGGGTGGGTGGGAATTTCTACAGCAAGAAAGAGGGATCCCAACAGGCTGCATGCCCTTATAAAGCCCCTAAGGACCCCAATGAGAACACCATATGGCCACTCCCCTTGGCCAATGGCCAGCGAGCCTATGGTCTAGTCAAATGACACACCTGTGATGTCATAAACCCCGCCCCCTCTTCCCAGTCCCCTTCCCCTCTCCCTACCCCACTTCCTTTCTTGTTTCTTTCTGGTTGGGTCCCTGGGACAACCTGGCCTGCCGTTTAGTGGCAAGCTTAATTATCCCTGTATCCCCACCCAGAAATAACTCAGGCTACTACTCTGTCACTTTTGGATGCTCACTGGCAATATTTATTTAAAGACACAATTATATATTTACATCCCAATTTTCTCTGTCAAAACAATCAATATTTACATTTAGACATATCAGTCCAATATCATTTTATAGGACCTAACAGTCCTGTCTTGCATCTAGTGGTTCTTCTTCATTTGAGGTTGCTTCTCAGGGTCTGGACACTGTGATCCAGCCCCCCCTCCATCACCATAACTGAGTCACCACACTTACCTGGACCTCTCCCCCCCACTAGGTGTGGACACAGTGATCTGCCCCCTAGCTCTATATCCCTCTCACCTCCCCTGTTACTCCCATGCCTTGGTTCATTTGTCCCCAGCCCATGGTGCCTATCCCTCCCCTCTGCCTCCCCCTTTTCTCCTTGCTCTAAACACTTTCCACTAATCCATTTCCAGCTTGCGATGGAAGATGGGTATCCCCTATGGGTTAAAATTCAAGCCTTTCTTATTAGTTTCCCATACTAGCTCCCCAAAGGGTCATAGGAACAGGCACATGCCAAATTCTGTGAGGTGCACCCCATCCGACCTGTACACATTGGCCTGCTCATATGAGCTGTCCGTATGCTGGATGTACACCCCCCCATCTCCATCACTGTCCTAGCTACCTTCCTGTTCAGGCACTTTTGAGACACCTTCACTGCCTTAACCCCTTTTGCTCAGCTCCATACCCACCAAGATGTGATCTCGGACCAGCCGATCACCACTCCCGGCCACCAACTCTTTATCTTCTCCAAATCTGAGATCATGTCCCTCATCAGAGACCCCCATGGCAATTCCCGTAGATCATTTCCCCCCAGATGGACAATGATACAGCCAGGCCTGGCTCAGCGCACCCGCAGCTCCTCCAGCAGGGGAAGCAACTATGACCACCTCATGCCCCTCAACCCCCTCCACTGCAGTTTGGTGTGCTCTGCCTCCAGGCGCAACTGCGTCCCTCTCCTTGTGGTGGCTGCAAACCTCTTCACTAGGTAGATGAATGACTGCCTCATGATCCATACCTGCTTCATGCAGACCGCTGTGGAGAGAGAAAAAGGAACACGAATTAGCCATGTAAACACCTTACATACCTGTTGTAACAGCTGGATTGCCATCTCCCCAACCGTTTGACCTCGTCCTCCACTGCCCCTTTAGCGGCTGCCTCAGACACTGCAATTATCTTGAATGAGTGCGGGTTGAACTTGTTGGGATTCTCTTCCACAAACACCAATGCTTTTTTTCAACACCGTTTCTACCTGGAACTCCGCTACCAGGGACCCGTCCCTGTATAGGAACGATGCCCTCCTCATTGGGTCTCTTGCCCTGCCATAGTCCCCCTGGCCCAGACTGCTCCCACTCCCACTCCCAGATGCCTGTGTACCTCCACTGTGGTGCCCCTCCCCTGCTGGTTTGTCTTGAACCTCTACAGCCAGATGACCACCCTGCCCCCCTCCAGTCTCACATTCTCCCCTTGTAAAGCTATGGTGGCTGTCCACTTCCTGGGCACTATGAGCTCTCCCACCTTGAAAGCTCCCTTGGCCATGATTGCAACATGGCCCTGAATAGGCAGGCTTCTTTTGCTGAACTGCAAACATGGTCCAATGCCCCCACCACCTTCGTGAGTAAAGACCCCATTATGGGCCTTCTCTTGTCCTGCCTTGGCCACAGCCCCCTCTGCCAAGCCATGACCATCTGCCTGATGGCCCATCCTCCTGCTGCTTCAGTCCATCCCTGGTCCCTACACATCCAGCTGATGCCTGCCAGCTGGACCACCATGGTGGTGTGAGCCAACCCATCCTCCCATTTTTCCACTACGTACTGCATTTTCTGTTCTTCCTGGACCAGCTCCACCATATCCCAGACCATTCTGAACAGAAATGTCTGAAAACCTGCCCATGACTCCTCGTAGGCTGTCAGGGTGTTGGCCGACCATGACCCTCTGTACTGAGCCCTAGCTTTCTCCCTCCAATCTCCCACAAGCTGTCTGGAACCTTGGTCTGGGCTGTACGGTATTTGGTGCCAACTCCTGGAATCGCTCCATCTGAAAACGAGAAAGACAGTCAGCCACCTCATTTTGTATCCCCTCAATGTGCTGCACCCTAAAGGACAGATTCAAACTCAGCCCCAATAGCACCATGCACCTTAGGATGTGCCCCACTGACTCTGTATTCCCACCCTGTCCTGTTAATCACCTCCACTGTGCCCTTATTGTCACACCAAAATGGAATCTGCTGCCCCCTTATCTGGTCTCCCCACCTCTCTAAAGCTATCCATATGGGGAAGATCTCCAGGAACGTGATGTCCTTGATCACCCCCCATCTCTGCCATTGTGTTGGCCACACTTTAGAGATCCACTCCACTTGGAGGTAGGCCCCCATGTCAAAACCCACAGCCATGTCTGTGTACAGGTCCATGTCTGTATCGTAGGCCCACTTCTCCTGCCAGAATGTCACCCTATTGTACGACTCCAGAAAGGTCTCCAATACCTGGAGATCCTCCCTCACCCCTTTGTTGATGTCCACCCAATGATGGGTCTGTTTTGCCTTCCCCATGGCCCTCCCCAGTCTCCTTGTAAAAGCCCTGCCCGGGCTTATGGCCTTGCAAGCAAAATTAAGGTGCCCCAGCAGCTGCTGTACCTGCACCAGCAGCACCCTCCTCCTCCTGTCCACTAGCACCAACAGTCCCTTTAGCCATGCCATCTTGTCTTTAGGCAGCCAAAAACACTCCTGCTCAGAGTCTACCTCAATCCCTAGGAACTCCAGCCTGCAGGCTGGGCTATCCATCTTTCCTGCTGCCAGGGGGATTCCAATGTTGTTGCCCATGTCCTGGGAATCCTGCAACATCCCTTGGGTCTCCACCTGGCTGGCCCCAATCAACAGGAAGTCATACAGGTAGTGGACCACCCTCCTGTGCCCATACCACATCCCAAATACCCATTGCACCCATGAACTGAAAGTCTCAAATGTCGAGCACTCCACCAAGCAGCACATAGGCATGGCCTTGTCGAAGTACAACCCGCCCTCGAATTGGAAACCTAGTGGATCCCAATCCAATGTTTGGACTGGCAACAAAAGGAAGGTGGACTCAATGTCCATCTTTGTCAGCTACGCCCCCTCTACTCCTCAAATCAACTCCACCGACTGGTTAGTGAGGCATAACAGACCATGCTCAGTGACTCTGGGATCCCCTCATTTACTGACCCCCCCATCCGGGTAGGACAAATGGTGTATGAGCTTGAACTCCGCTGCTTGTTTCTTAGGAACCACCCCTAGAGGTGACACCCAGCAATACCTGCAAGGGGGTTCTTGTAGTGGCCCCTCCACCCTATCTGCCCTGATTTCCTTCTGAACCTTTGCCCAGACTATGGCTTCTATCCCTTTCATGGAACCCAAGTTCTTTGCCTGCATCCCTACCTGTTCACCTGAGAAGCCCAGAGGGAAACTTCCCTGAAAACCCTCCCTCAGCAGCCTGGCTCCTCTCTTATTGGGGCATCCTTCCATCCATGCCTCTACTACCCCTAGTTTGTTGGGGGTTGCAGGCCAGAGTGTAGCCCCACCTCCTGCCAGCTGGTCTCTTCCTAATTCCATCCATAGTTGGCTTTATATCCCCCTCTCCCGGGGCCCCCCAGCCCCTCCCCACTCTCCCTTCCACCTTGAAAGGGCTGTTTCTGGAGCTGCCTCCCAATTGCCTGGCTTTGTCACCCCCCCCGCCTGCAGGTCATTGCCAGATGTGACTCCCCCACAATGCAAGCAAACGCGCTTGAACTTGCAGCTAGACCATGTGCAGGAGGCCCTATTAAAGGCCCAACAGGCTTTGGTGCCCTGGGCAGGTGCAACCCTCTTTGCCTGCTCCACCACATGTCCCACTGCCGGTCCTGAGATGGCCCTTACCCACAACTCCAAGTGGGTGCAATCCCATCTCAGGTCCCCTTTTGCTGCCATTCATCTCCAAAATTCCTTATCATATTTTAGCCACCCAAAACCCAGTTTCACCTTATATGCATTCCTGATGATTGCCATATAAGTCAGAAATGGGATTCCCAGGTTTGGCTGCTTCTCCAGCACCAGAGCGCTGCATATCAGGAAACCTGCTTGCCATGTGTCAGTGCCCTTCCCTTTGAACTTTGCCTCCTCCGCCTTGTGCTCTACCACCTCCAAAGCCACTGCCATCTCTGACTTGCTCACTGACTCCTTCTGCTCATACTTCTTGGCCATCTCTTCGTTGACCAAGCCGAAAATGTCAACATACTTTTCCTTCCATATTTTTTCTTTTATCAAGGCCAGCATGTGATCACCCAACATGAAACCCGGCAGCCCCTCGTACAACTTCCGCAACCCCCCATGCTCCCCCCGGCATCACCCTTTTTGCCCCCATCTTTAATGGCCTGTACAGCCCATTCTATTTTCTTAACTCCTTCTTCCCTCATATCCCCCAGCACCTCTTCCAGATATTCCTTCAAATCCACTTCACTGTTAACATCCACTTCATCCTTACCACTGTCCGGCCTCAGTCTAGCCAGGACTGGGATTGGCTTAGGCGCTTGCCCAGGTGCTTGTGGTGGGCTGGGTCCCACATTCTTCGGCCTCTTGTTCACCTTCCCAGTGCCTGACCTCTCCTCCCACTTTTTCCACTTCTTCTGGGCCTCTTCTTCTGCTTTCCTCTTCTTTGCCACCTCCACCAACTCCGTCATCGACTCATCAGCCTCGATGCTTGTTCCATCATCTTGGTGCTGGGCACTGGAGTTTTCTTGGGTGCCATCTTCTCTTGTCTTGTGACTAAATTATATAACAAGTACACTAAGTAAGTAACCAGGCTCCCTGTAAGCTCCCCTCTGTTTGAGGGCACAGTGCCCCCACAACCGTATTCCGGGGGGATGCCCACTTCATAGCCAGTCCCCCCATGCCTCTCCACCTCACGTGACCCCCTGCCCCTATTCTCTTGCCCTCTGACAGATCCTTGCTTGGACCCACAAGGTCTGTCCTGATTATTGCCCCGAGGGGCTCTGCCTTCCCTTGCTGATAGGCCCCCCTCCCCCTCACCCACTCTGTGGCCACTCTTTAGGCCTTCCCCTAAGAAAACCCCGTCTCTTGGCCTGTAGGCCTGCCCTTGCTTTTCAACTTGCTGCCCCACCCTGGCCTCTCAATATTACCAGTCCATTGTCCCGCAGCCTGCAGGTGCACCCACCCCACCCTGTGCAAGTCAGGAAACCAGGCCCGAAGGGACCTCCTTATTGCACTAGTCAACATGCTGAGCTACCACCCATTTACGGCACTGTCATCCTTCCCCCAACCCCTCCTCCCTCACCGGCCACACGCTCTGGCTTTCTGGCTCCCAGGCCAGCCCCTTCCATGGCCACAGCAGTGTACCACCTTGCTTCAGGGCATCCATGGTCCCCTTGACTCCACTCATGGGGCCCGCCCACACCGCCTCCTCCCTCTTAGAAGTGGCCTTACCATGGAACTGGTAGTCTCCCCTCCTCAAGACGATTCCTGATAATATATAACAAACATTGCCTTTGGAAATTTTTATTCAAATAATATACTGAAATTCTCCTCCACGCCTTCATTCACATTAAGTGCATTCATAATGCCCCTGTTGAAGTGAAAGACTGCATTTCCATTAAATCCTCTACCACAGAATGCAATTGCTCCACCCACAAGCCCTAGGGCTAGCCCCATTACCTGCCGATCATTCCTAAGTGACTACCTTTAAATTGCTGGCTCATTTCATCAGTCCCCGGTTTAAGCATATCAAATCCCTTTTAAAATTTTCAAACATCATTAGGGATTTTGAAAAGGAGTTCCAAATCCGCATTTCTTTGTCAAAATGTGGCTCATGCCTTCTTGTGTGGCCAGTTCCCCCACCACTAGGCCACGCAGAGGCCACCACCATGCTGCCCAGGTCTTGTACCTCAGCAGGCCTCTGCCTCCATGTGGCCTGGTGCCCCATTCTTCCAGCATCTCCCCTTCCCCTGCTTAGTTCATCAGGCAAGTTCCTTTTTCCCTGTCCTGGTCTCTCCTTGCTCTTGTGCCCTGTTCGCACAGCAGTGGCACCTCTGGGCATGGCCCTACCAACAGAATGGTGACCCCACCACTTGGTTAGGCCTTGGAGGCCTCCGCTCCTCACACTGGCCACTGGAGCCAGTCGCACTGCCTCCTGCATCAACCACCTTGAGAGTCTGGTAACGCTGCAACAAAACCCCCATAGCAGGCCTCTAAGGCCCCCACCAGCTCACACTGGGACAAACAGCAGCCTCTTGCTTCTGGTCTCCTCCCAAAATACTTCTGCACACTTTCTCTTCTTGGAACACCATTACGGCACTCAGTACATTGAGATATGTCACTAGATGGCCTCTATGGCCCCACCAAGCTCTTGCTGCATCTTGAGCAGCCCACATGCATCACACTCTCTTCACCACACGGTTCCAGCATTCCAGCTTATTTAATGGACAGTATCATATACTGAAATGCCCACATGCTTCACACTCACTCCACCACACAGTTCCAGCATTCCAACTTACTTAATGGACAGTATCCTACAAGTGAAATGCCAATGCCATGCACCATACAAACTCATTTTCAATGAAAAAAACACTACCTTCATTTTACTCTCTCTCCCCCCCATGCTCCCATCATGTGCCTGAGCATCTGCTTATAGCAACCTCATATCACACTCATTCTCTGCTTCCTGCTGATAAGACCAACAATGCCAAACTCAAAACCACTGTCAAATACCTGAATCACAATAATACCACATTGCAGATTCCAATCACTTGCTGTCTGTTGCCTCCACAAAGAAGGCTCCAAGCCCTCAGTGCCTTACCTCAGATTTGCTAGCAATGTGCTGTAGTTCAAGCTTTGAATTTCTACAGCAAGAAGGAGGGCTCTCAACAGGCTACAGGCCCTTATGAAGATCCTAAGGACCCCAATCAGGACCCATATGGCCCCTCACCATGGCCAATGGCTAGCAAGCCCATGTCCTAGTCAAATGACACACCTGCAATGCCATAAGCCCCTCTCCTCTTCCCTGTCCCCTCCCCTTCTCCCTACCTTCCCTCCCTTTCTTGTTTCTTTCTGGCTGGGTCCCTGGGACAACCTGGCCTGCCTTTTTGTGGCAAGCCTAAGTGTCTTGCATTTGGGAAACCAACCAACCAACAAAACATATGCTGGGGAGTAATATTATTAAGGGGATTCAACATGAACAGGATAGAGCATAGGTCACAATAAATAATAAACTAAATTCAACAGACCACTGCACTACACAAATAGCCAAAGCAAATCAAATATTATGGACAATTAGACAAAACTTTAAAAGTAGAAAAGCTGAAGTAATTATGCCCCTTTATAGGGCATACATCAGACCAATTCTTGATTATGGCAGTCAAATTTGGTATCCACTTATCAAGGGAGAAATATGTAGAGTAAAGAGGATACAACATTGGGCCACAAAAATGGCACACAACTTCAGAAATCTTAGTTATCAGGATCATTCTAAACATCTTAACTTAATGTCACTAGAAACTAGAAGGAAAAGGGGCAACTTATTGATGTGCTATGAACGCAAGTCGCCTACAGTATTTAATTAGTGAGCTTGTTCTATAATTTAAAAATGATAACTTGGGCACCAGGGGTCATTTGCTGCAAATTAAATCACTAAAAAGTCATACTAACAAGATGAAGGGTTTGTATGCACAATGTATAGTAATAGATTTTAGTAGATTTATAGTGATAGTGAACCTCTGGAACAAATTACCAATCGAGATAATAATTAGCAAGGATAAGATGAAATTCAAAACAAAATTAGATAGCTACATACTGGAGGTAAATTATTTATTTTATTACAGGTGAAAGACAAGGAGCATATATGGGCTAACCATCTGCTCTGCTCTGTAACCTTTTAGTATGGTCTTTAGAAGCCATTACGTACAATCCACATACCATATGTAGTTGTAGTAGACAACAGCAGACATATTTTGTTGACTAAGACAATCCTGCCACATACACTGGGGCTATCCATAATTGTTCCTGAATTGTACCATAAGATGTTTAACTTCTACCTAAGCAGCCACAGTAATGGGCAGAAGGAACCTAAACTGGGGCAAGTAAAAGAATATGAGACTATAGAATGGGCCTTAAGTACAGAAGACATAGACAGAGTGGAGGCTGCCCAGAGGAGGGCAACCAAAATGGTACAGGGTCTGCACCAGAAGACATACGAAGAAACACTAAAGGAGCTTAATATGTATACCCTTGAGGAAAGAAGGGAGAGAGGGGACATGATAGAAACTTTCAAGTACCTCAAGGGAATTAACAAAGTCCAAGAGGGTAGCATCTTTCAGAAAAAGAGATGTGCAAGAACAAGGGGCACAATTTGAAGATAGAGGGGATGGCTCAGAGGTAATGAGGAAGTATTTTTCACAGAAAGGGTTGTGGATGCATGGAACAGCCTCCCTGAGGAGGTTGTGGAGTCAAGAACAGTGGAGGAATTCAAGAATGCATGGGACAGACATAAGGCAGTCCTAGTGGGGGGTAGGGGGAAGTAAGCTGTTGGTTAACTAGGATCTGCAGCTTATCTGTTAGGTAGAAAAATGGGCAGACTAGGTGGGCCAAGCGGTCCTTATCTGCCGTCAAATTCTATGTTTCTATGTTTCTATTGCTTTTAAAGGAGATAGCATGTTTTGTTTATATCATACAAAATGTCATGTGAGACAAATGAAGCTGAGAAAGGGCATGATCTCTGTCTTTGGCCAACTAAAGTGTGTTAACAAGATTGAACAGAGATGTTTGATCTGGTGTCCTCTACCAGGACACAGGGTCACACCCTGAAGCTCAGAGGTGGCAAATTCAAGAGTAACATTAGGAATTACTTCTCCAAGAGAGTGATGAGCCTATGGAGCAGCCTACCAGCAGATAAGGTGGACATAATGACAATGTAAGCCTTCTAGTTAAGCCTGGACAAATTTCTGCTTACAGATGGAAATCACTGGATACACTGGACAGTACGGTGGGGTAGGAACTTGTCTGATCAGCATACTGTACTTGTTCATCCCCTGCTTATGAAGCTGGGGGGGTGGAGTGTAGTGGTGGACATGATGGACCTAATGTCCCTACCAACCTTAAATGTCTATGTTACTACATTACTGGGTAGACCAATAATTGGCCAGTTAAAGCAATGATTTCTGGATACACTGTATATCAGTTTATGTTACCTTAATAATAAAATATAGGAATCATAATAAAATTAAGTTGCCAAACTGCTTCTAGAATCAGGTTCCATATTGGTTTATGGAAGACGAGTCCTGGAGCTGATACAGTTTGTGTGTTGCTCATTAATTCCCCAGATACATCAGTACATTACCATACAATTTGTAGGTACAGTTTGCTGAAAGCTCAGCTAAAAACCAAAGAGTCTACACCCATGAGGAACTACAAAAAGTAAGAGAAAATACACTCAGTGTGATATGAGTGTATAAAAAATGCCAGTTATTTAGTGAGTGTACAAAAATCAAAGTGCACATCAGTCTCCTGCAATAATGGCAACAAGGAATACAGAGCAAACAACCCACAGCATATTGAGCTTCACAGGCTCTTTTAGGGGGGCTGATGTGGGCTGGTATAGTATCCTCTTAAACGTGCACAGATATAATTTAAAAAGTGCAGTCAAGTCACACTGCACATAGCAACAACTAAGGGGATACTACAAGATAGATAACATGAGTAAGAAGTAAAACGAGGTGTAAATATCTACAAAATGCATACAGTGCAACAGTTCCAATTTAATGTTAGAAGACCAGTGAGTAAAAATTTGTTGCAAAGAATGACAGTTAAAGAATAACAGTTCATTACAAAAAAGTAAAGATGGTCTAGTTCAGGGAGATCTTTCCCAGGAACCAGTTTTAACTAAATGTAGCTCATAAGGACTGTTTCGTGTAGTGTAATTTATCAATCAACTTTATTTATGACACGTCCTTCTGGACTGAAGTCCACCCAGAACATAGTACAAAGTATACAGACATCATAAAGCAATAAAATCCCCAGAGAGGTGAAGCTTGTATATGGAACAGGTATATCTCACACTGAAGACTGCTCTGAAACACATAGTTCTGTACACAAATGAAACAGATTGTCCACTGGATACACCTGTTGGGAGGCAGTATAGCGCAGTGGTTTAAGGCTCTGAGCTGCAAATCTGGTGACATCCAGCAGACCAGACGTGGGTTTGAATCCCACAGCTTACACTTGCATACTGTATAACCCTGAGCAAGTCACTTAACTTCCCTGTGCTCCCAGGTTGCTCCTGTAAAAAAGCTTTCAGCTTAGTGTGCTACTCCTGGTTAAACAATTAAAAAATTAAAAAAATTAGGAGCATGAAGTTTTTCTGATTAGTTTGGGCACAGACAATGTACTGTCTATAAGCAAATAAAGAAATCAGAGGAAGACTGCTGCAAAGGACTTTTGTAACCCTGGAGCTGCAAGCAAATGATATGGTAATTAAAGCCAGAGGATTGTAGTTTGATAAATGGTTGGTTGAAAACTGCATGGTTAAAAATAAAGCAGTGCAATAGTGGAAGGTATACCATTGTTTACAGAGTACAAAAACTTTTCAGGCAGTAACAGTACTGTATGCCCGCTATTTGCTCTGTTCTGCATTTTAAGTATAGCAAGAGCATACCCGCTTTTTGAGTTATTGTTTTTTTCTCCATGTTAAGTATAGCTAGAGCATACCCACTGTTTTAGTGGTAACAGTACGCTATCTAATTGATTTTTTTTCTCTTTTTTAAGTATAGCAAATTTATACCTATTTTTTGGGAGGCAACAGTTTGTCCACTTATTGCTTTGTTCTCCACTGTACATATAGCCAGAGTACACTAACATTTTGGATAGCAAGTATGCCACCAATTGTTTAAGTCTCCATAGTAAATATGGCAGACAAAAAACCACTTATTGGGAACAAACAGTATTAAGCTTGAAGGTAAGAGCCACTCTAACAGGGAATGGGTTCAATGTGACAATAGATAGCAGCACAGGAACTGAAAGTCACGGAACCAACCCCAGCATCGGTAAATAACTGCTGTCCACACACAAAAAAAGATTTGTTGAAGGTACAGCAGTTTACTTTTTAGGAGCAGAACATAACAGTGTACCTCCTACGGAGGCGAACATAAACAGATTGACATTTCAACCTTGTGGTCTTCGTCAAAGTGAGAGGTACACAGTTATGTTCTGCTCCTAAAAAAGTAAACTGCTGTATCTTCAATTAATCTTTTTGTGTGGAAAGCAGTTATTTACTGATGCTGGGTGGGTTCCATGACTTTCAGTTCCTAAGAAACAGTATTACTTTGGTTACTTTGGTTTTGTAAGACAAGTAGGCCAAGTGCCCATCTCAATTGTCTCCCACTGTAAAGTGGGTAAATTAAACCCTATTAAGTTGTTTTCAAATACTTATCCAGACCTTGCTTGAAACTGTCAAAGGCAATTGAATTAATCAACTCCTTGGGGAGTTTATTCCAAGCTCTTACAACCCATACCATGTAAAAGCAATCTATTTTATTTCTATTTGCTTTGGGTATAATGAGTTGTTTATCATGCAACCTTAAATGTGCCATTCTCTTGGCATACTCAAGCCCACATTGTAGCATTAGTTGAGGGTTTTGCAAAATATTAAACAGTATGCCCATGTGTTTGTTATTTAATCAACAATCACTCAAAAATGTATTTATACAGGGAAATATCCATCATGTCAAAAACTCTTTCTCAAGGATAACATGTACATACGGCCTAACAGAGTGAAACTCTTCAAAGTGCACACCTGTGGGAAACAGTATTTTTGTACACTTAAGTGGTCTGTGCACTCAGACAATGTGTTATCCCACCACACAGATTTCAGCAGGCCACTTCTGACACTTCTTCCCTGGTTTTTGTCATAGCAAAGGCCCCAGTAAGACCCCCATACACCTTTAGTGCTACCCATTACATGAAATGAACTAATGTAGCCCCATGGGGACTCATTCCATGTTTCTTGTTGCCTGTTTCCACTCTTTCAGGCTCCTTTCAACTCTTTCTTGGAGCTTCTCTACCAGCTATCTGGTCAACTCTGGTATATCACAGAACTGAAGACATTCTAGATGGATGGGGGGGTGACAATGGGACTAGTTGCAAGGTAAAGATTTGGTCTGTAATAAAGTGCCAATTAACTCCTCATTTCTACCCTGTCATTGGGTGCTTAGGCAGGAGCTGATTATCTTCTTGCAACTTTGTGCACGTAAGTGGGATGCATACTTGAACTATATGCACTTATCAGGGTTTTTTTAAAACAGGAGAATATAGGCAAAAACACATGAAACTGAGATAGTGTGCATTTAAGTGGGACATTTTTCACTTTGTTCTCCATTTTAAGTACAGCTAGAGTAAATCCACTGTGTGAGCAGTACTATTTTGATTGCCTCTACATCCCTGCATCGCAATTATATAAATGGGGTTTGCTTGATAAAGACACCATTTTGTTTGACACTGAGTTGTCTCTTTCAACCGCCTTCTGCTATAATGGGATTTTTTTTTTGAAATTTAAATTTTATTGTAACAAAACACATATCAGAAACACAGTACATAATAAAGAGAACATTTTGTACCTTCATAACAGCTGACCTAAATTGAGTCAAATACTCCAAAATCCTCCCCTCCCCCAACTCCACCAAAAAGGCCTCCCTCCCCTTCAACCCAACCACCCTTGCTATACTACCTACCCTCCAGGAAGATCCGCTCACCCACCATCATCTCTAATACTACTTTACTAATTCTGACTACCCCTGGGGAAGGTATAGCACCTGAAAACGACTCCAAATCCTTTCATATATGTGAAACTGATTATCCCTTCCCGCTCCTAATTTTTCCATGTTTAAATTAAACAACATCTCCTGTAACCATTCCGCATACGTAATTGGAGAGTCTGTCATCCAGTATCACAGGACTACCTTTTTAAGCGAGCCGGAGATCAGAGCCATGTAAAATCTACTCTCCTTGAATGTGATGCCAGAATAATCTCCTATCAAACATATATCAGGAGTAAAATATTGATCAATACCCAGCAATGGATCTGCCCTCTGTTTAATCTGCGTCCACAGCCGCTTTATCAGTGGACACTCCCAAAAGATGTGATACAAATCTTCAATTGCCTGATGGCACCGGAAACAATTTTGGTCAGGTCTGCTTCCCACTTTATGTAGCTTGGAAGGGGTCCAAAATAAATTATTCAAGAAATGAAACTGCATCACGCTCAACCTATCCTGCCTAACATATTTATACATGTGACTCCAAACAGTCTCCCAATCCAGCTCTTGTTCCCCCAGACATCTAGTCCAATACCTGGGCTTGAAATCCATGTCAACAAGAACTTGGTCAAGGAGTACCTTATATACCCTAGAAACCGCATGTGACTCCCATACAATTTGAGCTAATGACTCAAACCAACTGCCATCCACACGCCCTACCCGGAAATTGATCACCACCCGCGCTAATAAATGGGTAACCTGGTATAATTTGAATTCTTGCTTCGAATCTATATTGTACTTTGCCAGGATATCCCTTATTGGGAGAACACGACCGTTCCCCATTAAATCCTCGACTCGTAATCCTTCTAGTTGGGGAAACCATCCACCCAATATCATTTTCCCCCCAATCTTCAAATTAGCATTTTGGCATACCGGTTGATGCTTGTCCCTATCCAGAACATAACCTAACCTACCACAAATCTGTCTGTGAATACGCAAAGAATTTACTATTGGGTTAGCGACCAATTTAGGGGGCACCTTCTTGGGAGTGGAATAAAGCAATGCAATTGGATTTATTCCGGCCTCCCTAATCGCTTCCATTTCCAATCCAACCCAAGAGGGAACATAGGGCGAAGATTCAAATTTACTTGCAGGAGCCAGCCATCTTAGATATTTACAGAGGTTACTTGTCCAATAATATAGACCGAAGTGTGGAAGTCTCAGTCCCGCTCTCTCCCTAGGGGCTGCCAACTTATTATAAGCCCTATGGGGCCTCATCCCCTTCCAGATAAAATCCGAGATCAATAAATGTAATTCTTTAAACCATTTTAGTGGTATTAATACATTAAGCATGTTGAGTGGATAGAAAACCCTAGGTAGAATGTTCATTTTAACTATATTAATCCTACCCCAGAGAGAGAGCGGCAGACCAATCCATCTTTGCAGGTCTTGCTTAATACTACTCTTAATGGCATCCAAATTAAGTTTAACCAATTTCCGATCAGTTCTTGCCAAATAGATACCCAAATACTTCAAAACATTGCGAGTCCATTGCATGCCCATTTCTAAAACCTCAGACTTATGCACTCTCATATTTAATGGGAAAATTTGGGTTTTCTCCACATTAATCCTATAATTGGACAATCTACTATACTCTCCAATAATAGCCATCACCGCCCTGATTGAGCCACCTGGTTGAGCAACATGCAACAAGATGTCATCCGCATATGCTGAAATTTTGAGCTCTTGTGACCCAATTCTAATACCCACAACCCTAGGGTCTAATCTCATTTTGGTGAGGAGAGGCTCCAAGTATAAATTAAATAAAAGAGGCGATAGGGGACAACCCTGTCTAGTGCCCGAATTAAGAAGAAAACTTGCAGAGAATACTCCATTACAATATACTTTAGCTTTGGGATTCCTATATAAAGCAAACACATAATTAATGAACTGGGCAGGAAAACCAAATTTCTCCATAACAATAGCTAAAAACTTCCAATCCACTCTGTCAAATGCCTTCTCTGCATCCACCGACATCAAAACACATGGAAATTTACAATCCCTGGAGACAGAGAAGACATGAGACAGTTTACGCAGGTGGTCCAACGCCAACCTGCCCTTCATAAACCCCACCTGATCATGATGAACTAACCTAGGCATGACCTTGGACAACCGTGAGGCTAGGATCTTCGCCAGAATCTTAATGTCGTAGTTGATCAGTGAGATAGGCCTCTAACTTGTGACTTTATCTAACTCTTTCCCTTCTTTCGGAATAAGCACTATCAAAGCCTCGAATAAATAGCCATCTACTGCGTCCAAGGTCAAAATACTCTGAAATAATCTTCTCAAGCCGGGACATAACAGGGTCGCAAAACATTTATAAAAATTAGGTGAGAACCCATCTGGACCGGGAGCCTTATCATTGGAAAGCATTTGTATTGCCTCCAAAATCTCCGCTTCAGAGATGGGAAGTGAAAGCTCTCTCTTCTGAATTTCTGAAACCTGGGGGGAAGGTTACAAGTAGTTAAGTAATCTTCCACTTCTGACGTATTAGGCCTAGGGGTCATTGGGCTATATAATGCCTTGTAGTAATCCTCAAACTCCCTAACAATTTCCATGGGTGATGTTTTAACGACCCATCAACATGGGACGTGATACTCTGTACTATTCTGGATGCCTCCGCTGCCCTTAGCCGCATAGCCAAGAACCTGCCAGACTTCTCTCCTTGGTTCAAATAAAGGGCCTTGGTTTTCTTAATTGCATATTCTGCCCTCTTGCCCAGAATCCCTTCATATTCGTGACGCAATTTGATCAATAGTTCCTTAGTCTCCTCTGGGGTATTCTGTGACAGAGCCTTCTCTAAATCCCTGATTCGCACCAACAAAGACCTAATCCTTTCCTCTCCCTTCTTTTTCCTTGCAACCGCCAGCTGAATAAACTCTCCTCTTAACACACACTTTAGGGCACACCACCACAAATCACCCCTAATAGTTGAATGACTATTCTCCGCCTCATATTGTTCAATCCGACGTCCGATATACTCCTTTATTTCCATGGAGCGAAGTATTTGATTATTCAACTTCCAAATAGTCTGTCTGGGAGTATTAGGGGCCAAATTGAGGGAGCAACGAACTATAGAGTGATCTGAAAAAATCCCAGGAATGATACTACTATTCAGCAGTCCTGACAACAACCCTCTACTCACTAAGAAATAATCTATCCTGGATCTAGACTTATGGACCTCTGATAAAATGTACTCCTGCATGAAGGGTGCAAAGCCCTCCACGGTCACATAGTCCCAAATTATCAACTAGATCCCTGACAGCTCTCTGGAGCCGGAGATAGGCCCTTATTTCGCCTACCATCCTTGTCCAAATCCGGAGTAAATGGTAAGTTCAATCTCCCCCAGCAGTATCGGAAGATGCTGGAACAGACTTAATATTTTTAGTAAGTCCATAAAAACCAGGGGTATCTGCATTGGGTCCATATATACTTCCAGTACTAATCTTGTTTGGTTTAGAAGCCCTACCACAATTATATAACGCCTGCTGGTCTACTATTTCCTCTCACACACAAAAGCCACATTCCTATGAAGTAAGAGTGCAACCCTCTGCCAGATGTACTAAAACCAGCACCAAATACCTGACCAATGAACTGACATCTAAGCGTAGTCAGCTCCCTGTCAAGCAAATGCGTTTCTTGTAAACATATTATCTGCCCCTTTAATAATTGCAAGTGTTTTAATACTTTATATCTCTTTATTTTTTGCCTGACCCCCTTAACATTCCACGTGAAAAACTCAAACAGACTACCCATTCTCCCAATAATCTTCGTAAAACCCTCTACTTACCATCTCTACCACCTCAATCACTCTCTCTCGTCATGGTGGAGCGGATCTTCCTACCTATCTCCTCTAAGCCCTTACTAATACCCCTCCCCTCTCCCTCCTAATCTTGACAATGATCCCCATACTAATCCTAATACATACATCTATATCTAATACAATTATAATCCCCCCACTCTGAAAATCTCTCCCACCCACCCCCCTCCCTCCTCCCAAAAACACATTGGTCCATGATATCCATAGCTCCGTTAACCCTAACCCTTCCCTCCAGTCCCCCCGACAGAATCATTAAGTACCTAACCCATTCTAACCGAAACCTCCTATAGACCCTACATTTCCACTCCGCTATCCACAAAAGGTGTAAACCATAGACTTATGTAACAAAGCCCATTTCTTGATTGATTGAACCCCTCATACTCCAACCCCCACCCCCAATACACAAATTATTTCCTTCATACAGCAGCCCAAATAACTATGAATTAGGTAACATCCACAATTCTTATAGTAACTTCACATTGTCCAATGCTGCAAAAAAAAAAACCCACGGGGGGGGGGAATTAAAAATAATCTTATCTGTAAGGGTTCCAACCCATGGAGTCCATAGTTCCACAGAGCATGCAGTCCCAACATATGGCATTGAAAACTTGTACATTTTGACGACCAGGTCCACTAAAATAACGCCAAATCCCATAAATCCCCCAATGGGCCAGACCCCGGCTTGCACTCTTTTCCTCCAGTCCAGGAATCCACAGCCGAGGGAATAAAGTTACCCAAACACCAGACGATGGATTCCAAGTCATCCCCTTCAGTGAGATGCCCTCTCTAATTAACAGCAGCCAGACGAGACAGAGGAAGTTCGATCGCCACCCGCATCCAAGAAAGGCCAAAGAGAGAAAAAGTGCCATCATTCCTCTTGAAATGACTACCACAGCGACTTAACTACGGTCTACGATAACATTGTAGAGTGTCCCATGGCGTGAACAAGACTGGACACAGATCGCTACTGACTGCTATGCAGAGTCCACCAGCAATACTTGGGTTTAGCCTCTCCCTTCTCACCTATGACTTTCCATGCGCCAGGCTAATCTGTACACTCCAGGGTGGAGATCTATGGCCCTAAACCATAAAAAATAACTATTTTCGCTTCCGCAAAAAACTTTTAAAGCCGACAGCAATCAATTGACTTTGTCTCCAGGCATCAGCAAAAGAAACCAGAACTTGATCGGTGTTCTACGTTTACCGGGACAGCTCGATCCTGTAACTTGAAACAACAGACAGGTTAACAAAACTCGTAGCCGGCAGCAGACAGCCATTCACCCTTTTGATGTCCCAGGGGCTATTTAAAGAGATCCGGGAGGGCAGTAGCCAAACTCTTCCTCGCAGCAGATGCATCCTCAAAAGTAGACCACTGACCAGCGATCAACACCTGCAACTTAGCTGGGTAGAGCACTTTAAATTTAATACCCGCAGGAATTAGCT
This sequence comes from Neoceratodus forsteri, assembly GCA_016271365.2. Taxonomy (NCBI): domain Eukaryota; kingdom Metazoa; phylum Chordata; order Ceratodontiformes; family Ceratodontidae; genus Neoceratodus; species Neoceratodus forsteri. Next base: position 537,747,426 of record CM028134.1, on the reverse strand, counting down.
TAGATACCGTCGGGTGATACTCCGCTCTTCTTTGACGTACAGCCACTGGTAGGTCCTGCATAATTCTAATAGGGACCCCCTTCCACCTCAGATCTTTAACCTCTCTTGCCTTCAAGATCACAACTTGATGCTCCTGAAAGTTTAAAAATTGAACTATAAAGATACGCGGGGGGGCACCCGGTGGTGGAGCCGCACACAAAGCCCGGTGAGCCCGTTCGATGATGAATTTGTCTCCAAAAGGCGTCGGGCCTACTACTTCTTTAAAGAAGGTCTGAGCGAATGAAATCGGGTCGGATCCCTCCTCACGCTCCGGGAGACCGATTACAATTAAATTATTCCTCCGACTCCGACCCTCTTCAATCTTTGCTTCCATCCTTACAATTTTCTGCCTTAAGCTAACGATCTCTGGCTTCTGTTTCATTAATCTCTTCTCTATCGAGGAGACTTTCACCTCTGTGTCCCCTGTGCGACGAGATAGGTCCTCCAAAGCTACGGTGACCGCTTTCAATTCTCGGTGACCGCACATAGCTCTGCACGAAAGGGTTTAAATTCGGCCAAGAATTGTGCCAGCATCAGAGGCTCGTTTTCTTGAGCGGGACTTTCATTTTCAGGGCCTTCAGCGTCTGCAACCACTCTCACTTTCTTCGGTTGGGCCTTCGTCGGGGAGACTGGCGGTGAGTGTCGGGGGGCATTCCGCCTCATTTCCACCTCCATGTACTTCAATAACTCCACCAAAACAAGACGGACAGCCTTAGAAGACCAACTAGAGCCGACTGGGTTCCCAAACTCCTCTAAAATTAATCAAATATAAGTTTTAAGTCGGCAGGAGGCTGGAGCTGAAGGATCAGGCTGCACCTACAGAGCTTGCATCACGTGACTCTGCTATAATGGGATTTTAAAAGCTGTATATTCCCACATAATAGAATTAAACAAGTTTTACTCAAAATCATTCACATTGGGAGCCAGTTCTGGTTTGCCTTTATTGTGCATGGTGCAGTCCCCACCACTTACAGTGCCCATGGTTTAAATGGGCAGTCATTTTTTTCGGGCAGATTTCATTTTCCACTTTACAGTGCCATAGGCTTTAATGTAAAAAAATGTTGGTTATTGCGTTCTATGCCCACCTTTTGCTTCAGGCAGATTAGCTGCTAGTTAGTTAGTGCACCTCAAGGTGTTAACTGTGCTGTTTGTGTTATGCCTACTATTTGTAGAACCGACACTGCTATTAACATCTTAAGATGTGCTAACTACTGTCAGTAAACTCGGTGACAGTGGACGGAACACTTTCATGTGAAGGCAATAGCATCCCGGATTTTGCAGTTTTAATCAGGTCCCAAAACAGCCTACACCAGTTGAGACAAAAGAGCTTGCAAAAAGACAGTAACCATGATTACAGGCTTATGGGGTCAGCACCATATTCATTTCATGAGATAGTGAATAAAATATACTTACAGTCCCTGCTACTTAAAGAGCCGGCATCATGTGCATAAAAGTTTTACTTTCAAAATCACAGAGCATGCTTCCTTTCACCAACGCTGCATTTTACTCCAGCTCGCTTTCACAAATACAGGCTTAATACAGTATTTTAATTTGTAATTGCCTTTAAAAAACTTTTGGCAACACAAACAATACACTGTATACTGTACAGTACTAGCTGCAAGCTTTTGTAAAAAGGCAAGCAGAGGTACCCAGATTCACAACACAGCAATTAGTACTACTGTAATAACACTTTGAACAGTGGTTTGGGATACTGGGGTAGAAACAGCAGTCAGTAGTTCCCACCACAATTTTTTTTAAGATACAGTGCCTTATTTGATGAGCGATATTGCATCCAACTCTTACAGCAGGCAAAACAGTGTACCACAGACTAACCAGATACAGTATAAGTAGTGGGGACTATATAACAAATAATGACCAGGACCCATGAACTGACAGCTTCTGCAATTTCAAATCATCACATTGACCTTATTTGACTTCTGACTTGGGGATGCAGCATTCAGAATCAAACAAGGATTAAAATGTCAGGTGTTTCATGTTCCACAGTTAGGCTTAACAATGCATTTGCACCTGTTAGAGACATGAAGTAGCTTGTCTTGCAAATAGTTTCATTGTAAAATCAAATGAGAGTTAATATTTACTTGAAAAAAATCAGATTCTGCCTTCTTTAATATGCTATTTAACATAATCATTTCTTGAAGGTGTCCCCCTGTGGTGCAGTAATGAAAAGTAACCCATAGCTGCAAATGATGCTTCAGAGCAAGTGATTATCCCAAAGTAGCATTTTACTTTAGCTGAAGATATGAGCTTCAGTTCCATGGGTTTTGACAGTTTTCAGCACACACAAAAGCACACACAAAAAATGGACATTACAATTTAAATGTGTTTCCCTGCACATTTTATTTACAGTATATATTCATAGAAACATAAAAACATAGAAACACAGAAGTTGACGGCAGATAAGGACCACAAGGCCCATCCAGTCTGCCCATTTCTTTTTCTACCTTATAAATGTGCCATCGGCCTTTGCTCTGTCAGTGGCATATCTATTCATACTCATCTGTATTGATCCCTTATGCCTATCCCATGCCTGTTTGAAGCCCTGCACTGTATTCATAGGCACCACTTCCTGAGGTAGGCCATTCCATGCATCCACCACCCTTTCTGTGAAAAATAATTTCCTCACATTCCCCCTTAATTGGCCTCCCTCTAATCTCATGCTGTGTCCTCTTGTCCTGCTATAGTTCTTATATTGAAACGTTAGACTCTTTCAACTTGTTAATGCCCTTAATGTGTCTGAATGTCTCGATCATATCACCTCTCTCCCTCCTTTGCTCAAGGGTATACATATTGAGCTCCGTTAATCTGTCCTCATTGTCCTTTCATTGTCTTCTGATGCAGTCCCTGCACCGTTTTGGTGGCCCTTCTCAGTAGGATGACTGCATAAAACAGCAGGCCTTGTTAGGACAGATCTACTATCCCTACATTGTTATTTTGCAGTCATCTTTCTTTTCCTTAACAGAGGATGCAAATACTGTTCAGGAAGGGGTTGGATAGCCCAATGAGTTGGTGGTTGTGGTCATGGGGAGGTTACAGAGTCTTCCAGTTACAGATAACTGGCTTGAAACCAGAGGGGGCAAGATCTGAGGTGAAAGGTCTTTAACTGGTCTCAGTTCTGTTTCTAGTGGAATGGGGTCAATATCAGTAAAACACCATGCAAGCTGGTGCTAACTGGCAATGTTGTGAGCAGTTTGACATGAGACATCAAGGAATGAATGGGCATAGATTCTGATGTACCCTTTCATCTAGTAGAGATGGCCCCTTGATGATAGTTCATTGACAGGGAAGTGTGGGGAAGTTTCTACTTAAAGAGCTAGTGGAAACAAAACACAGACAGGAAAATGATACAAATTTTGTGAAGAAGTCAGCTGTAGCTTTTTATTTCTGAAGTATTTTTCTTTTTCCCTTTGCTCATTAGAAAGTTTTCTATGTGATAATATTGTTCTGGATATGTGGAACAGCTGGCAGCCTGGCAGCTGACATATGTATCTCTAGTCTCCCCCCCCCCCAACACCAACATCATCAGCATTATGATCTCATTGACAGTGACATCACAGGTGACTGACCGGGCAGCTACTGAGTGGCTGTTCCTAAGCAGCAGTGATGTCACAGTCAGTGATATCATAGTGCTGATGATGTAGTGGGGAAACAGAACTAGATATATCAGCTGCCAGGCTGAGTGCTGTTCTACATAGCACACCTGCTAACATCAGGTACACAATCTTCTAATTAACAAAAGGGAAAATAAATAGGACCTCAGATACAAAAGGCAATGGTTTACTACAACAAGTCAGAAATGAAAGCACCTTTAAACCAATTATATGTTGCATGTATTTTCATTAATGCTCTTTACTTACATATCTAATCATATTAACATCCACAAATGTATACTGTAGTTCCAAATTAATTTCCATCTGCTTCACACTGATTTTAGATGAAAATCGTCTTCTCTTGCCCAGATCTTTTTTTATTTTATTACTTTTTTTTATTAATGGGGTCTATTCAGAAAAGCTACTAGTGGCTTTCAGTTCAAGCAGTAGCATCCTTCATGACAGCGTGCCACACAACATGATACCAAGAAAGTTGGTGAAAAGAAGTTTTTCAAACCATTCTCTTGTGTACCAAATTAGGAATCTACATGGCCTTCCTTTCAACATTATTCAGCACATTCGTTTGTGCACAACGTGTGGTCTACTATAACTATAACCTTCTTGACCTCTTTCAGTCTTACTAGTTGGTCAAAATACTTCCAATTAACATCCCTTCTTGACCTCATTCAGTCTCACTTATTTCTCAAAATACTCCCTATGACCAGCCATCTTAAAAGTTGTCTGCAATTTCTAGCTTAGACTGGAAAATATGTGGTGACTACTGCCATAGTTACTTATCTGAACAAATATTTCAATACTGTAGTGCTCTAATGATATTTCAGTGTTGCATTTTACTATCTCTCCCTCATTCAGAGCAGTTGAGTGAGGGGTCCATCTCTGAGCTGGGTCCATGAATTCGGGGTTGTTTCAAGAATTCAGCTGAACCACTTTGGGTTCCAGTGCAGTAAATGACATGGGGAAAAGCTGACTGCAACTAGGGTGGTAATAAAAGCATTATGATTAGCAATGAATATGTATTACTCTAGCTTCTTTGTGGTAGGTAGTGTTTGCATGCTCCTGCTGTGGGTTGCTGTTTGTGGTGGTGTGTTTACCAGGTATAGCACTCCTCTCACCCCACTATGTCTAGGGGTCCTGATGGTAAGCAAGGTGGGGGGGGGGTACAGACCAAACACCTTCTAGGGAGGTGAAGCCAGCAGAAACAAGAAAAACAAGGCCTTACTTTGAACTTGGTTCTGGCAGCGCAGTGCAGGTTATGCCTCATCCACCCAACCTCATCTTACCACTTGCTGCAGCTTGAGGATGGGCCAAGGGAAAAAAGGAACTGACCAGCGTGCTTCATCAGAGGAAGGAATCAGTTAGTTCATTCAATAATCTCAGCAACACATGAAGTAGAAACAAAAGAAATGTAATTCTTATTCTCATAGTAAAATTAATAAATAAATAAACTGCTCAGCTCCATGGAGCTGGGAGATGGGGCAGAGGTAGGACAATGTTAGAGAGACACTAAAACAGTACCAGATAACACAAATGCTTGTAACAGGCCTATACTACTGTAGTTAGATCAGGTGCAGACTCCATACAGATACCCAAAGCCATATCAAAGCTCCAAACATTAACGGATGTGAATTCATATCCAACCATTAACTGGGGGAGTGCCTTACTCCCCCTCCCCAAATTAACAGAAATACTGGGGATGTGAATGTGACCTTTAATCCATGCCATGGCCGCCCTGAAATCTTGCCTGTAACCCAACCAGTTCACCACCCTTATTCCTGCAGGAAAAGATGGCAGATTTAAACAGAAGGAATGGACAACACAGCTCCCTCCTTTCCAGTTACCCTCACATTCTGCATTCCATTAGTGGGTATAACACGAGACCTGCCCCAGACATGGGCATGGCAGGCCCGATAAAACAAATCCCTGGAATACACTCACCAGCTGACCCATGGCAGTGTGCCACACTAGGTACTGACCCCTTGGAGTTGCCACATCTAAAATAGCCCTGCCTTGGCCCTGCCACCACCATAACAGCCCTACTGCCATACCTTTTCTGTTAGAGTACCATGCCTCCAGAACCAAGACATGAACGGGCCTTCCTCTGACTGCTGTTCTGGCCACTGATGAGCTCCTGAATCCCCAGTCCCCCACAGTCACCACACTCCTGCCACCCTTCCCTTCAGAAATTAATTATAACATGTAGCATCGCTGATCACAAAGCTGGTACCTCTGAGCCTGGGGGGGTTTAGGCCCCAATTTGACTTGCCCTACATCCTGCCCGTCAACTCCCCTTCAAAAGGAGACCTCCCCCCTTTTATACCTGAGCCTTGAGCAACTCCCCCCGGGCAGGACACAGAATGCCCCAAAGCCAGGACTCTGGCCAACAGGTGAGAGCATGGTGTAGTAAGCTAGTCTCAAGAGGGGTGGCTTATACTCACCCACCCTTAAAATCATTTCATCCAGGAAATGGGGCCAGCTAGCCAGCCCCAAAGGTGCCCACTGGAATGGGTACTATGTGCACTCCCCACCCAGCAGTCCCTCCCCAGGGTACACCAGTGAGTACAAAGTGCCCACCCCCAGGGCCTACTTGACAAACCACCCCGTGGATCTGCTCCTGCCCAGAAATGATGTTAGAGACAACTATAAATTTAAAATCATAAACAATAAAACCAGGCTGCTCCTAACAATGTATCTAACTTGAATATTTACATATCTCACTCTCTCTATACACATTCACAGCAATCAGTCCAGCTCCATACACACTCTCACTCAGGCCTTCACAGCAAGCAGTAGATTCTTGGCTAACATTCTCATTCATTTGTGTTACGTTCCAATGGGGAACATCAAAGGATTTTTTTTTCTTAAACCACAGGAATAAACAGTCACAGTGGGGGTGCAGTTCACACAGTCCCAGTTCTTAACCTCCAAGGAAAAGTCCTGCAGCACTATCCACTAGGCACAGTCTCTTTCAAATTTTCTTTGTTACTTTTAAACTAGGAACAGCTGCACAAATGTGCAGATCAGTCCTGGCATATCACATATGCTGAGTATCTTCTTCTAAGTGGTGAGACCTCTGCCACAGGGAAAATACAATGCAGGGTCTGGCTTGGTAGTTTCATTGGCAAAAGAGGCCATAGATATTATATACTGTAGTGCTTTACATGACAGCCAGCTGCCACATCCTGGACAAGAGCACAATGTTTAAACAGAGTCAGTCCTGCCCAGAGTGATGAATAGCATATAGTTCTGGCTTTTTGAATGGTTTCTTGGGTCAGTGGGCCAGATGATTCAGACCACTGTTGTAACTTTTGGACCATTCCCCAAAAAACCCTGTCAAGATGTTTTTTTTCTATGATGTCCCACAACCTCTCTGGGATGTAAGGATACTCAGCAGTTGGGTACACAATGTGAATGCAATGCCTCACCCACCTCTCAGCCTGCGACAACTGAGGCAACTCTCGAACACTAGTCCTATGGGTGGTTCCTAGCTCCAGCCACACCTGAGTCCTGTATGGCATATTCATGGGGTCACTGCTCAAGAGTCCATCCAACCGAATATGGGTGGCCTTGCACAGTACCAGAAGGCATGGAGTGTTGTCTGGCAGCTTTAACACAGTGTTCTGATAAGGATAAAGATAAGGATAAGGATAAGGATAAGGAATGGCTTGGTACACCTCCTGGTTAGTAAATTGGTACTCCTGTGGGGCCTATCCAGGGGGCAGCTCAGCTGGCATCTCCCATACAGCCTCCTCGTCTGGTTCCTCCACTTTTACCTTCATGGTGGAACTCAAATAGGGAAATGCTCCCCCTGGAGACTCTGAAGTGCCACTATCACCAGGTAGAGGACTTGCCGTTGACCCCTTGGGCCCTGGGGGGTCAACAGCTTTAAATCTCCATCCCCTACCTCTCCTTCTGCCAGTGGAATAGTAGACAATAGTGGGTACTGTGGGACTGGGCAGATGGCTGTGCCCCACAGCGCCCGCACAAGTGTCCTCCTCCATAGCTACCATGACTACATCAGATGCCCCCTCACTTGCTTTCTTCTGAGGGACAGGTGGCTTCACATCCTCTGATGACTCAAGAGTCTTGGTCTCTTCAAAAACATTGAGGTTCCCCTGGGATACTAAAGAGGCAGCACCCACCAATGCCAGTGCAGGATAGGGCCAAGCACAGCTGAAAGGAGTAACCATGGATAATCCTGAAAAAGGCCCCCTGGAGCAGTTAGTGCACAAAGACAAATGGACCACCCCCTCTCCTTGAAATCCCCAGTTTACACATTTTTCCTCTGCTGCCCCACTTTCTGCTGACTTCCACAGCCAGGACAAGATGGAGGTGAACACAATGGCCTGGAGTTCCTCAGAATGGACCTTCTCCTCCATAGCTACTTTTTCTTCCCTTTCTTACACAGAGTGCATCTTGCTGCCACGTGTTTGAGGAGAAAATGACATCCTCCCTTCACATTCCTCACTCAGCCAATGCCTGAACCACTCAGCAGCACCACTTCAAACCAGCTGACCTCTTACTTTTGCTGCCAGATGCCTTCTGTTACATGGAAAATGGGGAAACAGCACCAAATACCCCACAATGGCAGTCTCCAATGATGCACCACCAAAATCCAGGCCTGCCGGTAGCAGGGACCCCAGCCTTGATAAGTCCACCCCCAGGCACTCAGCCATGAGCCCAAATTACATACTAGAAGAGCCTCCACATCTGTAACACCCCTCTCACCCCACTGTGTTTAGGGGTCCTGATGGTAAGCAGGGGGGGAACAGACCAAACACCTTCTAGGGAGGTAGAGCCAGCAGAAACAAGAAAAACAAGGCCTTACCTCAAACTTGATTCTGGCAGTGCAGTGCAGGTTATGCCTCCTCCACCCAACCTCATTTAGAGGTGGGCAAGCCAAACCAGGCTTGAGCCTGGCTTGAGCTTAGTGCCTGGCTAGACTTGACTCAACCTCTGTAAGCAACTGAGAGCCAAATTCAAGCTGAACCAGTTATGGTCAACATAAACATTTTTCCTGGCCATAGTAGTTAGTGTAGTATCTGAAATGTTCAGCTCCTATGTGGAGAACAGCCTGCAGTAAAAAGGGCTCGACTCATAAAGTCAAGTCACACCCCTGGCTTGGCTCTGGCTTGGCTCCAGGTGAAAAATTCCTAGCTTGTCCAACTCTAACCTCATCTTACCACTCGCTGCAGCTTCAGGCTGGGCCAGGGGAAAAAATGGGTCTGACCAGCATGCTTCATCAGAGGAAGGAATCAATTAGTTCATTCAGTAATCTCAGCAACATACGAAGTAGAAACAAAAGTAATTAAATTCTGATTCTCATATTAACATTAATAAATAATTAAACTGCTCAGCTCCATGGAGCTGGGAGATGGGGCCAGACATAGGGCAATGTTAGAGAGACAATAAAACAGTACCGGATAACACAAATGCTTGTAACAGGCCTAAACGAATTAGACCAGGCATGGACTCCAGGCAGATACCCAAAGCCATATTAAAGCTCTGGACCTTAAAGGGTGCGAATCCATATCCAACAATTACCTGGGGGAAGTGCATTACTCCCCTTCCCTGAATTAACCAAAATACCAGGGATGCAGCCTTTAATCCATGTGGTGGCTGCCCTGAAACCTTGCCTGTAACCCAACCAGTTTACCACCTTTATTCCTGCAGGGAAAGATGCCAGATTTAAACAGAAATAATGGACAACATGGCTCCCTTCTTTCCAGTTACCCTCACATTGTGCATTCCGTTAGCTGGTCTAACCTGCTCCAGACATGGGCACTGCAGGCCTGAAAAAATGAACCCCCAGAATACACCCACCAGCTGACCTGTGGCAGTGTGGCACACCGGGTACTGACCCCTTGGAGCTGCTAACTCTACAAAAGTCCCATTATGTCCCTGCCACTACCACAACAGCCCCACTGCCATACCTTTTCTGTTAGAGCACCATGCCTCCCGAACCCAGACATGAAAGGGCCTTCCTCCGACTGCTGTTCTCCATACCACTGAGCTCTTGGATCCCAAGTCCCCCATGATTGCCACACGCCTGCCACCCTTCCCTTCAGAAATTATAACATGTAGCTCACAAAGCCAGTACCTCTGGACTGGGGGGGTTGGGCCCCAACCCAACTTGCCCTACATCCTGCCAGTCAGCTTCCCTTCAAAGAGAAATCTTCCATCTTTTATACCTGAGCCCTGAGCAACACCCTCCGGGGCAGGGCACAGAATGCCTCAAAGCCTGGACCCTGACCAACAGGGGAAAGCATGGTGTAGTAAACCAGCCCCAAGAGGGGTGGCTTACACATGTCTTAAATGAATGCCCCACACGTGTGCATGCTTGCGTATGTGTGAGTGTACGGCATTCAAGCAAACAGGATTATGCACTGATTCTGATTCTGCACTGAAATCTTTAGTGGCCTGTTCACATGGTAGCAGAAGAGGGACACGCTTTTGCATAACACACCACTACACCCATGACAGATACCCCTACAGTCTACATCTTCAAATCCATACTCTGGAATACCATTTTTTGGTCAGCACATTTGTCTACCATATAAGATGGATTTCCATCTTGTGAAAATGTTTAATTAACTGTGATGAGGAACATTGGACTTCTGCTGATACTGACAAAGGAGCTCAGCAGGTTTGAGGGATCATTGGAAGTTTATTTTTTTCATTTTTGATAACTGGGGAAAGTGTATGAGACATAAAATGCCTATTTTCAGGCATGACCCGGGAGAGTACAAATGAGTACATTCAAAGAAAATACAAGTACGATATGGTACGGAAAGTTAAAAGCAAACTCATCACAAATTAGGTCAGAATACATCACTGGAAATAATACAAATCAGAAAAATGAATAGTAAACAATGTAAAATACAATTCAATGTGGTACAAGGAAGGTACAACAGAAAAACGACTTCACGTTAGTTCACAGAGTTCACTAGGAATAATACCTAACTAAAATATAAATAGCATACATTGGGAATGCAACCTATAGGATAAAGGCGCAGAAATACAAGTATGGCTAGGGGGGCAAATAGGGCAAAGCTGCAAAGAATTGGGAAAATACAACACTGAGAAATGTCAGTTTTACAACTTGACACAAATATACTCAAACAGATTTCCAGATAACAGATAATAAAATCAGGTAGAAGGAGCACAACATACGAGGTGAGCTACCAGGGTGCTTAGGTCAATAGAAGGAGAGAGAGAAAGAAAATAAATGGAGCAGTTTACTGGATAAGATAGATGCACAGAAATACAAGTATGGCTAGGGGGCAAATAGGGCAAAGTTGCAAAAGAAAGAACATTGTGGAGGGTGATCGGAGTTAAGTGCAGTGCAGAAAGCTTGGGCAAAGGCCACCCAAGCAGAGAGGAGAGGGGAGAAAAATGCAGGGAAGGAGATGTAGTGGAGGAAATTCAAGGAGGATGAAAACAGTTGCATGAGCCAATTATTATAAGGTATGAACGTAGTGCCCTTTTGAAGTTTTCATGAGTTGGAGACATCCTGAGGCTGACTGGTAGAGTTTCAGAATTTGGGGGCAGCATGGGAAAAGGCCCAGGTCCGCATATGTGTTTTGCAACTAGGAATAAATAGAAAAGTTTGATCCCCTGAACAATGGTTATAACTCGGTTTCATTGGTGTCAGCATATTTTATTTATTTATTTTTATTTTATTTTAGTCTTTGGTAACCGGATAAGGCCCACTAGGTACAAGTGCCTATTTTCGGGGACAACATGGGAGCACTGGGTGGTTAAGTGACTTGCTCAGAGTCACACAGTATGCAAGTGGAGGTTGTGAGAATCAAACTCAGGTCTGGTCTGCTGGATGTACCAGACTTGTTCACACCTCATTCCTCTAACCTCTAGGCTACACTGCCAGCCCAGATTATTATTATTATTAGCCTATATTAGCAAGAGAGGAGGAAACGCTGGTTCGAATGATATTATCTATGAGGCAGCCAAAGGATAGAGGGTGATGAGCTGAAGGGGAGGGCCAATTTAGGTCACTGTAGAGCTTACAGTGGCGAGTAAAGTGCGGAGATGCTAAGGCGTAATGACAAATACTGTTGTAAGTGGCATCCCACTTAAGAAGGTAGGTTTTTGAGCTCCACAGTAGGGAAACGAGCTATAGGCAAGGGCAGGAAGTGGAATAACCTGCTCACTGGCAGTCCTAGCAGAGGGAGTTGCAGCATAGCACGTATTATAGGCAATACTTTGCAGAGTGCCCAACTTTTATCCCTAGCTTTTAGTTTAGTAAGTAGGTAATTTGTTAGCCACCTGGCTGGTGTGCCACGCATCCGGTGGGAAATTTTGGGAACATATAGGTTTTGAAGAGCACAGAATTCTTTCAAGAAAAAATCCAGTGCCACATGAACGTCATTTGTGGTGTAGATGCAGGACCAGGCTACCGCGGAGAGATCAACCAGTAAATCTGATTGGTTGAAATTAGCAAAGTCATGAAAATAGATGATTTTTGGGAGAGGGATGGATTGCACACCAGATACATTAGATGGGGGAGTGGTCTGAGATGGCATCAGATAGTGTATCAGCACTAGATATCCTATCCAGTCTACTGGTGAGGGCTCAGTCTATGAGGATACAGGAGCTAGAGTTTGGAGAGACTGTAGTGGGAGCAGAGATAAGCTGATGGAAGTTTAATCCTTTAATCATAGTGTCTAGGGTTTTATTAGATTGTCCTTGCCAATCTAGATTAATATCACACAGAATAACAGCTTCATTTTGATTGATAGATGAAGCTGTATGGGCGAGAAGTTCAGAGAGACCAGCAAAGCCACCCAAAGGGTGGTTGTAGGCACAGAAGATGTGAAGTTTTTTAGTATTTCATATGCAGAGAACATTATGCAGTGACTCATACTATGTGGGGGGGGGGGCAAAGATATTTAAATGTGATTTGTAATAGATAGCAACCCCACCCCCATATTTAGGTTCAGGCGGTCACATCGCAGGCCATTGTAGTTATGTAGGAAACAAGCAGAGTCAGGAATAGTAGGTTTCAACCAGATTTCAGAGAGGCACAAGTTATCCAGGTGGTATAAGGCCATCCAAGTCTCTAAGTCAATAAAGTTACAAAGCAGGCTTCTTATGTTCAAGTGAGCGATTTGAAGACCTTTTTCACTCATCTAAACAGTAGGAGAGAGGGGTAATTGGTCCCGGGTATTTCGTGATGTCCTATAGAATATTAAGTGTTTTTTAAAATGTACACGTTTGTCAAGGACATGACTCACCACCAGATTAACTGCATGTGCAAAACAAGGTGCATGACAGAAATCCCTATCATTCATTATCTTTAGCCTGTTTCTGTCACTGTCCATAACAAAACTGACCTTTTTCAGATCATATGGGTACAGCCAAATGTCTGTCAGTGATTGATGACCTAAACATGTTTTTCTGCACAATGCTTCCCCTCCATTTCTGACACATTATGTAAGGTACTTTCTTTATTGTTGTACCTCTGTGAGGTTGTCTGCTTCAATATAAGTTCTGCAGGGGCTGGTGGTGGTGGAGCTGGGACTATAATGGTGGTGGTGCTTGACATGGACTCAACATAATGGCCAGTGTGACTCAGGAATCCTTGGTTTGCAGTACTGCTTTAGATGTCACTAAACAAATGTACATAACCGTCATTCACCTCCTTCAGAAGTGTCACCATCTGTATATATACTGTCTCGCTAGTAGTGACAGTAATATCCTGGCAGTATAGCCTAGAGGTTAGAGTAATGAGCTGTGAACGAGCTTGGTACATCCAGCAGACCAGACCTGGGTTTTATTCTCACAACCTTCACTTGCATACTGTGTGACTCTGAGCAAGTCACGTAACCACTCAGTGCTCCCAGGTCGCCCCTGAAAACAGGTACTTGTGCCTAGTGGGCCTTACCCGGTTACCAAAGACTGAAAAAAAAAATATGCTAAGAAAATGTGATGAATGATGGAATATTGTATCCGGGATTGACGTCTTGCAAAGGACTTTAAAAGTCAATGCTCTCTATCATGAAGAATAGCTGAAGACCAAGGGCCATCATCATCTTAATGAGTCATATAATTCATGCAGAACTTGTGTGAGTAGATGAGAGCTTATTGTGGGTAGGTAATGACTTGGGTATTGTTTGTTTTGTTGCAAATTCAGCACCTGTGCGGGTGGTGCATTTGCTGGACCTGGCTCTAGGTGTTAGTGGTTGGATTCTTTGTAAAGTTGGGCTGGTATCAGGGGATGCATCAGTTGGCTTGGGTTGCTGCCGTGGCAGCTGGATTGCATGACTGAATCATAATAATACACCACTTTCCATACCTGTCTGTCCCTACTGCTGGCTCATCTCACCTGAGTGTGGATTGGGAATGGACATGGTTGTTAGCAGGATGCCGTGCCCACATTTTAAATGATCGGCCAGAACATTGGTTGCCAAAGTTCAAGCAGATTGACCCTGACTGATCTTTCCACTACACTAATTGCAAGATGCTTTCAGTTGATTTGTGGTGTCATCTGTAAAATGCTCCCACACTGCAAAAGTTCTCTTTAGTTTTTTTAATGATGGTGTCTTGATGGAGATACTTTGTTAGGAATTGTGCGGCAACTTCAAGATGATTTTGTTTTTTGGGGCACTGAGGAATGATTTTGCTGGGGATGGACAGGCAGGTGGTATAGTATTATGGGACTGATGCAGGGGCTGGGGCTTGTCTTTAGATTTCCCTGCACAATAAACTTCTTTTTCTACTTTCCTCTTTGTCATTAGCTTTTTAGCTGGCAAAGGAAAGTTTTCCACCTACTCTTGTCTCCAGACATATTTTGTGTCAGAAATATACCAACTGCCGTGCACATGGCAAGCACACTGTATGTGCCTCAGTGGTGGTTCAGCTCTGTTCAATGAGCAGAGTGTTTTGCCACACTTAAGTTCTGATCCTGTCTTTGAGTTTTGGCCAGAGGCTCATGAAGGGTATCCCTGTCAGTGGGTCCCATGAGGACTTCTTCCACTGCCTGGTAAGGCTTAGGGAAGGGGATCCCCAGCAGCAGGGAAGTGTGATAAATGCATTTGGTAAAAATAAGCAAAAAAGGGACAAAAATCATGATATGGTGGAAAGGCATTGGTGCAAGACCAGCGATTAGGTGTGGGAGCAGACATGGGTAGTGTGGGCCTTGAGGTGTACCTTAAGGGATTAAGAGGAGGAAGCAGATCAGATGGGGGAGGGAGGCTGCACTAAAGTAAGTGAAGTCATTGAGGCAATACAGGCTGACCAACTGAAGTTTTGTCACATCAAATGCAATGGAACAAGAGCTAGCAGAGCTGAGGGAGTTGAAGGAGCACTGGGGGAAGGCAGATAGGTAAGACAGCAGAGTAGGGATCAAAACCAAAACTTAGATAAGATAAAGGCTGATCTCATGGCACCTATAAACTTACAAATAAGAACTTATACAAGACTTTATTTTGTGTTTTCTTAGTCTATATCAATGGTTAACTACTAAAAAGGTTTCATGCAGCACTAGGTTTGAAGAGCGCTGTCAATAACAGCGTTGTCCACAGCAGCGCTGTATTGACAGTGCTCTCAACTACAGTGGCAGGAAAGAATGTCGCCACCAACAGCATCAACGGTAGCAGTTGAGCACTGCAGCACCAGCCACTACCATTATCAAATAAAAAACAATTTTTATGTGGGGGGCTCTGTTCCCTGCACCCCCGCATAACTAAAGTAATCAACTCCGAGTTGGGAGTTGGATTACGGGGGAAAAGTAACATTTCTGAGACCAGGATTAGAACCCTGGTTTCCCAATTTGTGCTAACCTAACTTCTGCCTTAACCTGCTCCACCATGGGAGCTGCTCAGCCAGCAACCTGACTTTTTTCCTTCTTCCCTAGCATGTAAATAGTAGGAATAGTGACAGGGGTAACAGTAGTTGCTGGTCCCTATTCTACCCCATCATTACTCCTGCTTATGCTGTCCTGACTGCACAGTTTATACTGTGTGGTTCAGGAAACACTCTTCTAACTGGATACCATTTCATACAGTATTGATGACCTGGTTATTCTGTATGGTTGACGTACAGAATATTTGAGCATTCACTGTTTGTGTTTAAATGGCAATTTTAAAACGTTCCTGTTTACTATGAATCCAGTTCACTGTACACTCACCCTATGCATATTTTGCTGTTTACACCGTTCATAATTTGGACTTTTAATTGTATCTATTCCTATCCTAATATTGCATTTTGATCGGGGAACGTCAAAGGAAACTGAAGAATGGAATTAACTATTTGTGTATTCAACAGCATCACAGATGGAACTAAAATGAGTATGGGCCCCATACCTATGGCATGTTTTAGGCTGTCATGAGTAAAAGCAAACCCCTTGTCTCTTCCAATAAAGAAATTCCCCAGGAGATGATGGATACCATCAGTAGTTTGGTTCAACCAAACTTTAAATTTCCATCCCCCCTGTTCAAACTTGTTCACTATCAATGATAGGAACTGGAGTGCCTAAGGCCCCACATCTGCTTTTCAACCAATAAAGAATGTTAGAGACAGTTGCACTTTCATTGCGAAATAGCACCGTAGCAGTCTTAATTGTGGGTTTAGATAATGGGATGGTAAAAAAGGGGAACCACAAAGGGGATCTAGAGAGGACATAAGACGAAAGCTAACATCAAATGTCTCCTCTCCTGAAATATGAATAACTGCATATAGATCAGAGTCAAGGAAGCCTAGAAACTCTTTGAGCAATTTTCTTATGACAAAAAGTTCTATCAGGGGGAAGTCCAGTCACCCACAGTAACAGATTCATATAACGTTTCTACATTGTAACAATTCCCTAGGTACATTAAACAAATCAGACATTTTAAAGGCAATATAGCAGTAGATGCCTACCCCCAGACAAAAACAGATGGGTGTAGGGCACCAAAAGGAAGGGCCCTCATCCAAATCAGAGAGAGATGCAGTAGTATTTCCATCAGGAGTAGGCACAGTATCAGATACAGAGGAAATAGCAGGAGAAGCATCCGTTTGAGGCGGTAGGAACAGGAGCAGCAGGTATTGAACCAGATGTCACAACCTTAGAATCACCAGAGGCTTGCACAGTAGAAGCAGTATAACAGTGGAAATCAATCTGTTCTCAAGAAACTCTATCAGCCATCTGCCTTCAGCCAGCAGCAAATAGAGCCACTTCTGCAGACCATTTCTGCAGATGCTTTCGGGTATATGGAACAGAGGAAGAGGAGCCACCTATAGGGTCCAAAATCTGTCCTTGGTCGATGTGGGCATTCCCAACCCCGAAACACTCCCGGTAGTCCCAGATTCCAAAGTTTGATGTAGGCAGGGAGTCAGCAACAGGCATAATCAAAGGAGCAGCCAGAGGGACAGAGTGAACATCCTGAGCCAGCTGAAAATCCAGAGATAGAGCAGCAGAAGAAATAACACCATTTACATAATCTGGATCGATTGGCAGAGCCTCAAAACTGTCAGAAGAATTGATTTCATGGGACACCTGTGGATTGGAGATGTGGTCAGTCATTGGAGTAGCTGTAGCAATAAGGGAGGTGGAGCTGTCATCTGGAATATCAGTATCAGTGGGCAAAGTATCAAAGTTCTGTGTTTTAACCGAAGTAAAAAACGTGGATTGGCAGCATTATCTCAAAAAAACCACACTGACCATAATCTTTTAAGTAGTGTAACTGTTTACTAAGTTGAGACAAGAAAATTCAGTGCTAAAATAATTTCATAACACAGGCACCCAAAGTGAACTAGGAACAGTCTTACTGATTTTTTTTTGAGCTGGTTTCCATGTTTCCGACTGTTTGATTTTATTTTTGATGCAGAACTATTGTTTTCTTCTGGCTCAATTGCCTAATCCTGGTTCCTTGCTGTTAACGCTACTTCACTGTCCAAGACTTATTTGTAGCTGTTATTAAGCCTCTCCCCTACCCTCATGTTTGTTTCATGCTCTTCGACTCCTCTGGTACTAGTTCTAGTCAGGACTGAAACTGCTTAGCTTGCAAAATGTATACTGCGGCTAAACTACAGTATATGATTCTCTACCTGCTCTTACTGTCCTCTTCCACCCTAGACTTCCTACCTATGTCTTACTCTCCCTTACTCTTTCTAACCCTCTTCCATCCCCACCCTTTATTAATTCTCAACACTGCCCTCCTAATTATCCTCTCTCTCCTTTCATTGTACTCTAACCATATTTATTGCCTCTTACCAGTGTTATGTTTATAAACCCTACCTTGTATTGCTTGAACACTATGTATCAAATGTTCCTTAACTCTACATTACTTTGCAATGATGTATTTTTTTTCTATGTAATGTCTTTCATGAACTTTGTCTGCACTTTGCTTACTTTTATTCAATGATGCCTTATTATGTAATGTCTCCTTGACTGTGTACATGCTCCAGGACCTGCTTGTGAATGAACTTGCTCAACGGAGTCTTCCTGCAATACACTTAAACTTGAACTTATTGCATCTTGGTTACACACAAATATCAGACTTGCTGTTTTTCTCCATCCGTCACTACAGCTTCCACCTTTGCAGCATCCTGGGCTTTACTACACGAGGGTTTGCATTTTAAAAAATTTATGAAAATCAAAGATTACAAAACCCAGTAAGAGGCACTAAGAAACATTCTTTCATCAGTGAGCAAAGTACTTGCTGCAATCAAGGCAGATTGAGAGAGCTAAAAAGAAATAGTAGCAGGCTGTTTTTTTCTTCGGGACAAATGCCTTTTCTTCTTCAGCCAACAGCAACAACTGCCACTTGCTTAAGTCCACATCCTGCTGCAAGCAGGCTTCTTCTTCCATTTGCGGCGCTTCCTCAAGCATGCCATCAGGTAGCACAGGAGTGGTAGAAAGTGGATCAGAAAGCACAGAATCCTGATAGAGAAAAGTATCCATCAGGTTTGAATCAGCTAAACACTTAACCCTTAAACGAAAACAAAGTTGGGAAGGAGGCTAGCTCCCCAGCTTCCACAATTGGAAAGGTTTGGCTTAATTAATTCTAAATACTCACATTTTAATAAAAAATTGGGGGACAATAATGCCATACCTAAAGTTCTGATGTGTCAATTTGATCAAAATGCGTCAGAATCTTTATTACATTTAAGTTGCCATATGTCCTTTATACTCAGATCTTCGTACAAAATTCCTACAGGACATTTTGAAATGTTATAATAATACAAATTAAGATGTTCTATTTATTCTTCTGCATCCTTTTACAATAAAGGATGCAGAATTAATCATTGCATTTTTTGCATCACTGATAAAAAGGAAAAAATCATTACATAAGAAAAAATTATCTTAAACTAGGCTTTTACTAGAAGAGGATTCAATCTTTTATATTTATTCATGTATGTATTTTCTTATATTCCATTTTGTATGGTGCAACTACAAAAATATTGTTATTTAATGTAATTTATATGTATGATAACTTCTTATTACCAATGTATATGTGTTTTTTAGAAATTGTCTTTTTTACTGATTGTAATAACCCAGATGTTTTGTTACATCTTGGTTGATCAATAAACAATTAACTAACTTACTAACTAACTACCTTCCACAACCTCCATGTGGTCACCTTCCTCCTTTGGCATGGCCATCTTGGCCAGATGCCAAATGGCCAGAGGTCACCCCATTGGAAAGTTGAGGAATTTTTATCTAAGGAGATATCCCTCAACAAACATTACAGGGAAAACTGAAAGAAAAAAAAAACATAAACAAAGAAGCCAAACATAATTGACCATAGGCATGCAGCAGTACCACATTAAAACATAATCACAGGGACCAAACAGAGACACTACTTGCCACCTAGCAGAAAGCATAGCTCAGGTAACCTCTGACTTACTATGCTAATCAAGTGACCCCTCTCCAGTGTGTGTGAAACATGGCCCCGTGCATATAAGCCACTTCCTTATCTCTGATCATGCATAATTCATGGTTAAGATACTGAATTAAAATAAGTACTGGGACATCTTTCATTTGCAAAACAAACTGACATCTAGCTTGCCAAATACACCACTTTATACAGGCAAAAATAACGAGTGTGGTACCGGAGGTCCAATGTGTCCAGGTAGCAACATCCCCCAGGATCAACTGGCCATATGTCATTGTTTGAAGCAGCGGTTAATGCTATTCAGTTGCTAAAAGATGCCACAAAGGGGAAATGTAGGAACACTGAAAAAAAGATGGGTCATAGTTTCCTCTGTAGCAACACAAGCCTGTCTAATACACATTCTTTCTTCTAAACATTTGTTTTGCATTGGCCTTCACATTAAGTTCCCCATGCACACAGGGCCATAACATCGGACCATGGTAGGGTGTGGGATACCCTGTTGTTGAGGAAACACAAGCTCACAAATCAAGTTCAATGCCATAATATGGTGTTACAACTGCTTCTGAGAGTCAGGACTCACCATGTCAACTGTAGTTTTCCACATTTTAAGTTTCAGAAAGCAGCTCTAAAGAAATCCAATACTACCATAACTTTTTCTGGTGATAGGACCTAACGTCCCCTGTTCCCAAGATGGCAAAAAATGTCCAATTAGAGTAGGAAAAAAAGCTAAACATAACTGTCTGTGAGACAGGAGAATGGGCTGGAGGTTGTGATAAAAGAAAAACAAGAGAAAAACACTAGGGGGTTGATCATATCAATATCCCCTTCCCGGAAGGTGTAATAGGTAACATTCCTTTTAATAGGATTTATCAGACTTCCCCACAAAACTCTGAAAATGTACTATACAATATAACTTCCAGCTCCTTGGGAATCAGGGAAACAAAACTAATATATAAAAAATTGGGGATCAAAAAAGTTCTAATCATGAAAACTCTTTTTTTAGACTTCATCCACTGGTTCCATTTTTGGATCTGAGACTCAGTGAAATCTAGTTTTAGTTTCCAATTATAGTACGCCATATCCATGTAATAAAACCGGACACCCAATATTTTCATTCTATCCACAGTACGTGGAATTTCACCAATACTTGTTGTGTCGGTGGGAGCAGACTGATATAGTACCATCCCCGTACTTTTGTACAGCTCTAGTTTAGCTCCAAATAATTGGGAAAAGTGTTAAAATGCTGCAAGGCCCATTCCCCAGATGAAGCATCCCTATGTAATAAGTAGACATCGTCCGCATAGGAGATGGATTTGAATTGTACTGCTGCAGAATTTATAATGGATCCATCAATGTGGTAAACTCACTCCCCTTACCCAATCGGCATGCCCCATCTGCACACTGCCTCAACTCTCTCCTCAAAGCCAACTTCTGCTCCCCCATGCTTGCACTTAACTCTCCCTATCCCCAGACCTAGGCCGGCTCACTTACAGTCCAGACTGGGCAAGGGTGGCAGTCCCTGCTGTCAGTTTGAAGTTACTGGTGGTGTTATACTCATATTTGGACTTGCTGTTAACATTGTGTTTGTAGTACAGTTTATTTAATCTATTGTGTTGTTGTATCCCTGATTATAATATGCTCCTATACATTGCCATTGTTATTTATGTGTTCCCTATACATTGTTATTGTTATTGTTATTGTTTATTATCTGTATTATCTGTGCTGTCTCCCATGTCCCCAGTCCCCCAAGACACATCAGGAATCAAGCAGCTGTCTGCTCAGTATGCCTTTCCTGGTAAAACTTTTAAATAAATAAACCTGATCCAAGGCATGAAGGACCGGGTCCAGGGCAAATAAGTACAGCAGAGGGCTCATGGGCAGCCCTGACTAACACCAGGCTTCACGTGAAATTCTATGCCCCACATCCCATTAACCAGGGAAGCATGGTGTTGTTTTCATATAAAAATATTACTCAATTAATGAATAACTGCAGAATCCCATATGTTTTCAACAGCATTCATAAATAGACATGATTTACCCTATAAGAGGTTTTATCTTGGTTCAGAGCTGATAAAATACCTTGTGCATGGCCCAAAGTACTGCATGTAAACACATCTCTCAGCAAGAATAAATTATCTTGAATTCTTCTATCTACCAATGCACAGGTCTGAATAGAAGTGATCAATAAGGATGCTGCAGCTGCTAGTAGTTTCCTCAAGCTCTTCGATTTTAAAGTCCATATTTAAGAGACTTAGTGGTCCCCATATGTTAAAATTGGTTTTATCCCCTGATTTATGAATGAAGGACATAGACCCTGGAACATGAAGCCTCCCATAGTATGGTTGACCAACAATTCATTAAACATTGCTGCAAGGGGCCAACCAAAATCCCACTAAAGAGTTAATGAACCTCCCCAGGAATGCCATCACTGCCAGGGGCAGTGTTGGTATAAAGAGAGGACACAGCAGCCTCCACCTCTTGGGGAGTAATGTTTGCTAGAAGGGAGGTCTTAATGTTCTCTGGGAGCTGTGGAAGTCTTAGGGTCTGCAATAAGACATTGGGGTCTAGGCCAGTACCCTTACGCTCCCCAAAAATCTCATGCACTCACTCATCTACTATCTGTCTAATGTCATCTGAAGCAGTTTTCAGATGTCCTTTGTCATCTTATAGTTGAGAAAACACTCTCTTGTCAATCCTGGTTGTACAGTCATCAAAGTTTTTGGTCTGTACTTTGGTACCTTGTGTTCCAAATTTCTATTCTAGCAATAAGGAAGTTATTCTATCACAATGGATTAGTTTTATTCTTTGTTTCACCTGGGCAATTTGACTAGAATAATCCTGGCCTGATTCCACCAACAGGGAGAGTAGCCTTTGAAGCTGATGTCATTAAGTTAAATATTGGATTTAATCAATGTTTTTCCCCTTTTTTGTGAGATAAATACAAATCTCCTTGAAATTCATCTTCACATGCTCCCGCCATTCAGAGAAGGAATCAAATATGTCTACCACAGTCAGCTTGTTCTCAAAAAAGACTATGAACTTATCAACCCCAGTGTCCTCAGAAAAAACTGGAAGCATTAAGTCTCCACTCGGAGTTTAGGCTGAAGTGTGGTATCAGATTATAGGGTGATTGAAACAGACAGATGGTCAAAGGTTTCAAGCGGTGTTGTATGCACTGCAGATACCGTGAGCCATCATGATAAAAAAAAGCATGTCTATACGGGAAGGAGAGGGTCCCCTTAAAAAAGTGTCCTCAACTGGGGAACCAGCAGCAGCCACAGCATTCACTAGGAGAGCAGAGGTTATCATGTGCCCCAAGTAAGCAGAATCACAACACACTTTTCTGGACATCTTTCTATCAGCAGATGGAAAATAACCACAATTCAAGTCCCCCCCCCCAAAGATGACACCATTAGTGGTGTACAGAAAGGGTCAAAGAACTTTAAACAGGTCCATCCTGCAGCAGTTTTTACCTGAGGAAATAAACATTAGTAAGGTGCAATTCCTTCCCATGGTGAAGAACATCTAAAAGCAAAACCCTCCCAGGAATGAGATCCAAGACTCTGTGGACCCTTGCATTACAGGCAGCAAACAGGATACACACTCTAGAACAGCAGACCTCCCCCAATGATCAAAAGGAGGGGTCCTTTTGCCATATTTTCTTGGCAAATTTATCCCCCTCCAGAGTATGAATTTTAGTGTCTTGTAAGAAAAAGATGTTAGAATTCAGGTGTGTAATGCAGCCAAAGTGGTTACTCTTTTATTCATATTACAAATATTATTGACATTATTAGTAGTGATAGTAAAAGGGAGAATATTGGAGTGCTCCATGGGATAGGACAGTGAGCACTTAAATCTTAGGAGTGAGAAGTGACTTAGCACTCCCCTATTTTTACTTTTGAAAGATTTAGCATATTTCCTCTTTTTTGCGGAACCTTGCACAGAGTCCCTATCTTCAGTACCAGAGAGGGGGTCTGGTTGAGATGAAGCAAGTGAGGCAACATCCAACTTTTCTTAAATGTCTTCCCAATTCTTGGCAGTAGAAAGAACTTCATATTTGTTTTATACTCTAATAGGTTCTTCTGACATGACCAGGGTCGATTTGGTGGCTTAGAGATCCTTCCTCCTGCCTTGTCTAGTGATCATTTGAAGAGCAGATGTTTTATGGACAGTAGGAGGGAGCATTACTTTATGTTGCATGGTTTCCTGACTGAACTCGGCCTCAGTGACAGTCTCAGCCAGTAGCACATTCGCTTGCTGTACTAACAGGGAGGCAGCCTCCTTCCTAGGTGCAATGACCCCATCCACACCTGAAGAAGTTGTAATATCCATAGGTAGTGAATCTAGGTCTGACGTGGAGGGGGACTGAGAGTCCACAATGCCTCTGCAGGGAGAAGGCACCACCATCATGGGACTTGGTGGTGGAGGACTCTGATGGTTTCCCTGCAAATTGGGTTCACCTGGTGGAAATGCTGTGCCCTGGGCAGGTGGAGGGGGCCTAGAAACAACAGGGGCTGGAATCTTCATACTCGGTCAGCCCACAGTGGGAGAAGGTTGCAATTGCTGCTGCTGTTTACTTTGATTAAAGTTCTTCTGGAGAGTATTAACATAAAAGTTATGTTCAGCCTGGTCCATCACATCCCCCCTATTGTGTGTGGCCCAAGATCAGGCCCAATACAAATGTCCCACTTCCTCACACAGATTGCAGCGTATTTCCTTAGTGCACTGTGTGTTCAGGTGGTCGAGTTCCATGCAAAAATTACATTGAACGGCGTCAAACACACTGCTGAGATGTGTGCATGTGCCACATTTGTAGCACACCTTAGGCTGCCCATTGTAGAAGAGGATCCCGCTGTCTCTCCCAAAGTAAAAACAGTTAGGAAGATGTACTCCAGAAGTATTGTAAAACAATTTAACCCATATCCTCCAGCCCCCAGTCCAGATATAATCTGAGTCAATAATGGGCTCTGGATTCCCTATGATAGTAAAGTTTGGCTTCAGACATTGTAAGATATCCACCATACTGACACCTTCATTTTTAAGCAAAATAGTAACTGTTCTGATTTCATGCTTAGTGAAGGGAATCATCATGAAGGGGTCCCAAATCAGAGAATCCTTAACTTATTGGTATTTAGCCCAAAAACACTTAAGGTCAAGAGTGGTCTTGAAGCTCACATCAAAGTTTTGATCTCCTGGAGTGTGGATCAGTGCAAAGACTTCAGTGGCCATAAAATGTAGACTCTCCTTAAGCAGTAATCTCACAATGTATTTTCTATCAGGCACTTCAGGCAGTCCAGCCACATATCCAATCCGGACAGCATTACATCACTTTGCCACAATATTTTTGGGCTGAAAACAGCCTGCATAAGTTGCATTGAGTGGGAGAGAATTAGTATCACCTCATGTCACCTTCCCTGGGCTGGAGTGGGCAGGGACTGCATCCTCAACAGCAGGGGCAACACTCTAGTCAATGGTCATCTGTTGAACAGGGCCTATACAGTCCTCAGACACCATAGGATCAGAGGGAGGATAAGGGGAGAACATGCAGTACCTGCAACAGCAGATGGTGGAATCAGCAAGGCAGAAGTAGGGTGCTGACTCCCTGCTTTGAACAGGACAGGTTCAGAGATGTTTTCAAAGAGTAACTGTCCAGAATCTCCGGCTGTAAGGCAGGGGTCTGCTGAGGGGGCCTGGACCCAGTAACATCAAACAAATCCCCAGCAGCAGGGAACTCCAGTCCAGCAAAACATTCCAACGTGACTTTATCCAGGTCTGCAGCTGGGCAGGGCCTGAGGAGCACCAGGGACTGTGAGCAGAGACCATGATCCAGCCCACCTCCTCCAGCACCCTATTCACAGTCCAAGCCCCAGTCTCTCAAGTAGGACTGCCTGTGGTAACTGGTAGCTCACCAGCTGCAGTCTCAGTTGAAACAAAATGGGAGACATCTACAGGAGAAGGGTCTGGAGACTTAATCCCCAGTACAGGCATAGAGTCAGAAACTCCTTCGGGCAGAATGTCATGTTTTTTTTTTGTTTTTTTTTATTTAGTTGTTTAACCAGGTATAGCACACTAAGCTGGAAGCTTTTTTACAGGAGCGACCTGGGAGCACAAGTAGGTTAAGTGACTTGCTCAGGGTCACACAGTATGCAAGTGGAAGCTGTGGGATTCAAACCCAGGTCTGGCAAAGCAGCAGCACAGTCAAAGCCCAAATCCATAGTACTATACTCACTGTGGCATGCTTCAGCAGGCTTGTAGTTCCCCCATGGATACAGTATTCTTAGTTGCTCCCTAGTACCTTGAGCCAACAGAGGAAAATCCACATCCAGAGGTGCAAACATCATTGCCACTGTCAAGGAAGCCATAGAGTCGGCCCCAGGAGATGACATGGTGCAAATAACCTTTTCTCTGAGTTCCAGTTTCAGTGCCTGAGTCTATGAATGATACCTGCAATCCTCGACTACAAACATCCTTAGTAGCTGATCCCTCCTAGTAGGCTGAGCTTTTTCCAGTATATCCTGTTCTGATGAAAGAGCCCCCATGGTTGCGGCAGGCATCACAATCAGTCGTGTAGCACAGGAGGGGTAGAAAGTGGGTCAGAAAGCACAGAATCCTGACAGAGAACAGTATCCATCAGGTCTGAATCAGCTAAACACTTAGCCTCGGATGAACACAAAGCTGAGAAGGAGGATAGCTACCCAGCTTCCACAATCTCCATGCCGCCACCTTCCTCCTTTGGCACAACCATCTTGGCAAGATGCCAAACAGCCAGATGTCACCCCATTGGAGAGTAGGGGAATTTTTTTAGAAGGAGATATCCATCAACAAACATTACAGGGAAAACTGAAAGAAAAAAAACAAAGAAAGAAACCAAACATAATTGATCATAGGCATGCAGCAGTACTGCATTACAACATAAACACATGGACCAAACAGAGACACTACTTGTCTCCTAGCAGAAAGCATAGCTACGGTAACCTCTGACTTACTATGCTAACCAAGTGACCCCTCTCCAGTGTGTGTGAAATGTGGACTTGTGCATCAAGACACCATAGGATCGGGGGGGGATGAGGGGAGAACATGTAGCGCCTGCAAGAATCATCAATGTAGAAGGAGGGTGCTGACTCCCCACTTTGAACAGGACATATTCAGAGATGTTTTCAAAGAAGAAACTGTCCAGAATCTCCAGCTGTAAGGCAGGGGTCTGCCGAGGGGGCTCGGACACAGTAACATTAAACAAATCCCCAGCAGCAGGGAGCTCTGGTCCAACAATGTGTTCTGACATGACTTCAACCAGTGTTCCAGTTTCAAAGCCTAAGTCCATGAATGATACCTGCAATCTTCGACCGCAGGCATCCTTAGTAGCTGATCCCTCCTAGTAAGGGGAGCTTTTTCCAGTATGTCCTGTTCTGAAGAAAGAGCCCCCGGGGTTGTGGTAGGTGTCACAATCGGATTCAAACAGATTCCTTTATTCAGCATGGTTTCCCCAAAGACTGTATCCATTCAAAAAGTTCTGCCTGTTGCTGCACTGGGTGAAGAGAAGAGCAGAACTCCCCACCTGGGTGTCCAAGTTTGACTGACTGGCAGGTGGCAAGATGGCTGTAACGCTGCTCCGCTCCCTGCTGCATGGTTTCTGCTCCTCTGGTACTGAGCAGCAAAAGGCTTTGACTCAGGTTTTATGAATGAAACTTATACTTATGTAATGTTTAGCCCTTGGATCAGTGCTTTTAGAGCATGAAAGCACATAATAACAGTATTTTTTACCTTTTTTACCTTTGAGGCCATGCCGCTTTAATTGCCCCTTTGGAACCAGCGTTTGTTTGGCATTCTGTTAGCTTTTTCTGAATTGACCACACAAATCATGTAGCTTTTAGCTTTACTGTTTGTGAATTCTCCTTACTATGATAAGGAAAAATATTACGTATGGGGAATTGCACTGTGTGCTATGGTGTGTATAGACTAAAGGAGTTGATCTGCATAAGGAGAAAATAGGTATGAAGGACTGCCAGATCAAAGGAGCGATTTTGAGATCCTGTTGAAGTGGAAAGATATATGGAAAGCCTCGCCATACTGGGGAAAGTTGGAATGCACTATATGTGCTGAAATACCCAAACACTCTGCTTAAAGGTATGACAATATTGCCTACAGGGGTAAAAAAAGGGTATCCTGACCACAGAGAGACACCATAACAGCGAAGATCATCACAGCGACAGAATTTGACTGAAAGCATAGGGTCGCTGTGATGGTCCCCACTGACACTGGCACTGCATCTCCTGGTGTTTCACCACATCCCCAAGACAACTCCGACTCAGAGTTGTATATTTAGAAATCAGGGGGTTCTGGGGGCTCAACCTCATGAAGAAAACACACCAACATCCCCGACAGTACAATGCCAACACTCGGCATTGTGTCTGTCGCTGTCGGGAATATTGGCAAAGTAGATGTCACTGCACGATAGGTAAACTAAATAAAAGGTTTCAAAAGTGAATGTCTGAAGTTACTGTGCTCAGTGGAGTGATGTATTTTTGCTTTATTTTCAGGTCTGGAAATTCTAATTGATGCTCTGGAAAGAAACTTTTTGCAATGCCAGAACAGGAGATTGGAAAGCTGGAAAATGGAGTTAGGTTACTGGTCTCAGGTAATTTGTGAAATGGTCCCTCTCACAGGAGTTAGGAGTTTGGAGCTAAGTTTGGTTTTTACTAGCTTCACAAGAGTGCTGCTTTATGTAATAATGGAAGCTGGCTGTGGGGTAAAAATTCCTTGGAAAGATATTTATAAACTTTTTCCCCCCTGAATGGTAATTGGTAATGATTAGAGGACTTCTGGATATGGAACTGATCGCTATATTACTTTCGGATGCTCAAGATTAAAAAAAGTGGTTTGACTGAATGAATTATAAATGCTCTTGATTCTGTTACACATGAATTATGGACCAGACCCGATCTAAACTTAAACTGCTTGAGGAAGGCCATGATTCCTGTTATACCAGTTGCTTAACTTACATGGACACTGTTTTTAGTGATAGTTGGAACTTGGTACATGTTATTCCCTCCAAACAAGTGCTGTTTTTTTATTATCTCTTCATATGCAGTGCCATTTACTAGTAGGTGCTGGATAACGCACCTATTGTGCCTGTTTTGCAGAAACTCATGGTGTTTGCACGTGTTTAAAATTCCCTTTAAGGGTATTTTTTATTTTTGTTTATAGGAGCTCGAATTTCTGAGGCATGCACTTTGTTAATTTCTCATTTTTCAGAATTCCCCTTCTGGCTGATAAATACTGGAGTATTTTATTTTGCCAGGCAGGATTCTTTAACTTAGCTGAGTCACCGAAAAAGGACTCCTATGAAGCCGATTGCAATACTTTATTTCAAATACCTCAGGTCCAAAAATATTAATTGATTGGTTGCAATTTTAGTATTCCAGTTCTGTCATTCACATTGAGCCTAGCAGCTGCTGTTTGTATGTTCGCTCTAGTATATTTAAACCAATTAAAAATGACAGCACTTGCCATGGTTAAACAACTATGTGGACCCCTGAACATGAAACGGTGCCCTTTATATATTGATTGATGGACTTCAGAGATAATGGAGCCTCAAACCTCTATTTTAAAAATGAATGTACTCCTGGTTAAATGGAGCCACAATTTCACTTAGATGAAATCCACTTCTTTGTATTTTATGCTAAATCTATGGAATAGTTGGCATTTAATGAGATATGTCATAACTGTTTTTAGGATATTTTATCTTATATTGTTTTTAGTACGATTTTAGGAACATGGAATAACCACAATGCTCTTTGTATGATATGATGTCCATTTCAAATGTCTCAAGGGACATACCGATGGAACATTGTGCAAAAACTGTTTTTTTGTGTAAGTTTTGTAAAGGCTTTTGCTGAACAAATAAACCTTTTGGAAACTGACCGACCGGCATCCTCCATGCTCTCTGACTTCTCCACAATAGTTGCCCTCTGTCAGAAGAGTAGGAGTGTTTTTATTGAGGACATTTAACTTGTACAAAACTTTACAAGATGATAACAAATGTATAAGTGCAATCAAATTTGTAAAACATAAAGTTTCTTAAAAAAAAAAGGAAAACAAAAACAGCATGTTTTACAGATCCTGTTTGTAATTTATGGTGGTTTAAGCCATTAACTAGCATAGTTTTTCCATAGATTAGATAGTTTCCTCTCTTAATAGATCTGCTTTTCTTTCTCATATACATTTTGTACTTGTAATTTTGCACAATGTATAACCTCATATTGTGACCAAAATATTTGTTGCATTACCCATTTGCATCTTGCTAACCAGATATAATATTAAAAAAAAAACAGTAATAACCCTTAATGTGCTAGAGTGATATTTGGACCATGGCCCTGTATAGAGTCTTAAAACTAATGTTTCACAGCTTATTTTCTTAAATTCAAGTTTGTCTAATGTATTTGCTAATAAATTACAAAGATTTGGGGCATAAGTACACTCTAAAAAAGATGCTTTTGTGTTTCCAGTATACCATTACAAGTATCCCTGGGACAGAATCTTTCACTTACTTGCTTATGCTTATGACAATCTCTCACTCCTAGTCTTCCATGACATGACAGCCATATGATTTCCCATATGTGTTTAGGTAACCTAGGTTCTTTTAGGATTTTCAAGGTTACTTCAGAGGTGTCTTGGGACCCAAATGGAAATACTAGTGCTTCCAAAAATTACCATTAATTATGCTATGATTTAACTGCTTCCTAGAAAACAAGGTGATTTATTCTGTTGTTATATTCAATTGTTTAATTTTCTTAAAATGATCAGTTACATTTATTTATTTATTTATTTATTTTATTTATGACTTTGTTAACCGGGTAGGTATGCTGGTCCAATGGATCTTTTACAAACATGACCCGGGTCCAAAGGCACAAGTACAGATATTATTACAGAAAAAAGAAAACAACAGAACAGTAGCAATGTTAGAACATCAATGGTCAAATAGTGGTAGGACATAACAATAAATAATTGCTAATTACAGAAAAGGTTACAAGGAAGTAAGTAAATAATTGACAGTGATTGTGCAAGTAATAATATAAGCAGTCAGGAGTAACGACAACCCAAGGGAACTAGGAAACCACAGATCCCAACCCCCCAGACACAGTAATAAGCCCGAAGAAACCCAGTGACCCATCAGAAAAAAGCAAAAAGGAGGAGAAAATGGGCGAAGACAGACAGAAGCAGGAAAGATCAAAAGCCTGGGGGGTGCTACCTATGGAAGCAATTTCAGGTGTCATGAGCAAGGAGCCAGAATTTAAGGTTCTGCTTAAAGCTGTGATGCATTTTGGATGATCTGAGGGGTGCAGGAAACATATTCCAAAGTGAAGGGGCCACAGCGGATAGAACATTGCCACCCATTTTGGTAGAGGTTCTCAGAATCACTAGGGGTGGGACAACAGAGGACTGGAGACTCTTCGGTGAGATGCGGTGCTCAAAAAAGGAAAAAGGGGAGAAGCAGGGCCACTACGAATTATAGAATCTATGAGGCATCCAAGGGTAAAATCAAACCTGCCTTGCAGTGGGAGCCAGCC
Organism: Neoceratodus forsteri; assembly: GCA_016271365.2. NCBI lineage: Eukaryota > Metazoa > Chordata > Ceratodontiformes > Ceratodontidae > Neoceratodus > Neoceratodus forsteri. The sequence continues at coordinate 537,716,358 of CM028134.1, read as the reverse complement.
GAGGGAGCCATATAGGTTGCAGTGGTAAGTGGAATAGGGGCAGACGGGGCAAAGCAGCAGATGCTATTGTAAACAGCTAAGAGTCTGGCCCGAAGGGCAGTAAAGATGCGTGTATAAATAGGGGACTAGTAGTCCAGGATGGGGAGCAGGTTGCCAAGAGCTATGACCAGGAGAGCCTCAGCAGTCAAGTAAGGTTTGGCATGATAGGCAGCACCGAGTTTCTGATTTATCCTATGGATTATGAGATTTATATGGTCAGTGAAGGAGAGGGTGGGATCAAGTGTGACCCCCAAGTATTTGAAGGATGAGACAACTTCAAGGTGTGGGCTGTTGACAGGGAGGATATGGAGAGAGGAGTTAGCTTTCAGGATACTGGTTAGATATGGTTTAGACCAGAACAGCATAGAGTTGGTTGTTTTGGTATTAACCAGCATCAAATTGGAGGAGAACCAGTTCTGGGCAGCACAGTAGTTCTGCATGAGGACAGAGAATATGTGTGGCAGGGTTTGTGACTGTGGAAGATGACGAGGTCATCCGAAGAAAGGAGAAACTCACGGGATAGGCAGTCAGAGGAGAGGGTATTAACAAATATTGTAAAGAGCAGGGGGCCCGTGAAGGAGCCTTGGGGTACCCCAGAGGAGACAGACTGGGCAGGAGAAATGGCAGAGCTGATGCACACAGATTGGGAGCGATCAGAGAGGTAGCTCTGAAACCAGTTTTTAGTCCCCATGGAACAGCCAATAGAGTGTAACTTGGAGAGGAGGAGAGGGTAGTTAACAAGATGGAAGGTTTTACATAGGTACATGAATACCACATCGGCGGCACGCCCTTGGTCCATATTCATGAGGATGTGGTCGGTGAATAAAGCCAGGGCAGAAGTGGTACTATGGAGCCTACAGAAGCCATGCTGCTGGTTACATAAGATATTGTGGTTATCAAGTTACTCAGCTGCTGGTGAACAACCCATTCAAAGAGCTCACTAAGGTGGGGGAGAATGGATATAGAGTTGATAATTGTCAGATAAGAGGGGTCCCCGGATTTGAAAATTGGAACCACCTTTGCAGACTTCCAGAGGAGGGGCATGCAGGAGGTAGTCAGGGCAAGGTTGAAGGTAAAGGACAGAGATTTGGTGATCACTGAGTAGATGAGTTTGAAAAAAACAGGGGAGAGGTCATCAGATCCCAGACTACCCCAATTGGGTAGGACCCTAAGAAGTTTACAGGTGTCCTTGAGGGAGATGGTCTTGAAATAGAAAGGGGGGTGAAGAGAGGTACCAGACAGGGGGAAGGTTGAGGATGGGGGAGTGGGGCAAGGCCCTTAGTCAGGGGACTGACTAGGTGGAGGGTGGGCAGAGTGAGGGGGAGTGGAGGTGGTGGGAAGCAGGTGACCACTGGCTAGAGGGACTGCTAGAGGGGAGTTTGCTGAGGAGGGCTGACAGGTCTGAGAATTTGGCGACCTCAGCTGAGTCCATCAAAAGGCCAGAAGAGAGGAGCTTAGTTGAATGTTGGTGCTGCCAGAGAGAAGAGTGAGAAGTAAGTTAATGGAGTCCCAGAATTTTCTGGGCTTTCCAAAGCTCTCTTTCTGTAGGTTGGTGAAATATTTCTGTTTTAGGGTTCTGGTCAAGATCTTATATTGGTTGGACAGGTGCCGGTATTCATTCCACAGGGAAGGTAAAGGGGTCTGTTTATGGGTAGACCACTTTTGGTGCCTCACTTTCATAAGGGTGAGGAGTTCTTTGGAGATCCAATGGGTGCGGCCACCTCTGTCTCTTCGAGTGGTGGTAGGGAAGAGGCGGTCCTGGATGACCAAGAGAATGTCTGTGAAGTAAGTGACCACAAGGGATGCATCAGTGATAGCATAAAGGCCCTGCCAGTTATTAGCCCTTAGTTTATTGAATAGTAGGAAAGTGTCAGGGTGGTTAAAATTACAGAAGTTTAGATATTTGGGAGGGGGTTGAGGGGCCTTTGAGGACCATATGTCAAAGGTAGAGGAGTGGTTGCTTAGGGAGTCGGATAGGGTGCCAGCTTGTATAACACAGTCACCACAGTTGGTAATCACCCAGTCAATTAGGGAATGAGTAGAGGTAAGGGGGTTAAGTCGAGTAGGGAGAGTGATGATTTGTGACAGATTATGCTGCTTAAGCATGTTACCGTAGTCGGTTTATTGAGGAAATGATTCTTTTTTCCATACCATAAGGAAATGTGTTTTTCCTTCATTCCATAATGACAATATGTTCCCCAGATCTTTGTAGACCCAATTATGCCAATCTTTACTGCGAAGTAAAAGTAATGGTTTAACATTAATGAATATGAAATTTGTGTAAAAGAAAACAATTGGGTTTATCATTCCCATGCCTCCTTTATTATAGGGTAAGTATGTGTCATTTATTTTAATGGGGTTAAGTCTGCTCCCCCATAGGACTTGGAAGACAAGACTATATAATCTGGTTTCTATTTCCATAGGGGGTGGAAAAACAATACTTACATATAAAAAAGTGGTAGTAATAAAGTCTTTACAAGAAATACTATTATCTTTTTGGAAATGTGCATGTTCTTCCATTTCCAAATTAAGGAAGTTTCTTCCTTTATTTTCTCTTCCCAGTTTAATGTACCTTCATTAGGTGCACCAAATGTAATTCCTAATATTTTAAACCCCTCATTTACTATAGGTATGTCCTTTATCATTGTATGTTGATTTCCAATTTTGTCCCCTAGTTTCAAAGCTCTGCTCTTACTGGTATTAATTTTGGCATTAGATATTATATAGGGACCGGGGGGACGTGATCGAGGTCTTCAGGTACATGAAGGGGGTAAATAGGGGAGGAGCAGTCAGGGTGCTTCGAAGGAAGGAGGAGAAGGGGGCAACTAGAGGGCATGGGTGGAAGCTGGAGGTGGGAAGATTCAGGGGAGAAAGGAGGAGGTGCTACTTCACTGAGAGGGTGGTGAAGCCATGGAATGCGATGCCGAGGGGGCTGGTGGAGGCAGAGATGGTGGAGGGGTTCAAGAGGGGGTGAGACAGGTACAGGGGAAGGGTTCTGGAAGCAAAATCCAGTGCAGTGAGAATATCCGGAACTGGGAAGGGAGAAGCCAGAGAAGGCGAGGGGGACAGCAAGGTCAGCTCCCAGGGTGGGGGCTGACCAAATGAGCAGACACGAAAGACCATTAGGCCTATTTTGCTGGCATTTTAGTATGTTAGTAATATATTATTGTAAACTCCTCTAATAATGTTCTGACTGCCTGTCCAGATTCTATATCTGAGATGAGCAAACAAAGATCATCAGCGTATGCCATTACTTTTAAATGAGGTGCATGCTCCCTGACAAGTATTCCTCTTATGTTCCATGATTGATTTATTTTTTGAAATAAAACATCTGTTCCAAAGATGTAAAGTAGGGGATTTAAGGGGCAACCCCGCCTTACCCCTTGTTTAATCTGTATGGAGTTACCTAGAAGTCCATTCACTAATCTTTTGAAATGTGCTTTCTGATATATCTTAATCCAGGTTATGAATTCTTCTGTAATACCATGACTGCATAAAGCCATATGTCAATCAATAGAAAGAATAAAACCCTGCAATTGATTCATCTATCCTTTATTTACAACGTCTCTGATTTGTATAAGATTATCAGCTATTGCTTTCCCTAGAATGGAGCATGTTTGTGAGTTGGATATAATATGTGGAGTTACTTTACCTAATCATGTAGTTAATATTTAGTTAGTATTTTCTATCCTGAATTTAACAAGGGTATAGGTCTCCAGTTACCTAAATCTGTTGGATCCTCCATTTTAAATAATACTATTGTGACAGCTTGTAACCATTCACTTGGGGATCTGTTTATCTCTAACAGTTCATTGAATAATTCTTTTTTTTTATCATATAACATTTTATTGAAATATATCATAACAATTAAAACATAGGGTAACAATCAGAACAGACCATGTTATGTAATATACACCAACAGAGCTGATCACACTGAGGGGACAACAATGTCAAAAAAATAGTACAGCCTATAACTATGTTGAGAGATATGTTAGTTCACAAGGCTTACACTTCCACTGAGTGGGTTAAGAGTGGAGAATCAAGAAGGGTCTGCATGCTCAGACTACTCAATACAAAGGTGAGTTACCAGGAGGAAGAGGAATCTTACATAGAGGAGTGTGAAGATAGGGATCCCATTTGGCAAGGTAGAGGTCCATGCAGCCAGAGTGCACATAAGAAAGGCACTCAAATATGGAAAGCCTGGCCAGGGCCATGTGCCAAGCACACCTAGAAGGGACAACTGTCTGATGCCAATACATTAGCAGTAATCTTTTGGCTTCTAGAAGAGCCAGAGCAACCCAATCTCATTGGGGTTTTGTCAGGGCCAATAAGGATGAAGTGTCCCCTAAAAAAAGCTTGGGGTCTGCCAAGGAGATAGGGGAGCCCAATACATTCACAGTCAGAGGTCACTGAAGCCCAAAAGGAGGTCAAATGAGGGGAGGTCCATAGGACATGCAACAGGTGGGCGTCTGGCTGTTGACATCACCAGCAATTCAAATGACCCATTAAACCCCTAGAATATAGTGCAGCCAGAGTGCGGTGCCAGAAAAGCAGGATCTTTAATTGAAGGAAGCATCTCTTGGTGTCTTTATAAGTGCAGTGAGCCTCTTTGAGATAGCAAGCCCATAAGGACTCAGAGGTACAGGAGTTCAAAGCCTCTTGCCATTTCAGCCTCGAGGTGGCAGAGTGGTCTGGCTGAGCATCTCTCCAAAGTCCTATAGAATCTGCCAATCAGGCCTCTAGACAAAGGCGACTTGTGTAGGGAATTAAGCCATGCCCTTTTATTGTCAAGCTTACCTTTGGTAGTGAGAACACCAATGGCGCCATGAATCTGGAGGTACCACCAGAAGTCCCTAGAAGGAAGGTGAAACTTCTCCTTAAGCTGCTAAAAGATAACATAGTATCAGAGTCGGGTAAGTATAGGTCTTGCACTAGGCAGATACCCCGAGCTTCCCACGCTGGCCTTGCAAGGGGTCATCACCCACAACAATACTTCAATTATGCCAGAGAGAGGCATACCTGATTGGAGGGCCCCAGGCACAGCGGGGGGGGGGTCTGTGAAAGGGACATGAGGCAGTGCCAAGCTCTGTGAGTTTCAACAATGATTGGAGACAAATCTGCCTTTGGACAATTCTTGGGGTCAAGAAGCAGGACTAGGGCAGGCCCACCAGCCAGCCCAGTTTCTAAGTGCACCCATGGCAGGGAGGAAAGGGATATCAGAACCAATCACTTAGTGGCATGTGCTGCCATACAGGACAGATGATACCCTTGTAGCCGGGGGTTCCCAAGCCACCCCTCGACCAATGCACTCTTAACTTATGTTTGCTCCACCTGGGAGATTTCCCCTCCCAGAAAAACCTGAACATAATCTTCTCTAAGGAGGCAAAGAGCTTAAGAGGGAGACTAATAGGGAGATTGTTAAAGAGATACATAAATCGGGGCAGGAAGAGCATACACACCACAGCCACCCTCCCAGGGACAGATAGTTGTAATTTCTGCCACCTCTATACCTCAATGGAAAGTTTCGCCACCAGGGAAGAAAAATTAGATGATTCCAGGTCAGCCCACCTAGAAAGAATAGTTAGGCCCAGGTAAGAGAACCCCTTGTCAGCCCAGGGTAACTCAGTACCCTGCAGTCAGTCTTTTGAGCAGGCATCATTGAGAGGGGCCAGAGTAGCTTTCTTTTGGTTTGCCTGGAGGCCAGACAGGTAAGCAAACTGCTGCAGCAGGGTTAACACTACAGGCAGTGCTTGTTGAGGCCAAGACAAGGTGAGAAGGAGGTCATCAGCATAAGCTGCAACCAGGTATGTTAAACCTGCAACCTCAAGACCCGAGACCTCAGGCTTAGCGCTAAATGCTCGAATTAAAGGGTCCAGGGCCAGCAGAAAAAGAAGGGGGATTAGGGGACAGCCCTGCTGGGTCCCCCTATGTAGCAAAAATGGGGATGAGATTGTAATGTTGGTCATTATTCTTGCCACTGGGGAGCTATATAGGGTCACCACCCATTGTCGAAAATGGGGACCAAAGCCATAGTAACGAAGGACTTCATGCAGGTAATTCCACTTGATCGAATCAAAAGCTTTGGTGAAGTCTATGGCAAGGGTGGCCATGGAGAGGGAAGATCTAGATGCAATCCATTTGAGATTCAACAACAGACTAGTGTTATCCGCTCCCTACTTGCCCTTCATAAAACTGACTTGAGCTGGATGGATTAAAGAGGGTAGGATGTCCTCCAACCTAGTGGCCAAAACCTTCACCAAGATCTTAGTGTCCACTGACAGCAGAGAGGAAGGGTGGAAATTAACACAGCTGAGCAGGTCATTGGATTTCTTTGGTATGAGAGTGATGAGGGATTCTCTCATAGTGGGGGGAAGAGAGCCAGAGGAGTGGGCTTCCTGAAGGACCAGCAAAAAGGGTGGAATAATCTTGTCCCCTAGAGCTTGGTACAACTACACCGACATACTGTCGGGGCCAGGGGCTTTTCATTTGGCCATGCTGGAGAGAGAGAGTACCTGACGTAGCTCATCAGTGGAGATTGGGGCATCTAGCTTTGCTACCTGGTCCGGGGTAGGTGCAGGTCTGCTAAACCCCTGGCAGAATTCAGCAAGACCCTGTTCCAACTGAAGGGGGGATAGAGCTGACTGGGATTGATATAGGGCTTCATAAAACTGTTGCATCATCCTGTTGATCTCCAGTGGGCCGGAGACTATATTCCCTGCAGGGGACCTAAAGGCATGGATCCGGGATGCAGCTTGCTGCTTTCACAGCCAAAAAGCTAGGAGTCTGCCACCCTTTTCACCCCCATCCCAGTAAGCATGTTTGGAGCGAAGAAGGAGCCACTCAGCCTTCTGATGAAGAATGGAGTTGACTTGATATTTCAGGCCAACTAGTCTTTGGACAAGAGAGGGCTCCCTATGGGGTGCAGGAGTATCCTTAAAGTGCATCTCAAGCATAGCCAGTTCTTCTAGGAGAGGCTAGAGGGTCACCTTGCGGGCCTTATTTTTAGCTGCCGCATATGCAATGATCTGCCCTCGCAGAACAGCTTTGAATGCATCCCATACCATGCCATGAGAGACTCCACACCCAGAGTTGAGGGAGAAATAGTCTCTAGCAGTATAGGCAATCACCTGACAGAAATCCGGGTCCCGGAGATACGTAGGGTTATATCTCCAGCGAGTACCATGGGGCCCTTGACCATCTAGGGCGTAAGTGAGTGTGAGCGGAGCGTAATCAGAGATCACAATCTGCCCAGTTTTAGAATTTGAAATCCCCTGGCTAGCTGTCATGTAAGCTAACCAGAAATCAATCCTGCTATGAGTCAAATACAACATGGAATAGAATGTGTAGTCTCGTCCAGAAGGGTGATCCTTCCCCCAGATGTCAATAAGGCCCCACTCTTCTAGCATGTCCTGCAATGCCAGATGTGCTTTGGGGCATGTTAAAGAGGTAGGCCAGGATTTGTCCACAAACAAATCCTGGACCAGGTTAAAATCACCCCCAATCAGCACTGGAAGAGAGGAGACTGGTGGAGAGTGTGGACAGAGCCTGGCTGATGGCTGGGAAAAAATCAGCATGGTCCTCATTTGGAGCATATACATTGCCTAAGAGCAACTGACCCCTCGAGTCTGGCCGTGACCCACCTGCCTTGAGAATCCCTCTTAACCTCCTCTGCAACCCAGGGTGAGGAATGTTGGATCAGAATGGAGACCCCCCTAGATTTGGATGTGGCTGAGCTAGCTAGGACTGCACCCACCTATGATTTCTTCAGCCACTGCTCAGATTTATGAAGGAGATGTGTCTCCTGTAGGAGAGCAATGTCAGTATACAGTGATCTAAGAAACTGTAGTACTTCAGTCCTTCTGATGGGGTGGTTGAGCCCTGTCACATTCCATGAGACAAATTGTGTGCCTGCAATGGGATGCTCACCATAGCCACAGCTAAGGGGTAGATAGAACATAGTGAGTACTTACTCAGCTCCAAATAGCGAACCCTGGACTAGGTGGGATCACAAGGAGAGGGAGATCTTACCCTTGATAACTTCTGCCAAAGGCAGCAACCACAGAGGGGAAGTGTAAGCCAGAAGAGTCGCCAATGAGGCTACCTACCCACTTAGTGCGAACTGAAAAAGCAAAAACAAGAGAGAGTATCAGTACAGAACAATAATAGGAAATACATAGCTCAATTAGAAAACTAACAGTTTAAACTAGAATCCAAATAACACCACGGGGATCAACTCAAGCGTAAACATGCTAAGGGTTCAGAGCCAAAGCGAAAGAGGGCAACTACTGAGAGCTATCCTCAGCTATGCAAGCTCTTAGAGCCCAGAAAGGGGGTATACAACAACCAGCAGGATACACTGTCTCCTAGGCTGAATATATTACTCGGGTCTGGTACCAGGACAGCGGGAGGGAAAACTCAGAAGGCATCATAGGGATATGGGGAGGACAGAATATCAGGAATCAGAGAGGATGGGTATTAAAGGGAGGGAGGAAGAGAGGAGGAGGGAACCAGGATCAGGGGGGGATAGGTACAGGGAGTGGAGGGTATCCTCCTACCAACGTGGCTATAGGCCATCCAAGACCACATATAATAGAAAGAACCATAAAAAATAAAGGTGCAGCCTTTATAAAAACATACCAATTTCAAAGGCATGCTACCAGCAGTTTAACTAGGGAAGGCCCTACAAGTAAATAAGCAAATAAGCCCCCAGCCATTCTATTGATGGAGGAATTATAACAGGAGGGCATCAGGGGGCATACCAGCTAGCAGGAACCATCTATATGGCCCCTCAGGTTTAACATGGCCCAAGGGGGCCCAAGGGACTCGAACTACAAAGCTTGGGGGAAGGGAGGAGGAGTCGCAGGACTGCAACCTCATCCCTACAGTAATGTTCAGAGGTCCCAGTTGCCTATTCGGGGGCAAGGGGCTATGCAGCTGCAGTGATCCCTATAACCAAATACCCACCCCCCCAACAAACATTCCCAGCCAATAAAGCTGGGTCAAACACTGAAAGTAAACAGTGACCATGTTAGGGATGGGAGCCTTCGGCCAGCCCGGACGATCCCGGGGGGGCTTTGGCAACAGATGATGCTATCCAGGCAGCAGCCACTGTGTAACTGATCAGGCCTGGCCTCACTGTGGCAGATAAGTCGACAGCTTCCAATAGCGAGGAGTCAGGAAAGTCAGCCCAGTCAGTAGGCTGGGTAATGTCCATATCCGAAGAGTCCTCTGGGGGTAGCAGTCAAGATGCCAGTGGTGGGGTCATCATCTCTAGATATCTTAGCAGGGGGAGCATTCAGGCAAAAGTCTGGAGTAGGAGAACAGCCACTCCTAGCACACTGATGAGGCCTCAGGGTAGAAGTAGGCAGACGCTGGGGGAGCTGAGGGACCAATGGACTTGAAGCAGGTGCTCCCAGGTGATGAGGAAGCTGAGTGGCAGTAGGCTGCCAAGATTCCCTGGGGGAATGTATAGCAGGTGGCACTTGTCCTGTGGAAATTCTGTCCCCAAGAGTATGCTGATCTGTATTATGGTTCCTGCCCAAGGGAGGAGCTCTCCCCTGTTTCCAAAGCTCCCTGGGACTTGAAGTCGGAATTAGGAGATTAGGCCAAAATTTTCCAAGCCAGCATTCCACCTCGCTAGGTCATTCAGCAAGCAGTTCTCTCCCCTCCTTAGTGACCAACAACCTGATAAGTCCTTTAAACTTAAAGCGAAAGTTGTGTTGATATAAAAAGTGTTTCAACGGCCAAAAAGCCCTCCGTCTAGCTGCAGTATCCTGATAGAAGGATATTCATGCCCCCTGCCATTTAACCTCTCCCAAATCTCTGGCTGCTCGGAGGATATGTTCTTTCATGGAGAATTGGAGGAAGTAAGCCACTATAGGCCTAGGAGAGCTGTTTGCCTTGCCCCTCCTGCTTGATACACCCACAGGGCCTCTCCAGCGGTCCCCAAGCATCACAGGAATGGCCTCATTGAGGAATTTGACTGACCCTCAGCTCCTTCAGGAAGACCAATGATGCACAAATTATTGTGCCGACCCCTATTCTCCTGGTCCTCCACTCTAGCCCATAGAATTGCGAGCTGTTCTTCTTGAGCATGAACCTGGTGCCACAACTTTGCCTGCCTGCTGCTACTCACATGAATCAACCCACTGTTCTGTAACATTCATCTTGACTTGAAGTTGCCTGACTTCTGCAACTGTACCAAGAGAGAGAAAGACTGGTATCATTGATTCTTGTAAGTAATGTCTCCAACATTCGTGTAATATACTGCAAAGTCACACCCACTGACTGTGCTGAGGAGAAAGGTGGGAGGTCAGGGCTCGGCTGAGTAGAAGGGCCTTTAGTAGCCATGTCACTAGTTAAATAGGCGCTGGCAGCTTATAACTTGTGGCAAGAACACCCAGCGCGACCGCGTTGCAGCTATAAAGTCGCCGAGGTGCAAGTTGCCAGAGCGCACGACGAGGAGCGGCTGGTGATGGGCCTATGCGGCCTAGCAACTACAGCATGAGTAAGAGAGAACCAGTGCTACTAACCCAGTAAATCGCGTTGGAAGCAACTTCAATAACTGCCGGGAGGTAGGGGGGAGATTACTCAGACATAAGAAAATATATAGGCGATCAATGTCCCAGGATCGTGGCACCAGAGCTGGGATTGCAGTCTGTACATAGAGAGTTCCGAAGTTAGGCAGCCATCAGGTCGGTGGCCAGACCACACCCCACTCATTGAACAATTCTTGTAATATGAATCTCAAAATACTTTGAAGTGTTTTGGAAAATTCTGAGCTTAACCCAACTGGTCTGGGGACTTAACGCAGTGGAAGTGTTTTTATAGCTTCATCAATTTCTATTAAGCCTATTGGCTGTATGAGCATTCTTTTTTCTTCTGTTGCTGTCAAATTCAATGAATTGCTGTTTGCCAGGAATGTACCCTTATTTTCTTGAATATCATATGGGTCTGTAAAGAATTTTCCATATTTATATTCAATGAAATTTAAAATCTCGCTTTGTCTGAGTAATGTTCCCTGATCATTCATGAGGCCATTAATATTCTTTGCTTTATTTCTTTCTTGATTGTATTTAAAGATATCTATAGATCCTTTTAAATTTCTAGCACCATATCTTTGTTCTGTGTTTAGAGTTTTTGCCCTATGATAAAGATAAGACTCTTTCTTTCTGCCCTGACAATTTGTGTTTTGTAAGAGCGTTTCTCTTTAGTTTGTAAAGTTATAAGCTTAAAAAGTTGTGCTCTGAGCTGTAAATATTTTAGATACTCTGAGTTACTTTTCCTTTAATCTTTATTCTGAAAAAAGATTTGTATCTCCATTTTGTATCTATCCACCATTCCGTGACTGTATTGTAAAATGTCACTACTGAAATTCTAGCTTTCAGCAGTTCTATGCATTCAGTATATATTACTTTGTCAGCTAACATGGTTGTATTAAGTTTCCAGTATCCTTGATCAAATTTCTGAGTGTTAGTTAGAAATATTTTAATTTTAAGTTCCATGTGGTCAGATATAGCATTTGCTTGGGTATTAGCTAAAAGGACTTTCCCATGTTGTGAAAGAAAAATAGAATATATTCTAGTTGAAAGTGAATTTCTAAAATAAGTGTGATCACCCTTTTGTTGAATCTGCCTGTATGAGTCTTTTATGTTAGCTGTGGTGATGATATGGTTTAATGCATTTGTATCACAATATAATTTATTAGTATTACCAGTTTTGTCCACCAAGTCTAAGGGACAATTCAAATCATCACCTAAGATTGTAAATTTGGCAGTATGTAAGTAAGGTTGCATTGCCTTAAATAATTTTACTCTGTCAGTTTTTATTTTTTTTGGGGGGGGCATATACTACTCCTATTCTGATGGGAGTATCTGTTAACACTTATCTCAGATATTAATAACCTCCCTGATTCTAAATTCATTATCTTATTGATTTTAACTGAAACTGAGTTAATCAAAATTCTAACTCCAGAACAAATGTCTTCCCCCATGGATTAAACTGACGGTCCCAAGGCCAAGATTTCTGAGCTCTTATAATGTCATTGTTATGTTTTCTTGCACGCATGTGCAAGAAACATATTGTCTCAGCTTGCTTATAGTAACGAGTTGTAGTGGTGCGGAAGTGTTGTAGCCAGTGCCAGCAGTCCATTATGGGGCTGGTCTCTGTGACGCCAACAGAGGAACAGCTGTCCATGACAGCAGTAGTGCAGCATGCCAGCAACTTGAAAGAAACTAGCCGCTGCAATCAGGAAGTGCCCTTCATTAATCAGCTGTTTTTGCTGCTGGGGTGGTCCCTGCTTGCAACAGTGAATTACAGCTTGCCTTGTCTGGTGTCCCCTTTCAATAAACATGGTGGCAGCTTCACCGTCCATCTCTCATAGTTCCCACAGAAGCCGACAGAGAGCCACCGCCTCTCATGGTCCCCATGAAAGCTGATGGGGGTGCCCAATTCCCCTGTCAGCATGCCCCCTCCCCAGTTCATTTGCTGACGGGGTAGCCCAATCCCCATTGGCATAATGTCTGTGCATTTGCTTTTAGTTTCACTTGGTGGTGGCTATCGCCGAATGCCTCTCACCTCCCTCATATTAACTGGGACTCATTCTCAGAACAGTCCTATGCCGAGAAAGGACTAATAGATGTTGTAGTTAGTACTGGATTACAACAACTTGTTACTGAACCCACTCGAGGTCCTAATATTTTGGATCTATTATTTACCAACATAGAGCAACAAATCAGCAATTGACAAATTTGGGATCCACTTGGGACCAGTGATCATTCTTCTATTCTTTTTGAAATTCAACAGTTTAAAACTACACAAAGAAAGTTATACTATACAAAAAATTATAACAAAGCAAATTTTTCTAAAATCAATGAATACTTACAAAACATAAATTAGGAATCTAATCTTCTTAACTGTACAACACAACAAGCTTGGGACTTTTTTAAAAACATTGTACATTATTTGGAAAATACCTTTATTCCATCTAAGAGGAAATTTAATAATAAAGGAAAAATTCCCCCTTGGTTCAACAAGACAATTAAAAATCATATTAAGATAAAAATAAAACTTTTTAGGAAACTTAAGAATAGTTCTGTTCCATTTAAAACTATTCTATTACATAAATACGGACTATCTGTGAAAAACTTAAAAAATTCTATTAAACTGGCAAAAAATAAGCTAGAATTTAAACTAGCTCACACAAAAGACTGTCACAAATCTCTTTTCTCCTATATAAATAGTAAAAAAGGTGTATCAAGGACCATTGGTCCCATTATAACCAATGGCTCTTCTCTATCTGATATAGAAACCGCAAATCTCTTTAATAAGTACTTTTGTTCTGTCTTCTCTCAAAAATCACCTATTAGTACATTTAAAGTACACTATGTAAATTATCATAGGTTATATCCAACTGACATTATACAGGCTATCAAAAAACTAAAAAAAAATACTAGTCCGGGCCCAGACAGTATGCATCCATGGTTTCTGATCGAAACCTCTATAAATATTTCTATACCTTTGTCAATTATTTTCAATAAATCCTTACAAGAAAGCATTGTACCAAATGATTGACATTCAGCAATAGTTACTCCCGTATTTAAAAAAGGCAATAGAGGTTCTGTGCAAAATTATTGTCCAACTAGCCTGACCTCAGTGGCTGGTAAATTAATGGAACGAGTAATGAAGTCTCTAATAGATCAAGATTGTAAAAAATGTGGAATTTATGATTCAAATCAGCATGGGTTTACTCCCAAGTATTCCTGCACCACCAACCTGATATCTTTTTACAATAATATAAGTACTCTACTAGATGTGGGTATTCCTACTTATGTAATTCTTTTGGACTTTAGTAGAGCTTTCGATAAAATCTCACATGAAAAACTCATTACTAAAATGCACAATCTAGGTTTTTCACCTGATATTGTCAACTGGACTTTAAACTGGTTGACAAATCATTCTTAGAGAGTCAGAATTAGTGATATCTTGTCTGATTTGGGTAGTGTGACAAGTGATGTACCACAGGGGTAGGTCTTGGGACCAACATTGTTTAACCTCTATCAGTGATTTACAAACAGGGCCAAATAACTTCATAGTTAAATTTGCAGACAATGCTAAATTGGGGGGCAAGGTTAATAATCAAGAAAATATTTCTGCATTAAAGAAGGATTTGGAAAAATTAACACTTTGGGCAAATGAAAATCATATGCAGTTTAATCAAGACAAATGTTTAGTAGTGCATTTCGGTGTAAATAATCCAAAAATGATATATCATATAAACGGACTACCACTTCACTCATCAAATTGTGAAAAAGATTTAGGGATATATGTTAATAATAAACTTACATCAAATGATCACTGTTAGAACTGCTTGCACGACCAACAGACTTTTGAGGCAAATAAAATGCACTTTTGTTAATCGCACTGAACAATGCCTTATTCCATTGTATAGGGCATACATTAGACCGTATCTAGACTATGGCTCCCCTTTCTGGAATTCAAACCAAAAAAAAGACAAAGCAATTCTTGAACAGGTTCAAATGAGAGTAACTAGAATGATTCCAAGATTAACAAACTTGGATTATCAGAACAGATTAAAATATACTGGTCTCTTCTCTCTTCAAACTAGAAGATTAAGAGGTGATATGCTTATGGTTTTAATTTAATAAATTCACCAGATCTAATGGAAAATGTGGTCTAAAACTCTCCAAAGGAGACATGTTCTGAGACTGCATAATAAACAGCTTGAAGTAAAAACTTATAAAACCAGCAAAAGGGGAATTTTTTTTTCCAATAAGAGCATCCATTGTATGGAATACCTTGCCACAAGAATTGGTAGAGGCAACTAGTGCCACTGTCTTTAAAAACAAATTAGATGTTTGGTTGAGGGATAATAGATAAATAATGTCCCACATAGTGTGGGGAACAGTCTCGATGGTCTCTGTCCTTCTTCTGTTCTTTCATACCAAATAAGTAATACAGTCCCCATAAAAGCCAATGAGGTTGTCCAATCCCTCTGTCGGCATGCCTCTCCTTAATTCATTTGCTAATGGGGAGCCCAATCCCTATTGACATAGTTCCCCCCCATTTGTTGTGTGCTGAGGGGGTGCCCAGTCCCCCTGGGCTCATGCATCCGTTAACACTCTGTATGTGATGACGGGGGTGCCCAATCCCTGTCAGCTACAACCCCCCCAAGAAACACTCAGGTGGCATGCTGGGAGCCCACCCCAGCATACCAAACCAGCTGTAAATAAAGAAAACCTTCCTGCAATGTTTTTTTTTTAATCTGTAAAATAAAAGAAGTCACTTGTTGAGTCTGGTGCCCCTCCACCAACCTGCACCCACCTTCTGCGCACTCCACCTCCCCACACCTCTGCTCACCCCATACTTACCTCGGGAGCCCGGCGCAATGATCTTCGGTGGACCGGGAACATGTCTGCACTCTTCAAAACCGACTGCAAATGGAAGAAATGCCAGTAAACTGATAACGGCAAAAATGTTTTTTTTTCAACTTATGTGGCTATCTCGCCCATTTTCACGAATTTGGGCACCACATTTTCAACATGGGGTTCTTGGGACCTCATCTCATGAATTCAGTGACTGTTATCTGAAGATTCGGTCCCAAAAGGTGATTTCACAGTCACTGTGTGGAATCACCTTTCGGGACCAATTAATGAAACAACAGTGTCACTGTTCATGAGGTGGGGCTCCCAAAAGCCTATGATGCAAATTTGGTGAAAAAATTCCTAAAAATGACTGTGTTATAAGCGTGCATTGTGCAGTTTCCATGCACACTCATAATTTCATGAATTTGTAATATTTTCACTCCAGATTTTCAACAGTGACATTTTTTCACACCACCTTATGAACAGTACAGCTGCCATTTTTCACATCCTGGCCAAAATGTTTTTTCACACTTCCGGCACAGAATAGCACGGTCTCTGTGGGATATCAGTGTTCAGAACAGATTAAGAAAATCACAGTGACACTGTTCATGAGCAGAGGTCCTAAAATGCCTATGTTAAAAATTTAGTGACAAATGTCCATAAAATGACTATGTTACGAGCATGCGTTGCTAAGTTTACACACACACACTCATAACTTTGAGAATTTGTAATATTTTCACTCAAAATTGTCAACATTGTCAATTTTGCACTCCTCCTCCTCCTTATGAACAGTACAGCTGTCATTTTTCACATGCTGCCCAATCTGTATTTTCACACATTTGGCCCAGAATGGCACGGTCGCTGCAGTAAATCAACGTTCGGGACAGATTAACAAAATCACAGTGCCACTGTTCACGAGCAGAGGTCCCAAATGCTTTCATGAGGTGGGGGTCACAAAAAGGCCATGCTGAAAATGTGCAGAGCAAATACCAACAAACACCTGGGGCGTTAGGGTTTCTAAACATAACATCCCACCTTGTACAGACTGACAGGCATCAGGGGTGTGCCTTTGGATTGCTGGCTGTAATGCTCACACCATTCCACCCCCACAACTCACCCTGAAGCCACTGACAGGCATTGAGATGTGCCTTGGACTCTTTGGCCCCAGAGTTCACCCCATTCTCCTATACTGCACCCATTTCAGCATATGCCTTATGAAATGGGGTGACTGTAAAGCCGAACACCCTAAGGCACACCGCAACACTTGTTGGTGTCTGCAGGATAGGGTGAGATGAAATGCCTTAAGCATTATGGGCGATGACCCAAAGGCACACCCCATGCCTGTCCATCACTGCAGGGTGGAGGTGTGGTTGGCGTGAGCTAAATACTTCACTGCCATTACTATTCTGCATCTGTCTAACTCTTGCATGTCCAATGCTAATATCAGCAAGCAAACATTTGGCATTTACAAATGCTTGTTTGTTCTAAGCCTTGTATCTTGCAGTAGAATAATTTGTGCTCCTGTACTGTGTCGAGATGAAAAGAGGGTATATCTTCTCCTTTCATTTCTTATACTATTTACATTCAGAGTGAGAATGCCTCATGAGGGAAGTAAAAGGTCATCCAGTTCCATTTTATTTTTTCCTTCTAATTCTTTTATACTTTTTTTTTAACTTTCGTAAGTTCACCTTCCATGTCTGATATTTCTTTTTGTGGTGAGGCCATGGAAGAAAAATCAGAATCATCCTCATCATCTTCTGTATTATTTTGCAAAGCTGAAAAACTATTTCTAGTCACAATTGAGTCTGTTCTAGATATTTTAGGTTTAGGGGGCTGTTTGTCACTTCTCCTCTTCCCACCTATGATTTTAAAATCATCCTGGGGGCTTACTGGGGGTGCATATCAACTTTGTTTTGTGATGCAGTTGGTTGTTGTTCCTTGAAGTGAGGGTCTTCTATTAATTCATCATTTAGGCTTTCTTCCCCCTTTGCTTCTGATAACATAGACTAGAGTTCTTTGGGATTTTGCTCAAGTTTTTTCCAGAATTAGTATGTGTTTCAACATTAAGGTTTACCTTTTGGATATAATTCTGTGCCTCCTCTCTTTGCTTTTGGGTATGCAATACTATTTCTTCTTGGTCATAAAAAGAACCTTTGTTATGTGCTGCCCATGGGCAAGAATTATAAGAATGCCCTGATTCTTCACATAAATTGCAGCACACTGGATTTGGGCAGAAATGGTTAGAATGTCCAATGCTCAAACATGATTCACATACTACATTATCACATGCATTACTTAAGTGGGTGAGGGACCCACACCTGTGACATGATTCAGGCTGACCAGCATATAAGCAGAATCCTTGGTCTCTCCCTATATAAAAACTACTGGGTAAATGTTGGGTTCCATTATCTGTAGTTTTAAATTTAACATTTATTTGCCACCTCCAGGTCCATATGTTCTCAGAATCCATGATAGATATAGATCTTTCTGTAATTTCTACTCTCTGTTTAACCCAATGTAAAATATCCAAAATAGTTACCCCTTCATTTTGGAAGAGGATTGTAACAGTTTTCCATGTTGGCTTTGTGAGAAAAATAACTATAAAAGGGGTCCAGACAGGTGAAAAGTTTTATCCATGTGATATTTTAGCCATAATCTGTCAAGTAACATCAGTGTTCTAGAGCTCACATCAAAATGCGTATCCCCAGAAGTATGTATCAAAGCAAATATCTCTGTAGCTGTGAATTGCATTGTTTCTTTTAATACTTTTCTTGCCACGTAGGCTCCATCTGGGGTTCTTGTACCACTCCCCTGTACTTCACCTGACTGCATTTTTCCTCTTAGCAGGCTCTCCCAAATTTGTAAACAAATCTAAGAGTTTAAAAGTTTTGGGTGGATTTTCATTTTTTATTTGGTTTGTCTGGTTTATTTGTGAGTCCTTTATCTTGGGGTTGGGGGTGGGATTTGTAATGGATTCTGTCAATCCATTAAGTTGGCCCAAGATGTCATCACATTTTCAGATATTTGTAAAATCCCTTTTTCCTTGATTTCTAAAGGAGCAATTTCTTCTTCTGATGACCTTTGTACAGCCTCAGTTTTATTTGTGTGACTTGTTTGATTTTTATCAGGACCATCCCCATTCAGTATTTGATTTGGGTCCTTCTTTAACTTTACACCCTCAGAGGCAGTATTGGGGATTGTATTTTTAATTGTTGTCTGTTCCACCCTCTCATCATTTCCGGTTGCCTTAGCAACCACACTGACATTGACAGTTTTCTTCTCAGTTTCTTTCTCCTCATAACACACTGGTTGCAATAAAGGAGAAAATGTACCTTTTGAAAGATTTGCCATTCTAGCAGAACCCTGAATTGCCGCTGCAGTTGTTATGATTTCTGCAATCCAAGTACTCCCTTCAGATGCTTTCTTCCACCCCCACAGCTTGCAAGGCACATTCTGGTGTCCAAAATTCATTAGGCTCATTAACAATCGGTACCAATATGTTTCCTGGAAGACTGAAGTTGTTTGAAATAGCAGCAGAATCCCCCATGGAGGTGGATGGCATGGAATGCTTAGCTGTTTCTAGGTTATGCAGAGCTTCTTCAATGGCAAGTAATTTTAAAAGTTTATCCCTGTGTTTTTTTTTATTTCAGCAAGTTTAGCATCAGAGATATGCTTGTCATACCTTGTAATAGATCTTAAGGTTTCTTCACAGAAAGTTGCTCTGGAAAGTGCAGCAGTGGTTTGTTTCTGAAAAAGCAATATTTCAGGATTCATTTCAGCCATTTCTTCTGATGGTGTACTGATTTCCATATCTTGATCAGCAGTTTCAGGTACCGCAGCAGCAGTACTGACGTCCATTACTGTGTCCTGGTAATTCGAGTCCAGGACTCCTTCTAGTGCTCCTCCACACCCTGCTTCTTGGTCAGCCATCTTGCTGACCAAAATGAGAGCTAGGGTTCCCCCTACTGCAAGAGTAGGGGAATTTTTTATTGAGAGCCACAGACAAAACAACATATAAAATTGACATTTTAGTGCATGAAAATATACAGTGTCTAAAAGAAAGCATAAAGGTATGTTACATACATCCTCCTTAATAAATTTCTGTCAAGGTATACCTTTCTTGATTATAATCATCTTAACATACTTGTTTATGAACTTCCCTTTTCTTATGTTATAAACTAAAATTATGAGTTTACATTCCTCAATGTCTTTTATAACAAGTGACAAAAATGGCTATATTTCCTGTCTAATTTTCCACTCTCCATCCCCTTATGTGATTGGTGCATCAGTGTCCATAATCCAAGGAAGCCCCTTCCACCTTTCCAATAGTTGTTACCTTGTCATTATCTTACTTTCTTTTCTATACGTTGTTAAGGTCCTGCATAACTTTTGTGAGCACTTCTACCTGGCTACTTTCCATTTGTTGCAATGTAAACCCACATTATGTTGTCCATATTTATCATTTGAAGGCCACCGTCAGTACCTGTAAGGTACCTATGTGCCATTTATTCCATTTGTTATCAAAAGCTCCATGCATGTTTTTATTTTCTAAGGTACTAAATATAGATTCATCCCACTGTGTGGAACCAATATCCCAGAAACCTGAAATAAAAGAACAAGAGAATAACAAGTGATCTATAGTTTCTTCTTTTTGTATACACTGTAATCTACTACAGATCCTGTCTTGTTGCTGTTTATGTTTCTGGTTGACTTTAACATTTATTCATTTGTGACACACCAGCCAGTGTAAGTCCCGCATATGTTCTGATATCCTTTTGTTATTTAGCATGCTTTGGAGTGCTAATCTGTGTGCATCTGGACATTTCTCAAAAACTACTTCCACTGTGCAAGCTGTGTCTAATAGATAAAAGTATATTTGTTTTCTTTGCATTGTTGTTAATTGTCTGGCGGTTAGATTCCATTGTTTTATTCTCAGAAAAGTGCATCTTAAGTATTCCGGAATCATTATTGACATTTTAAATGGTTTAAATCTCTGAGTCTCCCATTGTTGTATCAAGTCTTTACATTTTTGGAATTTTTGAAATTCAATGCATAGAAGTGCAAGATAATGCATATGGGGCACAAGAACCCTGGCACAATATATCAGTTGGGGGGTGAGGATATAGCATGCACCAAACAGGAAAGGGATCTTGGGGTTTTCATCTCTGATGACCTCAAGGTAGGGAAACAGTGCGACAAGGCAACAGGTAGAGCAAATAGGATGCTAGGATGCATAGACGGGCATCACCAGCAGTAAAAGGGAGGTCATAATTCCACTATACAAGACACTAGTGAGGCCCCACCTGGAATACAGTGTACAGTTCTGGAGACCTTGCCTATGTAAGGACATAGACAGGGTAGAGAAGGTTCAGAGGAGGGCAACAAAGATGGTATATGGATTGCATCACAAGTCCTATGAGGACAGGTTGAAGGACTTGAATATGTACTCCCTGGATGAGAGGAGGGAGAGAGGGGATATGATAGAGACATACAAGTATCTGACATGGAGTAATAGGGTGCAGGAATACACTATTTTTAAGTGAAAAAGATGTTCCAGGACTAGAGGGCATGGGATGAAGTTGGAGGGAGGATGATTCAGAGGAAACATGAGGAAGAATTTCTTCACAGAACAGGTGGTGGACAAGTGGAACACCCTGCCAGAGGAGGTGGTGGGTGCTGAAATGATCACAGGATTTAAGAATGCATGGGATAGACATAAAGGGATTCTGGAGGTCAGGGTAAGGGACAACAGACTTCTAGGAAAACATAAAGTAAATTTACAAGCTCAAATGGGCAGACTGGGTGGGACATAGGCTGACACTGTCTATGTATCTATGTAAAAGGAATTCCCATCCTGTGTCTTGATCTAATAGAAAGGTTTTATATTTTTCTGCAAGAAAAAGCTATTAAAGAATAGGATGGGGTTTGGCATGTTCAGTCCTTCTTTTTTTCCTGGCAAATATAATATATTCCTTTTTATTGGATTCAACCGGCTTCCCAGCACATTTGAAAAAATATGCTGAGAAGCGTTGTTTCAAGTTTCTTAGGGGGTGGAAAAATATGGCTTATAAACAGAAAAAAATGGTATCAAGTATGTTTTAATAAGGTATATCCTCTTTTTTTTACTTAGTTTTCATCTGTTCCATTGTGCCACCTTATTTTTCCATATGTCTATTTTCTTTTCCCAGTTGAGTTCATCCAGATTTGTGTTCCCAAACAAAATCCCTAAAATATTGATGGGGTCTGTGCTAATTGTTAGTCCCTCTATGTTGCCTTTAAACTCTAAAGTGTAGTTCAATTTTTAACCTGCACATTTTGTTAAATTTAATGAATCTCCTGACCTTTTCCCAAATTATGCACACATTTCAATTACCTGTGATACAGATTCCATGTCCTGTACCAGTAAATTCATATCATTCACATATGAAATCACTTTAAATAGCAGATTTGGCCCTTCCACTTGTATGCTGGTTACAGTATTGTCATTATTTATTCTTCTTAAAAGAGGATCAATAAAAAAATCATATAAAATGGGGCTCAACGAGCACCCTTGCCTAACTCCCCTCTGTATTTGTATCATGGGACCCTTCCAGCCTTGAGCTATTGGTATCACAATAGCAGTTCTGTAAATACATTTGATCCAGTTTATCATTACATTAGGAATTTTGTATAAATGTAGGATTTCCCACAGGAATTCATGGTTTACTTGATCAAATGCCTTTGTTTGATCAAATGAATTTAAATTACCATCTATAGTTCCCATTTTACCTTGTTCTACTACTTCCCTAATTAGTGTGAGGTGGCTATAAATATCTCTACCTGGGATTGAATATGTTTGTGCCAGTGAAATTAAGTCTGCAGCAATCTTAGCAAGTCTTTCAGCTATTATTTTTGTTAGAAGTTTAAAATCTGAATTTAGAAGGGTAATCAGTCTCCAGTTTGCCATTTGTGTTCTATCACCCTTTTTAAATTTATAAGTCAATACTCCCATATTCATAGAAAAAGGAATTTGTCCTATGGACAATAGTATTAAACACTGTAGTTAATTCCTTTAACCATTCTATTCCTAATATTTTATATAGCTCATTTGGCAAGCCATCTGGCCCTGAGGCCTTACTACCTGTCAATGAAGAGATAGCTTCCTGTACTTCTGTTCCTTGTATTGGATGTACAAGACTGCCCCATTCTGATTGTTCTATTTCTGGTAATTCTATATCCCTGATAAAGTCTGTCAATCCCCCCTCCCCCCGTTTCCAGTGTAGCATACATATCCCTTGTGTAGTCTGTTACTAGTTTTAGAATTTTTTCTTTTGTAGTTCAATCCTTTCCATTCTCGCCCTTTAATCTGGACATATTTTTGGCCTGTGCTTTTTTCTGCCAACATTCAAAAGGCCAGATATTATCTGTTTTCCCCTTAGTACCAAATTGCTGTTGATGAACTAGTGTTTTTGCTTTTATGTTGTGGAATTCTAACATGCAATGTTTAATTTCATTTATTTGTGTCAAGTTTTGTCTAGTGTCATGTGAGATTGTCATAAGTGTCTGTAATGTCCTCCTCTGTGCAAATAAGTTAAATATTTCTCCCTGCTCTGGTTTCTGCATATCTGTTTGCACAGTCTCTGTAGATCTTGTTTGGTATCTTCCCACCAATCTATGGAATTTTCAAACAGATGAAAAACAGATCTCCTGGCCTGAATAAAATCATTTAGCATTTCCATGTTTTTTAACTGTGATAATAAAGAAGTGTTCATTCTCCAAAACCCTGACTCCTTCTGCCAATGGTTGTCCCTTCTGTAATGGAAATTATATTATGGTCAGAGAATTCTACATTTTTAACAGTAGCCCCTGCTGTGTGAATATTTGTGGAAACAAATATATAATCTGTTATTGACACTAAGTGTCCTTTCTGAAAAGTTGGTAAATCTGCATGAGTATGTTGATACACTACATCTCTATGCTTAGCCTTATGAATTATTTGTGAAAGTAAATTGGAGTCACAATATTGTTTCATTGTTTTAGCCGTTATAGGGCAATTGAAATGTACTGCTAATACTGTGTTATAAGTGGAGTATAGGTAGGGCTGTATTATGTTAAACATGTCACATCTTAGGGCTTTAGTCTGGGGGCATAGATATTTATTAGCCTGTATGGAATGTTGTGCAATATTACATCCAGTACAAGAACCCTACCTGGAGCTAAATCATATAACTTTAGAAGTCTGACTTCTGGATATTTAAAAAAAATTCCCACACCCCAAACAAGATTCCTGTCCAATTGACCAATAGGAAGGCCCCAAGAACCACATCATTGAGGTCTCCTGTATGTCTCTTAGGGTATGCAGTCATACATCTTGCAAGAAAATGACCCCTAGCTGTAGGTAAGTAAAAAAGGAAAACACTGTTTTTCTCTTTTCTATATTATTAATACTATTAACACTAATAGTGTGAAAAAAGAAAGACTCTATCATAAACTAGGTTATTTATACTTCCCATTCCTGTTTGCATGTTCTTTATTTTTAGTTTTCATTTTAGCTTTTCTTTTTTGCTGCCCTCGTGGTCTCTCTTGTACTTCTGTGTCTGTAGTATCTTCCGGTATGGAGGATTCCACTGAGGAATTCTCTGAGTCTTCCTCAGTGTTTTCAGATTGTAGAATGTCAAATTTGTTGGACACCAGCACATTACTCCACATTCCTATAGGTCTGGCAAGAGTTGTTTTTGCTGTTTGCCTAGTTATTCTTTTGCCCTCCTCTTTCCTCGGTGCGGGGGAGGGGAGGGCATGCTGGAGCCTGATGTTTCCCCCTCCTGAGAGGTATCCTTCCTCCCTGGATGTCTTATCTCTGACTGTAATCCAGCTCCTGTATCCTTTTGTAGATCCTTGTTTTGTGATTGTCTACTCAATGGGGAGGGGAGTCGGGGGGCCATCTCAACAGACCTCTCTGATACTTGTGATTGTTCTCTCTTACTCAGTTTTCCCCTCTTTTTCTGAGTTAAGGTGATAAGAAGCCTTAGCTCTTCCCCATCAGCTTGATCTTGAATATTGTGGGATGCCCATTTGCAGTTTTGAAATGTGTGCCCTCCCTCCTCACATAGGTTGCATTGACATTCATTTACACAATTTAATCCAACATGCCCCAGTTCTCCACAAACAGTACATCTAGGACTATCACATATGCTACTTAAATGCTTTGTCGAGCCACATTTATAGCACATCTTGGGTTGACCCAAGTAGAATAATATCCCCTTGTCTCTTTCAAGGCAAAAAAGAGTTTGGGAGGTGCACCACTCCCATGTCTGTTGTTTTTAACAGAACTTTCACTCTCCATCCACCAGTCCAGATATTCTCTGAATCTAATATGACTTCAGGGTCTTCCATAATTGCACATCTTTCTTTAAGCCAGTAGGTTAGGTCATACATGCTCACCCCCTCACTTCTAAACAGGACTGTGACTGTTTTCTGTACAGGTTTTGATAGGGGAATTGCCACAAAAGGTGCCCATAAAGATGACCGTTTCAAAGCATTGTATTTTATCCAGAATCTTTCAAGTTCATTCATTGATTTAAAGCTCACATCGAATGTTGTTTCCCCTGATATGTGGATTAGTGTGTAGATCTCATTTGAAAAGAATTTCATAGAGTCTTTTAGAAGATTCTTAGCTACAAACAACCTATCAGGGGGTTCTGCCATTCCTTCTACGTAAGATAGTCTTACAGCATTGTGTCTTTTTGCTGGAAGTATTGGGGTTTTAAATGAGGAATAAAAGGACTTAGGCGCTGTTTTGTTAATTAGATTCAGAGGCCTCTGTGTTATGTTCACTGCAGCACTGGGGCGTCCCCCTGTCTGCTTTTGTGTTGCTTCAGTATTTAGTTCTAAGTGAGGATTCTGTGTGAGTGCTAGTTCTGGTGGTAGTTCTACATCTAGCACATTATTTACAGGACCACTTGTAATTTCTAACCTTTTAGGTAATTCCTGTACAGTTGGCATTTTTATAGGGGAAGTTCACACTAACCACTGACCTGTGTTGGTGTTCTGGTGCCAGTCTACATTTTCTAGTGCCGTTTTAAGAGACCACTTTGTCGTATAATCTGGGTAATCTGAATTCTTCCCAGGGCGTCTTAGGCCAGGCTGTGGCATGCCTGTTTCTGCCATTCCCAATGCTGTTCTTAGGTTTGTATCATGTAAATTATCACTTTCACTATGCTCTGCAGTCTCCATTGCCTCTGCCCAGCTCACCGCTGGTCCCTTTGATGCAACTACACCATCATCTTTTAGATGAGTGGTCTTGACAGATTCCCCATTCCTGTCAGTTCGCAGTACCCTTAATTTTTGTTCAAATTGTGCTTTCCTCATATAAAAATACATCTCCGCAGTTTCAAACTGCTTTTTCAGGGCTAAAGCTTCCACATTCATTTCAATTTGCTCACCCTCAGATTGAGTAGAATTTTCCTCAGCATCACTTAGTTCTGGGCTACTCTCCATAGGTAATTCAGGTAAGTCCCCGATATCTATTACCGCAGTATCATTCCCAGGCTTAGTTTCTGTAGTAGGCAGCTTAGATGTCATCTTATTTTCCTGGACACCATCCATTTGGGCACTTTTTCAAATTTCCTCCACATTTTGTTTTTCTGTCTCCATTAATTCTTCCATCTCCCCTGCCACATCAGCACTTCCTTCTCCTCCTCCTCCTCTGTCCTGCTCTAAACTGGGCTCCTCCATTCTGCTCCCAAGAAGTCAAGCCCCCTGCTGGCAGAGTAGGGGATTTTCCCTAGTATCCTGGATAAAGTTTCTTCATTCACTAAAGCACTAGCATTAGCAGCTTAAGCAGTTTCAATATGAATCAGAAAGTCCTGCCCCCACCCACAGGATGAGGCTGAAACAGGAAATATTTCCTAACCCTTCTTTTCTGATCAGCAAAAATGAACAAATAAATAAATCACTCACTCAAACAATCAAATAAATAAATAAATACACTCAAAACATGATAATTCCAGCTCCAAGGAGTTCCAAAAGGTGAACAAGTACAGACAAATTCTTGGGTGTGGAATTGTCAAGAAGAGAGCAATGAACTAAAACAAAACAAGCAACAAGGAGGCCGTAACCTGCACTTCAAAGGAACCTATGCACTTACATTTAAAGCCAAAGACATGGCTAGGTATTTCCTGAAACTTCTGTGATATCTAGAGAAATTCCCTGCCTGCCTATAGTAGCACTGTGGGCCATCAGGGAGAACCTCCGTAAATATATCATAAAATATCTGGAAATACCTGAACTGTGACTCTACAAGGCAATTCCAGCTCAGCCAACCTCAGATCAAACAAGCATTTATCAGCTGAATGTTGTCTTGCTGGCATTGGCATTGGTAGTGCAGGAGTTAGAGAGATGCATAATAGGAATGGCAGTAAAGTATTGAACTGACACCATCCACACCCCCACCCTGCAGAGATTGACAGGTGTTGGGATGTGCCTTTGGGTCGTCGGTCATAATTCTCATGCCATTTCACCTCACCCTACCCTGCAGACACTGACAAGTATTGTGGTGTGCCTTGGGGTCTTCAGGCCTTATGCTCACCCCATTCCATATGGAAATACGCTGATATGGGTGCAGTATAGGAGAATGGGATGAACTTTGGGGCCAAAGACTCCAAGGCACACCTCAATGCCTGTCACTGGCTGCAGAGTGGGGTTGGGGTGGAATGGCATGAGCATTACAGCCGATGATCCCAAGTCACACCACTGATGCCTGTCAGTCTGTACAGCGTGGGGCGTTACCATTGGAAACCCTAATGCCCTGGGCATTTGTTGGTATTTTCACTCCAAATTTTAAACATGGACTTTTTGTGACCCCATCTCTTGAACAGTGGCACTATCAATTCATTAGCCAAAAGCTGATTTTGCACAGCGACTGCGCCATTTGGTGTCACAGGTGTGAAAACACATTTCAGGCAGGATGTGAAAAATGACAACTGTACTGTTCATGAGGCGGTGTAAAAAATGGGAATTTTAAAAATCTGGAGTGAAAATATGAAAAATTAGTGGTCACTAGCATGCATAGAAACTGCACAATGCACACCCGTAACACAATTATTTTTGGGATTTTTTTAACCACATTTTCAACATAGGCATTTTGGGACCTCCCCTCGTGAACAGTGGCACTGTGATTTTGTTAATCTGTCCTGAAAGTTGATTTCCCACAGCAACCATACCATTGTGTTCCACACGTGCAAAAACACATTTCAGGCTGGATGTGAAAAGTTGCAGCTGCACTGTTCAAAAGGAGGTGTGCAAAATGGCAATGTTGAAAATTTGGAGTGAAAATATAAAAAATTGTCGAAGCTACGAGCATGCGTGGAAACTGCGCAATGCATGCTCATAATGCAGCAATTTTGTGGAATTCTTGTTCACCAGATTTACAACATGGGCTTTTTGAGATCCCACCTCATGAACAGTGGCACTGTCATTTCATTAATCGGTCTCGAAAGGTGATTCCACGCAGTGTCTGTGAAATCACCTTTCGGGACTGAGTAACGAGATGACAGAGCATGTGTTCATGAGGTGGGGTCCCAAGAACCCCATGTTGAAAATCTGGTACCAAAATTCCCCAAAATGGCTGATTTATCCACCTAAGTTAAACCACCCCATTACCTGCCACTATAAAGCTTACTGCATTTTGTTCAGTTCCCGGTCGGCGCTTGAAGAGTTCAGACGTGTTCCTGCTCCACAGAAGATTGCAGTGCCAGCCCTCTGGAGGTAAGTATGGGGTGAGGGGGTTGTGGGGAAGTGGGATGTGCAGAGGGTGGGTGCAGGTTGGGGGATGGGGCACGGTGGGATGATGAGGGACTGCTTTCTTTTTACAGGTAAAAAAACAGATTACAGGGGAAGGTTTTCTTTATTTACAGGTAAAAAAAAAATAGTTGGGGCACACTGGGGTGGCCTGCCAGTGTGCTATGAGTTGGGGGGACATGATGCCAACAGGGATTGGGCACCCCACATCGACAAAGAAAGTACGTGTATGTGGGGGAGCATGATGCCAATGGGGATTGGGCAACTCGGGCGGTAAACAAATTGAACTGGCGGAGCATGCCGACATGGGGATTGGGTATCCCCAATGTCAGCTTTGTGGGGATTATGTGGTGGGCAGCAGGAGCTGCCATATTTATTGGAATGTTTCACCAGGAAAGGCACATAATGGAGCCTTGTCATCTGACGCTCCAGTGAGGAAACTGCAAGTCATTGGAGCAGCAGATTTTTTCGAACTCCGTTGCTGTCTTTGAAACTGCTGCCATCACCAGCATGCTCACTGATTGGTGGCTGAGGGACGTACCCACTAAAGTATCCCCTGCATTGGGCACAACACTGACACACTTCTGAAAGTGCGACTACTGCAAGATGTTGCTTGCACATGCTCAAGCCACCATTAAAACAAGCATTTGTCAATTGCGAATGTTTGCTTGCTGGCATTGGCATTGGTGGTGTAGAAGTTACAGAGCTGCATAATAGGAATGGCAGCGAAGTATTGAACTGAAGCCAACCCCACCACCACCCTGCAGAGAGTGACAGGCATTGGGGTGTGCCTTTGGGTCATCAGGCATAACGACCACGCCATTTCACCACACCCTACCCTGCAGACACTGACAAGTGTCACGGTGTGCCTTGGGGTCTTTGGCCCTTATGCGCGCCCCATTCCATCAGGAAATATGGTGAGATGAGGCTGTATAGGAGAATGGGGTGAAGTTTGAGCCCAAAGAGTCCGAGGCACACCTTGATGCCTCTCACTGGCTGCAGGGTGTGGGGGGGGGTGGAATGGTATAAGCATGACAGGCAAGAATCCCAAGTCACACCCCTGATGCCTGTCATTCTCTACAGGGTGGGGTGTTATGGTCGGAAACCCTAACGCCTCAGGCATTCATTGGTATTTCACTCCAAATTTTCAACATGGTTTTTTTGTGACCCCCACCTCATGAACAGTGGCAATATCAGTTTGTTAGCTGAAAACTGCTTTTGCACAGCGACTATGGCATTTGGCACCACAGGTGCAAAACACATTCTGAACAGGATGTGAAAAATGACAGTGGTACTGTTCATGGGGAGGTGTAAAAAATGGCAATGTTGAAAATCTGCTGTGAAAATCTTAAAAAAACTGGTGAAGTCACGAGCAGTAGAAACTGTGCAACGCACACCCGTAATGTAACTAGTTTGGGGATTTTTTTACAGCAGATTGTTAACACTGGCATTTTGGGACCTCCGATCATGAGCAGTGTCAGTGTGATTTTCTTTATCTGTCCCGAACAATGATTTCCCACAGCGACCATGCATTTCTGTGCTGAAAGTGTGAAAACACACTTCGGCCATGTTGTGGAAAATGACAACTGTACTGTTCATAAGGAGGTGTGGTAAAATACCACTGGTGAAAATCTGGACTGAAAATATTACAAATTCATGAACTTACGAGGGTGCGTGGAAACTGTGCAATGCTCACTCGTAACACAGTCATTTTATGGAGTTTTGTCACCAAATTTTCAACATAGCCATTTTAAGACCTCTGCTCATGACCAATGTCACTGTGATTTTCTTAATCTGTCCCAAACATTGTTTTCGCACACCGACTGTACCATTGTGCGCTACATGTGCTGATACACATTTTGGGCAAGATGTGAAAAATGGTAGCTGTACTGCTCATAAGGAAGTGCGGTAAAATGGCACTGTTGAAAATCTGGTGTGCAAATATTACAAATTCGCAAACTTGCCAGCGTGCATAGGAACTGCTCAACGTGCACTCCTAAAACAGTCATTTTGGGGAATTTTTCACCAATTTTCAACATAGCCATTTTAAGACCTCTGCTCATGAACAGTGTCACTGTGATTTTCTTAATGTGTCCCGTACATTGATTTCCGCCTCAACTGCGCCATTGTGCGCTACATGGGCAGAAACACATTTTGGGTGAGATGTGAAAAATGACAGCTATACTGCTCATAAGAAGGTGTGGTAAAATGGCAATGTTGAAAATCTGGAGTGAAAATATTGAATATTTGCGAACTTATGAGCATGTGTAGGAACTGCACAATGCAGGCTCGTAAAACTGTCATTTTTAGGAATTTTTCCACCAAATTTTCAAAATAGGCTTTTTGAGAGCCCACCTTAGGAACACAGGCAGTGTAGTTTTATTAATTATTCCAGAAAGGTAATTTCACACAGTTGCTGCAAAATCACCCTTTGGGCCCGAGTAACGCCATGACAGTGACAGCATTCATGAGAAGGGGTCCCAAAATCCCCATGTTGAAAATTTGGTGCAAAAATTCCAAAAAATGCCGGAGATATGCAGTAAAGTTGAAAAAACCCTATCTATTACATTATACAGTTTACCGGCATTTCTTCAGTTCGCGGTCGGCTTTGAAGAGTGCAGACGTGTTCCCGGTCCACCAAAGATCATCGCAACAGACTATGGAGGTAAGTATGGGGTGGGGTGTGTGGGAGGCAGGGTGCACAGTGGGTGGTGCGGGTGGGGGCAGGAGATCGAGGACCGCTTTTAATTTACAGTTTTTTTTATTCAGACGACACAGGACATTTGCCACGCGGGGGTGGGCTCCCAGCATGGCAGCAGGAAAGGCTGTTTGGGGGGGCTGAAGCCAACGGGGGATTGGGCACCCCAATCGGCCATACGGGCTTGTGCCACGCTGGGGTGGGCTCCCAGTGTGGCAGCTGTAAGGCTGTTTGGGGGGGCTGGAGCCGACAGGGGATTGGGCACCCCCATCGGCCATATGGATGAGTGCCACGCTGGGGTGGGCTCCCAGTGTGGCACCAGGAAAGCTTTTTTTTGGGTTGGGTCAACGTGGAGCCGATGGGGCATTGGGCACCCCGTCGGCTAAACAGTATGTGCATGGGGGGGAGCGCGTGCCAGCATGCAATATGCATGCATGCGTGTTGGGGGGGAGCTCTTCTCACTGAAGTGGAGCTTTCCCTTTCAACTGTATACCACTGCATTTTCAGCTGTCATAGACAGCTGGAGCAGTGATTGGTGCACTGCGACTGCGCCTGCAAACACACTGACTGAATTGGAAGAGGCTGACATACCTCTGGAAAACTCGGATGATGGCACTATGTTTCTTGCACATGTGTGCAAGCAAACATAAAAAGGCTCAATTGAGGGAGAGGTCTGCTCTGATCAAGGCTAATAATATCAGAACAACAGAATGGACAGAATAAGCCCACTCACCAAATGACGCACCATAATTCACCATTTATTGTATCACCACCAAATCGCCAGAATACAGTAGAATGATATATTAGGAAAAATATAGTGTTTAAAGCTCCCAAAATTTTTTGGGGGTATGTTTCATGTATCTGTACCACTCTATTCTGGTGATTTGGTGGTGATACAATAAATGATGAATTATGATGCAGCTTTTGGTGAGTGGTCCTCTTCCGTTCAGTCTGTTGTCATAATATCTGAACAATAATTGTGATGAAGAGCTGGTTGTTAATTTAGGTTTGTCTTGTGTGGCAGAATATATTGACTGTTTAGGTATTAGGCTATATAGAAATTTATCTCAAACTATGGTTAAAAAACTTGACTATCATTAAAAAGACCATTACAACATTACTATTAAGATGGGACAAGCTTCCTTTGGGTACCTGGGGAAGGATTGAGACAGTTAAAATGATGCTTCTACCCAAAATTCTTTATATTTTTATCATACTTCCGTGTGCCATAAACAAGAAATGGTTAGAGAGCATTAATTCAAAGTTCTCTAAATTCATTTGGGGGTATAAAAAGATAAGATTAGCTTACAACAAAATCACTTGCACCAAGAATAGAGGTGGATTAAAGTTGCCAGACATTTTCCTTTATTATTTGGAAACTAGATTAACCCAGTTATCTAAATGGCTCACGAGCACAAGAAGCTTAGAGTATACACCTGAGTGGGTACAAATGGAGCAAAAAATCTGTGCAGAGAAAGGAATCAACTTACACTCAGTATTCTTTGCTAACAAAATCTCGTTCCCACTTAATAAAATTATGGCTGACTTACTCAGAATTCTAAAATACATCTCTCACTCATTTAAACTTAGCCTTTCACTCTCGAAACTACAACTCTTATGGGATAATATTAATCAAGAATTAAATCATGGACTGTTAGTAAGACAGGAATGGATTAGAAAGGGAATAAACAAAATACAAGATGTTATGGGTGGAAATTCTATTCTTTCATACGAAGTTCTAGTTAGAAAATATAAAATATCAGAAATGGGTAGAGAACTTTATGAAGCATTAACTCAAAGATTACAAATATTTTTAGAGCCAGGTAACACACAATCGCAGGAAACCAAGTCCTTCATCGCAGCATTGTGTATTTCTCCCTCCATCTCATGAGTTTATAATTCTCTTCTAGAACTACCTAGACGGTTACTGATGGATCCGATCCAATGGTGGTCTCAAGAATTGGTCAGTGTGGGGGAAGATTAGGATTGGACTAAAATCTGGAATTTTGCAGGTAAGACTTTTAAAACTTCGAATCTCAGACTTACACACTTCAAGACTTTACATAATCTATACTTCACGCCAGTGCATACGGATAAAATGGGGCTGAGAAGGGATTTTAATTGTCATAAATGCAAGAAAGGGAAAGGATCTTTGGTTCATATGTTTTGGTCTTGTCCTGTAGTACAGGGCTTATGGAAAGAAGTAATTGAGTATTTTAAAGATATCTCTAGTTTAAAAGACAAAATGAATTTAGAAACCTACATTTTAGGACATTTTGATATGGGAAATTGTTGGACTCAGGAACAAAAATATTCTATTCTATTAATAGGTGGTTCGGTTAGAAGTTCCTTACTAAAATATTGGGTCGAAGAGACCATTCCATCTTTGAGAGAATGTATAGCTCAGTTTATAGAAAATCTTAGAACAGAAAAATTAGCATTAATTTTGAATGGTCTCTCTCATAAATTTACAAGCAGATTTGGTTCAGTGGAACAATATGTAAGAAAAACAAAATATTCTTCAGCCAACTAGTGGGTGGTTGGGTTTGATGCTTTTATTTCTTGGTTTGTCATTGCCCTTCTTCTTTTCCTCCTCTTCTATTCCTTTTTCTTTCTTTTTTGTTCTTCTTTTTCTTAGTTGTGTTCTAATTTCCATTTTTGTCTGTTGATGAGAAGTAAATGTTATTTGTTAAAACATGAGAAAGAAAGTTTAGATCGTGTAATTATTGCAAGAGCTTTATTTATGAAGTTTGCATTGCTAACTGATAGAATTATATGTGTGAGCTATGTTTCAAAAAGTGTATTGATTGTGTTATACTGAATATGATATTATTGTATTGCATACTTTTATTCCAATAAAAACTTTTATTGAGAAAAAAAAAATAATATCTAAACTATACCCCAAGAGGCAGATGCAACAAACAGCTTGGGGTGCTTTCATGATGAATCCTTTAATTTTTTTCCAGCATAACAGTAGCGCAATTAAAACTTTATAAAGCAGCAGCTGGTGACCATACAGAATAACTTTTCTGTTGCCACACTCAAACCACACTGAGTTGTTGTCCTAAGCACTGGATGTTTTGGGAAACAGAGTAAAATGCCAAACCAGCTCAGTTCATCAGTGCAATTAATCACCTGTAGAAGCTGACATCAGCATGAATTACACACTAAAAAAGTAAGTTGTGCAAAAAATGCAAATATTAGTGATATCACACATGCCCCACGTGTACTGGCTGGTCATCTGATCCAGTTGCACTGCCATTGCCATCACCACCAATAGTTCCTTAGCTAGGCGTGATCTTGTTCAGAAAATGATACTCCCTATTTTTGACTATTGCGACATAGTCTACAATGCTGCTCCTAAGTCTTCCCTTACCAGACTGGATACTCTCTTCAATGCTTTCTGTTGCTTTGCTCTTGACCCCCCACACACACACACATCACTGTACCTTGTATCATTTGCTAGCTTTGCCCTCCTTTGAGTGCAGGCATCTCTCTCACTGCACCAAGTTCACTTCTAAATTCTAGTTTGGGACTCTCCCCTCTTACCTCTCCTCCTTACTCTCTGCTCCACCTCCCTCCTCTCACCCTCTCAGATCCACTGACACAAGCACTCTAGCTATTCCTCATCATTCTACCTCCATAGGTCACAAAGCTTTCTCCTACCACTTTCCAAAGCTTTGGAACTCTCTGCCACTTCCTATCAGATTTTCTTCTTCCCCATCTTCAATCTCCTTAGCCCTTCAAAATTTCTGTTCCCCTAATAGCACTTGTTCCTAGCCCCCCTTCAGCCCTCCCAACCCTGGTACATTATCCTTTAGTCCTACTTTACTTCTATTCTCCTAACTGTATTTGTTACTAGTCCCCCTTTACAACCCTCCCACCCTTATGCACTGTCCCCTACTCCTCTATCCCTGACTTATCTCCAGTTGTCTTACTGAACCCTTCCTCTGAGTACTTCCTCACATGCTACCACCTATAATACCCCCTCCTCCTACCCCTACTCTGCCAGTTTGACTGTCCACCACCATCCACAACCTACTGTGCTATTTCTACACTCTACTGCTGTCCTTCCCCCCACTGCCTCCTCTTTCCCCCACTGATGCTCTCCCTTTTTCCATTCCTAGTTTACCCCTATTTTCTCCAACCTCCCTATTCCTTATCCCCCTCTTCCCCGCTGGCCACCCACCACATTCCACTCCTGTTACCAGCCCCCCTTCTCTCCCCTCCTTTTCTGCCTGGCCCTGTCCCCTTGCAGAATTCTCTGTCATCCTGAAGCAGTATAGATCCTGCCTACCTCCCTTTTACTCCTCTTCCTTTCCCCCCCACTTTCTAATCCTGGCCCTCTTGCAGGGTTCTCTGCATCCTGAGAGTGTATAGCTTGCTCTCTCTCTCTCTCTTTCCACCTTTCTATTCCCCCCACTTTCAAATCCATCACCTGCCCACCACCCTATGTCCCTATCCCTTTCTTCCCCTTCTGTTCCTCCACCCCTCTCTTCTCTACCTGACCCCCTTGCAGGGTTCTCTGCTTCCTGAAGGGATATAGATTGTCTCTCTCTCTTTCCACCTCTCTGTTTCTTAACTTTCAAATCCATCATCCATCCACCTCCCTACTTCCCTATCCCTCTCCTCCCCTTCTGTTTCTCCACCCCTCTCTTCTCTACCTGACCCCCTTGCAGGGTTCTCTGCTTCCTGAAGGGATATAGATTGCCTCTGTCTCTCTTTCCACCTCTCTATTTCCCCCTACTTTCAAATCCATCAAGCATCTACCTCCCTACTTCCCTATCCCTCTCTTCCCCTTCTGTTCCTCCACCCCTTCCTTCTCTACCTCTCTGATCCCTTTCTCTCCCCTCCCTTTCTGCCTGGTCCTGTCCCCATTGCAAGGTTCTCAGCATCCTGAAGGGGTTAGATCTTGGCTGTCCTCCTCTATCTCCCTCTTCCATCCTCCACCTTCTATCCATCACCTGTCCACTTCTCCACCTGTCTTATAACTTTCCTCCCTTGGGTATACAGTAGCACTTCACACCGTGTGCTCAGCCTACTACTTCTAGCACTTCAAATGTGTTAACCATCCTCTAACCTTTACCCTACTGGATCACCTGCTCTTGGGTTGTTGCAAGGTACGCTATATCCGAACATGGTTTTGTTTACCCCAGCCAGTTAGTCTGGGTTATTTCTGCTCTGTAATTGTTCTACACTGTTTTGTTTTAGTAATTGTACCTGTATTGTTCTGTTACTGCTATGTGTTTGCTTGTTCTCCCAATTCTTGTACCCCCCCCCACCCAGGACACTTCTGGAAATAAGCTGTTTACAGCTTATGTTGTTTTTCCTGGTGAAACATTTTCCAAATAAATAGTAGTATTGCATCATTAGGTTGATGAGGTTACATAGTAAGGTAATGCTTTAAGGTGGTTGAGCTGCAAAAGCACATTTCAAGGAGATTCAACAGACTGATCATTCTAAGGGTTGTAGATCCAGCACTGAAATCCTGTTTGCCCATTCAAATGGATGCTAAAGTGAAATAAACACCCCACTGTTCTTGTGACAGATATCCACCACAGTTCATATCATCAATTTCCTTTGCCTTTTCTGTTCCAGATACCTCTCTACCATATAAAAGATGGAATTTTACTGCATGAAGACATCCACCCTTGATTAAGCAATGGTGAGGTGCATTAAGCTTCTGCTGATACTGAAGGAAGAGCTACATGCAGTTTCCAGAGTGAAGGAAATACTTTGTTATGTGCTATGAAGCATCAAGCATTTCTTTTAATTTGGCATGGTTGTCCAGAGACTCACCACTATATTTTTTATGTGCGTACAACAAAGTACATGATAGAAGATACAATAATTTATAGCCTTCAGCATGTTACCACCATTGTTCATCACAACAATGCCCACATTGAGAGTGTAAGTGTATGTCCAGACATCTAGCATTTGGATCAATTGCAGAATATTTACTTCTTCATTCTTTCTATCATTGCTATATTACATAAGTGAATTCCTCTAATGTTGTGCCTTTGTAAAACTGGCTGCTTTAATACTCCTGCAGGTGGAGCTTACAGTAGTGGTACTGGCATGGTGGTAGCAGTGCTTGATTTGGAGACAGCCAAATATGCCAATAGAGAGATTTAGGAAAGACTGTACAGCTACAATTATCACAACCGAAATTAGCATAACCATCTCCTGTCATCTTTAGAAGTATCAATATCTTCATATACACAGCATTGCACATGCCAGGGTTAAAGTGCCAGGTTACTCCAGGAGTCTTCTACAGGTGATAGTTTCAACCATGGAGATGGCTGAAGATGAGGGGTCATCATGTCACCAGTGAGTTGTGTTATTTGTACAGAACATGGATGATTATGTGGAAGTTTAGTCTAGGCCAGAATGACTGGCAGTGAAGCCTGTTGAGTTATAATACTACTGTGACAGGGTTAAATACTGCCTTGTCCCAGTTGTTATGGAGAAAGAGTTTAAATGCAAGGATCTGTTCTAGTCTCTCCTTTTCAGTCTCTACTCTGTCTGGTTGCATAACCAAAGTTTCTCATGAGACCCAGGACTTGATCACCCTGATGGTCTTGCAATTCTCTGCCTCTCGCTATCTCTCTACCCTCACTTGCTAGTCTGTCTTTTCTCTCCCTTTGCATACCTGCTGGTATAAAAGTATATGTGAATCATTTTGTGGAACTGTAACTGATACTGAGATCCCTTTGTTTAAAAATGTAACTAGTTAGACTGTTGAAATTATCACAAAGCTATTTGGAACTCAAAGGGTTAACCTGAGAATGCTGGATGTGAAATCTTTGAATAGCTGGCTACAAGAGGTCAGTTCTGGGTTATCATGTTATTTTTGCTGCACCTGCAAGAACATTGGAAACTTACAAGAACATTGTGTGAGAAGAATTCTGTTTTCTTAATGAGCTCCTGCAAAGACTTATAAAACAGAGTTGCAATGTTTTGCAAATGACAGAGACAGACTGAGATTTGAAATCGAGAAGAAAAAGGACTCTGCTTTCTATGTTTTTACTGCCATTGTAAACATTTTGAACAATTTTATTTTTTTTAATTTTACTGTTAATAATAAAATGCTTGTTTCAAAGTTTACAACTGCTCCTGGTTTTCCTATGCTTCCTGGCCTTTACCTCAATGACAAATGGTGTCAGCCTAAGTGGGATTTACACTGTGAATACTCTAATCCAGGAGTTTTGTGCCTGGGTACTAGACCTCGTACAAGGAAAGCATAGAAGAATGGTATGGATTCTGCAACAGCAAGTCCTGGAGTGATTACCAAAAGAATGGTAGCCAAACTAGCAGAGACAGAAGTCCAAGCTGAGACTGTACAGCTAGCACCAGTTATAGAAAAAGAACAGGCAGTGACAGAACCTGAAAGCCTGACTGCCTTTTTCAAATGGTGGGCTATACGACAAAAAGAGACAAAGAAACAGAGAAAAGAAGAAATAAAAAAACTAAAACAGAAGAGAAAATAAGAGATGCAGCAACAGGAGCAGCAAAGAAGAGAATAGGTGCAGCGATGGATAGATGCCTTGCAAGTTTTCAAAGCTGGAGGATCTGGCAGTGGTCCAACAGAGCAGCAAGACACAAACAACTTAAAATACATTAAACTTACAAAGTTGTGTCCCTCAGATGATATCGAAGCATACTCGACAACTTTTGAAAGGGTTGCCACTGCCTGCTAGTGGCCAAAGCAGCAATGGACAATCAGATTGGTACCTTACCTGACAGGGAAAGCCCAACTTTCCTACAGCAATATGGACACTGCACAGCCATAAAAATATGGCCTGGTGAAAAGTGAAATCCTGAAAAGGTATGACATCTCAGGAGAGACCTAAAGGCAGAGATTTTGGTCTCTGAAGTACAACACAGTCAACAATCCTCGAGAAGCCTTCACCCGACTCAGAGAACTCCTGATAAAATGTCTCCAACTAGAGAGAAAAGCAGTCTCACAGATCATCAACACATTTGCAATGGAGCAATTCATCAACATCCTTCCTACAGATGTGCAGCTTTGGGTGAAAGAACACCGACCAAATAGTGGGGAAAAGGCTGTTTCTTTAGCCGAAGACTACCAAATGGCCAGACAGATGCCACAGCAGTGAGGTAGAAGTCAAGTACTGGTAAGACACTCTTTTTCCCATTTAAACTCCAAGTCTGATAAGAACTCTGGTGGGGGTAACAAACCTGTGCCCAAAGACTTTATTTGCTGTAACAGTAATAAGCCAGGTCATATTGCAAGAAATTGCTGTAGTAAGAAGAGTGACACTGGAGTAGATTTTTCCTTAGCAAATTGGGGCAAGTACTTGACAAATGTCAAGGTGGGAGATAAGACTGTGAAGGGACTTAAAGATTTGTGAAGCAGACAGACCTTAGTGCATGTTGACGTGCTGAGAAAACAGTGTCTAAAAGGACCAGGTATTGGTGTCATCTGCATCCATAGGGACACTCGATACTATCCCACCAGCCAAGTGACTCTGACTATTAATAGGGTGTCACACCAAATGAAAGTGGAGGTAATACCTAAGTTACTTTTACCTGTGATTATTGGAAATGACTTTCCAGGATTTACTGAGTTAATCAAAGAGGGAGTAAATCCTGATGTTTCAGCAGCTGTGGTGACAAGAGCTCAGGCAAAGAAAATCTCATATGATGGGAACTCTTTTGCTTTTGCTGATTTTGATTCAGACTTGTTTGAGCAGAGCTCCAAGATTGAGAAATCCAGAAAAGAAAGATGACACCTGAAGAAACAGTGACAACAAAAGACTGATGGACATAAGGGAGTAACATATGAAAATGCTGAAACTAAATTGATCAATGATTTTTATTTTCTTCCGGAACAAGCTAACAATGTTTCTCTCCAGGGTTATTTTAAGCAGTTGGGGGTGAACCCAAAACAGGGTGAATCTATGTTTAAAAAATGTAACGGCCTACTGTACAGAGTTTGGGTTAAACCTCAGAGACAGAACCAGATAGAACAATTGATTATACCACAAAAGTATAGATCTGAGTTGTTAAAGATAACACATGATAGTCCTATGGATGGTCACTCGGGGAGGGATCACACCCTTGCCAGACTGCTGTACAGATTTTACTGGCCTGGAATTCATGAACAAGTTGCTACCTATTGCACTTCCTTTGCTGAGTGTCAGAAAGTAATCCCAGTGACTAAAAAAGACAAGATGCCCCTGGTGCCCCTACCCTTGATAGATGTGCTTTTTGAAAGAATTGCAATGGATTCAATGCTAAGAAGTGCAAGGTAATGCACCTGGGAAACAAAAACCCAGAGGAAGAGTACACAATGGGGGGTGCGATACTAACAACAACAAAAATGGAAAGGGACCTGGGGGTAGTCATATCAGATGACCTAAAGGTGGGCAAGCAATGTGAGAGGGCAGCAAGGAGGGCTGGGGGAATACTGGGATGCATAGGGAGAGGCATCACCAGTAGAAAACAAGAAGTTATTATCCCTCTGTACAGACAGCTGGTGAGACCACATCTGGAGTACTGCGTGCAGTTCTGGAGACCCAGTCTCTGCAAAGATATAGACAGGATGGAAGCTGTCCAGAGGAGGGCAACTAAAATGGTGCAGGGTCTGCACCGGAAGACATATGAAGAGAGACTTAAGGAGCTTAATATGTATAGCCTTGAGGAAAGGAGGGAGAGGGGGGACATGATAGAAACTTTCAAGTACCTCAAGGGAATCAACAAAGTCCAAGAGGGTAGCATCTTTCAAAAAAAGAGGTGTGCAAGAACAAGGGGGCACAATTTGAAGATAGAAGGGGGTGGCTCAGAGGTAATTTAAGAAAGTATTTTTTCACAGAGAGGGTTGTGGATGTATGGAACGGCCTTCCAGAGGAGGTTGTGGAGTCAAAAACAGTGGTGGAATTCAAGCATGCATGGGACAGTCATAAGGCAATTCTAGGGGGTGGGGGTAGGAAGAATTAGGCTGCTGGTTAACTAGGATCTGCAGCTTATCCATCAGGTAGGGAAATGGGCAGACTGGGTGGGCCAAGCGGTCCTTATCTGCCATCAAATTCTATGTTTCTATGTTTCTATGATTTGGTTGGCCCCTTAGACAAAAGTAAGAAGGGTAATCGATTCATTTTGGTAGTATGTGACTATGCTACTTGATACCCAGAGGTAGTTCCAATGCATACTGACAGAGCCCCAAAAGTGGTAGCAGAGCTTGCCAAAATTTTCAGCAGGGTGGGCATACCTAAAGAGATTATTACTGATCAAGGTAGTAATTTTGGTGCTGCAATACTGAAGGAGCTGTACCGACTACTAGGCATCAATGCCATAAGAACCTCCCCTTATCATCCTCAGACAGACAGTCTTGTTGAGCATTTTAATCAAACTCTAAAATGCATGTTAAAAAGATTTATAAAAGGGGAAGGGAAAGAGTGGGACCAATACTTACCTTACCTGCTTTTTGCTTACAGAGAAGTGCCACAGGCATCAATGGGTTTTTCACCATTTGAAATGCTGTATGCTAGACAACATAGACAGCCGCTAGATGTAATAAAAGAAACACAGGAAAATAACCCCCATCTGAAACAATCTATTATATCTTATATGTGTGCTCTGAAAAAGAAGCTTGCAAAATATGTTGAAATTGCCCATAATAATCAGGAGGAGGCCCAAAACCAGCAGAAGGTGTATTATGACCATGGGGTAAAAGAAAAAGTTTTTGAGCCAGGTGAAAAGGTCTTACTACTGTTACCCACTACAGAAAATAAACTGTTAATGAAGTGGCAATGGCCTTATAAAGTGTTTAGATGTACTGGCACAGTTAGCTATTATAGTGAAACCCCTGACATAAAAAATCTTACTAAGACATGTCATGCTAACCTCCTCAAGAAATGGGTTGAAAAAACACCAAAATCTGTTTTGCTAGTTTTACCAGAAAATGATAAAGGAGATACTGATGTAGCTTATGATAGACTGGAACAAACAGTTACTGCTGATGCTGTAAAGGTGAATGCTTCCTTAACCTCTGAACAAACTGCAGAAATGTGTAACTTGCTAAAGTCATTTAACAGTACTTTAACCACAGTACCAGGCCGAGCAAAAGGAGTAGCACACGTAATAGTGACATGGAATGCTTGCCCCATTAGACAAAGGACATACAGTTTACCAGAGCGGTTAAGAGCAGATGTGGTTAAGGAACTACAAAAAATGAAAGAATTAGGTATCATAGAAGAGTCGAGAAGTGCTTTGTCATTACCAATGGTGATTGTAAACAAACAAAAAGGGGATGTAAGAATCTGCCTTAATTTCAAGATACTTAAGTGTCAGAATTTGGCAGTTATCATATGCCCAGAATAGATGATTTGGTGGACAGACTGGGGAGTGCCAAGTATATCAGTACCCTTGATCTCACCAAGGGTTACTGGCAAATCCCACTAGCTAAATAATCCAGAGACAAAACTGCATTTGCCACTCCTATAGGAGTCTATCAGTTCACCACCATGCTGTTTGGTTTACATTGTTCACATGCTACATTCCAGTGGTACATGGATGTAATTTTATTCCCTCGCACTGGTTACTTTGCTACATACCAGGGTGATGTTGTGGTTTACAGCCCGGACTGGAAAAGTCACCTGTAACACCTATGAGCAGCTATCCAATTGATCAAAAAGGCAGATCTGACAATTAATCCTACCAAGTGTGCATTGGGCATGCAGGAATCCAGATATTTGGGCTATGTTTTGGGAAACAGAGAAGTCAAGCTAGAGGTTTCCAAGATAGAAGCTATAGCTAGCAACCTTGTCTCTAAAACCAAGAAACATGTTAAGTAATTTTTAGGGCAGGCTGGTTATTGTCAGAGATTTGCTCCCAGCTTTGCTGAGTTAGCTACTCCCCTAACTGAGCTCACAAAGAAACTGTTCCTGAATAATGTGAAATGGACCCCAGAGTGTGACAAGGCTTTTCAGGCCATTAAGGTTGCATTATGTTCAGCCCTGTTT
The DNA here is from genome assembly GCA_016271365.2 of Neoceratodus forsteri. Classification (NCBI taxonomy): domain Eukaryota; kingdom Metazoa; phylum Chordata; order Ceratodontiformes; family Ceratodontidae; genus Neoceratodus; species Neoceratodus forsteri. The sequence continues at coordinate 537,673,474 of CM028134.1, read as the reverse complement.
TAAGAAGCTCAGACTTGGAGAAACAATTTCTGTTATGGACAGATGCATCAGAGGTAGGCCTAGGTACAGGCTTTAGTCAGCATATAGATGGGAAAGAACATCCTATTCTATACATAAGTAGGAAATTGCACGATAGAGAGAAAAGGTACTCCACCACCGAAAAGGAATGCCTTGCAGCAAAGTGGGCCATGGAGTCCCTTAAGTTTTACTTACTAGGAGCTGACTTTGTACTTATAACAGATCACAATCCTCTCTGTTGGCTTAACCAAATGAAGGATAAAAATTCTAGAATCACACGGGGGTATCTGGCACTACAGCCATTTACATATAAAGTGATGCATAAATCTGGGAAAGAAAATGTCAATGCTGATTTTCTGTCTAGTTATGGATCTGGAATTGAGAATTCTGAAGGTTGAAAAACAAAAATGTGTGAGTTTAAACTTCATTGTTTGCCATACTGCATATGCACTGAACTGTAAAGGTTATATGTTAGGAATTTAAAATAATGTTTTGGAAACCTGTTTTTTTGAAACAGGTTCCTTCTTAAAGAGGTGGGTATGTGACAGGGTTGAATACAGCTCTGCCCCAGTTGTTATGGAGAAATAGTTTAAATGCAAGGATCTGTTCTTTGAATACAGTCCTGTCCCAGTTGTTATGGAGAAAGAGTTTAAATCAAGGATCTGTTCTAGTCTCTTCTCTGCCTGGTTGCACAACCAGATTTTCTAGTGAGATCTAGGGCTTGATCACCCCAATGGTCTTGCAGTTCTCTGCCTCTCGCTGGCTCTCTACCCTCACTTTCTGTTCTGTCTTTTCTCTGCACTTGCATATCTGCTGGTAAAAAAATATATATTAATCATTTTGTGGAAATATAACTGATCCCTTTGTTTAAAATGTACAGTGAACTCACCCAGGATGAAGCACAGTACTACAGAAGTCTGCAGTACAGTTACTGCAGTACACAATGGAATTTCAAAGGGAGTTAATCCCTTTTGTCATGCAGTAAATCTGTGACACTGCACTTCATCCTGGCTGACTTATCCGTATATAGTTATATTGTTGAAATGACTGCAAAGCTATGTGGAACTCAAGGGGTTAACCTGAGAATGCTGGATGCAAAATCTCTGCAGAGCTGGCTACAAGAGGTCAGTTCTGGGTCATTATGTTCCTTCTGCTGCACCTACAAGAACATTGGAAACTTACAAGAACATTGGGAGAGAAGCATTTTGTTTTCTTAAAGAGCTCTTGCAAAGACTTAAAAAAAGAGCTGCAATGTTTTGCAAATGACAGAGAAAGACTGAGATTTGAAATTGAGAAGAAAAAGGACTCTGCTTTCTATGTTTGTACTGCCATTGTAAATAGTTATTCTGAACAATTTTATTTATTTTGTTATTTTACTGTTAATAATTAAAGACTTGTGAATTTTATAACTGCTCCTGGTTTTCCTATACTTCCTAACCTGTGCCTCAATGGCAACCATTTCTGACTGGCGCTGTTCTGACTCCTCACGAAGTACCAGTAGCTGTTGGGTTTTCATTGATGTAACTGATGTAACTGAATAGATCATCTTATCTGAGTTCCCACCCCGAACTGTCCCATGTAGGGCATGGTAGTTGTTGTTAGAAGGACACAATGTTTACAATTTAAATGACCGTCAAGAACAGTTGTTGTAAAAGTTCTAACACACTGATAATTTTCCCTCAGTCATTGTAACATGCTTTCAGTGGATTTGTGCTGTCATTTATAAAATAATTAAAAACTGAGGAAAATCTCTTCGACTTTTTAGTATCAGTTTCAACTGCATTGGATGGTTCGCATACAAGGACTGGTGAAAATCAGCCATGAATATATGATGGTTTTAGGGTCACTACTTTTCCTAGAACAGCCACACTGTTGGAGTCGACCCATGGGGTAGGGCTGGACTTGAGATTTCCTTTTGCTGGTTTTCACTTTTCCCACTCTTTTTTTAATTTTGTCATCTCGTAATTGTGATGACTTCAACTCCTCAGTGTTATAGTCATCATCACTAGTCACGCTGGTGGAACTAAAGGCACACTTTCAATCTCCTCTTGATCTTCATTGAGGATATAATCTCCAATGGGACACACCTTTGGAACAGTAAGCCATTGGCATCAGAGCCTTCCAGAAACTTTCCTAGCTGGGGCCACCCCAACAACTTGCAACATTGATGCCTCAGTTATTTCTTTTGTCATTGACCCACTCATCACAGTTGTAGAAAAACAACACCGTCATTTTTGTTACATTGCTGTTTATTTTGTCTTTACCTTAAATTTAATTTCTATCATCATTGTCCCTACATGCTGCCATACAAAGGATCTTTGTTTAGGTTTTGTACCTGCGGTTACAAGGTCTACAAGGATAATGCTCACACTGTGCACGTTTGCTGTTTGGGCCTGTCCCACAACATGAGAGTCTACAAGATCTGCCAAGGATTTAACCAAGCCAGAAGGAAATGCTGGAAGAAGGCTTTGGAGATTTTTTATTGCCATTAAGGCCATGGAAACTCAGGTGAAGGCAACAGGATCCAAATTGTCTTCTCTGTCTCAACCGCCCACTCTGGGTAAGGAAACTCCACAGCAGTCGTTGACTGCATCACCGCCAAGGTCAGTGAGGAAAACAGATACATTCAAAGAAAACAAGGAAAAATCATCATTGAGACCCTCTTCCAGCCAACATAAGCATAAAGAGAAGCATGCTTCAGTGGTGAGGTCGAAGTCTCTTTTGAAGAAGAGTAAATTCTCATTGGTGTGCGCTCTGGCGGTGTTGACTACAGCACCTCCAACCACTGCTGAGACACCAAGATCAGGGCCTGGTTCTGGTGCTGCCATACCTACTATGGACAATATGCAGCTGTTGTCAATGGGTTCCATCCTGTATGAGGAATACAATCCTGACCTCCTGGAAATGGAAGAAGATTTAATGGAAGAAGGTGGAGATGAGGAACCCTATGAAAGAGGCTTCCCTCCAGCTTAACCTTATCATCATGTAGTAAAAACTCTGTGGTATATAACCCCAGGTTCCCTCCTGTGGATCCATCCTTCCAGGCTTTGATTAAGCAAATACAGAAGGTGATGGGATTTGGAGGTGAAGAGGAAGACTGTAGTAAAAGAAACTTATCTGCTGCTCCCACCATTGTAGCGCCACCTGTTTACCCTGCATTAGAAGATGCAACATTTGCTGACTGGCATAGACCTGGTACTCTGCCAGCAGTTCCAAGAAAGGCTGACAAGCAGTATCCTGCTCCATCTGTCAAGCTCTATTGTGCTTCCAAGCCGTAAATTAATTCTGTAGTTATCATGGCTGCCCATGATGGCTCTCGGGCTCCTAGAGTGATGAGAAGTGCACCTTGCCTCCTGACAAGAAGTCTAGAAAATTGGATGTAATGGGAAAGATGACTTACGACTCCTCCACTTTGGGTCTTCAGATTTCAAATTACCAGATCTATATGATTAAGTAGCAGAACATCCTCTGGAAGTCAGCTATGGCTACAGCACAGACATTGGCTAACAGACCTGCAAAGGCAGAATTGTTATTTAATTTATTTATTTATTTCAGTTTGAGATAAACACATTGGAGCCAATGGATCGTTTACAAAGGTTCCAAGTCAAACATAGTACAGAACAGAATAAACAGCAACAACAGTATATACACAAAAATACATTGGCGTTCAAAAGATAACTTGATTTCAAGGTTATGTAGGTTACATAAAAAAACAATTGTGTTAAATTGTCAATTTACACTTTGGTTACAGATTGTCTTGAAATTTACCAAGAAATTTCACTGTCAGTCCTACATACTGTATATAGACAGGCAGTTCAAGTCTGTTCCTAGATGTAATCTGCCCTATACTGAGTGCACAGCTCAGCATATGGATTTCAGGAACTCATGCTTGGGTAGGGCCACCAGAAAGAAAGACTTTGTTGAAGATGTGCTTGAGTGGCAGCCTGAGATGGCTTTTCCATTGGAGGTGGAGGGTCAGTGCTGAGGGATAGGGGATAGGGAGAAACAGGAAGGGGGAGGTCTAGGGAGTTGGCAGTGAAGGGGAGGGATAGTGCATGTGGGGTGGATAAGATGAGGGCAGTAATATTTGGGGGTAGGGGTGGAGGAGGAAGCAGAGGATGGGACCGAGGGCGGGGGTAGGGGCGGGCGGGAGGATAAATCTATAGTAATGTTGCAGTGGGAGGTTGAAAGAGTATACTGCTAGAATGGCGACTGAATTTTGCCACACAATTAGGGCACTGCAACAAATGCAATAATGACAGGGTGATCCTGATTTTAGATCGCCCCTCAGTCATGCTGCCTTTTGCACCCACATTGTTTCTACCCCTGCCAGGGCATGCCCCGGAGGTTGTTATATTCCTTTTCCGGGGGTGTGGGGGGTGAAGACCCTTACAAAACAGGACTGTTTCCTGGGATGGTGGTTTGGTGCTACATGTCCCGGGAGCTGCAATGCCTCACGCTCTAATGCCAGGTGGTGAATTGCCTTCGCCCATATTGGCATCGACAAAATGACTGTCGCATCAATATGGGTGAACCTGATTAAAGCTGCCTCTGCTGGTCTGGATACAGGTAAACACTAAGGTCAGAATATAGAAACATAGAAACACAGAAATTGTAGGCAGATAAGGACCGCAAGGCCCATCCAGTCTGCCTGTAAGCCCTACACTTGCTTGCATCCTCTGAACCCAGCTGGCCAGTGACTTTACTCCACTCTGTCCCACCTCTAAGGTTCCTTCATGCCTATCCCAGGCATGTTTAAATCCGTCCACTGTGCTCACTTCCTTTGGCAGACTATTCCATGTGTGAATCACCCTCTCCGTGAAGAACTTCTTCACATTTTCTTTAATCTGCCACCTACCAATTTCATATCATGCCACTTTATTCTTGTACTCCCCCTATATTGGAAGATGTCTCACCCCCTGCACCTTGTTTATGCCCTTAAGGTACTTGAATGTTTCTATCATGTCTCCCCACTCCCTTCTTTCCTCCAGCAAGTACATATTGAGGTCCTTTAATCTCTCCTCATATGTCTTCTGGTGCAAGCCCTGTACCATCTTTGTTGCCCTTCACTGGACCACCTCCACCATGTCAATGTCCTTATGAAGGTGTGGCCTCCAGAACTGCACACAGTACTCTAGGTGAGGCCTCACAAGTGTTTTATACATGGCATCAGCACATCCCACCTTCTGTTAGTGATACCTCTACTAATGCACCCAAGCATGCCACTGGCCCATGCCCCTTTCTTCCTTGGTGATCATCAGCAACTCTCCCCTCCATCTTGTAACTCTCCCCAGGGTTCCTTCATCCCAGGTGCATGATTTTGCACGTCTTAGAATTAAACCTCAGTTACCAGACTTCAGACCATTTTTCTAGTTTCCTCAGGTCCCTCCTCATCCTTTCCACCCCTTCTGTAGTATCCACCCTGTTGCAGATCTTGGCGTCATTGGCAAACAGGCAGACCTTTCCTTCCAGCCCTTCTGCAATGTCACTAATGAAGACATTAAACAGGACTGGCACAAGGACCAATCCCTGCAGTACCCTGCTGGTGACACCCTTCTCCCCACTTGGATCCCATTTATCACCACCCTCTGCCTCCTGTCTGTTAGCCAGTTCCTAACCCAGCTTACCACCTTCTCCCCATGCCCAGACTACCCATTTTGTTTACTAGCCTTCTATGTGGGGCAGTGTCGAAGGCCTTACTGAAATTGAGGTAGGTGACATCCACTGCCCCCCCAATTTACTTCCTTTGTCACCCAGTCAAAAAAGTCTATCATATTCCTCTGACATGACCTTCCTGCTGTGACTCCATGTTACCTTGGATCCTGTGCTCTGTTGGATTCAAGGTGTGCCACTATTCTTTCCTTGAGCAGGGCCTCCATGATCTTACCCACTACTGAGGTGAGGCTGACCGGTCGATATTTCCCTGCTTCCTCTTGGCTCCCGCTTTTGTGCAGAGGGACAACCTGTGCCCTCTTCCAGTCCTCTGGGACCACTCTTGTGTTGAGTGACTCAGTGAACATGGCTGCCAGAGGTGCTGCTAGCTCTGTTCACAGCTCTTTTAATATCCATGGGTGTATGCCATCTGACCCCATTGCTTTATCCACCTTCAGTTTCTTGAGCTCCCCAGTACTCTCTTCACTGTGAATGGACTGGTGTCCACCTCCCCCCCTTTGTACTGGTTGCCCAACTGTGGTCCCTGACCTTTCTCTTCTTCAGTGAATACTGAACAAAAGTATTTATTCAGTATTTCTGCCTTTTCTAGGTCCCCCTCCTTACACTCCCCTTCCTCCCCTTTTAGCCTTACAACCCCCCCAGTTTTTCTTCTTTCACTGATGTACCTATAGAATGTCTTGTCCCCCTTCTTCACCATCTGTGCTAATCCTTCCTCAGTCCACACCTTTGTGCTCCTAACAGCCTTCCCCACCTCCCTTAGACACTCTAGGTACACCTCTCTGTCTTTCTCCCTTTGGCTCTTCTTGTACTTCCTAAACCCCACCTTTTAGCCCTTACTTTCTCTGCCACTTCTCTTCAGAAACATAGTGGCTTCCTTCTTTTTTTGCCTTTGGATACCAGCCTGATACACTGGTTAGCCACTTCCACTATGACTTTTTTTTTTGTGCCCCACTGCTATTCAATCCCTCCTTTCACCTTCCCCCTCTCTAGTGCAACTTTTATACATCTTCTCATTTCAGCGAAGTCAGCTCTACTAAAATCTAAAAGTTCAAGTTCAAGTTTATTGCAGGAAAGACTCCATTGAGCAAGCTCATTCACAAGGAGGTCCTGAGGCACATACACATACAGTTTGCAATTACATAGACAGGAGATATAAAATGTAGAACAACAAAGAAAAAAAATATATAATACAAGAGGTATACACAATAGAAGTCCTTATGCTATATATGCAGTACATTCCAGCTTTAACCTTGCCCTAAATTATGCAACACATTTCAGCTTAATAAGTAGAGGGCCAGTTGGTACCTAGGAAGTTGACTTGGTGTTGGGCGCCTAGTAGCACCTACATATGTCTTTTAATTTAGAGATAGCTAGTGTTTTATAGGAGTTAATTGATACAATGCTGGTTAGCTTCAGCATGGCTTGTAGTTGGTTCCAAATGTTTGGGAGGCATATGAGACAGCTCTTTGGCCAGCTGTGGTACGTATCCAGGGAACATCTAGTAGGATAAGGTCGGATTTCCTTAGGGAGTAGGCGCTATGCGAGATGTGTATGAGAGACGTTAAATAGACAGGCAGTTTGTGGAGTAGTAATTTGAGGGTCCAAATGCCAGCATGCAGGAGGCATCTGGTGGCAAGAGAGGTCCACCCAACTGCTGCATAAATATCACAGTGGTGGGTCCTGTACACAGAGTTAGTCATGAAGTGAAGAGCACAGTGATAGAGTACGTCCAGTTTAGATAGGCTCAAGGTTGGGGAGGAGATAAAGATAATGTCTCCGTAAGGAATGTTGCTTGGACAAGTCTTTTGTGGGTCATGAGAGAAAAGAGGGTCCTATTTCTAAAGAAGAAACCCAAGCGTGCTTTAAGCCTCTTTGATAGATCCTCGATGTGGTCATTGAAGGAAAGCTTGTTGTCTATCCACATACCTAGATATTTAAATTTAGGTACGACTTCCAAGAGTTCACTTAGGGAGGTAACTATGAAGTTTTTAGGTGGGGTAGGTAGTGCACCAGACAAGGCAAGTCTCGAGAAAATCATTGTCTTGGTTTTTTTGGCATTTAAGAGAAGCTTGGCATTGATAAGGTTGCTTTCTAACTGGATAAAGTCAGCTTGGATTGCTTCTCCTGACTTCAGTTAAGGAGGAGCCTGATGCGTACAAAACCGTATCATCCGCAAAGAAATGTATGCTAGAGTTCTTTATGTGGGAGTCAAGGTTGTTGATGTACAGGGAAAAAGGATTGGTCCTAGGATGGAACCTTGAGGGACTCCTCTGGCAATGGAAGGGGGCAGATAGTAGACCATCAGCTTTGACTTTTGTATCCTTCCTGTGAGATAACTGTTAAACCACTGTAGTGAAGTGGAGTGGCACCTATGTAGGCAAGACAGGTGATTAGGAGGTGATGGTCTACAGTGTGAAGGCCTTACTGAGGTCTAGAAAGACTGCACCAGTAACCTTCTTCGTGTCCATAGCATGGATCCAGTCATTAGAGACTTTAGCCAAGGCTGAGATGGTACTGTGCTTCGACCTGAAGCCAGATTGGGCCGGGTTTAGGAGTGAGTGTGCTTTGAGGTGATTTTTTAGTTGGTTGTATATAAGTTTTTCCAGCACTTTGGAGAGAACAGGCAAGATAGAGTTAGGACAGTAGTTGGTTAAGTCATAAGGATCTCCTGATTTGAAGAGAGAAAGAATATGGGCAGATTTCCAGCAGGATGGAACAGTGGCTGTGGTAATACAGAGGTTGAAGATGTGAAGGATAGGGGCTGTGAGCTGGGCATAGCCTAACCGCAAGAAAAATGATTCAAGGCCATCGTCTCCTGCACTTTTCTTGGTGTCAAGGCTAAGAATTATGTCTTCGACTTCTTTGTAGCTAAACAGGCACAATTGGAGGGGATGAGGTGGAGTAGCATGTGTAGTATCTGGGCTAGTGTGCTATTCACTTGGCTAGTGTATGGGGAGGAGTCGAATGCCAACCCGGCAGTGGCAAAGTGAAAGTTTCAACCATCCCGTCCTTGGCCAGAATCTTGGTGGGAAGGGAGGAAGCAGCAGGAGGGCCTTCAATGGAGCTCAGTGTCTTCCAGATTTTTTGGGAGTTCCCTTTGGCCTGCTCCAGAGTGGAGATGTTGAAGTTTGCTTTAGTAGCATGTACACTTTTAACACAGGCATTTCTGGCAGTTCTAAATGCCTGCCAGTCTGCCTGGTCCTTTGTGTGCCTGGCCCTAGCTCATAGCTTGTCTCTATTGGTAAGTGCAGATTTGAGCTCTTGGGTGAACCACGGATGCAAGATTTTCTGCACCCTCATTTTAATAAGAGGAGCATGCTTGTTAATTAGGGTGGTGAGGTTGTCATTTAGGACAGAGATGGCGGCATCAGCAGATTTGGCAAGATATAGGTCTTGCCACCTGATCGTAGCTAGTTTGGTTAGGAAGTTTACTGAGTTGAATTTATGGAATGAGCATTTGATTCTGAATTTAGGGTGCTGCTGGGTTTTAGATAGGAATCTTGTACATACAACGATACTGTTGTCACTCATGTTGTTATGGAAAACTGCAGAATGTGAGATTTTATGGGGATGCGAAGTTAAGACGACATCTGAGAGTGAGCTGTTGGCAGAGTTAGAAGCATTGATTCTTGTGGGTTCAGTTACTATCTGTGTAAGACCCAGCTCACCACAGATGGATTTTAGGAAGTGGGATTTAGCAGTGAGCCAATTCATATTGAAGTCCCCTAAGATTATTGTTTCCTTCGCCTTTGTGTGACTTGACTGTGTTTTTGTTCCCATGGTAAACCACACTATGTGGTGGTCACTGGATCCTAGTTGTCCTTCTACCCGCACATCTGCAGTTCTGTCCCCAGTGGTCAGTACTAAGTCCAGAATTGCCCTGTTTCTGGTGGGATCAAGCACTAGCTGCCTGAGACCCACCCCCTGTAGGGAATCTAGGAAATCTCTACTTTCTGGCTGAAGTAACTTCCTGGGTGGTCCAATCCACATCTGGTGTATTGAACTCAGCCAGCATTAGAACTTCACCTTTAGTCACCATCTTGTGTATTTCATCCACTAGCTCCCTGTCCACTTCTTCCTCCTGTGCCGGAGGCCTGTAGATCACCTCTGTGTGTATTGCTGTGCCATTTCTAGGTTCAAGGGTGACTCACAGTGCCTAAGCCTCCCCCATGTACCCTGCACTTCTGTCACCTTTATACCCTCTGATGCTGCGGCTAGACCTGCTGCCTCTTGTATATGCCACAGAAGGTACCCAGATTCAGGCTGGCAGGATTTGCTTCAGATGTGCAACAGGCTGTGCTTAATGTCCCCTTTAGAGGCAGTAAGCTGTTTGGCCATGAGGTGGATAATGCATTAAAAGTCACACAGTCTTCCAAGTTAACTCCATGGTGCATAAAGTCCCTGACTCCCCAAAATACATACAGGGGTCATGCTAGGGGTACTTTTTGGTAGCCTACTGGCTGAGGAGCTGTGGCTACCTTCAGCCCTACTGTGACTGATGAGGTGGTCCCACAGCAGGACCTGCTGCTCAGGGTGGCCACTTTAAGACTCCCAAGGTTTCCCTTTAAGGTGGCCCTGCTGCACCTGGCACCTTCTGACTCCCTACTTTCTCCCCCTCCACAGCTGCCATCAGGGGTGAAAGTGGGGAGGAAGGATCTCCCTTCATTTACAAAAATGGAGGGAGATCACCAGACAAATTTGTCCTGGAACTAGTGCAAAAAGGGCATGCACTGGAACTACTTCCCAAACTTCGTGCATCCTCCACTCCATTCTCATTATCCTTCAGGAAACCTGTCCCTCTTGAGGGAACAGGTTCAGTGTCTGCTTCAGAAAAGATCCATAGAGCCAGTTCCTCCTAGAGAATGGACCAGGTGGTTTTACTCCAAGTACTTTCTGGTTGCAAAAGACACAAGAGACTTGCATCCCATGTTGTTTCTCAGAGCCCTGATCAAATTCATCCAATACAAAAAGATTCAGATGGTGTCTCTTCAGGCTTTCATTCCCCTTCTGCAGAAAGAAAACTGGCTTTGCCCTCTGGATATGAAGGTTGCTTACCTTTATATCAGAATCAAAACATGTCATAGGTGGTACCTCAGGTTCACCCTGGAGGACTGCAATTATCAGTTCCAAGTCCTACCCTTTAGCTTATCCTCAGCACCACAGGTATTTACCAAATACTTTGTGGTTATGGCAGCAGCCCTTTGGTGGGACAAGCTTTATGTCTTACCCTATTTGGATGACTAGCACCTGCAGGGCCCATCCTGGGAAGTACTTCTGCACTCAGTTGTTTGAGGACCTGGGTATCACGGTCAATGTACCAAAATCTGTTCTCACTCCATGTCAACTACTCCATATATTTGTGCAGAACTGGACATAGCAATGGGAAGTGCACTCCTTCCCCAGGACTGAGCACAGACCTGATTGCCCAGGCCAGGTTCACACACAGGAGTCACTATATGTCTGGCAGGACTATGCTCCACCCCTGGGCCATATGGCAGCTGATATTGTAACTGTCCCATTTGCACACCTGCATATGCGAATACCACAATGGATTTTTTGTGTGCAGTGGGACCAAATGACAGACAAATTGGAACATATGATTGTCGTCACATCCCCTTTAAGAAAGTCTCCACTGTGGTGGATGGAACCCCTGCACTTATTTCAAGGTTTACCCTTCTTTTCCCCAACTGTGGAGCACATCCTCATGACAGATGGGTCCGGGATGGGATGGACAGCCCACCTGGCCATATACCAGATGCAAGAATTGTGGATAGATTGGGATTCAGATATCTACATCAATGTTTTGGAGATGATGGTCATTCTTCTTGGGCTCCAGGCTTTCAAAGGGCATCACTCTCCAGGTCCCCTGTTGTTATGAACAGACAATGTCAGTGTGATGCACTATATAAATAAGTAAGGGGCAGTCAATCATACCCTCCGTGCAGGGAAGCAATGAGTGTACAGCAATGGGTGCTCCCTCATGATCTGTAATTGACAGCCATTTTTCTCTCAGGAGTCTAAAATGTCTTAGCCAACAGACTAAGTGGGTCCCAATCTCAGGTACATGAGTAGAAACTACTCACCTCCATGGGAAATGACCTCTTCATGAGATAGGGCCATCAAGAGCTGAACCATTTTGTGTCCCCACACAATATGAAATTAACACATTTTTGCTCGCTCACTCCAGGACCCATTTTTTGTTTTTTTTCTGCAAGATGCATTTTCATTTTTCCAGAGGGGGAGGTTACTCTACACATTCCCTCTGATACCTCTCATTCAGGTGGCCCTTCTAAAGTTGTGGGCAGAAGGGACCATCCTGATACTGATCATCCCCCTCTGGCTTCATCAGATATGGTTTCTAGTTATACATCTGCCAGTGGAATTACCAATTCAGTTTTCCCTATGTTGGGGTCTACTATCAAAGAACAGTGGAACCTGGTCCACCCAGACCACAGGTTCCTCCACCTCATTTGGCTACTGAGGACATAGTCATTGCACATTGTGAGGTGTCTCCCCAAGTGGCTAATGTCTTGCTGGCAGCCAGGAAGCCCTCCACCTGACATACGTATTCAATAACATAGAAGTGGTTTACCATTTGGTTTGGTTCTGGCTCTGAGGACCCTTTTACATGTCTTCTTAATACCATGCCTGCCTGCTTCCTGTTTCTATCAGACTCTGGTCTGCAGTACTCCTCTATTAAGGTGCATTTGGTGTCCATAACAGCTTTCCATGCCCTTATTGATGGACACACAGTGGCACAACTGGAAGTCTCCCATACCTTCTTGAAGGGTATTTTGCACATGCATCTCCTGATTTGTAAGTCAGTTCTGCCATGGGGCTTTCATTTTATACTTGAGAAGTTGACTTTGACTCTGTTTGCACCCACTGCAACTTATGAACTGTGCTTCCTTTCATGGAAAACACGTTTTCTGGTTGCTATTACTTGCAGTATGCTGGTTTAGTGTGGTGCCAGAATTTCTCTGTGGTTGGTCATTACTTTTGCAATGGCACATATAGCATTTCCTGTGTAATAGGATCTCATTTTGTAGCCATGTTCTGTGTTTTTTTTTTTTTTTGGTAGCTCTAGTGGGTCCGGTTAAAAGAAAACTGCAAGTGGGAGCTGTTAAAATGACAGCCGAGAGCATGCTAATTTGGTTAGCAAGCTATATAAATTAGGTTTTAGTAGCTCACTAATAAGATGGGTTAACAACTGGTTACATGAACACCTCCAAATGGTCAGATTTAATTACATTCTATCTGACAGGAAGGTGGTCACCAGTGGGGTTCCGCAGGGGTCAGTTTTGGGCCCAGTCCTCTTTAGTATTTACATTAGTGACATTCAGCAGAATGTCAAGAATAGATTAATTGGTATTACTTGGTATGAAAGAACAGAAGAAGGCCAATGCCCATCGAGACTGTACCCCACACAATGTGGGACATTGTTTAGTTGTTATCCTGAATCCAAACATCTAGTTTATTTTTAAAAGTTGTAGTAATAGGATCCTCAACTAGATGCTGTGGCAGGGTGTTCCATACACTAGAAGCCCTTATTAAAAACAAGTTTCCCCTCTTACTGGTTCTATAACTTTTGACCTCAAGCTGTTTGTTATGCAGTCTTGGGACATGTCTCCTTTTGGAGAAAGTTAGACCACATTTTTCCATGAGATCAGGTGAATTTATTAAATTAAAAACCATAAGCATATCACCTCTTAGTCTTCTAATTTGAAGAGAGAAGAGACCAGTAGCTTTTAATCTGGTCTGATAGTCCAAATTTGTTAGTCTGAGAATCATTCTGGTTACTCTCCTCTGAACTTGTTCAAGTATGGCAATGTCTTTTTTTAGACTTGGATTCCAAAAAGGGGGAGCTGTAGTCCAGGTATGGTCTAATATATGCCCTATACAATGGGATAAGGCATTGTTCAGCGTGGTTAATAAAGGCGCATTTTATTTGTCTCAAAAGTCTATTGGTCATACAAGCGGTTCTAACACAGTGATCCCTTGACGTGAGTTTATTGTTGATATAAATACCTAGATCTTTCTCACAGTTTGATGAGTGAAGTGGAAGTCCATTTATATAATATACAGTTTTAGGATTTTTTGCACTGAAATGTACTACTAAGCATTTGTCTTGATTAAACTGCATATGATTATTTTTTGCCCAAAGTACTAGTTTTCCCAAGTCCTCCTTTAATGAAGAGATATTTTCTTGATTATTAACCTTGCCCCCCAGTTTAGTATCATCTGCAAATTTAACCATGAAATTGTTAGGCCCTGTCTGTAAATCACTAATGAAAAGATTAAATAATGTTGGTCCCAGGACCGACCCCTGGGGCACACCACTTGTCACTCTACCCAGATCAGACAAAGTGTCATTAATTATAACTTTCTGGGAGCGATTTATTAACCAATTTGAGGTGCAGTTGACAATATTAGATGACAAACCTAAATTGTGCATTTTAGTGATCAGTTTTTCATGTGAAACTTTATCAAAAGCTCTGCTAAAATCCAAAAGAATTACATCAGAAGGGATACCTGCATCTAGTAAAGCACTTACATTATTGTAAAATGATATCAGGTTGGTGGTACAGGAATACTTGGGAGTAAACCCATGCTGGATTGAATCATAGATACCTAATTTTTTACAATCCTGATCGATCAAGGTCTTCATTACCCGTTCCATTAGTTTGCCAACCACTGAGGTCAGGCTAATGGGGTGATAATTCTGCACAGAACTTCTATTGCCTTTTTTGAATATTGGAGTAACTATTGCTGAACGCCAATCATTTGGTAAAATACTTTATTGTAGAGATTTGATAAAGATAATTGACAACGGTATAGAGATGTTTATAGAGGTTTCAACCAGAAACCATGGATGGATACCGTCTGGGCCTGGACTAGTGGTATTTTTTAGTTTTTTAATAGCCTGTAGAATGTTGGTTGGGTTAAACCTATGAAAATCTGAATGGTGAACTTTAAGTGTATTAAGAGATGATTGTTGGGAAAAGAAAAAGCAGAAATATTTATTGAAGAGATTTGACGTTTCTATATCAGATAAGGGAGAACCATTGGTTATAATGGGACCGATGGTCCTTGGTGCACCCTTTTTGTTATTTATATAAGAAAAGAGAGATTTATGACAGTCTTTTGTGTGCGCTAGTTTAAATTCTAACTTGTTTTTAGCCAATTTGATAAGACTTTTTCAGGTTTTTAACAGATAATCTATATTTGTGCAATAAGGTAGTTTTATATGGAAGATAACTTTTCTTAAGTTTCCTAAAAAGTTTCATTTTAGTTTTTATCTGATTTTTGATTGACCTATTAAACCAAGGGAGGATTTTTCCTTTGTTATTAAATTTCCTTTTAGATGGAATGAAAATGTTCTCCAAATGGTGTACAATATTTTTAAAAATGCTCCAAGCTTGTTGTGTTGTACAATTAAGGAGGTTAGATTCCCAATTTATGCTTTGTAAATATTTATTGATTTCAGAAAAATTTGTTTTATTATAATTTTTTGTATTATTTAACTTCCTATGTATGGTTTTAATCTGTTGAATTTCAAAAAGAATGGAAGAATGGTCACTGGTTCCATGTTGGTCCCAAATTTGGAGATTGCTAATTTGTTGCTTTATATTTATAAATAATAAATCCAGAATGTTAGAACCTCGAGTGGGTTCAGTAACAAGTTGTTGTAATCCAGTGCTAGCTCTAGACTGGTTAAATTTGCTGATGACTTGAAGTTGGGTGGGGCGGTAGATACATTCAACAAGCACTTTACTTTGGCTAATAACTTAGACCAATTCATGGAATGGGCAGTAATAAATGGTATGCAATTCAATGCTGAGAAATGTGTAGTTTTACACTTTGGATTGAAAAATCAAAAACATAAATATTCTAGGAAATTAGATTTTACGTATGGTTACATCAGTACAAGACTTAGGGGTCACGATAGATAACTCCTTTCCATTCACAGAACATTGTCATCAGATGTCCTTTAAGGCAAGAGGTCTTATAAAAAGAATTAAAAGATCTTTTATCTGTAAGTCAGAACAGTGCATTATTCCCTTATATAAGGCATATGTTACACCTTTACTAGACTTTGGGTCACCCTTTTGGTCTCCCTATCATATGAAGGATATTAAAATGATTGAAGGAGTACAACGCTCAGTCACCAAATTAATCCCCCATTTAAAAGGTTTACCTTACGATGTTAGACTAAAACAAAATGGATTGTTTTCCTTTGAACAAAGAAGACAGAGAGGGGATATTTTATTTTTACATAAAATTTTGCAGTCATCAGATTTAATGATTCAGTGTGGCCTGGAGATTAGCAATACTCAAAGTAACCTCAGATCACGTGGAAGTAAATTGGTGATACATAGGGCTAATACTAAGAAAAGAGACAACTATTTTACAATTAGAAGTGCAAAGACCTGGAACAGGCTCCTGAGAACTGTAGTGGAAGCAGATGGGTTTATCTGATTTAAACATCTTCTAGATAGCCAGTATTATGCTAAGTGAATTATGGTCTGATGATGCCCGCATGTGCAGGGGACAATATAAATGAGCAATTTTGATCCCATTTGTCCTACCTTTCCAAGTAATCCTAGTAGGACAGAAGGTATAATTAATGACTTTAACATGAGCAGCAGTATTGGCTTTTTTTATATATGCTTTTTCTAGACAAGTGCGATGAGAACCCTTTAGATCCTGAAATAATTGAACCTGGAGGGGAAGAGAGAGGTCCAGTAAGCACTACATGAGCTTTCATAGCCGTGGAAAGGACTGCTTTAAAAGCACACAGGTTACACTGGTAAATGGTATCACTGCAGGCATTCCATAAAGTGGGGAGCACTCCACAGGGTTTGCAAATTTCTAAATTTCTTACATCTAGAGAAAGGTGTTGATGAAAAAGTGGCAGATGGTGCTGCTGGAAGCATTTGCAGTTTTAATTAATCTGATCCTGGAAGATGTGGAAGAAATTGAAGCAGCAGTCCATGCTGAAATGAAGGCATGAAAAAATGCTGTGAGTAACTTCAGAGGCTATCCAGACTATAGCAATTTTTATAAAGATCTTCAGGAAACAGTTCAAATTTATGACAGGAAAATTAGTGAGCAGAAAAAGAGGAAATTTGATTGGGACACTAGTGACTACCAGAAGGCACACATTTGAATATAGAGTAGAAAGACAGAAATGCAACTGACATTTATTCTCAAAAAGAATGCAGTGTATACAGATGTTTCAGCAACAATTGAATCAGGTATGAAATTGACTCTTTTTTTAGAGGAAGAGAAATGGAAATTCCATTAGTACAGCCCCCAGCCCTAAACATCAGCCACAGACCCTACCCCCAGACTCAGTATGAGACTACTACACTTCCAGGAGGGAAAAGGAGAACCTGGGGGGGGTAGGAAGAGCAGAAAGAAGTAAGCAAAAACAGCAGTAACAGCAACAACAACAACAAGGATAGAGGAAGAGACAGGGCTATGGACAGAAGAAACAGAAGAATCAGAATCAATGGGGAAGAGCAAAATACCATCAGCAAATGTAATAAACCATTCTGAACATACTCCAACTGATTTGGAAATTAAAGTCTTACAGAAGGGATTGAGTTTTGTACCAACAAGGCATATAAATGAATTCAAAATGATGGTAGATTTGAGTAAACACATAAGAACCCTCAATTTTAAAGTTTTTTTCTCTTAAATAGGTGATTCTGAAAGTGAACAATTGGAAAGTCCACAGAATACAGATGAGAGTTTTGTTGTGACCCAGAGTAATGTGGTAAAGTCCTTCCCAAAAATGTCCACCTTTATACCACTCATAAGTCCTGTGGTGGTGGTATATAGTCAGCTGTGTGAAAACAATTTTAAGAAAGTATTGGTAAATGTGTTTAAGCCTAGATATGTTAACTGTTGAAATGAAGACAGGCAGGCATTAGAAAAATTGAAGGTAAATGCCCAAATTACAATTAAGCTGGCCAATAAAGGCAGCTTAATTGTAATTATGAAGATCACAAGGTACTGTATGAACAAGAGTTAAAATCACAGCTGAGTAATGAGAAATGTTATGAAAGGCTGGAAAACAATGACTTTTAAAAAGGAAAGTGATTTAATACTTGATACTTTGGAAAGGAATATTATCAGTAAAAGTGAATGGAATTATTTATCTGTGGACTATCCCATTAGGTCAACCATATTCTTTACCTAAAGAACACAAAAAATTGAGATTCTCCACCAGGATGACCCATAGTGACCAGCATAGGCTCAATCACATATCCTTTGGCTAAACATGTTGATGTTCACATTAGAGATGTGATGGTCATGTTTTGTTCATAAGTGTATGGCTCATGTACTGGAGGTATCAAATGATGTAATAGTGGACAAAGACTGACTTCTAGTAACACTATACATCACTGCCTATACACAAATATTACTCATGAGGGGGTTAAGGGCTTTAGAGACAACACTACTGGAACCAAATGTGGTGAATGGAGAACATCTTGAATTAATTTTACAACTGTCAGAAAAGATACTGAAATGTTACACTTGTTCCTTTTTCAGGGACTTATCACCTGATCCAGAGAACTGCTATGGGGGCATCTTTTTTCCCCATTCATGCCAATATTTGTCGAGGAGTAGGGAAAATTATGAACATCTAGAATTGTATAGTAGACTTTGGATGACATTTTGATAATTTGGAATGGTAATGAAAGTGAATTAATGCAGTTTGTATCTTATTTAGAATATACCAACTCATGTCTGAAATTTACAGTAACATCAGATAGAAAATAAACTGATTTTTTGTATATATAAAAAAGAGAAAGGATGACAGCATAGGTATTTTTACCAATCTGTATACAAAATCTACAAACTGAAATTCACTTTTAGAGTTTTCTGGTTGTCATCCACAACATACAGTAGAGAACATTCCCAAGAGCCAATATATATTTGCATAAAAAGAAATGGTATCAGGGAGACTGACTACAAAAGACAAGTAGAGGCTTTGAGTATCAATTTTAAACAGAAGCAATACAGTTATCATAGTATCCAAGTGGGAAGAGTTTGTTAGCAGAATGGATAGAAATAGCCTGATTCAACAGTGTGGACAAAGGGGGAGGGATTTAGACTAAATGTTATGATTGCATATTCACTGCAGTCTAAAACAAGGTTTAGCCAGAGCCAATAGAGCTGTGAGGAGCTACCAGGTCACGGAAGTTACACATGTGCATAGAAATTATTCAATGCCCATGTGTAACTTGGCCATTTTTTGGAGGTGTTGCACAACATTTTCAACACTGCCTTTGTTGGACCCCTCCTCATGAACAGTGCCAGTGTCATTTTGTTCAATTGTACCGAAAGATGATTACGCAGAGCAAATGTGCTATTCTGTGCCACAGGAGCAAAATCTCATTTTGGGCAGCTTGTGGGAAAATAACAACTGTACTGTTTTGAAGGAGGTGTGCAAAAATGGCAATGTTAAAAATATGGAGTGAAAATATAAAAAAATTGGCAATGTCAGGAGCATGCATAGAAACTGCACAACGCATGCTCGTGACACAGTCATTTTTTGGAATTCCTTCACAAAATTTGCAACATGGGCTTTTTGGGACCCCACCTCATGAACTGTGGCACTGTCATTTCATGAATCCATCCTGAAAGGTGATTCCATGCAGTGACCATGAAATCACCTTTTGGGACTAAATAACAAAATGACAGCAACACTTTTCATGTGGCGGGGTCCCAAGAACCCCATGTTGAAAATAAAATGGCTGAGATATCAGCATAAGTTAAAAACCCCATTGAATGGCTGCATTGCATGCTTACCTTTAATTCATCAGTTCGCGGTTGGGCTTTGAAGAGTGCAGACGTGTCCCGGTCCAGAGAAGATAACAGCGCCAACCTCCGGAGGTAAGTATGGGGTAAGGGGGTGTGTGGGGAGGTGGGTGCTCAGTGGGAGGGTGGACAAGGGGGAAGCATACTGCAGCAACAATGAGGGACAGTTTTCCATTTCCACAGGGGGAAAAAATGACAACGAGGGACCATTTTCTAATTTACAGCAAAATGAAAAAAATAACATTTTGGCACACTGGGGTGGGCTCCCAGTGTGACACATGAATGCCGACATGGGGATTGGGAACCCCGATGTCGGGCAGGACTTGGGTAGGAGGGCACCAGGGAAAAAATAAACAGTGACGAGGCACCGTTTTCTAATTTACAGTAAAGTGTACATAAAGAACACTTCCGCACACTGGGGTGAGCTCCCAGTGTGCCACACAAAATGTGTGCATGACTTGTGGGGAGGGGCACAGAAAATACTGAATGGCATTTTGCCATTTGCAACATGGCGGCACCCACACAACTGCGCATGCACATGACTCTGCGTATGCGTATGAGTCATGTGCATGCACAGTTGATGCATCAGAATGTGGAAGTAACAGCTGAAATAGTGCGGCTGTTATTCCATAGACCGATTGTGGCAGAGGGGTTTAATCTCCGTTGGACTTTCGGAAGGATATTTCCAAAAGTCCAACGGAAGGGGCTCTGCGACCGGCCATTTTCAGAGCTACAGAGCTCTTGCAAAACTGCTGTAGGCTCTGCCCACAGCCCTAAAAATTAGCAAACTCTTGAACAAACACTGACATGTATTAAGTGCCGAGGCAGGACCAAAAACTATGAGTGTGATCTCCCCGACCCCCACAACCCCACCATAATCTATCCAAACTATGCCTAACATAATGCTGGACCCACACTGGGGTATAAAAATACCTCAACACCACTCTTCACCGAAGTTCTCTCCCTTCCAAACCCTAACCCAGTCCTCAACTGTCATCTGAATCACTGCCTCCACATCCCATTTGTGCTTAAGAGATGCCAGCATGTCTAATTTCAATTGTTAAAACCATTGATAAAACTTGGAAATAAAGCCCCTATCTTCTGCCCTATCCACCAGAGACCTTATAAAGGACCTCAAAGGACTTTCCATGGTCTGGAGACTCTCCCCTCCACTGGGCAACCATCACATAGTGCCTAATCTGAAGAAAGTGAAAGAAATCCTGCATCAGGAGACCATAGTCTTCCCTCAATTAAGAAAAAGATTGTAAAACCAGTCCCTCATAAAGCTGTCCTGCTAAGCGGAGGCCAAGAGAAACCCAGAGCCGGATACCTGAGTCCACTTTACCAACACAAATGCCAAAACACAGACTAATGGGAAATTCTCTGCAAAGCCCCCACTTAAAACCTATCTCTTTATAAATATCCTTCCACAACCACCACATGTGAGCAACCTATAGATTAGCAAATTTCAAGGGGCGAGAACATTTCTGATCAATGAATGGTAAATCCAACAAATGAAGATGGAATATAGAGGCTGATTCTAAGGCCACCCATTCTAGGGATTCCTTAAAAAAGAAGTTAAAAATTACTTCAGCTGGGATGCCCAATAACACTTTTTAAAATTAGGTACAACCAAACCCCCTCTCATCTTGGACATCGACAGAACTTTCCATCTCACCCAAATAAACTGTGATAACATACATTTTAAAAGAGGCCAAAAGGAGGAAGGCAGAGAAACTGGGATGGATGAGAAAAAGAAAAAGAAAATGGGGCAAGATGTTTATCTGAACTACCTCAATCCTACCACCTACTGATAACGGGAGTTATTTCCACCTAGTACAATTTGCTTGTACCTCCTTGAACAATTTGTCATAATTCAAACTATACAATTCTGATAAATCCCAGGGAACCCAAATGCCCAAGTATCAGAACCCATCCCTGGCCCAATAAAAACCGAAATAATGGCAACATCTGGCGGTCCAAACTGAAACTTGGACAAAGTACCCATCAAAAAGGCCGAATCCAGGTGGTCAAAAGCCTTTTCAGCATGATTAGAAATGATCACTTCTAACTCCTCCCTCAGCCTAGATTTAGATGCCAAGAAGACATTTAACAACTTCCTAATATTGTCTTGTAAATGTCTGCCTGGAATGAAGCCTGTCAGTTTGGTATGGATGGGAGTTGGAATTTCTTTCTGTAACTGTAAACTAATAGATTTAGTAAAAAGTTTGAAATCATAATCAAGAAGGGAGATGGGTCAAAAATGAGCTCATTTATTTGGTTCTTTCCCAGGTTTAGGTAAAACAGTAATGACTGCCTCATCCCAAGTTTCCGGTAGAGCCTCCAGTTCACGCGCAAAGTTACACATCTTAGCCAAAAGAGGAGTTAACTCCTGGGCAAAGATCTTATAGAACTCTGGAATAAACCCATCCAGGCCCAGAGATTTCCCTGACTTCAAAGTTTGAATCACCACACCAATCTCTTCTTCTTTAAATAGGTGATCCAGCCTATCCTGTTGTGGTTGGGTTAACACTGGCAAGGTAAGTTTGCCCCAAAAAAGCCTCCACTTCCCTGTCATGATCTTACACTCTCTCCCTGGAGTATAAAGCAACATAAGAATCATAAAAATTTTGAACTATGTGATGAGGTTCCACATAGGTCACCTGTGGAAGAGTATCTGAAATAACTGGAACATAATGATCTGCTTCCTGCTTCCTCAGTCTGGTAGCTAACAATTTGCCCACCCTATGCCCACCCACATTATATTTCTGCCCTGTAAAACATAAGGCATTCTCAACCCGACGAAGCAACTGTGAAAGTTGAGGTAAAAGTTTAGGATCTTGGGTAAGTTTAAGCTCTTGCTGCACGAAAAGTAAACGCTCTTCTAACTGAGAATAATGCTTCCAATATTTCTTATTCTTAAAGGAAACATGAGAGATCAAGTGGTCATGGAGAACTGCTTTGATCCCATCCCAGACATACTTCAAAGCTGTGCCTCTCCCTTCATTCTCACTTAAATAAAAGCAAATCACCTCTTTCAATGAATCCACAAGCACAGAGTCATTCAACAAACCAGCATTTAAGCACTATAAACCCTCCTTATGGGCTAGTCCTAAATTCACCTTCCCCAAAACTAAAGCGTGATCTGACACAGATAAGGGAAACATCTTAAAACTCCGGAAAGTGTAAGCTAGCGTCTTCGGGGTATAAAACCTGTCTAGTCTGGCATACAAATTTGTTCCTGGATTGTAAAATGTAAATTCTTTGCGTGTTGGGTTTTGCAACCATCAGGAATCCGCCCACCTCCCTTCCAAAACCAAAGTACGGAGTAATTATGAACCCACCTTGCACCTCTGTGCAGAGGCCGGTGCTCTATCTAACTCATTGCATTCAGCACAATTCCAGTCACCTGCACATATAAGTTGTCCAGCTGGCAGAGAGACCAAAAATGAAAAAAACTCCAAAAAAATTATCCAAACAAGGGTGTTGGAGCATATTCCAAAATTAAATGTATGGATCTACCCAAATATGTGCCTGAGACCCCAAAATAGTGACCATCTGGGTCTGTGTGCACCTCCTTCAGATAAAAATCAAATCCCCACCTAATTAAGAGAGCCACCCCTGCTTTCTTCGACGAGGTGTATGCAGCCCCATACACCTTGCCTAACCAAGTGCATCTGAGTTTCAAATGTTCTGCAGCAGAAGTCCTCATTTCCTGTAGTAACCCCACATCACAGTGTACCCGATTAAGTTCCTGCAGAATCCTGGCCCGTTTCGCAACATTATTTAATCCTTTGACATTCAAAGAACATATAGTAAATGTTCCCATAATGCAGGCAGTACCACACCATAGAAAAGAGAAAGTTCCTCCTTTCAAAATACAGAGTATTTAACTCTACAACACAACAAACCCCCAAAAATAAATTAACCCAGCCAAACCTCTCCCCCCTCCCATTACCCCCTCCCTCCTAACACCCATGATAAACCAGAAAAAGGCAAAAAATGACAAATGCCAAATCTATATTCAAACCAGGACCTAATGAGGTCCCCCAGCAGGCCTTGATGGAATGAGGCCTGGAGGAATTACCTAGTCCCTCCCCAGAGGAAAAGGACCCCTACCAACTAGAGGTCTTGCAGGCGGATATGACCTAGTTCCCCCAGAGGACTGTCACACTCTATCCCCTCCTCCAGAAATAAAACTACCGGGTGGCTACCAATATAATCCTCCATGTATACCTCCCTGAACATCACAACCTGTAGGGCAAACCACCACATACTGACTCCCACCTGCCCCTTCTCCCCCCATAAGTAATGCAACCAGAAACATCCCCAGCACACATAAACCAAAATAATGACATCAACCCCCAAAACAATACCTGTAGGATACAAAGGGTTCCCCTCAAGCAAAACATCAAAGAACTAAATGAACCCTGCCAGTACCCCTCCAGTAAAATAAATTAAACAGCCCACATGTCAAATATCAACTAAGAGAAGAGATCCCAAATCCATTTCTTCTCTCCCTAAATAGAAACACCAATCAAAACAAAAAATATGAACAGTCCAGATGATCAACCGTCTGCTGTCTGTCAAACTGGGATTTTGCGCCTTCTCTTGTCACCTTCTCGAGTATATCCTCTGTACTCTCACCAGACATTCAAGGCCAGACAAGCCACCAGACCTGTAAAGACCAAACAAAACAGAGAGAAGAGAAAAAAAAGGGGGGGGAGAAGGGATGAGGGAAAAGTGCATTACAAGTCCAAAAATGCCAAAGGAGAAAGGAAAAAAAATTATTTGCAGCTAACCAATTTATATTATGTACCACCACATAAATCATAGTCCAGCCAAATTCAGAAATAAAAAGAGGTTAAATCACCATATTCAAAATTGTCCCACTTCAAGGTTCCAGAAAGTTTCACCATTAAAGGAAGCCAACCAAAGGATCCCTACTGGGTCTGCAGCGTCAAGCCACATACAGAAGTCAAGATTCCTCATAAGCAATGTTCCAAACTCCCATGACCAAAAGGGGGTTGAAAGTTATCACCCTGCCACACCAGCTAAGTCCATCATGTTGGAGCCTCCCTCCTAAAGGTCTTCAGCAATGACTTCATCTCAGCCAAAGCCTGTTCAGCACAGCGCTTTTTACCTGAGGAGGAAACCTGGGACCACTTATCTTTCTGGAGCTCTCACTTCTCTCTATGAACTGAAAGTTCCATCTCCTCTTCTTGGACCCAGAGCTTGCGAGCTCACAATTCCTAAAGTGCCACATCCGGATCTCCCAAAACTCTGCTCCCATCCACAAAATGAATCCTAAGTCGGTCCGGGTAGAGGGTGAAAAATTTCATTTGGCGCTGCTAAAGTACCTATTTGGCTTGCACCAAAACTTTCAAGACTCATTGCTAAGAAAAAAATAGCATATGAAGCATTAATTAAGGACAGTGATGATTCCAATAAATACAAATACAAACTCACTCTAAAGGAATGCAAAAATGCAATCAAAGCTGAAAAAGGAAAAATTGAGTTTAAACTGGCACATATAAAAGATGGAGGGAAGAGTTTTTATTCATACATTAATAATAAAAAACAAACAATAAATCCTATAGGCCCCTTAATAATAGATAACAAAGACATAGTGGCACCTCAAGAAATGACAGAAGAACTGAATAAATATTTTTGTTCTGTATTTAATAAAAGCAGCCTTTGTAATAAAACCATGCATGCCAATAACTTAAATAACCAAGAGTTTATACCAGAAATAACAAAAAAGGATATACTAAAAAAATTGAGTGAACTAAATGTGAACAAATTCCCAGGACCAGACAAATTGCATCCAAAATTATTAAAAGAACTAGCCTCTTTGCTTGTGGACCCATTGCATAGGAGCTATAATTTATCCCTTATTGCAGGAAAAATACCAAATGATTGAAAAACAGCAATGGTCACCCCATCTACAAAAAGGGAGATGGGGTGACATGAAAAACTATAGACCAATCAGTCTTATCAGCATTTTAGAGAAAATATTTGAATAATTTATCAAGGAAAGACTTAAGTTAGACACGAAATCTAAAAATCTAATGGATAACACACAACATGGATTCAAAAGTGAAAGATCTTGCCTTACAAACAACGTGTTTTTTTATGAAAGGGTCGGTAAATATTTGGATAAAAAAAAACAGTGGACATTGTATATTTAGACTTTTGCAAAGCCTTTGATAAAGTTCCCACTCAGTGCTTATAACAAAAAAGTACAAAATAAGGATAAATCGCTTTCTTGTGCAATGGATAGAAGAATGGTTAAGTAACCATACCCAAACTGTATGAATCAGGGGTTTTCCCTCTAATGTAGGATCATTTACTAGTGATGTCCCCAAGGGGTCTGTGTTGGGGCCTATGCTTTTTCCCCTATTTACCTCAGACATGACAAACTTGCTTAGCAATTTTTCTATAAAATTTGCCGATGATACCAAAGTGGCAGCAAAAGTTACCACTGACCATGACATATGTACATTAGAGAAAGACTTAGTCATACCTCAAGAATGGGCACTAAATAATAATATGACTTTTAACATCGAGAAATGTGTAATTATTCACTTGGGAGACACAATTGCTAGACATCAGTATTGGTTAAATGGTGTTGCCCTGAAAAATGTCTCCACTGAATGTGATCTTGGGATGATTATTTCATCTAATTTATCCTTTACTAAGCACTGTAATGATGTAGTAAAAAAAATTAATAAAATAATCGGATGTATAAAAAGAGCTTTCACCTCTAGAGACAGAAGCTGTATATTGCCAACCTATAGAGCTTATGTGCGTCCACACTTGGACTACTGCTCAGCTTTTTGGAGCCCACATCTATGGAGCAATGTGATAAAACTGGAAAGGGTCCAATGATGCACAACAAAAATAATTAATAACATGCAAACAAAAAACTATGGGGAAAGGCTAATGGAGTTACAATTGTATCCCTTACAATTTTGGAGAACCAGAGGGGACATACTACTAATGTTCAAAATATCTAGGGATCCAACATTAATGAAAGAATTAGGGGTGACCTTTTTATACATATCCAAAGAAAAGCAACAGATGCTTCATCTTCACACAAAGGATTATACCAATTTGGAATACACTCTCTAAATATATAGTAGATCCAAAAAACATAGACATTTTCAAAAAAGAAATAGGCAATTATCTATTAAATCTAAGAGTAAGCATTTGCAGCTTTGCTGGAGGTGTGCTTACATGGGCTTTGGTCTGCTGTACACTTAACTCCCCTAGTATGAATCCTAGTATGCTTCAGAACCTGGAAAATTGGGGCAAAGGCTTTGTATCTGGTAGCCAGATTTGGAGAATAATCATTGTCAAAATGGATCCTATGCCTCTTATAAAAGATTTGTTTCTTTCCCCAGCCCAAATCAAAATAGCCTGCTTAATTGCAAAATTGAAGAGATGGCAGGCTATAAAGCGAGGAGGTTTAGTCGGTTCAGATGGAGGAGCAGATAGCACCCGATGTGCCTTCTCAATCAGTAAGGGGCATAGATCTTCAATATCGAGCACTTCGAGCAATCAGCTCTTAAGAAAAAAAAAACATGTCTCCTTTGTTTTCTTCTCCCTCTGGCAGCCCATATATACACAAAATATTCCAGTGTGATCGGTTTTCCAGATAGGAGCACTTCTCCTCCAGGCGACTATTATCTAGCAATAACTGAACAATGACCCACTCAGCTCAATCAAGCCTGGAGTCAGTAGCAGTCTCGTGGAGTTCCATATCCTTGAACTCTGAGTCCAGCACTGCTAGGCTACCAGTTAAGGTTTCCAGCATCCCCCTCGTCTCCAACCAAAATGCCCGCAACTCTTCCAACAAAAGGAGATGCCATTGATGCAGAGTGGGAAGCCAAACGAACCATCACCATCATCAATGGCTAGAGTCCCAACTGTAGAATATCCAAGAAACAAAAGGTACAATCTCTTTGATTTAAAAAAAAAACATTGCCCCAATGCTCCCAAACCTCCTCCACACAAAAACTGTCCAAAGTAAATGGTTTAGACGAAATGTAGGAAGATATTTAGGGGTAAAACAGCAGAGCTACAGGTTCAGGCCGCCATATCCAATGGTGACATCACTGGAAGCCCTAAATAGTGAATTTAATCCATGGTCAGGTGATGGTGTTTAGCCAATGACATTTCTGGCTGTTCTGAACCCATGTTATAAGATTACAGTACATATATCTAGCAGGAAGCAGAGGCAACAAAATGGATGAACTGCAAGATGTCATGGCAGCAGAAGATTTAGACATCATAGAAACATAGACTTTGACGGCAGATAAGGACTGCTTGGCCCACCAAGTCTGCTCATTTCCCTACCTACTGGATAAGCTGCAGATCCCAGTTAATCAACAGCCTATTTCTTCCTACCCCCCACAAAAATTGTCTTATGTCTGTCCCATGCATTCTTGAATTCTCCCACAGTTTTAGACCCCACAACCTCCTCAAGAAGGTGGTTCCATGCTTCAACCACCCTCTCTGTGAAAAAATACTTCCTCACATTGCCTCTGAGCCGTCTCCCCTCTATCTTCAAATTTTGCCCCCCATTGTTCTTGCACATCTCTTTTTCTGAAAGATGCCACCCTCTTGGACTTTGTTGATTCCACTGAGGTACTTAAAAGTTTCTATCATGTCCCCGCTCTCCCTCCTTTCCTCAAGGGTATCCATATTAAACTCCTTTAGTCTCTCCTCATATGGCTTCTCTTGTAGACCCTGCACCATTTTAGTTGCCCACCTCTGGACTGCCTCCATCCTGTCTATGTCCTTGCGGAGATGGGGTCTTCAGAACTGGATGCAGTACTCCAGATGGGGTCTTACCAACTGTCTGTTCAGAGGGATAACAACTTCCTGTTTTCTGCTGGCAATGCCTCTCCCTATATATCCCAGTATCCCCCCAGCCCTCCCTACTGCCTTCTCACATTGCTTGCCAACCTTAAGATCATCTGATATGATTACCCCCAGGTCCCTTTCCATTTTTGTTGTTCTTACTACCTCTCCCCCCTGTGTACTCTTCCCCTGGGTTTTTGTTTCCAAGGTATATTATTTTCCATTTCTTTGCATTGAATCCAAGCTGCCATACTTCTAACCATTCATCCAACCTTGCCAAGTCCCTTCTTATCCTTTCCAAGCCCCCTTGTGTATCAACCCTGTTGCAGATCTTTGTGTCATCTGCAAAGAGGCATACTTTTCCTTCCAGTCCCGCTGCAATGTCACTTATAAAGACATTATAAAGGACTGGACCCAGTACTGAATCCTGTGGTACCCCACTAGTAACCCCCCCCTTCTTCAGAGTGGACTCTGTTTACTATTACCTTCTGTGCCTTGTTGTCCAGCCAGTGTTTTACCCAGGCTACCACCCTGGGACCCACTCCCATGCTGGCTAATTTTTTTATTAATCTTTTGTGTGGGACTGTGTCAAATGCCTTGCTAAAGTCTAGGTAGGCCATATCCACAGCCCTCCTGGTCTACTACTTTGGTCACCCAGTCAAAGAAATCCATTAGATTCGTCTGACATGACCTTCCCGCTGTGAAATCATTGCTTTGACAAAGAAATGGGCAACTCAAAATAACAGTTGGAGCCTACAATACATTTTCTCAGCTACACTCAGTTTAGGAGGGACAGGAGGGTGCCATGGTGGGGAGGGGCAGTATATGTGAAGGAAGTCAGGAGGGCAATTGAGGCTAAATCACTCACAGGGGGCAATGGAGTTGAGTTACAGTGGCTCCAGCTGACAGACACTGGGCGAAAAAAATATATAATAAAAGTATTCTATAGGATGCCAAGTTAAAGGACAGACAAAAATTAGGAAACATGATGGAAAATTATGACAGCAGTTTATCTGGTAAGTGCAATACTCAAGGGGGCTTTCAACTTCCCAGACACAGAATGGATTACTTCAACAGTAGAAGCCTACAAAATATAAGGTTCCTAGAAACGGTGCAGGACAACTTTTTTACCCAATGGGCACATGTAGAAACATAGAAAGATAGACTGTAATGGCAGATAAGGGCCACCAGGCCCCCCTAGTCTGCCCCTATTTTTTTAACTTTCATTTTTTGTTGCAGACCTTCTCTCCCCACCTTTCTTTTTCTCCCTACGATTCCCTTGTACCTGTCCCAGGCATTTTTTAACCCCACCATTGTTTTTGCCTCTAATACCTCCACTAGAAGGCTGTTCCTGGCATCCACCACCCTTTCTGTGAAGAAGTACTTCCTCACATCTCTTCTGAATTTACCCCGCTCCAGCTTCATTGCATGCCCACTTATTCTAGAGCACCTTTTTCTCTGAAAAATACCCCTCCAGTACCTTACTAATCCCACATGAGGTATTTAAAGGTCTCTGTCTTATGCCTCCCTCTCCCCCCTCTCCTCCAGGGTGTACATATTTAGCTTCTTTAGCCTCTCCTCATAGGCCTTTTGATGCAGACCCTGAACCATTTTGGTAGCCCTCCTCTGGTCTGCCTCCACTCTGTGTCCTTTCTGAGGTGTGGTCTCCAGAACTCGACACAGTACTCAAGGTGAGGTCTTACCAATGATCTGCACAGGGGCAGCACTGCCTCTTTCTTCTTGCTGGCAATGCCCCTTCCTATGCACCCCAACATCCTACTGACTACCCTGTCACACTGCCTGGCCACCTTTAGGTCATCTGAAATGATTCCTTCTAGGTCTCTTTCCTGCTTGGTCTTTGTCAGTATCACTCC
The DNA here is from genome assembly GCA_016271365.2 of Neoceratodus forsteri. Lineage (NCBI taxonomy): Eukaryota > Metazoa > Chordata > Ceratodontiformes > Ceratodontidae > Neoceratodus > Neoceratodus forsteri. The sequence goes on along the minus strand of CM028134.1, from coordinate 537,643,208 downwards.
ACCCATCTTGTACTCCGCTCCTAGGTTTCTATGGCCCAAGTGCATTATTTTGTACTTTTCTGCATTAAAACCCAGCTGCCATACCCTTGATTACTCCTCCAGTCTTTTCAGATCTCTACCCCCCCCCCGAGTATCCACTCTGTTGCAGATCTTGGTGTCATCTGCAAAGAAGCAGACTTTTCCCTCCAGTTCCTCCACTATGTCACTTATTTTATTTATTTATTTAGTTACTTTTTTGTTGACCAGGTAAGTGCACTAGACAAATTCTTGCCTATTTGCAGGCACGATCCAGGGGGAGGGGGATACAGATGAATGCAGACTGACCTTGAACCAGATTAAGCTGTTGGTGATATTTATAGTCAATGTATAAATACATTGAACAGGACTGATCCCTACACAATCCCACAAGAGGATCTCTAATACTAGACCTGGTACTGTCCAACCAGGATATTATCAGAAATATCACAAATGCATTATCAGTTGGACAGAGTGACTGCAACTCTGTTAAATTCAATATTGTACTGGGGAATGAGCAACTTAAATCTAGTGTAGTGGTCCCTGATTTTAGGGTGGTAGAATTTAATAAAATGAGAAGAATCACAAACAGGCAGCTGGAAGGTCTACACACAAGCAAAGTGACAGAAGATAAGTGGTCAGTAATTAAAGGTACAATAGGAGGAACCCACATGGTATACAAGTGTAAGACCAAGAAGCAGAGGAAGTCTATTGTCTGTAGTTCTTGTATGTGATGCCTCACTCACAACAGTTAGGGTGGATGTTGTAATTTCTGATAAAATGCCAGATGGTACTGTAGATATCTCCTCCCCGGACAATGAAACAAAAAGAGTATACATGGACTGTAAAACAAAGGTTTTAGGAATATCATTTGTAGATTTTAATTTCACAATACTGTTATGGTATAAAACTCCCCATGACTACAGATCACAATGCCCTCTTTTGAATCATAGGACTCAAGACAGGGGTATCTTCAATGACAGCAGCTGGATTATAGAGATGGGCATGCATCCTGAGTGCAAGTCTGTATAATTTGAAATACAAAGCTTCAAACTAGCATGGCAGTGTACATGAATTATCCAAATAGCTATTGGATAATGAGGGTGAAATGTGTAACCCAATTTTCAGAGTATCCTTTTTGGATGAGCTACTCCTCACTGCAGCTGTCACTGCTCATAAACTTGAAAGAGATCTAGTGTTAAAACTGTTAAGCACTATACACTTACTGGAGTGGTCTGATTGTGTACCAGGTGTAGATTAGAGGCAGAAGCCCATGCTAAAAAAAGTTTAATTTATATACTTCTTTATGAACTCTTTGTAACCCCAGCATTAGTTCCTGTCATTTATTTTTGCTCTTAAATACATTTTTACCTTTCCAAGTTTCAATTTATGTTCTCCATGTTAGAGCATATGTTTTATAGCCAGGAGTTCGCTCAGATGTCCCCAGCATCCCATGTGGTCATGGTATAGTGTTTACTGCACACTACAACATGTTTCAGTCACAAGAAAAGGGATGCTAAACAATGTTTTGTTCAAATAAAGCAGAGAATATTGATGGAAACCTTGCAGCAGCCATATTTAGAGATGCTCGCTATTAATGAGTTCAAATCTAAAAGATGAGAAGACTCTATGTGAGGTCATCTTACAAGACAGGAGAAGAGGGACAATCTAAAATGGAAAAAATAAATATGTATATTATTTTTAATTTAACATGAACTGCTGATTTAAAACCCTGTATAATCAGAATGTATGAACTGCCATGGGGAAATAATTTATATAATGGGTCTTAGAATGCTTAATCCACCAAGTGTCCAAAATCTTCTATTCAATAAGATGCATGATAATCGTTGGAGTACGGTATCAGTAAATGCACTGGTCCATAGTTATGTGTAATGAGCAGGAATTGATCTGAGAATGGAAACACTGGTTCGTAAATTAGAACTGCTGTATGTTGGTTAAGATACCTCTTCACTGATGGCTGTTGGCTGTAAGATGAGGTGAGCACATACATATTTTGCAGAAAAAGTATGGCAAATGTTCTCAGTACTAAATGATGCATACTCAAGATCACCAGAACTGGTACTAATCCCAACAGCAAAAACAATAGAAGTTTTCTAAGTGATTTTTTCCAGTGAAAACAGTTTCTGATAATGGGCCACAGCTCACCTCTGGAGAGCTTCAGGTATTTTTGTAATTTGGTCACTTAAAATGCTAATGGAACCAAACCAGGCAGACAGGAAAATAATAAAAATTTTAAGAGGTAGTCATTTGTAACTTTTTATTTCTGAAGTATTTCTCTTTTTCCCTTTTGCTCATTTGAAAGTCTTCTATGTAATAATGTTGTGCTGGATGTGTGGAACAGCCCTTAGCCTGGCAGCTAACATATCTATCTCTGTCTCTACCCCACCTCCCACTGTATCATCATCATTGTGATCTCATTGACAGTGGCATCACAGGTGATGGCACAGGGTCATGTTGTCATATACAAAAACAGTGCAGCAATGTACCATGCTGTATATACAGTGGCTACATTGCCAGTGCTTAAACAGAATGCCCACAGCAAAACTGGCGTAAAACGCAATGGATTTCTTTGTTTTCTGATGGGGACTCCGCCCCCTGCATGCTCTGTTATGGGGATCTGTTCCCCCGGAAGCCCCCCTATTAATATAATCAAATCAGGAGGTGGGTTCAACATGGGGATGAGGAGAAACACTGGCAGGGGGAAAAAATGCACAGTGCAGTTTGCAAAAGTCTGGGACTGGGATTCAAGCCCCGGTCCACAGAAGCATAACTGCCCTACACTATTGCAGCCCATCCCTCTGAGCCATGGCAGCTGCTCAGTGGACCACCTCCCCAGAAGAGGCCTTGACCTCTGTATCACTCCTCCCCACCAGCCATGCATGACAGGGTACAAAACCATGCTTGCTACATTTGTGCCTTGCGGGGTTTTGTATGCTGTCACTGTAGTTTCCAGTGCTATATGTGGTGCACTGTATTGACTTTGCTATTAAGCATACAGCAAATTGACTTGGTACCACAGGTGAATGACCTGATAGCCACTGAGTGGCTAAAGCTATGCAGCAGGGATGTCACAGTCAGTGAGGTCACAGTGCTGATGATGTAGTGGGGGGAGGGGGACTAGAGATAAATATGTCAGCTGTCAGGCAGAGTGCTGTCCTACGCTTCACACCAACTAACATCGGATAAACAATCTTCTAATTAACCAAAGGGAAAGAAAAAGTACCTCAGAAATAAAAAGTAATGGTTAACTGCTTTTAAAAACTGATATTAGTTTTAGGCAGTACACTAGCTTTGTAAACTCCCCTATACTATTCCATATCTAATGTTCAGTTCGGTTGTTACTAAGAGATTGGTGCAAAATTCAAAATCAGTTTTAGACAAAACTCAAGCCTTTGTAACTCTGCACCAGTGTATAGTGAATTTCTTAGTCCACTACATCACATTTTTCTAGTAGGTAAGGCCCAGAAGAACAGTTCTCAGGTTATTTGTGGTGTATATGCTACCCATCAGAGACATTGTAAGGAGGTATGGGCTGAGGTTTCACTGTTACGCAGATGATACCCAGCTCTACCTTTCTTTTGCCCCCAACCAGGGGGGAGCTGTCTCGGTCTTTAATAACTGTCTAAAAGAAATTCAGGAGTGGATGAATTCTAGCTGGCTGAGATTGAACTCTGATAAGACTGAGGTACTGGTTGTGGACCTGGGTCGACAGATAGGGGGGTTGGGTGATGGTGCGCCTTCCAGAATTCTTCTTGGAGGCGTTTCTCTCCCAACCTCTGAACAGGTGTGGAACCTGAGGGTAGTTCTTGATGATGGGCTGACACTGCATTCGCAGGTGTTGGCAGTCATCAAGACTTCCTTTTATCGTCTTAGGAACATCGCCAGGATTCGGCATCTTGTTCCATCTGCCGACCTGCCAATGCTAGTCCATGCCTTCCTGTCCTCGAGCTTGGATTATTGCAACTCCCTCTACCTAGGGCTTTCTGGGGTTGAAATCCGTTGCCTGCAGCTAGTGCAGAATGCTGCAGCCTGGCTTTTGACAGGTTCTAGTAGGTCCTATCACATTGCTCCAGTGCTGCGCGACCTGCACTGGCTGCCAATTCTGTGGTGGATCACCTTTAAAGTCAGAATGCTGACTTTCAAAAAATCTACATGATCTGGGACCAGTCTATCTGAAAGAACTTCTGGTTCCCTATTACCCTAATCGATCACTCAGCTCGGCTGACAAGGGGTTACTAGAGGTTCCAAGGGTGAATTTGAAATCTTCGGGCACTCGGGCTTTTGCATATGTGGCCCACACCCTTTGGAATTCTCTACCCCATTGGTTGTGGGAATGCACCTCTGTGGAGACCTTTAAGAGAGGTTTGAAGACTTTTTTATGGAAAACTGCATTTTTAGAATATTGATTGTAAAAATTGTTTTGACAAAGCTGTATTTTCTTAATGATTTGTATTGTTTTAATTTGTATTTATGTACGGCGCCTTGGCAATTGAAAGGCGCCTTATAAATAAAATTATTAATTATTAATAAAGCAAGTCTCTCCAAGACTTTCTTCCTGAACACCCTGCAGTAGTTTAGAGTTACTAGGGAGAGAAAAAAGGACAACTATGCATCCCTGGAATTGTAAAAAGGGTATTGGGCCCTGTAATATACTGTACTTAGTAGAATTGCAAGGAAACTAGAGGAGCACTCATGCAAATCAAATGATTAAGAGTGCCTGTGAGACTGGATCAAATACAAATGAGAATATTTGTAGTGGTTGAAATGCCAAAAGTTTTAGGCAGTAAAAATCTGCTGGTAGATTCCTCCAGAAATGTGTTGGACTAAGTTTAAGCCTGCACCAGAACCTGAACTGGCTGTCATTATGACATGACTTCAGCATGTAATGCCTCCTGATGGGCATACATTGCAAAGAAGAATTTAAAGAAAAAAAAACATGTTCAGTTCACAGCAGAGGGGATGTTTGTCTTGAAAAGATACAAATGATTACTAAAATATCACTAGAGCTGTTTACCAAAATGTTTTCCAGCAAAAGAGGCTCCTTTGATAAAAAAGTTTGGTACCATTTTGTCTTCAGTTTGCAGCTAGGACATAGCAGTCTGCTGTATTAGAATGACACAATATGATGTACTGTTGCTATTAGTTAAAGATGAGGTAAAGATACAGCCCTCTGTATATAGTGCTGTTGACTTATAAAAATAAAACAATTGTGTTTGTGAGAACAAACTATGGTTTTACTTCAAACACAAGAGATATACTTCAACAAACCTAACTTTGAACTACCATTTATTTATTTTACTATTACCAACTATATAATGGTAATAATTCTGACATATCCACTGTGCTTCTGATCTGTTCTTGAATATTCAAATTGTTGCAGAGGGGGATGTTGGAGGATATGCAAGCAGGACTCCACTGAAAATGAGATGATGCATCCAAGTTGGAGTATTCCTGAAATACGTTTCCAAAAATGTGTTCAGTAGTATAGGAGCTGACATACAAAATCACACATACCCCTATAATGCAAAGCATCATAGAATATACATGCGATTCACCATGAAAAGTTAAGCTGGTTCTGCTTTAAGCAGAAATTCACAGTGCCAAAGGGCCTCTCATACATCCTGCAAAGAGTGAGAACAGAAGACAGAGTTATCTGTTTATCTGTTTCATCCTACACGAGACTCATCAGTTTGACTCATCTATATCTCACCCCAGGGAAAAACAGGCCACCCCTAATGTGGCCTTACAAGTTTGGGTCTTGGTGGACCCAAAATCAGAAAGCAGGCTAAAAAGACATTTTGAAAACCACTGCAGACTCTGGGCCTTTAAAAGGCATGGCAAACAAGTTAAAGAAGTGATGTGATGCAGTCAGCACCAGGCTGGTAGGGAGAAAAGTATTCATGTGTACAGAAAAGTTAATCTGAAATACAATTTCTGTTGCTTCTGTGTTCTTTGTTCAACACCACACTATTAGCTGTTACAGTAATGTGTTCTCAGTCTTACTCAGGTAGTACCGAGGCTGTTCTTCAGCCAAACAGTGTACGTTACACTTTATTATGTTACAGAATCAATCTCCTTTGAAATCTCAATGAAATCAGGACTTCAGCACAGAAATTGTGTCTGGAGACAATCAACCATAAATCGTGACTGTCCCAATTAAATCAGGGAACTTGGCAGGCACACTAATAACGTCTGAATAATAAAAGACAATTTTGGCATGCTTGGCACTATCCTGTTCTTAATTATCTCTGAGGCTACTTTTTTAGGCAATGTAGGCCTGGGATTGTGTGTTTTTAAAAAAGGAATAAGTAAATTGATATTGCATCTTTCTTTGAATAGCTTATTATTAAGTACATGTTATAGTTCAAGAGGTCCTCATTTATTGGCACCTTATTAGCTTCTGAAGCCTTCTCCATTGTTCCAATGTTCTGCCTTCACAATTTGGCACTCAGTGTTCTGCATAATGAATAAATTATAGCCAGGAGGACGGACATCACCATATGGGGGTAATTTGTACTCTGACAGAAGGAGAGGGCCCTTGCTCTGGTCCTAAAGGGAAGCACTGCAATCTTCGAAGATCCCTCTAATTATTTCAATTATTTACTTTCAAAAGGCCATTTATGTCCCCAGTGTACGGAGATAGGGGCTTTGTGTGGCAGCAAGCTGGGGGACAGGCATAAAGCGTACATTTTAATTGTGGGCTTGGTTAGATGCAGATGAGACAAGACCTATCAATTCAGACAAAAATATCTCCTTTTCCATTTACAAAGATGCCACAATGAGTTAATGACCTCTAAGTCTTTTAAAGCAATATTATTTGGGTTTCTAACCCACAATAAAATGAACCAGTTCTACTAGCAGGCAAATAAATGTCGCAAAACTGGACTAGCAGACTGTAATATTAGCTATAAAAAATAAAGGTCTTGCTATTGCACTGCAGTTGAAATGAAAACAGTTTTCCAGTTAGTATGACGTTTTGTGGCAAACTCTTCTTACATTTACCATAGATCACGCTATACCTCAGAAAAGTAGGTTTGAAATATTCCATCTCAAATGATTGTTATTAGGATGAAATGCTATGCAAATGCTATGTTGTGAGAAAAGTATAGTTTCACAACAAACCATGATACAACTGGGTGCTGATTTATTCAATCATTCCATTAAAGCTGGCCTTCTAGGTACCATAACTATAAGGCATGAAGAGCAAAGGAAGCATGGAAGTGGCAATGTTCTCTGTCTGAGATCTGCCCTGTAGTAGACCCTATTGAGTTTCCTGTACAAAATAAAAATTGCCAAGTTGCTGAGAAAAAAGGAGGTGCCTACTAAACTACTTCTGTTTCTGTTAAAATATCCACTTTTGCAAAGACCTTACTATACCTGCAACAACACAAGACCAAGCTACAAACCACTATCTGGATGGGAGGATCAAACTTTTCCTGCCAGAACTGAATAGGACACAACTATAGAGCAACCAGACATGTTTTTAAACTGCACATAATTGGGGGCTGGCAGTATAGCCTAGAGGTTTGATTAATGAGTTGTCAGTGAGCTTAGTACACCAAAGAGGCCTGGGTTTGATTCCCACAACCTGGTAAACTGTGTGACCCTGAACAAGTCACTTAACATCCCCAGTACTCCCAGGTCACCCTGAAAGTGCGCTGTATCCAGTGCACTTGTGCCTACTGGGCCTTACCCAGTCACCAAAGAATAAAAAAAAATAGATGTCAGTGCCTTTACAGCAGAGTTGTGGTATATTAGTCCATTGCAGTACTCCAGTGTCATTACAACAGCCCTGGTAAGGCACCTTTTCATTGAGTCTTGTTTCTTTCTTTGCCTCAGAAGAACAGCAGATTGATGCTGTTTTATTTCTATAAGAAGGAAATTCTCAATGTTATTCTATAGGATATTGGAAAAGTACACTCCTGTGGATAAGACCCTGGCCATCACTATTATGAAAGATGTCACAATGCAATGGATGTATGGCAATATTATGCAAGTTAATCTTTAACCATAGTCTTATAACTATGACAACAAAGAAGATACAGAGGATACAAAATCAGGAGACTCCCACTTCATGGCTTAGTATGTTGGTACTGACTCGTGGCACAAGCATCACCTTTCAAATGTTTTTAGCACCTACAAGTGTTTAATCATTTGCTATATTTATTATATGGAGATCATTTTGTTAGCTTATTAACATTTAATGTAAAACAAGCCTATATGATGTGTGTGTGTGTGTGTGTGTGTGTGTGTGCGTGTGGTGCATCATGCGCGCACATGTGGGCATATGTCTGCATGTAGAAGCATTTTTAATACAATAGCATTAAAGTGGCTGTACAGAATTCTACATGAATTTATAGAGGAGCAAAACAGTCACATACTGTAGATGAACTAACAGTAGTTTACAGTACTGAATTCTTTTTGAAATAAGGTATTTTTAAGGCAGGCTGACCCTAACTTTTTTCAAAGGTAGAGTTTATGACATCAAAATAGGAGACCGTTCTTTCAGCCTAGCTCCCACATGATAAAATCACACAAGCAGAAAGCTGCATAGTAAGTGTGATACTAGTGTATAAAACAATGCAGCTGAAGTATGACTACTGTGTTATATATGCATCCAGTACTGTGAATATGTGAAAACCCCTAGCTGATCTGAAGGCTGAAATGATTAAAAGGGACAGTGCCAGTCCTGACTGATTCTGACGCTTGAAAATGATTATTTTCATTCCTGAGTCTGCCTGTCTTCATCACCAGTTATTAAACATGCTAACCCACCAGTGGGACCAGGAAACAAGAGTCATTTCAAGGTACCCAGGGGCCAGGGCACTGAAAGTACCTCTTTAAAGAGCATGGCAAAATCCACCCTATGGAAAGAGCGCAGGTAAACACATAGAGTCTTCATCTTTGGTGTTAGCTCTCAGTAAACGATAAAAAAACAACAAAAAACATAAAATTGAAACTGGAAAAAAATACAACATGCTTAATATAAAGTATTTTTTGAACATCGAAATATGACCAAGAAGTGGACCAATGGAAACATTTAAAAACATGCTGCTGTTCTTTATTTAAACATCAAGTGCAGATAATTCTCAATGAAAGTGACAACCATAGGATGTTTCAGTGCTACAGCAGACATTAGGAACAAAGAGAGCTTCATCTAAAATGTTTGGGTTATTAAGCAGATTAACCTGCATCTGTTCTGCAAACTTCACAGCAGTCCGGCAAGTATTCGAATAATAGGGGTTTATCGCAATAAGACTCTGAAAGGTCTGCCCAAAGATCCCCAGAACAAAGGAGTTGTTCTCAATAGCATCTGATAAGCTTCATCAGTAAGCACAGGTCTGCAAATCCCTTAGACATTAGGCTTTTTAATGGCTTTCCAGAAGATGCCATAAAAATTTGACCACACTGAATAAAAAATCTGCTTGATTACCAAGGATTGCTGTGATGTTTTATTGCATAAGTCATACTCCTCTGGGGACTGTACTTCAATTAAGTTTTATTTTTCTTGACATTTTGATGAAATCAGACACAAAGAAAAAATATTTAAAATGTATTATATTGTCTGAGAGATTGCTGGGAAAATACTTGAAAATCTCTGCCCCTGCTTCTGAGCAAGGGGATTGTCTGAAACTCCTTTCCATTTTTTTTCTAATCTTTCTCACTTTTCTAAAGAAGTCAGCCAAAGCCGTGGAAAACTTGTTGGCTTTTACCCAAACATGTATTTATTTTGCACAAATCTTGCACAGGAATACACCTACCTCCATGGTGTAACTATAGAAACATTCATTGCAGGTTGCCGTTACTGAACTCTGGGAAAAAAATCAGACAGCGGTGAGAATCATACCTCTCAATTGTCCCACATTACAAGGAATAGTTCCTCATTTTACTTCACAAAAACCCGCTGTTGCACATTGAGAGGATTTGTGCCACATTCAATGTTAAGATTTTGAAGCAAAAATCCATAGCAAATAATGTGAAAACATTATTCAATCAACAACAAACGTTGTGAACATAAAGGCACACATTTTAACTGTGTTCTGAGCTTCTTAGTGAAAATTCTGATTAACAGGCCCACATTGTCCCTATTTGTTCCACATTTTGAGAGGCAGTGTTCCACATTTGGGGGATGAAAGATTGAAAGGTATGTTAAGAATGTAGTGAAAAATATTAGTAGTAAAGGAGGACTGTGAAAGTTGGCTTTTGACAAATGAACAATTTCTGTCCATCCTGTCAGTTTATTATAATGGGGTGTAATATAACTGTGAAGATAGATGTTATACCATGACTGATTCAGGTACAGAGCACTGGATATGATTTGAAAACAGGATGCCAGTGAAGCAATACTTAGGAATTCTAGAGTCCTGCCAAGCTAAAAGGCAACAGAATATCGAACTTGACTTTGGATGCCTTGTGTTCAAATTTGGAAATATGCGGCTTCTATATGCACCCCATGAAATGTTTGAATTCTAAGCAACTCCCCCAGGAACTTTTTAGCATTCAAGAGCAAACTGGATGGCTTCAAATAGACCTTTTTCCAAAGGCACTTTCTGATGTTGGCTTTTTAAATGTTCATCACAGTGGAGAACATAAGTGTTGGAAAAGGAAAGTGCAGTTCGTCTGCTCTAAGGCTAGTAAGTGTCACCCTTAGATTCAGATGAAACATTATAAAACACTTATCTTGACACAACTTGTTCTGTTACTAAATGCTGCCTCATGCACATAACCTTTAACAAAATTGTTACCCCATCATTAGCTCTTAACGTACCTGCAACAATTTCCTGTTTAAAACAAAAAGGAGGAGGGCAGGGGGGATTTAAGTGTTCAATTTAAATACATATTCTTGGTTTGAGAAATAATCGTGTTTCTCTTTTAAAAACAGTGCCACTGTGATTTATAATACATTTATGTGTCAGGTCACAGCTATTGTTTCTGTTTTTACAATGATATATATATTTTTTTAAACAGGGACCTATACTGTACAAAATATATTTAAAAAATCCACATATAATGTTAAGCATTATTATAGGCTTTGAGAATAATTATCTATAATCAAAGTTTTGATTGCAACTTCTAATAGCAAAATGACACTTTAAAAAAATTAAATTATTCAAGGTTCTCATTATGGACTATATGCATGTGGTCTATTCATGAATGGTTGGGGTGGCTACATGCCATGTAAGTCAGGTGCATATCCACTACACAGCCGCCCATGCCCACTGCACCCCCTCTGCTGCATGCAAAACAGGGATTCACCCACCCATGCACCCAATCCCCCAGCCAATCACAGAGCTCCACATGGGAGTGGGCTGGGGGTGGTAACCCCATGGAGTGCTGTGCACAGGGGTTTCCATCTCAACATCTGGGAGGCCAACCATAAACCACCGGGGCCAGCTACGTGCCACCCGGGGAGGCTGCCTCTGGACATGGTGGGTACAGTGGGGGACAACAGCCCCCCAACAATGCAGCCCCTGCTGTTGGGGCAGTTCTGGTGGCTGGGGTCAGGCAGACGGGGAGGGCCACCTCCACAACCCAGTCGGCGCACTGTGTTCCGGCCAGCAACATGGCGCTAGAGGCACATAAGCGATCCACTGAGGGTTCCTACTTGGGCAGCTGATTGGCTGCCCACCTCAATCCATGCTCCGCACCCACCAGTCCCCCACAGACCTATGCGCTGGGGGATGGGGCCACAGAGGTGAGCCAGGCAGGGACCAGTGGTCGTGAATGCAGCCCCCGGGCTGAACTCCCTTGGGTGCAGAGCTGCATGCCCTGATATGCACCTCTTGTGCATTTCTTAGTGAATTGGCCCCATTGTAAATTAAAGCACACAAACAATATATAGACACCCAGGTAGAAATACAGAAACATAGAAATTGTTGGCAGTTTAAGGACCGTCAGGCCCATCCAGTCTGCTTGTAGGCCCTATATATTGTATGTGGCCACTGACCCTATGTGATCAATGGCTTTTCATCACTCCCTCCTCTCTCAAGGTTCCCTTGTGCCTGTCCCAGGCATGCTTAAACCCCTCCACTGTGCTTGCCCCCACTATCTCCTATGGCAGACTATTCCAAGTATCAACTATCCATTCTGTGTAGAAAAACCTCCTCACATTGCCTCTTAGTCTCCCCCCCCTTCAATTTCATATCATGCCCCCTTGTTCTAGAACTTTTTCTACATTGGAAAAGGTCCCCAACCTGTACCTTGTTTATGCCCTAGAGGTCCTTTAAAGTTTCAGTCATGTCCCCCTGCTTTCTCCTTTCTCCCAGTGAGTACATATTGAGGTCCCTAAGTCTTTCCTCATATGTTTTGTGGTGCAAGCCCTGTACCATCTTTGTCACCTTTCTCTGGATAGTCTCCACCTTGTTTATGTCCTTGCACAGGTGTGGCCTCCAGAACCGCACTCAGTACTCCAGGTGAGGACTTACCAATGTTTTATACAATGACATCACCACCTCCCTCCTCCTGCTTGTGATACCCCTGCCTATGCACCCCAGTATGCCGCTGGCCCTCCCCACTGCATTTGTGCACTGCTTTGACACTCTAAGGTCATCAGAGATGATAACCCCTAGGTCCCTTTCCTTCTTGATGACAGTCAGCTCCTCCCCCAACCTGTAGCTCTCTCCAGGGTTCCCTCTACCCAGGTGCATTATTTAAACTTTTTTGTATTGAACCTCAGTTGCCACATCTTCGGCCATCCAGGTAAACACTGGAGGTGGGATATTCAAAGTGTTTGCACAAGGTGCAAGTGAGATGTGCCAGCGCAACAGTGAACATGCGCCAAAGAGTGATATTCAGCAGGTGACAATGCACAGTACAAATCGTAGTGCACCAATGTGCAACCCTAATGAATGCAAGCGCAAGTGCAGGGGGCGTAGCCATGAGAAAACAGCGCAGTGCAATATTCTACAGCAGGCCGATGGTGCAAGCGCGGAGCAACAGGGAGATGCTCGGAGCAAAGTTAAGCCTATAAAAGGATGGAGCAAGCAGGGGACATTGGGTTGTGTCCAGGGGAGCAGGGGTGAGAGAAGGAGAGAGAGTGAGAGAGAGACAGAGTGAAGGACAGGGACAGTGTGAGACTTTGACAGGGTGATGGCCATTGGTCAGGCAGAACAGCAGCAGGGGTGCAGGACAGTCACAGAGGCAGGAGATGCAATGGGCAGTGGGAGAGGGTGTGTGACCCTGACCGTGCCTGTGGGCAGGCCAGGCCATGCGTGTGGGTCCTCAACACAGAAGTGCGCCCAGTGCAGGGGCTCAGGCAGCAGCGTAAAGCTAGGGTAGCCCAGGGAGACAGCCACGGGGGGGGCGGAGAGGCTGGGCCATGGCCAGTGCAATATTCGAGATGGAGGCAGTAATGAGGGGTGTGAGGAGGCAGGAGGCCGAGCGGCGCGGCTGTGTAAGGGCCCGGCAGCAGAATGCCCGGAACAGGTGGTACCGTGCCCGCACCACCTTTGAACAGTACAGCGACACTGAGATCATGGGCTGGTACCACCTGAACCAGGCGATTCTGAGGCAGCTGTGTGAGCTGTGCAGTGACAAGATGCAGGCACCCACAAGACAGAGCCATGTCCTGTCATTGGAGACCAAGGTCACGGCCGTGATGTGCCTGCTCGCTACGGGCACCTTCCAGAGACCAACAGGGAACACCACTGGCATAACTCAGTCGGCCGTGTCACAGCTCCTCACACAATTCCTCAATGCACTGCTGCCGCTGCGGAATACATCCATTTACCCAGCACACAGGCAGAGCGTACAGCAAACATGCAGGAGTTCCACAGGGTTGCATGTATGCCTGGCATGCTAGGGGCCATTGATTGCACCCATGTAGGCATCCGCACACCACCAGGGCTGGAGGGGGTGGCCTACATCAACAGGAAGGGCTACCCCAGTGTCAACTGCCAGGGGGTGTGTGAAGCCAAGGGGCGCATAATCAATGTCTGTGCCACACACCCTGGGGGAGCACACAATGCCTTCATCTGGCACCAGTCTGCACTGTGCCGCAGGTTCGAGAGTGGGGACATCCCCACTGTCCACCTAGTAGGTGAGTATGCAGCAGGAATGGGCAGCCCTGCACAACAGGACAGGGCATGGGGGGGAGATGCTATGCATGGGGCATAGAGGGTTCAGCTGTGTAGGTGGAGGGGCAGCCACACTGGCCAACATGCTAACTCAACATGTTCCCCCACAGGTGACAGCAGATACCCACTCAAGCCCTGGCTGCTCACCCCATACCACCGCCCATCAACCCCAGCGCAGGAGAGATACAACGAGGCACACACCAGCACACAGAACATTATCGGGCGTGTGTTTGGACTGCTGAAGACATGGTTCCATTGCCTGCACAGGTCTGGCAGTGCCTTACAGTACAGCCCCTCAAAAGCCTGTGGCCTATTCCTGGCCTGCTGTGTGCTACATAACATGGCCACTGACTGTGGGATAGCTGTCGAGGTTGAAGAGGGGAACAGCAGTGGGGACAATGTGGACGCCAGACTCAACAGTGGTGGGCAGCCCCCCCAGATGACGGGAACCCCGGCTTCACAGTATGGCCAAGTGGCACAGAGACACCATTGCAGAGGAGCACTATGATGCATGCAGGTAGGTGATCAGGTCCACACACATGTCCCAGGGACCAGGGCACGGTATACAGGCATGGCTGGCAGGGCCCCACAAAGACACGGCCAGAGGAGGGCATTGACAGACATGGGACAGGACACCGTGGAAGCACCCCTGACAGAACAGTGGACCCCACCCACACAGCCGCGCACACCCCCACACACACACACACAGGCACGGTCACATGGGCACACACACATGCACACCCAGAGGCTGCCAACGGGCATGTGTCAGATGCTGAACACCGGTGCACTGTGGCGGTCAGTGCTGTGATGGCATCATCATGCACATGCCACGGTGGCCAGCGGCTGGGAGGGTGTGCACAAAGCGGGCATGATGTGCGGCCTCAGATGTCAAGGCACAGGTATGCACATGCACACACCACTGTGCATACAGGGCTGTGGCAGGCAGCAGACAGGGAGGGTGGTGGATCATGACTGCCATACAGGTGCACAGCCACCACGGACACATGGATGGCCCTGCCTAGACCACCCAGCAGACGTAGGCTGTGCAGCTGCCATAGGGGGTGTCACAGACGTTCCCCCAGGCATGTTGCTGTGAGAATGCAACTGGTCCCTCGTAGGCATCTGCAGGCCCCTGAACAGGCCCGCTTCAGGCATGCCCGGGATGCCCACTGCTGATCCCGGTGATGACAATGCTGGGGTCGTACGACGCCTGGGCCGAAGGGTGGAGAATGCACTGCGTGGTGACTGCTGCAGACAGCTCTGCACCAGGGTGGCCAGTGGTGCCAGGTCGGCAGTGACTGCAGTGGTGAGGCAATCCAGGCCTGCGGTCGTGTCCTCCTGCATGCATGTGGCCTTGGCCAGGAGCTGCTCAAAGTCCCGGTCACGCCTCCCTGAAGACTGGCGCAGCTCAGTGTGGAGTGCACGCACCCCTGCCATGACCTGCATCTGTTGCTCCATGGATGCCCTGAGCAGACAGGTGTGCTCAGCCAGTGGGTCAGTGCCCTGGGGGGCTTGGGCATTGTGCTGACCCATGGGGTTTGTGCGGCCCCATGGCATGGCCCCCCATGCAGGTGGGGGCAGCACAGCAGGCTACTCTTGGGCTTGTACTGTCTGTGGTGCACTGGCGGTGGACACTGCACCTGGTCCACCCTCTGCACTGTCCTGCTACCGCTGCTGCCCCTCTGGCCGCTGTGCGCGTGATGTCACCGGGGAGGCTGCACCCCCACCGCCAGATGGACTGGACTGTGCCATTGTTATGGTGGCCACCTCAACACCGGGCGGTGCGGCTGGTGGGGTGGCCAGTGACACCTGTGCACCATCAGCGCCTCTGTGTCCAGTGCATGGTAGGGGTGCCTCCCCCTGTTTGGCAACATCACTGTCCTGGGTATCAGTCATGTCATCATTGGACGTGGACCCCAACCCAACCACTGTCTCAGCATACTGGATGCCATGGCTGGCATCCTGCTGAAACACTGCCTGGGCCTCATCCGCGCCTACACCACAGGCATCTGTGCAGACAGTGTGGAGGGTCCAACAGTGGTCCAGGCCCCGGAACCCGGTGGAGGTGGATGGGTGCTCCTTCAGGTCCCCAACATCACCCAGGGTGGGCACCACTGCTCCTGCATCCACACACAGGCACTCGGGATCTGTAGGGGAACATACACACATTAGTGCCACCAACACGCACCCCTGCCCCAATGCATCCCTCACCCCCATCCCCATGTGTCGCTGTACCTACATGCAGTAATGGGCTACCCCCGTCTGGAATCCACTGCCGGGAACACCCTCAATGGTGCTGTGCCACATACTCGCTGCCACAAGCCCCTCCTATGGTGTCAGCTGTGGCACCTCAGGCTGTCCACCACCCATGGTGGCATGTGCAACCCAGATGGCTGCGATCTTCTCCTTGATCCACCTGTGGTCTGTGCCCACCTTCTTCTTGCATTCCTCCACTGACCTCTGATGGACACCATGCAGGTTCACGGCCCTGGCCACACCCGCCCATGCTTCTGCCCTGGCCTGCTGGATGCCTGTGGAACCACTCAGGAGGGGCTCCTGGTCCAGATAGGCATCATAAAGGGCATCGCACTCCACCTTTGTGAAATTGGGCCTGTGCTTCCATTCAGGCCCCTGCTCCTCAACTTCCTCTTGCTCCGACATGCTGTTTCTGTGGGTGGGGACATGTGGTTAGTGCTGGTTGCAACACATGAGGCCCCCCCACACCACAATCCAGACATGCCCAGTGCCTGGCATCCTACCTGTGAAGGATGCAATACTGGTCAGGTGCCTGTGCTGCCACATGGCACCTTTATAGCACATCACATGCAAATGAGGGAATGCGCAACTGTAATGAGATGAAAATGCCTCCAATGCACCGCGGATATGCTGATCAGCTCATCTGCATATGCCTGCTGAATATCGCAGAATTGCACATTGCACAGTGGAGTTGCTCATGCGCATGTCATGGCGCATCTGTGTGATGTGCGCAGTCCGCATGGTACAGTGCATGCACGCACTGATGTCGCGTACAGCTATGGCGCTTCCTACGCACAGTGCGCTACAGGTGGCATGGTGCCCTGCCACTATTGGGCATGTGGTGCACATGCGCTGTACACCCATTGGCATCCGTGCGCTATTGGCTCCTGGTCCATGAGGCACACTGGACCCTAGAGCACACCCTGCTACCCATGACCTATCATGCTGACACGCATGGTGCACGTGCCACCCTTTGACCCCTACATGTGCCCCTTGACCCCAGGTGCCTGTGGCATGTGTCAGCATTGCCCCAGCTGTATCACGCATACCCTGCCAATGCACGATCGGGGATGGCAGTGCATCGCCAGGTGTGTCATGAATCCTTTGCATGTGCATCTCATCTGCTCACTAGCACCATTTTGATTCTGCAGTACTGAATACAGCCATGCCTCGTAGGAGCATGCCTAGAACACCCAGTTGGACCCAGGTGGAATTAGTCAACCTGGTGGCATTGGTGGAGCCACATATCGGTGCCCTCTAGGGGCAGGTACCCCTGGACCAGCCACGCACTGAGGTGTGGCAAGGGGTGGACGAGGAGCTCAAGGAGGCAAAAGGGTCACGCCGTAGCAGGGATCAGTGCTGCCACAGGTACGGGGACCTGTGGAAGAGGGATCTGGACCATCTCAGGACACTGCAGGTACGCATCCAGAGGGGTGCTGTGCCACAGCCAGGTGAGTGCACATATCCCTGTCCATGCCATGTCAGTGTTGTGTGGTTTACCAGCGGGTGTCACACTGTGCTGCTGTGGGTGGGGGGCAGTGGCTGGGAATGCTGCCAGCCATGGCAGTGCACTGCAGGTGTGCTGCACCATGGCAATGCCACTGCGCTTGGTCATGGGGTATACTGTGCTGGGAGGGGTCCCATGTGTTGCTGCCTGGTGCTGATGTCTGTCTCTCACTGTCTCCCTACTAGGCCCTGAAGATTGCGCAGAGCCCAGATGGTGGGTGCTGCTGCTGGACAGCAGCAGGCCAGTGGTGTCACATGGCAGAGGGATGCTGGCCAGGCGGGAGGTGCAGGTGGTCAGGTGCCAGTCAGGCAGCAGCTTGCAGGTAGGCACTTTGGTGGTGTATGTTGTTGTGTGGGGTGGGGTGGGCCAGAGCCCCCATGCACATGGCCATTACATGCCGTGCTTCATTGGCATGGTCCATTGCACCATGCTGCACCCTGGGCATGTGTGTGTGGCCGCTACGGGTGGGCTGTGGGTGCATCTGGGTCCCAGACAGGCTACTGACAGCCCCACACAATGGCCATTCACTTAGTTGCCATGGCTGTGGCATGCTGCACATGGCTGGTGGTGGTGTACAGTGCTGTGCATGGCTGTGGATGGTCGGAATGGTGGCTCATGTGGGCACACATGCTGTGGTTGGCTGTGTGCCCCCTACAGGGTGTATACTACCGCTGTCCGAAGCACACAGTGGGTGGACTATGGTCATGTGGGCATGCACTCATCCATGTCCCCTCCTTTGTCCTAGGTGCCAATCTGGTGGATGTCCATACCAGGTTGCTGGAAAGGATCCTCAGGGTTACCACAGCCACCCTTGCGGTGGCCTGCATCATTCGACAGGCCCTGTTCTGGCCGCAGAGGAGAAGATGGCCAAGGCGCCGGTAGTCATGGACCTCCTGAGGGTCCCGTTGGCCTACTTCACCCTCCATTTCACTGACACCCCTCCCATTCCTCCATTGTACCCAGTCTACCATGTCCCCGGTCTTCCCACCCCCCTTCCCCAGCCTACATTCCTGACTGTGGCCTCCCCGTTCCCTGCCCCTATCCCTGTTCACCTGTATATAGTTTGTTGCTGTTGATTATTGCTTTTAATACAATTCTGTTTTGGTAGCCATCCATGTCCATGTCTGCTTTGCAGCTGGCTTTGGTGCCATGCTGCAGTGGTGTGCATGGTGGCTGTGTGGTACGTTTGAGGTTGCCTGGGGTTTGTGTCAGGTGGTCTGTGCACAGTGGCTTGTGTGTGTGTGTGCCCTGTGTCGTGCTTTTGTTCTCTGCTGGGCTGTGTGGCTGGTGTGTTGTGTGCTGTCAGCTTGTGTGTTGTCTGCTTTGGTCCTGGTGCTATGTCCCTTGTCCTCCTGTGGGTGTTTCCCATGGCTGGCTGCCAGTGGCCATGGGTGTCACACCACCTCCATGCACTGCAGTGGAATGCGTGGTCAGGGTATGCGGCCGTGCGCCTGCCTTGCCCTCCTCTGGTCATCCCCTGATCTGTGGTGGCAGTGTGTCCTGCTCTTGTGGCCTGCTCCACACTGTGCCAGGTGCCCTGTGCTATGGCCCATGTGCCTCTGTCCCTTGCCCTGCCCATGCTGTGCTCCTGTGCTTCCTGCCTTGCTCCATTGCACAGCCCTGGTTGCACAATGGCACCTGCTGACTTGCTCCCTGGTGTAGCCCTTGTTGCACTATGGTGCATCCCTGTGATATTCAGCCATCTTGTACTGTCACTTGCCATGGTGCTCAGCCTTTGAATATCACATTGGATGTGCACCAGCGCAGTGTACATGTGCTGTGCTGCTCTTGCGCCTGCTTCTGGTGCATTTCTGAATATCCCACCCTGAATGTATATAAGTCATCCAGGTAAACACTGGATGACTTATTTAAAATGTAAACATGTGACTGTTAGTAAAATGTCTTTGTAGGCATTTATTTTCATACTTGCAGTTCATTTCCTTTGTCAAGTTAGTGCTTCTGTAACTTTTTTTTTACCAAATTTCTCTAAACATCATATTTTGCTCCTGTGACAATGGAAGGCTTTGTTGAGAATGATGATCTTAATTTGTTAATACACCGCGCACAAACTGAAGGGTCAGCATCCAGTATGATAAAATTACCCTTTCCGTCATTATTAAAGCTATAGTACAAGTTGTTTAATAGGCTATGCTAGGTTTTTCATGAGATGTGAGACCAATTAAAAAAAACATTCTGGATCCTTCCTAATGGTAATAAGTTTACTTATAATGGGGTAACAAAGCCCAGCTATTTTTGGGCAGTCACACATTAAACGGTAAAAACATGCCTCTCCCTTTTGCACTTAAGCACAGAAATATTATATTTCTGTCTGTTTTTTCCCCAGTGATTTTGGTATTCAATAAGCCTTCACAGTAAATTGAGTTTTATTAGAACTTTGTTTATGTTTTAAAAATTTACTACCAATTTTTCTCAGTGATTGCCTGACTAAAATTATACCTCCTCCTTCTGAATCTTTGCAATCCTAACAAATGCAGTAACACAATTTTTTTAAATAATTATATTATATAGGGACAGTAATAACTGTATATTCGGGTTGAGTAGGCAGTTTACTGTTAAACCCTGGTTCTGCATCTTAATAACATGACCATCACTGGACCAAATAGCCTGTAATTTCAGATGCATGGCATTAGTACTTAGATCTCTGTATCTGTAAATTGTATAAAGGATGGTTTAGCCTATGCAAACTTCTAGAAGGTTGAAAACACTAAAATATGAAAATTGAGACCCTATTGTTGACCTGGTGGCATGGAGGGCTGAGGCAACATGCCTGAACTCCTGCCATGCCAGCGACCCATGTTCACAGTGCAAGTAGGTCACTGGGGTTGGCCGGGGTGGAGGAGGATTGAGCTTCCCAAGGACAGCTCTCCTCCTCCTCCTCTTCCTCTTCCTCTGGGGAGGGAGGATCAGTGATCGGTGCTTGCTTAGCCACTAGTGGAGGCTAGGGGATGGCACACTGATGCTTTACAAGGTGGGTGGAGGTGGGGCAGATGCCCGGCATGCTGCACAAGGAAGCATGCATGACACAGCCACTGGCATCATTGCATGCTCTTCCTGTGAAAGAAAAATAGACAAAAATGTTTCTGGTGGTTGGATGAAGGAGGGACTTGCAGGTTCTGCTCCATGTCTAGCCAGGCGCTGACCAGAAATGAATCTGGTGTTTGGTGGGGGCCTGGGGATCCCCTACTGAGCCCATAAGGGGGCAATTTCTACGGGAAGATGGTCGGCACTGATGGTGGACATCAGAGGGATGGGACTGGGGCTCCCTCCTGAACTTGGGCCACTGGAGATGGAGAAAAAATGAAATAAAAAAATTAAAAAATTGAGACCCTATTTTGTTCACTGATAGTGCAAAACCAACAGGGAGTTGAAACCTGAACATTTCAGGCTTGTCTGAGATTGGCTAATGGTGGATACTTTGATAAGTGTTTTTACTGAAAAATACATAGTTTTAAATTATTTAGAAAAGTATCAGATAATTTATAATGTATGGGAAAGGGTGATTAAGGATGGAATTCAATGAATTCCTATCCTTGTTATGGTATCACTGTGATGTCAAGAGGTTGTTATACCCTCTTGACTACATCACAACGACACTGTAACAACATCGTGCCTTTTACGCATGCAATTTCTGTGTTTAGATCGAAGATATTATTTTTGAATAATGCTGATTGGCCGCTGGTAAAAAAAAATGAGGTAAACATATTTACATGGGCCTTGGGCATGATCTTAATAGTGCTTGGAAGGGATCAGGCTTGGCAGGGGGAGGAGGGCATTGAAAACAGTCCTCGCCGAAATTGCTGTTATGAGTCTGAACAGGATGGGCAGTATGGGAGGGTAAACTCAGTGTTGCTGTGTAAATGCTTCCCATATATTATGAAAGACAATAAATGGGGAACAGCTAATAATGATGCTGCATTCCCTTCTTGAGGTTGTCATGCCAATGGCAAACCTCTCAAGCTTCGCTCTTGAGGTTTACTAGGTTTGCATAACAACCTCTCGAAGGGAACAACATTGTTATTAACTGTTCCCCATTCATTATCCTCTATTTTGAACATTGTAAGGATGACTGAATGTTTGTGAAACTCACATACCATATACCAGTTATTTGAGGAGGGGCCTATTTCTGTGACACTACAGACCATTCACAATGCAGCTACATAGTGAGATAGACTACACCAGACCAGTAGCTTGTTTTGCAGGTGGCCATGCAGGCTACAAAGCAGCTGCATAGTGACGCTTACTGTGCCAAACCTGGAGCTTGCTTTGTGAGTGATCTTTTTCAGAAAGCATAGTCACAACTTGCTTTGCACAAGGCCTTGTGGGCACTGTGTGAAGCAAGAGGCTAGGCATAACTTGTTTTGTGCAACTACAAACTAGGAAGTGTATTGTAACTTGATTGGCTCAGGGCCCAGAAGGTAACATGCTTCACTCAGGGTCTTGTGGGCCCTACACACTAGAGAAGGTGAATTGTAACTTCCATTATGAAGGAGGGCCCTGTGCAAACCAGAAAATGAGTCATTACTTGCTTTGCACAGGGTGCTGTGGGTCCTGTATGAAGCAGGAGAAGAATCATAACTTGCTTCACACAGGGCACTGCTGACCTTGCACAGAACATGAGGGGAGTTGTAACTTGCTTCATGCTGGATCTGTGAGTCCTGCGCAAAGCAGGAGGGGAATTGTAACTTGCTTCATATAGAGGGTCCTTCATGACCTGCTCAAAGCAAGAGTTCAGTTGTAACCTTGTTTCCCACAGGGCCCTTTGTGCTGTGTGGAAATCTGAAGGTACTCATAATTTGCTTTGCACAGGGCCCTGAGTGAACCAGGAGGGGAGTCATAACTTGTTTCACGGAGGGCTATACATGGCCATGCAAAGCCATCTATATTCTTTCTCATTTTGAGACTAAGTGAGACCAACTGTCATGAAAGTAGAAGTTAAACTGTATCTCATAAAAACAGGTATGTGAGTCAAGAAAGCTTCATTATTTATTTATTTATTTATTTATTTATTTGCTTTTGTTAACCAGGTAAGCACTCTAGACATCCAAGTGCCTATGTTCAGGTGTGACCCGGAAGGGTTACAGAGTACATACAAAACATAATATAGAGTCAAGGTAACATACAGGAGCCACAGACTTCGACAAGTGGGTGGTACAGCATATGGTACAACAGGCTTTAACATGGTTAAGTAGGCAGAATGGCAACAAGATACATAACAGCACTGAGAGGTAGAATAACATCAAATAACATCATGAAAGAGAATAACATTAAAAAATAAATGAAAGTACAAGCAGGTACTGATATAACATGAACGCCTATCATGAGAGAGAATGAACATCAAATAATGAAGATAGAAGCAGGTACTGATATGACAAGAGCGCCCCTCTAACAGGAGGGCAGAAAGTGCCTTATGCTGGTTATCAGCAGAGATTTAACAGCAGCCGGTATAACGGCTCACAGGACAGCTCCCTCAGTGAATCGGAAGGGAGGGAGAGAATACGCTGGGTCTTTATGGTACATAGACAGGCAGAGGCAGATTTGAGAAAGCTCCAGGGGGACGTTTTGAAGCAGGGATGGGAGGGAGAGGCATGAACTAGGGCAGGAAGGGAGTTCCACAGTCTTCGTGCATGGATGAAGAAGGCCCGGTCTCCTGTGAGGGTGCAGGTCTTAGGAACCAAACGGACCTGTGCAGCACTGGATCTTAAGTGGTAGGCAGGGGTTCCATGTTTGAGGGGAAGGGCAAGCACAGAAGGAGTGGCCATTCTAACTATGTTATCTATGAAGTTGCCAAGGACAAAGGCACGGTGTTTTTCAGGGGGGAGCCACTCCAGCCATGAGTAGAGCTCACAGCGATGCGTAAGGTGAGGGACAGAGAGTGCGAAGCAGCATATATTGTTATAAGCAATGTCCCATTTTGCAAGGCTAGAATTCAGGACTGGGGCAAAGGCTACGACCCCATAGCAAAGCATGGGAAGAAGTATCCCCCTGGCTAGGGCGAGCTGAGCAGCCGGGGTGAGGCAATCTTTGGCTCTGTAGGCAAGTCCGAACTTCAATCAATCAATCAATCAATCAAAATCTTTATTTATTCAGGCGAACATCATTGAGCATAGCTCATTTACAAGATGGACCTGAGTGGTCATAACAAAAAGGTTACAGATTGTATACAAAAACATGATATTGAATAAGCACAAATACAACTATTTATGAGTGAGATAGATGTACAAATATTTACATATATACAAGGCAAAGGACAGTAAACCTAAAACCTAATAAAGGAGAGAAAACAAACAGTCTAGTAGGGATAAGGCTTGGATAATGGTACATGGGTGGGCATATATGTATGAGGTTTGATGGGAAAGGACCAGATGAATGATAGAAGAATAGGGAGGAGCTTTAAAGAGGGGGTGGAGGAGAGAGGGGTGGGGGGTTGGGGTGTGGAGGACTAGGCCTTGTGGAAGCAATTGCACGAATCTGGGATTAGGCTGGTATACAGCTTTTGAAGGATATAAGAGGAATCAGTGTATCCATTTTCAATGACTTTTGGATAGAATTCCAGATAAGTGCCAGAGAATAACTGATTGCAGCTCTTCCATACCGGTGCAGGTGATAGGAATCTTCAGCAGGATCAGTTTGTTGATCCTCAAGGTGTAGGGCCTGGATGTGATCCGGTTGAAGCAGTCTGAGATGTAGGAAGGGAGTTTGTTTGTCAGAGCTTTGTAGATCCAGATAGCAGCATTTTTTTTTTCTTCTATGTTGCAGGGATGTCCAACTGACTGCATTGTAGAGAGAGCAATGATGGGTGCTAGAGGGAAGGTCAGTAATGAATCTAATAGCTCTATGATACAGGGTGTCTAATTTGTTTAGATGGGAGAGGGAGCAAGACAATAGAGGAAGTCAGCATAATCAATGAGGGACAGGAATGATGCTAGGATTAATCTTTGTTTGGAATCTTTGGTCAGGTAGTGTTTGATCCTATAGAATAGACCAAGTCTTTGTCTTAGCT
This sequence comes from Neoceratodus forsteri, assembly GCA_016271365.2. Taxonomy (NCBI): domain Eukaryota; kingdom Metazoa; phylum Chordata; order Ceratodontiformes; family Ceratodontidae; genus Neoceratodus; species Neoceratodus forsteri. Next base: position 537,618,313 of record CM028134.1, on the reverse strand, counting down.
TTTTTAGGAGCTCTTCAACGTGGGTAGTATAGTCTAGTTTATTTTCTATCCATACTCCTAGGTATTTGAATTTGTCAACATATTCCAGATTTTCACCAAGGATGGTAGAGAGTTGTGGAAGGGTGAATGATGGGATAGTGGAAGAACAGTTATTGGTGGCAAAGAACATAGCTTTGGTTTTCTTGGCATTTAGTAATAATTTCTTTTCTAATAGGTTGTGCTGAAGGAGGAGAATTCAGACTGTAGGAGCTCACAGGTTTTGATGGTGAGGGATTGCTCACATATAGTACAGTGTCATCTGCAAAAGGTGGATATTAGAAAGTGAGAGATTGGAATCAATATTGTTGATATAAATGGCAAAAGGATGGGACCCAGGATGGAGCCTGCAGTACACCTCTTAGGGGTGGTTTGAGGTAGATAGATCACCTTCATTTTACCAGTTGTAATCTTCCGGAGAGATAGCATCTGAACCATTTAAGAGAGTGAGTCAAGGCCTATGGAGTTCAGAGAGAGATTATAAGATCATGATCCACAGTGTCAAAGGCTTTGCTTAGATCCAGAAACACAGCACAGGTATTATTCTTTTGTCTAGGGCAGTCTGCCAGTCATTTGTGACTTTGCTAGTGCAGAGATGGTGCTATGCATAGATCTGAACCCAGATTGAGCTGGATTTAGGAGATTGTTGGTATCAAGGTAGGCAGTTAACTGAGAGTTTACCAGCTTCTCAAGCATCTTGATAGTACTGAAGATGGAGATGGGCCTATAATTATTGAGGTCCATGGGATCACCTGCCTTAAGTAATGGAAACACTTGAGCTGTTTTCCATATTGAGGGGATAGAACCAGTGGCAAGTGATAGATTGAAGAGGTGGGTGAGGGGCGGTTAAGGCATGCAGAGCTACTTTAGAAAGTAGGGGTCCAGGGAGTCTGCACCTGCACTTTGGTGGTATCTAGCTGAGTAGAAGGTCTTCTACTTTTGAAGAATATTGGTTTGAATGAGAATGTGAAGCAACCTTTGACCCTCAGTAGATTGTAGGTTTAGAGATGATCTTAATAGGTTTGCAGGAGAGGAGTCAAGCCAGGCCAGCTGTGTAGTGAAATGATCAAGAAGGCATTCAAGATATTTTGCTTGTCCGGTGATTTCAATACTATTTAATTGAATTTTGGTGGTAAGACAGGGGTAGAAGTTTGACCTAGGATGCCCTTTATGGTACCCCAGAACCTGGAAGGGTTGTTATAGGAGGCATCTAGTTCAGCTGTGTAGAAGGCTGCCTTGGCTTTTCTTACTTGTTTTGTGCAGGAGTTTCTGGCTTTTCTGAATTAGCCAGTCATTTGGGTCCTTGTCTTTCTTGCCCTTTTCCAGAGTTTGTCTCTGCAAGCAGTGTGGATTTAAGGTCGGGAGAGAAGCAGCGACAGGATTTAAGTTTGGTTCTGACACTGGTGAGGGTGCATGTAATTGAGGGCACTTGTGATTATATCATTTAAGATTTGAAGAGCTGTCTCTATTGAGGCTGTGAGATAGAATTCTTGCCAACGTGTGGTGTGGCACAGATCATGGAGATATCCTGAAATATTAAAGTCTTTTTTGACCTTCGTGGGGGAATTTTGTAGATTGGGGTGGCTTGATTGTTGATCTAATGGCAGCTATGGGACAGTGGTCACTTATGTCACTGAATAGTACTCCTGCACAGGGATAATGATGAGGTTTATTTACCAATATAATATCCAGGAGTGTGCTGTTGAGAATATTCTTTGGGTTGATCCTTGTTGGTTATTTGATTAATTGAGAGAATCCATAGGTGTCACAGAAGGTTACCAGGGGTGCAGATGCATTAGTCAGCCAATTCAAGTTCATGTCTCCTAAGATGATGGTGTCTTCAGGGCCCAGATTAAGTATAGATCCTAGGTGGGATAGGAGTTTGAGGCCTGCAGAGGGGGGCCTATAGCAACCAATCAGTTGAAAGGATGATGTGTTGGGAAGGGTTATTTTAATTGACAAGCATTCGAATTCCTTTGGTTGTGATGTAGAATTGAGGCAGGATGCAGAGATGTTTGCTTGACATAGATGGCTACCCCAACCGCCTCTGGATAGATGGTCAGATCTGAAGAGCTGGTAGTTGGGAAGGTTTATTTCACTATCTTTTGTTGCTGATTTGAGCCATGTTTCAGATATAACCAGAAAGTCAGGTAGGGTGTGTGCAACCCAGGCCTGTATTGATGAGAACTTTTAGAGGCTGCAGGCATTGATGTGAAGAAACTCAATCCATTTATGGAGGTTAGTCAGTTGGAGAGATCGAGCTTTCAGTGGGGCCAGGGTTGATTTCACAGTGCCAACACAGACCAGCAGAAAGAAGATTAGCTTGATGAGGCACCAGCTATAGGAGAAGTGAGCAGTCAGGCAGTTTTTTCTTTCTTCTTGGGATCCAATATATAGTGGGTGATGATCCTGCTGCATGGTTATCGATTTTATCATAGATTACCAGCTTAATGGACAGGCGTGGGAGTAATTGTAGTGCCAGTATGGTAGCAAGGGGATAGAGGAGTTCCAAACTGGTTGTGAGCCTTTTTGGGATTCCCTAAGGATTAATATTATGCAGAAGCGGTAGTATGTATGTAGAGTTTAGGGGCATCCACTGGGGACAGTAGAGGGGACAGTGTTGAGTGGTCGCCTAAGCACCTCGGTATGGGTTCCAACAGTTATCTCTTCTGGATCCAAGGAAGGTGAGAGGCAAAGCAGCAGTAGTGGCGCAGTAGCATGGTGGAGGTGGAAGGGTTAAAGAAACTAAGGTGATGTGAAGAAATGAGCTCGGGAATTGGCTAGAGAATAGCTATGGGCGGGGATGAGATTTGGCGGAAGGTGTGGGGCGGCAAAAATTTTATGCTTTCCTGCATTTTCTGGCTTTCCCCGGCCTCCTGGTTCCCTTCTCGGCTGTGGGTGGCTGTCACTGGCTGGCAGCTTGGAGCCCCTCCGGTCTGTGTGTCCTCGAGGGCAGGCCGGCTAGAAGGGAGGGACAGAGGAGAGGGCAATCAGAAGTAGCACTTGCAGGCAGTGGTTTGCAAGAGGTGCTAAATTGTAAAATTTGCACAACAAAGACTGAGGGTGGGGGGGGTTAGCGCCTGGAGCCGCCTAGCCCATCACAAAATTGACCCAAAAGACTGTAATCACTAGTTAAACAGGTAAGTAGGCATTTCCAGAAGTACACAATAAAACAGCAAAACAGCTCTTTTTAGAGAAATTAAACTTTTCAGTAAAGACAAGTAATCTCGACCAGTTTTGTGGTGCAAAGATACAGCAAAGTCAATGGGAGAAGGCGCACTAATCAGAGGCTGGCAAAGTCGGCGGTCGCCTTCTGATTGGCTGTGCAGCTATCCCGTACCTTTCTGGCTTTCTCCCCAGGCCTCTTGGTTCCCTTCTCGGCTGTGCGGTGGCCGCCCGCCCGCTGGTGGCTCGGAGCCCCTCCGGTCTGTGTGTCCTCGAGGGCAGGCCGGCTAGAAGGGAGGGGACAGAGGAGAGGGCAATCAGAAGTAGCACTTGCAGGCAGTGGCTTGCAAGAGGTGCTAAATTGTAAAATTTGCACAACAAAGACTGGGAGGGTGGGGGTTAGAAGCTCTGCGCGTCTAGCCCAACACAAAATTGACCCAAAAGACTGTAATCACTAGTTAAACAGGTAAGTAGGCATTTCCTAGAAGTACACAATAAAACAGCAAAAACAGCTCTTTTTAGAGAAATTAAACTTTTCAGTAGAAGACAAGTAATCTCGACCAGTTTTGGTGGTGCAAAGATACAGCAAAAGTCAATGGGAAAGCGCACCAATCCAGAGGCTGGCAAAAGTCGGCCCGGTGCGCCTTCCGATTGGCTGTGCAGCTATCGTACCTTTCTGGCTTTCTCTGACCTCCTGGTTCCCTTCTCAGCTGTGCGGTGGCCGCCCGCCCGCTGGCGGCTCGGAGCCCCTCCGGTCTGTGTGTCCTCGAGGCAGGCCGGCTAGAAGGAGGGACAGAGAGAGGGCAATCAGAAGTAGCACTTGCAGGCAGTGGCTTGCAAGAGGTGCTAAATTGTAAAATTGCACAACAAAGACTGGGAGGGTGGGGGTTAGCGCCTGAGCTGCCTAGCCCAACACAAAATTGACCCAAAAGACTGTAATCACTAGTTAAACAGGTAAGTAGGCATTTCCCAGAAGTACACAATAAAACAGCAAAAACAGCTCTTTTTTAGAGAAATTAAACTTTTCAGTAAAAGACAAGTAATCTTGACCAGTTTTGGTGGTGCAAAGATACAGCAAAAGTCAATGGGAGAAGGCGCACCAATCAGAGGCTGGCAAAGTCGGAGGTCACCTTCCGGTTGGCTGTGCAGCTATCCCGTACCTTTCTGGCTTTCTCCCCCGGCCTCCTGGTTCCCTTCTCGGCTGTGCGGTGGCCGCCCGCCGCTGGCGCTCGAGCCCTCCGGTCTGTGTGTGTCCTCGAGGGCAGGCGGCTTTCGCTTTCTCCCCGGCCTCCTGGTTCCCTTCTCGGCTGTGCGGTGGCCGCCCGCCCGCTGGCGGCTCAGAGCCCCTCCGGTCTGTGTGTCCTCGAGGGCAGGCCGGCTTTCTGGCTTTCTCCCCCGGCCTCCTGGGAACTTGACGTTCGTGGCCTTACATATATTCCAAAGATGCATGGTGAGATCCAGTTGTGGATCAAGGGTAACTCCTAGATACTTGACAGAGTCCACGACCTACAGGAGGGAACCATTTGCTCCATAGGTGGTTAGAGGAGCTGGGCGGGAAGAGGTTTTGGCCACAGAGCCAAAGAGCATGGCCTGGGTCTTATTCAGGTTGATGGTAAGCTTGTGGCCCTCAAGCCAGTTCTGGATAAGATCGAAGTCAGAGTTAAGCTGGGAGTTAATGGTAGTAATATCTTGACAACTGGACAGTATGACGAGGTCATCCGCATATAGAGTTGGGTGCCCATGGGTTGTAGCGGAGGGCAGTTCATTAATGAATAGGGAAAACAGAATGGGTCCAAGGACGGATCCCTGGGGGACCCCGCAACTAACTGGGGAGAGGGCAGAGAGGGTGCAGTTGAAGCAGGTGTATTGCTGCCTTCCCACAAGGTAGTTGGAGAACCAGGCAATGGCTCGGTGGAAGAATCCAAGAGAATGAAGAGTGGAGTGGAGGAGGGAATGGTCAACCCAATCAAAGGCCTTAGAGAGATCGACGAAGATGGCACCGGTCAGTTTGCCTTGGTCAGTCGCGGACCTGATCTCAGAGGTAACCACGGCAAGCGCTGTTGGTGTACTATGCCCTTTTCTGAAGCCATGCTGAGCAGGGGAGAGAACAGCATAACCCTGAAGGTAGTGGGACAGTTGTGTGGCAACTGCCTTTTCAAGGAGCTTACAGGTAGCAGAGAGTATGTAGATGGGGCGATAGTTTTTAATATCTTTGGGGTCGCCTTGTTTGTAAACAGGGACAACCTTGGCCACCTTCAATAAGTCAGGGATGATCCCCAAGATAAGTGAAGAGCTAAAGATATGAGAGACTGGCCAGGTGAGGAGGGGAGGCCCCATGCTAAGCAGCTTTGGTTCAAGGCTGTCGTGTTCTGCCCCCGTGTGGTGGGAGAGACCGGCTAGGAGATATGGAGTCTCTCCAACTGAGATCCATTTGAGGTAGAAGGGTGGCTGGGAGGGGGTGCCCGCTCAGGGGTTTAGGGGCAGAGAGTTGGGAAGAAGGAGGAGCAGGCAGGTCTGAGAACATGCAGTTAAATGCAGTGGCAATAGTTTGTGGGTTATTGCAGTTGGTCCCCCCGATATGCATGTAGGCGATCTTCTGTTCTCTGGCAGACCCTCCGACCAGATTTTTAACATTTTGCCAAAAGCGCTGAGGGTTATTGGCTGATGCTAGCAGGGAAGATTTACAGTACTCACTCTTGGTGGCACAGATGGCTCTCTTACAGGAGTTTCTGAGCAGTCGATATTCAAGGAGGTCGTTATTGTTGCGGGAGATCTTGTGTTTCACCCAGCATTTGTCTCTCTGCTTCATGAGGGAGAATAGGCCTCCATGGATCCACTTTGTGACTGTGCCCCTCACCCTCCTTTTTGTAAGGGGTGCATGTTTGTTTTGCAAGGGGACAAATACAGCAAGGAAATGATCAAGGGCTGCAACAGGATCATTTGTGGCAGTGACCCTAGACCAGTCGACATGTCGTAGATCCTCAAGGTAGTCATTGAGTATACGTTTGGAATAGTCCCTCATCTGGATCACTCTGCTGGGGACTTTGGGCGAGGAGGTGCCCCATATGCAGTAAGTTGTATAGTGATCTGAGAAGACGTCAGGGAGTATTCCTGAGTAGATAATTCTATCCAATCTATTGCTCAGTACCCAGTCGATAAGTGACCCTTTGTTCCTCCCCCCGGGAAGAGAGCCTTGTGGGTTCCCTGATGATCTGGCTGAGAGCAGGGCCTGAGAGAAGAGGCTCATATTACTTGGTGTTGGGCCCCAACCAATTGAGGTTAAGGTCCCCCAGGATTAGCAGCTCATTTGAGCCAACCATTTCCCTAAGGTGGTCAAGTAGTGAGGAGAGCCCTTGAACACCACCCTTTGTGGGGCTGTAGGCACAGACAAGATGCACCTTTTTAGTGTTCCCAAGCAGAAGGAGGGTGTGAAGAAACTGACAAGCTGGGGATGCAGGGGGTATATGAGCAATTGTAGACACATTAAAGTGCACCTTATAGTATAGGAGCACACACCCCCATGCTAACTCCCTGCCCTGTCTTGTCGGATGAGGCTATAGCCCGGGAGGGCACACACGGAGTCAGGAAGTATCATGACGTACTTTTTGCCTTAAGCATTAGGAACGTATTTGAGATATAATCAATTATTCTGCAGTATTACCACATAAGTGTTTATTGGCACCCCTTTGCAACTGAGAATGTCACAATAGCATGGTCTAGTTTACATGTCCTGTAACAGGCCACTGGGCTACTAAGTGAAACATATTTTATAAACAAAATCAATGAAATAAATTGCTCTAAATTTAAGACACATTTAGTAAGTGATAAACTCTATTTATTGAAAACTTGGTATCTGGGAAAGGCACGCTGAGCCAAGGCTTGTTTACAACTGTGACCTGGAGGTGGGGGATGGGGTTACAAATAAGCAAATGCAATAGTATTGATGCATATTGTACAAATAAGGTGCAAGAAATGTAGTGCAACAAGGCCAGAAAATGTAAAATAACAAAAATGGATTTATGGAGCATGACACTCTACATTTTGAGATATAATATAACAAATAGTTCACCATACATTTCAATGAAATTAGGAGACACAAAACCAACCCCAGGCAAGGGGCTTGAACTGGGGAGGGAGAGGAACAAAGAGCAGGTCAGGTGGGGAGCTAACAGGTGCAGGAGGGTGAGGGCAGGAGTTTAAGGCCATGCTTAAGTGAAGTTGGAGGTGGTGAGAGATGGATGGAAGAGTGGAGGAGGTTCCAGAGTGAGGGAAGGTGAAAGGAGAAGGCTGACTGCCCAGTGGAGGTGCAAGGGTAGAGGAGAGAGAAGGTGTGGTGATCCCTGAAGAGACGGGAGTATGAGGCAGGTGGAATGAGAGAGATGAGTGTGAAAAGGTACGAGGACAGTGCCTCAAACCAGTATTTAGAGATGACGTACAGTGATGTAGGCGATGAGAAGGAAGTGGTAGGATGGAGATGGAGGAGTATAGGGAACAGTGATGAGCGTGAGGGGGTACGTTTGTAGTAAAACAACAGAAGGCATTACAGAGGGTGTCCAGTATAGCGAGGGAAGAGGATGGAGTGGTACTGTAAAGATATCTGCACTGTCAAAGACTGGGAGCACCATTTTGGTAGCCAGCTCCCAAGCCAAGGTTTTGCCTAACTATCTTCAGCTCCATGAGGTCTTATGCAGTCTGTGATATTTTCATCTTCCTCATGTTGTTGAACTTACAATCTTGTTGAACTTACAATCCCTGCAACCACATAGTGTATTCCTAGAAAAAGTTTACGCTAGGGTAGAGCACATTTAGCTGTGCTGAATATAATCATTCACTTATAGGTAGGTTAATTTATTTTCTTATTCTATTTAGGAACCCTTTCCACTTTTCAACCCTCAGGCTGTAACTAGTGGCCTTGTAGCCTTGACACTACTCACCTCCAACATTTGCTGTAATTCTAATAAAGGTAGAGGGATTTTCTACCCCATTGTCTGATGGCTTGATGGTTTGTTGGATCACATTTGTTTGAGCTTTCCCTCTGCCTTGTACCCTCCAGTGGCATCACCTACAGGTCCTCTGCACGACTTATATGCATGCTGTGTAGCTCCTGTAAGGGCATTGTCCCCGTAGTCTGCCATAAGTGGTCAAAGTGGTAGTTGTGAGAGGTCTACAGCAATGCTCCCCCCCTCCCCGAGGCAATGCTGCTGGTAACATCATTTTCCTGTACTCTTGCTGTCGGGCCGTGTCCCACAACTCCTGAACCAAGACCACTCCCTTGGTAGCACTACAGTACATTAGGTGTCTTTTAAAAAATATTTTAAAGAAGCATAAAAATAACTTTGAAAATAAAGGCTATGAACTTGAGTCTCCTTAGCTGGCAGGGGGAGTCATTGCTAAGGCATGAGTGAATTTACTCATGATACCTTCTTCATGGTCTAAAATGAAGATGTGGCAGGGAGAACTGGAAGGTGGAGACTGCTGTTACTGCATACAGCACATTCATAGATATGCAACTAGAGAGATAAAAGTTTACTCAGAACATGGTTATAATCGCCAATCAAACAAAAGAAAGAAGGCAGCATGTTAGAACAGGAACATCTGTGTTTTATTCATAGTTGCACATTCCTTCCTTTAAAATGAGAACAATGTTATTAGTAGACTATACTTTTAAGGAGGGATCAGTATCTGCTGCCTAAGTTTTCTACAAAGCTGTGCTTATTTTCAAATAATGATGTAATTTGGACTGTGAACTGTTGATATGATCCTTTTTTTGTTTTTAGAAAGATTTCAGCTGAAGACTGATTTAGTAATTGCTATCCACCATGATCAAGCGCTATATGTGAGATTTCCCAGTTACTACATGACCAAATGGAGTGGTTATCATTGGATTACATTGACTTCTTGCAGTATCCTGCAAGATATCACAGAAAACACTATGATACTGAGTTTGGTCCTGTCAGATGGTACTGTATATTACTGAGCAAGACATCACTGGAACTTTATTTATTTTTTTTATTTATTTATAAAAATTGGTTTACAACCTTTGAGCCAGAGGCTCATTTCAAAAGGTACCTCATCACATTGAGGACAGACAGAACAAATTTAGGTTACAGAATACAAGTCACTGACTTAGAGTTACACAGAAAGATTTCATACATTATACAATTAGCAGCAGTTACAGTGAATACAGCTGAGCACATGCTGGTTTTAACAGAGGCTGGATGCATAGGGGAGAGGCGGGGGAGTGAGGTGGAGTGCCGCCCAGTGGGTGTTGTCAAGTGTAGAGAGATCGAAGCCTCATTTAGAGACAGGAGCAGCTGCGAGTGTTAAACAGTTGGTTCCGAAGGGTGATTTTGAAGTTGGAGATTGTGGGGGCATTGAAGATGGGAGCAGGGAGAGAGTTAAACCAGGATGGGGCTCTGTAGCAGAAAGACCTCTGACCATGGGTGGTCCTGGATCTGGGGACCAGTAGAGTGGTCTTGTTGGAGGTTCGGGTTGTGACAGTGGGTGGGGTATGGTGGATTGAGGTGGTCACCCGGGAAGGGGAGAGCCCAAGTAGAGTTTTTTTTGTGAGGAGGCAGGTTTGGTAGCATAGCCATTCATCTAGGTTAAGGAGTTTTGCCTTGTCATAGAGTTGACATGTATGTGTGAGCCTGGGGGCACCAGTAATCAGCCTGCAGGCCTTATTTAGGGTGATCCGAATTTTGTTGAGGGCAGTAGTGTCAGCAGCACCATAAACTGGCAGGCCATAGTCTACAAGGGACAGTACTGAAGACATAACAGCAAGTTGGAGAGCATCGGGGGGAGACAATTTTTATAGCGGTAGAGGATGCCAAGCCTTGTGTTAGTGGTGAATGCAAGGGCATCGATGTGGGTGTGGAAGGTGAGGGCTGAGTCGAAGGTAACCCCAAGGTATTTGTAGGAGCAGACTCGTTCAAGTGGTTGTTTGGTACTAGGGAGGATAAGGAGTGGGTAGTTGCAGGCTTTGTTTTGGGGGTGGGCGAAGAGCATAGTTTGGTTTTTTTGAGATTAACGATGGGTCTGTGCTCCTTAAACCAGGCCTCGGCATCATTGTAGGATTGTTGTAGAGTGTCCTGGAGGGAGATGGGATTGCAGTGGGTGGCAAAAATGACAGCATCATCTGCATACTTAAGAATTTTGCCCGAGCAAGCACTGGGCAGGGTGTTTAGATAGAGTGAAAAGAGTAGGGGTCCCAGGATGGAGCCCTGGGGTACCCCTGAGCGGATGGGATGAGTTTCAGAGCATGTCCCATTGATTTTGACACACTGGGAGCGAGCGGATAGATAGCTTGAGCACCATGCGAGGGGGCCAGCAGAGAAACCAGTGTGGCAGAGGGCATCCAGCAGAAGAGGGTGGGAGACAGTGTCGAAGGCCTTTGAGAGGTCAATGAACACTGCACTAGCTAGGGAGCTGGCATCCAGGGAGGAGTGTAGGAAATTGGAGAACTCAACTAGTGCTGTGCCGGTGCTGTGACAAGCACAGAAGCCGTGCTGCTCTGGGCATAAGATGTTATGCTTAGTCAGATATTCAGAGATTTGAATGGCCAACACTTTTTCTAGGGCTTTGGAGAGAGGGGGGAGGATGGAGATTGGTCGGTAATTGCCGGTGGAGGACCTGTCGCCCCCTTTATGAATGGGTGTGACTGTGGATGTTTTCCATGCAGTGGGGAATTGCCCCAGGCAGAGTGATCAGTTAAGTAGGCTAGTGAGGGGGGTAAGGACTTCATCCAGCACCAGCCGGAGAATACTGGGGTCTAGGGAGCTGCTGCCAGGACTATTGCTATTTAATGCTTTAACTAGGAGAGTTCTGGCTTCCTGGGCAGATTCCTTGTGTAGGTGGAAGATGGGGCATTGGAGGACAGGGGGAGGTAGGCTGGGGGGAGGGTCAAAAAAATTACTGGGGAGGACAGAGCTAAGGTCAGTAAAGGAGGTGTTTAGGCAGTTAGCAATGCAGGCCGGGTCAGTGGAGGTAGAGCCATCAATAGTGAACTGGGATGGGGGAGGGGAGTGTGATTTCCCATTTAGCTGTTTAATGTTGTCCCAGAAAGTCTGGGCACACCCCCAGGAGGAGGTGAGGGTGGCCTGGTGATGGTCGGCCTTGGCTTTACGGATGGCCCATGAGCACCTGTTCTAAGCAGCATTGTAGGCCTGTCTTTCAGCCATCTGGCCTGTTTCAGTGGCAAGGTGCCAGAGATTATCCCTATTTCTGAGCAGTTGTAGTAGGGCAGGGGTAACCCAGGGTGCATGATGTTTTTTGGATCGAATTTTTGTGAGCGGTGTAAAGAGGTCACAGGCCTTGTTAAAGGTTTGGGAGAAAAAGGCAAGGGCAGTGTCAATGTCAGGTGCATGATGAAGGGGGGACTAATTTATCTGGGTGAGAAACTGCTTGAGTTTTTTCAGCCCACCAGGGCGGAGGTGCCTGCAGAGTGTGGTCTGGGCTATGGGTTTGGGAGTGGGGGCCGCCCAAAGGAATAGGACAGGGGAGTGGTCACTTAGGGAGTCTGGGAGGACCTGGATGTTATGGATTTTTGGGGGGAGGTTGGTGATAATTACTTCCAGAAGGGTACTGGTTCCTCTCTTTCGATTTACTCTAGTGGGCTGGGAGATGAGTTGTGTCAGGTCTTGGGCAGCGAAAGAATCTCGGATAGTGGAAGAGGAGGCGCTGAGCCAGTTCATGTTAAGGTCCCCACTAAGATTTGTTCCACCTTGTGGTGGAGGGTGGCAAGATATTCTGTTATAGATATCAGCGCTGGGTTCTGGTTCTTTGGGGGAACCAAGGCAGTGGTGAGATAGAGAGGGCCCCTGGAGGGGTCAGGAGTGAGTTTAAGGGTGAGGGCCTCAGCCCCATTCACAAGAACGGGGGCAGGGAGCACTTGTCCGATGATTGTGTCCCAAGTTCAGATCGCACAGCCACCCCCGCGTTAGCCTACTCGGTCCTCCCGGTATAGAGTATAGCCTGGGAGGGAGACAAAGGAGTCTGGGGTGGCTTTGGACAGCCAGGTTTCAACCAGGGCTATGATGTCTGGTTGATGTAACATGACCCAGCACTGGAGGGCATCAAATTTTTTCAGTAGGCTGCATATGTTCATGGAGGCTATGCGGAGACCAGTGGATCTAGCAGGTGTGCTGGAGGGGCAGGGCCTGGGTTAGGATGTATATTTCCAGACAGGAGTAGTAGGAAGACCAAGGCTCTGACCAGGGGGTGGCAGTATGTTAACTTCCGCAGGGTACACTGGGATAGGGAGGAGGCCATGGGGAACAAGGAATGGGTAATGTCTGCTGGTCGAGGGCGAGTGACCAGTTGCAAACCATGGGGAGCTAGGGGTAGGCAGCTGGGGAAGCTAGGGGGTGGGTGCAGTGGGCCAGGGTACATGGTCAGTGTAGGGTGGGATCGGACTAAGTCAGGGAGAGTTAGGGGTGCTGGTACAAGTGGGCCAGGGGAGACGTCTGGCTGATGAGATGCGGGTACTATCATAAAAATGAGGGGGAGACATTTGAGGAGGAGGAGTACAAACATAATGCCTAAGGTAGCAGCAGAGCAGAAAGGTTCAAGTATCATGGCTGCCCCTCAGAAAGCGTGGATACCACTTTGGAATAGTGGTAGTGCCATGGGCTCTGTTGGACAGGGTACAAGGTTTGAGACCCTGATAGGGCAGGTGTAACTAGGACCTGGGTGAGAATGGGGATCCAGGTTCTGGGGGATTCAGGGCAGGCTGGGTTTGGGCCAAATCCAGGGTGGAAATAGTGACTTCTAGTAGTCACTGAGGGTTAGTGGCAGGCTGGGTGAGGGGTCCAGTAGTAGGATGGGGGGGTCAGTAAGTAGGCTACCTAGGAGTGCAGCGTTGATGGGCTAACACCCCTCACAAGGATGCAGCTTGAAGGAGGAGGTATCCTTTACCTCTTAAGGTGCTCTCTGTCCCTGCTCCAGGAGGGAGCTTTCCTGTGTGCTACTTCAGCATTCTGTGCTGTGGGGGGGGGGGGGTTAGTGAGGCCTATATGGGGAGAGAAAACAATGGGACATTAATATGCAGCGGGAGGTATTCTGAGACCTGACCCCCTACTGCGCATGCACAAACTGTTGGGCTATGTCCTTATCACAGCACCCTACTGTGCATGCGCAAGAAGGCAAGATGGTGACAAACAGTACTAGCTACGAGAAATCATCAACAGGTAAGACACCAGACTAGCAAGCAAACAGTGGCGCAGAATTACAGAAACAGTGCGATAATCCCCAGAAAAGCAGTGAGATGCAGGTAGAGCACAGTCGCTAACAGCTAAACTCCCACAGGCTTAAAGTACCCCTAGAGACAGTGAGATTTCAGAGCAGCGTTAAGGCAAACTCTAGGTCCCCAGAATCAATCAGTTGCTGTGTGGGGATAAAAAAGAAAAGTGTCCAGATAAACACCCCTCACAAGGATGCAGCTTGAAGGAGGAGGTATCCTTTACCTCTTAAGGCGCTCTCTGTCCCTGCTCCAGGAGGGAGTTTTCCTGTGTCCTGCTTCAGCGTTCTGTGCTGAACTTGAACCTTTACTGTGTAAAATTAAAGAAGTGATGCCACTGCCATTTAATTAATAATGTCATCCTCTAAACAGTGCTATAAATCAACTAACAGGGTGGTGAAGTCAAGTGATTTAAAAATTAAAGCAACCATTATGCATAGTTTGCCAGAAATAGAGCTGCAAGTTTGGTTCTACCTAAAATGAGAACACCTTGAACTTAGAGTTTTATTCTTGCAGATTCTGATGAACATTTTTGAAAAACAGCAAACTTTTTAGTCTGCCTAACTTGTTTTTTTTCTGCCAGGTGTAGAACAGTTGAAAAGGCAAATAGACAAGCCACAGTCTGCACATTGAGCCATTACAACAAATTTACCAGAGTCAGTCACGGTATAAGCCTCATTTTGCTGTCAGTTCATCACTGGAATACCATGTGACAGCTCACATGCAAGCTCATTGTTGTGCAGTGAGATAACATACTAGGGAACTTGCAATTTTATTTATTTCAATTTTGGATTAAGACCTTTGAGATGAGAGGTTATTTTACAAAGGTTCCAAGTCAAGACATGAACATTACATTGGGTACAGAACGCGACAAACAAAACAGTAGTTACATACAGTGCGATCATGAGGCATTCAGTAAACAGAAGTGCTAGAGAGATAATTCCTTGTACCAAAAAGGAGCATGATTACAGTGAACATGCTTAACAAATATACTTTGGGTTGCAAAATGTAACTCACTGGAAATTAATTAGCAGCCAACAACAGAGGATTTGTCTTAGTTTTCAGGAGAGAAGCAAAGGTGAGGTGGGTGGGGTGGGGGGATAGGGGGCTGAGGAGAAGTGGAGGAGAAGTGAAAGGTCAGTAAATAAGAAGCAGTCACCAGAAAAGGCTTTGTCAAGATTGTAGAGAGAGGCGAGGTGAGGAAGGGGGAGTAATGGAGTATGGGAATAGGGTCACAGGGGCCGAGGAGTGGAGAGAGTAGTGACAGAGACCAGTGAGCAGTGTTAAGGTTCAAGATAGGTCCCATAAGCAGCAGTCATTTTGAAGGGTTAGGTAGGAGTGGAGCCCTGATTTAAAAGGGATGAGCTTGCTGCATTCTGTAAGGGGGAGTAGTGAGGTCATATAGTTTAGCCAGGGAAAATGTTCTTATACAAAAACATGTAAAATAAACCACTAAAGCTAATGGCAGAACATGAGAATGAAAATGAAGGTAATGGAGAGGGTCACACAGTGGGGGTGGGGGGATAACAGGGGTAGAAAGTACTTTTTCCGTCAGCCTGAGCTATTCACTGTCCACTGCTGCAGGAGGCTTCTGATGCCAGGGCCCAGATTCAGAATGGAATGGAAAGAAGTGTTCTTCTGCTTTGGTAGTTGAAGTGGGGGGAGGAGGGGGTGACAGCTAAGGGTGAGAGAAGTAGCAAGAGCCATCTTTCGTTAATTTTCTTTGAGTTGCTGCGTGAAAATTTGGTTTAATTTTGTCAATTCAGCTGAATCACTTCAGCTCAAAATGTAGTAATTGGTATATAAAAACAGACTACAAATGGCAGAAAAGCCTTGAAGCTGGCAATAAGTATTAATTACAGCACAACAGCTGGGCTGCATCCATGAACAGGCAGAGCCTCAACCAAATTTGTAACAGTTCAAGGTAAATCTTGCCAGGCACCAATCCAAGGTCCAGTGCTACAGAACAGGCTACACACTAAAAACTGACAAAAGCAAGCCTTTATCTGAGTCAATACCACAGCTTGAAGAAGGCTACAGACATGCAATAACTCCCAGTGCATAATGGAGTCTATTCACTATGCCTACATGCTGCACATACATGGTGCATAGGAACCCCTATTATGTACAACCATGGCATTCACAGAAGGGGTGTGGGCCCCTTCCACACCTGATCCCCTGTTCACCTGTGACTATGTGGGTGTAGATGGACAGGGGAATTAATAGGGGGTGCACACTACGCGGGCATGGACCCTGCCGTAGCTGCTACATGTTCCCACTGTTCTGCAGCAGCTGCCAAGGTGGGGTAAGCTACATCTCTAGTCATGCTGCTGTAGCCCTCTGAACTAGCAAAGAGGGCTGGGGTTGCTGTCAGGGCACTTGCCCATTCCATGTCTTTTCCCAGACCTTCCATGTCTCACAATCCCCTGCACTGTGTGAAGCAGGGGATCCAGTCTGCAGTCAGGGCAGAATTCCAGTTGGATGCCCACCTGTGTCCACTGGTCTGCCCTTGCACACCAGTGCAATTGTGGGGTGGGGCCATGGACAAGTGGCTGGTGATCATGAATGGCACACCCTGCATGCCTGTCTAGGGTTGCGGTGAGCTCAGGCCAGGTACGTGTCTGTCACACATTGTCTTGCCCAGATTAGTGTGTAGGTCCCATTGTGCGTAAAATTGCTTTTTCAAGGGCTACTCCTAGTTATTTCAGTGGTATTTCTATCACTCATTTTAAGAGACAGTAAGGTACATTTTATGAGCATAGGGCAGCAAGGGAGTGATCTCCTACTATCACCACACTAAGTGCAACATGCAAAAAAATTATGTACAGTCAAGGCTTAAAGGATAAAAGGCATACTGGGACATGTCCTATATTGGTGGCAGAATAAATGACATATTACAATACTATTAATTCATAGACATTTGCAATTCATGATAAAGAAGCTGATTACATCCCTTACTTGGCATTAAAAAAGCTTTTAAACAATTACAGTTACTAAGAAAAAAAAAACATTTTGTGTCCAACCAAGTAGCACAGCAGTAGGGCTACCACTTACTACACCAGTGACCCATGCTCATGAGCAAACTCAAGTTTTTGGGGGTCGGCCACGGGTTTGAGGACTGAGTACATAAAGGACTGCACTCCTCTCACAGGGTGGATCACATCTTCTGCAATGCACCTGACAACTAGCTGATGCAAGTTGTCATGGCAATCAGGAGTCCCAGAAGAACATGGGATGCCAACAGACACACTGCGTCATTCCATAGTGAATCTCCCAGGGGAGTAGAACAGGTGGAAATCCCTTCACAGGGTAGGATGATGGATAGATGGCTCTACTGGCCGTATCGCCTAGAGTTTTGAGTAACTAGCTGTTATTAAGCTTGGTACATCCAGCAGACCTGGGTTCAAATCCCACAACCTCCACTTCCATACTGTTTGACTCTGAGCAAGCCACTTAACCACTCCCGTGCTCTTGGGTCACCCCTGAAAACAGGCACTTGCTCCTAGTGAGCCTTACTCGGTTACCAAAGAATAATAAAATAAATAGGCCTGACACTCCCAGCTGGGCACACTGACTGTATCCATCCTCAAGGGGGGATAGGCAAGCCCCTCCAAGTCAACCAAGTGTGGGGTAAGTCATGGGACTATCTGGAGGTAAGCCCCAGGGTTGGTGGTGGACTGTGCTGGAGGAAGGGATTCTGGATGGAGGCCAGTGAGGCAACAGTGGAAGAAACAGCTCAATGGAAAAAAAAGAACAAATGTTTTTATCACAGATAATTTTAGTTTCTACTTGAGAGTTCTAACTTGTATTCTGAGAGAGTGATGCTCATCCAGTCAGAAAATGGCACTCCAAATTGCAACCAGGATCCAAGAGGTCTGTACCTGGGGAAAGGAAAGACATATGGAGAAAAACATTATGTTGTTAAAGTCTTAATATATAGCTTTGTATTGGACCAGCTATACAGATTTCAATGGTGGTTTCCAGAAGTAGACAATAACAATCTGATATTCCTTCATGATTCCTCCACTTGAGGTAAACATGTGGGATGTCTGGGGGTGGGACAGGGACATGGTGATGAAGACTAGGGAGAACTGATAAAACTGAATTTAAGTCACAATTAAAATACATACATTTACAATCATAATGCAAAAAAAAAAATAATCAAGAATCATTCTGCCAGATCTCTTTTTTTTTATGTGAGGGTTCCATTTGGCTCCATTCATGCTATACTTTATTGTTGGATCCCTTTGCCAATATGCATCACTTCATATTTTTGGCATTAGATTTTAGCAGCCAGACTCCTGGACATTGTTTAAGGCTCTGCACATCTCTCTGCATGCTTCTTATTCCTTCTTCTGTGTCCATCCTCTCACACAGCTTTGTGTCACCTGCTAACAGATACACCTTGATGTTCAGTTCTTACCCAATATTAGTAATGAACATACTGAGTAAGACTGGTCCCAGCACAAACCCCTGTGGGACACCACTTGACATTGTTATGCCATCGCCACAGTGAAAAAATTCAGCGATGTCGTAGACAGTGACTACAATGACAGATCACTGGAACGTCTGCTCGGGACCCCAGCACGGCTTCCCCAGGTGTTGCACCCCCTCCCCGAGTCAGCTCTGACCTGGAGTTCATGATAATAAAGTGCGGGGGGTCCAGGGGCAGAGATCCCCTCATGGGTGGGTGGGGGCACAGCCCCGCGCAAAAACACATTACTTTTCCGAAAGCACAATGCCAACCACAATTGTGGTTGACATAGTGCTATCGCTATAACGGCAGTCGACAGATTTTCTGTCAAACCGGCATCATAGAACCCTTGTCATCTGTCATTTGTCTGAGAGTTTACCATTCAACACCACTCTCTGTGTCCTGTCTACTAGCTAGTGGACTATCCATTCTTGTATGATTCTTCCCAAGCTCCATTGTCCTACTTTCCTGACGAGTATCCTGTGTGGCACTGAGTTGAAGGCCTTACTAAATTCAATGTACAGTATAAGACGTCCAGTGGCTGTTTTTTTGTCTAATATCTACTTCACCATATTGAAGCTACCTGTAAGGTTAGTTTGACATTATTTCCCTCTTGTAACTCCATGATGATTTTTGTTTGCAAATCCATCTTTTTCCAAAAAATTCAATATCCTTTCCTTGATGGTGGTTTCAATCAGCTTCCCTATAACAGCCATCCAATCAGAACGTGAGTGCTCCTCAGTGTTGGCTTCCAATTGGTTCCTGCAGTCTGCTTCTGTGTCTGTTCTAAACCAAGCTTAAATCTGATTTCCATGCTGAAATTTGCCAAAAAAGAACTAATTACTTTTCTCGTTGACTGTTAAGACCCTTATCCTTCTGTTTAGAGTGTTACATTTAGAGATACTGTGTGATTACACTACTTTTGAAATTCTGTGCTTGCGTCTTCTCCCTACACGAGCGGCTGATCTCTTCTCCCTACTGAAGTGCCTACTAAGCCTCATCTTATGTCCTCCTTAAATATTACAGAAGTACTCTGAACTGATATAGCTGATGTAACATTGAGTACTTACTTGCATTACTTGTTCTTTACTTGTGTTATTTGGCTCTACTGTAAATATCTCTGTATGCACTGTACCATTTGACCCAGAGCTAACCAGGTCCATCTTGTAAATGAGCTTGCTCAACGATGTTGACCTGGATAAATAAAGATTTTGATTGATTGATTGATTGAATTGATGTTAGACTTACTGTCTGATACTTGCCAGGGTTGTACTTCTTCCCACTCCTGGACAGAGGATTATATTTGCAGTCCTCCAGTCTGCTGGTAGTTACCCAGTATGCACTGACTTCATTAAAACGTCTGTCAGAGGTGCCACCAGGGATCAACTCATCTCACTCTGCACCCTTGGGTGTATATTGCCATTCCTAGGGATCTGTCCACATTTAGTTTCTGAAGTCCCTTCTGTTAGCTACCCTCATTAATGTTTTTCATAACCGATCCTTCCCTCTCATTTACCTGGAACCTGTTTTGCTCTCAGATCATGGCATGTCTCTTTTGAGTGTTGAATACTGACCTGAAATAGTCACTCAGTATGTCAGCTTTGTCCCTCTCCTTGAAGCACACCATCTTTTTGTGTCTCTTTAAACTGTCCTTAGTGTTACTTTTCTCTCTTATGTAGCTGAAGAAAGTCTTGTCATTACTCTAAACTCCCTCTACTATCTTCTGTGTCTGTTTTGCCCTTTCTATAGTGACCTTGCTAATGGAGAGCTTCTCTCTGTACTGTATATGGCCCTGTTTTTGCCATTTTGTTCCTTATATTTCCTGAACACCCTCGTCCTGTTATTTACTGCTATGGTTACCTTCGCATTAAATCAGAGTGGGTTCTTATGCTTTTTGGCTGTTTTTACATCGATACACAAAGCTGAATGGCTTCTTGTATATTTTCCTTTTTTCTCACATACTTGTTTTCTGACCATTCCTCCTTGTGGAAGAGTACTGGCTTTGCATCTATTATGGACATAATTTGGCCATAGTCAGCCTTCCTAAAGTCTGGTGCCATGGAACTGGTTTTGTTTTAATCATTCTCAATCTCAGGCACCACTATTATCTCAAAATTTATGAAGCTGTGATGGCTTAGTTCTACAAACATTTCATTGTTTTCCACATACAGTAGGATTTTATCCTCCTGCTGCCAGCCTCCAAATCTCCCATCACTCACCCCTTGAGGTGGGGCCAAAGGGGGTTGATTTCACAAGCCCCCTCATAACAGAATTCAGTTGGTGGTACTCAGTCAAAGGTGCAGGGCTGGCAAAGGAGACCAGCTTCATCATGCTATGGTTATTTTTCCTACTACATTTTCTCCCCAGCCTTCCCTCGGGATGCTGTGAATTGGGAAAACTGTGCATGTGCTTGCTATGCATGCAAGCTGTTCACCAAGTAATGTCCCCACACCTTCTTCAAGTGGCTCCAACAGCAGTGCCCTCTGTGGATCCCCAGGTGGTGATCCTGCTGCAGAGCTCACTGCTTTACCTCCCCAGAAGAAGAGAAAAGATTTTATAAGTTTCATAGGTTTCATAGGTTTGACAGAGCTGTTAGACTTACGTCCATGGTGCTTGCTATAATTTAAAATGGAAGCCCACTAGTTCTGTAATGTATATCCAACTTAGATTTAAAACTGTCTACAGATGAGCTCCCCATTATTTCAATAGGTAAAGCATTCCAAATAGGTACCACCTTCTGACTGAACCATTTCTGTATCTTCAATGAATTACATGTCTCACCCCTCAGTTGTAAAGTATGTGCTCTTGTGCTGTAGATTTGGTCCCTAAAGGCCAGACCCAGTCTTTCCCATAAATCGCAGTCTGTCTGGGCCTTGTACAAGAAGCACATAGCCCGCCTAGTTCTCCTGTACTCTAAGGCTCACAGGTCCAACTCTCTCAGCCTAGACTCATAATCCATCCCCTTAAGATTTGAAATAGTTCTTGTTGCCCTCCTTTGTACCCTTTCCAGCATGTCAATCTTGGTTTTCTAATATGTTGTCCACATTTGTGCACAGTACTCCAAGGTCGGTCTCACCAAGGAACAATACAGCGGCATAAACACTTTCCTCTCCCTACTTGAAATGTGTCTGATTATACAATTTAGAACTCTATTTGCTTTCTGGACTGGATATTTGCAATGTGTCTTAAACTGTAGGTCATTCGTTACAGGGATACTCAGATTTTTCTCTTCTGTTATACACCTAAGGATAGTATTGCCCAAGTAATAAGTAATATTTGGATTTTTTCTGCCCATGTGCATTACTATGCACTTATCCAAGTTAAGATACAATTTGTGTGTATTGCACCATTCCCGGATATGGTTTAATGCATCATGAAGTATATTAGAATCCTCAGGACTGTTTACCTCAACTCCCAGTCTGCAGTCATCTGCAAATTTTGTTAACCAAAAAGTTTCATGATTGCATTGCAGGGAAGTGACATACATATTAAACAGACACGGGCCCAAGACTGACCCCTTCGGGACCCTGCTCAACACATCCATCCAGTCTGAGTACTCACCCCTTACACTAACCCTTTGTTTTCTGTCAGACAGCCAGGAATAAATCCATGAAGTGATATTACCATGAATTCCTAGTTTAGTGAGAAGTGAACCTGCACTGGTTCCTGATGGGGTAGTTTATCAAATGCTTTGGTGAAGTCCAAAAAAACAACGTCCACTACTGATCTTCCTCCATCAAAGATTTCACTCACCCTATCATAAAACTCCAGCATATTTGTTCAACATGATCTGCTTTTTGTGAAGCTGTGCTGTGTCTTGTTATTTAAATTATTACAGTTTAAGTAATTTATTATGTAGTCCTTAATAACTCCTTCCAGAATCTTACATAGGACTCACGTCAAACTAACTGGATGGTAGCTTGCTGGGTATTTCTTACATCCTTTTTTGTACAATGGGATCACTGTGGCTGTTTTCCAGGGTTCAACTACTTCTCCTATGTCTAATGAGGTCTGAAAGATAGAAGTTAAGGAGGGTGTTATTTCATCAGCCAGCTCTTTAATAATTCTCGGATGAAAACTGACTGGGCCCGGGGATTTGTTTAGATTTATTTTACTTAGTCTGTCCCTAATGTCTTTTTGCTCTAGTTGGATTGGACTTTTTGTAACTCTTAGCTGATTTAGCCTCACGTCTTGTTTTTGTTTTGCATTAAAAAATGTAACAAGAATACTTATTTTGAATATTAGTCATTTGTTTATTTGAGGATACTATTGAGCCATCCTGATCCATTAAATGCCCAAAAGCATTTTGTGTACCCTTTTTGTTATTTACATATGAGTGAAAGATTGTGTAGTTATCTTTGGTTTTACTAGGCAATTTCATCTCTTATTCTGCCTTTGCTTTCTTGATTTCCTTCTTTATATATTTCTGTATTGATTCTAGTCTTCCTCATTTTTATTATGTTTGCTTGCGCGTGCAGCACACAAGAAACATACTGAGGTTAGAAGAGCATTGCATAGGCATGGCAGTGTTGTGGCCAATGCAGGGGACAGTTTAATGGGTGCGTCCCTCAGCCACCAATCAACTGAGAAGCTGCAGATGATGACAGTTTCAGAGTGAACGCCAGACTTGAAAGAAATCTGCCGCTCCAATCACAGACAGTTTCATCATTGCAGCAGCAGAGCAACCCCCCCCGGCAACCAGGCACATTCCAGCCATGTGCATTACAGTGCACAGTAATGCCCATGGCTGCACTTATGAGCAACTCATTTGCTCAGTGTGCCTTTCCTGGTGAACACATCTTTTGCTGAGATGGGGTGCCCAATCCCCATGTCAGCATGCTCCCCACCCCCACTATTGTGGCACAATGGGAGCACACCCTAGTGTGCCAAAGTAATTTTTTATATTTTCCACCACAGGGATGCCCACTCCCAGTGTCAGATGCACCCCCCATGCCCCTTGTTTTTCAGCTGTGTTCGGGGTGCCCAATCCCTGGGTTGGCATAGACCTTCCCCCACTAGACTGGCACATTGGGAGCCCACCCCAGTGTGCCAAAATTTATTTTTCATACTATTTCACCTGTAAAAAGGAAAACTGTTCCCCAAGGTCTTTTTTTTTTTAAACTTAAAGAAAAAGAAAATGGTGCCTCATCATCCTCGCTGCCCCTCCCTCATTCCGACCTTCCCTCTGCTTAACCCACCTCCCCACATCCCCCTTACCCATACTTACCACTGGAGGTTTGGCTCTGCGATCGTCTGTGGACTGGGAACACATCTGCATTCTTCAAAAGCCGACCACAAACTGAAGAAAATCACAGTAAGCCCTATACTGGCAATCAATTGAGGGGTTTCAACTTAAGTTGATATCTCATCCATTTGTAGTGAGTTTGGGCTCCAAATTTTCAACATGGGGTTCGTGGGACCCCACCTCATGAACACTGGCACTGTCATTTTGTTTCTCAGTCCCAAAATGTAATTTCAAGGTTGCTGTGTGGAATCACCTTTCGGGACTGATTAATGAAATGACAGTGCCACTGTTCATGAGGTGGGGTCCCAAAAAGTCCATGTTGCAAGTTTGATGAAAAATAAAAAAATGACTGCATTTTGAGAGTGCGCTGAGCAGTTTGTATACACGCTCATAACTTCATCAATTTTTAATATTTTCACTTCAAATTTCCAACATTGCCATTTTTTCACACCCCCTCATGAACAGTACAGATGTTATTTTTTCCAAAATTTGTTTTTGCACCTGTGGTGCAGAATGGAGTGGTCACTGTGCAAAATCAACTTCCGGGACATATTAACAAAATCCCAGTGCCACTGTTCATGAGGGAGGTCCCAAAAGGCCAGGTCGAAATGTAGTGAAAATATTCCAAACAAGCATTTGTCAATGCCGAATGTTGCTTGTTCTATGTGCTGTTTAGGTATTTGGAAGTCATTGAGTGCAATATTGAAAATTCGCGAACTTACTGAGATAGTATAGGAAGTGAATACACGCTTGTAAAACAGTCATTTTTAGAATTTTTAACCAAATTTTCAACATAGCCATTTTAAGACCTCTGCTCATGAACTGTGTCACTGTGATTTTCTTAATGTGTCCTATACATGGATTTCAGACACCGATCGCGCCATTGTGTGCTACATGGGCGGAAGCACATTTTAGCAAGATGTGAAAAATGACAGCTATACTGCTCATAAGGAGGTGTGGTAAAATGGCAATGTTGGAAATCTGGAGTGAAAATATTGAAAATTTCAGGAAACTTATTTAGCGTAGAGGAATCATGCAACGCACGCTGTGAAACACTTCATTTTTAGAATATTTTCTCCAAATTTTCAACATAGCCATTTTAAGACCTCTGCTCATGAACAGTATCACTATGAGTTTCTTAATGTGTCCCATACATGGATTTTGCACACCGACTGCGCCATTGTGCACTACATGGGCGGAAACACGTTTTTGGCAAGATGTGTAAAATGACAGCTGTACTGCTCATAAGGAGGTGTGGTAAAATGGCAACGTTGGAAATCTGGAGTGAAAATATTGAAAATTCGCAAACTTACAAGCATGTGTAGGAACTGCGCAACGCACGCTCGTAAAACAGTCATTTTTAGGAATTTTTCACCAAATTTTCAACATAGCCATTTTAAGACCTCTGCTCATGAACTGTGTCACTGTGATTTTCCTAATGTGTCACATACATTGATTTTGCACATCGACTGCGCCATTGTGCGCTACATGGGTGGAAACACGTTTTGGGCAGGATGTGAAAAATGACAGCTATACTGCTCATAAGGAGGTGTGGTAAAATGGCAATGTTGAAAATCTGGAGTGAAAATATTGAAAATTCGTGAATTTATGAGCGTGCATAGGAACTGTGCAATGCGAGCTCATAAAACAGTCATTTTTAGCAATTTTTTCATCAAATTTTCAACATAGGCTTTTTGGGAGCCCACCTTATGAACACTGGCAGTGTCATTTTCATTAATCGGCCCCAAAAGGTGATTTCCGCTGCAGTGACAGCGAAATCACCCTTCGGGTCCGATTAATGCCATGACAGTACAAGAATTCATGAGGAGGGGTCCAAAACTCCATGTTGAAAAATTTGGGCCTAAAATTCCCAAAAATGCCTGAGATATGCAATAAAGTTGAAAAAACCCTATTTATTCCATTATACAGCTTACTGGCATTTCCTCAGTTCGTGGTCGGCTTTGAAGAGTGCAGACATGTTCCCGGTCCATCAAGATTGTCGCACGAGCTCCGGAGGTAAGTATGGGTGGGGGGGGAGGCAGGTGCGAAGTGGGTGGGTGCATGGGGGCAGTAAGACGCGTAGGGACCTTTTTTTTATTTGCAGTTTTTTTTTTAAGATGACGCTGCGCTTGCCACGCTTGTGGTGGACTCCAGCATGGCAGCTGGAAAGGCTGTTTGGCGGGGCTGGAGCTGATGGGGGATTGGGCACCCCGGGTCGGGTATAATAAGATTTGCCATGCTGGGGTGGGCCCCAGCGCGGCACATGGAAAGGTTTTGGGGCGCAGGCCGCGGGAGTCAACGGGGATTGGGCACCCCGCTGGTTATAACATTTTGCCACTCTGGGGTGGGCTCTAGCGTGGCACCTGGACAGCTTTTGTTGGGGGGGGCGTGGAGCTGACGGGGGATTGGGCACCCCCGTCAGCCATACAGTGTGTGCGTGGGGGGAGAGTGCATCAGCACGCAATATGCATGCTTATGTGCATGTGTGTGCGTGGTGGGGGGAGAGCTCTGCTCACTGAAGCGAAGCTCTCCCTTTCAGCTGTATGCCACTGCACTTTGACTGCTGTCATAGACAGCTGCAGCAGTCATTGGAGAACCGCGGCTGTGCCTGCAAACTCACTGACTGAATTGGAAGAGGGGGTGCCACACCTCTGAAAACTCGGATGATGGCACTATGTTTCTTGCACATGCGTGCAAGCAACATAAAAATGACTGCATTGCGAGCATGCATTGCACAGTTTCTACACACACTCGTAACTTCACCACTTTTTCATATTTTCACCCCAGATTTTCAACATTGCCATTTCTTCACACCTCCTCATGAACAGTTTGTTTGTTTGTTTGTTTTTAATTTTTAACCAAGAAAAATGACTGGGCATAGCCCTTTTTCAGTCATGCCTGACAAGTAACATTTAACAGTACAAAATCTTATACAAAACTTAAAATAAAATAGGTACAGCAATCACTTTTCACATACTGCCAGAAATGTGTTTTCACACCTGTGGCACCGAATGGCACACTCGCTGTACAAAATCACCTTTTGGAATTGAGTAATGAAATGATACTGCCACTGTTCATGAGGTGGAGTCCCAAAAAGCTCACTTTGAAAATCTGGAGTGAAAATACCAACAAACACTTGGGTCATCAGGGTTTCCAACCATAATACCCTACCCTGTACAGACTGACAGGTGTCGGGGGTGTGGCTTGTAGCTGTTGCCCATAATGCTCAAGCCATTCCACCCCCACCCTGCAGCCACTGACAGGCCTTGAGGTGAGCCTTGGGATCTTCAGCCCTAATGTTCACCTCGTTCTTCTATACTGCACCCATCTCAGCTTATTTCCTTTTGGAATGTGGTGAACATAAAGGCTGAAGACCCCAAGGCACACCACGACACTTGCCAGTGTCAGCAGGGTGGGATGAGCTGGAATGGCATGAGAGTTATGGCTGACACCCAAAGGCACACCACAATGCCTGTCAGTCTCTGCAGGGTGGGGGTGGGGGTTGGCATTCCTTCAGTACTTCACTGCCATTCCTATTATGCATCTCTCTAACTCCTGCAATACCAATGCCAATACCAGGAAGCAAACATTCGGCACTGACAAATGATTGCTGCACTTTGTGGCTTTATACAACCTATGTTTATTATGTATCAATCTCTTGATACTTTTAGTCAACCAACATGGTGATTTTCCCCCTTCACTATATATTTTTTTTTGTGACATATTTTATTGCCTCATGCAGCTGGGGGTGTTACCGATGGCTCCCCCTGCTCAGGCTGATCTCTCACAGCTCCCGCGCCACTCACTCCCCAAGCTCAACCCCTTCCTCCAGTCCACAAAGCAGCCACATCATGGTGGGTATGAGACCACCACCATGGAAGCCGGGGGTGGGTCATATGGCATGCTGAGGTGTTTTTTTTTCACATTAGGTCCCCCTCCCAGGTCCCCGGCATAGGAGTGCAATGGTGCCAATGATGTCATCAGGCGTACTCCTACACACACCTGCACTGACCCAGTGTTTCAGACGCCTGCTTGCAATGACCCCCAGCCACTGCCAGGAGCCGACAAAGCTGCCGCATCTCCATCCCTCCCTCTCTTGAGAAGGAGAGCAGTCACTAGGATGTTCTATCCTTCTCTCCACCATTGACGCCCAATGACCAGGACTCACTCCAGAGCCTGGGTCACTGGTGTGGCGCGGGGTGTGGCATCCAGTGCCTCAACCCTCAGTGTCACTGGGCCAGCTGTCCTTTACTATATTAAATCTTGCATGGTATATTTTTCTTAGCTATCCCGTCAATTTTTTTATTAAAACTGTCCCACATATTTGCCAGTGTTTTATTTTTTATGTTGTCTTGTGTGCGCAGAGCAAGCAACATGTTGTGGCAGTGTGGTGGAGTAGCAGGTTGTGGAAGTGCAGCAGTGTTGTGGCCAATGGCACCACTGCTTTTTTGGGCTGGTCCTGTGGCACCAATGAATGAGCATGCTGTCTATGACATCAGTTCAGAAGCGTGCCACCAACTTGAAAGAATTTCAGTTTCACTGAGGGAGCAAACCGTCATTGCAGGGCGTGCCTTGCCTGCTGAAACATTTCAATAAACATGGTGATGGCTGCCTCCATCTGCCTCTCCCAGACCATAGAAAGCTGATGTTGGGGCTGTCCAGTTCTCCTGTCGGCATGTCCCTTCCCCAGTTTGTTTGCTGATGGGGGAGCCCAGTCCCTGTAGGCATAATGTTCCCTTCAGTTTTGTCTGCTGCAGGGGGTGCCCAATCCCTCTCAGCATCATGCCCCCCTACACACAGACTCACTTTCTTTGCTGATGGGGGGCCCAATCCTCATCGGCTTCAGTCCCCTGACCCCAAAACATACAGGTGACACACTGGGAGCCCACCCCAGTGTGCCCAACAGTTGGTTTTGCACCTGTAAATAAAGAAAACCTTCCTGTGATGTCCTTCCTAAAGAAAAAACCCAAACGGCCTGTCATTGCGTTGGAAGTGCCCCCAACCCCCACCCACCTTCTGTGCACCTTACCTCTGGAACCCTCGATGATCTTCTGTGGAGCGGGAACACGTCTGCACTCTCTGTACTGTACAGCTTAAATGAAGTGATACAGTCTTTTTGTGTAGAAATTATAGTCAGCTGCATCCCTCGCTACTGCAAGCCTAGCTAGCTGGCTAGTTAATTTAATAAACTCCTGCCTTGCCCCATGTTGTTTCTACTCCTGCTATTGGCTCCTTGCTATTTTCCAAGCAAGCCTGCCTTTTTCCTTCTGACTATTCTCCAAATCCCTGTTTTCGTGCTCCCTGGCACCACATATTCTCTGCTTTCTTTCCCTCCCTTAACTCCTGCACTAAGCTCTATTTTTGTAGCCTGCCCCCCTCCCCCGCTCATCTAAACTTCAGCCTCCCTAAATCTCTACCTCCTGAATTGCTAATTCCTGTCCTTTGTCCTAAGTTCGCACCCCCACCCCCTCTTCAAATTCCAGTCTGTGTCATGCCTTCCTTTGTTCCCCACAACTACCTGCTTACTTAACCATTCTGTTTTCCTTGGTTTCCCTCCCAGACTCATCTCATGCCCCGAGTGGCATCCACAGAGCCTGGTGGCATCAGCGCCACCGCCGCCCTACACACTGACTCTCCCCTCCCGCCCTCCTGGTCCTGCCTCCTGGAGCTCTTCTCAGGTAACTACCGCTAAACTCCCATAGCTGCCCAGCTTCTAGCGCCTCCTCCGATTGGTGCTCCCACCGATTTGGCAGCCCCTGATTGGACCGGCGATCAGCCCTCACCATCTGATTGGGGCGCCTTTCCTGCTGAGACAGCCAAGCTGCTACCCTTGATTTTTGAAAAGTGCATTAAAAATAAAGAATATTATTATTATTATTATTACCCAACCCGTGGAACCCTCCAGCCGGATTGTTGGAGCGGCCGCTAGCCTGGGACTAATCTCTTCTTTCCTTTCTGCATAGCAACTTTGTCCCACCCCCACCACCCCCTCCCAGGCCACCTATTAAATATGCTACTTGCCCTGCCCTTTCTACCTGCTCCAATCCCTTTCCAAACAAGTACTACCACTCCCCTCTTCTCTCCCCAAGCTATCTTCCTAGCGCTTCTCGTGACCGCTCCTCTTCTCCCTCTCTTTACACTACCTCACTGTAGTGTGTACCTCTCTACACTCCCTATCTGTGCCTCCAGTACACTTGGCAATAATGGCACAATCAATAACATACTTATTTTCGATCTTCTCCATCCTATTTTTCCTACCCCTTTTAACACCCCCTTTAAGTTGCTACCCTGCATCCCCCTCCTCCGCTGAACTGACTCATCCTACAAATGCACCTCCAAATGTCCATAGCATCTCTCCCAGCTACTATCTGGTCCTGTTTCCCTATGAGCCCCACCACCTCGCTCTATTCCTATGGCTGCCTCCTGGTCTCCCTCTACCAAAGCAGATCCCACTTTCTCCACACCACCTGCCCTACTGCATCCCCTAAGTGGTGCTTGGGCAAATCTTGGTGCCTCCACATACTTCATCACCACCTAATCCTTGCCCTACTACTGCTAGCTGCAGGGGATATATACCCTAATCCCAGTCCAACACCAACCCCTAGTCACAGCTACCCCATGCCTAACCCCTCAGCCAAGGCCACCACTGACACTCGCTCTGGCTTCCTTCCACGGGGACTATGCCTACTCCATCTAAACATTTGTAGCCTAGCCTCCAAGCTTGATCAGCCCCAGGTTCTAGCCACCCACCATGCCCCTGACATAATCATCCTATCCAAGACCTGGCTAAACCCAAACCTCCCAGATCCAGCCATCGCTATTCCTGGGTTCACTATCACTCAGCAAGACTGACCCACCAGAGGTGGATGGGTGGCTATCTACACCAGCTCAGCCCTACATTTTTCTGTCTCTCTCTCAAAAGCTGATCCCAAAGCCTACAAACTGCTTATGCTGAAATTGTCACCTCCTTCCTCACTACCCATCTTTGTGGCTGGTATTTATTGCTGCTCTGGCACTCCAGCCACAACAGCCACCGACCTTCTGAGCCAACTGACATCTCTTGCCCAGTCAGGTGAACTATATGTCATGTGTGACTTTAACCACAACTGGCCAGCCTCCGCTTTTAACAAAACCCAAACCGAGATATCTGCTCTCAACCTTACCCAAACCATTATTGAACCTACACGGTCAAACCATAAGACTGGAAACCAGTTTCTTCTTAACTGGGTGCTTACCTCCCATCCACATTGAGTCACCAGCTCTGGCCTCCTTCCAGACTCCATTAGCGACCACCACTTAACCTACTTGTTCCGCAAAATCCATAGAGTTAAATTCCCTCCCAAATTTATAATCCAAAGGTCATATAAATCCCTAAACCTCTCCCCTCTCCTGGAAGAGCTAGCTCGCTCTAACTGGGACCCAATCCTAAGATGCTCTAACATGGATGCTGCCCCTACGCACTTCCAGAACACCTTCCTTAGTGCCTGGGACAAACATACCCTCCTGCGCCATGCTAGGGTCCGAGGGTCTCACCTTCCCTGGATATCATCCGAGCTAATAGCTTGCCAACAAGCCCGTGACAGGGCATGGCATATTTACAAATCCACGCTCCTCCCAGGCAACAATATCACCTACTGCATGCTCCAAAACAAGTACACAAAGGCCATCCGCTTAGTTAAGGCCGAATATTTTAACAACACCCTAAATGCAAATCTTGGGAGGCCTTCTAAATTCTGGAAAGTTATCAACTCCCTTTTCTCCCCCCCAACAACAAATCCCCCATCTCACCCAAGGGACTCTACTCTCCAACCCCTGATGGTAGACTCTGAGTTCAATTTCTACTTCACTACTTGTGCTAAGACCCTCCTGGACTCCCTTCCCCTGTAACCCCACCCACTCCCCAGACAGCTACCCCCCTACTGCCTAGCCAGAACCCTTTCTCTTTCGGACACATCTCCCCCATCGAAACCTTAGCTGCCCTTCACTCCCTGAATCCCACCAAAGGTAAATCTCCTGACGGTCTTGACAACAAACTCCTCTTCCTATCTGCCCCTGCTATCGCTACTTTCCTCGCTGCCCTGCTAAATCTTTCATTCATCACTGAGTCACTCCCCACAAAGTGGAAACATGCCACTGTCCTACCTCTACCAAAAGGAGGTGATCCTACCTCCGCTGCTAACTACCGCCCCATCTTCCTCCTCTCCACTCTCGCCAAACTCCAGGAACACCTACTGTAGTACTATCTCAACTCTCCCACTTTCTCTCTGAAACCAACTTCTTCACTCCATTCCAGTCCAGTTTTAGAAAAAAACACTCTATCACCACCTCCCTACTAAGACTCACGGACTCCATCCTCTCTGGGATGGACAAAGGACAAATTACTGCCGCTATTTTCATCGACCTAGCCAAAGTATTTGATACGGCATCCCACTCCCTCCTACTATCCTGGCTATCAGGTGCTGGGCTTTCAGCATCTGCCACAAATTGGTTCAGTGCCTACCTACAAAATAGAACCCAATCTACAAAAATAGCTGACTGCACATCCCCTCCACTCCCTATTACCACTGGTGTTTCCCAGCGCTCAGTCCTTGGCTCCATTCTCTTCTCCATCCTACTAAATGATCTGCCAAAGGCTTGCTCCACTACCTCAATACACATGTACGCTGATGACACAGTCCTCTTTACTTCCAGCCGTACCTATGAAGAAGTCACCTCTAATCTTCAGACCGACTTCAGCAAAGTACAACACTGGTTCAACTCCAACCTACTCTCCCTAAATGCCAAGAAAACAGTCTCTATGTCTTTCGGCACTAGACAGAGACTATCCAGACTTACATCCCCTCTGATCTTCCGTACCCTAAATAACACCATCCATGAAGATGTGCCCTCCTTTAGGTACCTGGGGGTTTGACTTGATCACCATCTCTCCTTTTCCACACATGTGGGCGCCATCCTATCAAAACTGCACCCTAAGCTAGGCGCCCTCTATAGAAACCGCACTAGTCTCCCGCTTCCTGTGAGATGCAAGATAGTCCAGAAAATGATTCTACCTTCCTTCAACTACTGCGATGTTATCTACAGCTCTTCCTCCAAGTCCACCTTATCCAGACTGGACCTCCTTTTCAATGCTTTCTGCCACTTCGCCTTCAATGTCCCCCCTGCACCCATCACTGCGAGCTCTTCCATTCACTGGCCCTTCCATCCCTGATTTTACCGGTGCCTACTTCACAGTGCTAAATTTGTTTCTAACTTCTGGCTTGGTTCCCTTCTGCCCTACCTCGTCTCCTCCCTATCTTCCCCACCAACCCCAGCCCATGCCCTCAGGTCTCCTGACTCCAGGCTATTAGTAATCCCTCACTGAAGGATCTCTGCAGGCCAATCGGCTTTCTCTTACCTCCTCCCTAAGCTTTGGAATGACTTGCCGGCCCAAATCCACCATTCTTCCTCCAAACACTCTCTATACTCTGTCCTCAGTAACTTCCTTTCACCTAATTGTACCTGCCCCTGACCTCCCCCTGACTGATTCTCTTTCCTCCCCTCGATCCCCTCCTCCTTACATGCTTGACCAGTGGCTTGGCCTTCACTCAAATGACTGGCTTATATATTGTCCTAAACAACCCACGCACTTACCTTCTCATGACACTTCTGCTATTCTCCCTTCTTATTCCCGCCAACATCCTCCCTAAGTCAACCCCCTCATCTTTCCCAGTGTTTACTACCCAGACCTGTCACCTATCCCTGGCTGCAAGCTTAGGCTTCCATTTCTCTCTGCCAACTTGGTGCATCATACTTCAAATCAATCTCTAGATATAGGCACTTATGTAATCATGAATAGTTCTAGATGTGTAATCAAATATGTTATGCCACCCTCCTTGTGGCACATGTATGTAATGTCTCCTCATGTCACAAGTTTGTAATAACCACACTTAACTATGTAACAATTGTTTGAATTGCTTGACTCCAAGTGCAACCTATTGATTGTTTTATGTATACCCTCCTCTCTTGTACCCCTCCCCCAGGTCGCACCATGAGACGAGCATCTTTTTGCTCAATATACCTCTCCGGGTGAAATATTTTCAATAAATAAATAAACTCTTCAAAGTCAACCGCGAAATGAAGAAAATCACAGTAAGCTGTATAATGGCATCAATGGGGGGTTCAACTTAGGTGGTTATCTCTGCCATTTTTGAAACTTATGGCTCAAAATTTTCAACATGGGGATCTTGGGATCCCAATTCATGAACTCAGTCACTGTCATTTCATTATTCAGTCCCAAAAGGTGATTTTGCTGTCACTGTGCAGAATCACCTTTTGGGACTGATTAATGAAATGACAGTGCAACTGTTCATGAGGTGGGCTCCCAAAAAGCCAATGTTGCAAATCTGGTGAAAAAAATTCCAAAAAATGACTGTGTTACTAGTGTGCGTTGCACAGTTTGCACGCATGCTCGTAAGTTTGAGAATTTTTAATATTTTCACTCCAGATTTTCAACATTGCCATTTCTTCACACCTTCTTATGAATGGTACAGCTGTAATTTTTCACGTCCTGCCCAAAATGTGTTTTTGCACATCTGGCACAGAATGGCACGGTCGCTGTGGGAAATCAACATTCGGGACAGATTAACAAAATCACAGTGCCACTGTTCATGAGCAGAGGTCCCAAATACTTTCATGAGGTGGGGTCACAAAAATCCTATGTTGAAAATTTTGAGTGCAAATACCAACAAATGCCTGAGATGTTAGGGTTTCTAACCGTAACGTCCCACCCTGTACAGACTGACAGGTGTCAGGTGTGTGACTTTGGATTGTCAGCTGTAATGCTCACGCCATCCCACCCCCACTCCCACCCTGCAGCCAGTGACAGGTATCAAGGTGTGCCTTGGACTCTTCAGCCCCCAAGTTCACCCCATTCTGCTATACTGCACCCATCTTAATGTATTTCCTTATGGAATGGGGTGAGCGTAAGGCCTGATGACCCCAAGGCACAACAAGACACTTGTCAGAGTCTGCAGGGAAGGGTGATGTGAAATGGCATGAGCATTATGGCAGACAACCCAAAGGCACACTTCAATGCCTGTCAGTCTCTGCAGGGTGTAGTGGGGTTGGCATCAGTTCCATACTTCACTACCATTCCTATTATGCATCTCTCTAGCCCCTGCACTACCACTGCTAATGCCAGAAAGACAACATTCAGCATTGACAAATGCTTGTTAGATCCTGGTGCCAGTTCCATTCAGCCAATGCTTGCCTCATTTTGACAAGGTCTGTCCTTCCAAAGTCAAGTGTTGTGGTTTCACCTGTGCTAGCTGAATTACCTCACCACCCATTATTCTGTTGGATTACAACAAGACCCATTCAGCTATGCTGGCTAGCCCTGAAACTACTTCTCAATTAAAGTTAAGATTCCAGTAATGGGACTAGTTTAGGTTTGGTGTAAAGGATAGCAATTTACAGAAACCAAAATATGTTATGCTAATCTGCCATCATCTCCAGAGCCTGTCCCATCCTTCTCAGGCCTGGCAGACTGGAACATCCTAAACAACCCCTCAGCAAACTGCTAGCATTCCTTATTTTGAAAGGTTGCTACTTCAGCAGTTCAAAGATCCATATAGATTTCCTCCCTCATATACCTCCTTCTTGCTGACCCCATGAATAGCTACTTATTTGAATGGAATGCTACCACCCTTCCTTCCCTTAGCTCTTTAATGACAGAGTATATAAAGCAGCAACCTCAGGAGACAGCGTAGCCTGAAGTTTAGAACCAAGCTGTGACCCTGGAGACCCAGCTGACCTGGGTTTGAATCCCATAACCGCAGCTTACATACTATGTGACTCATAGTGACTCACCTAACCTCTCAGTGTTCCTGGGGCACACCTGGAAATGAGTTTGGGTTCAATGTGTCTTTGCCAGCCTGCCCAGCTAAAAACTGTAAAAACAAAAAACTGCAGCACATGTGGCTGTCATCTCCATAATGTCTCTGTGAATACTTGTCCTCCACTGTTGTTATGAACTCTTGCATGTAGTTAGTAACTTGTATGTTGTAGAACCTTTTGTACTGTACTTCGTATTAAAGACTTCTGTACCCTGCTGTACTGCAACAAGCACCCACCCCCCCCCATTAATATGGGATATTATATCTTATGGGCCATTTTGCCAAATATTTGGTGCAAACTTATGTTTCAGTTATAGTAGATTGCTTTTATACCAGGTGAGTGGCTCAATCAAAGGTTTATTTTCAGCAATGCCTGGGAATGCTTAGATATATAGAATAATAATACAATAAAGAAAATACATTACCGTTTGGCATACAACAATAAACAAATAACAATAGAGAGCAGGAACTAATAATAGTAGACATTAATGGAGACAATGAGCTTGATAAATAATCCAATACTCTTAATTTAAAATCATTTGGTGTCGTATCTGTAGTAATATTCAGTTAAGTGGTATATTTTGGACCATAGTAAACTTTTGATATCTTTCCTGTATTTGTTGAGGTATAATAATATATTAATATTTTTTTAATGTTCTTCACTATAGTCTATAAACTTACAACAGTCATCTATATTATTGTAGGCAGGTATAATTATAGAAGGAGGATGCCTGTATCTGTCTGTGAGTGTAGTAGCCCTGAATACATCTGAAAAACACATTTCCATCTGGAAACAATGGATTGGTAACAGCTGGATTGGTGCAGCCTCAGATATATCATACCACAGCTAATCAGATGTGGTCCAAGCCTTGTCATCCTCCATGGTTTATTCACACTTTGTAGCAACAGAGTGTAGACAGCTGTAGTTATAACTGCTGCAAAATATATGAACAATCATGTCTGGATAGAGAACATTGTCTAAGTCAGTAGTCCCATTAGGTCATTTCAGTGCTATAGCTACAATAACTGTTAGTGTGCAGAACAGGTTGAGCAAACATTTAAAACTTACATTTTGAGATGGGAGGATGCTGACACACATGAGGATTTTTAGTACCATCAACATCGATCTGCTTGCTGTAAAACTCAAGTGCATTATTTTCAAAGGAGCTCATGTTTTTGCTACAAGCACTGATTTGCCTACCCCCACTTCAAACAATTGGGGGAAGACTTTGGAGACTGGTAGACCACCTTGGATAAGCAGAATCCAGACTTCTGATGCAATTTCATGCAACTTCATTAAAATTATCCAGAACTGCCTCCCTCTCCCGGTTAGGCGTGAACGTGTCCAGATGATGATCCTCCCCATCTTTGACTACTGCAATGTAGTCTACAGTACCACACTTAAGACCTTCCAAGCCAGATTGGACACCCTCTTGAACTCCTTCTGCTGCTTTGCACTCGACGCTCATACCCTCACTCATCACTGTCAACTCTACCACACTTAGGCTTTACCATCTCTTGATAACAGACATCTCCTCCACTGTGCTAAATTTGTCTCCAAATTCTGGTTTGGCTGCCTCCCTACTTATCTCAGCTCTTCCCTAATAATCTCCCCACCATCTGCCCATTCACTTAGGTCCTCAGTTTCCCGTACTTTAGGGGTCCTGTGCCGTACAGCTACTGATGGCCAGGCAGCCTTCTCATACTGCTTCCCTAAACTGTGGACCCCCCCTCCCCGATTCACCTTTCTTCTTTCCCTTCCTCTATGTCCTCAGCCTTACACAATTACCTGTCTATGAACTGCAACTGCAACTGCAACTGCAACTGAGCAGACCATGTTGCACCTAAATGGGCTGTAATAGTTACACTATTACAGTACTTGTGGATTTTCTGCTCACTATGATGTAATGGAATATACATACCAACTTTAATTTCTTGATGCCTGTTACTGCTTGTTAATTGTTCTCTACTTGGTAATGTACCCTATGCATAATTGGCACTATATACTGTTTTGTTGTTTGGCTATGACTTATTTGTGTGTTTTCCAATTCTCATATATTGGCAATGTATACTGTTGTGTTGATTACATTTTATTGTATGCCTTCCAACTCCCCTACCCCCCAGGACACACTGTGAGATAAGCAACTTTGTTGTTCTGTGTGCCCTTCCTGGTGAAACTCCTAAATAAATAAATAAAATTATATCTGACAATATTGCCTAAAATGTTTAATCAGTCTCTTAGCAGTTCTGAGCCATATTTTGAAAATATTTGCACATTGTTGCTCCAGCAAATTTTAAAACACTTTTTTTTTTTTTTTTTGGCAAAAGAGTCTGGAATCTCTGGGGATTTACAATTATTTTAAATTCTTGTGTTGTCTCTGGAAATTATAGGCACTCCTTTTTCTGTCCACAAAAGGTTTTCAAAGATTGTTGGTGCAACCAGACTGCATGTTAAAATGTTTTGGAAATCTGGCCCAGGTCTTTACAATACTGCCACGATTCACATATTGTAGCTAATGGGCTGATCTACAGTAGACTGTGTGTGAAGTGTCCAAGGTATGGGCATGTATTCTGCAGAAAAGGAATAAACTGGATAGTACAGAATGGACTTTTCAAAAATCAGAGTTTCTGAAGAGGTCCCACATCTTTAATTGGATACCAAATGACAAGATGCAACTGATTTTGCATCAGGAAATTGTGTGACTCGGGGCCTCACTCTGATCTTTGTTACCTGAGTCTGGATAAGTCAGATTAATAAAACTGACATGACGTTCACTGCTAAGGCTCAAAGAATCTGCTTGAAATGGAATTTGGAAATGTGCTCACTTATCTGAGACTCCCAAGGAAAAAAAAATGAGCACAATTTGCATCTTCTGAAAAACATTTAGAAGTTCAAGGTTTGTCATTAGACCCACAAGAGTTGACCCAAAGACCTGGACTCTTCTGTGACCAACAAACTGAAGGGCTGGGCGAGACCCCAGCTAGACAGCTTAGGTGCATTTAGTGAATAAAATGGATTAGTCTGTTGATACAGTGGATTTATGTGCAGTCTGCTTACTGCTTGAGATCTAGTCTAGACAAGACTGACCAAAAGAATTCACCGAAGGCTATATAACTAGTATCTACAGCTTTTAGCTCTATCACACAGTATAATACTGTGAATGAAAAATGTCACCATTATGTTTTACAGTTTACTTACCCACAACAGTAGCTGAAATACTCTGTCTTGGTTTTAGTGGGGTTCTTTTTACACACAAAATCAATACTGGCACAATAAAAACAAAAAAAATATTGCACTCCTTTCTGCATGCAGAGGTCGGAGATAGACTGTCTATAGTCCAATAAATTAAGGCAGCCACTTGGGAGTTCAGGGCTCTGAGCTTAGAAAAGTTAATTTTTTATTTTATTTAATTTATTTCAAAATCCTGATAAATTCAGCAGATCCATGATTTATAGTCCAAACTTGTCCACCCCCCCCAAATGGCTCCCTCACCCAACTGCGACTTTGCTAATAGCCCCTGCCAAATACAATTTAATCGGGGACACATACGCTTGATCTTCTGATGGCCAAAAACATTTACCTGCTGGTGTCACTGACTGACTGAAATAAGATGGCATAAGCAAACATCCTTGTCTTTTCTTCATGGGTTTCAAGACATTGTGAATGCCACACTCCATTCTCATGATGTGCTTTGGCACAGTGTGAATTCTGGGCAGTGGCCATGATGCATTGTGGGCATGCTCACGTCCTTATCATGAGCACTGATTGGCTAGCTCATGATGGGGGGCTGGAGGCTGCACAAATAATGCATGGGGCAGCATGTCTACTGGCACTAGCAAGCTAGCTGGCGGCAGATCAGGGGACTTGTGTCAGGGTCTCACAGGCAGCTCCACATCTACTGGCACTAGGGAGTTGATTGACAGTAGATGGGGGGTGCCTGTCAGAGGGAAGCCAAGACATGGCAATAGGCCTGCTTTTTCTAGTCAGTTTTGCAGTTGGGTGGGCTAAAGCACTAGAAGGCACTGTAAAATTAAATACTTCAGTTGACACAGTAAGTCACTGTCTCTGAAAGGACTCAGAAGGTTGATCTTTTGTTTACAGCCCTGCAGTCTTGCTAAGCTACACTACCTGCAATTGATATAAACAATAATTTATGTTTTGCATTCTTTCTTGTTATAAGGCACATCTACATTTGAAATAGCTCATCACTCACTCACCACAGAGTGACCCAGGACACAGAGACAAGTTTGCATAAGAGGCAACAGTAAACATCAAGAAGACAACAACAAGCAGTGATCAGATATCATTTGTAGCATTCACATATAAACGATACTGTTGAGTGACCTTTCAGTCTGTTTATGAAGGACCAGGGACCCCGATTCACCAGGATTTGTGCTGAAGTGGTATTCACAAAAACCTGGTTTGCACACTCAAACTGGGTCTGCACTGGTGCAAAGTGTGGTGGGGGCTGCAATGTAAATGAGGGGAAGGGGACATGAATATCGGTGCTGTATGATTTTACAAAGTATTTTTTCTGTGCAAGAACCTCAAGCGGGACCCCCTTGAGTGGAGAAAATACCACTGACCAAGACCATGCCTTCAACCTGCATAACCTTAGCGATTGGTGGAAGAACTGTGGCGCCCCCCCCCCACTGATCGCTGGCCTGAATACATAAAAAAAGATTCTGACATCAAAACAGTTTCCACAGCAACAGGTAGAGATGACATAAAGAAACAAACTGTAATAAAAGATATGGACAACTATGAGAACAGACAAAGTCTAATGGCTAGTGAACTTGTCTTGATATTGTCATGCATACATATATAGGGCAAACAGAAAGTACTTAAAGCCATGAAATATCAGCCGACATGCTGAAATATTATTTTTTGCTAAAATTTTCTGTTAGACACTGGGGGCTCCTTAAATGTCTTTAGTGAAATTACATCTGGAAAACTGGGAAATTAAGGCAAAGGATACAGGACAAGCAGTGGATTTATTCAATTTTAACTTACACTGAAACATAGACTTTGACAGCAAGTAAGGACTGCTTGGCCCATCCAGTCTGCCCATTTCTCCCTACTTACACTATTACTGCAGACCTTGTGTGATCTACAGCATTTTCTCCTTCCCCCTTCCTTTCTACTATGATTCCCTTATGCTTATCCCATGCATTCTTGAGCACCGCCACTGTTTTTACCTCACCACCTCCACTGGAATGTTGTTCCAGGAATCCACCATTCTTTCTGTGAAGAAGTACTTCCTCACATCTCTTCTGAATCTACCCCACTCTAACTTCAAAGCATGTGCTCTTGTTCTTGTGCACCTTTTCTTCTGAAAAATACTTCCTTCTTTACCTTATTTACCCTGTAAGGTATTTAAAGTTCTCTATCATACCTCCTCTCTCCCTCCTCTCTTCCATGGTATACATATTGAGGTCCTTAAGTCTGTCATCATAGGGCTTTTAATGCAGACCCTGCACCATCTTAGTTGCCCTCCTCTGGACTGCCTCCACTCCATCTATGTCCTTCCAGAGATCTGGTCTCCAGAACTAGAGATAGTACTGTAGGTGGGGTCTTACCAGCGATCCATACAGAGGCAACACCACCTCCCTCTTTCTGTTGGTGATATCACCCCCTATGCACCCCAGCATCCCAGTAGACCTCCCTACTGCCTTGTCGCACTGCCTGACCACATTTAGGTCATCCAGTATGATTACTCCCAGGTTTCTTTCCTGTTTGTTGGTTGTCAATAACACTCCACCCATTTTGTACTCTGCCTCTTGATTACTGTGCCCTAAGTGCATTATTTTGCACTTTTTTGTATTCAAACACAGCTGCCATGCCCTTAACAACTCCTCTAGTTTTCTAAAGTCTCTGCTCATCCTTTCCACCCCCACCGTGGAGTGTCCACCCTATTGCTGATTTTGATGTCATCCACAAAGAGGCAGACCTTCCCTTCCAGTTCATCAGCAGTATCATTTATAAAGACATTAAAGAAGAGCAATCCTAGCACTGATCCCTGATGCAACCCGTCGGTCACCCTCCCTTCCTTGGAACAAACTCTTTTTACCACCATCCTGTGTCACCTATCCCCTAACTAATTTCTTTTCCAGTTTACCACCCATTGGTTGGAATATATTGCACCAGTTCTGTATGATCTGCACTGCCTATTGGGTGGTATATCAGCTCAAGATAGGCTTGACTTACAAGGGCCTAAATGGTTTGGGCCCATCTATCTAGAAGCTCTCTTTTCCATATACACCTCTGTCCACTCTTTATGCTCTGCTGAAGTGGGTGTGCTGGCTATCACATGATCAAGGCTACAGTTGTTTGGGACACAGCCTTAGGGGGTGACTGCCCAAATTGTTTGGAATATTTTGCCATCTCATGGCTGTAGCACCCCACCCCCATGTAGGCCTTTAAGAATGTGTTAAAGTCCCATCTGTTGAGTGTGCCCAAAAGTAATGTGCAGTAATTATAATTTTATTGTATAGTTTTGGTATATTATTTCTTATTGTAACTAATTATATGATTTATAGGATTGTCGGAAGGTACCTTGAACCTCAGAGAGTGGGCACCAGAAAAACAAAATTGCCTTGCCTTGCCTTTGCAGTGTGGTCAACAAAGTACTGTAGGTACAGCGGGGTTTATCTCTCTAAATATTCTTCTTCGCTCATTAGGGTGCCAATTGCGAGGGGCTTGCTCTGTAGTAAGAGAGTGAGAAGAAAATGGAAGCCTATTAGATTGCTTTGAGATCTGAGAGATGCCTTATTTGGCTTTTTGAAAAGTTCAAAAGTCTTGTACCTACTTTGGGGTTCAAAATGAGCTTTAGTAAAACAAGAGGGATTTCAACAGCTATACTGCAGAAGCACAGAAGAGTGACAGATTTTTTATTTTATTTTTTGTGAGAAGGTAAGCAAGTTTCAAATATGTTTTTTTTCTGTACTAAATAATGGTAATTTGAATTTTGTTACTCTTCTTTGTTGCCAGGTGGCAGCCACATGCTGCAGCACCACAGTATGATTTAATAATTAAACTGCCAGAAGTGACAAATTTATTATAGTTTTTCTTTATACATATGAATGTGTCACTCAGTTTGTCCTTTTATTGTCTGCAGGCATCCCCCTGCTACAGTGGTGATTAAAAAAAATCTCACTTCAACAAGTTCAGCATCATCTGTACT
Organism: Neoceratodus forsteri; assembly: GCA_016271365.2. Taxonomy (NCBI): domain Eukaryota; kingdom Metazoa; phylum Chordata; order Ceratodontiformes; family Ceratodontidae; genus Neoceratodus; species Neoceratodus forsteri. The sequence continues at coordinate 537,576,099 of CM028134.1, read as the reverse complement.
GTATTGTCTTTGCTGCTGTCATTCAGCTGAAAAAGGTACTTGCTGTGGTGTTCATGGTCATCCTGCAAAATCATGATTTGAATACTATAGAACAATAACACACTTTCTATGCCATCATGGTGGTGGACTGAGTCACAGTATTAACACCCACTGTACCAATTATCAAACCTTTATTGCCCATTTGTGAGAGACTAGTAGTCTTCAGCACTTTGATTTCATTTATTATTCTAATGGAAAACATGCTGGCTGTCTTGTTGACTTTTGCACCATCTGACTCATCTAAACTTCTCAACCTCCTCTCTCAGATCATCATATACTGTACTTCCCAAGGCAACCTGACTTCATCATCATTGATTCATCGGAATCATTCTTGGCCTCAATTAATGGTACCGCCCATTTCTTGCCACCTCTACCAACCTTTGCAATATTGGAACATTCTCATTACCTCATTGTACGTCTGCATTTGCTATTAATAAAGGGCAGCAGTTCAGCTTCTAGAGCCCCTGTTATGTATGCCCCCTGTGCTTTGGCAGACACACCTCCATCACTTTGCTGGGAATCAAACCTGGGACCCTGAGTCACAAAGGCAGCAGTTCTAATGCTTCCACTAAAGGAAAAACTCCCACCATCTGGGCAGTAAGTAAGCACATTTGACTTTCATACTTGCTATGTCATGGACCACCATTCCTAGTCTCTTTTTGCTGTTATTCAGAATTGTTTTTGTCTGTTACTCAGAGCTTCTTTACAAGATGGCACTGTTTTGCATGGACTGCCTTTTTGTAAACACAACAGCACCTATATCCCACCTTCCAGTACTTTCACCATAATGCTCACTAAACAAGGATAGGGAACTGATAAGTAATTCATTTGTTTTTTATTTTTATTTAAACAGTTGATAACTGGGAAAGGCATGCTGAGCCTAGGCTCGATTCCAGGTATGACCCGGGGGAGGGGAGATGGGGGGGTACATACACAGTGTACCACAATGTACAAATAAAACAGCAGTATTACGTACAACAGTGGACTAAAATTGAAATAAAAGGTGAGGTTGCATGCAGGCTGTCAGAAACAACAAAATTTGACATAAAAAGTGGATAGACCAGAACTGATTTGTTTTTGGTCTTACATACAGTTCAGCAAAAGTTACAGTGACTTCAAACTTACAACAGCATTTGTCAGTCTTTACAATGAGAGTGCCAGGAGGCAAGGAGTTTAAGTGTGAAAGTGTAATGAGTAGCCAGAAATGGAATTGCATAATGTGGCAGAGTGCATAATGAACTTTTCACACTATCCTAATTGCTCTCAATACTTCGTGTAAGCACCCACCAAAAAAGTTTTTCTAACTCAACTATTGCCAGGCTGTGTTCCCTGCTTGATCATGCAGATCTGTGCACCATGATATATGCTTTTGTCTCCTCAAGACTGGACTGCAATAGTTCACTCTTAAAGTCTTACCCTGTGGTTTCATCTGCTGCCTGCAGCTAATCCAGAATGCTGCTGCCAGAAATCTGACCTCTGTTAAGGGGTCCGAACATATCACCTCCCCTTACTCTATCACTGCCTCCTAGGACCAATTCACAAAGGGAGACACAGGGCTTGCATCAAGCCCTCTGTCAGACCCATTTTTTGGCACAACTGCACCAAACACTTTGCCACAAACTGCACCCAATTCAATAAGATCAGGTGCATTTGCAATACTTTTCCCGATTTACAGTAGCTTGCGTCAAATATTTGGTGCAAGCTCCATAAAAAGAGTACCTGAGATTGCCACAAGTTAGACCAGAAAAAAAATGATCCAACCTGCAGCAATTGGCAAATGGGATTGAGAATCTCCATCATTGCCAGGGAATGCCACAACCCTATGCGCCATATGTTCAGCGAACCCAGAGCTTGTGGCATTCCTGCAATGGTTGTGAATTGGGCCCCCCATCTTCATCTCTCTGGATGGAACATCTGTTAAAACTGTTCAGTCCTGCAAGTATACTTGGTGTGTGGCTAGACAGTAAGCTTGACTTCTCACTCCACTTTAATGCTATCCATGCAAAACTCTATCCCCAGAGTGGTGCCCTGCACTGTAACAAAGACTGCTTGTCTCTACATGTTCACAGGGAGCTTGTTACTAAAAAGGTGCTCCCTGTCATTGACTACATAGATGTGGTCTATGGTACCAACCCTTCCACTTCCCTCAGCAGACTGGACACCCTCTGCAACTCCTTCTGCCATTTTGCAACCCCCCTTCATACCATTGTTCTTTGTAGTCATCCTTCTCAATCCTCCCCCCCCCCCACTGTCACCAGACTCTCTGCACCACCTTCATATCCCAATACTGGCTTAGTTCTATTCCTCTTACTTCTGCTCTCTACTCTCTCCCCCCACTTCCTGCTCCCTCTGTTTGAGGGAGCATTGTACTTTGCCACTCCTCACCCCACTCCTCTGCTGGGTTATCCTATCAATTTCCCTCGCTGTGGAACAAACTCCTCCTCTCTCTGCTACACTCCACATCCTGACTCTCTCAGGCACCAGTTAAACTTCAACCCCTCCCTGCCTGTTTCTGTTACCCTTGCTCCTGATACCTCCATGGCTAAACTTTAATCCATTGGGGTAGCAACCAGTTGGTTCCCTGCTCCTGCCATGATCAAACATCCATTCCTCTACAGCTCTCCCTCCTCTTCCAGCTTAGGTAATCAACTCACTTTCTGGTCAGTCACCTACTGCCATCATTGTTCTTGCCCACTATGTATTGTTACAAATTTTTTATACACTGTTAGATGTTCTCTGCACTTTATTATCTGTACATGCAATTGTTTAATAATCATTCTAATTGTTGTATTATACTGTACTGTATGTTTGTTCAGATGTTTTGACACTTTGTATCATCTGCTGTTTGTTCCACCTTCTCTTCTTCTCTCCTGGGTAGTACCTGGAAATGAGCCTTGGTTCAGTATGCCTCTCCCAGTTATCAGTTTTGAAAGGAAGAAAGAAAGAAAGAAAGAAAGAAAGAAAGAAAGAAAGAAAGAAAGAAAGAAAGAAAATACTCAGGGTTATGGGTTTGCTGCCCATCACATGGTGGACAGATTTCAGGGCAGTTATCATCACTTATAAAACTCTGAAGTAGTCAGGTCAACAATACCTCTGCAACCTGACTTCCTTCATGCCCACCAGGGTGACAAGGGCCCTGGGACAGGGAATGTTATATGTGCCATCTTTTAAGTTAAAATCTGTGGGAGACGGTACTTTCATGACCACAGCCCTGCTCCTGGAAATCTAGTTCTCTCCCTTTAAAAGCTTAATTAAATGAAAGCTAAAGAACATCTTTTCTGATCAAGATTTTGGTTAACTTGCTATGCCCAGTTGTAAAACTGGTTTATGTTTATTTACCAACTCTTGTTTTTATTGTTTATATACCAACTATTAACTATTTTCCTATGCAAGTTGATGTACTTTTATACCTTGATATATTTCCTATAGTACATTGAGCCTGGGAAAGGCACTGTTCCAAAAATTAAAAAGAATACCACTGTTACTACTACTATTATGAATAACTGGAGATTTTACTTTAAACTGTATTGATTTGTTTCCATGTCTACTATAGTAATGATATATAGAGGACCTGTGCCAGTACACAGCAATTCATCTTCCAATTTTGTTAGGGTGGGGACTGGTTAAGCTTCTTGTTTTCTCTCACATAGCTTGATCTGTAGGATTTCCAGCTCAGCTTTAATGACTAAATACAAAAAAAGTGTACTTTTGTTTTGTCAAGGATCAAGCGTGACCTTATCTTTGAAAGGAAGTGGAACCTAATGGTTAGTGTACAGATCCATGAACCTAAAGACTCGGGTTTGAGTCCCAAGTCACTTAACATAGATTTGCTAAAGTTCCTTTCCCCTCATTGCTTATTCTTTTTCTCTCTCTCTCTCTTTCTCTCACTCTCTACCTTTCTTAACCTCTTTCAGTTTCACTTCCTCCCTGTGTGTATCTATAGTAGTACTGTGTGGAATGTGGAATTCCGCCAACGGAATTAGTGTGGTATGACCATTCTGCCTGTGGAATTTCCACTGGAATTTCACTGTTTTTTCCACAGAATTCTGCCTGCTGCAATCCATGGAATAATATTCCGCAGAACAGCATTTCTTCAGTGGAAAATCATTCCACAGCCATTTTCATGGAAAATATGAGAACCATGAAATAGTATTCTGCAGAACAGCATTTTTTCCACAGAAAATCATTCTGCAACCAGTTCTGTGGAAAATATTGAGATTTACATAATAAAATTCAGCTGAAATGGTATGTAAAACCTCATTCCGCATTTTTATGCTGTGGAATTCCGACATTCCATTTCCCATGAAATTCCATGGAATTTTGGTGGAATTCTCAAAATTCCATGAAAGTTCATTCCACCAGAATTGAAAATTCTGCACAGCACTCATCTATAGCTACCACAATTGTTTATTGACCATAAAATGCTTTGTGATACAGTGAGTATGAAAAGCTCTATATAAAAATATTCTCCTCTCCTTCCTATGTTTCTCAGATACCATTTCTAAGAATGTGACTGGTGCAGATTGCCTGTCATTCAAGCACTGAGGGACCTGTTGGTTTCTCCAGTTTCCAGGGTAGCTAGGACTGGGCAGTGCCCAATATGCTCTCTAAAAGCCTATGGGCATGTGACTAGTTTTGATCACCAGTACAGACTGTGCTACAGTGTTTGCTTTGTTTCAAAGGCCATGAAAGTGGGGCTATTGATAGCATTGTGGTTTATCCATGAAAATGATATTTACTAGTTTGCTTGCAAAAGGCAGATGTATCACAACTTTTAATTTTTCTGATAGTGCACCATGTGAAATTGCTTCCTTTTTTCGTGTGATGTGCTGACAATGTGGAACACTTCCATTGAAGAAGTGTTAAAAGTTTAAAGTAGTCATTATTCCTTGAAGAAATAAAGCTGGTCTGTCCTCTGACTTTATTTTGTTATCATACCATATAAAGCGGTTAAGCATCTTAGTACACCATTCATACTAAGTTTTGGAATAATGTGGCTCTGGCACAAAATTCATTCCAGTACTGTAAACATTTTGGTTGGCCAGCAAGGCCGTTCTTTCCACTGTACTGTATTTCTGTCTAGAAGGATTTTTCTGATGGTAACACAGTACAATTATAAGCTGTGAGATGAGTTTATAGTGTATTATATACTCCACATGGCATCCATAAGATAGTACAACTCTGCAACTGTTCAAAAGAAGGTCTCTCTTGCTCACACAGTTGTGGTTTGTTCACTGTTATTCATGTGAAGATTGCCATTTTTTTTGACATAGAGGAACTCACTGTACAAATACATAGAGGAGACTGAGGCATATATTTATATTTACAACACTGAAAGATTAGACAGAAGACTAGAAAAGCTTGGATAGGGCATGGGCCATTCTGGATTACTGTCTTGCCTTTGACAGCTCACATATATGTATTCTTGTGGATAGTCCCAGATAGTTTCAGATAATCTGGAAGATTTATTAGAATAATGACCGGGATAACTCATTATCTGTTCAAGGCAAAAAACAAACAAACAAACAAAAAAACCTCTGGTCTAAAACTGGCATTATAAAAAGGGTCTCAGAAATTGTGCAATTTGATTGGATGTTAGCATTCAAAGACCCTTACTGTGGTAGGGCTGGTCGTCCTACCTAAATATTAAAAGGACTCTATTCTAATTTATTTTTCTACTGTCTGTTGCAACAGCATTCTAATTATTCTATAGTATACTATTCTCTCCCTGTTCTGTCAAGATGGCCACTTACTGAACCATTTTTCCTTTACACTATGTTTCCTTTTCAAGTCTCTCTAAAATACATCCTGTATGGCTCAAAGTGACCAAACAATGTAATAGCTAGCTAGCTCTGTTTCTTTTGCCAATATAAAAGCAGATACCTATTGTTAAAAATTTGTACATTTAAAATATACAGGATAATGTATGGTCCTCTATCGGTAACCGGTCTATTAACTGTCAAGAGGTCACCAAGGTGACCATGTAAACCTCGAGAGTGAAGCTCAAGAGGTTTAAGTCACCATGGCAACCTTGAGACAGTTAATAGTAACCAGTTTCCGATAGAGGGACCATACATTGTTTTTTATAGTGTATGGTCCCAAGAAAGATTAAAGAGGGCTCCTTACTTTTTAAATAAGTCACCGCCACAGCTGTTCGGTCATTCCATCACTGCTGTGTGCATCCGTCGGTTACTGAGAGAAAAAATGTGCACACATGCGCAGACTGTTCCCAGTTGTTAACCCATCGATGTGATGTATCATCAATGGGTTAACAAGGATGAAACATCACATCGATGGGTTAACAACACTGGGAAATGATGCTTTTTGTGGATTAACAATGTTCTACCATACATTATATGAACTATTTTTTGCTGCACTGCTATTATGCAGTACATACAGTATAGTATAAAACATGTTTGATTATCTAAAGTACATTGAAAATGTTACATACTGCATAGTTTTTTGCTGTCTGAGAAAGCTATATTTAGTATAAATGAAAGTTTCCCTTAATAAGGACAAAGGCTGGAGCATGTATTTGTTTTATTTTAAATTCATAATGGCTATCAGATATAAACAGCCTTTGTTTTGAAGACTGCCTGGAGACAATTTCAAACAGCCTTGAGGACAGTTGCAAGCAGCCTTTGTTTTTCAGTCTGCCTGAAGCATGAAGGAGGTAAGGGCATGCAGTCTTCATGTCCTCAAAGCAATCTGAAGCACAGATGAAAAAAGGATCCCAGCAATGTTATGTGATCCTGACTGTAGAGTCCTGAAAAATGCTGTGTAATAATACATTTTCTTTTATTTATTTTTATTTTCTTGTGGTTTTCATTTTTGGAAAACTAGAAGCATAGAAACATAGACTTTGACAGCAGATAAGGACTGCTTGGCCCACCTAGTCTGCCCATTTCCCTACCTAGAGGATAAGCTGCAGATCCTATTTAACCAACAGCCTATTTCTTCCTAACCCCCACAAAAATTGCCTTATGTCTGTCCCATGCATTCTTGAATTCTCCCACAGTTTTAGACCCCATAACCTCCTCAGGAAGGCTGTTACATGTGTCCACCACCCTCTCTGTGAAAAAATACTTCCTCACATTGCCCCTGAGCCGTCCCACTTCTATCTTCAAATTGTGTCCCCTTGTTCTTGCACATCTCTTTTTCTGAAAGATGCTACCCTCTTGGACTTTGTTGATTCCACTGAGGTACTTAAATGTTTCTATCATGACCCTCTCTCCCTCCTTTCCTCAAGGGTATACATATTAAGCTCCTTTAGCCTCTCCTCATATGGCTTCTCTTGCAGACCCTGCACCATTTTAGTTGCCCTCCTCTGAACTGCCTCCATCCTGTCTATGTCCTTGCTGGAGATGGGGTCTCCAGAACTGGATGCAGTACTCCAGATGGGTCTCACCAACTGTCTGTAGGGGATAACAACTTCCTGTTTCCTGCTGGTGGTGCCTCTCCCTATACATCCCAGTATTCCCCATCCCTCCCTACCGCCTTCTCACATTGCTTGCCAACATTAAGATCATCTGATATGATTACCCCCAGGTCCCTTTCCATTTTTGTTGTTGTTACTACCCCCCCATTGTGTAATCTTCCCCTGGGTTTTCGTTTCCCAGGTGCATTACTTTGCTCTTCTTTGCATTGAATCCCAGCTGCCATACTTCTGACCATTCCTCCAACCTTGCCAAGTCCCTTCTCATCCTTTCCACGCCTCCTTGTGTATCAACCCTGTTGCAGATCTTTGTGTCATCTGCAAAGAGGCATACTTTTCCATCCAGTTCCTCTGCAATGTCACTTATAAAGACATTAAAAAGGACTGGACCCAGTACTGAACCCTGCGGTACCCCACTAGTAACCCCTCTTTCTTCAAAGTGGACTCCATTTACAATTGCCTTCTGTGTCCTGTTGTTCAGCCAATGTTTTACCCAGGCTACCACCCTGGGACCCACTCCAAGGCTGGTTAATTTAACTACTAATCTTTTGTGTGGGACTGTGTCAAATGCCTTGCTAAAGTCTAAGTAGGCCATGTCCACAGCCCCTCCCTGGTCTACTACTTTGGTCACCCAGTCAAAGAAATCAATTAGATTCATCTGACATGACCTTCCTGCTGTGAACACATGCTGCCTTGGGTCCTGTGCCCCACTGGCCTCTAGGTACTCAACAATTCTTTCCTTCAGAAGTGATTCCATCACTTTCCCTACCACAGAGGTCAAACTGACAGGTCTGTAGTTTCCTGCCTCTGTCTTGCTCCCACTTTTGTGAAGGGGAATCATATCAGCCTTCTTCCAGTCCTCAGGTACCCACACCATCCTCCCATGATTTGTTATAAAGGGTAGTCAGTGGTGTCACTAGTTCTCTGCTTAATTCTTTTAGAATTTTGGGGTGAATTCCATCTGGCCCCATTGCTTTGTCCACCTTCAGTTTTAGGAGTTCTTTCAGAACCCTTTCTTCAGTGAAAGGACTGGGATCGACCCCCCTCTCCAGAGTGCTTCTGTTAATTGGATTAGGCACCTCCCACACTTCCTCTTTTGTGAATACTGAACAGAAGTATTCATTCAGTATCCCTGCTTTTTCACTGTCACTCTCTGCCCACCCACCATCCAGTCTATTCAGCCTCACTATCCCTCCCTTTGTCTTTCTATGCTCCCTGATATACCTATAAAAGGTTTTATTCCCCCTTCTTAACTGAGTTGGCTATCTTTTCCTCAGTTTGTGCCTTTGCTATTCTGACTACCCTCCCTACTTCCTTCTGCCTTAACTGGTACAGTTCCCTGTCCTGCTCCTTTTGTGTTTCCTTATACTTCCTAAATGCTATCTTTTTCTCCCTAACCTTCACCGCCACTTCTTTTGAGAACCATAGTGGCTTTTTCTTTTGTTTTGTTGAAATAAAATCATGGAACAAGCATGTTGTACCTTATACAGACTGAAACAGTGTCTGTCTTTTATACCCATTCCCTGGGACATGTGGTGTGAGCTGTGGAATACTGATTGATATTCAGGTGGTCAGGGGAATGTTAACTGGCAGATACCAACCTTGGTATCAAGACAGACCTAAGGTACAGGCCTGAAGATCATAAAGACAGTCTCAAAGGAGCATTAAGTACCCAAGGGGTATTAACAAGGGCCATGGCTGAAGAAACTGGGGAAAAGCCACTGTCTGGTCTGGATCCTGGAGCCAGAAGGAAGATGAAGCCTGATCCCTTATTTGATCCCTTGTATGAATGAGACAGGTGAGGAACTAGCCGATGAACCTCCAGAGAATATAAATGAACTGCGGACTGATGCAGTACAAGTGCTCCATTTCATTGGGACCAGTTGTTCTACTGGTGGGATTGATATGTCCCCCAAAGACCGAAAACTTACCAAAATGACTGGCACAGATGACATTGAAGCCTTCCTGACTATCTTCAAAAGTATTGTACTGTAAGAGCCTGTGAGTGGCATCAGGCCCAGTAGACAGTATGATTAACCCCATATTTAACTGGTTGTGCCCAGTCAGCCTACTGTCATATGGACAGTAGAGATGCAGATGACTATGAACTAGTAAAAAGGGAAATCTTACCATGATTTGATATTAGCACTGAGACCTACAGGCAAAGGTTTCATTCACTTTTTTGTCAAAATGTGGATACTCCAAGAGAAGTGTATACCCGGCTAACAGAGTTGTGCATCAATTGACTTCAACCTCAGTGGAAGACAGTTGCTCAGATCTTGGAAACCTTGGTGATGAAGCATCTTACAAATACTATCTCAAGATATCCAGATGTGGGTGAGGGAACATCAACTGGAAACTGTGGAGATGGCCATCATGTTGGCAGAGGATTTCCTGGCTGCCTGACAGTCTAGCACAAGAAGGTACAGAGGTACTGGTTTTTGAAACTCTATCACATCTAGTATGGTAAGACAGACCCTTTTTATACCTAATTAGGCCCCAGTAAAACCTCCACGACACCTCAGGAGAAACCAAGAAAAGATGGGAGAAGTTTTCCACCTGACATTATCTGCCATTGTTGTCAAGGAGTGGACCATATAGCTTGCTATTGCCAGAAAAAGAAATTGAAGCCCACACATCTGACCTTAGCCAACTTGGGACAATATTTAACTAAAGTTAACATCAATAACATGCAAGTGATGGGACTGATAGACTCAGGCGCTAAGCAGACATTGATCTGATCTCCTGGACAATGTGCCAAACAGAGGTCCTTGTACAGGTGTCATTTGTATTCATGGGGACACCCACCATTACTCTACCACTGTTGTAAATATAACCGTACAAGGTTAACCAGTTAGAGTAACTGCAGGACTTGTGCTGACACTCCCTGTACCTGTGGTTATTGAGCATGATTTCCCAGACTTTGGCACTTTGATAAAAAGGGATGAAATGTTATCTGCAGTGACTACCAGAACCCAGACAAAGCAAGAAATGACACTTAATGACACCTTTCCTTTTGAAGGAGATGAAAAGTCCATGACATCATTCAAACTGGGGTGGGACAGGGCAAATGTGAGATCAAAAGCAACAGGAGAAGAAGGAGGCATTAGGTAGAAGGGGGTTTAGGTCCTGAGATCTGAGTAGGTCCTAGGAACACATGGGCAGAGTAGATGGACCCTTGAGCTCCTTCTGCCATCTCTTTTTCTATGTTTCTATGTAATAGGGGCTACAGGAAAGGATAAATGTTCCAGAAAAGAAAATACTAAAGTAGAAATGGAACAAAGAACATAATGGACTGTCTGAGGTTCACTTAGATGAAATGTCTGAAGGGTGTGAAATTGTGGTTGAACAAAAGAATGATAAAATAATAACTAATTTTTTTCCCAACAGGTGGAGAAAAGCATGTGTAAAGGGACACATGAGTATAAGGAGAAAAATAATATTTTATACCAGGGCTGGGTTAATCCAAATATAGGAGAAGTAGTAGGGCAGTTGGTCACACTTGAAAGGTTTCATCCCCAGTTGTTCCTACCAGGTGAATAAATTGCCAGCAAAAATAGCATAGGGCAAAACAGCTACAGGGATAACGTACAGCAAGTGCATTACTTCTATTCCTACAGCTGTTGTCAGTCAGGTGGAAGATGAAAAGTTTTTCCTTGCTGGCTGTTCTGCTGAGCAGCTGCTGTGGCACAAAGGTTAGAGCCACAAACAGCTAGAGGTGGCTGACTGCGCAGATGCCCATGGTTCAGTTCCTTGTCCTGCAACTTTTGGATTGTTTGACTTTTTAATTTTTTTTTTATTTTCCCTCCCCGTCCCAACCTTTATTTGTAATGTGTCCATCCCTCACCCTGCACTTTTGCCTCACCATGCCCAGTTTTCATGGTCAGTTCCCCATGCCCCCCCAACACAAATGCAATCCCCTATGTGGTTGCTACCCTTCCCCAAGTTGCCTCCCCCTGGAGGTGATTATTTATAGATTGGGGGATGCGGAGGGAATGGACCCTGCAACAGGGGGTGCGGGGGTTGAGCCCCCCTTAGACAGTCAGTAGAAGTTTTATTTATTTATTTGTAGTGGTCGGCATTTTTGCCTGTTCGCTAGATCTTTGGCTTGCAATTTCCTTGTGTATTTTTTTCACCACACTATTATTAAATTGCAATTTCTCAAAGAAAAGTTGTGCAGGTGTGGAATTCCGTAAATATCCCTGCAGCTGCGGAAATTCAGAAGCTGCGGAAATTGAGCAAGTGCTGTGAATCCACAACTGCGGATCTGCAGTTGTGGAAAATGGCTTAGGAGGCACAACAGTGAACCTAATTAGCTGGAGCAGCAGACTTTAACATTGCAGCCATAGCATGAAGCTGAAAACACCTACACAGAGACCAGTAACCAGTCCCTCAACTGGGACCACTGCAGCACCACAGGTACCAGCAATACCATGGCACCACAGTAGCTGTCTGTCACTACTGGTCATCCCACCCTGGAGTGTTCCTGTTACCTGCAGGAGTAACACTCACTGCAGACTGTTCAGGCTCTACTGCCTGTGGGGCTCCGTCATGGGCTGCACTGGATCTGGTGGTTGTTGTCTTTTGCCATATCATGGCAATGTGTGCAATTGTTGCTGTAACATCAGCCACTGCTATACCCACTGGGATGCTATTACCTGTGCCTCATCTCCACCATAATTGTTTTCAATTGTTGGGGCACTACTACACTTTGCTGAGGGAGAGTTACACCTCACTCCAATGTGTGTAACATTTGTTCCTCAACTGCAGAAAAAATCTGGCTCAGAATAGCCTTTGAGGAGCTGTGCCTTACTTATCTATCACCTTTTTTCCCTCAGGGACTTCCCCAGCTGCACTTTTTTCCACAGTCCATAGTGTTTTTTTATGCAGCTGCGGAGGTTTTTGTGAATTGCACTCTGAGCAGTCTCCCCTTTTTTTCTGTAACCTCGGCAGTTTTGGGGACTATTGGTTGTTCCGGCTCTGATTGGCTGAATTGCTTGTCAATCACAAAAATGAATTATTCATAAAGTCTCCTCAATGTACAATTGGTTTCCTGCTTTGGCACCTGAATTCAGATCCCTGCAGTTCCTCATAAGCACTTGGAAGTTTCCCATGAGCTTCGGCAAAAGTACCACAAGTCCTGGCTCACAATTCCAGTTTCAATTGGCTGTCACTGCTCTGTAATGGCTGCTAAACACACAATCCCCATAGCAGATTTAACACAGTCTCAAATAAAGTCCTGGTGCAGCCAGAATAATTATTATATTTGCCCATTTGCCACACAGTTCAATAGCTACATGTGTGTCCTTGAGATCGCTGCCCAGCTAAATCTGTTTATTTCAGTCCTCAGCCTGTCGCTGCTGCCAAAACAACCCTTGTTTGCAGCAGGCAGGCTGTTATCTGAGTCCCAACATTACTGGTGCAGCCAGGATAAAGTATTTATTTATTTAACCTTTTGTTCTTCTTTTAAATATTTGTCTCCAAATGTCCACGGCAACTGCTGCTGTTATTTATTTATATTTTGTCCCTGCAGCAGCCGTCAAAAAATAGCAGTTCTCCCGAGGGCATACAGAACCCTCATTGATATGTATGAGGATCAAGACTCTGCTCATTAATACTCACGAGCCCTGATCAATAGTGTTTCCTGAAACTTTTTAAATAAATATAGAAGAGGGCTCTCTTGGCCATTGCCTGGGTTACCGGTCCCCACTCTGGCTAACGTAGGGACCGGGACTTCTGAACACTCTCCCACTGGAGTGGTCAGGAGATCAAAGGTGCAGCTTTACGCATGCAAGATCCCCGCAGCACCGGAGCGCCAAAGCGAACAGCGGGGAGGCACAGCTTATGTTTTGAGCCTGAAATGGCCTAGATTTACACTGGGGCTGCAGTTGGGGGCACAAGGCACAAAAGGACTCGGGCTGGAGCAGAGAAGAAATGGCAGGCAACTGAGAGGTGCTCCTTGAGGCAAGAGCAAATGGGAGCAAAGGGCATAAGGTAAGCCCCCAAATCGGTGGGGAGGGGCTTGCGTTACATGTGGTATGAGTTCCCATTCTAATTAAGAAGGCTGTACTGCCACAGAAGGGTACAACAACATTCTATAACCTTTGGACAGAGGCATATTAGCTTTTTAGTTAGGATGGGAATCCGTGCTCAACAAGAGGTAGACATATGCAATACTTTTTTTTTAATATTATGAAAAAATTGTCATACTCCAGTGCACTTCCCCCAATATCTGCTCAAACAAGCCTGCAATTCTTTAAAGTCTTTACTTTCTTATTCATATCTTCTCACTCCATGATTATCAAAAGAGGTTTCTTAATATCAAATGTCATCTGATATATGAATTAAACCCAACCACTGGTGACAAGATAAATCCTATGGCTTGGACTTTCTCCAACATTTTCATTTTTTTTTTCCTCTCTCATTGGAGCTGGAATCTTCATTCCTTCTCTCTGTTTGTTACATGAGACTAATTAGGAAAGCTGTTGCACCATAGAACAGTACTCTAACATTCCATGACCTTTGAATTGTCATACAGCAGCATTTTAGTTAGATGGAAATCTATGTACAACAACAGGTATCCACAAACAGCAGGGCCAACCAGGGTGCAATGCAGTACCTTGCAGTATGACTGCAAAATTTTGCAGTATGCTGCAGGAAAAAACAGGTTACTCACCTGTAACAGTAGTTCTAGGAGTGGTATATGTTGTTCATCCACACTTATTGGCATGTCCCCTTCTGCTTTAAATTGCACCGGAAGTCTTCAACCTGGCTCCTCCCACCCACCTGGGTGGTATATACCTTGGCTTCACCCAGTGACACCAGATCTTAGCCTGCTGGAAGCCAGGTTGTGTGCATCCACAGCAGGGGAGGTTGGGTGGGTCTGTGTGGATGAACAACATATACCACTCCTAGAACTACTGTTACAGGTGAGTAACCTGTTTTTCTAGGATCATGGATATGTTGTTCATCCACACTTATTAGCAGACCCCTAGCAGTTCTCCAGGAGGAGGGAGGCAAGGTGTACACTCCCTACTTGGGGAACAGAGATTGGAGAACTGAGGCCCCAAACCAGCATCCCGGACATGACTCAAGGTCGATGTGGGAGTGGGTGATTAATAAGGTGTTTGCTGACTTCCAGGTAGCAGCCCAACAGATTTCCTGGATAGGGATGTCCCTGGAAGCAGCCACCGATGCAGCAGTATGGTGGGTAGAATTAGCTCTTATCCCTCTGGGAGGCTCCCTTGCCTGCCAACTCATAGCACAGACCTATGCATGATGTAATCCACCTTACAATGGTCTGTTTAGCTGCAGGTCTGCCAGAAGAAGCATCAGCATAGGTGACAAACAACTGGCAAACCTCTCCCCGAATTTCCGCCGTCCTCTCCTTATCGTAGGAGAGAGCACATCTCTGGTCCAAAGTATGGAGCCTGTACTCGGCCTCCGAGGTGTAATTAGGGTAGTATACTGGCAGAGTCAACATCTAGTTAAGATGAAACTCTGACACCACCTTCAGAAGGAATTTCATGTGGGGGCACAGGACAACCTTGTCCCTGTGGAAGACCAGATAAGGGGACTCCACCGAAAGTGCCTGGAGCTCCTCTGTCCTTCTGGCAGATGTGATAGCCACCAGGAAGGCCATATTCCATGACAAGTGTGACAAGGCACACTTGTGCATTGGTTCTAATGGCTTGCCCATGAGCTTTGCCAGTACTAGCAGTAGATCCCACGGAGGTGGAGGTTCATGCACTGGAGGGGATATGTGATCCAGGCCTTTGAAAAAGCATGTGACCACTGTCTCCTGCACCACCATCAGCTGACTGGCCCATGCCTGGTAAGCAGAGATGGCTGCCAGGTGCACCCCAAGGTTTGATGACTGTAGACCCCCTTTGGAGAGAGACCAAAGGCAGTCGAGAATGTTAGCTGCTGGACAGGACAGAGGGTCCAGGCCCTTTCCCTGACACCAAATAGAAAACCTTTTCCATTTGAAGGCATAACATTTCCTGGTCAATTTCTTTCTGGATGCCTCCACCATGGTGTAGACATCTTCGGAAAGACCCAAAGCCTGGAACTCTTGCAGCTCAGCTACTAGGCTGTGAGGTGCAGGGATTGAAGGTCCAGATGGAATACCTTCCCCTGACTGAGTGAAATCAGGTCCAGGCATGTGCAAAGCCGCTCCGGGGTCCTGCAGCTGAGGCTGAGGAGATCTGGATACCAGAACTGGTGCGTACAGTCTGGGACTACCAGAATCACCTTTGCCTTGTCCCTCCTCACCTTGAGGAGCACCTTGTGGATCAAGGAAAATGGAGGGAAGGTGTAGAGGAGACCTGGGGTCCATGGCCTCGAGAAGGCATCCTCCTGCAGTGAGCCCTGCTGAGGGGGGCGGACATAAAACAGCCACAGCTTGGTGTTTTCCCTGGAGGCAAACAGGTCCACCATCGGTTTGTCCCAATGGGAGAACAGACTGTAAGCTACCTCTGGATGGAGAGACCACTCATGGGGTGTCTGGCCTAAGCTGCTGAGAGCATCCGCCAGATGGTTTGAGACTCCTGCCACATGGATGGCTAAGAGATCTGCCTCCAATCAGCTCATGAGGGTCCAGATGTGGAGCGCCTCCTTGCACAGCAGATGGGAGTGCATGCCACCCTGTTTGTTGAAGTAGTACATGGTCATGGCATTGTCCATCTGGACAACCACTTGACCCCAGAGCTGAGGAGTGAAAGCTGACAGTGCCAGTCTGACTGCTTTGAGCTCCAACAGGTTGATGTGGCATCAAGACTCCTCTGGGGTCCAGAGCCCATGGGCCCTTTTGTCCCCCACGTGGGCTCCCCAGCCCATGAGATAGGCATTGGTCATGAGAACATCCGTCGGTGTGGGGAGGACAAACAGGATCCCTTTCTGCAACCGGTCTGGGGCAGTTGACCATTGGAGGGCATCCCACATCTTCTCAGTTACAGTGATCAGCTGGTTGAAATGACCATGGCACTGAGTCCACTGGGTGGCCAGCTCCCATTGGAGGGAGCGCATGTGCCACTGGGCCCAATGGACCACTGAGGTGCATGCTGCCATGTAACTCAGAATGTGCAAAAAGTCCCAGGAAGGGCGCAGGTGCCCAACCAGAAATGATTGGGCAAAGGAGGAATGAACCTCCACCTTGTCTGCCGGGAGCTGAGTTCTGGCTTGACAAGAGTTGAGTTCTGCCCCGATGAAGCCCATCACCTGAAAAGGCATGAGTTCTGACTTGGCCTCATTGATCAGGTGGCCGAGTTGAGAGCAGGTCTGGAGGGCCAGGTCCCTGGACCTCTCCACCTCCTGTTGGGTGAAACCTGCTAGGGTCCAATCGTTGAAGTAGGGGTAAATTCTGACCCCCTGATACCGGAGATGGGCCGCCACCACTGCAATGCATTTGGTGAAGACCCGTGGGGCTGATGACAGGCCAAATGGCATGGCTCAAACTTGTACAGGGTCCCTTCAACCCTGAAGCGGAGGAACCACTAATGGAACGGATGGATTGGGATGTGAAAGAACGTGTCCTGCAGGTCTAGTGAACAGAACCACATGTTTCGCTCCAAGGATGGTATGATCTGGGACAGAGTGACCATCTGAAAGGTGCATGACCTAAGATATTGATTCAGGTCGTGCAGATCTAGAATGGGGCACCAGTCCCCCATCCGCATAGGCACCAGGAAGTACTTGATGACAAAGTCTGGGTCTGCTGTAGGATCCACCACTGGAACTACTGCCACATTGAGGAGGAGCTGAGCGATGTCATCTCGAAGAGCTGACTGGGTCTGAGTGGATATTCTTTCCTCCCAAGGAGTGCGGGCTCAGCTTGGAGGGTACTGCTCGAATTCCAGAGGAGTTCTTGACTGACCACTTCAAGGACCCACCTGTCTGAAGTGACAATGGACCAGGCAGAAAGGAAGTGGCAGATCCGGCTCCCAATGGGAGGACCCAGAGCTGGTGTGATGGGAGAGGGGGTGGCAACCCCCTCCCCATCACTGAGCAGGCTTGGAGGAGGAGGAGGAGGATGCTCCAGGACCTGAGCCTCATCCTCCTTTAAGGGCCTGTTGGGGTCCTGGCTTGGGCTGAGGGTGCCAAGCTTGAGCCTGCTGCTGATGTTGATTGCTGCTGTCCACCTTGGAAAGAGGACTGCTGAGCCACAGGGGAAGAGTGCTGAAAAGGCTTCTTCTTTTTCTTCTGTTGGTTCTTGCCCGAAGAACCCTTGGCAGAAGTAGCATCCAAGGTAGCATTGGACTGTTGAATGCACTGAAGGTGACTGGCCACTCCTGGGCTGAACAAGTCAGTCCCGAGGAAGGTTATGTCAGCTAGTTTGTGCTGGTTATCCACTGGAAAGGAGGAGTGCCTCAGTCAAGCCCTGCGATGAGAGGCAACTGTGGCAGCCATCGAACAGGCACAAGAATCCCCAATGTCCAGGGCCATCTGAAGCTGCTGTTTGGTGACAGCTCAGACCTGATCCTAGACTTGCTTGACTGTGGTCTGCATATCTATTGGGAGATGTGGGAGGACTTCATCTAGAAACCCCAGAAGGGCGTAAGAGAAGTATGCTAAGATGATGGTCGAACGTGCCTGATGAAGGCGCAAGGATGAAGCCGTATAGACCTTCCTGGTTGAATGGTCCAAAAGTTTGGACTCTTTATCAGGAGGTAGGTCAGCTTCAGCAAAACTGCCAGTACGCCTGAACACAGAGGCGATCACCAGGCTCTCGGCCGAAGAGTGTTCTGTGAACCTCGCGAGGTACCCCATGGGCTCTGTGTACTTGCGAGCCATGCAGGCAGATGATGCTGGACAAGAGGCAGAATGTTGCCAAAGTTCTAGAGCTAGGCCAGCAATGGTCTCAAACACAGGAAAGGCCTCCGTCGGGGTATCCCCTCTCTTAAGGATGTCCGTAAGAGGATACTTCGCCTTTTTCTGGATTGGCTCCAGGGGCGTCCCTGTAAATTCAGAGATGAGGTGAAGAATCCCTTGAAAAAACAAGGGATCTTCCTCCATCTGTAAGCCAATGGTTGACTCATCATCCCCTGGATGTGAGTGCAAGCCGGTGACACCCGAATCAGAGGAATCCAGGTATAAGGACCTACTGCCTAGGTCACTTGCAACCCACTGAGGGTGGTCCGGGGTGACCATGACTGACAATCGCCAAGGAAGCCCAGTGTCTGGTCTGTCTTCCTTGGAAGGAGCCCCTCCCACAGGCTGTTTGGGTGGCGGCTCCACCACAATAGGAGGAGAGGCTGTTCTGGGCTGAACTGGTAGTTTTGCCAGCTCTGTGGGCAGAGGAACTGATTTGATCAGCTCTGAGGGAGTCAGCTTCGGCCTAGGAGGTGAAAGCCAAGTAATGGCCAGTGTAGAAGCTGGGGTGGGCTTGTGCCCTGACAAAATCAGCTGTTGCCACATGAGGTCCTCATAGCACCGACGGAGTTTCCTCCAGAGCCTCTCCTCATCTGAGGAGGACGAGGATGACTGATGACGTCACCTCATTTTAGAGTGTTTATGATTCTTCCTCAGGCTTTCGGATGAGGGGGTCTGAGACCTCGATCAGGTGGGCCGACTAGGTCACTCGGGAGACACCGGCAGGACCGGTAATTTCCCGGGATCAGGACCACATCTTCGATCAAAGTCACGTGGAAAAAGCAAATTGGGTGTTCGATCGAGGGAATTTTCAACCGGAATTGGCGATATCGGATCACTAGGATTGCTCATGATCTCATGATCTCAACCTCATCGATAGATAAGTCGGTCGACTGACCATATGGCAAAGCTGAGAAGCCAGCTGCCGAAGAAGTGATCTCGGCCGAAGTAGAGACCACATGCTGTCAGGACCGAGATCTCTCCCACTCCCAAGAACATCTCTGTTGAGATGAAGATGCTCCCAAGTCCTTCTCCCTCTTATAGGATAGGGAGGAGTGTGAGCCAGCAGGTGCCTCTCCTTTGGTAGGGAGAGACTAGCACAACTCCCAGAAGGAGCCCGAGAAGGCGGAGCCCAGTTTGAATGGAATGAAAAGGCTCCGAAAGGAATCCACAGTGCGGGCCGCTTCCTCCTCAAATGCTTGCATGTGCTTCAACTGCTGGGTGGATCCTGCAGCTGTGGAAGCTACCCACCGGACCTCTTTTGATTTCACCGAAGGGTTCCTCTTCTCTGGCCTTCCCAGCTTCAGGCGTGTGAGACGGTCATCAAGGACATTGGGATGAAAAGCCAAACACAGATTGCATGAAGAGGTGTCATGGCCAACACCAAGGCAGTAGACACAAGCAGTGTGGAGATCGATGCGCGGCATCTTCTGGCCGCAAGGGCTCCGACGAAATCTTGAGGAAGACTTGTCTTCCACAATCAAAGCAACAAACTTGTGATCGCTAACGCGAGCAATGCAAATTTTCGCTAAAATCAAAGGTTTGAAAGCCAGGCCCTATGAAATGCGTGACCATGAGGGAGGCAACCTGAATCTTCCAGCAGAAAGGAAGATCTGGAGTCATGTGGTGGAACCGATGTATATACCACCTGGGTGGGTGAGAGGAGCCAGCTTGAAGACTTTCGGTGAGATTTAAAGCGAAAGGGGACATGCCAATAATGGTGGATGAACAACATATCCACAATCCTAGAACAGAGTGATTCAATGGCAATTAATCCCTTTTGTCATGCAGTATTTTGTGACGTCACTTAATGCATGTGACTGCATTGCATCCTGGCTGGCTCACTGCATTTTGCTCTGTTTTTAATATTATTTAAATCCAGGCGGTTGTGATTTGATGGTCACAGGGAGCTTTTCTGAAGCTGCATATAAAAGAGCCTAGTAGGAGCAGGGCAGAATTGGACTTGGTACTCGCAAATAGACACAACATTGCAAATGTTATAGTGGGAAGTCCCCTGGGTACCAGTGATCACTATACTGTGCAGTTCAATATAAGAAAGGGACTGTGATTAGCCAAATAAAGATGGAGGCCCTGGAAGAAGAGGGCAGATTTCAGAAAATACCTAGAGGGAGAGATAGCTGGGGGGAGGTGCAGTGGAAGGGAGTATGGGAGGATATCATTAGGGAAATGAATCTCTGTTTGGAAGAGATAAGCAAAGGCAGGAGGAAAAGGAAATCATTATGATTCTTCAAAGAGGTGTCAAAGGCAGTGAAAGAAAAAAAGGAAAGCTTTCAAAAGGTACCGATCACGATACTGACGACCCTGGTTCAGGACCAAGCCCAGAGCATCAGAGGACTGGCTAGAGGGGAGGATGGATGAGCATCCCAGGGACAGCTCTCCACCTCGGGGGGGGGGTCAGTGGTGCCCAGCATTCAGGTGACACCCAGTGGTGACTGGGGGTACATGAAGCCAGGGACCACACTACAGAGGGGAAGGGGGAAGGCAAGGCAGTGGTGGACATCTGCAGGGCATGAGTGGAAGCACTCAAGCCCACATGCTGACATCATTGCACATCTACAGGTTAGGGGGAACCAGCACAGGGGAAAACCCTGTTCCGCAACAGCAGAATGATAACCTCCATCCCCATGTTGGATAACACTGCAGCGTAAGTCTCAGGCTGGGTAAAAAATGATGGATCTCAGGGTCTCCCTCGGGAACCTCACTGTAGGGTGTAAGCTATGGGCCTCTGTCTCAGGCAACTGTCAGAAGATGCCAGTTGGGGGGTGTGGAGCATGGAGTCAGGGTATATCCCTGCCTGCAGCACAGTGAGAAAAGACAAAAAAAAAAGTACAAACAAACTCAAAGGGAAGAAGGCAAGGAAGTGTACCAGGCCAAACAGAAGGAATCAGGACAGGTGACTAGAAGAGCTAAAGCATAGGCAGAGGGAAGGACTGGTGTCAGATGCACATGCCCCAAGTCACAGTTCCAATTTTCAAAGCAGCAGTTTTAAGTGCTGCCATTCTCATTTTCCAATACTGAATATATTGCCATGTTCAGGACACAACCTACTTTCAGGCCATATGTTTATCCTAGAGTGGTTAAAATATGCCTACCTCATGCATGCACGAGTTCACATCAATTTGGGGTCAGCTTTCAAAGACACGTGTTCTCATGTCCTCAGAAATATGCAGAGACATTGGCAGACAGAACTTTGGACATGCTATAAGGCAAGAAGCTTGGGCCGAGTAAAATTATATTTTGATTGAAAAAATAACAAACTAATGTATAAGTTAAAATGGGCAGCCTAGATAAGTCACCAAGCGTGTAGTCTTTGACAGGCATACTTGCCCTATAAGATCAAAAATACATGCTACAAGTTGACAGCGGCTGTGACAGAGTGCATATCTGTCACACTCTTTTCACCTGTATACCCCTTCATAATTCTGTATGATTTACATGTTGGCTGTCTCCCAGGGGGAAGGTTAACATGTGCCACCTGAGCCCAGTAAAGGTGAAGGTGAAAAGGGGCAAAAGGAAGATTCATTTATTGTTACAGGGAGACAACCAGAGATTGAACTACAAGCACCTTTTCTGTATAGCTGAATACAGGCTGTTTGCTTTTTTTTATGTCATTGAAAGTAAACCAGTTTTCATTTAGTTTAAACTGGTGTCTGGTGTGTTTGCTTTGTGATTGTCCCTCCAGAAGCTGCCCAGTCCGCCACCCTGTCACTGCCCAAGTGTAAATGCAGAGCAGCGAAACCAAAAGCATGAGACAGGTTTCAGGAAGGCATTAGGTGTAACACATGAAAACCTTGCAGCTTACATGTTCCAGCTTTGTGATTGGATAAGGACTTCAAAGACAAAAGGCGGAGCAAGAGGGAGAGTGGACAGAATTAGGGAGGGGATTTTGTATTCGGAAGCTGTGCTAGGTGGAGGAGTGGCACACCTCCAAAAGCGCTCTCTCAGTTCATACTTACACCAATATGTTTGCATGCTTTACGAGCGAACATACAGTAGCAAAAGATACACTGAGGAACAAAACATTTTAATACATAAGTGTGTCTAAAATCAATATATTGTCAGCACTAATGTGTGTCTATGGGGGAAGGGAGGTTTATCTTTATCTAGTTAGGTAGTTAGTTGTTGACCTCATAGGTGCACAGGTCTAAGGGACCTTTTTCAGGAACAACCCAGGCCCAAGTAGGCAAAGAAAAGAATGGAGATAAGAGAAACGCTGTTAGAAACAAACTGGGACATACATTTTCAAGAGAAACTGAACGTAAAGATAAAAACAAAGTAAACAATTGTATACAATTTCAAAAAAGTGGCACAAAAACATAATTTGTTTTGTAAGAATGCAATACTGATGTTCATATAGCATACTGAGTACAAGCAGTACTAACACATTATGTAAACTGATGAGACAGTAGCTACCATAATGTTCCAAGCTGCACAACTGCAGTGGGATGCACTCAGTAGGTGACCCAGAAGCTGCATGACAGCTCAGGTAAGAATGGGGTATTTTGCCCATCCTTGTAACACATTTTTATGTTGATTGCGCTCATGCGCAAGAAACATGTTGCGTCAGCTTTCTCCACAAGCAGGTTGTGGAGGCGTGGCACTGTTGTGCCCAATGCCCCCACAGCCTGCAAAGGCTTGTCCCCCATCCACCAATGCCGTGGCACGCTGCTGCTGACACTAGTTCAGCCAGTGTGCCACAACTTTCTAAAAAAATCAGCCGCTGCAATCAGGGGCCGCCTCGTCATTGCAGCGTCAGCCAACCGCTGCAATGAGGGAAGCGACCCGTCTTTGCAGGCGGATGAGATTGTGATATTGTTTGAGAACATGGCGCAGCTTGCTGCCGTATTCACAAACAATATGTACCCTCCCATGTTTATTTGCTAACGGGGAAGCCCACTCCCCGTCGGCATAATGTAATCCCCCCAGTTTTATTGCCGTCCAACAGGGTGCCCAATCCCCATTGGCATAAATGAGTTCCCCACCCTCCCTTTTGTTGTTTGCCAACAGGAGTGCCCAATCCCCCATCGGCTACAGCTGCCCCCCTCCAGAACAGCTCTGGTGGCACACTGGGAGCCCACCCCAGCATGCCACATGCCCCTTTTATTGTTTGCCGATGGGGGTGCCCAATCCCCCATCGGCTACAGCTGCCCCCCCAAACAAGACTCCGGTGGCATGCTGGGAGCCACCCCAGTGTGCCACATGCCCCTGTAAATGAAAAATGGTTCCTCGAAGTCTTTTTTTGGGTTTTGTACCTGAAAACAAGGAAACGGTCCCTTGTAGTCTCCCTGCCCCCCCCACAACCCGCACCCACCCACTGTGCACCCTGCCTCCCCACACACTCCCATACCCCATACTTACCTCTGGAGCTCAGCACGATGGTCTTCGCTGGACAGGGAACACGTCTGCTCTCTTCAAAGCCGACAGTGAACTGAGGAAGTGCCGGTAAGCTGTATAATGTAATAAATAGGGTGTTTTCAACTTTAGTGCATATCTCGGTCATTTTTGGGAATTTCTTCACCAAATTTTCAACATGGGGTTTTTGGGACCCCTCCTCATGAATTCTTGAACTGTCGTGGCGTTACTTGGCCCCAAAAGGTGGTTTCATGGTCACTGCGCGGAATCACCCTTTGGGGCCCATTAATGAAACGACAGTGCCAGTGTTCATGAGGTGGTCTCCCAAAAAGCCTATGTTGAAAATTTGGTGGAAAAAATCCCCAAAATGACTGTTTTACGAGTTTGCATTGCGC
Organism: Neoceratodus forsteri; assembly: GCA_016271365.2. Lineage (NCBI taxonomy): Eukaryota > Metazoa > Chordata > Ceratodontiformes > Ceratodontidae > Neoceratodus > Neoceratodus forsteri. Next base: position 537,551,988 of record CM028134.1, on the reverse strand, counting down.
AGTTGCTACGTACACTTGTAACTTCATGAATTTACAATATTTTCATGCCAGATTTTCAACATTGCCATTTTGTCACACCTCCTTGTGAGCAGTACAACTGTCATTGTTCATATACTGGCCGAAATGTGTTTTCGCACTTCCAGCACAGAATAGCACGGTCGCTGTGGGAAATCAGTGTTCAGGACAGATTAAGAAAATGACAGTGACACTGTTCATGAGTAGAGGTCCTAAAATACCTATATTGAAAATTTGGTAATGATACTCCATGAAATGACTGTGTTACGAGCGTGCGTTGTGCAGTTGGCAAGCACTCTCGTAACTTCGTGAATTTCTAATATTTTCACTCCAGATTTTCAACATTGCCATTTTCCCAGACCTACTTATGAACAGTACAGCTGTCATTTTTCCCATCCTGGCCAAAATGTGTTTTTGCACTTCCGGCACAGAATAGAGCGGTCATTATGGGAAATCACTGTTCAGGACAGATTAAGAAAATGACAATGGTATTGTTCATGAGCAGAGGTCCTAAAATGCCTATGTTGAAAATTTGGTGATGATAGCCCATCAATTGACTGTGTTACAAGTGTGCATTGCACACTTTCCATGCACCCTTTTAACTTTGCAGATTTGTAATATTGTCACACCACATTTTCAACAGTGCCATTTTTTTCACACCTCCTTATAAGCAGTACAGATGTCATTTTTCACATCCTGACCAAAATGTGTTTTCACAGTTCCGGCACAGAATAACCTGGTCACTGTGGGAAATCAGTGTTTGGGACAGATTAAGATTGACCGAGTGAGAGGGAGGAGTGACCAAGCTCAACTGAGCTCTGTCGGGACTGCTGCAGATTTGTTTGTGGCAGACAAAGGCCCCAACACAAGAGCCCAGTACAAAAGGGCAGCCTGCAGCACTGGGAGAAACAGAACACGAGAGCGAGTGAGGGAGGGGGAGTGAGTGAACTCACTGAAGTGCTGTCAGGACTGCTGCGGATTTCTTTGTGGGCAGAAAAAGGCATCAATACAGGCAGGGGCCCAGTACAAAAGGCCAGCCTGCAGCGGTGGGAGAAACAGTATGAGCGAGTGAGACAAGGGGACTTAGTGAGCTCAACAGAGCTCTGTCAGGACTGCTGGGATTTCTTTGTGGGCAGAAAAAGGCGCCAATAGAGGCAGGAGCCCCGTACAAAAGGGCAGCTTGCAGCACCAGGACAAACAGAATGAGCGATGAGAGAGGGAGACTGAGCTACCTCAACGGAGCTCTGTCAGAACAGCTGCGGATTTCTTTGTGGACAGACAAAGTTGCCAACACAACCAGGAGCTCCATGCAAAAGTGCAGTCTGCGGCGCCAAGAGAAACAGAACGAGTGAGTGGCAGAGCAGTAATGAGTGAGGTCAACGGAGCTCTAGTGTGACTGCTGCAGATTTCTTTGTGGGCAGAAAATGCGGCAACACAGGCAGATGCCCAGTACAAAAGGCCAGCTTGCAGCGCCTGTAGAAACGGAATGCGAGAGTGACAGAGGGGGAGTGAGCAAGCTCAGTGGAGCTGTGTCGGGACTGCTTCAGATTTCCTTCTGGCCAGAAAAAGCCACCAATGCAGGCAGGAGCCCAGTACAAAAGGGCAGCCTACAGTGCCAGGAGACACAGAACGAGTGAGTGAGGGAGGGGGAGTCAGTGAGCTCAACGGGGCTTTGTTGGGACTGCTGCAGATTTGTTTGTGGGCAGAAAAAGGCAGCAATGCATGCAGGGGCCCAGTACAAAAGGGCAGCCTGCAGTGGCAGGAAAACCAGAATGAGCGAGTGAGTGAGTGAGCTCAACAGAGCTGTATTGTAACTGCTGCAAATTTCTTTATGGGCATAAGAAGGCAGCAACACAGGCAGGAGCCCAGTAGAAAAGGGCAGCCTGCAGTGCCAGCACAACAGAATGAGCGAGTGAGAGAAGGGGAGTGAGTGAGCTGAATGGAGCTTTGTTGGGACTGCCATAACATGACTATGTTACAAGCGTGCGTTGAACTGTTTCCACGCACCCTTGTAATTTCGCAAATTTGTAATACTGTAACGCCACATTTTCAACAGTGGCATTTTTTCACAACTCCTTATGAACACTACAGCTGTCATTTTTCACATCCTGGCTAAAATATGTTTTTGCACTCCTGCCGGACAATAGCATGGTCACTCTGGGAAATCAGTGTTTGGGACAGATTAAGATTAACCGAGTGAGAGGGGGGAGTGACCGAGCTCAACTGAACTCTGTTATGACGCTGCAGATTTGTTTGTGGGCAGACAAAGGCCCCAACACAAGATCCCAGTACAAAAGGGCAGCCTGCAGCACTGGAAGAAACAGAATTAGAGAGTGAGTGAGGGAGGGGGAGTGAGCGAACTCACCAAAGTGCTGTCAGGACTGCTGCAGATTTCTTTGTGGGCAGAAAAAGGCGTCGATACAGGCATAAGGGCCCAGTACAAAAGGGCAGCCTGCAGTGGTGGGACAAACAGTACGAGCAAGTGAGACAAGGGGACTTAGTGAGCTCAACGGAGCTCTGTCAGGACTGCTGGGATTACTTTGTGGGCAGAAAAAGGGGCCAATGCAGGCAGGAACCCCGTACAAAAGGGTAGCTTGCAGCACCAGGACAAACAGAATGAGAGATGAGAGAGGGAGACTGAGCGACCTCAATGGAGCTCTGTCAGGACAGCTGCAGATTTCTTTGAGGACAGACAAAGGTGCCAACGCAGCCAGGAGCCCCATACAAAAGTGCAGTCTGTGGTGCCAAGACAAACAGAACGAGCGAGTGACAGAGCGGTAGTGAGCGAGCTCAACGGAGCTCTAGTGTGACTGCTGCAGATTTCTTTGTGGGCAGAAAATGCGGCAACGCAGGCAGGAGCCCAGTAGAAAAGGCCAGCGTGCAGTGCCGGCAGAAACGGAATGCGAGAGTGGCAGATGGGCAGTGAGCAAGCTCAGCGGAGCTGTGTCGGGACTGCTTCAGATTTCTTTCTGGCCAGAAAAAAGCCACCAATGCAGGCAGGAGCCCAGTACAAAAGGGCAGCCTGCAGCACCAGGAGACACAGAACGAGTGAGTGAGGGAGGGGGAGTCAGTGAGCTCAATGGGGCTTTGTTGGGACTGCTGCAGATTTGTTTGTGGGCAGAAAAAGGCAGCAATGCATGCAGGGGCCCAGTACAAAAGGGCAGCCTGCAGTGGCAGGAAAATCAGAATGAGCGAGTGAGCGAACTCAACAGAGCTGTATTGTAACTGCTGCAAATTTCTTTATGGGCATAAGAAGATAGCAATGCAGGCAGGAGCCCAGTAGAAAAGGGTAGCCTGCAGCGCTGGCAGAACAGAATGAATGAGTGAGAGAAGGGGGAGTAAGTGAGCTCAACAGAGCTTTGTCGGGACTGATACAGATTTCTTTGTGGGCAGAAAAAGGTGGCAACAGAGGCAGAAGTCCAGTACAAAAGGGCAGCCTGCAGTGCCAGGAGAACCAGAATGAGTGAGTGAGACAGGCAGAGTGAGCGACCTCAACGGAGTTCTGTCAGGACAGCTGTGGATTTCTTTGTGGGTAGAAAAAGCCACCAACAGAGGCAGGAACCCAGTACAAAAGGGCAGCCTGCAGCACCAGGAGAAACAGAATGAGTGAGTGAGACAGAGGGAGTGAGCCACCTCAATGGAGCTCTGTCGGGACAGCTGAGTATTTCTTCCTCAGCAGAACAAGGTGCCAACGCATGCAGCAGCCCAGTACAAAAGAGCAGCCTGCAGCACCGGGACAAACAGACTGAGCCAGTGACGGAGGCCCACTGCGCGAGTTCAACAGACCAACGCAATCAACATTTGGCATTGACAAATGTTTGTTAATAAATACTTTTCATATTACAACTAATTAGATTTTTCTAACAAAATTAATGCTTCCCAAACCCATTTTATAAGTACAGTAAGATGCTCCAGAATACTGGTTGTCATGAGTTAATGCACTCCAAGTTGCAGAAAGCATTCAGCACACGCACCTCGTACCTCAGTCCAGGCCTGATCTTGTAAGACTCAGGACAGCCAAAAGTGTAATGTTTTTTCCATTTGCTGATTGCAGGTTGGGGTTGGGGAGTTAGGGTTGGAAACTGTAACACCACATTTCCCTACTTATTTTGGTTTAATGTGAACCCTAACTGGTGCATTAATGCATTTTTTGCAAAGAATTTCCTTACTTTTTGAGATAGTATAAATCTATCATCTTTGGACCCTTTGGGTCCTGCTGCATGAACACATCAATGTGCCTAGGGAAGTGCACATTCCTCCGGGCCCTGCACTTCCATACCTCCAGGAAAGCAATTTATGTGCTTGGTTGTAATGGTTTTCTGTGGGGCTTACTTCAAAGGCATAAAATATATTAAGTGTCCCTCTTAACTGCCAGCACATGATTGTATATAGTCAAAAATGTGTTTTTCATTTTTTTACTCATAAATTAGTAAACCTTATTTTGGTTTGCCCGAAATTTGCCATGATTTTAGAGGAAGAATGGATACATCTTTGGTGCATTTCTGATGATGATTGGACTTTCAGTGTGGATTTTGCACCATAGTGAATATTACAGGTAATTGGGGGCTCACTGCATACACAATGAATGTTTAGGGGGCAATTATGCTTTACTGTTGTAGCAGCATTGACACCTATTTTTTTTGATAAATACATTGTCCCTTAACTCAAATTATTGATGGACTTATAGCTTGTTAAAGTTGCAATGCTATACTATGGGAATTTTCATTTTTAAAATGTTATGGTTGTCTATATGGCCCTTAAATTATTTGTGGGGCATTATGTATTAGTGTTATAGTACTCATTAAGACCTTTCTTTTAATATATAGAGTGTCACTTAACTGCAAATATTGATGCAGTTATAGCCTTTTTTTTTTTTATTTATAGTTTTGCCTGCTCATGCCCTCTTGTTCTCCATAGCTCACCATCAGAGGCTCGGTGGGGGGTGCACAAATCCTGGTGCAGTCCTTGGCCCCAATCCAGCTTCAGATTACCCCCAGGTGGGGAAGTAGGGAGGGGGCAACCCCCATGTGTACCATGTGTCGGCCTCTGACCAACCCAGCCCACACCTCCCCCACCAGCCCTGTAAGCAGACAAACCACTGGGTCATTTCCTTTTTTCTTTCCCCACTACCCCATGAGGATGTTTGTGGTCAAGGGGGTCCATAGACAAGGCACACGCTGAGACGTGACACCACTCTGGACCCCAGCCAAGGTCCTCCCCTCCCACGTGGGGCCCCACTGCATCTCCACTTGTGTGCACCCAGGTGGTGACATTGCAGCTGGAATGACATCCCTCCTTCCCTGGAGGAGGCTCTCCCCAGCCAACCCTCCAGCTCCCCAGGCTCATTCCGGAATCCAGGTCATCAGTGTCGCAAGTGGTAGCACTACTGCTGCGCCAACAGGCCAGCGAGATATGGCTTGTTAAAGCTGACATGTGGAAAAAATACTAAATCCAAATTATTTTTTTGTGTGAAGGATTCTTTTTTTGTGAGAATGACATAATGTAGACAAAAAAGATTCCTTTATACAAAAAAAGAATGTAAGAAAACACCTAAGCCCAAATTCTTTTTCCATATGAAGGATTATTTTTTGTGAGAATGACACAATCTCATGAAAAAAGATTCCTTCATAAGAAACAAGAACGTGAAAAAAAACTAAGTCCAAATTCTTTTTTTCATATTAAAAATTATTTTCTCATGAGAACAACACAATCATGTGAAAAAAATTCCTTCATACAAAAAAAGTGGAAAAAAACTATGTCCGAATTATTTTATCATATGAAGGAATCATTTTTCTTGTGATTGTGTCATACTCATGAAAAAAGATTCCTTCATACAAAACAGAATGTGAAAAAAACTAAGTACAAATTCTCTTGTCTTGTATGGGTGATTCTTGATTCTTATGTCCATACAAAAAAAAAATTGTCTCAAGAAAATAAACATTTCTTAAATGTGTTAAAAACACATTTCTTGATCAGTTTTCAAAAAAAAAAAATAACCGCAGAGTCTACCTAATGGGGTCCCAATTAGCATGATACATGTGTTGGTGTGTTTCCATAATACCATTTTTGTGGGTTTGGAAAACGTTTTTGATAAAAATGGAAACAAGATGGCAGCCATATTAAAAATACATTTTTTGGATGAAAAAGGTTACCCTTCCCATATAAAAAAGAAACCTTTTTTGTATTGTCCAAATTCTTTTTTCATATGGAACAGCTGTCCAAAAGACTGTACTGAGCATGCTCAGAACTGAAAATTCAAATCCTTATAACTTGGGAACAGATTAATATTTTTTCACCAAACCAATGAAAGGCATCACTTTGGCCCAATTGCTTTCTAACCTTAAAATTTCAGACCCAAAATCCAAACCATTGGGATCTAGTTGACGATACAAAAAAAAAAAAAAGCAAAAAAAAACCCTGATGTTTTCACTATCCTAATCTCGGAGTCTACACATCCAACCAGCACAAATCTTGGCATGTCAAGAGACCTTGCCCTCAAGACTGTGTATGGAAAATGTTGTGCATATCTGTTGAACAGTGGTGAAGTTACTAAACTGGAAAGTTAGGGGGTTGACATTAAACAGCCTATTGAACCCTAACTATAGTGGTGCTGCCACATTACTATAATAAAGCATATCTTTTGAGATAACTGGTTAGTTAAACAATTTTATCTCTCTGAACTTGATAAGATATCAAGATCTTTTCATGATTTATTATTTCATAGTGATGTATTTCCTTATTACACTATGTAATAGTTCAGTGGACTCAATGGACTTGAGAAGAATCATGATGGCTAAGTGAGCAGCACATTAAATTTTATTATGAACAAAAACACAACCTGCCAAAGGGCAGCCCCAGTGCTTCAACCACAGAGAGTCTTTGTTAGAGGGCACTGACAACAAAAGGCAGTTAGCCTAATTTATAGTACACCTCTTAGAGATGAATGCTCCCATCAGTTTTCACTAGTAACTATAAGCCCTGTAACAGGTATAAAAACAGTACAGATTTTTTCAAACACGTGAAAGCCACTAGCACATTTTAGCACCTACAGTCAAATGTTTCCTAAAACATCTGTCTGTATAAATAATAGACCATAATATGGCCAGACTGAAAATATCATATTTATCTTCATTCAAGGCCAATCATAGTGAGATATATTTGGCCTCTCTTGAAAATAAATATGATTAAGGTCATGTTATCATATCCCATCTACAGTATATAGATATATTTATATTCTTTGCAAAAAAACTTTGCTAATGCATAGTTAGGGTTAAACCAACAAAAGTAGGGAAATTTGGCATTAGGGTTTCCAACCTTAACACCCCACCCCCACCCTCCTGGCAGCAACAGGAAAAACCATTACAGTTTTACCTCTCCTGCATCTTTGCTAATCAGCCATGGGGTGTGCCTTGCGGTTGTCAGCCCTAATGCTTACCCCATTCAATCGTGAAAGAAGCTGAGATGTGTAGAGTATATGAAAATGGGGTAAGCATTAATAATGACAACCCAAGGCACACCCCATGCCTGATTAGCGAAGATGTAGTAGAGGTAAACCTGCTGTCTGGAGGGTGGGGTTGGGGTATTAGGACTGGAAACCCTAAAGCGATTTTCCCTACTTTTGTCAATTTAACCATAACTAGTGCATTAACAAACTTTTTTTGCAAAGCATTTCCTTACTTTTTGAGAGTCTAATTATATCCTCTTTTGCCTGTGGGAGCACGTAGACCTCCAGGCACTGCACTCCCATCCCTCCATAGATACGTACATGTATTTTGCCATGGAAGTGGAGGGCTCTGTGCTTGCATTTCTGACAAAACAGCAAGCAAATTCTCAGAATAGCCTTGTTATTACCCCACCTCTTGAACCCTGTACTGAGAATGTTCAACTCCCTGCTGAAATGTCATTCCACGGGATGGAAACTTTATTTCACACCACAGGTATGAAAACTCATTTTGGCCAGGATCTGAAAAATGACAGCTGTTACATTCAAGAGGTGGTGTAAAAAATGGCTGTTAAAACTTTGGGGTCAAAATATTTAAAATGACCAAAGTTACAAATGAGTGTAGTACAATTTCAACATACTGTATGTGCATAACTTAGCCATTTGTACATAAATTTTCAACATAATCTTCTTATGAGCCCACCTCATGAACAAGTGCGGTGAACATTTTTAAATCCCATCTGAAAGGTGGTTTTACCAAGCAACTGTGAAATCACTTGTCCTTCCAGATATGTGTACTTCCACCACCATTGTTCAGGAGGTGGGGGTCCCCAAAAGGCCATGTTGAAAATGTGGGCTCAAAATATGCAAAAATGGCAAAGTTATGCAGCAAAGTTGAAAATCCCATTAAAATACATTGAACCACACTTATATTAGTTTCTCATATTGCAGTTGGCCGTTCCAGAAACAAAATGCATCTTCAGTCGGAGAGTGGATCTTTGCCCTGTGACTTGTTCAGGTGAGTGAGGGTGTGGGAGGTATACTGGGGATGTGTGGTGTGGTGGGTGCTAAGTGGTACATGGGGAAGGGGGTCAGATTGGTGAGGGACAGTTTTCTTTTTTGCAGGTTGAAAACAAAATAACACATTGAGGGATGGATTTCTTTATCTCAGCCTGGGAAGGCAATCAGTGGGTGGGGGTGCCACTAGACACCAGGAAAGTGAAAGTATTGTGGGGACAGTGATCAGAGGGTGGGGTGGGGGTGCCACTAGACACCAGAGAACGTGAAAGCATTACTGGGATGGTGATTGGAGGGTGGGGGGTCACTAGACACCAGTGAAAGTGAAAACATTACAGGGATGGCGATCAGAGGGTGGGGGTGCCACTTAGACACCAAGGAAAGTGAAAGCATTATGGGGACAGAGATCAGAGGGTGGGGGGTACCACTAGACACCAGAGAAAGGGAAATTCATTATGGGGATGGTGATTGGAGGGTGTGGGGTGTCCCTAGACACCAAGGAATGTCAAAGCATTATGGGGATGGTGATTGGAGGGTGGGGGGTACCACAAGACATCAGGAAAACACTAGAACCATATGGGGATGGCAATTGGAGGGTGAGGAGTGCCACTAGACACCAGTGAAACATTGAAACAATATGGGCAGGGCAATCAGAGGGTGAGGGGTGCCACTAGACACCAGGGAAACTAAGTCCAAAATGATTTTTGCCTATGAAGGGATCTTTTTTTCATACGGCCACATTCTTTTTTTTGTTTGGCCATATGAAAAACAAGAAAGTAGCAGAAGCAAGTCATGAAAGAGGATACAAATAACAAACAAAAAAAAACATTTGGGGTCATTTTAACAATAGTAAAGTGCAGAATCCACCTAACGGGGTCCCGATGCACAAGATAAATGTGTTAGTCTCTCTGCAGCATGTAATTTTTGTGGGTTTTGACATTTTTTCAGGGGAAAAAGTGGTAAACAAGATGGTGGCATATGAAAAAGTATTGTTTCCTAATGAGAAAGGATTCCCCCATACGGAAAAGGATCCTTTTATGGATGACCCAAGTCTTTATCTTTCCAACATCTATCTTGAAAGTCCCTACTGAGCATACTCAAAACTGAAATTTTAAAAATTAATAACTTTGGAATGGATTAATATTTATTTCACCAAACCAGCAAAAGGCTGATCTGCAGGCCAAGCCCTTTCTATCCTGAAAATTTCAAACTAAGATTCCTAACCATCTGGGTGCTAGCGGTGGACAAAGAAACAGCAGAAATCCTGAAATAAGTCACTTTTTCCACTATCTGAATCTCAGAATCCACAAATCTGATTGGAATGAAAGTTGGCAGGTCAAGTGACCTACCCCACAAGACTACCCAGGCAAAACTTTGTACAAATCTGTTAAATGGTTGCAAAGTTATTAAAGTGCACAATTTGGAGTTTCACAGTCAACACCCTACTCAACCCTAACTAAATGTCTTTTTCAGACCACATAGAAAAACTAACTAGAAAGCTCAGAGATTTCATATAATTTTCCGTATAAAGCATTTACTAACAGTGGAAGCAAAAACTAGACTTGTTCAGTCAACCTTTCTCCCCTTACTGGACTACGTGGATATACTCTATGGACAAGGTACTAGTGCAGCCTTAAAAAAACTCAACATCATATACCACCAAGCTCTAAGATACATTACAGGAGCACCCTACTCTACTCACCATTGCTCATTATATGCAGTAGTTGGTTGGGCTTCCCTTGGGTACAGACATCACAGAAATGCAGCCAATTGGACATACCGAGTCATTCTAAAGAAACTACACCAATATATCTTTGACTGCCTCCCTATTTGTTCTTCTGGAAGCTATGCACTGAGAAGCCTCTCTTACATATCTCTAGTTATTCCCAAAATCAGAACTCATTTCAGCAAATCAGCCATAAGCCATTCCCTCCCTTCCCCTCTCTGCAGAGCAAACTGCAGAAAACCCTTAAAATAGCCATTCTGCTAAAACTGGCCACCTTCAAAACCTTGATCGGCTGGACTGTTACAGAAACTTGTAACTGTGTGACTTAAGAAATTGTCTACAATACTACGTTTCTGTTCCCTTTTTTATTACCTTCCCTTTTCATATCGGTTATCATTTTCCTGGCTCCATCTCATTTATTTTCCTCATGTTTCAAAATCCTCCTGTATGACCCTTGGTCTATGTGTATAATATGCTTATCTGATTGTAATCTATCACTGTATGAACTGTCATGAACTATGACAAATGTTATGTTGTATCATGCTGTTTACCTTATTTTACTTTATGTTTTTACTATTGTTAACATTGTACTTATGCCCAGGTCTATCTTGGAAATGAGTTTTTTCTCAAAGATGTTTCACCTGGTAAAATAAAGATTGATTGATTGATTTATTGATTGGTTGGTATAGTGGCACGACTTATATATATATATATATATATATTTATATATATTTTTTTTATTGCAAAAAAACTCCATTAATGCATCAGTTAGGGTTCCTATTACAGAGACAAAAGTACGGAAATTCAGCGTTAGAGTTCCCAACCCTACCATCCCACCCTCCACATACCAACAGGCATTGGGGTGTGCCTTGGGGTCATTGGGCCAAACTCTCACCCCATTCTATGTGTAAGGAAGCTGAGATGGTACAGTATAGGAGAATGGGGTGAGAGTTAGGCCTGATGACCCCAAGGCATACCCTGTTGGTGTGTGGAGGGTGGGGGGGCATATTATACTGGCATGGTCGCACCAGTATAGTTAGGGTTGAGTAGACAGTATAATGTTAAACTCCAAATTTTGCACCTTAATAACTTTGCAACCGTTTAACAGATTTGCACACAATTTGGAATATGTGGTCTCGTATGGTAGATCTTTTGATTTACCAAGTTGCGTTTTGATCAGACTTGCAGTTTTCATTGCTGAATTTTGCCCATTGCACTGCGGCCCAACTGTTTGGTATTTTGGTCTGAAATTTTCAGGGTAGAAAGAGGTTTGGTCAAAGAAAAATCTAGCATTGGTTTGGTGAAAAAATATTAATCCATTCCAGTTATTTAATTTTGAATTTTCGGGTGATGAGCATGCTCTGTTCAGTCTAAGATTTATATGTATGTTTTGCGAAAGGGGATTGGGCTCACAATTTTTTCACCTTGTGAAAGGGGATTTATAAATTCCCCATTAATGAAGAAAAATTCCCCTTTTGTGAGCCTTCATCTTGTTTTCATTTTTTCCCCCAAACAAAATGTTGTAGCTTGCCCCACGGCTGACTTCTTTTGCAAATGAAGCATGGGTTTTGTCAGGGTGACACACTCTACAAACCCATGCCTTTGGTTTCTTTCATTTTAGCTAAAAAATTGGCTAGTTTAAACTTTGAAATTCTTCATTCATGACTCACTTCCAAATCCTCGTTTGTGAGGTAACAAAATCCCCTTTCGTGAGCCGATTCCCTTTCGCATGGTAACACAATCCTTGATCGCGACTGAGGGACCAGATGACCCTATCTCGTGAACAAGGATTGACTCACAAAAGGGAATTTTGTCAGCTCATAAAAGGGGATCAGCTCATGAAAGTGGATTTTCTCAGCTTGCAATAGGGGATTGGGTTTTTGAATCCCCTTTCGCAAGGTGATAAAATCCCCTTTCATGAGCTGATCCCCTTTCACGAGCTGACAAAATCTCTGATCGTCATTTCCCGACCAGATGGCCCTTCTCATGAACAAGGATTGACTCACAAAAGGGGATTTTGACACCTCTCGAAAGGGGATCAACTTGCGAAAGGGAAATTTGACAGCTCGTGAAAGGGGATTGATTTTTTAATTCCTCATTCACAAGGTGACAAAATCCCAATTTGTGAGCTGTCAAAATCTCCTCCAACCCCCTTGATTGCGACTTCCAGACCAGATGGCCAAAATGTGATGATCAAGGATTTCTCATGAAAGGTGATTCTGACAACTCATGAATGGGGACTGACATCGCGAATGGGGGATTTTGCCATCTCACGAACTAGGAATTTTAAAACTTTGCCAGTGCACTGTAAATAAACAGTTTTGTCTTTTGGCTTGAAATTTGCATGGTATAAAGGGGGTGTCTCAGAGATGTGAGTTATGCTATTTAGGTGTAAAAAGGATAATCAGTTCCACAGATATGTCATTATGAAGTTGAGATTTTTCCTATAGGATTACATTGCAGCACCCACAGCAACATTCGGTGCCCGTATCTCAGAAACTATGCAAGATATGGATTTTTTGCTACCCATATTATGTGGACTAAACATGCATGGAGGTTTTGAAGTCATAATTATAACTGGAGTGGAATTTTGTTCATAGCTTGTACGGTTACTGAGATATTGGCAAATGAGTGTTACAAGGGTTCCTTTTCAGCAGTATAGGGCTACTGTATGGCTCTGTTGTTATGTGTAAGTGGGAGTGCAGGGCCTGAAGGGCCCATGCTCCCACAGATGCATATCGCTATGCACAAATGGGCAGCCCGGGCCCTGCATGCGCACCAATACATACCACTTACCAGTTACATTACACTTTCTTAAAAAGTAAGGAAATTCACTGCAATAAACTTCATTAATGCATCAGTTAGGGTTGAAGTGACAAAAGTAGAGAAATGAGACATTAGGGTTAAACCCCTAAACCCCCCACCCTACCACCTCACCCTCCATCCTTCACACACTAACAGGCATCGGGGTATGCCACGGGGTCATTAGGTCTAACTCTTACCCCATTCTTCTATGCTGTACCATGTCAACCTCTTTACACATGGAATGGGTGGAGAGTTGGGCCTAATGACCCCATGGCACACCCCAATGTCTGTTGGTGTGTGGAGGATGGGTTGGGGTGGTAGAGTGGGGGGTTAGGGGCTCAACCCTAACATCTAATTTCCCTACTTTTGTTGCAACAACCCTAACTGATGCATTAATTATTTTTTTTTGCAATGAATATATATGTACATTCATTGCAAGGAACTGTTTTTACTTATTTATTTTTTTTAGTTGTTTAACCAGGAGTAGCACACTAAGCTGAAAGCTTTTTTACAGGCGCAACCTAGGAGCACAAGGAAGTTAAGTGACTTGCTCAGGGTCACACAGTATGTAAGTGGAAGCTGTGGGATTCAAACCCAGGTCTGGTCTGCTGGATGTCACCAGATTTGCAGCTCAGAGCCTTAAACCACTGTGCTATACTGCTTCCCTAGGCACCAGCTAGGGTTAAGGTTAAAATGACAAAAGTAGGGAAATGTGGCATTGGGGTTTTTGAACCCTAACTCCTCTCCACCACCCCCCAAGCAGTAAAAGGAATCATTAGAGTTTAGGGTCTCCAGAATTTTGGTGAATCAGTGGTGGGGTGTTTCTTGGGGTTTTCAACCCTAATGCTTCCTTCTCCCCCAGCCCATAGCCTCCTGTGTGAAGCAGAAGGGACAGCTACAAGCCATAGTTATACAGTCTTCAAAGAAGGAGAACTCTCTGTCACCACATATTGGCAACATAATCTGTTGTAACTTTCATCACACAGGGCCCTGTGGGCCCTGCATGAAGAAAGGTGATAATGCTTGCCCTTGTTTTCTCTGGTAACAAGGTGAGAATTAAGTTGACAACCCCAAGGAAGACCTCACCACTGATTTTCCAAGACTCCAGAAACCTAAAACCCAAATATTTGTTTTCCTTTTGCTGCTGGGGGTAGGGTGCTGGTGGAGGTTAGGGTTGGAACTCTAACACCACATTTCCCCACTGTTGTCACTTTAACCTGAACCCTAACTGGTGAATTAATTCAAATTTTTTGCAATGAATGTCCTTTCTTGTTAAGATAGTAGAATGGTATCCTCATGTACACAGGTCCCTTTGGGAGCTATATGAAGATATGCATATGGCTGTGGAAGCACAGGGCCCTCTGGGACCTATGATTGCATTCTTTCATAGATGCAGATGTGTAGGGCCCTTTAGGCCCAGTGCCATATGTGGAGTCTATTAGGCTGTACAATCACACTGAGACACCATTCTTTGTTTATGATGGCTCAGAAAAGAAGATTGTTGTATAAGAAAAGAATATTCTGGAAAAAACTAGGTTCAAAATGTTGTTTCTTGAGACCACCTTCTTGTTTCTTTGTAATCTGACAAAAGAAAATGTCATCTTATAAAACAAGAATGTAGAAAAAACTATGTCCAAACTCTTTTTTTGTGGAAGGCATCCTCTTCTGTAAGATTGTCATGAGCTAATGAAAGAAGATTCCTTCTAATGAAAGAACAATGTAGGAAAAAAAACCTAAGCCAGAAATTGTCTTTTGTGAGAAGGCATCTTGTTTCATGAGATTTTTGTGACCTCATGAAAGAAGGTGCCCTCTCACAAAAGAAGAATGTTGGAAAAAAACTAAGTTCAGTGCCTCCGACAATGTGTGCTCAGCAAAGTAACCAGTTGCAAGGACACGAGGTAGCTAGCCCCTAAAACACATAAACAAAATCCAGGGAAAGTTCTGCACTTTCAGTGCAATCAAGAACCAAAAGATATTCAATTGAATCAAATAAAGATTTATTCCATCAGGTTCAATTTTAAATGTGCAACTCCTTACAAATTCAAGTGTTCACAATCAACTTAAGTTTGATTGTGTTTTCAAATTTTAATTACTTGATTGCACTGAGAGTGCTGAACTTTCCCTGATTACAAAAAAAAACAACAAAGTCTGAAACTCTCTTTGTGAGACAGCATTCCTGTTTTGTATAGCTTCTATCCTCTTCGTGGAGCCTCACGAAGAAGAAAACCGGCCCATGAAAGAAGACTCGGTAAGAATTTTTGGGATGTCCTAAAAATACATTCTAGAGTCATTTAAAAAAAAAAACTAAGTCCAGAGTCAAGCTAAATATTTCCCATTTTTATCTAGATTCATGTGTTCATGTGTCTGCAGGGCATTATTTTTTTAAATAAAAAAATTGAAAACATTTTTTTAGAAAAAAACTGAAAGAAGATGGCTACCATATACCCAGCCCAGTGGTATAGAGGGCTGAGGCACCTCATGCCTTACCTCTTACCATGCCCGTGACCCGCAGTTAGGAGCAAGCTTGGGTTGCTGGGGGTTGGCCGTAGAGGAGAGGATTGAACATCCAGAATACAGCTGTCCTCTCCTGGGGAGGGTGGGTTGTGTGTCCTGGCATCCAGTGACACTCAATGGAAGCTGGGTGTGCAACTACCAGTACCACATCTGGAAGGGGTGGACGTGACAGCAGACTTCCATGGTTAAGATATGGGAGCATGCCTGTCTCATGCTGAATGTGCAAAATCAGTGGGTAGAGGGGACAAAACCTTTTACAGGTACATAAGTGAAAAAAGAAAGACAAAGGGAGGGATAGTGAGACTGAAGGGGGAGGATGGGGGCCGCGTGGAGGATGACAACAGTAAAGCTGACATATTGAACAGGTATTTCTGCTCAGTCTTTACTGAGGAAGAGGAGGGTAATGGGTCTGAAGGAGTACAAGGGGTGAGAATGGTGCAGAAATGGACACAAGTCCCTTTACACGAAAAGGTCCTGAAGGAACTGGAAGTAATAAGAGTTGATAAAGCAATGGGGCCAGATGGGGTGCACCCCAGGGTCCTTAAAGAACTAAGAGAGGTGGTGGCTGAACCTCTGGCTATCCTGTTTAGCCAATCACTGGAAACAGGGGAGGTACCCAAAGACTGGAGGACAGCAGATGTAGTCCCCTTATACAAAAGTGGGAACAAAGAGGAAGCAGGGAACTACAGACCAGTCAGCCTCACCTCAGTAGTAGGGAAGATCATGGAAGCACTACTGAAGGAGAGATTGGTGGAACATCTGGTTGTCAATGGACTACAGGACCCAAGGCAGCATGGTTTCACCAGGGGAAGGTCATGTCAGACCAACCTCATTGAATTTTTTGACTGGGTGACTAGGGAGGTGGATCAGAGGAGGGCAGTGGACATGGTCTAGCTGGACTTCAGCAAGGCCTTTGACACTGTGCCACATAGAAGACTATTACACAAACTGGGGAATATGGGTTTGGGCAGGACAGTAGTGTGGTGGGTAGGTAACTGGCTGGGTGGCATGACACAGAGGGTGGTGGTAAATGGCTGTCACTCCACAGAGGGAAGAGTGACCAGTGGGGTACCACAGGGATCAGTGCTGGGACCGGTCCTATTCAACATCTTCATCAGTGACAGTGTGCAGGACCTAGAAGGCAGAATTTCACTGTTCGCTGATGACACAAAGCTCTGTAACAAGAGTAAACACACCAGAGGGTGTAGACAGAATGAGAAGGGACCTACAGAAACTTGAAGAATGGTCAGGGGTTTGGCAGTTGAAATTCAATGCAAGGAAGTACAAGATAATGCATATGGGGCACAAAAACCCTGGCACAATATATCAGTTGGGGGGTGAGGATATAGCATGCACCAAGCAGGAAAGGGATCTTGGGGTTATCATCTCTGATTACCTCAAGGTAGGGAAACAGTGTGACAAGGCAGCAGGTAAAGCAAATAGGATGCTGGGATGTATAGGCAGGGGCATCACCAGCAGGAAAAGGGAGGTCATAATTCCACTATACAAGACACTAGTGAGGCCCCACCTGGAGTACAGTGTACAGTTCTGGAGACCATACCTACTTAAGGACATAGACAGGGTAGAGAAGGTTCAGAGGAGGGCAACAAAGATGGTGCATGGATTGCATCACAAGTCCTATGAAGACAGGTTGAAGGAACTGAACATGTACTCCCTGGAGGAGAGGAGGAGGGAGAGAGGGGATATGATAGAGACATACAAGTATCTTACAGGGAGGAAGAGGGTGCAGGAATACACTATTTTTAAGCGAAAAAGATGTTCCAGGACTAGAGGGCATGGGATGAAGCTGGAGGGAGGACGATTCAGAGGAAACATATGAGGAAGAATTTCTTCACAGAACGGGTGGTGGACAAGTGGAACACACTGCCAGAGGAAGTGGTAGGGGCTGAAACAATCACAGGATTTAAGAATGCATGGGATAGACATAAAGGAGTTCTGGAGGTCAGGGGGTAAGGGACAACAGACTTCTAGGAAAACATAAACTGAACTTACATGCTCAAATGGGCAGACTGGGTGGGCCATAGGCCCTTATCTGCCGACACTGTCTATGTATCTATGTATCTATGTAATGTCATTGCACGTCCACACCTCTGGGGGGAACCAAGTAAACAAAGGAAACACCTGCTAGCTGGGAGGAAGATGTCACTCCAGCCACCACATCTGATGCTGGGTCCAGCTCACATGGGTCTGGACTGCCTTCTTCCTTCAGCTTCTCCTGCTATGGCATTGGATGAGCACATTCATCGTGGAGCTGAAAGTAGCTCACCCCGGGGGGGGGTCCACGCAGGTGTGTCATGGGTGGGTTGGGGGAACAGGACTTCAAGGCAGAGAGGAACTCGGGCAGGATGGGAATGGCTGTGAGATGACCGATGGGGCCACAGCCAAGTGGTGACCAGGAGGGAAAAATAATTGAAAAAAAAAAAATACTGTATATGGTCACCATGTGAAAGAAGAGATTTTTCTCACAAAAGAGGATTTCTGCCTCACAAAAGAGGAATCTCCTTTTGTATGTCCAAATCCTTCTTCCATATGAAACATCTATCCAAAAGACCCAAGCGAGCATGCCCAGAACCAAAATTTCAAATCCTTATAACTTGGGAATGAATTAACATTTTTTTCACCAAACCAAAAAAGGCACCATTCTAGGGTAAGCCCTTTCCACCTGAAAATTTCAGAACAAAGTTCCAAATAGTCTGGGCTATAGGGGATGACAAAAAACAGCCCGAAACCCACATTTTTCCTAAAATTGCACTATCCTTATCTCAGAATCTACACATCTGACTGGAAAAAAACTTGCAAAATCAAGAGACCCTGACCACAGACCACACTTATAAAATTTTGTTCAATTATGTTGAATGGCGGTAAAGCTATTGATATGCAAAGTTAGGGGTTTAACATTAAATAGCCCACTCAACCTAAACTATAGGGGCCGTACTGCACCCCTATAATATTTATTCAACAGGCATGGGTTACAACTATCACTACTATCTCACTGACTACTGTGAAGATTTTAGTGCTATCTTGCATTTCAAAGATCACAATGAAAGAATGGAATACTGAACCAATCAGAGGGCAGCTTTAACAATGCTGATGACATCACAATAGCCATGTTCAGCACTGAAGCCAACAGATGTGAGATGCTTTCAGGGCCACAGTTAAATTATGCAGTTATTTTACTTTTGTGTTTCTTTATCATTTCTGTCAGAAAACCACCTAAACACCTTTTGTGCAAATCAAACTGAGATGCTCTGAGTGACACCATTTACATTTTGCACTTTTTTCTTTTGTAACTCTTTATCATTCCTATCACAAATCACCTAAACATGAGCTGTATATCTATATCTATGTCTATCTATCTCTCTCTCTCTCTCTCTATATATATATATATATTTGTATATATATATATATATATATATATATATATATATGTATGTATGTATGTATATGCCATGGCATGACTGGACATATCAGTGATATTTCTCCTGAGTGCTGTTTGACCTCATGACATCACGAGTGGCAGAGCCACAAGTGATGTGAAAGATCAAAATACATGAGGCAGCAATATCACTGATTTCTATTTGGACCATGGCATGTTTAATTTATGCAACACTAGTTGTTTTCTGATAATTTATCAGTGAATGTATTAGGTTTTGTAAGTTATTTACTTGTTTTTAGGATGGCCAGTGGTTCCCCCATTGTCACTGTTGCTGGTCTCAGGGTAGACACTGACCATGAATCTCAACATATGTGTGTGTGTGTGTGTGTGTGTGTGTGTGTGTGTGTGTGTGTGTGTGTGTGTGTGTGTGTGTGTGTTGTGTCATGGATGTGGAGCAAGTGAGCAAGTCAGGAGAGGGACCAGGAGGTAACTGGTGCTGCCTTATGTGCCAGTTTGTTCAGGGAGTGCTGCAGTCAACTTCTAAAGTAGTATACACCAGTCTGGGCAGTAAGAGGTGCTGGAGCACAGACACAGTAGGTGGAACTGTTATTGAAGATAGAAGAGGTTGTGCTGTGCAGTTTCAAAGAAGGGACAAGGCTCTAGAATGGAATAATAAGTAAGATTTTATGGTTTATGGGACATACAAAGTGTTCAGTGTAGCTGTGATTTCAAAATGAAAGTGTCTGGCTGGAGTTGGCACACAAGTCAGCTGAGGGGCTGTGAAAGTAAAAGTGTGCTGCTTGTGCTGCTGGCTCCAGCCAATCCTGACCTACTGTGTGGATAAATTCTGGCATAGGGGACATAGAGTGAAGATGAATGCAATAGTCTCACTCTAGGTTTGACCACCCTGTAAATACTGAAAATATTTGCAAGAATGTATCCTCACCAATGTTGTGCATATGTATACATATATATATATATATATATATATATATATGTATACCCACACATATCTGTGTGTGTTGTGTTGAACTAAAAAAAAAATACGTATTGAAACAATAGTATCTGTTAATAGCAAGAAAGGGGTCATCATATACTTTTTTTTTTATCAGTAAAGGCCTAATTATTATGGCAGTCTCTATCCCACCAGGACAACAGCAGTTGGGGCTTGAAGCTCTTGCTAACTACTACACACAGGCTAGCCAGAACAAGGAAGCCATCATCCCAGGTGATTTTAACTCCACCTGGCTTGTCAATTTTGTTGATGGGGGACCAGAATATGCCAGATGTTAACTGGAGTGCCTTTGCTGCAGGCACATCCAAGAGCAGGGTCATTCCTTATGAAGTGGGTAGCCATCTGAGTACAAGTGACCACCAAACAGTATGGTTCACAATAAACACAGCCACAGAGTCAAGTCAAACAAAAACAAGAGTATTGGACTTCAGGAAGGCTAACTTTGGAAAAATGAGAGAGTGCCTCAGAAAAGCACTAGCAAATTGACAAGAAGGAGGGGTGGAGGAACAATGAGGAATAATCAAAACAACCATCGCAGAGGCAACAAGCCTTTGTGTAAAGCAAATCAACAAAACAAAATGAAGGAAAAAAACACTATGGTTCTTAAAAGAGGTGGCAGGGACGGTTAAGGAGAAAAGGATAGCATTCAGGAAATATAAGTATACACAGAAGGAGCAGGACAGAGAACTTTATCAGTTAAAGCAGAAGGAGGCAGGGAAGGCAGTCAGAATAGCAAAGGCACAAACTGAGGAAAAGATAACCAACTCTGTTAAGAAGGGGCATAAATCCTTTTATAGGTACATTAGGGAGCGAAGAAAGACCAAGGGAGGGATACAGAAACTTAATAAAGGGGAGGGAATGTGGGCAGAGGGTGACAGTGAAAAAACAGGGATACTGAACGAATAATTCTGCTCAGTATAAACAAAGGAAGATGAGGGGGAGGTACCTAAACCAAACAAGAGAGAAACTCTGAATAGAGGGGTCGCTACTAGTCCATTCACAGAAGAAAGGGTTTTGAAAGAACTCTTGAAACTGAGGGTGGACAAAGCAATGCGGCCTGATGGGATTCACCCAAGAGTTCTAAAAGAACTAAGGAACAGTGGGAAGGTCATGTCAGACGAATCTAATAGATTTCTTTGACTGGGTGACCAAAGTAGTAGACCAGGGAGGGGCTGTGGACATGGCCTACCTAGACTTTAGCAAGGCATTTGACACAGTCCCACACAAAAGATTATTAGTCAAATTAACCAGCCTGGGAGTGGGTCCCAGGGTGGTAGCCTGGGTAAAACATTGGCTGGACAACAGGACACAGAAGGTAATTGTAAATGGAGTCCACTCTGAAGAAAGGGCAGTTACTAGTGGGGTACAGCAGGGCTCAGTATTGGGTCCAGTCCTTTTTAATGCCTTCATTAGTGACATTGCAGAGGGACTGGAAGGAAAAGTATGCCTTTTTGCAGATGACACAAAGATCTGCAATAGGGTTGATACACAAGGAGGCGTGGAAAGGATGAAAAGGGACTTGGCAAGGTTGGAGGAATGGTCAGACGTATGGCAGCTAGGATTCAATGCAAAAAGTGCAAAATAATGCACCTGGGAAACAAGAACCCAGGGGAAGAATACACAATGGGTGGGGAGGTAGTAACAACAACAAAACAGGAAAGGGACTTGGGGGTAATCGTATCAGATGACCTTAAGGTTAGCAAGCAATGTGAGAAGGCAGTAGGGAGGGCCGGGGGTATACTGGGATGTATAGGGAGAGGCATCAGCAGCAGAAAACAGGAAGTTGTTATCCCTCTGTACAGACAGTTGGTGAGACCCCATCTGGAATACTGTGTCCAGTTCTGGAGACCCCATCTCCGCAAGGACATAGACAGGATAGAGGCAGTCCAGAGGAGGGCAACTAAAATGGTGCAGGGTCTGCAAGAGAAGCCGTATGAGGAGAGAATAAAGGAGCTTAATATGTATACCCTTGAGGAAAGAAGGGAGAGGGGACATGATAGAAACTTTCAAGTACCTCAAGGAATCAACAAAGTCCAAGAGGTAGCATCTTTCAGAAAAGAGACTAGCAAGAACAAGGGGACACAATTTAAAAGATAGAAGGAGGCGGTTCTGGGGCAATGTGAGGAAGTATTATTTCACAGAGAGGGTAGTGGATGCATGGAACAGCCTTCCTGTGGAAGTTGTGGGGTCTAAAACTGTGGGAGAATTCAAGATTGCATGGGACAGACATAAGGCAATTCTTGTGGGGGGGCAGGAAGATATAGGCTGTTGGTTAACTAGGATCTGCGGCCTATCCTGTAGGTAGGGAAATGGGCAGACTAGATGGGCCTAGCGGTCCTTATCTGCCGTCAAAGTCTATGTTTCTATGTTTCTGTGTTAAGGGTAGAACTAGTAACACCACTGACTACTCTCTTTAACAAATCATGGGAGGATCGGGTGCTACCTGAGTACTGGAGGAGGACAAATGTGATTTCACTTCACGAAAGTGGGAGCAGGGCAGAGGCAGGAAACTACAGACCAGTTAGTTTGACTTCAGTGGTAGGGAAAATGATGGAATCACTTCTGAAGGAAAGAATTGTTGAGTACCTAGAGGCCACTGGGGCACAGGACCCAAGGCAGCATGATTTCACAGCAGAAAGGTCATGTCAGGCAAACCTAATAGATTTCTTTGACTGAGTGACCAAAGTAGTAGACCAGGGAGGGGCTGTGGATATGGCCTACCAAGATTTTAGCAAGGCATTTGACACAGTCTCACACAAAAGATGCATATACAAGTTAGCCAGCCTTGGAGTGGGTCCCAAGGTGGTAGCCTGGGTAAAAAAATGGCTGGATAACAGGACGCAAAGGGTAATAGTAAACAGAGTCAACAGTGAAGAAAGGATGGTAACTAGTGGGGTACCACAAGGTTAGGTACTGGGACCAGTCCTCTTTAATGTCTTTATAAGTGACATTGGAGAGCACCTGGAAGGAAAGGTATGCCTCTTTGCAGATGACACAAAGATCTGCAACAGGGTTGATACACAAGGTGGGGTGGAAAGGATGAAAAGGGACTTGGCAAGGTTGGAGGAATGGTCAAATATGTGGCAGCTTAGATTCAATGCAAAGAGTGCAAAGTAATGCATCTGGGAAACAAAACCCAGGGGAAGAGTACACAATGGGGGTGATAATAACAACAACAAAAATCGAAAGAGACCTAGGAGTAATTATATCAGATGACCTAAAGGTGGGCAAGCAATGTGAGAAGGCAGTAAGGAGGGCTGGGGGGATACTGGGATGCATAGGGAGAGGCATCAACAGTAGAAAACAGGAAGTTGTTATCCCTCTGTACAGACAGTTAGTGAGACCCCATCAGGAGTACTGTGTGCAATTCTGGAGACCCCATCTCCGCAAAGAAATAGACAGAGTGGAGGCTGTTCAGAGGAGGGCAACCAAAATGGTGCAGGTTCTGCACCAGAAGACATATGAGGAGAGACTAACGCAGCTTAATATGTATACCCTTGAGGAAAGGAGGGAGAGGGGGGACGTGATAGAAACTTTCAAGTATCTCAAGGGAATTAACAAAGTACAAGAGAGCAGCATCTTTCAGAAGAAGAGATGTGCAAGAACAAGGTGGCACAATTTGAAGATAGAGGGGGGGACGCTCAGAGGTAATGTTAGAAATAATTTTTTCACAGAGAGGGTTGTGGATGCATGGAACTGCCTTCCTGAGGAGGTTGTGGAGTCAGAAACAGTGGAAGAATTCAAGAATGCATGGGACAGGCATAAGGAAATTCTAGAGGGGGGTAGGAGGAAGTAAACTGTTGATTAACTAGAATCTGCAGCTTATCCATCAGGTAGGGAAATGGGCAGACTAGGTGGGCCAAGCGATCCTTATCTGCCATCAAATTCTATGTTTCTATGTTTCTAACTCCAGTGCTGCACATAGAGACTTGATTTTAGGACTCTACTTAATGCAGGTGGTCAGGAGCTGAACACATACAAACTACCGTATGGGGACAAGCACTCTGATCAACTGGGTACAAACAATGCACCCAGAATGACTGATGGATGTTAAAGTACTCCCTGACAGCCTCAGCGACCATTCATCTGCCAATGTGTGTGGTCGACTAAACAGGCCAAGCCTTCCCCAAGATTGGTATCAAACAGAGTAATCAAGCACAGCTCCATAGACTTCTGAAATTAACTCAAAGGGATAGACTGGAGCTTCCTCAACTTATCTCCCTCTGTTGACACTGCCCTGGAGCTCTTTGTGAAACACTTCAGTGCAGCCACTAACAAGTACCGCAAGAAGATGATCAAAGGAAGACGCATGAACTGGTTCACCCCTCAACTCATCAATATGATGTGGCACCGGGATCTCCTCTGGCACCTTGCCTGGGCAACTGGGTCTACAATGGATGCTCAAAACTATAAAATGGCCCAAAACAAGTGCACCTGGGCAATCCACCAGGCCAAGTCTGTGTACCACAAGAACCAGCAGTCACAATGCTGGGGGGATGGAAAGTTCAGAGCCTCACTAAAGAACCTCATCGGAACTAGTGATAGGTCCCCTCCACCCATGCTACACCACAATGATGAGGTCATCCTAGATGAAGCTGCTATGGCCAATATCTTTAACGTTGCATTCACAGACTATACTGCAATACTCCCACCCAGGTCAGATTCTTACTCTGGTGGAAAACCAACCGAAGACCACTCGGCCACCCACACTTGCACCAATACCTGCCCACCCTTTTACTTTCATCAGGTAATGCCAAAGGAAACAAGAAAGTACATTGATAGAGTTCTGGGGAAAACAAGAGTAGGAGGGTATGGTATTGACCTGAAACTGATATCTGTTGCCCTACCAGAGGTCATCATCCCCATCACTAAATTGTTCAACTTGTTCCTTCGTCTGGCCACTTTCCCCTCTATCTGGAAAACTGCCCTGGTCACACCCATACATAAAGGTGGTGACTGGCCTCAGGTATCCAATTACAGACCCATATCAATCTTATCTCCACTCTCTAAAGCACTGGAGAGAATCATTGCTGACCAACTTACAGACCATCTGCATAAATATAACCTTCTTTCTCCCCAACGGCACGGTTTATGGAAGATGCACAGCACTAATTGATTTCACTGGATATGTACATGAGGCACTAGACCAGGGCCACTTGGTTGGGGCAATCTTCATAGAACTAACCAAGGCCTTCGACCTCATGGACCATCAACTGCTGCTCCACAGACTAAGTCACCTGGGGCTGTCTTCCACCATGGTCAGCTGGTTTTCCAGCTACCTGACTGGGTGATCCCAGAAAGTAAAAATCAACAGAGCCATCTCCGAATCCTGCAATGTCACAGTAGGTGTCCCCCAGAGTTCCAATCCGGGACTGCTCCTGTTCAGCCTCTATGTGAACAACCTTCCTGATGCTTGCCCCACCTCTAAGATCCTGCTCTATGCAGATGACTCAGTCATTGTCTCCTGAAACAACAGCCAAGAAGCTCTCACTAGGGAGCTACAGTACAACTTTGAGCTTTTGCAGGCATGGTTCAAAGATAGCTTACTAGTGCTTAACAGCAAAAACAAAACAGTATTGCTCCTTGATGCACAGCAAAAAAGGAAATCTACTGCACCCATCTCAATTACCTGTCACCCTAATACCACCCTGGAACAGGTGACATCATTTCGGTATCTGGGAATAACTATAGACGAGTCCCTATCATTCGATGAACACATGCAAAATATCACCACTGCAGTGAACAGGAAACTGGGGGCCCTCTACAGGGTACATATTTGCCTCACACCTGTGGCTAAACCCCTGGTGGTTACAGGTACTGTACTGCTCATCTTGGACTATGGAAATGTGATTTATGGCTCAGCCTCTGAAACGAGCCTACTGAGAGTTCATACAACCCTCAACAAAGCCTGTAGATTTGTCTTGGGAGCAGATCTCCTAACACACACATGACCTATACATCAGGACACAATGGCTTCCCCTCATTGATCACATTAAGCTCCACTCCTGCCTGCTGGGAAAGAAGGACCTCCTTGGGCTTGCACCTCCTTCCCTCCCTCCCTCCAAGCTCTATTCTGCCCTGCACCTAAAGAACATGCTACTAGAAGTGCCTCAAGGCAAGCCCTAGCAGTCCCATTCAGGAGAATTGCCCTTGGGAGATGAGCCTTTGCTGTCAGGACACCCGCCTGGTAAAATGAGCTTCCTCTATCCACCACAAGCCTTACTCACCTCGGACACTTTAAATCTGAGCTTTGAAATATTATCTCCCTTCCAGACCGCTGCTGCTGTCATAATTGACTTGGCCTGGTACTCCCTACATCTGGTCACTCACCCTGAGTCACTGTTTTTGGACTCCACCCCCACTTGACATGTTCTATGATCTTGAAGTTCACCTTCCTAACTACCCAGGCTCACCAGCTTTGCACCCCACCCCCATTTCCTCTACCTACATCAGTTTTTCCCCCTACTGCCTCCCCTTCACCCACCCCCTATTCACTAGGATGCACCACAATGTCATCCCCTCCCTTCCCTTCCCCACTGCTGGCATGCTTCTTGGATGTTATCTATTCTCCCTATAATACTGTTGCCTACCTGGATCTCTTTCTGGCCCTAAGCCCTTAGCATACCCTCCCTTTGGTTGCATTCTGCAGGAGTGTCTCCTATCTAGCTGATAAGCTACTGTCTTAGTTGCTTATTATCCACATTTATTTCTCTTGCTAATGCTAGTATTGCTTGATGCAATCTCTTAAATATGTTGCCTAGGGTACGATATACCAATTCACTTTGCACCTTTGCCATGATCTGTTATAGTATGTTGTATTTTGCTTTGCCTTATCTTACCCGGCTCGAGTACTCTATCAACCATTTTTTTTCTTTTGCTTGCTGACAACGTTGCGTTTACTGTATATACTTTATGTTTATTGTTGACAATACTTCATGCTGCTACTGTCTCCTACCCCCAATTGTTATCCACTGCCTATGTCTTGACGAGGATCCTTTGTAAAGCAGCTTTTAGCTCAAAGGTTGTCATTTCTGATTTTTCAATAAAATAAAAAAAATAAAATTTCTGACATTCTTAAATTCAGTCATCACCTAAGTATTTTTTATTTACTCAGTTATTTTTTTTAACAGCTTTTATTGGTAATTTTGTAATTAATAACTCAGGTCAATTCATGCAGGCTGTGGTATGGCCTTTCCTAAAATACAGTTTCTATATTCATGAGATGGTATTAGTCTGTTGCTGTGCCACAAGTGTTGAACCCATGAGTGAGCTAGCAATAAACCTGTTCCCTCAAATGAAGATAAGAATGATATTTTAAGTCATCGTGTCATATTCAACTTATACAAGAGGTGTACAGGCATTTTTGTGATATAAATAGTGAAAAGTTACCAAAGTAACAAAATTATAAAACTTAAATGGTGCTCCACAACTGTATCTATGACTGCAATCTAAAAATAAATAGCATTGCACATGTGAGAATCAACATTTGAGCATGCTCAATGTAGTCAAAATGAAAGAAATAAATTTCAGAGCATGCTCAGTGACCAACTTCATTTATTTTGCCCATGTTGCCAAAAACAACATGTTTATCTTAGCAAATTTATTTTTACACCTATTGCATGAAGACAACCGTCAATGTCAATTTTTAAAAAGATTTTCAGTGGAGGTTACTTACTGACTTACGAACTAGATTTATATTGTGAATCTATTAGGATGTAGCTAGCACACATTTCTGACAGTAAACAGTACAATGTCACAGTAATAAGTCATGTAGTCGCACATATTCATGATAGGTGTTGCAAATAAGCAGGACATTTTAAAAATAGTAATAGTAGTAGCTTTATTTATAGGGCGCCCTTCCCCAAAGGCTCAGGGCCCAATGAAGAATAACAGACAATAAATAAAAACAATCAGAACACATAAAACAATCATAACTAACTTTTATAATAAAAATAACAAAAAAATACAAAATATAGAGAAAAACCTAAGCTGGGAATCAAATTATTACTCCCCAGAAGCCTGGTTAAAGAAAATGTTTTTAATTCTCATTTAAAGGCCTCCACAGAGGGGGCCTCTCTCAGACCTTTAGGCAAGGAGTTCCAAAGTAGAGGGCTGGCTGCCTCAAATGTGCGATCTCCAGAGTACTTCAGCTGAGCCCTAGGGACTGAAAGGAAGCCCTCGGAGGAGGAGGAGCAGAGGGGACACAAGGACTGGACAGGATGCAGGAGCTCCATCAGGTAGTCAGGGTCCAACTCATGTAGAGCTTTATAGGTTAGAAGACCAACCTTAAAGGTAACTTGCCACTTCACAAGCAGCCAGTGCAGATCCCTCAGCTGTGATGTATGGGGAGTACTAACGGAAGCCAGTCAGCAACCTGGTGGCTACGTTGTGTACCACCTGCAAACATTGTAGGATACCCCACTTACCCTAAGTTAGAGCAGGTTACAGTAATTGAGCCTAAACCTCACAAACACATGTACTAGGGTTGGCAGGTCTTCAGGAGGTATAAGGGGCTTAATCCGGTTAATACTCCTCAGATGGTAAAAGCCAATCTTGACTACTGACACCTGAGCCTCCAGTGTCAGCCATTCATCAAAAATTACCCCCAGGTTTTTCACCTTAGCAGAGGTCACAGGCTAGACAACCCAAGCCAAAGCCCCGTCTCTCTCTCATGACTACCTCTGCTTCACCTTCTGATCCAGCTTGATCACTAGCACCTGAGCCCTATCTGGGTTAAACCTCAGCCAATTAGAGTCCATCCATTTTTGGATTTCAGTCAGGGACAAGTTAAGCACCTCAACAGCGTCCAGTGTCTTGGGTGCAAAGCATATATACAACTGGGTATAATTCACATAGTAGTGAAAACCCAGATTGTATTATTGAATGATCCCTCCCATGGGCAGCATGTACACTGCGAACAGCATGGGTGAGATGACTGAACCTTAGGGCATGTCACAGTTCAGAGGAATTGGGGATGATGAGAATGTGCCCATCACCACTCTCTGCATCCTATCCGAGACTAGAGATGTTGCAAAATTAAATTTTGCTGGTGAAATTGCTGTGAAATTGACAATTTCACTGTGTGAAACATTTTGTGAAATTCTGCCATTCCGCAAAATTTTTTGCTGTGTGCAAAATGGCTTAATTTCACCCACAAAACACAAAATTTTCCTGAAAATTCAAAACTTTCACAAGTTTCACCCGAATTTCACCATTTCGCGGGTGAAATTTCACATTTCACCCATAGAATTTTGCATTTCGCACCCACAAAATATTTCACAAAATGCACAAATTTTGTGAAATATTTTGCTGAAGAAAATTTTCTAATTTCACAAATCTCTACCTGAGACAGGACTCAAACCAGTCCAAGTGAGTGCTACATACTCCCTCAGACAATCCAAGAACAACCTATGGTCCACAGTGTCAAATGCTGAAGAGAGATCAAGGAGAATGAGAACTGACCATTCACCCCTGTCCCTTGCCCTGAGAAGGTCATTGTGCACTCTGACTAATGCCATCTCAGTGCTATGCCCAGATCTAAAACCAGATTAGAGGGTCTCATAGATGTCATGGGTAGAGAGGTGTGTCTCAAGCTGCAGTGTCACAACCTTCTCTATAACCAATAATTCATTAGAACATTTGGGTCCAAAGCTGGCTTCTTCAGGAGAGGCTGAACCAGTGCATATTTCATTGCCACTGGAAAGACTCCCTCCAACAAAGAGCACCAGACTATTACAGTGATCACTGACTCCAGAGACCCCACACAGCTCACTAGTAGATGCGTGGGGCCTGGGTCTAGTTCAAAAAAGGTGGGCTGCAGTTCCAAAATTATCTCACAGATCTCATCCACCAAGACTGGCCCAAACTCCACCCAGGACTGCTAAGTGCATCTGTGAGATCCTTGCCTGACAACTGGGCCACAGCAGCCCATCTGTAGAGAGCCTGGTCTGAATAGAGGACAGCCTGTCTGAGAAGATTCGAGCAAATTAATCGCACTTAGCTGCAGACAATGCTCTCACCAGCTGAAAATGGCCCAGATGTAATAGCCTGTTCACAGTCTGGTAGAGCTGAGCTGATCAATTCTTCCCAGTTGCAATCTCCCTGGACAGGAATACTGTCTTCTTACAGGAGATTGTCCTTTGATGTTCATTGTGATAAATATTCAAAGCCATTTTGTCCTCCTCTGCCATAGGACTTCTCCAGCGGCACTCTAACCTCTGACCCCTGGTCTTCAATTCCCTAAGCTCTCCATCAAACCATGGGGACCCAAGGTGTGAGACTCAGGACTGAACATGGATCAGTGCCACAGAATCGAAGCCCTCAGTAACAACCCTATTATAGGTTGAAATCATCAAATCTGATTCCTCCTCACAAGCTGCCAACATAGCTGAGATGGTAAACACAGACAGTAGTCCTTCTGGACCAAGCCCTTTTAAAAGGCGATACTTAACCATCTCCATCAGGGGTCTGACCAACTGATGGGATCAATCTCGAGGTTGTTCACCTGGAGCCCCAGGTGGAAAACCAAGTCCAAGGTGTGCCTGTGTTTGTGAGTTGCAGAAGTAACCACTTATGCTAGGTCCAGTGATTCCATCACCTGATGAAAACCCTTCCAAAATGAGAGTTCATCATTAACCCAGGCACTGAAGTCACTCAGAATCAGCCATCTAGATGACTCCAGCACCGTTTCAGCGATGAATTCCATAATTTCCAGCTGAACCCCACCCTTGTGCCAAAGAGGCCTGTACACAAAGAGGATCCTGCAACCTTTACCTGGACTCCCACACACAGAGATGCATTCAAACAATGAGGTTTCCCCCACTGGGTTCACCGTGAAGTTCAACACGGATCTAAAACAGATGGACACCCCTCACAAACCTTTCTTGGGCAGTGAACCATGGAGAATCCAACTGGAATTGATGCCTCCAATATTGGCCTGGTGTCATCACATAGGCTAGGTCTCCATGATGCAAGCCAGGTTGACTGAGGAATCTGAAATAAGATCTGCCATAGTAGCAGACTTGTTCCTCATCAAACTTTCACTACATAACACCACCTGATGGGGGATGGAGTGTGGCAGCCAGCCCATCAGCTACTTGCCCACTCAGTCCAGTGGGATCACCAGGTATGGGAACCAGACATGTCTCGCCTCTCTCTAGTTCCCATTTCACCCTGGCGAATCTCCTGGTCCTAACCATCCTAAAAATGCCCTATGTTACTATTTACCACACCCCACCACTTACTACCTCATCTCCTCACAATCCCTACCTCCCTGCACCTATGAAGGGCAACCCTAGGTGGGGGTGGGGGATGAAAGGGATGCAGATTAAGCAGCTGGGTGGAGGAGTAACTAAGCCTAGGGGGATTACAAGCAGGCCTACAACACATTATTATAATTACTAAAATAAGCTCAAATACGAAAAGGTTAGATCTTTAAACTCTCACCTCAAACCCAAATCACAACACTGAATACAATAAAACACATTGCCACCAAATTTTATAAAACCCAAGGCCAAACAACAATGACAATTCACACACTCACACCATCCACACACTCAGTTCTATAACTATATTTACTATCACACTCACCAACAAACTTACCACTACACTCCTCACTCTTACCCAATCTCATAATAAATTAATAAAAACACTTAAAAACATTCAAAGGAGAATCCACATATAGTGTGTAGTATAATTTAAAGTTTAAAGTCTAAAAACTAGAACAGAAAGAACAAGCATTTGTCAATGCCAAATGTTGCTTGCTTGTATGTGCTGTGTAGGTATTTGGAAGTCAGTGGAATGCAAATATTGAAAATTTGCAAACTTACGAGCGTGTGTAGGAACTGCGCAACGAACGCTCGTAAAACAGTAATTTTGAGGAAGTTTGTCACCAAATTTTCAACATAGCCATTTAAGGACCTCTGCTCATGAACAGTGTCACTGTGATTTTCTTAATGTGTCCCATACAGTGATTTCGCACACTGACTGCGCCATTGTGCGCTACATGGGCGGAAACATGTTTTGGATGAGATGTGAGAAATGACAGCTGTACTGCTCATAAGGAGGTGTGGTAAAATGACAATGTTGAAAATCTGGAGTGAAAATATTGAAAATTCGTGAACTTACGATGTACGAGGAACTACGCAATGCACGCCAGTAAAACAGTCATTTTAGGATTTTTTCACTAAATTTCAACATAGGCTTTTTGAGAGCCCACCTTATGAACACTGGCAGTGTCATTTCATTAATCAGTGCTGAAAGGTGATTTTGCACAGTGATTGCGAAATCACCCTTCGGGCCCGATTAACTCCATGACAGTGAAAGCATTCATGAGAAGGGGTCCCAAAAACCCCATGTTGAAAATTTGGTGCAAAAATTCCAAAAAATTCCTGAGATATGTAGCAAAGTTGAAAAAACCCTATTTATTACATTATACAGCTTACCAGCATTTCCTCAGTTCGCGGTCGGCTTTGAAGAGTGCAGACGTGTTCCTGGCCCACCAAAGATCGTCATGCTGGAGTCCGGAGGTAAGTATGGGGTGAGAGGGGTGTGGGGAGGCAGGATGCGCAGTGGGTTGGCGGGTGAGGGCAGAGACAGCGAGGACCGTTTTGTTGTTTTCAGGGTTGTTTTTTTAAAAAAGGACACGACCTTGGAAGTTTGCCACACTGGGGTGGGCTCCCAGTAAGCACAAGGACTGGCTTTTGGGGGTGGAGCCAACAGGGATTGGGCACCCCATCAGTGATAGCATCTGTTGCCACGCTGGGGTGGGCTCCCAGCGTGGCACCCTGTACTGTCCGGGGAACGGAGTGGAGAATCCCCGTCGGCTATTTGATGTGTAGCCACGCTGGGGTGGGCACCCAGCGTGGCATGTGGAACTCTGTTTGGGGAGCAGCACAGCCGGCGGGGATTGGGCACCCCGTCGGCTATACAATATGTGCTTGTGGGAGGCGAGCCGCGCAGTATGCATGTGTGTGTGTGTGTGTGGGGGGCGTGCATGAGCAGGCGATATCTTATCGCTGCTCACTGAAGCGTAGCTCCCCCTTTCAACTGTACTCCACTGCATTTTCGACTGCTGTCATAGACAGCTCCAGCAGCCATTGGAGAACTGCGACCGTGCCTGCAAACACACTGACTGAATTGGAAGAGGGCTGCCACACCTCCGAAAACTCAGATGATGGCACTATGTTTCTTGCACATGCGTGCAAGCAACATAAAAATGGATACAT
The DNA here is from genome assembly GCA_016271365.2 of Neoceratodus forsteri. NCBI lineage: Eukaryota > Metazoa > Chordata > Ceratodontiformes > Ceratodontidae > Neoceratodus > Neoceratodus forsteri. The sequence goes on along the minus strand of CM028134.1, from coordinate 537,518,832 downwards.
TGTTGTTTTTATTCCAGAAATACTCTACTTTACTACTAAAAACATGCGATAGCATTTTTGCTGGAAACAAATAATGCAGCTTTAAAACAAGTATTATGTCCTTTGTGTCTGATGGTATAATGTAACCTGTTACTGTATATGCAAAGAATTATTACAGTAATATATTCTCATTACAAAACTTTTGGATGCATAAGGTATGTAGTAGAAGAAGGGGAGAGAGAGAGAGAGAGAGAGAGAGAGAGAGAGAAAGGTGGATGTAGACATGTGAAGTATTTCTCCTACAGAAGAACGAAAGGTGCTTCCCATCCCTTTTTGATTACTTCCTGCCTGCCCTAAGGGTTCTACATTCTGCTAAACATTTAAGACATTAAGTTATTTTTACCATGGATGAATAAAAGCCATGAAAGACTGGATGGATTTCAGGAGGCCTAATTGTGATCAGTCTGCAGTGCTATTATACAGTCTTTCCACTGTTTGCTTGTAGCTTAGAAAAGTCTGGGGACTTGAGTCTGTGTTTCTATAAAAAGAATAGACCAGAAAGGAATTGCGCTAACCAGAAGCCGGTGCTATTTTATAATAAACTGCTAACAAAGTATTATAGCCCAAACTCTGACTTTGACGTCCAGCTGAAAATGAACCTATCCTAATGAGGCTACTTTATGTCACATCAGCTACATTTGCACTTTGTGTAGTTAGTATCCTGTTGTTTTATCCAAACAATAGTTTTTGGTCCAAGGTCTGGCTCATCTTGTGTGGGGATAAACAGTATTATTAGCCCCAACCAATGTTGAAATAGCTTTTAATAAATCACAGTGTGCCCACTTAAGAAGTTACTAACATCTCAGAGAAATCCTTAGATAACAAACCTAAAAGTTTATGGGCCAACTGCGTTAACATTTCTGATATTTGCTTTCTTTTTCTTCCTCTTATTCTTAATTACTGAGCTATCTGAATAAAAGCAGAATTATTATTATTTATGAATGTATCTATTTTTGTTAACTGAGAAGTAGGGTTACAAAATGGTTTTCCTATTTTCAGCCTCGTCCCAGGAGTGTGTAGGCAGGATATATATGGAAAGTAATGAATGGTTTTAAACCAGGTGAATGCATTGGTGGATTAGTGATAGGGATATTGTGAAGTTTTACTTTGCTGGTGAAGTTCCAGTGAAGTTACAAAATTTGCCTCGGCAAATAGCTTTGTGAATTGCCCACTTTGCCACTTCGCATTGAGTTTTCTGGGGGGATATGGCACTTTTGAGGTGCGGTTAAGACAAAGTTGCATTTTGGCCTTAACTTCACTTTAATGCCACCTGACTTCACCTGAAAAAATGCCACTTCATTACACTTCACGAATGTGGCAAACTTTGTGAATTGCTTTATGGAGCAAAGTTTGTCAACTTCATACAGGGAAATTTGGCTAGGACATTGGGGAAATTCCTTTACTGTTAGAGAAGTACCACAGGATCTTCAATAACCTAATGTGCAGCACAAAAATTAATGCATTTGTTTAAATGAAGAAAACTGCGTACTGCCAGAAAGAGCACTGCTCAACAAAAGTCCATGAAAGATGGTGACTTGGTGAGTAGACAACTCAAATGGGGTTAATCGCAGAACACTAACCAAGAGAGCCCTGGCCCTGCTAATACAAATGCTGCACCAACTTAATGTCCATCTAAATAACCCCCACAACAGGCAGACAAGACCGCTGTTTGATGTCCCATCCAGAAGTATCCATGTCCTTGAAAATTAATTTGCTCACACTGTGAATAACCAGATCTGATGTTATACTCCTCTGCTTGTGACATAATCATGTCTATATTAACAGACTTTGATGTCACAGAGGATTTTGACTTCAGGTGGGAATAAGTAGAACAGTTCTGAATGATAAACAAGAAGAAGTGATGTGAACAAGGGTAACCATGCAGCCTCCTCCTAATGGTGAGTTACTAAAATGGCCTGTGGTCTATTGACATGTGCCTAAAAGTACAGCATTGGATTACAAGTCAGATGGTGACCTCTGCTGTGCAGCTGGAAATAGCTACCGGAAATTGTGGAGAAGCTTAGTGAGTCAGCAGGAGACAGCATCAAATGTTCCAGTTCATTCTGTCTGGAGCAGCAGAGGGAGAGCAACAGGAGCAGCAGCTCTCAGCCTACAAGCTGGGACTAGGGTAAGGCTGCTAGGCCTGGTGGCAGGACTCCAGGTGTGGGATGTGTCCCAAGCAAGCCTATGAGCCCTGGTTACCAGAGGGCCTCTTCTGAAAACAAAGCTGAGACCCAGACAGCTGATTAGAACAAAAGAGAGAAAAGACTCAGAACAGAGAATCTGCAGTTTGAAAAAGAGAAAATACTGGCAAGGCAAATTTTATTTCTAGGGCGCCCAATCCCTGAGGCTCTGGGCATCTAACAAACAAAGTAATAAACAGCAATTAAGATCAGAAAATTGCAAAAATAAATAACATTCAAATATCAGTTTAACAATCACCTACAATAATTAAAACACTAGGGTATAAAATCATTCTATAAAAGCTAGGCTTTCAGCCTTTGTTTGAAAGTACAAACCGAGGGGGCCTCCCAAACTGTGGATGGAAGCGCGTTCCACAGGGTCAACCCAGAGGCACTAAATGCTCGATCACCAGATATCTTGAGCCAAACCCTGGGAACATCCAGGAGGCCCCTCGATGAGGAGTGGAGGGAGCGAACGGAGGCTGTAGGTATCAGGAGCTCCGACAGGTAGCCAGGACCCAGTTCATATAGGGCCTTATAGGTGAGCAAACCCACCTTGAAAAGGACCCTCCACCTGACCAGCAGCCAGTGCAGAGGATGCAGGACCTGGTCACATGACAGGACCTAGAGAGGCCCATCAGCAACCGGGCTGCCACATTCTGCACCAGCTGCAGCCTGCGGAGGGTCCCTCCCATGACCCTAAAGTAGATAGTGTTACAGCAGTCAAGCCTAGCGGTGACAAAGGCATGTACCAGTGTCAGCAGATCCTCGGGTAGAATGAGGGGCTTGATCCTGGTGATGTTCCCCAAGTGAAAAAAAGCACTCTTTGACTCTTTACTACAGACAAGACCTGATGTTCAAAGGTCAACCTGTTGTCCAGGATCACACCTAGATTATGCACCCTCAGGGAAGCCACCAATGGAACAGATCCCAGGAAAAGACCTGTGTCTGCTCCAGGTTGCAACCCATCATGCCCGCCACCCTGCTCAATCACTAGCACCTCTGTCTTATCTGGGTTTAGTCTCAGCCAGCTGGAAGCCATCCAGTCACTGATTTTAACCAGACAGATGTTAAGCATGTTGGCAGCACTGGATGTTCTGGGTGCAAATGACAAATACAGCTGGGTGTCATCTGCATAACAATGAAACTCCACACTGTATTGCTGAATTATCTCACCCAGGGGCAACATGTACACCGTGAACAGTATCAGTGACAAGATCGAACTCTGTGGAACTCCACATGACAGGGCATTGGGGAGGAGGAGAAGTTACCCATCACAACCTGCTGCTCCCTATCTGAGAGACAGGACTCAAACCAATCTGATGATAACACTGGTGAGTCCACAAAACTCACAGTCGATCAAGAAGCACAGCATGGTCCACGGTGTCAAATGCTGATGACAGATCGAGGAGCACAAGAACTGACCTGTCTCCTCTATCTCTTGCCCTGAGTAGATCATTATGCACCCTGACTAGAGCTGTTTCTGTGCTGTGTCTAACCTGAAAACCCAACTGAAATGGCTCATAGATGTTGAAGGACATGAGGCGATCCTCAAGCTGTTGTGCCACCAGTTTCTCAACAACCTTGCTCAAAAATGGCAGGTTGGAGATTGGACGGTAATTTGCCAGGACATCTGGGTTGAGGGAAGGTTTCATAAGAAGGAATCTCACCAGCACTTCTTTCAAAGCCACTGGGAACACCCTTCCACCATCGAGAGCACCTGTGATCCTAAGCTGGTACCAGCACCTTGGCGCAGCCCATTAAGAAATGCGTTGGGACTAGGTCCAGTTCGCAAAATGTGTACTTCAGCTCTAAGATCACCCCAGTCACTTAAGACACCTCCACTGGCTTAAACTCTTTCCAGACTGGCAGCGTGTCTCTGCCCCTACCAGTCCAGCCACTGCAAGGCATAAGCCTCCCTGCCAGAATCCCTGACTAGATAGACAACACTCTGACAGAGAAGAACAGAGAACTCTCTTCACACAGAGTGGATGAAAATGTCTTCCTCGGCTGCAGACAGGAAGGGTGGATAAGCCTGTCCACAGTCTGAAAAAGCTGAGAAGGTCTGTTCTTCCCCGTGGCAATCTCCCTGGACAGGAATTCTGCCTTCTTATGGGAAACTGCCTCCTGGTACTGACCAGTTTGTCAGCCTCCAACCAGGTCTTTCGCCAGTAATGCTCCAACTTCTGACCCTTGAACTTCATCACCTTGAGATCCCCATCAAACCAGGGGGATCTGAAGTGAGAGGCTCTGGGTCATATATGAACTGGAGCGAAGACATCCAGTGCTTTGGACACCACTTTGTTATAGGTGGCCACCGCCTCACCAGTGCCAGTCACACAAGCCACCTCAACTCTAGATAGGTCAGCTAGTGTCAGTAGTCCCTCTGGGTGTAAACCCCTTAAAAGGCAGTAGCTAACCACCTCCACAGGGGGAGAACTATCAGTGGGTGCCCCAAATATAAACCCCACAGTGCAATGATCGGACCAGAAGACCCAATCTATCTTGAGGCTATCAACCCCAAGACCCAGCTGGAACACCAGATCAAGTGTGTGGCCATGCTGATGGGTCTCAGAAGCAACTGCTTGTGTCAGGCCCAGTGATGACATAAACTGGAGGAGGTCATAACTGAACTGCAAGGATTCTTCATCGACCCAAGCGTTGAAGTCCCCAAGGATTAAATACCTGGAGGACTCCAACACCTGGTTGATGGTGAAGTCCACTACCGAATGCAGGAATTCTCCTCCGGGCCCTGGTCGTGGTAAATAAGGAGAATCCTGCAACCTGCACCTCGACCCCCATGCACAGCACACTCAAAAGACCTGGTGCTACCAACCAAATGCATCACGAAGCCCAAGCTGACTCTAAAAACAATGGCCACTCCCCCACCCCTGCGATCCTTCCTTGGGCAGTACACCACAGAGTACCTGGTGGGGGCGTCAGCCTCTAAAACTGGACCATCATCATCACCCAGCCAGGTCTCTGTTATGCAAGTCAGGTTGACAGAAGAAATTAGGTCCACAAAAATAGCGGTCTTGTTTCTTATTGACCTGGCGTTGCAAAGCAACTGCAGTGAATACAGTGAAAATGAGACCAGATTGTGCTAGAAGGCTCCATGTAAAAGATATAGGATTGCAAAGAGCCTGAAAGGGGCCTCAAAGAAAGTCAGAGCTGTTAGTTAGCCAAGAGTTGTAAGACAGCCTGAGTAAAACTGTATGGTGCAAAAGCAGTATTCACTGCCATTGCGAAGGGATCAGTAAATTGGAAAAGTGCATCACCTGTGTAAAGATTTTAAGAGAGGAGAACCCTGCATAAAATAAAGATCTCAGCAAAGGATCTAACAAAAGATTAGCAGCAATTCCTGTGTAGCTGTTACATTGTTCAAACGTTGTTAGTCTAATGCCAGATTAACAACATTCGAGCAATGTAACAGCTACAGAGGAAATGAATTTAGCATGAGGACACCCTTATGGATCTCCCTAAAGTCAAAGGAAAGGAAAGCTGTGAGATGTAAAACAGCACAGAGATAAGCAAAGCACCTAGATTTGATTGAGTCTCTCTCTGGTCTGGCCATGGTCACCACACATATGTGCTGAGTGCTGTCAGGTGAGACTGTACTTGTTGCTCAATAGGGTCCCACTGAGCTTGCCTGATATGGAAACCAGAGGCTGATGGTAACACACTTGTTGTTGATCTTGTCAGAAATATAAAGGGTTTACCATTATACCTCTGAGTGAGAAAGACATGTGACATTAAATTTAGAATCCCCAAGTGATTCTGCAGGTAACAGCTTCCTGCAGGGGTAATACCTTCTGAGAGTGTTTCATAATCAAATAAACCCTTCACTGCTTGACTGGAGTCTTCGTGTGGTGAATGAGTGTTGTGTAATGAAGTTAACGTTGTCTAATGCTTAAAATCATTTTAGTTGCCCCATGTTTCCACCAAAACACTTAAGAATACTGGCCAGCCCCTCTGGCAACCAACATCCATGGTCAGCCTACAATCATAAGACATACAGTATCAGTGGAACTATGCCAGAAGATTATGGTTTTGATAGTTTTCTCACAGGAATCACTAACTCTTCAATGCCACTGCATTCCACCGTCTTACTGACATGCTGCCACAATCCACATTAAATACAAGAATTCCAGTGGCTGTTGGGGCCACCCAGTTTGAATGGTGTCCTAACCTGAGAGTTAGTGCTCTTATTATAGCAGCAATCAGGGGCATGCATCATGCCAAGAAACTAGCGATGGCTTAGACTTAAATACTACTTTGTTGTTTTACCCAAACATGGCAAGTTCAGGCATAATGAATGGAGACTTGAACAGTAGACATGTTAATCCAGGTAATGAATGGAGAACTGAACTATAGACAGGTTGGGTCAGGTCCAAGGAAAACTAGAAAAAAATCACTTATTCAAGCACAAAACAGGGAAGAGAGGAACAAGTGTGTGGTCTTGCTGCACTACACTTGTCTCACATTAGTGGGTTGGGTGGGGGTGGGTATACAGCTGTAAAGGCTCTGCAGTGCAGCTTCCAGAAAAAATATATTTATGGCCTGGAAGCTAGTAGTGGTACTCAGAGCTGAACAGTTGCAGGGACAGTGTGGTGATAATACCACTGATGGCACTGGAAAAGGATGTTTTCCATGCAACAAAGTGGTAAGGACTCTCCACACAAGGACCAAGAAGCGCTACACAAATGCAGCAATTGTGACATTAAGTTACAGTGCCACCAGCAACCTAAAACCAGAATGGGATCAGGTGATCAGAATTTAAAGAAACTCTTGAGCAAGGCTGGGATAGGCTGCAAGTCTGATTCTAATCAACAGGTAAATTGGTACAGCCAGCAGCTGTGTTGCTTCAGAGAAGCAGGCTGGTATGCACTAGAGTGGGGTTTCTCACATGGTGAGGCCAGCCTCCCAGGGGAGGCCCCAGCCTGTTCCAGGGGAGGTTCAAGCAAGCCTTAAAATGTACTATATTTAAATGTCAAGTTTTGGATGTCTTGTGTGAAAGGATGCTGCAAACTGAAAGCAAATAATGGCATGCGAGTTTATGTACAAAATGGTTACCAGGAAAGACATGCTCAACAAACACTTGTTTCCTGGTATGACATGGGGGAAAGCTGTATGGAGGAAATACAATTCTTGGAAACTATGCAAAATAATAGGAACAAAATAACAACTGACCCTTTATACTGGTTGCAGAAAAGCACAAATACAAAAGGCTAAGCAGAAAGATACTAGGAACAAGGCCAGGAGGGAGCAAAATGGTCCCCGAGAAGGTGTTTAAGAGCAGGGTAAAACTGACAAAGAAATCAGTTTGACTCATGGAAGTGTTGCAATGAGGGGTAAATAGGGTCCAAAAGTCATAAGTGTGGAGCAAGTAGGCTGGCCAGGGGAGGGGGAGTTATAGAAAAGGAGAATAACAAGTTCAATAAAATGAGAATAAACTCAGCGGCTCAAATGCACTTCATTGGATTCTTCCTGTAATGTGCAAAGTATGACAGTTGTTCTAACTATGGGGAGGCCCAAAATTATTTCTGTAGTAGGGGGAGGCTCAGAATCTTTTCCAAGGCTTGGGGGGAGGCTCACTAAGACAAAGTGTAAGAACTCCTGCACTAGAGTGATGGTGCAGCTTAGGAGCTTGACATTGTTTGTAATTAAGAGCATTCACCCCTCAGTAAAGCACCCAAACGGTTGCAATTTAGGAAGAGTTCTTTATTGCAACAGGCCTCCACATAAACACTGATGCAGAATGAACAGGCTTTACGTTTACAGAGTTCTGAGGAAGCTCTGTAGGGGGTAAAACATAAAGCCTGTTCATTCTGCATCAGTGTTTATGAGGAGGCATGCTGCAATAAGGAACTATTCCTGAACTGCAACCATTTGTGTGCTTCACTGAGGGGTGAGTGCTCTTAATAGTTGTGTTACTTGTTTATTATTTATTTCAACAGTGTTACCGGGGAAGACATACTGACCTGGTAACAGCTTGTTTCTAGATGCATCCTTGGATGAAAGGAGAGTAGGGAGTAATGAGGCAAAAAAACAACAATTCATCAATACAAAGGCAAAGTAAATAAGCATTTGTCAATGACGAATGTTGCTTGCTTATATGTGCTGTTTAGGTATTTTGGAAGTGAAAGTACCTTGCCTAAGAACTGCCATGGGCCCTCCCCCAAAGACATTCACTGTATTATTACAGCAATCATAACAGTATAGCTCAGTACTTAGCTCAGTCAGAGAAATAAACAGAACAACTAAATCTGTATTATTACAGCAATCCTAAAGTATTCAATCATTGCTTTGTGTCCACTCCAGAGATTCTGCTGTAATATAGGACCACAGAGGACCCTGGACGGGAGGGTGTGCAACTCTAAAGTCCCGGCAGAGCTCCACTGAGCTCGCTCACACCCCCTCTCTCACTCGCTCATTCTATTTCTCCCAACGCTGCAGGCTGCCCTTTTGTACTGGGCTCCTGCTTGCATTGGTGCCTTTTTCTGCCCACAAAGAAATCCACAGCAGTCCTGACAGAGCTCTGTTAAGATCCCTCACTCCCCCTCTCTCACTCGCTCGTTCTGTTTCTCCCGGTGCTGCAGGCTGCCTTTTGTACTGGGCTCTTGCCTGTGTTGGCACCTTTTTCTGCCCACAAAGATGTTCACAGCTGTCCCAACAGAGCTACGTTGAGGTCATTCACTCCCCCTCTCTCACTCACTCATTCTGTTTCTACTGACACTGCAGGCTACCATTTTGTACTGGGCTTCTGCCTCTGTTGGTGCCTTTTTCTGCCCACAAAGAAATCTGCAGCAGTCCTGACTGAGCTCCATTGAGCTCGCTCACTCCCCCTCTCTCAGTCACTCATTCTGTTTCTCCCGGCGCTGCAGGCTGCCCTTTTGTACTGGGCTCCTGCCTGCATTGGCACCTTTTTCTGCCCACAAAGAAATCCGCAGCAGTCCCAATAGAGCTCCTTGAGCTCACTCATCCCTCCTCTCTCACTCGCTCGTTCTGTTTCTCCCGGTGCTGCAGGCTGCCTTTTGTACTGGGCTCTTGCCTGTGTTGGCACCTTTTTCTGCCCACAAAGATGTTCACAGCTGTCCCAACAGAGCTATGTTGAGATTGTTCACTCCCCCTCTCTCACTCACTCATTCTGTTTCTTCTGACGCTGCAGGCTACCATTTTGTACTGGGCTTCTGCCTCTGTTGGTGCCTTTTTCTGCCCACAAAGAAATCTGCAGCAGTCCTGACTGAGTTCCATTGAGCTCGCTCACTCCCCCTCCCTCAGTCACTCATTCTGTTTCTCCCAGTGCTGCAGGCTGCCCTTTTGTACTGGGCTCCAGCCTGCATTGGTGCCTTTTTCTGCCCACAAAGAAATCCGCAGCAGTCCCAATAGAGACTCCATTGAGCTCACTCACTCCTCCTCTCTCACTCGCTCATTCTGTTTCTCCCACCGCTGCAGGCTGCCCTTTTGTACTGGGCATCTGCCTGCATTGATGCCTTTTTCTGCCCACAAAGAAATCTGCAGCAGTCTCGACAGAGCTCAGTTGAGCTTGGTCACTCCCCCCTCCACCTGATCTTAATCTGTCCCAAACACTGATTTCCCAAAGCGACTGCACTATTCTGTGCTGGAAGCGTGAAAACTTATTTCGGCCAGGAAGTGAAAAATGACAGCTGCACTGTCCATAAGGAGGTGTGAAAAAATGCCAGTGTTGAAAATCTGGCATGAAAATATTACTAATTTACAAAATTACAAGAGTACGTGGACTTTCATCACAAAATTTTCAACATAAGCATTTTAGGACCTCTGCTCATGAACAGTGCCACTGTGATTTGCTTAATGTGTCCTGAACACTGATTTTCCCACAGTAACCACGCTATTTTGCCCTGCAAGTGCGAAAACACAATTTGGTCAGTATGTGAAAAATGACAGCTGTACTCATCATAAGGAGGTGTGGAAAATGTCAATGCTGAAAATCTGGAGTGAAAATATTACAAATTCACGAAGTTACGAGCATGCGTAGCAACTGTGCAATGCAGACTTATAAAACAGTCTTTTTTTTTATTTGTTCCACTAAATTTGCAACATAGGCTTCTTGAGAGCCCACCTCATGAAAACTGGCACTGTCGTTTCACTAATCGGTCCTGAAAGGTGATTCCGCACAGTGACAGCAAAATCACCTTCCCAGACTGAATAACACCATGACAGTGGCTGAATTCATGAGGAGGGGTCCCAATAACCCCATGTTGAAAATTTGATGCCAGAATTCCCAAAGATGCCTCAGATATGCACCAAAGATGAAAAAAACCCTATTTATGCCATTATACAGCTTACCGGCATTTCTTCCATTCGCGGTCGGCTTTGAAGAGTGCAGATGTGTTCCTGGTCCATCGAAGATCATCGCGCCAGGCTGCGGAGGTAAGTATGAGGTGAGGGGAGGTGTGGGGAGGCAGGGTGCACAGAGGGTGGGTGCGGGTTGGGGAAGGAGCAGAATAGACTGTGAGGGACCGTTTTCTGTTTTATAGGGTAAAATAAAAAAAAACATTGCGGGACTTTTTTTTTTTCACAGGGGCATTTGGCACACTGGGGTGCGCTCCCAGCGTGCCACCCAACTGCATTTTTTGGGGGGTCAGTAGTCAATGGGGTATTGGACACCCCTTCAGCACATATGGGGCAGAGCCAAGAGAGTTGGCACCCCTCAGCAGAAAACAAAGGTTTTTTGGGGGGACATTATGCCCGACGGGGAGTGGGATCCCCGTGTGGAAATGAAACTGGGGACGGGGCCTGAAACCGATGGGGATTGGGCCCCCGTCAGGCAAACAAAGACTGTTTTGGGGGTGCACATGCTGCTGTGGGGGTTGGATAATATTGTTTGTGAACATGGCAGTGCTTGCCGCTGTTAACAAACAATATTACACTAGGTAACGTTCCGCCCTGCAATGACAGATTACTCCCTCATTGCAGTGTAATGGCTGATGCTGCAGTGGTGAGACAGCCCCTGATTGCAGTGGCTAAAACATTTCAAGGTGGTGGCACGGTGGCTGAACTAGTGTCAGCAGCAGTGTGCCACCCCATTGGGGAACGTGGGTCAAGCCTCAAAAGGCAGTGGGGGCATTGGCCACAACAGTGCTATACCTCCACAATCTGCTTCTGCAGCAAGCTGCCGCAACATGTTTCTTACGCATGTGCGCAAGCAATATAAAAATTAACATATGGTGAAAATACATAAGTGCTGAGTAATCAAAATAGCATAAATGCGACAGTACAACTGGTGCATATTAAACACAAACATATACAGGCAAAATACATATGCTGCAGAGTAATAACATATCTGTACAGTGAAGCAGGCAATACAAAAAGGAGCACCATGAAAGGGAACATCTATTAGAGAGCCCAGCTGGACTGGATGGGGTTAGCTGCAGTTGCATGAGTGAGCCATGAAGTCACGGATGAGTGTTTGTAGGTACCTTGGAGAGAAAGCAGAATGGATAGCAGGACTGAGGTTAGGCTAGAGTTTCAGTTGTTAGTTGCACTGCTCCTTGTTTTGGAGATTAGCCTCCAGGTACCTGTACCAGTCAGGCCATGGTGGAACCCAGAACCACAGAAAGGCAAATAGTGGCATAGTGGGCAGGGCATTCGGGAGGGCAGAAGGTTACGTGGTCAACTGTTGCAAATGGGGTAGCAGTTTAACCACAAATAACTGTGCCAGTTGATATGGGGGGATTCTAAATTCTGAAAACAGCCTTCTGGCTGTTTTCAATTCATCTGTGATGCATACTGTATTCAGTATTACATTTTAAAGTTTTTGTTAGCGGAAGCTGAACTCAAAACTAAAAATTTTAAACTGGTTTCTGGGTCGAGCAATAATGCCGCCATGTTTTCCTACTGCAACCTTTAGTACAATTAAACTAAATATTTCTCTCTGGATAGAAAACTGGCTATTGGATCGGAAGCAGAGAGTTTCAGTAAAGGGATCACTGTTGGATTGGGCAGAAGTGACTAGTGGTGCGCCACAGGGTTCAGTCCTGGGCCCCTGCCTTTTCAACTTATATATATCTCTTCTATGCAAACTTCGACACAAGTGTGGTTATCCGAATTTACAGACGATACAAGATTAGGCTATATGATTAATTCCAAGGAGGATGCGGATATTTTACAATTAGCTCTAAGAGAATTGGAATATTGGGAAATAAGTAATAATTCTACGTTCAGTGTTGACAAATGCAGGGTTACACATCTAAGGAAATACAATATCCATTATAAATACATGTTAAATGGAGTAGTGCTACAAGAGACATCGGAGGAAACAGATTTGGGCATTTACATTATCAGTCACCTGTGTTTCAAGACACATTGTAATCATATTATTAGTAAATCTAGTAGACTTTTGCACTGTATAAATAAGCATATTGAAAGCAAAGATAGACTAGTGGTAATGCCATTGTATAAGGCATTGGTCTGCCCACACCTGGAGTATTGTGCCCAATTTTGGTCACCAGGGGGAAAAGGGACTATAAAATCACTAGAGCAGGTGCAAAGGAAGGCTACCAGACAGGCAGGCCTAGATGGATTATGTTATCAGCAGAGGCTACGTGAATTAGATTTGTATTCACTGGAGTACCGTAGGCTCCGAGGTGATATGTGTATGGTATATAGAGCACTCCTGGATGATGATTTATGGCAACAACTGGGGCTCGAATTAAGGATGCAGCTATATGACACTAGAGCACATCCACTTTAAATACAGATTAGCTTGTACTGTACAAATATTAGGAAAAACTGGTTCAGTAAAAGGGTTACTAGAATCTGGAATGGTCTGCCAATAGAGGTGGTGGCTAGTTCTACCATGACTGAATTTAAGGAAACCATGGATGATTATCTGATTAAACAAGGTATTACGGGATATTAATATGGCAGGCCTTAATGGAATTTGGTCTTCTTGGCCTAGTAATTACCTATGAGACCTAAACTGAAAGAGCAACAGAATATTGTTTCAGTTTACTTACAAGGTGTTCCATCTGATTAGTTGCTTTCTGAGAGCACCCTATTAGACAAATCTTTGAATGAAGAGGCAGGACATGAATGTTTGCTTCAGGGATTATTAGTGCCTACTGGATGAAGGGTACCAGGTTACCTGCACTGGAGACTGAAATCCTTTATTTATATAAAGAGATTAATTCACACCACAGTATTAAAAGCATGCTGATTCACACACATCGTTAGTGCTGTGACATCATTGGCAGGATAGTGAAGCTCGAGTGCCTCAGTGATGTCACAACATTAACAAGATGTGTGAACTAGCAAGTTCTTAACACTTTTTTTTTTTTATAATACAAGAGTTATCTTTTTGAAACATTTTAAAGTGAAACCACGGTTGTACTCAGTGTGTAGTTATGACTGAACCAGCTCAGACTGCAGCTCAGCTCATACTCTAGTTAGCTGTTCAGTGGTGAGAGTGCAAGTCTGATTGCAGTAGCTGTGAAAAGCTGTTCTAAATGTTCAAATTCTGAGAGCAACTTTAAGTAGCCATTTAAAAAACACGCTAACCATGTATTATTTAACAGATGTAGCTCAGACAGCCATAGCGCAAGCATCCCCATACTGCTTCTTCAATTTTCCCCTCATCTGTGGTAGAGCTACATCTAGTAGGCGAGACAATAGCTCAAGCTCCAGGCATATTTATTTTGTGGCCTCTTCTGTGACACTGTCAATAGTGGCAATCATGATGGGATACATGCACACTAGTAACTGGACAGGGACCACAACATCTCCTCAGGCACAGGTTATGAAAGAGTGACTAGATGATAGTGGCTTTCAATTAGTACTTCCCTATGTTTGAGTTGGACACATGACCTAGAGAGAAGACAGACTTTATGACCTCTTGCTAACCCACTGAGTAACCTAGGTCCATGACTGTTCAGGTTGAATACATTTGAGATGTTTCAGTTGGGATTTTTAGACCAGATCATATACTGTACAGCAGCTTATATTAGCGCCCTCTTTATTTAGCATGGAGCAGGGGGCAGTACTGTTTAGTGCCCCTTTGAATTAGCGCATCAGCTTCATGTCCAATTACAGCACTATACTCCTTGTCATATTAGCGATCAGCTTATTTTAGCGCTTTTGTCAGTTAAGCTAATATAGTGAAAATAAACTGAAAGCTAATATTTCCTGCTGTACAGTAATAGCATAGAGTTTATGACATCATTACAACAGTAGACAGAGGTTAATTGTTATTTCCTGTTACAGTATGTTACATCTGCTAATAGCACTTGACATTAATACACCATGGAGTACTTATTTAGCACCAGAGACTCCTTAGGATTTTTTACAGTAACTGTCTCATCTCTATGACTTTTATGACAGACTATCCTGATGGGAAGCATCTCACCACTGATGACCATGGCTGGTTGTGGGGTTCCATAGATAGTCGCCCTTGCTCTATTGCTGCTCAGCATTAACAGTATATGCCATTGCTTGAGGACATCATAAAGAAGTATAGTGCTATGCAGCAAATACCAGCCGCACCATTCTTTTCCATCTAACCAGGTTCAGGTCATTGTCTACTTGTCTCAGTGGCTAAGCAAGTTTTGGGCTGTCTAAAACCAAACCTAGACAAGGGTTGTTTTAATGGGAACTGGTTGAAGGAATGAAAAGGCTTCCCACAACTTTCTTCTTGTTGCTGATAGCATGACTTTAGTATGGGAAGGGATGCTTCACAACTTGGGCATCCATAATTCTGCAGGTTGAAGCAGGAAGTACAAGTGCCATCTGTAGTTAAGGATTTTTTATCATCTCACAAGTGTGTGACATATATAGCTCTTCCAAAGACTGTGTTATACTAGGTTAATACCATTGTTAAATCATTGTTACTGTAGATAATGCTGTAATGCACAGCTTACTGGTATGACCCTTACAAGTGACATGTCTGGATACTGCATCTGGTGTAGAATGCATCATACAGTGTTAGCCAGTAACACGGTGCACTTTATATCTGCACATATCAGAAAATAACACAGAAATCCAATAGAAATGAATGGGGATTTTCTGCAAAATATTACATCTCTATAATCTACACTATGTCACTAGCTATCACTGTACCCTGTATTTGCTATTCATTTGCATTTATTGTGTTAGGTACATCGATGGCATAAAACAGAAAATGACTGCTTTGTTGTTTCTACCTAGAATTACTCAATCCCTTTGGCAGTCCCAGATTCCCCAGCTTCCCTTCTGTTTCTATTTACACCCTTGTAATTATCTTATTAGTGTTTGAACCTCAAGATAGTATTCGCATTAGTCACATTGCTGGATAGTCTATTCTACCTATGCAACACTCTTTCTGTAAAGAAATATTATTTATTTTATTTATTTGAAACTATTTCATGAGGTTAACATACAGAGATATGAGAATAATCTTGTTTACAGGGGTGAACTGAGGGAAAGGGTGGGAGAAATTAGGGAGAGAAAGTAAACACAAACAATGGTACATGTTATACACAGACAAGATTATACAAGGTCCTGACATGATATATACAGGCAGTGTAGTGTAGTTTACATTAATCTAACAATGTGCATAGTGCATACAACAACAGATGTTTTGCAAAATAAATCCATACAGGAGCAAGGGGGAACAGCACAGGTCATAGTCGGGTAAAACAGGTCTAGTCAGGTATGTATTTCCTTGGTGCTCCCATTATGAATACTGTCACAGGTTTTTAAGAAAGTAAGGGCATGCACTGCTGCCTGGATCTGTAATAATAAAGCACCCATAATTAAATGTGAGCAGTTGTCCCAGCCACCAGACAGAGGAGGCACAGGAGTCCCCTGTTTCAGAAATTATTATTGGGCAGCACAGTTAACAAGCCTAAGATGTCTGGCATGATGGACACTTCAGAATAAAGAGGTGCGGCTTGAGAAAGAGTTGACCCAAAGGGGGAGGCTCATGGATCTGTTATATAGTTCCACTATGAGCAACAAAATAGCTAGGAATAATGAAGTTGTATTACGAGAGCTGTCAGTATGGCATAAAGTGTATAAATATAAAGGGCTAAAGGCAGAAGAAATGGTTCTCAAAATATTTTATGGGCACTTCCTTCTCACTCCATTATGGGGGAACCTGAGGCATCCCAGATTCCTGAATGACCCAGGAGGTCAATTATGAAAGCATTAAGGTATATAACTTTTAGGCCATTTGTTTGATGAAGGAAGTTTGATATAATTTGAAAATTTACATTAAACATTTGGGCTGCCAGCTTTACATAAATTCAAGTATGTGCAAGTGAGACACTTCCTGGCTGGGAGACTGGGACCCGATTTAAAGCTGCATGAGCCTTCTGGGGTGGCAAGTACTCTGGACAGTGAAGGGGATAAAAAAGGGTTGGTCACCCATATATATCATAATATCATGATGAGCTTGGTTCCAGTGACCAGTGAGCATAACAGGAAAAAGTGGGAGGAGGATCTGGTCAGGGAAATCACCCAAAAAGACTGGGAGAAATTTCAAGAAGAAAACTGATGTAGGCTGATGCAGAGCTAATTTAAATTTGTCCAATACATGACACTACAAAGAGCATATTACACAACTGCAAAGCTTCAGAAATTCTTCAGAATTCATAATGGCAAATGCCCTAGATGCTTGCAGGATGCTGCTCACACGTCACACATGATGTACAGTTACCCTGAGCTCTAGACCTACATGAACAACATTGAGCAGAGACTGAAAGAAATCACAGGGGCAACATTCAGTACCTACCATAATCATGTCTTGCTGGGGGATTGGTCAGACAAAGAAGATATCCCATAACACAAAGCAAAATTTCTAGCTTTTGCCACCATACTAGCAAAACTGGGCATCCTCAAGGACTGGAAATTGGCTGCCCCCTCCCATCAGTAAATGCCTGGCAGAGAGCAGTGATGGATTGTAGCATTATGGAAAAGATTATTTATCAAAATGGAGAAAGGATACACATATACAGTATGAGAGGATTGAGGAATATTCACGAACACACCCGATTACAGACTAGCTCTTAGAGGGCAGAGCAGCAGCTTTGACATTAGGGCAGGAGACTCTCACTGTAGCTGCTGAATGTATCTGAAACTCTAATAAAATATATCTGAAAAAAATATTTCTTTAAGCTATTCTTGAAATTTCCCCCTCTAGTCTGAGTTTGTGTCCCCCATTGGTTGTGATTTGCTTGAAAGGTACAGTAGTTTAATTTGTGGTGTCAAGTTCAACCTTGTTGTGTCCCTGCATGTATTTGCATAGTAGGTTTCTGTTATCTCACCCTATCCTCCTGTCTTCTACTAAGTACTTATTTAAGCTGATTAGTCTCTCCTTGTAGGCTTTATTACCTTGTTTCCCAAAATCATTGTTTGTTCCCTCAACTGAACAGTTTCTAGTCTCCTCTTTCTGGTGAGGGTACCTTGTTTCCCCTAAATCATAGTTATTGCCCTCCATTAAATAGTTTCTAGTTTCTCCATATTCTTTTTCTGGTGAGGGTTTCAAAACTGTATGCAGTACTCCAGCTGTGACCAACGCAATGATTTGTACAGTGTCATCACCTCTTTGTTGTGACCATTGAAACCATTTTGGATGTACCCCAGTATCCTCTTTATTGTCCCATATGCTATCCTGCATTGACACACTGAGCCAAAGCTTGTTTCCAGCATGTCCAGGAATCACAAGGAGGTTATGTGACTTGTTCAGGATCACACAATATGCAAGAGGCAGTTGTGGGTTTCAGACTCAGGTTGGCTGGGTCTCCAAGTTCATTTAGATGCGCAATACAAAAAAAGCGGGCTCAATGGCAACAAGGAAAGACCCCGCACTGGGACTCAATTAAAACTTACATTTATTGATTAAAAAGCAAGTAAGAAAACAAGTAATACCCCCTACAAAGTCCGTCAATGTTTCATGCCACGCTGGATCTTTTTCAAGACCCATGTAGCTGTGTTTATACATGGGTCTCCAAGTTCACATCTTGATGCTTTAAACCCCTAGGCTATATGGATTTCAGACTGTAGTTTATCATATCTCCTAAGTTTTGTTCCTCTTTTGAATACTTTACCATTACTCCACTGATGCTGTATTATATCTGCAGATGTTCTTTGTCAGTTTGCATCACCACCTTGAATTATTTGCATTGAATTTTAACAGCCATGTTCTGGACCACTGCTTCAGACTGCTTACATTTCTCTTCATGCTCTTAATCTTCTCATTATTGTCCACCTTTCTGCAGAGTTTTATGTCATCAGGGAATAGTCTTTCTTTATCAAGTAATCCCAGCCCAGTGCTACAACTACACATGTTGAAAAGCACTGGTCCCAGGACCAGTCCCTAGACACTGTACTTGTGAACTTCCTGACATTAGAGAATTTCCCACCCAGGACCACTCTCTGGATCCCATCCATCAACCAGTTGCTATAGTTAATGATTCCCCTAGTTCTACTGTATTTCCCTTACCTTTTAGATACATCTTTTATAAGGCACTGAGTCAAAGGCTTTGCTGAAGTCTTGCTGCAGGCAGGGCTGTGCCAACAATTGTAAGGCCCTCTGCAAGAATAAAAACAGCCATTAGCGCATATAAAATATTTAAACAATAGGTTCCTTTTTATCAGGCCTGCTGAGCATCTGTAGTTTGCCCCTGCTGCCCCTTGCTGGTACCATGAATCTGATCAAGAAACTGAACAATGTGATTTTTCCCCTCTCCTCCTGGGGACATCATCAGCCAGATCAGATGATTTGGGTAAAGTGCCCTATTGCTTCTTTGTTATGTACTCACCTCCCTGCCATAAAACTGCAGTTGGAATCTGCAGCACAGATCCCACTCTTGCTGCTACTGACAGCCCCAATTTCATAAGGATAAGCAATGTATGAAAAGAAAGTTGCAAGTTTGTCTGTGGCAATAAAAGGTTTTCATAATGCTGGCCTCTGAGGCAGTGGGCCCCCTGACAATGCTGTCCCTACTGCAACTGCATCTCTTGCACCCCCCCGGTCATGGCCCTCGCTACAAGATGTCAGCTGCTTGGTACCTGTCTACCTTGTGTGTTACCAGGTGAAAGAAACATAGAAACATACACAGTGTCAGCAAAAAACAAAAGATTACTGGTCCATCCAGTCTGCCCAGTTTTACCCTACACTAACCAGTGACCTACTGTCTAGATAGGGTTTTTCACCCTCACCTTCCCCTCACTCTCTGCACTACTGCTACCTCTCTGAGTAACTATTAAGCCCTTTACACTGCCCCAGCCATGCTCGACAGTATTAATGGCTTTTGCACCCACCACCTCAGCTCGTAGGCTGTTCCATGACTCAGCCACTGTCTGCGGAAAGTAAACATTTCTCACAGCCCCCTGAATCCCCCTCACTAACCTACATTTATGTCCCCTGGTTTTTGACTCACTATTCCTGCTAACTACTGTAGTTCCTAGCAGTTTACCTTGTTTATTCCTTTCAGGAACATGAAGGTATCTATCTGTCTGGTCACTGCTCTCCCTTCAGGCCTCCAACGAGCACATGTTCACTACCTTGAGTTGATCTCCATAGGATCTGCCCTGTTGTCCCTGAATCATTTTAGTTACTATATGCTGCATCATCTCCAGCCTGCCTCTGTAGAAGTCATTCAAGTTTATTTGGCACAAGTTTCCCCTCATGAAACCATACTGATTTCTGTCCATAACACCATTATCATACAGGAAGTCTATCTCCTCTTTAATGATTGATTAAAATAACTTCTCCACTATCTATGTCAAGCTTACTGATCTATAGTTACACATGTAGTGGGATTACATTTGCCAATCTGCCATCCTCAGTCACCTCTCCTGTAGGGTGTCCCATGATAAACTCGATTGCATAAGGGCAAAAGCAATAATGGCAAAACCAAAAGGGCGACAGCAATAGGAGTGTCCCTGACCAATATATCACCATGTCAAATGAGTACCGGTGTCCTCCTGATGCCCTGCGTGCCATGGTTGCTCCGGCCCCAGAGATGGTTATCTATAGTGTTGACGGTGCAGGGGCTGTGACTCCTCCTGACCATCTGTTTTTTTTCTCCTGACTTGTCTCACCATTTTTGCAGTCGCCCTTTTGACTCTTCACCCATCTGCTGTTCCCCATGGTGCTTGTTGCCCTTATTACTTTCACCGTTCTGCATTCACCATTTTGACATAGTACCTTCCTATAGCCATCAATTCAGTAAATAGGTCTTCATGGGGTGCTTGTGACTAGCTCAACTCCTTCAGTACTCTTGGGAGCAGCCCATCTGGCACTGGATTACTGGTTGTATTATGTTCTGGCAAATCTTTCAGAACCCTTTCCCTAGTTACACACCCAATCTTGAGCCCATGTTTTCCCTAGCCTGGAGTCTGTTCTTGCTGTCAAATAGTAACCCAGTACTTGTTTTATTGTGAACACAGAACTGAAATAATAATTTAATATGCTTGCCTTTTTTGCATCCTCTTCAACACTCATTCCATCCTTCTTTTTTCTCTATATTTTCCTTTGTTTGTCTTTTTTCACTTATGTACCTGTAGAAGGTTGTGTCATTTTGTAACTACTTCAACTCTCTTTAGTCATGTGTCTTGTTTTGTCCTCTGTATGGTGTCCTTACTCCTGGCTAGTTTAACTTTATATGCAGCCCTAGTGGTCTTATTTTGGTCCCTCTTAATATCTTAAAAGCCTTTCTTTTGTCCTGTATGCCTCACTCACTTGTTTGTTGAACCAAAGAGGCTTCCTTTGGCCATATGCACACATTTTATACATATTTGGGAGGCTTTTAATAGATACAGAATTAATTTCTACTTCAGTGTTCTCACATATAATGCCACACACTGAGTGGATCCTTCCCAGTTTTCCTTTCACCCGTTATTACTTGACCACTGTGGTTGAGTGGGTGCTTCCCAGCTTCCATTTACCTGTTATCACTTGACCATGCTGATCCTTTAGCGAAGAACTGTAAGAACTTCATAGACTGAGGTTTTACACAGTCAGTGACCAGACCTACTCTGTGTTTGCACTTTGGTGCTGTAAATGCTTTCCTGGTAGAATATATTTGGTAACCTCTTTTGAAATTTAAAAATAGTATAAGGAATTGTCTTTATTCATGAAAACCAGTAAGAAGTATGTGGGTTTCTCTTCATTTGTTCTTTTGTGATTTTGCCTGTAGTATAGTGGGTTGTTTGTTATAGGTATTGTTAGTCATCTTGAATGACTTACTAGGACACCAAAAGAAGGAACATCTATGTATCTATGTATCTATCTGTCTGTCTATCTATCTATCTGTTGGTCTGTCTGTCTGTCTGTCTCTCCTCTCTCACTCTCACTCTCTTTCTCTCTCTCTCTCTGTCTGTCTGTCTATCTCTCTACCTACCTACCTACCTATCTGTCTGTTTGTCTAACGATCTATCCTTCTCTCTCTCTCTCCATCTATCTCCTTACACCATAGATATCTCCTTACACCATAGAGATAGACAATAATGGCAGAGAAACACCAACAATCTGCCTAGTCTGTCCATATTGCTCTATCATATCCCAGGACCTATTGTCTTTGTGTGGTCTCTGCTTACCCTATTCCCCCTCTTGTTCTCTGTGTTTCCACCTCCCTCATTGAGCTGGGTAGCTTCTATACTCTTAGCTTTATTCCACCTGTGTTTGAAGCTGTTTATGGTTCTGGCACCCACCACCTATGCTGGCAGATCATTACATGTCTCAGCCACCATTTCTGTTAAATAATACTTCTGCACATCCTTTCTAAACCTTCTACACAGTACCCTCCACTCATGACTCCTTGTCCAAGCTTCCGTGTTCCTTGTAAACAGCCCCTCACAGTTCACCTTATTTATTCCTGTTATGAACTTGAAGGTCTCTATCATATCCCACCTCTCTCATCTGGTTTCAAATGAATAAATGTTCAGTGCCCTTAGCAAGTCCTCATAGGAACTGCCTTCCTGGCCCTGAATCATCTTGGTCACCCTGTGTTGTACCATCTTTAGCCTGTCCCTGTCCTATTTTAAGTGTGGACTCCAGAACTGTGCATGGTACTTCAGGTATGGCCTTACCAGTGTCTGATTCCTACTGTTGAACTCTCTCCCAATGTACCCTAGCATCCTGTTAGTCTTGCTAAAGGCCTTGTTACATTGGCTGATTTATTTAAGAGACTCACTAATAATGACACCTAGGTTCTTTTCCTCTGATGCTGTGTCCAGCTGAACCCCTCCCATCCAATACTCTGTTCTGACGCTTTTGTTCCCTAAATGCATCACTTTGCACTCCTTGGCATTGAATTTCAGTGTCAAGACTTTGGATAAATTTCCCAGCCTTTGCAATCCTCCCTGCAATTTCCTTATCTCCTCCGCATTGTCAACTCTACGACAGAGTTTAGTGTCATCTGTGAATAGACACAACCTGCCCTGGATTCCTTCTGATATGTCACTGATAATCATATTGAAGAGGACTGGGCACAGGACAGATCCTTGTGGTACTCCACTGGTGACCTTTCTTTCCACTGATCAGACCCTATTCACTACAACTCCCTGCTGCCTCCCTTCCAACCAACTCTCTAATAAGTTTACTACTTCCCTTGCTGTACCCAGATCCCCCTTCTTCTTCAGCAATGTTTGGTGTGGCACCAAATCAGATTCTTTGCTGAAGCTGAGGTATAGTAAGTCTATTGCGTGCCCCTCGTTAACTATCTTGGTTACCCAGTCAAAGAATATTATCAGATTGGTCTGACAAGACCTCCCTGTCACGAACCTGTGCTGTCTACTATGCTGAAGCCCATTGTTCCTTGGTATTCCACTTGGTCCTTTCTGACTATTGTCTCCATCTGTTTCCCAACCACGGAGGTAAGGTGTCAATCTATAGTTCTATAGCTTCCTGGGTCTCTAGTTTGCTGGCTGCTTTTTGTCCCCATCCTTGTGTAGCAGATCCCATCGTGCCATCCTCCAGTTCTTGGATACCACCTCTTGCTGTAAAGAGCTGCTGAATAGCCCCAGTAGGAGTTTTGCTAACACTTATGCCAGTTCCTTGTGCACTCTTGGATGCTTCCCATTTGGCCCCAGGACCTTGTTCACTTTGAGGACTACTAACCCATTTCTGACTCTTTCGATAGCATAATTCTACAACCTAATTTCTGGAACCCCTCTATCAGCTGCCTTTATTCTGCTATCTGCTGAGGGCCCACTGTTCTCCCTAATGAATACCAAGCAGATGTAGTCATTCAGCATGGCTGCTTTCTGCACGTCTTCCTCTACTACCCTGCCCCCTCTTTGAACCTGTCACTTCCCCCTCCTGTCTTTCTTTTTTCCCCTTATATATCTCTCTCACAAACTGTTTCTGTACCCCTCTGCAACACACAGTTCTGTGTCTGCCTTTGTGATCTTGACCACTCTCTTGGCCTGTCTATTTTTTCCTGATCCTCACCCAAGTCCTCATCCCCGTTTTTCCTTGTACATTATAAAGGCCTTCTGTTTGGCCCTTACTGCTTCCCTGCTCTTTTTAGAGAGAAATTAATTGGTCTATCATACATGTTTCTTTTGATACCTGTTCTTGTGCCTATTTTTGTTGCCTTGAGAGCAGCCCCTTTAGTAACCCCCCCCCATTTTGCTATTCTCCTGGTGCTGTCTACCCTTGCTAACCTACTCAGGATTAGTTCTTCATTTGGTTGAAATCCACCCTTCTGAAGTCTAGCACCTTATCCTTAGATTTTATTTATTTTTATTTATTGAAAGTTTCACCAGGAAATGCGACTGAACGATATAAAATTGCTTGTCTCATGGAGCGCCCTGGGAAAGGGGAAAATGGGAGTACGTAATCAGAAGCATATTTATGTAGTATTATAGAAATGTGTGTGTGTGTGTGTGTATATATATATATATATATATATATATATATATATATATATAGATATATATATATATATATATATACACACATAATCAACAACACATTTCCAAAGGTAATATAAAACAGAGAAGCAACAGAGTAAAAAAAAACACAATACATTTGTTAGTAGCATTGGATAAACATTGGGATTTGATGTGAGAGGAGCAAATCAACAGCACTGCAGACTTAATACATACAATGCAGACAACGAAGTGCAATAAAGTACATTGGTTTCTCCTCACGTTAAGTGCTAAACTGGGAAAGGGGATGGGGAAGCCAGAGAGGAAATTAGGAGAAGTGAGGAGCCAGATGGAAAATTAAGAACAGCTGCAGGATGGAATGAGAAAGTTGAGGAGGGAGGTTGAAATGGACCACAGGATCGAGGAGTGCCTGATTTGATGAGACATTGAGTTCCAGAGCTTAGGAAACCTATAGGAGAATGACGATTGGCCCATAGAGGTGGTGCACCATGGTATAGCTAGGGTGCGGGAGTCACTGAATCTGAGGGAGAGAGGGGCAGTGGGGCAGGAGGACAGTGAGGAGGCAAGGTAAGGGGGAAGCATATCAAATCAGAATTTAGAGGTAAATTTTATGCAGTGGGCTAGATGGTTGTTTTCCAGGGAAGGAAAAGCTAGCGAGCGATATAGATCACAGTGGTGGTTAAAGGAAGGGACATCCAGAGCAAAGTGACAGAAAGCATTGGAAAGGATGTCCAATCTGGCTAAGGATGATTTTTGGTGCAGCACTGTAGACTATGTCAGAGTAGTGAAAGATGGGTAGTATAATTTTCTGGGCAATCTCCCACCTGGCCTGTAGAGGTAGGCAGCTTTGGTTCCTGTAAAGGGCACCTAATTTGGGGTGCAGCTTTTTTAGGCTGGAGTCTGTGTCCAGTGAAGTTTAGGTGCTGGTCTAGCCACACCACGAGATACCTAAAGGAGGAGGTGTCCTCCAGAGTACAGCCATCAAGGGTGTGGAAGGAGTGCAATTTAGTTAGCCTAGAGTCTCTGCCTAGTGCCTAAGATCATGGAAACTGTTTTCTTGGCATTAAGAAAAAGCTGATGGGAGCTTAGCCACTGCTGAACTTTCTCAAAGTCATGCTGAAGTGTGGAAGCCACATCAATTGGTGATTGGCCAGAGCAGAAAAGGACAGTATCATCAGCATACATATGGATGGAGGAGGAGGTGCACACTGATGGGAGGTCATTAAGGAATATGGAGAATAGTAGGGGGCCAAGGACAGAGCCTTGGGGTATGCCAGCATTAATTTGGACCGGGAAGGGGGTGGAATAAGCAATTTTGACTGACTGTGTCTGGCTTGTTAGGTAGGAGATAAACCAGTTTGTGGCTGAATCAGACAGGCCAGCAGATCACAGATTATCTAGGAGGAGGAGGTGGGAGATGGTGTCAAAAGCCTTTGCAAGGTCGACAAAGATTGCAGATGTGATTAGACTACTGTCCATACATGAGAGTATGGAATTGGTGAGCCTAAGTAAGAAAGTGGTAGTGGAGTGATCTTTCCTAAAACCAGATTGGTAGGGAGTGAAAAAGGCTGAGTCAGAGAGGTAAGAGGAGAGTTGGGAGAGGACCAAGTGCTCCTGATGAAGCTTAGAGAGAATAGGTAAGAGATAGATTGGCCGATAGTTCCCAGGCATAGAAGGTCCACCTCCCTTGGGTAGTGGAAGAACTACAGCATTCTTACATGGGTCAGGGATGGAGGCCAGTGAGAAGGAAAGGTTTAGTAAGGCAGAAAGTGGTGAACAAATGGTATGAGCAGAGAGAAAAAGATGTTTGGGGTCAAGGCCATCAGGTGAGGAACCCTTTGATGGGTTGAGAGTGAGGAAAGCATTTAAAGTATCATGAGGTGAGACTGGAGAGAAGAAGAAGGAGAAGAGGTCACTTGGGAGGGTGCTTGGGTGTGAGTTATTGTGGACAGATGCAACTGGTTGGGTAGGAGTAAGAGAAGCTAGTAGAGCAGCAGCACAAGAAGTAAAGTAAGAACTGAATTCAGTGGCAACCGAGAGGTGGGCAGACAAAGGACATTTATTGACATAGATGAGTGGAGTTTGGGATTTAAAGTGGGGAGAGAAGAGGGGGTTAATAACTTTCCAAAATTTTGATGGGGTATGTATATTAGCATCAAAGGTGGATCTAAAGTATTCAAACTTAGTGAGCCTTGTAGCCTTGGAGCAGGCATTTCTGAGGGCTCGATATCTGTCATGGTCAGCATTTGATTTAGAGACTTTGTGAGCCTTTCAAGCCCGGTCTCGCGTTCTCATACATGCCATCAATTCTGGTGTGATCCACGGGAGGTGGTTTCTGCCTACTCAAGTGTGCTTAAAGGGTGCGAGCTTGTTCCAGATGTCAAGAAAGATGAGGGCTTACTGGTGCTCAGGCCAGCTTGAACCATATAGTACTCTAGTCACTGGACCCCAGTGGTTCCCAAGCTGCATTCCATCTATTCTTTCCAAGTTGGTGGGTAACACATCGATAATGGCAGATTATCTAGTGGGTATCCTGACCTGCTGCACCAACAGGCAGACCTGCAAAGTGTCAAGCAGGGCCTGGCTTCTGGTGCTTCTGGCTGCTGGGATGGTCCATTCGATGCCAGACAGGCTGAGATCTCCTCCTACTACAAACTCCATTTTGCTGCCCTCTTTTCTACTTCTGCTTCTTATTTATTTATTTAGCTTTTGTTAACCAGGTAAGTACACTAGACAAGACAATTGCCTATTTTCAGGTACGACTTGGGAGAGTACAGGAATAACAGACTTAAGTACATAAAACAACACTGTACAAATCAGACATGTTACAGTTCATGTGAGGACAGTATGATTACAGGTTCAAAACAGCACACAAAATGTAGTAAGGCATAGATTTATACAGTATGTACACAACAAAATAAACACCTTGTATCAACTAAGAGCAGTACCGGAGGTACAGTTTAGAGTTGTAAATTATCTCTCTCCTCGCCCTGCCTTTGTGGCGTGTAAACCACTACCAAGCAACATTTCCTACCAGATAATTCTACCTCACCTTCCCCTCAAATGGATGAATCCTCTGCTGCCTCTGTTTCTTCCCTGGTGTAAATGGCCACTCCTTCACCTCTAATCATCCCTCTAACATGCCTACATTAGGTGTATCCAGGGATTGTCAGGTCTCCGTCATTGTTTTCATGGTCCAAATTTCTGTAATTGCCACTAGATCCAGCCCAGAGTCTGCTACTAGTTCCTGGAGTTCACAAATTTCATTACCCCGACTCTTGGCATTTAGGTACATCACTCTCCAACTCATGGTCCCCCTCATGGTTCTTGAATGACTTCACCTAGAACAATTCCCTGGTATGCCTGGTGTCTTGTGTTTGGCCTTATCTGTTGGTCTATTGGGTCTACATTCCCCAGTCCCCTGAACCCATTCCACTCTGCTACCACTTTTTGTATACCTTGCCCCATCTCTGGAGGAGTCCTAGCCAGGTTCCCCACCTCACCTACCTCAATTGTGGAATCCCTAGCTCCAGACTCCCATCCAGTTAGTTTAACTGTCTGCCAATGTAGACATCAAACATCTGTCCTGATGCACTAAGTCCCTGTCTTGTCAGGTGAAGGCCATCACCTTTGAAAAACCTCCTATCACAACCCCCCCAGTCCCATAAAAAGTGGTGCCCCTGTTCCTGACACCGCCCTTTTAACCACTCATTGATCTCCTTAATCTTCTCCTTACTCACTCTGTCCTCCTTCTTCTCCCTACTCCAGATAAGGAGGACCTTAGAAAATGCCAAGGAAGCAGAGTGTTTCTTCAATCTGTTCCCCAGCCTCTACAACTCCCTATTCACTGTTTCCACAGGCTAGTTCACCACATTGTTGGTACTGAGGTGTACTAGTACTCCCTGCTCCCCCCCTCCTTCACTATCCTCCCCATCCTCCCCTAGTCTCAGATGGCTGATTCGCCAAGCAAGCATCTGTCCATCCATCCCTCCCCTTTCCCTAATTGCCTACCACCCTCTCCATGCCTTTAACCATAGAGTCCCCTATCACTAAAAATCCTCCTAACTTCCACCTGCTCTTGCCCCTGGGTGCCATCATGTCTTCTTTCCCCTGAACACCAACTGACTTAATGTCCCCTTGTTAGAGTCAGGCACCTGTACGTCTTTCAGGGCTGTGAAGCAACTTGCCATTGGTATCTCTTAGGTATGGTTGACTGCTGTGTGACTGCCCCACCATCTGATCTCCTCCCCTGCCCATGTTCACCACTCTCCTTCCCCCAAGTCACTGGGCCTCTGGCATAGTGGGGGTGAAGGACACTAGCATAGTAGGAGTCCCAACTGGGATATTTCCACCTTTGCTGCTGCCAACTGAGCACTGAGCTCCCAGAAGGTCTGACATGCTGGGCAATGTCGTCCGCACTTCCAAGGCCTAGTCCTGGAGACAGGTTCCCCTCAATCCCCAAAGCTGCCTATTTTCCCACTCACCATATGCTCCACTGTAGCCTGCTGAGTGCTTATAAAATTTCCTGAGTTTCTTAGTAATATGTGGACGTCAACAGCCTGTCTTATAATCTTATCCTATATAGGTAGAAGCTAAAATAACAGCATTTGCAGTAATCAGTAACACCCTACCAGAGACACAGCCTAACTGTCTGTCTGCCTGGAGGAAGTCCAGTGGAGGGCAACTAAAATGGTGCAGGGTCTGCATAAAAAGCCCTATGAGGAGAGACTGAATGACCTCAATATGTGCACCATGGAGAAAAGGAAGGAGGGGGGATATGATAGAGACTTTCAAATACCTCATGGGTGTAAATAAAGTACTAGAGGGAAGCATTCTTCAGAAAAAAAGATGCTCAAGAACAAGGAGTCATGCTATGAAGCTGGAGGAGGCTAGACTCAGAGGAGACACGAGGAAGTACTTCTTCACAGAAAGAGTGATGGATGCCTGGAACAGTCTCCCAGTGGAGGTGGTGGGGACAAAAACTGCAGTGGGGTTCAAGATTGCATGGGCTAAGCAGAAGGGAACCTTAGTGGTAAAGCAGGTAATACAGTAGATAGGGAAAAATGGGCAGAATAGGTGGGCCAAGCGGTCCTTATCTGCCATCAAATTCTATGTTTCTACATAATACCTGTGAGGTTGGCCCATCACAGACATGTCAGAGTAGGAGCAAACATACTGGCACCAGGTCCCTGTTAAAGTGACAGAATACCTCTTGGACAATTGGGGCAGAGCAAAGGGGCCTTGTAGTGCTCCATATGTTTAGCCTTCACAGACTGAAGACTGGTAATGGTAGTGATAGAAGAGAAAAGACTGTTCCATGTAGGGAGAAGTCTGACCGGATAGATCTTGACCTGGAGTGAGTCTACACCTAGGAATATGAAGAGTTTTTCAGTCCTCCAACCTATGAATATGAAGGATTGGAAGAGGGGGAAAATATATCACTGAGATACACCAGTAGTTTCCAAGACCAATATTTGGCATCTAGGAGATCAATATGGAGGGATTGCCTCAAAGGAAGGGTGGCCCAGTCAAGATCCTTATACACTGCACAATGATGGATATGGGGAGGGCAGACCCACACAGATCTACAGAGTGGGTTGAAAATAGAAAATAGAAAAATAGAAGTTGATGGCAGATAAGGACCGCAAGGCCCATCCAGTCTGCCCATTTCTTTTTCTACCTTATAAATGTGCCATCGCCCTTTGCTCTGTCAGTGTCCTATCTATTCATACTCATCTGTATTGCTCACTTATGCCTATCCCATGCCTGTTTGAAGCCCTGCACTGTATTCATAGCCACCCTTCCTGAGGTAGGCCATTCCATGCATCGACCACCCTTTCTGTGAAAAAGGATTTCCACACATTCCCCCTTAATCGGCCTCCCTCTAGTCTCATGCTGTGTCCTCTTGTCCTGATATTTTTCTTATATTTAAACGTTAGACTCTTTCACCTTGTTAATGCCCTTAAGGTGTTTGAATGTTTCGATCATATCAACTCTCCCCTTCCTTTGCTCAAGGTTATACATATTGAGCTCCGTTAATATGTCCTCATATGTCTTCTGATGCAGTCCCTGCATCATTTGGTTAGCCTTCTCTGGACTGCCTCAATTTGGTTAATGTCCTTGTGAAGGTGTGGCCTCCAGTACTGCATGCAGTACTCCAGATGGGGCCTAACCAGTGTCTTGTAAGAGGGATTATTACCTCCCTCTTACGACTTGTGATACCCCTACTAATACACCTAACATCCCCTCGCCTTACCTACTGCTTTGAGGTCTGCTTGGATGATTTCAGGTCATCGGTGATGATGATGCCAAGTCTCTTTCTTCCTTTGTGACTGCCAGCAACTCCCCTCCCAACCTATAGGTGGCTTTCAGGGTTTCTCTTCCCTATGTGCATGATCTTGCACTTTTTGCATTAAATCCCAGTTGCCACTCTTCTGACCATTTTGCTAGTTTATCCAGATCTGTTCTCATTCTGCCCACCCCATCTGGATCATCCTGCTCTATTGCAGATCTTGATGTCATCTGTAAACAGACAAGCCTTACCCTCTAGTCCATCTGCAATGTCACTAATGAAGATATTGAAGAGGACTGGCCCCAGGACTGATCCCTGAGGTACCCCACTTGTGACTTGCATCTCTTCTGACTGTATACCATTTACCACCACTCTCTATTTTCTGCCTGTTAACCAGTTTGCCACCCAGTTGACCAACTTCTGACCCACCCCGAGCCTACCCAGCTTATTTATCAATCGTCTATGTGAAACAGTGTCGAAAACTTTGCTGAAGTCAGGGTAGGCAACATCAACTGCTCCCCCTTGGTCCACCACTCTGGTTACCTAGTCAAAGAAATCTATGAGATTAGTTTGACAGGACCTTCCTTTTGTAAACCCATGCTGTCTTGGATCCTGTTCCCCTATGGATTCCAGGTGGTGCACTATCCTTTCCTTAAGGAGTGCCTCCATAATCTTGCCCACTACTGAGGTAAGACTGACTGGTCTGTAGTTCCCTGCCTCCTCCCTGCTACCACTCTTGTGAAGTGGGATAACATGAGCCCTTCTCCAGTCTTCTGGGGCCTCTCCTGTGCTCAGAGACTCATTAAACAGTTCTGCTAATGGCTCTGCTAGTTCCATCCTTAGCTCCTTAAGTACCCTGGGATGTATGCCATCTGGTCCCATTGCCTTGTCCACCCTGAGCTTAGCGAGCTCTTGTAGGACCCTTTCTTTTGTGATGGGAGTAATGCTCACCTCCTTCCCCACTGTGTCCATGGTGCTGAGTTGTGGGCCCTGCCCTACCTTCTCTTCAGTAAATACTGAGCAAAAGTATCTGTTTAGGATAGATGCTTTTACAGGGTCCTCCTCCTCACATGTCCCCTTTTCTCCTTTGAGCTTAGCAATACCCCCTCTAGACTTTCTCCTTTCACTAATGTATCTATAGAAAGTCTTGTCACCTTCTTTTACTGCTCGTGCTAGTGTTTCCTCAGTTTGGGACTTTGCCTGCCTTACTGCCTTCCCTGCTTCCCTTAGGGCAGTTTGGTATGCCTCCCTATCTTCATCCTGCTGTGTTCCCTTATATTTCCTGAAGGCCAGCCTTTTGGCTCTGACCTTTTCTGCTACTGTATTTGAGAACCAAAGTGGTTTCCTTCTTCTTTTGTGCTTCCTTTTCTGTCTAACACAATGGGATGTTGCTTCAAGTATTGCATCCTTAATGCTTGCCCACTTTGCCTATACCCCTTCCCCTGTGTTTCTTTTTGCCAGGGCTAGCTTAACTCTGTTGGCCATCTTATCAAAGTCAGCTCCTCTGAAGTCCCATATTTTTGCCTTGGCATGGGATGATTTAGATGTAGTGACCAAATTGAACCATACCATGTGATGGTCACTGGTCCCCAGGTTACCTTCTACCTGGAGATCTGTGATCCCTTCCCTGTCAGTACTAGATCTCGGACAGCCCTGTCTCTTGTGGGTTGTTGTACCAGTTGTTTGAGGCCCTTCCCCTGCAGGGAATCCACCATGTGTTTAGTTCTGGCAGATGTTCCTGCTGGTATTGACCAATCTGTATCCGGCATGTTAAAGTCTCCTATTATCAGAACCTCCCCTTTAGCTGTCATGTTTTGTATATCTTCTAACAGTAATGTGTCCGTGTCCTCCCCCTGGTCTGGGGGCCTGTAGACAACCCCAGTTCTTATGGCTGTCCCATTTCCTGTTTCCAGGGTGACCCACAGTTCTTCTGGCTCCTTATGTGTATTCTGAATTTCTGTAGCTTTGATATTTTCATTGACATACAGGCCACCCACCTCCCTTTTGCACCTGGTCTCTTCTGAACAGTACACGCCAGGTACTGAAGTCTCCCGATCGCGTGGTTACTGGTAAAACCACATCTCACGCATGCTACAATGTCCAGTTTAGCCTCTGACATTATTGCCTGCAGGTCTGGGATCTTATTTCCAGGCTGTGAGCATTTTGTACATGATTTTCCATTGGCCAGATTTTGGTGTGTTAGTTGTTGGGTGAGGTTTGGCATTTCTCCTGTGTGTCGTTGGGGAGATGGACCTTTTTCTTACCTGGTGATGCAAATGAACTGCAAACATGCTGAATCCCTGTTTGACCACTAGCTGAGGGGAAGGGGTGTTCTTCCCATTCGACGTATGATGCTGCACCCTCTCCCATTTGCTAGTTTAAATATTCTGCAAAGATGTCAAACTTCTGCCTCAATGCACTGACTCCTCCTTAGTCAGATGCAGTCCATCAAATTTAAAGAACTTTTGCTCCCAGAACTGTTGCCAGTTCCTACAAATCTGTGTCCTTTTCCTGGCACCAGCCCTTGAGCCACATGTTTAGCTCCCCTATCTCCCCTTCTCTGACCTTCTGTCCATCTGCCCCCTTCTCCCAGACTGGCAGGATCTCAGAGAAGGAGATGTCGGAAGAAATGGATTATAGTTTGTCACCCAGCCTGATCAGTTGTTCCTTGGTCTCCACAACTGACCGGCTGGCAAGATTATTAGTCCCTATGTGTACCAGGATGTCAATGTTTTCTCCTGCTTTGTGAACAATTTTAGCAATGCGGTCAGTGTCTCTCCACGCTGATGTACCTGGGAGACATCTGACCATTACCCCTGGCTGGAGATGGGTATCAGCTCCCTGAATCATGGAGTCTCCTCTGATCAGAAGTTTTTAGATTTCCTTTTTGCTTTTTTTGTTTTGGTTCCTGATTTGGGCGAGTTTTGTTGTGCTAGCTCCTGTGCTGCAGTGTCCTGTTCTGCAGTGTCCTCTGCCCCTTTGTCTGATTTCGGAGATAGAGGCAGATACCTGTTTGTAGTGTTTATATGGTTTTTGGAGGTAATATGTTGGAGAGCACAGAGTGATGTGGCACCTGATTTGCCCCTCCTAACCACCTGCCAACCTCCTGGACCAACTACCCTCTGCAGTCGAGGTTCTTCTGTTGGATGTTGGGGAAATGGTGGGTGGTTCTTACAATTTATTTCCTCTTGAATATGAAATTTGAGTCGCGCAATCTCTGCCCATGCTGCCCGGAGCTGAGTCCTAAGATCTCCAATGGCTCAGCATGTAGGACAGTGTCCTAAATCCTGTAAGACTGTCCTTCTGAAAAGTGTTCCATAGTACCTGTAGTTAATGATATCCATTCCAGATAAGTGCTGGGTTTATAACCTGGTCAGAGTAATTAGAAGGAAAAAAATGCAAGTAATGGTTTGATTTTGTGTTTTGTTGTCGTATAACTTGTTATAATAAGTTAAATTACTAGTGCCCCTGTAAATGAGCTCACCTTGTGGATGCCCCACTGATCCACCCCTTCCTGCTTTGCCACAGGAAATGTCACAACTGTGGTACCCTATAAAAGGAGTGTAGTGTGGGGTGGTTGGGGATGGGGGTGGGCGGCTGGGCCCTTCCCCTTCTGAAAAAGAAGACCATGGATGAAAGAACAAGGAGGTAAGAGCAGAAACAATCAGTCAACAACAAATGCAGTAACCCTGAAAGCTTATCCTAATGCTAGATAAAACTGCAAAACCTGTAAAGCACCACCTGTAATAATTTCAGAGAAGATATACCCTGTAAGAAACACTTTGCTACAGAGAATAATAAAGCAGTAACAGAAGATATACCTTGCAAAAGACAATTTGAATCAGAAGATTACAGCAGTAATCTGTTAGCACACACCTGTAGGCACACCTTGTAATAATGCAGAAGAAGATATACCAGCAACAACAATTTGAATCAGAGAAAAATAAAGCAATGAAATGTTAGCAACAAACAGTAGCAATCCCTGTGAGTACAAAATAAAAATAACAACATACAGTAAATCTGCTTAGCCAAAAGAAGTCTTAATCCTTTGCCCTTGCTCTGTTAAGGTTCTCTGCTCTGTCCTTTCAAGCAATCTTAGAAGGAAAGAGCTCAGGTGAAGCTAGGTGCCTTGGCCAGCAAACCAAGTCTTCTACTTGAAGAGGATGGTAAGCTTTGCTAAGGCAGAGGAGGAAGCTCTAAAGATATCTACATCCCCATAGTCCAGCAATGGGAAGACTGAGTGCTCCACAACAGTTTTTCTAGTTTTAAAAGGGAGAGAGTTTTTAACCCTATAGAGAGACCCTAGTTTGGCAAAACATTTTCCCATTGTATGGGTTACGTGAATTGAATAGTCTAGCTGCTGATCTAGGATAACACCAAGGTATTTATAGGAAATGATGGGGTCACTGGATAAGGAGCTCAGCTTCTCAGCGCATGGGATTGAAAGCAACCAATGGGCACTGTCGAGGAACATAACTGTTTTTTTAGTGCTCATAGCTAGCTGATTGGCAAAGAACCATTTCTGCACATTAATAAAGTTGGACTGAAGAGAAAGCTCAATGTCAGAGAGTGAATGACCAGAGGAGAAAATTATGGTATTATCCATGTACATGTGAAATTTGCATGCTTTTAGGCACTAGGAGAGGTTAGTAATGAAAAATGAAAAAGGAAGGGGGCCAAGGACCGTCCCTTGGGGAACCCCTAAAGAGTTAGGGAGCTGAGGGAAAAATGAGACCCTAATTTGACTGATAGAACCCAATCAGAGAGGTAGGAGCTGAACCAGTGTACGGAGGAGGCAGAGACACCAGCAGAGCCAAGCTTGGATAAGAGCAGTGTATGATTAACTGGGTCAAATACTTTTGCCAAGACTATGAAGATATCACTGCTCCCATGGCCAGCATCCATGTGTAAATGGATGTGGTCAGTAATTCTGAGCAGGGAGGTAGACATGGAGTGGAAAAGGCTGAAACCTGATTGGAAAGGAGTAATGAACCCTGATTTGTCAAAATATCTAGAGCGTTGTTTACTAAGTAAATTCTTGAGTATTGTAGAGAGGCTGGGGAGTAGAGACGATAGTTTGTCAACACAACAGATAAACAATACACATCCCCAAATTATTGTATATACAAGGGAGTGAGTACTATACATATAACAGAGCAAGATAGGATGACAACCAAAACAAGCAGAGGTAGTAACCTTCCATACAGTCTAGTGCTTACATAAGCAAAAAAGGAAACAATATAGTCCAGTTATGCAATGATATAATACTCTCCCCAATTATTAAATTTTATCCTGAGGGAGACTAAATAATGTATGAAGTTTACCCCAGTGAATCTCAAAATATTTCATTTTGTTGTGAATGCTGGCAACCATTTTTTCCACCCTTAAATTAAGCAGCAATTCTTGCAGCAATTCATTGTATGTGATTGTCTCTTGGTCAAGCCAATGATGAAGGATAAATCTTTTAGCTGACATTGCAATTAAGGTTATATGGTATTTTCTTTCCTTTAAAGAAATGCTGTTATAGTCACCAGTAGTAGTAATAGTAGTAGTAGAGTTTATTTATATAGGGTGCCCTTCACCATAGGCTCAGGGCGCTCTTACAGCAAAAAAGTACAAACATACAAAAACAATGCAGAACAACCAGCATACAATACATAACATTTTTTAATAGACCCTCTAAACTCTAAAAACAGACTCATTTCTAAACTGTCCAGTAGTCCTAGTAACTATATCAGGTCCCAAAGGTCTGATCAAACAGGAAGGTCTTCAAACATTTTTTAAAGATCTCTACAGACAGATCTCGGGGGGGGGGGACAACTTCTGCAGACCCAGAAGAGAGTCCGCTTTGTTCTTGATTTATTCCCAGAGACTGTGGACCTTTTGACATTCCCATAACACATGCATAAGGAACTCTGTCACCTCTCCCCACCTTATACACATGTCTGAATGGACCCTACCCATCTTTGGCAATTTAACTGGCGTGTCCACCCCTATGGAGCTGCTTCACACCTGGACCACTCGTTGGAAAGTAAGCCAATCTCCCTCCGGGCTGTCCGCCTCTACAGAGCTGCTCCTCACCCAGACCACTCTTCAGAAGTAAGCATCCCTCCCTCCTTCCGGGCTTTCCACCCCTACGGAGCTACTCCACACCTGGACCACTCGTCGGAAAGTAAGGTACGGACCAACCATTGGAGGTGCCCTGCCTCTGCAGTTTTGAATTTTGGTGCCATTTAAAGCTGCGCTCAGGATTTTGAAATCTCCTCAGCTTGCTCATCTCAGGAGAAAACGGACTCAATTTTCCTCACTTTATTACTGGCTTTATTTGCCTGTTTATAAAATTAATTTCTGGCCTCTAGTAGCAATTTCAATTTTATTTTTAATCAATTTCAGCAAACTTAAACTGGTCCTCTATCTCCGCCAGCAACTGCCAGCCGGCACTGTACTCATTATGCACTAAGTTGCTTTTCGGCATTTACATTCAGTCTAGCCACAGCAGTTATAACAGCTTTCTGCTCAAATAAGGCCTTTCTGGCTTAAAAAAAAAAAATCTTCTTCTGGCACATTTATTTTACTTACCTGTACTCTGTGTGCTCTCCAGCTTTTACCCTGAGTCTGAATGTGCTCAAATCAATTGTTATGTATATGTTCTGCTAATGGCGATTTTTTAATGCTTTACTTGCTATTACAAATCAAGTTGCTTTATTGCTTTTATTTGTTGTTACAAATTGAGTTATTTCTTACTGTTAAACTGATTGCTAGTGTGAGCTAAGATCTTTGAATCAGTGCACATTTTGCACTTTATTCCGTGTTAAATTTCTTGCTGTTGTGCTTGTCCTCCCCTATACTTGGCCCTCCATCTGCTCTTTCTCTCCCAGTCCTGCTCTGCTCTCCCCTCCTCTCATCACCCTGTTCCCTCTTCCTGTAACTTGAATGACTCCTTTGTCTCTCCGAACTACTTCTCTCTGCCTCCTCCACCTACAATCTTCAGAGTATTATAACACCCTCTCCTTGCTCCCCAACTGCCCTTCCTCTCTTCGGGCTGTCCACCCCCTACAAAGCTGCTCCACCTCCACACCCAGACCACTCATTGGAAAGTAAGGTACGGACCAAAGGTTGGAGGTGCCCTGCCTCTGCAGTTTTGAATTTTGGTGCCATTTTAAAGCTGCACTTAGGATTTTGAAATCTCCTTGAATGGACTCAGTTTTCCCCACTCTATTACTGGTTGTATTTGCCTGTTTATAAAATTAATTTCTGGCCGCTAGTAGCAATTTTAATTTTATTTTTATTCAATTTCAGCAAACTTAAACAGGTCCTCTATCACCTTTGGCAACTGCCAGCCGGCACTGTACTCATTGTGCACTAAGTTGTTTTTCAGCATTTAAATTCAGTCTGGCCACAGCAGTTATAAAAGCTTTTTGCTCAAATAAGGCCTTTCCAGCTAAAAATAAAAAGACTTCTTCTGGCACATTTATTTTTCTTACCTGTACTCTGTGTGCTCTCTGGCTTTTACTCCAAGCTTGAGTGTGCGCTCAAATAAATTGTTTAGCCCCAATGTTGCTATGCGACGTCTCCCTGCCCACCTTATCTGAGCATCTAGCTTTATGCAGCAATTAAACCAATCACATTAAAACATTATCAGCCCATTTTCCCATTGGCTTCTTATCCTCTCCCACCACTAGAGGGACTTATTTTGCACATTGCTGTAAACCAGCACTCATACCCTGTGGCATAGTAACCTCCCCTTTGTATTAGCTCACAAAACAATATTTTCAAGGAAGTGTTACTCTGCAGTATTCTTGTCTTTTCTCTCCTGCTCCCCACCATCTGCAAACTAGTTCTTAGGTAGATTGTGGCCATTATTGTACATCTGACACTTCTATAACAACCTCATGGCCATCATCGGTGCCTTCCCCTTCCCTATACTGACCCTACTTTTCTTTCTTCCTACTACTCCCCCTGTCTCTTACCCGGCCCACTCCAACACCTCCCTGCTGTTTCCTGCCCTCACTGCAACATTACTTCCCCTTCCACTGTCTCCCCTCACCCTCCCTATCTTTCAAGCTCCTCCTATCACACTTTCCTGTTTCCCCAAGGCTTCTCAATAACTTCCTCATAAATTCTGAAGCCATTTCCAAATATGCCCCTCCCCCACATCCACATTGTGTTTCCCACCCCAAGGCTATCAGCTCAGGTATAAACATCATGCCCCTCACCTTCACTTTCTGGTGCTCCTATTACATCTGGCTGGTGATGTCGAACTAAATCCTGGTCCCCTCAATCCTATCCCCCCCTGCTTCCCCTGTGGCATATCTAAAAGGTCTGATAATATTCCACAATAATATTCGCAGCCTACTTCCTAAGCTGGACGACTTAAAAGTGTGGGTCACTCAGTACTCCCCCGACATACTATGTATCTCGGAAACATGGCTATCCTTCCGCATTCTGGATACTCAGCTGGCCCTTCCTGACTTTAACCTCCACCGGCCAAACCGTGGTAAAAGAGGCGGTGGCATAGCTATTTATTTCTGCAACTCCCTATCTTGCACTATTTCTCATAGTGAAGCGATCCCTCATTCCCATTAACTCCTACTAGCCACTATCTATTTTCCTTCCTTAATGCTCATCTTTGTGGGTGTCCTTTATACCTCTCCAAAACTTCCACCATCCTCCCTTGTCTCCTGTGTCTCTGCAGCTTCTTCCCTTGCTTCAACAGGCGAACTCATCCTACTTGGCGACTTTAATTTAGATGGATTTCACCCTCATTGCTCAACTTCTGTCAACAGACTGAAGCCTTAAACTTGTCCCAGCTAATAAAAGAACCCACATGCCCTAATCCTCACTCCCAGTCTTATTCCCTGCTCGATTGGGTGCTTACAACTCACCCCCACTGCATCTGCCTTACTGGCATACTACACAATGCACTCAGTGACCACTAACCCACCTTCTGTATCAGAAAGATCCATAATCACTCTAACCCTCTGAAATATATTCTGTACTGACCCCTCAGATCCCTTGATTCAAGTAAACTGTTTCAAGACCTGGCAACAGCCGACTGGTCGCCTGCCTTCTGCTCCCTCTCTGTTGATGCCGCACTCACACATTTCACATATATCTTTCTTAATGTTTGGGCTACCCATGCCCCTCTATAATCAATCAGAGTAAAGTGCTCTCATCATCCTTGAGTCACCCCTGAAATCTTGGCCACGTGCAAATCCCATGACCTCTCATGGTCTCAATTTAAAATCTCACACGATCCTGCAGACCTTCAAACCTACCGTACCCTCTGTAACAGCTGCACATTCGACAAGTCAAGTTGGAATTTTTCAGATCTCACCTGCAAGCCTCATGCAACACTCTATCCTCCTTCTGGCATGATATCTGATCACTCCTCCACTCTTCCCATGCATGCCCCCCACCCACTCTCAGCGAGATGGGATCACTTATTTCTGACCCCACTCCTGTTGCAGAAATTCTAAATAAGTACTTCACAACTTCTGCCATTCTGCACAATCCTCCCTCTTCCCTATCCTGCACCCCTCCCTCTCCCCTGTGGTCCCCATAATTCCAGTTGCCGCTGATATCCCCCTCTGAAGACCTTAGAGCTCTTGTCTCCCTCAAACCTACCAAATCTAGCCCTGATGGCTTGCACTCTAAGCTCCTTATAATCTCTGCTCCCACCTTTGTCACCCCCTTAACCTTTATTTTCAATCTGTCTATCTCCTCCGCTACCGTTCCCTCTGCCTGGAAGTTCACCACGGTCCTCCCCTCTTCAAAGGGGGTGATGCAACTGTCCCTGGCAACTACTGCCACATATCACTTCTCCCTTCACTTCCAAGGTACAAGAGTCCCTTGTCCTCTCTAGATTAAATGATTTCCTCTGGGCCTCTAACTCTCTATCCCCTGTCCAATCAGGGTTTAGAAAGCATCACTCCACCACTTCCTCCCTTCTATGCTTTACCGATGACATCCACACTGCCATGGATCAAGGTCTGAACACCTCAGCCATTTTCATTGACCTCACAAAAGCCTTTGACTCTGTGTCCCACCCTCTGCTCCTAAACAAACTAAGTACCCAGGGCCTCTCTTCACCTTCTGTGTCCTGGTTCAGATCTTATCTGACGGGCTGCTCACAATCTGTAAAAGTCAGTAATGCCTTATCCTCCCCTCTCCCTATCCTTGCCAGTGTACCCCAAGGTTCAATCCTTGGGCCTGTTCTTTTTTCCCTGTTTATTAACAACCTCCCCTCTGCATGCTCCCACACCAAGATCCACATGTATGCGGACGATACTGTCCTCTTCCTGTCTGGCCCATCCGTTTCGGTTATACAAACACTTCTGCAAAATGATTTCTCAGCACTTACCTTCTTGTTCAACACTAATTGTCTAAAACTAAATACAAAAAAAAACTGTTGCTATGATATTCCAAACCATGCAAAAACTGGATAAGCTCCATGCCCTACCCTTCTTCCTCTCCAGAGCACCGACTGCCCTCGAAAATATCCTCACCCTCAAGTACCTTGGAGTTTGGCTCAATCCCTCACTCGACTTCTCCTCCCACTTTAGTGCCCTGCACTCCAAACTGCATCTGAAACTAGGGCTACTCTACCAACATAAGGCTAGCCTTCCCCTCTCTGTTAGACATGACCTACTGGTTAAACGGATCCTCCCTGCCTTCAATTGCGCTGACATCATTTTCAGTGCTGCCCCTGCCACCTCCCTCTCCAAACTTGTTGTGCTCTGCCATGCTTTCTGTAGATTCACCTCAAATGCTCTCTGTCTGACTCACCACTGTGACCTCTACTCCTCCCTTTCCCTCCAGTCCCTCTCCCAGAGACACTTTTCCCACTGCACCACCTTCATATCTAAATTCTGGTTTGGGACTCTCCATACATACCTTGCCTCTCTTCTCACACCTGCCACCTCTTCTCCATATAACTCGTGATCAATCAGTGCACGTTCTTTTGCCCTCTCACGTGTCCACAGGAGCCAGCAGAACCAGTTGATTTAGATGTACATTGCACTACAGACCTCAAAAGAATATGTGCAATAGTCTGTAAATGTTCAATATAGACTGACAAAACTTCTGTGTACCTTTGTGATGCAGTCACACTGAAGGCTGGGCCTGTATCAGGCTGCAAGTGTTCAGAGTGGCCATGACATGTGTCTAGTCCCAACAACCCATGTTAAGTAGTGAGACTACAGTGTCAGTGGGATGTAAGTGTGGCTCATAAATGGCCATTTTAAAGGTGGACTGGATGCATGATACAAGAAATTTATCTCTCAACAACTGATTATTAAACTTCCAGGTGGTGTCTCTATCTGTGTTATCTGTTTCTCTGGTTATGATGACCCCTGGTAAATCAGGCAAAGGGCAAGATAGAAACAGGGAGACAAAAGCAAGTCCTTAGGGATTTTCAAATGATGGTGCACAAATAGTGGGTAAGAGTTAAAACAAAGTTAGTGAACCTGCATCAACAGTCTCAGGAGAAAAGTCTTTAGTGGAAATAGAGCTAGACACATTTCACTATAGTGGATCAAGTTGTTGGAGCAAGCCGTTCTTCCCAAGGCAGAGCTAAAGATCAGCGAGCTGGGTTGTGACAGGCAGGAACTAGACTAGGGAAGTATTTCAGCAATTCACATATGGCATCAGCTGCTGACAGAAATTATTCTTCCCTTCAAGAGTTGCTACTTGAAATTTGATGGGGTATTTTTATTTGTATTTAAAATTTCTAGCAACAAAAAGCACACTCAGCTATATAGCTTGTTTCCAGGTGTGCCCTGGGGGTGGGTTTCATGGACCTGTTTTATTGGCAGGGGTAATCTTGTCCATGACACGGGAAACTCCCGTGCTCTTCTTTGATAAATGCCATGAAATCTTTTACTTCCACCTTGACAGTGAGCAGAGATGGGCAGAAGGGACCTTGGTTTAATGCCTCATCTGAAGGATGGCACCTTACCAGTGCAGCACCCCCCAAAGTGAACTACAGTATCAGTTTGGGGCATTACCTCAAGTACCAGGTGTGGGGCTAAAACCCCACAACCTGCTGATCTTTCAGCCCCAGAGATAAGCATGCTACCACCTAAGCCAGAATTTTAAACTTAATGCTTACTGCATAAAGCTTGGTCTTCATTTCCCGATATTTAGGTTGCTTAGAGCAAAACCAGGGACCTAGGGTGTCGAAAATGAGAAGACGGTTCTCTTCCCAGCATATCTCTTTGGTGCCATGCACTTTATCTTTTATGACATCTTGCCCAGAAAATTCAGAAGTTGTAGAATTATGGGACAAGGCTTGTCCCCAGGTTCAGCACAGACGGTAGAGGTTTGTGGGCCCACTCCACCAGATGCTGTGGATCATTCAGGGAAGGACCGGCGATTGTTTTGCACAGTCACTGCACATAAAATGGTGTCTGGGCCCACTGCATGTTCAGAATGGCCCACAACCACCAAGATGTTGAGGCAGCTGTGGCCTTCCTGATCCTTCAGGCAATCTTCCAATTTCTGTACTTTGTGTCATAGCTTACCCAGTTTGGGCTCTGACCTCTCTGCTCAGCCTTCCAGGGAGTTGATTCTCGTCTCTGTATCAGATAGTCTTTGGGTAAGTTCAGCTAGTGTGGGCTTAATAGTTTTAAAGTTGCCTGAGAGGTCAAGTGGGGTCTCTTTAATCATACCCATTTCCCCTAAAAAACCTGCATACCATGTTTGAGTCAGCTGTCCAAGCCAGGAGTGAGAGTGGAGAATTGTCCCACTTAGGTCACTTCTGCATCTGGGACCATTAAGGTAAGGAACTGTAATCTTCATTTGATTTCCTTCAGAAGGCCTTTTGTGAAAATATTTGGTAATGCTAGATTTGGGATAACAAGCGCTTCCAGATAAAGCAGGTTTTTAATTGGGCAGGTGAACTTTGGTACTAATTTTAATAGAGAAAACAGCTTATCTTGAGGAGCTGGGCTGAAAACTGCTGCTTCTCTAGCATGTCAACATGTGATCCAGCTTGGTCTGATACTCCTGATTGGTCCTACTCTGACACTCACCTCCTGGTCATCAACCCAAGCCTTGCTCCATCTCCTTAGAATAACCAAACTCCTGCAGCAGATATACACCACCTCAGTAAGTAAAGGGATCCTAAAATGCCAGAGCTGGCAGAGGATTAGAGGATAGTAGGTGTGGGAACAGGCAGTTTGACCCAAGCACATGTCTTTGAACACTGAAAACTACTCCCTAAATATCCCTCCCTCAGTAAATAACTCTACCCCTTCCCATGCAGTCCACCCACACACACACACACCACCTCACAATCACAACACTGACATTACAAAATCATCCAACCCACCTCACACAAAATCTGTAACAATCATAACATC
Source organism: Neoceratodus forsteri (assembly GCA_016271365.2). NCBI lineage: Eukaryota > Metazoa > Chordata > Ceratodontiformes > Ceratodontidae > Neoceratodus > Neoceratodus forsteri. Next base: position 537,475,096 of record CM028134.1, on the reverse strand, counting down.
CTAACAAAAACATGTGCACATGCATAATACCCAGAATGCACCACAGATCTATGTATTACACATATGTTAATGACCACAGCAAATGAGATATGTCCAAGTTTGCCACTGTCCTCAGAATGTATCCCCCTACTTCCACTTATGGAAAAAAAGCAAATAACCAGCAGCATGTGTTCCCCGGTTAAATGGAAGGTACTGTGACAGGGGAATCGAAGAATGTAAAATCAGACCTCAGTCTATCAATATTCTGATCATCCAGCCTCCTCTTACTTGGTCAAAAACAGCCAACTCAAACACATTTTCCAAGACAGGTGGGGGAGGGGCAGAAAAGGGTTCTCTCACAGCCATCCTCACCATTTCTGCCAGGAGCCCTGTAGACAGTGGCTCACCAAAGCAGCAGTTACATGCTGATAGTCCTGGACTTCCACCTCACTCCCAAGAAAGGCTGTCTCATTAACTTCCCTACTTCCATCTCAGAAGGTAATTACTTTTGATGTGGCAAGATCAATCAATTCCATGTCATAACGGTGACCGCTAAACAGCAAGTGTACACCGCTGAAAAGCAAAACGGTGATGTACACTCACCCCCTAAATTTAGATTATCAACTCCAGGGAGTGTATGTTGTGGAGGGGAAAAAACTCAGGGAGGAAGGCAACTCTGGGAGGGAAACACAAACTGTGAGGGGGAGAACATTGGGGGACAACCTGAGGGGGTGGGGGACAACAAAACTCACAGATAAAAAAAAAAAATTAAGTCCCACAAACACCATAAAAAAAAAACCAATACCCCAACCCAGTCACAAAGCCTGAACCTTCCATACTGCAGCCATCCACCCTCACCACCACCACACCACATGGCCAGCTCATCAAAACCCTGCCAAGCTACCTCCCTCATACCTCTTCCTTTCACCCTCCTCTTCAGTTCACTCTCCTGCACAGTCACTCTTGTTGTTTCTTCACCCGCACTGTAACTGTGCATCACTACCCTTTCAGGGTAGCTCACATCATGGGTGCATAAACTGAATCACTCAAAACTGAGTCTCACAGTTTGAGTCACTCATATGACGTGATACCAGATCAATCATTGGAGTCTGAAAGAAAACCCATTTTATGTGAATTTAGGCAAACTTTGCAAGCACAGACAATAACTGGTGACCACACAGAGTGCAGGAGTCAGTGCATAAGCAAAAGGTGGTCAACCAGGATATATCAATGCAAAAACAAAATTTCTGTGCACGCACCATGTGGTGAAAGAACTATAGAGTTTCAAACTTGTAATCCAAATTTAAATTTGTTATTGTTATGGGCAAATCAGTCAGTTGCATATATGGAAGCTGAGGTGTACAGTTCTCACCAAATAGACCAAATGTGACATAAGGCACAATGGCCTACATATCCGCATGTTTCAACTGGCTTTGAGTCTTTATCAGGGGCCCTGGTGTCTTGCATTACCATGTGGTATTTTTGGTGAGAATTGTTCACCCTAGTTACTCTTTATACAGCTGGTTGATTTACCCATAACAATAAACAACTTTACATTTGAAGTACAAGTGTGGAACACTTCTCTAACTACATTGCAAGTGTGCAAGTATTTTACTTTTGCTTTAAACTTTTGCAAATAACCTGTTGGTTGCTGTGGTGACTTGTTTGCAAGACAACATTTTAAGGTTCCCAGATCTCTTGTTCGTTGCCAATAAATTCAAAAGGTGATTATTTTCATTACAGAGCCAATTGTGCACATATACTGTGTTGATGTTTTTTTTCTTCCTTGCCAGCAAAGCTACAGCACAGGATATGGCAGACTGCCAGCCTCACAGGGTGTCCTTTTGGCTCTTATACAGAAATACTTAGTCAAAGTAATAAAACAGGCAGGCAGTTAAACACCCTTACTGTGAGGAGGTCCCGATAAGGATCAAGCATACTGTCTGCTAAAAACATAGACTCAAACAGTGTTCTAATTTTAAAACAAAATAACCCTTTATGTACCAGTGTGAAATCCCTTCACATTTGTGAAGATTTCACCCATTTTCTGTACTTCTTTTACACCAGCAAATGTGTCAGAAAATGTAAAATTATCTAAATCAGTGTCCCTGTGAGAGTCTTGTTTTATTGGTTTTGTATTTGTTTTGGTTTTTTGTTTTTTTGGGGGGGTGGTGGCATCATGTCTACACATTCTATTAAAACTGCTTGCTTTCGTCTGTGCCAAAATGACCTGAGTCATGCTGTGGAGGTGAAGCCTAAAGCAGAGAGGGATGTTGTGAGATTTAGAAGGTTAATTAGCACAGGCTTGTGTGTGCCAACTCATTCAGCTGAAGTTGCTGCACAGACCTGGTAAGGATGGAGGACTGCTGCTAATGATGGAGGCGTTAAGCAGAGAAGTACATTAACTTTGTTTTGTTTTTTTCAAATTATCACTGATGCTTAAACGTGTTGCAAAGGAGACTTATAATGTTAAGGTACAACCTTAGCTTCCTCTAAATGTAAAGATTATTACACTTACATCTTTAAACTTCAGAAATTATTTTTTCTCTGAATGCTATAATAGTATTTCTAGCAGCTGTGTAGTTTGGGATAGATGTCTAGAGTAGGACTTACAGAGAAAAGGCTTTTACTACTCACAGCACTGTAGTCCTTGCAGAAAGTTGCTTCTTTAACAGTAAGTGTATCGGCAACATTTGCTGCCGTGGTGGCCTGCTGTGTATTTGGCATAACTTGTCAAAACATATCCATCAGATATGTGAAAAGAGAACAGGGGTTGCTTGGGTGGTCAAGCTAGGCCAAGCCTGGTGTGGATTGTCAATATAAATACTATTAAAACCTCTGACCTTGTCTGGCTTAAGAAGGAATGCCCCACTTTGTCAACTGCAAACAATATAAGATCCCTATTTTAGGTTTTAAGGAATACAAAATAATGTTTACATTAAATCAATTTCATTTCAGTACTTCATTATATGGTACATACATTTAAAATAGGAAAGCTTGGAGGAGACTATACCATACTTCCAAAAGTGTTGACAAAAAGGCCTCAACCTATTTACACAATATAACATACACTCAGAAACATTTCCACTGTAGAGCAGCCGCTTTTATGTTTGGATGCTTGGATCTTAGTAGGCAGTGGTTTGGAATCTGGAGTAGAAGTCACGGGTTCACATCCTGTTTATGGAAGTTCTGGTTAGACCTGCCAAGACTTTAGGATGGCTTATGGAAGCACTGTATATTCAATACCAGCAGTTAAGAATTTGCCACTTGTCACCCTGATGAAAATATAATACATCATGGGTTGCAAAAAGAATGTCAAATTGATCTTCATTCGTGAGTGGTAAGGCCCTGTGGTGCCCTAAAGCCAGACGCTAAACTCAAAAAGAAACTGTTACATCTTCACAAGAACAGCTGATTTCGAAGTTATGACTTTCAGGCTGATGTTATATAAATGAAATATATAATGGCCAAGACCACTGATTTACAATGATTAAAGTAATGACATTCCATTTTTGAGACTTGAAATTTAGGAATTGCACCAGTGATTATTAGTCTAATTTCTGTATTTTATCTGGATTCTATTGTCATTTTTTGGTATGAGCATAAATAATCAGAATAAAAGAAGGCATAATATACAGAGCATTAAATGAAGTAAATGGAAAATAGTACAGGAAGCAATTATAAGAAAAATGCAAGTTTTTCAAATTTACTAATTTGGTATAAAATATCAAAGATCATGAAATTCTTTGTTTTTGCCAGTGCGTGGGTAATCCAAATTACAGAATTTTACCAGGTTTTCCAGTAAAAATCAAAAACCAGTGGTCTTGACAATGGCATGACTCAACATTAGGAGTGTCTAATGTACACAAGCTATGTTTCACTTTGGCTTTGTCCCACAAAGTGCGCACTTCACAAATAAGTCCACAAAGTGCCTAAGTCTTTAAAACTCTGCAAAGGGTGAATTGCCCACACCACAGAAAAAGTTTTACTTTACAACATCTCAACTCAAACTACACAATTTGTTGCCTCTTAGGAGGGGACAATACTCATGAAATGTATTCCTGGCTTTACTGCTGGAGAGGTTTGGTCTTGCTCTCTCACACTTTAATTTTTTGAGTCAGGCCAGTGAGTATCTGCTGTATATTTGTAGTTGATATGAAAGGTTGGAAAGCCAATCAACGGAGGCCCTGTCTGATTTATACACAGACATTCCATGACTATTTGTAGATGCGTAGGGGTGTTTGCCATACCTCATGCTAAGTTGCACAAAAAGCTACTAATGCCTCAGGGAAAGGTTTACAAACATGCAGAGACTTTGGAGGACTAGAATGTTTGTATATTTACACTACACATTATCTCAGTAAAGGTGTTTTCCGTACCTAAGAACAACATACGGTACTACTGGATTTGAATTGTTCAGCTCGTATGAATTTTTTTTAGCTCATTACAGCACTAGGGACATTTGAATGGAAACAGAATCTTCATCTCTTTCAGTTCACCTCCCACTACATGAAAACCATAATATTCTGTTTATGACATAGTAATCTGTTGCCATGACTTTAGTTATAGCACAGTCAGCAGGAGAAGGTGAATTCTAAGGACAAATATGATATTTCCTTTTAAATGCCATTAGTAAATAATAAGAGAAAGAAAAAAGCAAATGGGTGAATCATACAGCAATTTATAGCTAATCAGATCTTTTTTTAAGCCTAAATATTAACTTTTTCTGCCTCAAAGTACAGAAACTGGAATAGGTTTTAGGTCACTTATACCTTGGTTTCAGAAGCTGGATTCTGAAAACCGGCCTGCTGGTGCAGCAGTAGAACTACTGCTTTTGGCACCAATGTTCTGGGTTTAGGAGCAAGCCTCGTACATCAGAGGGTCGGCCGGGTGGGGTCCGAGTGTCCTATGGATACTCTCCACCTCTGGGAGGGAGGGGGTCATGCCTCTGGTGCCATGCTGCTGCCTGGGTGACCACAGATGGTGACTGAGCACTGCAGCCAGAAGTGGGAGGGTTGACATTAGCATGGAGGAGCATGTGGATGCATGCGCACCAGTCACACCTTCGACATCATGGTGTTAGGGGTGGAAAAAGGAAAAAAGCCCCTAGCCTGCAAGATGATGCCACCTTGCCTCGCAGGTCCTGTACCTGTCTACTGGGCACACTGATCAACAACCCAGCTAAAGGTTCTCTGGGGTAATGGGGGAGTCCCCCGGGGTCCCAGCACTGGGGGTTAGCCATGGAGCACTGCACAAATTGGTTGGTAAGCTCCAGAGATTGCAGGGTCATGGGGCTGGAGGAGAGGAGGAGGATGGGGGCAGACTGGGAGACACTGGGGGCATAAAATATACTAAGTCAAAAAAAAGAAGTTGGATTCTGTTGGGACCAATCATGTCACATATTTTACTGTTTATATTGTTTCAGTATTTTTTTGTTTACATAGTTCTCCCCCTGCCTGCCAGTACTCATCTGCTGTTCACTCAATTGCCCCCCCACCAGCAGTCTTTCCCCACTGCCCACAACAGAAACGGGTAGCTATGCTTAGAATAAACGCTGCAACTAATTAGTGAGTTTTTCTCAATATTCCTGCCCACTAGCTGATCCTGCTTTCTGTTTCACCAGTCCCATGCCCCCCAACCCACTCACTCATTCTGTGCCATAATGGCAGTCACTCACACATACTGGGTGCCTTTAGAAAAAAACAAATTTCACGTATCCCATTCTTTTTTTAAGGGCACAGTTCAGAGCAATCTCCTCCCTTAATACACCCCTCCCCTGTGCCACCTCACAGCTGATGCCAGCACTCATCCATTTGTGATTGCAGTTTAAATGGTGCAACAACACTTTCTCCACACTACAGGCAGGAGCCATCAGCACATGTCCTCACTCACATGGCAGAGCATTCTCACCATGTTTGGCACATCAAAGGAACAAATACATATTAAAAATCCCATTATCTAAAAAAAAAACTATTTTTAATGTTTTGTGTGTGTCTCGGTATGGATGGGGTTGGGGGGGGCAGAGAGCATTCACACAATGAACTACCAGTATACAATCTCATTGAAGGAAACTACAGCGATGGAGCCCATAGTACAGGTAGGACTAAAGTCCTATGGAAAAAATGAACAAGATCATGCAGGCGGAGGAGCTATTTTATGTAAAATGTAGACAAATATTTTGCTGTTTTATTATGTCACCCAAATCATTTTTAGAAGTGCAGTACTCCTGTACTCCTATTTGAGCAGGCCTCCTAGCCATGCATTAGAACTAATGCACACCCTGTCATGCCTTATTGCTTAAGTATTGTAGGTGGTTTATAATGGAATAACAAGACATAACAGAAAATGTTACAAATGGACATATTGCATCATAATTAGAATGTGATATAGTGGTGCAGTATCACACAGTTGTATATAATAATGCAATGCTATACAGCAGTTTTTTTTTAAATATGGTATATTTGGAGGGAAACTATTTGCCAATTATACTATATAAAATATGATGAGATAGCAGTATTAGTAGAATGCTTAATAACAATGTAGTTTTGTTACAATGGACAAACATGTAAGTAGCAACAGAAACAGTGTGGTACAGATTACAGTACAAAGATTCTTAAAAACATGCAAGGCATAAACAAATCATACGTAAATAGCAGTAAGAGCAATACAGTGTGGGCTACAGTACAGCCAAAACCCTTTCGACCTAAAATGCCAGTTCTAGAAGGCATGCCTCCAGAGATGCGTGTGGAGTCTAGTGTTAAATGTGCAAAAAACACAAAAATGGCATACAGCAGGGCAACAAAGAAGGCTAATGCAAAACTGAGGCACAAGCTGAGATTTTAATCAAAAAGAATGTTTAAAGAGTACAGAAAAAAAATGGTAAACTGTGAGGTGGGCGCATGAGGAAGGGCGCCGTCCATAACGGTGACTCTTTCACGGCGCAATCCCTCATGGCGATGGGAGGTTAGGGTGACCTGATGAGGCTGTGGGAGAACTGGGTGACAGGATGTCACTATGCGTATGTGCATGGGGGTGGGAGTGAGCACGCGAGCGTGGGCTGGGAGGGGCAGAGGCTGTAGGGGTGGCGCTGTGGTAGCTGGCCGAGCTGCATCGTGGCATCAGGGGTTAGCTAGTGGTTGGGGTGGGTGGGGTACTGGGTTGGGGCCGGGCGCTGGTGCGACTTTCTTGCACCCGGCCTGAACCTTTATTTTTACTGCTTTCACCCCCGACATGCACCCCTGGAGTTGAGAATCCTTAAATAGGGTGGTGCAGGGCGAAGCCCCTGAGGAGGGGTGGGGGGTCAGCCTCCCACAGAAAGCAGTAAAAAACTGTCCTGGCACCATTGTCCTGATGCGCTGGGGCTGTCAGAGTGCCGAAAATGTTTTCGGCACTCTGACTGAGCGATAACGGTCATCGCTTTTAGCATCACTGTTATCACATAGACCCCCAAAAAACCTATCAGAACACAATGTTCACACCCCAACCCCCATGTATGTTATCTTCTTTGCTCCTTGTTTACTGCAGCACCTGTTCCAGCCAGTGTCACATAGCATAGTTTGTTTCTAGCCATAAATGAGGTAAGAGAAAGGCACACCAAACCTCATGAGGGCACACACTGCAAAAGCTCTATATTACACTGATTTAAGGCAATAGGGACCTGCAGAGCTCTGGTTTTACCAGGTCTGAAGTTGGATCAGAAGCTCACAGAGGTATTGGGCTCCCAGTTTATTCCTGACCTTGTATGTAAAGTAAGTACCTTGTGGTTAAGTCACCACCTAATAGGCAGCCAATCCAGCATATGCAGATAAGGTATGATATGACCTTTAAAAGGAAGTCAGAAACCTTGCTGCCACATTTTGAACAAGCCAAAGATGGCATAGTTGACCACAGGGTAATCCACTGTACAGTACATTACAGTTATCCAATCTGGGCACCACAAATACTTGCCCCAATGTCCTCAGATCTGCAGGGTCAAGTACAAGGTGCAATCTAGAAATGTTCCTGAGTTGGTAGAAGCAACTGTTTAGTTTTGATGGCTTCGAACACCTGGGATTCAAGTGACTGGTGCTTGTCAAGTATAACTCCCAGACTGCGAACCTTCCTACTACCTCAAACTGAATTCCCATATGACAGAGGAGACTAAAGCTACTGTACCTTTGAGGGCTGACACCTTTCTGAGTCAGTTAGCAGCACCTTGGTCTTCCTAGGGTTAAGATCCAAGCAACTGGATGGTATCCACTGTCCAAAACCTGATCTCACCCAGATACGACTGTAGAATAGCAGTTGGAAGACTGATACAGTTGGTTATTATCTGCAGAACAATGCATACCCATGCTATAATGTCTGATGATCTCACCTAGAGGCAGCTAATACACTGAGAACAATGTGGGAGAAAGGACAGACCCTTGAGGCACACCCCAGTCCGGGGCAATCAAAGCCAATAAGCATGAGCCAACCATGACATACCACACCCTTTCTGATAGTAAAGACAGGTACCACTGTAAGACAGTCTTAAGCAAACCTTTATTCCTTTAGAATAGCAACTAACTCCCTATGATTGACATTGTAAATTGCTGAAGACAGGTCAAGAAGAATAAGGATGCAAACTCCCCCTTGATCCTTCACCAAATAGAGATCACTTTAGACATCATCCAGAGCAGCTTCCATGCTATGGTGCCAGCAAAAGCCAAAATGGAATGGCTTTAAAGATATTCTGGGCCTCTAGGTATTCTACCAACTGATCCATGACCATCTTCTTACAACCATCACCAAAAGCAGTAGGCTGGAGACTATACCAGTTTGTGGCAAGACACAAATATCCTGTGTCACCACATCATATTTGTAATGTAATATGACAAAATGTTTATAGAATATTTTTTATTAAGAACTTTTCATGGCAAATTCATATAGTACATTAACAGGGTGCAGCCAAAGTTCATTACAGCAGAAGTACATTTAAACCAAGTCATACATATAGGCCATCATAGTTTTATTGAGCAGACACAACAAACATTTGCTAGGTTATAGAGCACTTAATATGATAATATGTGCCTTACCAAAGGTTTATGCAATAGCCACTATTTCATTCTACTTACTCTAAAAGTAGTGTGGATGTCAAATAACGTATCTGAAAGCATCTATATGATATGGGGAAGGTGCCTGCTTGTAATGCTGCCAAAACAGCCCCCCACCATGGTTTGGAATGTACATGATTGGTCACTTGCTGTATACTGGGCCTTTTCAGTCCTAAGACATTCTGCAGGTTTCTGGGTCACTGTGCAGTACTGGGGGAGGGAACCATCCGTTGCTAAGCAATTGTTTTCTTTGTATTAATTAGTGCTAATCCCCATAGTGGTTGCTCCCGAGAGGCTTTAACTGACATATCTGATCCCAACAGCAGCTCCCGTGCAGAGAAGGGAGACACTCCACCTAAAACCTGCTCCATTATCCTATGTACTTCCCACCAAAAGCTTTTGATCTTGGGACAGGTTAATCCCATGTGCATAAAAGTGCTTTCCTCTACCTTACACTAAGGGCAAGTGGGATCCACTTCCGGCATTATCCTGTGGAGTTTACTTGGGGTATGTTGAGTTCTATATAAGAAGTTACTGTATATTGTATTAGTCTCTGTTTATTATTCTTAGCTCCAAATTGAGCATGGTGGATTGGCCTTTGCCAGTTCTTCTCAGACAAGGGCAACTCCAGGTCTTTCTCCCAGCATTGCTTCACTGGGGTCTGGGGGTACAGACAACATTCCCGTATCAGTTTAAAATATGCCAAGAGAGGCTTCAAGATAGGTTGAGGCCTGTACATTACCTGCTCCACAGGGGAGAGCTCAAGATGACTTCCCAGGCCTATGTCATACCTGCCAAGTTGGTTTTTGAGTTTAAGATAAACCAGAAACCCATGCGGGTCCAGATTTTGTTCTGTTTTTAATTGCATAAAAGGTTTCAGGATTCCCAGAGTACAGCATTTCCACCACAGTCAAACCTCTCTTTACCTAGAATGACCCCTGGTGCAGCAAAACATTGTAGTTCGGGAGTCCTTTGAAAGCAAGTCTTAACCATGCCTTGGGGGATAGCTGTGCCTTTTGGCATATTAGTGTGTGTATGTGTGTGTGTGTGTGTTCAGTTATCCAAGCTTGGACTGGAGACTGAGCAAAGGGATTACTTATTCTCTTCATTTTCCATTTGATATTCCTTGAATTTATTATGCCCTGTAGGAAAGAGCATCCTGCTACACTGTCCTCCATCTTGAGCCAAGAAGGATTCTCTGGGCCCCCAGCCTCCCCCAGAAAGGCAAGCCGAACCACCAGGTAGTAGTACTGTAACATGTGATGGAGTGCAATGCCACTCTGTTTGCCCATACCTCGAAGTTCCTTTGTTTTCACTCTGATAGGTTTGTTTTTCCAAACAAATTCATGGAGGCACATGTTCAGTTGTGAGAAGAATTTCCTTGGCACCCAAATTGGTAACCCTTGGAAAAGATATAAAAGTTTGGGAAAAATGCACATCTTGATGGTATTCATTTTCTTCCCAAGGTAGACAAGGGCAAGGAGGACCAGCCCTCCAGAGCAGATTTGATGCTTTTTAATAATGGGGGCAGTTTTTGTCAAGGAGGTCAGAGACCTTGTTTGGTTTGACCACTCCCTGATATTTGATGTTTTGGACCACCTTTAATTGGGCTACCTGGCTCTGCTCATCACCTACTTGTCCCAGTAACATATCTTCACTTTTCTCCCACTTGATTTTATGTTCCGCTAATTGGCCATATTGGGCCAGTCTACCTATCATTGTGAAAATAGCTTGGTATGGGTCTAAGACAAACCACAGTAAGTCATCTACAAACATGGCAGTTTTATGATGTGTTTCTCCCTATGGGCAAGCTTAAGACATCTTGCTGACTCTGGAGGTTGGCATCCAGTGGCTCCAGTGGAAGAACATCTAACAGCAGTGATACAGGGCACCTTTGTCTTGTGGCTCTTGTAGTAAAAAAAGTGGATAGCTGGCCATTGGTTAGGACCTGAGCAGTGGGCCTATAGTAAAGATATTTTACCCAACTCCGAAATCTGGGTCCCAGCCCAATCATCTCCAGAGTGTGGTGCATAAAGCCCCACTCCACACGATCAAAAGCCTTCTCAGCATTAAGAGTTATGATTTCCCCTTCTCCCCCTTCTCTCCTTGTTCTAGCATGTGCCTACTGTCCATTGCCACAGCACATGTATTGCCCGTCTAATGTTTGTTTTACCCTGTCTCCCTTTAACAAAGCTGGTTTGATCTGGATGTATTATCTGGAGGAGAGCTGTTTCCAGCCTAGTCACTATCACGATTGCCAAGGTTTTGTAACCTGCTGTTAGCAGGGAAATTGGGCAGTAGAAGGGGCACAGTTTAAGGTCCTTTCCAGGCTTTGGCAGGACAGTAATGGCCGACCATTTGGAGGGGGCAGCACATCTTTTTGCATGCTTTGCACCAGCATGTTCCATAGTGGGTCTCTTAGGTGAGGTAGGAAGGTTTTATACAACTCTATAGGCAGGCCATCTGGCCCAGGTGCATTCCCACCTCGTAGGCTATGTACTGCAGACTCTATCTTACCCCAGGATAATAGGGTAGCAGCTGTTTTTACCATATCTTAGGGGATGGTGGGCAGTGGAGTGGTGGTTGCAAACAAATCCAGCTGCTGGGCTGAGGGGTTTACCTTCAAAGTGTACAAGGCCTAGTAGTAATCCTTGAAACACATCCCAATTTCTACTGGATCTGTGGTTTTTGTACTATTTTCTTTTTTTTTTTTTTTGCACCTCTCTGGCTCCTGGTCGACCACTCCTTCAGGCTGCTGGGCCCTGATGGCACCACTGCCCCCGGACCGGCCACCACCACCCCACATCACAGCCGCCCCGGTAACTCGGCATATCCCTTCGCCTGATGGGTCCCCCTCCTCAGAGGGAGATAGGCACTGGCTGGGGGGTAGGCCAGCACTCTCAATCTTGGCCTGAGTGCTGCTGAGGTGGTCCTTGGCCATCTTCCAGGGCTTCGGTGGTAGTGAGGGCCGGCAACCATCATCCGGTCGGCCATGGAGCCAATTTCCCCATTTTCTCCCTGGGGGCGTGGTGTGCCACTAATGTTGAGGCAGACACCGATATTCACCATGCCCCTTTTGCTCAGTGGGACCTGACATGCTGCTGAGCCCCCAGCCTCTGCCACGCCAGATCAACTCCCCACCCTCCTCCCAAGAGAAGGGGAGCAGTGGTCGGACACTCAAGCCTTCTCTCCCTGGCTGGACCTCCGGCTCCCTAGGTCCATTCCCAAACTCAGGTCGCTAGCGTCCCAAGCAGAAATCCAACCACTGTGCCAATGGGCCAGCTGTACTATCTTCTTTAAGCAGGGAGGTAATATAGGCTACAACAGCCTTAGCCTTAAGCTGCCATGCCAGCCATTTCCCACTTCAGTCTCCATCAAAATACCCACCCTGACCTGCAGGATCTGCCGCTCTAGTTGCTGGCTTGTATGGATGTTTATTTGACATTGAAACTTTTGCAACACCTGGTAGCCCTGTGGGGTTGGGTTTGCTTTGTGCACAGCTTTACAAGCTTGCACTTTGGTGGTCAGTGCACATACCTGTGCTTGGGTTTGTTTCTGCTTATGGCTGGCAAATGCAATAGTATGACCTCTCATGAAAGCTTTTAGTGCCTCCCATCAGACAGCATGAGAGGTGTCCCCTGAGTGGTTATGTGATAAAAATTCCTGGATCTTATTAGCCATGTAGTTTCTATAAGCCTTTTACTTGAGCAGAGTGGGGTAAAGCCTCCATGCTCCAGGTGGCTGTGGTGCCCCAGGGCCTCCCAAATGTAACAGCACAGGGGCATGTTCAGAAATTAAGATAGGGTCATGGTGTACCTGACCTCCCTCCACTGTCAAGGGCATGTGAATCAGAAACATATCTATCCCTTCATGTAATTTATGGGCGTGTGAGTAGAAAGCATAATCCCTGCCATTGGGGAGCTAGTATCTCCTAGCATCAAGACCATGGCCTGAGGCCAGGTTCTTGAGAGATTTTGAACTTTTGACCTGTGTCAAAGGGGGTTCTAGAGGACTTACCCATAACACCATCCCATATACAATTCATATCACCCCAGTATCCACCTGCCTTGCCATTGTAACATTTTCACTGACAGCGACTGGAAGAAATACACTGCGTCCACGTTTGGGACATACAGTATATAGATCCAAAAAACAGCTTTTGGTCCATGGCATACCTGAATTGCACTAGGGTATATTTCCCCACTGGGTCATTCTTTGCTTTGTGAACGCACCAATTTAACCCTGATTTTACCCATACCACCATGCCCGTAGCCTTGGAATTAAAATTTGCCACCTGCCAAAACTCCTCCCAGGTCTTTTCCAGGTGGTCCAACTCCCCTAATGCCATGTGTGTCTCCTGCATGATGTCCATTTCATTTTTTTAATATAGTCAAGTATCTTCTTTCTTGCATTTTAACCATTAACATTCCTCAAAAGAACAAAAATTTTACCTGCCATTATCACAAATTGGTTGTTGGCCCCGATATTTCTGCAGCAACTTGAGACTAAATTCTGTGGCAAGTCCCCCTGTTGCTGTAGAACTTCTGCGGCATTTGTTTCCTATTTCTGTGAAAATTCTGCAGCGGCAGTTGGGGGCTTCAGTAGCAGTCAGCAAGCCTCCCCCCCAAGCACCCAGGAAGGGGAAAAATTTAGTTTTGGGGCAGGGGCCTACAGACCAGAGAAGGATGTCACTTAACTCCTGAGTTCTTAGTATTATAAAGTAAAGAATCCACCCCATCCATCTCAGCCCCATCCCCCCACTCCAGCCTGAGAGTCCCCAGGGCCACACAATTTGAATGAGTAATATTTTTAGCAGCTAGCACACTGCACAGTGATTCTCATCCTTCCAGTTTTACCACTAGGCCAGAATGCCGGTTTCTCATTCCAATAGTGCTTTGTGCAGCTGTGCTCAAAGCACTTCTGGGACATGAATCCAGAATTCAGGCCCGGTGGTGAAATTAGAAGAGTGAGGATTACAGTACAGTATGGGACCTGATAAAATATTTCTACTTCAAATAAAGGGCCTCAAGGAGGTTCTCGGGGTGGGGTAGGGAGGGTGGTGGAGCTGAGCTGGATTGGGGGGGGGGATCTACCTGTTTTGATTTTTAAGTTAAAGCCCTAGCAGACAAACTAATGGTCAAGGGCTGTTCTAAAGCGCTTTTCAGATTCTGGTTTTTAAATTCCACAGAATTCCAAACAGCATTCTGTGGAATTTAATATAAACAATGGACTAGTTTTCTGAGATGTATATGTTCCATGGAATAACCACAGTTTATATGATCCCTGGGATAATTTTCCTTGGCCAGCGTCAATGTAAACTGCAGAATTGTTTTACTCACAGTTTATACTGACTTTTCATTTTTTTTCATTTATTAAGCTTTATCACCTCATTCACCAGCCCCCATTGGTCTGATCTACACATACTCAGCCCTGCCACATGCCCCGGGACTTACCTCACTACTGAACACCCCCAGCCTACTCCCCCAACGGAGACTAAATGGCAACATGCGAACGAGAGCCTGGTCGGTGGTGCAGGGTCTGCAACTTGGGGGCAGACATCATTGCGTGGCGTGGAACCTCCATTTTCCTGTTTTATCCCAAGGGGGCATTTTGTGCAATGACATTGGGGTGGCATGCTGAACGTCAAACATGCCTCACAAATGTAGTCAGTCCCAGCTGTCATACCCCAGGCTACCACAAGGAGTTATCCGAACACTGGGAACTTCCCCACCCTCCTCCCAGAGTAGGAAAGCAGTCCATATGTTGCTCAATCCTCTTCCCCCGACAGGCCCTCCAACTTCCCAGGCTCATTCTCAAACCCGGGTTGTTAGCGTCATGAGCAGTACTGCTGTTCCGGCAGGCCAGCTAAATACTGACTCTTTAGTATAAATTGAGGAATAATATTCCGCAGTTCATGTAAACTGAGGAATAATATTCCATGGATTTTCCATGGTTTACTTTACATTCCGTGGCAATCTCCGCGGCCACGGAATTGCAGAAAAATTGGGGTCTTGGGTATAGTGAATGCCTGTCTTGGTGTATTTTCTCAACCACACTGTCTTGAACAAACTGAAGTCTAACATATGAATTTTTGTCATTTAAACTACCACATAGTGCCCCTCTCCCAGAAACTGTGGATTGCAGACCCCCCTACCTCCCCACCTAAAGGCAACTGCTAACATCCTACTATTCCTCATCCCCACCCCCCGGCCTGCAGAGCTTCTGCAAATGAGGTCTGTGTAACCCTTACAAACTTGACGGTGGAAGCATGGCATTCTTGTTTTATTGCCACCACCACCATCCTTTCATAACCCACTATCTAATTAAATGATAAGGGCAGTATATACGTTCTAATACATAGCATAGTAAACCAATAACTTTGAACCTTAAATCATAATCATGTTGAGATTACCGACAGGGTTGCTTATAACACACTGTTTCCCCTCTGTAGTATTAACCTTAGATAGGCAAATTATTCCAGTGCACTTCCATGAACCTTCCACCCCTGTGTCCCTCCTGCCCCCCTCCCCCGGGACTTCCACTCGTCAGGCAAAACCACCTCACAAAAAAACCCTTACCTGGTCTTGTGCAGACATAGCCTTAATACCGGTGGTCACATTGCTTTGTTGATAGGGACATGAGGGACTTTGAAGTGTCCTGCAGACTGTTGCTCAACTTTGGTAGTAGAAGGAGCCAGCACTTAGCAAGCATTGAGCCCTATCCGAATGACTCCTAGACAGTTCAGTGTCAGGAAAGTCACATGTCTGCACAAAGGTGCAGCTGTGCAACTCTGTAGTTGAAACACTACAATTTGCATGCCAGAGATCACCACAGCATGGGTTCTGGTGTGGTGCTCACTGATCTGATTCAAGTACCGCCAGCATAATCCAGAATGTCAGCAATCCATTTGCTTTACAGCCGCCAAGAGCCTTCCTCCCCCCCCCCACCCAGCCACACCAGACTCCATTGTGCTGTGATATTCCTACTAATTGTAAGGGGTACTGGTGACTTGATAACATGTCACAGTCTCCCTACACACACCACATGTCTGACTGTGAAATGGAGGCCCAGGGTCCCAGGAGCTGCTGCTGCCATCCTGTACCACTCAAACAAACAGATGCTGACTGTATTCACAGTTGTCTGCTGACAGCACCCTCCAGACCTCCAGCCCCCCCCCCACTTCCCCCTGTCGATGTGCCCCAGCATTTTGTGTCACCAGACACTTGTGTTTTTACTGGAGGGAGAAGGCCAATTTAGTCAGCACTATAGATGCTGGCAGTTGCAAGTAGCTTAGCCACTTACCAGGTAGATCTTGAACTAGGACAGTCAGTGCAGCCCAGGGCAGAGGAACGGGATCTCGGGACAGGCCCTGGCCAAAGGTCAGCTGCAAAAGTGGCCCCAGCACAACTGTATGGACTACCTAGCCCCCTGCCCCCATCCTCCCCAGCCCCAACATTCCACTCTGAGATGAGAGTTACTGCAGGAGTGAACCACCCATGTTCTGATGCAAACCCCATACCAATACCAGCAAAAGCATCTCTTTCAGTAAAATAACAAGCAAAAACTTTAAGGTCCATATCAGGCTGTACCTTGAGCTTAGAAATAGAAAGGATAGGTGCACATCCACACAGCAAGTCCTAACAACTCAGCAGCTCAGTGGTTCAAGGCCAATAGAACCACGTGCCTGCATGAAGGTGTGGCTGTGTGACTCTGCAATCAGAGCTCTGCCATGAACAGTCCAAAAGACACTCTGTGACTTCATGCTACCTCTGAGTCCACAAAAGTTGATTTCTGGCTTAGTGTCCAAATAACGGAATTAAGTCTGGCCAGCATAGTCCAGGGTTGCAAAGATTCATGTGATTTTAAAGCCACAAAGCAGCCCCCCTCCTCAACACTATGCTTTATTGACATTACAGGGGATGAGGGTTATAAGTCCAGGGTCAGAATCTACAATGATAAGGATGACATTTAATATTCATGGGAATCTGTGGGAGCTGCCTCTTGCACAGACCCCATATGGCTTCAAAGTGAGGAAGCAGGAATCAAGGAACCATCACGGCCATCCCAGAGCCATGCTGGGTTACTTAAACAGATGGCTGCCAGTTTCATGCCCTGTCACCTACCAAGTCTGGAGACCCCTGCTCTGCTCCTGATCCTCTCTCCCCCTGGTGCACCAATGGTATCCTTAAGCCCCTACAATAGCATGGCTAAATCTGGAGTTGAAGGGTACTTCTGTTCACAGAGAAGACACTGGTGGTCACAAGAAGGTAAGCTGCCCTTCAGGAGGATCCCAATTCAGAATAGCCAATGGGGTCTGGGGAGCAGTGGGGCAGAATCACAGGGCAAGGATCTGGGAAGGGGCCACTAGAAAAGGGGAAAAACAGAGAGTAGGTACTTCACATTAGTCCATATAAAAAAAAAAGTCATGTTGCTGGAGCTGTTGTACATTGAGATGATCTTCCCGCTGCTGCTGCTTCTTCACGGTTATTATACTCTTTGGCTTTTTGTAGCTATGTGAAGGTATGTGGGGTGGCCCAGCTTCTGGATATGGAGTTGAGAGAGGTACTGATGAGAGAACTGCCACCCTCTCCTATATATAGGCTGGCTTTCAGGTTTGCAAATTTCTGCCATTGTTGCTGACGCTGCTGGATGTAATCCTGGAAGATGTACACTTTGGAGCCCTTGAACATGATAGAGCCTGCAGCTCAGACAGCTTTCAGAATCACCTCATAGTCTAGGTACTGCAAAAACTTGACCATATAGTGCTGTGCCCTCTCGCCTTACATAGGTGTCTGTTCTGGGGTGTGATGAACCCATTCCACCTCAGAGGAGCACTCTGAATCCTGCAGCTTCAAAGTCTACTAACCAGTTCCTAATGAAGCCTTCCAGATCTGTGCCCTCCTTACACTCTGGCATATCAATGATTCATACATTATTCCAGTGGACATAGTTCTTTTGGTCATCCACTTCAGTTACCAGCAATTTCACAATTTCCTGTAGCTGCACCTTTTCTCTGTTCCAGTCTGCAGAATGGTTTTCCACAGCATTTACTCGCTCCTCCAGCTCCCGGATCCTGGTGCCATGCGAGACAGTTGTCTCTGTGAAGCTTTCAAGCACCCCTTGCAGATGAGAGCTTTAGTCTATCATATTTGTAAAGATGGCTTTCATCTCTGTGTGCAGCTTATTAATAAATATTACCATGGTATCATCCTTATCTTTAGAGCACTGTAGGTGAAGAGTGTTGAAGAGGTTCTGGCGTCCTGCTTCCTGCCATGGCACCAGCACGGATCCTGATCTCTGATAGCTGAGCAGAGAGGTTTGCTCCTCCATGCCCCAAGAAGGTGAGCTGAGTTTTTTTTTAGTTTATCATTCATTGAGCACACATGATAAGCCCACTTAGCTGTTAGGACAGATGTTAGAAAAGGTTCACAGACGCCTCTAATTCAGGATGGATGGTGGTGGATGGTGAAGGAGCCCAGCAATCAAGTACCCATCATCATCCCTGGTTAGACCACACCCCAATATTGCAATTTAATAAAGAATTACAGTTTACATAGTAACTTAGTAATTGACGGCAGATAAGGACCACTAGGCCCACCTAGTCTGCTCATATTCCCTGCCTTCAACAGTGGCCACCGACGCTTCTTGGTCATTGGCTATTGCCTCTCTTTCCCACTTCTAGGGTTCCCTTATGCTTATCCCATGCATGTTTAAATCCCCCCACTGTGCTAGCTCCCACTACCTCATGGGGTAGGTTATTCCATGCATCCTTCTACTCTTTCCTTGAAGAAAAACTTCCTCACATTCCCCTTTATCCTGCCCTCTTCTAATCTCATATTGTGCTCCCTCATCCTTTTACAGCTCCTGTACTGAAATATTTCACCCACCTGCACTTTGTAGCAATGAACCACAGTTCCTCCCCTTGCAGTCTTGTGGTACCCTCTGCCCGATCCCTGTTAATAGATTCAGAACCCACTTTCCTGGCCTACACACTCTGCACCCAGCACTCTAACCCCATTCTGTACTGGACTCACCCATCCATATATACACTGATCTCTGGCAGAACTACAGAGATGGTGACTGGCATAGACCACCTTAGGCTCTGATTCACCACTTCAGATGGCCACCATCTAACTGACAGGGAGTGTGCAGATGCATATTATAGAAACAGTTGTTGGCAGAAAGTGCATGTATGGATGAGTGAGTCAGGCACGGACAGAGAGTGGAGGTGGTAGATGCTGAGTAGGTGGGCTAGGGAGGGGGGTTATGAATGTTGTCATGGAGATCAGATGGGGGGACCAGTAGACTACCATGGAAGGAATTGACATTATATGCAGGGACTGGGCTAGAGGTGGGTACCACTAGACTGTCAGGGAAGGCAAGTGCATGAAATCACTCATTTACTCAGGGATAGGGTAGGGGTGGTGGGTGCTGAGTGGATGGACTGGGGAGTGGGTGGGGATTATGAATGTTTTAATTGGGACAGGAATTGGGTGGGATGAGATAAAATTAGACTACCACGGCAGTCATACATATTTTACACAGGGAACATGAGGGAGGATACAGGTGTGGCGACACTAGTGCTGCTGGGGAAGGGGAGGCATACACCACTGGGTGTATTGATAAGAGCAAGGTTCTGGAATTGTTAGATATCATTGACTTGGCAGCCTGTTCATGTTTCCAGAACCCTGTGAATATATTACTGTGCTCTCTGTGCAGGAGGGTGCCCTAATTTGCTTGGATATAATGGTGTAGTCAGTGCAACTGCACTATCCACTGTGCATAGAACAGAAGGTACCTTTGAATATGGCCTCTGTCCCATATGGTCACACTATGTCTAGTTAGCATGGTGCTAATCATCTGAATATGGGAGCCAAAGTCTCTAAATTAACATTGGTTTTGTACCTGTAAAACAGTATGTATGAACTCGTCTTGTTTTGTCATACAGTATGTTTGCTGGTTTTTAAATTGTACAACTATAGGAAAGGCTTAGTGATTTAATAAAGGTTACAAATGAATAAACACTAAAGATAAGATTTAACTTTCTCTTCTATCAAAGGGGAAATTGTGTTTAACTTTTGAAGATAAAACCCTTTTGTTTTAGCACAATTAAAACTGTTCGGGTACAGTACATCATCTGGCTCAATCAAGTTTGGAGCCCATCCCAATTAAAGACCTTGAAATGCTAAATCAGGAGGATGGGCTGTAGAGATCTGGGACTGGAGGTTCAAACTCATTTTAAAGGCTTCTGAGTTCTAGACAGAAGGAAATATTACAAGTGTTTTCTACTTACAAATTCTTTTACACAGCTGGATGATTTTGACAGAATCATCTAAATCATGGTGATTTGAACCCATGTGCATTATTTCTAGGTATCTATTCAGCAAAAGGCTGGAAAGTGGTGCTGTTGCTCATAGGAGACAAAAAAAAGCTATCAGTTTTTTCGGAGAAGTAACTAACAAAACAAAGATGCAGTTGTGCCTTACTGGAAAATGGCCGAGATAAAATTGAGATCCTAGAGTCATGTCAGCCTAGCATGTTAAGTCACCACCAGCTATTGTAGTTAAACCAATACTATTTCAAAGGCATATAATATGATTTAGAAATTAAGTAGAATATTGTACTGTATAGATGAACAGACATTCTCTGTATAGCCATGAACTCTCGGATCTCTTCCCGCTAACCACACAAAGAAGTATCTTCCCTAGCTGAGCCACTGTAGAACAGTCCTGCCTGATGCCATGGTAGCTGTTGGGTCAGTGCGTGCTACATGGAGTTTGGAAGTACCTGAATTAGACTTCAAGAGACTGCTTTCTTAATTGGAATTGAAGTTGCTTTTAACCTTTAGGCTACCGGAAGATTTAGGACATACAGGTTTTTAGGACAAGATGAGGAACAGTTACTCCAGTTCATAAGTTAGCCTTGGCCAATATAAAGAGAGTAATAACACTTCTACAGCTAACTGAACCCCATTTTACACACATAAAAGAGTGTAAACAAGCAGTTAATTAAACAATGACTGAATGGAATACTAGCAGAAGTAGAGGAAAGCAATACTTAGGTTAAACAGTCAAAAATATTACTAAAACCGATATTCTTCTACACATGGTTGCTAAAAACCTGTTCTTACTTGATGTGTGCACTGACCCATATTCTCTCTCTCTCTCTCTCTCTTCCTTCCTCTCTCTCCACATGAGCTACAGTAAGAATTTCCCTGTGTATCATAATCTTAATTTGACCCTGCTTACATCAAGAATTGTGATTTTGTATGGCACTCTTTTTAATCTTTCTTTGTGTAAGTTTGAGAACCCACACTCGCTTGACTTTGACTACACATCCTACAATTAATGACAGCCGGCCCGGTGGCACTGAGGGTTGAGGCACTGAATGCCACACCTCATGCCATGCTGGCGACCCGGGTTCGGGAATGAGCCCGGGTCATTGGGGGTCGGTGGGGATGGGGAAGGATCAAGCATCCCAGTGACTCCTGTTCTTCCCCTGGGAGGGGGGGTTTCTCTCATGCTGATGCGCTAGCAACCTCTGGCAGTGGCTGGGGGATTACAGTACTCAGCTGGCAGAATGCAGGGGGATTGCAGCTGTGGTGGATGTCTTTCGGGTGTGCGCGGGAGCATGCACATTCCAAGCAGGATGTCATTGCACGTCCGAGCTCTGGGGTTGAAAACCTAAGAAAATACCCCTTATCATCGGGTGAGGCAACGGTGACCATCGGTAGCCCTGGCCACATGTCCAATTTTGGCCATATCTCCAATTCTCCCCTGGGGATTCTGTAGCTTCTCTGTGGGAGGAGGCCTGGAATCCTGAAACTGACATAGTATCAGGGAGCAGTTCAGGCGGCAGTGGAGCCACAGGAACTGTGCATGGGATACTTTGCGCCCCAAGCAGGCAAGTATAAACAAAGTCTACAAAAAATCCAACATTTAATTATAACACTTCCAGCCATTTGAAACCTGCTTTCAAATGGGCACATAACTAATTAATTCAAGTGACCAGATGTGAAAGAAATTATCAGTTAAGTAATGTCACAAGTTGGCTGAGTTTGGCATATAATATTTTTAGAACTAATTTATTTGATTGGGTCTTTGAAACTTTTGATTACCTAAGAATGGAACTTGGCCAAGTTTTGTAACCTATTGCAGCCCATTTTACAAGCAACAGCCAAAGCAGACATAAATCTCTAAGATGAATGTCTTTTTCAATTAAAACATTTTTTTACCAGCCTTCTGTCATTCCTAATGCCCTTCCCAATTAACCAGCTTAGTTAGGCAGACTAGTTGCTCGTGACAATGCAGTCCTTTTGCCAAATTTATTAAAAACAATACAAGTCTGACTGTTGACTTGGCTAAAGAATGTGGAAAGTGATTGCCAATAAGAAATTTCACTGGCTTTTATACACAGATTTGAATGACAGCTTCAGCCTATTGCAAAGTTAAAGTTCAAGAAGAATGCAGTAGTAAAGGACTATTAGCTGTCACAGCTATAAAAAAAAGTTTTGGTTAATTAAAAGGGTTTTGCCACAGAATCAAAGGGGCTCTGGATGAAGAAATCTGCAGAGATTATCTAAGGCCACCTCAACCTCAGCATTTATTATTCAACACCTTGCTCATTGCTCTGATAATAAATATTTAATCACTCAACAACTGTAAGTGCTTGTGTCTTCCTGGAGGAGTTGCAAGCTTTCGGAAATAAAGGGATGGGGGAAAATGGCAGCAAGCCAAAAAGACGTGTTGTAATTATGCAGGGACAAGTGAAAAGGTGTGAAGGACGCCTCTGAATTAGGCTTTTGTAATCAGGTTGCAAGAACACCTTAACGCTAATTCATTTTGGTACTATTCACTGGACTTCAAAGCTATATTTTGTGTTGCATGGCAGGCTCTGACAGAGGGTGCCCTTGGAGAGCAGGCAGAAAATGTTCCTAATGAAAGCAGGGCCCCAAGCAACGAGAGATGCCATCCTTGTACCCTCCTTTGTCTGTCACTAAAAAAGCAGGCTAGCTTGGCAGGCTTTTGGATCCATCAATAATGCATGAGAAAAAATTACATCCACCCCAAAGCCAGGGGAAGGAAGGGGCTAGAGAAGGGCGCTGTTGCCTTGAACCAAGATGATTATTTTTGTAAGCAATGTTTTGCTTGAAAAATCTATTCATTACTCAGCCACAAAAGGCTCTTGCTTTGCTTGCCAACTGCTATTGCAAGCACAAACCGCAGTTTTCAGGTAGAGCCATGTTTTATGAAATAAAAAGTGTGCTATCATTTAATTTAAATGGGATGATACCATTTACATTTTTTGTAACTTAGAAATCAGATAAATACTACACACAGCAGTGGCATTTGGAATTTACTGCAGTTAGATGTATTCTCCTACAGTATATGCTGTAAGCAATTTATAGACCCATGAGACAAATCTTCCGGATTGCTTGCTAGCCAATAACTTGTTGCTCTTAAATTACCTAATACACTTCATAGTTACATTTTTCACATATCTCAGGATTCAAACCATTAAATCCAGTTTGACTCTGTAGTACCCTGATGTATGCATGGCATAACATGAAAAATGACTTGATTCATGTGTCTGATGAGTCTGTTTCAGTTTTATAACATGCACTATGTTTAATACATTAATATAGGTGGTAGTACAGATGTCTGTACAGTAATGTAGTACTAGAATAACACATTAAAATAACTTTTTGTATTCAAGAGGCCTTGTCCCTACTAGATAACCTGGATTTTATTTGTGATATCCCTACATGAAGATACTTAAGTGTCTACTGTTGTACGTAACATATCACTGAAACCAGAAACCATAAGCAAGTATCAGCTGACCATCACAATCCCTATCAATTGCGTGTCTCCCTTAAGGACTCATAATGATGTGTTTTGTGGGGAAGTCAATAAGATCACTCTCTTCCAATGATTTGTAGGCTTTGTACTGCATGATGTCATTAGAAAAATCTATTCATTACAGTACAGATGTTCTAATGCTTCTAGTGCAGCTGTTGCAGTTAACGCCTGGGTCCACTTGCCATTTACAATATTTCAAATACAGCTATAAAAAGGATATGTGCCCAGTGTTTTATTTCACTGTTTGAAGTTCCATTAAATTCATTTTTTACAGTAGATTTGGAGGACATTACTAATAGATTGTGACCAAATAAAGGGAAATTGCTGCATGTGTATGCACCTATACAGTACTTGCACATGTGTTGTCGTAGCAGTAGTGTGTGGGGGGCTCTTTAATTCCTCCATGCACCATGCACCATCCTGTTCTTCAACAGGAGATGAGTGCCCCTTGTGCTACCTCCCATGTATACAGTAGCTAACTATGCCAGAAGCTCAGTAGGTTGTGTATACTGTACTCACCCCTGGGGCCATAGGATTGCAAGGTCATGGGTTCTAGTCCCACACCCAATACTGACACTGTAGTGCAACACTGTGGGGGTGCTGTACTGATGAGGTGCTGTCTTATGGACAGATGTTAAACTAAGCTTCCATTTGCCCATGTTCTGTGGCTGTCCAGGTGAAAGTTAAAGATCCCATGGCACTTATCATAAGAGATGGGGATGTTTTATTTAAAATAAGCAACAATTTATACAAAAAAATTAACAAGTTATTATACCCTATGTCAACCAAGACACACTTACAGTATATCCAACCTAAATAATATACTGTAGTAGTCAGACTATATTCATTTTGACCACACACTCAATTCATAAAAATCCTATCCCCCTATTTTTTCTTCTTCTTTTTCTCCCCTTCTGACAACCCTTGTTTGGGAGGGTGCCCCAATACCATCCCTCTGACATCCACTGGGCCTCATCAGCCATCTTCTCCCAGGGCTTGCCTCCCCAGTGGGGTTGGCGGGGGGTCCCCAGGCCTCCACTGAAGACTAGATCCAGTTCTGGTTGGCTCCCAGCTGGTTGGAGAGAGGAACCTGCGAGCCCCTCTGTTATCCAGCTGCCAGTGATTTTCCAGTTTCTTCCCTGCAGATGAAGGGCATGCAGTGATGCTAGTGGTGGTGTTGTGCACGCTCCTGTGCATGGCACACCAGGCTTCTGCCCTGCTTCTGCTCTCCATGTACAGCATTGGTGTCCCAGCCCCCAGCCTCTGGTAGGGGCCAGGCTAGCACTGACCACTGATTCCCCCCCCTCCCTGGAGGAGGAGAGCTATCCTTGGGATGCTAAATCCTCCTCCTCCCTTTCCAATCCCTGGCAACCCACTAACACCACAAACATGGGTCACCGGCATGGCAGGAGGTAAGGCTTGAAGCCTCAGCCCTCCATGACATTGGGTCGGCCACATCCTACCCCCTTTTTAAATAAATATTCTCTTTTTTCTTACTTCAAATAGAAACTTAGAAACAAGGTATTTATTGGCAGATAAGGGCCGCTTGGTCAACCCAGTCTACCCACTTTGCCCCTGCCTAACACATGCTTGAAGCCCACCATTGTTTTTGCCACCACCACTTCTGCTGGAAGACTGTTCCAGGCATCCACCACTCTGGTAGTGAAGAAGTACTTCTTCACTTCCCTCCTAAATTTCCCCCTTCCAGCTACTTGCATGCCCCCTTGCTCTTGTGCACATTTTCTTCTTAAAAATACTCCCCTCCTGTACCTTATTTACCCCGTAAGGTACTTATACATCTCTATCATATCCTGCCTCTCTTTCCTCTCTTCCAGGGTGTACATATTGAGATCCACCAGTCTGTCCTCATAGGGCTTATGATGCAGCCCCTGCACCATTTTAGTTGCCCTCCTTTTGCCTGCCTCCACTCAGTCTATGTCATTCCTGAGATGGCACTGCGTGGTTTTTGTAGTGCTCTTTTTCAAATGCTGTTTTGAACAGGTACCCCAGAGATGTGGTCTCCAGAATTGGACACAGTACTCCAGGTGAGGTCTCACCAATGGTCAATACAGTGCTAACACCACCTCTCTCCTTCTGCTGGTGATTCATCTCCCAAGACACCCCAGCATCCCACTGGCCTTGTCTATTGCCTTGTCACACTGCCTTGCCACCTAATGTTTATATTTTCTTTAAGATCCAGTTCATGTATTGTCACAGACCAGCTAACTTTACACCATTCATCTTTCCTATATCTTGTAAATACATGTAATCCCTAGGTGGCACTATCCCAAGGGATACTTCCCCTGCCTGCATGACCAAATGCAGGTTGAGGGTCCTGGGTACTAGAAATGGGTGCCTCCACCCAGAGGACAGGGTTTGTGGTAGTGTAGCTGACCTGGGTACAGCCCTCCGGGACACTGTTACCCCCCTCTTTTTTCCTTCTAGTGGCCTAAATGATTCACAGAATACACAACTGCAATTTGCACCCGACAACAGTTTTAACTCCACACTTGTTGCACTTACCAACAGGGCTGGTTCAACTGGCTCGGTCCTGGAGACCCTCTGTAAAATAAGATTTAGCAAAATAACCAACAGTATTTCAATGCTGTTCATACAGAGTTACACCACAACCAGTTTCAGTGCAAAAAGATTTAGATCTGATTAATTCAGGCTATAAGGCATGCAGTCAAAGGTCCCTGTAACACAGTCACACACACTCTGGGTACCCAGTTGGAACTACGACTAGCCTGAAGTGTTGCCTGGGGTTGGCCGGCATTGCAGCTGGTTGGGGCCCTGTAATGGAAAGAAAACATGCATGCACTTTAACCCACAATTTGTAAGCTGGAGCCGAATGGCTCAGTCCCAAAATGATTAGCAACAACAAATAAATCAGTTGACGCACTTTGATTTGAGCTTGGTTGCAGGGAGCTACCCTGGTGCTTACTCATGCTACCCAGTACAGGATGCAGGATGTACGAAATGGAGACCTCAGGATGAAGTGCTGGATTGCCAGGAGAAGCAGGGCCCACATGAAGCACCGTGGTGCCAATCCTGTTTGTTGGTGTTGAGCAGGGAGCTGAATCCCCTGGTGGGTCTCTTGTCAGTTGTTTCTCTGCAGCGTGAGCGGCTGTCTGGGCCGAGGTGGCAAGGCCCAGACTGGGTGAACAGTTCGGAGACAGTCTAGTAAGTGCTGGATACAGCTTCCAGCAAGTGTGATGCATTCAAGCAGTGGGGAACCAAATCGCAACCCACCATCAGCATTCAGCACACTTACTGTATAGTAAAAGCAAGGTAAATACCATAGTTCGGATGACAGTCTGGTTGCAATTCACAGTGTCTCTGCGCAAACCGTACACTCTTCGGCAGTCTCAAGTCCTGACAGGCCAATCACACCAAGGCAAATCTTCGGTCCACTTCAGGAGAATTCAATTTGTCACAAATCAGGATCCGATCACAAAAGCTGCAAATTCGGAAGAAATTCGTCATCAGGCTCAAGGTCTCTTCACTTATGAAGATGGAAGCAGGCAGGCCAAACACAGCCTTCCTGCTGATTTCCCCTGTGCATCACGCAGGAGCAGTTGCTCGAATCACTCGAGTTGTTCACTCTTTCAACTCTAACTTAAGACTGACTCACTACTGCAGGCAGCTTAGGACTTTCCCAAAGATCTATGAGGTTTGATTAGTTGATTCTTCTGTCTGTCACAGCTAGAGCTCCTCCTCCAGGTCAATTTAGGTCGCCAAAATGCAAAAACTACAATTCCTATAGAAATTCATTCCCACAAGACCCCTGGGGACAGTCTCCATTTTAGGGTCCCAAAGACACTGATTGGTCCAAATTACCAGTCCAGGACCAAAATGGTGGTGATTAACAGAAATGTTCATGCTGCAAAGGAAGGCAGGTTAGACAAATTACAATATTATTATTATTAAAGCAGATAATCAACAAACAGTTATAGATCCTTGTAGGTCTCCCTCTGCACAATTAACAATGGCAGAATGGAGCAATAATACAGCAGCCCAGGTGGGACTCAAGCCTGAAACTACTCGGCCCCTACCTAGATTAATTGCACACTACAATATAGGCAGCTCTTAAAGAGACAGACATGGAGGCTGACAGGGCACTTACATGTAACCACTTTTAAATTGCTGAGGACACAGAACACCAGCCTGGCAGTGGGCATTCAGGCAAGCCCACGGAAGATTTCTGGGAACTCCCATTTGTAGGGGGGTTACATACACATCCATTATGGAAGATGTTACTACATTCAACATTGTCTCATAGCTCAGAACCTTATTTTGTAGTGCAAATTGACATCCTACTTTTACATCCTACTTGCAACAAATAATGCTTTATGCAAGCACAACATATTGCCAAAGTCTCACCAATTCCTTTTTTTCAAACAGTATTTTATTCCCCTTCTTATGCATTTGCCCGACATCATGCCCAAGCACCCATCACCAATCTCACTGACTTAGTGGTTATCCACCGCTTACCCAGGACAGCAATGTAGTGTATGTGGCCAGCTGCACTGATCAAGTGAGAACCTGAGGGTGTCAGCTGGAGCAGCCCATTCATTTCCCTCTTTTTTATCCCCAGGGTCACTGCTTGCATTGGCGCAAGTGTGAATGTGTGCTATGGTAGCATGTACATCAGAATATCCCTCAGCACACCCTTCCCTTGTGTTTGCCCCCAACTGTGCTGCCATCTGGTCTCCACTAGGCTGCAGTTGCACAGCTGGAATCTTGTCCCCCCTTCCTGAGGAAGGGGCACAGTCCATGGGAATCTCAATCCTTTTTTCCCAGCCAGTGCCCACCGATCCATGCTTGTTCCCAAACACAGGTTGAGG
The DNA here is from genome assembly GCA_016271365.2 of Neoceratodus forsteri. Lineage (NCBI taxonomy): Eukaryota > Metazoa > Chordata > Ceratodontiformes > Ceratodontidae > Neoceratodus > Neoceratodus forsteri. The sequence continues at coordinate 537,446,338 of CM028134.1, read as the reverse complement.
GCATCATGAGTGGTAGCACTATCACTGTGCCAACAATCCAGCTGCCAACTCCTTTTGTTAAATTTTCAGCACAATATCGGGTCTTTTCTGATCTAGGATTATCAGCCTGAAAACAGCCCCTGGGACCCTAGGGGACTCTAAAAATGTAAAAATCAATCTCAAGAGTCTGAGCTGTATGGGATTGGTATTTTTTTAGCCATAGTCTAGGCTGATCCATCAATACTGGCATTAATACCTTTCCCTCTCCACGTTTTATTGCCAAACTACTCTTCCCTTGAAAGGACTGCCTCATCATACTCTGTGTGGCAGAGTGAGTTTTGCTGTAGGACAAGCACTCATGCTTATTTATTTTGTTTTTTTTGACTGGGAAAGGAGGACTAGACAATTCTGCCTATTTTCAACTGGGGGAGAGGGATACAGATGGTTGCCAACTGGCATTGAACCAGATTAAGCTGTTGGTGGTATTTTTAGTGAATGGGGTAAATTTGGCCAGGACACTGGGGAAGTTCCCTTACTCTGCCTGCAGGGGTGCTGTCATTTCCTGTAGGCAGGATGTAGGAGCCCAGCTTGATGGTGGACTAAGGTGTAGCAGAGGAGGAGGAGATGGATGTAATGGAAACTGGGGAACAAGTCTCCACCCCAGTTCCAGCTACTTTGGAGACACAAATGGAGAGCAAGGTGAATTCTTCACCATGCAGTAGTATGAGAAGAAAAGCAGAAATGACAATAAACCAGGAAACAAACCTGATATGAGAGCAGGATCATATTGTTGACAGGACCAATATCCTATCACTGGATGTCTCAGAAGAATTAGAAGAAGAAGAAGATATGGAGCTGTGGGAGGACTTGAAATATCTGATAGTAAAGGAGAAGGATCCCACTATGAGCACCGAACAGCTCAGACAGAATTTGGAGACAAAACAGCAGATCTCGGTTATCTCATGGAAAATGCTAGTGAGGTAAAACAAGAGGCAGATATGTGGTCACCTGTAAAAGCCTTACAAAATGCAGGTTGGGTGAAAGAACCATGAGGAGGATGGTCCCCTGATCCTTCAGACCTAGTCGTGGCGCAGTACTCTGCAATGAACATTTCAACAACAGGTAAAGTGATTTTTTTACCTAAAGGAAAGCAGGAATATGTTAAGCAAAGCACAGTGAAATGTGTTAGCAAGAATGTGATACAAAGTGGCAATAATGAAAACCAAGCTGGGGGAGGTACTTCGGGAGAAGAGAAGGTAAACTCAGAAGAATCAGGCAAAAAAATTGATAAAGGGGAAAAACTGCAAAATCAATGAAAATTGTGCATGAGGAAAATAGAGATGAAGGGCAATCAGTGGTAATGGAAGCACATATTAAGACCTCAGGAAGTTGTGCACCAGAAACATCTGTAACCAGTGGGCCTAGTAATCAGAGATTAAATATTGAAAAAGGGGTGCTCAAGGGAGCCACAATAAAACCCAGACAGCAGAAGAAAAATTACCAGTAGGAATGCGAGGGCATAGAGTACGGGATACAGTACAAAAACAATTTTTCAAACCGATGTTAAGAATAGCTGATTTGCTTAAAAATAAGGGTGAGCCACCACCACGACGTAATGCCGTTCGACTACTCTATAAAGGAGGCCTAACTGACCCACCAGATACAGTCTATGTGGGGAGAAAATTTTTGAACAATTCCATGAAGTTTTATGCATCTGAAGTGTTTGGACTTATACATATGGACGAATACAATTATGATATCGGCTTCAAAACTGTGGAATGTGTGGATCGTTTTTGGACAAAATATTATGCTGTAAAAACACACCCTTGTGTTCACTATTTTGTGCCATTCCGATTACAAAACCAGCAGTTAGGACAGTTACCATTATATTCAAAAATGAAGTAGTAAATATCTCAGATATACTATATTGGTTGAAGAAGCGATGTGAGGTACTGGAACATACTACACCCATAATAGACTCAGAACAGATCTGGACAGGAGGATGGAGGATAAAATGCAAATTGTTTCTGGGAAACAACAAGATTGTACATCTGCCTAGCTGTTTTTATTTATTAAGAGATGGGGGGTCATTATTTTACCCCAGGCACCCGAAGTCTTGCCATAAGTATGGTTCACGGTTGCACCTAAATAATGCATGTGATACACCAAGATGTACGCACTGTCTAGAAATTGGGCATATGGCTTCCAGGTGCACAAATATGTTTAGATGTAACTTGTGTGAAGAGAAGGAACACTCCTATGTGAGATGTCCCTGGGCTTCACATAACTCAGAGGAAGGAGTGTCCCATGAGGTCTTAATTACACAGGCACAGAAAAAAGGGTGTGCTCAGACTTCAGAGAAAAGAATGCAAGCCATGTGGCAGGAACAAGAATTGGCAAACCAAAAAAAAGGGGACGAGAAAGAGAAGGAAAAAGTACTGTGCCACAAGAAGAGAGGAGAACAGGCCAGAGTAAAGAAGGATCAACTATGGGCTGGCAACTGATGAGAGAGAGAGAGAAACAGGAAGATAAAATAAATCAGCCGAGACCAGAGGATGAGAAGCAAGATATCCCACAAGCGTGCACCTCACATTCAGCAGTAACCCCTCTCCCCCCAGACATGTAATTACAGAATGCAGCTGATAAGGTAGTAAATGAACAGAGGGAGCTGGAACAGAAGGACGTAAAATCTCAAGAGGAGGTCAAGTCTCAAGCAATGAAGGGAAAAAATATGGTGCAAAACATGGATGTATCCACAATGTCCCCCCACAAAGCAACAGGAGGGACCCTTTCTAATGGTGGAATACAAGAAAAAAAGACCCTGAGCTAGACTGAGTACCAAGACAGAACCCAAAGGGAAGGAAAGGAAGATTATAAAAGGGAAAGAGAAAGCAGCACCGACCAACCCATACAAAATTTTGGCAAAGATAAAAGAATGGGGAGATACAGATGAGGAAGAGGAATCAGAGTCTTCCTAAATATCATCCTCCATAATGGATTGTTCCTCAGAAAAAGAGGAAGAAGGGATGAAAGCGAAGGAGGAAAAAAAGTGGAAAACTAGACCAAAGTAAGGGTCAGTGCGGGTTCATAATCCCATAAAAATATATGTCATCCTTAAAGCTGTTGTCTATTAACGTCAACAGCATAAAGAATGGGAAGACTGGCCATACTTATGGAATTACAGCTCTCCAAAGCAGACATGATTTTTGTACAAGATACAAGAATTAAGACTTTCTACGAAATTGTGCAGGCCACAAGACTTTGGGGCGAAGGAGCAACATTTTGGTCCCAAAGGACAGAAACCTGCAATGGGGTGGGCATACTGTTTAATAATCCCCACTTGAGAGTTACTAGGTTACTTGATATAGAAGCAGGAAGGGCCTTGATTCTAGACATACAGTTTGGGGGACCAGGCTCAGGGTAATAAATGTTTATGCTTTGCAAATAAAGACAAATCGGATTGCATTGTTTAGGACAATCCAACCCTATTTGCACACGTCAAGGGTGGTGGTATGGGGGGGGGATTTTAATTGTGCAATGGAAACAACCAATAGCGGTCTGAACACGGATAAATTATATTGTGATTCTAATGCGTTAAATGATGTTATTAAGAATACTCACTTAAAGGACGCATATAGGGTAAAATACAAGACAGGAGGTAATACATATTTTAGGGGCCCCCTCTCAACACGCATAGATTATTTCTTTGTGTCTACTTGTGTAATAATAGAAGACATACAAACACTATGTTTTGATTTCTCATACCATAAAGGCACAATGATGCACCTTAATTGGGGAAATAGTGCTAAATGTGGGACAGGGCCATGGAGGTTAAATGGCTCCCTACTGGATTCAAAGGAGATACAAAGAGAATGGGATAAATTATAGAAGGCAAGGAAGTCAGTGCAGTGATTTTATGATTCATAAATAGAATGGTGGGAAGAAACAAAAAAAACTGATAAAGGAATATTTCCAGAATAAGGCAAGGAAACAGTCAGTAAAGACATACTTGGATTACTTAGGCCTGAGGAAACAACTTCAGGCCCTGATCTCTAAAACAGAAACATTAAAAATGGATTATAGCACACAAATAACTACAATAAAAAAAGAAATGTTTATGAAGCAATATGATAGATCAAAGACATTACAGCAAGAAATTAGGTTTGGGACAGAATGTAAAAAGCAGACTTTTAATACTTTTAAAGAGTGTCAAAAAGAACAGAGAAAAAAATAACACAAGTAATAGATGTTAGGGAACAGTATGTTTCAACGAAGGGTGAAATATTGCAGGTGGTACAACAACAAGTTAAGAAGTGGTTTGGAGAACCCCCAACAGTACAGTGTCTGCAGACAATATAGGGAAGTTAGAGGTGCCAGCACTATTGTCTCCTCGGGGAGAGAGCTGATAAAAGTGATAGAGGGAGAAGAGGTAAGAAGGGCAATAAAAGGCTTAAAGAACAGTACTTTCCTGGGACAGATGAGATCACAGGGGAATTTTATAAAAAATATGCTGATTGTGTAGTTTAGGATCTAACAGCTGTATATAACGAGATGTTGGAATCAGGAAGGCTAGCAAAGTCTATGACAGAGGCAGACTTAATCCTCCTATATAAGAAAGGAAGGAAAAAGACCTAAACAACTAAAGGCCTGTAAGTTTACTGAATGTTGAGTTTAAAATACTGGCAAAGATATTAGCGAACAGGCTAGCTAAGGTTACAAATAGTATTATTTGTGAAGCACAAACCTGCGTAATCCAGAAGAGGGGGATTCAGGATAATTTAATAATTCTACATGAAATATTTCAAAGAGGCAAAATGGGGATAGAAAAAGGATATATACTCAGCCTAGACCAGTATAAGGCTTTTGATTCAGTGGACACCCCTTCATATTTTCAGTTCTGAGACAGTATGGGATACCAGACAAGTCTGTGAGGTAGATCTCTTGCCTGTATAAAGAGGCCAGTCTCACCCCAAGAATAAATGGATGGGCTGATAACACAGTTAAACTACAGAGAGGGGTTAGACAGGAGTGTCCCCTTAGCCCATATTATATGTGTTTAGTATAGATCCTTTTTTAAGAGTCATTCAGACAACAGACTCCATTATTGGAATGCCCCTGAGACAAAGGGGGCCTCCTATAAAGTGTTTAGCATATGCAGATGATGTTATATTAGTGGTAGACAAAAAAACAGATGAGAAGGAGATTAAAAGAGTAATTTCAGAATATTCAAAGAATTCAAGTTCAAATATTAATTTTGAAAAAAGTGTAGGGACGCAGATTGGTGAGAGTGGGGATAGGACCCAACTTAAGTATGCAAATATTAATCTGACAGAAGACCCAATGACTATTCTTGGAATTACATTTGGGAAGGGAGAATTAGCACACTTAAATTGGGAAAATAAGATAAAGAAAGTGGAAGGGATTTCCCAGAGCTGGAAGGGTATACAGATTTCAAAGCGGAAAAGGGTATTGGTAATAAAAAACATATTAGTGCCAGTATTCCTGTATATAAGTTATATTTTTCCCCCACCAAGTCAATATAAAACTAAGTTATGCAGTGTGTTTTTCCAAAGTCTATGGGGGAGTCGGCTGAATCCGATAAAGAGAGGGACAACATATAGAACAATAAAGGAGGGGGGGGTCTAGACATGGTAGACCCTGGGATGTTTTTCTGCAGTATCTTTATATACCACAACATGTTTCCCACTATAGGAGGAGAAAAGAAAGTATGGGAAGAGGTGGTCTCTGAATGGGTGGAAATTGCCAAAACAGCATGGGGGCAAGGGAACAGCAGGTTATTATCTGGAACAAAAGTCATCCCAAGCTATGTGAAAACAATGATTCAAGAGTTAATAAAACTAAAAGTTTCCGGACCAAATCAAAGACCTAAGACAAGGTAGGAGTTATATAATCAATCAATCAATCAATCAGTCAATCAATCAATATCTTTATTTATCCAGGCGGGCACCATTGAGCAAGCTCATTTACAAGGTGGACCTGCGGTCCTACAGTAATAATACAGAAAGACAAGTTACAATAGTACAAACAGTAAAAATAGCTGCTATTATAGTAAAAATGCACATTTACAGGTAATATGCATTGAACATAGAACTACAAGGAGTTGTGGATAATGAACTTGTGCTGGATCCAAGCCCAAAAACTGTGCATTTTGTAGTGGGAAATGTTAGGGAGAGGGTAGGCATACCAGATAGAAGATATCAAGCTCATAATGTAGGGAGAGGTGGGGAATAGGGGCACAAGTGGAGAGGACCCAATTGTTAGAGCAGAGTGAGGGATTGGGAGGTCAGAGGACCATATGAAAGGTGACGATGTGATAATACAATGATGTCGTAAACAAAACAAGAAATGGTAAAATGGCAATACCGGATTGTCCAGCAACACAAATACAGACAACATTATTATAACTAAATAATACAAGGATCCCAGCCTTTGTATGGGATATGTTATGGCTGAGCATTCACAGAAGATTAAACATGAAGAATAACCTTAAACACAAACAACTGACAGAGCGGTATTGTTCAAGAAACACATGTAGGCAAATTTTGGAAACTCAGGAACATTTATTCTTGGAAAGTGCCTTTGTGAAACAATTTTGGGATAATGTAAATAGAACCTGAAAGACCACTTTATTTCAGAACTTATCTTACACAGAAATTGTACATGTAGAGTATTTAAAGAAATTGGAAGATTACCATAAAGGAACAGTGCAGATTATATTTGCATTACTCAAGTATTATATATGGCAATCAAGGTGTAAATGGGTGATTCAGCAACAAGAGATGCTACCTGAAGTTATGATAAAGAATGTGAAGATTTCTCTGCAACAAATATATGAGAAAGACACAAAAACAGTGTCAAGGGAGACAGTATAGAAGTTATGGAAGAACTGTAGTAATTTCATGATGTAAGTAATATAGAAAAAAGAAAACAACATAAAAAGAGTGGTGTGGGAGTAGGTGTTAGATAGCAAACATGCATAATATAAAGAAGGGAAAAAAGGGAGGAAACAGAAAAAAAGATGGAAAAACAGAGGGAAAAAAGAGGAAAAAAGAAAAGGAAGAAGTTTAAGGATCAAGTTAACGGAAAAGAAGAGTACCAGACAGGATGGTGCTAGTAAGATAAAGGGAGGATAAGAAACACAGAAAACAATTTGGATAGTCTTTGAATGGATTATATGAAAGGTTTTGAATTTTACAACCCTTTATCCCCAAAAAATTCCCCTACTCTGCAGTAGGGGGAACCATTGTTCAACAACTGGTTGGCAAGATGGCCGACCAAGGAGCTGGAGGTACAGGAGTAGAGGATGGTGTTGTTGACTCTGATTATCAGGATGCAATGGGAGAAGTTAATGCAGTACCTGCAACTGAGGAACCTGATGAGGATATGGACAATACCCAGACAAATGATATTTCTAAGGTTGGCTCTAGTCATATTAATCCTGAAATTTTGGAATTCCAGAAGCAGACAGCTGTAGCACTATCAAAAAAACTTTCTTCAAAAGATGTTTTAAGAGCCACCAGTTGTCAACAAGAAACTGTTTCTGCTCATTAGATTCTGGAAATTACACAAAGAAGAGACAAACCGCTACAATTGTTGCAAGCTGAAGAGGAAGTTTTAAATAGCCTGGAAAACAATGTGGGCCATATTCCGGCTGAACAAATGGAAGCCCAAGACATTAAACCTGAAATGAGTTCATTTCCAGGCAGCAGGCACAAATTAGTAATGGCTGGCCAGTCATGGACTCCGGAACGTGCCCTGCAAGCTGCGGTCTGGGAGAAATCTACAGACGGCATAACCCGGGTGTCACATTCTGTCCAGACAGCAGGAAATTCAGAGAATGGCTGCAGAACAAAGTACTGTTCATCCACTATTTTCGCCTTTATTGTCACCAGCTTGCTATACAGATAACACTTCTTATGCTAATGGAGGTCTGGTTATTATGGTTATCTGTCAAGTTGGCAAGGTAGAAGCCACACCTAGTGCTCCGTCCGAATGGGAAATTTTGGAGCCGGTCTTGAAGGCTGCCAAACAAAGCTCACCTCCTCAAATAAACAGCAGAGTTCAGGTTGCTGTGGCCATGACCCAGCAGCACTCATCAGGGAACAAATTCATAAGCGCTAACGCAGATGGTCCACAAACACCCATTCTTCCTGAGCAAGGGACATCCACTGGCACTATTGTACAGATGACCGTTCAGTCTGATAGAGATAGTAAGAAGAATACTGTACTGCAGCCAACCAATTTAAAAAATAAAAAGACTGTAACCCCTACAACATCCTGGGCTAAAATTATGGAAGCACACACTCCTACTACACTGGCTGCCTAGTCTCTTATCCACCCTCTTACAAACAAAAATGATAATCCAAAAACTTCTCAATTTACCAATGGACCTTCCCCAAAGACATTTAAATTGATTGTCTGATTTATTTTCTAATCTTGGAGAACCCACTAAATGAAAAAATGCTGTTTGTCTAAAGTATTGGGGGCTTGAGGACCCACCTGACCGGGCCTACGTGGCCAGGACACTTCTGAAGGATACTATGAATTTTACTACCACTGAGGTCTTTGCCCTTATTCACACTTCTGGGGATACTCAATCTGATGTAAGTTTTAGATCTCCGGTATTGATAGATTTTGGCTGAAATACCAGACTGTGAAAACTTCACCTGTATGGACACCCTTTATAGTCATACCTTTGACTAAACCTACTTGGAAAACCATCAACATTCTTTTTAAAAATGAAGGGGTGCCAGTTCTCTCTCCCACGGTTGTTTTCCACTATCTCGCGATTTTCAGAGTTTTCTGGCTATAAGCTGAATAAGAGTAAAATGTTAGTCTACCCACTATCCCCTCACTTACAATGAACTTGGTGTTCTTCTCTGGGCCTGAGCTGGCAGACGAGCTTCCTTCCATATTTAGGTATTAAAGTTTCGAAAGACTTAACACAATTATATAATTTGAATTTCAAACCCCTCCTTAAATTGATTAGAGATGACCTCGGCAGGTGGACCAAACTTCCACTTTCCTTTTGGGGAAGGGTTAACACAATTAAAATGATGATCTTGCCAAAATGTCCTATTATCTTTTAACCTTAACGCATACCTTGCAAAGTCTTTTCAACCTTTGTCATAAATATTGTACTGACTTTATTTGAACGGTAAAGTCCTCTACCGGGCCTCTCCACCGGAAGCTCACCCAACGAGAGTAAAGAAGGAGGCCCAGCGTCTGATTTTTACATTTATTATGTAGCAAGCCATATGGCAAGGTCGGCCCAATGGGCGTCTGAAATCCTGGCATCCTCAGCAAGCGGTGCCTTAGATGAGTTGATGGCCCAAACTGTTAATTTGGATCTAGAGGCCCTCCTCTTCTCTCCCTGGCATAGAATCCCGTCTAAACTTAAAGACACCCCACTTGGATGGGATATTAAAGCCCTTTATCAACTTTATTCGTGTTTAAATATCTCTTTTAAAAAAGATTTGTCGCAACCTCTTGTTAATAACCCGAACATACTAATTGGCAATAGACCAATAAGAAGTAGAGTAGGTAATTCCTCTAATAAACTAAGAATTGTCGACTTTGTGTCAGGTGGATACCCGATTTTCTTTTCAGAACTGATGAGGAAGTTCACAGTAGATCCCAATGATAGATTTCGGCTATATCAAATCCGAAACTGCGTTTGTTCATTTTTGAAAGGTGGACAAGGGCAGGAGCAGGCAGGAAGCTTGATAGCGAAGATAAAAGTCCTCGCCTTATCTAACAAAGCGATATCTAAAATTTACAAATTTATCCTCTCTTCAAGAGAGTCCAGGGCCTCTCCAGCCCCGCATTAATGGAAAGTGAACTTGCCCTTAAATTTGCCAGAAGAGACCTGGATAAGAGTCTGGCAGGATCTATATAACTGTATTAAGCAAGACAGACTAAGAGGCCTACAATTCAACATTTTGCACAACCTGTACCTTTCTCCGGCTAAACTTTCACGCATATATAAAAATAGATCCCCTAAATGCCAGGATTGTGGCAATCCCTGGGCTACTACCTTACACAAACTTTGGGAGTGCCCCATGGTAACCAAATTCTGGGATTTTATCCATTTATGGATGGCCCCTCTCTGTGATGTACTGGCATATTTTAATCTCGAGACCTGCATTCTTGGTAATTTCACTCATATTTCGTCCATAGCTCACAAATGCCAGTTAGCATTAATAACCTTAGTGGCCAAGTTGTTACTTCTTCACTACTGGTGTAGAGAGAGTATATCATCATGCAAAGAATGGTGGGATGCCTTTCTGGAGGCCTTGAATGCAGAAAGAGTTGTGGCTTCTATCTTTAACTCAGGAGAAAAATTTGATAAATGCTGGGGCAACATATATCGACGTCTAAAGGTCAACATGGTTAGTAGTACAACTACCACATAGTTCAGCACCGATATTCAAAAATAGGTGACTTAACCTTTTGCCTTATATTATCAGAGGTTAAGGAAGTGAAGGGGCCTAGGGAACGATTATTCCCTTCTCCCACGCAGTTTAGTCCATCTTTCCTCCCTTTTTATCTGTTCTGCCTTTTCTTTACTACCACATATTTCCAACCCGCCCTACTAATCCTTTCTTTAATTACTATCCCGTCTCCGTTCTTACATTTAGGGCGGGTCTAAAGGGATCATCACTTTGGGGTGCACTCTTTCTTGTCTTTTTATAGTGATCCCTATGAACCTTGATTCTATTTTAACACCCTTTATTTGTTGGGCTGCCAGATCTAGTGGGTGGGGGGTCAGGGGTTGGTGGATTTCTTTTTATTTTTCTCTTATATCTCTTTGTATTGTATTCCACCTTATGTACCAATGTAAGAGATGTAGTGGGTTGGGTGATGATGTGTAATGTTTGTTATTATTGAAATAAAGTACAGTTACTTGCAAAAAAAAAAAATGAAGGGGTGGACATTTCAGTTATTTTACATTGGGTTAAACAATGAGTGGAAGCCACAGAAAGACCTCAGCCCATCTTGGACACTGAAAATATATAGACAGGAGATGGCATATAAAAGTTAAGATAAAGAATAAAGACACTGGACTCCAACATTTACCCAGCAGTTTCTACACAGGCAGAGACAGAGGCTTCTGCTTCTACCCAGGACAACCCAAATCCTGCCACTGAAGTGGCTGTCTTTCCCATCTAAGTAATGCTTGCAATACTGCAGTCTGTGATCTTTGTTTGGGCATCGGACATTCTCATTATGCTTACCCTAACCCAATGCACTGTAATCTATGTGATGAAAATGGTCATTTGTATAAAATGTGTCCACAACAGAGGTTACTTTTATGATCAAGAAGAAATGGTTTTAGATGCACAAAAATAGCAGGAAAAAGCTCAAACAACCACTATGACTCCCATACAGATGGTCGCACCAAATCGACTGCAGGAGGATTCCACCCCGGTGCAGTCAGAGCCACCATTGACAGTGTTATCTGAGGTAACGATACCTAAACAAACCACTGGAGACAACCCCCAAAAGATAGATCAGCAGGACATGCCACCACCTGTAATCCCACAGGATGACTTCACTGTCGTGGGCAGAAAGAGAAAACAGGATAAACAACAGCCTAAATCAAAAATATCCAGGAGGGATTCTAGCAAAACGTGGAACAGCTATGCAGTCTTGCAAAACACCACTGAGGAATACTGAGAAGATTCAGATTTATCAGTTGCCTCCTCACAAAAAGAGCATCTGATGGAGATGAGGAACCGAAGAAAAGGGGAAAGACTTATACAAAGACTAGAAAGAAACAAATCTAATACCTTTCTTGCTTATAGTCCCTTCTGGTGCCTGCCATGCTAAATCTGTTTTCTCTAAATGTTAATAGTATTAGGAATGTAAAAAGAAGGCAACTGTTATTTTCATCCTTATGGTTAACAGGTGGTCACATATTCTTTTTACAGGATACCAGATTCAAAACCACAAATGATACGGTCAATGTTCAAAAATCATTGCCTTGGGGTCCATCTATTTGGTGTTTGGGGGAGGATGCATGCTCAGGGGTGGGGATCTTATTTCATTCACCAAATGTAACAACCACTAAAATCATGGATGTGGAAACAGGCAGATTGTTGATTTTAGATGTCCCTCTGGACAATACACCCTTGAGAACTGGTACGATTTACACCCCTCAAACTAAATTTCAGAGAAATACACTCTTTAAGCTGATGCAACCCTATCTACATACTGCATAATTCACCATACTGGGTGGAGATTTCAATTGCCTTTTAGCCTTACACGATAAAACTGGAGATACCAAAAAATTATACTGCAATACTAATGCGCTAAAATCCATTATTCAGACTGCTGACATGATAGACTCCTAAAGACAACTTTACTACACTGGGGGTCACACATATTTTAGAAATTCCCTTTTGACCAGGATTGATTTTATTTTTCTTTCCGGTTGTGGCAAGGTCCAGACGGCTAAGACCCAGGCAACTGCAATCTTAGATCATGCAGAATTACATGTATCTTTACACTTCTCAAGTATGTAGCATTTTGGTTGAGGGTATTGGAAACTTAATACTTCCCTATTGACTAATAGCACTATATGTTGTGACTGTCTAGCCCTACTACAAGCCAGGATTTCTATAGCTGTTTTTTATGACACCATACTAGACTGGTGGCTGGATACCAAGGGTGAGCTAAAATTCTTCTTTTATAATAGGAGGAAAAATATCAGTAGGACAGATTATGTACAGTACCTTCAGTTTAGGGCTCAGCTCTTGAAGCTTATTTCTTTGCAAGAAACAGAAAAACAGTCATATAAAAATCAAATTGACTGCATAAGTCCAGAGATGAAGCAGTACCTTTATGACCGGGCTAAAACTTTGTCAACTGAGCAAAGATTTGGGACACATTGGAAAAAAGGATCTATAGACATTTTCAAATACAACCAGGAAAAAAAACTAAACCTAAAATCAATGAGGGTTTAAAAAATGAATAAGTGGCATTACTTCAACAAAGTAAGCAAATCTTACATTATGTTGAAACAAAGTGTGAAACTTTCTTTGCATCAGAAATTCCAGCTTTTCCTAGTGAAGACATTTTTCAAGATTTGGCACCTGTAACTCTAACAGAGTCAGAAGTTTCCACTCTCACCCAGCCCATAACTATATCAGAGGTTGAGGCAGCTATACAAGCCCTTTCCCAATACAAAATTCCAGGGCTGGATGGTATTAGTTTGAATTCTATAAAACATTTCATGCTGTACTGGCTATAATACTGATAGAAGTTTTTAATGAAATTTTGGAAAAAAAAATATTTCAAGTGACTGGCTTCAGACCTGTATGATTTTGATTTACAAAAAAGGAAAGGCTTCAGACCTGGAGAATTGGAGACCCATTTCCCTCCTGAATTCTGACCAGAAAATTTTGGCCAAAGTGTTAACTAAAAGGCTTAACACCGTAACTGATAAAATTATTTCTCTTTATCAAACTTGTTCTATTCCTGGTAGGAATAATACTGATAATCTTATCCAGATTAGAGAGATTTTGGAGAAAAGCAGAGACAACAGACTTCAAGAGTTCCTGCTTTCCATAGATCAAGAGAAAGCCTTTGATCAGATATCACATGAATTTTTGTACAAGGCCCTTCAACATCATGGTATACCAGAAGAAATTATCTCCTGGATCAAACTGATTTATAAAAAATGCCACCTTTAGGGTAATGGTTAAGATTATCAGACAATTGCAAGGGGTCCATCAAGGATGCACCTTAAGCCCTATATGGTACATATTCAGGAGAGACATTTTAAACCAAAAAATTAATTTGTCTCCTGATATTACAGGTGTTTCTACCACTGAAGGTATTCCTTCAATTAAGATCTTGGCATATGCTGATGATTTGTGTTTCTTCATACCCAATCAAAAATTGGGTTATGAGGTATAGCAAATTGTTCAAGAATATTCATTTGCATCAAATGCTAAAACTAATGTACAGAAGAGTAAAGCTGTGCAATTAGGTGTTCGCATGCAGCAGCAGGTTTCAGTAGAGGTATCCCCATAGTAACCGGAGGCCTAAAACTCCTAGGTATCACTTTGGGGGTCCCTGAGGTGGAGAAAACCAGTTGGGTTGGAAGACTTAATAAAGGAATGACCTTAGTGGCAAAATGGAGGAACATGCAAATTTCAAAGAAGAAAAGAGTGTTACTAATTAAAACTTTATTATTACCTATATTTACCTATGTTAGTCCAGTCTTTCCATCACCTGGAGAATTAGAAACTCATTTATATGGCCCTTTTTTTCAAGCCCTCTGGGGAAGTAGACTTAATCCTGTAAAAATAAATATTACCTCCCTGCCCGTAAAGAACGGCAGTTTAGGAATGTTACATTCTATAGCTTTCTTTTTATACAAACTTCATACTCTCTAATATTACACCTGTATTATTGCCCCATACTAAGCTTTGGCATGACTGGATTTATATGGAAATTAATAGACTAGTTACCTTTTGGGATAAGGAGAAGTGGCATTTTCATATAATATGGAATTAAGAACTCAAACCTTCATATATGATCACTACTTTTTAAAAAATTAAACAATGGAATGTTACCAAATAAGTGGTTACATTACTTTCCAAAATAGATTTCTACCAATATCTAATAGACTGCAGTTTCTGGGACCATTTAATATTCCCATTTGGCTCCTTAGAGACCTCTGACATAACCCTTAAAACATTAACTGATTCTAGGATACCAGAGAATATGTGGGAAATAACATGGTTATCCTGCCATGGCAGATTAAGAGTGAGAGATGTACATAAACACAAACAGATTAACAAACGGTTTTGCCCAAGGGATATCTGTAATGGGATTTTGGAAACACAGTCACACTTATTTTTAGAATGTCCATATGTCAAAACACTGCAGAGACTATTAGCACAAATGTTGTGCAAACCAGAATATGCAGGTATTGATTATGAAACCCTAGTACTAGGTTTATTCAAAGGACCGTGGTTAATGTACCATACTAGCTCTTTAAGAGCGATCACAAGCATTTTACATTATTATATTTGGTTGTCAAGGTGTAAATGGTTTTTTCAACAGAAATATTAGACACAAATGGAATTGATACATTTTGTATGTAAACAAGTACAGATTGTATATGATCAGGATCAGATGTCTACTCATAAGAAGAAAATGGTTATTTTATGGACGAACTGTAAAGAATGGTGGTTTCATCCACCTTAAAATTTTGTTCTGTTTTTTTGTATTTTTTCCCCCTAGATGGGTAGTCTGAATTATTGTGCTTTTCTTTGTTGATCATTTTTCACAAGATTTATCTTATGTTTGCCTTTTTTGTCTTTGTACACATATTTCTGTCACTAATAAAAACACCCCTGCTCTGTTCGAGAAGTGCCATGGGATCATTAACATCCACCTGAACTACCACCAGAACAGGCAGATGGGAACCTCAGTTTAACATCTCATCTGAAAGACAGCACCTCAGGAGTGCAGCACCCACCTCATGCTGCACCACAGTGTCAGTATTGGGATTTAACCCAAGTGCCTGGTGTGGGGACAGAACCCACAATATTTTGATATTCCAGTCTCAGAGATGAGTGTACAACCTGCTGAGCCACTGACACTGCTTATACCTGCAGTTGTTCTAGGAGTAAAATCCATCATTGTAGCCAAAGCACTTTCTGTGGTTCGTGGCTTGGTCAGGCTACCCCCACAACTAGAACACCCTGATCTGGAGCCCACTGTCTGTGTGTCTCAACCCAATATTTGACTATTTACCCTTAATGGTATGTCCCAGGTTTGATCAGAGTGATACTGCATTTACCAACAAAACTTTTCATTATAATCTAGCTATGAGCACACATGATGTGACTCCAGTAACTGAAAAGTACTACTCTCTTTTTCAGGGCAACCTGAAAAATTGGATTGGCAAGAATGACAAATGCCAAAAACCAATTCTCAAAGGTCTGGTATACCTTTACTTTTTCTCTTCCTTTTCTTTCTCACTGTTATTCTTCTTTCCCCTGTGTTCCTGTCCTTCTTTGCTCTGTGGAGCAGAGAAAGCTTGCTCACATACTCACTGCCCCATTTTTGTTGCCTCATTTTATCAGACAGATGTGCCTCTAATAGCTGGGCCATGCTCATATAAGGAGGTGGTAGTGGAGCTTTGGGAACACTGGATCCTCCCAGTATTTGCATTCCCCCAAGTTGGTTTCCTACCCCATTAGTCCCTTCTAACACCCCACACTGTGCCAGCACTGTGGCTCTCAGGCTCTGCATGGCCTCGAGAAGTTTGCTCATCATTGGGTCTGGCACTAGAGCTGGATATGGTACCACAGGTGACATTTTCATTCACAAGGGATTGATTTGCACACATATGGAACCCAAACAAACAGAAGAGGGAAACAAATAAGTGCCTCATCTGGGATTTGAACCCAGGCCGCTTGGAATACTATTTCATTTGCACTACTAACTGCACCACCAAGGCAATTGGAATCCTGGGACTCCCAGAAACACCTTACTCTTTTCTCTGATTCACAATCTGGTGCTGCACACATAATTACATTTTCATTCACAAGGTTGCAGTGTGCATTTACAGTTTATGGAACCTAAACGAACAGAACTGAGAAAGAAATAAGTGCCTCTGGTGGCACTACGGGTGAATGCTAGGATATCAGCACCAGGACAGAGAGTGGGGCCACCACAGCTGGGAGTGTCATCACTGGCAGAACCACCAGCACATCCATATTTCTTGGCACTGGGGCAGATTGTGGAGCCACAGGGAGTATGATGGGAGAGAAGACTGAAATGGGTTGGTGGTGTCCCCCATCAAGAGACTGTACTTCTGGCTGAGGTCGGGTCAATGATGTGGGTCTTGAGGGATCCAGTTTCCCACCACCCAGTACCTCACTACTTCTATTGCCTTTTGACCTCCTTGGCCTGGCCCTTGGAATTGACCATTCCAAGGGTTGATCCCCTCTGGCTATCAAGCTGTGAACCCTCCACATTTGCTCATTAGACAACAAGCTTTTATCTGTAGGCTCCTTACCTCCTAGGGTCATAGAGTGGCTCACAAAATTGATGGCGCCCTATATGAACATTTATAAGTAAGCTGGGAGGTCTATGGCCACAAGTCCTCACGCTCCACATTTTGAGTTTTTTTTATCAGATTTTTTATATTTTGTGCAATTCTATAAGCATAATAAAACAAAGTATAGAAACATAGGCTTTGACAGCAGATAAGGACCACTAGGCCCATCTAGTCTGCCCATTTCCCTACCTACAGGATAGGCCGCAGATCCTAGTTAACCAACAGCCTATTTCTTCCTACCCCCCACAAGAATTGCCTTATGTCTGTCCCATGCATTCTTGAATTCTCCCACAGTTTTAGACCCATAACCTCCTCAGGAAGGCTGTTCCATGCATCCACTACCTCTCTGTGAAATAATACTTCCTCACATTGCCCCTGAACTGCCCTCCTTCTATCTTTAAATTGTGCCCCTTGTTCTTGTAAGTCTTTTTCTGAAAGATGCTACCTCTTGGACTTTGTTGATTCCACTGAGGTACTTAAAAGTTTCTATCATGTCCCCCCTCTCCTTCTTTCCTCAAGGGTATACATATTAAGCTCCTTTAGTCTCTCCTCATACGACTTCTCTTGCAGACCCTGCACCATTTTAGTTGCCCTCCTCTGGACTACCTCTATCCTGTCTATGTCCTTGCGGAGATGAGGTCTCCAGAACTGGACACAGTACTCCAGATGGGGTCTCACCAACTGTCTGTACAGAGGGATAACAACTTCCTGTTTTCTGCTGCTGATGCCTCTCCCTATACATCCCAGTATACCCCCAGCCCTCCCTACTGCCTTCTCACATTGCTTGCTAACCTTAAGGTCATCTAATATGATTACCCCAGGTTCCTTTCCTTTTGTTGTTGTTACTACCTCCCCACCCATTGTGTATTCTTCCCTGGTTCTTGTTTCCTCAGGTGCATTATTTGCACTTCTTTGCATTGAATCCTAGCTGCCATACTTCGACCATTCCTCCAACCTTGCCAAGTCCCTTTTCATCCTTTCCACGCCTCCTTGTGTATCAACCCTGTTGCAGATCTTTGTGTCATCTGCAAAAAGGCATACTTTTCCTTCCAGTCCCTCTGCAATGTCACTGATGAAGACATTAAAAAGGACTGGACCCAATACTGAACTCTGCAGTACCCCACTAGTAACCCCTCTTTCTTCAGAGTGGACTCCATTTACAATTACCTTCTGTGTCCTGTTGTGCAGCCAATGTTTTACCCAGGCTACCACCCTGGGGCCCACTCCCAGGCTGGTTAATTTGACTATTAATCTTTTGTGTGGGACTGTGTCAAATGCCTTGCTAAAGTCTAGGTAGGCCATGTCCACAGTCCCTTCCTGGTCTACTTCTTTGGTCACCCAGTCAAGAAATCTATTAGATTGCCTGACATGACCTTCCGCTGTGAACCCATGCTGCCTTGGGTCCTGTGCCCACTGGCCTCTAGGTACTCAACTATTCTCTCCTTCAGAAGTGACTCCATCACTTTCCCTACCACAGAGGTCAGACTGACGGGTCTGTAGTTTCCTGCCTCTGTCTTGGTCTCACTTTTGTGAAGGGGAATCACATCCGCCTTCCTGCAGTCCTCGGGTACCACCCCATCCTCCCATGATTTATTAAAAAGAGTAGCCAGTGGTTTCACTAGTTCCTTCCTTAATTCTTTTAGAATTCTGGGGTGAATTCCATCAGGACCCATTGCTTTGTCCACCTTCAGTTTTAGGAGTTCGTGCAGAACCCTTTCTTCTGTGAAAGGACTGGGATCGACCCCCCTATCAAGAGTGCTTCTGTTAATTGGATTAGGCACTTCCCCCTCCTCTTTTGTGAATACTGAGCAGAAATATTCGTTCAGTATTCCTGCTTTTTCACTGTCCCCCTCTGCCCACCCACCATTCATTCTATTCAGCCTCACTATCCCTCCCTTTGTCTTTCTACGCTCGCTGATGTACCTATAAAAGGTTTTATCCCCCTTCTTAACTGAGTTGGCTATCTTTTCCTCAGTTTGGGCGTTTGCTATTCTGACTTCCCTCCCTGCTTCCTTCTGCCTTAACTGGTACAGCTCTCTGTCCTGCTCCTTCTGTGTTTCCTTATACTTCGAGATGCTATCTTTTTCTTCCTGACTTTCACAGCCACCTCTTTTGAGAACCATAGTGGCTTTTCTTTCGTTTTGATTTATTTGCTTCACACAAAGGCTTGTTGCCTCTGTGATGGCAGTTTTGATAATTCCCCATTGTTGCTCCACACCTCCTTCTAGCCTGTTTGCTAGTGCTTTTCTGAGGCACTCTCCCATCTTGACAAGTCAGCCCTCCTAAAGTCCAGTACCCTCACTTTTGTATGGCTTAACTCTGTAGCTGAGTTTAACGTGAACCACACTGTTTGATGGTCACTTGTCCCCAGATGGCAACTCACTTCTAGATCTGAGATCTCTCACTGCCCCCATTTGAGAGTACGAGGTCTAAGATTGCTCCCTCACGAGTGGGTTCCAAAACTAGCTGCCTAATGCCTGCCACCTGTAGTGCATCAAGAATGGCCCTGCTCTTGGATGTGGCTGCAGCAAATGTGCTCCAGTTAACATCTGGCATATTCAGGTCTCTCATCAATAGTATCTCCCTTTTCTCTGCCATTTTAAGAATGCCTTCTATCATATCCTTGTCCATTTCTTCCCCCTGACATGGGGGTCTGTACACAACCCCTGTGCTGATTGTGGTGCCCTTTCCAGCCTCCAAGGTGACCCACAGTGCCTCCTCTCCTCCCTGTTTACTCTTTTGTTCAATTGCTTTTATCCCTTCCTTTACATAGAGAGCTACTCCTCCCCCTCTTCTCCCTGCCTGTCTCTCCTGTAGGTTATGTACCTGGTATGTTAACATCCCAGTCATGGTTCTCTGTGTACCATGTTTCTGTGACTGCTACGTGATCCAGGCATCCCTCTTCCATTAAGGCCATCAGCTTAAGGAGCTTGTTGCCCAGACTACGGGCATTGGTACTCATTACCCTCCATTTCCTGATGGCCTTACTCCCTTTTGCCCCATCCCTGTCCTTCTTGCCTTTGTCACTTTCTCCATTTACCTCTGCACTTCTCCCTATCGACACCTCTATGTTGGTGTTTGCTGCACTTACTACCATGATTATTTTGGGGGAGCTAGGATTCTCCTGCTCCTTTCCAGTGCCTCCCCCCTTGGCTAGTTTAAAAGCTTGCCAATGTAGCATTTAAACCTATCACCTAGGATCCTGGTTCCCCTCCCGGACAGATGCAGCCCATCATGCCAGTATAGGCTTGCATCACTCCAGGTGGACCCCCAGTCCCCAATGAAGCCAAATCCCTGAGCTCCACACCAGTTTTTCAACCACTGATTGAATCCCATGGTGCGGAACACCTAGCCTCTCCTATGCCATAGATGGGTAGCACCTCTGAGAAGGTTAGCCGTGCTACTTGACCAAGGCCCTCCCAATTCCACAAACTCTTCCTGCACTTCTCTAATCCCTTTCTTAGCCAGGTCATTTGTCCCTAGGTGGACAATGACATCCAGCTCCCTCCTCTGTGCAGCTGCTCCGGCAATCCTGAGGATTCGCTCCCTGTCCCTCCAAGCCATGGTGCCTGGCAGGCACCTTACCCCCTTCTCCCCTTCCTCCCCCAGTTCTACCTTCCTAACAATGGAGTCCCCCACCAGGAGTTGTTTCCTTCCCCTGCAGGGTCCCCTTCCACCCTTCTGTGGGTCTCCTTTGTGGAGGTTCCCAGCATCCTCCTGGTCTCACTCTGGGTGCCTCCATAGAGAACCACACTTTGCCAGAATGGCATAGGGATTGTGGAGGTAACTGGAGGGATGCCCTATACCCACCACCCTCACCCTCCTGAGCCCACTGTGGTCCAACCGCCTCCTCATTCTGGCAACCTCTGAGGCAACGGCAGTGGCACTGGTGGTCCCTGGATGGAAGAGGAGGTCCCACAAATCCTGGCCAACTAGGGCCTGAGATGAGCAACCTCCTCCCTCAGCCCAGAGAGGTGCCTGCAGATGGGACAACTCTGCATCCTCCAGAACATCTCCCGGAGACTGCTGCTCCACAGCCACTGCACTGCACCACTCAAACATGTCTTATTTCTGGCCCTTAACTGTTTGCAATCCTTACTCTTTCCTCTGTTTTTTTTTCTCTTTCTCCTTACTTTCTGCCTGTGTGCCCTTTAAGCTCCTGGTTGTCCTGTTCTGAGACAAGAATATCCTATATTTCTCAGTATACCACTTAGTTGCTCAGAGGCAGACCTCCAGCAGCTAGAGGGGGCCGGAGAGCTACTCTTGCCCTTCTAGGATGGTGGGTCCTTGGTGGTTCAGTGATCACTCACTTGCTGCCCCTAAACAGGAAGTTCCTGTTGTCAGTCAAATCCTGTGCCTATAAAAATAAAACTAGCTTTGGGTGGAGGGTGGAGGGAAGGGAAGGAGGGCAATATAGTCCCAGCAGAGAAGTTCAGTCACACAGCAGTCCTTTCTCCTGGTGTCATTTGCCAAGCTATTAGCTGAAACTTTCTAAGGCAGTCTTTAAATGTAGCTTCCTTCTTCCTAAGTCACTCCCCCTACTTACCAGATCTTTCTACAAGTAATTTAAACCTCACAGCAGTTAAGTCCTTTCAGTCACCTGAGATTTACACCTAGATAACTCTTTAGATACCCATTCAGTTCAGTTAACCCAAACACACACTTTTTTTTTTGTATGTTAGTTTTTTACCCTAAATTAAAGGTCCAAATACAAAAGTTCTTCTACTTTAGTCCCAGCAGAGAAGTTCAGTCACATAGCAGTCCTTTCTCCTGGTGTCTTTTGCCAAGTATCTGAAACATCATTTGCAAAAGCACAGGCACCACCTTCCTCACCCCATCTTATGCCAGTAAGCCCCTAGTGTCTAGTACCACCCCCTCATTCCATCCCATTCTATGTCAATACATTCCTAGGATCCAGTGGTACCCTGTCCTTCACCGCATCCATACAAATAAGTACCTGGTATCGTTTGTCCTCACTTACCCCATGCCCATTCCAAGACAACCCCTAATACCCAGTAGTACCCTCTCCCTTATCCTGTCCCATGCTAATAACTCCCTGGCATCAAGCTGCACCCCCCCTTTCACTCACTCACTCCATTCCATGCCATTAAATCCCTGGCAGCCAGTGGTACCCTCTCACTCATACTATCGCATGTCAATAAATCTCTGTCTTTTAGTGTCACACCTTTCTCATGGAATTCCATGCCAATAAGTAGCTAGCACTCGGTAGTATCACTTCCCTCATTCCATCCCATGCCAATAAGTCCTTGTCATCCAGTGATACCTCTATCACTCTCCCCATCCCATATTAATAAATCCTTGGCATCTATTGGTACCTCCATCCCTCACCACATCCCAGGCCAGTAAGTTCCTGACATCCAGTCTACCCCATCTCTCACCCCATTCCTTGCCAATAAATCTCTGGCATCCAATGGTAACCCATGCCATGCAATTAAGTTTATGGTATCTAGTCAACTCTCATCCCATGCAAAATGTCTGTAGTAGGCAGTGGTAACCCCCTAGTGGTGACTGACACAGCCCTCCTGTTGACCCCCTGGCCATCTGCTGTCTGAGTCCTTTATCACAAATAAGATTTATAAAGTACGAGCTCACTGCATCTATTTCATAATTCTTTATTTACGGAAGGTTCAGATAGTGGCCAACTAAAGGGAAAGGTGAGAAGAAGGCTGTGCCAATCACCCGTTAAGGTGGTGGCCCAGGGTTGGGGTGCCACTGCCTCCAAGACACTTTTAGAATGAGTTGGGTTGATGCATCCGAGTAACTAAACACCAGGGACCAATTTTCATGGGTCAGAATGTGGTGAGGGAGGGGGGGATACTGGTTCCAGTAACTTATTAGCACACTATGAGGTGAGGGGGTTGACTAGACACCAAGAATTTATTGGCATGGGGTGAGGGAGTGTAATTGTACCACTTGACACCGGGGACTGTCCTGGTTAATGCAATTTAAATGTTTCCTCCTTTCCGTGAAAGACAAATGTGAAGGGGAAAAGTTTTCTTTTCCTTCCTTATGCTGACCAGTCATTGATAAAAATCCACAACAATAAAAACAGTTGTAAATAATCATAAAGGGAGGATGACAAAATAATATTCCTCTCCTTGAGTTCAAGCACTGTCAGATCCTTGTTTGTTCCAATGACTGCAATGTGAAATCAGGGTCTCTAAAATATATAATCATTATTCGGTTGAGCAGTTAGTTACCAACCTAGAGTTTTAATGGGTACAGTAAGCTTTGCTTTCCCACTAACTTTGACTAGACGTGGTATTTTTCCCAGTTCACAGAAGTATTGTTGGCATAACACAGACATAAAAAAATCACAAGCAGCAAACCTCTTTAATGGCAAATCAGCTGATTGAATTAAGTTTGAGAGAGACTGGGATGCACCCTGCAACAAACCTTATTTAGGAGTTGCAACTAACAGTCCAGCTTCTGTCTCCTGCCAGTGTTGCCATACTGACTATATGATTTGAAATAAAATGCTGAGGTCAGGGAACAGAGAAACAACTGAAGATGCAGGCTGCATTTAATGGTTAACAAAGACAGCAGAAACTAAATTGGTGGTAAGCATGCACAACTCAGAACCACTGATGCTATTCCCCTATTCCCTCTTTCAGAGTGTGTCCTCTACTTAAATGCCCTGGCCTTCCTCTGTGGTTTGGCCTTTTGCCATGAGGGGCTGGGTTCCACTGGTGGCTGTGGTGGTGTGCACACTTTGCCTTCCAGGGACGCCTCCACTCATACCATGCCCCACACAGTGACCATCTTCCTCAATGTGGGTACACAAGCCTCTGAGGTTGCATCCACACTTGCCAGTCCTTTCCTTAGTTCCAGCATTCTTGAAATCTATCCTTATCTATTCTGTCCCTTGCTATGCCCCCTCTCTTGCTTTATATATATATATATATATATATATATATATATATATATATATATATGGTTTCTCTATCTGTCTGTCTGTCTATTGGTTTACCCACATCATTGCGAAAAACAGAAAGCCAACAACCTCCATTGTGCAATCATTAGGGCAACAAAGACCAGAGCATCAGCACAACACCATGATGCACCTGACAACTGACAGGGCAAAGAGTGGCAGTAGCCAGAAATGCAGCAGCAATGTAACCCAGAGCAAGGGAAGTATTCAACCAACTATACAACACCAGTAGTAAGTGTTGGGGGGGCTCTGCCCCCCCGTAAATTGACATAACAAACTCTATGTTGCACAATATGTGGAAGACTAGTAAGAATCAGGTCATGTGACATGTGTTGTCACCTTGAGCGGGCAAAAGAAGAGGCACAGTGTGTGAATGCAGACTTATTATTACACTACCATATCAGAGAGACACAGTTTACAGTTGATGCACAAAACCCCCTTCCCGAAGAACACACCCAGTGCACTACCATACTCAACATAATAATACAAGACATGAAACATACCCACCACCCACTCCATCACATCTGCAATGTAAAGTTTAAGGGAATCCCAATGGTTTCCCCATGTCATTGTGACAAAGAGAAAACCAACGACCTCTGCAGCCATAACACCTGTCCAACACAGAAAACAAGTCGCTGCAGTGGCCATTGCTCACATACCCAATTTGTCACAAAACAGGTCATTGCTTCAGTTGCTCTGAAGACGATGCCCTACCTCAGTCACCTTCATAACGGGATATCTGTCTGTCTATCTATCTATTGTGTATATATGTATATATGTATATATATATATATATCTTCAGTATATGGTACGGTAGCACCACTATAGTTAGGGTTGAGTACAGTGTTCAGTGTTAAACCCCTAACTTTGCACAAATATATCTTTGGCTCCATTTGATGAAATGAGATTCAACTTTGCATGTGTTGACTAGAGGGCAAGGTCTTGATCTGTGGAAAATGTTGTGATGGCAGCTTGTGTGGGGCTGAGATACACGCATGTCATTTTTCATAAAAGGCTAACTTTTTTCCTATACTTAACAAGGGTGTTTTTTGCTCTCACCTACAGCCTACATTGAATGGAATTTTTTCCCCAGACTTGCAGGGGACATGTATCTTGTCTTAAGGTAGTGCCTTTGATAGGTCTGGTGAAAAAATATAACATGGTTACAGAGTTATAAGGCCTTAAATGTTAATGTTTTCCATTCTGGGCATACGCAGTAGGGTTTTTGAGACAAGGTTCTGGTGCAAAATGAAAAATTTGATTTCACAGATGCCCATTTTTGATTTTCCACCATTTGCTTGACACGGCACCAAACATTTTTTTGTGCCATAATAACTGCCATCTTGTTGATTTTTCCACAAACTAACAAAAGTAGAAAATACAAAACTATGCTGTCATTTTAAAAAACAAACATCAGAACCGAGCTAAACAGGCCCCTTTTACCTAGATTCTGAATTTTTTTTAAATACGGGCCAGAAATACTTTTTCTGGGCACCCCAAATTCCAGGTGCCCAGCTTAGGGAGAAAAGCCCTTCACCGCATTCTCTGTACGAGAACAGCGGGACTTTCTTGACTTCTGCAGCTGTAGCTGGAACTTGTGCTATGGGCTGCAATGAGAGCAGTGAGCCATCATTTCCCTGGTGTTTACTGACACCCACCACTTGACATTTGCTGTCCCCCTAATAAAATAATATTTTCCTGGTGTCTAGTGGCACCTCCCACCTGCTTATCACTGTTCCAGTAATAAAAAAACATTTCCCTGGTGTCTAGTGGCACCTCCCACACACTGTTCTCTGTCCCCCTAATAAAATAATATTTCCCTGGTGGCTAGTGGCACTTCCCACCTGCTGATCACTGTTCCAGTAATACAAGAACATATCCCTGGTTTCTAGTGGCACTGATCTCTGTCCCACTAATAAAATAATATTTCCCTGGTGTCTAGTGGCATCCCCCACCCACCGATTGCTGTCCCCCAATCAATGAATATTTCCCTGGTGTCTAGTGTCCCAGTAATAAAAGAATATTTCCCTGGTGTCTAGTGGCACCTCCCACCAGCTGATCACTGTTCCAGTAATAAAATAACACTTCTCTGGTATCTAGTGGCATCTCCCACACACTGAGCTCTGCCCCAGTAATAAAAGAATATGTTCCTGGTGTCTAGTGGCACCCCCCACCTGCTGATCACCATCCCTGTAATAAAAGAATATTTCCCTGGTGTCTAGTGGCACCCCCCACCCACTGATTGCTGTGTCCATCACCGAAGAATATTTCCCTAGTGTCTGGTGACACCCCTCAAATGACAATCGCCATTAATGCCTGAAATAAAGAAAATGGTCCCTCAATGTTTTTTTTACCTACAAAAAAAAAACTGTCCTTCGCTGATCTGACCCCCCCACCCTCACCTCCCACTCAGCACCCACCACCCCACACCCCCACACCATCACTCACCTGAACAGGTCACAGGACTAAGATCCACTATCCCATTGAAGACATGTCTTGTTGCTGGAACCGCCTACTGCAATATGAGAAACTAAGGTAAATGTGGTTCTATGTATTTCAATGGGGTTTTCAACTTCGTGGCATAACTTTGCTTCCAATTTTGCATATTTTGAGCCCAAATTTTCAACATGGCCTTTTTGGGACCCCAACGCATGAACAATGATGGTGTAATTATGCAAATCCACCCTTGTTCATGAGGTGGGGTCATAAGAAGGCTATGTTGAAAATATAGGGTCAAAATATGTTAAAATGACAAAGTTATGAGCATAAGCTGAAATTTTACTATGCTCACTTGTAACTTTGGTAATTGTAAATATTGTGACCTCTAATATTCAGCATAGCCATTTTTACACCACCTCATGAACATGACAGCTGTTATTTTTCAAATTCTGGTCGAAATGTGTTTTCGCACCTGTGGCACTGAATGATAGTTTGGTGGTGCAGAATGACATTTTGGAAGGGATTTGAAAATTATATTTAATTTTTTATTTTAATTTAGGCTTTGGTAACTGGGTAAGACCCACTAGGCACAAGTGCCTGTTTTCAGGGGTGACCTGGGAGCACTGGGCGGTTAAGTGACTTGCTCAGAGTCACACAGTATGCAAGTAGAGGTTGTGAGAATCAAACTCGGGTCTGGTCTGCTGGATGTATCAAGCTCATTTACACATCATTCCTCTAACCTCTAGGCTATACTGCCAGCCAACTACTGAGTTCATGAGGTGGGGTAATAAGAAGACTATGCTGACAATTTGGTAGCTGTTTGGCTACAAATGCAAGTGCAGGTCGCGGAGGGCCCTGGGCTTCCACAGCAACATGCATATATGCATCTGTAGAGGGTTGGGAGCACAGGCAAATGAAGATTTGATCATACTATCTTAAAAAGTAAGGAAATTCATTGCAAAATTCTTCATTATTGCACCAGTTAGGGTAACTCAATGCCACAAAAGTAGGGAAATGTGGCTTTAGAGTTTCCAACCCTAACACCCCACCCCCACGCAGCAAAAGGAAAAACATTAGGTTTTTGGGTCTCTGGATTTTTTGGCGAATCAGTGGTGGGGTCTTCCTTGGGGGTTGTCAACCCTAATGCCCACCCCTTCACCCTGACCCCTAGCCTCCAATCCGAAGCACAAGGTACAGCTCCAAGTCACTGCCTCATAATGATACACTTTTCAAAGGTAGAAAAGTATGCCTCACCACATATTGCCAACACAGTGTGTTGTGCCTTTCTTCACATAGGGCCCTGTGGGCCCTGCGAGAAGAAAGGAGATCATGTGTGATATTGTCTGCTCACAGAATGGGGTGGGGATTTGGAGTGACAACCCCCAAGGAAGACCCCATCACTGATTTGCCAACACTCTGGAGACCCAAAAACCTAATGTTTTTACTTCTGCTGCTTGGGTGTTGGGGTGGAGCATTAGGGTTGGAAACCCTAAGGCCACATTTCTCTACTTTTGTGGCATTGAGGTACCCTAACTGGTGCATTAATGACATTTTTGCAATGAATATCTATCTATCTATCCATATATATATATCTATATATACATATGCTATAGGGGTGCGGTCATGCCCCTATAGTTAGGGTTTAGTAAGCAGTTTAATGTTAAACCCCAAATTTTGCATGTTAATAATGTTGCAACCATTCAATGGATTTGCACACAATTTGGAGTGTGCGGTGTCAGATGGTAGCTCTCTTGATATGCCAAGTTTTGTTTCAATTGGATTTGTGGTTTTTGTGCAGCAAAACACCAAAAAAACACATTGTTCACTTTTGTTTGGCCAATTTTGGGGTGATTTTTGCCCATCGTGCTGCTGCCACACTGTTTGGAATTTTGGTCTGAGATTTTCAGGGTAGAAAGAGCTTGTCCTACAGAACAAACCAGCATTGGTGTGGTAAAGAAATATTAATCCTTTCCAAAGTTATTCAATTTTAAATTTCCAGGTTCTGAACATGCTCAGTTCAGTCTCAGATTTATATGTATGTTTTGCAAAAGGAGATTGGGCTTACGATCAAGGATTTTGTCACCTCATGAATGATGATTTATAAAATCTCTATTCATAAGGAACAAATCCCCTTTCGCGAGCAGCTATCTTGTTTTCAGTTTTCCCCAGAAATAAAATGTTATAACTTCTCCCATAGGTTTGTTGTGTGGTGTTACAAGTATGGGTTTTGTTCAGGAAGATGCCCTGTATAAACCCATAGCTTTTATTTTGTTGTGTTTTCTGAAAAACATCCATTTTCAAATTTAAAAATCTTTGATCATCACTCGTTAATGATCTTTATTCGTGAAGTGACAAAATTCTTGATCACGAGCCAATCCTTGTTTGCGAGCTGTCAAAATCCTTGATTGCCATTTTGGGACCAGATGGCCCTATCTCGTGATCAAGGATCAGCTTGCGAACAGGGATTTTGTCAGCTCATGAAAGGGGATTGGCTCGTGAACGGGGATTTTGACAGCTCACAAAAAGGGCTTGGTTTTTTGAATCCCCTTTGGTAAGCTGTCAAAATCCTCATTAGTGCGCTGTCCAAATCCCCTTTTGCTAGCCGATCCTCATTCGTGAGCTGTCAAAATCCTTGATCATGATTTTGGAACAAGATGGCCCTTTCTTGCAAACAAGGATTGGTTCACGAACTGGGATTTTGTTACCTCACAAAAGGGGATCACCTGATGAAAGGGGATTTTGACAGCTCGAAGGTGATTGTTTTTTTAAATGATCTTTCACCAGCTGTCAAAATCCCTGTTCATGAGGTGTCAAAATCCCCACTTGTGAGATGAAGACCTGATGGTCACTTACGATCTGGTCCTCATCTCACCCCACAAATGGAGGTGGCCTCAGTAACATGGATCCACAATTGTGGATCACTTGTTGAAATTAAATGCCAATATCGGGGTGCCCAATCCCCGTGTCAGCATGTATGTTGTGCCCACCCAGAACACTAATATGGCATACTGGGAGCCTACCCCAGTGTGCCATATATATGTATTTTTAATAAAAATTAAAAGTACTTCTGAGACCGCGATGCCCACTTCCGGTGTTGGATGATGCCCTCCCTTCCACCCCCAAAGCAGTATTGTTCATTGCTGACACAGGGTGTTCAATCCACATGCCGGCATGTGTCCCCCTTCTCCCATACTAATATGGCACACTGGGAGCCACCCCAGTGTGCCCAATTAATAAATGTTGACCAAATACCTGTAAATAAAGAAAACTGTCCCTCAAAATCTATAATTCTTTTTAAACCTGAAAAAGAAAATGGTCCCTCGTCATCTCCCAGTCCTCCCTCCCCCATCCCCACCCTCCACTGAGCACCCACCTCCTCTTACTCCTCCTTACCCCATACTTACCTGTGGGTCAGGAGCAGTGAACTTCTCTGCACCGAGACACGTCTGCATTCTTCAAAGCTGAACAGCAAACTGGAAAATCAAAGGTAAGCACCATATAATAGCAATCAATGGGGGGGATTCAACTTAGGTTGATTTCTCAGCCATTTTTGGGAATTTTTGTCCCAAATCTTCAACATGGGGTTCTTGGGACCCCACCTGGTGAGCACTGGCACTGACATTTCGTCGGAAGGAGATTTTGCAGTTGTTATGCAGAATCACCTTTCTGGACTAGTTAACAAAATGACAGTGCCACTATTCATGAGGTGGTGGCACCAAAACCTCCGGTTGAAAATTTGGTGAAAAAATTCCCCAAAATGACTGTGTTAAGAGCATGCGTTATACAGTTTTTACACACGTTTCTTACGTCGCCAGTTTTTAATATTTTCACTGCAGAGTTTCAACATTGCCATTTTTTCACATCTCTTTATGAACAGTACAGCTGTCATTTTTCAGAGCCTGCCTGAAATGAGTTTTCGCACCTGTGATGCAGAATGGCACGGTCACTGTGCAAAATCAACTTTTGGGTTGGATCAACAAAATCACAGTGCCACTGTTCATGAGGGGAGGTCCCAAAAAGTCCATGTGGAAAATGTGGTGAAAATTTTTTAACAAATGACTGTGTTACGAGTGTGAGTTCGCAGTTTCTATGCACACTCATAAGTTCCCCAATTTTTGCATGTTTTCACTCCAGATTTTCAACATTACCATTTTTTCACACCACCTCTTGAACAGTACAGCTGCAATTGTTAAAATCCTGGCAAAAATGTTTTTCCACACCTGTAGAGCAAAACAGCGTTACAGTTGCGCAGAATTACATTATGACAGGGATTTGAAAGTTTTCTGTACTGGGTACATGCGGTGAGGTGATAAGAAGGTTATGTTGAACATTTGGGGTGAAAATGATTTAAGATGGCACATAAAAAAATGGTCAACTTGATGGAGCGTGGGGCTGGAGGGCCCGCACTCCCACCAACACATGCCAGTTGCCAGTTACATTACACTTTCTGAAAAAATAAGGAAATTCATTGCAAAAAACTTTGTTAATGCATCAGTTAGGGTTGAAGTGACAAAAGGAGGGAAATGGGGCATTAGGGTTGACACACTAACTCCCCCACCCTACCACCTCACTACACCCCAACCCACAATAGACCAACAAGTGACGGGGCATGCCTTGGGGTTGTTGGGCCTAACTCTCACCCCATTCTCCTATACTGTATCATGTAAGCTTTGTTACACATGGAATGGGGTGAAAGTTAGGGCCAACGACCCTAAGGCACACCCTGTCACCTGTTGGTCTGTGGTGGGTGGGTGTGCAGTGGGGTGATATGATGGGGGTTGTTAGGGTGTCAACCTTCACACCTCATTTCCCTACTTTTGTCACTTCAACCCTAACTGATGCATTAACAAACGTTTTTGCAATGAATATATATATATATATATATATATATATATATATATATATATATATAGACAAAATATATACCAGTTACTACAGAACTATTAACATCTGTAACAACCACCTGAATAACCTATGTAACAACAAGCTACTAAACACCCACATTTCAGCCCTAACAGCTTCTCCAACTACAGACCCTGCAGAAAGGAAACAGCCCCTCCCCCCAACAAAAATCACTATGAACCACTTTTACTGCTACTTCCATATCACTTGCCAAACTAACAGACACACATGGAATCAAAGCTAACCTGTATAAAAAAGTGTCCCTTAGTAACAAAGTCAGCCCTACCTCCCAAATCAGTACCAATCAATGTAGCTACTGCCTCCATATCACTTGCCAAACTAACAACCACATATGGAAATCAAAGCTAACCTGTGTAAGGAAAGTCACTTCAGCAACAGAGCCTGCCCCTCAAATCAGTACCAACCAATGTAGCTACTCCCTTGATATCACTTGTCAAACTAACAACTGCACATAGAAATCGAGTTAAACTGTGTAAAAAAAGACCTGCTGAATCACTGTACAAACATTCTAGAAGATCTGCTTCATCTTGCTGTGTAAAAAAGGCCTGCTGAATCACTTTACAAACATTTTACAAACTCTGCTAAATTTTGCAAACTGTTTAAAAAAGACCTGCTGAATCACTTTACAGACATTTTACAAGCTCTGCTATATTTTGCTTACTGTGTAAAACAGGCCTGCAGAATCACTTTACGGGCATTTTATAAGCTGTTACATTTTGATAACTGTGATAAAAAGGCCTGCAGAATCACTTTACGGGCATTTTACAAGCTCTGCTACACTTTGCTAACTGTGTGAAAAAGGCCTACTGAATCACTTTACAAACATTTTGCAAGCTCTGCTCCATTTTGCCAACTGTGTAAAAAGTCCTGTTGAATAACTTATCAAACATTCCACCTGTTGCCTTCCATTATGCAGTCTTGCAAAACACTAAAAGAAAAAAACAGCTCAACCAGCCTTCCTAATATAAAAAGCCACTTCACTACGGTAACCTTAAAGGGACAAAACTACACAGCATGTTAAATGTCTTGCAATACGAAAACAAACTATGAAAAAACACTAGCGGGAACACTACAGAACTACAAAAACAGTCTAACCTAAAGGGACACTGTCAGCATTTGGGACTGATTTTGAAAGGCTGACAATGACAGTGCCTACTACAAGGTTTAGCATTGTAAAATATGTAACTGACTCCATATGCACACAGAATAGCTTGAAATGTACTCTTTTGCCCCAAAATTACATTTTTATCATCCCGCCTGAAATATGGGCTCTGCACATCCATGAACTACAGTCGCGCAGAGCAACGGAGAGACTCATTCATGAATTTTTGGGGGTTGTACCTGCAAAAATAGGCTTATCCTTTACTTGGTGCGAAAGAGAGTAGTCCAAAGTAATTCCCACTGTAAAACGAGCACTGGAACCTGTATTATCTTGTATTAAAAAAATTGAAGCCACAATTCTGAGCATGTACATTACTTAGGCCATAATGCACATGCTCAGAATCACGGCTTTGATTTTTTTAATACAAAATAATACAGGTTCCAGCACTCGTTTTACAACAGGAATCACTTTGGACTACTCTTTTTTGCACCAAGTGAAAGACATGCCTATTTTTGCAGGTACGACCAAGCTATTCTGTGTGCATATGGAGTCAGTTACATATTTTACAATGCTAAATCTTGTAGTAGGCACCATCACTGTCAGCCTTTCAAAATCGGTGCCAAAGGCTGACAGTGTCTCTTTAAGCGAAAACACTTGACAAGCTCCACAAAAAGAACAGCACACTTTATCTTAAAGCAAAACCCACCAATCTAATATAATATATAAAATAAATGATGGCAAAGTGTGGTATACAAGGAAATAATACCATCTCGGGGTTGAACCAGCTCATAAAGGCCACTCACCTTTGGGCTCATAGCATTATGACTTGTTCAACCCCTCAATGGTATTATTTCCTCATATACCACACTTTGCCATAATTTATTCTCCATATTTACATAGAAACATAGACTGTGATGGTAGATAAGGACCACTTGGCCCACCCAGTCTGCCCATTTCCCTACCTATTGGATAAGCTGCAGATTCTAGTTAACCAATAGCCTACTACTTTCTACCCCCCACTATAATTGTCTTATGTCTCTCCCATGCATTCTTAAATTCCCCCACTGTTTTTGACCACACATCCTCCTCGGTAAGGCCATTCCATATGTCCAGCACCATCTCTGTGAAAAAATACTTTCTCACATTGCCCCTGAGCCATCCCCCTCTATATTCAAACTGTGCCCCTTTGTTCTTGCACATCTCTTTTTCTGAAAGATTCAACCCTCTTGGACTTTGTTGATTCCCCTGAGGTACTTGAAGGTGTACATGTTAAGCTTCTTTAGTATCAATTCATATGGTTTCTGGTGTAGATCCTGCACCATTTTAATTGGCCTCC